>BSWB01000002.1:76417059-79184559 GCA_033239125.1 Fagopyrum homotropicum
CCTGTATGTATGCATGTAATGATAGATAAGCACATAAAGCCAAGTAAACAGAATAAATATCCGAAAGAGTCATACAAGCATACATATAAGGTCACATAGATACATCCAAATACCCCATATATGGGACACATTGTCCCAATGGGTCAAATATAAGTTTAAAGAACATAATACTCACCGGACCTAGTTGAACTGCATAATTAATAAAGAAAGAAAATCCATGCAGCTCTAATCATGCGTCTAGTGTAGTGTTGGCTCTCTAACATCTGATGTGTCCAACCCTTAATATCTCAATGTTGGTCCTCGAAACGATCATGCATGTCAACGTTCAGGGCAACGTAAGCGTCGATCATCTGATTAGTGAGGTCATCAATTCTCTAATGGGCTTCGGGATCTCTGAACGTGCGTCGGGATCTGCGCAAAGGTGGTGATGGTGGTGGTGGTGTCTCCTCCTCTGTCGCGTCGTCGTCCAGATCGACAACAGGAACACTAGGATTGCCGGTATCAGTACCGGTCTCCATAGCAGCTCCTCCATCATACTCCTCCTCATCGTCAGCTGCAGCATCTCTGGCATCCTGCATGTAAGGAAACCAGGCAGCGGACCAATACTGTCGGTCAAAGACTGAGAACTGAGACGACCATAGAACGCCCTGTGGAGCCGTCGTCTCCCATGGCATAGCGACGTAAGGCGTGATAAGACCACGAGGAACGAGAATACGCCTCGTGATCATCTCTTGTAATCCCAGTGGCTTCGCATCCGCGACCAATGCAAAAGCAGACAGATCTAGACCCATAGCACTAGCAATGTGGGTCACCAAACCTCCACAAAAGATATCACCCTTGGACTTGCCCTTGATCTTATGCAAGTCCTCATCTAACATACCAGCAAAATTAGGCACCCATCCAGTGACCATGCAAAACATACTCAGAAGCTCCCCCTTTCGGATCTTCTGGGGCGTCTCAGTACGCACCTGAAGAGTCTCGTTGAATATCCTGTGAGCAAGGAGGAAGGCCGAATGGAATATGATGTGCTCCCGGGAATCTCCGGGTCTCCACCTATCACTATGCTCAACCATGTGGGCTATCTAGCCCCAGAAATCTCGAGCTACGGCTCGGAAAGGAAAATCAGTAACGGTGGGGGTAGGGAAGCCAAAAATCTCTCTGAACTGGTCCATGGGCATGATATAGTTCTGGTTCAGCAACCGGTACTTGATGCTGCTGCGCTCCGGCACGTGAGTGACAGAACTTACAAACTCCATAGTCGGCTCTAAGTAAGCCGGTGCTCTAACCTCCATGAAATCCTCCAGTCCTACCATGGAGATCATCTTCCTCAAGTCCTCCGCCACGTGGAGGCACTTGAAGGAAACAACATCCAGAAAACGCGGGGCAACAATAGGACGCCCGCAAATACGATCAAAGTCATACTAGTGTCGCTCATGGATCACCGGAATCGCACGCTGTGAAGAAGGAGAGGAGCTACTGGGTCTATCTCTCAAGACCAACTGACGATCAGAACTGCTACTCATGATTTTTCTCTGACAAATCATCTCGGTTGCCTGAGGAACACCTCGGCCGAGACACAACCAACCAGACCGAGGCGAAGGGCTGTTCGTTCGCAACTCTCAAATTTGTAAGTTATTTTCCCCCAAATCACTACCAAATGCTTCCTAAGGGGTACTTATATCCTTTTTAACAAGAGACTGTGGCAACCAAAGTCAGATCTGTGCTAATTCAGTAAAAGAAGAAGAGGTTAGGGTTTTGGAACGAGATACCCCAATTTTGCAGATTTGGAGCGTTTTCCTTGCTGTTTGAAGCTTGAAAACCGATCCTCTTGCTTCTTCCGGTGTAATCGAACCAAAAATCGCAAGAAACGAGCAAGAATAGAAGATTTGAGGAGTATGGTACGCCGCGGTCGAGGCTCGCTGTGGGAGGGAAGAATGAGGAGAGAGAAAACCGTCTCGCCTTTTATACCCCTTGCTGAATTTGATTTCACCTTGGTCGAGGTGGTCCCGACCGGACCGAGGTGTCTGACTGGATGTCAGACCTAGTCGCCTCGGTTGCCCCAAGAACATCTCAGTCGAGGTGTTGTGACAGCAACCTAGATGTATCTCAGTCAAACTTTGTCTTCTTAATTTCTCGAACTTATGTCCTTCTAGTGTAGCTCCTGAGCTGTAATCCTTCCTTAGAAAGTACCTGGTTTTTGTCTAGAGGATACCAAAAACAAAGCAAAGCAAACTATCTAAAACTAAGCTAAAAAAAGGGAAAAGAAAGCAACACCTTGGGTTGCCTCCCAAGAAGCGCTTGATTTAAGGTCGCTAGTTGGGCCGTACATTATTCTCAAACATGCTGGAAGGTGTCCTCACCTCATACTTCACTTTCATCATGGGGTGAGACAAAGAAGTCTATCCAACGTTCCAACAAATGCAAGTGCTCATCGGGATATGAATCATCTATGGGTAGGTCATCCTTCTCGAGCAAGGAGGGAGGTAGCCGGCTGAGGTGATCCGCAATAGAATTCTCGGATCCCTTCTTATCGCGAATCTCTAGGTCAAACTCTTGAAGCAATAGAATCCAACGAATAAGACGCGGCTTCGCATCTTTCTTAGCGAGCAAGTAGTGGATGGTTGCATGGTCGGTGTAAACAATAACTTTCGCTCCCACTAAGTAAGAATGAAACTTCTCGAAAGCATATACAACCGCCAAGAGCTCCTTTTTGGTGGTGGTGTAGTTCAGTTGAGCTTCATCTAGCGTCTTGCTAGCATAGTAAATGGCGTTGGTCCGGCCATCCTTCTTTTGTCCAAGTACCGCTCCTACGGCCACATCACAAGCATCACACATGATCTCAAAGGGCAAGGTCCAATCGGGAGGTTGAATGATGGGAGCGGTGATCAATGCTTCATTTATCTTGTAAAAAGCATCAAGGCATTCCTGCGAAAACTCAAAAACAACATCCTTATTCAAAAGATTAGTGAGTGGTTTAGAGATTTTTGAGAAATCCTTGGTGAACCTCCTGTAGAAACCTGCATGCCCGAGAAAACTCCGCACACCCTTAACAGAACAAGGGGGAGGAAGTTTCTCAATAGTCTCGATCTTAGCTCGATCGACCTCAATACCTCGGTTGGAAACGAGGTGTCCTAGAACAATTCCTTCGCTAACCATAAAGTGAAACTTCTCCCAATTTAGAATAAGATTAGTGTCTTCACAACGTTGTAGCACTAGAGAAAGGTTAGCCAAACAATTATCAAAAGAGGGACCATATACCGAAAAGTCTTCCATGAATACCTCCATGATCTCCTCAATGTACTCGGAACAGATAGCCATCATAGAATGCTGGAAGGAAGCAGGTGCGTTACACAATCCGAATGGCATCCTCCTATAAGCGAATGTCCTCCATGGACAAGTGAAAGTGGTCTTGTCTTGATCATCTGGATTGATAGGAATCTGAACGAAGCCACTATAACCATCTAGATAGCAAAAATGGGAGTGTTGAGTTAACCGTTCAAGCATTTGATCTATGAAGGGAAGCGGGAAGTGGTCCTTACGAGTGGCCACGTTCAGCTTCCTATAATCAATGCACATCCTCCAACCCGTAACGGTCCTAGTTGGTATCAACTCGTTGTTCTTATTCGTCACAACGGTCATCCCTATTTTCTTTGGAACTACATGAACCGGGCTCACCCACTTGCTATCCGATATGGGAAATATGATACCTGCATCCAACAACTTAAGAATCTCTTTCTTCACAACCTCTTTCATGATCGGATTTAACCGTCTTTGAGGTTCCCGGGAAGTCTTATGATCGTCTTCCATTAGTATCTTATGCATTCAAAAAGAAGGCTTAATACCAACAAGATCATTAATAGTATAACCTAAAGCCTTTCGATGTTTCCTCAGGACATGCATCAGTTTAGATAATTCAGTTTCAGAAAGTGAAGCACTAAAGATGACGGGATAAGTAGAATCCGGACCAAGGAAAGCATACCTCAAGTGACTAGGAAGTGGTTTAAGCTCCACGACTGGGGGTGCTTTCTGAGGGGGATATGTGTCTTCTCCTTCCAGTGAAGTAGACTTAGATCGAAGAACTGGACTTTCAGAAGTCTCAGTTGACATCATCTCGCTTGCGACCTCGGTCGAGGTCAAAAGTGGTTGACCGAAGTGTTCTTTAGGTAAGAACACTTCGCTTGGTCCAGGAAGTGCCTCGGTCGAGGTACTGGAATCGAAACCTAATTTTATTTTCTTCTCCTGGATTAGTTTCTCAATATTAGCTCCTGGATCTGCTTCCGATGCTTTTAAGCTCCGTATATCTGCATCACAAGAGACATTTATACCTTCCTCCATTAAACTAAAACTAATAACTCTTTCAAGAGGGTCATTAATAAGGATAGAGCTCACGAATGCTCTTGATTCTTCTTTATCATAGATGTTGAAGATGTCGTCTTCCAGCGGCTCTCCTTTCATTGCAGCAAGCAATGCAAACTCCACATGATCTCCACAAATGTTGAATTTCAACTTGGCATTCTTACAATCCACATTGTAACCCGAAATTGTTAGAAATGGTCTCCCGAGAATGATAGGAACGGGATAATCTATGGGAATGTCAAGTATAACAAAATTTATATGTAAATAGAAATTACCTAACTTGTCGGGAATGTCTTCCAAAATGCCCACGGGATGTGTAATGGAGCGATCCGACATGTATAGTTTCATCTTCACCGGCTTGGGCTCTCCAAGTCCGACTTTCTCACATAGCTCTAGTGGGATGATACTCATGTTGGCTCCTAGATCACACATTGCATCATAAGTTACATCCTCAACTCGAATGGGAATGCAAAATGAACCGGGATCTCTCAATTTGGGTGGCATCTTCTCCTTCATAATTTGAATGAGCTCCGAAGATTTAGATGCCATCCTCACTTCCCAAAATCTTCCAGCTTCCTCTTCCTTGATAGAATCTCTTTCAGAAACTTCCCATAGGCGGGCATCCCTAGAATGACATCAAGGAAAGGGATGTTAATGTGTAGTTTATTCATTAGGTCTAGAAACTTACCAAAATACTTGTCTAGATGTGCCCTTGCCCTTAACTGAGGGAATGGAAGTGGTGGTTTATAAGCCGGAGGTGGAACATAAACTTCAGATTTATCTTTCGCTTTCTGGGGCTCCACCTCAGTTGGCATCTCGACCGAAGTGTTCGTCTGGTCGTGGCTCGACCGAGGTACTGGATATGCAGTTTTCAGTCCACTTCGTGTCGTTATTGCCATAATATGTCCCTTAGGGTTGCTCTCTGTCCTTGCTGGGAGCTTCCCTGGATCTCTTGGCGCTTCATTCGCCATGTTAAAGAATTGTTGCTCTAAGGCTTTTTGTGCATTCGAAAATGAATTCAATGATGAATCCATAGCATTAAGCTTGATCAAAATTGCCTCCAGCACTACATCCTTCTTTATTGTTGGGACAAACTCGAGCCAGGCTCCTGGCTTCTCAATGGAGTGGAAGAAGAAGAGGGAGGTTAAAATCATTATTAGCATGAGAATAAGGGTTACTGGGATTTTGTTGATTAGATCTACAATTGTTTTGGTTGGAGTTTCTATTGTTGTTGTAATTGTTGTTCCGCGGTCCTTGATAGTTGTTTCTTCCTTGATATCCTCCATCTTGCAGCTTCTTCGTTTGAGCTACTAAAAGCTCCTTCAATGCCTTTACCTCATTGCTAAGTGAGGTGAGTTGAGCTCCATTTGATGATGTGTCCTGGAAGCTAACTCTCCTTGCTCCATTTTCAGTTCCTTGATGGGAATACTTCTCCATATGTAAAGATTGATTTTCAATAAAATCCCAAGCTTCATCTATTTGCATATCCATGAATGTGCCTGTTCACTCCAAACGGTGTGTGCAAGCTTCAAAATTTATAACCTAAGAAGTATGCTTGAACAAATATGCGAACCCGCAGTGTACGGGTCAATTGTAATAAAAGCAAGATTTTAGTGGTCGATCACAGGGACTTAGGTGAAACAAAGCACAGAATCAGGTTGTCAAATATTGCAATGAACTAAAAGCAATTAAAGTAATCAAAGATGATATAAAGTCAAGTAAGGGGAAATGCGGATTTTAGGGATTAAAGCATCTAGATGTGGTTCGGACTCAAGATCTCAAAGGATAATGCGGACAAAGCTGAGGTTTGCAAAGGGAAAGTGTTTCTAAGGTGGGAATAGATCACCGGGTAAGTCTCACTACTCACTATCCCAAACATAAGCTCCTACGGGTAAGTCTCAAGGTACTAAGGAAAAGAACTATAATCTCAAACCAACACACCACCCAAGGGAATTAAACAACCTTTACCGGGTAAGTCTCAGGCTAACTCACAAAGATGGAATGAAGGCACACTCAAACCCCAATAAAGGATAAACCGTTATTACCTACACTCATGATCTTAGGTAAACAAACAAAAGAATCACCGGGTATGTCTCACCCTAAGCTTGCATTGAACCAGGGAAGCTGTAATAAGGGTAGGATTTGGCAAACTAGAACACTTAACTTCAGAATAGGTTCAGGAAAAGGTCACCTCGTTCAGTCAGATTCCACCCCGGCCGAGATGTTCAACGACTGAGCGAGGTGTTCTAGGGTTAAGGTTAAAGTCTCGAGCTTTCAGGGTCCTGCTGGGATTAAGATCATTCTATCATCGTCTTTCCCACATCTTTCGGCCAATCACCCTAGAACCGCATAAGAAACTTAGGCAACAATCATCACGATAACAATAATTAAATTTATGGAAAAGGAATCAATATTCGAACAAGAAAACCTTAAGAAAAAGGTCTCAATAACTGAATCAAATAACAAACAAACTGCGTTCCTCAAGTCACAAATCAGCAAAGACAATAAAACCAAAAGACAATCTAAGAAAGTCTTACAAACTCCTTCAAAAGTTATCCCAACTATGACTCCTTCCTTCCTTGAACTTCAATCCTTCAATACTTCGTTCAATTCTTCCCTCAAAACCTCCAGAAAATCCCTCAATTGCATGATGCTCCAAGCATATGATGATCCGAAAATGGTTGAATTGTAGAAAATCCAACCCTTTATATAGGAGAATTATCTTCCAAAGATAAAATATCTTAAAAAGATAATTTCCTAGAAAATATATCCATATCTCTCAAAATACATCATCCAAATATAATATCTTCCTTCTAGAAATCCAACAAAAAATATAAGATATCTTCTTTCCAAAAATAAAAGATCTCAACCAAAAATATAGATCTCGCCGGCGGCAGGGTATTCGCCTCGGTCGGGACGCTCCTCAAGATCACCTCGGTCGAGGTGACACTGTAGCCGACCGAGGTGAATCTCAACTTAATGTGAAATCTCTGGAATCTGGTCCAAAGTAAATCTTCTTAATCATTTCCATGCTTCTTGAGGTCTTCCTTAAGCTCCAAAATGTAGCTCTAATGACTCCTTAGCTTCCTTAGCTTCATTTCGATCCAAAACGTGTCATTTTACCTACAATTACAACAAAACTAGGTATAGACCTCGATTCCCGCAAAGGTAGACAAAACAACAATATAATCACATAATATACACCCATACATGCAGATTATTGAAGATAAAACGTCTAAACTAGCCCCAAAATATAGAGTATAATACATGTTATCAGTGCGGCGAAAAGTAGTTGGAGATTGAATTGAGTAGCTCCATCCAACCCCTTGAAATATATCTCCAGCAACTCGATCTTTGGAATCCCATGATGTGGGCAATCCAATACAAGATCCTTGAATCTCTCCCATGGCTTGGACAAACTCTCCTTATCATTCATAATAAAAGCATTGATCTTTTCCCCTCAATTCAGCGGTCTTAGAGGGAGGAAAGAATTTAGTTAGAAACTCCGTCGTCATCTCTTCCCAAGTGTTGATTTTTCCGTCCGGAAGAGATTGATACCAAGCAAGCGCCTTGTCTTTTAAAGAGAAATAGAAAGGCCTCAACTTTTAGTTGTTATTCTCCAATCTTGAAGGTCTCAAAGTCTCCATCAAAATCTCATAAAATGTTGATGCTGATGGTTAGAACTTGCGGTTAAAGTTCATAATCATACTCAGCTGGATCACCTAGGTTGACTCCTGGACGCCTGACTTGTTGATTAGGGTCCATCCTCTGTCCTAGGGTTTGTGGAACTCCAGCAAAAAGAACATCTCGGATAGGCATCCGAGGTGGTAGGTGTACCTCGGCCGGGGCAACATGAACTAGGTCTTTTATCGGTCGAGGATCTGGGATCGGTCGGGTAGAAATTGGGCCCTTAGAGCGGCTATATCTGCTTCTATCCTTCTGCTCTTGCGCGAGTCTCTTCTCTCTCTCCCTGCAGTTCTTCTCTAGTTGGCATGGATCTTACATTAGATCTCCCTAAAAACAAGTTTCGTTCCGAAACTTAAATACCCTCAAACCCGCCCGGCCTAAAACGCCGAGTTATAAACACTCAACATGGCGGAGGTATAACATCTCCATCAACTATAATCCCAAATCAATAGCATGGAGGTAAAACCATCTCCCGCAAAACCATAAACACAATCCGATAGCATGGAGGAAAAACCATCTCCAACAAAACCATAACCATAACTTGTGCTAGCATAACAAGATATAATAAGATCACACATCACAATCTAGCATGAAAATAATAACACATAATATCACATCATCACATAACTCACCAAGATATCACTATAACTCTCTCATAAATCTCCAGATCCAGTTATCTCTGCATAAAACTCGGGATTGTTCCTCCGGATACTATCCTCTGTCTCCCACATGGCCTCATCGGGTCCTTGTCTAGATCATTGTGTCCTTATCATAGGAATGTCCTTCGAGCACAAGCGTCTCATACCCCGCTCTAGGACTGCTACTGATAACATGTATTATAGTCTATATTTTGGGACTTGTTTGGACGTTTTATCTTCAATAATCTGCATGTATGGATGTATATTATGTGATTATATTGTTGTTTCATCTACCTTTACAGGAATTGAGGTCTACACCAAGTTTCGTTGTAATCGTAGGTAAAATGGCACATTTTGGATTAAAATGGAGCTAGGGAGCTAAGGAGTCATTGGAGCCACATTCTTGAGCGTAAGGAAGAACTCAGGAAGCATGGAAATGATAAAGAAGATTTCCTTAGGACCAGATTCAAGAGATTTCATATTCAGTTGAGATTTACCTCGGTCAGCTACAGTGTCACCTCGACCGAGGTGATCTTAAGGAGCGTCCCGACCGAGGCGAACACCCTGCCGCCGGCGAGATCCATATTTTTGGTTGAGATCTTTTATTTTTTGAAAGAAAATATCTTATATTTTTGGGCTGGATTTTTGGAAGGAAGATATTATTTTTTGGGGGATCTATTTTAGAGATATGGATATATTTTATAGGAAATTATCTTTTTAAGATATTATTATCTTTGGAAGATAATTCTCCTATATAAAGGGTTGGATTTTCCACAAGTTCAACCATGCTTGGAGGCTGAGAACACCCAGCAATTAGGAGATTTTCTGGAAGCTTCGAAGGAAAGATTGAAGGATTGAAGATCAAGGAAGGAAGGATTCATAGTTTGAAGTTAGCTTTTGAGGGAGTTTGTAAGACTTTCTTAGATTCCCTTTGGTTTATTGTCTCGTTCGATTTGTGATTTGAGGAACGCTGAATTGTTGTTATTTGATTCAGTTATTGAGACCTTTTTCTTAAGGTTTACTTGTTCGAATATTGATTCCTTTCCCTTTTATTTGATTATTGTTATCATGATGATGATTGGCTAAGCTTTTTATGCGATTGTAGGGTGATTGGATGAAAGTTGTGGAATAGACAATGATAGAATGATCTTAATCCCAGTAGGACCCTGAAAGCTCGAGTCTTTAACCTTAACCCTAGACACCTCGCTCAGTCGATGAACATCTCGGCCGGGGTGGAACTTGACTGAACGAGGTGAACCTTTTCCTGATACAAAACTGAGAGTTAAGTGTTCTAGTTTGACAAATCGTATCCTTATTACACCTTTCCTGGTTCAATGCAAGCCTAGGATGAGACTTACCCGGTGATTCCTTTGTTTGTGTACCTAAGATCATGAGTGTAGGTAATAAAGGTTTATCCTTTATTGGGGTTTGAGTGTGCCTTCATCCCATCTTTGTAAGTTAGCCTGAGACTTACCCGGTAAAGGTTGATTCTATTCCCTTGGGTGGCGTGTTGGTTTGAGATTATAGTTCTTTTCCTTAGTACCTTGCGACTTACCCGGTAATAGGAGCTTTGGTTTGGGATAGTGAGTAGTGAGACTTACCCGGTAATCTATTCCCACTTTAGAAACACCTTCCCTGTGCAAACCTCAGCTTTGTCCGCGTTATCCTTTGAGATCTTGAGTCGGAACCACAACTAAATGCTTTAATCCCTGAAATCCACATTTCCCCTTACTTGACTTTTACATCATCTTTGATTACTTTATTTGCTTTTGTGGTTATTAGTTACTCGACAACCAATTATGTGCTTTGTTTCACCTAAGTCCCTGTGATCGACCCCTAGAATTCTTGCTTTTTATTACAATTGACCCGTACACTGCGGGTTCGCATATTTGTTCAAGCATACTTCTTGGGTTATAAATTTAAAGCTTGCACACACCGTTTGGAGCGAACAAGTTTTTGGTGCCGTTGTCGGGGACTTGGTGTAGACCGAGCCGGTTGCGGTTGTCTTTCGGGGCAATTGCCCTTGTTGCTACTAACCACTTTGCTTGAGTGTTTTTGCAGGATCTTTTTCTTAGGTTTATGCGAAGAACCCATGCTGGGAAGGAAATCGTTCCTTACGATTCCGAATCAGAAAAGACATACAAGTGACGATTGAAAGAAGCTAAGATGGCCAATCAAGACAATCGCGATGTTGAGGCCGAATTGAAGGAGGCGCTGGAACAGCTACGCCTCAATAAGGAAGAACTGCAGCGAGAAAGAGAGCAGACTCGCACAAGAACTGCAGAGATTGAAGCAGATATTGCCGATCAAAGATCCCAGATTCTGCATCGACCAATCCCAGATCCTCGACCGAGGCAGGACCCAATCCCAGTTGCCTCGGCCGAGATACATCCACCTCGGATGCCTGTCCGAGATGTTCTTTTTGCTGGAGTTCCACAAACCCTAGGATAGATGATGGACCCTAATGAGCAAGTGAGGCGTCCAGGAGTCAACATAGGTGATCCAGCTGAGCATGATTACGAACTTCGACCGCAAGTTCTATCCATGATCCGCCAATGCTAGTTTGGAGGTTTAGAGAGGGAGTCTCCGCATCAACATTTACAAAACTACGAGATCCTGATGGAGACCATGAGACCTTCAAGGCTGGAAAACAACAACTACAATCTAAGGCCTTTCTACTTTTCTTTGAAGGACAGGGCGCTTACTTGCTATCAATCTCTCCCACCCAGAAAGATCAACACTTGGGAAGAGATGACGATGGAGTTTCTAACGAAGTTCTTTTCCCCTCCAAGACCGCTGATATGAGAGGGAAGATTAATGCATTCATCATGAAGGACAAAGAGAGTTTGTCCAAGTCATGGGAGAGATTCAAAGATGTTCTATTGGATTGCCCACACCATGGGATTCCAAAGATAGAGTTCCTGGAGATATACTTCAAAGGATTGGATGGAACTACTCAATTCAATCTTCAACTACTTTCCACCGGAACATTCATGGATATCCCGATAGACGAAGCTTGGGAGTTCATTGAGAAGCAAGCTTTTCATATGGAGAAGTACTCCCATCAAGGAGCCAAAAATGGAGTTAAGAGAGTTAATTTCCAGGACACTCCATCAAATGATAATCAACTCATCTCCCTTAAAAACGATGTGAAGGAAGATGGAGGATATAAAGGAAGAAACAACAACCAAGGGTCACGGAACAACAATTACAACAACAATAGAGGCTCCAACAACAACAATTGGAATCTAATCAACAAAATCGGGGTAACCCTTATTCTAATTCTAATTCTAATAATTCTTTTAACCCCTCTTCTTCCTCTTCTACTCCATTGAAGAGCCAGGAGTCTGGAACAAGTTCGTCCCAGCCAGAGAAGAAAGATGCAGTGCTAGAGGCCATATTGATCAAGCTCAACACTATGGAGACGTGTATGACTTTATTTTTGAAGGCACAAAAAGTCTTAGAGCAACAATTTTGGTGGCTGGGCAAATGAAGCGCCAACAGATCTAGGGAAGCTCCCAAGAAGGACAAAGAGCAACCCTAAGGGACAGATTATGGCAATAACGACGAGAAGTGGACTAAAAACTACAAATCCGGTACCTCTGTCGGTGCCAGTGCAGACGAAAGACACCTCGGTCCAGGTACCGACGAGGAACACTTCGGTCGAGGCGCCATCCGAGGTGGAGTCCCAGAAAGCGAAGGACAAATCTGAAGTATATGTCCCACCTCCTACTTATAAACCACCACTTCCATTCCCTCGGTCAAGGGCCAGAGCACATCTAGACAAGCATTTTGGTAAGTTCCTTGACTTGATGAATAAACTACACATTAACATCCTTTTCCTTGATGCTATTCTAGGAATGCCCTCCTACAGAAAGTTCTTGAAAGAGATTCTATCAAGGAAGAGGAAACTGGAAGACTTTGGAGAAGTAAGGATGACATCTAAATCCTCGGAGCTCATTCAAATCATGAAGGAGAAGATGCCACCCAAGTTGAGAGATCCCGACTCATTTTGCTTTCCCATTCAAGTTGGGGGTGTAACTTGTGAAGCGTTGTGTGATCTAGGAGCCAACGTGAGCATCATCCCGCTGGAGCTATGTAAGAGGATTGGACTTGGAGAGCCAAAGCCGGTGAAGATAAGGTTGTACATGGCGGATTGCTCCATTACCCATCATGTGGGCATCTTGGAAGACGTTCTCTTAAAGTTAGGTAACTTCTATTTACCTATAGACTTTGTTGTACTTGATATACCCGCAGATTATCCCGTTCCTATCATTCTCGGGAGACCATTTCTAGCAACTTCGGGTTGCAATGTGGATTGTAAGAGCGCCAAGTTGAAATTCAGCATTGGTGGAGATCAAGTAGAATTTGCATTGTTTGCTGCAATGAAAGGAGAGCCGCTGGAGGATGATATCTTCAACATCTATGATGAAGAAGAATCAAGAGAATTAGTGAGCTCTATCCTTATTAATGACCCTCTTGAAAGAGTTCTTAGTTTTAGCTTAATGGAGGAAGGTATAGATGTTTCTTGTGATGCAGATATACGGAGCTTAAAGGCATTGGAAACAGATCCAGGAGCTAAGATTGAGAAACTGATCCAGGAGAAGAAAAATTCGAGTTTCGGTACTAGTTCCAGTACCTCGAACGAGGCACCTTTTGGACCAAGCGAGGTGTTCTTATCTGAAGAACATCTCGGTCACCCACCTCGGACACCGACCGAGACAGCAAGCGAGATGTTGTCAACTGAGGACAACAAACTTCCTACACCCTTTTCTAAAACTCATTTACAGTTGGTGGAGCACTGGCTCCACCAAGCTTCTGATAAGAAAGAACCTTGGTATGTTGATATTGTTAATTATCTTGTTTGCCAGGAAATACCGCCCGGATCGACGTACGCTCAAATGAAGAAATTCTTCAAGGATGTACGCCACTACTACTAGGATGAACCTCTACTGTTTAAGAGAGGTCCGGATGGGATGCTTCAACGATGCATTCCAGAAGATAAAGTTGCTAGTGTTATACGGCATTGCCACTCGCTTTCTTGTGGAGGACATGCTAGCGCTTACAAAACGTGCGCTAAGGTATTGCATTTTGGTTTCTTTTGGCCTACATTACTTAAGGATGTGAAAACGTTTGTTGTTTCTTGTGATGCATGCCAAAGAACAGGGAACTTGTCCCGAATGAACGAGATGCCACTTAACAATATTCAGGAAGTTGAGATTTTTTATGTATGGGGAGTTGATTTCATGGGACCTTTCCCATCATCCGCAGGGAACCTCTACATTCTCCTAGCTGTTGATTACGTCTCTAGATGGGTGGAAGATATTGCCTCTCCCACTAATAATGCCATGGTGGTTGTGAAGTTCTTCAATCGGACTATCTTTCCACGTTTTGGGACACCACGTATCATCATCAGCGATGGAGGGACACATTTCATCAACCGGAAGTCTAAGGCACTTCTATCGAAGTATGGGGTAACCCATAAGGTAGCAACCCCTTATCACCCTCAAACTAGTGGATAGGTCGAAATCTCAAATAGAGAAATCAAGGCAATTTTGGAAAAGACCGTCTCTAGAACGAGGAAGGATTGGTCCATGAAGTTGGACGACGCTCTTTGGGCTTATAGGTTTGCATTCAAGAATCCCATTGGTACCACCCCTTACAATTTGGTATATGGGAAGTCTTGCCATCTACCCGTTGAGTTAGAGCACAAGGCATATTGGGCAATCAAGTGGTTGAATTTCGATATCAAGGAAGCCGGAGAGAAGAGGCTCTTGGACATCAATGAGTTGGAAGAGTTGCGCTTAAATGCTTATGAGAACGCCAAGATCTACAAGGAAAGAACGAAGAGATGGCATGACAAGCATATCATTCCTAAGGAATTCAAAGAAGGAGATTTAGTTCTACTCTTCAACTCCCGCCTTCGCCTCTTTCCAAGTAAGTTGAAATCTAGATGGACAGGACCTTACGTTGTGAAACATGTTTTTCCTTATGGTGCAATTGAGATTTGGGGAGAAACAAGAGGAAGCTTTAAGCTCAATGGTCATAGGCTTAAAAAGTACCAGCCGGAAGTCCAGGTTGAGGAGATTGCACCACTATACCTTGTTTAGGGATGTCGTACGGTCCAGCTAGCGACCTTAAATCAAGCGCTTCTTGGGAGGCAACCCAAGATATTGCTTTCTTTTCCCTTTTTCTAGTTTAGTTTTTGATAGTTTGCTTTTGCTTTGCTTTGTTTTGTTTTTGGCGTCCTAGACAGAAACCAGGTACTCTCTAAGGAAGGATTACAACTCAGGAACACACTGGAAGGACAGAAGTTCGAGAAATTGAGAAGATGGAGTTTGACTAAGACACATCTCGGTTGCTGTCATAGCGCCTCGACCGAGATGCTCTTGAGGCAACCGAGGTGACTAGGTCTGACAATCCAGTCAGTCACCTCGGTCCGGTCGGGACCACCTCAACCGAGGTGATATCAGATTTGGCGAGGGGTATAAAAGGCGAACATATTTCTCTCTCTTCCCTCCCAACCACCTTCTCGACTGCGGCGCACATCTCACCTTATTTCTTCGTTTTACACTCGTATTCTACGATTTCTGCCCCGATTTCAAAAAGAAAAGCAAGAGGATCAGATTGCAAGCAACAAACAGCAAGATAAACGCCTCGGATCTGCATAATTTGGGGTAAATTTTCAAAAACCCTAGCTTCCCTCTCTTTACTGATTTAGGAGATATTTGGCTTTGGTTGCCATAAATTTTTGCTGAAAATAGTATAAGTGCCCCATAGGTGTAACATCCGGAATTTTACTTCCGAGTTATTCCGAAGCAAACCGGACCTTGACCGGTTTTGGGATTTTCCCGACTTCTTACTATATCCTATGTGACACCGAATTCTTATCCTTTGATCGTTTTTATCATTTTATGTGAGGACCTTACTCACATAAAATACACAAGTCAATCTACCTTCTTTATTCTTTAAATTAGACTCATTCGGGCCTATCTGTAGCATGCCTTCCGGGCCTTTACAGAGCTGAGTATTTTGGGCCTTTGTAATCCTACCATCTGGGACGTCATGGACAACCAGCTGGGCTGTGAGCTCTCCCTTCTCTCATGCGTGTACGCCTTACTCTCTCACGCCATCAGCTCCTTTGTAACCCTAGCCTTGCTTCTCCTATTCCGTACACAACAGCAACGCAACCATGGATGCCGACTTCCTCCTCCCCTTTCCTCCTCCATCGTGCCATCCTTCACACAGCAGCAGATGAGCCTTTTTCTCCAGCTTTGTAGTGCACAAGTTCGAGTCATCTTATTAATCCAACAGCCTTGCGTTCTCTCCCGCAGACCACGCTAGCTACGACGCCGGAATGGTTCGCACCCCCCCTTTTCTTTCGACTCTAACACCTGTGATAATGGTGGCTTACCCTCCTCTTATGTCGACTCCAGCAGGTCGGTAATACCGTCGAGCGCAGATCAACAACAACAGCTGACAACAACGCAACAAATAGGAGTTTGCGAGAGCTGTTACAATTCCAAACCACTGGGGCGGCAACCCAGATCCACTGGGGCAGCAGCCCAGATCCACAAGGGCGGGAAGTAGGGCCCGCTGGGCGGTTGGGAACCCAGACCGCTGGTGCGTGGCTGCTCTCTCGCGGGTGCATCCAAGTGACAGTGATCCCGGCCCTTCTCCTTCAGCCTACACGCGAGCTTGTTGAGTCCGTCTAGTCGGGTAAGGACCTCGACCTTCTTCTCTACGTTACCCTCTTTGTGTATATGCTGATGAGAATAACCATGTGTGTCCTTCGACCCTTCATAGCAGCCATGGTAGATGACTAGAAGAGTTGTTACAATTCCGAGTTTTCAGAGTTGACGAGTAGTTAATTTCGGGAACAGATTTAAGTAAGTTATACTCCTCCTTTGCTGCTGACTTTTGGATAGATAAGATTTTATAGTAGAACATATCAAAATTTGGGATAAATCCAGCAAGTGGTTTACGAGTTATGATTTTTCAAAGTTTAGACAGTGTGTTGTTTTGTTAAGGGTTTGTTGAATTTCCTAAGTGTAGAAAACTGCATGTCGATACAGTTTTGTGATCCAGATTTGGATAAGTTAGACTCCTCCTTTAGTGCTGATTTCTGGATATGTTGTAGTTGGTACTATATAGTATAACATACTGAAATTTGAGAATATTCCGAGTTATAGTTAAGAAGATATGATTCTCCAAAGTTGATTCCTCATGCAGTTTTTAGGTTATGCTGATAAGTATGAGAAAACTGCTTGTGATGTAGTTTTGTGAAATAGATTTGGAGGGGTTATTGACCTCTGTTGGTCATGATTTTTGGATATGTTGTTGATGGATATATATATATATATATATATATATATATATATATATATATATATATATATATATATATATAGGAACATGTAGTAGAAGTTGAGAGCGATCCATTGAGTTAATCCAGATTTAGGATGTTCCGAAGTTGGGTTTAAGTATAGTTTAGTTTAGAAGAGTTGTGTTAGGTTTTAAGTGTCGATCCATCTTATGCATTTATGTTCTTGTGAGGATGTTGATCTTATAAGTCTAAGGACTTCTAGTTGACTAGAGCGTTGTTTGATTCGTGTGCCTTGTCTTGAACAAGCGTTGTGCGTTTTCCCGAGGGGAACTTGAGAGTGTGCTAATCGGTTGCTCTTGGAGACCGGTAAGTCCACGGACTTACTTAGTTGGCTTCTTGTATGCGTGTAATGTGTATGAGTGGTGTTTGTTAGTTATAATAAACAACAAAACCGGATTAGGCCAACTTTATTATTTACGTAATTGACCCAAGTGTATGATAACGGGTTGTGACATCATCTGCCTAGCTCTTGCGAGAGTCTAGGAGGTTCCCTGCGACCAGCCCAGTCAGGTAGACGGTCAGATGCATTAGTACCATTCCTCATTGGTAAACGGGGACAGGGGCAAGGTTTGGGAATCCCTCGTGTCACAAAATAAGTATCATTATTAATAACCTATCACCTAATTAAAGATAATAAAAGGATTGAGTGTTTCATGTTGATTGTGTATGTGTGTGTTTGTGTTTTTACCTTTATACTTATGCATAGAATGGTAGCTAACGGTTTTATACCGCCTATAGATGCCTTGGAGGTTAAGACAGTTGTAGAGAGATCCGGAGGGAATGGTCACCCGGGTCCACGTACTCATTTAGTTGGGGACGGGGATGTCTTCTATTCTTCATTTGCGTCGTTTTAGTACCTTTGCGTTGTAAGGCTGATACATATTCTTCATGTATATATTGTTTAAAGTTTTCAAATGTTTTAAATACTTTTGTGCCTTGTTGTAAGATCCTAGTAAAATTGTTGTCAAACTAAGGTCGGGACCCATTGTGAGGTCCTTACCAGTAGCTCCCCGAGTTTTCAGAATTTGGGGTGTTACAATATGGTCTCAGAGCCAGGTTGGCAACAATGGCACTTGAAATCTTCTGAAAGACCAAATGTATAAAATAACTAGAACCCGAAACGGGTCTAAAATTTTCAAAACGGATTTCTGTTTTTACACACACGCATAGTTGGGTTGTTGGGTTAGTAGTACGTCGGACCACCATCGCTCTCCGTGGATCTCTGCAACTTGGATCGATAGGAGTGCGTATATAGACTTTTTATGAGGTTTACTATTATATGTTATATACATGTGTATGCTTAGCTTGTTAGTATCCTAAAGGATATTTTAGATCCTTTAGTCGTGATATCACGAAGCGATTATCGCCTCATGATAAATCAACTGCGGACTTGAAGAATCTCCAAAACGAGGCAATGGAATCAGACCTTGAATTGAGTATTATACTAGGTTGGGCCATTTGGTGATCCTTACTAATCATCCAAAGAACAAGTGAGCAAGTAAGTAAAGTTGTGAAGATAATTTTTACCACAAGCACAATCGGATGAGGAAGAAATTCTTGAGTCACTTCAGTTAGAAGGAATAGAAGATCGTACAAGGAACTCGGGCATATGAGGCTGAGAGATGGAATTAGAAGAACCATGCAGGAGACTACAAGAGTGCGGAGTAGAGATAACAATATTGGAACGAGACAAGTAGAATTGAGTACAACCACAATTTCGGAATCAAGGACATTACAATCGAGGTGGATGCCCCATAGACCATTATGGGCATGAGAAACCAGAAGAGATAGAGTGTCAACCCAGGTGTGAGAATCTAAGGTGCACGGAATTAAGACCTGCAATTGAGTGTAAAAGCAAAAAGGCAAACCCCACAAGTGTGGGGAGGTTTTGACCTCCTCAGAGATATAAGAAGTTTGAAAGAAACCGCGATGCCAATATCCAAAGAAGGGAAGCCTGTAGTAGGGTCAACGGAGTTTTATGACGGCGATATTACCACTAACTCCAGTGAAGAAATGTGCATGGGAGAACGGCCTTGTTGGACTCGAGAGTCCAGGGTAACCCGAATTATCACGGACCTAAGCCATCAACATATATGGTCCATGTAAAAGAAACTGCAAGTGGATGATCATTACGGCCATAAGAATTTCAAAGACGCTTGCAAGCTATCGTGGACACTTGAAACGACTATTTATGCCAGATGAATGACACAATTGGACTAGAGAAATGGAGTTAGCCCATAAGAAGCGAAAGGGTGGAAGGTACAACAAACTAAAGAAGTATAAAATGATTGTTGTGAGCAACTGTGTACCTACTAGCTAAGGAAATTTTGACAGATCACAATTAACACGGAATGGAGACTTACAACTTAATGTAAGAGCGAAAGGTAGACTTCACAAGCCTGGAGACGTTTTGTCTTCTTTAAAGATAAGAATTCTAAGAGGAATCACAACGCCAATATCGAAAGGATCGAAGCCCTATAACATAGTCAACAGAAATTTTGGAAGGAAATATTACAAAGAACGCCGATTAAGGAACCTGTGCTTGTGAGAATCGTGTGGTGGACTCAAGAGTCCAGGGTAACCCCCATTTATAACAGAACATAGGTCACCAACACAGACGGTCCCTATAAAGGGACTACAATTGGGAGGTAATTAAAAGTCATCGGAACTACAAGACGCTTACCATCTATCTTGGGGTGTTAGGAACGACTTTTGACGTCAGGCGAATGCACAGTGAGACTTCAGAAAGAGAATTGTCCCAAAGGAAGCAGAAGAGTGAAAGATAAGACGAACTAAAGAAGGATAAAAGGATTAAGGTCATCAGATTAGAGGATCGGACTTCTGAGCCGGATGATACCGGTGAGATATCCGGTAGCTTCTCTAGAGAATAGTAGCAGGCGCTTGTGATGTAAGGACATGAAAAGATTTTGGAGTCCATGGTTTTATGAAAATCCGACGAGGCTACCTAAGATATTGTGGATAGTATGAGACGTAACCTTTAAGAGATCCATGTTGAGATAGTTGTAACCTCGAGGGCGACGAGTTAGGGTTTGACCCTATATTTGTGTGATATTGTTTGACTGCTTGTTTATTTCATGCTTGAGTGCTTAGTCAGTGATGCGTGTTTTATAGGTGACCTTTGAGGTGCGCGGTACTTAAAAGTGAAAAGGACGAGACTTTTGTGTAGTGATCAGATGCACCCGTTTGGTACCTTAAAGGCCGATCAGGATTGTCTTACCCTCCCGAAACTTATTTTTAAGGGGGATTAATGTAATACCCGGAAAATTTTTCTTCTGATCTCTTCAGAAACAAATCAGAACTTCTCCGATTGTGACGATTGTGATTTTTTTTTCGGCGCTTTATTCCTTTTGTCTTTTGTATTGACTCCGTCTTTATGTTGCCTTCTTTTAAGTTTCGGGACGAAACTTATTTTAAGGGGGAACTGATGTAACATCCGGAATTATTACTTCCGAGTTATTACGAAGCAAACCGGACGTCCTTGACCGGTTTTGGGATTTTCTCGACTTCTTACTATATCCTATGTGACACCGGATTCTTATCCTTTGATCGTTTTTATCATTTTATGTGAGGACCTTACTCGCATAAAATACACCAGTCAATCTACCCTCTTTATTCTTTAAATTGGACCCATCCGGGCCCATCTGTAGCATGCCTTTCGGGCCTTTACAAAGATAAGTATTTTCGGCGTTTGTAACCCTACCATCTGGGCCCGTCATGGACAACCAGATGGGCTGTGAGCTCTCCCTTCTCTCCTGCATGTACACCTTACTCTCTCACGCCATCAGCTCCTCTGTAACCCTAGCCTCGTTTCTCCTGTTTCGTATACAACAGCAACGCAACCATGGATGCCGACTTTCTCCTCCCCTCTTCTCCTCCATCGTGCCATCCTTCACACAGTAGCAGACGAGCCTTTTTCTCCAGCTTTGCAGTGCACAAGTTCGAGTCATCTTCAGAATCCAACAGCCTTGCGTTCTCTCCCGCAGACCATGCTAGCTATGACGCCGGAATAGTTCGCGCCCCCCTTTTCTGTCGACTCTAAGACCTGTGATAATGGTGGCTTCCCTCCTCTTCTGTCGACTCCAGCACGTCGGTAATACCGTCGAGCGCAGATCCGCAATAGTAGCCGATAACAACGCAGCAAACAGGAGTTTGCGAGAGCTGTTACAATTCCAAACCACTGGGGCGGCAACCTAGATCCGCTGGGGCAGCAGCCCAGATCCACAGGGGCGGGGAGCAGGGCCCGCTGGTGCGGTTGGGAACCCAGACCGCTGGTGCGTGGCTGCTCTCTCGCGGGTGCGTCCAAGTGACAGTGATCCCAACCCTTCTCCTTTAGCCTACACACGACCTTGTTGAGTCCGTCTAGTCGGCTAAGGACCTTGACCTTCTTCTCTATGTTACCCTCTTTGTGTATATGCTGATGAGAATACCCATGTGTGTCCTTTGACCCTTCATAGCAGCCATGGCAGATGACTAGAAGAGCTGTTACAATTCCGAGTTTTTAGAGTTGACGAGGAGTCGATTTCGGGAACAGATTTGCGTAAGTTATACTCCTCCTTTGCTGCTGAGTTTTGGATATCTTATAGATAAGATTTTATAGTATAACATATCAAAATTTGGGATAAATCCAGCGAGTGGTTTACGAGTTATAATTTTTCAAAGTTTAGACAGTGTGTTGTTTTGTTAAGGGTTTGCTGAATTTTCTAAGTGTAGAAAACTGCATGTCAATACAGTTTTGTAATCCAGATTTGGATAAGTTAGACTCCTCCTTTAGTGCTGATTTTGGAGATGTTGTAGTTGGTACTATATAGTATAACATACTGAAATTTGAGAATATTCCGAGTTATATTTAAGGAGATATAATTCTCCAAAGTTGGTTCCTCGTGCAGTTTTTAGGTTATGCTTATATATTCTAAGTATGAGAAAAATTGCTTGTGATGTAGTTTTGCGAAATAGATTTGGAGGGGTTATTGACCTCTGTTGGTCGTGATTTTTGGATGTGTTGTTGATGGATATATATATATATATATATATATATATATATATATATATATATATATATATATATATATATATATATATAGAAGCATGTAGTAGAAGTTGAGAGCGATCCGTTGGGTTAATCCAGATTTAGGATGTTCCGAAGTTGGGTTTAAGTATAGTTTAGTTTAGAAGAGTTGTGTTAGGTTTTAAGTGTCGATCCATCTTATGCGTTTATGTTCTTGTGAGGATGTTGATCCTAGAAGTCTAAGGACTTATAGTTGACTAAAGAGTTGTTTGATTCGTGTGCCATGTCTTGAGCAAGCGTTGTGTGTTTTCCCGAGGGGAACTTGAGAGTGTGCTAATCGGTTGCTCTTGGAGACTGGTAAGTCCACGGACTTACTTAGCTGGCTTCTTGTATGAGTGTAATGTGTATGAGTGGTGTTTGTTAGTTATGATAAACAACGAAACCGGATTACGCCGACTTTATTATTTACGTAATTGACCCAAGTGTATGATAACGGGTCGTGACATCATCTGCCTAGCTCTTGCGAGAGTCTAGGAGGTTCCTTGCGACCAGCCCAGTCAGCTAGACGGTCAGATGCATTAGTACCATTCCTCGTTGGTAAACAGGGACAGGGGCGAGGTTTGGGAATCCCTCATGTCACAAAATAAGTATCATTAGTAATAACCTATCACCTAATTAAAGATAATAAAAGGATTGAATGTTTCATGTTGATTGTATATGTGTGTGTTTGTGCTTTTACCTTTATACTTATACACAGAATGGTAGCTAATGGCTTTATACCGCCTGTAGATGTCTTGCAGGTTAAGACAGTTGTAGAGAGATCCGGAGGGAATGGTCAGCCGGGTCCACGTACTCATTTAGTTGGGGATGGGGATGTCTTCTATTCTTCATTTGCGTCGTTTTAGTACCTTTGCGTTGTAAGGATGATACATATTTTTCATGTATATATTGTTTAAAGTTTTCAAATGTTCTAATTACTTTTGTGCCTTGTTGTAAGATCCTAGTAAAATTGTTGTCAAACTAAGGTCGGGACCCACTGTGAGGTCCTAACTAGTAGCTCCCCGAGTTCTCAGAATTTAGGGTGTTACAATATGAAGCAGTTGGTAGTGATTTTGGGGGAAAAGAACTGAAAATCAGAGAGAGGAAATCGCCCAGTTTTTGCCTCGGTCCAGTCGAGTTGTGTCTCGGCCGAGGTGTTCTTCAGCTTGTCAAACCAACCGAGGTGACCTTGTCAGCAAATCGTGAGTACTCATTCTGATCGCCAGCTTGTTCTGAGAGATGCTCCTAGTGGTTCTTCCCCCTCTTCTCGACCTTCTATTCCGGAGATTCATGAGCGTCACCGGGCGGCCTTCGATCGCATTTGGGGGCACCCCATAGTTGCCCCGCTTTTCTTGGACGTCTCAGCCTTTGAGTGCCTCCACGTGGAGGAGGACTTGAAGAAGATGATATCTATGGTAGGGCTGGAGCAGTTTATGGAGATCCAAACTCCAGCCTACCTTGAGCCGACCATGGAGTTTGTGAGTTTTGTCACTCACATGCCAGAGAGGAACAACATCAAGTACCGGTTGCTGAACCGGAACTACATTGTACTGTTCGCTCCAAACGGTGTGTGCAAGCTTTAAATTTATAACCCTAGATGTAAGCTTAAAACAAGGATGCGAACCCGCAGTGTACGGGTCAATCATAGTAAAAAGCAAGGAATTCCAAGGGTCGATCACAGGGACTTAGTGAAACAAAGTCCAACTACGGTAAGCTTTAGCAATCACTAACCACAAAGTAATTAAAACAATCAAAGATGATAAAAGTCAATAAAGGAAATATGCAATTCTAGGGATTAAAGCATCTAGTTGTGGTTCCAACTCAAGATCTAAAGATAAGCGGACAAAGCTGAGATTTTTGCATAGGGAAGGTGTTACTAAAGTGGAATAGATCACCGGGTAAGTCTCACTACTCTCTAATCCTAAACCGTAACTCCTATTACCGGGCAAGTCTCAAGGAATTAAGATAAAGAACTGTAACCTCAAACTAACACACCATCTAAGGGAATAGAATCAACCTTTACCGGGTAAGTCTCAGGCTAACTCACAAAGATGGGATGAAAGCACACTCAAACCCCAATAAAGGATAAACCTTTACTACCTATACTTATGATCTTAGGTAAACAAACAAAGGAATTACCGGTTAAGTCTCATCCTAAGCTTGCATTGAACCAGGAAAGGTGTAATAAGGATAGGATTTGGCAAACTCTAACACTTAACTCTCACTTTCGGATCAGAAAAGTCACCTCGGTCAGACAAATTCCACCCCGGCCGAGATGTTCATCGACTGAACGAGATGCTTTGGGTTAAGGTTTAAAGACTCGAACTTTCAGGGTCCTACTATGATTAAGATCAGAAAAGTCATAGAAGTCTCCATAGCGCTAAGCTTGATCAAGATAGCCTCCAGCACTGCGTCTTTCTTTTCCGGCTGAGACGAACTTGATCCTTGCCCCTGGCTCTTTAATGGAGTAGAAGAAGAAGAAGGGGAAGAGAGGAAAGGATTAGAGGAATCGTTAGAATTGGAGTTAGAGTGATTGTTACCAGAATTTTGCTTGTTCGCCCTCCAATTGTTGATATTGGATCCTCTATTGTTGTTGTTATAGTTGTTGTTCCGGGAACCGTTGTTGTTGTTACGGTATCCATTGTTGTTGTTCCTTTGTCCTTGCTCTTCCTTCTTGGTTTGAGCAACCAAGAGTTCTTTCAATTGCTTCACGTCGTTCTTCAAGGACGTGAGTTGATTGTTGTTGGGCTGAGTTTCTTGGAAGTTAACTCTTTTAACTCCACCTTCAGCTCCTTGATGGGTGTACTTCTCCATACGCAAAGCTTGCTTCTCGATGAACTCCCAAGCTTCGTCAATCGCCATATCCATAAAGGTACCGGCGGAGAGTAGTTGGAGGTTGAACTGGGTGCTTCCGTCCAGTCCCTTGAAGTATATCTCCAATAACTCTATCTTTGGAATCCCATGATGTAGGCAATCCAAAAGAATGTCCTTGAACCTCTCCCATGATTTGGACAAGCTCTCCTTGTCCTTCATAATAAAATCATTGATCTTCCCTCTCATTTCAAAGGTCTTTGAGGGGGGAAGAATTTGGTCAAGAATTCCGTAGTCATCTCCTCCCATGTGCTGATTTTTCCTGGAGGAAGAGATTGATACCAAGTAAGAGCTCTATCTTTCAAAGAAAAGTAAAAAGGTCTTAGCTTGTAGTTGTTATTTTCAATCCTTGAGGGTCTCAAGGTCTCCATCAAGATCTCATAGTTTTGAAGATGTTGATGTGGTGATTCCTTCTCTAGCCCTCCGAACTGGCATTGGCGAATCATGGATAGAACTTGCGGTCGAAGTTCGTAGTCATGGTCCGCTGGATCTCCTAGGTTAACTCCTGGACGCCTCAGTTGTTGATTGGGGTCCATCCTTTGACCTAGGGTTTGTGGGATTCCTGCAAGAAGAACGCCTCGGACTGGCATCCGAAGTGGAAGTTCCTCGGCCGGGGCGTCAGGTGCTGGGACCTGCCTCGGTCGAGGGTCAGGTACTGGAACCTGCCTCGGTCGAGGGTCAGCAACTGGGACCTGCATCGGTCCAGCATCGGGAACTGGATCTTCCCTCGGTCGAAGTAGATATTGGTCTCGTAAGGCTGCCATATCTGCTTCGATCGCCTCAGTCCTGGTGCGAGTTTCTTCTTTCTCTTGCTTTAGCTCTTCCCTGCTGAGGCGTAGCTGCTCTAGCGCCTCTTTCAACTCGGCCTCAAGATCGCAATTGTCTTGGTTGGCCATCTTCGCTTCTCGTAAGCATCGTTTGTATGTCTTTTCTGGTTCGGGATCGTGAGGAACGATTTCCTTCCCAGTGCGGGTTCTTCGCATAAACCTAAGAAAGAACCTGCAAAAGTCACTCAAGTAGAGTGGTTAGTAGACACGGGGGCAAGTGCCCCAAAAGCAAACCGTAACCGGCTCGGTCTAGACCAAGTCCCCGGCAACGGCGCCAAAAACTTGTTTGCTCCAAACGGTGTGTGCAAGCTTTAAATTTATAACCCTAGATGTAAGCTTAAAACAAGGATGCGAACCCGCAGTGTACGGGTCAATCGTAGTAAAAAGCAAGGAATTCCAGGGGTCGATCACAGGGACTTAGTGAAACAAAGTCCAACTACGGTAAGCTTTAGCAATCACTAACCACAAAGTAATTAAAACAATCAAAGATGATAAAAGTCAATAAAGGAAATATGCAATTCTAGGGATTAAAGCATCTAGTTGTGGTTCCAACTCAAGATCTAAAGATAAGCGGACAAAGCTGAGATTTTTGCATAGGGAAGGTGTTACTAAAGTGGAATAGATCACCGGGTAAGTCTCACTACTCTCTAATCCTAAACCGTAACTCCTATTACCGGGCAAGTCTCAAGGAATTAAGATAAAGAACTGTAACCTCAAACTAACACACCATCTAAGGGAATAGAATCAACCTTTACCGGGTAAGTCTCAGGCTAACTCACAAAGATGGGATGAAAGCACACTCAAACCCCAATAAAGGATAAACCTTTACTACCTATACTTATGATCTTAGGTAAACAAGCAAAGGAATTACAGGGTAAGTCTCATCCTAAGCTTGCATTGAACCAGGAAAGGTGTAATAAGGATAGGATTTGGCAAACTCTAACACTTAACTCTCAGTTTCGGATCACAAAAGTCACCTCGGTCAGACGAATTCCACCCCGGCCGAGATGTTCATCGACTGAACGAGATGCTTTGGGTTAAGGTTTAAAGACTCGAACTTTCAGGGTCCTACTGTGATTAAGATCAGAAAAGTCATAGAAGTCTCCATAGCGCTAAGCTTGATCAAGATAGCCTCCAGCACTGCGTCTTTCTTTTCCGGCTGAGACGAACTTGATCCTTGCCCCTGGCTCTTTAATGGAGTAGAAGAAGAAGAAGGAGAAGAGAGGAAAGGATTAGAGGAATCGTTAGAATTGGAGTTAGAGTGATTGTTACCAGAATTTTGGTTGTTCGCCCTCCAATTGTTGCTATTGGATCCTCTATTGTTGTTGTTGTAGTTGTTGTTCCGGGAACCGTTGTTGTTGTTATGGTATCCATTGTTGTTGTTCCTTTGTCCTTGCTCTTCCTTCTTGGTTTGAGCAACCAAGAGTTCTTTCAATTGCTTTACGTCGTTCTTCAAGGACGTGAGTTGATTGTTGTTGGGCTGAGTTTCTTGGAAGTTAACTCTTTTAACTCCACCTTCAGCTCCTTGATGGGTGTACTTCTCCATATGCAAAGCTTGCTTCTCGATGAACTCCCAAGCTTCGTTAATCGCCATATCCATAAAGGTACCGGCGGAGAGTAGTTGGAGGTTGAACTGGGTGCTTCCGTCCAGTCCCTTGAAGTATATCTCCAATAACTCTATCTTTGGAATCCCATGATGTGGGCAATCCAAAAGAATGTCCTTGAACCTCTTCCATGATTTGGACAAGCTCTCCTTGTCCTTCATAATAAAATCATTGATCTTCCCTCTCATTTCAAAGGTCTTTGAGGGGGGAAGAATTTGGTCAAGAATTCCGTAGTTATCTCCTCCCATGTGCTGATTTTTCCTGGAGGAAGAGATTGATACCAAGTAAGAGCTCTATCTTTCAAAGAAAAGTAAAAAGGTCTTAGCTTGTAGTTGTTATTTTCAATCCTTGAGGGTCTCAAGGTCTCCATCAAGATCTCATAGTTTTGAAGATGTTGATGTGGTGATTCCTTCTCTAGCCCTCCGAACTGGTATTGGCGAATCATGGATAGAACTTGCGGTCGAAGTTCGTAGTCATGGTCCGCTGGATCTCCTAGGTTAACTCCTGGACGCCTCAGTTGTTGATTGGGGTTCATCCTTTGACCTAGGGTTTATGGGATTCCTGCAAGAAGAACGCCTCGGACTGGCATCCGAAGTGGAAGTACCTCGGCCGGGGCGTCAGGTCCTGGGACCTTCCTCGGTCGAGGGGCAGGTACTGGAACCTGCCTCGGTCGAGGGTCAGCAACTGGGACCTGCATCGGTCCAGCATCGGGAACTGGATCTTCCCTCGGTCGAAGTAGATATTGGTCTCGTAAGGCTGCCATATCTGCTTCGATCGCCTCAGTCCTGGTGCGAGTTTCTTCTTTCTCTTGCTTTAGCTCTTCCCTGTTGAGGCGTAGCTGCTCTAGCGCCTCTTTCAACTCGGCCTCAAGATTGCGATTGTCTTGGTTGGCCATCTTCGCTTCTCGTAAGCGTCGTTTGTATGTCTTTTCTGGTTCGGGATCGTAAGGAACGATTTCCTTCCCAGTGCGGGTTCTTCGCATAAACCTAAGAAAGAACCTGCAAAAGTCACTCAAGTAGAGTGGTTAGTAGACACGGGGGCAAGTGCCCCAAAAGCAAACCGTAACCGGCTCGGTCTAGACCAAGTCCCCGGCAACGGCGCCAAAAACTTGTTTGCTCCAAACGGTGTGTGCAAGCTTTAAATTTATAACCCTAGATGTAAGCTTAAAACAAGGATGCGAACCCGCAGTGTACGGGTCAATCGTAGTAAAAAGCAAGGAATTCCAGGGGTCGATCACAGGGACTTAGTGAAACAAAGTCCAACTACGGTAAGCTTTAGCAATCACTAACCACAAAGTAATTAAAACAATCAAAGATGATAAAAGTCAATAAAGGAAATATGCAATTCTAGGGATTAAAGCATCTAGTTGTGGTTCCAACTCAAGATCTAAAGATAAGCGGACAAAGCTGAGATTTTTGCATAGGGAAGGTGTTACTAAAGTGGAATAGATCACCGGGTAAGTCTCACTACTCTCTAATCCTAAACCGTAACTCCTATTACCGGGCAAGTCTCAAGGAATTAAGATAAAGAACTGTAACCTCAAACTAACACACCATCTAAGGGAATAGAATCAACCTTTACCGGGTAAGTCTCAGGCTAACTCACAAAGATGGGATGAAAGCACACTCAAACCCCAATAAAGGATAAACCTTTACTACCTATACTTATGATCTTAGGTAAACAAGCAAAGGAATTACAGGGTAAGTCTCATCCTAAGCTTGCATTGAACCAGGAAAGGTGTAATAAGGATAGGATTTGGCAAACTCTAACACTTAACTCTCAGTTTCGGATCACAAAAGTCACCTCGGTCAGACGAATTCCACCCCGGCCGAGATGTTCATCGACTGAACGAGATGCTTTGGGTTAAGGTTTAAAGACTCGAACTTTCAGGGTCCTACTGTGATTAAGATCAGAAAAGTCATAGAAGTCTCCATAGCGCTAAGCTTGATCAAGATAGCCTCCAGCACTGCGTCTTTCTTTTCCGGCTGAGACGAACTTGATCCTTGCCCCTGGCTCTTTAATGGAGTAGAAGAAGAAGGGGAAGAGAGGAAAGGATTAGAGGAATCGTTAGAATTGGAGTTAGAGTGATTGTTACCAGAATTTTGGTTGTTCGCCCTCCAATTGTTGCTATTGGATCCTCTATTGTTGTTGTTGTAGTTGTTGTTCCGGGAACCGTTGTTGTTGTTACGGTATCCATTGTTGTTGTTCCTTTGTCCTTGCTCTTCCTTCTTGGTTTGAGCAACCAAGAGTTCTTTCAATTGCTTCACGTCGTTCTTCAAGGACGTCAGTTGATTGTTGTTGGGCTGAGTTTCTTGGAAGTTAACTCTTTTAACTCCACCTTCAGCTCCTTGATGGGTGTACTTCTCCATATGCAAAGCTTGCTTCTCGATGAACACCCAAGCTTCGTCAATCGCCATATCCATAAAGGTACCGGCGGAGAGTAGTTGGAGGTTGAATTGGGTGCTTCCGTCCAGTCCCTTGAAGTATATCTCCAATAACTCTATCTTTGGAATCCCATGATGTGGGCAATCCAAAAGAATGTCCTTGAACCTCTCCCATGATTTGGACAAGCTCTCCTTGTCCTTCATAATAAAAGCATTGATCTTCCCTCTCATTTCAAATGTCTTTGAGGGGGGAAGAATTTGGTCAACAATTCCGTAGTCATCTCCTTCCATGTGCTGATTTTTTCTGGAGGAAGAGATTGATACCAAGTAAGAGCTCTATCTTTCAAAGAAAAGTAAAAAGGTCTTAGCTTGTAGTTGTTATTTTCAATCATTGAGGGTCTCAAGGTCTCCATCAAGATCTCATAGTTTTGAAGATGTTGATGTGGTGATTCCTTCTCTAGCCCTCCGAACTGGCATTGGCGAATCATGGATAGAACTTGCGGTCGAAGTTCGTAGTCATGGTCCGCTGGATCTCCTAGGTTAACTCCTGGACGCCTCAGTTGTTGATTGGGGTTCATCCTTTGACCTAGGGTTTGTGGGATTCATGCAAGAAGAACGCCTCGGACTGGCATCCGAAGTGGAAGTACCTCGGCCGGGGCGTCAGGTGCTGGGACCTGCCTCGGTCGAGGGTCAGGTACTGGAACCTGCCTCGGTCGAGGGTCAGCAACTGGGACCTGCATCGGTCCAGCATCGGGAACTGGATCTTCCCTCGGTCGAAGTAGATATTGGTCTCGTAAGGCTGCCATATCTGCTTCGATCGCCTAAGTCCTGGTGCGAGTTTCTTCTTTCTCTTGCTTTAGCTCTTCCCTGCTGAGGCGTAGCTGCTCTAGCGCCTCTTTCAACTCGGCCTCAAGATTGCGTAGTAAAAAGCAAGGAATTCCAGGGGTCGATCACAGGGACTTAGTGAAACAAAGTCCAACTACGGTAAGCTTTAGCAATCACTAACCATAAAGTAATTAAAACAATCAAAGATGATAAAAGTCAATAAAGGAAATATGCAATTCTAGGGATTAAAGCATCTAGTTGTGGTTCCAACTCAATATCTAAAGATAAGCGGACAAAGCTGAGATTTTTGCATAGGGAAGGTGTTACTAAAGTGGAATAGATCACCGGGTAAGTCTCACTACTCTCTAATCCTAAACCGTAACTCCTATTACCGGGTAAGTCTCAAGGAATTAAGATAAAGAACTGTAAACTCAAACTAACACACCATCTAAGGGAATAGAATCAACCTTTACCGGGTAAGTCTCAGGCTAACTCACAAAGATGGGATGAAAGCACACTCAAACCGCAATAAAGGATAAACCTTTACTACCTATACTTATGATCTTAGGTAAACAAACAAAGGAATTACCGGGTAAGTCTCATCCTAAGCTTGCATTGAACCAGGAAAGGTGTAATAAAGATAGGATTTGGCAAACTCTAACACTTAACTCTCAGTATCGGATCAGAAAAGTTACCTCGGTCAGACGAATTCCACCCCGGCCGAGATGTTCATCGACTGAACGAGATGCTTAGGGTTATGGTTTGAAGACTCGAACTTTCAGGGTCCTACTGTGATTAAGATCATTCTATCATTGTTTTTCCCACAACCTTCAGCCAATCACCCTAGAATCACACAAAGAGATTAGCCACTCATCATCATGAAAGTATTAATCAAATATATGGGAAGAAAGTGAATATTTGAACAAGAATAATTTAAGAAAAAGAGTTCAATAACTGAATCAAATATCACAACAAAGCGTTCCTTGGATAAAAATCCAACAAGGCAAGACAACAAGGAAGGGAATCTAAGATAATCTTACAAAAACCCTTCAAAAGCTATAAAAGCTACAATCTTCCTTCTTCAACCTTCAAAAAGGTTCTTCAAATCTCCCAACTGTATGCAGGATGATAGCGGATGTCTAAGCACGATCTTCAGCCGTAAGCGGGGTATGGATTTGTGGGAAATCCGACCCTTTTTATAAGAAAAATACCCTCCAAAGATAAGATATCTTAGAAAGATCTCTTCCCATAAAAATAGGTAAAATATATGATCTAGCATATCTTCTTCCTTCCAAGAGCCAAGCCCAAAAATATAAGATCTCTTTCCAAAGATAAAAGATCTCAGCCAAGAATAAAATATTCTCGCCGCGTCTCAGGTGTTTGCCTCGGTCGAGTCGACTTCTCTGGATCACCTCGGTCGAGGTGACTCTGTAGTCAACCGAGGTGAATCACAACTGAATGTGAAATCTCTCAAATCTGGTCCACAGTGAATCTTTAATCAATGGCTATGCTTCCTAGATGTTTCCTTATGTTCCTGAATGTAGCTCCAATGACTCCATAGCTCCTTTTGCTCCTTTTTGACGCAAAACGTGCCATTTTACCTACGATTACAACAAAACTAGGTGTAGACCTCGATTCCTGTAAAGGTATATGAAATGGTAATATAATCACATATTATACATACAAACATGTAGTTTATTGAAGATAAAACGTCCAAACAAACTCCAAAATATAGACTATAATTCATGCTATCATGTACCTATGGATCAGTTCCGAGAGGTGTTTGGCTTCCCGACTCCCACCGTGACTGACTTTCCATCCCGAGCAGTGGCTCGACAGTTCTAGGGGCAGATTGCCCATGTGGTGGAGTGTTCGCCCCTAGAGGTGTGTGCAAATAAGTTTTAAATTTATAAAACTAGAATCAAGCAAGCGAACCCGCAGTGTACGGATCGACGTAGTTAAGCAAGAATTCCAGAGTATCGAACACAGGGATTTGGGTGGGAACAAATTCAATTGCAGATTATCAAGCGAGTAAATATGAGAGTTTTGCAAATATTGGGAAAACAACAATCCTAAAGATCCAAGTATCCAGCTGTGGCAATCGATTCAAGATATACTAATGATATAAAGACAGAGTTGAGATATGCAAAGGTATGCTAATGTAAGGTAATCGTACGGTGAAGTTCCAAAAACCTTATATGACTCACCTACAAGACACTCCTTATACAGGTTGTTGAGGCTCAATATAGAAAGGTTCTAAAGGTAAGAATTAATGTCAAATACCCAAACTTGTAATCCAAGGATCGAGACTAACTTAGCCGATTACGGTTTTAAGGCTCACAATCGAGGTAGAGGTTGTTGAGGCTTCACTACCACCTAGAAAAGACAAGTTTAAACTAAGTTAAAGCAAATCTTTAACTTTGGATTAAAGTAAAAGCAGGTTCGTAAACTTAAGGGAAATTACGGTTGGATCTTGAGACTCCACGGTCGTGGAACTCAAGAACAGCCCGTAATTTAGGGTTCGTCGACGATTCTCTCTAACTCTCAGGGTCTAATCTGTTTACGATCGATCTATCATCATCTAAGCCACAACTATCAACCCTTCACCTTAGAATTGTTAAGGGTTTTTAGCCAATAACCGTCATGTTGATATCAAATTCAAGAATTAAAAGATAGAAAGATGAAAACTTCCGAAAACTTTCAATAATCTTCAAACCAATCTCAAAGTCACAACCAAGAACAAATATTATCAATGGATTCAGAATAAAGCAAACAATCAAAACCTTAGGAAAGAAGGGAAAACGGGATGTCAATCCTTTTTCCAAATCAAACCTAAACAAGAAGAGAGGTCTTCTTGCTACAATCTTCCAAAAGCTTCGATCTTCCGCCAATCCGGAGATCTCAACAGCAATCTCCACCAAAAATGCGAGATTAGGGAAAATCCCAGACGCGAACTTCGATCTCCAATGAGATGTCAATGCTTCCAAGCAAGGGCTAAACGAGGTGTAGGCCGATGATAACGGGTGTAAGCGGAGATTTCCAAAAATCCCCCTAAGCCGAGATGACGGAATCTTGCTTCGTCCGTCTTTTTATAGGGCAAGATAAAATATCGGCCCGGCCCAATTTTCAAAAGATCGTGGCTTCAAAATGTGGCGAAAAAGATCGCCAAGATCACGGTCGTGGAAGATTCCACGACCGTAATTTAGAGCGTGGATTATGTCACGGTTTGGATCATATGTTCCACGACCGTAATAGTTACTGGAATGCATCACGCCTCTCTTTGCAGGGTTCCACGGCCGTGGAACTAAACGTGGTTTGTAGTACGGCCGTATTTTAGAGCGTGGTTAAGGGCAAGAACGTGATTCTTCCCTAGCCTCGTGCATTCCTCAAGTTGAACTCCAATTTGCTCCTAATAATGCCCTCAATCCATGGACATATTCAATCAACTCTTCTTTGCTTGATTCCGTTCGGAAATGACTCTCAATCACCTATAATCAACATAAAGCTAGTGTAGACATCCATATCGACAATATAGGTAATACTAGCTCACATATGCAATGATGCTCAATCAAAGACTATCAATATGAATCAAATACACTTAGAAAACGTGCCTAAAATATCACAATATTTCATGCTAACAAATAACCCCATACTTAACACTTTCTTGTCCCTAAGCAAAGTCTTTCAAAAAGCTTTAAACAAGAGTTAGGATGAAATATGTGTACCTTCTTTTGGATGAATGTGCCTTCTAAAGAATAGATCATTCTCAAACCTTGCTTCAATCGTTTATCAAACTTTCACACACTCAATCAAAAAGTATAAAAGGCAAAGAAAATTTATGAATCAATCAACCTTCTATACAAGCATCATAACCTTCAAACATTATCAAAATCAATCATAAGAAACTTCAATTTAGATCAACAAGTCATATAACATTCTTTTGATCTTAAGGACTTCCAAAGAAAAGGTCTAGAATATGGAAGGGAAGGGAAAACTTTAAGGAATGTGGTGCATAAATCCGGGAAAGTGGACAACTACCTTCTCCTTCTTTTGCGGTTTCCGCAACACTTCAACTTAGAGCTTCGCTCTCTTCTTTTCATTTTTCGACTTTACTTTTGGAGTTATGGACAGAGGTGCACAAAAACCGAAGCCTAGGAGATTGGCGTTTTTCAATTTTTATGAGATGCCTCAAACCCTTAGCACACATACCATAATCCGCTAGGAATATCGCTCAATCCGACTTTGGCAAGACACAAACACCCGGCTATGTGAATGGTGCCGAGTTACTCATCGTCATGATTGACTTCCCCAAACCTATAATTTCTTTCTATTCTTTTGATTGCAAATAATTGCTCTCATGGCCCTCCCACATCAAACACGCCTTTTTCATTCGCTTCTCCAAGTTCCCGGATAGGTAAAGGAGGCTAATATTTCAATGAGGAGCTAAAATGGTCGAAAGAAAGAAGAAAGAAAAATCGAATTGCCTTAATCATCTCAACAAGAAGTATAAGAACTTATAGTATGATTTCAACATCAATTTCTCAACATGATTTAGGTAACATTCTTCACATTATGAAACTTGCAAAAGAGGTAAAATTCATTCATTCAAATTCTTTTCAATTCACAATTCTTTTAAGCATGCAATTGTCATCAAACTCAATTCACAAGTAGTGATTATCATAGAAATCATCTCAATTCATTAGAAGCACATAATTTTTCAAAATTTTTCAATTTTTATGGGTTTTTCAAGTTCTTTTTCATGCAATGCGATAATGAAACGTGAAACACATAATGAACATGCAATGATAGTCTCGAATGAAAGCAAGCATAGTAAGTAGAGTTATTACAAACTTTTAGTACATCCCACCCCATACTTAGGACAAACATTGTCCCTAATGTTCAAAAGAAAGAAAGAAAAGAAGAAAAGAAAAAGAAACTCACAAAGTGGTGGCGGGAATGTCTAAAGCGAACGGTCATGCATCAAATCACTGCGGTGCTGGCGGCGGCGGGAATGGAGAGAAGCTCGGATCGTAGAACCGCCCAAACTGCTGGCGGTAGACGTCCCTCATCATGTGGTCAAGGTCGTCTAAATGTCCGTCTCTAGCATCGGCCCGGATCTCTAGCGCTCTTACTCTCTCTGAAAGTCCGGTAGCCCAATCCGGCATCTGCTCGTACCAACCCGGGGCCTGACTGTACCATGCTGGGGCGTCGGATGGTGCTGGTGCTGGTGGAGGTGCTGCTGGCTGCTCTATAGACCAAGGAGGGGGAACGCCATACCATGCGGGAGGTGTGGTCATCCACGTGGGCCTCTCACTCACGCTAGCGCGGCGAGATGACGAGCCTGAGGCTCTAGCTGGACGTGGAGAGCGTCTAGGTACATCTAGGGCCGCCTCCGGCTGGTCCGGAAACGTGCCAAACTCCTGCTCGGCTCCTCCTCCACTCTCAAACTGATCTCCCATATCCTCCTCCTCGACAACCGGTGGTGGGACATAAGGGGAGCTACTATCCTGTTCACATGCATCGCAGCGAACGTCTCCTTCCAATTATGGCGTCCCGCCATAATGGAGTACTCTGGCAGCCACTCTATACCCCTACCCGTCCTACTCTCCCAAGGCATGCCCATATAAGGAGGACCTCTATGTGTGGGGAAGATGAGACCCCTAACCATGAAAGCATGCAGCCCTAAAGGAACGGCCGGTATGCGGGTGCAAGCAGAAAAATCAACACCAAAACTCCGAGCAATGTGGGTGACTATCCCACCATATCCGATGTTCCCCTTCTTCTTGTTCTTGAGCTTGCTCATCGTAGCAGCCAAGAGAGTAGCACAATCTGCACGGCGTCCATAAAGCATGCAATAAAGCAAGAATAGCTCATCCGTCTTGATCTTTTAGGGCGTCTCCGTCCTAGGAAAGAGACACTCCGAAAGAACACGGTGAGCTATCTTCAAGGCTAGATGGTACATCAATCTAGCCTTGGTATCAGCGGGTTGCCAACGGTCCTCGTTGGCGTAAATCATTGCAACCTCCTTCCAAAAGTCTTTGGGGTAAACACCACTCGGAAATCGACCATTGAAGGTCTCTGTTAGCATGAAATATTGTGATATTTTAGGCACGTTTTCTAAACGTATTTGATTCATATTGATAGTCTTTGATTGAACTTTGTGCATATGTGAGCTAGTATTACCTATATTGTCGATATGGATGTCTACACTAGTTCTATGTTGATTATAGGTGATTTGGAGCTATTTCCGAACGGAATCAAGCAAAGGAGAGTTGAGTTGATATGTCCATAGATTGAGGACATTCTTTGGAAGCAATTTGGAGTCTTAGCTTGAGGAATGCACGAGTTTAGGGAAGAATCACGTTCTTGCCCTAAATTACGCCCTAAAATACGGCCGTATCACAAACCACGTTCAGAATTACGGCCGTGGATTTGGAGTCAAAAATTCATGTTCATTCCAGGGGATTACACGGCCGTGGAACATATGTTGCAAACCGTATTTGTTTCCACGCTCTAAATTACGGTCGTGGAACACTTCCACGACCGTGATCTTGGCGAATCTTTTCGCCACACTTTGAAGCCACGATCTTTTAAAGATTGGGCCGGGCCGACATTGAAGCCACGATCTGGAATCCTTCTATATTGAGCCTCAACAACCTGTATAGAGAGTTTCTTATAGGTGAGTCATATAAGGTTTTTGGAACTTCACCGTACGATTACCTTACGTTAGTATACCTTTGCATATCTCAACTCTGTCTTTACATCATTAAGTATATCTTGAATCGATTGCCACAGCTGGATACCTGGATCTTTAGGATTGTTGTTTTCCCAATATTTGCAAAACTCCCATATTTACTTGCTTGATAATCTGCAATCGAGTTCGTTCTCCCCAAATCCCTGTGTTCGATACTCTGGAATTCTTGCTTAACTATATCGATCCGTACACTGCGGGTTCGCTGCTTGATTCTAGTTTTATAAATTTAAAACTTATTTGCACACACCTCTAGGGGCGAACAAGTTTTTGGCGCCGTTGCCGGGGATTTGGTTTAGACCGAATCCGGTAGCCGGTTGTCAAGCTTGGGAGCTTGCTCTCGTTATTTGATATCTCTTTGAGTGCATGCGCAGGTCTAGGAACACCGCAGATCTCTTACCTCTTGATCAAGAGCTAGAGAAAACCTTGAGGCAAAAGCGCAAGGAAAAGAAGATGGCCGAAGAACACGAACGTGATCTTCAAACGGAGTTGGCGGAGAAGGAAGCTCAACTCCGATGGAATGAGACTCTCCGCCAGGATGAGATGGATCGTCATCAATCTCAAGTTAATGGTCTACAAGACATGATCTTCCAAATGAGGATAAAGATGGGCGACCTTGAGAATAAGGTAAGCAAGAAGTCCTCAAGAAGGAGATCAAGGTCTAGAAGAAAAAGCCACTCATCCGCTGATGATAGTGACTCTTCCATGCCACCGTTAGAAGAGATTGATCCCACGATCAATATGAATCCTTTCCATCCACAAGGAGCTGCTAATCGCCACATTCCACCTAGGAATGCGAGAGTCGAACGTGTGGATAATGAGCCAATAACTCTTGGCCAGCGGATGGATCCAACACAACAACCACGCCGCTTGGGTGTGAATTTTGATGCTGAAGATATGCAAGGGTTTAGCTTTAACCCTCAAGTTATCACTCTTGTTCGCCAAAGCCAATTTGGCGGTACAAGTGCTGAATCTCCACACCAACACTTGCAAAACTTTGAGTGTATGATGGAGACAATGAGACCGAAGAACGCTACTACCAACAGCTATAAGCTCAAACCTTTCTTTTTCTCTTTGAAAGGGAAAGCGTTGTCATGGTATCAAGCTCTTCCCAATGGGAAGCTAGACACGTGGGAAGACCTTTCCGCGGAGTTTCTCACCAAATTCTTTCCGCCCTCCAAAACGGCTGAACTTAGAGGTAAGATTAACGCTTTTTCCATGAGACCTAACGAAAGTTTGTTTCAATCGTGGGAAAGGTTTCAGGATTTACTCTTGGATTGTCCTCATCATGGCATATCCAAGCTTGCCTTGCTGGAAATCTACTACAAAGGGCTGGATGCGGGAACGCAATTCAACCTCCAATCCCTCTCATGCGGAACATTCATGGACATGAGAGAAGATGATGCTTGGGACTTCATTGAGAAGCAAGCAAGAGTCATAGAGAAGTATTCCCACCGGAAAGCGGAGGGAAATCGTGTAGAGCAAGGAGCGAAGCTCACACATGAAGCTCAAAATCAGATTTTCTCCCTCAACAATGAGATCAAAGAGTTGAAGGAGACTATCAAGACCAACTTCCCAAAGCAACAAGAGAAGGATGTTGGCTATTTGGGCAACAACAATGGCGGTGATAACACCAACCGCAACAACAATAACCGGAACAATAACCGGAGTAACAATTGGAATGGAAACAACAACAACCGGAACAACAACAATTGGAACAACAATCAGGGTTCAAACAACAACAATTGGCGCTCCAATCAACAAAATTCCGGTAACTCCTATCCTTCCAATTCTAATTCGCTAACTCCACCTTCCTCTTCCTCTACTCCTTTGAAAAGCCAGGGGCAATCATCTAATGGAGGAAACAATACGGGAAAGGAGAAGTCCGATCCCATGTTGGAAACAATCTTGGGAAAGCTTCAAGGGTTGGAGAACCGCCTCATCAAGGTTGATGATCAAGTCTCTAAGGTTGACAAAGCTCAAAAAGTTTTGGAAAACCAATTGTTCAACCACGCGGAGGAAGTTCCTAGAAATCAAGGGAAACTTTCAGGAAAGACGGAGGACAACCCTAAGGGAAGGGTAATGGCGATTACAACTAGGAGCGGAGTGACTACCACCGATCCGCAGCCTACGTTCGTTGAAGTCCCCGTAGAGAAGGACAAAGGAAAGGGGAAGGAGAAGGAAGATGTCTACGTTCCTCCTCCAGCTTACAAACCTCCTTTACCGTTCCCTCAATCTATAGCGCGAGCGCGCCTAGACAAACAATTCGGTAAGTTCATAGAACTCATGAGCAAGCTGCATATTAATATACCCTTCATTGATGCTATTGTAGGTATTCCGGCTTATGGCAAGTTCTTGAAGGAGCTTCTCTCTAACAAGAGGAAGCTAGAAGATTTCGGTGAGGTCAAGATGAGTTCGGATTCTTCGGATCTCATCAAGACTATGAAGGAGAAAATGCCCCCAAAGTTGAAGGATCCGGGGTCATTTTGCATTCCCATTGGAGTGGGAGATGTCACATACGACGCTTTATGTGACTTGGGATCAAGTGTGAGCATCATACCACTTGCATTATGTGGGAAGATCGGTTTAGGCGATCCTAAACCGGTCAAGATGACGTTATACATGGCGGATCGATCCATCACTCGCCCCATCGGTATTGTAGAAGACGTCCCGGTCAAGCTAGGTAAATTCTTTGTCCCCATTGATTTTGTCGTGCTTGACATTCCTGCAGATAGTCCGGTCCCGATTATACTCGGAAGACCGTTTCTTGCAACTTCCGGCTGCATGGTCGATTGCAAGAATGGGAGACTCGCTTTTGATATTGGAGAAGAGAAGGTAGAGTTCGTTCTTTCCACTCTAGTAAAGGAGCCAATCTTCGATGAGGATATTTACGATATCCAAGATGAAGAAGGTTTGTCTAGGGAGGAGGTAAGTGCGATTCTCTTTAACGATCCTTTACAAAAGGTTATCACTATGAGTCTAACCAATGTAGGGGAAGAAGAAGAGTGCAAAGAGGAAATTGAAGCCTTAGAAGCACAAGAAGAGATGCATGAAGTGGAGTTTGAAAAACTCCACGATGAGGCTGAGAATGTAAGAATCCACGGTCATACCCTGTATTCCACGACCGTGGATTTCACAACCAAAATCGACCTCCATTCCAGGGGATTACACGGCCGTGGAACACATGGAGAGGCCGTAATTCTGACCGTGGAAGAGGGTGATCGGCTTACTTCTTCAACTTCTTTTGATTCTTCTCCAAACCACTCAACAACCTTAGAAACTTCTAAGGAAACGTCGGATGCCCCTCAAGGACCATTGGAAGCTCCGAAAGTGATGGAACTCAAACCACTTCCTACTCATCTAAGGTACGCTTTTCTTGGATCTAATTCTACCTTTCCGGTCATTGTTAGCTCCGAACTAAGCATAGATGAACATGAACAGCTCATGACAGTCCTTAGGAAACATAGAAAAGCCATAGGCTACACTATCGAGGACTTAGTAAGAATCAAACCCTCCTTATGTATGCACAAGATACTAATGGAGGAGGATTTTAGAACTTCAAGACAACCTCAAAGGCGGTTGAATCCGACCGTGAAGGAGGTTGTCAAGAAGGAAATTCTTAAACTTCTTGATGCAGGTATCATCTACCCTATCTCCGATAGCAAATGGGTGAGTCCAGTTCAAGTAGTTCCGAAGAAGGGAGGAATGACGGTCATCACCAACAAGAACAACGAACTCATTCCTACCCGAACCGTGACTGGATGGCGAATGTGCATAGACTACCGCAAGCTCAACAACGCAACGCGGAAGGATCACTTTCCATTGCCATTCATCGATCAAATGCTTGAAAGGTTAGCACAACATTCACATTTTTGCTACCTTGACGGTTATAGTGGTTTCTTTCAGATTCCGATACATCCGGACGATCAGGAGAAGACCACATTCACGTGCCCTTGGGGTACGTTCGCTTATAGGAGAATGCCGTTCGGGCTTTGCAACGCCCCAGCCACCTTTCAACGGTGCATGATGGCCATCTTCTCCGAGTACGTAGAGGAAATCATGGAAGTCTTCATGGACGACTTCTCCGTATACGGTTCCTCTTTTAACGATTGCCTTTCTAACCTTTCTCTTGTTTTACAACGTTGTGAAGACACTAACCTAGTTCTTAATTGGGAGAAGTGTCAATTCATGGTTAAGGAAGGAATCGTATTAGGTCACTTAGTCTCTAGTAGAGGGATAGAGGTAGACAAAGCTAAGATAGAGACCATAGAGAAACTTCCTCCCCCAATTTCGGTGAAAGGGATAAGAAGTTTCCTAGGACATGCTGGATTTTATAGACGCTTCATTAAGGACTTTTCTAAGATATCAAAACCTCTCACTAATCTATTGATGAAGGATGCGGTTTTTGAGTTTTCGCAGGAATGTTTAGATGTGTTTAACACCATTCGGCAAGCTCTAATTTCAGCACCTATTATCCAACCCCCGGATTGGACTCTCCCCTTCGAGATTATGTGCGATGCTAGTGACGTAGCTATTGGAGCTGTTCTTGGACAACGAAAGGAAGGGCGAACCCATGCCATATACTACGCTAGCAAGACGCTAGATGAAGCTCAGCTCAACTACGCCACTACAGAAAAAGAGTTTCTAGCCATTGTCTACGCTATTGACAAGTTTCGCTCTTATCTTGTAGGTGCAAAGGTGATTGTCTACACAGATCATGCTGCGATCCGGTACCTCCTTGCGAAGAAAGACGCGAAGCCAAGACTAATTAGATGGATTCTTCTCCTACAAGAATTCGATCTTGAGATCCGCGACAAGAAAGGTTCAGAAAATTCTGTTGCGGATCATTTGAGTCGCCTCACACATCTAGAGGACGACCATCTACCCATTGATGACTCCTTTCCGGACGAACACCTACACATCATAGAGGAGTGCATCAACGAGATCTCCAAAGGTAACGAACCATGGTTTGCTGATTTTGTTAACTATTTGGTTTGCCAGGAGATACCGCCCGGACTATCCTACGCACAAAGGAAGAAGTTCTTTAAGGACGTCCGGGAATACTATTGGAACGAGCCTCTCCTCTTTAAGAGAGGTCCGGATGGCATCATACGGCGATGTGTGCCGGAAGATGAGATGCAAAGTGTCATCCGCCATTGTCATTCACTACCTTGTGGAGGACACGCTAGTTCAAACAAGACTAGCGCAAAGGTATTGCAATCTGGATTCTATTGACCTACTTTATTTAGAGATGTGCAATCCTTTGTCTCTTGCTGCGATGCTTGTCAAAGAACAGGCAATATTTCTAGAAGGAACGAGATGCCCCTCAACAACATCCAAGAGGTGGAGATTTTCGACGTTTGGGGAGTTGATTTCATGGGACCATTCCCATCTTCTTGTGGAAACCAATACATACTATTGGCGGTAGACTACGTTTCTAGATGGGTGGAAGCAATTGCCTCTCCCACAAATGATGCCATGGTGGTGGTTAAGTTCTTCAACAAGACCATCTTTCCGCGATTTGGAACACCAAGGACAATCATTAGTGATGGAGGTTCTCACTTCATAGCCCGTCGCTTTGAAGCTCTTCTAGCTAAGTATGGGGTTACTCACAAGGTCGCTACCCCTTACCATCCACAAACGAGTGGACAAGTTGAGATCTCAAATAGGGAGATCAAGGGAATTCTAGAGAAGACGGTTTCAAGGACTAGGAAAGATTGGTCCTTGAAACTAGATAATGCATTATGGGCGTACCGGACTGCATACAAGACTCCCATAGGAACCACACCATACAACCTTGTGTATGGGAAGTCTTGTCATTTGCCGGTAGAGCTGGAGCACAAAGCGTTTTGGGCTATCAAGTGGCTGAATTTCGGCATGAAGGAAGCGGGAGAGAAGCGTCTCCTAGACATCAACAAGCTGGATGAACTTCGCTTGAACGCCTATGAAAACGCTAAGATCTACAAGGAAAGAGCAAAGCGTTGGCATGATAAGCATATCATTCCAAAGGACTTCAAAGAAGGGGATCAAGTTCTCCTCTTCAATTCAAGACTTCGCCTCTTTCCAGGTAAGCTTAAATCCCGTTGGACCGGACCTTTTCTAATCAAACGTATTTTCTCCCATGGTGCAGTTGAAGTATGGGGTGAAGCTAGCGGAAGTTTTAAGGTGAACGGTCAACGACTCAAGAAGTACACACCGGAACTCCAAGCTGAGGAGTTTGCGCCTACCGCACTCGAATAAGTGCGAGATTGGTCTAGCTACGGACCTTAAACAAAGCGCTTCTTGGGAGGCAACCCAAGGTATTGCATTTTTGTTTTTGTTTTCGATTCATAGTTTAGCTTAGAATAGACGTTTTCGCTTTATTTTGCCTCGATTTCTTCCGGTATGTTCGTGTTTTTGGTTGTAGGATCGATGGAAAAGGAGAAAGGGAGAACAATGTCGAAGAAGGGCGACGAAATTTGGACTTTGAAGCTTTACAGAAGGTTCCACGGTCTAAATTACGGTCGGCATAGCTACAGTGGCCGTAATTCTCAAAAGCCTTTGAAAAATCACCAAAACCACGGGTCCGTACACTTCCACGGCCGTGGAACACCCCGACAGACCGTGATTTTCAAAATTTTGCCTGCGACTATATAAGCCACATTCTTCACAAAATTCCCCAAAAACATACCCCTTTCCACGCCCTAAACGCCGAAATCTCACGACCTTCTCAAATTCCTCGTTTTCTAATTGTTTTCAACGATTCTTCAGCCTAAACTGCAGCAAATCCAACCACAAACAAGATCCAAGCGACAAACCGAGCGGAAATCTATCAACAAACGTGCATTTCGGGTTTTTCAATCCGAAAAAGAGGTTTATTCTTTCTTCTTGAATTTCGCGGATTTGGTTCGTTTTTGCTATAGATTTCTAGGAAGAACTGACAAAGACTGGAAGGAATTAGATTAGGACTGCTTGTTGTGGTGATTGTTGGTGAATTTGCTGAGATTCGCAAGATTTTGAGACGAATCACGGTCTCTGGGTAAACCACGGCCGTGGAACCTGAAGAACAGACCGTAATTTTGGTGAAAAATGGACTTTGTAAGGAGAATGTCGGGAAGGATAAAAGAGAAAAAGGGAGAGCAAAATAAGAAAAGAAAGGGCAATCCCTCCACCTCTAGGGCACCACCACCCTCATCTCCCTCACTACCATCCTCACCTTCACCTCCATCTTCACCCCCTCACCCTAGCATCCCAACCATACATGAGAACCACCTTGTTGCACTAGACCGGATCAAGGAGAGGACAGTGATAGGTCCTAGGTATTTGTTGTTGGAGGATCTACATCCTCTCAACATTGTTGATGATCTTACATGGCTCTTGGATAGAGCCGGATTGCTTGTCTTCACGAACATTCGTGAAGACGCCTATGAGGAGATCACCCGGGAGGTTGTGACGTCCTTCGAGCACAGCCACGTAGATAGGACCGTCTCCTTCCGTCTCATGGAACAAGACTATCATCTGAGTATCGTTGAGTTTGGGACCATTTTCGGGTTCCATGAGACCTATAACGGTCGATTTTCGAGTGGAGTTTACCCCAAGGATTTTTGGGAGGAAGTAGCTATGATTTACGCCGACGAGGACCGTTGGCAACCCGCCGATACCAAGGCTAGATTGATGTACCATCTAGCCTTGAAGATAGCACACCGTGTTCTTTCGGAGTGTCTCTTTCCTAGGACGGAGACACCCCAAAAGATCAAGACGGATGAGTTATTGTTGCTCTATAGTATGCTATACGGTCGCCGTGCAGATTGTGCCACTCTTTTGGCGGCTACGATGAGTAAACTCAAGAACAAGAAGAAGGGGAACATTGGATATGGTGGGATAGTGACCCACATTGCTAGGACGTTTGGTGTAGATTTTTCCGCTTGTACCCGTATACCGGCGGTTCCCTTAGGGCTACATGCTTTTATGGTTAGGGGACTCATCTTCCCCACACATGGAGGTCCGCCTTATGCGGGCATGCCTTGGGAGACTAGGACGGGTAGGGGGATTGAGTGGCTGCCGGAGTATTCCATTGTGGCGGGACGCCACAATTGGAAGGAGACGTTCGCTGCGATGCATGCGAACAGGCTAGTAGCTCCCCTTTACGTTCCACCACCGGTTGTGGAGGAGGAGGACATGGGAGATCAGTACGAGAGTGGTGGAGGAGCGGAGCACGAGTTTGGCACGTTTCCGGATCAGCCGGAGGCGGCCCCGGATGTACCTAGACGCTCTCCACGTCCAGCTAGAGCTTCAAGCTCGTCATCTCGCCGCGCTAGCGTGAGTGAGAGGCCCACGTGGATGACTACACCTCCCACTTGGTATGACACACCCCCTCCTTGGTCCACGGCGCAGCCAGCAGCACCACCACCGCCACCAGCACCAGCACCATCCGATGCTCCATCATGGTACAGTCACGCCCCGGGATGGTACGAGCAGATGCCGGATTGGGCTACCGGACTTTCGGAGAGAGTTGGAGCGCTAGAGATCCGGGCGGATGCTAGAGACGGACGCCTAGACGACCTTGACCACATGATGAGGGACGTCTACCGCCAGCAGTTTGGGCGGTTCTATGATCCGAGTTTCTCTCCATTCCCACCTCCGCCGGCGCCGCAGTGATTGATGCATGCTCGTTGTTTTAGACATTCCCGCCACCACTTGTGAGTTTCTTTTTTTTCTTTTCTTTATTTTGTTCTTTCTTTTGAACATTAGGGACAATGTTCGTCCTAAGTATGGGGTGGGATGTACTAAAAGTTTGTAATAACTCTACTCTCTATGTTGCTTTCATTCGAGACTATCGTTGCATCTTCATTATGTGTTACACGTTTCCTTATTGCATTGCATGAAAAATGACTTGAAAAACCCATAAAAATTGAAAAATTTTGAAAATTTTATGCTTCTAATGAATTGAGATGATTTCCATGATAATCACTACTTGTGAATTGAGTTTGATGACAATTGCATGCTTAAAAGGATTGTGAATTGAAAAGAATTTGAATGAATGAATTTTACCTCTTTTGCAAGTTTTATAATGTGAAAATGTTACCTAAATCATGCTAGAAAATTGAAGTTGAAATCACGTTATAAGTTCCTATACTTCTTATTGAAATGATTAAGGCAATTCAATACTTTCTTTCCTCTTTCTTTGATCATCTAGCTCCTCATTGAAATATTAGCCTTCTTTACCTATCCGGGAATTTGGAGAAGTGAATGAGAAAAAGGCATGTTTGATGTGGGAGGGCCATGAGAGCAATTATTTGCAATCAATTGAATAGAAAGAAATTATAGGTTTGGGGAAGTCAATCATGACGATGAGTAACTCGGCACCATTCACATAGCCGGGTGTTTGTGTCTTGCCAAAGTCGGATTGAGCGATATTCCTAGCGGATTATGGTATGTGCGCTAAGGGTTTGAGGCATCTCTTGAAAAATTTGAGAAACGCCGATCTCCTAGGCTTCGGTTTTTGTGCACCTCTATCCATAACTCCAAAAGTAAAGTCGAAAAGTGAAAAGAAGAGAGCGAAGCTCTAAGTTGAAGTGTTGCGGAAACCGCATAAGAAGAAGAAGGTAGTTGTCCACTTTCCCGGATTTATGCACCACTTCCCCTTAAAGTTTTCCCCTCCCTTCCATATTCTAGACCTTTTCTTTGAAAGTCCTTAAGATCAAAAGAATGTTATATGACTTGGTGATCTAAATTGAAGTTTCTTGTGATTGATTTTGATAATGTTTGAAGGTTATAATGCTTGTTTAGAAGTTAAGATTGGTTCATGAATTTTCTTTGCCTTTTACTCTTTGATTAAGTGTGTGAAAGTTTGAAAAACGATTGAAGCAAGGTTTGAGAATGATCTATTCTTTAGAAGTCACATTCATCCAAAAGAAGGTATACGTATTTCATCCTAACTCTTGTTTAAAGCTTTTTGAAAGACCTTGCTTAGGGACAAGCAAGTGTTAAGTATGGGGTTATTTGTTAGCATGAAATATTGTGATATTTTAGGCACGTTTTCTAAACGTATTTGATTCATATTGATAGTCTTTGATTGAACTTTGTGCATATGTGAGCTAGTATTACCTATATTGTCGATATGGATGTCTACATTAGTTCTATGTTGATTATAGGTGATTTGGAGCTATTTCCGAACGGAATCAAGCAAAGGAGAGTTGAGTTGATATGTCCATAGATTGAGGACATTCTTTGGAAGCAATTTGGAGTCTTAGCTTGAGGAATGCACGAGTTTAGGGAAGAATCACGTTCTTGCCCTAAATTACGCCCTAAAATACGGCCGTATCACAAACCACGTTCAGAATTACGGCCGTGGGAGTCAAAAATTCATGTTCATTCCAGGGGATTACACGGCCGTGGAACATATGTTGCAAACCGTATTTGTTTCCACGCTCTAAATTACGGTCGTGGAACACTTCCACGACCGTGATCTTGGCGAATCTTTTCGCCACACTTTGAAGCCACGATCTTTTAAAGATTGGGCCGGGCCGACATTTTGCCCTACACTATAAAAAGACAGACGAAGCAAGATTCCGTCACCTTCGCTACCCCGTTTACCCTCATTCATCGCCGCCTAGACACGAAGACGCTTTGCTTAGCTTGCTTGGAAGCAATTGACATCTCTTTGAAGAGATCGAAGTTCGTGTTTGGAATTCCTCTAATCTCGCACTTTTGGTGGAGATTGCTGTTGAGATCTTCGGATTTGCAGAAGATCGAAGTTCTTGGAAGATTTTGCAAGAAGATCTCTCTTCTTGTTTAGGTTTGATTTGGAAAACGGATTGACATCCCGTTTTCTCTTCTTTCCTAAGGTGGTGATTGTTTGTTTTACTTTGAATCTTTTGACATTATTTGTTCTCTTTGTGATCTTGAGATTGAATTGAAAATTAGTGAAAGTTCTTGAAAGTTTTCATCTTTTTATCTTCTAATTCTTGAATTAACATCAATATGACTGTTATTGGCTAAAAACCCTTAACAATTCTAAGGTGAAGGGTTGATAGTTGTGGCTTAGATGATGATAGATCGATCGCAAACAGATTAGACCCTGAGAGTTAGATAAATATCCCGACAACCCTAAATTACGGTCTGTTCTTGAGTCCACGGCCGTGGAACCTCAAGAACTAACCGTGATTTCCCTTAAGTCTACGAACCTGCTTTTACTTTAATCTAAAGTTAAAGATTGGCTTTAGCTTAGTTTAGACTTGTCTTTTCTAGGTGGTAGTGAAGCCTCAACAACCTCTACCTCGATTGTGAGTGTCACAACCTCAATCGGTTAAGTTAGTCTTGATCCTTGGGTTATAAGTTTGGGTATTTGACACTAATTCTCATCTCTGGAATCCTTCTATATTGAGCCTCAACAACCTGTATAGAGAGTTTCTTATAGGTGAGTCATATAAGGTTTTTGGAACTTCACCGTACGATTACCTTACGTTAGTATACCTTTGCATATCTCAACTCTGTCTTTACATCATTAAGTATATCTTGAATCGATTGCCACAGCTGGATACCTGGATCTTTAGGATTGTTGTTTTCCCAATATTTGCAAAACTCCCATATTTACTTGCTTGATAATCTGCAATCGAGTTCGTTCTCCCCAAATCCCTGTGTTCGATACTCTGGAATTCTTGCTTAACTATATCGATCCGTACACTGCGGGTTCGCTGCTTGATTCTAGTTTTATAAATTTAAAACTTATTTGCACACACCTCTAGGGGCGAACAGTCTCATGGAATCCAAAAATGGTCCCAAACTCACGGATACTCAACTGATAATCTCTCTCCATAAGGCGGAAAGAGACGGTCCTATCGACGTGGCTGTGCTCAAAGGACGTCACAACCTTCCGTGTAATCTCCTCATATGCGTCTTCTCGGATAACCGAGAAGACAACTAATCCGGCTCTATCCAAGAGCCAAGTAAGGTCATCAACTATGTTGAGAGGAGCTAGATCCTCCAACAACAAATATCTAGGGCCAATCACTGGCCTCTCCTTGATCCTATCAAGTACATCAAGATGGTCGTCGTGTATGGTCGGGACTCTAGGGTGAGGGGGTGAAGATGGAGGTGAAGGTGAAGATGGAGGTGAAGGTGAAGAGGGTGGTGGTGCCCTAGAGGATGAGGAGGAGGAGGGATTACCCTTCCTCTTCTTATTCTGCTCATTCTTCTTCTCTTTTATCCTCCCTGAAACTCTTCTCACAAAATCCATTCTGCTCAAAATTACGGTCTGTTCTTCAGCAAACCACGGCCGTAATTTACCCAGAGACCGTGATTCGTCTCAGAAAATCACAAATCTCAGCAAATCCACAATCAATCTCCACAACAGGCAGTCCTAGTCTAATTTCTTCAAATCTCAATCAGTTCTTCCTAAAAATCTCTAACAAAAACAACCAAATCAGCAAGAATCAAGAAGGGAAAAGAAAACCTCTTTTTCGGATTGAAAAATCCGAAATGCGCGTTTGTTGGTGAATTTCCGTTCGATTCGTCGCTTGGATCTTGTTTGTGGTTGAATTTGCTGCAGTTTGGGAAGAAGAATCATTGAAAACGATTAGGAAACGAAGATTTGAGAGGGGGTCGTGGGGTTTCGGCACTTAGGTCGTGGAAAGAGGGATTTTTTTGGGATGAATTTGTGAAGAATGTGGCTTATATAGTTGCAGACAAAATTTTGAAAATCACGGTCTGTCGGGGTGTTCCACGGCCGTGGAAGTGTACGGAACCGTGTTTTGGTGATTTTTCAAAGGCTTTTGGAAATTACGGCCACTGTAACTATGACGACCGTAATTTAGACCGTGGAACCTTCTGTAAAGCTCCAAAGTCCAAGTTTCGTCACTCTTTTTCACATCACCCTCCTCTTTTCCTTTTCCATTGATCCTACATCCAAAAACACGAACATACCGGAAGAAATCGAGGCAAAAACAAAGCAAAAACGTCTATACTAAGCTAATCTATGAATCGAAAGCAAAAGCAAAAATGCAATACCTTGGGTTGCCTCCCAAGAAGCGCTTTGTTTAAGGTCCGTAGCTAGACCAATCTCGCACTTATTCGAGTGCGGTAGGTGCAAACTCCTCAGCTTGGAGTTCCGGCGTATACTTCTTGAGTCGTTGGCCGTTCACCTTAAAACTTCCGCTCGCTTCACCCCATACTTCAACTGCACCATGGGGGAAAATACACTTAATTAGAAAAGGTCCGGTCCAACAGGATTTAAGCTTACCTGGAAAGAGGCGAAGTCTTGAATTGAAGAGGAGAACTTGATCTCCTTCTTTGAAGTCCTTTGGAATGATATGCTTATCATGCCAACGCTTTGCTCTCTCCTTATAGATCTTAGCGTTTTCATAAGCGTTCAAGCGGAGTTCATCCAGCTCATTGATGTCGAGGAGACGCTTCTCTCCCGCTTCCTTCATGCCGAAATTCAGCCACTTGATAGCCCAAAACGCTTTGTGCTCCAACTCTACCGGCAAGTGACAAGACTTCCCATACACAAGGTTGTATGGTGTGGTTCCTATGGGAGTCTTGTATGCAGTCCGGTATGCCCATAATGCATCATCAAGCTTCAAGGACCAATCCTTCCTAGTCCTTGAGACCGTCTTCTCTAAGATTCCTTTGATCTCCCTATTTGAGATTTCAACTTGCCCACTTGTTTGTGGATGGTAAGGGGTAGCGATCTTGTGAGTAACCCCATACTTAGCTAGAAGAGCTTCAAAGCGACGGGCTATGAACTGAGAACCTCCATCACTAATGATCGTCCTTGGCGTCCCAAATCGCGGAAAGATGGTCTTGTTGAAGAACTTAACCACCACCATGGCATCATTGGTGGGAGAGGCAATTGCTTCCACCCATCTAGAAACGTAGTCTACCGCCAATAGTATGTATTGGTTTCCACAAGAAGATGGGAATGGTCCCATGAAATCGACTCCCCAGACGTCGAAAATCTCCACCTCTTGGATGTTGTTGAGGGGCATCTCATTCCTCCTAGTAATATTGCCTGTTCTTTGACAAGCATCGCAGCAAGAAACAAAGGATTGCACATCTCTAAACAAAGTAGGCCAAAAGAATCCAGATTGCAATACCTTTGCGCTAGTCTTTTTCGAACTAGCGTGTCCTCCACAAGGTAGTGAATGACAATGACGGATGACACTTTGCATCTCATCTTCCGGCACACATCGCCGAATGATGCCATCCGGACCTCTCTTAAAGAGGAGAGGCTCGTTCCAATAGTATTCCCAAACGTCCTTAAAGAACTTCTTCCTTTGTGCGTAGGATAGTCCGGGTGGTATCTCCTGGCAAACCAAATAGTTAACAAAATCAGCAAACCATGGTTCGTTACCTTTGGAGATCACGTTGATGCACTCCTCTATGATGTGTAGGTGTTCGTCCGGAAAGGAGTCATCAATGGGTAGATGGTCGTCCTCTAGATGTGTTAGACGACTCAAATGATCCGCAACAGAATTTTCTGAACCTTTCTTGTCGCGGATCTCAAGATCGAATTCTTGTAGGAGAAGAATCCATCTAATCAATCTTGGCTTCGCATCTTTCTTCGCAAGGAGGTACCGGATCGCAGCATGATCCGTGTAGACAATCACCTTTGCACCTACAAGATAGAGCGAAACTTGTCAATAGCATAGACAATTGCTAAAAACTCCTTTTCGGTAGTGGCGTAGTTGAGCTGCGCTTCATCTAGCGTCTTGCTAGCATAGTATATGGCATGGGTTCGCCCTTTCTTTCGTTGTCCAAGAACAGCTCCAATAGCTACGTCACTAGCGTCGCACATAATCTCAAAGGGTAGAGTCCAATCCGGAGGTTGGATAATAGGTGCTGAAATTAGAGCTTGTCGAATGGTGTTAAACGCATCCAAACATTCCTGCGAAAACTCAAAAACCGCATCCTTCATCAATAGATTAGTGAGAGGTTTTGATATCTTAGAAAAGTCCTTGATGAAACGTCTATAAAATTCAGCATGTCCTAGGAAACTTCTTATCCCTTTCACCGAAATTGGGGGAGGAAGTTTCTCTATGGTCTCTATCTTAGCCTTGTCTACCTCTATCCCTCTACTAGAGACTAAGTGACCTAATACGATTCCTTCCTTAACCATGAATTGACACTTCTCCCAATTAAGAACTAGGTTAGTGTCTTCACACCTTTGCAAAACAAGAGAAAGGTTAGAAAGGCAATCGTTAAAAGAGGAACCGTATACGGAGAAGTCGTCCATGAAGACTTCCATGATTTCCTCTACGTATTCGGAGAAGATGGCCATCATGCACCGTTGGAAGGTGGCTGGGGCGTTGCAAAGCCCGAATGGTATTCTCCTATAAGCAAACGTACCCCACGGGCACGTGAATGTGGTCTTCTCCTGATCGTCCGGATGTATCGGAATCTGAAAGAAACCACTATAGCCGTCAAGGTAGCAAAAATATGAATGTTGTGCTAACCTTTCAAGCATTTGATCAATGAATGGAAATGGGAAATGATCCTTCCGCGTTGCGTTGTTGAGCTTGCGGTAGTCTATGCACATCCGCCATCCAGTCACGGTTCGGGTAGGAATGAGTTCGTTGTTCTTGTTGGTGATGACCGTCATTCCTCCCTTCTTCGGAACTACTTGAACTGGACTCACCCACTTACTATCGGAGATAGGATAGATGATACCTGCATCAAGACGTTTAAGAATTTCCTTCTTGACAACCTCCTTCATGGTCGGATTCAACCGCCTTTGAGGTTGTCTCGAAGTTCTAAAGTCTTCCTCCATTAGTATCTTATGCATGCACAGGGAGGGTTTAATTCCTACTAAGTCCTCGATAGTATAGCCTATAGCTTTCCTATGTTTCTTGAGGACAATCATGAGCTGTTCATGTTCATCTATGCTTAGATCGGAACTAACAATAACCGGGAAGGTAGAATTAGATCCTAGAAAAGCGTACCTTAGATGAGTAGGAAGTGGTTTGAGTTCCATTGCTTTCGGAGCTTCCAACGATCCTTGAGAAGCATCCGACGTCTTCTTAGAAGTTTCTAAGGGTGTTGAGTGTGTTGGAGAAGAATCAGAAGAAGTTGAAGAAATGTCTCGATCACTCTCTTCCACGGCCAAAATTACGGGTGGATCTTGTCCTCCACGGCCGTGGTTTAGGGCGTGGAAGGGAAATACGGTTGTCACATCTTCTCCACGGCCGTATAATCCCCTGGAATGAGGCACGATTTTGGTTGTGGAATCCACGGTCGTGGAATACAGGGTATGACCGTGGATTCTGACATTCTCACCCTCATCGTGGAGTTTCTCAAACTCCTCTTCATGCATCTCTTCTTGTGCTTCTAAGGCTTCAATTGTCTCATTGCACTCTTCATCTTCCCCTACATTGGTTAGACTCATAGTGATAACTTTTTGTAATATGCAGCTTGCTCATGAGTTCTATGAACTTACCGAATTGTTTGTCTAGGCGCGCTCGCGCTCTAGATTGAGGGAATGGTAGGGGAGGTTTGTAAGCTGGAGGAGGAATATAGACATCTTCCTTCTCCCTCCCCTTCTCCTTGTCCTTCTCTACGGGGACTTCAACGAACGTAGGCTGCGGATCGGTAGTTGTCACTCCGCTCCTAGTCGTAATCGCCATCACCCTTCCCTTAGGGTTGTCCTCCGTCTTTTAATGTAAGCTTCCCTTGATTCCTAGGAACTTCCTCCGCGTGGTTGAACATTTGGTTTTCTAAAACCTTTTGAGCTTTATCAACCTTAGAAACTTGATCATCAACCTTGATGAGGCGGTTCTCCAACCCTTGAAGCTTTCCCAAAATCGTTTCCAATATGGGATCGGGCTTCTCCTTCCCCGAAGTGTTTCCTCCATTAGATGATTGCCCCTGGCTTTTCAAAGGAGTTGAGGAAGAGGAAGGTGGAGTTAGTGAATTTGAGTTGGAAGGATAAGAGTTACCGGAATTTTATTGATTGGGGCGCCAATTGTTGTTGTTTGAACCCCTATTGTTGTTCCAATCGTTGTTCCGGTTGTTGTTGTTTCCATTCCAATTGTTATTCCGGTTGTTGTTCCTGTTATTGTTGTTGCCGCCATTGTGGTTGCCCAAATAACCAATATCCTTCCCTTGTTGCTTTGGGAAGTTGGTCTTGATAGCCTCCTTCAACTCTTTGATCTCATTGTTGAGGGAGAAAATCTGATTTTGAGCTTCGTGTGTGAGCTTTGCTCCTTGCTCCACACGATTTCCCTCCACTATCCGGTGGGAATACTTCTCTATGACTCTTGCTTGCTTCTCAATGAAGTCCCAAGCGTCATCTTCTCTCATGTCCATGAACGTTCCACATGAGAGGGATTGGAGGTTGAATTGCGTTCCCGCATCCAGCCCCTTGTAGTAAATCTCCAGCAAGGCAAGTTTGGATATGCCATGATGAGGGCAATCCAAGAGCAAATCCTGAAACCTTTCCCAAGATTGAAACAAACTTTCGTTAGATCTCATGGAAAAAGCATTAATCTTACCTCTGCACTCTTATAGGAAGTTCAGGAGAAAATTCCGCCGTTTTGGATGACGGAAAGAATTTGGTGAGGAACTCCGCGGAAAGGTCTTCCCACGTGTCTAGTTTCCCACTAGGAAGAGCTTGATACCAAGATAACGCTTTCCTCTTCAAGGAGAAGAAGAAAGGCTTGAGCTTATAGTTGTTGGTAGTAGCGCTCTTTGGTCTCATTGTCTCCATCATACACTCAAAGTTCTGGAAGTGTTGGTGTGGAGATTCAGCGCTTGTCCCGCCAAATTGGTTTTGGCGAACAAGAGTAATGACTTGAGGGTTGAAGCTAAACCCTTGCACATCTTCGGCATCGAAATTCACGCCCAAGCGGCGTGGTTGTTGTGTTGGATCCATCCGCTGGCCAAGAGTTCTTGGCTCATTATCTACACGTTCGATCCTTACATTCCTAGGTGGAATGCAGCGATTAGCAGCTCCTTGTGGATGGAAAGGATTTACATTGATCGTGGGATCAATCTCCTCTAGCGGTGGCATGGAAGAATCACTATCATCAGCGGATGAGTGACTTTTTCTTCTAGACCTTGATGCTTTCCTTGAGGATTTCTTGCTTCCCTTATTCTTAAGGTCGCTCATCTCTACCCTCATCTGGAAGATCATGTCTTGTCGATTGTTAACTTGAGATTGATGACGATCCATCTCATCCTGGCGGAGGGTCTCATTCCATTGGAGTTGAGCTTCCTTCTCTACCAATTCCGCTTGAAGATCACGTTCGTGTCCTTCAGCCATCTTCTTTTCCTTGCGCTTTTTCCGTAAAGTTTTCTCTAGCTCTTGATCAAGAGGTAAGAGATCTTCGGTGTTCCTAGACCTGCGCATGCACTCAAAGTAATATCAAATAACAAGAGCAAGCTCCCAAGCTTGACAACCGGCTACCGAATTCGGCCGAAACCAAATCCCCGGCAACGGCGCCAAAAACTTGTTCGCCCCTAGAGGTGTGTGCAAATAAGTTTTAAATTTATAAAACTAGAATCAAGCAAGCGAACCCGCAGTGTACGGATCGACGTAGTTAAGCAAGAATTCCAGAGTATCGAACACAGGGATTTGGGTGGGAACAAATTCAATTGCAGATTATCAAGCGAGTAAATATGAGAGTTTTGCAAATATTGGGAAAACAACAATCCTAAAGATCCAAGTATCCAGCTGTGGCAATCGATTCAAGATATACTAATGATATAAAGACAGAGTTGAGATATGCAAAGGTATGCTAATGTAAGGTAATCGTACGGTGAAGTTCCAAAAACCTTATATGACTCACCTACAAGACACTCCTTATACAGGTTGTTGAGGCTCAATATAGAAAGGTTCTAAAGGCAAGAATTAATGTCAAATACCCAAACTTGTAATCCAAGGATCGAGACTAACTTAGCCGATTACGGTTATAAGGCTCACAATCGAGGTAGAGGTTGTTGAGGCTTCACTACCACCTAGAAAAGACAAGTCTAAACTAAGTTAAAGCAAATCTTTAACTTTGGATTAAAGTAAAAGCAGGTTCGTAAACTTAAGGGAAATTACGGTTGGATCTTGAGACTCCACGGTCGTGGAACTCAAGAACAGCCCGTAATTTAGGGTTCGTCGACGATTCTCTCTAACTCTCAGGGTCTAATCTGTTTACGATCGATCTATCATCATCTAAGCCACAACTATCAACCCTTCACCTTAGAATTGTTAAGGGTTTTTAGCCAATAACCGTCATGTTGATATCAAATTCAAGAATTAAAAGATAGAAAGATGAAAACTTCCGAAAACTTTCAATAATCTTCAAACCAATCTCAAAGTCACAACCAAGAACAAATATTATCAATGGATTCAGAATAAAGCAAACAATCACAACCTTAGGAAAGAAGGGAAAACGGGATGTCAATCCGTTTTCCAAATCAAACCTAAACAAGAAGAGAGGTCTTCTTGCTACAATCTTCCAAAAGCTTTGATCTTCCGCCAATCCGGAGATCTCAACAGCAATCTCCACCAAAAATGCGAGATTAGGGCAAATCCCAGACGCGAACTTCGATCTCCAATGAGATGTCAATGCTTCCAAGCAAGGGCTAAACGAGGTGTAGGCCGATGATAACGGGTGTAAGCGGAGATTTCCAAAAATCCCCCTAAGCCGAGATGACGGAATCTTGCTTCGTCCGTCTTTTTATAGGGCAAGATAAAATATCGGCCCGGCCCAATCTTCAAAAGATCGTGGCTTCAAAATGTGGCGAAAAATATCGCCAAGATCACGGTCGTGGAAGATTCCACGACCGTAATTTAGAGCGTGGATTATGTCACGGTTTGGATCATATGTTCCACGACCGTAATAGTTACTGGAATGCATCACGCCTCTCTTTGCAGGGTTCCACGGCCGTGGAACTAAACGTGGTTTGTAGTATGGCCGTATTTGGTTTAGGGCAAGAACGTGATTCTTCCCTAGCCTCGTGCATTCCTCAAGTTGAACTCCAATTTGCTCCTAATAATGCCCTCAATCCATGGACATATTCAATCAACTCTTCTTTGCTTGATTCCGTTCGGAAATGACTCTCAATCACCTATAATCAACATAAAGCTAGTGTAGACATCCATATCGACAATATAGGTAATACTAGCTCACATATGCAATGATGCTCAATCAAAGACTATCAATATGAATCAAATACACTTAGAAAACGTGCCTAAAATATCACAATATTTCATGCTAACATGGAGCATAGCGACAAATGGAGACCTGGAGACTCCAGGGAGCCCATTATATTTCACTTAGCTTTCCGTCTTGTCCACCGTATTTTCAGTGAGACTCTTCTGGCACATATTAAGACGCCCCAGAAGATCAGACAAGGAGAGTTTCTGAGCTTGTTTTGCATGGTGACTGGTAGAGTATCTGACTTTGGAGGCATGCTAGCTGAAGATTTGCACCGGATCAAGGGAAAGGCCAAGGGAGATATCTACTATGGAGGACTAGTGACCCATATCGCTACAGTTATGGGTCTGGATCTGAGTGCTTGTACTTTGGTAGCGGCTGCGAAGCCGCTTGGACTTCAGAAGATGACCACGAGGCGGATACTGGTTCCTCGTGGCCTCACCACGCCCTACGTCGCTATGCCTTGGGAGCAGACTGCTCCTCAGGGTATCTTATGGTCAGCCCAGTTCACCGTTTTCGATCCACAGTACTGGTCTTCTGCATGGCTTCCCTACTTACAAGATGCGAGAGATGCTGCACCAGCTGAGGAGGAGGAGGAGTATGATGATGGCGGAGCTGCCATAGAGATTGGTACAGATACAGCCGGCCCTAGTGTGCTAGTTGTCGATTTAGACGACGAGGCTATAGAGGAGGAGGCACTAGCAACATCACGACATGCCCAGCGTAGAGTCCGCAGACAGAGAGATCCAGTAGCTCACCGACGGATTGATGAGTTGACAAACCAGATGATTGACTCTTACGCAGCCTTGGCAGTGGAGGTTATGGAGCTTAGAGAGCCAACACTACCAGCAGAGGATGATGGAGATCCAGTTTCAGCACACGATGGGTTATCCATTTGACCCATCTCAGCATCCCTTCATCCCATATCCACCACCACCACCAGCGGATCAGGACTAGAGCAGCATGGATTTTCTTTATTATTTATTTTGCAGCTCAGCTATGTCCAGTGAGTTCTCTTATTTTAGACTTATTTTGACCCATTGGGACAATGTGTCCCAAGTATGGGGTATGTGGATGTACTTATTTGACATTGCGTGTATGCTTGTATGACCTTATTTGGATATTTATGATTTTATTTATGCTCTGTGTGTTTATGTGAGATTACATGCATGCATACAGGTTTTTGTTTGAGAAAAATGTCAAAAATTGGTTTTAAAAAAAATTTTATGACCTCGACCGGGATAATTCTGGCCAAACGAGGTAAAGCACCTCGGATGACTTAGAACACCTGGACCGAGGTGGCTTAACTGAAAGATTTTTCGAACGTTTTTTTTTTTGCTTCTTTTCTGGATATGACCTCAGTGATGATTTTGTTTGCATATTGGTTTTGAAATCTTTATATGCTCGAAAGGTTTTAAGATATGTTTAAGTTGCAAAATACTTTGTTTGAAGTTTGGGCATGTTTAATACTTTGTTTTTATCAAAATTATGTTGAATTTGAAGGTTGACACCACATGATGAGTTCTCTCACATTCTTCCTGGGATGATTAAGGCAATTCATTCTCTTCTCTTCTTCTTCTTGATCATGCTTTAGCCCCTCATATACATATTTGCCTCCCTTTACCTATCCGGGAATTTGGAAGCAAGCAAAGAAAAGCAAGTGAAAGTGAAGTTGAGATGTTGGCTGAAAGTGTTAGAAAGAAACAAATAGGTTTGGGAAAGTCAATCATGATGATGAGTAACTCGGCACCATTCACATAGCCGGGTGTTTGTGTCTTGCCAAAGTCGGATTGAGCGATATTCCTAACGGGTCATGGTATGTGCATCAAGGGTTTGAGGCATCTCGAGAAATCGATGATTGCTGATCTCCTAGGCTTCGGTTATTGTGCGCCTTTGTCCATGCAGCCCAAAAAAAAGTAAAGTAAAAATAAGCAAAGCTTATTGGTGGAAGATGTTGAGATTCAAAGGAATTGAAGTAAGACCCTTTTCCTGGATTCTAGCACCACATTCCCTATATACATTCCACCCTCACACGTTTCTTGACCTCTTTTGGAAGCCCTTGAGACCTCGAGCTTGTTGATTGACTTGGTGGTTTAAACTGGATTATACATGATTGATTTCGATAAATATGATTTATTATGCATTTTATGATTTTACGCACAGATGAACAACTTCCTTATATCTATAAAATGTTTTGATCATATTTTGATTTAAATTGCCATGAAGCATTCTCTTAGAGTGATCTATGAGTGGAGCACACCACAAAAATGTTTTGAATTACTTTTCATCGATCTTTTCTGACTTATAATCCATTCTATCTTGTACTTAAGATTTGGAACTTGCTTGGGGACAAGCAAGGGGCAAGTATGGGGTATTTTTGATAGCATGTATTATAGTCTGTATTTTGGGACTTGTTTGCATGTTTTATCTTCAATAATCTACATGTATGGATGTATATTATGTGATTATATTGTTGTTTCATCTACCTTTACAGGGATCGAGGTCTACACCAAATTTTGTTGTAATCGTAGGTAAAATGGCACGTTTTGGATTAAAATGGAGCTAAGGAGCTAAGGAGTCATTGGAGCTACATTCTGGAGCGTAAGGAAGAACTCCGGAAGCATGGAAATGATAAAAAGATTTACTTTGGACCAGATTCGAAAGATTTCACATTCAATTGAGATTCACCTCGGTCAGCTACAGTGTCACCTCGACCGAGGTGATCTTGAGGAACGTCCCGACCGAGGTGAACACCCTGCCGCCGGCGAGATCCATATTTTTTGCTGATATCTTTTATTTTTGGAAAGAAGATATCTTATATTTTTGGGCTGGATTTCTGGAAGGAAGATATTATTTTTTGGGACTATTTTAGAGATATGGATATATTTTTATAGGAAATTATCTTTTTAAGATATTATTATATTTTTAAGATATTATTATCTTTGGAAGATAATTCTCCTATATAAACGGTTGGATTTTCCACAAGTTCAACCATGCTTGGAGGCTGAGAACACCCAGCAATTAGGAGATTTTCTGGAAGCTTTGAAGGAAGGATTGAAGGATTGAAGATCAAGGAAGGAAGGATTCATAGTTTGGAGTTAGCTTTTGAAGGAGTTTGTAAGACTTTCTTAGATTCCCTTTGGTTTATTGTCTTGTTCGATTTGTGATTTGAGGAACGCTGAATTGTTGTTATTTGATTCAGTTATTGAGACCTTTTTCTTAAGGTTTACTTGTTCGAATATTGATTCCTTTCCCTTTTATCTGATTATTGTTAACATGATGATGATTGGCTAAGCTTTTTATGCGATTCTAGGGTGATTGGCTGAAAGTTGTGGGAAAGAAAATGATAGAATGATCTTAATCCCAGTAGGACCCTGAAAGCTCGAGTCTTTAACCTTAACCCTAGACACCTCGCTCAGTCGATGAACATCTCAGCCGGGGTGGAACTTGACTGAACGAGGTGAACCTTTTCCTGATACGAAACTGAGAGTTAAGTGTTCTAGGTTGCCAAATCCTATCCTTATTACACCTTTTCTAGTTCAATGCAAGCCTAGGATGAGACTTACCTGGTGATTCCTTTGTTTGTGTACCTAAGATCATGAGTGTAGGTAATAAAGGTTTATCTTTTATTGGGGTTTGAATGTGCCTTCATCCCATCTTTGTGAGTTAGCCTGAGACTTACCCGGTAAAGGTTGATTCTATTCCCTTGGGTTTTGTGTTGGTTTGAGATTATTGTTCCTTTCCTTAGTACCTTGAGACTTACCCGGTAATAGGAGCTTTGGTTTGGGATAGTGAGCAGTGAGACTTACCCGGTAATATATTCCCACTTTAGAAACACCTTCCCTTTGCAAACCTCAGCTTTGTCCGCGTTATCCTTTGAGATCTTGAGTTGGAACCACAACTAGATGCTTTAATCCCTAGAATCCGCATTTCCCCTTACTTGACTTTTACATCATCTTTGATTACTTTAATTGTTTTTGTGGTTATTAGTTACTTGACACCCAATTTTGTGCTTTGTTTCACCTAAGTCCTTGTGATCGACCCCTGGAATTCTTGCTTTTTATTACAATTGACCCGTACACTGCGGGTTCGCATATTTGTTCAAGCATATTTCTTGGGTTATAAATTTAAAGCTTGCACACACCGTTTGGAGCGAACAACTACTAGATGCTCAACAAACGTGTGGTCCGGTCAACCACTAAATCCTCATAACTGATAATGTGTCTTGGGTCTGGTATGTACTCCTTCAGTTGAGTCACATGAAAAATCGGGTGAACACCCTCTAATCTAGGTGGCAACGCAAGTCGGTATGCACCTCTCCAACTCGCTCAAAGATCTCAAAAGTTCCGACATAACGGGTACTCAACCCCTTTATGCCGAAACGTTTGACGCCTCGCGTCGTTGATACCCTCACCGTATACCAAGATTGTCCAAGTCCTAGAGAACCCCTCAAACTCTCTTGGGAGAACTAAGCAAGCTGCCACCGCACAATACTCGTGGGCCAAACATACGTTGGTAATAATCAGCCTATAACATGCTATAACACATATAACAATCATCACTCATGTTCTCATCCAATATAAGAACACAACTAAGTCCCAAGGACTTGCTAGGATAAACTTACAAAGATACTAAACTATGGTTAGTCTACCGTCTCCAACACCACCTCTCAAGAATATCAAATTCCTCGTATTAAACCTCTCTCTTCAAATATAAATTAACTTCATTCCTTAGAATTTAACTAACTTATAGCCTTCTCTAGAATCCAAATTTAATTAATTAATTAAATAAATTTGACCAGAATAATGTTTTGCCCGCAAACAATTTCTGAACTCACTTGTCATCAGATCTCATCAAACAAATAGCACATAATCACCAGAATAATGTAACGAGCATAATGAAATTTTCAATTATCCATTTGGACAAGCTTAAGGTCAATTTAGGTCAAATTACAATACGGAAAACGAATAAATTCATAACTTATTCATTACTAACCCGATTGACGATCCGAAAGAAGATTCGAAATCACAAACGATGCAGGCTATGCTCGGACATCATCAAATTCACCGGAATTGGAGCGACGGAAAAATCATAATAACATATATGCTCGACCAGGACTTCACTTGATCGGAATTACGAAATCTCGGTACCGATATGAAGAGAACGAAGAGAGGAATCCAAATACTCAAACGGAATTCAAATCGGATTAGAAACGGATAATAAATATGAATTTGGAGGTTGAGAGAAATCAGAGCTTTTATGAAGAAATATGAAAGGAAATAAATTAATAAACAATTTTCCACTATTTATAGCGAAGACGATAATTATCCTTTAGCGAAGTCGATAACTATACTTTCACCGATCCGAATGCGGTTTAAGCCCCCTTATCCAAACTTCTCGAAATTGGAATAATAAATCTGGAATATTGTATGAATAATTATTCCGCAACTGTCTCGGAAAACACGCACTCCTAAGCCGTCTTTCTTAGCCGCTAAGAAACAAAATAGCGACTCTTTTGACGTTTGTCTTTTCATGTTATTTCATATCTAAGACATGTCCGATGTCCTGATCATTTCTCTCAACTTCATTTTTATTAATGGAAGCTCCCAAATTGTCCAAATAACTCCGAAGGGTAAAAATATTTACCTGGGGGAAAAAGTGAAAAATTTTGCATAAGTCCAAATTTACTGAGTCCAATGGATTTGGGGTGTTACACTCATGTATTCCATTTTCCCTCCAAAATCCGCCGAATTACTCACAAATGCAACAAGAATCTGTGTAGACATCTCTTCTAGCAAAATATGCAATGTTAAGCTTAATTGTCATGAATTCAAGTTTATGCATGCAAAATAAGGGAAAAATCTACCTAAATGCAGGCCTAAATAAAGGTCATAATATATGTCATCATCTTGCACTTGAGAAATTGGAGTGAGAGAGAGATATTTGGTTTGGGTTAAGTCTCGACAATAGCAAATCTTGGGTTGCATGGTGAAATCTCGGCGAGATTTTGGGTCCAAGGGGCGTGATTTGTCAAAAGACAAGGTTTGAAGGACCTTTGAATGCTTAAGAGGATGTCTTGCCTCATGTGGAATTTACTTATAATCGTACTATGCATTCTTCTACTAATCTAATGCCTTTTGAGTGTGTGTATGAGTTGAATCCTTTGACCCCCTTTAGATCTTATATCGTTACCTTTAGAGGAGCGAGTAGATTTTTATGTATGAAAACTGGTGGAATTCATCAAAGAGTTGCATGAAAAGACACGCATAAGGCTAGAGGAGAAGGAAAGCTAGTTACGTCCAAGGCTAATAAAAATCGCAAGGAATTGCTATTCAAGTCAGGAGATCTAGTTTGGTTGTATTTAAGGAAAGAAAGATTTCCAGAGAAGAGGAAGTTGAAGCTCTCACCACGAGGAGATGGACCATTCAAGGTGATACGAAAGGTTGGCAACAACACTTATGTATTGGAGCTTCAGGAGGAGTATGGCGTGAGCCCTATCTTTAATGTAGGAGACTTGAGTCCTTTTGTATCAAGTGATGAGCATGGTGATGATTAGAGGACGAGCTCTTTTCAAAAAGGGGAGTATGATGAGAGGACATCCCCAACACCTCCTATCACATATTGACCAATCACTAGATCAAAGGCAAGAGCATTGAAGGAGAAAAAATCTACCTCATCTACAAGTCCTAGCATGGAAGGATCTATCACTAGATCAAGAGCAAAAGTCATTCAATGTGTTTGTCTAGTTCCGTTATTTCTCTATTGGTTTGTCAAAACATGACAGGTAGTCCGTTTGCCACTTTTTGAAACTTTTTTTTTTTGGTAGGAGACCACTTTGATAAATTTGTGGCCTCTTAATTTGTTAAATTTGAATAATGAATCGAATTTATTTTCTTCTTAAAATAAAGTATTATACACGTCAAATATAGTTTCTTTCTAAAACAACAATTTATGTACGCGGGTTTGTTTACGAGGAAAAAAAAAATGCTTGAACCTCACGTGAATAAGTGGATATATGATAATAAGTTGATAACGCGTTACACTTGGGCCCTTTTTTTCTCGTAGCATTCACGGGAAGGGGAAGCGAAGGCCGAAGAGGGGAGAGCATTACCTGATCGAAGATGAGTTACGACTACCAGAGAGCTCCCCTGCAGGCCTATCCTCCTCCAGGTAAACACCCACTTACCGTAATCAGAACTCAATTTCCTCGGATTGCCTCAAATTTGCTAATGAACAGTTGGAAATTTTGATTAGGGTACGGAACACAATATCCACCGCCATCGGCCCCGCCACCACCACCGTACGAGGGTTACCCGCCTCCACCACAAGGGTACCCCTACCCTCCTCCTCCGCCTGTAGGGCCAGGTGGGTATCAGTCTTACTTTGGCGGAGGGTACCCTCCGCCGCCTGGGCCGCCTCCGGCTCAAGTCTACCATTGTAATCATTATCAGCAGGACGATGGCTGTTTCTCTTTCCTACAGGGTTGGTAAGTTTCCGAAAGTTTCTTGAGTTTTTATCCTTTTGATTGCTTGTATTGGTTGCAGTTGGGTGTTTTATTGTTTCTTGTTTAATTGAATCTTATGTTGCTGTTGGTCTTTGAGTTTTGGAGTATATAGGCTTTTCTTTGAGTTTGATGAACTTTGAATAGGATTGTGGATCATGTACTGGTGAGAGAACCAGTGGACAGTGCTTGATGCTTCATTCTTGGTTGGCTGGTTTCCATAGAAACATTGCTACAACTTCTGTAATTTGAATTGAACATTGTGGATATCTGGACATGCTGAATTTTTTTTTAGTAGAGTCTGTTAGTTTTTGATAGATCTTCATTAGATCAATTTTACCAAGCTCACACTTTGGTTTTTTCCTTGGATGTCTTTTTGTTCAATGACTGTTCCACTCCCATACATTTTTGCTCTAGTATTCCCTCAAAAAATTATTCAACAAATGGCCCTGAAAAGCATTGAGGTTCTTGACATATTGAGATTTGATACACTGAGTTAAAGTCTCTGTTGGATCCATTAAATGGTGCCATTGGGGTTTGCAGACCAGATTTGGTTCTATAAGCACCAAGCTTCATTACTTTTAGAATGAAGACCTTATAATTAAAATTATTCTTCAATTTGAATGTTGTTAAAAAATTCTCCTGGATTCCTAGGAGTGTTAACAGTAGACTTGTAGTCCTTAATAAAGCTGTAGCTGGAGACAAGGTACATCCTTGTTTAAGAATTTTACAAACAGTAACATTTTAATATCAGTACAATCAACTAATTCAACAAATTGCCCTGCAAAACATAGATGAATCCAAGTGCAGTATAATGACCTTATTTAAGAATACAGTAGAACACAACAAGTGCACCACAATTTCAAGCAGGTTGGCTTACAAAAGCATAGCTTCTTAGTAAAATATATAACCTCTCTCTCTCTGTTAATATATTGTAAATTTGTACAGTTTAGCTGCCCTTTGCTGCTGCTGCGTGTTGGAGGAGTGCTGCATTTGATCTTTTTATGGACTCTTGAAGCCGGGGAGCAAGATATATACAATAAAACCCCGGTACTGAATACAGATGCCGATTTTCATTGCATGCCATATTATGTGTTTATCATTTATTCTATCTTAGGCAGTTTCTCCGGTGTTTGCTTTTCATTTCTCTACTTGTATTGATGAAAGCTGGTGTTTGAAAGGTGTAATATCCGTCTGTCTAGTGTTCATGTCCCTTCAAAATATAATATTTGTTATTCGTTCGCATCGCGTCGCCCAAACAGACGCCTTAATAAGGGAGAAAGGAAAATTGGTTTCATGGCCATTCACTAAAAATATTGGATATGGTATATGATTCTGTGGACTCTGTCATTTAGGTTATGATACTGATTAAAATTTTATTTATAATCTTAACTAAACAACGTGTCTCCAGAATTGGTTTAGTTCATTTTGTTCCAATTTTGTCCTAACCCGATTACTACACGCATACACAAGCCTTTACTCTTTTTCTTTTCCTTTTTTTTTTTGAAGAGGTACGTAGGTCACCGGTTCGATCGGCTTTGCGGATCTACGTCCGGATCGGGTTGTAAATCATGTCCCATTGCTGGGGATACCCTCCAAATATCAGTTTTTACTCTTTCAATAGGCTTTCAACTCCAACTTGTTGGAATTGGTAAGCTATATAGGGCAAAACTTTTGCAAGGTGACGCATACAGCAGAATATAGCTAATTAATCAACTAAATTATGATGTAATACAATAACACCTAGGCTATTTGTAAAATATGTATTTGTTCATGTGATTGAGATTCCAACAGTAGGGTTGTTATATAAATCGAGCAAGCCGTGACATCATGAATGTCACGGCTTGTTTATAAACGAGTCCAAGTCAAACCTATATTTTAAACAAGTTTTAAAATGACTTCATATTCACCTTGTTCAAAAAATGTACGAGCCGGAATTGGAATTTTTCGAACCGAGCTCGAGTAGTTCAACTAATATATCATCCCCGTATTGTCATTTTAGCCATCCCCGTTTCTTACTAATATACTGTACCATCCCCGTTTCTTGATCACTATATTTGTTTGATTTTTAAAATGTTGTCTTCTTTTTCTGGATGAGTTATGTGTCACTATATTTGTTTGATTTTTAAAATGTTTTCTTCTTTTTGATCCCTTTTTCTCCGTCTTTTGTATCTACAGTTTGGAAAATGATAGAGACTGGAGTATCATATGGAGGTGCTGGATAGAATTCGAGTCCGTTAACAATGATCAAATTAATGGTGTGTTTGGTATGAGGTTATGAGGGGTTGTTTTAGATTAAAACTAAGCGATTATACATGTGTATGTTTTAGAAGAGCATCCTCTCTCTAGTCCGATATGGCTTCTCCTCTTGCAAATGAAGCAAATATGGGTCCACGCCGGAAGAAGCAACTTCCGACTAGACCCCGACGAAGATATGTGAACTGATAGTCTGATACTCAATTGGCTAGGGGTTCCTCTTTTTTCAGTTACCAATATGGGAAACAAGCTCCCATAATTCTTCTTTTATACGTGTGTTCAAATAGGATTTCCTCTTGTTTTAATTTCGTGATCATTCTCGTCTCAATTGAGTCAGTCCCATCTCCTATAGTTTGTTTCAAACTGATTTGCATCTGTTATATATAGTTCCTGTTATTTTCCCGAAGTTATAATTGTTATGATTTTTGGTGGTCTTCATTGACATTAACAGAAGTGAAAATCCTTCCAAGCTCAAATAGTACTAGCATGAGCATGCTAGTTCTTTGGAAAGAAAATGAGAAAAGCTAAACCAATCCGGCTTCAAATAAACAAATAGGCAACAAACCAAGAATAAAGGAGCAATCAAGTTTTACTGAGTTCAAGCATAAAAAGAGCAAGCAAATTTTACTGATTTGAAGCTTCAAGTTTTATTGAGCGAAGTGTTACTTAGCATGGCAACAAATTAGTTTTCCAAATAACAAGTTTTACTATGTTCAGGCTTCAAGTAAACGAGATTGAACTGAATTCAGGTTCACCATTAAATTGAACAACAACACAACCAATCATCACTCCAGGGGCAACCAATAACCTCATTTCTAAACAGTCTCACTTTCAGGTTGTTGTATACACAACGATGCTAAATGAGCGAGCAATTTACACACTATAATTTACACAATGATTCTAAATGATAGTGAAGGAAAGGAGTGCATATTTGCAGATTAGAAGTGAATATTTACAGCAAACCCTTACCAAGCACCTGTTTTAATTACGTAATCAAGGATAATCTATTTCCATAACTTATAATCCCTAATAAATCTCATTTAGATTAATCTCCTAAATAAACTCCATCTCTTACCAAACACACCCAAGTATCTTTGTACATAAGTTACAAGGCAGAAAAATAGGCATCTTCTTCTTACAAAAGTTTAAAATCATACATAGGAAAAATGACCAATCATAAAAACTATGAGGTATGAACCAAAAATAATAAAAACTTTAAAAATACTATAACTATTTCACATTAAACCAATTTTGATACAAGGTGAAATTATGGCAAATTTTATTACCAAAATCGTCCTTCACTTTTTAAATCACACAAAATTACCCTTACAATAATATTTTCTTTCAAAAACCAGCCACATTATTTTTTTACACCTAACGAATATATAATGAAGTTTAGTTATCACTTTATTCTTAAATATTTTAGGCCATTATTTAAAATATAACTATAAGAATGATTGCGAAGTCTTACAACTTTAAAAATATAAATTTGGTTAAAAGACCCATACTTTATGACATTCCCACAAAATTTTGGTATAAAATAAGATTGATTTTTGAATTTTTAAAATTTAAACATGAATTGTAGATTTTTTTTCACAAATTTACGTGAAAAATAATTAATTTTTAAAATTTAAATTAGACAAATTTCCCAATACGTGATATATTTTTTCATTAAATTTTATCTACAAACATTGGGTTTTCCCTCATACTACCTATAAAACAATGATGAACCAAACATGGCTTTATTAACTAAAATTTTATTTTTAAAAATTCTTAATTTTTTTAATAAATAAACTACCTTAAATATTAAAAATAAAGTGACAAGTACCTTTTGCAACCTAATTCGTTAAGTATACAAAAATAATATGGGTGGTTTTTGAAAAAAAATAATTATAGGGGTCATTTTGTGTGATTAAAAACATTTGGGCGGTTTTTCTATTAAAATTTGGCTAGATTTTAACCATATCAAAATTGGTTTAATGTGAACTAAATCGTGTATCAAATAGTAATTTTTAAAGCTTGTGTGAGAATGTGAATAAATTTCCCTTAGGGTTTTCATCGACCGATGGTTAATATTAATAGAGATAACGTATTTAGATAATTACAAAAGACAAACCTCTATTTACATATTCTATCATACCCCACAATCGTAACTGGTGGAGGATAAATAGTAAGACTGGACCGAAAATCTAAAAATAATTGTCGAGGCAGACCCTTTGTGAAGATATCAACATACTGGAACGCGGAAGACACATGAAGAACCTTGATGTGACCCAAGGCGACCTTGTCACGAACAAAATGGATGTCGAGTTCAACGTGCTTGGTTCGTTGATGCTGAACTGGATTGATGGCAAGATATGTGGCATATATGTTGTCAGTGTATACAATTGTGGCCTTGGAGAGAGGACAATGAAGTTCCGACAAGAGATTCCGTAGCCACGAACACTCAGAAACAACATTAGCAACACCTCTGTATTCAGCCTTGACACTTGACCTAGAGACCACGGACTGGCGTTTGGCGGACCAAGAGACTAGTGTGTCATTGAAGAATACACAATAGCCCGAAGTAGACCGACGAGTGTCCGGGCACCCTCCCCAATCAGTGTCTGTATAAACAATTAAGTTAGATTTGAGCGAAGGAGATATGGTAATACCGAGAGTCAATGTTCCAGCAATGTAACGGATGATCCATTTGAAAGCGGCAAAGTGTGGCTCTCGGGGATCATGCATGAATAAGCACATCTTATGTACATCAAAGCTAATGTCCGGTCGAGTAAAAGTGAAATATTGCAGGGCACCAGCGAGACTCTTGCACAGAGTAGTGTTGCTGGCTGCTGGTCCAAAAGATGCAATGAGGTTGACTGATGTCTCAGCAGGTGTTACTGCAGGCTTGCAGTTTGTCATCTTTGCTCGCTCAACAATTTCTCGAGCGTACTTATCCTGAGGGAAGAATAATCCAGAGGAATTCTGACGAACTAAAATGCCTAAGAAATAACATATGTAACACCCCAAATCAGCGGGACTCGGGGTGCTATTGGGTTAGGATCTCACAATGGATCCTGACCCTAGCTTGACAACAAGTTCACTAGATCTTTCAACAAGGCAAAAATAGATTAAAACCAAATACATAAAACTGTATAAATGTATACATCAAAAGGTTTACAACATCACAGTTGAGTATCAAAACAACAACCATAAACATCAAAGTACAAAACATCCAATAATCCCACAAGCAACCTAGTGTACGAAAGCCCTCGGTTGAGCACCCATTTGGCTCACTCTGCAGTCCTCCTATCATGCAGAATATCTACAACACGGTATACACCGTTAGCTAACAGAATATGCAATGTCACACACATCCGTTTATTATCTTTAATTATGTTATTCCATTACTAATTCAACTTCTTTTGTGGCACGAGGAGCCTACAAAATCTCGTCTCTTCCCCCTTTAACTCAGGTTTTGCATGAGGAGCTACGTCCTCCCTGAGCTACTGGCTTCCGAGCACCTCCTCAACTCTTGGCGAGCTTTGGTAGGTGGTCACCGCCCGGTTATAATACACTTGGGCAATATAAGGTAATGAAGTGGTCATCCTAGTCCGGTTTAGGTTATAAATGCAGCAATAATATGCACACACACAACCATCACAAACACTCAAATCCACAACTGCTCGCTAAGTAAGCTGTTCGCACTAGATTGTGTAGCACAAAAGTCTTAAATTTATGACTTGATATATTTTCCTAACTCCTAGCGAACCCACAGTGTATGGGTCGTTTTGTAGCAAGGATAGTATTCCGAGGTCGAACGAAAAGACTAAGGTGAAATCAAATCAAGCAAGTGATCATGGATAGTGCAAATCTAGTCTAAGAAAAGAGAAAGAAATAAAGAAATGAAAATCATGATATTTTTGGGTTGGTTTTGTGGTGATCAAGCAAGGATCGCAAATGATGCAAGATTATAAAACAAACTAACAAATCAAGCTAGCAACGCAAATAAGCAACACAAACACGAGATATGTGATCAAAGAGAGAAAAGCGGATTCTAGGGGTTAGGAATTCTTGTTATGGCTTTGGACTCAAGCTTCTAATCAACCTTGGACTAGCTATGGTAAGTTGGGAAGGAATGTTTCTCAAATGGGATCAATCACCGGGTAGGTCTCATGATCCACTAATCCCGCACCTAAGGTCCTATCACCGGGTAAGTCTCTATGAGCCTAAGGTTGGGAAATCTACACAAACCGGATTTGCTATCTAGGGGTCAAACCTATCCTTACCGGGTAAGTATCGGGAAGGCTAGTCCTAAGCAACAATCCTAGCACACTCAGTCCAATAGCGGCTTTTGAGGCTCACTACTACCTAGAGTTCATCATCTTTGGTATCTAAGATCGAGAATTACCGGTTAGGTCTCTTCCCTCACTTAGTTTACTAGCATTAGGTCATCCTAGGCTAGATTATGCTTAACAAACATTAGGATTTCAACAATCTAACATCCTAGCATTCAAATTTATCAATACAAGCACAACAGAGAAAACCACGGGCAGATAATCCAAAACCACGGCCGTGGTTAGGCAAGAACAAACCGTGGTTTTCAGCAGTGGATTTGTTCGAGCAAGCAAATCATCCAAAGTTACATTTAAGTCTATTCTATCATAGTCTAAGCCATAACTATCATTCCACTACCCTAGAATCACAACTATTTAGCCAACAACATGCGTTTTAAGATTCAAACTCAACAAGCAAACATTCATGGCTTCCATAGCAAGAAAATGAGATGAAAGAGAAAAGAAACAAGTAGAAACAAGAAAGTTTAGCTGAATATAAGTTTAAGAAAGACTTACAACCCTTTAAAAGAAGGTCCAAAACGTTCCATACAATCCTTGCAAAATATCCTCAACAAAGGTCACTAAAAAATCACTCAAAAACTCTAAAAACTCTAAGTTGATGTTGTTCTTCTTCTTCCCCAAAATGAGAGTGTTTTTCTTCTCTCCCAAGTCTATCCTTCAATGGAATGATGTGTGTGTAAGAGAGTGTGGGAGAGAATCCCCTAGCAACAGCCTGCAGGACCACTTATATTCTCCACCAAGAGCAAGAGTCGGTTATGGAGATCGTGGGACATCTGTCACGGCTGTCCAAAGAGAACCACAACCAAAATTACGGGCGTGCTTCTGGCTCTGGGCCGTGGTTTTGCTTGTTCAGCTTTCTTTGGATCGTTAAGCCATGAGTTCGTGCAAGGCATGCACCAACAAGGTCCTATGTGTTCTCCTTTGCTCCTAGCTTGCTTCTTAATGAGTCCGTTACTGTGTTATCACGAGGAATGATCCTCGAATGTATCGATTAAGCTCCAAAAGCTCCCCAAAATACCTACAAAACCGACAAGAGTTCGTGTAGACGTCTATTTCGACAATATGCATGAATTAAGTGTAAACGTCATGAACTAATGCCAAACCATGCATGAATAACGGGAAAAGATATCTAAATGGATGCCTAAACTAACGTCATAAATCGTTTTATCAAAATACCCCATGCTTAAGACTTGCTCATCCCCGAGCAAGGTCCAACTATAGGCTAAGAGATGACATGATTTATGAATGCAGAAAAAACATGAAATCTTTTTGGAATTGTGCTTCATAAGATGGATCACCTTCATAGTCATGTTTGATAGCAATGGACAAGCTGTCATGTATCAAATGAATGAAGGCATGGAAAGACAATTATACTTAACCCGAAAGCATGCATGAAAGGTAAAAATGAAGGAGTCAAGATGATCATGAGTATGTCCAATCTAGATCACTAAGTCTTACACACATGCAAATAGGTCTCAAGGACTTAGGAAAGAAAAGGCCAAGAAACGTTGTGAATCGGTGGGAATTTTTCTAGGTCATGTGATGCTAATCCGGGAAAGGAGCTAACTCTACAATTTTTTTTTTTGATCAACTTCCCCACAAGTGTATATTTTTCTCCATCTTTTCTTTCTTTTCTTTTCTTTTTCATTTTCTTTTTCCTTCACTTATTTTTGAGACAATGACATTTGGTGTACAAATGCCGAAACCTTGGTGATTAGCGGACCTCGGGATTTTTCCGAGGTGCCTCACACCGGGCACACATACCAAGGCTCGTTAGGACATTCGGTTTATCCGACTTTGGCAAGGCACAAATAACCGATTATGTGAATGATGCCGAGTTACTCGTCATCAAAACCAAAGTCCCCAAACCTATATTTTTTTTCTACACTTTTCATAACAAATTCAGCACTTCATTTATAACATTCATTCATCAACAACTTCACCCCACACTTGCTTTTCACACACTCAATACACTAGCATGCTCCTATTCCCGGATGGGTCAAAAGAGGTCAAATTTTCATATCAATTGAGGTACTCAAACAACATGATCAAGATGAGAAGTAGAGAAAGATGAATTGCCTTAATCATTCCTAGATGATGTGCAAGAACTAGCATGTAATTTCGACCATCAATCCTCAATCCAATCAAGGCAAACATTCATAATCACAATTCATACATGGGATTCAAGATAATTATTTCAAGTCCACATATGCATAAGTCAATTCAACACACAAGGCCATCCATAGCCAATTCACAAAACAATCTCATCATAAGGGTCATATCCAAACTTAGGAAGCACAAAATTTTTTAAATTTTCTGATTTTTTTGGAATTTTCAAAATATATATGTACAATGCAAAACATAATGAAACATGTGACAAAAAGAAACTATCCTAGACGCAATCATGCAAATGATCATGAAAACCCCACCCCATACTTAGAAACACATTGTCCTTAATGTGCAAATCAAGTAAAGAAGAGTGAAAGAGAGTCGTCACAATGTAAAAATGGTGTTGCTTTGGTATTTTGGTTCACTCATGTGGAGTGATGGTGGATGATCAATCAAAGGTGATAGAGAGCTCTTGATGTTCATTATGACGTCGGGACCCGCGCTAAGCACCGCTAGCCGTCCAAGTCCCATGTCCGCTCCACCCACGTTTGATGCGGGATCATCATCATCATCCTCATGCTTTGCAAAGCTTCCATGCTGCCTATACTCTATCACACAAACACCAAACACACAACCACGCCAAAACAAAGACAAAAGCAAAAAGTGAAAACGAAAACAAAAATGAAAGGGAAAGACATGTACCAATGGGTTGCCTCCCATCAAGCGCTTCTTTAAGGTCATTAGCTTGACCAAATTCGGGAGCGTTTCACTCAAGGTGAAGCGGGGCAATCATATCCACCGGAGCTCCCGGGATATACTTCTTCAAACGGTGCCCATTCACCTTAAAATCTCCACAATGCTCCCCACCTATCTCAACCGCTCCATGGGGAAAGACCTTCTTCACCATATAAGGACCCGTCCATATTGACTTTATCTTTCCGGGGAAGAGCCGCAACCTTGAGTTGAAGAGAAGGACTAAGTAACCTTCACTCAACTCCTTGGGGATGAGACGTTTGTCATGCCAACGCTTGGTCCTTTCCTTGTAAATCCGGGCTTTTTCATAGGCATCCAACCGGATCTCCTCAAGAGCATTAATGTCTAGCAACCTCTTCTCACCGGCTTCCTTGAGGTCAAAATTCAGCCACCTTATTGCCCAATACACCCTATGATTCATCTCCACCGGAAGGTGGCAAGACTTGCCATAAACTAGCTTGTAAGGAGTGGTGCGAATCGGTGTCTTGAAAGCGGTTCTATATGCCCACAAAGCATCATCAAGCTTCATAGCCCAATCCTTTCTTGTCCTAGAAACCGTCTTCTCAAGTATCCCCTTTATCTCCCAGTTAGAGATCTCCAATTGGCCACTAGTTTGGGGATGGTAAGGTGTGGCCACCTTATGAGTCACCCCATACTTAGCCAAAAGTGTCCCAAAGTTCCTATTGGTGAAATGCTTCCCTCCATCACTTATGATCACTCTTGGTGTTCCAAACCTAGGGAAGATTGCTCGGTTGAAGAATCGCCCCACAACTTTGGCATCATTTGTGGGAGAGGCAATTGCCTCCACCCATCTCGACACATAGTCCACCACCAATAGAATGTAGAGGTTACCACATGAAGAGGGGAATGACCCCATGAAGTCCACACCCCAAACATCAAATATCTCAACCTCTTGTATGTTGTTCAAGGGCATCTCATTCCTCCTTGAGATGTTGCCCGTCCTTTGGCAAGCATCACATGCCACTACAAAATCCTGCACATCCCTAAATAAGTTAGGCTAATAAAAGCCGGATTGCAATACCTATGCACACGTCTTGTGTGAGCTAGCATGGCCTCCACATGTTAAGGAGTGACAATGGCGGATCACACTCTCCACCTCATCCTCCGGAATGCACCTCCTAAAGACTCCATCCGGTCCTCTCTTGAAAGAGAGAGGCTCACTCCAATAGTAATGCCTCACATCCTTGAAGAACTTTTTCCTTTGGGCATATGACAAACCGGGTGGCGCCTCTTCACACACGAGGTAGTTCACTATATCCGCATACCATGGCTCTCCCTCTAGACAATTGAAGTAAGCACTCCTCCATCATTTGCAATTTCTCATCCCGGAATGAGTCATCAATCGGGATGTCATCTCTCTCAATCTCCAGTGGTGGAAGCCTACTAAGATGGTCCGCCACTGAGTTTTCGGAACCCTTCTTTTCCCGAATTTCCAAGTCAAACTCTTGGAGGAGAAGGATCCAACGAATCAAGCGAGGCTTGGCATCCTTCTTTGTGAGGAGATAACGGATCGCAACATGATCCGTGTACACAATGACCTTGGCTCCCACAAGATATGACCGGAACTTCTCAAAGGCATACACCACCGCTAGCAACTCCTTCTCGGTTGTGGCATAGTTGAGTTGGGCATCATCTAGCGTATTGCTAGCATAGTAGATGACATGTGTAAGCCCATCTTTCCTTTGTCCCAAAACAGCCCCAACGGCCACATCACTTGCATCACACATTATCTCAAACGGGAGGCTCCAATCCGGAGGTTGCATGATAGGGGCGGAGATCAAGGCATCCTTCAACCTACAAAATGCTTCAAGACAATCCTTGGAGAAAACAAACTCAACATCCTTCATTAGTAGGTTAGTGAGAGGCTTAGAAATTTTAGAGAAATCTTTTATAAACCTCCGGTAAAAACCGGCATGCCCTAAGAAACTCCTAACCTCTTTTACCGAGGTAGGTGGTGGCAACTTCTCTATTGTTTCTATCTTTGCTCTATCAACCTTAATGCCTCGGTGGGAAACCAAGTGGCCCAACACTATACCTTCACTCACCATGAAGTGACATTTCTCCCAATTCAAAACAAGGTTAGTTTCCTCACATCTCTTCAACACCAAAGACAAGTTAGCTAAGCAATCGTCAAATGAAGATCCATACACCGAGAAATCATCCATAAACACTTCCATAATGTTCTCAATATATTCAGAAAAAATAGCCATCATACACCTTTGAAAGGTGGCGGGTGCATTACACAACCCAAATGGCATTCTCCTATATGCAAATGTTCCCCAAGGACAAGTAAATGTTGTTTTCTCTTGGTCATCCGGGTGAATAGGGATTTGGAAAAACACACTATAGCCATCTAGGTAACAAAAATGTGAATGTTGAGCTAACCTTTCTAGCATTTGGTCAATAAAGGAAAGAGGGAAGTGATCTTTCCTAGAGGCCACATTATGTTTCCTATAGTCAATACACATTCTCCACCCCGTAACCGTCCTAGTTGGGATTAGTTCATTGTTCTCATTAGTTACTACGGTCATACCACCCTTCTTAGGAACAACATGTATGGGACTAACCCATTTACTATCCGAAATCGGGAAAATGATTCCCGCATCTAGCAATTTTAAGATCTCTTTCTTGACTACCTCTTTCATAATAGGATTCAATCTTTGATGAGGTTCAATTGAAGGTTTATGGTTGTCTTCCATCAAGATTTTATGCATGCACAAGGAAGGTTTAATGCCAACTAAGTCATCAATAGTGTAACCAATAGCTCTCCTATGCAATTTCAACTCATTCAACAATCTATCAAGCTCATCATCATTCAAAGATGCATTCACAATCACGGGATAAGTAGAATTTGATCCAAGGAAAGAATACTTTAAATGAGAAGGAAGAGGCTTAAAATCAAGTTTAGGAGGACCTTTATCGGTTGGAGATGATCCATACAATGTAGGTTGAGATGATTCCAAAGCCATGGAAGACTCCCCAAGGCTCCTTGAAGCTTGATCAACAACTAAGGCACTTTTTGGAGAAACCACGGGAAAAACCACGACCTCTGGCACAACCACGGGCGTGGAATCTGATAAACTGGCACTTCTGGACATTACAGAGAGTTCCACGGGTATAACCACGGGCGTGGTTCTTGCTCCCTGGCCGTGGTTCCTACAGTGATTCAGCACTACTTCGTTCACTTCATATTCAACACTTGTCTCCTTTTCTGATGCATTCAAAGCTTGGATTTCTTCATTGCAATCATCCTCAACTCCTTCCTCAATCAAACTCAAGCTAAGGACCTTCTCAAGTGGGTCCTTGATCAAGATCGAACTCACAACTTCTCTAGACTCCTCTTTCTCAACAATGTTGAAGACATCTTTACCAAGGGCTGGCCCCTTCATCATTGTCGACAGCTTGAACTTGATGTTCTCTTCTCCTATGTTGAAGGAGAAGATTCCATTTTTGCAATCCACTAAACATCCGGATGTGGCTAAGAATGGCCTTCCGAAAATGATAGGAACCGGGTAGTCCGCCGGGATGTCCAAAACAACGAAATCTATTGGCACACAGAACTTTCCAAGCTGAACCGGTATGTCCTCTAGGATTCCTACGGGATGAGTGATGGAACGGTCCGCCATGTAGAGGGTCATCTTGACCGGCTTCGGTTCTCCTAGCTCAAACTTGTTGCAAAGTGCAAGCGGGATAATGCTTACACTTGCTCCAAGATCACATAGGGCTTCATATTGCACTTCTCCAACCCCAATTGGCACACAAAAAGATCCCGGATCTCTTAGTTTAGGAGGCATCTCCTCCCTCATAGTTTGAATCAACTTAGAAGATCTCTTTGTCATCCTCACTTCTCCATACTCCTCCAACTTCCTCTTGTTGGAGAGTATCTCCTTCAAAATTTTTTCGTAGGCCGGCATACCTAGAATAGCATCCATGAACGGAATGTTAATATGGAATTTAGACATAAGTTCAAGGAATTTACCGAAATGTTTGTCCAAACGAGCTCTTGCTCGTGATTGAGGGAATGGTAGTGGTGGCTTGTATGGAGGAGGCGCCACATATGTTGGCTCATCATCCTTGCTCTTGCCTCCTTCTTCTTGCAATGGTTCTTCCTCCACTACTACTTGCTTTACCTTGTCATTCCCCTTAGGTAAGGGATCTTTCATGCTCAGCCACTCCTTGTTGTAATGACCAACACTTGGCCTCTTGGATTGTACTTGGTCCTTCAGGGAAGTTTTTCCGGATCCCTTTGTGCTTCACCCGCCTTTTGGAATACTTGTGCTTCTAGCACCTTTTGAGCTTTAGAAATGGATGTCACCGTGCTCTCAAGTCCACTCAACCTTCCTAGCAATTGTTCAAACATCATCTCGGTCCTATTCTTTGGAGGTTGAGCAAAACCGGTTGGAGGCTCTTGTGAAGCCTTAGGTGGTGGTGCTGTGCTTGTGGAAGCGGGAGGGTTCAAGGTAACATCCGGGTTAGAATAAGAGAACACGGGATGGTTGTGGATAGGCCGGTAATTGTTGTATTGCCGGCTGTTGTTGTTGAAGTTCCTAGGGCCTTGATAATTGTTGAAGTTGCCCCTTCCCATGTAGTTAATGTCCTCCTCTTTGGAAGCCAAGTTGGCTTGCACTTGCACTTGAGGACTTGCTTGATTCTGTAAGGTTGTGGCACACAACTCCCTCAAAGACTTAACCTCATTGTTGATTGCATCACTAACTTCATATACTCCCAGTTTCCTCCCATCAATCTTCCTATGGGAGTACTTTTCTATCACCAAGGCTTGCTTCTCTACAAACTCCCAAGCCTCATCCACATTCTTCTCCATGAATGTTCCTCCGGAAAGGGGCAAGCCCCTTGAAATATATCTCCAATAGCTCTATCTTCGGTATCCCATGGTGTGGATAATCTAGGAGGAGGTCCTTGAACCTCTCCCAAGATTTGAATAGGCTCTCTCTATCCTTCATCACGAAGGCATTGATCTTCCCTCTTAGCTCGGTTGTCTTGGAAGGTGGGAAGAACTTTGTCAAGAACTCGGTTGTCATTTCCTCCCAAGTATTCACACGTCCTAGTGGAATGGATTGATACCAAGCCAAGGCCATATCCTTAAGTGAGAAGAAAAAAGCCCTAAGCTTGTGGTTGTTGTTCTCCAATCTAGGCGGCCTTAGAGTCTCCATCAAGATCTCATAATTCATCAAGTGTTGATGAGGAGACTCTCCTTCTATCCCTCCAAATTGATTATGCCGGATCATTTGTAGCACTTGAATGCAGAGCTCATAATCATGGGCTGCGGGATCTCCTAAGTTTACACCCGGACGGTGCACTCTTTGGGCTGGATCCATATGTTGCCCTAGCATTTGTGGCTCCTCAATGATGACCGGCTCAAACCGAACATTGACCGCCGGCTGCGGTGGTGGTGGTGGTGGAGGTTGTTGACGATTAAGCTCCCTTTGGACAAGAGCTTGCCTAATCTCTTCAATCTCCCTCCTAGTTGCTTCTTGCCTCTCATTGGCAAGTGTCCTCTCATTCTACAAGGCTTCATCACTTAGCCTAAGTTGCTCTAAGGCCTCATTCAACTCAGCTTGAAGATCTCTTCCGTCATCTCCTTCTTCTTCTTAATGCTTTTGGATCTAGTCTTAAGGGTTTTCTCCGGTTCGGGATCGAATGGAGCTAAATCCTTGCCACGAGATCTTCGCATGCACCTAAAGAGTGAGACATGTCCTGAAAATTCAAAGACACAAACCAAACAAGATCAAAAGCAACAAGAAAGACCTACACTATAAACAATCACAAACAATGATTCAATCTAGACCAAGTCCCCGACAACGGCGCCAAAAACTTGTTCGCACTAGATTGTGTAGCACAAAAGTCTTAAATTTATGACTTGATATATTTTCCTAACTCCTAGCGAACCCACAGTGTATGAGTCGTTTTGTAGCAAGGATAGTATTCCGAGGTCGAACACAAAGACTAAGGTGAAATCAAATCAAGCGAGTGATCATGGATAGTGCAAATCTAGTCTAAGAAAAGAGAAAGAAATAAAGAAATGAAAATCATGATATTTTTGGGTTGGTTTTTTGGTGATCAAGCAAGGATCGCAAATGATGCAAGATTATAAAACAAACTAACAAATCAAGCTAGCAACGCAAATAAGCAACACAAACACGAGATATGTGATCAAAGAGAGAAAAACGGATTCTAGGGGTTAAGAATTCCGGTTATGGCTTTGGACTCAAGCTTCTAATCAACCTTGGACTAGCTATGGTAAGTTAGGAAGGAATGTTTCTCAAATGGGATCAATCACCGGGTAGGTCTCATGATCCACTAATCCCGCACCTAAGGTCCTATCACCGGTTAAGTCTCTATGAGCCTAAGGTTGGGAAATCTACACAAACCGGATTTGCTATCTAGGGATCAAACCTCTCCTTACCGGGTAAGTCTCGGGAAGGCTAGTCTTAAGCAACAATCCTAGTACACTCAGTCCAATAGCGGCTTGTGAGGCTTACTACTACCTAGAGTTCATCATCTTTGGTATCTAAGATCGAGAATTACCGGGTAGGTCTCTTCCCTCACTTAGTTTACTAGCATTAGGTCACCCTAGGCTAGATTATGCTTAACAAACATTAGGATTTCAACAATCTAACATCCTAACATTCAGATTTATCAATACAAGCACAACAGAGAAAACCACGGGCAGATAATCAAAAACCACGGCCATGGTTAGGCAAGAACAAACCGTGGTTTTCAGCAGTGGATAGGTTCGAGCAAGCAAATCATCGAAAGTTACATTTAAGTCTATTCTATCATAGTCCAAGCCATAACCATCATTCCACTACCCTAGAATCACAACTATTTAGCCAACAACATGCGTTTTAAGATTCAACCTCAACAAGCAAACATTCATGGCTTCCATAGCAAGAAAATGAAATGAAAGAGAAATGAAACAAGTAGAAACAAGAAAGTTTAGCTGAATATAAGTTTAAGAAAGACTTACAACCCTTCAAAAGAAGGTCCAAAACGTTCCTTACATTCCTTGCAAAATATCCTCAACAAAGGTCACTCAAAAATCACTCAAAAACTCTAAAAACTCTAAGTTGATGTTGTTCTTCTTCTTCCCCAAAATGAGAGTGTTTTTCTTCTCTCCCAAGTCTATCCTCCAATGGAATGATGTGTGTGTAAGAGAGTGAGGGAGAGAATCCCCTAGCAACAGCCTACAGGACAACTTATATTTTCCACCAAGAGAAAGAGTCGGTTATGGAGATCGTGGGACAGGTGTCAAGAGAGAACCACGGCCAAAATTACGGGCGTGGTTCTGGCTTTGGGCCGTGGTTTTGCTTGTTCAGCTTCCTTTGCATCGTTAAGCCACGAGTTGGTGCAAGGCATGCACCAACAAGGTCCTATGTGTTCTCCTTTGCTCCTAGCTTGCTTCTGAATGAGTCCGGAAGTGTGTTATCACGAGGAATGATCCTCGAATGTATCGATTAAGCTCTAAAAGCTCCCCAAATTACCTACAAAACCGACAAGAGTTCGTGTAGATGTGTATTTCGACAATATGCATCAATTAAGCGTAAACGTCATGAACTAATGCCAAACCATGCATGAATAACGGGAAAAGCTATCTAAATGGATGCCTAAACTAACGTCATAAATTGTGTTATCATAAGCCCTATGGACTTAGCTAAAATTTTCGTAAACCTGTATCACGTCACAGTTTCCCCTCGAGGAAACAATCAACGCTTGCATAAGCAAGTCATACACAATATCAAACATTGCAAAGGTTAGGACACGCGTCTCCTACACCTCATAACCATAACCCACTATAACTCGCATCTAAACCTCAGATCCTCAACAGACAAACAAGTGCCTAAGGCACATACCCAACATACATCTCATCAAGCTCATCATAAACCATTCTAGCATAACCATAATATAAAGCCAAGGCCAAAGGAAAGGAAGGATGGAAACATGCCAACTAGGTATGTCCTGCACACGCACCTGCGAAAGCAGGAGACGCAAGGGCGTTGCACCAGTGAGGCGCAGGGGTGGACCAACTCTGGCGTAGGGGCGGCTCAACCCAGGCGTAGGGGCGGCTCAGCTCAGGCGCAGAGGCGGCTGGTGTGCAGAAAGCTGACCTGACTTCTCTTTGATCCTTCTCTCGATCTCTTCACTTCACAACTACTAAGGAAAGGAAGGACGCCCTCACTAGCAAGTAACCAAAGCACAGCAGCAATAACTTCCACATCTCAGCATCAACATCCTCAAAGCTCCCAAACTCAAAATTCACTTAAAACTCACACAAGATCAAGGAAGATCAAGAAGAAGATCCAAGGAAGAGAGGATGAGAAGAAGAAGACCAGAGAAGGTGAAGAAACCCTCATCAGGAAGCAAAGGGAAGCTTATATAGGAAGTTGGGAATAAAGCACGGTCAAGAGGTCAACAAAGACGGCTGCAGCCGCAGAATACCACAGGGGCGGACTTGCAGAGCTGCAGGGGCGGTCCACTAAAACTGCAAGGGCGGCTAAGTCCTGACTCAACACTACTCAACACCTAAAAACTAAGGCTCTTACATCACACTCCCCTAAAAACAAGTTTCGTCCCAAAACTTGCATGATCCCAAATCCTCTCGGACCCATATGCCGTGGTAAACACATACTCTCTATCGGAGGTATCACATCTCCGTTCACAAGATCACAACCTATAACCTTATATAGCCTTAAAGCATAACATGGAGGAATCATCACTGCAACAACATCATCACACAACCAAGCAAGGCATAGAGGTAAGCCATCTCTAGCCAACCATAACCACATCACAAGGGCATGGAGGAAAACCGTTCCAGCCAAAACGCACTCACATCGCAAGAGTGTGGAGGAAAACCATCTTTACTCAAACTCTGTCCATCAATAATAGCATAGAGGAATAATCATCTCCAGCTAATCCTAATCATATCGATAACATGGAGGTAAGAACCATCTCCAGCTACAACATAACTCGCGCTAGCAAACAAGATCTAACAAGATCGTATAAACACATCACAGCTAGCACGAAAACACATCATATCACATAAGCACATAACATACACTCACCAAGATAGCACTAAGATCTACTTGTGGATCATACAGGTGCATCTATCTCGGCATAGAACCTTGGATAGTTCCTTTGGATACTATCCTCAGTCTCCCATGTAGCCTCCTCAGGTCCTCATCTCGACCACTGTATCCTCAACATTGGAATGTCCTTCGAACATAAGCGTCTCATACCTCGTTGTAGGACTGCAATCGGGTGCTCAACAAAAGTGCTGTCCGGCTCAACCACCAAATCATCATAATTGACAATGTGTCTCGGGTCTGGTATGTACTCCCTTAGCTGAGACACATGAAACACAGGGTGAACACCCTCTAACCTCGGTGATAAAGCCAATTTGTAGGCTGCTCTCCCAACTCTGTCTAGTATCTCAAAAGGACCGACATATCGAGGACTCAGCTTCCCCTTTATGCCAAAACGTTTGACGCCTCGCGTCGGAGATACTCTCAATCAAACATGAGCTACAACTCTAAACTCTAGAGGCTGATGCATCTTGTGTACATACAACTTCTGGCGACTCTGTTCAGCTAGCATCCTCTCTCTGATCAACGCTACTCGATCCATATCATCCTAAATCTGCTCCGGCGCTATACCACTGATACTACTAGGCTCATCCCAACATAACGGTGTATGACATATACGCCCATATATTGCCTCATATGGGCCATCTCAATCGATGAATGCCAACTGTTGTTGTATGAGAACTCAACCAATGGGAGGTAATCTGAGCATCCCTGTCCCCAATCCAACACACAAGCTCGCAACATATCCTCTAGCGTCAGAATTGTCCTCTCTGACTGACCATCTGTTTGAGGATGAAATGCAGTCGTGAAGTGCAAACTCGTCCCCAAGGTAGTCTGAATTTGCTACCAGAACCTTGAGGTAAATCGTCCATCTTGATCTGAGACGATCGTCCTCGGTACACCAGGGAGTCTCACTATTTGCCTAGTGAACTCCTCAGCTAGTCTTCTCACTGACCACGTGTCCTTGATAGGGATGTAACGTGCAGTCTTTGTCAGTTTGTCAACCACAACCCTGATAGCATCAAAACTTCTGCTCGGTCTCAACCCTATCACAAAGTCCACGGAGATGTCCTCCCACTTTCACTGTGGTACTAGCAGTGGATAAAACTCTCCTCCTGCTCCGAAATGCTCTATCTTAACATGCTGACAGGTCGCACACTGAGCCACAAATCTGGCTACATCGGGCTTCAGCCCTCCCCACCCGTATGAACGTCGCACATCCTAATACATCTTACTAGCACCTGTGTGTACAGAGTAAGGTGTGGAGTGAGCCTCCTGTAAAATCCCTGTCTCACCTCCGCATCAACAGGTACATAGACGCGGTCGTGGCGTCTCATCACTCCATCTGCTCCTATGGAGAACTGTGGGTCATCACCACGAGACATCCTCTCTTGTATTCTTGTCAGCGTCGGGCAGGTCCTGTGCTTATATTGGATCTCACCCAACAAATCAGGTATAACCTCTAAGGTACTCAACTAGGCATCCTCATCAGGAAATTGGATGTCCATCTCTAGCCACACTATATCCCTCTATAACTGAGACTGAATTGCCAGTCTCGCAATCGACTTTCCTCGAGGCGTCTTCCTACTCAGGGCGTCGGCGACAATGTTCGCCTTCATTGGATGGTATAAAATCTCAAGGTCAAAGTCCTTGATCAGCTCAATACATCTACGCTGGTTGTTATTTGATTCCCGCTGTGTGAAAATATGCTTAAGACTCTTATGGTCTGTGAAGATCTGACATGTAAAACCATACAGGTAATGTCTCCAGATCTTCAATGCATGAACTACCGCTGCCAACTCCAAATCATGAGTTGGGTAGTTCTCCTCATACGTCTTCAGCTGTCTAGACGCATAAGCAATCACTCTACCACGCTGCTTCGGAACACATCCCAAGCCTAGCTTGGATGCGTCAATGTAGACTACAAAGTCCTCTATGCCCTCCGGCTGCGCTAAGATAAGAGCGGAAGTCAGATGTCTCTTCAGCTCCTCAAAAATCTGAGTACACGGCTCGGACCAAACAAATCTGGTAGTCTTCCTCAATAGACTCGTAAGTGGACGGACAACCACATAGTCCCTCCACAAAGCGTCGTTAATATCCGGCTAGGCCAAGAAAGTTGCGCACTTCCTTGACGTTTGTTTGTGTCGTCCATGCTGCAACTGTCTCTATCTTTTCCGGATCAACCTTGATCCCATTGGCGGAAACAACATGACCCAGAAAGGCTACCTCTGGCATCCAGAACTTGCACTTAGAGAACTTGGCATACATTTCTCTATCCCACAAAACTCGCATCATTGTCTTCAAATGTCATACATGTTTCTCTCTGCTACGAGAGTACACTGGGATATCGTCTATGAAGACCACCACAAACTTATCCAGGAAGCCGATGAATATGCCATTCATCAACTCTATAAAGACGGCGGATGTATTCGTGAGCCCGAATGGCATCACTACAAACTCGTATTGGCCATACCGAGTCCAAAATGCCGTCTTATGCACATCCTGCTCTCTCACCCTCAGCTGGTGATAACCCGAGCGCAAGTCGATCTTGGAGAGCACATTTGCTCCCTGAAGCTGATCTAACAAGTCATTAATGCGAGGCAATGGATACTTGTTCTTGATGGTCACCTTGTTCATCTCTTTGTAATCAATGCACATTACGATCCATCCTTCCGCACGAAGAGGGAAGGTGCTTCCCGCGGGGATACGGTAGGGCGGATGAAGCACTTCTTAGCCAACTCCTCGAGTTGCTTCTTCAGTTCTAACAACTCGACAGTCGCCATACGGTGTGGGGCCTTCCAGATCGGTCTCGTACCAGGCCCCAATTCGATACCGAAATCTACGCTCCTTTGAGGCGGCAAACTAGATGGCTCAACAAACACATCCAAAAACTCGCAGACCACTAGGATGCCCTCTAACGCTGGACTCTCGCCCTCCTTCATGGCATAACACCAGAAGGCATCACAACCCTGTGCAATCAACCTCACTGCTTGTACTGCACTGATAACCATATCTGTCTTTCCAAGGTCCCAAACTCGGAAGACCTCAATTTGACCTAACTCGGTAGAGACCGTCACGGTCCTTCTACCCACATCTAGCATAGCATGATGTCTATCAATCCAATCCATACTCAAAATGACTTTCTCATGTACCAGCGACATGACAAAGAAGTCCAAAACCAAATCACGGTTTCCTAAATGTATAGGACAACCATGTACCTCTCAGGTACCTCTAACCTGACCCCCATCCGGTACCCCTATCAAGAAAGGTCTACCCTCTACTATATCTAAGGTCTATCTATCAACACATGTATCGGATATGAAAGAGTGCGTCGCACCCGTATCAAACAAAACTCTAACAGGTAAACCATGAATCAAAATGGTACCTATAGCAGCTGGTGTTGGCAGCTCCTCAACACTCTTCAATTCAAAAACTCGACCTCGGTCTCCTCTGGTGTCACTAGCACCACCATCTCTACCTCTACCTCTACTCGGTCCTGGAGCAGAACCTTGAGTAGCAAGATGACCCGGGACTCTCTGCTGTCCCTATGTCTAATGTTGAGGCGGTCTCTGCCCACCTTCTGCTGTAGCAACAGGGTAAGAAACATGTTGTGATGTCGCCTTGCCCTGTTGGCAAAACAAAGCCCGATGTCCTGGCTTCCCGCAAGAGAAGCAAGTCAATGGTTCTCTCGGGCAATCCGTCCTCACATGTCCATACGCTCCGCATTTGTAACACTGTCGGCCTCTCTCAAAAGTTTGTGCAGACATTGGATAACTCGAGCATCCCGGAGTCTGACCTCGTCCATATCCAGATGCTCCTGCACCACTCTGTCCTATACGCTGTCTCTTCTCAGACCGTCCCGTTTGAGAAGTCCTCCTCTGGCTAACCCGCTCACGCTCGTAAGCTGAGGCTCTATCCTAGTAGTTTGTCAAAGACTCGCAATGAAATCCCGCCATGTAAGAACGTGTACTCTCCCTCAGTCGGTAGGAGAACAAATACACGTGCTGATCCTCAGAAGGTGCAGCTGGACCCATTAATGCCAACTCCGTCTAGAAACGATTGATGACATCTGCTATCGGCACATCCTCGAAGCCTGCCTCGACAAAATCCTACAGTTTCTCCCTCCTCAAAGAGGCAGGGCAAAAACGCTCTCTGATCATACTCCGCATTTGGTCATAGCTAGTGGCTCGAACCCGCACGGTCCTCCACCACTACTGAGCTAGGTCTCGGAGTAGATTTTGTAATACCTCTATCCGTCTGTCCGCTGGACATCTAATAGACTCGAGAACTGAGCCCACATGTCCAATCAAGACCTCCGTCTCCAATCCCACCTTCCTAGAGAAAGATGATACTCCCAACTGATGGAATGCCTTCAACCCAGACCTCTATACTCCTTTGGAGCTCTAGCAACCTCAACAACACTTGCCGGTGTAACTGACACTTGAGTAGCGGTAGATGTGCTGTTATGGTTGCCATACCGCTATGGCAACCTCCTCCACTCATATGATGTACGCGTGGAACTCTAGTCCCCTCATAGAGACATGATCCGAGTCATCTGACTGGACTCGCTATGATCGTTGTTTCCCAGCTCCACCGCTCCTAGTCTCAGGAACAACACTCTCAGCTACCTCCTCGTGCACATCCTCTACTATAGGCGGATCTACAACGGGAACTGGTCCCTGAACTATCACTATTGGAGGAAGAGGGGGTCTACCCCTACCACGTCCAACTGCAGATGTCGCTCTAGTCCGAGCCATCTGCGGGGTATACAGACCTAATTTATATGGCTATATATATATGCCATACGTATATATATATATATATATATATATATATATATATATATATATATATATATATATATATATATATATATATATATATAAAATACTTAAGGTCACATACAAACACATCAACACATAATAGGTATATATATACATATATATATATATATACATATATATATATATATACATATATATACATATATATATATATATATATATATATATATATATATATATATATATATATATATATATACTGTCGAGATTGTCAGAAGGGTGATCACTTTCCGTACACACTATCCCAAAATAATTGTACTCTTTCAAAACCAAAATCCTTTTGAAAAGTCAAACCCCTTTCGGGTTCTATTTATTTATCTACTTCACCTTTATTGCATATTGAAAGTGCCATTGTTGTCAACCTAAGGCTTTGATACCAAATTTGTAACACCCCAAATCCACGGGACTCGGGGCGCAATTTGGCTAGGATCTCATGATGGATTATGACCTTAGCCTGACAACAAGTTCACTGGATCTTACAATAAGACACAGACAGATTAAAACCAAATACATAAAACTGTATAAATATATACATCAAGAACATAGTGTGGTGAAGAAGAGGGAAGCTTGGTTGGGAATCAAGGCGAGCCTACGTGACAACAAGATGCCATGGATGGTCCTTGGTGATTTCAATAATGTCTTACATGCTCATGAAAGAGTGCATGGGGAGCCAGTCCGGATGTATGAGATCAAAGTCCTATATGACCTTTGTCATGAAGAAGGATTGGTGGACGTGCCGTTCAATAGTGATAGCCTTTTTACATGGACTAATGGCACCATTTGGAGCAAGATTGACCGAGTCATGGTGAATGATGCTTGGCTGAAGCAAGATGTCTATTGTCAAGCTACCTTTCTTAACCGGTGGCACTACTCGGACCACAAGCCGGCAATTGCTCATCTCCACAAGCCAACTAGGGCTAGTAAGCGTTCGTTTAAGTTCTTTAATATGTGGACTAAACATGACTCGTTTCAGGATGTTGTCAAGGAGACATGGATGACACATGTGAGTGGCACATACCAATATAGGTTGTGTACCCAGCTTAGGAGATTGAAGAGGCCACTAAGGGAGCTCAACCAAGTGCACTTTTCCTATATAGCCGAGAGGGTTAAGGATGCCAACGTTGCCTATGCTTAGGTGCTGGAAGAGCTTAGGCTGAACCCAATGTCACAAGAAAAGAGATCAAGCATGTTGGATGCTAAGACTAAGACGGAGCGCCTAGGGATGGCTGAGTTTAGTTTTTTAGCTCAACAAGCCAAGACCAAGTACTTGCTACTAAGTGACCGGCCAACAAGTTTCTTCCATGGAATCATGAAGGCTAGAGGAGCGGCTAGCCACATAGCCTCATTGACTACCAAAACTGGCCATGTGACAACATCTAGCGTGGAAGTCATCTCAATGTTCCTTAACTTTTACCAAGGTCTCTTTTGGACGGAGGGACGAGTTGAGGAGCCAAGAGTTGGAGATTTTGCTATTGGGTCAAAAGTTCATGAGAGGGACAAGGCTGGGCTCACTGCGCCGGTGTCAAACATGGAGATCAAAGAAACATTATGGGACATTGATAATGACAAGGCGCCTGGGCCGGATGGATACACCTCTTGTTTCTTCAAGGAGGCATGTGAAGAGGTTGGTAGCGAGCTATGTGTTGCCGTCAAAGAGTTCTTTATCAATGGCAAGCTACTCACTCAGCTTAATCATACGGTTGTCTCACTTGTACTGAAGAAGGACCTAATAGAGTTAAGCACTATAGACCAATTTCTTGTTGCAATGTGGTCTACAAAGTCATCACCAAGATCATGACCAAGAGAATGAGACATTACTTGACATACCTTATTGACCAAGCCCAGACGGCGTTTGTCCCTGGCTGCTTGATGAGTGACAACATATTCCTTGTCCAGGAGCTTCTCCGGAGATATAATGTCAAGCGAGACACTCGCCGGTGCTTCCTCAATATTGATCTAGCAAAGTCATATGATACGGTCTCATGGAACTTTGTGAGGAGAGCCTTAGTTGGGTTGGGATTCCCGGTGAAATTTATTGCATGGGTGATGGAATGTGTCACTACACCCACCTACTCCATCAAGATCAACAAGGACATACATGGTTTTTTCAAAGGCAAGCGAGGGCTAAGGCAGGGTGATCCAATGTCGCCGCTCTTATTTGTATGTTGCATGGAGTTTCTCTCAAGATTGCTCAAGGTTGAGACGGCCGAGGAGGGGTTTAGATATCATCAACATTGTGATGAGATGAGGCTAACACATCTTGCATTCACCGATGATGTAGTGCTTTTCTCTCGAGGAGATATTGCTTCGGTCCAAGTACTAATGAGTTGCATCCTCCGGTTTGGCGAGCTAAGTGGATTGAGAGTTAGCCTAGCCAAGTCCTCCATGTACCTAGCCTCAGTGCCGGTGAGTGAAGCGGCGGAGTTGCGATCGCTCACTGGCTTTGCTCAAGGGAGCTTTCCCTTTCGATACTTGGGCGTGCTAATAGCCCCTCATACACTCCGAGCGGCAAAATACACACCTCTTCTTGATAAGATTGGCAAGAACATCAATGCATGGAACAAGAAGCATTTGTCCTTTGCCGGCCGCCTTGAGCTCATTACTTCAGTCATACAAGGTATTGATAGCTTTTGGCTCTCGGTGCTTCCAGTCCCAAGCCTTGTGATTGATAGAGTCATCAAGCTTTGCCGACAATTCTTATGGTCAAGACCAAGTGTGGCATGGGACAAGTTGTGTAAGCAAAAGATAGAGGGCGACCTTGGATTATTGGAGCTTAGATCATGGAATAATGCCTTCATGTGCAAAATTTATTGGCACATACATGAGGGGCGTGAGAGCTTATGGGTCAAATGGGTGCACCATAGATACTTACAAGTGGTTGAGCCATGTGACCGGCGGCCTCATAGGCTTGACTCACCACTTATCAAGGCCATTCTGGCCGGAAGGGATCGCATGATGGAGGGAGGCCACTCGTTCGATGAAACTCTCCAGGAGCTTTTTCATGGATCTAAGTTTAAGGTGACAAAGGCTTATCATCTTATTAGAAGAAGAGAGGAGAATGTGCCATGGTACAATGTCATTTGGGACTCCAAACACACGCCAAGGCATCCTTTCATTGCCTGGATGGATGCCTTGGGAAGATTATCCATACATGACCGAATGAGCTTCCTTGGAGTGGATCCAGTTTGCCATCTTTGTAGGCGAGGCAACGAGTCACATGCATTTGTTCTTCAGGTGCATGTACTCTAGACATGTATGGCATGAGGTGAGACGTAGCTTCAACATGCCGGCTGGGCTTGGCACTATGGCTTTAGCCATGCGATGGCTGAGGAGAGCAAGGGGGAAGAAGAAAAGGAAGATTAGTGCAATAAGGTTTGCCTTTGTTGCCACCATCTATTTTCTATGGCATGCACGTAATAGCATTGTCTTCAAGGGCAACTTGTTTCCGGAGAAGGTGACTATTAGGTTGATCAATGTTCATGTCTACCGGCTACTACACTCGGCATTCCCTGAGCATGTGGTCGGATGGACCGAGAAACATCATGATATGTGACGGACAAGCTGGGCAGAGGCCAAGCAAGGCGGACGCCGGACGGATATGGGTTTGTCGGATGTTGTCGTGGTCTTGTCAGATGGGCCCAGATGGGCATGAATGCCATCGGCTAAGGTTGTCACTATTGGGCTTTAACCTTGTCACTACCGGCATATGTTGTCATGGCCTTGCCAGATGGGCCATGATGGGCATGAATGCCATCGTTACTATGTTGTTGCAAATGGGCCAAAGTTTGTCGCTACCGGCATATGTTGTCATGGCTTTGCCGGATGGGCACAGATGGGCATGAATGCCATTGTCTGGAGGTTGTCGGTATTGGGCCGGATGTTGTCAAAAGATTGCCAGGCTTGTCAAGCGCTTGTCAAATGTTGTCTTTCTCATGTCGCCGAGGTTGTCACAAATGGGCCTGGTTGTGAAGCGCTTGTCAAAATGTTGTCATCTCCTTGCCGCTTGGGTTGTCACTAATGGGCCCAGTTGGGCGTTAGCGCCCACGATTGTCTTGATGGACCATGGCGCTTTCCAGCCTATCTTTTTGAGTTGTGGTATTGAGCAAGCTCGCCACTTTAGATGTTGATCAGGATGCTAGATGGGCTAATTAGCCGTTACTTATTCATCTTATATATATTTTGCTGGGTTGTACGTGCATTGTCCTTGAACATGCACTTTCATAGTTTTACTTGTGTTTATTCTGAATGCTTGTTTATGCCGAACGACTGTTCGGAGGGATAGACATCTTTTTTCTCACATCTATGAATTTACCAACATCTTCGAAAGAGTAAGACACATTAAAAAACACAACATGTAGTGCGATTTGCATTTGATCATCATGATTGACGTTCACGATGTAATCAAAAATTTCACCAGGTGTTATCCTCATATGATCAAAAACCAAATTAATATAGGTTAGTATTAGCATAACTTACACATATTATTATCAATTTATTATTTAAAGTTAAAATACATTTTGTGTAAGTAATAACCAGTAGTCTTAAAGTACAAAAGTTAAAATAGTTTTAATTTTAGGAATCATCGGTAATTTTTAAATTAAACATGAAACCACAATGAACGTCTAATATAAATACAATTTGTTTACTTATGTATCCCAATAGATTCCTCGTCGGAGATCCTATCGGGTTACCCGTCGGGGATTCCCATCGGGTTACCCGTCGGGGATTCCCATCGGGTTACCCGTCGGGGATTCCCATCGGGTTACCCGTCGGGGATTCCCATCGGGTTTCCTCTTGGGGATTCCCATCGAGTTACCCATCGGGGATTCCCATCGATTTACCCGTCAGGGATTCCCATCGGGTTATCCATCGGGGATTCCCATCGGGGTTCCCCAATGGGTTTGGGTTCGAATCGGGGGGCGGGGCGGATACCCCTATCTTCATCCCCGTCCCCATCCCCAAGCGGGTAATCAAAAATTTCCCCATCCCCGTCCCCGTCCCCGTTTAAAATCCCCATCCCTGTCCCCATGACGGGTAATACCCGCGAATTTCGGGGAATCCCCACCCAATTTACACCCCTAATCAAAACGGAAACCATAAGCATCCAAGTACAAAACATCCCATAATTGCACGAACAACCTAGTGTACGGAAGCCCTCGGCTTATCACCCATCTGGCTCACTCTGCAGTCCTCCTATACTGCAAAATATCTACAACACGGTATACACCGTTAGCTAACAGAAATGAATAAGAATGAAGTAATAACACATACACATACCAACACACCACAATATGCAATGTCACACACATCCGTTTATAATCTTTATTTATGTATACCATTACTAATTCAACTTCTTTTGTGGCACGAGGATCCTAAAGAACCTCGTCTCTTCCCCCTTTAACTCAGGTTTTGCATGAGGAACTACATCCTCCCTGAGCTACTAGCTTCCGAGCACCTCCTCCACTCTCGGCGAGCTTTAGTAGGTGGTCACCTCCCGGTTATAATACACTTGGGCCATATAAGGTAATGAAGTGGTCATCCAAGTCCGGTTTAGGTTATAAAAGTAGCAATCATATGCACACACACAACCATCACAAACACTCAAATCCACAACAGCTCGCTAAGTAAGTCCTATGGACTTACCTGAAATACTCGTAAACCTGTACCACGTCACAGTTTCCCCTCGATGAAACGATCAACGCCTGCTTCAGCAAAGCATACATAATATCAAACGCTACAAAGGTTAGGAGATGCGTCTCCTACACCTCATAACCATAACCCACTATAACTCGCATCTAAACCTCAGATCCTTAATAGACAAACAAGTGCCTAAGGCACATACCCAACATACATCTCATGAAGCTCATTATAAACCATTCTAGCCTAGCCATAATTTTAAGCCAAGGACAAAGGAAAGGAAGGAAGGAAACACACCAACTATGTATGTCCTGGACAAGCACCTGCGGAAGAAGGAGACGCAAGGGCGCTTCACCAGTGAGGCACAGGGGCGGACCAATTCTGGCGCAGGGGCGGCTCAACCTAGGCGCAAGGGCGGGTCAACTCAGACGTAGTGGCAGCTGGTGTGCAGAAAGCGGACCCCGACTTCTCTTCGATCCTTCTCTCGATCTCTTCACTTCACAACAACTAAGGAAAGGAAGGACGCCCTCACTAACAACTAACCAAAGCACAACAACAACACTAACTTCTACATCTCAACATCAACATCCTCAAAGCTTCCAAACTCAAAACTCATTCAAAACTCACACAAGATCAAGGAAGATCAAGAAGAATATCCAAGGAAGAGAGGAAGAGAAGAAGAAGAACATGCGGAGAAGAAGAAGACCGGAGAAGGTGAATAAACCCTCATAAGAAGCAAAGGGAAGCATATATAGGAAGTTGGGAATAAAGCACGGTCAAGAGGTCTTCAAAGACCGCTGCAGCAGCAGGAAACCGTAGGGGCAAACCTGCAGAGCCATAGGGGAGGATCATAGGACCCGTAGGGGCGGCCCACTGAACCCGTAGGGGCGGCTAGGTCCTAGCTCAACACTACTCATCACCTAAAAACTAAGGCTCTTATAGGATAGTGAACCCAAATCTTTAACAGCAATTTCGGAACCCAGAAGCTTAATCAGATGAGTGCGTAACTTATCGGAAGATGCAGTAAGGATAATGTCATGAACATATATAGGAGTAGATAAGCAACGTCAGATCCCTGACGATAAATGAAGAGAGAAGAGTCGTTCTTACTGTCGATGAACCCAATGCGATGCAAGAAGCTTGGAAATCGTTGAAACCAAGCTCGGGGAGCCTGTTTAAGACCATAAAGGGAATTTTGGAGATGACATACATGATTAGGCCGAGTAAAATCATGGAAACCGGGAGGCTGAATCATATATACCTTTTCGTTCAGATGCCCGTGAAGGAAAGCATTTTGAACGTCGAGTTGGTGAATAGACCAAGAGCGAGATACGACAATACTAAGAAACATCCGGATGGTTCCCGGTTTGACAATCGGGCTGAACGTCTCTCACAGTCAATTCCAATCTGTTGAGAGCACCCGTTTGCGACCAAGTGAGCTTTGTACCGCTCAAGGGAACCATCAGACCCGTACTTATGTCGAAATATCCACATACATCGCACAATATTAGCATCATTGGGACGAGGAACCAAAACCCAAGTCTTATTTCGCATAAGTGGTCGATATTCGTTGAGCATGGCATTGTTCCAATACGGGTATTGGAGAGCTAAAATGTGGGATTTAGGTATAGGAGACACATGATGGGAAGTTGGGTTGGTGGAAACCGTTAAGTCGAATATTGGTTTCGGCTTGACTATTCCGGATTGACTCCGGGTTTGTGGCCTGGTGGGAATCGGGATGGCTTGAGTTAGCATAGATGGTGCATTTAAAGGTGGGTTGGGTGAGACGGATTGGGGAGGTGAGGAATGTGGGATAGGGGATGGCAGGAAGCAGTTGGTGGACCGGTACTATCATAGGGAGAGTGTGGGTTTGGGGAAAAGAAGGCGGGTAGGCCATGAGAGGAGGGAGGGACAACAACAATAGGCTGCGGGATTGGGCCTGTTGTAGTCGGTGGGTTAGGGACGGCAGTGACTACGACTGGGCCTGTCACAACGGGTGGGTCAGCAAAAGGCTGCGGTAATGTGTGATGGGGAGGGCTATTCGAAGGAGGAAAAATCCTAATGGAATGCCGAGTGATAAGGAGAGGTGCCGTCATCGATGAGAGATTCATAGGTAGTCGGGGAGACACTATTCCGGGTAGCAAACGGAAAGATGGAATCATCAAAGGTGACATGGAGAGATAGGAGAATTTTGTTTGTACCTAAATCAAGACATCTGTATCCCCGATGATGGTTTCACTTTGTTTGTACCTAAATCAACACATGGTGAAGTGTGAGGTTGAAATTTGTGGGAAATGGTTGCACTTTGATTAGGATAATAAAGAAAAGCAAAGATAACAAAAAACATGGAGATGACCTAAGGATGGTGTGAAGTGGTATAGCAGTTGAGTGGGAGACCGATTTAGAATGGTGGTGGGTGGAAGAATGTTGAGGAGATAACAAGATGTCTCCAAGGCATGGGGACAATAAGAGACAGGAATAGACACATGAAAAAGGAGAGACCACATCATGTTATTGATGGTACGAATGATACGTTCAGTTTTCCCATTTTCAGGAGAGGTAGGAGGACACGGAAATCAAAAAGTGATGCCATGAGTAGCAAAGAAGTTGTGAAAATCCGTGTTGTTAAACTTACGCCCCATGTCTCATTGAATACTTTTGATGTTTGTGTGAAATTGCGTTTGAACGTATTTATGAAATTGTCCAAAGAGATCAAAGACTTGAGACTTAAATTTGGTAGGAAAAATTCATAAAAAATGAGATAAGTCAACAAGAAATACTAAGTAATATTTAAACCTTTCCGACTCGGGATAAAAGATGTCCAAATATCACTCTAAATAATGTCAAAAGGTGCAAAACTACTAGTAATGGAGCGATCAACCGTTAATCGATGATGTTTTCCGAGTTGACAAGCATGACAAAGAGTAGTGGATGTCTCCTTATTGCATTGAGAAAAAAGAAGAGTGTCTAAGAAAATTGGAAACAGGCGTGCCGGGATGAGTTAGACGAGCATGCAAAATGGAGGAAGACTCAACCGAGAGGGCATGTTGGGGACGAATGGGTGGACTGGTAACCGGATAGAGCTCGGTAGAACTATTACATCTCAGACGAACGGTCCATGTTTGCAGATCCTTTATAGAGAAACCAAAGGGTAAAATTCTACGGAATCACGATTATTAATAGTTACACACCGCCCGTCACACTATGGAAGCTAGCCATGCCCGAAGTCGTTACCTTAACCGCAAGGAGGGGGATGCCGAAGGCAGGGCTGGTGACTGGAGTGAAGTCGTAATAAGGTAACCGTACTGGAAGGAGCGGCTGGATCACCTCCTTTTCAGGGAGAGCTAATGGTTGTTGGGTATTTTGGTTTGACACTGCTTCACACCCAAAAAGAAGCGAGTGACGCTTGCTAATGCCCCGTAGGTTGAGGAGCAAAAGGTGGAATCTTCCCAAGGAGGGGCTCACGTCTGATTAGCTAGTTGGTGAGGCAATAGCTTACCAAGGCGATGATCAATAGCTGGTCCGAGAGGAAGATCAGCCACACTGGGACTGAGACACGGTCCAGACTCCTATGGGAGGCAGTAGTGGGGGAATTTTCCGCAATGGGCGAAAGCCTGACAGAGCAATGTCGCGTGGAGGGAGAAGGCCCACGGGTCGTGAACTTCTTTTCCCGGAGAAGAAGCAATGATGGTATCTAGGGAATAAGCATCGGCAAAATTTGTGCCAACAGCCGCGGTAAGACAAAGGATGCAAGCGCTATCCGTAATGATTGGGCTTAAAGCATCTGTAGGTGGCTTTTTAAGTCCGCCGTCAAATCCCAATGTTCAACCCTGGACCGGTGGTGGAAACTAACAAGCTGGAGTACGGTAGGGGCAGAGGGATTTTACGGTGGAGCGGTGAAATGCATAGAGATCGGAAAGAACACCAACGGCGAAAGCACTCTACTAGGCCGACACTGACACTGAGAGACGAAAGCTAGGGGAGCGAATGGGAATTAACGTCTAACGGAAACTAAATCTTTTACAATTTTGGGAGCGACAAGGATGTTGGTCAAACGGAGAGGTTGTTTAGTGGTGGGGAGGATGGCATCACCAAGACTTGTAGAAGTAATGCGCATACCATTTCCAACAATTATGAAATTTAAAGGAGCATCATACGAAAAAGACGAGAGTTTACTGGAGTCATTCGTTTATACAATCCAACATAATCATAATTTGGACAATAACATCACAAGATGGGGGAGAGAAGAGGAAAATAGAAATTGAGAGAGATATGCTACTAGCTATGGTGTTTGCTATTTCACACTAGTTGATTAAGCTTGAGAATAATTAAGATCATCTTAGACAATCAATATAAACATCACATGGTGTTTGTTATTCGCTTAAACAATCCAACATAATCATAATTTGGACAAGAACATCACAAGTAGGAAGACCATCCTCTCGGCGCTAGCCATTCTACTCAAGCAAGATAAGCATCTCAACATTGCACAATCATCCTCATATTAGTTTTCGGTCTCAACTTAGATGATTAATCTACATATCATTTATTCATTCTTGAAAATATACAATGTTCTATGTTAAAAATCTAAACTAGTGATAGTCTAGCATACGACATTCAAAATAAGTCCAAGATAAAATGAATGACAACTAAATTCGATCCCTCACATACAATACTAAAATGCTTTTAGTCTTCCTTCAAATCATAAACAGAACATAAGAACAATACTAGTCAAGCATGATTTGACGATTTTCACCCCAAAACCTAGCAAGGTAACTACTCACTTGTAATAACCATGTTACTTTTGAGATCCCACGACCGCGCCTCGCCTTGGCCGCAGTCGCGGTGCCGTGGTCGCGGCGAGTTTGTCCCGCGGTCGCGGTTTTGTAGGGTAGGCGCCCGACATTTTGGCCGCCATCCTTTCTTCCTTCACCTTTAAGATTTTCTTTTTCCTTCGTTGGGAGGGTTTGTGACCCCTTTCCAGATTTGTTCTTCTTCTTCTTCTTCTTACGCTCTTCTTCTTCTTCTTCTTCTTCTTCTTCTTCTTCTTCTTCTTCTTCTTCTTCCCTTTATTTCTTTCTTTTTTCCTTAAAGATTCCTCTATGATGATGTTGAAGGTGATGATGATGAAGTTGTTGGTTGATGTGGATGATTTTGCAAGTGTTACAGATTGAGGTTTCTCTTCCCTTTACAGCTGGGAAGATTGGTAAGCCATCTTTCTTTCTTTCCTTTCTCTTCTTATCTTTATTCCTTTGCTTGTTTTGCGTCCAACAAGTTGAACCTTGTTATGTATGGATTGTTTGGACGTTGGTGTGTGATTTGGATGATGGATGAAGATAAGCTGGCCTCAGTATCTTTAGAAGAAAAGTAGAGATCGAGAGGAGCGGTTGTAAAAAGCAAAGGAGCTAGGCTCTGTTGGATCGTCGCACCCGTGTTTCGCCTCCGCCGCACCTGCGCCTTCGGGCATTGTCACCGCGCTCGTGTTGCCGCGTGCCCGCACATTACTCAGGACATACCAAGTCCTTTGGTATGTGTTTCCTTTCCTTTTGAGTTGTATCTTCCTTGTTGAAGCATGCTAGGTTGGATATGTATGATGATGGGTTTATTATGTTGGAATGCCTTGAGAAGCTTTGAGGATTTGATGAGTATATTGAGGATTGTTATGATATGTATGATGATGAGTATATTGAGGATTGTTTGATTCGATGGTTGATATGTGTGCCTTAATTTATCAAGCGTGGTGAATATTGTTGCGTAAATCTTAGAGTTGATCGATTAAGGGATTACCTTATAACATATAAGTCCCTCGGGCTTACTTAGCTACCTTCCGTATGTTGGTTTGGATGTTATAGTAGTGTGTGTTTATATGTTTATAAATATATACCGGAATAGGATGATCATTATGTGTTTAATGGCCCAAGTGTATTATAGCCGGACGGTGACAATACTGACCAGCTCTGTCTAGAGCTGGAAGGTTCTTTGAAACTAGCTATGACAGGTAGACGGGGATATATATATATATATATATATATATATATATATATATATATGAACCAATTTCTCGCAGGTACACGGGGACAGAGGCGAGGGTTGGAGGATCCTTGTGTCACAAAGTTGATTTAGTAATGTGAATCAATTAATGAAAGATAATAACCGGCTTGTTTGTGACCATGCTTGTGTGATATGTTGCTTATGTGTTGTGTGTGCTATTACCGCTATTCTAATGTATGGATTGTTAGCTAATGGTTTATATCGTGTTGTAGATGTCTTGCAGGTTAGGAAGCAGAGTGATCTAGTAGGAGTGATCAGCCGAGGGTTTCTGTACATGTTAGATGTATGGTTAAATATTGTACAATTTTGATACTCGACAGTGTGTTATGTATGTATTTTGGTTTATGATATTTCCGCTTTATCAATGTTGGTTTTATATTTATTTGTGTCTTGTTGCAAGATCCAGTGAATTTGTTGTCACGGTAGGGTCATGACCGATTGTGAGGTTCTAGCCCTTAACACTCCGAGTCCTATGGATTTGGGGTGTTACAAACATGGTATTAGAGCCTTTTGTTGACAACAATGGCGCTTACAATCTTCTTGAAAGGTCGAATAGATAAATAAACAGAACTCGAAAAGGGGTTTGAGTTTTGATAAGTAATTTGGTTTTAGACTTTGTACACAGTCGGTCTAGGATAGAATGTACGGGAAACCATCCCTCCTTCCGCTGATCTCGGCAGTCTATTTTGTATGTTGGACTGTAGTTATTATTCTAGTTGGGATTATAAATATATATATATATATATATATATATATATATACATATATATATATATATATACATATATATATATATATATATATATATATATATATATATATATATATATATATTAATATATATTAAGCATGGCCTTATGCGTTAGTTATGCTTATACCGTAGATGACTCGTACTAGAGCAACCTCTACAGTAGGACGGGATAGAGATTGACCACCTCTTCCTACGGTATTTTTAGGTCGTGGATGAGCTGGTAGACCTCCACTAGCTAGGGGTTGAGGTCAAGTGCCCATTGCTGATCCACCAAAGGCGGAAGTTAGAGACGAGGAGGTTGTTGAGAGCGCAGTTCCCAAGGTTGGGGAAAAGATGACAGCGAGATCGAGAGCTCAAGTGGTATGATAAGATAAAACGGATTATGTCTCGATGGGGGGACCTATGTTTCGAGAGTACATTCCTCAGGTGGAGGAGGTAGTCAGGGCAAGTAGACGTGCCCCAGATCCACTAGCGTTTACGGGATCAGCTGAGGTCTCACAGAGAGCGACACATGTGCTAGTTATAACGGTACGAGCATCTAAGGTTGCCAAGGCTGAGGAGGAGCGGAGAGCACCGAGACCGGATTCTTGGTTGAAGACCTTTCACCAGATGGGAGTACCCCATTTCATTTGAAAGGTGAGATTAAATGTCGAGCACTAGATCAGACATGTGGACTCAACATTAGAGTCAACCAGATGCCCTAAGGATAGACGAGTGAAGTTGGTACAAACTCTATTCCGAGACTTAGCACAATACTAGTGGAGGACCATCTAGAGTCAGGTCACCAGATATGAGCAGATGAGGAGTCTCTTCAAAGAGCGTTTCTGCCCTGCCTCACTGAGGACGGAGAAAGTGCAAGATTTTGTGGAGGCTGGCTTTGAGGACGTTCTTGTATCCGAGGCGATCAGGAAATTCCAAGAGGAGTTGGCATTGTTGGGTACAGCTGCACCTCCATAGGACCAACATGTCTATTTATTCTCCTGTAGACTGAGGGAGGGTAACCAAACCTATATGGCGGGGTTTCAGAATGACTACCTGATAGATTATCAAGATCAAGCCTCAACATATGAGTGTTCCATCGTCCTCACGGAGGGTCTGAGAAGAGATAGAGGATGGGTTAGTGTTAGCATGAAATATTATGATATTTTAGGCACGTTTTCTAAGCGTATTTGATTCATATTGATAGTCTTTGATTGAGCATTATTGCATTTGTGAGCTAGTTTGCCTATATTATCGATATGGATGTCTACACAAGCTTTATGTTGATTATAGGTGATTGAGAGCTATTTTCGAACGGAATCGAGCAAGGATGAAGTTGTTTGATATGTCCATGGATTGAGAGCATTCTTAGGAGCAAAAGGAGTGTCAACTTATGGAATGCACGAGGCTAGGGAAGAATCACGTTCTTGCCCTAAACCACGCTCTAAAATACGGCCGTATTACATTCCACGTTTGGTTCCACGGCCGTGGAACCCTAGCAAGTGAAGCGTGATTCATTCCAGAAGCTTCTACGGTCGTGGAATCTTGTGTTCAAACCGTGTTGAATACCACGCTCTAAATTACGGTCGTGGAACCTTCCACGACCGTGATCTTGGCGATCTTTTTCGCCACACTTTAAGCCACGATCTTTTACAAGATTGGGCCAGGCCGCTACTTCATCATACCCTATAAAAGGACGGACGAAGAGAGATTCCGTCACCTCCGCTTAGAGACTTTTGCGACTTCGCTTTAGGCTTACGCTTACAACTCCGCCGGACGCACTTTCGCCTACGCCGCGATTTAGATCTTTGTGACTTTTGCAAAAGACAGATTTTGTGTTCATCCTTGGATTTGCCCTAATCTCGCACTTTGGTGGAGATTGTGATTGAGACTTCCAGATTTACGGAAGATCGAAGATTCGGAAGATTGTTCGCAAGAAGATTTCTCTTCTTGTTTAGGTTTGATTTAGAAGACGGATTGACATCCCGTTCTTCCTTCTTACCTAAGATTGTGTTTGTTTGTTCTATTCTGAATCTATTGATGATATTCGTTCTTGATTGTGACTTTGAGATTGATTTGAAGTTTATTGGAAGTTTTCGGAAGTTTTCATCTTTCAATCTTTTAATCTTTGAATTTGATATCATGATGATGATTGTTGGCTAAAAACCCTTAACAATTCTAAGGTGAAGGGTTGATAGTTGTGGCTTAGATGATGATAGATCGATCGTAAACAGATTGGACCCTGAGAGTTAGAGAGAATCGCCGACAACCTTAAATTACGACCTGTTCTTGAGTCCACGGCCGTGGAACCTCAAGAACTAACCGTGATTTCCCTTAAGTCTACGAACTTGCTTTTACTTTGATCCAAAGTTAAAGATTTGCTTTAACTTAGTTTAGGCTTGCCTTTTCTAGGTGGTAGTGAAGCCTCAACAACCTCTACCTCGATTGTGAGTGTCACAACCTTAATCGGTTTAGTTAGTCTTGATCCTTGGATTATAAGTTTGGGTATTTGACATTAATTCTTGCCTTTAGAACCTTTCTATATTGAAGCCTCAACAACCTGTATAGAGAGTGTCTTGTAGGTGAGTCACATAAGGTTTTTAGAACTTCACCGTACGATTACCTTACATTAGCATACCTTTGCATATCTCAACTCTGTCTTTATATCTTTAAGTATATCTTGAATCGATTGCCACAGCTGGATACTTGGATCTTTAGGATTGTTATTTTCCCAATAATTTGCAAAGCTCTTACATTCACTTGCTTGATAATCTACGATCGAATTTATTCTCCTCAAATCCCTGTGTTCGATACTCTGGAATTCTTGCTTAACTACATCGATCCGTACACTGCGGGTTCGCTTGCTTGATTCTAGTTTTATAAATTTAAAGCTTATTTGCACCCACGTTTAGGGGCGAATAAGTTTTTGGCGCAGTTGCCGGGGATTTTGTCTAGACCGAATTCGGTAGCCGGTTGTCAAGCTTGGGAGCTTGCTCTCGTTATTTGATATTTCTTTGAGTGCATGCGCAGGTCTAGGAACACCGGAGATCTCTTACCTCTTGATCAAGAGCTTGAGAGAACTTTATGGAAAAAGTGCAAGGAAAAGAAGATGGCTGAAGAACACCAACGTGATCTTCAAGCGGAGTTGGCGGAGAAGGAAGCTCAACTCCAATGGAATGAGAACATCCGCCGGGATGAAATGGATCGTCATCAATCTCAAGTTAACAATCTACAGGATATGATTTTCCAAATGAGGATAGAACTAAGCAACCTTAAGAATAAGGGAAGCAAGAAATCCTCAAGAAGGGCATCAAGATCTAGAAGAAGAAGTCACTCATCCGCTGATGATAGTGACTCTTCCATGCCACCACTAGAGGAAATTGATCCCACGATCAATGTGAATCCTTTCCATCCACGGGGAGCTGCTAATTGCCGCATTCCGCCTAGGAATGCGAGGATCGAACGTGTAGATGATGAGCCAAGAACTCTTGGTCAAAGGATGGATCCAACACAACAACCGCGCCGTTTGGGCGTGAATTTTGATGCTGAGGATGTGCAAGGGTTTAGCTTCAACCCTCAAATTATTACTCTTGTTCGCCAAAACCAATTTGGCAGGACAAGCGCTGAATCTCCACACCAACACTTGCAAAACTTTGAGTGTATGATGGAGACAATGAGACCGAAGAACGCTACTACCAACAACTATAAGCTCAAGCCTTTCTTCTTCTCCTTGAAGGGGAAAGCATTGTCTTGGTATCAAGCTCTTCCTAGTGGGAAACTAGATACGTGGAAAGACCTTTCCGCGGAGTTCCTCACCAAATTCTTTCTGCCATCCAAAACGGAGGAACTTAGAGGTAAGATCAATGCGTTTTCCATGAGGTCTAACGAAAGTTTATTTCAATCATGGGAAAGATTTAAGGACTTGTTATTGGATTGCCCTCATCATGGCATATCCAAGCTTGCATTGCTGGAGATTTACTACAAGGGGCTGGATGCGGGAACGCAATTCAACCTCCAATCCCTCTCATGTGGAACATTCATGGACATGAGAGAAGATGACGCTTGGGACTTCATTGAGAAGCAAGCAAGGGTCATAGAGAAGTATTCCCACCGGAAAGTGGAGGGAAATCGTGTGGAGCAAGGAGCAAAGCTCACTCATGAAGCTCAAAATTAGATTTTCTCCCTCAACAATGAGATCAAAGAGTTGAAGGAGGCTATCAAGACCAACTTCCCAAAGCAACAAGGCAAGGATGTTGGCTATTTGGGCAACAACAATGGCGGTGATAACACAAACCGCAACAACAACAACAATAACCGGAATAACAACCGGAATAACAATTGGAATGGCAATAACAACAACCGGAACAACAATAGGGGTTCAAACAACAACAATTGGCGCTCCAATCAACAAAATTCCAGTAACTCTTATCCTTCCAATTCTAATTCACTAACTCCACCTTCCTCTTCCTCTACTCCTTTGAAAAGCCAGGGGTAATCATCTAATGGAGGAAACACTTCGGGGAAGGAGAAGCCCGATCCCATGTTGGAAACGATTTTGGGAAAGCTACAAGGGTTGGAGAACCGCATCATTAAGGTTGATGATCAAATTTCTAAGGTTGATAAAGCCCAAAAGGTTTTAGAAAATCAAATGTTCAGCCATGCGGAGGAAGTTCCTAGGAATCAAGGGAAACTTCCAGGAAAGACGGAGGACAACCCTAAGGGAAGGGTGATGGCAATTACAACTAGGAGCGGAGTGACTACCACCGATCCGCAACCTAAGTTCGTTGAAGTCCCCGTAGAGAAAGACAAAGAGAAGGGGAAGGAGAAGGAAGATGTCTACGTTCCTCCTCCAGCTTACAAACCTCCCCTACCATTCCCTCAATCTAGAGCGAGAGCGCGCCTAGATAAACAGTTTGGTAAGTTTATAGAACTCATGAGCAAGCTGCATATTAATATACCCTTTATCGATGCTATTGTAGGTATGCCGGCTTATGGCAAGTTCTTGAAGGAGCTCCTCTCCAACAAGAGGAAGCTAGAAGACTTCGGAGAGGTTAAGATGAGTTCGGATTCTTCGGATCTCATCAAAACCATGAAGGAGAAAATGCCCCCAAAGCTAAAGGATCCGGGGTCATTTTGCATTCCCATAGGAGTGGGAGATGTCACATACGATGCGTTATGTGACTTGGGAGCAAGTGTGAGCATCATACCACTTGCGTTGTGTAGGAAGATCGGTTTAGGTGACCCTAAACCGGTGAAGATGACGTTGTACATGGCGGATCGATCCATCACTCGCCCCGTCGGTATTGTAGAAGACGTCCCGGTCAAGCTAGGTAAATTCTTTGTTCCCATTGATTTTGTCGTGCTTGATATTCCTGCAGATAGTCCGGTCCCGATCATACTCGGAATACCGTTTCTTGCAACTTCCGGCTGCATAGTCGATTGCAAGAATGGTAGACTCGCTTTTGATATAGGGGAAGAGAAAGTAGAGTTCGTTCTTTCCACTCTAGTGAAGGAGCCAATCTTTGATGAGGATATATTCGATATCCAAGATGAAGAAGGTTTGTCTAGGGAAGAGGTAAGTGCGATTCTCTTTAACGATCCTTTACAAAAAGTTATCACTATGAGTCTAACAAATGTAGGGGAAGAAGAAGAGTACAATGAGGCAATTGAAGCCTTAGAAGCACAAGAAGAGATGCATGAAGTGGAGTTTGAAAAACTCCACGATGAGGCAGAAAACGTGAGAATCCACGGCCACACACTATATTCCACGGCTGTGGATTTCACAAACAAAACCGTGTCCCACTCCAGGGAGTTATACGGTCGTGGAGAAGACATGACAACCGTATTTCCTTTCCACGCCCTAAACCACGGCCGTGGAGGACATGAGGAACCCGTAATTTTAGGCGTGGAAAGGGGTGATCGAGACACTTCTTCAACTTCTTCCGATTCTTCTCCCACACATTCAACACGCTTAGAAACTTCTAAGGAGACATCGGATGCTCCTCAAGGATCATTGGAAGCTCCGAAAGCGATGGAACTAAAACCACTTCCTACTCATCTAAGGTACGCTTTTCTAGGACCTAATTCTACCTTTCCGGTTATTGTTAGTTCCGATCTAAGCATAGATGAACATAATCAGCTCATGATTGTCCTTAGGAAACATAGGAAAGCTTTAGGCTATACTATTGAGGACTTAGTAGGAATTAAGCCCTCCCTATGCATGCATAAGATACTAATGGAGGAAGATTTTAGAACTTCAAGACTACCTCAAAGGCGGTTGAATCCGACCATGAAGGAGGTTGTCAAGAAGGAAATTCTTAAGCTTCTTGATGCAGGTATCATCTACCCTATCTCCGATAGTAAGTGGGTGAGTCCGGTTCAAGTAGTTCCGAAGAAGGGAGGAATGACGGTCATCACCAACAAAAACAACGAACTCATTCCTACCCGAACCGTGACAGGATGATGGATGTGCATAGACTACCGCAAGCTCAACAACGCAACGAGGAAGGATCACTTCCCATTGCCATTCATTGATCAAATGCTTGAAAGGTTAGCACAGCATTCGCATTTTTGCTATCTTGACGGTTATAGTGGTTTCTTTCAGATCTCGATACACCCGGATGATCAAGAGAAGACCACATTCACGTGCCCATGGGGTACGTTTGCTTATAGGAGAATGCCGTTCGGGCTTTGCAACGCCCCAACCACCTTTCAAAGGTGCATGATGGCCATCTTCTCCGAATACATAGAGGAAGTCATGGAAGTCTTCATGGATGACTTCTCCGTATACGGTTCCTCTTTTAACGATTGCCTTTCTAACCTTTCTCTTGTTTTGCAAAGGTGTGAAGACACTAACCTAGTTCTTAATTGGAAGAAGTGTCAATTTATGGTTAAGGAAGGAATTGTATTAGGTCACTTAGTCTCTAGTAGAGGGATAGAAGTAGATAAAGCTAAGATAGAAACCATAAAGAAACTTCCTCCCCCAACTTCGGTGAAAGGGATAAGAAGTTTCCTAGGACATGCTGGATTTTATAGACGTTTCATTAAGGACTTTTCTAAAATATCAAAACCGCTCACTAATCTATTGATGAAGGATGCAGTTTTTGAGTTTTCGCAGGGATGTTTGGATGCGTTTAACACAATTCGGCAAGCTCTAATTTCAGATCCTATTATCCAACCTCCGGATTGGACTCTTCCCTTTGAGGTTATGTGCGATGCTAGTGACGTAGCTATAGGAGCTGTCCTTGGACAACGAAAGGAAGGACGAACCCATGCCATATACTATGCTAGCAAGACGCTAGACGAAGCGCAGCTCAACTACGCCACTACCGAAAAGGAGTTTTTAGCCATTGTCTATGCTATTGACAAGTTTCGCTCTTATCTTGTAGGTGCAAAGGTGATTGTCTACACGGATCATGCTGCGATCCGGTACCTCCTTGCGAAGAAAGATGCGAAGCCAAGGCTAATGAGATGGATTCTTCTCCTACAAGAATTCGATCTAGAGATCCGCGACAAGAAAGGTTCAGAAAATTCTGTTGCGGATCATTTGAGTCGCCTAACACATCTAGAGGATGACCATTTACCCATCGACGACTCCTTCCCGGACGAACACCTAAACCTTATTGAGGAGTGCATCGATGTTATCTCCAAAGGTAACGAACCATGGTTTGCTGATTTTGTTAACTATTTGGTTTGTTAGGAGATACCGCCCGGACTATCCTACGCACAAAGAAAGAAGTTCTTTAAGGATGTCCGGGAATACTTTTGGAATGAGCCTCTCCTCTTTAAGAGAGGTCCGGATGGCATCATTCGGCGATGTGTGGCGGAAGATGAGATGCAAAGTGTCATCCGCCATTGTCATTTACTACCTTGTGGAGGGCACGCTAGTTCGAACAAGACTAGCGCAAAGGTATTGCAATCCGGATTCGTTTGGCCTACTTTATTTAGAGATGTGCAATCCTTTGTTTCTTGCTGTGATGCTTGTCAAAGAACAGGTAACATCTCTAGGAGGAATGAGATGCCCCTTAACAACATCCAAGAGGTGGAGATTTTCGATGTTTGGGGAGTAGATTTTATGGGACCATTCCCATCCTCTTGTGGAAACCAATATATACTATTGGCGGTAGATTATGTTTCTAGATGGGTGGAAGCAATTGCCTCTCCCACAAATGATGCCATAGTGGTGGTTAAGTTCTTTAACAAGACCATCTTCCCGCGATTTGGGACACCAAGGACTATCATTAGTGATGGAGGTTCTCACTTCATTGCCCGGCGCTTTGAAGCTCTTCTAGCTAAGTATGGGGTTACTCACAAGATCGCTACCCCTTACCATCCACAAACGAGTGGACAAGTTGAGATCTCAAATAGGGAGATCAAAGGAATCTTAGAGAAGACGGTTTCAAGAACTAGGAAGGATTGGTCTTTGAAGCTTGACGATGCATTGTAGGCGTACCAGACTGCATACAAGACTCCCATAGGAACCACACCATACAACCTTGTGTATGGGAAGTCTTGTCACTTGCCGGTAGAGTTGGAGCACAAAGCGTTTTGGGCTATCAAGTGGTTGAATTTCAGCATGAAGGAAGCGGGAGAGAAGCGTCTCCTAGACCTTAATGAGCTGGACGAACTCCGCTTGAATGCTTATGAAAACACTAAGATCTATAAGGAGAGAGCAAAGCGTTGACATGATAAGCATATCATTCCAAAGGACTTCAAAGAAGGAGATCAAGTTCTCCTCTTCAATTCAAGGCTTCGTCTCTTTCCAGGTAAGCTTAAGTCTCGTTGGACCGGACCTTTTCTAGTTAAGCGTATTTTCCCCCATGGTGCAGTTGAAGTATGGGGTGAAGCGGGCGGAAGCTTTAAGGTGAACGGCCAACAACTCAAGAAGTATACGCCGGAACTCCAAGTCGAAGAGTTCGCGCCTACCGCACTCGAATAAGTGCGAGAATGGTCTAGCTACGGACCTTAAACAAAGCGCTTCTTGGGAGGCAACCCAAGGTATTGCATTTTTGTTTTTGTTTTCGATTCATAGTTTAGCTTAGTTTAGACGTTTTTTGCTTTGTTTTTGCCTTCGATTCCTTCCGGTATGTTCGTGTTTTTGGATGTAGGAACGATGGAAAAGGAAAAGGGAAGGATAATGTTGAAGAAAAGTGACGAAACTTGGACTTTGGAGCTTTACAGAGAGTTCCACGGCCTAAACCACGGTCGTGACAGCTACAGTGACCGTAATTTCCAAAAGCCTTTGAAAAATCACCAAAACCACGGTTCCGTACAATTCCACGGCCGTGGAACACCCCGACAGACCGTGATTTTCAAAATTTTGCCTGTGACTATATAAACCACGTTCTTCACAAAAATCACTCCACAAAACCCTCTTCCACGACCCTAAAACGCCGAATCCACGACCCTCTCCAAATTTCTCGTTTCTTAATCGTTTTCAACGATTCTTCTTCCCAAATTGAAGCACATTCGACCACCAACAAGATCCAAGCGACAAATCGAGCGGCAATTCACCAAGGGACGCGCAATTCGGATTTTAAAATCCGAAACCTAGGTTTTTCCACTCTTCTTGATCTTTGTCGATTTGGTTCGTTTTTGTTAGAAATTTTAGGAAGAACTGATTGAAATTGGAAGGAATTAGATTAGGGCTGCCTGATTGTTGAAATTGAGAGTTGTTTGCTGAGATTTGCGAAAGAAACAGACAAACCACAGTTCCTGGAAGAACCACGGCCGTGGAAAGGCTAGAACAGACCGTGATTCTTGACAGTGATGGATTTCGTAAGGAGAGTTTCAGGGAGGATTAAGGAGAAAAAGAATGATCAGAACAAGAAGAGGAAGGGTAATCCCTCTTCTTCTTCATCCTCTAGAGCACCACCACCCTCTTCCCCTTCACCTCCATCTTCACCTTCATCACCCTCACCCCCTAGCCCTAGAGTACCGACTATACATGAGGATCACCTCGCGGCATTCGAGAGGATTGAGGAGAGGGCTGTGATTGGTCCTAGGTACCTATTGTTGGAGGATCTAGCTCCTCTCAACATTATAGATGACCTTACTTGGCTCTTGGATAGAACCGGACTTATTGTCTTCTCGGCCATCCGAGAAGACGCCTATGAGGAGATTACGAGGGAGGTAGTGACATCCTTTCAGCATAGCCATGTAGATAGGACCGTTTCTTTCCGTCTTATGGAAAGAAACTATGACTTTTCCATTCGTGAGTTCGGGACTTTCTTCGGGTTTCATGAGACCTTTAATAGTCGCTTTCCTAGTGGCGTTTACGCCAAGGACTTTTGGGAGGAGGTAGCGATGATCTACGCCAGCGAGGACCACTGGTAACCTGCTGACACCAAGGCTAAGTTGATGTACCACTTAGCCTTGAAGATTGCTCACCGTGTTCTTTCGGAGTGTCTCTTTCCTATGACGGAGACGCCCCAAAAGATCAAGACGGATGAGCTCTTTTTGCTGTATTCTATGTTGTACGGGCGCTGAGCTGACTGTGCCACCCTCTTAGCTGCTACTATGAGCAAGCTCAAGAACAAGAGGAAGGGCAACGTTGGATATGGTGGGATAGTTACCTACCTTGCTAGGAGTTTGGGTGTTGATTTTTCTGCGTGTACCCGTATACCAGCCGTACCCTTAGGACTTCATGCCTTCATGACTAGAGGGCTCATATTCCCCACACATAGAGGTCCGCCTTATGCGGCCATGCCTTGGGAGAGCAGGACCGGTAGGGGTATTGAGTGGCTACAGGAGTACTCCATTATGGCTGGACGCCATAATTGGAAGGAGACGTTCGCTGCTATGCATGCGAACAGGATTGCAGCTCCCCCATACGTCCCACCACCAATAGTTGAGGAGGAGGAGATGAGAGATCAGTTTGAGGGTGGAGGAGGAGCAGAGCAGGAGTTTGGCACATTTCCGGATCAGCCGGATGCGGCCCCCGATGTGCCTAGACGTTCTCCACGTCCAGCTAGAGCTTCAGGCTCGTCTTCTCGCCGCGCCAGCGTGAGTGAGAGACCCACTTGGGCTGACACACCTCCTGCATGGTATGGAGCTCCACCTCCATGGTCTACACAGGTACCATCTGCATCAACACCAGCACCAGCACCATCCGATGCTCCAAAGTGGTACAGTCATGCTCCGGGATGGTATGAGCAGATGCCGGATTGGGCTACTAGTCTTTCGGAGAGAGTAGGAGCATTGGAGATTCGAGCCGATGCTAGAGATGGACGCTTGGACGACCTCGATCACATGATGAGAGACGTTTACCGCCAGCAGTTTGGGCGGTTTTATGATCCTAGCTTCTCTCCATTCCCGCCTCCACCAGCGCCGTAGTGATTGATTTGCATGACCGTTTGCTTTAGCCGCTCCACCGCCATTTTGTGAGTTTCTTTTTCTTTTCTTCTTTTCTTTCTTTTATTTGAACATTAGGGACAATGTTCGTCCCAAGTATGGGGTGGGGTGTGACTAAAAGTTGTAATTAACTCTTACTCACTATGTTTGCTTCTATCGAGACTATCATTGCATGTTCATTATATTGTTGCACATTTCATTATTGCATTGCATGAAAAAGAACTTGAAAACCCCATAAAAATTGAAAATTTTTTGAAAATTTTGTGCTTCTAATGAATTGAGATGATTTCCATGATAATCACTACTTGTGAATTGAGTTTGATGACAATTGCATGCTTAAAAGAATAGTGAATTGAAAAGGAAATAAATGAGTTGATTATACCTCTTTTGCAAGTTTCATATTGTGATGAATGTTACTTAAATCATGTTGAAAAATTGAAGTTGAAATCACACTATAAGTTCTTATACTTCTTGTTGAGATGATTAAGGCAATTCGATTTTTCTTTCTTCTTTCTTTGATCATTTTAGCTCCTCATTGAAATATTGACCTCCTTTACCTATCCGGGAATTTGGAGAAGTGAATGAAAAAGGCATGTTTGATGTGGGAGGGCCATGAGAGCAATTATTTGCAATCAAAAGAATAGAAAGAAATTGTAGGTTTGGGGAAGTCAATCATGACGATGAGTAACTCGGCACCATTCACATAGCCGGGTGTTTGTGTCTTGCCATAGTCGGATTGAGCGATATTCCTAGCGGATTATGGTATGTGCGCTAAGGGTTTGAGGCATCTCATAAAAATTGAGAAACGCCAATCTCCTAGGCTTCGGTTTTTGTGCACCTCTGTCCATAACTCCAAAAGTAAAGTCGAAAAATGAAAAGAAGAGAGCGAAGCTCTAAGTTGAAGGTGTTGCGGAAACCGCAAAAGAAGAAGAAGGAGTAGTTGTCCACTTTCCCGGATTCATGCACCACATTCCTTAAAGTTTCCTTCCCTTTCCACATTCTAGACCATTTTCTTTGAATGTCCTTAAGATCAAAAGAATGTTATATGACTTTGTGATCTAAATTGAAGTTTCTTATGATTGATTTTGATAATGTTTAACGGTTATGATGTTTGTATGGAAGTTTGATTGATTCATGAGTTTTCTTTACTCTTTACTCTTTGATTAAGTGTATGAAAGTCTTATAAACGATTGAAGCAAGATTTGAGAATGATCTATTCTTTAGAAGGCACATTCATCCAAAAGAAGTATTGCTTTGAGAAGGTACACATATTTCATCCTAACTCTTGTTTTAAAGCTTTTAAAAGACCTTGCTTAGGGACAAGCAAGTTGCAAGTATGGGGTAATTTGTTAGCATGAAATATTGTGATATTTTAGGCACGTTTTCTAAGTGTATTTGATTCATATTGATAGTCTTTGATTGAGCATTGTTGCATTTGTGAGCTAGTTTGCCTATATTATCGATATGGATGTCTACACAAGCTTTATGTTGATTATAGGTGATTGAGAGCTATTTTCGAACGGAATCGAGCAAGGATGAAGTTGTTTGATATGTCCATGGATTGAGAGCATTCTTAGGAGCAAAAGGAGTGTCAACTTATGGAACGCACGAGGCTAGGGAAGAATCACGTTCTTGCCCTAAACCACGCTCTAAAATACGGCCGTATTACATTCCACGTTCAGTTCCACGGCCGTGGAACCCTAGCAAGTGAAGCGTGATTCATTCCAGAAGCTTCTACGGTCGTGGAATCTTGTGTTCAAACCGTGTTGAATTCCACGCTCTAAATTACGGTCGTGGAACCTTCCACGACCGTGATCTTGGCGATCTTTTTCGCTACACTTTAAGCCACGATCTTTTACAAGATTGGGCCGGGCCGCTACTTCATCATACCCTATAAAAGGACGGACGAAGAGAGATTCCGTCACCTCCGCTTAGAGACTTTTGCGACTTCGCTTTAGGCTTACGCTTACAACTCCGGTGGACGCACTTTCGCCTATGCCGCGATTTAGATCTTTGCGACTTTTGCAAAAGACGGATTTTGTGTTCATCCTTGGATTTGCCCTAATCTCGCACTTTGGTGGAGATTGTGATTGAGACTTCCAGATTTACGGAAGATCGAAGATTCGGAAGATTGTTCGCAAGAAGATTTCTCTTCTTGTTTAGGTTTGATTTAGAAGACGGATTGACATCCCGTTCTTCCTTCTTACCTAAGATTGTGTTTGTTTGTTCTATTCTGAATCTATTGACGATATTCGTTCTTGATTGTGACTTTGAGATTGATTTGAAGTTTATTGGAAGTTGTCGGAAGTTTTCATCTTTCAATCTTTTAATATTTGAATTTGATATCATGATGATGATTGTTGGCTAAAAACCCTTAACAATTCTAAGGTGAAGGGTTGATAGTTGTGGCTTAGATGATGATAGATCGATCGTAAACAGATTGGACCCTGAGAGTTAGAGAGAATCGCCGACAACCTTAAATTACGGCCTGTTCTTGAGTCCACGGCCGTGGAACCTCAAGAACTAACCGTGATTTCCCTTAAGTCTACGAACTTGCTTTTACTTTGATCCAAAGTTAAAGATTTGCTTTAACTTAGTTTAGGCTTGCCTTTTCTAGGTGGTAGTGAAGCCTCAACAACCTCTACCTCGATTGTGAGTGTCACAACCTTAATCGGTTTAGTTAGTCTTGATCCTTGGATTATAAGTTTGGGTATTTGACATTATATCTTGCCTTTAGAACCTTTCTATATTGAAGCCTCAACAACCTGTATAGAGAGTGTCTTGTAGGTGAGTCACATAAGGTTTTTAAAACTTCACCGTACGATTACCTTACATTAGCATACCTTTGCATATCTTAACTCTGTCTTTATATCTTTAAGTATATCTTGAATCGATTGCCACAGCTGGATACTTGGATCTTTAGGATTGTTATTTTCCCAATAATTTGCAAAGCTCTTACATTCACTTGCTTGATAATCTACGATCGAATTTATTCTCCTCAAATCCCTGTGTTCGATACTCTGGAATTCTTGCTTAACTACGTCGATCCGTACACTGCGGGTTCGCTTGCTTGATTCTAGTTTTATAAATTTAAAGCTTATTTGCACCCACGTTTAGGGGCGAACAGTTAGACCAGTGCTACTACTGGAGCCTCAGGGCAGAGTCAGAAGCAAGGACGCACGAGTGGCCCATCGTCTGCATGGACTTTTGATAGGGGACCACAATGTTTCAAATGCGGAGGGTATGGACATATACGACCTTAGTGTAGGAAGGCATCAGTGACTTGCTACACTTGTGGCAATCCAAACCTCCGAGCTACCTTTTGTTATCAAGGTAACGCCCCTTCACTACAGGGTTCTTCCCTTGCTGGTGCAGCTGGAAGCGGGTAGAGATTGTTTTAGTACCAGACACCGGGATAACAACGGGTCCTAGATTATCTTCCAACTCAAGGTTCAGCATCAGGACCGAGTAGAGGCAAAGGCCGTGGTGGGAGCACCACTAACATACGAGGAGTACTAGATTGAGTTTTTGGGTTGAGGAGCGCTAAGGAGCCGGCAACACCAACCACTACAGGTACCATTTAGATTAATGATTTACCTTTTAGAGTACTTTTTTATAAGGGTGTTACACACTCATTTACTTATGATGTATGCGTTGAGTGTTTGACGTTAGATACGGTAGAGGGGATACACTTTATTATAATGTTACCCGATGGTGGTAGGGTTAGAGGTTCCCATGAGACACCCGATTTTTCCATACGTTTGGGAAATCATGATTGGCTTGTAGACTAATTTATCATGTACTTAGTACATGAGGAAGTACTTTTAGGGATGGATTGCATGGGCCGTCATGGTGCAGTTTTAGATATCGGTAGGCGGACCGTGACGGTTACTACCGAGGCATGTCAGATTGAGATATTCCAAGGTTGGGACCTTGGAAAGACAAGTACTGTCATCAGCGTAGTCTGAGCGGCAAGGCTGATTAGACAGGGTTGTGAGGCCTTCTGGTGTTACACCATGAAGAAGAGTGAGCCTCCGACATTACAGGATATTCCCGTCGTATGCGAGTTTATCGACGTTTTTGACGAGGCATCCATCTTACCACCACAGAGGAGCGTGAATTTTGGCAACGAGTTAGAGGCCGGTACAAGACCGAACTTGAAGACACCATACCATATAAAGCATATCGAGTTGCTGGAGCTAAAGAGGCAACTTGAGGAGTTACTAGATAAGGGCTTTATCCGCCCTAGTGTTTCCCCATGTGGTGCGCCGGTACTTTTTGTGCGGAAGAAGGACAAATCGATTAGGTTGTGCATCGATTACCGAGAGCTGAATAAGATGACCATCAAGGACAAGTACAAACTACCTCGTATTGACGACTTGTTGGATCAACTACAGGGAGCTTCTGTGTTCTCCCGTATAGATATGAGGTCCGGATATCACCAGCTAAGGGTGAGAGAGCAGGATGTGCCCAAGACGGCATTTCAGACTCGATATGCCCACTATGAGTTTATAGTGATGCCATTCGGGCTCATGAATGCGTCCGCCTTCTTTATGGAGTTGATGAATGACATCTTCATCGACTTCTTGGATCCCTTTGTGGTGGTCTTCATTGATGACATCCTGGTGTACTCTCGAAGTAGAGAGGAACACGCAAGACATTTGAGGACGGTGTTACGAGTTTTGCAAGATAGAGAGTTGTACGCCAAGCTCTCTAAGTGAGAGTTTTGGATGCCTGAGGTGGCCTTCCTGGGTCACATAGTTTCCGCATTGGGGATCAAGGTTGATCCGGAAAAGATCGAGTCAGTACCAGCATGGACGAATCTGAAGAATGTGAAGTAAGTACACAACTTCCTTGGCTAAGATGGATATTACCGTAGGTTTGTGGAAGGGTTTTCTGTGATCGCCCGACCACTTACCAACTTGTTGAGGAAGACTACCCGGTTAGTATGGTCCGAGTCGTGTACCCAGAGTTTTTAGGAGCTGAAGAGGAGATTAACTTATGCTCCCATCTTAGCTCAACTAGAGGGCACATATGATTTTTTAGTTTATAGTGACGCTTCCAAGCTAGGCTTATGATGTGTTTTGATGCAACGAGGTAGGGTATGTGCTTATGCGTCTTGACAATTGAAGATGCATGAGGAGAATTACGTGACGCATCACCTCGAGTTACCTGTTGTCGTTCACACTTTGAAGATCCGGCGGAATTACCTGTATGGAGTATCATGTCACATCTTCACAGACCATAAGAGTCTAAATTATATTTTCACTCAGCGTGAATTGAATAACCGCCAGAAGAGACGGCTCGAGTTGATCAAGGACTTTGATCTTGAGATTTTGTATCATCCGGGAAAGGCGAATGTAGTCGCCAATGCCCTTAGCAGTAAGACGCCTCGAGAGAAGGTGATATCACGATTGACGGCTCAACCTCAATTGTAGAGAGATCTAGCGTGGCTAGAGTTAGAAATTCGTTTCCCTGATAGAGACAATCACATGTCTACCTTAGAGGTTCTACCTGATCTGTTGGGAGAGATCCAACTGAAGCAAGAGCCATGCCCGACGCTGAGACAGATCCGAGACAAGATGTCTCGAGGTGAGGCCCCATAGTTCACCATAGGTGTTGATCGAGTGATGAGACGCCGCGAGCGTGACTGTGTACCCTCTGACAAAGAGTTGAGACTGAGGATTGTTCGCCACTTAGCGTGCGTGCAAATAAGCTTTAAATTTATAAAACTAGAATCATGCAAGCCAACCCGCAGTGTACGGATCGATATAGTTAAGCAAGAATTCCAGAGTATCGAACAAAGGGATTTGGGGGGTTAAATCCAATTATAAATCGTCAAGCAAGTAAATGTATGAGCTTTGTAAATATTGGGAAAACAACAATCCTAAAGATCCAGGAATCCAGCTGTGGCAATCGATTCAAGATATACTAAAGATATAAGGACAGAGTTAAGAGTTGCAAAGGTATACTAATGCAAAGCAATGTACGGTGAAGTTCCAAGGCTTTATATGACTTATCTAAAGACACTCTCTATAAAGGTTGTTGAGGCTTCAGTATAGAAAGGATCTAAAGACAAGAATTAATGTCAAATACCCAAACTTGTAACCCAAGGATCAAGAGTAACTAAACCGATTAAGGTTGTGACACTCGAAATCGAGGTAGAGGTTGTTGAGGCTTCACTACCACCTAGAAAAGGCAAGCCAAGACTAAGTTAAAGAAAATTTTTAACTTTGGATTAAAGTAAAAGCAAGGTTCATAAACTAAGGGAAATTACGGTTGGATCTTGAGATTCCACGGCCGTGGAACTCAAGAACACACCGTGATTCTGGCTTTGTCGGCGATTCTGTCTAACTCTTAGGGTCCAATCTATTTACGATCGATCTATCATCATCTAAGCCACAACTATCAACCCTTCACCTTAGAATTGCTAAAGGGTTTTAGCCAACAATAGTCATTATGATATCAATTTCAAGATTTAAAAGAATGAAAGATAAAAACCTTCGAAAAACCTTTAATAAATCTCAAATCAATCTCAAATCAATCTCAAATCAATCTCAAATCAATCTCAAATCCACAAACAAGAACAATGATGTAAGTAGATTCAGAATAACACAAACAATCACAATCCTTGATAAGAACGAAGAACGGGATGTCAATCCGTCTTCTAATCAAACCTAAGGACAAAGGGCGTAATCTCCGCGCGAACAATGAAACCCTCAATGCGCGGAAGCAAATCTCCAAGCGATGATGCTCTCAACGTGATCTAAGCGGAGGCGTAAGCGAAGGTCTAAGCAGAGGTGACGGAATCTCCCTCTTTCCGTCCTTTTATAGGGCAAGATAAAACATGTGTCCAGCCCATTGTGTAAAAGATCGTGGCTTCAAATTGTACGTTAAAAGATCGCCTAAATCACGGTTTCCTAGGATTCCACGCCCGTGGTTTAGAGCGTGGTTTAGAGCGTGGAATTTCATCACGGTTGCTTCACATCTTCCACGGCCGTGTAAGTCACTGGAGTGCTCCACGCTTGTGTTGCCAAAGTTCCACAGCTGTGGTTTAGAGCGTGGACTCTAGTACGGCCGTATTTTAGAGCGTGGAACACAAGTAGCTCGTAATTCTCCTTTGTTTTGTGTCATTCTTCATCCTAGCATCTTCCTTAGCTCCTTCGTGGTGTCCTCAATCCTTGGACATGCTCAATTCATCTCCATTCTCCTTCAATCCATTCGGTTTTAGCTCTTATTCGCCTACAATCAACACAAAGCTTATGTGGACCTCTATATCGACAATATAGACAAACTAGCTCACAATTGCTTCAATGCTTTATCAATGAATACCAATATGGATGAAATACACTTAGAAAACGTGCCTAAAATATCACAATATTTCATGCTAACAAGGATCTTATTGGAGGGTCACACCATACCTTACTCAGTACACCAAGGTGTGAGTAAGATATATCAAGATGTGAGACATTATTTTTGGTGGGGCGGGCTGAATCCTGATGTGGCTAGATTTGTGGCTCAGTGCGCGACCTATCAACAGGTCAAGATAGAGCATTGTAGACCCAGAGGAGAACTCCATCCACTGCTAGTGTCGCAATGGAAGTGGGTGTACATCTCCATGGACTTTGTCACCGGTTTGAAATCGAGTAGGAGCTTTTATGCTATTTGGGTTACAGTTGGAAAACTGATGAAGACGGCGCATTATCCTTATTAGGGAAACGTGGCCGGTGAGTCAGCCAAATGAGGAGTTCACTAGGAAAATAGTGAGGCTCCATGCAGTACCGAGGACTATTTTCTCAGATAGAGATGTACGTTTCACCTCGCGGTTTTGGCAGCAGGTACACACTGCCTTGGGTACGAGCCTTCACTTTACGATGACTTTTCATCCTTAGTCAGATGGTAAGTCAGAGAGGATTATCCAGACCTTAGAGGATATTTTGAGGGCTTGCGTGCTAGACTGGGGAAAAGTGCGGTCATATCACTTCCCGTTGGTCGAGTTTTCGTACAACAACAGCTGTCATGTGTTGATCAAGATGACTCCTTATGAGGCGCTGTATGGACGGAGATGTTGTACACCTCTATGTAGGGATGAGCCGAGAAGTGTTAGTGGTATAGCTCCCGAGAAGATACATGATGATATTACCCGAGTGGCATTGATTAGAAAGTTGATGTTGGCCGCACAGAGCCGCTAGAAGTCCTATGTAGACAAGAGGTGTCAGCCTCTAGAGTTGAGAATTGGAGCTCCTGTCTCGTTGAGAGTGTCGCCAACGCAAAGTCTCAAACGTTTTGGTATAAAGGGGAAGTTGAGTCCCCGATATGTCGGACCTTTTGAGATTCTAGAGAGGGTTGGAGAGGTGGCATACCGACTCACGTTGCCACCTAGAATGGAGGGCGTTCACTCAGTCTTTCATGTATCTCAACTGAGAGAGCATATACCAGATCTGAGGCACATTATCAATTATGAGGATTTAGTGTTAGATCAGGACCACATGTTTGTTGAGCATCCAGTAGCGGTCGTAGAGTCGGGTATGAAACGCTAGTGCTCGAAGGACATTCCTATGTTGAGGATATAGTGGTCTAGACGGGTAGCTGACGAGGCTACGTGAGAGACAAAAGAAAATATCAGAGGGAACTATCCTGAGTTTTATACAAAGATAGATGCATCAGAAGGTTGATGAGAGAGTTTGAGTTATATCTTGCTGAGTTTATGTGTTTATGTGATCTTATGTGTCATTGTTTTTGTGGTAGATTGTGATGTGCGATCTTATTATGTATTGTTGTGCTAGCACGAGTTGTGATTATAGTTTTACTGGAGATGGTTTTACCTCTATGTTATCGAGTGAGATTGTAGGTTGATGGATATGTTATGCCTTCGTGAGTTTGAGTGTGTATGTGTACCTCGGCATTCGAGGCGGAGAGGATATGAGCTTATTAAAGTTTCGGGAAAAACTTGTTTTTAGAGGATCTGATAGAACAACCATGTTACTTTTGAGATCCCGCGACCACACCGTAGTTGCGGTGACATGGTCGCGGTTTTACTGGGTAGACAACAGACATTTTGCCCACCATCCTTTCTTCATTCGCCTTTAATCTTTTCCTTTTCCTTCTTTGGGAGCGTTTGTGACCCCTTTCCAGATTTGTTCTTCTTCTCCTTACGCTCATTCGCTTCTTCTTTCTTTCTTTCTTTATTTCTTTCTTTCTTTTCTTCCTTGGATCTTCCTCTAATTAAGATGATATCAAAGGTGATGATGATGAAGTTGTTGGTTGTTGTGGATGATTTGGCAAGTCTTACAGATTGAGGTTTCTTTTCCCTTTATAGCTGCGAAGATTGTTAAGCTATCTTTGTTTCTTTCCTTTCTCTTCTTCTCTTCATTTATTTCCTTGTTTTGCATCCAACAAGTTGAACCTTGTTGTGTTTGAATCGTTTGGACATTGGTGTGTGATTTGGATGATCGATGAAGATAAGCTAGCCTCAGGATCTTTAGAAGAGAAATAGAGATCGAGAGGGGAGGTTGTCAGAAGCAAAGGAGCTAGGCTTTGTTGGATCGCCGCACCTACGGCTCGCCTCCGCCGCACCTGCGCCTTCAGGCATTATCACCGCATTCCCGTCGCCTCATTTTCGCGTCTGAGCATTGTTCAAGACATACCAAGTCCTTTGGTATGCATTTCATTTCCTCTTGAGTTACGGCTTTTGATGTAGACCCATCTCCAATGCTACATCAAGGAATACTTACTAGATCAAAGACTAAAGCATTGAAGGACAAGCCATCTACAACTTCTTCAGATTCTTTGTTGGAAGGAGCCATCACAAGGTCAAGAACAAAGGCTATTCAAGATAAATTTACGAGCTTACTCACAACATGTACACTCAAGGAGACCTTACTCACTCTTAGGAAACCTTGGGTGACATTACTGTGTGTTATGGAAGAGCCAAGCAACGACCAAGAAGATCCATCAAGCATTGAAGAAGGTTCGAACTAAGAAAGAGTCTCACAGATGATTCGGTCCACCTCTAGGAAACTCAACCGAGATTTCCACCCGAGATTTTTGTCTTGAAACGCGCTTGAAGATCCGGCCATGATCTTCTATCTTTGGCAACTATATCTTTTATATTTTGTTACCTTAAGCTCTCACACTTCTTAAGGTAGTTGTTAGTTTTGATCCTATTTTTGGATTATTAATTTTATATTTTTTAAAGATATCTTTCCCAGATTATCTTTAAAAAGATATCTTTCTTAGTTTTCATAGATTGATCTCCCTTATAAATAACCTTAGAGGGGGAGATTGTTGGATAGATTAGATTTTGATATATTGCCTCATATTGTGTTAACTTGCAGTTTGGCTTATGAAGTTTGTATTTTATTCATTCCTATTCATTCAAAAATAGAGCCTTTGATTGAATCGTTGTGAAGTCCTTGGTAGAGTGTGTTTGTGTGTGTTAATCTTTTTGAAGGTTGGTGCTCCTGGTCAATTCTAGTCCCTCCTTGTGCTTGTCTTACATAGAAAACTTGTGTAAGGTTAAAGAAGTGAGGGTTAAGGTAAGCTCTTCATTAAGGAGTTTTGACACATCATTGGTAAAGGTTCTTTGCGGGAATATATTGGTTCATATCTTCCTATACTTATCATTTATCATTCCATAATAATCCTCTTATCTTTCCTTATCACCTACTTATCCATTTTCTAAGTTTCCAGAAACCTCGCCCTGTTCTTCCCAAAATCTCGCCCAAGAATTCATAAGAACTGGCTGAGATTTGCGTAAGTTATGGACTTTCAATCTAGATTGGGAAATGCGGCTTAACCCCGCATCAAAGTAGTATCGAAGCTAAGCGATTGAAGTCCATTCCATGTTTGAGTCAATTTTTATTTTGAGTCTTCTTTATGTCATATAAAATTTAAGTCTTTTCTTGTTCGCATCTTTGTGAGATTATTTGAGATTAACGTGTGTTGGTTTGTGTAAGTTTTGGAAGAGACAAAAGCCACAACCAAACACAAGCCAACCGTTGACCGTGAAAACCTCACCAAACCCTACGGAAAGAGCGAATAAAAGTTTGTGCTTAAAGTTAAGATTTTATCTAGTAGGTAAGATCCTATCAATCTTTTTCATGCAGCATTATAAACACTTCTCCAGCTGTTAAAGATTACAAGGCGACCAAGGAATAGCATACCCAAAGATGATTGTTGAACGTCGACATAAATAGTCGATTTTTTCAACAATCTCGGCCAATCATCAGCAATATCGGCTGAGATTTCACCCGAGTTTTGCTACTATTGTCCAATTTTTGAGAAATTTTTTAGGCATAATTTGAAGAATCCAAGTTCACCCTGTGCAAGAGTCCAACAATGGAAGATTTTTTGTAACAACCTTGAGACAGTTAAGAGTCCTAGCCATACCCAAAACCAATCCCGGTTATCTCTCTTTCTAACTTCACGAATTCAAGGTACGTTCTTTCTCTCTTCTTAATCTCTTGTGTGCCTTTCTTTTGCCTCTTTTCTACTCTAAACACTTGAGTATTAATTCTTTGGGTGTGTTAGTTAGTATCTATACTTCTTAACTTACTAGTGTGTCTATCCGCAATATTTCTTTCTACCTTATTGTGTGTGGAATAAACTTCCTATAGGAGTTCCTTAACCATCTCACAACACAAGGACCTTTACCCAAACCAAGTGGTCTGCTTGAGTTAGTCAAGGAGATCTAGTGAGACCAAGGCACCGATTGGTAAGAAGCATTAATCCATATAATTCAATTACATCAAACCGTCTTGCGAACACAACAAAGTGTGAGTCCGAGAAAAAAACAAGAAAGGTATTTCGTTTTCACTAACCTTACGAGTTTGCTGTTAATTTGCGTGCTTGTATAGATGTCGGAAAGAGATACTCCACGAGCTTCCTAGAAGAGTGATCCTTCAGGGCCCGATGTCATGGAGATGTTCAAAAAACTAATGACCACTATGTCCAACATCGATTAACGTCTAGAACAAGTGGAAGCACGAGCCAATGCAGAATCTCGGCGAGAAACTCGGCCGAGATTTGACCCAAGATCTGTCTACGAAGTAGGCAGCAACTCTGTAATTCTGCCACCACCACCACCACCACCAGCCCCCATATCCATACCAAACCATCCCCGGTCTCAAGTAATACTCACCCTAATCAATTCTGTAACGCTAATCACAATCCGCGTTTTGGTGAAGAATTTCAGGACTTAGGCGATGAAGAAGATGAGGGCATGTGGAGAGAATACCCCAACATCATTATAACCCACATGAGGACGTGACCATGACCATTATAGACCTCCTCAAGATAATGACAAACTTGAGAGAGTAAAGGTCAACATTTCAAGTTTTGAAGGCAGATGCGACCCGGACGTGTAAATGGAATGGGGGACTAAGATTGAAATACTTTGTTCTTGCCATACTTTTAGTGAGCAACAGAAGATCCAACTTGATGCGTTGAAATTCCAAGGCTATGCCTTAGTTTGGTGGGATCATCTCGTCAAAGAAAGAAGAAGAACGGTAGAACCGGATATCAACACTTGGGAACACATGAAGGCCTTGATGAAAGCTAGATTTATGCCTTCATACTATGGTAGGGAAGTGAGGCGGCTCTTAGAGAACTTCAAACAAGGTTCAATGATCGTGGAAGAAGTCTACACTGCCATACAAACAACGATGGTGAAAGATAACGTGCAAGAGGATGAGGAGTCTATCATGGCTCGATTTTTACGAATTTTGCATCCTTCTTTAGCTAATGAGATTGATCTTTATCCCTATGCTTCAATCAATAACTTACTGCATTTGGCTATCAGGGTGGAGAAGAAGATCAAAGGACGGAATCAAGGGACAAGTTCTTTGACGACAGGGAAGAAATCTCAGCCATCCTACAAGAATCTCACCCAAAATTCCACCCGAGATTTTCCCCATAAAGACGAAGGAAAGAGATCCCTTTCTGATTCAGCAGTCCATCAGTCTTCTACTCAGTCTTGTCCTTTGAATGAGCCTTCAAAGGGTAACAGAGGGAGTACCTCTAACTATACCTTACTCTAGAGATATTGTATGCTTTAAATGTCAAGGTAGAGGTCACTACATGCGAGATTGTCCTAATAAAAGGGTTAATTCTAAATTAGCAAGGGCAATATGAAAGTGAAGAAGAACATGAGCATGATCATACACATATCAATGCATTGCAAGAGCATGATAGTCATAGTGATAGTGATTGTGAATATGAGCATGGAGAATATTTGATTGCTAGACGCACTTTGCGTGCTAAAATTGCTCCATGTAAGGATAATCAACATGAAAACCTTTTTCATACTAGATGTCTTGTTCAAGGAAAGGCTTGTAATATGATCATTGATGGTGGTTATGTATGATGATGGTTTTATTATGTTGGAATGTCTTGAGAGGATTTGAGGATTTGATGAGTATATTGAGGATGGTTATGATATATATGTTCCTATGAGAGTTTGTGAGACTAGAAGTTAGTATATTCTAGCATGTGATTCGATGGTTGATATGTGTTCCTTGATTATCAGGCGTGGTGAATATTTCTACGGGAATTTAAGAGTTGATTGATTAAGAGATTACCTTATAACAGGTAAGTCCCTCGGGTTTACTTAGCTACCTTCCGTGTGTTGTTTGGATGTAATACTTATCTGTCTTTATATGTTTATAACTATAAATCGGAAAAGGATGACCATATGTGTTTAATGGATCAAGTGTATTATAACCGAACGGTGACATCACTATCGAACCCTGTCTAGAGCTGGAAGGTTCTTTGAAACTAGCCCGGGTAGGTAGACGGAGATATATATATCAAACCATTCCTCGCAGGTACACAAGAACAGAGGTGAGGGTTGAAGGATCCTCGTGTTACAATCTAAGTTGAATTTTAGTAATGTGAATCATTTAATGGAAGATAATAACCGGCTTGTTTGAGAGCATGCTTGTGTGATATCTTTCTTATGTGTTGTGTGTACTATTACTGTTGTTCTAATGTATGGAATGTTAGCTAACGGTTTATACCGTGTTGTAGATGCCTTGCAAGTTAGGAAGACTGTAGAGTGATTTGGGAGGAGTGATCAATGTTCACTCCAAAAGGTGCACACAATGTCTTAAACTTATAACTCGATATAATCTCCTAATCTTCCTAGCGAACCCACAGTGTATGAGTTGCTTTGTAACAAGGATAGTATTTTGAGGTCGAACACAAAGATTAAGGTGAAATTATATCATTCAAGTGATCATGAATAGTGCAAATCTAAGCTAAGAAAAGAAAATGGAATAACGAAATGAAAAGCATGATATTGTTTGTTGGGTTTTATGGTGATCTATCAAAGATCAAAGATATGCAAAGCTCTCAATCAAACAAGCAACACAAACACGAGATATATGATCAATGTAAGAAAAGTGGATTCTAGAGATCAAGATTTACGGTTATGGCATTGGACTCAAGTTTCTAATCATAAAGGACAGACTGCGGTTGTTATGGGAAAGGGTGTTTCTCCTATGGGAACAATTATGGGGTAGGTCTCATATTCCACTAGTCCCGCACCACAGTCCTATTACCGGGTAAGTCTCGGAAAAGGTAAGTCTTATGCAGCAATCCTAGCACACTCATTCCAATAGAGGCTTTTATGCCTCTACTACATAGAATTCATCTTCATCTATACCTAAGAGTGCAAATTACTAGATAAGTCTCGTTCCTCACTTAATTTCCTAACATTAGGTCACCCTAAGCTAGATTCAACTCAACAAACACTAGGGATTAAACAATCTAACATCCTAACATACAGATTCATCAATAAACGGACAATAGAAGCAAAATCTTGGGTGAATCATGAGCATTTTGGCCGAGATAATATAAAGAACAGACTAGATTTCCCTTTGAGATGGGTATTGGGAACACAAATCATCCTAAACTAACACGCAAGTCCATTCTATCATCATCCAAGCCATAACCATCCATCCATTACCCTAGAATCACAACAACTTAGCCAACAACATGTATTTCAAGATCTAAACTCATCATACAAGCACACATGCAATCCATGGAAAGATAATGAGATAAGAGCGATGAAAGTTAGTTGAATAAGATTTCAAATATGATCTTATAACACATCAAATGATTCCTTCAAAATGGATCTTACAACACCTTTAACAATCTTCTCTTCAAAAACCCTCAAATCTCCACTCAAATATCTAAATCTTACTCTTGATTGAATCTAATCTAATGTTTCACAAGAACACCCACCAAGGGGCTGGAAAGGGAGTTGGGGGAACCTCCAAAACTCCTCCTGCAATGCTAATGTTATATACTCCACCGAAGGTAAGTGAAGGGTCAAGCAAAGGAATCATGCGACAAATGTTCGCTCCGAAGGATGTATGCAAGTTTTAATATTTATACCAAGAATAGATGCAATCAAGCGAACCCGCAGTGTACGGATCGATTGTAATAAAAGCAAGAATTCCAGGGTCGAACATAGGGATTTGGTGAAATTAAAACCAGAATAAGAAATCCAGCAAGGAAAGATTGCAACTTTTGACAAGAAAAGACAAAAACTTTTTGTAATAAATTGGGAAAACAGATTCTAAGGATCAAGGTATCCAATTGTGGTTTTCGATTCAAGACTTCTAAAGATTATATGGACACAACGGGGGTTGCTAAGGTATGTGTTCGAAAGCGGTATGATGTACGGTGAAGTTTCCACCACCCATGTCCAAACCCAAAAGGCTCTAAATAAAGGATGTTAAGTCTCGATAAGATAGAGGATCTAAGGGAAGGGTAATATTCTCAAAACCAAACTCAAACCCAAGGAAATCAGGTTTAACTCACAAAGGTAAGGGTTATGGAACACTAGACCTTAATAGAGGGGTTTGACTCCTCTATTACCCAGGACTTGTAATCGTTGGAAACCAAGGACGGGAATCACCGGGTAAGTCTCTTCCCACACTCACATATATGTTAGAAAGGTTCAACAAGGCTAGGGTTTAAGCAATCTTTAACCAAAGATAAAGGATAAGGAAAGATAGGTACGATAGAAGGAAAATCGGGTTGTTCATCATAGGAGATCGTCCGATCTATACCAAGAACAGTCCGATTTTTGCGTTCTACGATGGTTAATTTCAACTCTTAGGGTCCAATATGTTTATGAAGATCATTCTATCATCATCTCAACCACAATCTTCAACCAATCCCCCTAGAATCACAAAGGTTTTAGCCAAGAATACACATTATCAAAATCAAAGAAAATATTAAATCAAGAGAGCGAAGAATGATGAGAAAACTTTATATCTTGAATTAAAACCAAACCAAGAACGTAAGAACAACGATTAAACTTTCAAAACTCAAATAAAACTCAATAACAAACTCCAATTCATGTTCACAAAGACAAAATATAGAATCAAGCTCACAAAACTTCCAAAAAACTCTATTCTTGGACTAGAACTTCCGAATTTCCTTCGATCTTCTTCCTTGAGTGCCTTCCTCAATGCTCTTGATCCTATGACTCAGTAGTCTTGGATGGAATTGGATGATTCTGAAGGTGTGAGACGCCCTCCTTTTATACTGTATGAGACATGATGTTATGGTTACAATCCTATAACAAATCGGATTACACAAGATAAAAATCGAGTCATTTGTGAAGGAGATCGACCAATTCTATAAGTATTCATCCGATTTTTCTCCCAGATTGTGTGATATCTTTTAGCTACAACTTCTATCTTCTCTTGTGATCTTTTCTCACATCGTTTCATATCTTTTGGCTTCCCTCCAGATCCTCAATGATATCTTGCTCCATCTTCGTGCCACCTCGCCACTTTTCGTGCCACCTCATCACCCTTTTTTCTACAATTTCTAAAATAAAATAGTGTAGACCTCTATTCTCGAAATGCATATGAAAATGAGCTAAAAGTCATACATACTCCATTAAATGTATGTAAAACTGAGGTGATAGACTCATATAGTGCATGAATATGATGATAAATAATTCATGTCATCAAAATACCCCATACTTGCTTCTTGCTTGTCCCCAAGCAAGGTTCAATTTTAGAATATAAGATGATATGGATTATATAATGCTGAAAGCAAAAACACTTTTTGTAATGTGCTTCTTAATAATGGATCACTCTCATTATGATGTAATAAGGCATTGAAAGACAATGTATGAATTGATATAGTTATGGCATGAAAGGGCAATTACACTTTATCCAAACAATATACATGAAATGCATGGTATAAAAAGTATAGATAATCATAAGAAAATAAATCTAAACCATATAAGCCTTAAACACATGCACAAGGCTCTCAAGGTCTTTCAAATATAAAGGTCAAAGAAACGTGTCAAAGGGGTGGGAGATATAAAGCATATGTGGTGGTAAATTCCGGGAATAAGGAATAAAACTTCACAAATTTTGAACTCTTTTGCAACCACCGATAGAACTTCACTTTGCATTTGCAATTTTAACTTTTTTCACTTTTTGAGAAATGGACAGAGGTGCACAATAATCAAAACCTAGGAAATCAGCAATTCTCAATTTCTCGAGATGCCTCAAACCGTGATGCACATACCATGACTTGTTAGGACTATCGCTCAATCCGACTTTGGCAAGACAGAAACACCCGGCTATATGAATGGTGCCGAGTTACTCATCATCATGATTGACGTCCCCAACCCTACTTTCTATACTTTAACACATTTCACTTTTGCAACAGTTTCACAACACATCACACTTCACACTAGCATGCTTCCTAATTCCCAGAAAAGGTAAAGGGAGGCAATAATACATATGAGGTGTTAAAAGTGGATAAGAAGAAGAGAAAGATCGAAGCGCCTTAGTCATTCCATTATGATGTATAAGAACTTATTTGTTGGTTTCGATTATTATTCATTAATATTATCAAAACGTCAAATAGCATATAAATTATACATTTTGTTCAAGTAAAGGATAGATTTCCATAAACGCCATAGCTAAACCTCAACATACAAGACTTTCTTTGCCATTTTTACAACACAAATGTCATCATTGAGGTCATATCCGTTTTTAGAAGCACAAATTTTTTTTTTAAAATTTTTTGAATTTTTTTGGATTTTTGAAAATGGATGAAAATGCAATGCAAATGTCCGAAGTAAAACATTTGACTAGAGTTATTACAAACCCGAAATCTGAAAATGGAAATGCAATGAAAGTAGACTTGTGACTAGATGATAAAATATTGTAAGTACCCCCACCACATACTTAAATCTCACATTGTCCCCAATGCGAAAATTCAAGTATAGAATGGATAAAAATACTTACAATGTAAAAGGTGAGTATCTCAGTCCTGCTGTGGTGGTGGTGGTGGATACACCGGAGCGGAAGGATCATAGAAACAACCAAAGGTATTATAATAGAGGTGTTACGCTCAAGATGTGTGTGATACGCAATAGGTTTTAAATTTATACTCGTTATATTTCTCCTAACTCCTAGCGAACCCGCAGTGTACGGGACGTTTGTAGTAGGGATAGTATTCCGAGGTTGAACACAAAGACTAAGGTGAGATTGATTCAATTTATGATTAAATTTAGTGAAGATCTAGGTTAAGAAAAGAGAATGAAATAAGGAAATGAAAATCTCAATGTTTTTGTTTGGTTTTTAGGTGATAAATCAAGGATCACAAATCATGCAAGGTAAACAATCAACTAAACTAACGAATTAACTCAAACAACAAGCTAAACACGAGATATGAATCAAGAGAGAAAAGCGGATTCTAGGGGTTGGAAATTCCGATTATGGCATACGACTCAAGCTATCTAATCATTCCTTGGACTACCTATGATATGTTGGGAGTGAGTGTTTCTAGATTGGGATCAATCACCGGGTAGGTCTCATGGTCCACTAGTCCGATCCTAAGATCTTATCACCGGGTAAGTCTCTAAGAATCTAAGGAATGGAATTCTACACAAACCGGATTGTCACCTAGGGATCTAAACTATCCTCACCGGGTAAGTCTCAAAAGGGTTAGTCCTAAACAACTATCCTAGCACACTTAGTCCAATTGCGGCTTACGAGGCTCACCACTACCTAGAGTTTATCATCTTTGGAATCTAAGAGTAAGGATCACCGGGTAAGTCTCTCCTAACACTTAGTTGCTAACACTAGGTCGCCCTAGGGTAGATTTAACTCAACAAACACTAGGATTTCAACATTCTAACAATCTAGAACTTAGGTCCATCGAATCAGAGAAACCACGGGCTATTCTACACCCTCCACGGCCGTGGAATGGCAAGAATTGACCGTGGACTCCAACAGAGGCTTCGTTCAAGTAAACAAGTCATCCAAAGGTAAATCTAAGTTCATCCTATCATAGTCCTAGCAATAACCATCCTTTCCTTACCCTAGAATTGCATCTACTTAGCCTACAACATTCATCATAACAATCAAAATCATCAAATATAAAATCATGGCTTCCATTTACAAGACAATGAAGAGAAAGAGATGCAAAAGTAAAGCAAACAAAACCAAGCTGAAAATGAGATTAGAATGACTCACAACCCTTCCAAAAGAAGGTTTAAATGGTTCATACAACTCTAGAAATCGATTCCGAAATTCTTCACTACAAAAGCTATCAAAGTCTATTGATGGTGTGCTCTTCTCCTCTTCTTCAATGGAGCTCTTCTCCTCCAATGGTAGCTTTCCTCCTTAGAGAATTTTCTTGTTGAGAGTGTTCTTGATTGGATGATAGACGGTAATGGATGGCTGCTCCAAGATGCCTTCTCTCAGCCTTGCAGGACCACTTTTATACTACCACCATGCTAGAGAAGGCCAAGAGATCGTGGCACAGCTGTCACAACCGTCTGGCAAAAACCACGGTTGGTTCCACGGCTGTGGAAGTGCCAGTGAACCGTGGTTTGGTGCTTCAGCGTTGCCTGGTTCATTAAGCTTTGATTTGGTGCATGACTTGTGTTGGCAAGGTTCCTTGAGTCCTCCTTAGCCCTTAGCTTGCATTCAAATGAGTCCGAGGGTGTGTCATCTTGATGAACGATCCTCAAACGTATCGTTTAAGCTCCTAATTCTCCCAAAATACCTACAAAGCAATGCAAGAGTCCGTGTAGACGTCTATCTCGACAAAATACGTGAATTGAGTGCAAACGTCGTGAACTAGTACTAAACCATGCATGAATGAGTGAGAAATCTATCTAAATGACTACCTAAACCTAAGTCATAAATCGTGTTATCAAAAATACCCCATACTTAAGGTTTGCTCGTCCCCGAGCAAATTCCCAACTATAGACTAAGAGATAAAATGATTAATGTATGCAGAAAAATGGCAAAATCTTTTTGGGTTTGTGCTTCTAATATTGGATCACCTTCATAGTCATGTTTCATGGCAATGGACAAGCAATTATGTATCAAATAAATGAAGGCACGATAAGACAATTGTACTTAACTCGAAAGCATGCATGAAATGTAAAAATGAAGAAGTCAAGATGATCAAGAGCATAAAAACTTAAATTACTAAGTCTTACAAACATGCAAATAGGTCATAAGGTCTTTTGAAATAAAAGGCCAAGAAACGTTGTGACTAGGTGGGGATTTTTTAGGTTATGTGATGCTAATCCGGGAATGGAACTAACTCCACAATTTTGTCCTCGATCAACTTCCCTCAAGTGTATATTTTCTCCATCTTTTCTTTTTCCTTCACTTATTTTTGAGACAATGGCATTGGTGTACAAAAGCCGAAACCTTGGTGATTAGCTATCCTCGGGCTTTTTCTATTTTTCGAGGTGCATCCACACCGGGCACACATACCAAAGCTCGTTAGGACTATCGGTTTATTTGACTTTGGCAAGGCACCAATACCCGATTATGTGAAGTGTAAAGAGTTACTTGTCATTTAAACCAATGTCCCCAAACCTATATTTTTGTCTACACTTTCACAACAAATTCAGCATTTTATTCATGGCATTCTTTCATCAACATCTTCACCCCACACTTGCTTTTCACACACATCAACACACTAACATGCTCCTATTCCCGGATGGGTCAAAAGATGTCAAATTTATATCAATTGAGGTGCTCAAACATCATGATCAAGATGAGAAGAAGAGAAAGATGAATTGCCTCATTCATTCCTAGATGGTGTGCAAGAACTAGCATGTAATTTCGACTTTCAATACTCAATCCATTCTAGGCAAACATCATGATCACAAATCATTCATGGGATTCAATATAAGTACTTCAAGTCCACCTATGCAATTCATCAATTTAACACATAAGGCCGTCCATCGCTAATCCACAAGACAAGATTCATCATTAGGGTCATATCCAAGCATAGCAAGCACAAAATTTTTTAAAATTTCTGATTTTTATGGGATTTTCGAAATGAGTATATACAATGCAAGACATGTGATAATATTAAACTACCCTAGATGCTGATCATGCAAAAGATCATGCAAACCCCACCCCATACTTAGAAACACGTTGTCCCCAATGTGTAAATGAAGTAAAGAAGAGTGAAAGAAGGTTCTCACAATGTAAAAATGGTTTGCTATGGTATTTGGGATTTCTCAAGTGGATTGATGGTGGGTGATCCTATCAACAATGGTAGAGAGCTCTAGGTGTCCATCAAAGCGTCGGGACCCGCGCTAGGCACCGCTAGCCGTCCAAGTTCCGCGTCCGCTCCACCCATAATTGATGAGGGGTTCATCATCATCATTCACATGCCATGCAATGCTTCCAATGCTACCAAGACTCTAGCACACACACAAAACACACCGAACACACACAAAAACTAGAAAAATCAAAAACAAAAACAAAACGAAAAAGGGAAAAACGTTACCAATGGGTTGCCTCCCATCAAGCGCTTCTTTAAGGTCATTAGCTTGACCAAACTCGGGGGCGTCTCATTCAAGGTGAAGTCAGGCAATCATGTCCACCGGAGCTCCCGGGATATACTTCTTCAACCGGTGCCCATTCACCTTGAAACCTCCACAATGCTCCCCTCCTATCTCAATAGCTCCATGGGGAAAGATCTTCTTTACCACATATGGCCCGGTCCATCTTGACTTTAGCTTTCCGGGGAAGAGCCGCAGCCTTGAGTTGAAGAGAAGGACAAGGTCGCCTTCACTCAACTCCTTCGGGATGAGGCGCTTATCATGCCAACGTTTGGTCCTCTCCTTGTAGATCCGGGCATTTTCATAAGCATCCAACCGGATCTCCTCAAGGGCGTTCATATCAAGCAACCTCTTCTCTCCGACCTCCTTGAGGTCAAAATTTAGCCACTTAATGGCCCAATAAGCTCTATGCCCCATCTCTACAGGAAGGTGGCAAGACTTGCCATATACTAGCTTGTAGGGAGTGGTGCCAATTGGTGTCTTGAAAGCGGTTCTATATGCCCACAAAGCATCATCGAGCTTCATAGCCCAATCCTTTCTCGTCCTGGAGACCGTCTTCTCAAGAATCCCCTTTATCTCCCGGTTGGAGATCTCCACTTGGCCACTAGTTTGGGGATGGTAAGGTGTTGTCACCTTATGAGTCACCCCATACTTAGCCAAAAGTGCCCCAAAGTTCCTATTAGTGAAGTGCTTCCCTCCATCACTTATGATCACCCTTGGTATTCCAAACCTAGAAAAGATCACTCGGTTGAAGAACCGCACCATAACCTTGGCATCATTTGTAGGAGAAGCTATTGCCTCCACCCATCTTGAAACATAGTCAACCGCCAATAGGATGTAGAGGTTGCCACAAGAAGAAGGGAATGGTCCCATGAAGTCCACACCCCACACATCAAATATTTCCACTTCTTGTATGTCGTTCAAGGGCATCTCATTCCTTCTTGAGATGTTGCCCGTCCTTTGGCAAGCATCACAAGCTACCACAAAGCCTTGCACATCCTTAAACAAACTTGGCCAAAAGAAGCCCGATTGCAACACCTTTGCACATGTCTTATGTGAGCTAGCATGCCCTCCACATGGCAAGGAATGACAATGGCGGATCACACTCTCCACCTCATCCTCCGGTATGCATCTTCTAAACATTCCATCCGGCCCTCTCTTGAACAAAAGTGGTTCACTCCAATAGTAGTGCCTCACATCTTTGAAGAACTTCTTTCTTTGGGCATATGTCAATCCGGGAGGCACTTCCTCACACACAAGATAGTTCACGATGTCGGCATACCATGGCTCACTTCCTCTAGACACTTGGAACAAGCACTGCTCCACCATTTGCAATTGCTCATCCCAGAATGAATCATCAATCGGGATGTCATCTCTTTCAAGCTCCAATGGTGGGAGTCTACTAAGGTGATCCGCCACGGAGTTCTCAGATCCCTTCTTGTCCCGGATTTCAAAATCAAACTCTTGAAGAAGAAGGATCCACCGAATCAACCTAGGCTTTGCATCCTTCTTGGTAAGGAGATAACGGATCGCAGCATGATCCGTATACACTATGACCTTCGCTCCAACAAGCTATGAGTGAAACTTCTCAAATGCATACACAACCGCTAGCAATTCCTTCTCGGTGGTAGCATAATTGAGTTGGGCATCATCTAGCGTCTTGCTAGCATAATAAATGGCATGTGTGCGCCCATCTTTCCTTTTCCCCAAAACAGCCCCAACGGCTACATCACTTGCATCACACATGATCTCAAACGGTAAACTCCAATCCGGAGGTTGCATGATAGGTGCGGAGATCAAGGCGTTCTTCAACCTACAAGAAGCCTCAAGGCAATCCTTGGAGAAAACAAACTCAACATCTTTCATTAGTAGGTTAGTGAGAGGCTTAGAAATTTTAGAGAAGTCTTTAATAAACCTCCGGTAGAAACCGGCATGCCCTAAGAAACTCCTTACCCCCTTCGCCGAGGTAGGTGGTGGCAACTTCTCTATTGTTTCAATCTTGGCTCTATCAACCTCAATGCCACGGTTAGAGACCAAGGGTCCTAACACAATACCTTCACTTACCATGAAGTGGCATTTTTCCCAATTTTAGACAAAATTTGTCTCCTCACATCTTTTCAATACTAATGACAAGTTAGCCAAGTAATTATCAAAGGAAGAACCATAAACAGAGAAGTCATCCATAAACACTTCCATGATGTTTTCAATGTATTCCGAAAAGATAACCATCATACACCTTTGAAAGGTGGCGGGTGCATTACACAACCCAAATAGCATTCTCCTATGTGCAAAGGTACCCCATGGACATGTAAATGTGGTTTTCACTTGGTCATCGGGGTGGATAGGGATTTGGAAGAATCCACTATAGCCATCTAAGTAGCAAAAGTGAGAGTGTTGAGCTAACCTTTCTAGCATTTGGTCAATGAAGGGAAGAGGGAAGTGATCTTTCCTAGAGGCCATGTTCAATTTCCTATAGTCAATACACATCCTCCATCCCGTAACCGTCCTAGTTGGGATTAGTTCATTGTTCTCATTAGTCACTACAGTCATCCCACCCTTCTTAGGAACTACATGAACGGGACTAACCCACTTACTATCCAAGATAGGGTAGATAATCCCCGCATCTAGTAACTTAATGATCTCTTTCTTGACTACCTCTTTCATTATAGGATTCAATCTTCTTTGATGTTCAATAGAGGGTTTATGGTTATCTTCCATCAATATCTTATGCATGCACAAAGAAGGTTTAATGCCAACTAAATCATCAATGGTATAGCCAATGGCTTTCCTATGCAATCTTAGCTCATGCAACAACTTAGCAAGTTCATCATCATTCAAGCATGCATTCACAATCACCGGATATGTAGAATTATCACCAAGAAAAGCATACTTCAAATGAGAGGGGAGGGGTTTAAGTTCAAGTTTAGGAGGACCTTTATCGAGTGGAGACGATCCAAATAACGTTGGATGAGATGAATCCAAAGCAAATAAAGACCCTCCAATGCTCCTTGAAGCCAGATCATCAATGAGGTTTGATTCTGGGGAAACCACGGCTAACTCCACGGTTCCTGGCATATCCACGGATGTGGAACTTGCCAAGCTTGATCGTTGGAGCTTTCCAGAGAGTTCTACGGCCGTGGAACACATTCCACGCCCGTGGTTCCTACAGGTGCTGAGCATGCCTTCGTGAACCTCAAATTCAGCTCTTGTCTCCTTTTCTAGTGCTTCCAAGGCCTTGATTTCTTCATTGCAAGCCTCCTCATCACCTTCTTCCATCAAACTTAAACTAAGAACCTTCTCCAAGGGGTCCTTGATCAAGATCGAGCTCACAACTTCTCTAGACTCCTCTTGCTCGACAATGTTGAATACATCTTCATCAAGGGTTGGTCTTTTCATCATTGTGGATAGCTTGAACTTGATGTTCTCTTCTCCAATGTTGAAGGAGAGAACCCCATTCTTGCAATCCACTAGGCATCCGGAAGTGGCTAGGAAAGGTCTTCCTAAGATAATGGGAACGGGATAGTCCGCCGGGATGTCCAAAACAACGAAGTCTATGGGCACATAGAACTTCCCTAGTTGCACCGGAATGTCTTCTAAGATCCCAACCGGGTGAGTGATAGAACGGTCCGCCATGTAGAGGGTCATCTTGACCGGTTTAGGCTCTCCTAGCCCTACCTTGTTGCAAAGTGCAAGCGGTATGATGCTCACACTCGCCCCAAGATCACAAAGGGCTTCATACTTCACTTCTCCCACTCCAATTGGGACGCAAAAGGAACCCGGATCTCTTAGCTTAGGAGGCATCTCCTCCTTCATTGTTTGGATCAATTCCGAGGACCTCTTTGTCATTCTTATTTCCGCATACTCCTCCAACTTCCTTTTGTTGGAGAGTATCTCCTTCAAGAACTTGCCATATGCCAGCATTCCTAAAATAGCATCCATGAACGGAATGTTAATATGCAATTTAGACATAAGTTCAAGGAATTTACCAAAGTGATTGTCCAAGCGAGCTCTTGCTCGTGATTGTGGGAACGGTAGTGGTGGCTTGTATGGAGGCGGTGCCACATAGGTTGGCTCAACATCTTTGCTCTTGCCTCCATCTTCTTGTAATATCTCTTCCTCTATCACCACTTGCTTCCCCTTAGCATTCTCCTTGGGCAAAGGATCTTTCATATTCAACCCACTCCTCGTTGTAATGGCCAACACTTGGCCTCTTGGGTTGTCTTCGGTCCTTCCGGGAAGCTTTCCCGGATCTCTATGGGCTTCACCCGCCTTTTGGAACACTTGTGCTTCCAACACCTTTTGAGCCTTAGAAATGAAAGTCACGGTGCTCTCAAGACCACTCAACCTTCCAAGCAATTGCTCAAACATCATTTCGGTTCTATCCTTTGGAGGTTGAGTGAATCCGGATGGAGGTTCTTATGAAGCTTTTGGTGGTGGAGTTGTGCTTGTGGAAGCGGGAGGGTTCAAGGCCCCATCCGGGTTAGAATAGGAAAACCCGGGATGGTTGTCGTTGGGCTGGTAATTGTTGAATTGCCGGTTGTTGTTGAAGTTCCTTGGGCCTTGGTAGTTATTGTAATTGCCCCTTCCCATGTAGTTCACATCTTCCTCCTTGGAAGACAAGTTAGCTTGCACTTGCACTTGGGGAGTTGCTTGGTTCTTCAAAGTTGTAGCACACAACTCCTTCAAAGACTTCAATACATTATTGATGGCATCAAGCTTAAAGTTGCTCATGGTGACTTCACTCACCTCATATGCCCCCGCCTTTCTCCCTTCACTCTTTCTATGGGAGTACTTCTCAGTAACTAGAGCTTGTTTCTCTACAAACTCCCAAGCTTCATCCACATGCTTTTCCATGAAAGTTCCACCGGAAAGAGATTGGAGCTTGAATTGGCTATCTTCATCAAGTCCCTTGAAGTAGATCTCCAATAGCTCAATTTTAGGTATACCATGGTGTGGACAATCTAGGAGAAGGTCTTTGAACCTGTCCAAAGACTTGAACAAGCTCTCTCTATCCTTCATCACGAAGGCATTGATCTTCCCTCTTAATTCGGTAGTCTTGGAAGGTGGGAAGAACTTAGTCAAAAACTCGGTTGTCATCTCCTCCCAAGTACTCACTCGCCCTTGTGGAATAGATTGTTACCAAGCCAAGGCTTTATCCTTAAGAGAGAAGGAGAAAGCCCTAAGCTTATGGTTGTTGCTCTCCAATCTTGGCGGTCTAAGAGTCTCCATCAAAATCTCGTAGTTCATCAAGTGTTGATGAGGAGACTCTCCTTCCATCCCTCCAAATTGATTATGCCGAATCATTTGTAGAACTTGAGGGCGGAGCTCGTAGTTGTGGGTTACGCTCAGGATGTGTGTGATACGCAATAGGTTTTAAAATTATACTCGTTATATTTCTCCTAACTCCTAGCGAACCCGTAGTGTACGGGACGTTTGTAGTAGGGATAGTATTCCGAGGTCGAACACAAAGACTAAGGTGAGATTGATTCAATTTATGATTAATTTTAGTGAAGATCTAGGTTAAGAAAAGAGAATGAAATAAAGAAATGAAAATCTCAATGTTTTTGTTTGGTTTTTAGGTGATAACTCAAGGATCACAAATCATGCAAGGTAAACAATCAACTAAACTAACGAATCAACTCAAACAACAAGCTAAACACGAGATATGAATCAAGAGAGAAAAGCGGATTCTAGGGGTTGGAAATTCCGATTATGGCATACGACTCAAGCTATCTAATCATTCCTTGGACTAACTATGATATGTTGGGAGTGAGTGTTTCTAGATTGGGATCAATCACCGGGTAGGTCTCATGGTCCACTAGTCCGATCCTAAGATCTTATCACCGGGTAAGTCTCTAAGAATCTAAGGAATGGAATTCTACACAAACCGGATTGTCACCTAGGGATCTAACTTATCCTCACCGGGTAAGTCTCGAAAGGGTTAGTCCTAAACAACTATCCTAGCACACTTAGTCCAATGGCGGCTTACGAGGCTCAGCACTACCTAGAGTTTATCATCTTTGGAATCTAAGAGTAAGGATCACCGGGTAAGTCTCTCCTAACACTTAGTTGCTAACACTAGGTCGCCCTAGGGTAGATTTAACTCAACAAACACTAGGATTTCAACATTCTAACAATCTAGAACTTAGGTCCATCGAATCAGAGAAACCACGGGCTATTCTACACCCTCCACGGCCGTGGAATGGCAAGAACTGACCGTGGACTCCAACAGAGGCTTCGTTCAAGTAAACAAGTCATCCAAAGGTAAATCTAAGTTCATCCTAATAGTCCTAGCCATAACCATCCTTTCCATACCCTAGAATCGCATCTGTTTAGCCTACAACATTCATCATAACTATCGAAATCATCAAACATAAAATCATGGCTTCCATTTGCAAGACAATGAAGAGAAAGAGATGCAAAAGTAAAGCAAACAAAACCAAGCTGAAAATGAGATTAGAATGACTCACAACCCTTCCAAAAGAAGGTTTAAATGGTTCATACAACTCTAGAAATCGATTCCGAAATTCTTCACTACAAAAGCTATCAAAGTCTATCGATGGTGTGCTCTTCTCCTCTTCTTCAATGGATCTCTTCTCCTCCAATGGTAGCTTTCCTCCTTAGAGAATCTTCTTGTCGAGAGTGTTTTTGATTGGATGATAGAGGGTAATGGATGGCTGCTCCAAGATGCCTTCTCTCAGCCTTGCAGGACCACTTTTATACTACCACCATGCTAGAGAAGGCCAAGAGATCGTGGCACAGGTGTCACAACCATCTGGCAAAAACCACGGTTGGTTCCACGGCCGTGGAAGTGCCAGTGAACCGTGGTTTGGTGCTTCAACGTTGCCTTGGTTCATTAAGCTTTGATTTGGTGCATGGCTTGTGTTAACAAGGTTCCTTGAGTCCTCCTTAGCCCTTAGCTTGCATTCAAATGAGTCCGAGGGTGTGTCATCTTGATGAACGATCCTCAAACGTATCGTTTAAGCTCCTATATCTCCCAAAATACCTACAAAGCAATGCAAGAGTCCGTGTAGACGTCTATCTCGACAAAATACGTGAATTGAGTGCAAACGTCGTGAACTAGTGCTAAACCATGTGGCCATCTGGGTGTTGAAGTTGGAGTCGTCGTGGAGACGTCTATCTCGACAAAATACCTAAACCTAAGTCATAAATCGTGTTATCAAGAGGTCGCTCCACTGGCCGTTGTAGGAAGAGTGGTGACCTCGTACCTCGATCCGGAACTCCTGGAACTCGCTAGTCAATGTGGCCATCTGGGTGTTGAAGTTGGAGTCGTCGTCCTGCGTCCGAGTCCGTTGTCGACGGGAGAATGACCGGCGAGGTGGTCTAGGAGGTATCTCCTGTTGAGAAGGGAAAAATGGATCAGCCTCCGCCATGTGCTCGTTCTCCGTGGCCTCATCATCTGCCGACCTACTCGGACCTCCCTCGTAGTCAGTGTCTAGAACCTCGGTATCCCCTCCGTCTCCTAACTCAAGCATGCCTCCTTCTGGAGCCTGTGTGTCGGTGGGATACCCCTCAGTCTCACCTCCTACATCCTCAGCATCTGCACCCTCGTCCTCAGTAAATTCCTCATCACTGAAATTCTCGAATCCTTCCTTCTTGTAGTAGACATCCTTGAATGTGTAGCGTGCCCTCCATAGTATCTCCTTGGGCCGTCTATCCCAAGGCATGACTACATGTGGATATCCGTGTTCTCTGGGAAAAATAACTCCTGTAGAAACCAACCTTTGGATCCCTAATGGTTGTGCCTCTACAGCAAGAGTACATGCCAAAATGTCTATCCCTAGCGCCTTTGCCACGCCAGTGACAAGTCCTACGACACAAATGTGGCCGCCGGATTTGTTGGCAATCTTTGCCAAGTAATCCGAAAACATGGTAGCGTAATCTGGAACCATCCCCTCAGTCATACAATAAAGGAGGAAGAGCTCATTAGCTTGTAACTTTTACGGGGTCTCCGTCCTTGCAAATATAGACTAGCTCAAAATCCGGTGAGAAATCTTGAAGGTGAGATTATACATGCTCTTCTCCTTTGAGTTTCCGGGCATCCATTTATCGCGTTCAAATTGCCCAATGTAGATCTTCTCCCAAAATTCATCGGCCTTGACTACATGGGGAAAGGTGCCTGCATGGGAAGAAATTTCCGAATACTCCAACATCAAAGTTATAGTTCTTGTTCATCAATCTAAAGGTTACGTTCCTAGTGTTCGGTCATGGGCAATGGAACTAAGGAATTCAAGAGTTATTTCCAGATAAGCATCTTCTCCAATTCGCACAAACTCATTTAGTACAGTCTTCTCTATTATCCAGTAAATGTCATCCCTAATATGCGACACATTAAGCTCATCCAACTCAAGGTAGCGTGGTGCAATGATGGGGTGAGCTAAAAGCCGTTCATATTTGCATTTATGTTTATCTAGGATGACAGGGAGTTTTGGAGGAGGTGGTTAGGGTTCTTGGGGAGTCTGGGATGAAGATCCTTTGCCAGAAAACAAATTTCTGCTTGGTCTACGGAGCCTATCCATCGAAACAGAGCAAAAATCGGGTTGTTCAAAGGACAGATCGGTCGATTTTCCTGGACAGTGACACGTTCGATCGATTCTGCAACAGTTTGTTCAAACAAACAACACCAAAACACTCTAAAAACAGTTCCTAAGCTTTATAACTCAACAAATTTAGCCAAAAACTCCAAGAAATTGAAAACTTAGGGTTTTGGAGTTTATAACCTAAAATCCGAGAGATTCGTCGATTTACCAAGCTGAACGTTGCTCCAATCTTCTTTGTTTCTTCGAGGGATACGGTTTTGGCTCAAGAACGAGTGAAAACGGTTAAGATACGAAAATTTGAGAGAGGGAGGTGCTTGACGGTAGTTCGTGGAATGGTGAAGTGAGAGAGGGAGTGAAGTTTGTGAGGAAGAAGAAGAAAAGAAGGGCTTTTATATTTTTGAGTTTTTTGAAGAAAATGGGACGATTTTCTAGGGGTCGATTTTCTTTTCGGGTCGATCTCAGTGCAATCTGTCATGAATATAGGAAAAATCGGTCGATTTTTCTAGTGAAACGATTTTTCATCCGATTCAAGCTACGACCTTTGCCAAATCGACTCAATTAATTTTTTAACTCTCCCAGATCGACCGATCTTAGTGTAAAATCATCCGATTTTTCTCCTTTTTCCCTTTTGATGAACTTTTGTAGATTGCTTCCTTCAAAACTTTGATAACTTCCCTCCTTGTGGTTTGCAACTTTTTTGTGTCATCATAACACGAGAAAACCCGGAGCGTACCAACGAAAAGCAAACAAAGCTAAACTATTAATAAGAAAAAAAAAGAAAAGGGACAAAGAAGTACCTTGGGTTGCCTCCCAATAAGCTCTTGATTTAAGGTCTCTACTTTGCACCATGAGGATAAATGTGGTTGATTAGAAAAGATCCGGACCAACGGGATTTGACTTTACCTGGAAATAGACGAAGTCTTGAGTTGAAAAGAAGGACGAGATCTCCGTCTTTCAGCTCCTTTGGAACGATATGCTTATCGTGCCATCTCTTCGTTCTTTCTTTATAGATCTTCGCATTTTCGTATGCGTTGAGACGGAGCTCTTCAAGTACATTGATGTCTAGCAAGCGTTTGTCTCCCGCCTCTTTCAAGTCAAAGTTGAGCCATTTGATTGCCCAATGTGTTTTGTGTTCTAACGCAACCAGGAGATGACAAGACTTTCCATAAACGAGATTGTAAGGTGTTGTTCCTATGGAAGTTTTGAATGTGGTTCGGTATGCCCAGAGCGCATCATCTAACTTGAGTGACCAATCCTTCCTTGTTCTTGAAACGGTCTTCTCTAGGATGCTCTTGATTTCTCTATTTGATATCTCCACTTGTCCGCTTGTTTGAGGATTAAGGAGTGGCGATCTTATAGGTAACCCCATACTTAGACAATAGAATTTCAAACTTACGGGCTGTGAAATGCGTCCCTCCATTACTAGTAATGGTTCGGGGTGTCCCGAATCGTGGGAAGATCGTTTTATTGAAGAACTTCACTACCAGTATCATAGCATCATTAGTAGGAGAAGCAATTACTTTAACCCATCTAGAAACATAATCCACAGCTAGAAGTATGTATTGGTTTCCACAAGATGATGGAAAAGGTCCCATGAAGTCTAAAGCCCATACGTCAAAGATTTCAACCTCTTAAATGTTGTTGAGAGGCATTTCATTCCTTCTTGTTATGTTCCCTGTTCTTTGACAAGCATCACAAGCAACAACAAATTTCTGCACATCTTTGAATAGAGTTGGCCATAAGAATCCGGATTGTAATACCTTGGTGCTAGTTTTGTGTGAACTAGCGTGTCCACCGCAAAGGAGTGAATGGCAATGGCGGATAACACTCTCAACCTCATCTTCCGGAATGCATCTTCTAATCATTCCGTCCGGTACTCTCTTGCAAAGGAGAAGTTCGTTCCAATAATATTGCTTGACTTCTTTAAAGAACTTCTTTCGTTGAGCATATGACAATCTTGGAGGTATTTCATTGCAAACAAAGTAATTAATAAAATCAGCAAACCAAGGTTCGTTACCTCCAGCGATTTGCTTAAGACACTCCTCGATTTCATGTAGTTGCTCATCCGGAAAGGAGTCATCTATGGGTAGATCATCTTCTTTGCTTTTGATGTGTGGAAGTCAACTCAAGTGGTCCGCCACCGAGTTCTTAGATCCTTTCTTGTCACGGATCTCTAGATCGAACTCTTGTAAAAGGAGAATCCATCTAATGAGTCTTGGCTTCGCATCTTTTTTTGTGAGCAAGTAGCAAGCTGTTGCGTGGTTGGTGTAAACGATTACTTTCGCTCTCACAAGGTAAGAATGAAACTTCTCGAAAGCGTAAACCACGGCTAATAATTCCTTCTCCGTTGTAGCGTAGTTTAGTTGTGCTTCGTCTAGCGTCTTGCTAGCATAGTAGATGGCGTATGTCCATCCATCTTTCTTTTTTCCAAGAACAGCCCCTATTGCTACATCACTAGCATCGCACATGATCTAAAAAGGCAAGTTCCAATCCGGTGGCTGAATTATGGGAGCTGAGATTAATACTTCTTTAATCTTGTAGAAAGCATCTAGACAATCCTTTGAGAACTCAAAAACCACATCTTTCATTAGTAGGTTAGTCAATGGTTTAGAAATCTTAGAAAAGTCTAATGAAGCATCTATAAAAACCTGCGTGACCAAGGAAACTTCGTACTCCTTTCACCAATGTTGGTGAAGGTACCCTTTCGATTGTCTCTATTTTTGCTCTATCAACTCGATGCCACGGCTGGATACCATGTGTCCAAGAACGATGCCTTCACTAACAATAAAGTGATAGTTCTCCCAATTCAAGACAAGATTAGCGTCTTCACATCTTTGAAGGACTAAAGAAAGGTTAGCAAGACATTCAACAAATGAAGAGCCGTAAACTGAAAAATCGTCCATGAAAACCTCCATTATATTCTCAATGTATTCGGAGAAGATGACCATCATACACCTTTGAAAAGTGGCTGGAGCGTTGCAAAGACCGATTTGCATTCTTCTATAGGCAAACGTTCCTCATGGCCATGTGAATGTAGTCTTCTCTTGATCATCGGATGAATAGGAATCTGAAAGAAACCACTATAACCATCTAAATAGCAAAAGTGGGAGTGTTGTGCTAACCTTTAAAGCATTTGGTCGATGAAGGGAAGGGGGAAATGATCCTTCCTTGTCGCAACATTCAACTTGTGGTAGTCGATGCATATCCTCCATCCGGTTACTATTCTTGTAGGAATAAGTTCATTCTTCTCATTTCTGATAACGGTCATTCCTCCTTTCTTCGGAACTACATGAACCGGGCTAACCCATTTGCTATCGGAAATAGGGAAGATAATTCCTGCATCAAGAAGTGATAGCATGAAATATGACGTTATTTTAGGCACATGTTTTGGTTGTTTTTCCCCTTCTGTTATGTATATGGATATGAGTTTGAAGCATTTATGAGCACATTCACCTATTATGTTGGTATAGAGATCTACAAAAGCTTTGTTGTGTTTATAAGTGAATAAAAGCTTGTATTGGAGCATAATTGGAGTATGTAGGAGTGATTGATCATGCTAGACATCAAGGAGATGCATTGGATTAGCTAAGGAAGGAGTATGAGTAGAAAGCTTTGGGAAACAAGAGATTTTATGAACGTTTTAGGCATTCCACGGTCAAGGGAATTAATTTAATTTAGACCGTGGGAACGTATGTTGGGAGCAAATATACCATTCCACGGTGGCTTCCACGGGCGTGGAAAATTACTCTTGGCCGTGATTCTTCTAACGGCTGCCACGTGTCATATTTGCCACGTCAACAGCGGTTATGGGCTTTTCGTAACCCTATTCTCTCCTATAAGATGGCTGACGGAGGAGAGAAAATAGATCTCCCGCTACTGCTATCCCGCGCTAAACATTGGCTGCATACATTTGCAAGATCTTATTGCGAGAAGATTTCGGAACGAAGATTTGGAGAAGTACACACAGGGAGATTACGAAGTTGGAAGATCTTAGGGTTTCACTTTGAAGGCGGATTGACATCCCGTTCTTCTTTGTTCCTTAAGACTGTGAGAGATTTCTTAACCTATTCTATATTCATTGAACACAAGTACGGATTTTGAGTTTGATTAAGATTGGTTTTGCATTTGCTATTGAAGTTTCAAGTTTCTATCTTTTCTTTCTTTTAATTTTGATTATGATTTGATGACAATGATTGTTGGCTAAAACTCTTAAGCGATTCTAAGGTGAAGGTGATAATTGTGGCATAGATGATGATAGATTGAATAAAAACATATTCGACCCTGAGAGTTGCGAGAAACCTCGCCGTCGTACCTTTCCACAACCTGTTCTTGAGTTCCACAGCCGTGGTTCTTCAAGATTTGACCGTGGTTTTCCCCTTTTTGACGTGCTTTGGTTTTTGTTTGATCCGAAGTTAAAGATTGACCCTAAGCTAGCCTTGGTATACCTTTTCTAGGTAGTAGTGAGACTCAACATCCTCTACTTTGGTTTCGAATGTCACAACTTTAACCGTTTTGGCTTAGCTTTGATTCCCTTGTGTTTGGGCATGGGTATTTGAGAGTTTAATCTTATCCGTCGATTCCCTTCATAACGAGACTCAACATCCTTTATTGAGAGAGACTTTCGGTGAGACTTATGGGTTTTTGAACTTCACCGTACAAAACCCTACCTTAGATCTATACCTTTGCAATCCTAACTCTGTCCTTACATCTTTAGAACATCTTGAATCGATTGCCACAATTGGATATCTAAATCTTTAGAATCGTTGTTTTCCCAATTATCTATACAAAAGCTTTTTACTTGCCGCACAATTTACGAACTGAATTTGATCCCCCAAATCTCTGAGTTCGATACTCTGGAATTCTTGCTTTACTATATTGATCCGTACACTGCGGGTTTGCTTGATTTCAGTTTTTATAAATTTAAGACTCGGTGACACACACTTTTGAGCGAACAAGTTTTTGGCGCCGTTTCCGGTGATTTGGTCTAAGCCAAATTCGTTTTTCGGTTATCGGGTTTGGGAACTTTTGCTATTGTTATTTGATCTATCTACCTTAGTGATTTTGTAGATTTCTCTTTAGGTACATGCAAAGGTCTCGATATGCGAAAGACCTCGTTCCTTTTGATCCTTAACCGAAGTAGACTCTCAAGAAGCGTGTAAGGGAGAAAAAGATTTCTGAACAGAATGATAAGAGTCTTCAGGAGGAGTTGGATGAAACTTGAGCTCTTCTTAATACAAGTGAAAGAAGACATATTGAGGAACAAGCTGTAGCTCATGCTGATAGGGAGCGAATGCAAATTCAAATGGATGAAATCAAGACGATGGTATTACAATCAAAATTGGATAAAGGCACCAAGGATAAGAAAGATGAATCATCCGATGATGATGATATGCCTGAGCTGAAGGATATACCACCATTTAATCCTTGTGTGTATGTCGATCCTCGAGCTCATGTTAGAGATGCGAGAGCTGCTCATGTCGTGGCTGAACCGTGAACTCTTGGGCAACGAATGGATCCAACTCAGCAACCGCGTTGTTTGGGTGTGAATCTTGGAGATCCAGATAAGCATGACTATTGGTTTCTCCTCAAGTCATTACTATGATCTACCAAAGTCGGTTTGGTGGAATGGAAGCTGAATCTCCGCATCAACATTTGCAGAATTATGAGATTCTTATGGAGACTTTGAAGCCTCCAAGAGCAATCAGCAACAACTATAAGTTGAGACCGTTCTTCTTCTCTTTAAAGGACAAAGCCTTAGATTGGTATCAAGCTCCTCCGGTTGGAAGAGTTAATACATGGGAGGAGATGACTTCGGAATTCCTCACCAAGTTCTTTCCGCCATCCAAAACAACGGAGTTGAGAAGTAAAATAAATGCTTTTTCTAAAAAACCTAATGAAAGTTTGTTTAAATCTTGGGAAAGGTTTCAAGACCTTCTATTGGATTGCCAACACCATGACATTTCAAAGCTAGAATTATTGGAGATTTACTATAAGGGATTGGATGTGGAAACGCAATTCAAACTTCAATCCCTTTCTTGTGGAACTTTTATGGATATGAGAGAAGATGATGCTTGGGATTTTATTGAGAAGCAAGCTCTAGTGATTGATTGAGAAGTATTCCCATAGGAACGATGAGAGTGGGAATCGAGATTCCGGAGAGCAGGGAGCAAGATTGAATCCCGCAGCCGAAGCTCAGATCTTCTCCCTCAATAATGAGATTAAGGAGGTGAAAGAATTTTTGAAGTCCAACGCTCAATCGAAAAAGGAGCAGGACGTTGGCTATCTAGGAAGGGAGAACAATCAAGGGAATAAGAATAACAACCGGAACAACCATTGAAACAATAACTAAAACATTAACATGAACTTCAACAACAATTGGAGATCCAACCAACAAAATCCCGGTATTCCTTATTCCCATGCTGAAAATGCACTAACATCTCCATCTTCTTCTACACCTTTGAAAAGTCAAGGACAATCTTCAAATAATTCGAACCAGCCGGAGAAGGACAAGTTTGATGTGATGATGGAAACAATCTTGGGGAAGATACAAGGAATGGAGAATCACATTATTTCGATTTCTAAAGCACAAAAAGCTTTGGAAAATCAAGTGTTTAGCAAGGCCGGAGAAGTTCGTAGAGATCAAGGGAAGCTTCCCGGAAAAACGAAGGACAATCCGAAAGGGAGAGTGATGGCAATTACAACGAGAAGTGGTGTAACAACCACCGACCCGCAGCCCACATTCGTTGAGGTTCCCGTCGAGAAGGAGAAGGAAGATATCTATGTTCCTCCTCCATCTTATAAACCTCCTTTTCCATTCCCACAATTTAGAGCGAGAGCGCATCTAGACAAGCATTTCGGTAAGTTTGTTGATCTCATCAGTAAACATCACATTAACATACCTTTTCTTGATGCGATTTTAGGTATGCCCGCTTATGGGAAGTTTTTGAAGGAGATCCTCTCTAATAAGAAGAAGCTTGAAGATTTTGGTGAAGTTAAGATGAGTTCGGAGTATTCGGAACTCATTAAAACGATGACGGAAAAGATGCCCCCAAAGCTGAGAGATCCGGGGTCATTTTGCATACCAATAGGAGTAGGAGAAGTCACATACGATGCACTTTATGACTTGGGAGCAAGTGTGCACATCATTCCACTTGCTTTGTGTGAAAAAGTCGTTTTAGGTGAACCTAAACCGGTGAAGATGATGTTGGATATGGCGGATCGATCCATTACTCGACCCGTTGGTATCATTGAAGACGTCCCGGTTAAGCTCGGTAAATTCTATATTCCTATAGACTTTGTTGTGCTTGACATTCCTGCAGATTTTCCCGTCCCAATCATACTTGGGAGACCTTTTCTTGCAACTTCCGGGTGTATGGTTGATTGCAAGAACGCTAGGTTGGCCTTTGACATTGGAGAAGAGAAAGTTGAATTTGTTCTCGCAGCTTTGACAAAAGAACCAAATACTTGGAGAGGATATGTTCAACATATATGATGAAGAGGATTCTAGAGAGGAAGTGAGCTCAATCTTGTTCAAAGATCCGTTACAAAATGTTATAACTATGAGCATTATGGAAAAGGGAGCAGAAGAGGACTATAACGTTGAGATTGATGCTTTGGAAGAGTTAGAAGATGTGCAAGTTGAAGAATTCGAAGAATTGTACGATGGTTTGGAAATCACTAGAAACCACGGTCAGTCGGTGTTTTCCCCGGGCGTGGTTTCACCAATTCCACCCGCGGAAAAGTATGTCGAGAGCAACCACTCGAATGACACACAAAATCACGGCCAAAAATATACTTTCCACGACCGTGGAAGTAACAGTCACACCGTGGAACTAGAAAATTTTGAGGAAGGCTCCGTTCATTCTACCACTTCCACACCCTTGGAGACATCCAAGGAGACCTCGGACAACCCTCACAACACACCAAAGGCATCTAAACTTTGAAATTGAAGCCACTTCCCGCACATCTAAGGTATGCTTTTCTTGGATCTAACTCTACGTTTCCCGTTATTGTTAGTTCTAGCTTATATGAAGACGACCATGATAGACTTATGATTGTTTTGAAGAAACATAGGTAAGCTTTAGGATACACCATTGAGGATCTTGTAGGAATTAAACCATCTTTATGTATGCATAAGATACTAATGGAAGAGGATTTTAAGCCTTCACGTCAACCTCAACGACGGTTAAACCCGATCATGAAAGAGGTCATGAAGAAAGAGATCCTTAATTGCTTGATGCAGGTATCATATTCCTGATTTCCGATAGCAAGTGGGTGAGTCCAGTTCAAGTTGTCCCAAAGAAGGGAGGAATGACCGTTGTGGCTAACAAGAACACCGAACTCATTTCAACGAGAACGGTGACGGGATGGAGGATGTGTATAGACTATCGCAAGCTGAATAATGCGACGAGGAAGGATCACTTCCCACTGCCCTTCATTGATCAAATGCTTGAGAGGTTAGCGCAACATTTTTATTTTGCTATCTTGACGGTTATAGTGGTTTCTTTCACATTCGGATTCATCCGGACGACCAAGAACAGACCACATTCACGTGCCCATGGGGTACGTTTGCTTATAGGAGGATGCCATTCAGATTGTGCAAAGCTCCAACCACCTTTGAAAGGTGTATGATGGCCATCTTCTCGGAGTACATTGAGGAAATCATGGAGGTTTTTATGGATGACTTTTCTGTTTATGGTTCCTCCTTTGATAATTGTCTTGCTAACCTATCTCTTATTCTACAAAGATGTGAAGACACTAAATTAGTTCTAAATTGGGAGAAGTGTCATTTTATGGTTAGGGAAGGCATTATTTTAGGACACTTGATCTCTAATAGAGGGATTGAGGTTGACAAGACTAAGATTGAGACAATAGAAAAACTTCCTCCTTCCATCTTCGGTGAAGGGGACTAGAAGTTTTCTAGGGCATGCTGGATTTTATAGGAGATTCATTAAGGACTTTTCGAAAATCTCTAAACCATTGACTAATCTATTGATGAAGGATGTTGTTTTTGAATTTTCAAAAGAGTGTTTAGATTCATTTTACAGGATTCGAGACGCTTTAATCTCAACCCCAATAATTCAGCCTCCGGATTGGAGTCTTCCTTTTGAGATCATGTGCGATACAAGTGACGTAGCGGTGGGAGCGGTGCTTGGGAAAAAGAAATATGGATGCACTTATGCCATCTATTCGTTCCTATCTTGTAGGAGCGAAGGTGATTGTATACACAGATCATTCAGCAATTCGGTATTTGCTTGCCAAGAAAGATGCAAAACCAAGGATGATTAGAGTGATTGTATACACAGATCATTCAGCAATTCGGTATTTTCATGACAAGAAATGATCCAAAAATTCTGTTGCAGATCACTTGAGTCGTCTACCACATGTCACCAATGACGACTTCCTATTGATGACTCTTTCCCGGACGAACAATTGTATCTAATGGAAGAGTGCATGGATCATATTTCTAGAGGTGACGAACCATGGTTTGCTGATTTTGTGAATTATTTGGTTTGTCAGGAAATACCTCCCGGACTATCCTACGCTCAAAGAAAGAAGTTCTTTAAGGATGTCCGCCAATACTATTGGAATGAACCTCTACTCTTCAAGAGAGGTCCAGATGACATCATTAGAAGATGTGTTCCCGAAGACGAAATGCAAAGTCTCGTTCGTCATTGTCATTCACTTCCTTGTGGAGGACACGCTAGCTCTCACAAGACTAGCGCTAATGTATTACAATCCGGATTCTTTTAGCCTACATTATTTAAGGATGTGCAAACCTTTGTTGCTTGTTGCAATACTTGTCAAAGAACAGGGAACATATCTAGGAGGAATGAAATGCCTCTCAACAACATCCAAGAAGTGGAGATCTTTGACGTTTGGGGAGTTGACTTCATGGTACCATTCTCATCATCTTGTGGTAACCAATACATACTTCTAGCTGTAGACTATCTTTCAAGATGGGATGAAGCTATTGCTTCTCCAACTAATGACGCGATGGTGGTTGTTAAGTTCTTTAATCAAACTATTTTCCCAAGGTTTGGGACACCCCGAACTATCATTAATGACGGAGGATCACACTTCATTGCCCATCGATTTGAAGCTCTACTAGCTAAGTATGGGGTGACTCACAAGATCACGAGACCTTACCATCCGCAAACAAGTGGACAAGTAGAGATTTCTAATAGAGAGATCAAAGAAATTCTGGAGAAAACGGTATCTAGGACAAGGAAGGATTGGGCGTTAAAGCTTGATGACGCATTATGGGCGTATAGAACGGCATACAAGACCCCCATTGGCACAACACCATACAATCTTGTGTATGGGAGTCTTGTCATCCTCTGGTGGGGCTGGAACACAAGGCGTATTGGGCTGTTAAGTGGTTGAACTTTGGCATGAAGGAAGCGGGAGAGAAATGTAACGACCGGATTTTTCGTTACGCTTGGATAGGGTTAGGTGAGGGTAGAAGCCGGACGCAAGGGCTCAGGCCCGTGCGGCTTTGGCGACGCAGTCGAGTAAGCCGCAGGTGCGGCTAGGATTCCCGCCGGGGCGGTGACACGCGTGGGCGGGGTAGCAGCGTTTTGGGCAACCGTTCACATTCCGATCCTTTTTAACTCCCCTCTTAAATTCCATGAGGAGTTATGGGCTGGAGACCTTTGGTATCCTCCCTCTTTTATGCAGCCAACTCTTCTCCTCCTCTCATTTTTCTTCTGACGTTACTTTCTTCCTCCTACCCACTTACTCCTCTTGCACTTCCTCTTACATCCTTCTCCTCCATTCTTCCCTTGGAGTGCTCCAGCTTGGATCCACCTTTCGTGAGGCCGGGACTGTACTGACGGGACGTGGGTAAGGTTCCTTCTATTCTTCTTCCTTCTTTCTTCTCCTTCTTTTTTCTCCTTCTTCCTTCTTCCTTTCCCTTCCATGGCTTGAATGGAAGACACTCTTGAATCCTTGCTGAACAATCTATCATTGTTTTGATTGGTTCGATGACGAAGCTAGACCTCGGAGGGAGGCTAAGACCCAGTGACAAAAGTAGAAGACGTTCATAGCACCAAAGGAGACCCGAAAGGACCGGCCGCACAATCGAAGAACTCAGCCGACAGACTTCCTGCACAGACAGGCGCAGGGGTGGATTCACCAAGGCGCAGGGGCAGCTTCTGTCAGGCACAGGGGCGGACCTAGATCGACGCAGGGGCGGACCAAGATAGGCGCAGGGGCGGCTCAGGCAGGCGTAGGGGCGGTTTTGCTCCAGTGAGTCCCGAATCTTGTTCTTGCTTTTCCTTCTTTCTTTCCCTAGACTCGTTATACCCTAGAAGCATGTTAGGCTGGCCTAGGGTAGTTTAACTGGAATGTTTTAGAGTGGTTGGACCTTAGAAGTCTAGTGTGAGTTATGTGAATCTTGTGGTGGTATGTTGTTGAGGGTTCGTTCGAGCGTTGTGGAAGTAACCTTTGTGTATATCGTTATGTTGAGAGTTGGATAGGTCAGGGACTGAGAGTGTAGTCTTCCTGGACTAGGTGGTTTAGGAGTTGAGCCTAGAAGTCTAAAGACTTCTAGTGGACTAGAGTGTGGTTCGATTGTGTGCCTTGTCTTGAACAGGTGTTGTACGTTTTCCCGAGGGAACTTTCGAACGAGGTTATCTTGTGCGCTTCGGACACTGGTAAGTCTACGGACTTATTTAGCTGGCTTCTTGTATGAGTGTGTTGTGTATGAGTGGTGTTTGCTAGCTAGGATAGTAACGAAACCGGATTAGGCCGACTTTATTATATTACGTAATGGACCCAAGTGTATGATAACGGGTCGTGACAACATCTGCCTAGCTCTTGCGAGAGTCTAGGAGATTTCCTGTACCAGCCCAGGCAGGTAGACAATCAGATGCATTAGCACCATTCCTTGTTGGTAAACGGGATCAGGGGCGAGGTTTGGGAATCCCTCGTGTCACAAAATAAGTATCATTAGTAATGACATATCACCTAATTAAAGATAACAAAAAGGATTGAGTGTTGGATGCTGATTGTGTATGTTGTGTGTTTGTGCTTTTACCTTTATACTTATGCATAGATTGTCAGCTAACAGTATTATACCGCTTGTAGATGCCTTGCAGGTTAGAGAGGCGATCGAGTGATCCGGCGGTAGTGGGCAGCCGGAGTTCTGTGCATTATAGGACGGGGTTGTTATCTTTATATATAACTGTTTTGCCTTTTTATTTGTGTTGTGTTGTAAGGTACGATGAAGTTGTTGCTAGGCTAAGGGTCGGGACCCATTGTGAGGTCCCAGCTCGTAGCATTCCGAGCCCTCTAGGAATCGGGGTATTACAATATGGTATCAGAGCCAAGTTGGCAACAACGGCACTCGCTATCTTCAAAAGGCCGAATAAATAAATAAACGGAAACCGCAAGGGTTCCGAACTTTTTAAAATGAATTTTTGTTTTCAAAACCATGAGCATATTCGGGTTAGGATAGAATGTACGGAACCACCACTACCTCCAGGGATCTCGGCAGCCTAGTTTACTAGATTTTAAGTTGTATGTTGGATTGTAAGTTGTTTCTGGACTTGTTATGATTATAGTAGTAGCATGAATTCTAAATAGTTATATATACTTATATATTGATACGTATGGTACACTGGTATCATATTAGAGTTGCAGACTTTGTACATAGATGATATGAAACTATCATTGCCCCTTGGACAAACGTCGTATGACTTAGGCTTGTGTACATACGACGAGGAGTATGTTCAAGTTATCGAGTTGAACATCAAGTTTTACGAGCACCCCGATGATTTCTCGGATTTGTTATGAGGACGTCGAAGCATAAGACTAGAGACGACTTAACTGAAGGCTAAATAAATACAGAGGAACCCAAGTCAACTTAAGCGAAACCGAGATGGAAACTACACAACTAAGGAAGTGACATGAAGATATGAGAGTGGTTCTGAGGAAGCAAGGATGGATCATCAATAAAGCAACAAGTGACAACGAACTTAAGGTTCTTCCAAGTGTCACGCTGATAAATTGAGGATGTGAAACAAGTGAAGATTAGTGCAGTTTCACTCGAGGATAAGATTGGCGTTCCAATTGAGACGTAATTTTCCCTACGCGCTCCTAAGCACTAGCCTTTGGTGAAGGTTCACATACTAGAATATCTGTAAGAGGGTCAACCGTTCTTGTTATGGTGAGAAGGTTAAGCAACATCAAGAAGAAAGAAGTGCATAGAGATGATGGTTTCAAAAGACGAGAGACACAACAAGGAGATTTTATCGAAAGACGTAAGACATCAACCAAGAGAAACACGAGTGGATGCTAACTAACGTTAGAAGTTTTTGAGAAGACGCACTTACCAGATATCATGAAGCGCGGTTAAGCGTATGAAGGTGAGTCACATGACACAACAAGGCCGAAAAGGGTATAGTTATCTTGCAGAAGGAAAGGAAGCGTGGAAGGAAGGATAAGCTAATGGAGTTTAAGGTATAGTACCCCGAGAGAGTAGCCTTTATGATAATAATAACATGGAAAGTATAGAAGAAATACGAGTTGTTCACCTCAAAAGAAGGTCAACCATAAGCTAATCAATGACAACCGAGAACTCATAGGTGTAGGTTGTCTATTGATGAGTGTAGATGGGAAAAGTAACCCATACTGTGGGATCATAGAGGAACAATAACTAGAGCTTAGAATATTCCATGTGATTCAATGTCACCAGTAAGGAGTTATATCAACAGAAGGGCAAATGGCATAATCAAGTAGCATTGAACGGGTTCAAGGCAAGTAGTAGTAAAAGACCTCTTAGGGAGGGATTGTAATGACCCTATACGACCATCTTAGGTCATGAGATTGACATGTGGAGGAACGAAACGGATCAGAACCTTTAAGGTGTGATCAAGGTTGGAAGAACTAGAGGATCAAGAGGAAGGTGAGGGTTTCATTGCTGCTTCACGCAAATGAGAATTTATATAAAGGATGCATGGTATGAAAGGAATGATATGTCATCGCGAGCAAGAGATGAGTCAAACATTTTCTAGACTCACCCGAAGAAGCCACGAGGGTTATGTCAAATAACAAAGAACCCGAATTAGGGCAACGTTAAAAGATTAGAGTTTTTATACTATTGCTTAGTAAAGTAACGATTGGAAGTCGAGATGTCATCAGTTTATGACGAGAAAAGAAAGGACGTACCGAAGATGGCGTTTTGGACTAGATATGGCCATTATGAGTTCTTGGTGATGCCTTTCGGGCTCACCAATGCTCCTGTTGTCTTCATGGAGTTGATAAATGTCATCTTCTTAGACCAGTTTGTGGTAGTTTTCATCGACGACATCTTGGTATACTCCCGGAGTAGGGAGGAGCACGCCGGACACCTGAGGACGGTGTTGTGGGTTTTACAGGATAGGGAGCTTTATGCTAAGCTCTCTAAGTGTGAGTTTTGGATGCCAGAGGTTGCCTTCCTTGGCCACATTGTCTCCGCCGAGGGTGTCAAGGTAGACCCGGCGAAGATAGAGTCAGTTGCATCATGACCACCTCCTAAGACGGTCAAGGAGGTATGCAGTTTTCTAGGTCTGGCCGGATACTACCGCAGGTTCGTGAAGGGTTTTTCTATGATTACCAGGCCACTCACTTCCTTGTTAAGGAAGTCCATCAGATTTACATGGTCCGAGCCCTGTCAGCGGAGTTTTGAAGAGTTGAAGGGGAGATTGACTTCCGCTCCGGTGTTAGCACAACCGGAGGGCGTTGAGGACTTCGTCGTTTACAGTGATGCATCCATGCTAGGTTTGGGATGTGTCCTGATGTAGAGGGGTAGGGTCATTGCTTACACGTCTCGACAGCTGAAGACGTATGAGGAGAATTACCCTACTCACGACCTTGAGCTAGCTGCAGTCATTCATGCATTGAAGATTTGGCGTCATTACCTCTACGGGGCCACCTGGATTGTTCCTTTTTCAGATTTGTACTTTTTACTTCCGCTCATGTTATAAAACTATGTGTTTTGCCTTTTTATTTTTGCCGTGTTGTAAGGTCCGATGAAGTTGTTGCTAGGCTAAGGGTCGGGACCCATTGTGAGGTCCCAGCTCGTAGCATTCGGAGTCCTCTAGGAATTGGGGTGTTACAAGAAATGTCTCTTGGATCTCAATGAGGTAGAAGAACTCCGCTTGAACGCCTAATAAAACGCCAAGATTTACAAAGAAATGTCTCTTCAATTCTAGACTTCGACTCTTTCCCTGTAAGCTTAAATCTCGTTGGACATGACCTTATGTTCTTAAACACATTTTTCCCCATGGGGAAGTAGAAGTATGGGGTGAGAAGTGCGGAAGTTTCAAAGTGAATGGTCAACGACTCAAGAAGTATTCACCGGAACTCCAAACTGAGGAAGTCCCACCGATTCTCCTCACTTAAGCAGAAAGGATTGGTCTAGCTACGGACCTAAAACAAAGCTCTACTTGGGAGGCAATCCAAGGTAATGCATTCTTGTTTTTGTTAGATTAGATTAGTGTAGCTTGTTTTTGTTTGTTTTTCATTGATATCTTCCGGTATGTCTTGTGTCATTGGATGTCAAGGTTGAAGAACGACCAAAAGAAGTGAAGAAAGGCAAAGGAACAACGAAACTTGGATTTTTGGCAAAAAAAAGGGAAAACCACGGTTTTATTGCGATTCCACGGCCGTGGTTTCATTGACTTTGGCCGTGGAAAAACAGGTCGAGAGCAGCCAAAGAAAAAGGAGCAAAACCACGGTCAGCCGTACAATTCCACGGCCGTGGTTTCGTTGATTTTGGCCGTGGAGAAACAGGTCGAGAGCAGCCAAAGAAAAAGGAGCAAAACCACGGTCGGCCGTACAATTCCACGGCCGTGGAAGTAACAGTGGGGCCGTGGTTTTTGAATTTTTGACGGGGCTATATAAGCCTTCTTCTTCACAAAACCCATACAACATCAACTTCTCCTTCATGCCTTATTCCACGCCCAATCTCCTCATCCCTCAATTCTTCGTTCGGTGATCGTTTTCACGATTCTTCGCTCCAAACAGAAGCGAACTTCGTTCTATAGCGGATTGTGACAACAAACAGCACAAACATTTAGCGATCGGGCGAGATTTTGGATTTCTTCAAACCAAAACCAAGGTTTTCTCTCAACTCTTTCCTTAGTTGATTTCCTTCGTTTTCTTCAAAGATTTTTAGAAGAATTAAACGGAATTGAACTTAAAAATAGTTTAGGACTACTGTTGTTGAGATTGTTGTGAAAATTTTGGATTTTTGAGCAAAATGGTGGAGTTCCACGGGTAGCATACAAAACCACGGGCGTGGTTTCACCAAGAATAGGCCATGATTTTCTGAAAAATGTTTGGAACTCGCAAATTAAGCCGAAACAAAAAGAAAGGAGGCGAAGGCTCCTCTTCCCAACCCCCTCCCGTTACTCAACCTATCCCTAGGATCCATGAAAACCACAAGAGGGCATATGAGAAGATCTAACCATGAAACGTTATTACCCCTAGGTACATTCTGCTTGAAGAGTTTGAGGATTTGGATGTGGTGAATGATCTTAGATGGATGCTTAATAGGGTTGGACTGACTACATTTGCTAGCATTAAAGGGGATGTTTATGACGAGATTACAATGGAGTTCATAAGCTCGTTTGACCATAGTGTCGTTAATCGAACGGTCTCCTCCGTTTGATGGACCACACTCATCATATGTCCATAGCTAAGTTTGGAGCATTGTTTAGCTTTGTAGACAGATACAATAGGACATTTCCTAGGAGTTCTCGAGCTAGAGACTTTTGGGTGGAAACTGTTATGGTAGTGGGTCACGAGGATCGTTGGCAACCGGCTGGCTCGAAAGTCAAGATCATCTATAACCTCTCCTTTAAGATTGCCCATAGGATCCTCTCCGAGTGCCTTTTCCCTGGGACAAAGACTCCCTAGAAGCTCAAGCCTGATGAGATTTTCATCCTTTATTGTATGGCGACCGATGTCACTCCGGATTGCGCCACTATGCTTGCTTCTACTCTTAGTAAGATTAAGAGCAAAGCTAAGGGGAATATTAGATATGGAGGGATGGCTACATACATTGCAAAGCATTTAGGGATTGATTTTTCGGCTTGTGAGTTGGTGGAATCAACGAGGCCTCTAGGGCTTCAAGGTTTCATGACTAGGGGACTCTTGATTCCCTGTCACCGAGGTGCACCATTTGTCTCGATGCCTTGGGAAGACAAGGGAGGATGAGGCATTCCATGGAGCGCTGATTACTCTATCCGGAACAGGCAGAACTGGAATGCAACATTTGTCCCGATGCATACCAACCTCCTAGGAGCTCCAACTTATTATCCCGAGGATGTGCCAGCTACTGTTGATGAGGATGTTGATGAGGAGATGGGTGGTGATGATTTCCAGGATGTTGGAGGTTACGGGGATGCTTTTGGAGATTTTCCACATCAGCTGGCGGATTTCCAAGAGCCGTCTGGGAGATCTACCTACCAGCAGTTGCCTTCCGCTTCTTCTTCCACCCGGCGTGCCAGCGTGAGTGAGCGACCTACTTGGATGGATGAACCGCCGTCATGGATGGATGCTCCACCAGCTTGGATGGGAGCGCCTCCGGAGTGGATGGTGCAATGCCCAACATGGATGGACGAGCAGCCGGCATGGGTCACCGAACTTCCGGAGAGGATGGAGGCTCTTGAGACCCGCTTCGATAAACATGAGGAAGAGCGCTGTGACAACTCAAGGATCCTCCAAGGTGTTTACCGGCAACAGTTTGGGCGTCCATATGACCCAAACTTCTTTCCGTTTCCACCACCACCGCCTCCTATGATAGCTTGATCGGTTTGAGTTGCTTCACCGCCTTTGTGAGTTTCTTTGTTCTTTTTTCTTTTTTTTTCGCACATTAGGGACAATGTGTATCTTAAGTATGGGGTGAAGTATGATTCTCATGTGATGTAATAACTTGACACATTGCTTTGCTTCTATCCATGAACACTTGCATCTTTTATTTTCTTGTCACACGTTTCTTATTTGCATGCATTTTTAAGATTTGAAAAAACCCATTTAAATTTGAAATATATTGTGCTTCTAGGATTGGAAAGGACCTTCAATGATGAATTTACTTATGGATTGAATTTTTGATAACATTTATGTGCTTGATTTGAGTTGTGAATTGTGGAGAAACTGAATATGTTGTTTGATCATGTTGCAAGTTTCATAATGTAAAAATTCTTGTCTAAATCATGTTGAGGAATGAAAGTTGAAATCGCATTACAAGTTCTTGCGCTTCTTTTTGAAATGATTAAGGCACCTCAATTTTTCTTGCTTCTTCTTTATTCATTAAGCTCCTCAATGAAATTTTTGCCTCCTTTACCAATCCGGGAATTAGGAAGAGTGTAATTTGTTGCATGATTGATGTGGGAGGGTCATGAAAGAAAATTGTGCATTCAAAGTATAGAAAACAGGGTTGGGGAAGTCAATCATGGTGATGAGTAATTCGGCACCATTCACATTGTTGGGTGTTTGTGTCATGCCAAAGTCGGATTGAGCGATATTCCTAACGAGTCATTGTATGTGCATCATGGTTTGAGGCAACTCAAAAAAAATTCAGTTCATGCTAATTTCCTAGACTTCGGTTATTGTGCACCTCTCTCTTTGATCTCAAAAAGTAAAGTCGAAAAAGAAATTTGTGTTGAAAAAAGGAAGAGAAAAGCTTTCAATGGTAGTTAATTCAAGTTTGCTTAAAGAAGTTTGTGTTGTGTAGTTCCTTTTTCCCGGATATCTCACCACATTAGCTTATGAAAAGTACCACCCATTCACGTTTCTTGACCTTTACTTGAAAGTCGTTAAGATCTTTGGTTGTTGTTTGGCTTAGTGATCTAAATTGGATTTCCACATGATTGATTTTGACATTACTTTGGGTTATGATGTTTGTCTTGAAGCTTTTTCAATGTATGATGTTTCTTTTTCATGATATGATTCGTTTTGTCTAAATAGAAGTTTACAAGGAAACATGAAGCATGATTTGAGACTGGTCTATTGAATAGAAGCACAATACCAAAAAGATTTGTTTTCCCTTGTTTTGTATTCAAATTTCATCCTACCTTATGTTCTAGCATTTGAAAACCTTGCTTGGGGACAAGCAAGAGACAAGTATGGGGTATTTTGATAGCATAAAATTTGATATTATTTTAGGCACATGTTTTGGTTGTTTTTCCCCTTCTTTTATGTATATGGATATGAGTTTGGAGCATTTATGAGCACATTCACCTATTATGTTGGTATGGAGATCTACAAAAGCTTTGTTGTGTTTATAGGTGAATAAAAGCTTGGATTGGAGCATAATTGGGGTATGTAGGAGTGATTGATCATGCTAGACATCAAGGAGATGCATTCGATTTCCAAAGGAAGGAGTATGAGTAGAAAGCTTTGGGAAACAAGAGATTTGATGCACGTTTTAGGCATTCAACGGTCAAGTACAAGGAACCACGGCCGTGGTTTGGGAATTAATTTAGTTTAGACCGTGGGAATGTATAGAGAAAATATACCATTCCAAGGGCGCGGAAAATTACTCTTGGTCGTGATTCTTCTAACGGCTGCCACGTGTCATATTCGCCACGTCAACAGCGGTTATGGGCTTTTTGCAACTCTATTTTCTTCTATAGGAAGGCTGAAGGAGGAGAGAAAACAGATCTCCCGCTACCGCTATCCCCGGCTACACATTGGCTGCATACATTTGCAAGATCTTATTGCGAGAAGATTTCGGAAGGAAGATTTGGAGAAGTACGCACTTGGAGATTGAAAAGTTGGAAGATCCTAGGGTTTCACTTTGAAGGCGGATTGACATCCCGTTCTTCTTTGTTCTTTAAGATTGTGAGAGATTTCTTACTCTATTCTATATTTATTGAACACAAGTACGGATTTGAGTTTGATTGAGATTGCGTTTGCATTTGTAATTGAGTTTTCAAGGTTCTATCTTTTCTTTCTTTTAATTTTGATTTTTGATTTGATGACAATGATTGTTGGCTAAAAACCTTAGCCGATTCTAAGGTGAAGGATTGATAGTTGTGGCATAGATGATGATAGATTAAACCAAAATAGATAGGACCCTGAGAATTGAGAAAAACCTCGCCATCGTACCTTTCCACGACCTATTCTTGAGTTCCACGGCCGTGGTTCTTCAATATTTGACCGTGATGTATTTGAGAGTTTAATCTTATCCTTCGATTCCCTTCATAACGAGACTCAACATCCTTTATTGAGAGAGTCTTTGGGTGAGACTTATGGGTTTTGGAACTTCACCGTACAACACCCTACCTTAGATCTATATCTTTGCAATCCTAACTCTATTTTTACATCTTTAGAACATCTTGATTCGATTTCCACAATTGGATACCGGAATCTTTAGAATCGTTGTTTTCCCAATTATCTTTACAAAAGTTTTTTACTTGCCTGACAATTTACGAACTGAATTTGATCCCCCGAATCCCAAAGTTCGATACTTTGGAATACTTGCTTTACTATACCGATCCGTACACTGCAGGTTCGCTTTGCTTGATTTCAATTTTTATAAAGTAAGACTTAGTGACGCACACTTTTGAGCGAACAAGAAGCTTAAGAATTTCCTTCTTCACAGCCTCTTTCATGATCGGGTTTAACCGTCGTTGAGGTTCTTGTGAAGGTTTGTGGTCATCTTCCATAAATATTTTGTGCATACATAAAGAAGGTGTAATTCCAACAAGATCATCAATACTATAACCAATAACTTTCTTGTGGTTTCTTAGTTCAATCATTAACTTATTAAGTTCAATTTCAGTCAATTTTGAACTTATAATGACCAGATAAGTAGAATTCGGTCCTAAGAAGGCGTTCCTTAGATCAGATGGGAGGGTTTTCAATTCTAAGGTGAGAGGATCTTTAGAAGGTGTGTCATGGCCTGTGGAAAAGCTTGTAGAATAATTTGGAGTCGAAGAAGATGCGTTATTGCAAGTAGAAACGCTTTCAATCAATTTTTGAAAAGTCCCGGAAGCTACAGGAAAATCGGTCGATCTTGCTCTGTTCACACGATTTTTCAACCGATCCATAGCTATGACTTTTGTCAAATCGACTGAATTAATTAATTTGATTCCAGAGATCGGTCGATTTTCCTAAGACAAACCAATTTCTTCACCTTTTTCGTGCATTCTTCTAATTCTTCAAATTCTTTTGTTGGATCTTCCTCGAAGGTTCTTAATGCTCGAACCTCGATGTTGCATTCCTCCTCTTCCCCTTCATCTACAACGCCCAAACTAATAACTTTTTCAAGAGGATATTTGATTAGAATTGAACTTACCTCTTCTCTTGATGCTTCTTCATCATCGTAAGTGTTGTATGTGTCATCTCCTGCAGCTGGTCCTATGAGCATTGAAGGGAGATAGTATTGCACATGCTCTTCTCCAACGTTAAAGAAGAGTATTCCATTCTTGACATCCACAACGCAGCCCAAAGTTTCAATGAAAGGTCGTCCAAGTAGGGTTGGAACGGGGTGATCTGCAGGAATGTCAAGAACAATAAAATCTATGAGAATGTAGAATTTACCTAGCAAGACGGGTATATCTTCTAGAATTCCCATGGGATGTGTGATGGACCTATCCTCCATATAGCGAGTCATCTTGACGGGTTGTGGTTGTCCAAGTCCGGCTCTTTCAAACAAGGCAAGTGGTATGATACTAACGCTTGCTCCAAGATCACATAGAGCTTCGTATGTGACTTTCCCGATGCTAATAGGGGCGCATAAAGATCCGTGATCTCTCAACTTCTTCGGCATTTCCTCTTTCCTATTTTGGATTAGTTCGGAAGACCTTCTATTCATCCTCACTTCTCCAATGTCTTCTAGCGTCCTTTTGTTGGAAAGAATCTCTTTCAAGAATTTTCCATATGCCGGCATTCCTACAATGGCATCCATAAAAGGGATATTAATATGTAATTTTCTCATAAGGTGGACGAACGTACCGAACTGTTGGTCAATCCTTTCTCTAGCACGAGATTTTGGAAAAGGTAGAAGTTGTTTGTATGCTTGAGGTGGAATATAGACCAGTGCTTTCTCTTTATTGCTAGGTTCTTCCTCTTCAATCATTGGTTGCTTTCCTTTATCCATATTCTTTGGTAGCGGGTCGTTAGTTGTGATTCCGTTGCTTGTGGTGATAGCATTCACTTGGCCTTTAGGGTTGTTCTCCGTCTTTCTGGGAAGCTTCCCTTGATCTCTTGGAGCTTCTCCGGCGTTGGTGAACATTTGGCTTTTTAGGGCTTTTTGTGCCTTAGTAACAGAGGTGATTGTACTTTCCATTCTGCACATTTTTCCGGCCAAGGCTTCGATCATGCCTTCAAGTCGGTCCTTGGGTGCTGAACTCGAAGATGGTTCTCAACTCTTCAAATGAGTAGAAGTAAAGGAGGAAGGGGGGGGTTAAGAGCTTTCTCAGCATGGGAATAAGGGTTACCGGCATTCTTTGGGTTGGTTCTCCAATGATTGTTGCGATTTTAGTTGTTGTTGTAGTTATTGTAGTTGTTGTTATTCCTATTCCCGTGCTTATTCCCTCGATTATTTCCTCTTCCGGCGTAGCTAGCATTAAGTTTTGATGCTTGCATTTGATTCTTCAAGAGATCCTTCAAAGTCTTTATCTCGTTGCTGAGAGCGTTTATTTGACTAACGCTATCGGTAATCAATTTCACTTCTTGACTTCTTGCACTTGGATTCCTATTATTGGATCCCCGTTGGGTGTATTTCTCAACGGTTTGAGCTTGTTTATCGACGAAATCCCAAGCGTCATCGACTCTCATATCCACGAATCTTCCAGCTGAAAGAGATTGGAGTTTGAACTTGGTCTCTCCATCCAAACTCTTGGAATAAATTTCCAATACCTCTAATTTTGGGATGCCATGATTCCTATTATCGGATCCGTGCTGGGTGTATTTGAGAGTTAAATCTTATCCTTCGATTCCCTTCATAACGAGACTCAACATCCTTTATTGAGAGAGTCTTTGAGGGAGACTTATGGGTTTTGGAACTTCACCGAACAACAGCCTACCTTAGATCTATATCTTTGCAATCATAACTCTATTTTTACATCTTTAGAACATCTTGAATCGATTTACACAATTGGATACCTGAATCTTTAGAATCGTTGTTTTCCCAATTATCTTTACAAAAGTTTTTTACTTGCCGAACAATTTACGAACTGAATTTAATCCCCCAAATCCCAGAGTTCGATACTATGGAATTCTTGCTTTACTATACCGATCCGTACACTGTGGGTTCGCTTTGCTTGATTTCAATTTTTATAAAGTAAGACTTAGTGACGCACACTTTTGAGCGAACAAGAAGCTTAAGAATTTCTTTCTTCACAACCTCTTTCATGATCGGGTTTAACCGTCGTTGAGGTCCTTGTGAAGGTTTGTGGTCATCTTTCATCAATATTTTGTGCATACATAAAGAAGGTTTAATTCCAACAAGATCATCAATAGTATAACCAATAGCTTTCTTGTGCTTTCTTAGTTGAATCATTAACTTATCAAGTTCAATTTTAGTCAATTTTGAACTTATAATGACTAGATAAGTAGAATTCGGTCCTAAGAAGGCGTTCCTTAGATCAGATGGGAGGGGTTTTAATTCTAAGGTGGGAGGATCTTTAGAAGGTGTGTCATGGCCTGTGAAAAAGCTTGTAGATGAATTTGGAGTCGAAGAAGATGCGTTGTTGCAAGTAGAAACGCTTTCAATCGATTTTTGAAAAGTCCCGGAAGCTACAGGAAAATCGGTCGATCTGGCTCTGTTCACCCGATCTTTCAACCGATCAATAGCTATGACTTTTGTCAAATCGACTGAATTAATTAATTTGATTCCAGAGATCGGTCGATTTTCCTGAGACGAACCGATTTCTTCACCTTTTTTCGTGCATTCTTCTAATTCTTCAAATTCTTTTGTTGGATCTTCCTCGAAGGTTCTTAATGCTCGAACCTCGATGTTGCATTCCTCCTCTTCCCCTTCATCTACAACGCCCAAACTAATAACTTTTTCAAGAGGATATTTGATTAGAATTGAACTTACCTCTTCTCTTGATGCTTCTTCATCATCGTAAGTGTTGTATATGTCATCTCCTGGAGCTGGTCCTTTGAGCATTGAAGGGAGATAGTATTGCACATGCTCTTCTCCAACGTTAAAGAAGAGTATTCCATTCTTGACATCAATAACGCAGCCCGAAGTTGCAATGAAAGGTCGTCCAAGTACGATCGGAACGGGGTGATCTGCAGGAATGTCAAGAACAACAAAATCTATGGGAATGTAGAATTTACCTAGCAAGATGGGTATATCTTCTAGAATTCCCACGGGATGTGCGATAGACCTATCCTCCATATAGAGTGTCATCTTGACGGGTTGTGGTTGTCCAAGTCCGGCTCTTTCACACAAGGCAAGTGGTATGATACTAACGCTAGCTCCAAGATCACGTAGAGCTTCGTATGTGACTTTCCCGATACTAATAGGGGCGGATAAAGATCTGGGATCTCTCAACTTCTTCGGCATTTCCTCTTTCCTATTTTGGATTAGTTCGGAAGACCTTCTATTCATCCTCACTTCTCCAATGTCTTCTAGCGTCCTTTTGTTGGAATGAATCTCTTTCAAGAATTTTCCATATGCCGGAATTCCTACAATGGCATCCATAAAAGGGATATTAATACGTAATTTCTCATAAGGTGGACGAACTTACCGAACTGTTTGTCAATCCTTTCTCTAGCACGAGATTTTGGAAGAAGGTAGCGGTGGTTTGTATGCTTGGGGTGGAATATAGACCGGTGATTTCTCTTTATTGCTAGGTTCTTCCTCTTCAATCATTGGTTGCTTTCCTTTATCCATATTCTTTGGTGTCGGGTCGTTAGTTGTGATTCCGCTGCCTGTGGTGATAGCATTCACTTGGCCTTTAGGGTTGTTCTCCGTCTTTCTGGGAAGCTTCCCTTGATCTCTTGGAGCTTCTCCGGCGATGGTGAACATTTGGCTTTCTAGGGATTTTTGTGCCTTAGTAACAAAGGTGATTGTACTTTCCATTCTGCACATTTTTCCGGACAAGGCTTCGATCATGCCTTCAAGTCAATCCTTGGGTGGTCAACTCGAAGATGGTTCTCAACTCTTCAAATGAGTAGAAGTGAAGGAGGAAGGGGGGGTTAAGAGCTTTCTCAGCATGGGAATAAGGGTTACCGGCATTCTTTGGGTTGGTTCTCCAATGATTGTTGCGATTTTAGTTGTTGTTGTAGTTATTGTAGTTGTTGTTATTCCTATTCCCGTGCTTATTCCCTCGATTATTTCCTCTTCCGGCGTAGCTAGCATTAAGTTTTGATGCTTCCTTTTGATTCTTCAAGAGATCCTTCAAAGTCTTTATCTCGTTGTTGAGAGCGTTTATTTGACTAACGTTATCGGTAGTCAATTTCACTTCTTGACTTCTTGCACTTGGATTCCTATTATCGGATCCCCGTTAGGTGTATTTCTCACCAGTTTGAGCTTGTTTTTCGACGAAATCCCAAGCGTCATCGACTCTCATATCCACGAATCTTCCAGCTGAAAGAGATTGGAGTTTGAACTTGGTCTCTACATCAAAACTCTTGGAATAAATTTCCAATACCTCTAATTTTGGGATGCCATGATTCCTATTATCGGATCCGTGGTGGGTGTATTTGAGAGTTAAATCTTATCCTCCGATTCCCTTCATCACGAGACTCAACATCCTTTATTGAGAGAGTCTTTCAGCGAGACTTATGGGTTTTGGAACTTCACCGTAGAACACCCTACCTTAGATCTATATCTTTGCAATCATAACTCTATTTTTACATCTTTAGAACATCTTGAATCGATTTCCACAATTGGATACCTGAATCTTTAGAATCGTTGTTTTCCCAAATATCTTTACAAAAGTTTTTTACTTGCCGAACAATTTACGAACTGAATTTGATCCCCTAAATCCCAGAGTTCGATACTTTGGAATTCTTGCTTTACTATACCGATCCGTACACTGCGGGTTCGCTTTGCTTGATTTCAATTTTTAAAAAGTAAGACTTAGTGACGTACAATTTTGAGCGAACAAGAAGCTTAAGAATTTCCTTCTTCACAACCTCTTTCATGATCGGGTTTAACCGTCGTTGAGGTCCTTGTGAAGGTTTGTGGTCATCTTCCATCAATATTTTGTGCATACATTAAGAAGGTTTAATTCCAACAAGATCATCAATAGTATAAACAATAGCTTTCTTGTGCTTTCTTAGTTGAATCATTAAATTATCAAGTTCAATTTCAGTCAATTTTGAAATTATAATGACCAGTTAAGTAAAATTCGGTCCTAAGAAGGCGTTCCTTAGATCAGATGAGAGGGGTTTCAATTCTAAGGTGGGAGGATCTTTAGAAGGTGTTTCATGGCCTGTAGAAAAGCTTGTAGAAGAATTTGGAGTGGAAGAAGATGCGTTGTTGCAAGTAGAAACGCTTTCAATCGATCCATAGCTATGACTTTTGTCAAATCGACTGAATTAATTAATTTGATTCCAGCGATCGGTCGATTTTCCTGAGACGAACCGATTTCTTCACCTTTTTTCGTGCATTCTTCTAATTCTTCAAATTCATTTGTTGGATATTCCTCGAAGGTTCTTAATGCTCGAACCTCGATGTTTCATTCCTCCTCTTCCCCTTCATCTACAACGCCGAAACTAATAACTTTTTCAAGAGGATATTTGATTAGAATTGAACTTACATCTTCTCTTGACGCTTCTTCATCATCGTAAGTGTTGTATATGTCATCTCCTGCAGCTGGTCCTTTGAACATTGAAGGGAGATAGTATTGCACATGCTCTTCTCCAACATTAAAGAATAGTATTCCATTCTTGACATCAACAACGCAGCCCGAAGTTGCAATAAAAGGTCGTCCAAGTAGGATCGGAACGGGGTGATCTGCAGGAATGTCAATAACAACAAAATCTATGGGAATGTAGAATTTAACTAGCAAAACGGGTATATCATCTAGAATTCCCACGGGATGTGTCATGGACCTATCCTCCATATAGAGAGTCATCTTGACGGGTTGTGGTTGTCCAAATCTGGCTCTTTCACACAAGGCAAGTGGTATGATACTAACGCTGGCTCCAAGATCACATAGAGCTTCGTATGTGACTTTCCCGATGCTAATAGGGGCGCATAAAGATCCGGGATCTCTAAACTTCTTTGGCATTTCCTCTTTCCTATTTTGGATTAGTTTGGAAGACCTTCTATTCATCCTCACTTCTCAAATGTCTTCTAGCGTCCTTTTATTGGAAAGAATCTCTTTCACGAATTTTCCATATGCCGGCATTCCTACAATGGCATCCATAAAAGGGATATTAATATGTAATTTTCTCATAAGGTGGAAGAATTTACCGAACTGTTTGTGAATCCTTTCTCTAGCACGAGATTTTGGAACAGGTAGAAGTGGTTTGTATGCTTGAGGTGGAATATAGACCGGTGCTTTCTATTTATTGCTAGGTTCTTCCTCTTCAATCATTGGTTGCTTTCCTTTATCCATATTCTTTGGTAGCGGGTCGTTAGTTGTGATTCCGCTGCCTGTGGTGATAGCATTCACTAGGCCTTTAGGGTTGTTCTCTGTCTTTCTAGGAAGCTTCCCTTGATCTCTTGGAGCTTTTCCGGCGTTGGTGAACATTTGGCTTTCTAGGGTTTTTGTGCCTTTGTAATAAAGGTGATTGTACTTTCCATTCTGCACATTTTTCCGGCCAAGGCTTCGATCATGCCTTCAAGTCGATCCTTGGGTGCTGAACTCGAAGATGGTTCTCTACTCTTCAAAGGAGTAGAAGTAAAGGAGGAAGGGGGGTTAAGAGCTTTCTCAACATGGGAATAAGGGTTACCGGCATTGTTTGGGTTGGTTCTCCAATGATTGTTGCGATTTTAGTTGTTGTTGTAGTTATTGTAGTTGTTGTTATCCCGATTCTCGTGCTTATTCCCTTGATTATTTCCTCTTCCGGTGTAGCTAGCATTAAGTTTTGATGCTTGCGTTTGATTCTTCAAGAGATCCTTCAAATTCTTTATCTCCTGCTGCTGGTCCTTTGATAAAGTAAGACTTAGTGACGCACACTTTTGAGCGAGCAAGAAGCTTAAGAATTTCCTTCTTCACAACCTCTTTCATGATCGGGTTTAACCGTCGTTGAGGTCCTTGTGAAGGTTTGTGGTCATCTTCCATCAATATTTTGTGCATACATAAAGAAGGTTTAATTCCAACAAGATCATCAATAGTATAACCAATAGCTTTCTTGTGCTTTCTTAGTTGAATCATTAAATTATCAAGTTCAATTTCAGTCAATTTTGAACTTATAATGACCAGATAAGTAGAATTCAGTCCTAAGCGTCATCGACTCTCATATCCACGAATCTTCCAGCTGAAAGAGATTGGAGTTTGAACTTGGTCTCTCCATCCAAACTCTTGGAATAAATTTCCAATACCTCTAATTTTGGGATGCCATGATTCCTATTATCAGATCCGTGCTGGGTGTATTTGAGAGTTATATCTTATCCTTCGATTCCTTTCATCACGAGACTCAACATCCTTTATTGAGAGAGTCTTTGAGCGAGACTTATGGGTTTTGGAACTTCACCGTACAACACCCTACCTTAGATCTATATCTTTGCAACCATAACTCTATTTTTACATCTTCAGAATATCTTGAATCGATTTCCACAATTGGATACCTGAATCTTTAGAATCGTTGTTTTCCCAAATATCTTTACAAAAGTTTTTTACTTGCCGAATAATTTACGAACTGAATTTGATCCCCTAAATCCCAGAGTTCGATACTCTGGAATTCTTGCTTTACTATACCGATCCGTACACTGCGGGTTCACTTTGCTTGATTTCAATTTTTATAAAGTAAGACTTAGTGACGCACACTTTTGAGCGAACAAGAAGCTTAAGAATTTCCTTCTTCACAACCTCTTTCATGATCGGGTTTAACCGTCGTTGAGGTCCTTGTGAAGGTTTGTGGTCATCTTCCATCAATATTTTGTGCATACATAAAGAAGGTTTAATTCCAACAAGATCATCAATAGTATAACCAATAGCTTTCTTGTGCTTTCTTAGTTGAATCATTAAATTATCAAGTTCAATTTCAATCAATTTTGAACTTATAATAGTAGAATTCGGACCTAAGAAGGCGTTCCTTAGATCAGATGGGAGGGGATTCAATTCTAAGGTGGGAGGATCTTTAGAAGGTGTGTCATGGCCTGTGGAAAAGCTTGTAGAAGAATTTGGAGTCGAAGAAGATGCGTTGTTGCAAGTAGAAACGCTTTCAATCGATTTTTGAAAAGTCCCGGAAGCTACAGGAAAATCGGTCGATCTGGCTCTGTTCACCCGATTTTTTAACCGATCCATAGCTATGACTTTTGTCAAATCGACTGAACTAAATTAATTTGATTCCAGAGATCGGTCGATTTTCCTGAGATGAACCGATTTCTTCACCTTTTTTCGTGCATTCTTCTAATTCTTCAAATTCTTTTGTTGGATCTTCCTCGAAGGTTCTTAATGCTCGAACCTCGATGTTGCATTCCTCCTCTTCCCCTTCATCTACAACGCCGAAACTAATAACTTTTTCAAGAGGATATTTGATTTGAATTGAACTTACATCTTCTCTTGATGCTTCTTCATCATCGTAAGTGTTGTATATGTCATCTCTTGCAGCTGGTCCTTTGAGCATTAAAGGGAGATAGTATTGCACATGCTCTTCTCCAACGTTAAAGAATAGTATTCCATTCTTGACATCAACAACACAGCCCGAAGTTGCAATGAAAGGTCGTCCAAGTAGGATCGGAACGGGGTGATCTGTAGGAATGTCAAGAACAACAAAATCTATGGGAATGTAGAATTTACCTAGCAAGACGGGTATATCTTCTACAATTCTCACAGGATGTGTGATGGACCTATCCTCCATATAGAGAGTCATCTTGGCGGGTTGTGGTTGTCCAAATCCGGCTCTTTCACACAAGGCTAGTGGTATGATACTAACGCTGGCTCCAAGATCACATAGAGCTTCGTATGTGACTTTCCCGATGCTAATAGGGGCGCATAAAGATCCGGGATCTCTCAACTTCTTTGGCATTTCCTCTTTCCTATTTTGGATTAGTTCAGAATACCTTCTACAATGGCATCCATAAAAGGGATATTAATATGCCGGCATTCCTACAATGGCATCCATAAAAGGGATATTAATATGTATATTTCTCATAAGGTGGACGAACTTACCGAACTGTTTGTCAATCCTTTCTCTAGCACGAGATTTTGGAAGAAGGTAGCGGTGGTTTGTATGCTTGAGGTGGAATATAGACCGGTGCTTTCTCTTTATTGCTAGGTTCTTCCTCTTCAATCATTGGTTGCTTTCCTTTATCCATATTCTTTGGTAGCGGGTCGTTAGTTGTGATTCCGCTGCCTGTGGTGATAGCATTCACTTGGCCTTTAGGGTTGTTCTCCGTCTTTCTGGGAAGCTTCCCTTGATCTCTTGGAGCTTTTCCGGCGTTGGTGAACATTTGGCTTTCTAGGGTTTTTGTGCCTTAGTAATAAAGGTGATTGTACTTTCCATTCTGCACATTTTTCCGGCCAAGGCTTCGATCATGCCTTCAAGTCGATCCTTGGGTGCTGAACTCGAAGATGGTTCTCTACTCTTCAAAGGAGTAGAAGTAAAGGAGGAAGGGGGGTTAAGAGCTTTCTCAGCATGGGAATAAGGGTTACCGGCATTCTTTAGGTTGGTTCTCCAATGATTGTTGTGATTTTAGTTATTGTTGTAGTTATTGTAGTTGTTGTTATCCCTATTCTCGTGCTTATTCCCTTGATTATTTCCTCTTCCGGCGTAGCTAGCATTAAGTTTTGATGCTTGCGTTTGATTCTTCAAGAGATCCTTCAAAGTCTTTATCTCGTTGTTGAGAGCGTTTATTTGACTAACGCTATCGGTAATCAATTTCACTCCTTGAATTCTTGCACTTGGATTACTATTATCGGATCCCCGTTGGGTGTATTTCTCAACAGTTTGAGCTTGTTTATCGACGAAATCCCAAGCGTCATCGACTCTCATATCCACGAATCTTCCAGCTGAAAGAGATTGGAGTTTGAACTTGGTCTCTCCATCCAAACTCTTGGAATAAATTTCCAATACCTCTAATTTTGGGATGCCATGATTCCTATTATCGGATCCGTGTTGGGTGTATTTGAGAGTTAAATCTTATCCTTCGATTCCCTTCATCACGAGACTCAACATCCTTTATTGAGAGTCTTTGAGCGAGACTTATGGGTTTTGGAACTTCACCGTACAACACCCTACCTTAGATCTATATCTTTGCAACCATAACTCTATTTTTACATCTTTAGAACATCTTGAATCGATTTCCACAATTAGATACCTGAATCTTTAGAATCGTTGTTTTCCCAATTATCTTTACAAAAGTTTTTTACTTGCCGAACAATTTACGAACTAAATTTGATCCCCCAAATCCCAGAGTTCGATACTCTAGAATTCTTGCTTTACTATATCGATCCGTACACTGCGGGTTCGCTTTGCTTGATTTCAATTTTTACAACGTAAGACTTAGTTACACACACTTTTGAGCGAACAAGAAGCTTAAGAATTTCCTTCTTCACAACCTCTTTCATGATCGGGTTTAACCGTCGTTGAGGTTCTTGTGAAGGTTTGTGGTCATCTTCCATCAATATTTTGTGCATACATAAAGAAGGTTTAATTCCAACAAGATCATCAATAGTATAACCAATAGGTTTCTTGTGCTTTCTTAGTTCAATCATTAACTTATCAAGTTCAATTTCAATCAATTTTGAACTTATAATAGTAGAATTCGGACCTAAGAAGGCGTTCCTTAGATCAGATGGGAAGGGATTCAATTCTAAGGTGGGAGGATCTTTAGAAGGTGTGTCATGGCCTGTGGAAAAGCTTGTAGAAGAATTTGGAGTCGAAGAAGATGCGTTGTTGCAAGTAGAAACGCTTTCAATCGATTTTTGAAAAGTCCCGGAAGCTACAGGAAAATCGGTCGATCTGGCTCTGTTCACCCGATTTTTTAACCGATCCATAGCTATGACTTTTGTCAAATCGACTGAACTAAATTAATTTGATTCCAGAGATCGGTCGATTTTCCTGAGACGAACCGATTTCTTCACCTTTTTTCGTGCATTCTTCTAATTCTTCAAATTCTTTTGTTGGATCTTCCTCGAAGGTTCTTAATGCTCGAACCTCGATGTTGCATTCCTCCTCTTCCCCTTTAACTTTTTCAAGAGGATATTTGATTTGAATTGAACTTACATCTTCTCTTGATGCTTCTTCATCATCGTAAGTGTTGTATATGTCATCTCTTGCAGCTGGTCCTTTGAGCATTAAAGGGAGATAGTATTGCACATGCTCTTCTCCAACGTTAAAGAATAGTATTCCATTCTTGACATCAACAACACAGCCCGAAGTTGCAATAAAAGGTCGTCCAAGTAGGATCGGAACAGGGTGATCTGTAGGAATGTCAAGAACAACAAAATCTATGGGAATGTAGAATTTACCTAGCAAGACGGGTATATCTTCTACAATTCTCACAGGATGTATGATGAACCTATCCTCCATATAGAGAGTCATCTTGGCGGGTTGTGGTTGTCCAAATCCGGCTCTTTCACACAAGGCTAGTGGTATGATACTAACGCTGGCTCCAAGATCACATAGGGCTTCGTATGTGACTTTCCCGATGCTAATAGGGGCGCATAAAGATCCGGGATCTCTCAACTTCTTTGGCATTTCCTCTTTCCTATTTTGGATTAGTTCAGAATACCTTCTACAATGGCATCCATAAAAGGGATATTAATATGCCGGCATTCCTACAATGGCATCCATTAAAGGGATATTAATTTGTATATTTCTCATAAGGTGGACGAACTTACCGAACTGTTTGTCAATCCTTTCTCTAGCACGAGATTTTGGAAGAAGGTAGCGGTGGTTTGTATGCTTGAGGTGGAATATAGACCGGTGCTTTCTCTTTATTGCTAGGTTCTTCCTCTTCAATCATTGGTTGCTTTCCTTTATCCATATTCTTTGGTAGCGGGTCGTTAGTTGTGATTCCGCTGCCTGTGGTGATAGCATTCACTTGGCCTTTAGGGTTGTTCTCCGTCTTTCTGGGAAGCTTCCCTTGATCTCTTGGAGCTTTTCTGGCGTTGGTGAACATTTGGCTTTCTAGGGTTTTTGTGCCTTAGTAATAAAGGTGATTGTACTTTCCATTCTGCACATTTTTCCGGCCAAGGCTTCGATCATGCCTTCAAGTCGATCCTTGGGTGCTGAACTCGAAGATGGTTCTCTACTCTTCAAAGGAGTAGAAGTAAAGGAGGAAGGGAGGTTAAGAGCTTTCTTAGCATGGGAATAAGGGTTACCGGCATTCTTTAGGTTGGTTCTCCAATGATTGTTGTGATTTTAGTTGTTGTTGTAGTTATTGTAGTTGTTGTTATCCCTATTCTCGTGCTTATTCCCTTGATTATTTCCTCTTCCGGCGTAGCTAGCATTAAGTTTTGATGCTTGCGTTTGATTCTTCAAGAGATCCTTCAAAGTCTTTATCTCGTTGTTGAGAGCGTTTATTTGATTAACGCTATCGGTAATCAATTTCACTCCTTGAATTCTTGCACTTGGATTCCTATTATCGGATCCCCGTTGGGTGTATTTCTCAACAGTTTGAGCTTGTTTATCGACGAAATCCCAAGCGTCATCGACTCTCATATCCACGAATCTTCCAGCTGAAAGAGATTGGAGTTTGAACTTGGTCTCTCCATCCAAACTCTTGGAATAAATTTCCAATACCTCTAATTTTGGGATGCCATGATTCCTATTATCGGATCCGTGTTGGGTGTATTTGAGAGTTAAATCTTATCCTTCGATTCCCTTCATCACGAGACTCAACATCCTTTATTGAGAGTATTTGAGCGAGACTTATGGGTTTTGGAACATCACCGTACAACACCCTACCTTAGATCTATATCTTTGCAACCATAACTCTATTTTTACATCTTTAGAACATCTTGAATCGATTTCCACAATTGGATACCTGAATCTTTAGAATCGTTGTTTTCCCAATTATCTTTACAAAAGTTTTTTACTTGCCGAACAATTTACGAACTAAATTTGATCCCCCAAATCCCAGAGTTCGATACTCTAGAATTCTTGCTTTACTATACCGATCCGTACACTGCGGGTTCGCTTTGCTGGATTTCAATTTTTACAACGTAAGACTTAGTGACACACACTTTTGAGCGAACAAGAAGCTTAAGAATTTCCTTCTTCACAACCTCTTTCATGATCGGGTTTAACCGTCGTTGAGGTTCTTGTGAAGGTTTGTGGTCATCTTCCATCAATATTTTGTGCATACATAAAGAAGGTTTAATTCCAACAAGATCATCAATAGTATAACCAATAGGTTTCTTGTGCTTTCTTAGTTCAATCATTAACTTATCAAGTTCAATTTTAGTCAATTTTGAACTTATAATAACCAAATTAGTAGAATTCGGTCCTAAGCAGGCGTTCCTTAGATCAGATGGGAGGGGTTTCAATTCTAAGGTGGGAGGATCTTTAGAATGTGTGTCATGGCCTGTGGAAAAGCTTGTAGAAGAATTTGGAGTCGAAGAAGATGCGTTGTTGCATGTAGGAACGCTTTCAATCGATTTTTGAAAAAGTCCCGGAAGCTACAGGAAAATCGGTCGATCTGGCTCTGTTCACCCGATTTTTCAACCGATCCATAGATATGACTTTTGTCAAATCGACTGAATTAATTAGTTTGATTCCAGAGATTGGTCGATTTTCCTGACACGAACCGATTTCTTCACCTTTTTTCGTGCATTCTTCTAATTCTTCAAATTCTTTTGTTGGATCTTCCTCCAAGGTTCTTAATGATCGAACCTCGATGTTGCATTCCTCCTCTTCCCCTTCATCTACAATGTACAAACTAATAACTTTTTCAAGAGATTATTTGATTAGAATTGAACTTACCTCTTCTCTTGATGCTTCTTCATCATCGTAAGTGTTGTATATGTCATCTCCTGCAGCTATTCCTTTGAGCATTGATGGGAGATAGTATTGCACATGCTCTTCTCCAACGTTAAAGAAGAGTATTCCATTATTGACGTCCACAACGCAGCCCGAAGTTGCAATGAAATGTCTTCCCAGTAGGATCGGAACGGGGTGATCTGCAGGAATGTCAAGAACAACAAAATCTATGGGAATGTAGAATTTACCTAGCAAGACGGGTATATCTTCTAGAATTTCCACGGGGTGTGTGATGGACCTATCCTCCATATAGAGAGTCATCTTGACGGGTTGTGGTGGTCCAAGTCCGGCTCTTTCACACAAGGAAAGTGGTATGATACTAACGCTAGCTCCAAGATCACATAAAGGTTCGTATGTGACTTTCCCGATGCTAATAGGAGCGTAGAAAGATCCGGGATCTCTCAACTTCTTCGGCATTTCCTCTTTCATCTTTTGGATAAGTTCGGAAGACCTTCTAGTCATCCTCACTTCTCCAATGTCTTCTAGCTTCCTTTTGTTGGAAAGAATCTCTTTCAAGAATTTTCCATATGCCGGCATTCCTACAATGGCATGCATAAAAGGGATATTAATATGTAATTTTCTCATAAGGTCGACGAACTTACCGAACTATTTATCAATCCTTTCTCTAGCACGAGATTTTGGAAGAAGGTAGCGGTAGTTTGTATGCTTGAGGTCGAATTTAGACCGGTGCTTTCTCATTATTGCTAGGTCACTCCTCTTAAACCATTGGTTTCTTTCCTTTATCCATATTCTTTGGTAGCGGGTCGTTAATGGTGATTCCGCTCCTTGTGGTGATAGCATTCACTTGGATTTTAGGGTTGTTCTCCGTCTTTCTGGGAAGCTTCCCTTGATTTCTTGGAACTTCTCCGGCGTTGGTGAACATTTGGCTTTCTAGGGCTTTTCGTGCTTTAATAACTGAGGTGATTGCACTTTCCATTCTGCTCATTTTTCCGGCCAAGGCTTCGATCATTCCTTCAAGTCGTTCCTTGGGTGCTGAACTCGATGATGGTTCTTGGCTCTTCAAAGGAGTAGAAGTAGAGGAGGAAGGGGGGTTAAGAGCTTTCTCAACATGGGAATAAGGGTTACCGGCATTGTTTTGGTTGGATCTCCAATGATTGTTGCGATTCCAGTTGTTGTTGTAGTTATTGTAGTTGTTGTTATTCCTATTCCCTTGCTGAGTCGTTTGATTATTTCCTCTTCCGGCGTAGCTAGCATTAAGTTTTGATGCTTGCGTTTGATTCTTCAAGAGATCCTTCAAAGTCTTTATCTCGTTGTTGAGAGCATTTATTTGAATAACGCTATCGGTATTCAAATTCACTCCTGGCGTTCTTCCACTTGGATTCCTATTATCGGATCCCCGTTTGGTGTATTCCTTACCAATATGAGCTTGTTTTTCGACGAAATCCCAAGTGTCATCGACTCTCATATCCACGAATCTTCCAGCTGAAAGAGATTGGAGTTTGAACTTGGTCTCTCCATCCAAACCCTTGGAATAAATTTCCAGCAGCTCCAATTTTGGGATGTCATGACGGGGGCAATCCAACAGAAGGTCATTGAATCTTTCCCATGACTTGTATAGGCTTTAGTTGTCCTTCATGAGAAAGGCATTTATCTTGCCTCTCATTTCCACCGTTTTTTTATGGCGGGAAGAATTTGGTGAGGAATTCCGAAGTCATTTCCTCCCAAGTGTTCAATCTTCCGGTGGGGAGTGAATTATACCAAGCAAGCGCCCTATCCTTCAAAGAAAAATAAAGCGGTCGCAATTTATAGTTGTTGTTAGTTGTTCCTGCAGGCTTCATATTCTTCATGAGAATTTCATAACTCTGCAAGTGCTGATGCGGAGATTCCCTCTCCAACCCTCCAAATTGGCTTTGACGGATCATAGTAATATCTTGGGCGAAAATCCAATATTCTGCTCCGTTGGATCGATCATCACACCCGGACGGCGTGTTTGTTCAACGGGGCCCATTCTTTCACCCAACGTTTATGGTATTCCAAGTGGTGGATCTTCTATCTCAACCCTTAGAAGGGGTGCAATTGGTGGTACAAAGAGAGGTGCCGGCGGATTTCCTGCAGCTCTAGCATTACCTTCAATTTGCTCCTTTAGTAATTGAATAGATTCTCTCATCTCGGCTATGTCGGCTTGATGTTGATCTTCTTTGGCTATTCCTTCATTCCGTAACCTAACAGGGCCTTCATCTCGTTCTCTTACTCGATCAAGAGCTTAATCCAATCCAACTCTAAGGTTAGCTTCTCCTTCAGTATTTGTAGCAACCATTCTTTTTTCTTTCTTTAATCTCCTTCTGTAGGTTTTTTCAGGTTCGGAATCGTAGCGTACGATTTCTTTACTTGCTCGAGTTTTTCGCATAAACCTACAGTAAGATCCTGAAAGAACACTTCAAGAAAAGCGATCAATATCAAAAGCAAGGAGTTTCCAAGTTAGATACCGAAACCGAATTTGGTCTAAGCCAAATACCCGGGAACAACGCCAAAAACTTGTTCATTCCGAAGGATGTATGCAAATTTTAATATTTATACCAAGAATATGTGCAATTAAGTGAACCCGCAGTGTACGGATTGATTGTAATAAAAGCAAGATTTGCAGGGTCGAACACAGGGATTTGGTGAAATCAAAATAAGAAATCCAACAAGGAAAGATTGCAACTATTGACAAGAAAAGACAACAACTTTGTGTAATAAATTGGGGAAACAAGATCAAGGTATACAATTGTGGTTTTCAATTCAAAACTTCTAAACATTATATGCATAGAGATGGGGTTGGTAAGGTATGTGTTCGAAAGCGGTATGATGTACGGTGAAGTATCCACCACCCATGTCCAAGCCCAAAGGCTCTAAATAAAGGATGTTGAGTCTCGGTAAGATAGAGGATGTAAGGGAAGGATAATATTCTCAAAACCAAATACAAACCCACGGAAATCAGGTTTAACTAAAAAAGGTTGGGGTTATGACACACTCAACCTTATTGAGGGGTTTGAATCCTCTATTACCTAGGACTTGTAATCGTTGGCAACCAAGGACGGGAATGACCGGGTATGTATCTTCCCACACTCGGATATAGATTAGAAAGGTTCAACAAAGCTAGGTTTAAGCAATCTTTAACCAAGGATAATGAATAGGGCAAGATAGGTACGATAGAAGGAAAATCGAGGTGTTCATCAAAGGAGATCGTCCAATCTATACCAAGAACAGTCTGATTTTTGCTTTCTATGGTGGTTAATCTCAACTCTCAAGGTCCAATCTATTTATGAAGATCATTCTATCATTATCTCAACCACAATCTTCAACCAATCACCCTAGAATCACAAATGTATTAGCCAAGAATACACATTATCAAAATCAAAGAAGATATTAAATCAAGAAAGCGAAGAATGATGAGAAAACTTTGAATCTTGAAATAAAACCAAACTAAGAACGTAAGAACAATATTTTAATCTTTCAAAACTCAAATAAAACTCAATAAGAAACTCCAATTAACGTTCGCAAAGACATAATATAGAATCAAACACACAAAACTTCCAAGAACTCTATTTTTGGACTAGAACTTCCGAATTTCCTTCGATCTTCTTCCTTGAATGCTTTCCTCAATGCTCTTGAACCTATGACTCAGTAGTCTTGGATGGAATTGGATGAATCTGAATGTGTGAGACGTCCTCCTTTTACATTGTATGAGACGTGATCTTATGGTTACAATCCTATAACTAATAGGATTACACAACATAAAAATCGAGTCACCTGTGAAGGAGATCGACCGATTTTTGTAAGTATTCATCCGATTTTTCTCCCATATTGTGTGTTATCTTTTAATTACAACTACTATCTTCTCTTGTGATCTTTTCTCAAATCTTTTCATATCTTTTGGCTTCCCTCCAGATCCTCAATGGTATCTTACTCCATCTTCGTGCCACCTCATCACCTTTTTTTCTATAATTTCACAAATAAAATAGTGTAGACCTTTATTCTTGAAATGCATATGAAAATGAACTAAAATTTATACAAACTCCATTAAATGTATGTAAAACCGGGTTTCATATAGTGCATGAATATGATGATAATTAATTCATGTCATCAACAAGTGTCGAAGCTGCCAGAACAGGATTCTCGGGCTAAAAAAACTCACACGAGATTCCTGAGCTAGACCGAGATTTTCATCATCTTCAGCTTGCCTTGGATCCTCAAGTCATGAGTTGGTGCAAGGCTTGCACCAACTAGGGCCATTGTCTTCTTCTTTTCTCCAAGATTGAATCCTTCGGAACATTGGATACGAGCCACCATGAGGATTAATCCTCGAATGAGTCAATAACGTTCAAAGAAATCCCCGAAATGCCTACAAAACCAACAAAAGCTTGTGTAGACATCATTTCTAGCAATATGACTTGATTAAGCTTAAATGTCACGAACAAACGTCAATTCATGCATAAACAAGGGGGAAATCTACCTAAAAGAGTGCCTTAACTAACGTCATAAATCATGTCATCAAAATACCCCATACTTGCCACTTTCTTATCCCCAAGAAAGGTTCAAACCTAAGTTACAAGATGGAATGAGTTATGAATGCGGAAAAACAAAATCTTTTGCAAATGTGCTTCTAATCATAGATCACCTTTATAGTGACATTTCATGGCAAAGGATGGAGTAATTTTGTATCAAGAGAACAAAGGCACTAAAAGGCAATCACACTTAACTCGAAACCATACATGTAAATCAAATCAAGAATGTATAGATGCTCACGAGGATATCAAATCTAAGTCACTAAGTCATAACACATGTGCATAGAGGTTTTAAGGACTTAAGAAACGAAGAGGTTATGATACGTATCAAATGTGGGAATTCTTTAGGTCATGTCATGCTATTCCGGGAAAGGAACTAATTCCACAACTTCATTTTGTTCACCATCCACAATAAGTGTCAAATTTTCTCCTTCTTTTACTTTTCTTTTTCTTTTATTTTTTTATTTCACTTCAGGCAATAGCATTGGTGCACAAAAGCCAAAACCTTGGTTATTAGCGCTCTTGGGAATTTTCCTGAGGTGCCTCAAACCGGATGCCCATACCATGAATCGTTAAGACTATCGATTAATCCGAATTTGGCAAGACACAAACATCCGATTATGTGAGTGGTTCCGAGTTACTCATCATCATAACCAACGTCCCAAACCTATTTTTTTCTACACTTTCACAACACATTCAACAACTTCATTTACATAATTTATTTCAACAACATCATCACCCCCCACTTTTCCTTTATACACTCAACCACGCTAGCATGCTCCTAATTCTCGGATGGGTCAAAAGAGGTAACATTTTCCAATCAAGTAAGGCGCTTCAAATAAACATGATCAAGATGAAAAGAAGAAAGAAACGAATGTCTTATATTTGCTAGATGATGTGTAAGAACCTATCATGCAATTTCGATTATCAATACTCAATTCAACCTAGACAACAATCATAATCACAATTCACATATGGAATTCAAGTAAAGTATTCAAGTCCACATATGCATAAATTCATTCAACAGACAAAGGCCATCCAAAGCCAATTCATACACAAAATGATTATAAGGTTCATATCAATCCTAGAAGCACAAAATTTTTTAAAAATTTCGATTTTTTTGGATTTTTGAAATATATATGTACAATGCAAAACACGAAAAGAAACGTGTGACATTAAATTGAAACTATCCTAAATGCAATCATGCAAAGAATTATGAATACTCCACCCCATACTTAAAACCACATTGTCCCCAATGTGAAAGTTAAGTAAAGAAGGTGCTCACAATGTAAAAATGTAGCTCTTCGGTATTCTGTTCACTCATGTAGAGTGGTGGTAGTGGATGATCAATCAAGCCGGGTAGAGAGTTCAACATGGTCATTCCGGCTTCCGGACCTGCACCAAGGTGTCTGCGAGATGGGAGCTCTTTCACCCAATAGCACCTTAAGTTGTCCAAGTCCCACGTCCGCTCCACCCACGATTGATTCGGGATCATCATCATCATCTTACTTTATACCTAGACTCTAGCACACAAACACAAAACACACAAAAACAAAAAGCAAAAGCAAAAATGAAATAGAAAGGGAAAGGAGTTTACCCTTGGGTTACTTCCCAAGAAGCGATTGATTAAGGTCGTTAGCTAGACCAAATTCCATGATGCCTCAATTCACTTTGAATACCCCGGATTGCTTGATAAGTCCAAGCAACCATCTTTTTCTGGCATCTTCAATGACAAGGATGGGCCATTTGATTCCCAGATAAACTCTCTAACTTCACCGGCAAGTAGTAGGGCATCCCACGGTTGGCATTATAAGCACTTGCACCTTTGGGAGCCTTGAGGGCTGCCTTAATTTTTCCATGTGAAGTATCTTCATGACAGCTTCCTTGATGATGGTGTGGTGTAGCAACCTTGTGGGTCATCCCATACTTGGACAAATAATAATCTACAGTCCTACCGATGAAGTGCTTGCCTCCTTCACTCATCATGATTCGAGGAAACCCGACCCTTGGAAAGATTACTCGGTTGAAGGGTTTTACAATTATCTTGGAATCATTCTCCTTAAACTTAACCGGGATGGGTTTTATGTCAACCTTCGGAGGCTCCTTCGGAAGGGACCTCAATCTTTCAGGCGCACCCCAGGCAAGAGATAAAGCATCGAAATAAGTTGAAGTGGACTTCGGGCTTCTTCCAAATAATTTCGGATTGCAGTTTCGGTTCATCAGATCGAGAATTTGGTCGATATTGGCTCCTTCATAGAAAATCTCGGTTGGCTGAAGAACAGTCTCGGCCGAGATTTTACTTCTGTGGCCGAGATTTTTTGTGTCTTCTTCCTCCTTTGTGAGCTCTTCAAGAGTGGTTCCGGGATTATTGGAAAGGATGTCCAGGGCTGAGAGTTCTTCATTGCACTCCTCCATTGGTGAAGGTGGTGGTGGAGGTACTTCTTGATGGAGGATAGGCTCCTTTGCACAAGAGCTTGCGTAATCTCCTAAATCTCTCTCCTCATTTCTTCTTCCCTCTTGTTTGCTAGTCTTCTTTCATCCTCCATGGCGAAATCCCTTATCCTTATTTGCTCCAAAGCAACATTCAACTCCTCTTGAGGGTTTCTTATGATCACTAGCAAGTTAGGCAAATCTCGGATTCCTTCATTGCACACCTCCGTTTGTTGTAAATCTTCCACTTCAAGCACCACTTGGGCCCTCGAAATGGAAGTGATGGTGCTCTCTAAATCCTCCAACTTCCTCATCACTTGTTTGAACATTGATTCCAATTGGTCTTCGTGAGCTTGATCATAAAACTCGTAATAGGCATTAAATTCCCTCCAATAGTCAAGCTCATCGTGGTGTGGTCCTTGACCTTGGCTTGCTATCCATGCCTCATATTCCATGTCATCAAGATCAGGTTGAAGGTATAATCCGTCCATTGGCAAGCATGAAAATGCAAAGACACAAACAAACTAGATCAAAAGCAAATGAATGGTCTACACTATAAACAATCACAAACAAAATGATTTAATCTTGACCTAGTCCCCGACAACGGTACAAAAAACTTGTTCACTTCAAAAGATGCACACAATGTCTTAAATTTATAACCCCATATAATCTCCTAATCTAACTAGCGAACCCACAATGTATGGGTCGTTTTGTAGTAAGGATAGCATTCCGAGGTAAAAAACAAAGGCTAATGTGAAATTAAATCATTCAAGTGATCATGGATAGTGCAAATCTAAGCTAAGAAAAGAGAAAGGAATAAAGAAATGAAAATCATGATATTTTTGGTTGGGTTTTGTGGTGATCAATCAAAGATCAAAGATATGCAAAGCTATCAATCAAACAAACAACACAAACACAAGATATATGATCAATGTAAGAAAAGTGGATTCTAGAGATCAAGATTTCCGGTTATGGAATTGGACTCAAGTTTCTAATCGTAAATGACAAACTACGGTTATTATGGGAAAGGATGTTTCTCCTATGGGAACATTTACGGGGTAGGTCTCATGTTCCACTAGTCCTGCACCAAAGTCCTATTATCGGTTAAGTCTCAAGGAGCTAAGGTAGGGAATTCTACACAAACCGGATCACTACCTAAGGGTCAAACCCATTCTTACCGGGTAAGTCTCGGAAAAGGTAAGTTTTATGCAACAATCCTAGCACACTCAATCCAATAGAGGTTTTTATGATAGAATTCATCTTCATCTATACCTAAGAGCGGAAATTACTAGATAAGTCTCATTCCTCACTTAATTTGCTAATATTAGGTCACCCTAAGCTAGATTCAACTGAACAAACACTAGGGTTTACACAATCTAACATCCTAACATACACATTCATCAATAAACGGACAATAAAAGCAAAATCTCAGGTGGATCATGAGGATTTTGGCCAAGATAATATAAAGAGAAGGCCGAGATTTCCCTTTGAGATAGGTTTCGGGCACACAAATCATCCTAAACTAACATGCAAGTCCATTATGTCATCATCCAAGCCATAACTATCTATCCATCACCCTAGAATTACAACTACTTGGCCAACAACATACATTTCAAGATCTAAAGTCATCATACAAGCACATATGCAATCCCTGGGAAGATAATGAGATAAGAGCAATGAAACTTAGTTGAATAAGAGTTCAAATCTGATTTTACAACACACCAAATGGTTCCTTCAAATTGGAACACCTTAACAATCTTCTCTTCAAAACCCTTCAAATCTCCACTCAAATCTCTAAATATTACTCTTGATTGAATCAAATCCAATGTTTCACAAGAACACCCACCAAGGAGCTGGAAAGGGAGATGGGGGAACCCCCAAAAGTCAGCCTATAATGCCAATCTTATACTCCACCGAAGGTAAGTGAAGGGTCAAGCAAAGGAATCATGCTACAAGTGTCGAAGCTGATAGAGCAGGAATCTCGGGCCAAAATCTTGGCTGAGATTCCTGAGTTGGACCGAGATTTTCATCATCTTCAGCTTGCCTTGGATGATCAAGTCATGAGTTGGTGCAAGGCTTACACCAACTAGGGCTCTTGTGTTCTTCTTTGCTCCAAGATTGAATCCTTCGGAACATCGGATACGAGCCACCATGAGGCTTAATCCTCGAATCTGTCAATAACATCCAAAAGATCCACGAAATGCTTACAAAACCGAAAAAAACTCGGGTAGACATCTTTTCTAGCAATATCACTCGATTAAGCGTAAATGTCACGAACTAATGTCAATTCATGCATAAACAAGGGGAAAATCTACCTAAAATAGTGCCTAAACTAATGTTATAAATCATGTCATCAATCCGTTGAGGGTTTCCGTACATGTTAGGATGGTTATGGATTTCGGGATGCATGGATACGTGTTGTACAGTTTTGATACTCGGTTGTGTGTTATGTATGTATTTTGGTTTATGATATTCCGCTTTATCAATGTTGGTTTTATATTTATTTGTGCCTTATTAAAAGATCAAGTGAACTTGTTGTCATGCTAGGGTCAAGAACCATTGTGAGGTCCTAGCCCGTAGCACTCCGAGCCCTTTGGATTTAGGGTGTTACATCACTCAACATCGAAAATCTCTTCAAAGAAACAATAGGGAAAAAAGTGACATGGTAACAAAGTAGACAACACATGAGGAATGTAGGAACAATAATGGACGAACTTGAACTTACCAATCCAAACATATGACCAAAACAAGATGGGAATATGATCTAATAAGAACAATTGTGAAGAACACCAATGCTTCTCCTTAGATTAGATCCAACTCCGGCCAATTCAAGCTCCAAAATAATGTTTCTAAAACACTACTTCCGACAAAATTGTATGTGAAATGGTTACTTGAATTGTAAGAACCTTAATCTTTTAGGTGCTGAATGGTGCTGAGTATAGGTTGAGCCGCCCCTGCGCATCCCTTGGGCCACCCCTGCGCCTCACCATATCTGCCCCTGCGAATTTGTGCGGCTGTAGCCGTCTTTGTTGACTCTTGACCCGTGATTTTGGCTGGCTTCCTATATAAGCTTCCCTTGCTTGCTGAGGAGGGTTTGCTTCATCTTCTCCAGCCTTCTACCCCTCACGTTCATCTTCTTTTCTTCCTCTCTTCTTTAGGATCTCCTTTTTGATCTTCTTTGATCTTGCATGAGAGTTTGTGTGGCTTTGGATGTTGTTGCTGATGTGTTGTGGTAGTTTTGAGGTGGTGTTGGTGTTGATCTTCCCTTCTGCTTAGGTTCCAGCTGTGGTAAGTTTATCTTCTTTCTCTTCCTCCTCATCCTTTCTTCTTTTGCTTCTTATCTTTCTCTTTAGCTTAGGATTTACAAGCATAGGCTTGTGTGGATCTTTCCTGGATGTTTTGATGTTCATACATGTGTATATATGTATGTGTATGCTTGCTATGTGGTGAAGAAGTGAAGAGAGTCGAGAGAAGGATCGAAGAGAAGTTGGGATTAGCTCATTGCACACCAGCCGCCCCTGCGCCTGAGTGTGAGCCGCCCCTGTGCCTATAGTGAGCCACCCCTACACCTCACTGTTGTTGTGCCTTGTGCCTCTTGCTTTCGCCCGTGCGTGTCCAGGGCATACCTAGATGGAATGTTTCCTTCCTTCCTTCCTTCCATTGCTTTGGCCTTGGCTTTGTAGTATGGCTAGGCTAGTATGGTTAGGATGAGCTTGTTGAGAATGTGCCTTAGGCACTTGTACGTATGTTGAGGATTATGAGGTTTAGGTGTGGGTTATAGGTTAGTTATGGTTATGAGGTGTAGGATATGCATCTCCTAGCCTTTGCAGCGTTTGATGTTGTGTGTGCCTTGCTATTACAGGCGTTGATTGTTTCCTCAAGGGGAAACTGTGACATGGGACATCATAACATTTATGATAGGTAATTCCATAAGACTTACTTAACATGCAGTTGTGGATTTGAGTGTTTGTAATGGTTGTGTGTGTGTTCATATGATTGTTGCATTTATACCCTACCGGACTAGGCTTGACCACTTCATTACATTAATCGCCCAAGTGTATTATAATCGGGCGGTGACCACCTGCCAAAGCTTTCCGAGAGTGTAAGAGGTGCTCGGAAGCCTGTAACTGAGGGGGAGGTAGATCCCATGCAAAACCTGAGTTAAAGGGGGAAGAGACGGGGTTCTTTAGGCTCCTCGTGTCACAAAATAAGTTGAATTATTAATGGAATAACTTAAGTAAAGATAATAAACGGATGTGTGTGTGGCATTGCATGTTTTGATGTGTTGGTGTGTGTTTGTGCAATTACTTCATTCTTATTCGTTTTTGTAGCTAACGGTGTATACCGTGTTGTAGATGATCTATAGAGTAGGAAGACTGCAAAGTGAGCCAATTGGTGATCAACCGAGGGCTTCTGTACACTAGGATGATTGTGGGATATGGGATTTTTTGTACCTGGATGTTATGGTTTGTCGTTTTGTACTCGGTTGTGATGTTGTAAATCCTTTTGATGTTTATAATATACAGTTTTATGTATTTGGTTTTAATCTATCTGTGCCTTGTTGTAAGATCTAGTGACCTTGTTGTTAGGCTCGGGTCATGATCCATTGAGAGATCCTAGCCTATGTGACGCCCCGAGTCCCGCGGATTCGGGGTGTTACAAAGTTGGTATCAAAGTCTTAGGTTGACAACAATGGCACTTGCAATCTGCAATAAAGGTGGAGTAGATAAATAAACCAAACCCGAAAGGTGTCTGACTTTTCAAAAGGATTTTGGTTTAAAACGAGTACAAATGTTTTGGAACAGTTTCTACAGGAAGCCATCACCCCTTTGAGGATCTCGACAGTATATATATATATGTATACTTATTATGTGATGTTGTGATTGCATGTATGTTGGATTAAGTATTAAATATATATATATCTATACATATGGCATATATATAGCCTTATAAGCTAGGTGTGCATACCCCGCAAAATGGCTCGGACTAGAGCGACATTTGCAATTGGAAGAGGTAGAGGTAGACCACCCCTTCTTCCAGTAGTGATAGGTCGGGGACCAGCTCCCGCTGTCAATCCGCCGATAGCGGAGGAAGTACATGAGGAGGTAGCTGAGAGCGTCGTTCTTGAGACTAGGAGCGGTGGATCTGGGAGACAACGATCACAACGAGTCTAGTCAGATGACTCGGATCATGTCTCTATAAGGGGAACAGAGTTTTATGCATACATCAGACGAGTTGAGGAGGCTGTCATAGTGGGTAAACGTGCCCCGGATCTGCCAGCACAATTGGGATCTTCTAAGTTATCCCACGGAGCTACTCAGGTGCCAGTTGTACCGGCACGTGCTGCTGAGGTTGCTAGAGCTCCAGAGGAGTATAGAGGGCCTCGACCAGACACTTGGTTGAAGGCATTTCATCAATTGAGCGTACCCCCTTTCATTGGGAAGGTGGGGTTAGAGACTGCGGTTTGGATTGGGCATGTAGACTCACCCTTGAGTCTATAGATGTTTAGTGGACAAACGGATAGAGTTAGTTCAGACTCTATTCCGTGACCTAACTCATTAGTGGTGGAGGACTATGCGAGCCCGAGCTACCAGTTATGACCAGATGAGGGCCATGGGCAAAGAGCGTTTCTGCCCTGCCTAACTAAGGAGGTAGAAACTGCAAGACTTTGTGGAGGCAGGCTTCGAGGACATGCTGATAGCTGACGCCATTAGTCGTTTCCAAACGGAGCTGGCGTTGTTGGGTCCAGCTGCACCTTCTAAGGACCAGCATGTGTATATGTTCTCCCACCGACTGTGGGAGAGTACCCGTTCTTATATGGCGGTTTTCTACTGTGAGTCTTTGACAGATTACCAGGATAGAGCCTCATCTTACGAGTGTGAGCGGGCTAGTCGGAGGCGGACTTCTCAGGCGGGACGGCCTGAGAAGAGACAACGTACCGGACAGACAGGTGCATGAGCATCTGGATATAGGCGAGGCTAGTGTCAAGGTCGCTCGAGTGGTCCAGTGTCTGCACAGACGTCCGAGAGAGGCCGACAATGCTATAACTACGGGGCGTATGGACATATGAGGACTGAGTACCCGAGAGTACCACTGACTTGCTTCTCTTGTGGGAAGCCATGACATCGGGCTACGTTTTGTCGTCAGGGCATGGTGTCATCACAGTAGGGTTCTTCACCTACAGGTGCAGTAGGAGGTGGACATAGACCACCTTAACACTAGACACAGGGACAACAGAGAGTCCCAAACACACCTGCTACTCAAGATTCTGCTCTAGGATCGGGTAGAGGTAGAGGTAGAGATGGTGGTACCAGTGACACCAGAGGAGCTCGAGGTAGAGTTTTTGAGATGAGGAGTTCTGAGGAGCCGCCAACACCAAGTGCTACGAGTACCATTCTGGTTCATGGTGTACATGTTATAGTTTTTTTTGATATGGGTGCGACACACTCTTTCATATCTGATGCATGTGTGGATAGGCTGACCTTAGATACAATAGAGGGTAGACCTTTCTTGATAGGGTTACGAGATGGGGGTAAGGTTAGAGGTACCCGAGAGGTACATGGTTGTCCTATATATTTAGGAAACCGTGATTTGGTTGTGGACTTCTTTGTCATGCCGTTGGTGCATGAAGAAGTCATTTTTGGTATGGATTTGATGGGTAGACATCATCCGGTACTAAATGTTGGTAGGAGGACCGTGACGGTCTCTACCGAGTTGGGTCAAATCGAGGTCTTCCGAGGTTGGGACCTTGGGAAGATGGGTATGGTTATTAGTGCAGTGCGTGCATCGAGACTGATTACACAGGGTTGTGATGCCTTCTGGTGTTATCTCATGAAGGAGGGTGAGAGTTCATCATTAGAGGACATCCCAGTAGTCTGTGAGTTTGTGGATGTGTTTGCTCATCCATCTAGTTTGTTGCCTCAGAGGAATGTAGACTTCGGTATCGAGTTGGAGCATGGTACGAGACCGATCTCAAAGACCCCATACCGTATGACGCATGTCGAGTTGTTAGAGATGAAGAAGCACCTCAAGGAGTTGGCCGAGAAGGGCTTCATCCGCCCTAGCGTGTCCTTGTGGGAAGCCTTGCCCTCTTCGTGCGGAAGAAGGACGGATCGTTGAGATTGTGCATCGACTACAAAGAGCTGAACAAGGTGACCATCAAGAAAAAGTATCCATTGCCTCGCATTGATGACTTGTTAGATTAACTTCAGGGAGCGACTGTGTTCTCCAAAATTTACTTGTACTCGGGTTGTCACCAGTTGAGGCTGATAGAGCACGATGTGCATAAGACAGCATTTCGGACTCGGTATGGCCACTACGAGTTTGTAGTGATGCGATTCGGGCTCACGAATGCGCCCGCCATCTTTATGGAGTGGATGAATGGCATATTCATCAACTTTCTGGATTAGTTTGTGGTTGTCTTCATAGACGACATCCTGGTGTACTCTTGTAGCAGAGAGGAACATGCAGGACATGTGAGGACAATGATGTGGGTATTGCAAGATAGAGAATTGTATGTCAAGTTCTCTAAGTGTGAATCCTGGATGCCAGAGGTAGCTTTTCTGGGTCATGTGGTCTCCGCCGATGGGATCAAGGTTGATCCATGGAAGATAGAGTTAGTTGCACCATGGACGACACCGACGAACGTCACGGAAGTACGTATCTTTCTTGGCCTAGCCGGGTATTACCGACGCTTTGTGGAGGAATTCTCTGTGATTTCCCGTCCACTTACAAGCCTGTTGAGGAAGACAACCATATTTGTATGGTCTGAGCCGTGAGCTTAAAGTTTTTGAGGAGCTGAAGAGACGTCTGACTTCCTCTCCTATCTTAGCACAGCCGGAGGGCACAGAGGACTTTGTAGTCTACAATGACGCATCCAAGCTAGGCTTGGGATATATTCTGATGCATCGGGACAGAGTGACAGCATATGCGTCTAGACAGCTGAAGACGTATGAGGAGAACTACCCGACTCATGATCTGGAATTGGCAGCGGTAGTTCATGCTTTCAAGATTTGGAGGCATTACTTGTATGGTGCCACATGTCAAATCTTCACATACAATAAGAGTCTGAAGTATATTTTCAAGCAATGGGAATTGAATAACCGCCAGCGTAGATGGCTTGAGTTGATCAAGGACTTTGACCTTGAGATTTTTTACCATCCGGGGAAGGCAAACATTGTCGCCCGCACCCTAATTAGGAAGACGCCTCGAGAGAAGGCGATTGCAAGATTGATAGTTCAGCCCCAACTTCAAAGGGATCTAGCATGGCTAGAGTTGGACATCCAGTTTCCTGGTGAGGATGTCCAGCTGAGTACCTTAGAGGTTCTAACTGATATGTTGAGTGAGATCCAACAGAAGCAGGGGACATGTCTGACCTTGATGAGGATTCGAGAGAGGATGTCTCGTGGTGAGGCACCACAGTTCTTCATAGGAGCAGATGGAGTGATGAGACACCGTGACCGCGTCTGTGTGCCCGCTGATGCGGATCTAAGGCAGAGGATTATGTAGGAGGCTCACTCCACACCTTACTCTATTCACCCCGGTGCGAGTAAGATGTATCAAGATGTGAGACGTTCCTCTTGGTCGGGAGGCTAAAGCTTGATATAGCCAGAATTGTGGCCCAGTGTGCGACCTAACAGCAGGTCAAGATAGAGCATTGCAGACCTGGAAGTGAGCTCCATCCACTGCCAGTACTGCAGTGCAAGTGGGAGGACATCTCCATGGACTTCGTGACCGGATTTAGGCCCAGTAGGAGTTTTAATGTTATTTTGTTTGTGGTTGATAGACTGACGAAGATTACACGTTTCATTCCTATCAAGAAAACGTGGCTAGTGAGCAGATTGGATGAGGAGTACACTAGGCAGATAGTGAGACTCCATGGTTTACCGAGGACGATCGTCTCAGATTGAGATAGACGATTCACCTCGAGGTTCTAGCAACAGATTCAGACTACTTTGGTGACAAGTTTGCACTTCACCACCGCGTTTCATCCTTACACAGATGGTCAGTCAGATAGGACCATTCAAATGCTAGAGAACATGTTGCGAGCTTGTGTGTTGGATTGGGGACAGGGATGATCATATTACCTCTTATTGGTAGAGTTCTCATACAACAACAGCTGGCATGCATCGATTGGGATGGCCCCATATGAGGCATTGTATGAGCGTAGATGTCGTACACCATTATGCTAGGATGAGCCTAGCAGTGTCAGTGGTATAACACTAGAGCAGATTCAGGATGATATGGCTTGAGTAGCGTTGATCAAAGAGAGGATGTTGGCTGCACGGATTCGCTAGAAGTCGTATGCAGACAAGAGGCTCTGGCCTCTAGAGTTCAGAGTTGGGGTTAATGTATGGCTGAGAGTATCTTCGACGCGAGGCGCCAACCGTTTTGGCGTAAAGGGGAAGTTGAGTCCCCGATATGTCGGTCCTTTCGAAATACTGGATAAAGTTGGGAGAGAAGCATACAGATTGGCTTTGCCACCGAGGTTAGAGGGTGTTCACTCTATGTATCATGTGTCTTAGTTGAGGGAGTTTATACCGGATCCGAGACACATTGTCAGTTATGATGATTTACTGGTTGAGCCGGACCACACTTTTGTTGAGCTTCCAGTTTCAATCCTAGAACGAGGTGAGAGACGCCTGCTTTCGAAGAACATTCCTATGGTGAGGATACAGTGGTCAATACGAGGACCTGATGAGGCTACATGGGAGACCGAGGATAGTATCTAGAGGAACTATCCAAAGTTCTATGCCGAGATAGATGCACCTGTAGGATCCACGAGTACATCTTAGTGCTATATTTGTGACTGTATGCTATGTTATGTATTTATGTGATATGTTATATTGCCGTGCTAGCTTTGATGTGTGCATATGTTCTTTTAGATCTTGTTTACTAGCGCGAGTTAGGTATAGTTGAAGATGGTTCTTTCCTCCATGCTATTATGATATGTTTAGGATTAGTCGGAGATGGTTATTCCTCCATGCTATGGTTGATGGACATAGTGTGAGTGGAGACGGTTTTCCTCCACGTAGGTGTGATATATGTACGATTTGGATGGAGACGGCTTTCCTCCGTGCCTTGTGATGTGGTTAGTGGTGGGCTAGAGATAGTTTTCTTTTATGCCTTGTTAGCGTGTGTGATGATGTTGATGGAGTGATAATTCCTCCATGCTTGTGTTTTAAGGTTATAGACTGTGTAGGTTGATATCGTGTGAGCGGAGATGTGATACCTCCGAGAGGGAGAGAGTTATCCCTCGGCATATGGATCCGAGAGGAATTGGGATCATGCAAGTTTCGGGACGAAACATATTTTTAGGGGAGTGTGACGTAAGAGCCTTAGTCTTTTAGGTGTTGAGTATAGGCTGAGCCGCCCCTGCGCATCCCTTGGGCCGCCCCTATACCTCATCATATCCGCCCCTACGGATTTGTGCGGCTGTAGCCGTCTTTGTTGACTCTTGACCCGTGCTTTTCGCTGGCTTCCTATATAAGCTTCTCTTGCTTCTTGAGGAGGGTTTGCTTCATCTTCTCCAGCCTTCTACCACTCATGTTCATCTTCTTTTCTTCCTCTCTTCTTTTGGATCTCCTTCTTGATCTTCTTTGATCTTGCAAGAGAGTTTGTTTGGCTTTGGATGTTGATGATGTTGGATGTTGTTGCTGATGTATGTGATAGTTTTGAGGTGGAGTTAGTGTTAATCTTCCCTTCTGCTTAGGTTTCAGCTGTGGTAAGTTCATCTTCTTTCTCTTCCTCCTCATCCTTTCATCTTTTGCTTCTTGATCTTCTTTGATCTTACAAGAGAGTTTCTTCTTTTGCTTCTTATATATGTATGTGTATGATTGTTGTGTGGTAAAGAAGTGAAGAGAGTCGAGAGAATGATCGAAGAGAAGTCGGGATTAGCTCATTGCACACTAGCCGCCCCTGCGCCTGAGTGTGAGCCACCCATGTGCCTATAGTGAGCCGCCTCTGCGCCTCACTGCTGTTGTGCCCTGCGCCTCTTGCTTCCACCCGTGCGTGTCGAGAGAATACCTAGTTGGTATGTTTCCTTCATTCCTTCCTTTCCTTTGGCCTTGTGATAGCATGAATTATAGTCTATATTTTAGGACCTGTTTAGACGTTTTATCTTCAATAATCTACATGTTTGGATGTATATTATGTGATTATATTGTCATTTCATCTACCTTTGTGGAAATCGAGGTCTACACCAAGTTTCGTTGTAATCGTAGGTAAAATGGCACGTTTTGCATCAAAATGGAGCTAAAGGAGCTAAGGAGTCATTGGAGCTACATTCAGGAGCTTAAGGAAGAATCAAGGAAGCATGGAATTGGATTAAAGATTAATTTGGACCAGATTTGAGAGATTTGACATTCAGTTTAGAGCCTCCTCGGTCAGCTACAGTACCATCTCGATCGAGGTGATCCAGAGAAGCGTCCCGACCGAGGTGAACACCTTGGACGCGGCGAGATATATTTTATTCTTGGCTGAGATCTTTTATTTTTGGAAGGAGAGATCTTATATTTTTAGGCTGGATTTCTGGAAGGAAGATCATATATTTTAGGGATTTATTTATGAGAGATAGATATATTTTATTAGGAAAATATCTTTTCAAGATATTTTATCTTTGGAGGGTAGTTTTTCTATATAAAGGGTTGGATTTTCCACAAGTTCAGCGATGCTTATACATGCTTAGAGCAACCAGTAGTTAGGAAGGATTTTTGGAAGGTTGAGGGAAGATTGAAGGAAGGAAGTTGATAGCTTTTATAGCTTTTGTGAAGGGTTTTGTAAGATTCTCTTAGATTCCCTTCTTGTTGATTGTCTTATTGGATTGTGATCCAAGGAACGCTTGTTTGTTTGATAATTGATTCAGTTATTGAAGCCTTGTTCTTAAGGTTTTTGTGTTCAATTATTCACTTTCTTCCCTTATATTTAATTATTGCTTTCTTGATGATGAGTGGCTAATTTCTTTGTGTGATTCTAGGGTGATTGGCTGAAGGTTGTGGTAAAAACAATGATAGAATAATCTTAAATCTAGTAGGATCCTGAAAGCTCGAGTCTTTATCCTTAACCCTAGAACATCTCGTTCAGTCGATGAACATCTCGGCCGGGGTGGAATTCGTCTGACCGAGGTGACTTAACTGATCCGTAACTGAGAGTTAAGTGTTAGAGTTTGTCAAATCCTATTCTTATTACACTTTCCTGGTTCAATGCAAGCTTAGGATGAGACTTACCCGGTAATTCCTTTGTTTGTTTACTTAAGATCATAAGTGTAGGTAATAAAGGTTTATCCTTTATTGGGGTTTGAGTGTGCCTTCATTCCATCTTTGTGAGTTAGCCTGACACTTACCTGGTAAAGGTTGATTCTATTCCCTTAGTTGGTGTGTTGGTTTGAGGTTATAGTTCTTTTCCTTAATTCCTTGAGACTTACCCGGTAATAGGAGTTACGGTCTGGGATTAGTGAATAGTGAGACTTACCCGGTGATCTATTCCACTTTAGTAGCACCTTCCCTTTGCAAAAATCTCAGCTTTGTCCGCTTATCTTTAGATCTTGAGTTGGTACCACAACTAGATGCTTTAATCCCTAGAATTGCATATTTCCTTTAATTGACTTTTTATCATCTTTGATTGCTTTAATCGTTTTTGTGGTTAGTTGCAATATAGACAACCTATACTTGCTTTGTTTCACCTAAGTCCCTGAGATCGACACCCCGGAATTCTTGCTTTTACTACGATTGACCAGTGCAATGCGGGTTCGCATCCTTGTTTTTAGCATACATCTTGGGTTATAAATTTAAAGCTTGCACACACCGTTTGGAGCGAACACCTTGGCTTTGTAGTATGGCTAGGCTAGTATAGTTAGGATGAGCTTGATGAGAATGTGCATTAGGAACTTTACGTATGTTGTGGATTATGAGGTTTAGGTGTGGGTTATAAGTTGGTTATAGTTATGAGGTATAGGATATGCATCTCCTAGCCTTTGCAGTGTTTGATGTTGTGTGTGGCCTGCTATTACAGGCGTTGATTGTTTCCTCAAGGGGAAACTGTGATGTGGTACAGGTTGACGTTTGTGACAGGTAAGTCCATAGGACTTACTTAGCATGCAGTTATGGATTTGAGTGTTTATAATGGTTGTGTGTGTGTTCATATGATTTTTGCATTTATAACCTAAACTGGACTAGGCTTGACCACTTCATTACATTAATTGGCATCAAGTGAATTATAACCGGGCGGTGACCACCTACCAAAGCTCGCCGAGAGTGGAGGAGGTGCTCGGAAGCCAGTAACTGAGGGGGAGGTAGATCCCATGAAATCTTGAGTTAAAGGGCGAAGAGACGGGGTTCTTTAGGCTCCTCGTATCACAAAATAAGTTGAATTAGTTATGGAATAACTTAAGTAAAGATAATAAATGAATGTGTGTGTGGCATTGCATGTTGTGATGTGTTGGTATGTGTTTGTGCCATTACTTCATTCTTATTGATTTCTATAGCTAAAGGTGTATACCGTGTTGTAGATGATATGCAGGTTATGAAGACTGCAGAGTGAGCCAAATGGGTGATCAACTGAGGGCTTCTGTACACTAGGATGATCGTGGGATATGGGATGTTTTGTACGTGGATGTTATGGTTTGCCATTTTGTACTCGGTTGTGATGTTGTAAATTCTTTTAATGTCTATATTATACAGTTTTATGTATTTAGTTTTAATCTATATGTGCCTTGTTGTTAGATCCAGTAAACTTGTTGTCAGGTTAGGGTCACGATCCATTGTGAGGTCCTAGCCCATGTTACGCCCCGAGTCCCGTGAATTTGGGGTGTTACATGAATGGTGTGAATTGGTATATTTACAATAAGCCAAATGCCCCTTATATAGGCCTAGAAGTAGTGGTCCCCTCCTTGAAAAGAAAGTGGATTATGTGGCAAGGGAGGTTTTTATGCAAGTGGATGAAACCCGGAGTAGCTACCTCGAGTGAATAAGTCTTCTTAGGTCGAGTGGGTTCCTACGAGCATCAAGTTTTCTCCACCGACTTAACATTGTCTTCTTTCCTCGAGTTTTCTATCTTCTTTGCTCGAGTTTTTGTACCTTCTTTGGTCAAGTTATGGGTCGAGTTGTCCATTGTTAGGCGATTTTGGAGGTCTTCCTTGAGAAATCAGCTTTCGGTGTAAATTACAAAGTTGTAGCCCTTCAAAATACATTTTCATCAATACTTGTTAGGGCATGTTTTTCGGTCCAATTTATTGGGTTCTTGGATATATATATATATATATAATTAAAAATACCAAAAGCTACCAAGCATCCTTAATTGTAAAGTGCTTGAACTATATTTTAAAAAGAAACGAAAATGTGTATTACATGCAAAAATACGATTGACTAAACTTAATTGATAAATAAACCATTAAAAATACTTTTGTAATTTAATAAATGAAAATAATAATAAAAAAAGTTATACACATCATATGTATTTTATTTTTATCTATCTATAGACACCCATATTATATATTTTAAAGATTTTTATTTGTGTTGTTTTTAATGATTGTGTATTGGTTTATGTAGTGCCTTTCATATTTCGATTTAAGTATTTTTTACGTGTAGTTTTTTTATTATTTGTAATGGGTTGTGTATTGTAATTTATATACTTCGATTTAAGTAATAAAGTATGTTTGTATGAAATATTGAATTAAGTTTTCTAAACTAATCAATTGTGCTTGTAATGTATTTCTTATATATATATATATATATATATCAAATATATACATATGATTATTATTTTTATTTTAAATATAATTATTTAAATATTAAATTAGAATTTCTAAATTATTTTTTAGGTAAATAAATATATTTACATGAAATATCATTTAAAAGTATATTTTATATCATACAAAAATATAAATTGATGAGAGTCTATATACAATTCATAGTAAAAATAAAGTAATAAAAATATAAGAAATACCTTTTTATAGGAATGCTTTGATAAAATGGGTAGAATTATATGAGATGCTTGAGTGAGTTTGCGGTGAGAGAAAATAAAAAAAGGTGTCCAAGAACCTAAAATAGAGGTGCTTTGATAAACATGGCCTTAGTTTGCTAATTCATTCTGAGGACTTCAGATGGTAACTTGATGTTCCTATTGAAGGTATGAAAAAATTCCTCTTTGGACATTTCCTTCTTCTTCCCTTAGTTCCATTTGCTTCTTGTAAATGTCCTAGCTTGCTTTCCTTTCTTCCTTAGCTTCTGAGGTAGATGATTATGTGATTATTGATCCTTAGGATAGTCACGATGATTGAATGTCTTCATTTAAGCTCTATTTGAGACCTAAAAGACCTATAAACACAAAAGACAAGGAGAGTAAACATCCTTTGACCTTTAAGGATTTAGCTAAGACGTAAATGTCTAAACCATGCAAAATTTGGTAATAACACATAAAAACACATCTGTAAACATTGCATCAAAACATGTTATCAACACTCACAAAGGTGTTCTTGCAAAAGTAGAATGTTTGATCAAAAAACAAATGAAAGATTTAAAAATAGGTGTTTTTGCTAGCTTCCTCTTACAAAAAGAGAGAATATTGTTCGCTCCCAAATGGGTGTAACAATGATGAACGATATAGTCTTAAATTTATACTTGTAATATAAGCCTGAACATATAAGTGAATCCCCTGTAATAGCTAGGATTTTCGAATTCTAAGTAATGTTGATTAACTTAATTAATTATTGATAGTAATTGACATATAACTCGCTAAAATTGCACAAGTGATGAGTATGAGTCCCACCGTTATGTTCTTGGCGTAATTTTGGACGTATGGAGAAATTTTACTTTTTCTCGCGGGTAATTATTTCTACCCTCCGGTGTTATTTGGAGCATTTGGGAGCTACAATTAATAAAAATGCAGTTGAGAGAAATTATCAGGACATCGGATATGTCCTAGATATGAAATAACATGGAGAGGCAAAACGGCCAAAAGAGTCGCTATTTCGTTTTTCAACGGGTAAGAAAGAAGGCTTAGGAATACACATTTTCTGAGGCAGTTGTGGAATAATTATCCCTACAGTATTACAGATTTATTATTCCAATCTCGAGAATTTTGGAGTCAGGGTTTTGACCCGCCTTTGGATCGGTTAAAGGATAATTATCGACTTCGCTAAAGGATAATTATTGTCTTCACTATAAATAGTGGAAAATCCATTATTAATTCATTTCCTTTCACGTTTCCTCATAAAAGCTCTGATTTCTCTCAACCTTCAAACTCAGATCTACTCTCTGTTTCTAATCCGATTTCAATTCCGTTTGAGTTTCTAGATTCCTCTCTTCATTCTCTTCATATCGGTACCAAGTTTCTGCATTTCCGAGCAGATGAAGTGCTTGTCGAGCATATATGTCACTAGACAGGTTCCGTTGCTCAGATTCCAGTGAATTTGATGTTGTCCATGAGTAGCCGGCGTCGTTGATTCCGAATCTTCTTTCAGATCATCAATCGGGTTAGTAACGAATAAGTTATGAATTTATTCGTTTTCCGTACTGCGATTTGCTCTAAATTGACTTTAGGCTTGTCAAAATGGATAATTAGAAATTCCATTATGGTCGTTATATTATTCTGGTGATTATGGGTTGTTTGTTTGATAAAATCTGATGACAGGTGGGTTTAGAAATTGCTTGCGGGCAAAACGTTATTCTGGCGAAATTTAATTAATTAATTAATTAATTAAATTATGATTAGAATTGAGATTGAGGAATGTTGATTAGATACTACCTTGAGATTTGAGGATATGTAAGTTATGTTGAGATATTGAGGTTTAGTTGGTTGTCAGGCTTATAGATTGAGTATGATCCTTATGGATCCCTTGGGTCTAGGTGTGACCTTTTTGATTGATAGGAGAATTGATATCTCTTTATGCCTTGTTATTAGGCAGTGTCCCTCTCAAGATTGGAGGTTGATCGTGGTTGTGATTGTACGAGATTGAGGTAAGTTCATAGCACTTACTTAGCTACCATCCTTATATTGGGTGTTAGCATGAGTGGTGTGTGTGTTATATGCTTGATATGATAGCATGTGATGTCGATTATTACCGACCTATGTTTTATTTATTGCCTCGTATGTGTGAATGTGATAACATTTCCCTTTCATCTCGCCGTGGAGTCTGGGAGGTTCTCTGACGTCAGGCCAGACTAGTTTTACAAGAAGGGCGCAATCCACTCCCATAGGGTACACGGGTTGTGTGACCAATACTACTACAGCTGGCTAGCAGGCCTAGAGGTGAGGATGATACATTCCTCGTGTCACTTAGTTTCATATATATATATATATATATATATATATATATATATATATATATATATATATATATATATATATATATATATATATATATATATATATATATATATATACATAAGATTTGAGTGAATGACTATTATATAAAGATGATAAAATGGGTAAATGTGTGACAACATGATTATGTGTTTATCTTTCATGATTTGTGTTTGTGCTTATGCATTACCTTATATACGTATGGTTATATAATGGTTTCATACCAAGTTGTAGATTTCTTGCAGGATAGGCGAGTTGTTGAGTGATCTGGCAGGGTGACAGGCCGAGGACACTCGTACATTAGGTGGTTATGGTTTTATGGATATTTTATATACCTCGTGCGTGAGGATGATATTTTGTATACCTCCTGTGTTAGGACAATGTTTTATACTCGGTTATGATCTTCTATACCTTTTGATGTATAATTTTATGTATTTGTTTTATATCTGTCAGTGCCATGTTTTTAGGTCTAGTGAACTTGTTGCCAGGCTAGGGTCAGGATCCATTGTGAGATCCTATCCCAATGTTGCATCCCGAGTCCCGCGGATTTGGGGTGTTACAGAGTTGGTATCAGAGCCTTAAGTTGACAACAATGGCACTAGCTACCTGCAATGAGGTCGGATGGATAAAATAAACGACACCCGAAAGGGGTCTGACGTTTTTAAAAGATTTTGGTTTTAAAAGTTGTTGTTTTGGGATAGAATGTACGAGAAGTCGTCACCTCTTCTGTGGATCTCAGTAGTATAGATATGTATATATATGTATTATGGATTGTATGTGGATGTGTTATACATATATATATATAAATATATATATATATATATATATATATATATATATATATATATATATATATATATATATATATATATATATATATATATATATATATATATATATATATATATATACATACATACAACATATATATAGCCTTATAAGTTAGGTGTGCATACCCCTCAGATGGCTCAGACTAGAGTAACATCTATATAAGGATGGGGTAGAGGTAGATCACCTCTTCCTCCGGTAGTGATAGGTCAGGGACCAGTTTCCGTTGTTGTTTCGCCTATAGCAGAGAACGAGCTTGAGAAAACTGATTACATCTCGATGAGTGGACTTGAGTTTCGAGAATATATACGCCAAGTACAAGAAGCTGCAAGAGAAGGTAGACCTATCTTGGGTTTACCAACATCATTGGGACCTACTGAATCTTCCAGATCAAAGAAGGAACAACAAACTGAACTAGTGTAAGTGATGAAGTAGATCCTTCAGGTGTTAGACAGAGTCTGGCCCATGGACGTTCGAGTGATCCCTTGTCCAGATGGACTTGTAGTGGGATGAGATCTTGTTTTAAATGTGGGGAGACTGGACACCTACGACCGAAGTGTAAGAGACCTTTAATGACGTGTTTTACCTGTGGTAAGATCGGACAATGATCGATTTTCTGTCGACAAAACAAGATATTGCATCAACAAGTTTCCTTCCATGCTGGTTGCTAAGGTTGAACGAAGAAGATCGAGTTTCCCTTCAGCCCCACAGGTTGTGAAGACGGGACGATTGTGATTCAACTATGGCGATCCAGGCCAATTGACTCCCTATTTGTCAACAAGGCAGTGTTCCTTCTCAGTTGGACTCTCCTCTTTCCGGTGTAGATGGAGTAGAGGCAGAGATCATGAAGATGACGTCAGTGATACCTGAAAAGCATAGACTCGAGTTATAAGCGGTGAGGTGTAGTGGAGTTGTTAATGTTAGTTGTTTTCTGGTACCATTCTTAGTAATAATTTACCTTTTTGAGTTCTTTTGGTGCTGGTGCTATGCCCTCTATTTTATGTATGTGTTGAACGTGGGTTTAGATGTGATATAGGGAGTACCCTTTTCTTAGGTTTTCTCAGTTGTTTTGTGTTCGCTCCAAACGGTGTGTGCAAGGATGCGAACCCGCAGTGTACGGGTCAATCGTAGTAAAAAGCAAGGAATTTCAGGGGTCGATCACAGGTACTTAGTGAAACAAAGTCGGAATAGGTAAGCTTTAGCAATTACCACAAAAGCAATTAAAACAATCAAGGATGATAAAAAGTCAATAAAAGAAATATGCAATTCTAGGGATTAAAGCATCTAGTTGTGGTTCCAACTCAAGATCTAAAGACAAGCGGACAAAGCTGAGGTTTTTGCAAAGGGAAGATGTTACTAAAGTGGAATAGATCACCGGGTAAATCTCACTACTCACTAATCCCAAACCGTAACTCCTATTACCGGGTAAGTCTCAAGGAATCAAGGAAAAGAACTATAACTTCAAACTAACACACCACCTAAGGGAATAGAATCAACCTTTACCGGGTAAGTCTCAAGCTAACTCACAAAGATGGAATGAAAGCATACTCTAACCCTAATAAAGGATAAACCATTATTACCTACACTTATGATCTTAGGTAAACAAACAAAGGAATTACCGGGTAAGTCTCATCCTAGGCTTGCATTGAACCAGGAAAGGTGTAATAAGAATAGGATTTGGCAAACTCTAACACTTAACTCTCAGTTTCGGATCAGATAAGTCACCTCAGTCAGCCAAATTCCACCCCGGCCGAGATGTTTATCGACTGAGCGAGATGCTTAGGGTTAAGGTAAAGACTCGAACTTTCAGGGTCCTACTGTGATTTAAGATTATTCTATCATTGTTTTTCCCACAACCTTCAGCCAATCACCCTAAAATCACACAAAGAGATTAGCCACTCATCATCATGAAAGTATTAATCAAATATATGAGAAGAAAGAGAATAATTGAACAAGAAAACCTTAAGAGAAAGGCTTCAATAATTGAATCAATTATAAAACCAACAAGCGTTCCTTGGATAGAAATCCAACAAGACAACAAAGAAGGGAATCTAAGATGATCTTACAAAATCCCTTCAAAAAGCTATAAAAGCTATAGACTTTCTTCCTTTAACCTTCAAAAAGGTTCTTCAAATCTCCCTACTAGAGTATGGCTGTAGCGGTGTATTTGGATGTATGCAGGATGTTCAGGGTGATAGCGGATGTTTTTTGGTGTAAGCGGGTTTTTCAGCCGTTAGCGGATGTTGGATTTGTGGGAAATCCGACCCTTTTTATAGGAAAAGTACTCTCCAAAGATAAGATATCTTAGAAAGATCTCTTCCCATAAAAATAGGTAAAATATATGGTCTAACTTATCTTCTTCCTTCCAGGAATCCAGCCCAAAAAAATATAAGATCCTCTTTCCAAAGATAAAAGATCTCAGCCAAGAATAAAATATTCTCGCCGAGTCCCAGGTGTTCGCCTCGGTCGAGTCGGCTCGTCTGGATCACCTCGGTCGAGGTGACTCTGTAGTCAACCGAGGTGAATCACAACTGAATGTGAAATCTCTCAAATCTGGTTCAAAGTGAATCTCTAATCCATGGCTATGCTTCCTGGATGTTTCCTTAAGCTCCTAAATGTAGCTCCAATGACTCCATAGCTCCTTTTGCTCCTTTTTGATGCAAAACGTGCCATTTTACCCACGATTACAACAAAATTAGGTGTAGACCTCGATTCCCGCAAAGGTAGATGAAATGACAATATAATCACATAATATACATACAAACATGCAGATTATTGAAGATAAAACGTCTAAACAAACCCCAAAATATAGACAATAATTCATGCTATCAAAATACCCCATACTTAGCCCTTGCTTGTCCCCAAGCAAGTTCCGCATATAAAATACAAGATAGAATGGATTATAAGTCATAAAAATCAATGAAAAAGTCTTTCAAAAACATTTTAATGGTGTGCTACAATCATAGATCACTCTAAGAGAATACTTCATGGAATTTAAAATCAAAACATGCTTAAAACATTTCATAAATAAGAGAAAGTTGTTCATCTTTGCATAAAATCATAGAATGCATAATAAATCATAATTATCGAAATTAATAATGTATAATCCAGTTTAAACCACTAAGTCAATCAACAAGCTCGAGGTCTCAAGGGCTTCCCAAAAGAAAGGTTAAGAAACGTGTAGGGTAGGGATGTATATAAGGTAATGTGGTGCTAGAATCCGGGAAAAGGATATCACTTCACTTCCACTTTCACTTCACTTTCAACATCATCCACCAATAAGCTTTGCTTATTTCACACTTTTTCTTTTTTACTTTACTTTTTGGGATGCATGGACAGAGGTGCACAATAACCGAAGCCTAGGAAATCAGCAATCATCAATTTCTTGAGATGCATCAAACCCTTGATGCACATACCATGACCCGTTAGGAATATCGCTCAATCCGACTTTCGCAAGACACAAACACCTGGCTATGTGAATGGTGCCGAGTTACTCATCATCTTGATTGACTTCCCCAAACCTTTTTATTGCTTTCTAACACTTTCACTTCCAGCCAACTTCTCAACTTTTGCTTCACTTGCTTTCACCACTTTGCTTGCTTCCAAATTCCCGGATAGGTAAAGAGAGGCAAAAATGTATATGAGGGGCTAAGCATGATCAAGAAGAAGAAGAGAGAAGAATGAATTGCCTTGGTCTTTCCAGGAAGAAAGTGAGAGAACTCATAACGTGGTGTCAACCTTCAAATTCAACATAATTTGGATAAAAACAAAGTATTAAACATGCCAAAAATTTTAAACAAAGCATTTAGCAACTTAAACATATCATAAAACCTTTCGAACACATAAAGATTTCAAAATCAATCAGTAAACAAGATCTTCACTGAGATCATCTCCAGATAAGAAGCACAAAACGTTTTGAAAACTCTCAGTTAAACCACCTCGGTCGAGGTGTTCTAAATCAGCCGAGGTGAAGTACCTCATTTGGCCAGAACTGCCCCGGTCGAGGTCAAAATTTTTTTTTTTCTGTCCAGTTTTTGACGTTTTTCTCAATCAAATAACCTGTATGCATGCATGTAATCTCAAATAAAACCATAGAAGCAAAATAAAGCATAAATATCCGATAAAGTCGAGTCATACATCACATAAGTCAAATAATACATAAACACCCCATACTTGGGACACACTGTCCTAGTGGGTCAAAATAAGTCTAAAGAAAATAAAGTACTCACCGGACAAAGGTGAGCTGCATAATAAATAAGAAAGAAAATCCTGCAGGCTCTCAATAATCACGATCCGGTGGTGGTGGTGGTGGCGCATACGGATACTGGGATGGGTGAAATGGATAACCCATAGTCTGCTAAAACTGGATCTCCATCATCCGGCGCTGATAGTGCTAGCCCTCCAACATCTGATGAGTCCAGCAGTCGATCTCTCGGTGTTGGGCGTCAAACCTTTCCTGGATGTCTACAGTCAGGGCAGCATAGGAGTCTATCATCTGATCCGTCAGATCATCAATCCGACGGTGAGCGTCTGGATCTCTCTGTCGGCGTATCCTACGCCTAGCAGGGCGTACTGGTGATGCAGCCGGCGCGGTCTCAGTCTCGTCATCGTCTAAGTCAATGACCGGCGCACTAGTCCCAACGGTATCAGTCCCTATATCCATAGGAACTCCACCATCCCTATCATCATCATCAGCAGCAGCCTCCTCAACCTCATCCTCCTCAGTTGGTGGAGCTGCTGCCTCCCTCGCATCCTCCATCAGTGGGATCCAAGCAGTCTGCCAATAGTGCGGATCATGCACTGAGAACTGGGGTGACCATCTGATCCCCTGTGGTGCAGTCGGCTCCCATGGCATAGCTACGTACGGCGTAGTGAGTCCTCGGGGAACCAATATCCTCCGAGTAATCATCTCCTAAAGTCCTAGCGGCTTGGCAGCAGCCACCATGGTACATGCGCTGAGATCCATATCCTGGTAACTCGTTGTGTGAGTCACAATGCCTCCGCAGCAGATATCGCCCTTCGCCTTGGCCTTGATCTTGTGCAGATCCTTTGCTAACATCAAGCCAAAGTGTGGAATCCCTCCAGTCACCATGCAGTATAGGCTAAACAGCTCCCCCTGTCTGACCTTTTGGGGCGTCTCAGTACGCGCCAGAAGAGTCTCACTAAAAATCGTGTGAGCTAACCTAAAAGCTAGGTGAAATATAATACGCTCCCTGGAGTCTCCAAGGCGTCATCTATCTGCGTGCTTAACTACATGAGCAATCTGTCCCCAGAACTCCCTAGCTACAACTCGGGAGGGAAAATCAATAGCAGTCGGGGCCGGGAAACCAAAGATGTCTCACCAGTACTCTAAAGGAACTAAGAAGTTCAGGTTCATCAACCGGTACTTCACAGAACGCTCTATGGGAAGGTAGGTGAAGGAGCTAACAAACTCCATAGTCGGCTCTAAGTAAGCCGGTGCTCGGATCTCAGTGAACTGCTCAAGGCCCACCATAGAAATCATCCGTCTCAAATCTCCATCCACATGGAGACAATCAAATGTAGAAATGTCCAGGAAGCGAGGTGCAATCACTAGACGGGCCACAATGTGGTCATAATCAACCTGGTGTCTCTCGTGGATCACCGGTCTAGTGCGTCTAGAGAAAGAAGAAGAAGGGGAAGGAGAGGATCTGTCCCTCAGGACCAGCTGTCTATCTGAACTCATCTTTTCTGAAACCTGTCAGACCACCTCGGTCGGCCTGACAACTCTGTAGAACACCTCGGCCGAGGCACAGGCCGACTGGACCGAGGCGAAAAACTGCGCGACTAATTTCCTCAAAAATCCAGTTCTTTTCCCCCAAAATCACTACAACTGGTTCCTATGGGGTACTTAATCTGTTTCTCAGCAAATGCAGGGGCAACCAAAGCCCAAATTGAAGGAAAACAGTGGGGAAGAGCGAGGTTAGGGTTTTTTTTATATTTACCCCAATTTGGTCGATTCGGTTCGTTTTTCTTGCAGATTAGCACTTGCACTGGGATCCTCTACTCTTTCTTTGCAATTTGGAAGCAAGAATCGTCGAAATCGATCGAAGAACGGCGAAGGGCGTGCCGTAGTCGAGGAGAAGGTAAAGGAGGAGAGAGAATTCTCAGCCCCCTTTTATACCCTTTTCTGGAACTATTGTCACCTCGGTCAAGGTGGTCTCGACTGGACCGAGGTGGTTCTTCAGAAACCCTAGTCGCCTCGGTTGCTCAAGAATCATCTCGGTTGAGGTGCTGTGACAGCAACCGAGATGTGCCTCAGTCAAACTCCGTCTTCTTGAATTCTCGAACTTCTGTCCTTCCAGTTGTGCTCCTGGTTTGTATTCTTTCCTTAGATGTCACCTGTTGTCTGTCTAGGACGCCAAACACAAAATAAGCAAAGCAAAAGCAAACTATCTAAGCTAGACTAGAAAAAGGGAAAAGAAAGCAATACCTTAGGTTGCCTCCCAAGAAGCGCTTGATTTAAGGTCGCTAGTTGGACCGTACGGCGTCTCTCATACGAGGTATAGTGGTGCAACCTCCTCAACCGGAACTTCCGGTATGTATTTCTTAAGTCTATGACCATTGACCTTGAAGCTTCCACTCGTTTCGCCCCATATCTCAACTGCACCATGAGGAAAAACATGTTTCACAACATAAGGTCCGGTCCATCTAGATTTCAACTTACGTGGAAAGAGGCGGAGGCGGGAGTTGAAGAGTAGAACTAAGTCTCCTTCCTTAAGCTCCTTAGGGATGATACGCTTGTCATGCCATCTCTTCGTCCTTTCTTTATAGATTTTGGCATTCTCATAAGCGTTCAAACGCAGCTCCTCCAGCTCGTTGATGTCCAATAGCCGCTTCTCTCCGGCTTCCTTGATGTTGAAATTCAACCATTTGATTGCCCAATATGCTTTGTGTTCTAACTCAACAGGCAAATGACAAGACTTCCCATATACTAAATTATAAGGGGTGGTACCAATGGGAGTCTTAAATGCGGTCCTGTAAGCCAAAAGAGCGTCGTCCAATTTCATGGACCAATCCTTCCTCGTCCTAGAGACGGTCTTCTCCAAAATTGCTTTAATATCTCTATTCGAGATTTCGACCTGTCCACTAGTTTGAGGGTGATAAGGGGTTGCTACCTTGTGGGTAACCCCATACTTCGATAGAAGTGCCTTAAACTTCCGGTTGATGAAATGCGTCCCTCCATCGCTGATGATGATACGTGGAGTTCCAAAACGTGGAAAGATAGTCCTGTTAAAGAACTTCACAACCACCTTGGCGTCATTAGTGGGAGAAGCCATGACTTCAACACATCTAGAGACGTAATCAACTTCTAGAAGAATATAGAGGTTTCCTCCGGAGGATGGGAAAGGTCCCATGAAGTCTATTCCACATACATCAAAGATTTCCACCTCTTGAATGTTATTAAGTGGCATTTCGTTCCTCCTAGATAAGTTCCCTATTCTTTGGCATGCATCACAAGAGAGAACAAACGATTGCACATCCTTAAATAATGTAGGCCAAAAGAAACCGGCACGTAATACCTTAGTGCATGTCTTGTTGGCGCTAGCATGTCCTCCGCAAGGAAGTGAATGACAATGCCGTATGACGCTATTAACTTCATCTTCCGGAATGCATCTTTGAAGCATCCCATCCGGCCCGCGCTTGAATAGCAGCGGTTCATCCCAGTAGTAATGGCGTACGTCCTTGAAGAATTTCTTCCTTTGAGCGTACGTCAATCCAGGTGGTGTTTCCTTGCAAACAAGATAATTAACAATATCAGCATACCAAGGTCCTTCATTATCAGAAAGTTGGTGGATAGAATGTTCCACCAATTGAGGATGAATGTCAGAGAAGGGAGTAAGAAGTTTGTTATTTTCAGTAGTCTCCGTTGACATCATCTCGCCTTCGACCTCGGTCGAGGCGCAGAGGCGTTGACCGAGATGTTCTTCAGTCGCCTCGCTTGGTCCAGAAAGTGCCTCGGTCGAGGTACTGCATCTGGAACCGAAATTGGAGATCTTTGTCTCCTGGATTAGTTTCTCAGTTTTAGCTCCTGGATCTTCTTCCAGTGCCTTTAAGCTTTGTATATCTGCATCACAAAAAGCATCTATACCTTCCTCCATTAAACTAAAACTAATAACTTTCTCAAGTGGATCGTTAATAAGGATAGAGCTCACCAATTCTCTTGATTCTTCTTCATCATAGATGTTGAAGATATCATCTCCTAGCTGCTCTCCCTTCATGGCCGCAAGTAATGCGAACTCCACTTCATCTCCGCCAATATTGAATTTCAACTTGGCGTTCTTACAATCCACATTGCAACCCGAAGTTGGTAGAAATGGCCTCCCGAGAATGATAGGAACAGGATAATCTGCGGGAATATCAAGTACAACAAAGTCTATAGGTAAATAGAAGTTACCTAACTTAACCGGAACGTCTTCCAAAATTCCCACGGGATGGGTAATGGAGCGGTCCGCCATGTATAATCGAATCTTCACCGGCTTGGGCTCTCCAAGTCCGATCTTCACACATAGCTCCAACGGAATGATGCTCACGCTGGCTCCTAGATCACATAAGGCTTCACAAGTGACATCCCCAACTTGAATGGGAATGCAAAATGAGCCGGGATCTCTCAACTTGGGTGGCATCTTCTCTTTCATGATTTGTATGAGCTCCGAGGATTTAGATGTCATCCTTACTTCACCAAAGTCTTCCAGCTTCCTCTTCCTTGATAGGATCCCTTTTAAGAACTTCCCATAGGCGGGAATCCCTAGAATAGCATCAAGGAAAGGAATATTAATGTGTAGTTTATTCATCAAGTCAAGGAACTTACCAAAGTGCTTGTCTAGATGTGCTTTGGCCCTTGACTAGGGGAATGGAAGTGGTGGTTTATATGCAGGAGGTGGAATATAAACTTCAGTTTTCTCCTCCGCTTTCTGTGGCTCCACCTCGGTTGGCATCTCGGCCGAAGTGTTCTTCGACTGCACCTGGACCGAGGTGGTCTTCGTCGGTATTGGCACCGACCGAGGTACTGGATTTGTAGTCTTCAGTCCACTCCTCGTCGTTATGGCCATGATCTGGCCCTTAGGGTTGCTTTCCGTTCTTGCTGGAAGCTTCCCTGGATCTCTTGGCGTTTCATTCGCCCTACTAGCAAGTTGTTATTCAAAGGCTTTTTGGGCCTTCGAAAATGAAGTCATGGATGTCTCCATAGCACTAAGCTTGATCAAGATAGCCTCCAGCACTGCGTCTTTCTTTTCCGGCTGGGACGAACTTGATCCTTGCCCCTGGCTCTTTAATGGGGTAGAAGAAGAAGAAGGGAAAGAGAGGAAAGGATTAGAGGAATCTTTAGAATTGGAGTTAGAATGATTGTTACCCGAATTTTGGTTGTTCGCCCTCCAATTATTGCTGTTGGATCCTCTATTGTTGTTGTAGTTGTTGTTCCGGGAACCGTTGTTGTTGTTACGGTATCCATTGTTGTTGTTCCTTGATCCTTGATCTTCCTTCTTTGTTTGAGCAACCAAGAGTTCCTTCAATTGCTTCACGTCATTCTTCAAAGACGTGAGTTGATTGTTGTTAGGCGGAGCATCTTGAAAGTTAACTCTTTTAACTCCACCTTCAGCTCCTTGGTGGGTATATTTCTCCATATCCAAAGCTTGCTTCTCTATAAAGTCCCAAGCTTCGTCAATCGCCATGTCCATAAATGTACCGGCGGATGGTAGTTGGAGGTTGAACCGGGTGCTTCCGTCCAGTCCCTTGAAGTATATCTCCAACAATTCTATCTTTGGAATCCCATGATGTGGGCAATCCAAAAGAATGTCTTTAAACCTCTCCCATGACTTGGACAAGCTCTCCTTGTCCTTCATAATGAATGCATTAATCTTCCCTCTCATTTCAGCGGTCTTAGAGGGGGGAAAGAATTTAGTCAAGAATTCCGTAGTCATCTCCTCCCAAGTACTGATTTTTCCTGGTGGAAGAGATTGATACCAAGTAAGAGCTCTAGCTTTTAAAGAAAAGTAAAAAGGTCTTAGCTTGTAGTTGTTGTTATCTATTCTTGAGGGTCTCAAGGTCTCCATCAAGATCTCATAGTTTTGCAGATGTTGATGCGGAGATTCCTTCTCTAGCCCTCCAAACTGGCATTGGCGAATCATGGAAAGAACTTGCGGTCGAAGTTCGTAGTCATGGTCCGCCGGATCTCCTAGGTTAACTCCAGGACGCCTCAGTTGTTGATTAGGGTCCATCCTTTGCCCTAGGGTTTGCGGGATTCCTGCAAAAAGAGCGCCTAGGACTGGCATCCGAGGTGGAAGTACATCGGCCGTGGCATTTGGTATTGGGACCTACCTCGGTCGAGGGTCTGGAACTGGATCCTGTATCGGTCGAGGATCGGGAATAGGGTCTTTCATCGGTCGAAGTAGATACTGGTCTCGTAAGGCTGCCATGTCTGCTTCGATCACTTCAGTCCTGGTACGAGTTTCTTCTTTCTCCTGCCACAGATCTTCCCTGCTGAGGCGTAGCTGTTCTAATACCTCCTTCAATTCGGCCTCAAGATCGCGATTGTCTTGGTTGGCCATCTTCGCTTCTCTCAAGGGTTGTTTATATGTCTTTTCTGGTTCGGGATCGTAAGGAACGATTTCCTTCCCAGTGCGGGTTCTTCGCATAAATCTAAGAAAAGAACCTGCGAAAGTCACTCAAGTAAAGTGGTTAGTAGACACGGGCCAAGTGCCCCAAAAGCGTACCGCAACCGGATCGGTCTAGACCAAGTCCCCGGCAACGGCGCCAAAAACTTGTTCGCTCCAAATGGTGTGTGCAAGCTTTAAATTTATAACCCTAGATGTAAGCTTAAAACAAGGATGCGAACCCGCAGTGTACGGGTCAATCGTTGTAAAAAGTAAGGAATTCCAGGCGTCGATCACAGGGACTTAGTGAAACAAAGTCGGAATAGGTAAGCTTTAGCAATTACTAACCACAAAAGCAATTAAAACAATCAAGGATGATAAAAAGTCAATAAAGGAAATATGCAATTCTAGGGATTAAAGCATCTAGTTGTGGTTCCAACTCAAGATCTAAAGACAAGCGGACAAAGCTGAGGTTTTTGCAAAGGGAAGATGTTACTAAAGTGGAATAGATCACCGGGTAAGTCTCACTACTCACTAATCCCAAACCGTAACTCCTATTACCGGGTAAATCTCAAGGAATCAAGGAAAAGAACTATAACCTCAAACTAATACACCACCTAAGGGAATAGAATCAACCTTTACCGGGTAAGTCTCAGGCTAACTCACAAATATGGAATGAAAGCATACTCTAACCCTAATAAAGGATAAACCTTTATTACCTACACTTATGATCTTAGGTAAACAAATAAAGGAATTACCGGGTAAGTCTCATCCTAGGCTAGAATTGAACCAGGAAAGGTGTAATAAGAATAGGATTTGGCAAACTCTAACACTTAACTCTTAGTTTCGGATCAGATAAGTCACCTCGGTCAGCCAAATTCCACCCCGGCCGAGATGTTCATCGACTGAGCGAGATGCTTAGGGTTAAGGTAAAGACTCGAACTTTCAGGGTCCTACTGTGATTTAAGATTATTCTATCATTGTTTTTCCCACAACCTTCAGCCAATCACCCTAAAATCACACAAAGAGATTAGCCACTCATCATCATGAAAGTATTAATCAAATATATGGGAAGAAAGAGAATAATTGAACAAGAAAACCTTAAGAGAAAGGCTTCAATAACTGAATCAATTATAAAACCAACAAGCGTTCCTTGGATAGAAATCCAACAAGACAACAAAGAAGGGAATCTAAGATGATCTTACAAAAACCCTTCAAAAAGCTATAAAAGCTATAGACTTTCTTCCTTCAACCTTCAAAAAGGTTCTTTAAATCTCCCTACTGGAGTATGGCTGCAGCGGTGTATTCGGATGTTTGCAGGATGTTCCGGGTGATAGTGGATGTTTTTTGGTGTAAGCGGGTTTTTCAACCGTTAGCGGATGTTGGATTTGTGGAAAATCCGACCCTTTTTATAGGAAAATTACTCTCCAAAGATAAGATATCTTAGACAATAATTCATGCTATCATTTTGGGATCAGAGGTATCCGCGAGATGTGTGTTAGCCCAGTTGTATCCGGACTTATGATTTTCTCTTGTAGACTTCTTTGTTATGTTTTTGAACTGAGGAAATAGTGGATCGAGTAGATCGCTATAAGTGTAGTGTAAACTATGATGGATGGACCATATTGACGATTGTTATGATGGATTAGATTGTCACCTTTCTTGTGATAGAGATCTTGAAGGATGTGTATTGTTCTCAGTAATGAGGCTGCTTGCGTGAGCCTATGAGGCCTTCTGATGTATGTAATGAGTAATACGAGAGTCTTGGTAATATGAGGATTTCTGAGTATGTTTGATATACCATCTAGTCTATGGTATGAAAGAGCTTGGATTCCGGCATCAAGTTCGAGCTGGAACATTTGAATGATTTTGAACATGTCCATGTTTTCGTATGGAAGTAGGAATGTTGTGGCTGTGCGCGAATTTTTGAGAGTAAGTAAGATGATTATTGAGAATGAGTGTTCATTACCCCACATGGATGAATTGAATGATTTTTTGCAAGGAACTTCTTAGTTTTCCAGATAAGAGTGGAGACTTGGATATCACCGGATGATAATGAGCGAATAGGATGTGCCCAAAACGGCATTTCGGACTCGGTATGGCCACTACGAGTTATAGTGATGTCATTCGGGCTCACAAAAACACCGCCACATATATGGTGAGGAATGAAGTTTTATTAACTTAATGGATCCGCTGTAGTGAATTTTTGTAGATGATATCCTAGTGTACTCTCAGAGTTCAGAGGGACACGCAGAACATTGGAGAATATTATATGAGTCTTGTAAGATTAAGAGTTGTATGTTAAGTACGAGTTGGAATATGTGACCTAACCTTTTGAAATCGTGTGACTTGTTGAAGGAATTTAGATTGTTTTGAGAAGGATTATAACTTTTGTAGTTGGAACAATACCAACGAATGTCGATGAAGTTCATAACTTTCTAAAGTAGCCTTTTCGGAGTAACCAAATATTATCGTTGTCTTTGGAGGAGTTTATATGATATCTTGATCATGTATATGTTTGTTGAGAAGACTATTTGATTTGTATAGTCCGAGCCGTGTTCTTATCGATTAAGGAGCGGAAGAAAGATGGACTTCTACTCCTATGTTAGCACATCCATAGGGCACTGGTGGTTTTGTGTAGTATGATGATGTTTCAATCTTGGCTAAGATGTGTGTTGATGTAGAGGGGAAGAGTTATTGCATATGTGTCTCGAAAATTGAAGACGTATGAGGAGAACTACCCGACTCATGATCTAGAGTTAGCAGCGGTAGTCCATGCTTTGAAGATTTGGAGACATTACTTGTATGGTGCTATATGTCAGATCTTTATATACCATAAGAGTCTGAAGTATAGTTTTACGCAGCGGGAACTGAATAACCGCCAGCGTAGATAGTTTGAGCTAACCTAGGATTTTGACCTTGAGATTCTGTATCATCCAGGGAAGGCGAACGTTTTTGCCGACGCCCTGAGTAGGAAGACGCCTCGAGAGAAGGCGATTGCGAGATTGATAGTTCAACCTCAGCTTCAGAGGGATCCTTCTTGGCTAGGGTTGGGCATCCAGTTTCTTGATGAGGATCCCCAGCTATACGCTTTAGAGGTTCTACTGGATCTGTTGGGCGAGATCTAACAGAGGTTGGGGACCTACTCGACCCTGATGAGGATGTCTCGTGGTGAGGCACCATAGTTCTGCATAGGAGCAGCTGGAGTAATGAGACGCCATGACTGCGTCTGTGTACCTGCTAACGCAGAGCTGAGGCAGAGGATTTTACAGGAGGCTCATTGTACACCTTGCTCAGTACATCTAGGTACGAGTAAGATGTACCATGATGTGAGACGAACATACTGATTGGGAGGGCTGAAGCCGATGTAGCCAGATTTGTGGCATAGTGTGTAAAATGTCAACAGGTCAAGATAGAGCATTACAGACCTAGAAGTGGGCTTCACGCATTGCTAGTGCCGCAGTGAAAATGGGAGGATGTCTCCATGGATTTTGTGACCGGATTGAGGCCTAGTAGGAGTGTTGATGCTATCTGGGTTGTTGTTAATAGACTGATGAAGACTGCACGTTTTATTCCTATCAAAGAGATGTGGCCAGTGAGCAGATTAGCTGAGAAGTACACTAGGCAGATATGAGACTCCATGGTGTACCGAGGACGGTCGTCTCTGATGGAGACGGACGATATCTTCGAGATTTTGGTAGTAGATTCACACTGCTTTGTGTACAAGTCTACACTTCACGAATGCGTTTCACCCCATACTAATGGTCAGTCAGAGAGGACCATCCAGACCCTTGAGGATATGCCGCGACCTGTTGTGTTGGATTGGGGACAAGGATGGTCAGATTACCTCCCATTGGTTGAGTTCTCATACAACAACAACTGACATGAATCTATTGGGATGCCCTTATGAGGCACTGTATGGGCATAGATGCCGTACACCTTTATGTTGGGATGAGCCTACCAGTACCAGTGGGATAGCAGCAGAGAAGATTCAAGATGCTATGGATCGAGTAGTGCTGTTTAGGAAGAGGATGGTGGGGGCACAAAGTCGCTAGAAATCGTATGTAGACAAGAGGCTTCGACCTCTAGTTCAGAGTGGGAGCTCATGTCTGGCTGAGAGTATCTCCGACGCGAGACGTCAGACGTTTTGGCATAAAGGGGAAGCTGAGTCCCCAATATGTTGGTCCTTTTGAGATACTTGACAGAGTTGGGAGGGCAGCCTACAGATTAGCATTGCCTCCGAGCTTAAAGGGTGTTCACCTTGTATTTCATTTGTCTCAACGGAGGGAGTATATACCAGATCCGAGACACATTGTGAGTTATGATGATTTGGTGGTTAAGCCTGACCACACCTTTGCAAAGCATCCTATTGTAGTCTTAGAGCAAGGTGTGAGACGCCTGCATTCGAAGGACATTCCCATGTTGAGGATACAATGGTCGAGACGAGGACCTGAGGAGGCTACATGGGAGACAGAGGATAGTATCCACAGGAACTATCCAGATTTTTATGTTGACAGAGATGCACCTGTAGGATCACCGAGTAGATTTTAGTGCTATCTTGGTGAGTGACGTGATTATGTGATTATGTGCTGATATGCCTTGGTGTGTTTATTTTCGTGCTAGCTGTGATGTGATATATGATCTTATTAGATCTTGATGTGCTAGCGCGATTTACGATTATAGCTGGAGATGGTTCTTTCCTCCAAGCTACCTGAGTGTGATTAAGATTTAGCTGGAGACGGTTCTTTCCTCCATGCTATCTGAGTGTGATTAGGATTTGCTGGAGATGGTTCTTTCCTTCACGCTATTTGACGGACATAGTATCGCTGGAGATGTTTTTCATCCATGCCTTGGGTTATAAGTATGATATGGCTAGATATGTGTTTCCTCTATGCCATGTGATATGATTATGGCAAGAGATGTGTTTTATCTATGCCTTGTGATGGGATTATAGGTTGGCTAGAGATGGTTTTCCTCTATGCCTTTGGATAGCGTTATGAGCTTGTTGCTAGAGTTGGTGATTCCTCAATGCTATGTTTTTAGGTTATAGATTGTTATAGGTTGATACCTTTGAACAGAGATGTGATACCTCCGATAGAGACAGTGTTTATACCTCGACGTATGGGTCCGAGAGGATTTGGGAATTGTTCAAGTTTCGGGACAAAACTTTTTTAAAAGGGTGCGTGATGTAATAGCTAGGATTTCCGAATTCTAAGTAATGTTGATTAACTTAATCATTGATAGTAATTGACATATAACTCGCAAAAATTGCGCAAGTGATGAGTATGAATCCCAACGTTATGTTCCTGGCGTAATTTTGGACGTATGGAGAAATTTTCATTTTCCCCCCGGGTAATTATTTTTACCCTCCGGTGTTATTTGGAGTATTTGAGAGCTCCAATTAATAAAAATGCAGTTGAGAGAAATGATCAGGACATCGTATATGTCCTAGATAAAAAATAACATGGAGAGGCAAAATGGTCAAAAAAGTCGCTATTTCGTTTCTTAACGGCTAAGAAAGACGGCTTAGGAATACACGTTTTCCGAGGTAGTTGTGGAGTAATTATCCCTACAATATTCCAAATTTATTATTCCAATCTCGAGAAGTTTGGAGATGGGGTTTCAACCCGGCATTGGAACGGTTAAAGGATAATTATCGACTTCGCTAAAGGATAATTATCGTCTTCACTATAAATAGCGGAAAATCCTTTATTAATTCATTTCTTTTAATGTTTCCTCATAAAAGCTCTGATTTCTCTCAACCTTCAAACTCAGATCTACTCTCCGTTTCTAATCCGATTTCAATTCCGTTTGAGTTTTCGCATTCCTCTCTTCATTCTCTTCATATCGATACCGAGTTTCTTCATTTCCGAGCAGATGAAGAGCTGGTCGAGCATATATGTCACCAGGCAGGTTTCATCACTCATATTCCGGTGAATTTGTTGTTGTCCATGCGTAGCCTGTGTCGTTGTGATTCTGAATCTTCTTTTAGATCGTCAATCGGGTTAGTAACGAATAAGTTATGAATTTATTCGTTTTTCGTATTGCGATTTGGCCTTAGTTGACTTTTGGCTTGTCAAAATGGATAAACATAAATTCCATTATGGTCGTTATATTATTCTGGTGATTATGGGTTGTTTGTTTGATGAAATCTGTTGACAGGTGGGTTTAGAAATTGTCTGCGGGCAAAACGTTATTCTAGCGAAATTTAATTAATTAATTAAAGGTTAGTTAATTAAATTAGGATTAGAATTGAGATTGAGGAATGTTGATTAGATACAACCTTGAGATTTGAGGAATTGCGAGTTCTGTTGAGATATTGAGGTTTACTTGGTTGTGAGGCATGTTGATTGAGTATGATCCTTATGGATCCCCTGGGTCTAGGTGTGACCTTTTTGATTGATAGGAGTATTGATATCTCTTTATGCCTTGTTATTAGGCAGTGTCCCTCTCAGGATCGGAGGTTGATCGTGGTTGTGATTGTATGAGGTTGAGGTAAGTCCATAGGACTTACTTAGTTATCATCCTTATATTAGGTGTTTGCATGAGTAGTGTGTGTGTTATATGCTTGATATGATAGCATGTGATGTCGATTATTACCGACCTTTTTTTTATTTATCGCCCCGTATGTGTGGCTGTGATAACCTTTCCATTTCATCCCGCCGTGGTGTCTGGGAGGTTCTCTGACGTCAAGCCAGACTATCTTTACAAAAAGGGCGCAATCCACTCCCATTGTAACACCCCGAATCCGCTGGACTCGGAGTGCCATATTGGGCTAGGATCTCATAGTGGATCCTGACCCTAGCGTGACAACAAGTTAACTGGACCTTACAACATGACACTAACATATATAAAACAAATTCATAAAACTATATAAACTGTACAACCAAAAGGTAATGTTCGCCACTTAGCGTGCGTGCAAATAAGCTTTAAATTTATAAAACTAGAATCAAGCAAGCGAACCCGCAATGTACGAACACAGGGATTTGGGGGGTTAAATCCAGCTATAAATCGTCAAGCAAGTAAGATATAAGGACAGAGTTAAGGTATGCAAAGGTATACGAATGTAAGGTAATCGTACGGTGAAGTTCCAAAAACCTTATATGACTCACCTAGAAGACACTCTCTATAAAGGTTGTTGAGGCTTTAGTATAGAAAGGTTCTAAAGGTAAGAATTAACATCAAATACCCAAACTTGTAATCCAAGAATCAAGACTAACGAAACCGATTAAGGTTGTGACACTCAGAATCGAGGTAGAGGTTGTTGAGGCTTCACTACCACCTAGAAAAGGCAAGCCAAGACTAAGTTAAAGCAAATCTTTAACTTTGGATTAAAGTAAAAGCAAGTTCGTAAACTAACACAAAATTACGGGTAGTTCCTGAGTTCCACGGTCCTGGAAGCTCGAGAACAGACCGTGGATTAGGTTCGTCGGCGATTCTCTCTAACTCTCAGGGTCCAATCTATTTACGATCGATCTATCATCATCTAAGCCACAACTATCAACCCTTCACCTTAGAATTATTAAAGGGTTTTAGCCAACAATAGTCATATTGATATCAAATTCAAGATTTAAAAGAATGAAAGATGAAAACTTCCGAAAACCTTGAATAACTCTCAAATCAATCTCAAATCCACAAATCAAGAACAATAACGTCAATAGATTCGGAATAATGCAAACAATCACAATCTTAGATAAGAACGAAGAACGGGATGTCAATCTGTCTTCAAATCAAACCTAAATGAGAAGCGAAATCTCAATAGCAAAGCGCAAATCTCTCAATCCCAATCTCCGCCAAAATGCGAAATTAGGGCAAATCCAAGTGTAAGCGAAAGTGCGTCTAAGCGTAAGCGAAGGTGACGGAATCTCTCTTCTCCCGTCCTTTTATAGTGTAAGTTAAAATATTGGCCCGGCCCAATTGCGTAGGAGATCGTGGCTTGAAGTATGGCGTAAAAGATCGCCAGAATCACGGTCGTGGAAGGGTTCCACGACCGTAATTTAGAGCGTGGAAATTGGTCACGGTTTGTTTCAATCCTTCCACGGCCGTAGAAGTTGCTAGAATGAACCACGCTTCCCTTGCCAAGGTTCCACGGCTGTGGACTTGAACGTGGAATGTAGTACGGCCGTATTTTAGAGCGTGGTTTAGGGGTAAACCGTAATTCTTCCTTTCCTCGTGCTATTCTTCAAGTTAGCACCTTCCTTAGCTCCTAGAGATGTCCTCAATCCTTGGACATGCTCGATCAAACTCCATCCTCGCTCAATCCGTTCGGAAATAGCTCTTAATTGCCTACAATCAACATAAAGCTTGTGTAGACCTCTATATCGACAATATAGGCAAACTAACTCACAAATGCATCAATGCTTAATCAATGACTATCAATATGGATGAAATACACTTAGAAAACGTGCCTAAAATATCACAATATTTCATGCTAACAGGTAACAACATCATAACCGAGTATAAACAACAAAATCCTCACACAAGAGGTAACAAAATATAATCCTCACGTAGGAGGGAAACATAACAATCCCAAAAGACCACAACCATCCTATTTACAAGAGGTCCTCGGCCTGCCACCCTGCTAGATCACTCAGCAGCACGCCTATCCTGTAGGGCATATACAACATTGTAAAAAGCTAACCATACATTTGTAAGGTAATGAATAAGCACAAGCTCAATCATGAAAGATAAACACATCAGCATGCTATCACACATTTACCCATTTATCATCTTTATATAATAGTCATTCACTCAAATCGTGTAAATATAGATAGATGAAAGTATATGACACGAGGATCGATACATCCTCACCTCTGGGCCTTCTAGCCAGCTGTACTAGTATCGGTCACACAATCGGTGTACCCTATGGGAGTGGATTGCGCCCTTCCTGTAAAGTCAGTCTGGCCTGACGTCCGAGAACCTCCCAGACTCCACGGCGGGATGAAGGGGAAAGGTTATCACGGCCACGCATACGGGGCAATCAATAAAACATAGGTTGGTAATAACGACATCTCATACTATCATAGCAAACATATAATACACACACCACTCATGCAAACACCCAATATAGGGATGGTATCTAAGTAAGTCCTACGGACTTACCTTAACCTCGTATAAAGCTCAACCACAACTCAATCACCTCAACACTAGTGGGACAACACAACCTATAGACAAAGCATAAAGAGATATATCAATCTCTTATCAACATATGGGTCACACCTAGACCCAAAGGGATCCATAGGATCATCCTCAACCTAACCTCACAACCTAATACACCTCAAAGGCCATACAAGGCATATATCGATCATAACCTCATTAAAACACTTCCTCACACATCTAGCATGAACCTATACACTCACACTAGGAAAGAAGGGAATGAAAGCATCCTAAAGCAAGCCTAGGTGCCACACACACCTGCAAAGCAAGGCCAACACAAGGCTGGATTGCATGTGGCTGCAGGGGCAGCTGCAAGAGGCGTTGGGGTGGACCTTGGCTGGCACAGGGGCAACTGCAAGTGGCATAGGGGCGGCTGGACAACAGGGGACACCAAGTCAGCCCCCTTCTTCACTTCTTCTCTCGATTCTTCACACCTTCTTCACTCCATATCCATACATACATAAACATACATATATATACATCAAAGCAAGCCAATCATGGCTGGAACAAGGATCCATCCTAAGGGAATCTAAGCTAGAAGAAGAGAAGAGAAGAGAAGATGAAAGAATGAAGAAAGAAAGAGAAGAAAGCCATGGAAGCTTACCAATCTCACTTCTACAGAGGGATACACACCACAACACAAGGCTGGCTCACACAAGGCTCAACCATACACCAAGCATCAAGCTCGTCAACCAACCTCACAAGGAAGCTCAACCAAAGCTCTAAGAACACAAGAAAGATCAAAGATGATCCAAGGAGAGATGAAGGAGAAGAAGATCGTGAGAGAGATAGAGCAGGAGAGAGAATGAGGTAAACCTTCTTCTGGAGGAGAAGAAGAGATTATAAAGGGATGAAGAGGTCAAAAAGCAAGGCTCGGGTCAAAGAAGACAGTTGTAGCCCACTATAAACCGCAGGGGAGGCTGGCTTGGGCGCAGGGGCGGCTCACAGGCCCGCAGGGGCGGCCCTCTGCAGCTCCAAAGGCTCACAGCAGCCGCGTCTCAGCTGAGGCGCAAGTGCATGATCTCTCGAAGACTAAAGCTCTTACACCTCACCCCCCTAAAAACAAGTTTCGTCCCGAAACTTGCAAAACCTCAAATCCTCTCGGACCGATAAGCCGAGTTATAACTCTCTCTCTCTCTATCGGAGGTATCACCTCTCCGTTCAAAAGGTCATAACCTATAACAATCTATAACCTCAAATACCAACATGGAGGAATCATCAACTCTAGAAAGCAGGGCCATAATGCTACCCAAAGGCGTAGAGGAATCACATCTCTTGCCATACCACATCACAAGGCATAGAGGAAGCACATCTCTAGCCAGATCATAATCATATATAACGCACGGAGGAATACCATCTCCAATGAAACTATGTCCGTCAAGGTAGCATGGAGGAAAGAGCCATCTCCAGTTTAATCCTAATCACACTCAGATAATATGGAGGAAAGAACCATCTCCGGCTATAATCATACATGACGCTAGCATTTCAAGATCTAATAAGATCATAAATCACATCATAGCTAGCATGGAGTAAGCATATCAAGGCATGTAAACAAATAAGCACATAATCACATACTCACCAAGATAGCTCTAAGATCTACTCATCGACCCTAGGTGCATCTATCTCAGCATAAAACTCTGGATAGTTCCTTTGGATACTATCCTCAGTCTCCCATGTAGCCTTCTCAGGTCCTCGTCTAGATCACTGTATCCTCAGCATAGGAATGTGATAGCAGGTATTATAGTCTATATTTTTGGGATTGGTTTGGACATTTTATCTTCATAAATCTACATGTATGGATGTATATTCTTTGATTATATTGTTGTTTTGTCTACCTTTACGGGAATATATAGAGACCTACACCTAGTTTCGTTGCAATTGTAGGAAAAATGGCACATTTTGGACATAAATGGAGCTAAGGAGTCATTGGAGTAACATTTTGGAGCATTGAGGAGTTATAAGAAGATCTCAAGAAGCATGGAAATGATTTAGAAGATTGATTTTAGACCAGATTTGAGATATTCATTCTCAGCTGAGATTCACCTCGGTCAGCTGCAGTACCACCTCGACCGAGGTGATCTTGAGGAGCGTCTGGACCGAGGCGAACTGATGACGGAACAATGAGATCTTTATTTTTGGCTGAGATCTTCTATTTTTGGAAACTGAATATCACATATTTTTTGTTGGATTTCAAGAAGGAAGATATCTTTTTGGCTGATATATTTTTGGAAGATATGGATATATTTTCTAGAAAATTATCTTTTTAAGTTATCTTATCTTTGGAAGATAATTGTCCTATATAAAGGGTTGGATTTTCGGCTATTCAACCATCCTGGAATCTACGGATCACTTGTTCGCTCCAAACGGTGTGTTCAAGCTTTAAATTTATAATCCAAGAAGTATGCTTGAACAAATATGCGAACCCGCAGTGTACGGGTCAATTGTAATAAAATCAAGAATTTCAGGGGTCGATCACATGAACTTAGGTGAAACAAAGCACATAATCAGGTTGTAAAATATTGCAATTAACAAAACGCAAATAAAGCAATCAAATATGATATGAAGTCAAGTAAGGAGAAATGCGGATTCTAGGGAATAAAGCATCTAGTTGTGGTTCCGACTCAAGATCTCAAAGGATAACGCGGACAAAGATGAGGTTTGCAAAGGGAAGGTGTTTCTAAGGTGGGAATAGATCACAGGGTAAGTCTCACTACTCACTATCCCAAACCAAAGCACCTATTACCGGGTAAGTCTCAAGGTACTAATGAAAGGAACTATAATCTCAAACCAACACACCACCCAAGAAAATACAATCAACCTTTACCGGGTAAGTCTCAGGCTCACTCACAAAGATGGGATGACGGCACACTCAAAACCCAAAAAAGATAAACCTTTACTACCTACACTCATGATCTTAGGTAAACAAACAAAGGAATCACCGGGTAAGTCTCATCTTAGGCTTGCATTGAATCAAGAAAGGTGTAATAAGGATAGGATTTGGAAAACTAGAACCCTTAACTTCAGTTTTCGGATCTGGAGAGGTTCACCTCGTTCGGTCAGATCCCACCCCGGTCGAGATGTTCATCGATTGAGTGAGGTGTTCTAGGGTTAAGGTTAAAGACTCGAGTTTTCAGGGTCCTGCTGGGATTAAGATTCCTTCCTTCCTTGGACTTCAATCTTCAATACTTCCTTCAATTCTCCCTTCAAACCCTCCAGAAAATCCCTTAATTGGCGAATGCTCCAAGCATGCTTGAACTTATGGAAAATCCAACCCTTTATATAGGAGAATTATCTTCCAAAGATAAAATATCTTAAAAAGAAAATTTTCTATAAAATATATCCATATCTCTAAAATAGATCTCCCAAAAATAATATCTTCCTTCCAGAAATCTAGCAAAAAATATATGATCTCCTTCTTCAACAAATAAAAGATCTCAGCCAAAAATAAAGATCTTGCCGGCGACAGGGTGTCCGCGTCGGTCGGGACACTCCTCAAGATCACCTCGGTCGAGGTGACACTGTAGCTGAACGAGGCGAATCTCAACTGAATGTGAAATCTCTCGAATCTAGTCCAAAGTAAATCTTCTTAATCATTTTCATGCTTCCTGAGGTTCTTCTTAAGCTCCAGAATGTAGCTCCAATGACTCCTTAGCTCCTTAGCTCCATTTCGATGCAAAACGTGCCATTTTACCTACAATTACAACGAAAGTAGGTGTAGACCTTGATTCCCGTAAAGGTAGATGAAACAACAATATAATCACATAATATACATCCATACATGCAGATTATTGAAGATAAAACGTCTAAAAAGTCCCAAAATATAAACTATAATACATGCTATCAAAATACCCCATACTTGTCCCTTGCTTGTTCCCAAGCAAGTTCCAAATCTTAAGTACAAGATAGAATGGATTATATATCTATAAAAATCAATGAAAAGTGCTTCAAAACATTTTGGTGGTGTGCTCCACTCATATATCACTCTAAGACAATGCTTCATGGCAAATAAAATCAAAACATGATCAAAACATTTTATAAGTATAAGAAAGTTGTTCATCTTTGCATAAAATCATATAATGCATAATAAATCATATTTATCAAAATTAATTATGTATAATCCAGTTTAAACCACCAAGTCAATCAACAAACTCGAGGTCTCAAGGGCTTCCAAAAGAGGTAAAAAAACGTGTGAGGATGGGATGTATATAGGTAGTGTGGTGCATAGAATCCGGGAAATGGATCTTACTTCACTTTCTTTGAAACTCAACATCTTCCACCAATAAGCTTTGCTTATTTTACTTTACTTTTTGGGATGCATGGACAGAGGTGCACAATTACCGAAGCCTAGGAGATCAGCAATCATCAATTTCTCGAGATGCCTCAAACCCTTGATGCACATACCATGACCCGTTAGGAATATCGCTCAATCCGACTTTGGCAAGACACAAACACCCGCCTATGTGAATGGTGCCGAGTTACTCATCATCATGATTGACTTCCCCAAACTTATTTGTTTCTTTCTAACACTTTTAGCCATCATCTCAACTTCACTTTCACTTGCTTTTCACTTGCTTACTTCCAAATTCCCGGATAGGTAAAGGGAGGTAAATATGTCTATGACGGGCTAAAGAATGATCAAGAAGAAGAAGAGAAGAGAATGAAATGCCTTAATCATCCCAGGAAGAATGTGATAGAACTAATCATGTGGTGTAAACCCTCAAATCCAACATAATTTTGATAAAAACAAAGTATTAAACATGGCAAAATTTCAAACAAAACATTTTGCAACTTAAACATATCATAAAACCTTTCGATCATATAAAGCTTTCAAAATCAATCTGCAAACAGAATGATCACTGAGGTCATATCCAGAGAAGAAGCACAAAACGTTTAGAAAACTCACATTTAAGAATCCACCTCGGTCGAGGTGAACTGACATCATCCGAGGTGTCTTCCTCGTCCCGTCAAGAACATCCCGGTTCAGGTCAATAAAAAAATTTTCTAACTAGTTTTCGACGTTTTTCTCATTCAAAAACCTGTATGTATGCATGTAATGGCAGATAAACATAGAGCCAAATAAGATCATAAATGTCCATCAAGAGTCATACAAACATACACACATAGTCAAATAAGTACATCCACATAAATACCCCATACTTCGGACACATTGTCCCAATGGGTCAAAATAAGTCAAATCCATGCTGCTCTAGTCCTCATGAGCTGGTGTGGTGGTGGTGGATGTGGGATGTAGGGGTGCTGAGATGGATCAAATGGATACCCTATCATCTATTGGAACCGGATATCCATCATCTGGTGCTGGTAATGCTGGGTCTCTCTGATCTGATGCATCTAGCTGTCAGTATATCGGCGCTCATCATCGAAGCGATGGGACACATCCACTATCATAGCTGCATAGGAGTCGATCATCTGCTCAGTCAGCTCATCAATCCGTCGGTGAGCTACTGGATCTCTGTGTCTGCGGACTCTACGCCGGGCTGGTCATGATGGTGCTACAGCCTCCTCCTCTGTCGCCTCGTCGTCTAGGTCAACAACTAGCACACTTGGACGGGTGGTATCAGTACCGGTCTCCATAGCAGCTCCGCCATCATCATACTCCTCCTCATCATCTCTAGGTGCAACATCTCTGGCATCCTGCATGTAAGCAAACCATGTAGTAGACCAATACTGACGGTCGAAAACAAAAAACTGAGCTGACCAGAGAATGCCCTGTGGGCCGTCGTCTCCCAAGACATAGCTACATATGGCGTACTGAGACCGCGAGGGACGAGAATACGCCTCGTGATCATCTCCTGAAGACCAAGCGGCTTCGCAGCCGCAACCACAGTACATGCACTCAATTCTAGACCCATGGCAGTAGCCATATGGGTCACTAATCATCCACAACAAATATCTCCCTTGGACTTGTCCTTTATCTTGTGCAAGTCCTCAGCCAGCATCCCTCCAAAGTCAGGGACTCCATCTGTAACCATGCAGAACATGCTCAAAAGCTCCCCCTGTCGAACCTTCTAGGCGTCTCAGTACATGCCAAAACAATATCGCTGAATATGCGGTGAGCTAGACGGAAAGCTAGGTGGAAGATGACACGCTCTCTAGAATCTCCAGGTCTCCACCTGTCACTATGCTCCACTACATGGGCTATCTCGCCCTATAACTCTCGAGCCACTACTCGGGAAGGAAAGTCAGTCATGGTGGGAGTCGGGAAGCCAAAAACCTCTCTAAACTGGTCCATTGGTACTATGTAATTCCGGTTCAGCAACCGGTACATGATGCTATTCCTCTCAGGTACATGAGTGAAAGAACTCACAAACTCCATGGTCGGCTCTAAGTAGGCTGGCGCTCGAATCTCCATGAGCTCCTCCAGTCCTACCATGGAGATCATCTTCCTCAAGTCCTCCACCACGTGGAGGCACTGAAAGGCAGCAACATCTAAAAATTGCGGGGCAACTATGGGACGCCCGCATATCCTATCGAAATCAGCCTGGTGACGCTCGTGGATCATCGGTATAGAAGGATGAGATGAAGAAGAAGAAGAAGGGGAGGAACCACTGGGTCTATCCCTCAGAACCAGCTGGCGATCGGATCTGTTGCTCATGACTGCTGACAGGATGAACGCCTCGGTTGCTTTGACAACCACCTCGGCCGAGACATAGCACGACAGGACCGAGGCGACCCGCTGTTCGATTTCAACTCTCTAATTTTCAAGTTATTTTCCCCCAAATCACTACCAATTACTTCCTATGGGGTACTTATATCCTTTTCAGCAAGAATAATCGGCAACTAGAGCCGGATCTGACCTAAATCAGTGAAAGGAGAGAAGTTACGGTTTTTGAACAATTTACCCAGATAAAGCATATTCGGAGCGTTTTTATTGAAGTTTGGTGCTTGAAATCTGATCCTCTCGCTTCTCTTGGTGAAATCGAACAAAAAATTGTGGAAAATGAGCAAGAAACGAGGAAACGAGGGGAATCTCCGCCGTGGTCAAGACTGGAGTTGAGAGAGAGAAGTGAGGAGAGAGAAATCCGCTTCGCCTTTTATACCCCTCGCTGATGGTCGGGACCACCTCGGTCGAGGTCGTCCCGACCGGACCGAGGTGTCAGACTGGATGTCAGACCTAGTCGTCTCGGTTGCCAAAGAACATCTCGGTCGAGGCGTTGTGACAGCAACCGATATGTGTCTCAGTCAAACTCCGTCTTCTCAATTTCTCGAACATCTGTCCATCCAGTGTAGCTCATGAGTTGTAATCCTTCCTTAGAGAGTACCTAGTTTCTTTCTAGAGGACGCCAAAAACAAAGCAAAGCAAAGCAAAAGCAAACTATCTAAACCAAGCTAGAAAAGGGAAAAGATAGCAATATCTTGGGTTGCCTCCCAAAAAGCGCTTGATTTAAGGTCGTTAGTTGGACCGTTGATCATCCCTAAACAAGGTACAATGGTGCAATCTCCTCAACCTGGACTTCCGGTTGGTACTTCTTAAACCTATGACCATTTACCTTAAAGCTTCCGCTTGTTTCACCCCATATCTCAACAGCACCATAGGGAAAAACATGTTTCACAACGTAAGGTCCTGTCCATCTAGATTTCAACTTAACTGGAAAGAGGCGATGGCGGGAATTGAAGAGTAGAACTAGATCTCCTTCTTTGAATTCCTTAGGAATGATATGCTTGTCATGCCATCTCTTCGTTCTTTCCTTGTAGATCTTGTCATTCTCATAAGCGTTTAAGCGCAACTCTTCCAACTAATTGATAATCAATAGTCTCTTTTCTCCGGCTTCCTTGATATCGAAATTCAACCACTTGATTGCCCAATTAACCTTGTGCTCTAACTCAACGGGTAGATGGCAAGACTTCCCATATACAAAATTGTAAGGGGTGGTACCAATGGGAGTCTTGAATGCGGTCCTATAAGCCCAAAGAGCATCGTCCAACTTCATGGACCAATCCTTCCTCGTCCTAGAGATAGTCTTCTCCAAAATTGCCTTGATTTCTCTATTCGAGATCTCGACCTGAGCACTAGTTTGAAGGTGATAAGGGGCTGCTACCTTGTGGGCTACCCCATACTTCGATAAAAGTGCTTTAAACATTCGGTTGATGAAATGTGTCCCAAAACGAGGAAAGATAGTCCGATTGAAGAACTTCACAACCACCATGGCATCATTAGTGGGGGAGGCAATGGCTTCTACCCATTTAGAGACGTAATCAACAGTTAGGAGAATGTAGAGGTTCCATGCGGATGATGGGAAAGGTCCCATGAAATCAACTCCTCATACATCAAAAATATCAACCTCCCGAATATTGTTGAGTGGCATCTCGTTCCTTCTAGACAAGTTCCCTATTCTTTGGCATGCATCACAAGAAACCACAAACGTTTGCACATCCTTAAATAATGTAGGCCAAAAGAAACTAGAACGCAATACCTTAGCGCATGTTTTATGAGCGCTAGCATGTCCTCCACAAGGAAGCGAGTAGCAATGCCGTATAACACTCGCAACTTCATCCTTTGGAATGCATCGTCGAAGCATCCCATCCGGACCTCTCTTAAACAGTTGAGGTTCATTCCAGTAGTAATGACGTACATCCTTGAAGAACATCTCGCTTGATGGAGCCAGTGCTCCACTAACTATAAATGATTCTCAAAAAAAGGTTTACCAAGTTTTTTGTTCTCAATTGAAAACATCTCGGTTGATGTCTCGGTCGGTGTCCAAGGTGGGTGACCGAGATGTTCTTCAGATAAGAACACCTACCTTGGTCTAGAAAGTGCCTCGGTTGAGGTATTAGAACTGGGACCGAAACCTAAATTGCTCTTCTTCCCCTGAATTAGTCTCTCAATCTTAGCTCCTGGATTTGCTTCCAATGCCTTCAAGCTCCGGCCCAATTGCGTAGGAGATCGTGGCTTAAAGTATGGCGTAAAAGATCGCCAAGATCACGGTCATGGAAGGGTTCCACGACCGTAATTTAGAGCGTGGAAACTGGTCACGGTTCGTTTCAATCCTTCCACGGCCGCAGAAGTTGCTGGAATGAACCACGCTTCCCTTGCCAAGGTTCCACGGCCGTGGACTTGAACGTGGAATGTAGTACGGCCGTATTTTAGAGCGTGGTTTAGGGGTAAACCGTAATTCTTCCTTTCCTCGTGCTATTCTTCAAGTTAGCACCTTCCTTAGCTCCTAGAGATGTCCTCAATCCTTGGACATGCTCGATCAAACTCCATCCTCGCTCAATCCGTTCGGAAATAGCTCTTAATTGCCTACAATCAACATAAAGCTTGTGTAGACCTCTATATCGACAATATAGGCAAACTAACTCACAAATGCATCAATGCTTAATCAATGACTATCAATATGGATGAAATACACTTAGAAAACGTGCCTAAAATATCACAATATTTCATGCTAACAAATAACCCCATACTTGCCACTTGCTTGTCCCTAAGCAAGGTCTTTCAAAAGCTTTAGAACACAAGTTAGGATGAAATATGTGTACCTTCTAAAAGCAAAACTTCTTTTGGATGAATGTGCCTTCTAATCAATAGATCATTCTCAAATCTTGCTTCATTCGTTTATAAGACTTTCATACACTTAATCAACGAGTAAAGAGTGAAGAAAGCTCATGAATCAATCAAACTCCCATGTAAACATCATAACCTTTAAACATTATCAAAATCAATCATAAGAAACTTCAATTTAGATCACCAAGTCATATAACATTCTTTTGATCTTAAGGACTTTCAAACAAGGTCTAGAATGTGGAAAGGGAAGGAAAACATTAAGGAATGTGGTGCATGAATCCGGGAAAGTGGATAACTACTCTTTTCTTCTTCTCTTGCGGTTTCCACAGCACCTTCAACTTAGAGCTTCGCTCTTTTCTTTTCATTTTTCGACTTTACTTTTGGAGTTATGGATAGAGGTGCACAAAAACCGAAACCTAGGAGATTGGCGTTTCTCAATTTTTATGAGATGCCTCAAACCCTTAGCGCACATACCATAATCCGCTAGGAATATCGCTCAATCCGACTTTGGCAAGACACAAACACCCGGCTATGTGAATGGTGCCGAGTTACTTATCATCATGATTGACTTCCCCAAAGCTATAAATTCTTTCTATTCCTTTGAATGCAAAGTATTGCTTTCATGGCCCTCCCACATCAAATATGCCTTTTTCATTCAACTCCTCCAAATTCCCGGATAGGTAAAGGAGGTCAATATTTCAATGAGGGGCTAATGATCAAAGAAAGAAGAAAGAAAATTGAATTGCATTAATCATCTCAAAAAGAAGTATAAGAACTTATAGTGTGATTTCAACCTTATTTTCTCAACATGATTTAAGTAACATTCATCACATTATGAAATTTGCAAAAGAGGTATAATCAATTCATTCAATTTCTTTTCAATTCACTATTCGTTTAAGCATGCGATTGTCATCAAAACTCAATTCACAAGTAGTGATTATCATAGAAATCATCTCAATTCTTAGAAGCACAAAATTTTCAAAATTTTTCAATTTTTATGGGTTTTTCAAACTCTTGTTCATGCAATGCAATAATGAAACGTGTAACAATATAATGAAACATGCAAGATAGTCTCAATAAAAGCAATCAAAGTGAGTAAGAGTTATTACAGACGATTAGTCACACCCCACCCCATACTTGGAACAAACATTGTCCCTAATGTTCAAAGAAAAGAAAAAGAAGAAAAGAAAGAAAGAAAAAGAACTCACAAAACGGTGGTGGAGCGGCTAAACTGTCGGTCATGCAAGGTCGTCACTGCGGTGGAGGCGGAAATGGAGAGAACCTAGGATCATAGTACCGCCCGAACTGCTGGCGGTAGACATCCCTCATCATATGGTCAAGGTCATCCATACGTGCGTCTCTAGTGTCAGCTCGAATCTCCAATGCTCCAACCCTATCAGAAAGATCGGTGGCCCACTCCGGCAGCTGCTCATACCAGCTTGGAGGCTGGCTGTACCATGTCGGTGCCTTTGACGGTGCTGGTGCTGGTGGCGGTGGTGCCTGTGTAGACCATGGTGATGGAGCTCCGTACCACGCAGGAGGGGTCTCCATCCAAGTGGGCCTCTCGCTCACGCTGGCGCGGCGAGAAGATGATCCTGAAGCTCTGGCGGGACGTGAAGAACGTCTAGGCATGTCAGGAGCTGCGTCTGGCTGATCCGGAAATGTGCCAAAATCCTGCTCAGCTCCTCCTCCTCCTCCCTCATACTGGTCTCTCATCTCCTCCTCAACTACAGGTGGTGGTGTGGGACATATGGAGGCGCTGCAATCCTGTTCACATGCGTAGCAGTGAACATCTCCTTCCAGTTATGGCGTCCAGCCATAATTGAATACTCTGGGAGCCACTCAATGCCCCTCCCCGTCCTACTCTCCCATGGCATAGCAGCGTAAGGTGGACCTCTATGGGTAGAGAAGATGAGGCCTCTAGTCATAAGGGCCTGAAGTCCTTGGGGTACAGCAGGAATGCGTGTGCAAGCAGAAAAATCTACCCCTAATGTCCTAGCAAGGTGGGTGACTATCCCACCATATCTAATGTTGCCAGCCCTCTTGTTCTTTAGCTTGCTCATGGTAGCAGCTAAGAGGGTGGCGCAGTCAGCAGGCCGTCCATACAACATGCAATATAGAAGAAAGAGCTCATCCGTCTTGATCTTCTCAGGTGTCTCCGTCCTAGGGAAGAGACACTCAGAAAGTACTCGGTGAGCAATCTTTAAGGCTAAGTGATACATCAACTTAGCCTTGGTGTCAGCTGGCTGCCAGCGGACCTCGCTGGCATAGATCATAGCGACCTCATCCCAGAAATCCTTGGCGTACACGCCGCTGGAGAAACGACCATTGAAGGTCTCATGGAACCCAAAGAAGGCTCCAAACTCCCGGATGGAGAAATCATAGTTTCTTTCCATCAGCCGGAAAGAAACTGTCCTATCAACATGGTTGTGCTCAAAAGAGGTCACAACCTCTCTCGTGATCTCCTCATATGCGTCTTCTCGGATAGCCGAAAAGACGACAAGACCGGCTCTATCTAAGAGCCAAGTAAGGTCCCCTATGACATATAGATGAGCTAAATCCTCCAACAGTAGGTACCTAGGTCCTATAACAGCCCTCTTATGGATCCTCTCTAAGGCGTCGAGATGATCCTCGTGAATGGTAGGGACTCTAAGGTGAGGTGGTGATGGTGATGAAGGTGATGATGGAGGTGAAGGGGATGACGGTGGTGGTGCCCTAGAGGAGGAAGAGGAAGAGGGGTTACCCTTCCTCTTTTTACTCTTATCTTTGTCTTTGTTCTCATCCTTATTCCTCCCGGACACTCTCCTTACAAAATCCATTTTCTGGCAGAAACCACGGTCTGTTTTTGTTGTTCCACGGCCGTGGAAGTTACAAAGACCGTGGTTTGTCTCGACTTTTCTCAAAACTCAGCAATCAATCACCAAACTCAGCAATCAATCAGTCCTAGACTAATTTCTTCCAACTCCAATCAGTTCTCCTAAAAATTCTATCAAAATTAAGGTCGAATCGATAAAGATAGAGAAGAGCGAAAAAACCCTAGGTTTTCGGATTTTAAAATTCGAATTCTGCTTTCCTTGGTGATTTGCCGCTCGAATCGTTGCTTGGATCTCGTTGGTGGTTGGATTTGCTTCAGTTTGGGTCAAAGAATCATTAAAAACGATTAACGAACGAAAAATTGAGGTGAGGGGCGTGGAATCGGCGTTTTTGGGCGTAATTTGGGTTTTGTGTGTTGTGTTTTTGTGAAGAACGTGGTTTATATAGTGATCGTCAAAATTTTTGAAAACCACGGTCTATCGGGGGGTTCCACGGCCGTGGAAATGTACGGAACCGTGGTTTTGGTGATTTTTCAAAGGCTTTTGGAAATTACGGTCACTGTAGCTGTCACGGCCGTGGTTTATGCCGTGGAACTCTCTGTAATGCTCCAAAGTCCAAGTTTCGTCACTTTTCTTCAAACTTTCTCTTCCCCTTTCCTTTTCCACTGTTCCTACATCCAAAAACATGAACATACCGGAAGGAATCGAAGGCAAAACAAAGCAAAAACGTCTAAACTAAGCTAAACTATGAATCGAAAACAAAAACGTAAATGCAATACCTTGTGTTGCCTCCCAAGAAGCGCTTTGTTTAAGGTCCGTAGCTAGACCAAATTCGCACTTATTTGAGTGCGGTAGGCGCGAACTCTTCAGCTTGGAGTTCCGGCGTATACTTTTTGAGTCGTTGACCGTTCACCTTAAAACTTCCGCCCGCTTCACCCCATACTTCAACTGCACCATGGGGGAAAATACGTTTGATTAGAAAAGGTCCGGTCCAACGAGATTTAAGTTTACCTGGAAAGAGACGAAACCTTGAATTGAAGAGGAGAACTTGGTCTCCTTCTTTGAAGTCCTTTGGAATGATATGTTTATCATGCCAACGCTTTGCCCTTTCTTTGTAAATCTTGGCGTTTTCATAAGCGTTTAAGCGGAGTTCTTCAAGCTCATTAAGGTCCAAGAGACGCTTCTCTCCCGCTTCCTTCATGCTGAAATTCAACCACTTGATGGCCAAAAACGCCTTGTGCTCCAACTCTACCGGTAAGTGGCAAGACTTCTCATACACAAGGTTTTATGGAGTCGTTCCTATGGGAGTCTTGTACGCAGTCCGGTACGCCCACAATGCATCATTAAGCTTCAAGGACCAATCCTTCCTAGTCCTTGAAACCGTCTTCTCTAGGATTCCTTTGATCTCCCGGTTTGAGATCTCAACTTGTCCACTAGTTTGTGGATGATAAGGGGTGGCGATCTTGTGATTAACCCCATACTTAGCTAGAAGAGCTTCAAAGCGCCGGGCAATGAAGTGAGAACCTCCATCACTAATGATTGTCCTTGGTGTCCCAAATCGTGGGAAGATGGTCTTGTTAAAGAACTTAACCACCACCATGGCATCATTGGTGGGAGAGGCAATTGCTTCCACCCATCTAGAAACGTAATCCACCGCCAAGAGTATGTATTGGTTTCCACAAGATGATGGGAACGGTCCCATAAAGTCAACTCCCAAACATCGAAAATCTCCACCTCTTGGATGTTATTGAGAGGCATCTCATTCCTCCTAGAGATATTTCCTGTTCTTTGACAAGCATCGCAGTAGGAAACAAAGGTTTGCACATATCTAAATAAAGTAGGCCAAAAGAATCCAGATTGTAATACCTTAGCGCTAGTCTTGTTCGAACTAGCGTGTCCTCCACAAGGTAGTGAATGACAATGGCGGATGACAATTTGCATCTCATCTTCCGGCACACATCGCCGAATAATGCCATCCGGACCTCTCTTAAAGAGGAGAGGTTCATTCCAAAAGTATTCCCGAACATCCTTAAAGAACTTCTTTCTTTGTGCGTAGGATAATCCGGACGGTATCTCCTGACAAAATAAATAGTTAACAAAATCAGCAAACCATGGTTCGTTACCTTTGGAGATCACATCGATGCACTCCTCTATAATGTGTAAGTGTTCGTCCGGGAAGGAGTCATCTATAGGTAGATGGTCGTCCTCTAGATGTGTTAGGCGACTTAAATGATCCGCAACAGAATTTTTCGAACCCTTCTTGTCGCGGATCTCTAGATCGAATTCTTGTAGGAGAAGAATCCATCTAATTAGCCTTGGCTTCGCATCCTTCTTTGCAAGGAGATACCGGATCGCAGCATGATCCATGTACACAATCACCTTTGCACCTACAAGATAAGAGCGAAATTTGTCAATAGCATAAACAATGGCTAAAAATTCCTTTTCCGTAGTGGCGTAGTTGAGCTACGCTTCATCTAGCGTCTTGCTAGCGTAGTAGATAGCGTGGGTTCGCCCTTCCTTTCTTTGTCCAAGAACAGCTCCTATAGCTACGTCACTAGCATCGCACATAACCTCAAAGGGAAGATTCCAATCCGGAGGTTGGATAATTGGAGCTGAAATTAGAGCTTCCCGAATCATGTTAAACGCATCCAAGCATTCTTGCGAAAACTCAAAAACTGCATCCTTCATCAATAGATTAGTTAGCGGTTTTGATATTTTAGAGAAATCCTTTATGAAGCGTCTATAAAATCCAGCATGTCCTAGAAAACTTCTTATCCCTTTCACCGAAGTTGGGGGAGGAAGCTTTTCTATGGTCTCTATTTTAGCTCTATCTACTTCAATCCCTCTACTAGAGATTAAATGTCCTAATACAATACCTTCCTTTACCATAAATTGACACTTCTCCCAATTAAGAACTAGATTAGTATCTTCACATCTTTGTAATACAAGAGCATGGTTAGAAAGGCAATTGTCAAAAGAGGAACCGTATACGGAGAAGTCATCCATAAAGACCTCCATGATTTCCTCTATATATTCGGAGAAGATGGCCATCATGAACCTTTGGAAGGTGGCTGGGGCGTTGCAAAGCCCGAACGGCATCCTCCTATAGGCAAACGTACCCCATGGGCACGTGAATGTGGTCTTCTCTTGATCATCCGGGTGTATCGGAATCTGAAAGAAACCACTATAACCGTCAAGATAGCAAAAGTGCGAATATTGTGCTAACCTTTTAAGCATTTGGTCGATGAATGGCAACGGGAAGTGATCCTTCCTTGTCGCATTGTTAAGCTTGCGGTAGTCTATGCACATCCGCCATCCTGTCACGGTTCGGGTAGGAATGAGTTCGTTATTCTTGTTGGTGATGACCGTCATTCCTCCCTTCTTCGGAACTACTTGAACCGGACTCACCCACTTGCTATCGGAGATAGGGTAGATGATACCTGCATCAAGAAGTTTAAGAATTTTCTTCTTGACAACCTCCTTCATGGTCGGATTCAACCGCCTTTGAGGTTGTCTTGAAGTCCTAAAGTCCTCTTCCATTAATATTTTATGCATGCATAGGGAAGGTTTAATTCCTACTAAGTCCTCTATAGTATAACCCAAAGCATTCCTATGTTTCCTAAGGACAACCATAAGCTTACTATGCTCATCTATGATTAAATCGGAACTAACAATTACCGGATAAGTAGAGTTAGGTCCTAGGAATGCGTACCTTAGATGTGTAGGAAGTTGTTTCAATTCCATTGCATTCGGAGTCTCCAATGGCTCTTGAGGAGCATCCGATGGTTCATTAGAAGTATCCAAGGAAGTAGAAGGTGTTGGAGAAGAATCAAGAGAAGTTGAAGAAGTAGCACAATTTCCTTCGTCCACGGCCAAAATTACGGGTGCTCTGTATGCTCCACGGCCGTGATTTTGGGCGTGGAATGTAGTTACGGGTGCTTTGTTTCCTCCACGACCGTGTAACCCTCTGGAGTGAGCCACGCTTTTGTTGGTGAAATCCACGGCCGTGGAATATAGTGTATGGCCGTGGATTCTCACGTTTTCTGCTTCGTCGTGGAGTTTCTCAAACTCCTCTTCACATACTTCTTCTTGTGCTTCTAAGGCTTCAATTGCTTCATTGCACTCCTCTTCTTCCCCTACATCCATTAGACTGATAGTAATAACCTTTTGCAAAGGATCTTTGAAGAGAATAGCACTTACCTCCTCTCCAGACAACCCTTCTTCATCTTGGATATTCAATATATCCTCATCAAAGATTGGTTCCTTCACTAGAGTGGAAAGAACGAACTCTACCTTCTCTTCTCCTATGTCAAAGGCGAGTCTATCATTCTTGCAATCGACTATGCAGCCGGAAGTTGCAAGAAACGGTCTTCCGAGTATGATCGGGACCGGACTATCTACAAGAATGTCAAGCACAACAAAATTAATGGGAACAAAGAATTTACCTAGCTTGACTGGGACGTCTTCTACAATACCGACGGGACGAGTGATGGATCGATCCACCATGTACAACGTCATCTTCACCGGTTTAGGGTCGCCTAAACCGATCTTCCTACATAATGCAAGTGGTATGATGCTCACACTTGCTCCCAAGTCACATAATGCTTCATATGTGACATCTCCCACTCCTATGGGAATACAAAATGACCCCGGATCCTTTAGCTTTGGGGGCATTTTCTCCTTCATGGTCTTGATGAGATCCGAAGAATCCGAACTCATCTTAACCTCTCCGAAATCTTCTAGCTTCCTCTTGTTGGAGAGGAGCTCCTTTAAGAACTTGCCATAAGACGGCATACCTACAATAGCATCAATGAAAGGTATGTTAATATGCAATTTGTTTATGAGTTCTATGAACTTACCGAATTGTTTATTTAGACGCGCTCTTGCTCTAGATTGTTGGTACGGTAGGGGAGGTTTGTAAGCCGGAGGAGGAACGTAGACATCTTCCTTCTCCTTCCCCTTCTCTTTTTCTTTATCAACGGAGACTTCTACAAACTTGGGCTGCGGGTCGGTAGTTGTGACCCCCCTCCTAGTTGTGATTGCCATCACCCTTCCCTTTGGGTTGTCCTCCGTTTTTCCTAGAAGTTTTCCTTGATTCCTAGGAACTTCCTCCGCATGAGTAAACATTTGGTTTTCTAAAACCTTTTGGGCTTTATCAACCTTAGTTATGTGATCATCAACTTTGATGATGCGAGTCTCTAACCCTTGAAGCTTTCCCAAAATTGTCTCCAACATGGGATCGGGCTTCTCCTTTCCCGAAGTGCTTACTCCATTAGATGTTTTCCCTTGGCTTTTCAAAGGAGTGGAAGAAGATGAAGGTGGAGTTAGTGAATTTGAATTGGAATTAAGGATAAGAGTTACCGGAGTTTTGTTGATTGGAGCGCCAATTGTTGTTGTTTGAACCCCTATTGTTGTTCCAATTATTGTTCCGGTTGTTGTTGTTGCCGTTCCAATTATTCCGGTTGTTGTTCCGGTTGGTGTTGTTGTTGCGGTTTGTATTCTCACCACCGTTGTTGTTGTTGCCCAAGTAGCCAACATCTTTTCCTTGTTGCTTTGGAAATTGGTCTTGATAGCTTCCTTCAACTCTTTGATCTCATTGTTGAGGGAGAAAATTTAATTTTGAGCTTCATGTGTGAGCTTTGCTCCTTGCTCCACACGATTTCCCTCCACTTTCCGGTGAGAATACTTCTCTATGACCCTTGCTTGCTTCTCAATGAAGTCCCAAGCGTCATCTTCCCTCATGTCCATGAATGTACCACATGAGAGGGTTTGGAGCTTGAATTGTGTCTCCACATCCAACCCCTTATAGTATATCTCCAAAAGTGCAAGCTTGGATATGCCATGATGAGGGCAATCCAAGAGCAAATCCTGAAACGTTTCCCAAGATTGAAACAAACTTTCATTAGATCTCATGGAAAATGCGTTAATCTTACCTCTTAGCTCCGCCGTTTTGGATGGCGGAAAGAACTTAGTGAGGAACTCCGCGGAAAGGTCTTCCCACGTGTCTAGTTTCCCACTAGGAAGAGCTTGGTACCAAGACAATGCTTTCCCCTTCAAAGAGAAGAAGAAAGGCTTGATCTTATAGTTGTTGGTAGTCGCGTTCTTCGGCCTCATTGTCTCCATCATACACTCAAAATTTTGTAGGTGTTGGTGTGGAGATTCAACGCTTGTTCCGCCAAATTGGTTTTGGCGAAGAAGAGTAATAACCTGCGGGTTGAAGCTAAACCCTTGTACATCGTCAGCATCGAAGTTCACACCTAAACGGCGTGGTTGTTGCGTTGGATCCATCCTTTGGCCAAGAGTTCTTGGCTCCTCATCCATACGTTCGATCCTCGCATTCCTAGGTGGAACACGGCGATTTGTAGCTGGCGGTGGATAGAATGGATTCACATTGATCGTGGGATCAATTTCCTCTAGCGGTGGCATGGAGGAGTCGCTATCCTCATTGGATGAGTTGGCTCTAACCGATCTTCCCGGTCTCCTCCTTTTCTTTTTCTCCTTAAGGTTGTTTATCTCCAACCTCATTTGGAACATCATGTCCGATAGATCATCAACCTTTGATTGATGACGATCCATCTCTTCTCTACGAGTTTTCTCACTCCATTGGAGTTGAGCTTCCATTTCCGCTAACTCCGATTGGAGATCACGTTCTCTTTCTTTAGCCATTTGTTTCTCCTTACGCTTTCTCCTTAAAGTCCTCTCAAGCTCTTGATCAAGAGGTAAGAGGTCTTCGGTGTTCCTAGACATGCGCATACACTCGAAGAGATATCAAATAACAAGGGAGAAGCTCCCAAGCTTGACAACCGAAAACCGAATTCGGCCTAAACCAAATCCCCGGCAACGGCGCCAAAAACTTGTTCGCCACTTAGCGTGCGTGCAAATAAGCTTTAAATTTATAAAACTAGAATCAAGCAAGCGAACCCGCAGTGTACGGATCGATATAGTTAAGCAAGAATTCCAGAGTATCGAACACAGGGATTTGGGGGGTTAAATCCAGTTATAAATCGTCAAGTAAGTAAATGTATGAGCTTTTGTAAATATTGGGAAAACAACAATCCTAAAGATCCAGGAATCCAGTTGTGGCAATCGATTCAAGATATACTAATGATATAAGGACAGAGTTAAGGTATGCAAAGGTATACGAATGTAAGGTAATCGTACGGTGAAGCTCCAAAAACCTTATATGACTCACCTAGAAGACACTCTCTATAAAGGTTGTTGAGGCTTCAGTATAGAAAGGTTCTAAAGGTAAGAATTAACATCAAATACCCAAACTTGTAATCCAAGGATCAAGACTAACGAAACCGATTAAGGTTGTGACACTCAGAATCGAGGTAGAGGTTGTTGAGGCTTCACTACCACCTAGAAAAGGCAATTAAGCCAAGACTAAGTTAAAGCAAATCTTTAACTTTGGATTAAAGTAAAAGCAAGTTCGTAAACTAACACAAAATTACGTGTAGTTCTTGAGTTCCACGGCCGTGGAAGCTCAATAACAGACCGTGGATTAGGTTCGTCGGCGATTCTCTCTAACTCTCATTTGTAACGTAATGAATAAGCACAAGCACAATCATGAAAGATAAACACATCAGCATGCTATCACACATTTACCCATTTATCATCTTTATATAATAGTCATTCACTCAAATCGTGTAAATATAGATAGATGAAAGTATATGACACGAGGACCGATACATCCTCGCCTCTGGGCCTTCTAGCCAGCTGTACTAGTATTGGTCACACAATCCGTGTACCCTATGGGAGTGGATTGCGCCCTTCCTGTAAAGTCAGTCTGGCCTGACGTCCGAGAACCTCCCAGACTCCACGGCGGGATGAAGGGGAAAGGTTATCACGACCACGCATACGGGGCAATCAATAAAACATAGGTTGGTAATAACGACATCTCATACTATCATAGCAAACATATAATACACACACCACTCATGCAAACACCCAATATAGGGATGGTATCTAAGTAAGTCCTACGGACTTACCTTAACCTCGTATAAAGCTCAACCACAACTCAATCACCTCAACACTAGTGGGACAACACAACCTATAGACAAAGCATAAAGAGATATATCAATCTCTTATCAACATATGGGTTACACCTAGACCCAAAGGGATCCATAGGATCATCCTCAACCTAACCTCATAACCTAATACACCTCATAGGCCATACAAGGCATATATCGATCATAACCTCATTAAAACACTTCCTCACACATCTAGCATGAACCTATACACTCACACTAGGAAAGAAGGGAATGAAAGCATCCTAAAGCAAGCCTAGATGCCACACACACCTACAAAGCAAGGCCAAAACAAGGCTGGACTGCATGTGGCTATAGGGGCAGCTGCAAGAGGCGTTGGGGTGGACCTTGGCTGGCACAGGGGCAGCTGCAAGTGGCATAGGGGCGGCTGGACAACAGGGGACACCAAGTCAGCCCCCTTCTTCACTTCTTCTCTCGATTCTTCACACCTTCTTCACTCCACATCCATACATACATAAACATACATATATATACATCAAAGCAAGCCAATCATGGCTGGAACAAGGATCCATCCTAAGGGAATCTAAGCTAGAAGAAGAGAAGAGAAGAGAAGATGAAAGAATGAAGAAAGAAAGATAAGAAAGCCATGAAAGCTTACCAATCTCACTTCTACAGAGGGAAACACACCACAACACAAGGTTGGCTCACACAAGGCTCAACCATACACCAAGCATCAAGCTCGTCAACCAACCTCACAAGGAAGCTCAACCAAAGCTCCAAGAACACAAGAAATATCAAAGATGATCCAAGGAGAGATGAGAGGAGAAGAAGATCGTGAGAGAGATAGAGAGCAGGAGAGAGAATGAGGTCAAAACACAAGGCTCGGGTCAAAGAAGACAGTTGTAGCCCACCATAAACCGCAGGGGCGGTTGGCTTGGGCGCAGGGGCGGCTCACAGGCCCGCAGGGGCGGCCCTCTGCAGCTCCAAAGGCTCACAACAGCCGCGTCTCAGCTGAGGCGCAAGTGCATGATCTCTCGAAGACTAAAGCTCTTACACCTCACCCCCCTAAAAACAAGTTTCGTCCCGAAACTTGCAAAACCTCAAATCCTCTCGGACCGATAAGCCGAGTTATAACTCTCTCTCTCTCTATCGGAGGTACCACCTCTCCGTTAAAAAGGTCATAATCTATAACAATCTATAACCTCAAACACCAACATGGAGGAATCATCAACTCTAGAAAGCAGGGCCATAATGCTACCCAAAGGCGTAGAGGAATCACATCTCTTGCCATACCACATCACAAGGCATAGAGGAAGCACATCTCTAGCCAGATCATAATCATATATAACGCACGGAGGAATACCATCCCCAATGAAACTATGTCCGTCAAGGTAGCATGGAGGAAAGAGCCATCTCTAGTTTAATCCTAATCACACTCCGATAACATGGAGGAAAGAACCATCTCCGGCTATAATCATACATGACGCTAGCATTTCAAGATCTAATAAGATCATAAATCACATCATAGCTAGCATGGAATAAGCACATCAAGGCATGTAAACAAATAAGCACATAATCACATACTCACCAAGATAGCTCTAAGATCTACTCATCGACCCTAGGTGCATCTATCTCAGCATAAAACTCTGGATAGTTCCTCTGGATACTATCCTCAGTCTCCCATGTAGCCTTCTCAGGTCCTCGTCTAGACCACTGTATCCTCAGCATAGGAATGTGATAGCATGTATTATAGTCTATATTTTTGGGATTGGTTTGGACGTTTTATCTTCATAAATCTACATGTATGGATGTATATTCTTTGATTATATTGTTGTTTTGTCTACCTTTACGGGAATATATAGAGACCTACACCTAGTTTCGTTGCAATTGTAGGAAAAATGGCACGTTTTGGACAAAAATTGAGCTAAGGAGTCATTGGAGTAACATTTTGGAGCATTGAGGAGTTATAGGAAGATCTCAAAAAGCATGGAAATGACTTAGAAGATTGATTTTGGACCAGATTTGAGATATTCATTCTCAGCTGAGATTCACCTCGGTCAGGTGCAGGACCACCTCGACCGAGGTGATCTTGAGGAGCGTCTGGACCGAGGCGAACTGATGACGGAACAATGAGATCTTTATTTTTGGTTGAGATCTTCTATTTTTGGAAACTGAATATCACATATTTTTTGATGGATGTGAAGAAGGAAGATATCTTTTTGGCTGATATATTTTTGGAAGATATGGATATATTTTCTAGAAAATTATCTTTTTAAGTTATCTTATCTTTGGAAGATAATTGTCCTATATAAAGGGTTGGATTTTCGGCTATTCAACCATCCTGGAATCTACGGATCACCTGTTCGCTCCAAACGGTGTGTTCAAGCTTTAAATTTATAATCCAAGAAGTATGCTTGAACAAATATGCGAACCCGCAGTGTACGGGTCAATTGTAATAAAAGCAAGAATTTCAGGGGTCGATCACATGAACTTAGGTGAAACAAAGCACATAATCAGGTTGTAAAATATTGCAATTAACAAAACGCAAATAAAGCAATCAAATATGATATGAAGTCAAGTAAGGAAAAATGCGGATTCTAGGGAATAAAGCATCTAGTTGTGGTTCCGACTCAAGATCTCAAAGGATAACGCGGACAAAGATGAGGTTTGCAAAGGGAAGGTGTTTCTAAGGTGGGAATAGATCACCGGGTAAGTCTCACTACTCACTATCCTAAACCAAAGCACCTATTACCGGGTAAGTCTCAAGGTACTAAGGAAAGGAACTATAATCTCAAACCAACACACCACCCAAGGAAATACAATCAACCTTTACCGGGTAAGTCTCAGGCTCACTCACAAAGATGGGATGAAGGCACACTCAAAACCCAAAAAAGATAAACCTTTACTACCTACACTCATGATCTTAGGTAAACAAACAAAGGAATCACCGGGTAAGTCTCATCTTAGGCTTGCATTGAATCAGGAAAGGTGTAATAAGGATAGGATTTGGAAAACTAGAACCCTTAACTTCAGTTTTCGGATCTGGAGAGGTTCACCTCGTTCGGTCAGATCCCACCCCGGCCGAGATCTTCATCGATTGAGTAAGGTGTTTTAGGGTTAAGGTTAAAGACTCGAGTTTTCAGGGTCCTGCTGGGATTAAGATTATTCTATCATCGTCTTTCCCACAACTTTCAGCCAATCACCCTAGAATCACATAAGAAACATAGCCAACAATCATCATGATAACAATAATCGAATAAATTGAAAACGAATCAATATTCATTCACAAAAACCTTAAGATAAAGGTCTCAATAATTGAACCAAATAACAAACATGATGCGTTCCTCAAGTCACAAATCAGCAAAGACAATCAAACCAAAAGACAATATAAGAAAGTCTTACAAACTCCTTAAAAAAAGCAACTCCATCTATGATTCCTTCCTTCCTTGGACTTCAATCTTCAATACTTCCTTCAATTCTCCCTTCAAACCCTCCAGAAAATCCCTTAATTGGTGAATGCTCCAAGCATGCTTGAACTTATGGAAAATCCAACCCTTTATATAGGAGAATTATCTTCCAAAGATAAAATATCTTAAAAAGAAAATTTCCTATAAAATATATCCATATCTCTAAAATAGATCTCCCAGAAATAATATCTTCCTTCCAGAAATCTAGCCAAAAATATATGATCTCCTTCTTCAACAAATAAAAGATCTCAGCCATAAATAAAGATCTCGCCGGTGACAGGGTGTCCGCGTCTGTCGGGACACTCCTCAAGATCACCTCGGTCGAGGTGACATTGTAGCTGAACGAGGCGAATCTCAACTGAATGTGAAATCTCTCGAATCTAGTCCAAAGTAAATCTTCTTAATCATTTTCATGCTTCCTGAGGTTCTTCTTAAGCTCCAGAATGTAGCTCCAATGACTCCTTAGCTCCTTAGCTCCAATTCGATGCAAAACGTTCCATTTTACCTACAATTACAACGAAAGTAGGTGTAGACCTCGATTCCCATAAAGGTAGATGAAACAACAATATAATCACATAATATACATCCATACATGCATATTATTGAAGATAAAACGTCTAAACAAGTCCCAAAATATAAACTATAATACATGCTATCAAAATACCCCATACTTGTCCCTTGCTTGTTCCCAAGCAAGTTCCAAATCTTAAGTACAAGATAGAATGGATTATAAATCTATAAAAATCAATGAAAAGTGCTTCAAAACATTTTGGTGGTGTGCTCCACTCATATATCACTCTAAGAGAATGCTTCATGGCAAATAAAATCAAAACATGATCAAAACATTTTATAAGTATAAGAAACCTGTTCATCTTTGCATAAAATTATATAATGCATAATAAATCATATTTATCAAAATTAATTATGTATAATCCAGTTTAAACCACCAAGTCAATCAACAAACTCGAGGTCTCAAGGGCTTCCAAAAGAGGTAAAAAAACGTGTGATGATGGGATGTATATAGGTAGTGTGGTGCATAGAATCCGGGAAATGGATCTTACTTCACTTTCTTTGAAACTCAACATCTTCCACCAATAAGCTTTGCTTATTTTACTTTACTTTTTGGGATGCATGGACATAGGTGCACAATTACCGAAGCCTAGGAGATCAGCAATCATCAATTTCTCGAGATGCCTCAAACCCTTGATGCACATACCATGACCCGTTAGGAATATCGCTCAATCCGACTTTGGCAAGACACAAACACCCGGCTATGTGAATGGTGCTGAGTTACTCATCATCATGATTGACTTCCCCAAACTTATTTGTTTCTTTCTAACACTTTCAGCCATCATCTCAACTTCACTTTCACTTGCTTTTCACTTGCTTACTTCCAAATACCCGGATAATTAAAGGGAGGCAAATATCTCGATGAGGGGCTAGAGAATGATCAAGAAGAAGATAAGAAGAGAATGAATTGCCTTAATCATCCCAGGAAGAATGTGATAGAACTCATCATGTGGTGTAAACCCTCAAATCCAACATAATTTTGATAAAAACAAAGTATTAAACATGGCAAAATTTCAAACAAAACATTTTGCAACTTAAACATATCATAAAACCTTTCGATCATATAAAGCTTTCAAAATCAATCTACAAATAGAATCATCACTGAGGTCATATCCGGAGAAGAAGCACAAAACGTTTAGAAAACTCACAGTTAAGAATCCACCTCGGTCGAGGTGAACTGACGTCATCCGAGGTGTCTTCCTCGTCCAGTCAAGAACATCCCGGTTCAGGTCAATAAAAAAATTTTCTAACTAGTTTTCGACGTTTTTTTCATTCAAAAACCTGTATGTATGCATGTAATGGCAGATAAACATAGAGCCAAATAAGATCATAAATGTCCATCAAGAGTCATACAAACATACACACATAGTCAAATAAGTATATCCACATAAATACCCCATACTTCGGACACATTGTCCCAATGGGTCAAAATAAGTCAAATCCATGCTGCTCTAGTCCTCATCAGCTGGTGTGGTGGTGGTGGATGTGGGATGTAGGGGTGCTGAGATGGATCAAATGGATACCCTATCATCTACTGGAACCGGATATCCATCATCTGGTACTGGTAATGCATGGTCTCTCTGATCTGATGCATCTAGCTGTTAGTATATCGGCGCTCATCATCGAAGCGATGGGACACATCCACTATCATAGCTGCATAGGAGTCGATCATCTGCTCAGTCAGCTCATCAATCCGTCGGTGAGCTACTGGATCTTTGTGTCTGCGGACTCTACGCCGGGCTGGTCGTGATGGTGCTACAACCTCGTCGTCTAGGTCGACAACTGGCACACTTGGACGGGTGGTATCAGTACCGGTCTCCATAGCAGCTCCGCCATCATCATACTCCTCCTCATCATCTCTAGGTGCAGCATCTCTAGCATCCTGCATGTAAGGAAACCATGTAGTAGACCAATACTGATGGTCGAAAACTAAAAACTGAGCTGACCAGAGAATGCCCTGTGGGCCGTCGTCTCCCAAGGCATAGCTACATATGGCGTACTGAGACCGCGAGGGACGAGAATATGCCTCGTGATCATCTCCTGAAGACCAAGCGGCTTCGCAGCCGCAACCACTGTACATGCACTCAATTCTGGACCCATGGCAGTAGCCATATGGGTCACTAATCATCCACAACAAATATCTCCCTTGGACTTGTCCTTTATCTTGTGCAAGTCCTCAGCCAGCATCCCTCCAAAGTCAGGGACTCCATCTGTAACCATGCAGAACATGCTCAAAAGCTCCCCCTGTCGAACCTTCTAGGCGTCTCAGTACGTGCCAAAACAGTATCGCTGAATATGCGGTGAGCTAGACGGAAAGCTAGGTGGAAGATGACACGCTCTCTAGAATCTCCAGGTCTCCACCTGTCACTATGCTCCACTACATGGGCTATCTCGCCCCAAAAGTCTCGAGCCACTGCTCGGGAAGGAAAGCCAGTCATGGTGGGAGTCGGGAAGCCAAAAACCTCTCTAAACTAGTCCATTGGTACTATGTAATTCCGGTTCAGCAACCGGTACATGATGCTATTCCTCTCAGGTACATGAGTGAAAGAACTCACAAACTCCATGGTCGGCTCTAAGTAGGCTGGCGCTCGAATCTCCATGAGCTCCTCCAGTCCTACCATGGAGATCATCTTCCTCAAGTCCTCTACCACGTGGAGGCACTGAAAGGCAGCAACATCTAAAAATTGCAGGACAACTATGGGACGCCCGCATATCCTATTGAAATCAGCCTGGTGACGCTCGTGGATCACCGGTATAGAAGGATGAGATGAAGAAGAAGAAGGGGAGGAACCACTGGGTCTATCCCTCAGAACCAGCTGGCGATCGGATTTGTTGCTCATGACTACTGATTGGATGAACGCATCGGTTGCTTTGACAACCACCTCGGCCGAGACATAGCACGACAGGACCGAGGCGACCGGCTGTTCGATTTCAACTCTCCAATTTTCAAGTTATTTTCCCCCAAATCACTACCAATTACTTCCTATGGGGTACTTATATCCTTTTCAGCAAGAATAATCGGCAACCAGAGCCGGATCTGACCTAAATCAGTGAAAGGAGAGATGTTAGGGTTTTTGAACAATTTACCCAAATAAAGCATATTCGGAGCGATTTTCTTGCAGTTTGGTGCTTGAAATCCGATCCTCTCGCTTCTCTTGGTGAAATCGAACAAAAAATTGTGGAAAATGAGCAAGAAACGAGGAAACGAGGGGAATCTCCTCCGCGGTCAAGACAGGAGTTGAGAGGGAGAAGTGAGGAGAGAGAAATCCGCTTCGCCTTTTATACCCTTCGTTGATGGTCGGGACCACCTCGTTCGAGGTCATCCCGACTGGACCGAGGTGTCTGACTGGATGTCAGACCTAGTCGCCTCGGTTGCCAAAGAACATCTCGGTCGAGGCGTTGTGACAGCAACCGATATGTGTCTCAGTCAAACTCCGTCTTCTCAATTTCTCGAACATCTGTCCATCCAGTGTAGCTCATGAGTTGTAATCCTTCCTTAGAGAGTACCTGGTTTCTTTCTAGAGGACGCCAAAAACAAAGCAAAGCAAAGCAAAAGCAAACTATCTAAACCAAGCTAGAAAAGGGAAAAGATAGCAATATCTTGGGTTGCCTCCCAAAAAGCGCTTGATTTAAGGTCGTTAGCTGGACCGTTGATCATCCCTAAACAAGGTACAATGGTGCAATCTCCTCAACCTGGACTTCCGGTTGGTACTTCTTAAACCTATGACCATTTACCTTAAAGCTTCCGCTTGTTTCACCCCATATCTCAACTGCACCATAGGGAAAAACATGTTTCACAACGTAAGGTCCTGTCCATCTAGATTTCAACTTAACTGGAAAGAGGCGATGGCAGGAATTGAAGAGTAGAACTAGATCTCCTTCTTTGAATTCCTTAGGAATGATATGCTTGTCATGCCATCTCTTCGTTCTTTCCTTGTAGATCTTGTCATTCTCATAAGCGTTTAAGCGCAACTCTTCCAACTAATTCATGTCCAATAGTCTCTTTTCACCGGCTTCCATGATATCGAAATTCAACCACTTGATTGCCCAATATACCTTGTGCTCTAACTCAATGGGTAGATGGCAAGACTTCCCATATACAAAATTTTAAGGGGTGGTACCAATGGGAGTCTTGAATGCGGTCCTATAAGCCCAAAGAGCATCGTCCAACTTCATGGACCAATCCTTCCTCGTCCTAGAGATAGTCTTCTCCAAAATTGCCTTGATTTCTCTATTCGAGATCTTGACCTGACCACTAGTTTGAAGGTGATAAGGGGCTGCTACCTTGTGGGCTACCCCATACTTCGATAAAAGTGCTTTAAACATTCGGTTGATGAAATGTGTCCCAAAACGAGGAAAGATAGTCCGATTGAAGAACTTCACAACCACCATGGCGTCATTAGTGGGGGAGGCAATGACTTCTACCCATCTAGAGACGTAATCAACAGTTAGGAGAATGTAGAGGTTCCATGCGGATGATGGGAAAGGTCCCATGAAATCAACTCCTCATACATCAAAAATATCAACCTCCCGAATATTGTTGAGTGGCATCTCGTTCCTTCTAGACAAGTTCCCTATTCTTTGGCATGCATCACAAGAAACCACAAACGATTGCACATCCTTAAATAATTTAGGCCAAAAGAAACCAGAAAGCAATACCTTAGCGCACGTTTTATGAGCGCTATCATGTCCTCCACAAGGAAGCGAGTGGCAATGCCGTATAACACTAGCAACTTCATCCTTTGGAATGCATCGTCGAAGCATCCCATCCGGACCTCTCTTAAACAGTTGAGGTTCATTCCAGTAGTAATGACGTAAATCCTTGAAGAACATCTTCCTTTGAGCGTACGTCAATCCGGGCGGTATTTCCTGGCAAACAAGATAATTAATATTATCAGGATACCAAGGCTCTTTACCATCAGATGCTTGGTGGAGCCAGTGCTCCACCAACTATAAATGATTCTCAAAAAAAGGTTTACCAAGTTTGTTGTTCTCAATTGAAAACATCTCGCTTGATGTCTCGGTCAGTGTCCGAGGTGGGTGACCGAGATGTTCTTCAGATAAGAACACCTCGCTTGGTCCAGAAAGTGCCTCCGTTGAGGTATTAGAACTGGGACTGAAACCTAAATTGCTCTTCTTCCCCTGAATTAGTCTCTCAATCTTAGCTCCTGGATTTGCTTCCAATGCCTTCAAGCTCCGTATATCTACATCACAAGAAACATCTATACCTTCCTGCATTAAGATAAAACTAAGAACTCTTTCAAGAGGGTCATTAATAAGGATAGAGCTCACCAATTCTCTTGATTCTTCTTCATCATAGATGTTGAAGATGTCACCTTCCAGCGGCTCTCCTTTCATTGCAGCAAGCAATGCAAATTCCACTTGATCTCCACCAATTTTGAATTTCAACTTGGCATTCTTACAATCCACATTGCAACCCGAAGTTGCTAGAAATGGCCTACCGAGAATGATAGGGACGGGATAATCTGCGGGTATGTCAAGTACAACAAATTCTACAGGTAAATAATAATTACCTAACTTGACGAGAACGTCTTCCAAAATGCCCACGGGATGGGTGGCGGACCAATCCGCCATGTATAGCCTTATCTTCACCGCCTTGGGCTCTCCAAGTCCGATTTTCTCACATAGCTCCAGCGGGATGATGCTCACGCTGGCTCCTAGATCAAACAATCCCTCATAAGTTACATCCCCAACTTGAATGGGAATGCAAAATGAGCCGGGATCTCTCAATTTTGGTGGCATCTTCTCCTTCATGATTTGATTAAGCTCCGAGGACTTAGATGTCATTCTAATTTCTCCAAAGTCTTCCAGCTTCCTCTTCCTTCATAGAATATCTTTCAAGAACTTCCCATAGACGGGCATCCCTAGAATAGCATCAAGGAAAGGCATTTTAATATGTAGTTTTTTCATAGTCAAGAAACTTACCAAAATGCTTGTCTAAATGTGCTCTGGCCCTTGACTGGGGGAATGGAAGTGATGCTTTATAAGCAGGAGGTGGAACATAAACTTCAAATTTGTCCTTCGCTTTCTGGTGCTCCACCTCGGTTGGCACCTTGACTGAAGTGTTCCTCGTCTGATCCTGGACCCAGGTGTTCATCGTCTGTAGTGGCACCGACCGAGGTACTGGATTTGCAGTTTTCAGTCCACTTCTCGTCGTTATTGCCATAATTTGTCCTTTAGGGTTGCTCTCTGTCCTTGTTGAGAGCTTCCCTGGATCTCTTGGCGCTTCATTTGCCTTGTTAAAGAATTGTTGCTCTAAGGCTTTTTGTGCCTTCGAAAATGAATTCATTGATGTCTCCATAGCGTTGAGCATGATCAAGATTGCCTCCAGCACTACATCTTTCTTCCCTGGCTGGGACAAACTCGATCCAGGCTCCTGGCTTCTCAATGGAGTAGAAGAAGAGGAAGAGGGGGGGTTAAGAGCATTTTGAGCATGAGAATAAGGGTTACCCGGATTTTGTTTATTAGATCTCCAATTGTTGTTGCTGGAGTTTCTATTGTTGTTTTTGTTGTTGTTGTTCCGCGGCCCTTGGTAGTTGTTTCTTCCTTGATATCTTCCATCTTGCTCCTTCTTTGTTTGGGCTACTAAAAGCTCCTTTAATTGCTTCATATCATTGCTAAGTGAGGTGAGTTGAGCTCCATTTGATGAAGTGTCTTGGAAGCTAACTCTCCTCGCTCCATTCTCGGCTCCTTGATGGGAGTACTTCTCCATATACAAAGCTTGTTTTTTAATGAACTCCCAAGCTTCGTCTATCGGCATATTAATGAATGTGCCGGCGGAATGTAGTTGGAGATTGAATTAAGTAGCTCCATCCAATCCCTTGAAGTATATCTCCAGCAACTCTATCTTTGGAATCCCATGATGTGGGCAATCCAATAGAACATCTTTGAATCTCTCCCATGACTTGGACAAACTCTCCTTGTCCTTCATGATAAGTGCATTGATCTTCCCTCTCATTCCAGCGGTCTTAGAGGGAGGAAAGTATTTAGTTAGAAACTCCGTCGTCAAATGTTCCCAAGTGTTGATCTTTCCGGTTGGGAGAGATTTATGCCAAGCAAGCACCCTGTGTTTCAAAGAAAAATAGAAAGGCCTCAACTTGTAGTTGTTATTTTGAAGCCTTGAAGATCTCAAGGTCTCCATCAGAATCTCATAGTTTTGCAAATGCTGATGCGGAGACTCTCTCTCTAAACCTCCAAATTGGCATTGTCGGATCATAGATAGAACTTGCGGTCGAAGTTCGTAATCATGCTCCGCTGGATCACCTAGGTTGACTCCTGGACGCCTCACTTGTTGATTAGGGTCCATCCTCTGTCCTAGGGTTTGTGGAACTCCAGCAAAAAGAACATCTCGGACAGGCATCTGAGGGGGATGTATCTCGGCCGGGGCAACATGGACTGGGTCTTGCCTCGGTCGAGGATCTTGGTTTGGTCGAGGCAAAAACTGGGCCCTTAGAGCGGCCATATCTGCTTCAATCTCTTCAGTTTTTGTGGGAGTTTGTTCTTTCTCTCGCTGCAGTTCTTCTTGTTTGAGGCTTAGTTGTTCCAGCGCGCCTCCTTCAATTCGGCCTCAAGATCGCGATTGTCTTGATTGACCATCTTAGCTTCTCTTAATCGTCGCTTGTATGTCTTTTCTTGTTCGGGATCGTAACGAACGATTTCCTTTCCAACACGGGTTCTTCGCATAAACCTAAAAAGATCTTGCGAAAACACTCAAGTAGAGTGGTTAATAGCAACAAGGACAATTGCCCCGAAAGACAACCGAAACCGGCTCGGTCTAGACCAAGTCCCCGGCAACGGTGCCAAAAACTTGTCCGCTCCAAACGGTGTGTGCAAGCTTTAAATTTATAACCCAAGAAGTATGCTTGAACAAATATGCGAACCCGCAGTGTACGGATCAATTGTAATAAAAGCAAGAATTCCAGGGGTCTATCACTGGGACATAGGTGAAACAAAGCACAAAATCAGGTTGTCAAATATTGCAATTAACTAAAAGAAATTAAAGCAATCAAAGATGATATAAAGTCAAGTAAGGGGAAATGCGGATTCTAGGGATTAAAGCATCTAGTTGTGGTTCCGACTCAAGATCTCAAAGGATAACGCGGACAAAGCAGAGGTTGGCAAAGGGAAGGTATTTCTAAGGTGAAAATAAATCACCGGGTAAGTCTCACTACTCACTATCCCAAACCAAAGCTCCTCTTACCGGTTAAGTCTCAAGGTACTAAGAAAAGTAACTATAATCTCAAACCAACACACCACCCAAGGAAATAGAATCAACCTTAACCGGGTAAGTCCCAGGCCAACTCACAAAGATGGGATGAAGGAACACTCAAACCCCAATAAAGGATAAACCTTTACTACCTACACTCATGATCTTAGGTAAACAAACAAAGGAATCACCGGATAAGTCTCATCCTAGGCTTGCATTGAACCAGGAAAGGTGTAATAAGGATAGGATTTGGAAACTAGAACCCTTAACTTCAGTTTTCGGATCAGGATAGGTTCACCTTGTTCAGTCAGATCCCACCCCGGCCAAGATGTTCATCGACTGAGCGAGGCAATCTAGGGTTAAGGTTAAAGACTCGAGCTTTCGAGGTCCTACTGTGATTAAGATCATTCTATCATCGTCTTTCCCACAACTTTCAGCCAATCACCCTAGAATCGCATAAGAAACTTAGTCAACAATCATCATTATAACAATAATCAAATATATGGAAGAGGAATCAATATTCAAACAAGAAAACCTTAAGAAAAAGGTCTCAATAACTGAATCAAATAACAAACAAGTTGCGTTCCTCAAGTCAGAAATCAGCAAAGACAATCAAAACAAAAGACAATCTAAGAAAGTCTTACAAACTCCTTCAAAAAGCAACTCCAACTATGATTCCTTCCTTCCTTGGACTTCAATCTTAAATAATTCCTTCAATTGTTCCTTCAAACCCTCCAGAAAATCCCTTAATTGTTGGATGCTCCAAGCATGCTTGAACTTGTGGAAAATCCAACCCTTTATATAGGAGAATTATATTCCAAAGATAAAATATCTTAAAAAGATAATTTCCTATAAAATATATCCATATCTCTAAAATAGATCTCCCAAAAATAATATCTTCCTTCCAGAAATCCAGCCAAAAATATAAGATCTCCTCCTTCCAAAAATAAAAGATCTCAGCCAAAAATAAAGATCTCGCCGGGGATAGGGTGTCCCCCTCGGTTGGGACGCTCCTCAAGATTACCTCGGTCGAGATAACATTGTAGCTGACTGAGGTGAATCTCAACTGAATGTGAAATCTCTCGAATCTAGTCCAAAGTAAATCTTCTTAAACAATTTTCATGCTTCCTGAGGTTCTTCTTACGCTCCAGAATGTAGCTCCAATGACTCCTTAGCTCCTTAGCTGGTTTGAAAAACTTTGTTCGCTCCAAACGGTGTGTGCAAGTTTTAAATTTATAACACAAGAAGTATTCTTGAACAAATATGCAAACCCGCAATGTACGGGTCAATTGTAATAAAAGCAAGAATTCCAGGGGTCGATCACAAGGACTTAGGTGAAACAAAGCACAAAATTAGGTTGTCAAAATATTGCATTTAACCAAAAGCAATTAAAGCAATGAAAGATGATATAAAGTCAAGTAAGGGGAAATGCGGATTCTTGGGATTAAAGAATCTAGTTGTGGTTCCGACTCAAAATCCAAAGGATAACGCGGACAAAGCTGAGGTTTGCAAAGGGACGGTGTTTCTAAGGTTGGAATAGATCACCGTGTAAGTCTCACTACTCACTATCCCAAACCAAAGCTCCTATTACGGGGTAAGTCTCAAGGCACTAAGGAAAGGAACTATAATCTCAAACTAACACACCACCCAAGGGAATAGAATCACCCTTTACCGGGTAAGTCTCAGGCTAACTCAGAAGGATGGGTTGAAGGCACACTCAAACCCCAATAAAGGATAAACCATTATTACCTACACTCATGATCTTAGGTAAAAAAACAAAGGAATCACCGCGTAAGTCTCATTCTAGGCTTGTATTGAACCAGAAAGGTGTAATAAGGATAGGATTTGGCAAACTAGATCACTTAACTTCAGTTTCGGATCACGAAAGGTTCACCTCGTTCAGTCAGATCCCACCCCGGCCGAGATTTTCATAGACTGCAGAGGTATTCTAGGGTTAAGGTTGAAGACTCGAGCTTTCAGGGTCCTGCTGGGATTAAGATTATTCTATCATCGTCTTCCCCACAACTTTTAGCCAATCACCCTAGAATCGCATAAGAAACTTAGCCAACAATCATCATGATAATAATAATCAATTTAATGGAAAAGGAATCAATATTCAAACACGAAAACCTTGAGAAAAAGGTCTCAATAACTGAATCAAATAACAAACAAATTGTATTCCTCAAGTCATAAATCAGCAAAGACAATAAACAAAAAGACAATCTAAGAAAGTCTTACAAACTCCTTTAAAAGTAATTCCAACTATGACTCCTTCCTTCCTTGAACTTCAATCTTCAATACTTCCTTCAAACCTTCCTTCAAAATCTCCAGAAAATCCCTTAATTGTTGGATGCTCCAAGCATGTGATGATCCGAAGATGGCTGAATTGTAGAAAATCCAACCCTTTATATAAGAGAATTATCTTCCAAAGATAAAATATCTTAAAAAGATAATTTCCTATAAAATATATCTCTATCTCTTAAAATAAATCAGCCAAATATAATATCTTCCTTCCAGAAATCCAACCAAAAATATAATATATCCTCCTTCCAAACTTAAAAGATCTCAGCCAAAAATATGGATCTCGGCGGCGGCAGGGTATTCGCCTCGGTCGGGATGGTCCTCAAGATCACCTCGGTCGAGGTGACACTGTAGTTGACCAAGGTAAATCTCAAATGAATATGAAATCTCTCAAATTTGGTCCAAAGTAAATCTTGTTAATCATTTCCATGCTTCCTGAGGTTCTTCTTAAGCTCGAGAATGTAGCTCCAATGACTCGTTAGCTCCTTAGCTCCATTTCGATGCAAAACGTGCTATTTTACCTACAATTACAACGAAACTAGGTGCAGACCTCGATTCCTGTAAAGGTAGATGAAACAACAATATAATCACATAATATACATCTATACATGCAGATTTATGAAGATAAAACGTATAAACCAGCCCTGAAATATAGACTATAATACATGCTATCAAAATACCCCATACTTGTCTCTTGCTTGTCCTCAAGCAAGTTCCAAATTTTAGACACAAGATAGAATGGATTATAAGTCAGAAAAGTCAATGAAAAGCGTTTCAAAACATTTTTGGTGGTGTGCTCCACTCATAGATCACTATAAGAGAATGCTTCATGGCAAATAAAATCAAAACAAGATCAAAACATTTTATAAGTATAAGAAAGTTGTTCATCTTTGCATACGATCATAGAATGCATAATAAATCATATTTATCGAAATTAATCATGTATAATTCAGTTTAAATCAACAAGCTCGAGGTCTCAAGGGCTTCTAAAAGAGTTCAAGAAACGTGTGAGGGTGGGATGTATATAGGGAATGTGGTGCTAGAATCCGGGAAAAGGATCTTACTTCACTTTCTTTGAAACTCAACATCTTCCACCATTAAGCTTTGCTTATTTTACTTTAGTTTTTGGGATGCATGGACAGAGGTGCCAATAGCCGAAGCCTAGAAGATCAGCAATCATCAATTTCTCGAGATGCCTCAAACCCTTGATGCACATACCATGACCCGTTAGGAATATCGCTCAATCCGACTTTGGCAAGACACAAACACCCGACTTTGTGAATGGTGCCGAGTTAATCATCATCATGATTGACTTCCCCAAACCTATTTGTTTCTTTCTAACACTTTCAGCCATTATCTCAACTTGACTTTCACTTGCTTTTCTCTTGCTTGCTTGCTTCCAAATTCCCGGATAGGTAAAGGGAGGCAAATATGTATATGAGGAAATAAAGCATGATCAAGAAGAAGAAGAGAAGAGAATGAATTGCTTGATTATCCCAGGAAGAATGTGATAGAACTCATCATGTGGTGTCAACCTTCAAATCCAACATAACTTTGATAAAAACAAAGTATTAAACATGCTAAATCTTCAAACATAGCATTTTGCAGCTTAAACATATCATAAAACCTTTCGAGCATATAAAGATTTTAAAACCAATCTGCAAACAGAATCATCACTGAGGTCATATCCAGAGAAGAAGCACAAAATCGTTTTGAAAAACTCTCAGTTAAGAACCCACCTCGGTCGAGGTGATCTGACGCCATTCGATGTGCCTACCTCGTCCAGTCAAGAACATCCCGGTCGAGGTTAAAAAAAAAAATTTCTAACCATTTTTCGACGTTTTTCTCAAATAAAAACATGATGTATGCATGTAATAGCAGATAAACACATAGAGGCAAATAAGATCATAAATATCCATCAAGAGTCATAAAAACATACACACATAGTCAAATAAGTACATCCACATACCCCATACTTGGGACACATTGTCCCAATGGGTCAAAAAAGTCAAAGAACAGAGTACTCACCGGACCTAACTGAAATGCATAAATAATAAAAAAAGAAAATCCATGCTGCTCTAGTCCTCGTCAGCTGGTGGTGGTGGTGGTGGATGTGGGATGTAGGGGTGTTGAGATGGATCAAATGGATACCCCATCATCTGCTGGAACTAGATCTCCATCATCCGGTGTTGGTAATCCTGGGTCTCTCTGATCTGATTTATCCAACTGTCAGTATATCGGCGCCCATCATCAAAGAGATGGGACACATCTACTGTCATAGCTGTCAGTATATCGGCGCTCATCTTCGTTCTTTCGTTGTAGATCTTGGCATTCTCATAAGCGTTTAAGCGCAACTCTTCAAACTCATTGATGTCCAATAGTCTCTTCTCTCCGTCTTCCTTGATATCGAAATTCAACCACTTGATTGCGCAATATGCCTTGTGCTCTAACTCAACGGGTAGATGGCAAGACTTCCCATATACCAAATTGTAAGGGGTGGTACCAATGGGAGTCTTCAATGCGGTCCTATAAGCCCAAAGAGCATCGTCCAACTTCATGGACCAATCCTTCCTTGTCCTAGAGACAATTTTCTCCAAAATTGCCTTGATTTTTATATTCGAGATCTCGACTTGTCCACTAGTTTGAGTGTGATAAGGGGTTGCTACGTTGTGGGTTACCCCATACTTCGATAGATGTGCTTTAAACTTCCGGTTGATGAAATGTGCCCTCCATCGCTGATGATGATGCGTGGTGTCCCAAAACGTGGAAAGATAGTCCGATTGAAGAACTTCACAACCACCATGGCGTCATTAGTTGGGGAGGCAATGACTTCTAGCCATCTAGAGACGTAATCAACAGCTAGGAGAATGTAGAGGTTCCCTACGGATGATATGATAGGTCCCATGAAATCAACTCCCCATACATCAAAAATCTCAACCTCCCGAATATTGTTGAGTGGCATCTCGTTCCTTCTAGACAAGTTCCCTGTTCTTTGGCATACATCACAAGAAACAACAAACGTTTGCACATCCTTAAATAACGTAGGCCAAAAGAAATTAGAACGTAATACCTTAGCGCATGTTTTGTGAGCGCTAGCATGTCCTCCACAAGGATGCGAGTGGCAATGCCGTATAACACTAGCAACATCATCCTCTAGAATGCATCGTCTAATCATCCCATCCGGACCTCCCTTAAAAAGTAGAGGTTCATTCCAGTAGTAGTGACGTACATCTTTGAAGAACTTCTTTCTTTGAGTGTACGTCAATCCGGGCGGTATTTCCTGGTGAACAAGATAATTCACAATATCAGCATACCAAGGCTATTTACCATCAGAAGCTTGATGGAGCCAGTGCTCCACCAACTATAAATGATTCTCAGAAAAAGGTTTAAGAAGTTTGTTGTTCTCAATTGACAGCATCTCGCTTGCTATCTCGGTCGGTGTCCGAGGTGGGTGACCGAGATGTTCTTCAAAAGGCCTTTAAGATCCGTATATTGTTCACCACTTAGCGTGCGTGCAAATAAGCTTTAAATTTATAAAACTAGAATCAAGCAAGCGAACCCGCAGTGTACGGATCGATGTAGTTAAGTAAGAATTCCGGAGTATCGAACACAGGGATTTGGGGGGAACAAATTCAGTTGTAAAGTTGTCAAGCAAGTAAAAGAGTAAAGCTTTGCAAATATATTGGGAAAACAGCAACCCTAAAGATCCAGGTGTCTAATTGTGGCAATCGATTCAAGATATACTAAAGAACTAAGGACAGAGTTAAGAGTTGCAAAGGTATACTAAGGTAAAGCAATGTACGGTGAAGTTCCAAGGCTTTATATGACTTATCTAAAGGCACACTCTATAAAGGTTGTTGAGGCTTCAGTATAGAAAGGATCTAAAGACAAGAACTAATCTCAAATAGTCAAACTTGTAACCCAAGGATCAAAACTAACTAAACCGATTAAGGTTGTGACACTCAAAATCGAAGTAGAGGTTGTTAAGGCTTCACTACTACCTAGAAAAGGGCAAGCCAAAACTAGATTAAAGCTAATCTTTAACCTTGGATCAAAGTAAAAGCAAAGTTCATAAACTGGTGTAAATTACGAGCAGCTTGAGTTCCACGGCCATGGAATCTCAAGAACAAACCGTGATTTTGGTTTGTCGGCGAAATCTCTCTAACTCTCATGGTCCAATCTGTTTACGATCGATCTATCATCATCTAAGCCACAACTATTAACCCTTCACCTTAGAATTGCTAAAGGGTTTTAGCCAATAACTGTCATTATAATATCAAAATCGAATTTAAGAAGAATGAAAGATGAAAACCTTCGAAAACCTTCAATAAATCTCAAATCCACACACAAGGATAACAATGCATATCAGATTTGGAATAAACACAAACCAATAACGATCCTTGAGAAGAACGAAGAACGGGATGTCAATCCGTCTTCTAATCAAACCTAAGGACAAAAGGTGTAACTTCCGCCGCAAGCAACTTCCAAATCTTCAACCCTCGTGAATCACCGTTTTCCAATGCAAAATCTCCGGACGTCTAATGCAGCCCTAAGCACGTGTCTCAAATTCTCTCCTCTCCATCCTTTTTATAAGCACGTGTCTCAAATTCTCTCCTCTCCAGCCATTTTCTAATACCCCATACTTGTCACTTGCTTGTCCCCAAGCAAGGTCTTCCAAAAGCTTTAGAACTTAAGTTAGGATGAAATATGCATGCAATCTCAAAGACAAAACATCTTTTTAGGTAAATGTGCTTCTAGTCAATAGATCAACCTCAAACCTTGCTTCAATCATCCTTGAAAACGCTCACATACATAAACCAAAGCATGTAAAGTAAAGAAACATCACAAGCTGCTTAATCCTCAAAACAAACATCATAACCTTCAAATACCATCAAAATCAAGAATAAGAAACTTCAATTTAGATCACTAAGTCATATAACTCTCTTTTGATCTTAAGGAATTTCAAATAAGGTCTAGAATGCGGAAAGGAAGGGCACTTATACGGAATGTGGTGCATGAATCCGGGAAGTGGACAACTAACTCTTTCCTTTTTATTTCAATTTGCAACACTTTCAACTTAGAGCTTTGCTCTTTTCTTTTCACAACATTTTTCGACTTTACTTTTGGAGTTATGGACAGTGGTGCACAAAAACCGAAGCCCACGAGATTGGCGTTTCTCAATTTCGAGATGCCTCAAACCCTTGATGCACATACCATAATCCGTTAGGAATATCGCTCAATCCGACTTTGGCAAGACACAAACACCCGGCTATGTGAATGGTGCCGAGTTACTCAACATCATGATTGACTTCCCCAAACCTATTTTTTTCTATTCTTTGAATGCAAAATTTTTGCTTTCATGGCCCTCCCACATCAAACATGCCAAATATCAACTCCTCCAATTCCCGGATAAGTAAGGGAGGCTATTATTTCATTGAGGGGCTAAATGAACAAAGAAAGGAAGAAGAAAGGTCGAATTGCCTTAATCATTTCATAAAGAAGCATAAGAACTTAATATGTAATTTCAACCTCAATTTCTGAAGTTGATTTAGATGAAGTTCTCACATTACGAAATTTGCAAGTAAAGACAAACAACTCATTTAATTTCTTTCCAATTCATAATTCCGTTCAAGCATGCAATTATCATCAAGGATTCATTCCGCAAGTAAGATATATCATAGGAAACATCTCAATTCTTAGAAGCACAAAATTTTCAAAATTTTTAAACTTTTATTGGTTTTTCAAAAGCTTTTTCATGCAATGCAATAATGAAACATGTGACAATGGAATAAAACATGCAAAGTATTCTCAATCAAGGCAAGCAAAAGTGAGTAGAGTTATTACACATGATAGTCACACCCTACCCCATACTTGAGACAAACATTGTCCCTAAATTTCAAAAAGAAATAAAGAAAAGAAAGAAAGAAAATAAACTCACAAAACGGCGGTGGAGCAGCTAATGCTAGCAATCATGCATGATCATCACTGTGGTGCTGGTGGTGGTGGGAACGGGAAGAAGCTGGAGTCAAAGTTCCGCCCAAACTGCTGGCGGTAGATGTCTCTCATTATCATGTCATGCTCATCAGCTCGAACATCTCTAGCGTCCTACCGGACCTCCAAAGCTCCTACTCTCCTGGAGAGGTCGGTAGCCCAATCCGGAAGCTGCTCGTACCACCCCGGCGCCTGACTGTACCAAGCTGGTGCATCCGATGGTGTTGGTGCAGTCTATGGCTGTGCATGCAATGTTGGTGGAGCTCCTATCCAATCCGGATGTTATCTATACCAATCAGGAGGGGCATCCATCCATGTCGGCCTCTCACTCATGCTAGCACGGCGAGAAGAAGAGGTTGCTGAAGGTCCAGCTGGTCGTGGTGAACGTCTGGGAGGGTCAGGGAAATGTGCCGGTTGATCCGGGAAAGTGCCAAAATCATGCTCCTCACCTCCTCCCTCAAAACCATCATCTCCTCCCATCTCCTCCTCATCTGCAGCTGGTACCTCTGGAGGGACGTAAGGAGGGGCCACTAGTCTATTCGCATGCATAGCAACGAATGTCTCCTTCCAATTATGGCGTCCAGCCATAATGGAATACTCGGGGAGCCATGCAACACCTCTACCTCCTCTATCCTCCCAAGGCATGGCAGCGGTGGGTGGACCTTTATGCCTAGGAAAGATCAAACCTCTAGTCATGAGACTCTAGAGTCTCAATGGTGTAGCTGCTATCCTAGTACACGCAGAAAAATCAATCCCCAACTGTCTAGCAATGTGGGTGACTATCCCACCATATCCGATATTCCCAGCCCTCTTGTTCTTGAGCTTACTCATGGTGGAAGCTAAGAGGGTAGCACAGTCAGCAGGTCTACCGTACTAAATACAATACAAAAGAAACAGCTCATTCGTCTTGATCTTCTGAGGAGTCTCTGTCCTAGGGAAAAAATACTCAAAAGGTACTCTATGGGCTATCTTCAAGGCTAAGTGATAGATATGCTTAGCCTTGGTATCAGTAGGTTGCCAGCGGTCCTCGCTAGCATATATCATAGCAATGTCCTCCCAGAAATCCTTAGCGTATACACCGCTAGGAAAACGACCATTGAAGGTCTCATGGAACCCAAAGAAGGCTCAGAACTCTAAGATCGAGAACTCGTAGTTCTCCTCCATCAGCCTAAAAGAAATTGTCCTCTCTACATGACTATGCTCAAAGGAGGTCACAAACTCTCTAGTGATCTCCTCATATGCATCTTCCCTAATAGCGGAGAAGATGATCAAGCCGGCTCTATCTAAAAGCCATGTAAGGTCACTCACCACATTCAGTGGCTCTAAATCCTCAAGAAGCAAATAACGTGGTCCTATGACCGGTCTCTTCGTGATCCTTTCTAAGGCATCGAGGTAATCATCATGGATCTTTGGAATTCTAGGGGGTGGGGGTGATTGTGGCTTAGTAAGGGGTACCTGGGAGGAGGAGGAAGCATCACATTTCCTCTTCTTATTCCTAGTGGTCATTCTCCTAATCAAATCCATCTCAGTCCCAAAATTACGGCCTATTCTTGATTTTCACGGCCGTGGAATACCCAGTGACCGTGGTTCGGCTCTAAATTTATCAAAACGCAATCAATTTACAACAAACTCACCAGACAACAGCCCTAGACTAATTCCAATCCAATTCCAATCAGTTCTCCTAAAAATTCTTGCGAAAATTTAGCCAAATCGATAAAGTAAAGAAAGAGGGAAAAACCTAGGTTTTGGATTTTTAAAATCCAAATTCCGTCTTCTCCAGCGATTTTCCACTCGATTTGTTGCTTGGATCTTGTAGATGGTTGAGTTTGCTTCACTTTGGGCTCAAGAATCGTTCGAAACGATTAACGAACGAAGATTTGAGAGAGGGGGACGAATTACGGCTGTTTGGGTCGTGGAAGAGGGGTTTTGTTGTGGTTTTTGTGAAGAAGGTGGTTTATATAGTAACCGTAAAATTTTTGGAAAATTACGGTCACTCGAGGGTTTCCAAGGCCGTGGAAATGTACGGAACCGTGGTTTTGGTGATTTTTTCTTAGGCTTTTGCAAATTACGGTCACTATAGCTTTCACGACCGTGGTTTTGGCCGTGGAACTCTCTGTAATGTGCCAAAATCCAAGTTTTGTCAATTTCCTCCAACTTTTCTTCTCACTTGCATGTTCCATTGCTCCTACATCCAAAAACACGAACATACCGGAAGGTATCGAAGGCAAAACAAAACAAAAACGTCTAAACTACTCTAATCTACGAATGAAAAACAAAAACATAAGTGCAATATCTTGGGTTGCCTACCAAGAAGCGCTTGTTTAAGGTTTGTAGCTAGACCGTACTTACACCTATTCAAGTGCGGTAGGTATGAACTCTTCAGCTTGGAGTTCCGGTGAGTACTTCTTGAGTCGTTGACCATTCACCTTAAAGCTTCCGCCCTTTTCACCTCATACTTCAACTGCACCATGTGGAAAAACACGTTTGATTAGATAAGGTCCGGTCCAACGAGATTTAAGCTTACCTGGAAAGAGACGAAGTATTGAATTGAAGAGGAGAACTTGATCTCCTTCTTTGAGGTCTTTTGGAATGATATGCCTATCATGCCAACGCTTCGCTCTCTCTTTATATATCTTGGCGTTTTTGTAGGCGTTTAAACGAAGTTCTTCAAGCTCGTTAAGGTGTAAGAGGCGCTTCTCGCCCGCTTCCTTCATGCTGAAGTTCAACCACTTTATTGCCCAATACGCCTTATGTTCCAGCTCTACCGGCAAGTGACAAGACTTCCCATACACGAGGTTGTATGGTGTCGTACCTATGGGAGTCTTATATGCAGTCCGGTATGCCCATAATGCATCATCTAGCTTCAAAGACCAATCCTTCCTTGTCCTTGAAACCGTCTTCTCTAGGATTCCTTTAATCTCCCGGTTTGAAATCTCCACTTGTCAACTTGTTTGTGGATGGTAAGAGGTGGCGATCTTGTGAGTCACCCCATACTTAGCTAATAGAGCTTCGAATCGTCGGACAATGAAGTGAGAGCCTCCATCACTAATGATGGTCCGTGGTGTCCCAAATCGTGGGAAAATGGTCTTGTTAAAGAACTTAACCACAACCATGACATCATTAGTAGGAGAGGCTATTGCTTCAACCTATCTCGAAACATAATCTACAGCTAGAAGTATTTATTGGTTTCCATAGGACGATGGGAAAGGTCCCATGAAGTCTACTCCCCAAACGTCAAAGATCTCCACCTCTTGAATGTTGTTAAGAGGCATCTCGTTTCTCCTAGATATGTTCCCTGTTCTTTGACAAGCTTGCAGCAGGAAACAAAGGTTTGCACATCTTTAAATAAAGTAGGCCAAAAGAATCCAGATTGCAATACCTTAGCGCTAGTCTTGTTCGAACTAGCGTGTCCTCCACAAGGTAGTGAATGACAATGACGGATGACGCTTTGCATCTCGTCTTCCGGCACACATCGTCGAATGATGCCGTCAGGACCTCTCTTAAAGAGCAGAGGTTCATTCCAAAAGTATTCCCGAACATCCTTAAAGAACTTCTTTCTTTGTGTATAGGATAATTTGGGTGGTAATTCCTGGCAAACCAAATAGTTAACAAAATCAGCAAACCATGGTTCATTACCTTTACTAATCTTGTCGATGCACTCCTCTATGATATGTAAATGCTCGTCCGGAAAGGAGTCATCTGTGGGTAGATTGTCGTCCTCTAGATGTGGTAGACGACTCAAATGATCCGCAACAGAATTTTCCGAACCCTTCTTGTCATGAATCTCTAGATCGAATTCTTGTAGGAGAAGAATCCATCTAATTAGCCTTGGCTTCGCATCCTTCTTTGCAAATAAATACCGGATCGCAACATGATCCATGTATACAATGACCTTTGCACCTACAAGATAAGAACGAAACTTATCAAATGCATATACAATTGCTAGAAATTCTTTTTCGGTAGTGGCGTAGTTGAGTTGCGCTTCATCTAGCGTCTTGCTAGCGTAGTAGATAGCGTGGGTTCATCCTTCCTTCTTTTTCCCAAGCGCAGATCCTATAGCTACGTCACTTGCATCACACATAACCTCAAAGGGAAGATTCCAATCCGGAGTTTGTATAATTGGGGCTGAGATTTGAGCTTCCCGAATCTTATTAAACGCATCTAAACATTCCTACGAAAAATCAAAAATTGCATCCTTCATCAATAGATTAGTAAGCGGCTTTGATATTTTAGAGAAATCCTTTATAAAGCGTCTATAAAATCCAGCATGTCCTAGAAAACTTCTTATCCCTTTCACCGAGGATGGAGGGGGAAGCTTTTCTATAGTCTCTATCTTAGCCTTATCTACTTCAATCCCTCTACTAGAGATCAAGTGTCCTAATACAATGCCTTCTTTCACCATGAATTGACACTTCTCCCAATTAAGAACTAGGTTAGTGTCTTCACTCCTTTGTAGCACAAGAGCAAGGTTAGAAAGAAAATTATTGAAAGAGAAACCATAAACAGAAAAGTCATCCATGCAAACCTCCATTATTTCCTCTATGTACTCCGAGAAGATAGCCATCATGCACCTTTGAAAGGTGGCTGGGGCGTTGCAAAGCCCAAACGGCATTCTCCTATAAGCAAGCGTACCCCATGGACATGTTAACGTGGTCTTCTCCTGATCGTCCGGGTGTATCGGGATCTGAAAGAAACCACTATAACCGTCAAGATAACAGAAATGTGAGTGTTGTGCTAACCTCTCAAGCATTTGGTCGATGAATGGTAGTGGGAAGTGATCCTTCCTCGTTGTGTTGTTTAGCTTGCGGTAGTCTATGCACATCCTCCATCCCGTCATAGTTCGTGTAGGAATGAGCTCATTGTTCTTGTTGATAATGACCGTCATTCCTCCCTTCTTTGGGACCACCTGTACGGGACTCATCCACTTGCTATCGGAGATAGGGTAGATGATACCTGCATCAAGTAGTTTAAGAATTTCCTTCTTGACAACCTCCTTCATGGTCGGATTTAACCGCCTTTGAGGTTGTTGCGAAGTTCTAAAATCTTCTTCAATTAGGATCTTATGCATGCATAGCGAAGGCTTGATTCCTACTAGATCCTCTATAGTGTAACCTAAGGCTTTCCTATGTTTCTTAAGTACAACCATAAGCTTACTATGTTCATCTATGCTCAAATCGAAACTAACAATTACCAAAAAGGTAGAATTAGGTCCTAGAAATGCGTACCTTAGATGTGCGGGAAGTGGCTTCAATTCCATCACTATAGGACTCTCTAATGGCTCTTGAGGATTGTCCAATGCTTCCTTAGAAGTCTCTAAGGGTGTAGAAATTGTTGGAGAAGAATCAAAAGAAGTGGTAGAAAGAACACAATTGCCTTCAAATGCACCCAAAATTACGGCTCCCCTGTTTCCTCCACGGCCGTGGTTTTGGGCGTGGAAGTCAATTACGGTGCCTCTGCTTGTTCCACGACCGTGGTTTTGACCGTGTAACTTACTGGTGTCCTCTGAATAGCTGATTACAGTCATGTTGGTGGAAACCACGGCCGTGGAATAGCACGACTGGCCGTGATTTCCACGTTCTCTGACCCATCGTAGAGTTTCTCAAATTCTTCTTCATACAATTCCTTTTGCTTCCCCAAAGCTTCAATTTCCTCATTGCATTCCTCTTCTTCCCCTATGTCCATAATGCTCATAGTGATCACCTTTTGCAAGGGATCTTTGAAGAGAATCGAACTTACTTCCTCTCTAAATAGCTCTTCGCCATGGATGTTGAATATATCATCTTCAAAAGCTGGTTCTTTCACCAAAGTGGAAAGAACGAACTCTACCTTTACCTCTCCTATGTCGAAGGCGAGTCTAGCATTCTTGCAATCAACCATACAACCGGATGTTGCAAGAAATGGTCTTCCGAGTATGATCGGTACCGGACTATCTGCAGGAATGTCAAGCACAACAAAATCTATAGGAACATAGAACTTACCAAGCTTGACCGGGACGTCTTCAACTATACCGACGGGACGAGTTATGGACCGATCCGCCATGTATAACATCATCTTCACCGGTTTAGGTTCGCCTAAACCGATCTTCCTGCATAAGGCAAGCGGAATGATGCTCACGCTTGATCCTAAATCACATAATGCATCATATGTGACATCTCCCACTCCTATGGGAACATAAACGACCCCGGATCCTTCAACTTTGGGGGCATCTTTTCCTTCATTGTCTTAATGAGAACCGACGAATCGAACTCATCTTGACCTCTCCAAAATCCTCTAATTTCCTCTTGTTAGAGAGGACCTCTTTTAAAAACTTTCCATAAGCTGGCATACCTACAATTGGATCAATGAAAGGTATATTAATATGCAGTTTGCTCATGAGTTCAATAAACTTACCGAATTGTCTGTCTAGACGCGCTCTTGCTCTAGATTGCGGGAATGGTAGGGGAGGCTTGTAAGCTGGAGGAGGAATGTAGATGTCTTCCTTCTCCTTCCCCTTCTCTTTCTCTTTCTCGACGGGGACTTCCACAAATTTAGGCTGCGGGTCGGTGGTTGTTGCTCCGCTCCTAGTTGTGATAGCCATCACCCTTCCTTTTGGGTTATCCTCCGTCTTTCCTAGAAGTTTTCCTTCATTCCTAGGAACTTCCTCAGCATTGCTAAACATTTGGTTTTCTAAAACCTTTTTGGCTTTATAAACCTTAGTGATGTGATTATCGCCCTTGGTGATGTGACTCTCGAATTCTTGAAGCTTTCCCAAAATTATTTCCAACATGGGATCGGGCTTCTCTTTCCCCAAAGTGCTTCCACTATTAGATGCTTGTTCTTGACTTTTCAAAGGAATGGAAGAAGAAGAAGGTGGAGTTAGTGAATTTCCTGAATTGGGATAAGAATTACCGGAATTGTGTTGTTGGTTGGAACGCCAATTGTTGTTGTTTGAACCCCTATTGTTGTCCCATTTGTTATTCCGGTTGTTGTTGTTGTTGTTGTTCCAATTGTTTCGGTTGTTGTTCTGATTGTTGCGGTTTGTATTCTTATTCCCATTGGGGTTATTGTTGTTTCCTAAATAACCCACACCTTGCCCCTTTTGGTTTGGAAAGCTAGCCTTGATGACTTCCTTCAATTCTTTAATCTCGGAGTTTAGAGAAAAAATTTGAGTTTGAGTGGCTTGTGTTAGCTTTGCTCCTTGCTCCACTCGATTTGCTTCTACCTTCCGGTGAGAATACTTCTCAATGACCCGGGTTTGCTTCTCAATGAAGTCCCAAGCGTCATCTTCCCTCATGTCCATGAATGTACCACATGAAAGGGATTGGAGCTTGAATTGTGTTTCCATATCCAGCCCCTTATAGTATATCTCCAATAGCTCCAATTTGGATATGCCATGGTGTGGGCAATCCAATAGTAAATCCTGAAATCTTTCCCAAGATTGAAACAAACTTTCGTTAGATCTCATAGAAAATGCATTAATCTTACCTCTCAACTCCGCCGTCTTGGATGGCGGAAAGAATTTGGTGAGGAACTCCGAAGAAAGAACCTCCCATATGTTGTGTCTTCCATTTGGAAGAGCTTGATACCAAGATAAAGCTTTCCCTTTCAAAGAGAAGAAGAATGGCTTGATCTTGTAGTTGTTGGTGGTTGCATTCTTTGGCTTCATTGTCTCCATCAAGATCTCAAAATTCTGTAAATGTTGATGTGGAGATTCGCTACTCGTTCCTCCAAACTGACTTTGGCGAACGATGGTAATAACTTGTGGGTTGAAGCTAAACCCTTGCATATCATAGCATCAAAGTTCATACCTAGACGGCGTGGTTGCTGAATTGGATCCATCCTTTGGCCAAGAGTTCTTGGCTCTTCATCCACACGAGCGGCTCTCGCATCCCCAGCCGGGACACGATAATTGACAGCCGGTCTTGGATTATATTGATTCATGTTGACCATCGGGTTAATGTCCTCCAGCGGTGGCATGGAAAAGTTGCTATCCTTATCGGATGAATTGATTCTAACCAATCTTGCCGGTTTTCGCCTCTTCTTCGTCTTAGAATCGCTTATTTCCAGCCTCATTTGAAACATTGCGTCTCTGAGCTCATCAATTTGCAATTGATGACGGTCCGATTCTTCCTTGCGAGTCTTCTCGCTCCATCTAATTTGAGCTTCGGATTCCGCTAACTGTATTTGATAATCCCGCTCCTTATCTTCAGCCATCTTTCTTTCCTTGAGCTTCTTCCTCAAAGTCTTCTCAAGTTCTTGATCAAAAGGTAAGAGGTCTTTGTTGTTCCTAGACCTGCGCATATACCTAAGATAACCTGCAAATATCACTCAAAGGGGAGATCAAATAACAAGGGAAAAGCTCCCAAGATTGACAACCGATAACCGAATTCGGCCTAAACCAAATCCCCGGCAACGGCGCCAAAAACTTGTTCTTTGGCGAAACTCTGTTCCGTTGCCGGAACAAGAACTTCGTATGTACCTAAGAACACAAACTTGCAAGAACACTGAAGCATAAAGATCAATAGAAGAATCAAGAACAATCCCCGGTAACGGCACCAAAAACTTGTTCTCCACTTAGCGTGTGTGCAAATAAGCTTTAAATTTATAAAACTAGAATCAACCAAGCGAACCCGTAGTGTACGGATCGACGTAGTTAAGCAAGAATTCCAGAGTATCGAACACAGGGATTTGGGGGAAACAAATTCAGTTGTAAAGTTGTCAAGCAAGTAAAAGAGTAAAGCTTTGCAAATATATTGGGAAAACAACAACCCTAAAGATCCAGGTGTCTAATTGTGGCAATCGATTCAAGATATACTAAAGAATAAAGGACAGAGTTAAGAGTTGCAAAGGTATACTAAGGTAAAGCAATGTACGGTGAAGTTCCAAGGCTTTATATGACTTATCTAAAGGCACTCTCTATAAAGGTTGTTGAGGCTTCAATATAGAAAGGATCTAAAGATAAGAATTAATCTCAATTACCCAAACTTGTAACCCAAGGATCAAAACTAACTAAACCGATTAAGGTTGTGACACTCGAAATCGAAGTAGAGGTTGTTGAGGCTTCACTACTACCTAGAAAAGGGCAAGCCAAAACTAGATTAAAGCTAATCTTTAACCATGGATCAAAGTAAAAGAAAAGTTCATAAACTGGTGTAAATTACGGGCAGATCTTGAGTTCCACGGCCGTGGAATCTCAAGAATAAACCGTGATTTTGGTTCGTCGGCGAAATCTCTCTAACTCTCAGGGTCCAATCTATTTACGATCGATCTATCATCATCTAAGCCACAACTATTAACCCTTCACCTTAGAATTGCTAAAGGGTTTTAGCCAATAACTGTCATTATAATATCAAAATCGAATTTAAGAAGAATGAAAGATGAAAACCTTCGAAAACCTTCAATAAATCTCAAATCCACACACAAGGATAACAATGTATATCAGATTTGGAATAAACACAAACCAATAACGATCCTTGATAAGAACGAAGAACGGGATGTCAATCCGTCTTCTAATCAAACCTAAGGACAAAAGGTGTAACTTCCGCCGCAAGCAATTCCAAATCTTCAACCCTCGTGAATCACCGTTTTCCAATGCAAAATCTCCGGACGTCTAATGCAGACCTAAGCACGTGTATCAAATTCTCTCCTCTCCAGCCTTTTTATAAGGAAGGATAAAGTAACCGTCGGGCCCATGTGCGTAAATGATATGGCAATTATTTATTCGACAAAAGATCGCCTAAACCACGGTTTCATGGAGTTCCACGGCCGTGGTTTAGAGCGTGGAAGTGGATTACGGTTCCATATGATTTCCATGACCGTACTTTAGAGCGTGTAACTCTCTGGAATACTCCACGTTCATGTTGTCAAGATCCACGGCCGTGGTTTTAGGCGTGGACTTCTCTACGACCTTATTTTAGAGTGTGGAAGTGTAATTTGCTTATGGTTTCCTTTGTGTCGTGCCATTCCTCATCCTAGCATCTCCTTCGACTTCCTTGATATGTCCTTAATCCTTGGATGTGCTCAAATCTTCTCCTATCTCTCTCAATTGGTTCGGTTTTAGCTCTTATTCACCTACAATCAACATAAAGCTAATGTAGACCTCCATATCGAAAATATAGACAAACTAGCTAACAATTGCTTCAATGCCTTATCAATGAACACTATAATGGATGAAAAACAACTAGAAAACGTGCCTAGAATATCGCAATATTTCATGCTAACATATATCTGCATCACCAGAAACATCTATACCTTCCTCCATTAAACTAAAACTAAGAACTCTTTCAAGAGGGTCATTAATAAGGATAGAGCTCACGAATTCTCTCGATTCTTCTTCATGATAGATGTTGAAGATGTCGTCCTCAAGCGGCTCCTTTCATTGCAACAAGTAATGCAAATTCCACTTGATCTCCACCAATGTTGAATTTCAACTTGGCGTTCTTACAATCCACATTGCAACCCGAAGTTGCTAGAAATGGCCTCCCGAGAATGATAGGGATGGGATAATCTACGGGTATGTCAAGTACAACAAAGTCTATAGGTAAATAGAAATTACCTAACTTGACGGGAACGTCTTCCAAGATGCCCACGGGATGGGTAAAGGAGTGATCCACCATGTACAACCTTATCTTCACCGGCTTGGGCTCTCCAAGTATGATTTTCTCACATAGCTCCAGCGGGATGATGCTCACGTTGGCTCTTAGATCACACAATGCCTCATAAGTTACATCCCCAGCTTGAATGGGAATGCAAAATGAGCGGGGATCTCTCAATTTGGGTGGCATCTTCTCCTTCATAATTTGAATAAGCTCCGAGGACTTAGATGTCATCCTAGCTTCTCCAAAGTCTTCCTGCTTCCTCTTCCTTCATAGAATCTCTTTCCAGAACTTCCATAGGCTGGCATCCCTAGAAAAGAATTAAGGAAAGGGATGTTAATGTGTAGTTTATTCATCAAGTCAAGAAACTTACCAAAATGCTTGTCTAGATGTGCTTTGGCCCTTGACTGGGGGAACGGAAGTGGTGGTTTATAAGCAGGAGGTGGAACATAAACTTCAAATTTTTCCTTCACTTTCTGGAGCTCCACCTTGGTTGGCACCTCGACCAAAGTGTTCCTCGTCTAATCTTGGACCGAGGTGTTCTTCGTTTGCACTAGCACCGACTGAGGTACTGGATCTGCGGTTTTCAGTCCACTTCTCATCGTTATTGCCATAATCTGTCCTCTAGGGTTGCTCTCTATCCTTGCTGGGAGCTTCCCTGTATCTCTTGGCGCTTCATTCATCTTCTTAAAGAATTGTTGCTCTAAGACTTTTTGTGCCTTCGAAAATGAATTCATTGATGTCTCCATAGCGTTGAGCTTGTTCAAAATTGCCTCCAACACTGCACCTTTCTTCTCTGGCTGGGATGAACTCAATCCAGGCTCCTGGCTTCTCAATGGAGTAGAAGAAGAGGAAGGGGGGGGTTAACAGCATTTTGAGCATGAGAATAAGGGTTACCCGGATTTTGTTTATTAGATCTCCAATTGTTGTTGTTGGAGTTTCTATTGTTGTTGTTGTTCTGCGGCCCTTGGAAGTTGTTTCTTCCTTGATATCCTCCATCTTGCTCCCACTTTGTTTGGGTTACTAAAAGCTCCTTCAATTGATTCACATCATTGCTAAGCGAGGTGAGTTGAGCTCCATTTGATGAAGTGTCTTGGAAGCTTACTCTCCTTGCTCCATTTTCGGCTCCTTGATAGGAGTACTTCTCCATATGCAAAGCTTGCTTTTCAATGAACTATCAAGCTTCATCTATCGGCATATCCATGAATGTGCAGGCGGAAAGTAGTTGGAGATTGAATTGAGTAGCTCCATCCAATCCCTTGAAGTATATCTCTAACAACTCTATCTTTGGAATCCCATGATGTGGGAAATCCAATAGAACATCTTTGAATCTTTCTCATGACTTGGACAAACTCTCCTTGTCCTTCGTGATGAATGCATTAATCTTCCCTCTCATTTCATCGGTCTAAGAGGGAGGAAAGAATTTAGTTAGAAACTCCGTCATCATCTCTTCCCAATTGTTGATCTTTCCGGGTGGAAGAGATTGATATCAAGCAAGCGCTCTGTCTTTCAAATAAAAATAGAAGGGCCTCAACTTGTAGTTGTTATTTTCCACCCTTGAAGGTCTCAAGGTCTCCATCAAAATCTCATAGTTTTGCAAATGCTGATGCGGAGACTCTCTCTCTAAACCTCCAAATTGGCATTGTCGGATCATAGATAGAACTTGTGGTCGAAGTTCGTAATCATGCTCAGCTGGATCACCTAGGTTGACTCCTGGACGCCTGATAGCATGAATTATAGTCTATATTTTGGGGTTTGTTTGGACGTTTTATCTTTCATAATCTGCATGTTTGTATGTATATTATGTGATTTTACTACCATTTCATCTACCTTTGCGAGAATCGAGGTCTACACCTAGTTTTGTTGTAATCGTAAGTAAAATGGCACGTTTCGCATCAAAAAGGATCAAATAGGAGTCATGAGTCATTTGGAGCTACATCCAGGGAGCATAGCCATGGATCAAAGATTCACTTTGGACCAGTTTTGAGAGATTTTACATTCAGTTATGACTCACCTCGGTTGACCAGAGATTCATCTCGACCGAGGTGATCCAGAGACGCCGACTCGACCGAGGCGAACACCTAGGACGCGGCGAGAATATTTTATTCATGGATGAGATCTTTTAAATTTGGAAAGTGATCTTATATTTTTGGGCTTGGCTCCTGGAAGGAAGGAGATATGCAGAATCATATATTTTACCTATTTTTATGGGAAAATATCTTTCTAAGATTTATTATCTTTGGAGGGTTATTTTCCTATAAAAAGGGTTAGATTTCCACAAAATCCGAGATCTCGCATACATCCCGCTTATACGAGAAGATCACGCAGCAACAGCGGCCTACTCCAGTTGGGAGAGATTCGAAGAACCTTTTTGAAGGTTGAAGGAAGATTGAAGTCTATAGGTTTTATAGCTTTTTGGAGGGTTTTGTAAGATTGTCTTCAATTCCCTCACTTGTTGTCTTGTCTTGTTGGATTGCTATCCAAGGAACGCTTTGTTGTGATATTTGATTCAGTTATTGAAGTCTTTTTCATTAAATTCTTCTTGTTCAAATATTCACCTTCTTCCCATATATTTAATACTTTCATAATGATGATGAGTGGCTAATTTCCTTGTGTGATTCTAGGGTAATTGGCTGAAGGTTGTGGGAAAAACAATGATAGAATAATCTTAGATTCCAGTAGGATCCTGAAAGTTCGAGTCTTTGACCTTAACCCTAAGCATCTCGTTCAGTCGATGAACATCTCGGCCGGGGTGGAAACTGGCTGACCGAGGTGACTTATCTGATCCATAACTGAGAGTTAAGTGTTAGAGTTTGCCAAATCCTATTCTTATTACACCTTCCTTGGTTCAAAGCAAGCTTAGGATGAGACTTACCCGGTAATTCCTTAGTTTGTGTACCAACGATCATAAGTGTAGGTAATAAAGGTTTATCCTTTATTGGGGTTTGAGTGTGCTTCCATCCCATCTTTGTGAGTTAGCCTGAGACTTACCCGGTAAAGGTTGATTCTATTCCCTTAGATGGTGTGTTAGTTTGAGGTTATAGTTCTTTATCTTGATTCCTTGAGACTTACCCGGTAATAGGAGTTACGGTTTAGGATTAGTGTGTAGTGAGACTTACCCGGTGATCTACTCCACTCTAGTAACACCTTCCCCATGCAAAAATCTCAGCTTTGTCCGCTTATCTATAGATCTTGAGTTGGAACCACAACTAGATGCTTTAATCCCTAGAATTGCGTGTTTGCTTTATTGACTTCTTATTCATCTTTGATTGTGTTAATTGCTCTTTGTGGTTAGTATTCACGAAGCTTACCGTTATTGACTTTGTTTCACCGAGTCCCTGTGATCGACCCCTGGAATTTTCTTGCTTTTTACTACGATTGACCCGTACACTGCGGGTTTGCATCCTTGTTTTAAGCTTAAGTCTAGGGTTATAAATTTAAAGTTTGCACACACCGTTTGGAGCGAACAAGTTTTTGGCGCCGTTGCCGGGGACTTGGTCTAGACCGAGTCGGTACGGTTTGCTCTTGGGGCGCTTGCCCCGTGTCATCTAACCACTCTACTTGAGTGACTTTTGCAGGTTCTTTCTTAGGTATATGCGAAGAACCCGCACTGGGAAGGAAATCGTTCCCTAAGATCCCGAACCCGAAAAGACATAGAAACGACGCTTAAGAGAAGCGAAGATGGCCCAGCAAGACGACCGCGATCTTGCGGCCGAATTGAAGGAGACGCTAGAGCTGCTACGTCTCAGCAAAGAAGAACTAAGGCAAGAGAAAGAAGAGAATCGCACCAGGACTGCAGCAATCAAAGCGGAGATAGAAGTCATACGGGATCAGATTCTACTTCGACCGAGGGAAGATCCTCCTGTTGATCCTCGACCGATGCAGGATCCAGTAGCTGATCCTCGACCGAGGCAGGCTCCAGTACCTGACGCCCCAGCCGATGTACCTCCACCTCGGAGGCCAGTCCGAGATGTTCTTCTTGCAGGAATCCCACAAACCCTAGGTCAAAGGATGGACCCTAATCAACAGCTGAGGCGTCCAGGGGTGAACCTAGGAGATCCAGCGGATCATGACTACGAACTTCGACCGCAAGTTCTAGCCATGATTCGCCAATGCCAATTCGGAGGGCTAGAGAAAGAGTCGCCACATCAACATCTTCAAAACTACGAGATCTTGATGGAAACCTTGCGAACTTCCAGAATTGAAAATAACAACTACAAGCTAAGAACTTTTTACTTTTCTTTAAAAGATAGAGCTCTTACTTGGTATCAATCTCTTCCTCCAGGAAAAATTAGCACATGGGAGGAGATGACTACGGAATTCTTGACAAAATTCTTTCCCCCCTCAAAGACCGCTGAAATGAGAGGGAACATCAATGCTTTCATTATGAAGGACAAGGAGAGCTTGTCCAAATCTTGGGAGCGGTTCAAGGATATCCTTTTGGATTGCCCACACCATGAGATTCCAAAGATCGAGTTGTTGGAGATCTACTTCAAAGGACTGGACGGAAGCACCCAGTTCAATCTCCAACTACTCTCCGCCGGTACCTTCATGGACATGGCGATTGATGAGGCTTGGGACTTCATTGAGAAGAAGCCTTGCACATGGAGAAATACACCCACCAAGGAGCTGAAGGTGGAGTTAAAAGAGTCAACTTTCAAGAGACTCAATCCAACAACAATCAACTCACGTCTTTGAAGAATGACGTGAAGCAATTGAAGGAACTCTTGATGGCTCAAACTAAGAAGGAAGAGCAAGGGCAAAGGAACAACAACAACAACGGGTAGCGTAACAACAACAACGGTCCCCGAAACAACAACTACAACAACAACAATAGAGGATCCAATAGCAACAACTGGAGGGCGAATAACCAAAATCACGGTAACAATCATTCAAACTCCAACTCTAACGATTCCTCTAACCCTTTCCTCTCTTCCCCTTCTTCTTCTTCTACTCCATTAAAGAGCCAAGGGCAAGGATCAAGTTCGTCTCAACCAGAAAAGAAAGACGCAGTTCTGGAGGCTATCTTGATCAAGCTTAGCGCTATAGAGAATTCTATGACTTCATTTTCGAGGGCCCAAAAGTCCTTCGAACAACAACTTGCTAGTAGGGCGAATGAAGCGCCAAGAGATCTAGGGAAGCTTCCAGCAAAGACGGAAACTAACCCTAAGGGCCAGTGCATGGCCATAACAACGAGGAGTGGACTTAAAACTGCAGATCCAGTACCTCGTTCGACGCAGACCACCTCGGTCCAGATCGAGTCGAAGAACACCTCGACCGAGATGCCAACCGAGGTGGAGCAACAGAAAGCAGGAGGGACGACTGAAACTTATATTCCACCTCCTGCATACAAACCACCACTTCCATTCCCTCAGTCCAGAGCCAGAGCACATCTAGACAAGCACTTTGGTAAGTTTCTTGACTTGATGAATAAGCTACATATTAATATTCCTTTCCTTGATGCTATTTTAGGTATGCCCGCCTATGGGAAGTTCTTAAAAGAAATCTTATCAAGGAAGAGGAAGCTGGAGGATGTTGGTGATGTTAGGATGACATCTAAATCTTCGGAGCTTATCAAGATCATGAAGGAAAAGATGCCACCTAAGTTGAGAGATCCCGGCTCGTTTTGCATTCCCATTCAAGTTGGGGATGTCACTTGCGAAGCCCTTTGTGATCTAGGAGCCAGCGTGAGCATCATCCTGCTGGAGCTATGCACGAAGATCGGTCTTGGAGAGCCCAAGCCGGTCAAGATTCGACTTTATATGGCGGATCGCTCCATTACCCATCCCGTGGGCATCTTGGAGGACGTTCCGGTCAAGTTAGGTAACTTCTATCTACCTATAGATTTTGTTGTACTTGACATTCCCGCAGATTATCCTGTTCCTATTATTCTCGGGAGGCCATTTCTAGCAACTTCGGGTTGCAACGTGGATTGCAAGAACGCCAAGTTGAAATTCAACGTTGGTGGCGATGAGGTGGAGTTCGCACTACTTGCAGCCATGAAAGGAGAGCAGCTAACTGATGATATCTTCAACATCTACGATGAAGAAGAATCAAGAGAATTGGTGAGCTCTATCCTTATTAACGATCCATTCGAAAGAGTTATTAGCTTCAGTTTAATGGAGGAAGGTATAGATGCTTCTTGTGATGCAGATATACGGAGCTTGAAGGCACTGGAAGAAGATCCAGGAGCTAAAACTGAGAAGCTAATCCAGGAGACGAAGATCTCCAGTTTCGGTTCCAGTAGCAGTACCTCGACCGAGGCACTTCCTGGACTGAGCGAGGCGACTGAAGAACACCTCGGTCAACGCCTCTGCGCCTCGACCGAGGTGGATGGCGAGACGATTCTAACTGAGACTTCATCAAGTCCAGTTTCTGACACCACTCCACTGGAAAGAGGAAGCAAGGATCCCTCTCAGAAAGCACCCCCAGTTGTGGAGCTTAAACAACTCCCTAGTCACTTGAGGTATATCTTTCTTGGACCAGATTCTACTTATCCCGTTATTGTTAGTGCTTCCCTTACCGAATCTGAATTGTCTAAATTAATGCATGTCCTGAGAAAGCATCGAAAGGCTATAGGTTATACCACGGATGATCTTATTGGCATTAAACCTTCTTTCTGCATGCATAGAATTCTAATGGAGGATAATCATAAGACTTCACGGGAACCTCAAAGACGGTTAAATCCGATCATGAAAGAGGTTGTGAAGAAGGAAGTTCTTAAGTTGTTGGATGCAGGTATTATTTATCCTATCTCGGACAGCAAGTGGGTTAGCCCGGTGCATGTCGTTCCGAAGAAAGGAGGGATGACCGTTGTGACGAGTAAGAACAACGAGTTGATCCCAACGAGGACCGTTACGGGCTGGAGAGTTTGCATCGATTATAGGAAGCTGAACACGGCGACTCGGAAGGATCATTTTCCGCTTCCCTTCATCGATCAAATGCTCGAGCGGCTGGCCCAGCATTCGCACTTTTGTTACTTGGACGGCTATAGTGGATTCTTCCAGATTCCTATCCATCCGGATGATCAGGAGAAGACCACTTTCACTTGTCCATGGGGGACATTTGCCTATCGGAGGATGCCATTTGGGTTATGCAATGCACCCGCTACCTTCCAGCGATGCATGATGGCTATCTTTTCCGAGTACATAGAGGAGATCATGGAGGTATTCATGGATGATTTTTCTGTATATGGTTCCTCTTTTGATGATTGCCTATCTAACCTTTCTTTAGTGCTTAAGAGATGTGAAGACACTAACCTTGTTCTGAATTGGGAAAAGTGTCATTTTATGGTTAATGAAGGCATTGTACTAGGACACCTCGTTTCTAATCGAGGAATTGAGGTCGATCGAGCTAAGATCGAGACTATTGAGAAGCTCCCTCCTCCTTGTTCTGTTAAAGGTGTGAGGAGTTTTCTCGGGCATGCAGGTTTCTACAGGAGATTGATCAAGGACTTCTCTAAGATTTCTAAACCTCTAACTAACCTCTTGAATAAAGATGTTGTTTTTGAGTTTTCGCAGGAGTGTCTTGATGCTTTTTACAGGATTAAGGAAGCGTTGATCTCCGCTCCCATTATCCAACCTCCTGATTGGACCTTGCCCTTTGAGGTCATGTGTGACGCTAGTGATGTAGCCGTAGGAGCGGTGCTTGGACAGAAGAAGGATGGACGGACCACCGCCATTTATTATGCTAGCAAGACGCTAGATGAAGCACAACGCAACTACGCTACCACCGAGAAGGAGTTATTGGCAGTTGTATATGCTTTCGAGAAGTTTCGTTCCTATCTAGTAGGGGCAAAAGTCATTGTCTACACCGACCACGCAACCATTCGTTACTTGTTGGCTAAGAAAGATGCCAAGCCGCGCCTTATTCGGTGGATTCTCTTGCTTAAAGAATTTGACTTAGAGATCCGCGATAAGAAGGGATCCGAGAACTCAGTTGCGGACCACCTCAGCCGGCTACCGGAATCTTCCCGCGAGACGGATGACCCACCCATAGACGATTCATTCCCCGATGAGCACTTACACTTGTTGGAGCGTTTGATGGATTTACTTACTTCACCCCACGATGGAGGTGAAGTATGGGGTGAGGGCACCTCCCACCTCGTTTGAGACACATCTTGGTCCAGCTAGCGACCTTAAACCAAGCGCTTCTTGGGAGGCAACCCAAGGTATTGCTTTCTTTTTCCCGTTTTCTAGTCTAGCTTAGATAGTTTTTGTTTTTGCTTTGCTTTGCTTTGTTTTTGGCGTTCTGGACAGACAACAGGGAATATCTAAGGAAGGAGCATAACTGGAAGGACAGAAGTTCGAGATTTTGAGAAGACAGAAGCATCTCGGTCACTGTCAGAGCACCTCGACCGAGTTGATTCTTGAGCAACCGAGGCGACTAGGGTTTTCTACAGAACCACCTCGGTCCGTACCACCTCGGTCCAGTCGAGACCATCTCGACCGAGGTGACAGCAGATCCAGGAACAGTATAAAAAGGGGAAAAAAAAAAAAAAATTTATTTTTCACTTTTTACTTTACCCAACTCGACCGCGGCGCCCTTCCCACCTCGCCTTCTCATTTCTTGCTCGTTTTCGAAGATTTCCGCTTCTAAACTGCGATTGAAGTGTAGAGGAACCTATTGCAACAACAGATCTGCAAAGAAATCGAACGAATCGACCGAAAAGAGGTAAAAACAATCGAAACCCTAACTCGTTCATTCGCTTCGATTTGGGCTTTGGTTGCCCCTGATTCTGCTGAGAAAAGGCTTAAGTACCCCTTAGGAAGCAATTGTAGTGATTTTTGGGGGAAAAGAACTGAATTTCTGAGAATTGGAATCGTAACTGCTGCGCCTCGGTCCGATCGAACTGCATCTCGACCGAGGTGATTTCTGAGTCTTGTCAGTGACCGAGGTTTTCTGACAGTGTTGAGTGAAAATGAGTTCCGATCGTCGCCTAGCCCTCAGAGACAGATCCTCACCTTCCCCTTCTTCTTCTTCTTCCCGTCCTTACCGCCCGGTTATCCACGAGAGATGTCGGGTAGACTATGAGCGCATAGCTAGCCGTCCAGTTATCGCACCACGATTTCTGGACGTGTCAGCTTTCGATTGCCTAGGGTTAGATGCTGACCTTAGGAGGATGATTGCCACTGTAGGGCTGGATCAGTTTACTGAGATCCGAGCCCCAGCTTATTTGGAGCCGACCTTAGAGTTTGTTACCTCCTTCTCCTACCTCCCCACAGACCGGTCTGTGAAGTACCGGTTGATGAACCGGAACTTCATAGTTCCTTTAGAGATTTGGAGAGAGATTTTCGGCTTTTCTGAGCCCACCGCCACCGACTTCCCCTCCCGATCCGTAGCTAGGGAGTTCTGGGGGCAGATTGCCCATATTACCGAGCATGCAGACAGATGGCGCCCCGGAGATTCCAAGGAGAAGGTCATCTTTCACCCGGCCTTCAGATTAGCCCATAGGATATTCAGCGAGACACTTCTGGCGCGTACTGAGACGCCCCAGAAGATCCGAGAGGGCGAGCTCTTCAGCCTCTACTGTATGGTCACCGGGGGTTTCTCAGACTTTGGCTTGATCTTGGCAGAGGACCTGCACAGGATCAAGGCCAAGGCGAAGGGAGACATTTGCTGCGGAGGTCTAGTCACCCATATTGCTACTTATCACGGGATGGACCTCAGTGTATGTACGATGGTGGCGGCTCCGAAGCCGCTTGGATTACAGGAGATGATCACACGGAGGATTTTGGTTCCCCGTGGTTTGACCACTCCATATGTTGCTATGCCTTGGGAGCGGACTGCACCACAGGGGATCCGCTGGTCTGCTCAGTTTACAGTTTTCGATCCGCAATACTGGCAGACAGCTTGGGCTCCACTGATGGAGGATCATAGAGAGGCAGCAGCTACCCCGGCCGAGGAGGAGGAGGATGACGACGACGAGGAGATGGTAGATGAGAGAGATGGTGGAGTCCCGATGGATACAGGGACGAATACTGCAGGGACGAGCGCACCACCGATCATAGATCTGGATGATGAGGAGGATACTGAGCCTGCACCTGCTGCACCTCCTGCTAGATCTGCTAGGCGTCGGACACGCCGTCATAGAGACACTGAGGCTCATCGTCGGATCGATGATCTGACAGATCAGATGATAGATTCTTATGCTGCTCTTACTGTGGACATGCATGAGAGATTTGCCGCCCAGCACCGACACCTTGACAGCTGGACTCAGCAGATGTTAGAGGGGCAGCAGTATCAGCGTAGGATGATGGAGCTACAGTTCCAGCAGACTATGGGCTATCCTTTCGATCCGGCTCAGTATCCGTACGTACCACCACCACCACCGCCGGACCAGGATTACTGAGGAGCTGCAAGATTTTCTTATTATATTTTTTTATGCAGTTCAGCTATTTATCCGGTGAGTTCTCTCATTTTCAGACTTATATTTGACCCACTGGGACAGTGTGTCCCAAGTATGGGGTGTTTGTACTTATATGACTACTTGATGTATTTGACTACTTTGATGTATTACATTTCATCGGATATTTTATTTATGCTTCACTTCTGCATTTATATGATTATCTGATATTACATGCATACCTACAGGTTATTTGATTGAGAAAAACGTCGAAACTGAAAAAAAACAAAATGGTTTTAAAAAAAAAATTTTTTCGACCTCGACCGAGTCAGTCTTGGCCAAACGAGGCGTTTCACCTCGGTTGAACCAAGAACACCTCGACCGAGGTGGGTTAACTAAGAGTTTTCGAAAACGATTTTGTGTTACTTATCTGGATATGATCTCAGTGAAGATCTTGTTTACTGACTGGTTTTGAATCCTTTATGTGTTTGAAAGGTTTTATAATATGTTTAAGTTGCTAAATGCTTTGTTTGAAATCATTAGCATGTTTAATACTTTTTTTTTTATCCAAATTATGTTGAATTTGAAGGTTGACACCGCAGGTTAAGTTCTCTCACTTTCTTCTTGGAAAGATCAAGGCAATTCATTCTCTTCTTCTTCTTCTTCTTGATCATGCTTAGCCCCTCATATACATTTTGCCTCCCTTTACCTATCCGGGAATTTGGAAGCAAGCGAAGTGGTGAAAGCAAGTGGAGTTAAAGTTGAGAAGTGGCTTGAAGTGAAAGTGTTAGAAAGCAATAATAGGTTTGGGGAAGTCAATCATGAAGATGAGTAACTCGGCACCATTCACATAGCCGGGTGTTTGTGTCTTGCCAAAGTCGGATTGAGCGATATTCCTAACGGGTCATGGTATGTGCATCAAGGGTTTGATGCATCTCGAGAAATTGATGATTGTAGATTTCCTAGACTTCGGTTATTGTGCACCTCTGTCCATGCATCCCAAAAAGTAAAGAAAAAAAGAAAAAAGTGTGAAATAAGCAAAGCTTATTGGTGGAAGATGTTGCAAGTCGAAGTGAAAGTGAAGTTCATCCTTTTCCCGGATTCTAGCATCACATTACCTTACACACATCCCTACCCTACACGTTTCTTGACTTTTCTTTTGGGAAGCCCTTGAGACCTTGAGCTTGTTGATTGACTTAGCGGTTTAAACTGGATTATACATGATTAATTTTGATAATTATGAATTATTATGCATTCTATGATTTTATGCAAAGATGAACAACTTTTCTATATTTATAAAATGTTTTGAGCATATTGAGTTTTTAATTCCATGAAGTATTCTCTTAGAGTGATCTATGATAGTTGCACACCATAAAATGTTTTTGAAAGACTTTTTCATTGATTTTCTTGACTTATAATCCATTCTATCTTGACTTTTATATGAGGAACTTGCGTGGGGACAAGCAAGGGCTAAGTATGGGGTATTTTGATAGCATGAATTATAGTCTATATTTTGGGGTTTGTTTGGACGTTTTATCTTTCATAATCTGCATGTTTGTATGTATATTATGTGATTTTACTACCATTTCATCTACCTTTGCGAGAATCGAGGTCTACACCTAGTTTTGTTGTAATCGTAGGTAAAATGGCACGTTTCGCATCAAAAAGGATCAAATAGGAGTCATGAGTCATTTGGAGCTACATCCAGGGAGCATAGCCATGGATCAAAGATTCACTTTGGACCAGTTTTGAGAGATTTCACATTCAGTTATGACTCACCTCGGTTGACCAGAGATTCATCTCGACCGAGGTGATCCAGAGACGCCGACTCGACCGAGGCGAACACCTAGGACGTGGCGAGAATATTTCATTCATGGATGAGATCTTTTAAATTTGGAAAGTGATCTTATATTTTTGGGCTTGGCTCCTGGAAGGAAGGAGATATGCAGAATCATATATTTTACCTATTTTTATGGGAAAATATCTTTCTAAGATTTATTATCTTTGGAGGGTTATTTTCCTATAAAAAGGGTTAGATTTCCACAAAATCTGAGATCTCGCATACATCCCGCTTATACGAGAAGATCACGCAGCAGCAGCAGCCTACTCCAGTGGGGAGAGATTCGAAGAACCTTTTTGAAGGTTGAAGGAAGATTGAAGTCTTAAGCTTTTATAGCTTTTTGGAGGGTTTTGTAAGATTGTCTTCAATTCCCTCACTTGTTGTCTTGTCTTGTTGGATTGCTATCCAAGGAAAGCTTTGTTGTGATATTTGATTCAGTTATTGAAGTCTTTTTCATTAAATTCTTCTTGTTCAAATATTCACCTTCTTCCCATATATTTAATACTTTCATAATGATGATGAGTGGCTAATTTCCTTGTGTGATTCTAGGGTAATTGGCTGAAGGTTGTGGGATAAACAATGATAGAATAATCTTAGATTCCAGTAGGATCCTGAAAGTTCGAGTCTTTGACCTTAACCGTAAGCATCTCGTTCAGTCGATGAACATCTCGGCCGGGGTGGAAAATGGCTGACCGAGGTGACTTATCTGATCCATAACTGAGAGTTAAGTGATAGAGTTTGCCAAATCCTATTCTTATTACACCTTCCCTGGTTCAAAGCAAGCTTAGGATGAGACTTACCCGGTAATTCCTTAGTTTGTGTACCAACGATCATAAGTGTAGGTAATAAAGGTTTATCCTTTATTGGGGTTTGAGTGTGCTTCCATCCCATCTTTGTGAGTTAGCCTGAGACTTACCCGGTAAAGGTTGATTCTATTCCCTTAGATGGTGTGTTAGTTTGAGGTTATAGTTCTTTATCTTGATTCCTTGAGACTTACCCGGTAATAGGAGTTACGGTTCAGGATTAGTGAGTAGTGAGACTTACCCGGTGATCTATTCCACTTTAGTAACACCTTCCCCACGCAAAAATCTCAGCTTTGTCCGCTTATCTATAGATCTTGAGTTGGAACCACAACTAGATGATTTAATCCCTAGAATTGCATGTTTGCTTTATTGACTTCTTATTCATCTTTGATTGTGTTAATTGCTCTTTGTGGTTAGTATTCACGAAGCTTACCGTTATTGACTTTGTTTCACCGAGTCCCTGTGATCGACCCCTGGAATTTTCTTGCTTTTTACTACGATTGACCCGTACACTGCGGGTTCGCATCCTTGTTTTAAGCTTAAGTCTAGGGTTATAAATTTAAAGTTTGCACACACCGTTTGGAGCGAACAAGTTTTTGGCGCCGTTGCCGGGGACAGAAGCATCTCATCTTTGTGAGTTAGCCTGAGACTTACCCGGTAAAGGTTGATTCTATTCCCTTAGATGGTGTGTTAGTTTGAGGTTATAGTTCTTTATCTTGATTCCTTGAGACTTACCCGGTAATAGGAGTTACGGTTTAGGATTAGTGTGTAGTGAGACTTACCCGGTGATCTACTCCACTCTAGTAACACCTTCCTTGGTTCAAAGAAAGCTTAGGATGAGACTTACCCGGTAATTCCTTAGTTTGTGTACCAACGATCATAAGTGTAGGTAAAAAAGGTTTATCCTTTATTGGGGTTTGAGTGTGCTTCCATCCCATCTTTGTGAGTTAGCTTGAGACTTACCCGGTAAAGGTTGATTCTATTCCCTTAGATGGTGTGTTAGTTTGAGGTTATAGTTTGAGGTTATAGTTTGAGGTTACATGCTGATTAGGGTCCATCCTCTATCCTAGGGTTTGTGGAACTCCAGCAAAAAGAACATCTCGGACATGCATCCGAGGTGGATGTATCTCAGTCGGGGCAACATGGACTGGGTCTTGCCTCGGTCGAGGATCTTGGTTCGGTCGAGGCAGAAACTGGGCCCTTAGAGCGGCTATATCTACTTCAATCGCTTCAGTTCTTGCACGAGTCTGTTCTCTGTCTCACTGCAGTTCTTCTTGGTTGAGGCGTAGCTATTCCAACGCCTCCTTCAATTCGGCCTCAAGATCGCGATTGTCTTGATTAACCATCTTAGTTTCTGTTTATCGTCGCTTGTATGTCTTTTTTGGTTCGGGATCGTAAGGAACGATTTCCTTTCTAGCACGGGTTCTTTGCATAAACCTAAAAAGATCCTGCGAAAACACTCAAGTAGAGTGGTTAATAGCAACAAGGGCAATAGCCCCGAAGGACAACCGAAATCGGCTCGGTCTAGACCAAGTCCCCGACAACGGCGCAAAAAACTTGTTCGCTCCAAACGGTGTGTGCAAGCTTTAAATTTATAACCCAAGAAGTATGCTTGAACAAATATGCGAACTCGTAGTGTACAGGTCAATTGTAATAAAAGCAAGAATTTCAAGGCAGAATCAGGTTGTCAAATATTGCAATTAATTAAAAGCAATTAAAGCAATCAATAATGATATAAAGTCAAGTAAGGGGAAATGCGGATTCTAGGGATTAAAGCATCTAGTTGTGATTCCAACTCAAGATCTCAAAGGATAACGCGAACAAAGCTGAGGTTTGCAAAGGGAAGGTGTTTCTAAGGTGGTAATAGATCACCGGGTAAGTCTCACTACTCACTATCCCCAACCAAAGCTCCTATTACCGAGTAAGTCTCAAGGTACTAAGGAAAAGAACTATAATCTCAAACCAACACACCACCCAAGAGAATAGAATCAACCTTTACCGGGTAAGTCTCAGGCTAACTCTCAAAGATGGGATGAAGGCACACTCAAACCCCAATAAAGGATAAACCTTTATTACCTATCACTCATGATCTTGGGTAAACAAAAAAAGGAATCACTGGGTAAGTCTCATCCTTGGCTTGCGTTTGAACGAGGAAAGGTGTAATAAGGATAGGATTTTGCAAACTTAAACACTTAACTTAGAATAGGTTCATGAAAGGTCACCTCGTTCAGTTATATTCCACCCCGGCCGAGATGTTCAATGACTGAGTGAGGTGTTCTACGGTTAAGGTAAAAGCTCGAGCTTTCAGGGTCCTGATGGGATTAAGATCATTCTATCATCGTCTTTCCCACAACTTTCAGTCAATCACCCTAGAATTGCATAAGAAACTTTGGCAACAATCATCATGATTACAATAATCAAATTAATGGAAAATGAATCAATATTCAAACACAAAAACCTTGAGAAAAAAGTCTCAATAACTGAATCAAATAACAAACAAACTGCGTTCCTCAAGTCACAAACAGCAAAGACAATAAACCAAAAGACAATCTAGGAAAGTCTTACAAACTTCTTCAAAAAACAATTCCAACTATGACTCCTTCCTTCGTTGAACTTCAATCCTTCAATACTTCCTTCAACTCTTCCTTCAAACCTCCAGAAAATCCCTCTATTGCTGGATGCTCCAAGCATGTGATGATCCGATAATGGCTGAATTGTAGAAAATCCAACCCTTTATATAGGAGAATTATCTTCCAAAGATAATAATATCTTAAAAAGATAATTTCCTATAAAATATATATCTCTCTCTCAAAAAAAATCAATCAAAAATCATATCTTCCTTCCAGAAATCCAGCCCAAAAATATAAGATATCTTATTTCCAAAAATAAAAGTTCTTAGCCAAAAATATGGATCTCGCCGGCGGCACGGTATTCGCCTCGGTCGGGACGCTCCTCAAGATCACCTCGGTCGAGGTGACACTATAGCTGACCGAGGTGAATCTCAACCGAATGTCAAATCTCTTAAATCTGGTCCAAAGTAAATCTTCTTAATCATTTCCATGCTTCATGAGTTCTTCTTTAAGCTCCAGAATGTACTTCCAATGACTCCTTAGTTCCTTAGTTCCATTTCGATGCAAAACGTGCCATTTTACATACAATTACAACGAAACTAGGTGTAGACCTCGATTCCCGTAAAGCTAGATGAAACAACAATATAATCACATAATATACATCCATACATGCAGATTATTGAAGATAAAACGTCTAAACAAGTCCCAAAATATAGACTATAATACATGCTATCATCACCCATCTTCGGATCACGAAATTTCAGATGTTCGTATCACTGATTTTCTGAAGGATTTTCTGGAGAGTTTTTAAGGAAGTTGAAGGAAGTTTTGATGGTTGAAGTTCAAGGAAGAAAGGAATCAAGTTGAAGTTGGCTTTGAAGGAAGTTTGTAAGACTTTCTTAATTGGTTTGGTTTTATGTCTTTTCCGATTTGTGATTGAGGAAAGTTGATTATTTGTTTGATTCATTCAGTTATTGAGACCTTTTTGTTAAGGTTTTCTTGTTTGAATATTTATTCCTTTCTTATAAATTTGATTATTATTATCATGATGATTGTTGGCTAAGTTCTTTATGCGATTCTAGGGTGATTGGCTGAAAGTTGTGGAAAAGACGAAGTTCACTCTAGATCTAAGTTTAGATGTGTTGTTCTTGTTCTAAAATGAGAGTGTATTTTTGTTCTTCCTTCAAGTCTTCCTCCACAATGGATGATGATGAAGAGTTCCAAAAGCCAACCTGCAAGCTTTCCCAATTGCACACTCAACCAAGAAAAATAAAGTTCGGGCAAAGAAATCGTGTGACAAGTGTCAAGGTTGTGCAGACAGAAACCACGGGCGTGGAAATGGCATCTGGGCCGTTGATTTGCTCCAGAAACCCTCCTTGGATCACTAAGTCATGAATTGGTGCAAGGCATACACCAATAAGGCCCTTTTGTTCTCTTTTTCTCCTAGCTTGCTCCTTAATAAATCCGGAAGTGTGCCATTTCGAGGAATGATCCTAGAATGTATCGATTAAGTCTTAAAGTTGCCCAAATTACCTACAAAACCGACAAAAGCTCGTGTAGACGTCTATTTCGATAATGTGGATGAATTAAGCGTAAACGTCACGAACTAATGCCAAACCATGCACGAATAACGGGAAAAACTATCTAAATAAATGCCTAAACTAACGTCATAAATCATTTCATCAGCACACTCAAACCCTAATAAAGGATAAACCTTTATCTAACACACATGATCTTGGGTATACAAGCAAAGGAATCACTGGGTAAGTCTCATCCTAGGCTTGCGTATGGGTCAGAAAGATATAACAAGGATAGGATTTAGCAAACTGAAACCTCAACTCAGATATGGATCAGGAAAGGAATCGCCTCGCTCATTTCGTGTAGCATCTCGGTCGAGATATTCTATGAACGGACCGAGGTGAGGTTCGGTTAAGGTATGGCTCGAGCTTTTAGGGTCCACTGGGGTAAAGGCTCATTCTTTCATCGTCTTTCCCACAACTTTCAGCCAATCACCCTAGAATCGCACAAAGAACTTAGCCAATAATCATCATGATAACAATAATCAAATATATAAGAAGGGAATCAATATCCAAACAAGAAAACCTCAACACAAAGGTCTCAATAACTCAATCAAACAAACAACAAATTGCGTTTCTCAATCACAAACCAAAAGACAACAATCAAACAATCTAAGAAAACCTTACAACTTCCTTCAAAAGCCTTCAACTTTATCTTCGAAGCCAACTTCCTTCCTTCCTTGAAATATCTTCAATCTTCCAAATTAATCAACCAACTAGACATCCTTTCATCTAGAAAATCCATCCCAATATATAGGAAAATCACTTGCCAAAAATAAAAGATCTTCAGCCACGAATAAAAGATCTTATGGGCCGTCCCTCTCGATCCAGCCCACCGGAGTCATCTCGGTCGAGATGGTATTGTAGCCATCCGAGGTGATCCTCAGCTACGTGCAAATCTCTCTAATTTGGTCCAAAATCAAACTTCTGTCCAACTTCCATGGTTCCTAAGCCTTTCTTGTAGCTCCTCAATGTTCCATAATGTAGCTCCAATGACTCCTTAGATCCCTTATCTCCATATCGCTCCAAAACGTGTTATTTTCCCTACAATTACAACAAAATTAGGTGTATACCTCGATTCTGGGAAAGGTAAACAAAACAACATAATGATCAAGAATATACATCCATATATGCAGATTTATGAAGATAAAACGTCCAAACCAATCCTAAAATATAGATTATAATACATGCTATCAAAGGCCCTAGCGATATTAGTCACTAGGCCTGTTACACAAATGTCCCCCTTGGATTTGTTCCCTATCTTTCTCAAACTATCATCAAGCAAAGTGGCGGTATCCGGCATAGTGTTGGTGGCCATGAACCACAACAGAAATAGCTCTCCCACCTTCATCTTTTGTGGGCTCTCAAAACGAGCAAATAACATCTCACTCATAACTATATGAGCGATCTTGAAGGCCAGATTATAAATGTTTTTGGCATTGGAATCACCCGCAACCCAAATGTCCTCACCAACCTCAACTAGAGGTATGCTCTTGACAAGGATATTTCTTAGGTCGTTTATATCCTATCAAAGTAATTTCCGAACTCAACACTAAAACAAGTATAGCGATTAAGGGTCGAACCCAAGAGAGTTTGGTAATATTTTTATTAAATTCAATTATTGATTATCGAATAAAGTAACAAAGGGGGGGGGGGGGTTGGATGAATTGATGCACACAAAACTAGAAAACAATTAACAAATAGAATATGATGATGATGAGTGAATCTACACTAGGTTGATTCTTAGCATGCTGTTACTACTTTGGTGCGTTCCGTTTTACAAGTTTCCAAGTAATGTTCTGTCTTGATCATATGTATGTGTTGAGCCAGCCGGCATCAACACAACTTAACAAGTTAGTGTTCCGTAAACCTACAAGAACAAGTCACAAGTTAGCTTTCAAACAAAGACTAAATGATATAAAGAGAAGATTAAAACCATTAAACTAATCTTTATATTTGTGTTTCTTTTCCTTTAAGCAATTACAACCCGTTATTACTTGAAGGTTACTACTAGATGAAAGACCCGAACCCGGAATCTATTAATCCTAGTTTTTTGCATGTACTTAGAACCTAAGGTGATCAATCTTAAGTGATATAAATCATGCAATTTAGACAAATAAAGATCAAGAAACACAAAACATTACTGAATAAAACTTATATTAGAAAAGTACTTACAACCAAAGTAATAAAGCAGCTTCAAACCAACCCAATGTAGCAAGGAAACTAGAAGCTCATTACAAAGGAAGCAAGAGAGAATAAAAATGGGAAATGATGGATGATTCTAGAGATCAGCCATGGGTCTATTTATACTACAAATGGCACTAAATGGGAATAAATGGCCGGCCAAAACAGCCACCTTTAATGCCATAAAGGTGGTGCAAACAGCCGGAGTAAAGTCTTTGTCGTCGAACCGCACGGGCAGCCTTCAGGACCGCGGGGGGTTTAGGAAGAAACGCTTCAAGTTCTTCGTGGCCGCAGGGGCGGCCTGGTAATTCTGCAGGGGCGGATCTTTAATGTTCTTCAAACGCCTGACTCTTCATCTTTCTGTCGCTTCAGATGCCGAGCCGCAGGGGCGGCCCAGTGTCAACGTAGGGGCGGTGACACTGACTCTTTGGCTTCACAGCTCCGCAGGGTGAGACGCGGGAAGAGGCGCAGGGGCGCCGGTCTTCGCTTCTTCAGGATAAGTCATTGCAGGGGCGCCAAGAAGAGGCGTAGGGGCGGTGACAGTCTTGGTTCCGGCCGCTGGCGAAGGCAAAGGCTGCGTTCCGGAGTGTAGTGTCACCCGTTGGGGCGGTGACAAGGCTCCTCCGGGGCGGTGAGACACCAGAAGCTTTGCTTCGTGAATGGTCTTCAACTCCCAAGTGCTTATAACTCCTCTTTTATCTTCTTTTAGTTTTATTCTTCTAGACCAAAGAGTTAGTAGCATAAAACGACATTATTGTGCTAAAAAGACTTTAAAACTAACTTAAATGATAGTGATTCCATCACCTATCAAACTCCCCCATACTTAGACCTTTTACTCGTCCCGAGTAAAACACATGACAGTAGTTTTTAGAATCAAAGGCCTCAGGAAGCATGGGTAAGAGGCATACACAATGAAAAAAGAAAAACCAAGAAAGAAAGAAGGAGAAAGAGAGAAAATGTGAGAAAAAGGGGAGAAAGCTACCATCCTTATTGCTCCAAGAGTGACCTACCCGGACAACCTCTTTATGACTCCCCTTCTTATACCGCCAAACGTCAGAAGGGAAACCTACACTCGGTGCCGCTCATTTTGCCAAGGTGCCCTTTCGGGTTTTCACCTTGCCACTCTTCTTCTTTGGTGATCTCACTTGGAACTCACATCCCTCAAGTCCAATTTTTGCACCAATCTAAGGTTGATCGGACTACCTTGTTTTTGCCTAAACCGCCCTTTCGGGTTTTCGGTTTATCCAAGGATTTTCATGCCTTTTTCCATTTTCTTTGGCTTTTTATTCTGTTTTTTTATATATGAATATCAAACTGAATTTCAACTCATAAGAACTAAAAACACACACACTCAAAAACAACTTAAGCAACTATACAAGCAATGATAATTCCCTCTCCCATACTTGAAGCACACTTTTCCCTCAAAGTGGAAAATGAAGCAAAGATAAATGTGGGAAAGGGAGAAATGATGATACCACTTGTGGAATGGTCCGGCTGGACCATCCGGACCCTCCTCCGGTGGGTACGGTAAGTGCCTAAAGAAGTGCTCCTGCCGGCGGTAAATATCGTTGATGCGGGCCTGCTGAGCATCCATCCGGCGACCAAATGAGGTCTCAAAGTTGGCTTGCCAAGCCAACTGTTGACCCTCGAGCTGCTGCTAATGAGCCGTCTACCACGAGTCCTGCATTCGGTCAAAGTGGGAGGTCATGGTGAACGCGAAGCTAGTCTGCTAGCTCTATTGCTTCTCAAGCAGGGTCCGCTGGTACTCGGTTTGCCATGCCTGATGCTAGGTGGTCAAGGCCGCCATCTAAGCCTGAAGGCTCGCAACTGCCGGATCCTCATCCGGTGCTACAACAGGAATCTCCTCATCATTCGGTATGGGCATGTGGTCATCAACAGGAGCCCATCTGCCAATGAGAGCCAAAAGAAGTTCTCCCCGTATCTCTTGAGGAGCTTGCACCTCCTCAGTATCCCCTCCGTGTATGATCGGGCCTCCAACCCATCCGCCAAGTTGGAAAGGTCCATCACCTATGAAGCGATCAAGGAGATCACCCACCACCCACAATGTCACGTGGCTCGTTCTTCCTAATCCGCTTCAAAGCGGTACGGAAGAGGTATGGCCAATCCAGCACCTTATCGTTCATTGGAAGGCAGGCATACAACAGTGGGAGGACCTTGAGAGCGACCTTGTTCTCCTCCTTGTGTCCACAGAAAACACTCATGAAGATCTTGGAGATGAGCCTCAAGCAGGGGTGAGTGAGTATGTTGGAATACTCACCCCCGACATTAAACTCGGATCCGGTGGCGGCCTACCAAAACTCGCACAGGTCGGGTGACGGAACGGGTTCCCACCTGTTCTTGGAGGCGCGAATAGTCACCCCAAATGCCTCTTGCAATTGGGTGTAGTCCAATGTATACTTCCTCTTGTTGAACTTGAATGAAATTCCAACACAAACATGATCTTCCTTCTCCATGATAAAGGTGGCGATGAATTGGCGGTTGAGCTCGGGGTACGTTGGAGCATTCATGTCCAGAAATTCACCGAGCCTAGCGTTGGTGAGGAATGCCAGCATGCTCTCCAACATGCCCAATTTTACCAAAGTTGGAATGTGCAAAAACCGAGTTGCATACACAACCCGATCTTGCACAATCCTATACCGCGCCTTCTCAGCATCCGACAACTTGTATTTCCTCTGGGGTTCCATTTCTTACAATTGATCAAGTAAAGGAATTAGATATTTCAGAAATTGGATTAAGAGACGAACCCTCGGCAGGGGCGGCTGTTGCAGGCGCAGAGGTGGAGAGGTGCAGGGGCGTAAACTTGCAGGCGCAGGGGCAGGAGAACTCTTGAGGATGATTTCTTGACAGGGACGGAGGTGGTGGAGCTGAGGAGCGTTTTGGTGGCTTCTTGTTGGTGGAGACGTTGCCGGAGGTGGTGAGTAGTGGAGGGAAGAGAGTGTGAGGGGGAAAGGGTTGTAGGATTAGGGTTTTGAGAGATTGAGGGAGGTGTTGGTAAGGAGCGGGGGAGAGTGGCGCAGGGGCGTCGGGGCTGGTGGTGGTGGTGCTGACGAGGTGATGCAGGGGTGTGAGGGAGGTGTCTTGTGAGAGTTCCGGTGAGGGCGCAGGGGCGTGGTGCTCTTGAGAATGAAAGGTCGGGAGAGGAGTGAGAGAGGAGAAGGGTTTGTGAAGTAGGTGTAGGGTATTTTGGAATTTCCATTTTTAGAGTCTTTTCTAGGTAAAACCGTAGGGGCAGGGCCTTGTCACCGTGGGGGCAGTGACAAGGGAGAGGTAGGCGCAGGCAAAGCGCCGGGGGCGGCGCTGAGAATGCTTGTGAAGGGTGGCCGCCGCAAGGGCGGGGACTTGTCACCGTGGGGGTGGTGGCAAGGGCTTTGGAGACGCAGGCCTAGCGCCGGGGGCGGCGGTGGGCTAGTGTGTCACCGCAGGGGCGGAGACACTTAGCCGCATGGGCGGTTGGCTTGACTGAGGCTCCTCTTCTTACTCCTTCGGGTTGCCTCCCGAGTAGCGTCTTTGTTTTACGTCGTTGGTTGGACGTAAGGACTCTACCTCTCTGATTGAGCCTTCTCTAGCACCATTTAATAAATGGGATCCTTCTCTTGATCAGGAAAACTTAGTCTTTTGTTTCCGTCTATGATTTGAGAATTGGGATCTTTGTTCCCTTTTTGTCCCAAAGTAACCTTTCTTGGCTACGAGTCCCTCAACCCGTGTTCATCTTGTAAGATGGAAGTAGCAAGCTTTTGGCTTGTTATTAGAAAAGGCCATCCTAACATGATGGTGTGCAAGCTATTTTCCATATCAATGACAAAGATATCAGCTGGAAAGATCAGTTTATCAATTTTTATAAGAACATCTTCGATGATGCCCTTTGGGTAGATATTAGATCCATCAGGTAATTGCACTATAGTTCGTGTCTCATGTAAAGGTCCTAAACCTAGGGATTGATAGATGGAGTCAAGAAGAACATTTATAGAAGCACCAAGATCGAGAATAGCTTTGTTAAAGCAAGTATTGCCTATGACACAAGGAACACTTACCATACTCGGATCGCTACGCTTTTTCGGCATTTGGGCTTGAAAAATGGAGGAAACATGCTCCTTCTTGCCTTCCATCTGTTTTTCTTTCATCTTTTACTGCCTCTTGATGATACATAATTCCTTCAAGAATCGAGGATACTTAGGCACACTTTTTACGAGTTTAAGGAGAGGAATGTTTACCTCACACTTTGAGAAGGTCTCAAAGAGTTCTTTGTCCTCGATTACCCTTTTCTCCCTAAGTGCCTCGGGAAAGGGTGCTGGTGGTTTCTCAGCATTGAGTGGTGGAAAGTTAGGACGAATGTAGTGATCGCCCTCTGTGCTGATAACCGTAGGGGCGGGTTTCTTGAAACGCAAGGGCGCATTGGCTTCAGCCGCGGGGGCGTCACTGCCCATGCGCAAGGGCGGTTGACCAACAGAGGGGTGGTTAATCGTCCCTGTTTCTTCATTCTTCTTGATGAGCCTTCCACTCCTAAGAGAAATGGAACACACACTCTCCTTAGGATTCACCACAGTTTGGGAAGGTAGATTTCCCGAGTTTCAAGCTTCAGCCCTAGTTATGACTTCCACCATTTGCCCCACCTATTTTTCAAGGTTCTTGATGTTGGATTCTGTTGTTTGCACATGAGTAGCAAAATGCTTAGTCAAAACCTGCAACATATCCTTAGTTGATTGATACTTACCTTGTCGGGGCTACTGTTGTTGGTTCAGTTGATCCCTCCAACAAAAATTCTGTTGATCACGCCAGTTTGGCATGAAATTCTGCGCATAAGGATCGTTCCTAGGCCTTTGCTGTTGTGGTTGTCCGTAACCTACTGCATTCACCTCTGCATCGTCATCCTGTACTTGGGGACACATGTCCGTTGGGTGATATGGGTTAGCACAAACTCCACATGCCTTTAGCTGTTGTAAGGTTCTCATAAGTGTTAATCTCTTCGCCATCTCCTTCAGTTCAGCAAGCTCATTGGAGATCTCACTCTTCCCGGAATTCACAGCATGAACACCTCTCTTAGAAGAAGTCCTTCCAAAGTTTCGGGTTCCTTCCGCTAGTTTCTGTATCTTTTCAAAAGCAAGGTCAGGGGTAGAGTTAAGAATGTTACCTCCACAAGTCGCATCGACGATCCTCCTTTCGGTGTCAAGCAAGGCATTGTACAAGTAGAGGACTAGATCCTGAGTTGAATATCCATGGAAAGGAGAGCTGGATCGGAGGCGGGCAAACCGCTCAAAGTACTCATAGAGAGTCTCGTCCGCCTCTTGCTCGATGTTGCTTATAGCTTTCTTCAAGCTATTGGCCTTCTTGGTTGGGAAGTATTTCTTCAAAAACGCCTTATGGAGATTCTCCCAAGTGTCGATGCTCCCAGATGGAAGGTGGTAGTACCAATCGTCCACTGCATCCTTGAGTGTGAAGCCGAATGCCCTCATCTTGATTTGTTATTCGGTAATGTTGGCTGACTTCATGCTCATACACACGGTATGGAACTTCCCAAGGTGTTTGATGGGGTCTTCAACATTTAACTCATGGAAAGATGGGAGCAAGTGAATGAGACCCGGCTTGAGCTCGAAGTTGATTCCCTCCCCTAATGCCGGTATAGTAACCGCAAGAGGGTGTTGAGCCAAAGTCGGTTGAGTGAGTTGACGAAGAGTACGATCAGCCATTTCTTGTTGAAGTTGTTGTCTACGTCGCCGGATGTGTGTCCTCTCAATTTCTGGATCAAAGGGAACAAAGCCGGAGTTAGTAGCACGGGTTTGAACAATAAAAACAGTCCAAACCAATAATCAATAATAAAAAATGAAATAAAAAAAAAAACTAAACTCCCCGGCAACGGCGCCAAAATTTGACAAGGATATTTTCTTAGGTCGTTTATATCCTATCAAAGTAATTTCCGAACTCAATACTAAAACAAGTATAGCGATTAAGTAAGGGTCGAACCCAAGAGAGTTTGGTGATATTTTTATTAAATTCAATTATTCATAATCGAATAAAGTAACAATGGGGGGGGGGTTTGGATGAATTGATGCACACAAAACTATAAAACAAGTAACAAAATGAATATGATGATATTGAGTGAATCGACACTAGGTTGATTCTTAACATGCTATTACTACTTTGGTGCGTTCCTTTTTACAAGTTTCCAAGTAATGTTCCCGTCTTGATCATATGTATGTGTTGAGCCAACCGGAATCAACACAACTTAACAAGTTAGTGTTCCGTAAACCTACAAGAACAAGTCACAAGTTAGCTTTCAAACAAAGACTAAGGGATATAAAGAGAAGATTAAAACCATTAAACTAATCTTTATATTTGTGTTTCTTTTCCTTTAAGCAATTACAACCCGTTATTACTTGAAGGTTACTACTAGATTAAAGACCCGAACCCGGAATCTATTTATCCTAGTTCTTTGCATGTACTTAGAACCTAAGGTGATCAATCTTAAGTGATAATAAAACATGCAATTTAGACAAATAAAGATCAAGAAACACACAACATTACTGAATAAAACTTATATTAGAAATGTACTTACAACCAAAGTAATAAAGCAGCTTCAAACCAACCTTATGTAGGAAGGAAACTAGAAGCTCATTACAAAGGAAGCAAGAGAGAATAAAAATGGGATATGATGGATGATTCTAGAGATCAGTCATGGGTCTATTTATACTATAAATTGCACTAAATGGGAATAAATGGCCGGCCAAAACAACCACATTTAATGCCATAAAGGTGGTGCAAACAGCCAGAGTAAAGTCTCTGTCATCGAACCGCAAGGGCGGCCTTCAGGACCACAGTGGCGGTTTAGGCAGAAACGCTTGAAGTTCTTTGTGGCTGCAGGAGAGGCCTGGTAATTCTACAGGGGCGGATCTTTAATGTTCTTCAAACGCCTGACTCTTCACCTTTCTGTCGCTTCAGATGCCGAGCGGCAAGGGCGGCCTAGTGTCAACGCAATGGCGGTGACACTGACACTTTGGCTTCACAGCTCCGCAGGGTGAGACGCAGGCAGAGGCACAATGGCGCCGGTCTTCGCTTCTTCAGGATAATTCACCGTGGGGGCGCCAAGGAGCGGCGCAGGGGCGGTGACAGTCTTGGTTCTGGGCGCTGGCGAAGGCGCAGGCTGCGTTCCAGAGTGCAGTATCACCCGTTGAGGCGGTGACAAGGCTCCGCAGGGGCGGTGAGGCACCAGAAGCTTTGCTTCGTGAATGGTCTTCAACTCTCAAGTGCTTATAACTCCTCTTTTAGTCTTCTTCTTCTGGACCAAAGAGCTAGTAGCATAAAACGACATTATTGTGCTAAAAAGACTCTAAAACTAAGCTAAATGATAGTGATTCCATCACCTATCAAACTCCCTCATACTTAGACCTTTTACTCGTTCCAAGTAAAACACATGACAATAGTTTTTAGACTCAAAGACCTCAGGAAGCATGGGTAAGAGGCATAGACAATGGAAAAAGAAAAACCAAGAAAGAAAGAAGGAGAAAGAGAGAAAATGTGAGAAAAAGGTGAGAAAGCTACCATCCTTATTGCTCCAAGAGTGACCTACCCGGACAACCTCCTTATGACTCCCCTTCTTATGCCGCCAAACATCGGAAGGGAAACCTACACTCGGTGCCACTCATTTTGCCAAGGTGCCCTTTCGGGTTTTCACCTTGCCACTCTTCTTCTTTGGTAATCTCACTTGGAACTCACATCCCTCAAGTCAAATTTTTGCGCCAACCTAAGGTTGATGGGACTACCTTCTTTTTGCCTAAACCTCCCTTTCGGGTTTTGGGTTTAACCAAGGATTTTCATGCCTTTTCCATTTTCTTTGGCTTTTTCATTTTTTTTATATGAATATCAAACTGAATTTCAACTCATAATAACTAAAAACAAACACACTCAAAAAAAACTTAAGCAACTATACAAGCAATGATAATTCCCCCCCCCCTCCATACTTGAAGCACACTTTGCCCTCAAAGTGGAAAATGAAGCAAAGATAAATGTGGGAAAGGGAGAAATGATGATACCACTAGTGGGATGGTCCCGCTGGGCCATCCGGACCCTCCTCCGGTGGGTACGGGAAGTGGCTGAAGAAGTGCTCCTGTCGACGGTAGATGTCGTCGATGAGGGCCTGCTGAGCATCCATTCGGCGGCCAACTGAGGTCTCAAAGTTGGCTTGCCAAGCCAACTGCTGAGCCTCGAGCTGCTGCTGGTGAACCGTCTGCCACGCGTCCTGCCTCCGGTCAAAGTGGGAGGTCATGGAGGACGCAAAGCTAGTCTGCTAGCTCTACTACTACTCGAGCATGGTCCACTGGTACTCGGTCTGCCATGCCTGATGTTGGGTGGTCAAGGCCACCATCTAACCTTGAAGGCTTGCAACTGCAGGATCCTCATCCGTTGCTGTAGCAGGCATCTCCTCATCATCCGGTATGGGCATGTGGTCATCAACAGGAGCCTAGCTGGAGCTCGCAGCGTATCTCTCAACAATGGCCACCTGAGGTCGTCTCGGCACGAAAGGGTCAGCCGGTATGTATAGCTCGGAGAGCTCATCTCCAAGTGGAAGCGGCCGGGAGAGGTATGTGATGTGGCTCCCATCTGCCAATGAGAGCTAAAATAAGTTCTCCCCATCTCTCTTGAGGAGCTTACACCTCCTCAGCATCCCTTCGTGTATAGTGGGGCCTCCAGACCATCCTCCAAGTCAGAAAGGTCCATCACCTGTGAAACTATCAAGGAGATCACCCCACCACCCACAATGTCACGTGGCTCGTTCTTCCTAATCCACTTCAAAGCGGTAAGGAAGAGGTATGGCCAATCCGGCACCTTATCGTTCATTGGAAGGCAGACATACAATACTAGGAGATCCTTCAGAGCAACCTTGTTCTCCTCCTTGTGTCCACAAAAGGCAATCATGAAGATCTTGGAGATGAGCCTCAAGTAGGGGTGAGTGAGTATGTTAGAATACTCACACCCGGTATGAAACTCGGATCCGGTGGCGGCCTGCCAAAACTCACACAGGTCGGGTGTCGGAAAGGGTTCCCACCAGTTCTCGGAAGCGCAAATAGTCACCCCAAATGCCTCCTGCAATTGGGTGTTGTCCAGCGTATACTTCATCTTGTTGAACTTGAATGAAAGTCCAACACAAACATGATCTTCCTTCTCCATGGTGAAGGTGGTGATGCATTGGCGGCTGAGCTCGGGGTATGTTGGAGCATTCATTTCCAGAAATTCACCGAGCCCAGCGTTGGTGAGGAATGCCTGCATGCTCTCCAACATGCCCAATTTTTCCAAAGTAGGAACGTACAAAAATCGAGTTGCATACACAACCCGATCTTGCACAATCCTATACCGCGCCTTCTCAGCCTTCGACAACTTGTATTTCCTCTGGGGTTCCATTTCTTGCAATTGATCAAGTAAAGGAATTAGAAATTTTCAAAATTGGATTAAGAGACGAACCCTCTGTTGCTATTTCCGCAGGGGCGGCTGTTGCAGGCGCAGGGGTGGAGAGGCACAGGGGCGTAAACTTGCAGGCGCAGGGGCGGGAGAACTCTTGAGGGCGATTTCTGGACAAGGACGGAGGTGGTGGAGCTAAGGAGCGTTTTGGTGGCTTTTGTTTGGTGGAGACGTCGCCGGAGGTAGTGAGTAGTGGAGGGAAGAGAGTGTGAGGGGAAAGGGTTGTAGGATTAGGGTTTTAAGAGATTGAGGGAGGTGTTGGTAAGGAGCGGGGGAGAGTGGCGCAGGGGCGTCGGGGCTGGTGGTGGTGGTACTGACAAGGTGGCGCAGAGGTGTGAGGGAGGCCTCTTGTGAGAGTTCCGGTGAGGGCGCAGGGGCATGGTGCTCTTGAGAATGAAAGGTCGGGAGAGGAGTGAGGGAGGAGAAGGGTTTGTGAAGTAGGTGTAGGGTATTTTGGAATTTCCATTTTTAGAGTCTTTTCTGGGTAAAACCGCAGGGGCGGGGCCTTGTCACCGCGGGGGCGGTGACAAGGGAGAGGTAGCGCAGGCTCAGCGCCGGGGGCGGCGCTGAGAATGCTCGTCAAGGGTGGCCGCCGCAGGGGCGGGGACTTGTCACCGCGGGGTGGTGGCAAGGGCTTTGCAGACGCAGGCCCAACGCCAGGGGCGGCGCTGGGCAAGTGTGTCACCGCAGGGACGAAGACACTTAGCCGCAGGGGCGGTTGGCTTGACTGAGGCTCCTCTTCTTATTCCTTCGGGTTGCCTCCCGAGCAGCGCCTTTGTTTTACGTCGTTGGCTCGACGTAAGGACTCTACCTCTCTGATCGAGCCTTCTCCAGCACCATTTAATAAATGGGATCCTTCTCTGATAAGGAAAACTTAGTCTTTTGTTTCCGTCCAAGATTTGAGAATTTGGATCTTTGTTCCCTTTTTGTCCCAAAGTGACCTTTCTTGGCTGCGAGTCCCTCAACCCGTGTTGATCTTGTAAGATGGAAGTAGCAAGCTTTTGGCTTGTTATTAGTTGGGTGGGCCAAAAGGCCAATTCATCTTGTAAACTGGCCTCCATGGTGATGCACACCTACTCTTGCACACCACTTTTGTCATAGAAAGAATTCTCAAAAGGCATCATATTGTTAATGGAAAACAAAGAAAAAGTGTTAACAGGTTTTTTCAAGGATTTGAACATATCAAATTAAATCACCTCATCGTTAAACTCCATTGTAAGTTTTCCATCAACATAATCAATTTTCATTCTAGCTATTATTAGAAAAGGCCTTCCTAACTTTATGGTGTGCATGCTATTTTCCATAACAATGACAAAGAAATCAGCTGGAAAGATCAATTTATCAATTTTTATAAGAACATCTTTGATGATGCCCTTTGGGTAGATATTATATCCATTAGGTAATTGCACTATAGTCCGTGTCTTATGTAAAGGTCCTAAACCTAGGGATTGATAGATGGAGTCAGGAAGAACATTTATAGAAGCACCCAGATCAAGCATCGCTTTGTCAAAGCAAGTTTTGCCTATGACACAAGGAACAATTACCATACCCGGATCGCTACGTTTTTCCGGCATTTGGGCTTGAAAAATGGAGGAAACATGCTCCTTCTTGCCTTCCTTCTGTTTTTCTTTCATCATTTGCTGCCTCTTGATGGTACATAATTCCTTTAAGAATCGAGCATACTTAGGCACACTTTTTACGAGTTGAAGGAGAGGAATGTTTACCTCATATTTTGAGAAGGTCTCAAAGAGTTCTTTGTCCTCGATTACCCTTTTCTCCCTAAGTGCCTCAGGAAAGGGTGCTGGTGGTTTCTCAGCATTGAGTGGTGGAAAGTTAGGACGAATGTAGTGATCGTCCACTGTGCTGATAACCGCAGGGGCGGGTTTCTTGAAATGCAGGGGCGCATTGACTTCAGCTGCGGGGGCGTCACTGCCCATGCGCAAGGGTGGTTGACCAACAGAGGGTTGGTAAATCGTCCCTGTTTCTTCATTCTTCTTGATGAGCCTTCCACTCCTAAACGAAATGGAACACACACTCTCCTTAGGATTCACCACAGTTTGGGAAGGTAGATTTCCCGAGTTTCGAGCTTCAATCCTAGGTATGACTTCCGCCATTTGCCCCACCTGTTTTTTAAGGTTCTTGATGTTGGATTCTGTTGTTTGCACATGAGTAGCAAAATGCTTAGTCAAAACCTGCAACATATCCTCAGTTGATTGATACTTACCTTGTCGGGGCTGCTGTTGTTGGTTTTGTTGATCCCTCCAACGAAAATTTTGTTGATCACGCCAGTTTAGCATGAAATTCTGCGCATAAGGATCGTTCCTAAGCCTTTGATGTTGTGGCTGTCCGTATCCTACTGCATTCACCTCTGCATTGTCATCCTACACTTGGGGACACATGTCCGTTGGGTGATATGGGTCAGCACAAACTCCACATGCCTTTAGTTGTTGTGAGGTTCCCATAAGTGTTAATCTCTTCGCCATCTACTTCAGTATAGCAAGCTCATTGGAGATCTCACTCTTCCAGGAATTCACAGCATCAACACCTCTCATAGAAGAAGTCATTCTAAAGTTTCGGGTTCCTTCCGCTAGTTCTTGTATCTTTTCAAAAGCAAGGTCAGGGGTAGAGTTAAGAATGTTACCTCCACAAGTCGCATCGACGATCCTCCTTTCGGTGTCAAGCAAGCCATTGTCCAAGTACAAGACTAGATCCTGAGTTGAATATCCATGGAAAGGACAGATGGATCGGAGGCGTGCAAGATCTCAACCTCTTGAATGTTGTTAAGAGGCATTTCGTTCCTCCTTGATATGTTCCCTGTTCTTTGACAAGCATCGCAAGCAACAACAAAGTTTTGCACATCTTTAAATAGAGTAGGCCAAAAGAAACTGGATTGGAGTACTGTTCGCCACTTAGCGTGCGTGCAAATAAGCTTTAAATTTATAAAACTAGAATCAAGCAAGCGAACCCACAGTGTACGGATCGATATAGTTAAGCAAGAATTCCAAAGTATCGAACATAGGGATTTGGGGGGAACAAATTCAATTATAGGTTATCAAGCGAGTAAACGTAAGAGCTTTTCGAATTATTGGGAAAACAACAATCCTAAAGATCCAGGAATCCAGCTGGGGCAATCGATTCAAGATATACTAATGATATAAGGACAGAGTTAAGATATGCAAAGGTATGCTAATGTAAGGTAATCGTACGGTGAAGTTCCAAAAACCTTATATGACTCACCTACAAGACACTCTCTATAAAGGTTGTTGAGGCTTCAATATAGGAAGGTTCTAAAGGCAAGAATTAATGTCAAATACCCAAACTTGTAATCCAAGGATCAAGAATAACTTAACCGATTAAGGTTGTGACACTCACAATCGAGGTAGAGGTTGTTGAGGCTTCACTACCACCTAGAAAAGGCAAGCCAAGACTAAGTTAAAGCAAATCTTTAACTTTGGATTAAAGTAAAAGAAAGTTCGTAACTTAACACAAAATTACGGGTAGTTCTTGAGTTCCACGGCCGTGGAAGCTCAAGAACAGACCGTGGATTAGGGTTATCGGCGATTCTCTCTAACTCTCAGGGTCCAATCTGTTTACGATCGATCTATCATCATCTAAGCCACAACTATCAACCCTTCACCCTAGAATTGTTAAGGGTTTTTAGCCAACAATAGTCATATTGATATCAAATTCAAGGTTTAAAAGAATGAAAGATGAAAACTTCCGAAAACCTTCAATAACCTTCAAATCAGTCTCAAAGTCACAATCAAGAACAATAATCGTCACTAGATTCGGAATAACACAAACAAACACAAATCTTAGATAAGAAGGAAGAACGGGATGTCAATCCGTCTTCTAAATCAAACCTAAGCAAGAAGCGAAATCCTCTTGCGAACAATCTTCCGAATCTTCGATCTTCCGTCAATCCGGAAATCCCAATGACAAAGCGCAAAAATCTCTCAAACACAAATCCTAGGCTTGCATTGAACCAGGAAAGGTGTAATAAGAATAGGATTTGGCAAACTCTAACACTTAACTCTCAGTTTCGGATCAGATAAGTAACCTCGGTCAGCCAAATTCCACCCCGGCCGAGATGTTCATCGACTGAGCGAGATGCTTAGGGTTAAGGTTAAAGACTCGAACTTGCAGGGTCCTACTGGAATCTAAGATTTATTCTATCATTGTTTTTCCCACAACCTTCAGCCAATCACCCTAGAATCACACAAGGAAATTAGCCACTCATCATCATCATGAAAGTATTAATCAAATATATGGGAAGAAGGTGAATATTTGAACAAGAAGAATTTAATGAAAAGACTTCAATAACTGAATCAAATATCACAACAAAGCGTTCCTTGGATAGAAATCCAACAAGGCAAGACAACAAGGAAGAGAATCTAAGGTAATCTTACAAGAAAACCTCCAAAAGCTACAGTCTTCAATCTTCCTTCAACCTTTAAAAAGGTTCTTCAAATCTCCCAACTGGAGTATGGCTGCTGCTGCGTATAAACCCTGATCGATGGTATAGCATGATGTTGGATTTGTGAAAATCCAACCCTTTTTATAGGAAAATAACCCTCCAAAGATAAGATATCTTAGAAGAGATCTCTTCCCATAAAAATAGGTAAAATATAAGATCTATATTATCTTCTTCCTTCCAGGAGCCAAGCCCAAAAATATAAGATCACTTTCCAAATATAAAAGATCTCAGCCAAGAATAAAATATTCTCGCCGCGTCCTAGGTATTCGCCTCGGTCGAGTCGACTTCCCTGGATCACCTCGGTCGAGATGAATCTGTGGTCAACCGAGGTGAGTCACAACTGAATGTGAAATCTCTCAAAACTGGTCCAAAGTGAATCCTTAATCCATGGCTATGCTTCCTGGATGGTTCCTTATGTTCCTCAATGTAGCTCCAATGACTCCATAGCTCCTTTTACTCCTTTTTGATGCAAAACGTGCCATTTTACCTACGATTACAACAAAACTAGACCTCGATTCCCGTAAAGGTAGATGAAATGGTAATATAATCACGTAATATACATACAAACATGCAGATTATGAAAGATAAAACGTCCAAACAAACCCCAAAATATAGACTATAATTCATGCTATCAAAATACCCCATACTTAGCCCTTGCTTGTCCTCAAGCAAGTTCCGCATATAAAAGACAAGATAGAATGGATTATAAGTCAAGAAAATCAATGAAAAATCTTTCAAAAACATTTTTATGGTGTGCAACTGTCATAGATCACTCTAAGAGAATACTTCATGGAATTTAAAATCCAAATATGATGAAAACATTTTATAAATATAGGAAAGTTGTTCATCTTTGCATAAAATCATAGAATGCATAAGAAGTCATAATTATCAAAATTATTCATGCACAATCCAGTTTAAACCACTAAGTCAATCAACAAGCTCAAGGTCTCAAGGGCTTCCCAAAAGAAAGGTCAAGAAACGTGTAGGGTAGGGATGTATGTAAGGTAATGTGGTGCTAGAATCCGGGAAAAGGATATACTTCACTTTCACTTTGACTTGCAAGTCAAAGTGAAGTATATTTAAAATCCAAATATACTTCACTTTGACTTGCATCAGACCCTTGATGCACATACCATGACCCGTTAGGAATATCGCCCAATCCGACTTTGGCAAGACACAAACACCCGGCTATGTGAATGGTGCCGAGTTACTCATCTTCATGATTGACTTCCCCAAACCTATTATTACTTTCTAACACTTTCACTTCCAGCCAACTTCTCAACTTTAACTTCACTTGCTTTCGCAACTTCGCTTGCTTCCAAATTCCCGGATAGGTAAAGGGAGGCAAAATGTATATGAGGGGCTAAGCATGATTAAGAAGAAGAAGAGAGAAGAATGAATTGCCTTGGTCTTTCCAGGAAGAAAGTGAGAGAACTCATAATGTGGTGTCAACCTTCAAATTCAACATAATTTAGACAAAAACAAAGTATTAAACATGCCAATAATTTCAAACAAAGCATTTAGCAACTTAAACATATTATAAAACCTTTCAAACACATAAAGAATTTAAAACCAGTCAGTAAGCAAGATCTTCACTGAGATCATATCCAGATAAGACGCAAAAAAATAGTTTTCGAAAACTCTCAGTTAACCCACCTCAGTCGAGGTGTTCTTAGGTCAACCGAGGTGAAACGCCTCGTTCGGCCTGAACTGCCCCGGTCGAGGTCCTAAAAAATTTTTTTTAAAACCATTTTTCTTTCAGTTTCGACGTTTTTCTCAATCAAATAACTTGTAAGTATGCATGCAATCTCAGATAAACATATAGATGCAAAAGTGAAGCATAAATATCAATATCCGGTCAATAGAGTCATACATCAAAGTCAAATAATACATCAAATACCCCATACTTGGGACACACTGTCCCAGTGGGTCAAAATAAGTCTAAAGGATAAAAGTACTCACCGGATAATAAGCTGAACTGCATAAAAAATTAAGAAAGAAAAATCCTGCAGCTCTCAATAATCCTGATCCGGTGGTGGTGGTGGTGGTGGTGGCACATTCGGATACTGGGATGGGTCAAATGGATAACCCATAGTCTGTTGGAACTGTATCTCCATCATTCTGCGCTGATAGTGTTGCCCCTCTAAAATCTGATGAGTCCAGCTGTCAATCTGTCGGTGCTGGGCAACAAATCTCTCATGCATGTCCATAGTAAGGGTAGCATAAGAGTCTATCATCTGATTTGTCAGATCATCGATCCGACGATGAGCCTCTGAATCTCTATGACGGCGTGTCCTACGCCTAGCAGGTCTAGCAGGTGATGCAGCAGGTGCAGGCTCAGTATCCTCGTCATCCAGATCTATAACTGGTGCGCTCGTCCTTGCAGTATCTGTCCCTGTATCGATCGGGACTCCACCCTCTCTCTCATCAACTGTCTCCTCATCATCAGCCTCCTCCTCAGCTGGGGCAGCTGCTGCCTCTCTGTAATCCTCCATCAGTGGAGCCCAAGCGGTCTGCCAATAGTGAGGGTCATAAACAGAAAACTGGGCAGACCACCTGATCCCCTGTGGCGCAGTCAGCTCCCACGGCATAGCCACGTACGGAGTAGTCAGACCTCGGGGAACTAGAATCCGCCGAGTGATCATCTCCTGCAATCCAACCGGTTTCGGAGCCACCACCATCGTGCAAGCGCTGAGATCCATGTACTGATAGCTAGCTATATGGGTGACAAGCCCTCCGCAGCAGATGTCTCCCTTCGCCTTAGCCTTGATCTTGTGCAGATCCTTTGCCAACATCAAGCCAAAGTCCGGGATACCTCCAGTAACCATGCAGTATAAACTGAAAAGCTCTCCCTGTCGGATCTTCTGGGGCGTCTCAGTACGCGCCAAAAGTGTCTCGCTGAATATCCGGTGGGCTAACCTAAAGGCTAAATGGAAGATGACCTTCTCCCTGGAATCTCCAGGGCGCCATCTATCTGCGTGCTCAACAATATGGGCAATCTGCCCCCAAAACTCCCTAGCTACTGATCGGGATGGGAAGTCAACAGCGGTGGGCTTCGGAAAGCCAAAAATATCTCTCCAGTAATCAAGTGGCACTAAGAAGTTCTGGTTCATCAACCGGTACTTTACAGACTGCTTTGTGGAAAGGTAGGTGAAGGAGCTAACAAACTCTAGGGTCGGCTCCAAGTAGGCTGGGGCTCGGATCTCAGTAAACTGATCCAGCCCAACTGTAGAAATCATCCTCCTAAGGTCTCCGTCTACCTGGAGGCAATCAAAAGCGGACACGTCCAGGAAGCGAGGTGCAATAACTAGACGGCCAGAAATACGGTCATAATCGACCTGGTGTCGCTCATGGATCACCGGTCGATATGGTCGGGAAGAAGAGGAAGAAGGGGAAGGTGAGGATCTATCCATAAGGACAAGACGTCGGTCAGAACTCATTTTCAATTCAGTCACTGTCAGGTCACCTCGGTCAACTGACAACACTCAAGAATCACCTCGGCCGAGGCACAGCTCGACTGGACCGAGGCGAAAAACTGGATTCTAATTCCTTCTGAAAATTCCGTTCTTTTCCCCCAAAATCACTACAACTGCTTCCTATGGGGTACTTAAGCCTTTCTTCAACAAATGCAAGGGCAACCAAAGCCCAAATCGAAGCGAAAAAGCGAGGTAGGGTTTCGGTTCTATTTTTACCTCGTTCGGCCGAATCGGTTCGATTCTCTTGCAGATCGATGTTGCACTGGGATCCTCTGAGTCTTAATCGCAGTTTGGAGACAGAAATCGTCGAAAGCGAGCAAGAAATCGGAGAAGCGAGGTGAACTGTCGCCGCGGTCGAGGGGAAAGAGTAAAGTGAGGAGAGAGAAATCTTCCGCCTTTTATACCCTTTTCTGGACTGCTGTCACCTCGGTCGAGATGGTCTCGACTGGACGGAGGTGGTACGGACGGAGGTGGTTCTTCAGAAAACCCTAGTCGCCTCGGTTGCTCAAGAATCATCTCGGTCGAGGTGCTCTGATAGCAACCGAGATGCCTCAGTCAAACTCCGTCTTCTCAAATTCTCGAACTTCTGTCCTTCCTGTTATGCTCCTTCCTTAGATGTCTCCTGTTATCTGTCTAGAACACCAAAAACAAAACAAAGCAAAGCAAAAGCAAAAACTATCTAAGCTAGACTAGAAAAAGGGAAAAGAAAGCAATACCTTGGGTTGCCTCCCAAGAAGCGCTTGGTTTAAGGTCGCTAGCTGGACCATAATGCGTCTCTCAAACGTGATGGGAGGTGCCCTCACCCCATACTTCACCTCCATCGTAGGGTGAAGTAAGTAAATCTATCAAACGCTCCAACAAGTGTAAGTGCTCATCGGGAATGAATCGTCTATGGGCGGGTCGTCCTTCTCACGTGAAGATGCAGGTAGCCGGCTGAGGTGATCCGCAACAGAATTCTCGGATCCCTTCTTATCGCGGATCTCTAGGTCAAACTCTTGAAGCAAGAGAATCCATCGAATAAGGCGTGGCTTGGCATCTTTCTTAGCCAACAAGTAACGAATGACTGCATGGTCGGTGTAGACAATGACTTTCGCCCCTACTAAATAGGAACGAAACTTCTCGAAAGCATATACAACCACCAATAACTCCTTCTCGGTGGTAGCGTAGTTGCGTTGTGCTACATCTAGCGTCTTGCTAGCATAGTAAATGGCGGTGGTCCGTCCATCCTTCTTCTGTCCAAGCACCGCTCCTACGGCTACATCACTAGCATCGCACATGATCTCAAAGGGCAAGGTCCAATCCGGAGGTTGGATAATAGGAGCGGAGATCAACGCTTCCTTAATCTTGTAAAAAGCATCAAGACACTCCTGCGAAAACTCAAAAACAACATCTTTATTCAAGAGGTTAGTTAGAGGTTTAGAAATCTTAGAGAAGTCCTTGATGAATCTCCTGTAGAAACCTGCATGCCAGAGAAAACTCCTCACACCTTTAACAGAACAAGGGGGAGGGAGTTTCTCAATAGTCTCGATCTTAGCGCGATCGACCTCAATGCCTCGATTAGAAACGAGGTGTCCTAGCACAATGCCTTCACTAACCATAAAATGACACTTCTCCCAATTCAAAACGAGATTACTGTCTTCACATCTTTTAAGCACTAGCGAAAGGTTAGATAGGCAATCATTAAAAGAGGAACCATATACAGAAAAATCATCCATAAATACCTCCATGATCTCCTCTATGTACTCGGAAAAGATAGCCATCATGCATCGCTGGAAGGTAGCGGGTGCATTGCACAATCCAAATGGCATCCTCCTATAAGCAAATGTCCTCCATGGACAAGTGAAAGTGGTCTTCTCCTGATCATCCGGATGGATAGGAATCTGGAAGAATCCACTATAACCGTCTAAGTAGCAAAAGTGTGAATGCTGGGCCAACCGCTCGAGCATCTGATCAATGAAGGGAAGTGGAAAATGGTCCTTCCGTGTGGCCGTGTTCAGCTTCCTATAATCGATGCAAACCCTCCAGCCCGTAACGGTTCTAGTTGGGATCTACTCATTGTTCTTATTTGTCACAACGGTCATCCCTCCTTTCTTCGGAACTACATGCACCGGGCTAACCCACTTGCTGTCCGAGATAGGATAAATGATACCTGCATCCAACAACTTAAGAATTTCCTTCTTCACAACCTCTTTCATGATCGGATTTAACCGTCTTTGAGGTTCCCGTTAAGTCTTCTGATTGTCCTCCATTATAATTCTATGCATGCAGAAAGAAGGCTTAATGCCAATAAGATCATCCGTGGTATAACCTATAGCCTTTTGATGCTTTCTCAGGACATGCATTAACTTAGAAAATTCGGATTCGGAAAGGGAAGCACTAACAATAACGGGATAAGTAGAATCTGGTCCAAGAAAGACATACCTCAAGTGACTAGGAAGTTGTTTAAGCTCCACAACTGGGGGTGCTTTCTGAGGGGGATCCTTGTTTCCTCCTTCCAGTGGAATGGATTCAGAAACTGGACTTTCGGAAGTCTCAGTTGAAATCGTCTCGCCATCGACCTCGGTCGAGGCGCAGAGGCGTTGACCGAGATGTTCTTCAGTCGCCTCGCTCAATCCAGGAAGTGCCTCGGTCGAGGTACTGCAACTGGAACCGAAACTGGAAATCTTCGTCTCCTGGGTTAGCTTCTCAATTTTAGCTCCTGGATCCTCTTCCAGTGCTTTTAAGCTCCGTATATCTACATCACAAGAAGCATCTATACCTTCCTCCATTAAACTGAAGCTAATAACTCTTTCGAGTGGATCGTTAGTAAGGATAGAGCTCACCAATTCTCTTGATTCTTCTTCATCATAGATGTTGAAGATATCATCACTCAGCTGCTCCCCTTTCATGGCTGCAAGTAGTGCGAACTCCACCTCATCGCCACCAATGTTGAATTTCAACTTGGCGTTCTTGCAATCCACGTTGCAACCCGAAGTTGCTAGAAATGGCCTCCCGAGAATGATAGGAACAGGATAATCTGCGAGAATGTCAAGTACAACAAAATCTATAGGTAGATAGAAGTTACCTAACTTGACCGGAACGTCCTCCAAGATGCCCACGGGATGGGTGATGGAGCGATCCGCCATATAAAGTCGAATCTTGACCGGCTTGGGCTCTCCATGTCCGATCTTCACACATAGCTCCAGCGGGATGATGCTCACGCTGGCTCCTAGATCACAAAGGGCTTCACAAGTGACATCCCCAACTTGAATGGGAATGCAAAATGAGCCGGGATCTCTCAATTTAGGTGGCATCTTCTTCTTCATGATTTGTATAAGCTCTGAGGATTTAGATGTCATCCTAACTTCACCAAAGTCTTCCAGTTTCCTTTTCCTTGAAAGGATTTCCTTCAAGAACTTCCCATAGGCGGGAATTCCTAGAATAGCATCAAGGAAAGGAATGTTAATATGCAGCTTATTCATCAAGTCAATGAACTTACCAAAGTGTTTGTCTAGATGTGCTCTGGCTCTTAACTGGGGGAATGGAAGTGGTGGTTTGTATGCAGGAGGTGGAACATAAACTTCAGTTTTCCCCTCTGCTTTCTGTGGCTCCACCTCGGTTGGTATTTCGGCCGAAGTGTTCTTCGACTACATCTGGACCGAGGTGGTCTTCGTCGGTACTGGCACCGACCGAGGCACTGGATCTGCAGTTTTCAGTCCACTCCTCGTAGTTATGGCTATGATCTGGCCCTTAGGGTTGCTTTCCGTCCTTGCTGAAAGCTTCCCTGGATCTCTTGGCGCTTCATTCGCCCTACTTGCAAGTTGTTGTTCAAAGGCCTTTTGGGCCTTCGAAAATGAAGTCATAGAAGTCTCCATAGCGCTGAGCTTGATCAAGATAGCCTCAAGAACTGCGTCTTTCTTTTCTGGTTGAGACGAACTCGATCCTTGCCCCTGGCTTTTTTTGGAGTAGAAGAAGAAGAAGGGGAAGAGAGGAAAGGGTTAGAGGAATCGTTAGAGTTGGAGTTTGAATGATTGTTACCAGAATTTTGGTTGTTCGCTCTCCAGTTGTTGCTATTGGATCCTCTATTGTTGTTGTTGTAATTGTTGTTCCGGGAACCGTTGTTGTTGTTACGGTATCCGTTATTGTTGTTCCTTTTCCCTTGCTCTTCCTTCTTGGTTTGTGCAACCAAGAGTTCCTTCAATTGCTTCACGTCATTCTTCAAAGACGTGAGTTGATTGTTGTTGGGCTGAGTTTCCTGAAAGTTAACTCTTTTAACTCCACCTTCAGCTCCTTGGTGGGTGTACTTCTCCATATGCAAGGCTTGCTTCTCGATGAAGTCCCAAGCCTCGTCAATCGCCATGTCCATGAAGGTACCGGCGGAGAGTAGTTGGAGATTAAACTGGGTGCTTCCGTCAAGTCCTTTGAAGTATATCTCCAATAACTCTAACTTTGGAATTCCATGATGTGGGCAATCCAAAAGAATGTCCTTGAACCGCTCCCATGACTTGGACAGGCTCTCCTTGTCCTTCATAATGAAAGCGTTTATCTTCCCTCTCATTTCAACTGTCTTTGAGGGGAGGAAAGAATTTGGTCAAGAACTCCGTTGTCATCTCCTCCCATGTGCTAATTTTTCCTGGAGGAAGAGATTGATACCAAGTAAGAGCTCTATCTTTTAAAGAAAAGTAAAAAGGTCTTAGCTTGTAGTTGTTATTTTCAATCCTTGAAGGTCTCAAGGTTTCCATCAAGATCTCATAGTTTTGAAGATGTTGATGTGGTGATTCCTTCTCCAACCCTCCGAATTGGCATTGGCGAATCATGGATAGAACTTGCGGTCGAAGTTCGTAGTCATGGTCCGCTGGATCTCCTAGGTTAACTCCTGGACGCCTCAGTTGTTGATTAGGGTCCATCCTTTGACCTAGGGTTCGTGGGATTCCTGCAAGAAGAACATCTGGGACTGGCATCCGAGGTGGAAGTACCTCGGCCGGGGTGTCAGGTACTGGGACCTACCTCGGTCGAGGGTCAGCAACTGGGACCTGCCTCGGTCCAACATCGGGAACTGGGTCTTCCCTCGGTCGAAGTAGAATCTGGTCTCGTATGACGGCCATCTCTGCTTCAATTGCTTCAGTTTTGGTGCGAGTTTCTTCCTTCTCTCGCCTTAGTTCTTCCCTGCTGAGGCGTAGCAGCTCTAACGCCTCTTTCAACTTGGCCTCAAGATCGCGGTTCTCTTGTTGGGCCATCTTTGCTTCTCTTAAGCGTCGCTTGTATGTCTTTTCTGGTTCATGATCGTAAGGAACGATTTCCTTCCCAGTGCGGGTTCTTCGCATATACCAAAGAAAGAACCAGCAAAAGTCACTCAAGTAGAGTGGTTAATAGACACGGGGGCAAGTGCCCCAAGAGCAAACTGTAACCGGCTCGGTCTAGACCAAGTCCCCGGCAACGGCGCCAAAAACTTGTTCGCTCCAAACGGTGTGTGCAAGCTTTAAATTTATAACCCTAGATGTAAGCTTAAAACAAGGATGCGAACCCGTAGTGTACGGGTCAATCGTAGTAAAAGCAAGGAATTCCAGGGGTCGATCACAAGGACTTAGTGAAACAAAGTCCAATTACGGTATGCTTATGTAAATACTAACCACAAAAGCAATTAACACAATCAAAGATGAATAAGAAGTCAATAAAGGAAACATGCAATTCTAGGGATTAAAGCATCTAGTTGTGGTTCCAACTCAAGATCTAAAGATAAGAGGACAAAGCTGAGGTTTTTGCATGGGGAAGGTGTTACTAAAGTGGAATAGATCACCGGGTAAGTCTAACTACTCACTAATCCTAAACCGTAACTCCTATTACCGGGTAAGTCTCAAGGAATTAAGATAAAGAACTATAACCTCAAACTAACACACCATCTAAGGGAATAGAATCAACCTTTACCGGGTAAGTCTCAGGCTAACTCACAAAGATGGGATGGAAGCACACTCGAACCCCAATAAAGGATAAACCTTTATTACCTACACTTATGATCTTAGGTACACAAACTAAGGAATTACCGGGTAAGTCTCATCCTAGGCTTACATTAAACCAGGAAAGGTGTAATAAAAATAGGATTTGGCAAACTCTAACACTTAACTCTCAGTTTCGGATCAGATAAGTCACCTCGGTCAGCCAAATTCCACCCCGGCCGAGATGTTCATCGATTGAGCGAGATGCTTAGGGTTAAGGTTAAAGACTCGAACTTTCAGCGTCCTACTGGAATCTAAGATTTATTCTATCATTGTTTTTCCCACAACCTTCAGCCAATCACCCTAGAATCACACAAGGAAATTAGCCACCCATCATCATCATGAAAGTATTAATCAAAAATATGGGAAGAAGGTGAATTTTGAACAAGAAGAATTTAATGAAAAGACTTCAATAACTGAATCAAATATCACAACAAAGCGTTCCTTGGATAGAAATCCAACAAGGCAAGACAACAAGGAAGAGAATCTAAGCTAATCTTACAAGAAAACCTCCAAAAGCTATAAAAGCTACAGTCTTCAATCTTCCTTCAACCTTTAAAAATGTTCTTCAAATCTCCCAACTGGAGTATGGCTGCTGCTGCGTATGAACCCTGATCGATGGTATAGCATGATGTTGGATTTGTGGAAATCCAACCCTTTTTATAGGAAAATAACCCTCCAAAGTGTTCGCTCCAAACGGTGTGTGCAAGCTTTAAATTTATAACCCTAGACGTAAGCTTAAAACAAGGATGCGAACCCGCAGTGTACGGGTCAATCGTAGTAAAAAGAAAGGAATTCCACGGATCGATCACGGGGACTTAGTGAAACAAAGTCCAATTACGGTATGCTTATGTAATTACTAACCACAAAAGCAATTAACACAATCAAAGATGAATAAGAAGTCAATAAAGGAAACATGCAATTCTAGGGATTAAAGCATCTAGTTGTGGTTCCAACTCAAGATCTAAAGATAAGCGGACAAAGCTGAGGTTTTTGCATGGGGAAGGTGTTACTAAAGTAGAATAGATCACCGGGTAAGTCTCACTACTCACTAATCCTAAACCATAACTCCTATTACCGGGTAAGTCTCAAGGAATCAAGATAAAGAACTATAACCTCAAACTAACGCACCATCTAAGGGAATAGAATCAACCTTTACCGGGTAAGTCTCAGGCTAACTCACAAAGATGGGATGAAAGCACACTCGAACCCCAATAAAGGATAAACCTTTATTACCTACACTTATGATCTTAGGTACACAAACTAAGGAATTACCGGGTAAGTCTCATCCTAGGCTTGCATTGAACCAGGAAAGGTGTAATAAGAATAGGATTTGGCAAACTCTAACACTTAACTCTCAGTTTCGGATCAGATAAGTCACCTCGGCCAGCCAAATTCCACCCCGGCCGAGATGTTCATCGACTGAGCGAGATGCTTAGGGTTAAGGTTAAAGACTCGAACTTTCAGGGTCCTACTGGAATCTAAGATTTATTCTATCATTGTTTTTCCCACAACCTTCAGCCAATCACCTTAGAATCACACAAGGAAATTAGCCACTCATCATCATCATGAAAGTATTAATCAAATATATGGGAAGAAGGTGAATATTTGAACAAGAAGAATTTAATGAAAAGACTTCAATAACTTAATCAAATATCACAACAAAGCGTTCTTTGGATATAAATCCAACAAGCAAGACAATAAGGAAGAGAATCTAAGGTAATCTTACAAGAAAACCTCCAAAAGCTATAACAGCTACAATCTTCAATCTTCCTTCAACCTTCAAAAAGGTTCTTCAAATCTCCCAACTGGAGTATGGCTGCTGCTGCGTATAAACCGTGATCGATGGTATAGCATGATGTTGGATTTGTGGAAATCCAACCCTTTTTATAGGAAAATAACCCTCCAAAGATAAGATATCTTAGAAGAGATCTCTTCCCATAAAAATAGGTAAAATATATGATCTATATTATCTTCTTCCTTCCAAGAGCCAAGCCCAAAAAATATAAGATCACTTTCCAAATATAAAAGATCTCAGCCAAGAATAAAATATTCTCGCCGCGTCCTAGGTATTCGCCTCGGTCGAGTCGACTTCCCTGGATCACCTCGGTCGAGATGAATTTGTGGTTAACCGAGGTGAGTCACAACTGAATGTGAAATCTCTCAAAACTGGCCCAAAGTGGATCCTTAATCTATGGCCATGCTTCCTGGATGGTTCCTTATGTTCCTCAATGTAGCTCCAATGACTCCATAGCTCCTTTTGCTCCTTTTTGATGCAAAACGTTCCATTTTACCTACGATTACAACAAAACTAGGTGTAGACCTCGATTCCCGCAAAGGTAGATGAAATGGTAATATAATCACGTAATATACATACAAACATGCAGATTATGAAAGATAAAACGTCCAAACAAACCCCAAAATATAGACTATAATCCATGCTATCACAAAGATAAGATATCTTAGAAGAGATCTCTTCCCATAAAAATAGGTAAAATATAAGATCTATATTATCTTCTTCCTTCTAGGAGCCAAGCCCAAAAATATAAGATCACTTTCCAAATATAAAAGATCTCAGCCAAGAATAAAATATTCTCGCCGCGTCCTAGGTATTCGCCTCGGTCGAGTCGACTTCCCTGGATCACCTCGGTCGAGATGAATCTGTGGTCAACCGAGGTGAGTCACAACTGAATGTGAAATCTCTCAAAACTGGTCCAAACTGAATCCTTAATCCATGGCTATGCTTCCTGGATGGTTCCTTATGTTCCTCAATGTAGCTCCAATGACTCCATAGCTCCTTTTACTCCTTTTTGATGCAAAACGTGCCATTTTACCTACGATTACAACAAAACTAGGTGTAGACCTCGATTCCTGCAAAGGTAGATAAAATAGTAATATAATCATGTAATATACATACAAACATGCAGATTATGAAAGATAAAACGTCCAAACAAACCCCAAAATATAGACTATAATTCATGCTATCAGCTAAGATCTTATGTTGGAGGCTAGGAGACGTTCACAACATCAAAGGAGGCAATAGGAAGGCTTTTGCACATCAAGAACCGAAGAAATCGACGTTTCTGGACTGTGAGCCGCGGGAGCGGATCTTGTGAGCCGCAGGGTCGGCCTCTGCAACCCGCAGGGGCGGACTCTGGGTCCCGCACACCGCAGGGGCTGTTTCTGCGCCAGTAAGCCTCCGATCTATTGTTCCTTTCTATCCTTTCCGCTTCCTTGACCTTGAACCATCTTAGTAGCATGTTAGGATGGCTTAACATAGGTGATATGGAATGGCAAGTAGTGGCTTGACCTTAGGGTTATCTTGTGAGAGTTGAGAGTATGTTGGTTGTGATATTATGGCATGAACTCTTAGGATTGTGAGGATATTGGTTTGGGACTGAGTTGTTATATTGGAAGCATTTAAGGCAATGGACTGAGTGTATCATGTATCTTGTGTGTTTATGAGTGGAGAGGATTGTGAGCACTAGAAGTCTAAGGACTTCTAGTTGGTTAGAGGGTTGATCTATCTTGAGTTGTGATTCTTTTGAGGAGGTTGAGCTTAGAAGTCTAAGGACTTCTAATTGACTAGAGTGATGTTGTTCTTGTGAGGATGTTGAGCCTAGGAGTCTAAGGATTTCTAGTTGACTAGAGTGTTGTTTGATTCGTGTGCCTTGTCTTGAACAGGCATTGTGCGTTTTCCTGAGGGAACTTGAGAGTGAGGTGATCATTTGCGCTTCAAAGACTAGTAAGTCTACGGACTTACTTAGCTGGCTTCTTGTATGAGTGTATTGTGTATGAGTGGTGTTTGCTAGCTAGGATAATAACGAAACCGGAATTAGGACGACTTTATTATATTACGTAATGGACCCAAGTGTATGATAACGGGTCGTGACAACATCTGCCTAGCTCTTGTGAGAGTCTAGGAGGTTTCCTGTACCAGCCCAGGCAGGTAGACGGTCAGATGCATTAGCACCATTCTTTGTTGGTAAACGGGATCAGGGGCGAGGTTTGGCAATCCCTCGTGTCACAAGATAAGTATCATTAGTAATGACATATCACCTAATTAAAGATAACAAAAGGATTGAGAGTTGCAAGCTGATTGTGTATGTTGTGTGTTTGTGCTTTTACCTTTATACTTATGCATAGATTGACAGCTAACGGTATTATACCGCTTCTAGATGCCTTGCAGGTTAGAGAGGCGATCGAGTGATCCGGCGGGAGTGGGCAGCCGGGGTTCCGTGCATTATAGGACGGGGCTGTTATCTTTATATTTCATGAATGTTGAGACTTATGTTGTTCTTTGGTTTTGTGACTCGGCTGGATTGTTCCTTTTTCAGATTTGTACTTTTTACTTCTGCTCATGTTATAAAATTATGTGTGTTGCCTTTTTATTTGTGCCGTGTTGTAAGGTCCAATGAAGTTGTTGCCAGGCTAAGGGCCGGGACCCGTTGTGAGGTCCCATCTCGTAGCATTTCGAGTCCTCCAGGATTTGGGATGTTACAATATGGTATCAGAGCCCTAGGTTGGCAACAACGGCACTCGCTATCTTCAAAAGGCCAAATAGACAAATAAACAGAACCCTCAAGGGTTTTGAGTTTTCAAAACGAAATTTGTTTTCAAACCATGAGCATAGTCGGGTTGGGATAGAATGTACGGGACCACCACTACCTCCGCGGATCTCGGCAGCCTAGTTTACTAGATTTAAAGTTGTATGTTGGATTGTAAGTTGTTTCGGGACTTGTTATGATTATATTAATAGCATGATTTTTTATAGTTATATATACCTATATGAGGACTTTGAAGCTATCATCGCCCCTTGGTCAAATGTTGCATGGGTTAGGCTAGTGTACATACGACGAGGAGTATGCTCAAGTTATCGAGTTGAGCATCAAGTTTTAGCGAGCACCTCGATGATTTCTTGGATCCCTTTATGAGGACTTTGAAGCAGAAGATTAGAGATGACTTAACCGAAGGTTAAACAAATAGAGAGGAATCCAAGTCAACTTAAGTGAAACTGAGATGGAAACTACTCAACTAAGGAACCAAGGATGGATCATCAATAAAGCAACAAGTGACAACGAACTTAAGGTTCTCCCAAGTGTCATGCTGAGAAATTGAAGACACGAAACAAGTGAGGATGAGTGCAGCTTCACCCGAGGATAAGATTGGCGTTCCAATTGAGACGTAATTTTTCCTAGGCGCTCCTAAGCACGGGAGTCTAGACAAAAGGTTAAAATGGACCAATTACGAAGGTCTATGAGATACGTAAGTTAAACTTACAGAAGGAATAGAAGGTGAAGTTCCGATTTTACGAGATCCCAAGTGGATGACTTGGTTCGGACATATGAGGCTACAGGAAAAATCATTTGGTGAAGGTTCACACAGTAGAATATATTTAAGAGAGTCAACCGTTTTTAGTATGGTGAGAAGGCTAACCAACATCAAGAAGAAGGAAGTGCATAGAGATGATGGTTTTATAAGACGAGTGACGCAACAAGGAGCTTTTATCAAAAGAGGTAAGACATCAACCAAGAAAAACACGAGTGGATACTAACTAATGTTAAAGATTTTTGAGAAGGCACACTTACAAGATTATAATGAAATACGGTTAAGCCTATGAAGGTGAGTCACATGACACAACAAGGCCGAGAAGGGTATTTATCTTGCAGAAGGAAAGGAAGCGTGGAATGAAGGATAGGCTAACGGAGTTTAAGGTATAGTACCCCGAGAGAGTAGCCTTCATGATAATAATAAAATGGAAAGTATAGAAGAAAGACAAGTTGTTAACCTCAAAAGAAGGTCAACCATGAGCTAATCAATGGCAACCGAGAACTCACAGGTGTAGGTTTTCTATTGATGAGTGTAGATGGGAAGAGTAACCCATACTGTGGGATCATAAAGGAACAATAACAAGAGCTTGAATTATTCCCGGTGGTTCAATGTCAACAATAAAGGGTCATATCAACGGAAGAGCAAATGGTGTAATCAAGTAGCGTTGAAGGGTTCAAGGCAAGTAACAATAAAAGACCTCTTAGGGAGGAATTGTAGTGACCTACGCGACCTTCTTAGATCATGGGATTTACATGTGGAGGAACAAAACGGATCATAACCGTTAAGGTGTGATCGGGGTTGGAAGAACTAGACGATCAAGAGGAAGGTGAGGCTTTCAGTGTTGATTTACGCAAATGGGAAATTATATAAAGGATGCATGGCATGAAACGGATGATATTTCGTCGTGAGCAAGAGATGAGTCAAAAATTTTCTAGACTCACCCGAAGAAGCCACGAGGGCTATGTCGAATAACAAAGAACCCGAGTTAGGGCAACGCTGCAAGCTTAGAGATGTTTTTATACTATTGCTTGGAAAAGTAACGACTTGAAGTCGGTTGTCATCAGTTTAGGACGAGAAAAGAAAGTACCTACGTAAGACGGCATTTCGGACTGGTATGGTCACTACAAGTTGTAGTGAAGCCATTTGGTCACGTACACACGAGGATTTTAGAGGTTATGTAGATACGGATTCATCGGTTTCTGAATCGAGTTGCAGGGTTGTCGCACAATTTGTGGCTTTACAAGCGGTTTTAATACGGACCATAACCTAATAGTTGAGAGGAACAAGCTGGACACAGGACGACATTAATACAAGTTATGCGGGATAAGACTTATGAGCCAAGTCATCTAGGTGGGAGTTAGGACATCTAAAGTGACTTCCTAGGACACGTAGTGACAATGAGAAAGATCAAGTTGATCCGATGATGACCAAGGTGATATTTTTCGGTGCTACCTTCAATGAATGTTGGGGAGGTAGGGAGCTTATAGATTGGTGCAATATAACTGCCAAGTTGCGGAATGGTTTTAACACCCTCCCTTTCGGAGGAGGTATACTAGAATTGTATGGTCCGAGCCGTGTCCGTGGAGCTTTGAAAAGCTGAAGAGGTGATTGGTTTCTGCTCTAAATTTTTGTGCACAGATAAGAGTCTTGTGGATTTGGCGACAAATAGGGATGTATCCAAGCGAGGCTTGAAGGACCCGTGAGCTACGTGTCCTAGGAATCCGTCGTGTCATAAGATAAAGTATCATTAGTAATGACATATCACCTAATTAAAGATAACAAAAGGATTGAGTGTTGCATGCTAATTGTGTATGTTGTGTGTTTGTGCTTTTACCTTTATACTTATGCATAGATTGTCAGCTAACGGTATTATACCGCTTGTAGATGCCTTGCAGGTTAGAGAGGCGATCGAGTGATCCGGCGGTAGTGGGTAGCCGGGGTTCCGTGCATTATAGGACGGGGTTATTATCTTTATATTTCATGAATGTTGAGACTTATGTTGTTCTTTGGTTTTGAGACTCGGCTGGATTGTTCCTTTTTCAGATTTGTACTTTTTACTTCCGCTCCTGTTATAAAACTATGTGTGTTGCTTTTTTATTTGTGCCGTGTTGTAAGGTCCGATGAAGTTGTTGCCAGGCTAAGGGCCGGGACCCATTGTGAGGTCCCAGCTCGTAGCATTCCGAGTCCTCCCGGATTTGGGATGTTACAAAAGTGACACTTTTCCCAATTCAAGACAAGATTAATGTCTTCACATCTTTGAAGAACTAGAGAAAGGTTAGCTAGACAATCATCAAAAGAGGAACCATAAACTGAAAAATTATCCATAAAAACCTCCATGATGTTCTCAATGTATTCGGAGAAGATGGCCATCATGCATCTTTGAAAGGTGGCTGGAGCGTTGCAAAGTCCAAATGGCATCCTTCTATAAGCAAATCTCTCCCAAGGGCACATGAATATGGTCTTCTCTTGATCATCGGGATGAATGGGAATTTCAAACAAGCCACTATATCCATCTAAATAACAAAAGTGGGAGTGTTGTACTAACCTTTCAAGCATTTGATCGATGAAAGGAAGAGGGAAGTGATCCTTCCTCGTTACAACGTTCAACTTTCGATAATCGATGCACATTCTCTATCCCATCGTTGTTCTTGTAGGAATGAGTTCGTTGTTTTTGTTAGTTAAAACGGTCATTCCTCCCTTTTTCGGAACTACATGAACGGGGCTCACCCACTTGCTATCGGAAATTGGGAAGATAATTCCTGCATCAAGAAGCTTAAAAAATTCCTTCTTCACAACCTCTTTCATGATCGGATTTAACCATCTTTGAGGTTCTCGTGAAGGCTTGTGGTTATCTTCCATCAAAATCTTATGCATACATAAAGAAGGTTTAAAGCCAACAAGATCATCAATAGTGTAACCTAAAGCTTTCTTGTGTAGTCATAATTCATGCATTAATCTATCAATTCATCTTCCGTTAAATTAGCACTTACAATAACCGGATAAGTGGAATTTGGTCCTAGAAATGCGTACCTTAGATGTGATGGAAGAGGTTTTAATTCCAAGCTTGGTGGATCCTTAGTTGATGTATTCTAACCTGGCAATGTGATTGGGGGAGCCTCTGAAGTCGAGGGACGTGCGTTGTTGCATTCAAGAACGCTTGCAATTGATTTTGGAGAAGTCACAGAAGTATCTGGAAAATCGGACGATTTTTCTAATGAGTCGATTTCACAATCGACATTGGAAAAATCGGTTGAATTAAATTTTTTATCCAAGGAAATCGGTCGATTTTCCTCTAGTGATCCGATTTTTTCAGCTTCTTCCGTAGCTTTTTCTAGTACTTCAAACTCAGCTTTGGGATATTCCTCCAAGGTTCTTAGTGTTCAGATTTCAATGTTGCAATCCTCCTCTTCCCCTTCATCTCCAATACATAAACTAATAACCTTTCAAGTGGATCTTTGAGTAAGATAGAACTTACCTTGATTCTTCTTCGCCATCATAATTGTTGAATATGTGTTCTCCTATGGCTGGTCCTTTGATCATTGAGGCAAGATGAAACCTCACATGCTCTTCTCCTAAATTGAAGGACAATATTCCATTCTTGCAATCCACCGTACAACCCAAAGTTGCAAGAAAGGTCTTCCAAGTATGATTGGGACGGGATGATCTGTAGGGATGTCCAGTACAACAAAATCAATGGGAATGTAAAACTTACCTAGGAAGACGGGAATATCTTCTAGAATCCCCACGGGAAGTGTTATGGACCTATCAGCCATATATAGAGTCATCTCAACGAGTTGTGGCATTCCAAGTCCAGCTTTCTCACACAAAGCTAACGGTATTATGCTCACACTTGCTCCAAGATCACATAGAGCTTCGTATGTCACTCTTCCAATGTCAATGGGAACACAGAAAGATCCGGGATCCCTTATCTTTAGTGGCATCTCTTCTTTCATATATTGTTTGGATGAGTTCGGAAGACATTTTGTCATCCTTTCTTCTCCAACAACTTCTAACTTCCTCTTTGTAAGATCCTGTTTTTAGCCTTCACCGCCCCCGCGGTGACAGTGAGCTGCCCTTGCGGCTGGCCACGGTCGCGGTAGGGCAAACCGCCTCTGCGGTTTTGCCCCAAATCGCCCCGATATGCTTTTAACCCGTTTTTTTTATTTCCTTCCATAGATAGAAGATCCGATCTTCTATCTAATGGGCCAGTTTTCCTATCTCATTCTTAACCCTAGTCCTTCTTTCTATCTTTTCATCCTTTTCTATAAATCCCCTTCTTTCCCCTCTTTTTAGCATTTCTTGCATACATTTTCTTCACCCTTGAAGAGCTGCAGCCGTTGCCCTTGCTTCTTGTGTTCTTGCTGAACGTCTAAGTTCATCTTCCTTTGTTTCTTCCTCATGTTCATGTGTTGCTGCATGTCGTTCCCTTCTATTTCGTTTCCTTCTATCGTTCTTCTCTTTTCTTCTTCTCCAAGAATCAAGTTTGAGCCTTGATTCTTGTGGAGCGTTCCGTTGTTAATATGCTGATGTTCACAGGCTCCCTTGGTTGAGTCTTGACGAGTGGGGATCAAAAAATCGAGCTTTGAAGCCCTTGTTATGAGGTTTTATCGAGAGAAACCCCGACAGCGTTTTCTGTCACGCCGCCCCCGCACCATGTTGTTCCGCCCCTGCGCCTTGTCCAACCACCCCTGCGGTTTTCTCTACAATAGCTCCCTTCTTTGCTTTCCTCGTTCCCCTCCTTGGTTGTTGTTGATGTTGTTACCCCTTTAAAGCGTTGTAAGACTAAGGTCAAGCCCCTAGCATGGGGAGATTTCTTAGAGATCGTTGAGACTAGAAGTTATAGACTTCTAGCAATCGTTTCGTTCCTGATTCATGATGCCTTGTGTGAACAGGTTTTCCTTGCTCCTTTCTTGAGGGATACCAAGTTTTTGCTGGCCCTTGAGTTACCTTTGAGTGAGGTAAGTCCCCTGGACTTACTTAGCTTCATTCCGTATATTAGTTTGAGTGTATTGGCTTGTTTGTGTTTTTATTTTTGTTATAACGGATAACCGGACTAGGATTGACCTTTATAACCGTAATTGGCCCAAGTGTATGATAACCGGTCGGTGAGCACTTGTCTACTTCTACAAAAAACTAGAATATGCCCTTGCAACCCAGGCCTGCAGGTAACGGATAATACTGATCTATTCCTGTTGGTAGATGGAAGCGGAGGCGAGTTTCAAGAGATTCTCGTGTGACAAAAGAAGTTGAATTAGTAATGGATAACTTGATGAAAGATAATAACCGGTTGAGTGCGAGCATGCTATATGTTTACATTACCTTATGTGTGTTTGTGCCCTTACGTTCTTTCTGATATCTTGAATGTTAGCTAACAATTTATACCGTTGTTGTAGATGCCTTGAAGAATATAGGTGTTGCTGGGTGATCCGGACGGTATGGTCACCCGGGGTTCCCGTACATTATAGGACGGGATTGGGCTTTTGTTTCAATGTTGTTTCCCTTTTGTTTTGAACTCGGCTGTGAGTCTTTTACGCTTCCCTTTGTTTAAACCTTTGTTTTTATATTGAGTTTCAGTTTTCATTTGTATGTGCCTTGTTGTAATATCCGTTGTGTCGTTGCTACTCTGAGGGTCAGGACCCAAGCCCGTAAAGCTTTGAGTTCCCAGAACTTGGGGTGATACACTCTTGTTGGAGAAGATTTCCTTTAAGAACTTCCCATATGCCGGTATTCCTACAATGTTACCCATAAAAGGAATATTAATAAGAAGTTTTCTCATGAGGTTAACGAACTTACCAAATTGTTTATTGATGCGTTCTCTAGCATGAGATTTCGGAAAAGGTAGAGGAGGCTTGTATGCTTGAGGAGGGACATATACCGGTGCTTTCTCCATGTTGCTTGATTCCGGATCCTCGATCATAGGTTATTTTCCTTTGTCCACATTCTTTGTAGCGGATCATTGGTTTGAATTCCCCTTCTTGTGGTGATAACATTGATTTGTCCTTTGGGATTGTTCTCCGTTCTTTTGGGAAGTTTCCCTTGATCTCTTGGAACTTCTCCGGCCTTGGTAAACACTTGATTTTCCAAGGCTTTTTGTTCCTTTTAAATAGAAGTAATCGAACTCTCCAGCCCATTCAGCTTTCTCATCATAGTCTCAATCATTGCTTCCAATTTATCCTTGGGTGGCTGAGTTGAGCTTGAAGATGATTCCTGACTTTTCAATGGAATAGAAGAAGAAGAAGAAGAAGAAGAAGAAGAAGGAGGAGGAGGAGGAGGTGGAGTTAGTGCTTTTTCAGCATGGGAATAAGTGTTACCGGAATTGATTTGATTGGATCTTTAATTGTTGTAGTTCCGGTTGTTGTTGTTCCTTTGCCCTTGATAGTTTCCTCTTCCCACATAGCTAACATATCGCTCCTTTGGCGCTTGTCTCGATTGTGTTTGTGTCTTCAATAGCTCCTTCAAATGCTTTGACTTCGTTATTTAGAGTAGTGCGTTGAGCAACACTTGAGGTAGTAAGATTCAACTCTTGAGGTCCGGATCTTTGACTTCTATCGTCAACCCTCCGGTGAGAATATTTATCAATAATTAGAGATTGTTTCTCAACAAACTCCCATGCATCATCAACTCTCATATCCATAAAAGTTTCAGCTGAAAGGGATAGGAGTTTGAATTGAGTTTCGCCATCCAAACCTTTGAAATAAATTTCCAGCACCTCAAGTTTTGGAATCCCATGATGAAGGCAATCCAATAAAAGGTCTTTAAACCTCTCCCTTGATTTAAGTAAACTTTCATTATCTTTCATAATAAAAGCATTATCTTTACCTCTCAATTCCGCTATTTTTTATGACGGAAAGAACTTGGTGAGGAATTCCAAAGTCATCTCCTCCCATGTATTAACTCTTCCGATTGAAAGTGATTGATACCAAAGAAGCACTTTATCCTTCAAAGAGAAAAAGAATGCACGCAGCTTATAGTTATTATTTTCCATTCTTGAAGGTCTTAAAGTCTCCATGAGAATCTCATAATTTTTCAAGTATTGATGTGGACATTCTCTCTCTAATCCTCCGAACCGGTTTTGTTGGATCATTGTAATAACTTGAGGTTGAAGCTCATGCTCATGTTCAGCATGATCACCTAAGTTAACGCCCGAACGGCGTGTTTCTTGAACGGGATCCATCCTTTGACCAAGTGTTTGCGGCTCATCCACAAATGGGTCATCTCTCTCAATTCTCGCCGGAAAGCGAGGTGCGGGTGGTGGCACAATAACGGGCGCTTGTGGATCGATTAAAACTCTAGCATCTCTCTCTCGCTCTTCACGCATAATCCGGACAACCTCATGTATTTCAGCCATGTTGGCTCGAAGTTCGTCCTCTCTAGCAAGTGCATTCGCTCTCTCCTTAAGTAGAGCATCATCTTCTAACTTCAGTTGATCTAGAGCTTCATTCAATTTAGCTTGAAGATCTCTATTCTCATAATCTGTTGCAGCCATTTTAGCTTCTTTTAATCTCCATTGTATGTATTTTATGGTTCAGGATCGTAGGGATGATTTCTTTACCACCTCGAGTTCGTCCCATAAACCTAAGGAAAGATCCTACAAGAACACTCAAGTAGAATGATCAATAAAAAAAGCAAGAGCTTTCAAGCTAGATAACCGATATAACGAATTTGGTTTAAACCAAATCCCCGGCAACGGCGCCAAAAACTTTTTCGCTCTAAAATGTGTGTGCAAAAAGCTTTAAATTTATAACCAAGAATAAAAGAAAAAATGAACCCGCAATGTACGGATCAATTTCAACAATAGCATATATTCCAGGGTCGATCACAGAAATTTGGTGAAATCAAATCGATAAAAGAAATCTAGCAAAGAAAAATTTGCAACTATTGATAACAAAAACAAAGACTTGTGTAATAATTGGGAAAAAGGATTCTAGAGATCATGGAATCCAATTGTGGTATTCGATTCAAGACTTCTAAAGATTATATGGACAGAATTGGGATAGCAAGGTATATGTTCTAAAATGGGATAATGTACGGTGAAGTCCCAATACCCACTTATCCCAACCCAAAGGCTCTAAATAAAGGATGTTGAGTCTCGATAAGATAGAGATTCAAAGGGAAGGATTATACTCTCAAACCAAACACAAAACCCAAGGGAATCAGATTTAACTCACAAAGGTAAAGGCTTTGGCACACTCAATCTTAATAGAGGGTTTTGAATCCTCTATTACCTAGATCTTGTAATCGTTGGTAACCAACCAAGGGAATCACCGGATAAGTCTCTTCCCACGCTCGGAATAGATTAGAAAGGTTTAACAAGGCTAGGGTTTAAGCAATCTCTAACCAAGGATTAAGGATAAAGAATGATAGGTACGATATAAGAGAAAATCGGGTTGTTCATCGGAAAAAATCGGTCGATTTACTCAAGAACACACCAATTTTTCTTCTTTGTGATGGTTAAACTTAACTCTCATGATCCAATCTCAACGTGAGGTTCATTCTATCATCATCTCAACCACAATCTTTAACCAATCACCCTAGAATCACAAGGGTTTTAGCCAATATCACACATTACGAAAATCAAGAAAAGGTTTAAATCAAGAAAATAAAGAAAACTTTGAATCTTGAAATAAAATGAAATAATCCTTGAAAAAAGGTTCAAACTCTCAAAAACAAACTAAAAACTCAAAACAAACTCTAATCTTGCGTTCACAATGACAAAATAATAATCAAAACTCACAAAACGTCAAGAACGACTTTCTTGCTTCGATCTTTGACTTCGATCTTCAAAACTTCCTTCCTTTAATGCTTCCTTGATGTTTCTTCAATTGTTTCACAGTGTGATTGGATGCCCTTGGACGTGGTAAGACGTCCTATATTTATAGGAGAAAACTAGGGTTTTGAAATTTGATCTTGTGTGCAGTCCTACTCTGAATTGGTCGATCCAAGATAGAACTCGGATGGTTTGTGTTAAAATCGGCCGATTTTTATAAGTATTGACCCGATTTTCTTCTTCTGAGCGTGTTATCTTTTAGTTCCGTCTTCTATCTTCTTTTGTGATATCTATTTAGATCTTCTCCTATCTTTAAGGCTTCCTCTTGATCCTTTGTGAATCTGTGATGCCATGCTCGATATTGCTCCATTTCTGCACCAAAACCCCACCGTTTTACCAACAATTACACAAATAACGTGTGTAGACCTCTATTCTCGAAATATATATGAATATGGACTTAAAGGCACACAATCCTCATCAAATGTATGTAAAACTGAGGCGATATATGATAGCATGAATTATAGTCTATATTTTAGGGTTTGTTTGGACGTTTTATCTTTCATAATCTGCATGTTTGTGTGTATAATATGTAATTATATTACCATTTCATCTACCTTTGCAAGAATCGAGGTCTACACCTAGTTTTGTTGTAATTGTAGGTAAAATGGCACGTTTTGCATCAAAAAGGAGCAAAAGAAGCTATGGAGTCATTGGAGCTACATTCAGGAACATAAGGAACCATCCAGGAAGCATAGCCATGGATTTGAGATTCACTTTGGACCAGATTTGAGAGATTTCACATTCAGTTGTGACTCACCTCGGTTGACCACAGATTCACCTCGACCGAGGTGATCCAGGGAAGTCGACTCGACCGAGGCGAATACCTAGGACGCGGCGAGAATATTTTATTCTTGGCTGAGATCTTTTATCTTTGGAAAGAGATCTTATATTTTTGGGCTTGGCTCCTGGAAGGAAGAAGATATTATAGATCTTATATTTTACCTATTTTTGTGGGAAGAGATATTTCTAAGATATCTTATCTTTGGAGAGTTATTTTCCTATAAAAAGGGTCGGATTTCCCACAAATCCACAACCCGCATACGGCTGAACATCCTGCATACATCCGCTTACACCTACTACACCGCTGCAGCCATACTCTAGTTGGGAGATTTGAAGAACCTTTTTGAAGGTTGAAGGAAGATTGAAGATTATAGTTTTTATAGCTTATGAAGGGTTTTGTAAGATTGGCTTAGATTCCCTTCCTTGTTGTCTTGTCTTGTTGGATTTCTATCCAAGGAACGCTTTTGTCGTGATATTTGATTCAGTTATTGAAGTCTTTTCATTAAATTCTTCTGGTTCAAATATTCACCTTCTTCACATATATTTGATTATTGCTTTCATGATGATGAGTGGCTAATTTCCTTGTGTGATTCTAGGGTGATTGGCTGAAGGTTGTGGGAAAAACAATGATAGATTAATCTTAGATCCCAGTAGGACCCTGAAAGTTCGAGTCTTTAACCTTAACCCTAAGCATCTCGCTCAGTCGATGAACATCTCGCCCGGGGTGGAATTTGGCTGACCGAGGTGACTTATCTGATCCGAAACTGAGAGTTAAGTGTTAGAGTTTGCCAAATCCTATTCTTATTACACCTTTCCTAGTTCAATGCAAGCTTAGGATGAGACTTACCCGGTGATTCCTTAGTTTGTGTACCTAAGATCATAAGTGTAGGTAATAAAGGTATATCCTTTATTGGGGTTGAGTGTGCTTTCATCCCATCTTTGTGAGTTAGCCTGAGACTTACCCGGTAAAGGTTGATTCTATTCCCTTAGATGGTGTGTTAGTTTGAGGTTATAGTTCTTTATCTTAATTCCTTGAGACTTACCCGGTAATAGGAGTTACGGTTTAGGATTAGTGAGTAGTGAGACTTACCCGGTGATCTATTCCACTTTAGAAATACCTTCCCCTTATAAAAATCTCAGCTTTGTCCGCTTATCTTTAGATCTTGAGTTGGAACCACAACTAGATGCTTTAATCCCTAGAATTGCATGTTTCCTTTATTGACTTCTATATCATCTTTGATTGTTTTGATCACCTCTTGTGGTTAGTATTTACATAAGCATACCGTGATTGGACTTTGTTTCACTAAGTCCCTGTGATCGACCCCTGGAATTCCTTGCTTTTTACTACGATTGACCCGTACACAGCGGGTTCACATCCTTGTTTTAAGCTTACGTCTAGGGTTATAAATTTAAAGCTTGCACACACTGTTTGGAGCGAACAAGTTTTTGGCGCCGTTTCAGGGGACTTGGTCTAGACCGAGCCGGTTACGGTTTGCTCTTAGGGCACTTGCCCCCGTGTCTACTAACCACTCTACTTGAGTGACTTTTGCAGGTTCTTTCTTAGGTATATGCCAAGAACCCGCACTGGGAAGGAAATCGTTCCTTACGATCCCAAACCAGAAAAGACATACAAGCGACGCTTAAGAGAAGCGAAGATGGCCCAACAAGACAACCGCGATCTTAAGGCCGAGTTGAAAGAGGCGTTAGAGCTGCTATGCCTCAGCAGGGAAGAACTAAGGCAAGAGAAGGAAGAGACTCGCACCAAAACTGAAGCATTCGAAGCAGAGATGGCAGCCATACGAGACCAGATTCTACTTCGACCGAGGAAAGATCCAGTTGCTGGTCCTTGACCGATGCAGGTCCCAGTTGCTTACCCTCGACCGAGGTAGGTCCCAGTACCTAACGCCCCGGCCGATGTACTTCCACCTCGGATGCCAGTCCGAAACGTTCTTCTTGCAGGAATCCCACAAACCCTAGGTCAAAGGATGGACCCCAATCAACAACTGAGGCGTCCAGGAGTTAACCTAGGAGATCCAGCGGACCATGACTATGAACTTCGACCGCAAGTTCTATCCATGATTCGCCAATGCCAATTCGGAGGGCTAGAGAAGGAATCACCACATCAACATCTTCAAAACAATGAGATCTTGATGGAGACCTTGAGACCTCCGAGGATTGAAAATAACAACTACAAGCTAAGACCTTTTTACTTTTCTTTAAAAGATAGAGCTCTTACTTGGTATCAATCTCTTCCTCCAGGAAAAATTAGCACATGGGAGGAGATGACGATGGAATTCTTGACCAAATTTTTTACCCCCTCAAAGACAGCTGAAATGAGAGGGAAGATCAACGCTTTCATTATGAAGGACAAGGAGAGCTTGTCCAAGTCATGGGAGCGGTTCAAGGACATTCTTTTGGATTGCCCACATCATGGGATTCCAAAGTTAGAGTTATTGGAGATATACTTCAAAGGACTAGACGGAAGCACCTAGTTCAGTCTCCAACTACTCTCCGCCGGTACCTTTATGGACATGGCGATTGACGAAGCTTGGGACTTCATCGAGAAGCAAGCTTTGCATATGGAGAAGTACACCCACCAAGGTACTGAAGGTGGAGTTAAAAGAGTTAACTTCCAAGAAACTCAGCCCAACAACAATCAATTCACGTTTTTGAAGAATGACGTGAAGCAATTGAAGGAACTCTTGGTCGCTCAAACCAAGAAGGAAGAGCAAGGACAAAGGAACAACAACAGCGGATACCGTATCAACAACAACGGTTCCAGGAACAACAACTACAACAATAATAATAGAGGATCCAATAGCAACAATTGGAGGGCGAACAACCAAAATTCTGGTAACAATCATTGAAACTCCAACTCTAACGATTCCTCTAACCCTTTCCTCTCTTCCCCTTCTTCTTCTTCTTCTACTCCATTAAAAAGCCAGGGGCAAGGCTCAAGTTCGTCTCAGCCGGAAAAGAAAGACGCAGTTCTGGAGGCTATCTTGATCAAGCTCAACGCTATGGAGACTTCTATGACTTCATTTTCCAAGGCCCAAAAAGCCTTTAAACAACAACTTGCAAGTAGGGCGAATGAAGCGCCAAGAGATCCAGGGAAGCTTCCAGCAAGGACGGAGAGCAACCCTAAAGGCCAGATCATGGCCATAACTACGAGGAGTGGACTGAAAACTGCAGATCCAGCGCCTCGGTCTGTGCCAGTACCGACGAAGACCACCTCGGTCCAAATGTAGTCGAAGAACACTTCGACCGAAATGCCAACCGAGGTGGAGCCACGGAAAGTGGAGGGGAAAACTGAAGTTTATGTTCCACCTCCTGCATACAAACCACCACTTCCATTCCCCCAGTCAAGGGCCAGAGCACATCTAGACAAGCACTTTGGTAAGTTCCTTGACTTGATGAATAAACTGCATATTAACATTCCTTTCCTGGATGCTATTCTAGGAATGCCTGCCTATGGGAAGTTCTTGAAGGAGATCCTATCAAGGAAGAGGAAACTTGAAGATTTTGGTGAAGTTAAGATGACATCTAAATCCTCGGAGCTCATTCAAATCATGAAGGAGAAGATGCCACCTAAATTGAGAGATCCCGGCTCATTTTGCATTCCCATTCAAGTTGGGGATGTCACTTGTGAAGCCCTTTGTGATCTAGGAGCCAGCGTGAGCATCATCCCGCTGGAACTATGTGTGAAGATCGGACTTGGAGAGCCCAAGCCGGTCAAGATTCGACTATATATGGCGGATCGCTCCATCACCCATCTCGTGGGCATCTTGGAGGACGTTCAGGTCAAGTTAGGTAACTTCTATTTACCAATAGATTTTGTTATACTTGACATTCCCGCAGATTATCCTGTTCCTATTATTCTCGGGAGGCCATTACAAGCAACTTCGGGTTGCAACGTGGATTGCAAGAACGCCAAGTTGAAATTCAACATTGGCGGCGATGAGGTGGAGTTCGCATTACTTGCAGCCATGAAAGGGGAGCAGCTAACTGATGATATCTTCAGCATCTACGATGAAGAAGAATCAAGAGAATTGGTGAGCTCTATCCTTATTAACGATCCACTCGAAAGAGTCATTAGCTTTAGTTTAATGGAGGAAGGTATAGATGCTTCTTGTGATGCAGATATACGGACCTTAAAAGCACTTGAAGAAGATCCAGGAGCTAAAACTGCAAAGCTAATACAGGAGACGAAGATCTCTAGTTTCGTTCCCAGTTGTAGTACCTCGACCGAGGCACTTTCTGGACTGAGCGAGGCGACTGAAGAACATCTCGGTCAACGCCTCTGCGCCTTGACCGAGGTCGATGGCGAGAAGACTTCAACTGAGACTTCCGAAAGTCCAGTTTCTGGATCTACTCTACTGGAAGGAGGAAGCAAGGATCCCCCTCAGAAAGCACCCCAGTTGTGGAGCTTAAACAACTCCCAAATCACTTGAGGTATGTCTTTCTTGGACCGGATTCCACTTATCCCGTTATTGTTAGTGCTTCCCTTTCCGAAACTGAATTATCTAAACTAACGCATGTCCTGAGAAAGCATAAAAAGGCTTTGGGTTATACTATAGATGATCTTATTGGTATTAAATCCTCTTTCTGCATGCATAGAATTCTAATGGAGGATGATCATAAGACTTCACGGGAACCTCAAAGACGGTTAAATCCGATCATGAAAGAGGTTGTGAAGAAGGAAATTCTTAAGTCGTTGGATGCAGGTATTATATACCCTATCTCGGACAGCAAGTGGGTTAGCCCAGTGCATGTAGTTCCGAAGAAAGGAGGGATGACCGTTGTGACGAATAAGAACAACGAGTTGATCCCAACTAGGACCGTTACGGGCTGGAGGGTTTGCATCGATTATAGGAAGCTGAACACGGCGACACGGAAGGACCATTTTCCACTTCCCTTCATTGATCAAATGCTCGAGCGGTTGGCCCAGCATTCACACTTTTGCTACTTAGATGGTTATAGTGGATTCTTCCAGATTCCTATCCATCCGGATGATCAGGAGAAGACCACTTTCACTTGTCCATGGGGGACATTTGCTTATAGGAGGATGCCATTTGGATTGTGCAATGCACCCGCTACCTTCCAGCGATGCATGATGGCTATCTTTTCCGAGTTCATAGAGGAGATCATGGAGGTATTTATGGATGATTTTTCTGTATATGGTTCCTCTTTTGATGATTGCCTATCTAACCTTTCTCTAGTGCTTAAAAGATGTGAAGACACTAATCTTGTTTTCAATTGGGAGAAGTGTCATTTTATGGTTAACGAAGGCATTGTGCTGGGACACCTCGTTTCTAATCGAGGTATTGAGGTTGATCGCGCTAAGATCGAGACTATTGAGAAACTCCCTCCCCCTTGTTCTGTTAAAGGTGTGAGGAGTTTTCTCGGGCATGCAGGTTTCTACAGGAGATTCATCAAGGACTTCTCTAAGATTTCTAAACCTCTAACTAACCTCTTGAATAAAGTGTTGTTTTTGAGTTTTCGCAGGAGTGTCTTGATGCTTTTTACAGGATTAAGGAAGCGTTGATCTCCGCTCCCATTATCCAACCTCCGGATTGGACCTTGCCCTTTGACATCATGTGCGATGCTAGTGATGTAGCCGTAGGAGCGGTGCTTGGACAAAAGAAAGATGGACGGACCACCGCCATTTACTATGCTAGCAAGACGATTGATGTAGCACAACGCAACTACGCTACCACCGAGAAAGAATTATTGGCGGTTGTATATGCTTTCGAGAAGTTTCGTTCCTATTTAGTTGGGGCGAAAGTCATTGTCTACACCGACCATGCAGCCATTCGCTACTTGTTGGCTAAGAAAGATGCCAAGCCACGCCTTATTCGATGGATTCTCTTACTTCAAGAGTTTGATCTAGAGATCCGCGATAAGAAGGGATCCGAAAATTCTGTTGCGGATCACCTCAGCCGGCTACCTACATCTTCACGTGAGAAGGACGACCCGCCTATAGACGATTCGTTCCCCGATGAGCACTTATACTTGTTAGAGCATTTGATAGACTTACTTACTTCACCCCACGATGGAGGTGAAGTATGGGGTAGGGGCACCTCCCATCACGTTTGAGACGCATCATGGTCCAGCTAGCGACCTTAAACCAAGCGCTTCTTGGGAGGCAACCCAAGGTATTGCTTTCTTTTCCTTTTCCTAGTCTAGCTTAGATAGTTTTTGCTTTGCTTTGTTTTGTTTTTGGCGTTCTAGACAAATAACAGGAGACATCTAAGGAAGAAGCATAACTGGAAGTACAGAAGATTGAGAATTTGAGAAGACGAAGTTTTGACTGAGGCATCTCGGTTGCTATCAAAGCACCTCGACCGAGATGATTCTTGAGCAACCGAGGCGACTAGGGTTTTCTGAAGAACCACCTCGGTCCGTACCACCTTGGTCCAGTCGAGACCATCTCGACCGAGGTGACAGTAGTTCCAGAAAGGGTATAAAAGGGGGATTTATTTTCTCTCTCTTCCATCTCACCCTTCCTCGACCGCGGCGACAATTTCACCTCGCCTCCTTCGATTCTTGCTCGTTTTCGAAGATTTCTGTCTCCAAACTGAGATTAAGGCTTCGAGGATCCCAATGCATCATCGATCTGCAAGAAAATCGAACCGATTCGGCCGAACGAGGTAAAACAAAACCGAAACCCTACCTCTTCGATTTCGCTTCGATTTGGGCTTTGGTTGCCCTTGCATTTACTGAGAAAAGGCTTAAGTACCCCTTAGTAAGCAGTTGTAGTGATTTTGGGGGAAAAGAACTGAATTTTCTGAAGAAATTAAGATCCAGTTTTTCGCCTCGGTCCAGTCGAGCTGTGCCTCGGTCGAGGTGATTCTTGAGTGTTGTCAGTTGACCGAGGTGACCTGACAGTGACAGATTGTTGAAAATGAGTTCTGACAGGCCGATTGTGCTGAGAGATAGACACTCCCCTTCCCCTTCTTCCTCTTCTTCCCGACCTTACCGCCCGGTGATCCATGAGCGACACCGGGTGGATTATGAGCGTATTTCTCGCAGTCCAGTGATTGCACCACGCTTCCTGGACGTGTCTGCTTTTGATTGCCTCCAGGTAGACGGAGACCTTAGGAGGATGATTTCTACAGTAGGGCTGGATCAGTTTACTGAGATCCGAGCCCCAGCCTATTTGGAGCCCACCTTAGAGTTCATTAGCTCCTTCACCTACCTCCCCACAGAGAGATCTGTGAAGTACCGGTTGATGAACCGGAACTTCTTAGTGTCACTTGAGTACTGGAGAGAGATTTTTGGCTTTCTTGAGCCCACTGTTGTTGACTTCCCTTCCTGATCTGTAGCTAGGGAGTTTTGGGGACAGATTGCCCACATTACTGAACATGTAGACAGATGACGCCTTGGAGATTCCAGGGAGAAGGTCATCTTCCACTTAGCCTTTAGGTTAGCCCACCGGATCTTCAGTGAGACACTTCTGGCGCGTACTGAGACGCCCTAGAAGATCGGACAAGGAGAGCTTTTCAGTTCATACTGCACGGTTACTGGGGGTATCCCGGACTTTGGCTTGATGTTGGCAGAGGATCTGCACAAGATCAAGGCCAAAGCGAAGGGAGACATCTGCTGAGGAGGGCTTGTCACCCACATCGGTAGTTATCAGGACATGGATCTCAGTGCTTGCACGATAGTGGCGGCTCCCAAGCCGCTTGGGCTGCAGGAGATGATCACTCGGCAGATTCTGGTTCCCCGAGGTCTGACTACACCGTACGTGGCTATGCCGTGGGAGCTGACTGCGCCACAGGGGATCACGTGGTCTGCCTAGTTTACTGTTTATGACCCTCATTATTGGCAGACCGCTTGGGCTCCACTAATGGAGGATTATAGAGAGGCAGCAGCTGCCCCAGCTGAGGAGGAGGCAGATGATGAGGAGACGGCTGATGACAGAGAGGGTGGAGTCCCGATGGATACAGGGACGGATACTGCAGGGACGAGCGCACCAGTTATAGATCTGGATGATGAGGACATTGAGCCTGCACCTGCTACTTCTCCAGTGACACCTGCTAGGCGTAGAGCGCGCCGACATAGAGATTCAGAGGCTCACAGACGGATCGATGATCTGACGGATCAGGTTATTGATTCCTATGCTGCTTTGTCACTGGATATCCGCGAGATGCAGGAGCGACAACATTACCAGCACATGATGGCCCAAATCCAATTTGAGCACGTCATGGGCTATCCATTCGACCCGTCCCAATATCCGTATGTGCCACCACCACCACCACCGGATCGTGACTACTGAGAGCTGCAAGATTTTCGTTCTTATTTTATGCAGTTCAGCTTATTATCCGGTGAGTATTTTTATCCTTTAGACTTATTTTGACCCACTGGGACAGTGTGTCCCAAGTATGGGGTATTTGTGTATTACTTGACAGTTATTTGATGTATGACTCTATTTGACCGGATATCTATATTTATGCTTCACTTTTGCATCTATGTGTTTATCTGAGATTACATGCATACTTATAGGTTATTTGATTGAGAAAAACGTCGAAACTGAAAGAAAACTGATTTTTCAAAAAAAATTTTTGGACCTCGACCGGGGCAGTTCTGGCCGAACGAGGCGATTCACCTCGGTTGACCTAAGAACACCTCGACCGAGGTGGGTTAACTGAGAATTTTAGAAACGATTTTTGTGCTTCTTATCTGGATATGATCTCAGTGAAGACCTTGCTTACTGACTGGTTTTGAAATCTTTATGTGTTTGAAAGGTTTTATAATATGTTTAAGTTGCTAAATGCTTTGTTTGAAATTATTGGCATGTTTAATACTTTGTTTTATCCAAATTATGTTGAATTTGAAGGTGGACACCGCAAGATAAGTTCTCTCACTTTCTTCCCGGAAAGACCAAGGCAATTCATTCTTCTCTCTTCTTCTTCTTGATCATGCTTAGCCCCTCATTTACATTTTGCCTCCCTTTACCTATCCGGGAATTTGGAAGCAAGCGAAGTGGTGAAAGCAAGTGAAGTTAAAGTTGAGAAGTTGGCTGGAAGTGAAAGTGTTAGAAAGTAATAATAGGTTTGGGGAAGTCAATCATGATGATGAGTAACTCGGCACCATTCACATAGCCGGGTGTTTGTGTCTTGCCAAAGTCGGATTGAGCGATATTCCTAACGGGTCATGGTATGTGCATCAAGGGTTTGATGCATCTCAAGAAATTGATGATTGCTGATTTCCTAGGCTTCGGTTATTGTGCACCTCTGTCCATGCATCCCAAAAAGTAAAGTAAAAGAAAAAGTGTGAAATAAGCAAAGCTTATTGGTGGAAGATGTTGCAAGTCAAAGTGAAAGTGAAGTTCATCCTTTTCCCGGATTCTAGCACCACATTAACTTACATACATCCCTACCCTACACGTTTCTTGACCTTTCTTTTGGGAAGCCCTTGAGACCTTGAGCTTGTTGATTGACTTAGTGGTTTAAACTGGATTATGCATGATTAATTTTAATAATTATGATTTATTATGCATTCTATGATTTTATGCAAACATGAACAACTTTCTTATATTTATAAAATGTTTTGATCATATTTTGATTTTAAATTCCATGAAGTATTCTCTTAGAGTGATCTATGATTGTTGCACACCATAAAACTGTTTTTGAAAGACTTTTCATTTATTTTCATGACTTATAATCCATTCTATCTTGTCTTTTATATGCGGAACTTGCTTGGGGACAAGCAAGGGCTAAGTATGGGGTATTTTGATAGCATGAATTATAGTCTATATTTTGGGGTTTGTTTGGACGTTTTATCTTTCATAATCTGCATGTTTGTGTGTATAATATGTAATTATATTACCATTTCATCTACCTTTACAAGAATCGAGGTCTGCACCTAGTTTTATTGTAATCGTAGGTAAAATGGCACGTTTTGCATCAAAAAGGAGCAAAAGAAGCTATGGAGTCATTGGAGCTACATTCAAGAACATAAGGAACCATCCAGCAAGCATAGCCATGGATTTGAGATTCACTTTGGACCAGATTTGAGAGATTTCACATTCAGTTGTGACTCACCTCGGTTGACCACAGATTCACCTCGACCGAGGTGATCCAGGGAAGTCGACTCGACCGAGGCGAATACCTAAGACGCGGCGAGAATATTTTATTCTTGGCTGAGATCTTTTATCTTTGGAAAGAGATCTTATATTTTTGGGCTTGGCTCCTGGAAGGAAGAAGATATTATAGATCTTATATTTTACCTATTTTTATGGGAAGAGATCTTTCTAAGATATCTTATCTTTGGAGAGTTATTTTCCGATAAAAAGGGTCGGATTTCCCACAAATCCACAACCCGCTTACGGCTGAACATCCTGCATACATCCGCTTACACCTACTACACCGCTGCAGCCATACTCCAGTTGGGAGATTTGAAGAACCTTTTTGAAGGTTGAAGGAAGATTGAAGATTATAGCTTTTATAGCTTATGAAGGGTTTTGTAAGATTGTCTTAGATTCCCTTCCTTGTTGTCTTGTCTTGTTGGATTTCTATCCAATGAACGCTTTTGTCGTGATATTTGATTCAGTTATTAAAGTTTTTTCATTAAATTCTTCTTGTTCAAATATTCACCTTCTTCCCATATATTTTATTATTGCTTTCATGATGAGGAGTGGCTAATTTCCTTGTGTGATTCTAGGCTGATTGGCTGAAGGTTGTGGGAAAAACAATGATAGAATAATCTTAGATTCCAGTAGGACCCTAGAATTTGGCTGACCGAGGTGACTTATCTGATCCGAAACTGAGAGTTAAGTGTTAGAGTTTGCCAAATCCTATTCTTATTACACCTTTCCTAGTTCAATGCAAGCTTAGGATGAGACTTACCCGGTGATTCCTTAGTTTGTGTACCTAAGATCATAAGTGTAGGTAATAAAGGTATATCCTTTATTGGGGTTGAGTGTGCTTTCATCCCATCTTTGTGAGTTAGCCTGAGACTTACCCGGTAAAGGTTGATTCTATTCCCTTAGATGGTGTGTTAGTTTGAGGTTATAGTTCTTTATCTTAATTCCTTGAGACTTACCCGGTAATAGGAGTTACGGTTTAGGATTAGTGAGTAGTGAGACTTACCCGGTGATCTATTCCACTTTAGAAATACCTTCCCCTTGCAAAAATCTCAGCTTTGTCCGCTTATCTTTAGATCTTGAGTTGGAACCACAACTAGATGCTTTAATCCCTAGAATTGCATGTTTCCTTTATTGACTTCTATATCATCTTTGATTGTTTTGATCACCTCTTGTGGTTAGTATTTACATAAGCATACCGTGATTGGACTTTGTTTCACTAAGTCCCTGTGATCGACCCCTGAAATTCCTTGCTTTTTACTACGATTGACCCGTACACTACGGGTTCGCATCCTTGTTTTAAGCTTACGTCTAGGGTTATAAATTTAAAGCTTGCACACACCGTTTGGAGTGAACAATATACTCGTTATATGCATGAATATGATAGCATATAATTCATCTCATCACTAAGATCTACGTACCTCCTCCAGCTTACAAGCCTCCACTACCGTTTCGGCAATCTAGAGAGAGCGCGTCTGGACAAGCATTTCAGTAAGTTTCTAGACCTTATGAGTAAACTTCATTTTAACATACCTTTCATTGATGCAATTATAGGCATGCCCGCCTATGGGAAGTTCTTAAAAGAGATCCTCTCTAGTAAGAGGAAGTTAGAGGATTTTGGTGAAGTTAAGATGACTTCTAGATCATCATCAGAACTCATCAAGATCATGAGGGAGAACATGCCACCAAAGTTGTGGGATCCCGGATCATTTTGCATCGCTATAGGAGTTGGAGAAGTCACATATGATGCACTTTGTGATCTAGGAGCAAGTGTGAGCATCATTCCACTTGCTTTGTGTGAGAAAGTCGGTTTGGGAGAACTTAAACTGGTGAAGATGACGTTGTATATGGCGGATCGATCCATCACTCGACCTGTTGGCATATTGGAAGACATCCCTGTAAAACTTGGCAAGTTTTACATTCCTATATATTTTGTGGTATTGGACATTCCTGCAGATTATCCAATCTCGATCATCCTTGGAAGACCGTTTCTTGCAACCTCCGGTTGCTTGGTAGATTGCAAGAACGCCAAATTGTCTTTCAATATAGGAGAAGAGCGTGTTGATTTTTACTCTCAGCTTTGATGAAAGGACAAGATCTGGGGGAAGACATCTATGAGGAGGAATCTCGAGAATTAGTGAGCTTAATCCTAATTAAAGATCCTCTAGAAAGAGTTTTGAGTTTTAGTATGATGGAGAAAGGTGTAAATGTTTCTTGTGCTAAAGATATACAAAGTTTGGAAACTTTAGAATAAGATCCAAAGGCTACTTTTGAAGGATTTGAAGAGGAGACGACAAACTATCTCGACCCCGGACAAAGTATCTCGACTGAGATGACTTTTGAAGTGGCCGAGGTGAGAGCAACAAGGAGTCACCTCGGATTGGATCTCGACCGAGACACTTATGGTGCAAACGAGATGTCTGAATCTTCAAAATTTCTCGTTCGGTAATTGTGAGCATTGCAAGTACCAGCCTTAACCCTTCCGAAGCTCCCGAAGCTTCACAAGATGATTCTAGAAGTACAAAACCACCACTCCGCGGGATGATTGCAAGAGTTGCGAAGATCTATAAAGAAATAACGAAGAACATGACAAACATATAGTTGCAAAGAATCTCAAAGAATGCGATCTCGTTCTTCTTCAACTCCCACCTTCGCCTCTTTCCTGGTAAGTTGAAATCTAGATGGGCCGGACCATATATTGTGAAACATGTTTTTCCTCATGGTGCAGTTGAAGTATGAGGTGAACATAGCGGAAACTTCGAAGTGAACGGTCATAGACTGAAGAAGTATACACCGGAAGTTCCGGTTGAGGAGATTGAATCTTTGCATCTCAAATGATCCTAAGGAGTTAGGTCCAGCTAGCAACCTTAAAACAACCGCTTCTTGGGAAGCAATTCAAGGTATTGCTTTCTTTCATACTTTCTATAATAGTTTAGTATAGTTTTTTACGTTTTTGTGTCCATGATGACAGGAACTAGGTATAACTCAAGAAGAATAACTAAGGGACGCATACAGACGGAGTTACAGTTCGAGAAATTGAGAAAAGAACAAAAAAGAGGAGCCATCTCGGGTGCTGTCATGCATCTCGACCGAGATCCATCTAGGATAACCGAGATAAAGCAAAAAGGAGTCACCTCGGTCGACCATCTAGGGTGATGTCAACCATCTCGACCGAGATGCAGTTTAATCTTCCGACGGGTACGAAAAGGAGAAGAACACTCTCTCTTCTCACTTTCCCTCTTCTCCCCCGAGCTGCCTCGACCAAAATGAGCCCTAAACCCTCAAATCTTCATTTTTGTTCGTTTTCAACGATTTTTGGTTCCAAATTGACGGGAAAAGAAAAACACGAATTCTCCAACATCAATCGAGATTTCAATCCATCACATTTTGCAGAAATCGGGTAGTCTCTTTCGAAAACCCTTTTTCTAATTTTTGGTCGATTTCGGTTGATTTTAGAGATTGTTGTTGTTATGTTGTGTTGAAAATAACTGGCAAACCCCCTAGGAAGCATTTGCTAGTGATTTTGGGGGAAAAACTTACAGATTTAGGATTTTGATCAAAGTGTTGTCCGTCTCGGTCAGGCCCAAGCATCTCGACCGAAATCACTCAAGAACAACCCAATATAGGATTCTGAATTGTGAAAAAAATGTGTCGTTCTGACAAACAATTAGCACTCTGTGACCGTCCCGATGCTGGACATCACTCCCTTTTGCATCCTCCCCTACCACAGGTACCCATTATCCTGGGACGCTTCTAGGACGATTACAATCGGATTTGCTCCCGCTTGGTCATTGCTCCCGCTACGTGGACGGCGATGATTTTGCCTGCCTCCACGTAGTTGAGAATTTACAGAAACTGATCTCAATGGTTGGTCTAGAGGTGTTTATGACCATCCACGAGCCGGCTTATTTGAAGCTGACTTACGTGTTCATCAGTTCCGTCACTAACGTGCCGGAACACAACGGAGTTAAGTTTCGGCTCATGAACAAGGGATATGCCTTCACTATGGCGAACTTTGGAGATTTGTTCGGATACCCACCTGTAACACCCCAAATCCGCGGGACTCGGGGCGCTACGGGTTGGGACCTCACAATGGGTCCCGACCCTTAGCTTGACAACAATTTCACCAGATCTTGCAACAAGGCACAAATAAAGGCCAAAACCGAAATACATTTTTATGCAATGAAATGAAAAACCCAAAAGAATACAACAAGGGACTTCAGCCGAAAAATACAACCCCAAAAATTAAATGCCATACAACATACAATATATATACAATACTCAAACTCGACTCCACCCAATCCTAAAATGTACAGACCCCGGCTGCCCACCCTTCCGGATCTCTCGGCCCCATTCCTAACCTGCAAGGAAATCTACAACATTCGGTATAAAACCGTTAGCTCATATTCAAAGCATTAGAATTAATGGGAAAGGCACATACACAAATAATCTCATCACAAGCATACAACATACATAAAAGCACATCAATCTGGTTTATTATCTTTGTTATTATTAGGTCGTATCCCGTTCTAATTTAACTTAGGTTTGTGACACGAGACCACCGTGGTCCCGCCTCGGTCCCTACTTACCGGCGTGGAACGGTACGGATGCCTCCGACCGTCTAACCAGCACGGGCTAGTCGCCAAGAACCTCCTAGACTCTCGCAAGAGCTAGGCAGATGATGTCACCGCCCGTTATCATACACTTGGGCCAAAATAATATAAGGTCGGTGGTCCTATTACCGGTTTAGTTGTTATAAACAATAAAGAATAAACACACACCACCAAACACACATCAATGCTAATACAAGGAATACGAGCTAAGTAAGTCCGGAGACTTACCTCGTCATCACACTCAACTCACAACACTCTCGCTTCCTTAGGGTAGGAAGACCATAACCTGCTCACAAGAAGATAACTATATTAAAACAACACTCTCACAATAGAAGTCTAAGACTTCTACACAAATGGTCAACACAAGACCATTTGACTCTCAATTCTAGGACCGCATCCTAGAATCCCTCATGCTCACATCACACTCAACAAGCTAGAAGTCCTAAGACTTCTAAACCCTCGGATCTTGCAAGATCATAAATCACACACCACTAGGATAACATGCCTAGTCCAAACAAACTCAACGGTAACAACACAAGCCTCACAAGATGACATCAACACTCAAAGCCTTACAATCCTCACAAGATGATAACACCTCAAGCTTTATAACGATCATAAATCCTCAAAACTCACCTAAGGTTCAAACCACTATTTGGTATTCACTCTAAGTTATGCTAGATCCAACCTAGCATGATACTACTAAAGATAACTATAACGATATAAGATCATAAGTTCGGAGGAGAGGGTACTCACGTAACGTCAAAAGACGGATGTCCAACTTGGACTCGTTAGGCCTTTATCGGGGCGCTTCCGGACCTAAAACCAAACTAAACAAATTTAGCTCACACGCTAAATTTGAACGGGATAAATAAAATATATAGGTTTACGGAAAACTCGTTTTCCAAAAGCCAACGTTAAATCTCATGAAAACCTTTCCGGGTACAATATGAAATTCTAAAACTTGGTCATCAAACCGTAATTAATACTTTCAGCCACAACCCGATTTTAATCCAACAAAGACATAAAATTCCGTGTATATAAAATATAAGAATATCCCGTATCTAAAACCCAAGGTTAAAACCATAGTTACATAATCCAGGCAAACTGCACAAATTTATAACATGGTCAAAACCACCAACCAACTTTTCCGGGCAAGATAAGCAACTCAATAAAGGTGGCCCATTTCCATAAAATAGAACTTGACCCGCAACCCTAAATTTTAAAATCCGTCAATATATATTCCGGGCAACTTATGCAACATCATAACTCAAGGAAAGACTCGTTTTCTAAGTCAAGGACAACAACACCGCTCAAACGTTTTCCGGGACAAAAATACAATATCCAGAATTATGGGTCATGTCCGAAATCTATTTCAGCAGGGTTAAATTGCAATGATCCAAAATTGTGGGTTAAAACCTTTAATCAGTCCAACATGGGATATTTGACATTCCAGAAAACATGGGTCAGATATTGTAAATGCAACTGGGTTATAAACTGTAATTATACCAATTAATAGGGGCCCGAAATAATTAACAGGTTAGGGTTTCACAACCCACAAATGAAGACAGTCCGGGGAAGGGGAAGGCATCGCAGGCGGCGGCTGGGCAAAGAACGCCTTCTAGCGGCTGGGCAAGGGCGCCTTCTGGCGGCTGAGCGCGGCTGGGGAGAAAAGCGGCGGTGGAGGAGGCTGCACAGAGGTCTCTCCAGCTTTGACAGGGCGGCAGCAAGGCGGCCCACAGCTCCCTCCGGTGGCTGCATAGAGTGGGTCGAAAGAGGGAGGAAAAGCTGGCCAAGGTGGCCAATACAAGCGGTCGAGACGGCGGCATCAGGCCCTTCTCCGGCACGGCTTCGATCCGGGGCGGTGGTGTCTACGTTTCTGGCGAGGGAAAGACTCCAGGGGGTTGGGCGACTCGGGTTTTTCTTCCGGCGGAGTGGCGCGGCTGCGTTCAACTATGGGGGGTTCTGGGCGGTTGGCGTGGCAAGTTGTGGTGTAGATCCGGCTCAGCTAAGGGCTTGCGAGGAGAGGTGATGCGCGAGGGGTATCCGGCGACGGCAACAAGGCTGAAAGGAACGACTTGTTCTCCTTGTTTGGTCGGTGAAGACAGGAATGAAATGAAAAGAGGGGAAAGAGGGAGAATTAGTGTTCTGATGAGGAACATCACTAGTATATATCCGGATGGGCCGGGCTGGCCTATCTAGATGGGCCCAACGGCCTATCTTGATGGGTTGGCTGATTTAAAAAAAAATAGCGGGCAAAACAAAAATAATCAAAATCGGTCAAAGCATTCGGAATGGGTTTCTGAATCGAAAACTCCCCGACTTTTTCGAGAGTAAAGATACAGAAAAAGAAATCTATGTGGATCGAATATATAAGTAAACTCACAAAATATCCTTTGCGACATAGAAATAAATCTTGTAACTAATATTACGAGATTCCAATCATAATCAAAATACCGTTAAAATATTAATTCAAAAGTATACTCGTAAAAATCAAAATTTATGACGTAAAATACTCATAACACATACTTAAAATATTAAAATATCGATAACCGTTGGAAACATAATATCGAAATCGCACCTAATAAACGGGGCGTTACATCAGATCCCCCTAAAAACAAGTTTCGTCCCGAAACTTGCTATACGTCGAACTTCTTTTTCCCTAAGGCCGAGATATGAACTTTCAAACTAAGAAGACTTAAACCTTATAATCTTTACGCACAATCTACTCAAACTACCACCACAAGATATAACACGTCACATAGCACATTCCCACACGGGGCGCAACTACACATAACATCACACATGCACATAACTCAACCAAGGGAAGAACTAAGTCTAACCCGTCGATTCTATCGAAGCCCCCATCTCAACGTAAAACTCTGGATACTATTCTCCGTCCCCTAGGCAACCTCTTCGGCTCTTCGTGTTGGCTACTAGATCCTCATCACTGACAACATATCTCGAGTCATATATGTACTCCCTCGACTAGTACACATTAAACACCGGGTGATCACCCTTGACTCTCGGCGGCTATGCCAAGTGGTAAATCACTTCCCCAACTCATGCTAAGATCTCAAAAAGGTCCGATATATCGGAAACTCCACCAAGACTTTGTCTTCAAGAATCACTTGTACACTTAAAACCCATCAGACCTCGAGACAAATTTCAAAACAATTGTACTAACGAATCTCTTCTTCACTCTCAACAACTCCATTGTCAATTTTCGTCTCACTCAAACTTCATTGTCATCCAGAGTATGTTAGCCATAGATGGTGGTACTTTGGAGAATCTCTCCATAAATCCAGTAATGACCAGCACTTCCTAGAAAGCTGGTAACTCCTTTCACATCCTTCGGGGGTTGACATCCCGAGACAACTCGTCATACAATTTCTCTCTTCTTTGAGAGCAGACCAACGTATCTTATTCAGGACATTAGTAAGCCCCTATGGAATCATCACAACTCGTAGTGACCATGGTTTTTCCGGAATGCCATGTTTGTAGTATCCCAGTCTCGACTTCTCAATTGGTGACAATCAGACCTTAAATCAATCTTAGAAGAGACTATCGACCCTTGCAACCGTCGAGTAGATCATCTACACGTGGTAAGGGGTAATTGTTCTTCATTGTTATCTTGTTCGGCTCATTGTAATTGATGTGCAAACGGGGATAACCACTTCTCTTTTCGCAACTAGTGTTCTCCATAACACCTTCAAACCAAGAGTTTAAGATATACTCCAATATAAACTTCAAATCAAGAGTTCAAGATAACATTCGGAGTTCTCCATAACATCTAACTAATTCTAATGAACTCTTATCAATGAGTTCTTGCAATTGCTCCTTCACTTGCTTCCTCAACTCATGACTCTTCACAAGTGTCATTCCATACAGCGCCTTAGATATCGGAATTGAGTCCAGTTTGACCTCAGTGGAAAAACCACATTTTGACGTATTGGAATCCGTGGTATCTCGGTTCCATTCTTTTTTTTTTTTTTTTTTTTTTTTTCCACATAAAATAAGATCGACACAACCTTTTCTTAACACATGACAGGTAGTCATGGTATTAATGATCTCCCCCGATCTGGTGGGGTGACGTCCTTCAAACACGTGTATTTTTTTATTATTTTTTTTTTTTATTTTATTTCATTTTTATTTTTAAGGTTTCTCACTTATGTGCAGTCATAAGGGTCTAAACTACAGGACTTAACCGTGCTTCAAAACAATTGATCTTATCTTCTTCGCTTTTCGTGACATCCCAAAATATGGAATGAGTTCTTCGTCCACACAAGCTCTCACCATAGACATCCTTTCTTCAAGTAGGCGTAGAAATTATACTTCATTTTCTTATGCAACGTCAAACCGACCGTAGAGGCTCTAACCTCAATCTTTCATGTACTCCTTGTACATCTCATGTCGACATCCAACCTCAAGACTTCGGTCTTCTCTTACTCTGGTTGTTCACCTTATACATCTCTCGGTATCCCATAAACAACTCCACAACCGTACCAGTATGCCCTGTGAAAAACGCTAGAACAAATTCATCCACAATCACTGAAAGATCCACTCAGTACTTCACCAAGTACTAACATCATAACTCTAAGCTTACAGCGTTGCCCTTATCTAGGTTCTCCCTTTCACGCTATAGCCACCATGACTTTCCGTGTGAGTCTGAAAAATTTGACTCAACTTTTGCTCGCGAAAACGTACTATCCATTTCATTAGAACGAACATATTATGCATCATCTTATTATACTCCCGTCTACGCACCACAAACAATGAAAATCTTACATTTCTCTTGATCTACTGGTTCCCTTTACCATGATCAAACCTTAAAACTTCTAATCCGGGTCGTCCTCCCATATGTCGTTCTCATGACCTAAGAAGGTCGCAAAGGGTCATTACAAACCCTCCCTAGGAGGTCTGTTACATTCACTTTCTTTGATCCCATGCAATATTACTTGATTAAGACAATTGTACTTAGTTGACATACTTCCTCACTCTTACGCCGAACCACCGGAAATCCTCCAAGCTCTTGTTACCGATTCTTCATGCCATTGTCTTGCCTACTCTTCTCATTTATGCTCATCAATAGCCAACCCGCAAACGTGCGTTCTTGGTTGTCATCAATTACTCTTCTAATCCAATGTCAATGACTTACCATTCTACTTACCCTCCATGTTACCATTCTTCTGAAGGCTACCCTCTCAGGGCACTCTGTCTTAAACTTCACTTGCTCATTTCACCTTTTACACACTCCGTTAACTCTTTGCTCCACGCTTCCTTCTTCTTCTATAAGGTAACTATACCTTCTCGGCCTTGTTATGTCGCATAACTCCCGTTCATAGGTTTAACCGTTCTTCATAATATCTTGTAAGTGCATCTTCCCCACCTCTCTATGGTTAGTAACTACTCTCTCTTCTCTTGGTTGGTAACTTGAGTCTTTCAATCAAAACTCCTTGTTTTATCTTTCATCTTCAAAAGATCATCATCCACACACTCTTCCTCCTTCTTAGTGTTGCTCCGTCTCATCTCAATGATGGAAAATGATTGACTCCGCCAGGTAATTCTACTATGTGAACTTTGACCATGTGATCCTCCTCGTAACCCTCGTATTTTTGACTCTTCACTTCTTGGTACCTCGCAAGTTTAACTTACGGTATTTAAACCCTTCCCAAATGTTTTGTTCACTTTTCTCCTCTACCCTCCAATGCTTAAAAACGTCTAAGGAAAGCTTTGCATCTTAATGGAACCCCGCCTAAACCTTGCTAGAACGTACTCATCTCCTCCTCGATTTACATCTTTAGTTGTCCACGCTTCTTCTCGAAGAACTTAAGTTCGTTCTCTCTCTTGGTCTCGTCGCCGTTCGATCATGGCCTCTTTAGAACCGTTTCTACACTTTAATGTTGCTCCCTTTTTCTTGTATTGCTCCCATCTTGATCCCCCTTAAGTCATCTCGATTTTCTTTTACTTGGTTGTCCTTTGTTTACATCATCTCTACTCCTCATCTTCGATGTCCTTTTATAGGAATCCGAGAAACGCCATGGTGTTTGTCAACACGAAACGCTCAACTCGATACTTGTGCGTACTCCTCCACATATGAATGCTATCCTAAGCCAACAACGTCGTCTTAAAGGTGATGTTATCTTTCCGTCGTCCTAACTATAAGGTCTCATACTATATATATATATATATATATATATATATATATATATATATATATATATATAAGTCCGTATATAAGCATATATATATCCTATGTCCACATAACTACTAATATAACACATCCGGTAATTCATTACAACACAACAAGGTCCAAACTATATAATCATCCACATATACAACTATACACATATATCATGTCCATCATGCAACTACAATACACAAAGATACACATCAATTCCATCATGCATAACTACAAACCTCATATCCATATCTATATATACATATCAAAATCTAATAAGCTAAGCTGCCGAGATCTGCGGAAGGAGTGGTGGTCCGTACATTCTACCCGACTCATGCATGAGATTTTGAAAACGAAAATTCAGAACCCGTGGGGTTCTGTTTATTCCTTATTCGGCCTTTAGAAGATTGCGAGTGCCATTGTTGTCAACCTAGGGCTCTGATACCACTTTTGTAACACCCCAAATCCGCGGGACTCGGGGCGCTACGGGTTGGGACCTCACAATGGGTCCCGACCCTTAGCTTGACAACAATTTCACCGGATCTTGCAACAAGGCACAAATAAAGGCCAAAACCGAAATACATTTTTATGCAATGAAATGAAAAACCCAAAAGAATACAACAAGGGACTTCAGCCGAAAAATACAACCCCAAAAATTAAATGCCATACAACATACAATATATATACAATACTCAAACTCGACTCCACCCAATCCTAAAATGTACAGACCCCGGCTGCCCACCCTTCCGGATCTCTCGGCCGCATTCCTAACCTGCAAGGAAATCTACAACATTCGGTATAAAACCGTTAGCTCATATTCAAAGCATTAGAATTAATGGGAAAGGCACATACACAAATAATCTCATCACAAGCATACAACATACATAAAAGCACATCAATCTGGTTTATTATCTTTGTTATTATTAGGTCGTATCCCGTTCTAATTCAACTTAGGTTTGTGACACGAGACCACCGTGGTCCCGCCTCGGTCCCTACTTACCGGCGTGGAACGGTACGGATGCCTCCGACCGTCTAACCAGCACGGGCTAGTCGCCAAGAACCTCCTAGACTCTCGCAAGAGCTAGGCAGATGATGTCACCGCCCGTTATCATACACTTGGGCCAAAATAATATAAGGTCGGTGGTCCTATTACCGGTTTAGTTGTTATAAACAATAAAGAATAAACACACACCACCAAACACACATCAATGCTAATACAAGGAATACGAGCTAAGTAAGTCCGGAGACTTACCTCGTCATCACACTCAACTCACAACACTCTCGCTTCCTTAGGGTAGGAAGACCATAACCTGCTCACAAGAAGATAACTATATTAAAACAACACTCTCACAATAGAAGTCTAAGACTTCTACACAAATGGTCAACACAAGACCATTTGACTCTCAATTCTAGGACCGCATCCTAGAATCCCTCATGCTCACATCACACTCAACAAGCTAGAAGTCCTAAGACTTCTAACCCCTCGGATCTTGCAAGATCATAAATCACACACCACTAGGATAACATGCCTAGTCCAAACAAACTCAACGGTAACAACACAAGCCTCACAAGATGACATCAACACTCAAAGCCTTACAATCCTCACAAGATGATAACACCTCAAGCTTTATAACGATCATAAATCCTCAAAACTCACCTAAGGTTCAAACCACTATTTGGTATTCACTCTAAGTTATGCTAGATCCAACCTAGCATGATACTACTAAAGATAACTATAACGATATAAGATCATAAGTTCGGAGGAGAGGGTACTCACGTAACGTCAAAAGACGGATGTCCAACTTGGACTCGTTAGGCCTTTATCGGGGCGCTTCCGGACCTAAAACCAAACTAAACAAATTTAGCTCACACGCTAAATTTGAACGGGATAAATAAAATATATAGGTTTACGGAAAACTCGTTTTCCAAAAGCCAACGTTAAATCTCATGAAAACCTTTCCGGGTACAATATGAAATTCTAAAACTTGGTCATCAAACCGTAATTAATACTTTCAGCCACAACCCGATTTTAATCCAACAAAGACATAAAATTCCGTGTATATAAAATATAAGAATATCCCGTATCTAAAACCCAAGGTTAAAACCATAGTTACATAATCCAGGCAAACTGCACAAATTTATAACATGGTCAAAACCACCAACCAACTTTTCCGGGCAAGATAAGCAACTCAATAAAGGTGGCCCATTTCCATAAAATAGAACTTGACCCGCAACCCTAAATTTTAAAATCCGTCAATATATATTCCGGGCAACTTATGCAACATCATAACTCAAGGAAAGACTCGTTTTCTAAGTCAAGGACAACAACACCGCTCAAACGTTTTCCGGGACAAAAATACAATATCCAGAATTATGGGTCATGTCCGAAATCTATTTCAGCAGGGTTAAATTGCAATGATCCAAAATTGTGGGTTAAAACCTTTAATCAGTCCAACATGGGATATTTGACATTCCAGAAAACATGGGTCAGATATTGTAAATGCAACTGGGTTATAAACTGTAATTATACCAATTAATAGGGGCCCGAAATAATTAACAGGTTAGGGTTTCACAACCCACAAATGAAGACAGTCCGGGGAAGGGGAAGGCATCGCAGGCGGCGGCTGGGCAAAGGGCGCCTTCTAGCGGCTGGGCAAGGGCGCCTTCTGGCGGCTGAGCGCGGCTGGGGAGAAAAGCGGCGGTGGAGGAGGCTGCACAGAGGTCTCTCCAGCTTTGACAGGGCGGCAGCAAGGCGGCCCACAGCTCCCTCCGGTGGCTGCATAGAGTGGGTCGAAAGAGGGAGGAAAAGCTGGCCAAGGTGGCCAATACAAGCGGTCGAGACGGCGGCATCAGGCCCTTCTCCGGCACGGCTTCGATCCGGGGCGGTGGTGTCTACGTTTCTGGCGAGGGAAAGACTCCAGGGGGTGGGGCGACTCGGGTTTTTCTTCCGGCGGAGTGGCGCGGCTGCGTTCAACTATGGGGGGTTCTGGGCGGTTGGCGTGGCAAGTTGTGGTGTAGATTCGGCTCAGCTAAGGGCTTGCGAGGAGAGGTGATGCGCGAGGGGTATCCGGCGACGGCAACAAGGCTGAAAGGAACGACTTGTTCTCCTTGTTTGGTCGGTGAAGACAGGAATGAAATGAAAAGAGGGGAAAGAGGGAGAATTAGGGTTCTGATGAGGAACATCACTAGTATATATCCGGATGGGCCGGGCTGGCCTATCTAGATGGGCCCAACGGCCTGTCTTGATGGGTTGGCTGATTTAAAAAAAAATAGCGGGCAAAACAAAAATAATCAAAATCGGTCAAAGCATTCGGAATGGGTTTCTGAATCGAAAACTCCCCGACTTTTTCGAGAGTAAAGATACAGAAAAAGAAATCTATGTGGATCGAATATATAAGTAAACTCACAAAATATCCTTTGCGACATAGAAATAAATCTTGTAACTAATATTACGAGATTCCAATCATAATCAAAATACCGTTAAAATATTAATTCAAAAGTATACTCGTAAAAATCAAAATTTATGACGTAAAATACTCATAACACATACTTAAAATATTAAAATATCGATAACCGTTGGAAACATAATATCGAAATCGCACCTAATAAACGGGGCGTTACACCACCGCCCACCGCCACCGACTTTCCTTCCCGGTATGATGCACGCATTTTCTGGGGCAGCATTCCTCACACCCCCCTAGTGCAAACAACTGGCAACCAGGCGACTCCAAGGAAATGAACACCTACCACATCGCATTCCGGATCGCTCACCGGATCTTGAGTGAGATGTTGTTGTCACGCACTGAGATGGTACAGAAGATCCGCTAGGGTGAGCTGTTTACTCTATTTTGTAAGACTACAGGAGGGATACCATATTTCGCCACCATGCTGGTGGAAGAGCTGCACAGAGTAAAGCACAAGAGGAAGGGAGATATCTGCTTCGGAGGATTGGTGGGTCGCATCGCCAATGTTACGCTAAGATCGTGATGCGCAAATGGGTTTTAAATTTATAACTCGAACTAAATCCTAACTACCTAGCGAAACCCGCAGTGTACGGGACGTTTGTAGAAGGGTTAGTATTCCGAGGTCGAACACAAAGACTAAGGTGAAATTGATTCGATTTGTGATTGAGTTTAGTAAAGATCTAGGTTGAAAGAGAAGAAAGAAATACAGAAATGAAAATCTCAATTGGTTTTGGTTGGTTTTTGGTGATCAATCAAAGATCACAATTCATGCAAAGTAAACAATCATACTAAACTAAGAATCAACGCAAATAAACAAGCTAAACAAGACAATGATCAAGGAAAGAAAAGAAGGATTCTAGGGGTTGGAAGTTCCGGTTATGGCATAGCACTCAAGTTATCTATTCATTTCTTGGATTAACTATGATATGTTGGGATTAAGCGTTTCTAGATTGGGATCAATTACCGGGTAGGTCTCATGGTCCAACTAGTCCACTCCTAAGGTCTCATCACCGGTTAAGTCTCTAAGAACCTAGGGATAGGAATTCTACACAAACCGGATTGTTAATTAGGGGTCTAACCTATCCTTACCGGGTAAGTCTTGTAAAGGGAAGTCCTAAACAACTATCCTAGCACACCTAATCCAATGGCGGCTTATTAGGCTCACCACTACCTAAGGGTTGTTATCTTTAGAATCTAAGAGCAAGGATTACCGGGTAAGTCTCTCCTAACACTTAGTTACTAACACTAGGTTACCCTAGGGTAGATTAAACTCAACAAACTCTTAGGATTTCAACATTCTTTAGATCTAAGACAAGATCCTTCGAACCAGGGAAAATCACGGTTTGTTCTACCGAAACCACGGCCGTGGTTGGACAAGAACTACCCGTGATTTCTAACAGAAGCTACGTTCATACACACAAGTCATCCAAAGGTAAATCTAAGTCCGTCCTATCATAGCCCTAGCCATAACCATCCTTTCCTTACCCTAGAACCACATCAATTTAGCCTACAACGTTCATAATAGAAATCGAAACAAACAAACATAAAATCATAACATCCATTGCAAGATAATGAAGGAAAAGAGATGAACAAGTGAACTTAAAACAAACCAAGCTGAAAATGGAATTAGAGTGACTCACAATCCATCCAAAGAAGGTTCAAATGTTTCATACAACTCTAGAAATAGAATCCGGAACTCTTCACTACAAAAATCTATTAAAGTGTGGCAATGGTGTGTGTGTTCTTCTTCTCCTCTTCAATGGAGCTCTTCTTCTTCTCTTTGACACTTTCCTTCCTAGAAAAACTTCTTGTTGAGAGGATATTTTTGTTAGAGAGAAATGGATAATGGATGAGCTGCTCCAAGATGCTCCCAGCTACTTCTCACAGCCCATGAAGGACCACTTTTATAACAAACTTGCATGAGCTGGCCATGAGAGTCGTGGCACAGCTGTCACAAGAATCTGGCAAAATCCACGGGTGATTCCACGGCCGTGGAGTGTCAGAGAACCGTGATTATGTGCAGAAACTTCGCCTTGGATCATTAAGTTGTGATTTGGTGCATGGCTTGTGTTGGCAAGGCTCTATGAGTCCTCCTTAGCCTTTAGCTTGTGTCCTAATGAGTCCGAGGGTGTGTCATCTAGATGAACGATTCTCAAACGCATCGTTTTAGCTCCTAAATCTCCCGAAATACCTATAAAACGCGCACAAGTCCGTGTAGACGTCTATCTCGGCAAAATACATGAATTGAGTGAAAAACGTCGTGAACTAGTGCTAGACCATGCATGAATGAGTGAGAAATTTATCTAAATGTTCCGCTAAAACCTAGTCATAAATCGTGTTATCAAAATACCCCATACTTAAGGTTTGCTCGTCCCCGAGCAAACTCCCAACTATAGATTAAGAGATGACATGATTTATGTATGCAGAAAAAATGGCAAAATCTTTTTGGGTTTGTGCTTCTACTATTGGATCACCTTCAAAGTCATGTTCATGGCAAGGACAAGCAATCATGCATTCAAACAAATGAAGACATGGAAAGACAATTGTACTTAACTCAAAAGTATGCATGAAATGTAAAGATGAAGAAGCAAAGAAGATCAAGAGTACATCCAATCTAAATCACTAAGTCTTACAAACATGCAAATAGGTCATAAGGTCTTGTGAAATAAAAGGGTCAAGAATTGTAGTGATTGGGTAGGGATTTCTAGGTTATGTGATGCTAATCCGGGAATGGAACTAACTCCACATCCTTGTCCTCGATCAACTTCCCTCAAGTGTATATTTTCCTCTATCTTTTCTTTCTTTTCTTTTTCTTTGACTTATTTTTGAGACAATGGCATTGGTGTACAAAAGCCGAAACCTTGGTGATTAGCCGTCCTCGGGCTTTTTCTTAGTTTTCGAGGTGCATCCACACCGGGCACACATACCAAAGCTCGTTTGGACTATTGGTTCATTTGACTTTGGCAAGACACCAACACCCGATTATGTGAAGTGTACCGAGTTACTTGTCATTTAAACCAATGTCCCTAAGCCTATATTTTTGGCTACACTTTCACAACAAATTCAACATTTTATGCGTGATATTCTTTTCATCAACAACTTCACCCCACACTTGCTTTTTGCACACATCAACACACTAGCATGCTCCTATTCCCGGATGGGTTAAAAGAGGTCAAATTTATCTCAATTGAGGTGCTCAAGCAATCATGATTAAGATGAGAAGTAGAGAAAGATTGAATTGCCTCATTCATTCCTAGATGGTATGCAAGAATTATCATGTAATTTCGATCTTCACTACTCAATCCTTTCTACGCAAACATCATGGTCACAAATCATTCATAGAATTTCAAGAGAAGTACTTCAAGTCCACATATGCGTTCATTAATCCTAACACATGAGGCCAACCATAGCCAATTCACAAGACAAGATTCATCATTAGGGTCATATCCAAGCCTAGAAAGCACACAAATTTTTTAAAATTTTCTGATTTTTATGGTATTTTCGATTTAAGTATGTACAATGCAAGACATGTGAAGATTTTAAACTATCCTAGATGCTCATCATGCAAAGGATCATGCAAACCCCACCCCATACTTAGAAACACATTGTCCCCAATGTGGTATAAAAGTAAAGAGAGTGAAAGAAGGTTCTCATAATGTAAAAATGGTTTGTTATGGTATTTGGGATTGCTCAATAGTGAATTGATGTTCGATGATCCAATCAACCATGGTAGAGAGCTCTAAGCATCCATCAAAGCTTCGGGACCCGCGCTAGGCACCGCTAGCCATCCAAGTTCCGCGTCCGCTCCACCCATAATTGATGAGGGGTTCATTATCATCATTCTTATGTCAAGCAAGGCTTCCAATGCCACTAATGTTCTAGCACACACACAAAGTAGAAAACACACACAAAGATAGAAAAATCTAAAAATGAAAACAAAACGAAAAAGGGAAAATGTTACCAATGGGTTGCCTCCCACCAAGCGCTTCTTTAAGGTCATTAGCTTGACCAAACTCGGGGGCGTCTACTCAAGGTCAAGTGGGGAAATCATGTCCACCGGAGCTCCCGGAATATACTTCTTCAAGCGGTGCCCATTCACTTTGAAATTCCCACAATGCTCCCCTCCTATCTCAACGGCTCCATGGGAAAAGATCTTCTTCACCACATATGGCCCGGTCCATCTTGATTTGAGCTTTCCGGGAAAGAGCCTTAGTCTTGAGTTGAAGAGAAGGACAAGATCTCCTTCACTCAACTCCTTGGGGATGATCCTCTTGTCATGCCATCTTTTGGTTCTCTCCTTGTAGATCCGGGCATTCTCATAAGCGTCCAACCGGATCTCCTCGAGGGCATTCAATTCAAGCAATCTCTTTTCTCCCGCCGCCTTGAGATCAAAATTTAGCCACTTAATGGCCCAATAAGCTCTATGCTCCATTTCTACCGGAAGGTGGCAAGACTTGCCATAAACCAACTTGTAAGGAGTGGTGCCGATCGGTGTCTTGAAAGCGGTCCTATATGCCCACAATGCGTCATTGAGCTTCATAGCCCAATCCTTTCTAGTCCTAGACACCGTCTTCTCAAGGATAGCCTTGATCTCCCGGTTGGAGATCTCCACTTGGCCACTAGTTTGGGGATGGTAAGGTGTTGCCACCTTATGAGTCACCCCATACTTAGCCAAAAGCGCTCCAAAGTTCCTATTCGTGAAGTGCTTTCCTCCATCACTAATGATCACCCTTGGTGTTCCAAACCTAGGGAAGATCACCCGGTTGAAGAACCGCACTACCACCTTGGCATCATTTGTAGGAGAGGCGATTGCCTCTACCCATCTTGACATATAATCCACCGCCAATAGGATGAAGAGATTGCCACATGAAGAAGGGAATGGTCCCATGAAGTCCACACCCCACAGATCAAAAATCTCCACTTCTTGGATGTTGTTCAAGGGCATATCATTCCTTCTTGAGATGTTGCCCGTCCTTTGGCAAGCATCACATGCCGCTACAAAACCTTGCACATCTTTGAACAAGTTAGGCCAATAAAAACCGGATTGCAATACCTTTGCACACGTCTTGTGTGAGCTAGCATGGCCTCCACATGGTAAGGAGTGACAATGCCGGATCACACTCTCCACTTCATCTTCCGGTATGCATCTTCTAAACATCCCATCCGGCCCTCTCTTGAATAGAAGCGGTTCACTCCAATAGTAGTGCCTCACATCGTTGAAGAACTTCTTTCTTTGTGCATATGTCAATCCGGGAGGCACTTCCTCACACACTAAGTAGTTCACAATGTCGGCATACCATGGCTCATTTCCTCTAGACACTTGAAACAAGCATTCCTCCACCATTTGCAATTGCTCATCTCGGAATGAGTCATCAATTGGAATGTCATCTCTTCCAAGCTCTAATGGAGGCAATCTACTAAGGTGATCCGCCACGGAGTTCTCGGATCCCTTCTTATCTCTTATTTCCAAATCAAACTCTTGAAGAAGAAGGATCCACCGAATCAACCTTGGTTTGGCATCCTTCTTTGTAAGTAGATAACGGATCGCCGCATGATCCGTATAAACTATGACCTTCGCTCCAACAAGGTATGAGCGGAACTTCTCAAATGCATACACCACCGCTAGCAACTCCTTCTCGGTGGTAGCATAATTGAGTTGGGCATCATCTAGCGTCTTGCTAGCGTAATAAATAGCATGAGTGCGCCCTTCTTTCCTTTGCCCTAAAACAGCCCCAACGGCTACATCGCTTGCATCGCACATGATCTCAAATGGTAGACTCCAATCCGGAGGTTGCATGATAGGTGCGGAGATCAAGGCGTTCTTCAACCTACAAAAAGCCTCAAGACAATCTTTGGAAAAGACAAAATCAACATCCTTCATTAGTAGGTTAGTGAGAGGCTTAGAAATTTTAGAGAAATCTTGGATAAACCTCCGGTAAAAACCGGCATGCCCTAAGAAACTCCTTACCCCCTTCACCAAGGTAGGTGGCGGTAACTTCTCTATCGTTTCAATTTTGGCCCTATCAACCTCAATGCCACGGTTAGACACCAAGTGTCCTAACACAATGCCTTCACTTACCATGAAGTGGCATTTTTCCCAATTCAAGACAAGATTTGTCTCCTCACATCTTTGCAATACTAATGACAAGTTAGCCAAGCAATTATCAAAGGAAGAACCATAAACAGAGAAATCATCCATAAACACTTCCATGATATTTTCTATGTATTCCGAAAAGATAGCCATCATACACCTTTGGAAGGTGGCGGGTGCATTACACAACCCAAATGGCATTCTCCTATATGCAAAAGTACCCCATGGACATGTAAAGGTTGTTTTCTCTTGGTCATCGGGGTGGATAGGGATTTGGAAGAATCCACTATAGCCATCTAAATAGCAAAAATGAGAGTGTTGAGCCAACCTTTCTAGCATTTGGTCAATGAAGGGGAGAGGGAAGTGATCTTTCCTAGAGGCCATGTTCAATTTCCTATAATCAATGCACATCCTCCACCCCGTAACCGTCCTAGTCGGGATTAGTTCATTGTTCTCATTAGTTACTACGGTCATCCCACCCTTCTTAGGAACTACATGAACGGGATTAACCCACTTACTATCCGAGATAGGGTAGATAATTCCCGCATCTAACAACTTAATGATTTCCTTTTTGACTACCTCTTTCATTATAGGATTCAATCTCCTTTGATGTTCAATAGAGGGTTTGTGGTTATCTTCCATCATTATCTTATGCATGCACAAAGAAGGCTTAATGTCAATCAAATCATCAATAGTATAGCCAATGGCTTTCCTATGCAACCTTAGTTCATGCAACAACTTAGCAAGTTCATCATCACTCAAGCATGCATTAACAATCACAGGATATGTAGAGTTTTCACCAAGAAAAGCATACTTCAAATGAGAGGGGAGGGGTTTAAGTTCAAGTTGAGGAGGACCTTTATCGGTTGAAGATGATCCAAATAAGGTTGGATGAGATGAATCCAAAGCAAATGAAGACTCCTCATGGCTCCTAAAAGCTTGATCATCATCAAGGACTGGTCCAGGGAAAACCACGGCTGGAATCACGGCTTGCTCAACTTCCACGGCCGTGGTTCTTGCTAAGCTTGCTTCCCGGAGTTGTCCAGAAAGTTTGACGGCTGTGGAACTTAAATCTCGACCGTGGAACTTGCAGCTGTTCAACACCTCTTCGTGGCTTTCAAATCCAACTCTTGGCTCCTCTTCCAATGCTTCCAAGGCCTTGATCTCTTCATTGCAAGCCTCCTCAACACCTTCCTCCATCATACTTATAGTAAGAACCTTCTCCAAGGGATCCTTGATCAAGATCGAGCTCACAATTTCCCTAGATTCCTCTTGCTCGACTATGTTAAAGAGATCCTCATCAAGGGCTGGCCCTTTCATCATTGTGGACAACTTGAACTTGATGTTCTCTTCTCCAATGTTGAAGGAGAGAGTTCCATTCTTGCAATCCACTAGGCATCCGGAGGTGGCTAGGAAGGGTCTTCTTAAGATGATGGGAACCGGATAATCCGCCGGAATGTCCAAGACCACAAAATCAATCGGCACATAGAATCCCCCTAGTTGCACCGGGATGTCTTCTAAGATCCCAACCGGATGAGTGATAGAACGGTCCGCCATATAAAGGGTCATCTTGACCGGTTTCGGCTCTCCTAGCCCAACCTTGTTGCAAAGTGCAAGCGGTATGATGCTTACACTCGCTCCAAGATCACAAAGGGCCTCGTACTTCACATCCCCCACTCCTATTGGGACACAAAAAGAGCCCGGATCTCTTAGCTTGGGAGGCATCTCCTCCTTCATTGTTTGGATCAATTCCGAGGATCTCTTGGTTATTCTTATCTCCCCATACTCCTCCAACTTCCTTTTGTTGGAGAGTATTTCCTTCAAAAACTTGCCATATGCCGGCATTCCTAAAATAGCATCCATGAACGGAATGTTAATATGTAATTTTGACATTAGTTCAAGGAACTTACCAAAGTGATTGTCCAAACGAGCTCTTGCTCTTGATTGTGGAAACAGTAGTGGTGGCTTGTATAGAGGCGGTGCCACATAGGTTGGCTCTACATCCTTGCTCTTGCCTCCATCTTCTTGCATTCTTCCCTCTTCTACCACTACTTGCTTTCCCTTAGCATTGTCCTTGGGCAAAGGATCCTTCATACTCAACCCACTCCTCGTTGTGATAGCCAACACTTGGCCTCTTGGGTTGTCTTCGGTTCTTCCGGGAAGCTTTCCCGGATCTCTATGGGCTTCACCCGCCTTTTGGAACACTTGTGCTTCCAAAACCTTTTGGGCCTTAGAGATTGAAGTCACGGTGCTCTCAAGACCACTCAACCTTCCTAGCAATTGCTCAAACATTATTTCGGTTCTATCCTTTGGAGGTTGAGTGAATCCGGGTGGAGGTTCTTGTGAAGCTCTTGGTGGTGGAGTTGTGCTTGTGGAAGCGGGAGGGTTCAAGGCTCCATCCGGGTTAGAGTAAGAAAATCCGGGATGGTTGTGGTTGAGCCGGTAATTGTTGAATTGCCGGTTGTTGTTAAAACTCCTTGGGCCTTGGTAATTGTTGAAGTTGCCCCTTCCCATATAATTCACATCCTCCTCCTTGGAAGACAAGTTGGCTTGTGGAAGTACTTGAGGAGTTGCTTGGTTCTTCAAAGTTGTAGCACACAACTCCCTCAAGGACTTCAACTCGTTGTTGATGGCGTCAAGCTTGAAATTGCTCATGGTGACTTCACTCACCTCATACGCTCCCGCTTTTCTTCCTTCACTCTTCCTATGGGAGTACTTCTCAATCACTAGAGCTTGCTTCTCCACAAACTCCCACGCTTCATCTACATGCTTCTCCATAAATGTCCCACCGGAAAGAGATTGGAGCTTGAATTGGCTATCTTCATCAAGTCCTTTGAATTAGATATCCAATAGCTCAATTTTTGGTATACCATGGTGTGGACAATCAAGGAGAAGATCTTTGAACCTCTCCCAAGACTTGAATAAACTCTCTCTATCCTTCATCACGAAGGCATTGATCTTCCCTCTTAACTCGGTAGTCTTGGAAGGTGGGAAGAACTTAGTCAAAAACTCGGTTGTCATCTCCTCCCAAGTACCAACTCGCCCTGGTGGAATAGATTGATACCAAGCTAAGGCTTTATCCTTAAGAGAGAAGGAAAAAGCCCTAAGCTTATGGTTGTTGCTCTCCAATCTTGGCGGTCTAAGAGTCTCCATCAAGATCTCATAATTCATCAAATGTTGATGAGGAGACTCTCCTTCCATCCCTCCAAATTGATTATGCCGGATCATTTGTAGAACTTGAGGGCGGAGCTCATAGTTGTGGGTCGCGGGATCTCCTAAGTTCACACCCGGTCGGTGTGCTCTTTGTGCCGGATCCATACGTCTCCCTAGGGTTTGTGGCTCCTCAATAGCAATGGGAACAACCCTAACATTAGCCGCCGGCTGCGGTTGTGGTGGAGGAGGTGGAGGTTGTCGGCGATTAAGCTCTCCTTGAACAAGGGCTTGCCTAATCTCCTCAATCTCCCTCCTAGTTTCCTCTTGCCTCTCATTGGCAAGTCTCCTTTCTTCCTCCAAGAGCTCATCTCTTAGCCTTATTTGCTCTAAGGCTTCATCCAACTCAGCTTGGAGGTTTCTTCCGGCCATCTCTTTCTCTTTTCGGATGTTCTTGGATCTAGATCGAAGGGTTTTCTCCGGTTCGGGATCGAATGGAGCTAAATCCTTGCCACGAGATCTTCGCATACACCTAAAGAATAATAGATGTCCTGAAAAGCAAAGACACAAACCAAAAAGAGATCAAAAGCAACAAGAAAGATCTACACTAGAAACAATCACAAAATAGACTCAATCTAGACCCAATCCCCGGCAACGGCGCCAAAAACTTGTTACGCTAAGATCGTGATGCGCAAATGGGTTTTAAATTTATAACTCGAACTAAATCCTAACTACCTAGCGAAACCCGCAGTGTACGGGACGTTTGTAGAAGGGTTAGTATTCCGAGGTCGAACACAAAGACTAAGGTGAAATTGATTCGATTTGTGATTGAGTTTAGTAAAGATCTAGGTTGAAAGAGAAGAAAGAAATAAAGAAATGAAAATCTCAATTGTTTTTGGTTGGTTTTTGGTGATCAATCAAAGATCACAATTCATGCATAGTAAACAATCATACTAAACTAAGAATCAACGCAAATAAACAAGCTAAACAAGATAATGATCAAGGAAAGAAAAGAAGGATTCTAGGGGTTGGACGTTCCGGTTATGGCATAGAACTCAAGTTATCTATTCATTTCTTGGATTAACTATAATATGTTGGGATTAAGCGTTTCTAGATTGGGATCAATTACCGGGTAGGTCTCATGGTCCAACTAGTCCACTCCTAAGGTCTCATCACCGGTTAAGTCTCTAAGAACCTAGGGATAGGAATTCTACACAAACCGGATTGTTAATTAGGGGTCTAACCTATCCTTACCGGGTAAGTCTTGGAAAGGGAAGTCCTAAACAACTATCCTAGCACACCTAATCCAATGGCGGCTTATTAGGCTCACCACTACCTAAGGGTTGTTATCTTTAGAATCTAAGAGCAAGGATTACCGGGTAAGTCTCTCCTAACACTTAGTTACTAACACTAGGTTACCCTAGGGTAGATTAAACTCAACAAACTCTTAGGATTTAAACATTCTTTAGATCTAAGACAAGATCCTTCGAACCAGGGAAAATCACGGTTTGTTCTACCGAAACCACGGCCGTGGTTGGACAAGAACTACCCGTGATTTCTAACAGAAGCTACGTTGATACACACAAGTCATCCAAAGGTAAATCTAAGTCCGTCCTATCATAGCCCTAGCCATAACCATCCTTTCCTTACCCTAGAACCACATCAATTTAGCCTACAACGTTCATAATAGAAATCGAAACAAACAAACATAAAATCATAACATCCATTGCAAGATAATGAAGGAAAAGAGATGAACAAGTGAACTTAAAACAAACCAAGCTGAAAATGGAATTAGAGTGACTCACAATCCATCCAAAGAAGGTTCAAATGTTTCATACAACTCTAGAAATAGAATCCGGAACTCTTCACTACAAAAATCTATCAAAGTGTGGCAATGGTGTGTGTGTTCTTCTTCTCCTCTTCAATGGAGCTCTTCTTCTTCTCTTTGACACTTTCCTTCCTAGAAAAACTTCTTGTTGAGAGGATATTTTTGTTAGAGAGAAATGGATAATGGATGAGCTACTCCAAGATGCTCCCAGCTACTTCTCACAGCCCATGAAGGACCACTTTTATAACAAACTTGCATGAGCTGGCCATGAGAGTCGGGGCACAGCTGTCACAAGAATCTGGCAAAATGAACGGGTGATTCCACGGCCGTGGAGTGTCAAAGAACCGTGATTCTGTGCAGAAACTTCGCCTTGGATCATTAAACTGTGATTTGGTGCATGGCTTGTGTTGGCAAGGCTCTATGAGTCCTCCTTCGCCTTTAGCTTGTGTCCTAATGAGTCCGAGGGTGTGTCATCTAGATGAACGATCCTCAAACGCATCGTTTTAGCTCCTAAATCTCCCGAAATACCTATAAAACGCGCACAAGTCCGTGTAGACGTCTATCTCGGCAAAATACATGAATTGAGTGAAAAACGTCGTGAACTAGTGCTAGACCATGCATGAATGAGTGAGAAATTTATCTAAATGTTCCGCTAAAACCTAGTCATAAATCGTGTTATCAGCCAAAGTTTTAGAGGTCGATCTTTCTGCATGAACCTTGGCCGTTGAGGCCAAGCCTCTTGGATTACAGGATTTCATCACGCGCCCTATATTAGTTTCTAAAGGTCGTGGCCCTGCCTTGAGAAACCAGAGACCCATGACGTATTCCTTGGTCTTCGCAGTTCGTGGCCTCCGACCCGAACAATTGGTTAGAGATGTGGCAGTCTTTTGTGCAGGATGTAGAGATAGCAGCGGAGTTCAACATAAAGGGTGATGAGGAGGATGTAGGAGGAATTTCCATGGATACCGGAACGGACACTGCTAGTTTGAGTGCTCCGGTGATTGAGCTCATGGATGATGAGGCGACTGATGACGATCAGCCGCAACAGATGCCATCACAGGAAATCCCGTCGTAGCGGGAGCGCCGCCGCCGCGACCCCAAGCCTCATTGGAGGATTGACGACCTCACTCGTCAAATGGTAGAATTCTTCAGCACCTTGCGCACCAATCTGGATAGATGCCTCAACACGCAGACTCGCGAGATCGGCGCTATGAGGCGTGAGATGTAAGAAAGCCATCACTACAAGCGCCAGATGTAGATGTTGCAATTTTAGCAGCAGATGGGCTACGCCTTCGACCCCTCTTTGTACCCATTCCATCCACCTCCTCTACCAAATGCTTGATCGATGCTCCAGAGTTGCAACTATTTTTCTCTTCTTTTATTGTGTGGTTTTGCATTCGACTTTGTGAGTACTTTCTCTTGACTTTCTTTTACCCATCGGGACGATGTGTCCTAAGTATTGGGTGCTTGAATTACTTCGGTCTGTAATAGATGATATTCTGCAACTTATGACTTCTTTCGTAACTTCTATTATGTGCTCTATGGTTGTATGATATATTACATGCATTGTATTATGATTTTGATCGAAAAAACGTACAAAACTGGTTTGACATTTTTTTTGTCTCGACCGAAATGCATATGGCCAAACGATATGACTATAACACGAGCTTACCTCGGTCAAGCATCTCGGTTGTCCATACGCATCTCGACCGAAATGGTTTTTGAATAACGTGAATTTTCGAAAATTTTGTGCTTCTAGGTTGGATATGATCCCAATGATACTTGTTTGCTGAATGGTTTTATGATCTTTATGTGTTTAAAGAAGTGTTAGAAAATTTAGGTTTGAGGACGTTAGTCATGAGGATGAGTAACTCGGCACCATTCACATAGCCGGGTGTTTGTGTCTTGCCAAAGTCCGATTAATTGACAGTCGTAACGAGTCATGGTATGTGCATCAAGGTTTGAGGCATCTCGAAAAATTGAAATTAGTTGATCTTCAAGGCTTCAGTTATTGTGCACCTCTGTCCATGTTTTCAAAAAGTGAAAAGTAAAGAATTATGCGGAAATGAAGTAAGAAAAGCTTATTGTGGAGTTGAGTTTGAAGTTGTGAAGTTCTTATCCTTTTCTTAGATTTTAGCACCACAATATCCTTTATACATCCTACCCTAAGACATTTCTTGACCTTCATTTGAAATCTAACACCCCGAATCCGCGGGACTCGGGAATGCTACGGGTGAGACCTCACAATGGGTCCCGACCCTTAGCTTGAAAACAATTTCACCGGACCTTTCCAACAAGGCACAAATAAAGGCGAACTCAAAAATGTTTATAATGTATGCGCGAGAATGAAACGTAAAATACAAGGTGGAAACTCAGTCGAGTCCTCAAAACGACACAACTCCAAAATGTAAATCCAAACATACAACGTAAAAACATAATCGAAAAACATAAAGACATAAACAACCCCGTCTTATAATGTACGGGGGACCCCTTCTATCCACTCCTCCACCTCACTCAACGACGTCCCTAACCTGCAGGGTATCTATAATAACCGGTTTAAAACCGTTAGCTAGCAATTTGAATATAAGAAGAACGATAAGGCACAATCACATATAATAATAAAGTAAACACACAAACATGCTCGCATAGAAATCCGGTTATTATCTTTTAGTTAAGTTATTCTCTTACTATTTCCATTTCGTTGTGACATGGTAATCACAAGGATCCCGCCCTTGTCCCCTTTCACCAAACAGGTTTGGACCGGATGTCAATCAGCATCACCTGTTGGACTGGTCGCAAGGAACCTCCCGGCCACCCTATTTTGGGCCGGACAAGCGATCACCACCCGTTATCATACACTTGGGCCAAATAAACCATTAACAAGTCCACATCCTAATCCGGTTATTAGTTACATCATGATATTCAAAACAATAATAACACCACCCCCAAGCCAAACACCACCCCCAAGCTGGAATAAGACTACAAAGCGAGGTGAGATCATAAGGTCTACTACACACACAAGATCAACAATGCTTCCATCAAGTTATAAGGACACTTAGGGTCACAACCACTAGATGCCATTCACAACTACCCTAGGTCCATCCTAGGCATCATACTAACATGAAACAACCTCACAACTAAGGAAGGAACGAAGAAGAAGGGAGAAGAAGAGCCTACTGTTGAAGAAACACAACAACGGAAACAAAAGGCGTGACTGCGTGCTGATGGTCACGGCCCCCGCGGTTGGAAATCCTGCCGCCGCCACTGCGGCGCTGCTCACCGCCCCTGCGGCTAGCTAGGTTCCGCCCCCGTGTCGCCTGATGCCGCCCCCACTGTAGAACTCCAAAAACAGCGATTTCTTCGATCTTCGATTGCGCACTTGAGCTACTATGGCTTCCTTCCCTGGTTGGGTCTTAACAAAATTCATCCACAACATTCAAGCTCTTTATCACGACCTAAACTAGCTAGGAAGACACACATGCAAAGGATCTAAGGAAAAGCTTCCTCAAGAGCTTCATCCATGGCAATGGATGAAGGAGAGGGGAAGAAAGGAGAACCAACAATGAAAGAGAAGAGAGGAAGAGGAAGAAGCTTACCAAATTAACTATGATTCTTCTCCACTGCATCTCACACACAAGCAAGGTCTCCAAGAGAAGAGAGGAAGGAAATACAAGAGAGAATAGAGAAGAAGTGGACTAACGTGAATGAGAAGTGAAGGAGGAGAGAGAGAGAGAATCAAAGCTGAAAAAGGTGGGAGGGAAACAAGGGGTCAGCTGACCTCTTGTCACCTCAATCTAGGAACGAGGGGTCAGAAACGGGAAGAGGGAAAACGAAGAGTCGGCACGGGATTTTGGGAATCAATCCCGGAACTCAACATCTCGTGCATGCGGGAAAACTGAGCCACTAACGCGGGAAGGTCGGTAACTTGCTCCCAATCCGGAATAAAAATTCAGGATGTTACATGAATGTCCTTGAGACCTTGAGTATGTTGTTTGACTTTGTGGTTTAAACTAGATTATCCATGATTGATTTTTGTGAGTACGATTTGCTACACATTCTATGATTTCATGTGAAGTATGATTGGCTTTCTTATACCTATAACTTGTTTTGCTCATATATTGATTCTTACTAGCTGTTAAGCATTCCCTAAGGGTGATCTATGGATAGAAGCACACAATCAAAATTTTTTGGAAGTTTTCATTGATCTTTACTGATATGTAATTCATACTATCTTGTATCTAAGATTTGAACCTTGCTTGGGGACAAGCAAGAGGCAAGTATGGGGTATTTTGATAGCATGAATTATTGTCTATATATTGGATATGGTTTTCACGTTTTCTCATCATTAATCTTCATGCATGGATATATATTCTTGATGATTATGTCCTTATTTGTCTACTTTGCAAGAATCGAGGTCTACACCACGTTTGATTGTAATTGTAGGAAATAAGGCGTATTTTGGATCAAAATAGAGCATTGAGGTCTAAGGAGGCTATGGAGCTACATTATGGGGCACTTGGAAGGACAAGAAGGAAGGCATGAACCATAGGAAAAGGATGGAGGGAAGATTCAGTTGAAGATACGAAGAAAAGCACGTGATCTACTACTGATCTCGGACCAACACGTACCTTACCTTGACCGAGATGGCCAACTGGGCCTAGCTCGAGATCGACAGCCCAAGCCCAAGAAGAGATAAGATATTATTTGACCTACAATTCTTCTATATGAATGGAGGGTGATTATGGAGTTAAGGACGGCTTTTGACACTCTGATACGCTGAGACGTCAAGGATATCTTTGGATCATAGGATTTACGGAAGATTGAAGGGAAGTGATCTAAGGAAGGATTACTTGGAGTTCAAGGAAGAAGGGAAGATAAGATGTAAGGTTTTCTTGGGAAGTTGATAGTTGATTGTTGTCATTCTTTTGGAACATATTATTGATACGTTGTTCGTTTGTTTGTATCTTTGATTATTGGAAACCTTTGTTGAGTGTTCTATTCCCTTTCTTGGATATCTTGATTGAATATTATTTGATTGCTTTAAACATGATGATTGTTGGCTAAAACCCTTGCGATTCTAGGTTGATTAGTTGAACGTTGTGGTATAGACGATGAAAGAATGAACCTTTATCGTGAGTGGACCCTAAAAGCTTGAGTTAACCCTAAACCGAAACCCGTCTCGGGCTGTTCTTGGAGTCATCTCGACCGAGATCGATAAGAATTGCACAAGATTGCTTGTTGCATTGTCCGATCTTGAGTTTAGGTTATAGTTTTCCAAATCCTATCTTTGTTGCACCTTTCCTAGTTTATATTCAAGCCTAGGAAGAGACTTACCCGGTGATTCCTTTTCTTGTTTACCGATGATGAGGAGTTTAGGTAACAAAGGTGTATCCTTTGTTAGGGTTTGAGTGTGCCTTCATCCTACCTTTGAGAGTTAACCTGAGACATACCCGGTGATGGTTAGTTCTGTTCCCTTAGGTTGAGAGTTACGGGTTTGAGTGATAGTACCTTTCCTTAATTCCTTGAGACTACCCGGTGATAGGATGTTTGGTTTGGGACAGTGGATGGTGAGACTTACCCGGTGATCTATCCCATCGTAGAAACACCTTCCCTTTGCAAACCCCAGCTTTATCCGTGTTTATCCTTTGAAATCTTGAGTCGAAACAACAACCGGATACTTTGATCTCTAGAATCCTCATTCCTTTATCTGATTATCTTACATCATTGTTTTTTGTTGCTTGAGTTTGCATATACAACCTAAAGTTATATACCGTTGCTTGGTTTCACCATAGTCCCTGTGATCGACCCTGGAATATTTGTTAATACTACAATTGATTCATACACTACGGGTTCACTTTTGCTTTATTCTTGGTTATAAATTGAAGACTTATTTTGCACACACTTTGGAGCGAACAATTGCACACGATCACTTGACAAAATATAGGAACTTTTTCATGTTCAAATCTACCACCTAACCTAAATGATTTCAAATAATTTCAACTTCAAGTCTACAACTGAAATGATTTCAAATAATCTTTCAATTGTACCAAATGAAACCTAAATGATTTTTGAAATAAACCTCCTCTAATTATCAATAAACAAGAGTTTGTCTCCATAATTTTTGAAAATGAGTTGGAAGTACACAATTAGAAATAAAATTTTGTATTTTCCTTTGCATTCAAACTCACCACTTGTTAAATCAATCCAAAGCAAAATAAACACTCATATAACTTAAACTTTTCCATTTGTAAAACAAATTTTATTACATATTAACCATGGATGAAATCCATATACTTGCAAGCACATATACTGTACCAAGATATCTAGGATGACGTTAGTATGCTGCATAACAAACTCCTTTTTAGCGCTAGTTGCAAATTGAGAATAAAGCAACTTATAATGATCAACATAATCAACTAAATACAGATGACACTTGAATCAACCACAAGTGTTGATGGTAATAAATTGAAATAACCAAACTCACTCAAACAACAACTACTTATATAAGAATACAAAGTTGAACAACTGAGAAATGGTTTTGTTATAGCTAGACTCGAAATAATCTACACTACCATCTTCTCTAAGTTTTGGGGAGTCTTTCCTTGATACTCAATAACTGAAAATTCACAAAACTGAACTAAAGAGAATGATTGGTTCTGTTAACATTATCTTTTCCTATTTTGTGTACTGAATTTTCATTGTCTATGATGAACATGCATACATCAAACAACAACTACTTATATAAAAGTATACAAAATAATTTTCAATGTCAATGATGATAGTTGAATCAACCACAAGTGCAAATGATAATAAACTAGTTACCTTTGGATGAATTTTCACTATTAATGATGAACAAGCATACAGTTCATAACTCAATTTGAAGAATAGCCCTATAACGAGACAATAATAGGAGTGAATTTTAAGAGATATTAATAGTTCATCAAATTTAATCAACTGGATATGTACAAATGAAACTCATTTTGAAGAATAGCCTTAGAACGAGAGATGAAAAGGAGGCGGCAGTGTTATCAAATTCAATCAATGATAGTAGTGAATTTTCGAACAAAATACACAAAGAGATGAAGGAAAATAAATCCTAGAACGCGGGATGAAAAGGAAAGAAGAAGAATGAAAACTCCACCTTGACTATAAAGGTTTTTACAGGTGTTGCTGATGGAAGACTTAAACACAAATGAAGTAGTTTGATACACTAACCAATGAATTATTATATTTCGAGATGCTTGGTTGGTTTGGATTTAGTGCAGGTTTTCAAAGGCCTTGAAATGGATTTCAAGGGCACAAAGAAGACAATGATGCACAACGAAAAGATCTCAAAAGCCTTGAAGTAGATTCCAAAGAAACAAGGAAGACAAGGCTGCACAACGAAAAGATTTCAAATCACAAAGAAGATCTTTCACGAGAGATTTGCTCAGACAAGAAGATTTGAGAAGATATGACCAGGTGAAGATCTCAACCGACCAACAAAGAAGATCTTACAAAGATCCTTAACCGAAAAGCACGAAGATTCTCTCATTTGGATTTGAAGATTGTTACAACAATTAACGAGAAGATTAAGGAGCCGAGAGATCAATGTGTTCTTAGGAGATGAAGATAATGTCTATCTCATCTTAACCAGGAAGCGATCTTCATGGAGAAGAAGAATTATCTTCGAACGGTCATCTCTCCAACAGCTAAATGACCTCTCCTTAGAAGATTATAAATGAAGATGACATTTGAAGAACAGATAACAAGCCAGCACAGAAATATCTATAGTCTTCAAGCGATCCAAAGTTATCTTCATTTTGAAACATAGTTTTTCTTTCTCTCCTTCTAAAAAGCTTTATGCCCTAAAGAGAGATAAAACTCGAGAGCTCCATAGGCATATATAAAGAGTGTTATACTCGAGTGTGTGTTACTCTCCGAAGTAACTAGGCTATTATAGCAAAGTGAAGAGTTGGAGCAGATCGTAGCATTGGCTACAGTGAGAGAAGAATGGGATTTCTTCTACTTTGTATTTAGGACTCTTTGAAGCTGATAATAGATAGTTAGATCCTAAGGCTATACCCTGGGACGGAGAGTAGGCTATTTAGAGCCGAACTTCGTAAACATATCCTTGTGTTGATCTTTTACATTCTGCACCATATCTTGTTTATTGTGACTAACTTTGTTTTGCAGGAGTTCAAAGTCAAGGCCCTTGAATGTTGTTTCAAAGACCTTGGAATCAAAGTTTCACAACGAACTAAGATCGACATCAAGGCTCTTGAAATTGATTTCAAGGCCTTGAGATTGGTTTTGCGAAATGTTCTCATACTCTATTCAACCCCCCTCATTGGCAAGCCCTTGCTCAAGGAAGATCCTCATCTTGACAACCACTCTTCTAAGGCAACAACTTTGCTCATTGGAGAGCACTCATGCGTATGTTCAATATTGATCAAGACATGGAACTATGGAGCATTATTCAGAATAGCCCCAAAGTCCCTACTACTACTGTTGAAGGTGTCCAAGTGCCAAAGAAAGAAGCTGACTTCACACAAGCTGACCTGAATAGTGTGTCAAAGAACTACAAAGCAATGAACCTACTTTACTGCGGATTAGATGCCAATGAATTCAACCGTATCTCATCATGCAAGAGTGCAAAGGAAATATGGGACAAACTCGTTGTCACTTATGAAGGAACAAGTCAAGTTAAGGAAACAAAGATTAGCATCATCCTCAGACAATACGAGCTATTCAAGATGAATCTAAATGAAACAGTCAAGGAAATGTTCACAAGATTCACTGAGATTGTGAACAACTTGGACTCACTAGGAAAGATCTTCACAAATGAAGAGAAAGTTAGGAAGGTTCTAAGGAGCTTACCTAAAGCTAAGTGGGGACCAAAGATGACTGCTATCGAAGAAGCTCTGAATCTCTCAACTCTTACTCTTGATGACCTCCTTGAAAAACTCATCACACATGAAATGGTTCTTGGTGAAGAAGATGGAGAGCTCCCATCCAACTCAAAGAATTTGCATTAAAATCAAGAAAGGATGAATTACCATCAGACGAGGAAGATAGTGATGATGATGATGATGAAGATGCAATTGCCATGATCTCTAAGGGTCTCGCGAGAATTCTCAAGTTAAAGAAACAATCTGCTAACAATTGAGAATATCCACGAACATCAAAACTCCGAGGTAAGTTTTCTAACTCTAATAAGAAAAGTAGAGTACTGACTTGTTTTGAATGTGGTGAAACAGATCATCTTGTGAAGGATTGTCCACAAAAGAAGAGGACCAACTTCAAGAAAAATGATCGAAAGAAGAAAGCTATGGTAGCTTCATGGAGTGATTCAGAATCATCAAATGAATCAAAAGACGAAAAAGAACAAGCAAACTTGTGTCTCATGGCCGATCATGAAGAAGATTTAAATCTATATGTTGACAATATGGTAAGTACAATTATGTCTCAACCTGAATCTGACCTGAAACAATTCCTTAAAGATATTATCATATGTGACAAGGAACATAGAATAAGGATAAATTCTTTAAAAGAAAAACTGCTTGAACAAGAAAACCAACTAAGTGAGATGTCTCTAGAGATTGAAAATCTTAACACAGAAAAAGTGGACCTTGATGACAATATCAAGGCCTTGGAATCAGAAAACATGATTCTCAAGGACAACCTCTCCTCTCTTCATCGAAACTATATCGATCTAGAGAAAGAGAAAGTTCATCTAACTTTGATGTGTCAAGAGTAGAAGGCTGCACTTGTTAAGTTTACTCATTCAAAAGCTAATCTTGAGCGAATGATGGGTGAACAACAGTCGTCCCTTAACAAAAATGGTATAGGTTATCATAGGAGCTTTCCTATAAAACCTACCACCACTTTTGTCAAAGCCAAAGGAAGTATTCATATGCCTACTTGCTTTTACTGTTGTAAAAAGGGTCATGTTAAATCTACATGTTCTTGTAGAAGAAATAATCCTTATATTATTAGAAACACCTATCCTTTATGTTTAAGGAAACAGATCAAAAAAATCTGGGTTCCTAAAGGTACTAGACCACCAAACATGATCGAACTTGAATATGGCCCAAAATATGCCATTTGGTCGACCCGAAAAGGTTGATGTTTGCTGTTTTGCAGGATATCACCAAGGTAAAGGAGCATAAATGGATATTAGATAGTGGTTGCTCAAGACACATGAGTGAAAAAAGCTCTTTATTCTCAGATTTAAAGAAGCAATCATTTGGAACCATTACGCTTGGTGGTAAAGGAAAGTGTGACATTATTGGCATTGGTAAAATATGTTATAATTCATTTAACTTTCTTGATGATGTTTATTTGGTTGACGGTTTGAAGTATAATCTGCTAAGTATTTCTCAAATATGTGATAAAGGCAACAAATTTTTATTAGATTCAGAAAAATGTGAGGTTCAAGACAAAAAGACGGGTGAAGTTGTGCTTACTGCCCCTAGATGTAACAATGTTTATTCCATGAGTATTAACCAAGTTTAAGGAACTAAGCTAAAAGGTCTATGTAACACCCCAAATTCTCAGAATTCGGGGAGCTACTGGTTAGGACCTCACAATGGGTCCCGACCTTAGTTTGACAACAATTTTACTTGGATCTTACAACAAGGCACAAAAGTATTAAAAACATTTGAAAACGTTAAACATTATATACATGAAGGATGTGTATCAGCCTTACAAAGCAACGGTAATAAAACGACACATATGAATAACATAAGACCACCTCGTCCCCAACTAAATGAGTACGTGGACCCGGCTGACCATTTCCTCCGGATCTCTCTACAACTGTCTTAACCTGCAAGGCAACTACAAGCGGTATAAAACCGTTAGCTAACATTCTATGCATAAGTATAAAGGTAAAAGCACAAATACACAACATACACAATCAACATGCAACACTCAATCCTTTTATTATCTTTAATTAGGTGATAGGTTATTACTAATGATACTTATTTTGTGACACGAGGGATTCCCAAACCTCGCCCCTGTCCCCGTTTACCAACGCGGAATGGTACTAATGCATCTGACCGTCTACCGGACTGGGCTGGTCGCAGGGAACCTCCTAGACTCTCGCAAGAGCTAGGCTGATGATGTCACGACCCGTTATCATACACTTGGGTCAATTACGTAAATAATAAAGTCATTCTAATCCGGTTTCGTTATTTATTATAACTAACAAACACCACTCATACAAGAAGCCAGCTAAGTAAGTCCGTGGACTTACCTGAATCAGATCTCGACTCTCTTAATCAAAACTCAATCCGTAACTGTATAACTCGGTTGCCTGTCAAAGGAGGCAAGTGTGTCAGCACACTTTCTAGGTAATTAGAAGTCTAAGACTTCTAAGGTAGAAGATCCTATTAGAACAGAATTTAATACAGTACCAATTTATGGTAAAATGACTGTTTTACCCTTGATCCCGAAACTTCTAAAAATTCCATACTTCATGCCTAAACTCTTATTTGAGACTAAAGAGTCATATTCTAACTCCTAAAGATGAGTTTGGTTACAAACTGGCAATGCACCCATGTTCTTATTTTCGGGAAGATCGTTAAGGTCCAATTTCGGCATAAAATAAGAAATTGGAATAAACTTATAAAAATTCCGAAATAATTATCTAGATCATCTATGATATCAAATCTACTCATAGGAGAAAGAATTTCTTAAAACTGTTAAAGCATCACTTCTACAAAAATTTCTAAAGTTGATTACAACACTTAAAAAGCAACACAATGTCTTAACTTTGAAAAATCATAACTCCTAAACTACTCGCTGGATTTATCCCAAATTTTGATACGTTCTACTATAAAATCTTATCTCTAACATATCCAAAATTCAGCCGCAAAGGAGATCAAAATCCTATTTAAAACTATCTCACAAAACCGAATTTCAGCACAACAGAAAAACTGCTTACGACTCAATCTTGGAAAAATCATAAATTCCAAACCACTCGCTGGATGCCTCTCAAATTCTAATATGTTCTACAACATTATGTCAACTATACCATATCAAAAATTCAGGTCCAACAGAGATCAAAAGCCTATTTAAAACCATCTCACAAAAATGCATCACATGCTGTTTTTCTCAACATTCAGCACATTTATGAAAACTGCATGAGGAGTCAACTTTGCAACATCATAACTCTCAAACTGTAACTCCGATTCTTCCCAAATTTTAACCCAGTAAACTACATATATCCATCAATGACCTATCAAAAATTCAACGGTGGATCTTCAATCTAACTCCTTAACATTGATCTACAAGATTACTCATTCCCAACTTCCAAAAACTGAAGAAAATTAATAAACAGAATTATTTACAGCAGTCCTTGTTTCTACCATTTATGTTAACACAACTCAGCTGCTGCTCGCTGCCTAGACAACCCATGTTCAAGACCTAACTACAACAATGCACCATTCAAGTTCTAATGAATCGATACATACACATAAAATCATAACTCAACCCTTCAATTACGCCTATATAGAAGGTTTACCCAGGTTGTTGTGCTTTCTGTTTAAGCAAGTTTTGATCTTGTTCTGGCCGGACTGGTGTGCCTCGGGTACTTGCTCACTTCGATGGTTGTAGGGTGGTGTCCTTGGTGGCTCAGCGAGTAAGGAGGAGAGTTCGATCCCTAGCCTGTGACACTCCAAAGGCGTCTTTGGTACTGCACGTGAAGAGACGAGATGCGCAATTGGATGTAGGGATCGATACTAGAGTAAGAATGTATCCAGAATAGGAGACTTACTCTACTGCTCTAGCAGACTCCTCTGATTCGGTGTGGGTTGTATGCTGCAAGGAGGCTCCTTCTTCACTACACAACTGTTTCATACAGATCAGGTTGAAGGTTGGAAAGGGAGGCGATCGATGCTTGTACCTGGACGTGAATGTGGAAGGAGGGACGTGCACTGGCTGTGCAGAAGAAAGGCATCGGGGCTATGGATCCACTGCTACGAGACCAGCTGGCTTCTCCCCGGTGTGTTTCTGCGTCTGAGGCAAGGCTATACGTGTGCAGGAGAGCATTTGATGGGAATGGAAGGTATCGGAAGAGGAAACGATGGAAGGCTGCTGCGTAAATCCAGGGGTCGTTAATGAGGGGATTTGTAACGTCCCTTCTGCGTCAAGACGTGTGTAGAGGCTGCACATCACTACTAGGCTGCTACAGAATGGGCTGCACGGCTGAAGCAATGGACACGCAAGGCTGGGGTCTTTCCTGGGCTTGCTGAAGGCATGGTGGTTTGGGCAGCAGCAGGTCCGAGGTGGGCTGGAGCAATAGACAGATGGGCTGAAGTGCAGCAACACCAAGTGGGCTAAAGCAAGGCAAAAATGAGGCTGTTGAATTGGTTAAGAGAAGTGGGCTGAAAGTTTGTCAAAAATTTGTCAAAACTCGTCATGGCCTTGTCAGGCCCATGAATGAGTTTGTCACAGATTTGTCGGGCTTTGTCATGGCCTCGTCTCAGCTTAGTCATGATCTCGTCACAGCTTGTCATGATCTCGTCACAGCTTGTCATGATCTCGTCTAAAGTCATCGATAGGAACGAATTATAATAACTAGGGTTTGTATAAATCTATCATTTTATGTGAATTAAATTCTACATAAAATAATAAATAATTATAGGAATTAGAGCTTGATATAATTTCATCATTTTATGTGAATTAATTTCTACATAAAATCATAAAATTTATGAAGAAAGAAATAATAGATAGAATGAGAACCGTCAACGGCTCAAAGTCCAAATTGATTCGGAAATAAACGGAATAAAAATTCCGGATATTACATCAGTACCCCCTTAAAATAAGTTTCGTCCCGAACTTAGAACAAGGTACTTAATTAAACGACTTCCATAAATAAATAGGTATGTCCTAGTCTCATTAAATTTTTATTCGTTCCCTACACTTCTCTAACCCTTTCAAGGCATAACGAAAAATCCGGTCGTTACATCAGATCCCCCTCAAAATAAGTTTCGTCCCGAAACTTAGGGTAAGACAATCCTGATCGGCCTTTAAGGCACCAAAAGGGTTTGTTTGGTCACTACACGAAAGTCTAGTGGTTTCCACATCTAAGTATCCCGCACATCAAGGTTACCAAAAGAACACATGACTGACTAAACACTCAATCATGAAATAAACAAGCAGTCAAACAATATCACACATACAAGGTCAAGCCCTAACTCGTTACTCCCGAGGTTACAACTATCGCTACATAAGTCTTTGAAATGTTACGTCTCTTACTATCCCCAATATCTTAGGTAGCCTTATCGGCTTCTCATAAAACCGCTAAGTCTTAAATCTTTTCAGGTACTTAGATCACAAGAGCCTGTTACCACGTTCTAGAGTTGTTACCGGATATCTCACTAGTATTTTCCTGCTCAACTGTTTGACCCTCTAATCTGATGACCTAACTCGTGTCTAGTAGGTATCTCTCCAACTTAAGTTTTCAAACTCAGTTCCCAAACTTAGTCTCCGTGGAAAACCGAAGTTACACTTTCCAATAGGGTGAGGAAAACTAGTCCATCGGTCACTTTTAAACCGCTTTAAAACTTCCAATGGTTTTCCTTACACAAATCACTTCTAGATCCTTTGATGACCCTACGGAAAATAATATATTCAACTTTCTTCCCTTCGTTATGACCACTTGCTTCCGGCTTTCGGAAAAGGTTCTGACTACACACTCAGACTAAAGGTCTTGGACATCCAGCAACACTTACCAAGTGACCAATGCTCTTCGTATCATGACCCACTTGGTCTTGTCTTTTAATATGACTTAGTCATCTAATTCCTCAAGTAAGGAATCTTCACTTACACTTGAGACAACTAAAAATTAAATCTATTGTTCATCCTCTTTGTTCACTTGGCATTATTATATTATTTACAGATCTCTCATATATCGTTAGCTCAACTTAGGTTTATCACGAATTTTCCAAGATCTTAAGTGACCTAGAATACGTCCAGAATGATGGTATTAGACACAAAGTGATCTCCTATCACCGTTATTTGATCATGACTACTCAATAATTGTTAACATACCATCAATAGTGCACTCTTTCTCCACCATGGTTATCAGACCGATAATATCCCTCTGACTCAAAACGCAACTAGGCTTTGTTTCGATATAATATTACACATAAAATCTAATCCTAGATTATGCTTTCTTAAGCACAATTACTAGGTTGCAAGTATGCTCCTGTCGCTTTTCTTTCTTATGTATCTTCGACTCAGGATGGTAGTTACTCACTTTGAGCTTCTAGTCCAGGCCATGCACAATACTTTTATTACATCGTTAATTCTTTCCTCAATCCATCAAGAAAACTCACTCTAGCATAGTCCGTTACGTATTGGATTCCGAACTAGTTATCTGACCACATCTGACAAGCCGTCCTTATTCACTTGAATCCATATTAGGGTACTAATCTCCTTCTATAACCTCTTACATGCGCATACTTTCCCGTCTATCTTTATGGTGATAAAATTCTTCCACCAAATTATAGTCGCTCCGCATAGCCCATCTCATGTTTGTTCTCATCAAAACGCATTTCCCCAACTACCATCATCTTAACCTCGACACTTTTTATGTACCATTGCTTCCAGCTCTGTGGGTTAGGTCCCACAACGCTTCCGTTGTGCTACTCTGGTAATTCTGTTGTCACTCATTAACCATAAGGACATTTTCTGTGAGTCCCAAGTGATTAACCTCAAACTCTTTCTTCCAATTATACCATATGTCCTAACCGGATGAAGTACCAAGTACCTTCCTTAATTGCCTTAATGAAACAAAATAACGATTGGAGAACACTTCTTCTGTTTACTTTCTTACTTCTCTTAGCACGGATCCAAACTACCAGACTCGACCGGAGTTTGATCTTAACCACCCAAGAAGTAACCCTTACAACGTTTCTCTTTATCCTTCTTTAGTTCGTCTTATCTTTCGGTGCACATCACCTACTAGTATTAAACTTTTGGTGCACATCACCTACTAGATTAATCCTTTTATCCTTCTTTAGTTCGTTCTATCTTCCATTCTTCCTCTTCTTTTGGGCTAGCTTCGCTTCTCGAGTCCACCAAGGTCGTTCTTACGTACCCATTTCTTCATTGGTATTGGTAGTAATACTGCCTTCATGAAACTCCGTTGACCCTGCTACAGCCTCCATTCTTTGGATATTGGCGTCGCGACTTCTTTCAACTTCATATATTTTCGAGGAGGTCAAAACCTCCCCACGTTTGTGGGGTCTTCCTTTTCGCTTTTACACTCAATTGTAGGTCTTCATTCTGTGCACCTTAGATTCTCACCCCCGGATTGACACTTCCTCTCTTTTGGTTTCTCCTGCCTCTAATGGTCTATGGGGCATCCGCCTCGATTATAATGTCCTTGATTCCGTAATCTTGGTTGTACTCAATTCTACTTGTCCTGTTCCAATATTGTTATCTCTACACCACACTCTTATAGTCTCTTGCATGGCCCTTCAAATTCCGTCTCTCGGCCTCATACAACCAAGTCCCTTGTATGACCTTCTATTTCTTCTATCTGAGTTGACTCAGGAATTCTTCCTCATTTTATTGAACTTATTGTCAAAATTATCTCCACGTCTTTACTTCTTCGCCTATTAGTTCTTTGGATGGTTAACAAGGGTTACTAGGACGCCCACCCGAGTCTAATACTTGATCCAAGGTCCAAGTCCTTTGTCTCGTGTTGAAAGCTCTTCAAGTCTGCTACCGATTTATCATGAGGCGATAATCGCTTCATGATATCACAACTAAAGGATATAGTATATCCTTTAGGATACTAACATATTACACATACACATATATATAACATACATTAATACTCATCATACTAAATCCATATGCTAACTCATATCGATCCAAGTTGTAGAGATTCACGGAGAGCGATGGTGGTCCAACGTACTACTAACCCAATAACCCGACTATGCGTGTGTGTAAAACAGAAATCCGTTTTGAAAATTTTAGACCCCTTTCGGGTTCTAGTTATTTTATACATTTGGTCTTTCAGAAGATTTCAAGTGCCATTGTTGCCAACCCAGAGCTCTGATACCATATTCTAACACCCCAAATTCTCAGAATTCGGGGAGCTACTGGTTAGGACCTCACAATGGGTCCCGACCTTAGTTTGACAACAATTTTACTTGGATCTTACAACAAGGCACAAAAGTATTAAAAACATTTGAAAACATTAAACATTATATACATGAAGGATGTGTATCAGCCTTACAAAGCAACGGTAATAAAACGACACATATGAATAACATAAGACCACCTCGTCCCCAACTAAATGAGTACGTGGACCCGGCTGACCGTTTCCTCCGGATTTCTCTACAACTGTCTTAACCTGCAAGGCAACTATAAGCGGTATAAAACCGTTAGCTAACATTCTACACATAAGTATAAAGGTAAAAGCACAAACACACAACATACACAATCAACATGCAACACTCAATCCTTTTATTATCTTTAATTAGGTGATAGGTTATTACTAATGATACTTATTTTGTGACACGAGGGATTCCCAAACCTCGCCCCTGTCCCCGTTTACCAACGCGGAATGGTACTAATGCATCTGACCGTCTACCGGACTGGGCTGGTCGTAGGGAACCTCCTAGACTCTCGCAAGAGCTAGGTAGATGATGTCACGACCCGTTATCATACACTTGGGTCAATTACGTAAATAATAAAGTCGGCCTAATCCGGTTTCGTTATTTATTATAACTAACAAACACCACTCATACACATTACACTCATACAAGAAGCTAGCTAAGTAAGTTCGTGGACTTAGCTGAATCAGATCTCGACTCTCTTAATCATAACTCAATCCGTAACTGTATAACTCGGTTGCCTGTCAAAGGAGGCAAGTGTGTCAGCACACTTTCTAGGTAATTAGAAGTCTAAGACTTCTAAGGTAGAAGATCCTATTAAAACAGAATTTAATACAGTACCAATTTATGGTAAAATGACTGTTTTACCCTTGATCCCGAAACTTCTAAAAATTCCATACTTCATGCCTAAACTCTTATCTGAGACTAAAGAGTCATATTCTAACTCCTAAAGATGAGTTTGGTTACAAACTGGCAATGCACCCATGTTCTTATTTTCGGAAAGATCGTTAAGGTCCAACTTCGGCATCAAATAAGAAATTGGAATAAACTTATGAAAATTCCGAAATAATTATCTAGATCATCTATGATATCCAATCTACTCATAGGAGAAAGAATTTCTTAAAACTGTTAAAGCATCACTTCTACAAAAATTTCAAAAGTTGATTACAACACTTAAAAAGCAACACAATGTCTTAACTTTAAAAATCACAACTCCTAAACTACTCGCTGGATTTATCCCAAATTTTGATACGTTCTACTATAAAATCTTATCTCTAACATATCCAAAATTCAGCCGCAAAGGAGATCAAAATCCTATTTAAAACTATCTCACAAAATCGAATTTCAGCACAACAGAAAAACTGCTTACGACTCAATCTTGGAAAAATCATAAATTCCAAACCACTCTCTGGATGTCTCTCAAATTGTAATATGTTCTACAACAATATATCAACTATATCATATCCAAAATTCAGGTCCAACAGAGATCAAAAGCCTATTTAAAACCATCTCACAAAAATGCATCACATGCTGTTTTTCTCAACACTCAGCACATTTATGAAAACTGCATGAGGAGTCAACTTTGCAACATCATAACTCTCAAACTGTAACTCCGATTCTTCCCAAATTTTAACCCAGTAAACTACATATATCCATCAATGACCTATCAAAAATTCAACGGTGGATCTTCAATCTAACTCCTTAACATTGATCTACAAGATTGCTCATTCCCAACTTCCAAAAACTGAAGAAAATTAATAAACAGAATTATTTACAGCAGTCCTTGTTTCTACCATTTATGTTAACACAACTCAGCTGCTGCTCGCTACCTACACAACCCATGTTCAAGACCTAACTACAACAATGCACCATTCAAGTTCTAATGAATCGATACATACACATAAAATCATAACTCAACCCTTCAATTACGCCTATATAGAAGGTTTACCCAGGTTGCTGTGCTTTCTGTTTAAGCAAGTTTTGATCTTGTTCTGGCTGGACTGGTGTGCCTCGGGTACTTGTTCACTTCGATGGTTGTAGGATGGTGTCCTTAGTGGCTCAGCGAGTAAGGAGGAGAGTTCGATCCCTAGCCTGTGACACTCCAAAGGCGTCTTTGGTACTGCACGTGAAGAGACGAGATGCGCAGTTGGATGTAGGGATCGATACTAGAGTAAGAATGTATCCAGAATAGGAGACTTACTCTACTGCTCTAGCAGACTCCTCTGATTCGGTGTGGGTTGTATGTTGCAAGGAGGCTCCTTCTTCACTACACAACTGTTTCATACAGATCAGGTTGAAGGTTGGAAAGGGAGGCGATCGATGCTTGTACCTGGACGTGAATGTGGAAGGAGGGACGTGCACTGGCTGTGCAGAAGAAAGGCATCGGGGCTATGGATCCATTGCTACGAGACCAGCTGGCTGCTCCCCGGTGTGTTTCTGCGTCTGAGGCAAGGCTATACGTGTGCAGGAGAGCATTTGATGGGAATGGAAGGTATCGGAAGAGGAAACGATGGAAGGCTGCTGCGTAAATCCAGGGGTCGTTAATGAGGGGATTTGTAACGTCCCTTCTGCGTCCAAACGTGTGTAGAGGCTGCACATCACTACTAGGCTGCTACAGAATGGGCTGCACGGCTGAAGCAATGGACACGCAAGGCTGGGGTCTTTCCTGGGCTGGCTGAAGGCATGGTGGTTTGGGCAGCAGCAGGTCCGAGGTGGGCTGGAGCAATAGACAGATGGGCTGAAGTGCAGCAACACCAAGTGGGCTAAAACAAGGCAAAAATGAGGCTGCTGAATTGGTTAAGAGAAGTGGGCTGAAAGTTTGTCAAAAATCTGTCAAAACTCGTCATGGCCTTGTCAGGCCCATGAATGAGTTTGTCACAGATTTTTCGGGCTTTGTCATGGCCTCGTCTCAGCTTAGTCATGATCTCATCATAGCTTGTCATGATCTCGTCACAGCTTGTCATGATCTCGTCTAAAGTCATCGATAGGAACGAATTATAATAACTAGGGTTTGATATAAATCTATCATTTTATGTGAATTAAATTCTACATAAAATAATAAATAATTATAGGAATTAGAGCTTGATATAATTTTATCATTTTATGTGAATTAATTTCTACATAAAATAATAAAATTTGTGAAGAAAGAAATAATAGATAGAATGAGAACCGTCAACGGACGGAAGTCCGAATTGATTCGGAAATAAATGGAATAAAAATTCCGGATATTACAGTCTAAAGGGCTTTACTGATGATTCAAGGCTTTGGCATAGAAGACTTGGTCACGTAAGCATGCACACAATGCAGAAGCTACTTACAAAGGATTTGGTACGTGGTTTGCCAAATCTAAATTTCAAGGTAGATGAACAATGTAAGGCTTATACACAAGGTAAAAAAACAAGAGGTTCATTCAAACGTAAGAAAGTTGTAAGTTCTTTTCGACCCATCGAACTTTTACATATGGATCTTTGTGGACCTATGCGTGTCAAATCTCCCAAAGGCAAGCAGTGCATCCTTGTTATTGTGGATGATTTCTCTCGTTTCACATGGATTTCTTTTCTACGAGAAAAATCTGGAGCATTATTTGAGTTTTCAAAATTATGTAAGGAGTTACAAACTTTGAAAAACCTACCAATCGTTTCTATAAGAAGTGATCATGGTAGAGAATTTGATCAACTAAAGTTTGATTTGTTTTGTGCAAAATATGGCATTTCACATAACTTTTTAGCTCCTAGAACTCCTCAACAAAATGGAGTTGTGGAACGTAAGAACTGCACTCTTGTGGATATGTCTAGGACGATGCTTTTAGAAAACAATTTGCCAAAAGTTTTTGGGCTGAAGCAGTAAACACTACAAATTATATTTTGAATAGATGTTTAATTCGCCTTATCTTTAAAAAGACTACTTATGAACTCTTTAAAGGAAGGAAACCAAATATTTCATATTTCAAACCCTTTGGATGTACTTGTTTTGTTCATAACAATGGCAAAGATAAACTTGGGAAATTTGATTCACGTAGTGATGAAGCAATATTCATTGGATATGCTTCAAGTAGCAAAGCTTATCGTGTCTATAACAAATGTACCAAAATTGTTGAGGAAAGCATTCATATTATTTTTGATGAAAGCAATGATGGTACTTTGAGTGAGAGTTTTGCAGATCTAAATCTGAATCAACGAGAAGATCATAATTCGGATGAAGAGGAAAATCCTAAAGATCAAGAAAAGAATATGCAGGAAAAGATTCAAGATACCGAAGAAAACCCTCAAGACCTTGAAACACATCTTCAAGACCTTGAAACAGAAAACTATGACAAAAAAACTCCGTTTCAAGGGCTTGAAACTCAACTTCAAGGCCTTGAGATTCGATCCAAGGGTAATATATCAACGGTACTAGAATCTAGTCAAACATATGAGGCTCAACCTTCTAGATCTGTTCCATCTGTCAAACGAAGAAAAGTTCAACACTCTTCATATCATCCACAAGAGAATGTGATCTCAGATCCAAAAGTTGGAGTTCAAACTCGATCTAAAGTGAACAATCTATGTGCTTTCTCCGCCTTTGTGTCTCTTGTCGAGCCAAAGAACTATGTCCAAGCTCTTCAAGAACCTGATTGGATCATTGCCATACAAAATGAACTAAACGAATTTGAGAGAAATAAGGTCTAGACTCTTACTTTAAGGCCATAACACCAATCCGTCATTGGCACGAAATGGGTCTTTCGAAATAAGTTGGATGAAAGTGGCAAAGTCATACGAAATACAGCACGACTTGTAGCACAAGGCTATAACCAAGAAGAAGGTATTGATTATGAGGAGACTTTTACTCCAGTTGCCAGGTTAGAAGACATACGTATGCTACTTGCATTTGCATCTTTTATGAACATTAACCTTTTTTAAATGGATGTAAAATGTGCTTTTCTAAATGGCTTCTTAGAAGAAGAAAAAGTCTACGTTGCTCAACCTCCTGGTTTTGAAAATGATGAATTTTCAAATCACGTTTTTAAATTAGACAAAGCTCTTTATGGTCTTAAACAAACTCCTAGAGATTGGTATGAAAGATTGTCTAAATATGTTCTTGAAAACAAATTCAAAAGAGGTTTGATTGATAAAACATTATTTATCAAAACCAGAGGCAACGACATTCTAGTAGTACAAATCTACATTGATGATATATTATTCGGTGCTACTAATGATTCCCTTTGCAAGGAATTTTCAGATATTATGTGCAGGGAATTTGAAATGAGCCTAATGGGAGAGCTTAATTTCATTCTTGGACATCAAGTTTCACAAGCAAAGAAAGAAAATTTTCTCAATCAAAGCAAGTATACTAAATACTTGCTTAAAAAGTACAAAATGGAGCAATCTAAGATTGCAAAGACTCCTATGAGTTCAACACTTTTGCTTGACCATGACAAGGATGGCAAAAGTGTAGTACAAAAGGAGTATCGAGGTATGATAGGTTCATTGTTGTATCTAACTGCTAGTCGTCATAACATTATGTTTAGCGTGTGCATGTGTGCAAGATTTCAAGCTGATCCTAACGAGTCACACTTGATAGCTGTGAAAAGAATCTTTCGGTATCTCAATGGCACTAAGGTTCTAGGGTTATGGTACCCACGTCAAAGCTCGTTTCACCTTGTTGGCTATTCAGATGCAGAATTTGCAGGTTATAAGGTCGATAGAAAAAGCACTTATGGATGTTGCCAATTCTTAGGGTCATCCCTAATCAGTTGGCACTCCAAGAAGCAAAATTTTGTCGCCCTATCCACAGTCAAAGCTGAATATATAGCTGCGGGAGCCTGATGTGCACAAATTCTATGGATTGCTCTACAACTTCGTGAACTTGGCTTTGATTTAAAAGGTATTCCTATAAAATGTGATAATACTAGTGCTATTTCGATAACTAAAAATCATGTGCAGCATTCAAGGACTAAGCATATTGATGTAAGTCATCACTTCATACGTGATCATGTTGAGAAAGGTGATGTTTCGATTTCTTTTATATCTACTAACTTGCAGCTTGCAGATATCTTTATCAAGCCTCTTCCTGAGGAACAATTTAATTTTATTAGATTGGAGCTTGGTATGTTGAACAAGGAAGCATTAACGTAGGGGAAGTAAAAGAGTTTATTTGTTCCTACGTATGCCACCCAATTAATGTTTTCAAGGGCCTTGAAAGGCAATTCAAGGGTCTTGAAATACGTTTCAAAGGGTATATTAATAAAACGGATCAATTAGGAATTCATATCTTTTAGATATGCAATTATCTAATTTTTTAAGAGTTTTCTTTAAAAAGGATTTCAAAAGGCCTTATTTTCAGATTCAAAGAATTTTGAAAAGTGGTTACCAAAATTTATGGAAAGAATTTTGATCAACAATGATTCTTCCAAGATCTTGAATTTTTCAATATCTTAGTGATCTTATGTTGATGTGACTTCTTCCCTTAAATACCACCTCTCTTCATTCTTTATCTCTTCCACTTCATTTTTCCTTTGAAAACACGTTGCTTTACTCTTTCGTTTTTCACAAACCCTCTTCATCTTTCTCTCAAAAATTCTCATGGCATGTAAGAGATCCTTAGTGGATGAAGCAACATCATCTGTTTCCAAGAACAAAGAATAGTTCAGATTTCATCGGACTCGAACTCATATTCAAGTTCAGGATCCGATTCAAGCTCAAGTTCTTCAGGTTATCTGAACGACGCAAAAATTCTTGCCAAGACAGGGCTTCCATCACACTGGATTGGAAGTCAAACAATCGTCAAGAAATGGATGACCGAGTTCGATGACCGAAGTGAATGCATGTGCGAACTCGTAAATAGAGAACTCTTCACCTGTTTTTTTTCACCAGGGCTTGAGATGCTTCAAGCAAACTCTATCTGGATAATGCTTAATCCAGGACAAGCCTCCTTCCCACGATTAACCAAGTTGTTCTACGCAAACTTAACTGCCAGAAGAGAAAGGAGAGAATGGGTTCTGGATTCGGTTGTCAAAGGTAAAAAAATCACCATTACTAATGAGATTATTGCTGATATTTTTGGTCTTACTCGATATGATGTCTTTGATCATCCTACCCCAGCTAGAACCATTCAATTAGCCAGAGAACAGTTTCTTCTTCCCAATGCTTTACCACAAACCACTACTACTTGTTTAACCCTTGAAGCTAGAATTATTTATGCTATTTTGGATAGATGTGTGGTACCAAGGTTTACTAACAGGGATGTGGTGACAAACGCATTGTTGGCGTTTGTGTATCATGTGATAATTGGGTTAAAGGTTAATCTTCTTGAAATTATATTGTCCCATATGGTCAATGTGTTAAATTCTCCCAGTGATTACCACCTGCCTTATGGAAATTTGCTTCCAAAGATCTTTCAGTATTTTTCTATTGACTATTCTAATGTGGTGCAACACATTGTGTGTGGAGAACTAGATGATATATTCTTTGACAGTTTAGGAATTAAGAGGACAGAAGTTGACTATAGAATAGTCTGGGTTCTGAAAGAGCAACCAACTTGGAATTATACCACAATGCAACGTCTGGAAGCGCTAGAGAGTGCAGTGGACTCACTAAGAACCGATCTTGTCTTTTTCCGAGCTTCAGTGACCGACAAGATGGATGAAACACAAGATTTACTGGGTATTCTTAACTAGTTAATCAAATGTTTCATGTCAATGCTTTATCTCTTACAGTTGCTAGTAGCATTAAGCCTTTATTAGAAGAAGATGGACAAGCTACCACGAAGGATGCTAAAAAGGTCATGACACAGTGTCATAAGATTATCAAAGATAAACCTATTCGCCAACCTTCATTAGAGGATCCAAACATTCTAACTATTGAAGAATTTGGAGTGGTAAAAAAGTATCATAAGAATTCTGATCAGAGAAGAACAGATCTTTCTCGCAAAGAACTTGACCTCATCAATGCTTAGAATCGGTGGAGGGAAATGTGCTTGAAAGAGCATTATGGAAAAGGAAGCTCATCCAAGTGGTACAAAGAAAACTGAAGCTCTCAGGATGTCATGACTGTCAAGGCCCTTGATATTAATATCAAAGGATTGTTTTTGAAAAACTTTTTATGGGTTTTTGTGGAAATACTCTTGGGTCTGTAATCATTTTAAAAACTCGTGCTTTAACTATTTTTCTCCCTTGTTGAAAGACACAGGGGGAGAAATGAATGTGATCCGACAATCGATATTCTGAATTTTGCATTTTAGGTTTTGATATTCATATATATGCATTGCTAAACTAACAAAATGCAGGTATGAAAAACATTTGTGTTGTCTTCCATCAACGGGGAGATTGAAAACTCCACCTTGATTATAAAAGTTTTACAGGTATTGTTGATGGAAGACTTAAACACAAATGAAGTAGTTTGATACACTAACCAATGAATTATTATATTTCGAGATGCTTGGTTGGTTTGGATTTAGTACAGGATTTGTCAAAGAATTCAAAGGCCTTGAAATGGATTTCAAGAGCACAAGGAAGACAAGGATGCACAACGAACATATTTCAAATCACAAAGAAGATCTTTCACGAGAGATTTGCTCAAACAAGAAGATTTGAGAAGATATGAATATTTGAGAAGATATGATCAGGTGAAGATCTCAACCGACCAACAAAGAAGATCTTACAAAGATCCTTAACCGAAAAGCACGAAGATTCTCTCATCTGGATTTAAAGATTGTTACAACAATTAACGAAAAGATTAAGGAGCCGAGAGATCAACGTGTTCTCAAGAGATGAAGATCTACAACGTCTATCCCATCTTAACCTGGAAGCGATCTTCATGGAGAAGAAGAATTATCTTCGAACGGTCATCTCTCCAACGGATAGAAGACCTCTCCATACAAGATTTTAAATGAAGATGGTATTTGAAGAACAAATAACAAAGCCTGCACAAAAATATCTATAGTCTTCAAGCGATTCAAAGTTATCTTCATTTCGAAACATAGTTTTTCTTTCTCTCCTTCTAAAAAGCTTTATCCCCTAGAGAGAGATAAAACTCCAGAGCTCCATTGGCATATCTAAAGAGTGTTATACTAGAGTGTGTGTTACTCTACGAAGTAACTAGGCTATTATAGCAAAGTGAAGAGTTGGAGCTAGATCGTAGCATTGGCTACGGTGAGAGAAGAAGGGATTTCTTCTAGTTTGTACCTAGGAATCTTTGAAGTTGATAATAGATAGTTAGATCCTAAGGCTATGCCCTGGGACAGAGAGTAGGCTATTTAGAGCCGAACTTCGTAAACATATCCTTGTGTCGATCTTTTACATTCCGCACCATATCTTGTTTATTGTGACTAACTTTGTTTTGCAGAAGTTCAAAGTCAAGGTCCTTGAAAGTTGTTTCAAAACCCTTGGAATCAAAGTTTCACAATGAACTGAGATCGACATCAAGACCCTTGAAATTGATTTCAAGGCCTTGAGATTTGTTTTGCGAAAAGTTTCCATACTCTATTCAACCCCCCTTCTAGAGTATCTTTTAACTTTTTATTTCACCTACCGGTTCTTCACATTGTAAGTATTTTTCTCCATCTTGTACTTGAGCTTTCACATTGGGAAAAATGTGAGATTTAAGTATGGGGTGAGGGTACTTGCAATCTTTTCATATGTCACACGTTTATTTCCTTTGCATTGCAAATTCTATTTCGGGTTTGTAATAACTCTTGTCACACGTTTCTTTTGGACATTGCATTGCATTTCATCTATTTTCGAAAATCCAAAAAAAATTGAAATTTTTTAAAATTTATGTGCTTCTAAAAGAGGATATGATCTCAATGATGATAAATCTGTATGTGAATTGACAAAAGAAGACTTGTATGTTGAGATTTAGTTATGGCATATGTGTACTTAAATAATTTATTTGAAAATTATATATGATTTGAATAATTTTCGATGTTTTGATAAAATTGAGAAATAATGGTCGAAACCGCTTAATAAGTTCTTAGACATCATATTGGAATGATTGAGGCGCTTTGATTTTCTTTTCTTTCTTCTTCTTATCCACGTTAAACACCTCATATGTATTATTTGCCTTCCCTTTACCCTTTCCGGGAATTAGGAAGCATGCTAGTGTGAAGTGTGAAGCGTTGTGAACTTGAAGTTGAAAAAGGGTGAAGTGTGTTAACTATAGAAAATATGTTTGGGGACGTCAATTATGATGATGAGTAACTCGGCACCATTCACATAGTCGGGTGTTTGTGTCTTGCCAAAGTCGGATTGAGCGATAGTCCTCACGAGTCATGGTATGTGCATTACAGTTTGAAGCACCTCGAGAAATTGAGGCTTGTTGATCTCCCATGCTTCTGTTATTGTGTACCTCTTTCCATGTTCTCAAAAGTGAAAATAAAATTGAAAAAATTATGAGGAGAAGTTACTTATTTTCGGTGGTTGTAAAGAAGTTCAAAATTGTGGAGTATTATTCCTTATTCCCGGATTTATCACCACATATCCTAATACATTCCCACCCCTTTGACATGTTTCTTTGGCTTGTTACATTGAAAGACCTTGAGACCTTTGTGCACATGTTTAAGGCTTTTATGATTTAGATTTGAATTCTTATGATTGTCTCTACATCCTTTACCATGCATTTAATGTACATTTTTGGATAAAGTGTTCTTGACTTTTCATGCTATGATTTTATTGATACATATATTATCTCCATTTGCCTTGAAACATCACGTTGAGGGTGATCCAAAATTAAGAAGCACATTATAAAAAGAGTTTTTTTATTTATTTTTGGACATCATATAATCCATATCATCTTATATGCTAGATTTGAACCTTTCTTGTGGACAAGCAAGAGGCAAGTATAGGGTATTTTGATGACATGAATTATATGCTATCATATTCATGCATATTACGAGTATATCGCATCAGTTTTACATACATTTGATGAGAATTGTGTGCCTTTAAGTCCATATTCATATTTATTTTGAGAATACACATCTACACATGTTATTTGTGTAATTGTAGGTAAAAACGGTGGAATTTTGGTGCGGAAATGGAGCAATATCGAGCATGAAATTATAAAGGATCAGGAGGAAGCAAAAAAATTAGGAGAATATATGAAAATATATCACAAAAGAAGATAGAAGACGGAACTAAAAGATAACACGCTCAGAAGAAGAAAATCGGGTCAATACTTATAAAAATCGGCCGATTTTATCACAAACCATCCGAGTTCTATCTTGGATCGACTGATTCAGAGTAGGATTGCACACAAGAAGAAAATCGCTTTTTCTTTTATTTTTGGTTATAAATTCAAGGCTTTTTGCACACACCTTTTGGAGCGAACACTCGTCCTTCTCCTTTTCTTTTTCAGCTGGCACCTCGACCGAGACGGATTTCTTCCTCGAGTCGACCGTCTGAGGTGTGGGATCTGTGGTCTTCACACCACTCCTTGTGGTAATCTCCATCACTTGGCCCTTCGGGTTATTCTCCGTCCTTTTGGGAAGCTCCCCTTGATCTCTAGGAACTTTTCCGGTCTTGCTAAATACTTGATTTTTCAAGGCTTTTTGTGCCTTACAAATCGAAGTAACAAAACTCTCCAACCCATTCAGCTTTCCCATCATAGTTTCAATCATCGCTTCAAACTTATCCTTGGGTGGCTGACTTGAACTTGAAGACGGTTCCTGACTTTTCAACGGAATAAATGTAGAAGAAGTAGGTGGAGTTAGAGCATTTTCAGCATGGGAATAAGGGTTACCGGAATTGTTTTGACTGGATCTCCATCTGTTGTAGTTCCAGTTATTGTTGTTGTTGTTGTTGTTGTTGTTGTTGTTGTTGTTGTTGTTGTTGTTGTTGTTGTTGTTGTAGTTAATGTTCCTTCGCCCTTGATAATTTCCTCTTCCCACATAGTCAACGTCTTGCTCCTTTGGCGCTTGAGTTTTTGACTTCAAAACCTCTTTCAAAGACTTAACCTCATTGTTAAGAGTGGTGAGTTGAGCAACACTTGAGGTAGTAAGATTCAGCTCTTGAGCTCCGGATCTTTGACTTCCACCATCAACCCTTCGGTGGGAATATTTCTTAATAGTTAGAGCTTGTTTGTCAACAAACTCCCATGCATCATCAACTCTCATATCCATAAATGTCTCAGTGGAAAGGGATTGGATTTTGAATTGTGTTTCCTCATCCAAACACTTGAAATAAACTTCTAGCAATTCAAGCTTTGAAATCCCACGATGAGGGCAATCCAACAAAAGGTCTTTGAGCATCTCCCATGATTTAAATAAACTCTCGTTGTCTTTCATAACAAAAGCATTTATTGTACCTCTCAACTCCGCTGTTTTTGATGGCAGAAAGAACTTGGTGAGAAACTCTAAAGTCATCTCCTCCTATGTTGATAGGTGATGGAATCACTATCATTTAGGTTAGTTTTTAGAGTCTTTTTATCACATTAGTATCATTTTATGCTACTAACTCCTTGGTCCAGAAGAAGAAGACTAAAAGAAGATAAAAGAGGAGTTATAAGCACTTGGAAGTTGAAGACCATTCAGGAAACAAAGTTTCTGATGCCTCACCGCCCCCGTGGAGCAATGTCACCGCCCCAGCGGGTGACACTACACTCCGGAACGCAGCCTGCACATGAGCCAGCGCCCGGAATGAAGACTGTCACCGCCCCTACGCCCCTCCATGGCGCCCCTGCGGTGACTTGCCATGAAGAAGCGAAGACCAGCGCCCCTGCGCCTCTGCCTGCGTCTCACCCTGCGGAGTTGTGAAGCCAAAGAGTCAATGTCACCGCCCTTGCGTTGACACTAGGGCCGCCCCTGCGGCTCGACATCAGAAGCGACAAAAAGATGAAGAGTCAAGCGTTTGAAGAACATTAAAGATCCGCCCCTGCGGAATTGCCAGGCCGCCCCTGTGGCCACGAAGAACTTCAAGCGTTTCTGCCTTAACCACCCTTGCGTTCCTGAAGGCTGCCCCTGCGGTTCGACGACAGAAACTTTACTCCGGCTATTTGCACCACCTTTATGGCATTAAAGGTGGCTGTTTTGGCCGGTCATTTACTCCCATTTAGTGCCATTTGTAGTATAAATAGACCCATGGCTGATTGCTAGAATCATCCATCATTTTCCCATTTTTATTCTCTCTTTTCTCTTGCTTCCTTCGTAATGAGCATCTAATTTCCTTGCTACATTGGGATGGTTTGAAGTTGCATTATTACTTTGGTTGTAAGTACCTTTTTAATATAAGTTTTTATTCAATAATGCTTTGTGTTTCTTAATCTTCATTTGTCTAATTGCATGTGTTATTATCACTTAAGATTGATCACCTTAGGTTCTAAAGTACATGCAAAGAACTAGGATTATTAGATTCCGGGTTCGGGTCTTTAATCTAGTAGTAACCTTTGGGTATTAACAGGTTGTAATTGCTTAAAGGAAAAGGAACACTAATATAAAGATTAGTTTCATGGTTTTAATCTTATCTTTATATCCCTTAGTCTTTGTTTGAAAGCTAACTTGTGATTTGTTCTTGTAGGTTTACGGAACACTAAACTTGTTAAGTTGTGTTGATTCCGGTTGGCTCAACACATACATATGATCAAGACGGGAACATTACTTGAAAACTTGTAAAAAGGAAGTCACCAAAGTAGTAATCGCATGCTAAGAATCAACCTAGTGTAGATTCACTCATCATCATCCTATTCATTTTATTACTTGCTTTCTAGTTTTGTGTGCATCAATTCATCCAAAACCTCCCTTTTTACTTTGTTCTATAATCAATAATTGTATTTAATAAAAATATCACCAAACTCTCTTGGGTTCGACCCTTACTTAACCGCTATACTTGTTCTAGTGTTAAGTTGGGATTTGTTTTGATAAGATAAAAAAACGACCTAAGAAAAAGTTCTTGCCAAGTTTTGGCGCCGTTGCCGGGGAGTTTAGTTTTATTTTTATTATTGATTATTGGTTTGGACCGTTTTTATGGTTCATACCCATGCTACTAATTCCGTCATTGTTCCTTTTGATACAGAAATTGAGAGGACGCACATCCGGCGACGTAGACAACAACAACTCCAACAAGAGATGGCTAACCGTACCCTTCGCCAACTCACACAACCGAACTTGACCCAACACCCTCTTGCGGTTACTATACTGGCAATAGGGGAAGGAATCAACTTCGAGCTCAAGCCGGGTCCCATTCACTTGCTCCCATCTTTCCATGGGCTAAGTGGAGAAGACCCCATCAAACACCTTGGGAAGATTCATACCGTGTGTATGAGCATGAAGCCGGCCAACATTACCGAAGAGCAAATCAAGATGAGGGCATTCGGTTTCACACTCAAGGATGCGGCGGATGATTGGTATTACCACCTTCCATCCGGGAGCATCGACACTTGGGAGAATCTCCAAAAGGCATTTTTGGAGACATACTTCCCGGCCAAGAAGGAAAATAGCTTGAAAAAAGCTATAAGCAACATCGAGCAAGAGGCGGATGAGACCCTCTATGAGTACTTTGAAAGATTTGCACGCCTCCGATCCAGCTATCCGTTCCATGGATATTCAACTCAGGATCTAGTCTTGTACTTGTACAATGGCTTGCTTGACAACGAAAGGAGGATCGTCGATGCGGCTTGTGGAGGTAACATTCTTAACTCTACCCTTGACCTTGCTTTGGAAAAGATGCAGGATCTAGCGGAAGGAACTTGGAACTTTGGAAGGACTTCTTCCAAGAGAGGAGTTCATGCTGCAAATTCTGGGAAGAGTGAGATTTCCAATGAGCTTATTGAGCTGAAGAAGATGGTAAAGAGATTGACGCTTATGGGAAGCCCACAATAGCTTAAGGCATGTGGAGTTTGTGCTGACCCATATCAACCAACGGACATGTGTCCCCAAGTCCAGGATGACGATGCGGAAGTGAATGTAGTAGGTTATGGACAACCACAACAGCAAAGGCCTAGAAATGATCCTTATGCGCAGAATTTGATGCCAAATTGGCGTGATCAACAAAACTTTCGTTGGAGGGATCAACAAAACCAACAACAGCAGCCCCGATAAGGTAAGTATCAATCAACAAAGGATATGTTGCAAGTTTTAACTAAGCATTTTGCCACTTATGTCCAAATAACAGAATCCAGCATCAAGAACCTTGAAAAACAGGTTGGGCAAATGGTGGAAGCCATAACAAGGATCGAAGCTAGATCCTCCTGAGGATTGCCTTCCCAGACGATTATAAACCCCAAGGAGAATGTTAGTGCCCTAACATTAAGGAGTGGGAAGCAAATTCAACCGAAACCAGCAACAGAATTACAAGACAAACCCTCTGACGAGTTTGCCGCACCCACACCCGCCCCTGCGGCTGCAACTACGCCCAGCTCTGAGCAGATGCCGCCCCTGCGGTTGGATGTCTCCGCCCCTGCGGTGAAAGCCCCTGAGCCGCCCCTGCGCCTGCAATCTGGCGCCCCAGTGGAAAACTCGACAGAGAGTTCTGTTGAGAAGGATATTTACATCCGACCTGAGTTCCCACCACTGTACTCTGAGAAACCACCAACTCTTTTCCCCGAGGTACTAAAGGAGATAAGGATAATCGAGGACAAGGATCTCTTTGAGACCTTCTCCAAATGCGAGGTAATCATTGCTCTCCTTAAGTTAATGAAGAGTATTCCTAAATATGCTCGTTTCTTGTAGGAACTTTGCACCATCAAGAGGAATCAAAAGTTGAAGGGGAAACAAAAAGTGCAAGTGAGCGAGCATGTATCCGCCGTTTTCCAATGCAGAATGCCCAAGAAATGCAGAGATCCGGGCATGGTAAGCATTCCTTGTGTTATAGGGGAAACCCATTTTGACAAAGCGAGGCTTGACCTTGGTGCTTCTATAAATGTCTTGCCATATTCTATTTATAAATCACTTGGCCTTGGGCCATTAACGGAAATTAGGATTGTAGTACAACTTGTTGATAGATCTAATGTGTACCCGAAAGGGATAATTGAAGATGTATTAGTAATGGTAGACAACCTAATTTTTCCTGCTGATTTCTTCGTAATGAACATGGAAAATGATTCGCATGCGGCACCGATATTGTTAGGTAGACCATTCCTGAAAACTGCTAGGACTAAAATTGATTATGTTAGTGGAAAACTAACCACGGAGTTTGATGGTGAAGTTGTAGAATTTGACATCTTTGATGCAATGAAATTTCCTAGTGATGATCATTCTTTATGTGCTATTGACATTGTTGAACCTTGTATCCAAGATGTGTTTGATATTTCTGACATTGACGAATTGAAAAATATAATTGAGCATAACATTGATGATTACAATTCAAAATATGCATTAACGTCCAGCATGAAAGAGGTCCTAGCCCAATTGGATGGGCATAAGAGGTTACCTATCTCCACTTTGGCCATTGGGCCCACTTTACTAACCCCAAGTGAGAAGCTTGCTCCATCTATAGTGCAGGCACTGGAAATAGAGTTGAAAGACCTTCCATCCCACCTCAAGTACGTTTTCCTTGGAGACAACAATACCTTGCATGCATAAAGTCTTACTTGAGGAGGAAGCAAAACCATCTAGGCAACCTCAACGAAGGTTGAATCCGCCGATGATAGATGTGGTCATGAAGGAGGTGTTGAAGCTCCTCCAAGCGGATATGATCTTTCCTATTTTGGATAGAACTTGGGTTAGTCCAACCTAAGTGGTTCCGAAGAAAGGGGGTTTCACAATGGTAGAAAATCAACATGGAGAAATGGTTCCGAGTAAAACGCAAAGCGGATGGAGAGTTTGCATTGACTACCGCAAACTAAACAAGGTAACACGTAAAGACCATTTCCCATTGCCTTTTATCGACCAAATGTTGGAACGTCTTGCAGGTCATCCATACTATTGCTTTCTGGACGGATATTCGGGCTACTTCCAAATAGCCATTGTGTCGGAAGATCAAGAAAAGATGACGTTCACTTGCCCATTTGGCACTTTTGCGTACCGCAGAATGCCATTTGGACTTTGCAATGCCCCCGGCACCTTCCAACGGTGCATGATATGTATTTTCTCCGAATACATAGAAAATTTTATTGAAGTCTTCATGGATGACTTCACCGTCCATGGAGACAATTTTGATGCATTATTAGGACATTTGAAACTCGTTCTTGAAAAATGTGCGGAAACCAATTTAGTTCTTAATTCGGAAAAATGCCATTTCATGGTAGAACAAGGAATAGTGCTAGGACATGTAATATCCTCAAAAGGGATAGAGGTAGATAAGGCAAAGGTTGATCTAATTCAAAGTTTACCTTATCCTACTAACATTCGGGAAATCCGATCTTTTCTTGGTCTTGCAGGTTTTTACCGACGGTTCATAAAAGACTTCTCAAAGATCTCAGCACCCTTATGTGAATTGCTCAAGAAAGACGTCACCTTTATAGTGGATGAGAGCTGCAAGAAAGCTTTCGATACTTTGAAGGCATGTCTCACTAGCGCACCAATCATCCGTTTTCCGGATTGGGAAAAACCTTTCGAAATCATGTGTGACGCTAACGACTACGCTGTAGGAGCTGTCTTAGGATAGAAGGATGGACGAGCCTCACACGTGATCCATTATGCGTCTATGACACTCAATGGAGCGCAAAGGAATTACTCTACCACCGAGAACGACATGCTAGCGGTGGTTTTTTCTCTTGAGAAATTCAGACAGAACCTTCTTGGAGTAAAGGTGTTAGCATGAAATATTGTGATATTTTAGGCACGTTTTCTAAGTGTATTTGATCCAAATTGATAGTCATTGATTGAGCATTGATGCATTTGTGAGCTATTTTGTCTATAATGTCGATATAGAGATCTACTCAAGCTTTATGTTGATTATAGGTGATTAAGAGCTATTTCCGAACGGAATGGAGCAAGGATGGGTTTGATTGAGCATGTCCATGAATTGAGGACATTCCTAGGAGCTAAAGAGTGCCAATTTGAAGGATGCACGAGGCTAAGGAAGAATCACGTTCTTGCCCTAAACCACGCTCTAAAATACGGCCGTACTACTTTCCACGTTCAAGTCCACGGCCGTGGAACCATGGCAAGGGAAGCGTGGTTCATTCCAGCAACTTCTACGGCCGTGGAGAAGTTGGTTCAAACCGTGTTGATTTCCACGCTCTAAATTACGGCCGTGGAACCCTTCCACGACCGTGATCTTGGCGATCTTTTTCGCCACACTTTAAGCCACGATCTCCTACGCGATTGGGCCGGGCCGATATTTTATCTTACACTATAAAAGGACGGACGAAAGGAGATTCCGTCACCTTCGCTTACGCATAGACGCATCTTACACTTGCTCTTGGAATTGCCCTAATTTCGCATTTGGCGGAGATTGTGTTTGAGATATTTTTGGCGCGTTGCTATTGTGATTTCCGGATTGACGGAAGATCGAAGATTCGGAAGATTGTTCGCAAGGAGATTTCGCTTCTTGCTTAGGTTTGAATTAGAAGACGGATTGACATCCCGTTCTTCCTTCTTATCTAACATTTGTGATTTTTTGTTTTATTCCGAATCTAGTAACGATTATTGTTCTTGATTGTGACTTTGAGATTGATTTGATAGTTATTGAAGGTTTTCGGAAGTTTTCATCTTTCATTCTTTTAAACCTTGAATTTGATATCAATATGACTATTGTTGGCTAAAAACCCTTAACAATTCTAAGGTGAAGGGTTGATAGTTGTGGCTTAGATGATGATAGATCGATCGTAAACAGATTGGATCTTGAGAGTTAGAGAGAATCGACGACAACCCTAATCCACTGTCTGTTCTCGAGCTTCCACGGCCGTGGAACTCAAGAACTAGCCGTAATTTTGTGTTAAGTTACGAACTTGCTTTTAGTTTAATCCAAAATTAAAGATTTGCTTTAACTTAGTTTAGGCTTGCCTTTTCTAGGTGGTAGTGAAGCCTCAACAACCTCTACCTCGATTGTGAGTGTCACAACCTTAATCGGTTTAGTTAGTCTTGATCCTTGGATTACAAGTTTGGATATTTGATATTAATTCTTACCTTTGGAACCTTTCTATATTGAAGCCTCAACAACCTTTACAGAGAGTGTCTTGTAGGTGGGTTATATAAAGTTTTTGGAACTTCACCGTACGAATACCTTACATTAGCATACCTTTGCATATCCTAACTCTGTCCTTATATCATTAGTATATCTTGAATCGATTGCCACAGCTGGATACTTGGATCTTTAGGATTGTTGTTTTCCCAATACTTGAAAAGCTTCTTACATTTACTCGCTTGATAACCTATAATTGAATTTGTTCCCCCAAAATCCCTATGTTCGATACTCTGGAATTCTTGCTTAACTATATCGATCCGTACACTGCGGGTTCGCTTGCTTGATTTCTAGTTTTACATTTAAAGCTTATTTGCACGCACGCTAAGTGGCGAACAAGTTTTTGGCGCCGTTGCCGGGGATTTGGTCTAGGCCGAATTCGGTTTTCGGTTGTCAAGCTTGGGAGCTTCTCCCTTGTTATTTGATATCTCTTTGAGTGCATGCGCAGGTCTAGGAACACCGGAGACCTCTTGCCTCTTGATCAAGAGCTTGAGAGGACTTTAAGGCAAAAGCGTAAGGAAAAGAAGATGGCTGAAGGAAACGAACGTGATCTTCAATCGGAGTTAGCGGAGAAAGAAGCTCAACTCCAATGGAATGAGAAGATTCGCCGAGATGAAATGGATCGTCATCAATCTTAAGTTGACGATCTAAAAGATATGATGTTCCAGATGAGGATAGAACTAAGCAACCTTAAGAATAAGGGGAGCAAGAAATCCTCAAGGAGATCCTTAAGGTCGAATAGGGGTCATTCATCCGCTGATGATAGCGACTCCTCCATGCCACCGCTAGAGGAAATTGATCCCACAATCAATGTGAATCCATTCCATCCACGGGCAGTTGCTAATCGCCGTGTTCCACCTAGGAATGCAAGGATCGAACGTGTGGATGAGGAGCCAAGAACTCTTGGCCAAAGGATGGATCCAACGCAGCAACCACGCCGTTTAGGTGTGAACTTTGATGCTGATGATGCACAAGGGTTTAGCTTCAACCCTCAAGTTATTACTCTTGTTCGCCAAAACCAATTTGGCGGAACTAGCGCTGAATCTCCACACCAACACTTGCAAAACTTTGAGTGTATGATGGAGACAATGAGGCCGAAGAACGCGACTACCAACAACTATAAGCTCAAGCCTTTCTTCTTCTCCTTGAAGGGGAAAGCATTGTCTTGGTACCAAGCTCTTCCTAGTGGGAAACTAGACACGTGGGAAGACCTTTCCGCGGAGTTCCTCACTAAGTTCTTTCCGCCATCCAAAACGGCGGAACTTAGAGGTAAGATTAATGCATTTTCCATGAGATCTAACAAAAGTTTGTTCCAATCCTGGGAAAGGTTTCAGGATTTGTTATTGGATTGCCCTCATCATGGCATATCCAAACTTGCATTGCTGGAGATATACTACAAGGGGCTAGATGTGGAGACACAATTTAAGCTCCAATCCCTCTCATGTGGAACATTCATGGACATGAGGGAAGATGACGCTTGGGACTTCATTGAGAAGCAAGCAAGAGTCATAGAGAAGTATTCCCACCGGAAAGTTGAGGGAAATCGTGTGGAACAAGGAGCAAAGCTCACACATGAAGCTCAAAATCAGATTTTCTCCCTCAACAATGAGATCAAAGTGTTGAAGGAGGCTATCAAGACCAACTTTCCAAAGCAACAAGGAAAGGATGTTGGCTACTTGGGCAACAACAACAATGGTGGTGAGAATACAAACCGCAACAATAATAACTGGAACAACAACCGGAACAATTGGAATGGCAACAACAACAACCGGAACAATAATTGGAACAACAATAGGGGTTCAAACAACAACAATTGGCGCTCCAATCAACAAAACTCCGGTAACTCTTATCCTTCCAATTCGAATTCACTAACTCCACCTTCCTCTTCCTCTACTCCTTTGAAAAGCCAGGGGCAAACATCTAATAGAGGAAACACTTCGGGGAAGGAGAAGCCCGATCCCATGTTAGAAACGATTTTGGGAAAGCTTCAAGGTTTGGAGAACCGCATCATTAAGGTTGATGATCAAATTTCTAAGGTTGATAAAGCCCAAAATGTTTTAGAAAACCAAATGTTCAGCCATGCGGTGGAAGTTCCTAGGAATCAAGGGAAACTTCCAGGAAAGACGGAGGACAACCCTAAGGGAAGGGTGATGGCAATCACAACTAGGAGCGGAGTGACTACCACCGATCCGCAACCTAAGTTTGTTGAAGTCCCCGTTGAGAAAGACAAAGAGAAGGGGAAGGAGAAGGAAGATGTCTACGTTCCTCCTCCAGCTTACAAACCTCCCCTACCATTCCCTCAATCTAGAGCGAGAGCGCGCCTAGATAAACAATTTGGTAAGTTTATAGAACTCATGAGCAAGCTGCATATTAATATACCCTTCATTGATGCTATTGTAGGTATGCCGGCTTATGGCAAGTTCTTAAAGGAGCTCCTCTCCAACAAGAGGAAGCTAGAAGATTTTGGAGAGGTTAAGATGAGTTCGGATTCTTCGGATCTCATCAAGACCATGAAGGAGAAAATGCCCCCAAAGCTAAAGGATCCGGGGTCATTTTGTATTCCCATAGGAGTGGGAGACGTCACATACGATGCATTATGTGACTTAGGAGCAAGTGTGAGCATCATACCACTTGCATTATGTAGGAAGATCGGTTTAGGCGACCCTAAACCGGTGAAGATGACGTTGTACATGGCGGATCGATCCATCACTCGCCCCGTCGGTAATGTAGAAGACGTCCCAGTCAAGCTAGGTAAATTCTTTATTCCCATTGATTTTGTTGTGCTTGACATTCCTGCAGATAGTCCGGTCCCGATCATACTCGGGAGACCGTTTCTTGCAACTTCTGGCTGCATAGTCGATTGCAAGAATGCTAGACTCGCCTTTGACATAGGAGAGGAGAAGGTAGAGTTCGTTCTTTCTACTCTAGTGAAGGAGCCAATCTTTGATGAGGATATATTCAATATCCAAGATGAAGAGGGGTTGTCTAGAGAAGAGGTAAGTGCTATTCTCTTCAAAGACCCTTTGCAAAAGGTTATTACTATGAGTCTAACGAATGTAGGGGAAGATGAGGAGTGCAATGAGGCAATTGAAGCCTTAGAAGCACAAGAAGAGGTAAATGAAGAGGAATTTGAGAAGCTCCACGACGAGGCAGAAAACGTGAGAATCCACGGCCATACACTATATTCCACGGCTGTGGATTACACAACCCAAAGCGTGGCTCACTCCAGAGGGTTACACGGTCGTGGAGGAGGCAGAGCAACCGTAACCACCTTCCACGCCCTAAACCACGGCCGTGGAAGATGTATGGAAACCGTGATTCAGGCCGTGGAAGAAGGTGATCGTGCCACTTTTTCAACTTCTTTTGATTCTTCTCCCACACCTTCTACACCCTTAGACACTTCTAAGGAGGCGTCGGATGCTCCTCAAGAGCCATTAGAAGCTCCGAAAGCAATGGAATTGAAACAACTACCTACACATCTAAGGTACGCTTTTCTAGGACCTAACTCTACTTATCCAGTTATTGTTAGTTCCGATCTAACCATAGATGAACATTGTAAGCTTATGGTCGTCCTTAGGAAACATAGGAAAGCTTTAGGTTATACTATAGAAGACTTACTAGGAATCAAACCCTCCCTATGCATGCATAAAATATTAATGGAGGAAGACTTTAGGACTTCAAGACAACCTCAAAGGCGGTTGAATCCGACCATGAAGGACGTTGTCAAGAAGGAAATTATTAAACTCCTTGATGCAGGTATCATCTATCCTATCTCCGATAGTAAGTGGGTGAGTCCGGTTCAAGTAGTTCCAAAGAAGGGAGGAATGACGGTCATCACCAACAAGAATAACGAACTCATTCCTACCCGAACCGTAACGGGATGGCGGATGTGCATAGACTACCGCAAGCTTAGTAACGCGACGAGGAAGGATCACTTCCCACTACCCTTCATCGATCAAATGCTTGAAAGGTTAGCGCAACATTCGCACTTTTGCTATCTTGACGGTTATAGTGGTTTCTTTCAGATTCCGATACACCCGGATGATCAGGAGAAGACCACATTCACGTGCCCATGGGGTACATTCGCTTATAGGAGAATGCCGTTCGGGCTTTGCAACGCCCTAGCCACCTTTCAAAGGTGCATGATGGCCATCTTCTCCGAATACATTGAGGAAATCATGAAGGTCTTCATGGATGACTTCTCCGTATACGGTTCCTCTTTTGACAATTGCCTTTCTAACATTGCTCTTGTTTTACAAAGGTGTGAAGACACTAACCTAGTTCTTAATTGGGAGAAGTGCCAATTTATGGTAAAGGAAGGAATTGTATTAGGACACCTAATCTCTAGTAGAGGGATAGAGGTGGATAAGGCGAAAATAGAGACTATAGAGAAGCTTCCTCCCCCAACTTCGGTGAAAGGGATAAGAAGTTTCCTAGGACATGTTGGATTCTATAGACGCTTCATTAAGGATTTCTCTAAAATATCAAAACCGCTAACTAATCTATTGATGAAAGATGCAGTTTTTGAATTTTCGCAGGAATGCTTGGATGCATTTAACATGATTCGGCAAGCTCTAATTTCAGCACCTATTATCCAACCTCCGGATTGGACTCTTCCCTTTGAGGTTATGTGCGACGCTAATGACGTAGCTATAGGAGCTGTTCTTGGACAACGAAAGGAAGGGCGAACCCATGCCATATACTATGCTAGCAAGACGCTAGATGAAGCGCAGCTCAACTACGCCACTACGGAAAAGGAATTTTTAGCCATTGTTTATGCTATTGACAAGTTTCGCTCTTATCTTGTAGGTGCAAAGGTGATTGTCTATACGGATCATGCTGCGATCCGGTACCTCCTTGCAAAGAAGGATGCGAAGCCAAGGCTAATTAGATGGATTCTTCTCCTACAAGAATTCGATCTAGAGATCCGCGACAAGAAGGGTTCGGAAAATTCTGTTGCGGATCATCTGAGTCGCGTAACACATCTAGAGGACGACCACTTACCTATAGATGACTCCTTTCCGGACGAACACCTACACATTATTGAGGAGTGCATCGATGTGATCTCCAAAGGTAACGAACCATGGTTTGCTGATTTTGTTAACTATATGGTTTGTCAAGAGATACCACCCGGACTATCCTACACACAAAGAAAGAAGTTCTTTAAGGATGTCCGGGAATACTTTTGGAATGAACCTCTCCTCTTCAAGAGAGGTCCGGATGGCATCATTCGGCGATGTGTGCCGGAAGATGAGATGCAAAGTGTCATCCGCCATTGTCATTCACTACCTTGTGGAGGACACGCTAGTTCAAACAAGACTAGCGCTAAGGTATTGCAATCTGGATTTTTTTCGCCTACTTTATTTTGAGATGTGCAATCCTTTGTTTCTTGCTGCGATGCTTGTCAAAGAACAAGTAATATCTCTAGGAGGAATGAGATGCCTCTCAATAACATCCAAGAGGTGGAGATTTTCGACGTTTGGGGAGTAGACTTTATGGGACCGTTCCCATCATCTTGTGGAAACCAATACATACTCTTGGCGATGGATTATGTTTCTAGATGGGTTGAAGCTATTGCCTCTCCCACCAATGATGCCATGGTGGTGGTTAAGTTCTTTAACAAAAACATCTTCCCACGATTTGGGACACCAAGGACTATCATTAGTGATAGAGGTTCTCACTTCATTGCCCGGCGCTTTAAAGCTCTTCTAGCTAAGTATGTGGTTACTCACAAGATCGCCACCCCTTATCATCCACAAACTAGTGGACAAGTTGAGATCTCAAATAGGGAGATCAAAGGAATCCTAGAGAAGACGGTTTCAAGGACTAGGAAGGATTGGTCCTTGAAGCTTGATGATGCATTATGGGCGTACCGGACTGCGTACAAGACTCCCATAGGAACCACACCATACAACCTTGTGTATGGGAAGTCTTGTCACTTACCGGTAGAGTTGGAGCACAAGGCGTTTTGGGCTATCAAATGGTTGAATTTCAGGATGAAGGAAGCGGGAGAGAAGCGTCTCTTGAACCTTAATGAACTTGAAGAACTCCGCTTGAACGCCTATGAGAACGCCAAGATTTATAAGGAGAGAGCAAAGCGTTGGCATGATAAGCATATCATTCGAAAGGACTTCAAAGAAGGAGATCAAGTTCTCCTCTTCAATTCAAGGCTTCGTCTCTTTCCAGGTAAGCTTAAATCTCGTTGGACCGGACCTTTTCTAATCAAACGTATTTTTCCCCATGGTGCAGTTGAAGTATGGGGTGAAGCGGGCGGAAGCTTGAAGGTGAACGGTCAACGACTCAAGAAGTATACGCCGGAACTCCAAGCTGAAGAGTTCGCGCCCACCACACTCGAATAAGTGCGAATCTGGTCTAGCTACGGACCTTAAACAAAGCGCTTCTTGGGAGGCAACCCAAGGTATTGCATTTATGTTTTTATTTTCGATTCATAGTTTAGCTTAGTTTAGACGTTTTTGCTTGTTTTGCCTTCGATTCCTTCCGGTATGTTCGTGTTTTTGGATGTAGGAACAGTGGAAAAGGAAAAGGGAAGAATAATTTTGAATAAAAGTGACGAAACTTGGACTTTGGAGCATTACAGAGAGTTCCACGGCCTAAACCACGGTCGTGACAGCTACAGTGACCGTAATTACCAAAAGCCTTTGAAAAATCACCAAAACCACGGTTCCGTACATTTCCACGGCCGTGGAACCTCCCGATAGACCGTGGTTTTCGAAAATTTTGCCGGCCACTATATAAACCACGTTCTTCACAAAAACACACCAAAAACCCAATTCCACGACCCTCTTCGCCGATTCCACGCCCTTCACCTCAAATCTCCGTTCGTTAATCGTTTTCAACGATTCTTCGTTCCAAACTGAAGCAAATTCGACCACCAACAAGATCCAAGCAACGAATCGAGCAGCAAATCACCAAGGAACGCAGAATTCGGATTTTAAAATCCGAAACCTAGGTTTTTTTTCGCTCTTCTCTATCTTCGTCAATTTGGGTTCGTTTTTGCTAGAAATTATAGGAGAACTGATTGAAATTGGAAGGAATCAAACTAGGGCTGCCTAATTGCTGAGTTTGAGTGTTGTTTGCTGAATTTTGCGAAAGAACGAGACGAATCACGGTCTCTGTCAATTCCACGGCCGTGGAACACCAAGAACAGACCGTGGTTTTGAACAGAGATGGATTTTGTGAGAAGAGTTTCTGGGAGGATTAAGGAGAAGAAGAATGGGCAGGACAAGAACAAAAAGAGGAAGGGTAATCCCTCTTCCTCTTCATCCTCTAGAGCACCACCACCTTCCTCCCCTTCACCTCCATCATCACCTTCATCACCAGCACCTCCTAGCCCTAGAGTACCTACCATTCACGAGGATCATCTCGATGCACTCGAGAGGATCCATAAGAGGGCAGTTATCGGACCTAGGTACCTTTTGTTGGAGGATCTAGCTCCTCTTAACATCATAGATGACCTTACTTGGCTCTTGGATAGAGCCGGACTTGTTGTCTTCTCGGCTATCCGAGAGGACGCTTATGAGGAGATCACGAGAGAGGTTGTGACGTCGTTTGAGCACAGCCATGTGGATAGGACCGTTTCTTTCCGTCTTATGGAAAGAAACTATGATTTTACCATCCGAGAGTTTGGAGCCTTCTTTGGGTTCCAAGAGACCATCAATGGTCGTTTTTTAGTGGCGTTTACGCCAAAGATTTTTGGGAGGAGGTTGCTATGATTTACGCCAGCGAGGACCGCTGGCAACCAGCTGACACCAAGGCTAAGTTGATGTACCACTTAGCCTTGAAGATTGCTCACCGTGTTCTTTCTGAGTGTCTCTTCCCCAGGACGGAGACACCTCAGAAGATCAAGACGGATGAGCTCTTCCTTCTGTACTCTATGCTGTATGGGCGCCCTGCTGACTGCGCCACCCTCTTAGCTGCTACGATGAGCAAGCTTAAGAACAAGAGGGCGGGCAAATTCGGATATGGTGGGATAGTCACCCACCTTGCTAGGATATTGGGGGTTGATTTTTCTGCATGCACACGCATACCAACTGTACCCCTAGGACTCCAGGCCTTCATGACTAGAGGCCTTATCTTCCCTACCCATAGAGGTCCGCCTTACGCAGCTATGCCTTGGGAGAGCAGGACAGGGAGGGGTATTGAGTGGCTCCCGGAGTACTCCATTATGGCTGGACGCCATAATTGGAAGGCTACGTTCGCAGCTATGCATGCGAACAGGATTGCAGCTCCTCCATATGTCCCACCACCGCCCGTAGTTGAGTGGGAGGAGATGAGGGATCAGTATGAGGGAGGAGGAGGAGCAGAGCAGGAGTTTGGCACGTTTCCGGATCAGCCGGACATTGCTTCTGATGTGCCTAGATGTTCTCCACGTCCAGCCAGAGCTTCAGGTTCGTCCTCTCGCCGCGCCAGCGTGAGTGAGAGACCCACTTGGATGGAGACGCCTCCTGCATGGTACGGAGTTCCACCTCCATGGTCCGCACAGCAGCCACCAGCACCAACACCGTCAGATGCACCAGGGTGGTACAGTCAGGCTCCGGGATGGTATGAGCAGATGCCTGAGTGGGCCACTAGCCTTTTTGACAAAGTGGGAGCATTGGAGATTCGAGCCGATGCTAGAGATAGACGTATGGATGACCTCGATCACATGATGAGAGACGTCTACCGCCAGCAGTTCGGCCGGCACTACGACTCCAGCTTCTCTCCATTCCTGCCTCCGCCTCCACCGCAGTGATGATTTGCATGACCGATAGTTTCAGCCGCTCCACCGCCATTTTGTGAGTTTCTTTTTCTTTCTTTCTTTTCTTCTTTTCTTTCTTTTATTTGAACATTAGGGACAATGTTTGTTCCAAGTATGGGGTGGGGTGTGACTAAAAGTTTGTAATAACTCTTACTCACTATGATTGCTTCTATCGAGACTACCTTGCATGTTCATTATATTGTTGCACGTTTCATTATTGCATTGCATGAAAAAGAGTTTGAAAAACCCATAAAAATTGAAAAATTTTGAAAATTTTGTGCTTCTAAGGAATTGAGATGATTTCTATGATAATCGCTACTTGTGAATTGAGTTTGATGACAATTGCATGCTTAAACGAATAGTGAATTGAAAAGGAATTGAATGAGTTGATTATGCCTCTTTTACAAGTTTCATAATGTGATGAATGTTACTTAAATCATGTTGAGGAATTGAAGTTGAAATCACACTATAAGTTCTTATACTTCTTGTTGAGATGATTAAGGCAATTCGATTTTTCTTTCTTGTTTCTTTGATCATTTAACCCCTCAATGAAATTATGGCCTCCTTAACCTATCCGGGAATTTGGAGGAGTTGATTGATATTGGCATGTTTGATGTGGGAGGGCCTTGAAAGCAATTATTTGCAATCAAAAGAATAGAAAGAAATTGTAGGTTTGGGGAAGTCAATCATGACGATGAGTAACTCGGCACCATTCACATAGCCGGGTGTTTGTGTCTTGCCAAAGTCGGATTGAGCGATATTCCTAGCGGATTACGGTATGTGCGCTAAGGGTTTGAGGCATCTCATAAAAATTGAGAAACGCCAATCTCCTAGGCTTCGGTTTTTGTGCACCTCTATCCATAACTCCAAAAGTAAAGTCGAGAAATGAAAAGAAGAGAGCGAAGCTCTTTGTTGAAAGTGTTGCGGAAACCGCAAGAGAAGAAGAAAAGAGTAGTTATCCACTTTCCCGGATTCATGCACCACATTCCTTAAAAGTTTCCTTTCCTTTCCACATTCTAGACCTTTTTCTTTGAAAGTCCTTAGGATCAAAAGAATGTTATATGACTTGGTGATCTAAATTGAAGTTCTTTATGATTGATTTTGATAATGTTTGAAGGTTATGATGTTTGTATGGAAGTTTGATTGACTCATGATTTTTCTTTACTCTTTACTCTTTGATTAAGTGTATGAAAGTCTTATAAACGATTGAAGCAAGATTTGAGAATGATCTATTGATTAGAAGGCACATTCGTCAAAAAGAAGTATTGCTTTGAGAAGGTACACATATTTCATCCTAACTCTTGTTTTTAAGGCTTTTGAAAGACCTTGCTTAGGGACAAGCAAGTGGCAAGTATGGGGTTATTTGTTAGCATGAAATATTGTGATATTTTAGGAACATTTTCTAAGTGTATTTGATCCAAATTGATAGTCATTGATTGAGCATTGATGCATTTGTGAGCAAGTTTGTCTATAATGTCGATATAGAGATCTACACAAGCTTTATGTTGATTATAGGTGATTGAGAGCTATTTCCGAACGGAATGGAGCAAGGATGGGTTTGATTGAGCATGTCCATGAATTGAGGACATTCCTAGGAGCTAAAGAGTGCCAATTTGAAGGATGCACGAGGCTAAGGAAGAATCACGTTCTTGCCCTAAACCACGCTCTAAAATACGACCGTACTACTTTCCACGTTCAAGTCCACGGCCGTGGAACCATGACAAGGGAAGCGTGGTTCATTCCGGCAACTTCTACGGCCGTGGAGAAGTTGGTTCAAACCGTTTTGATTTCCACGTTCTAAATTACGGCCGTGGAACCCTTCCACAACCGTGATCTTGGCGAGCTTTTTCGCCACACTTTAAGCCACGATCTCCTACGCGATTGGGCCGGGCCGATATTTTATCTTACACTATAAAAGGACGGACGAAAGGAGATTCCGTCACCTTCGCTTACGCATAGACGCATCTTACACTTGCGCTTAGAATTGCCCTAATTTCGCATTTGGCGGAGATTGTGTTTGAGAGATTTTTGGCGCGTTGCTATTGTGATTTCCGGATTGACGGAAGATCGAAGATTCGGAAAATTGTTCGCAAGGAGATTTTGCTTCTTGCTTAGGTTTGAATTAGAAGACGGATTGACATCCCGTTCTTCCTTCTTATCTAAGATTTGTGATTGTTTGTTTTATTCCGAATCTAGTAACGATTATTGTTCTTGACTGTGACTTTGAGATTGATTTGATAGTTACTGAAGGTTTTCGGAAGTTTTCATCTTTCATTCTTTTAAACCTTGAATTTGATATCAATATGACTATTGTTGGCTAAAAACCCTTAACAATTCTAAGGTGAAGGGTTGATAGTTGTGGCTTAGATGATGATAGATCGATTGTAAACAGATTGGATCCTGAGAGTTAGAGAGAATCGACGACAACCCTAATCCACGGTCTGTTCTTGAGCTTCCACGACCGTGGAACTCAAGAACTAACCGTAATTTTGTGTTAAGTTACGAACTTGCTTTTACTTTAATCCAAAATTAAAGATTTGCTTTAACTTAGTTTAGGCTTGCATTTTCTAGGTGGTAGTGAAGCCTCAACAACCTCTACCTCGATTGTGAGTGTCACAACCTTAATCGGTTTATTTAGTCTTGATCCTTGGATTACAAGTTTGGATATTTGATATTAATTCTTACCTTTGGAACCTTTCTATATTGAAGCCTCAACAACCTTTACAGAGAGTGTCTTGTAGGTGGGTTATATAAGGTTTTTGGAACTTCACCGTACGAATACCTTACATTAGCATACCTTTGCATATCCTAACTCTGTCCTTATATCATTAGTATATCTTGAATCGATTGCCACAGTTGGTTCTCTGGATCTTTAGGATTGTTGTTTTCCCAATACTTGAAAAGCTTCTTACATTTACTCGCTTGATAACCTATAATTGAATTTGTTCCCCCCAAATCCCTGTGTTTGATACTCTGGAATTCTTGCTTAACTATATCGATCCGTACACTGCGGGTTCGCTTTCTTGATTTCTAGTTTTACATTTAAAGCTTATTTGCACGCACGCTAAGTGGCGAACAAAAGGTAATTATTTTTACTGACCATGCAGCTCTTAGGTACCTCATGGCGAAGAAGGAGGCAAAGCCACGATTAATTCGGTGGGTGCTCCTTCTAAGTGAGTTCAACCTAGAGATACGGGACAAGAAGGGGGCTGAGAACCTAGTGGCCGATCATTTGAGCAGGCTAGTGAAGGAAGAGGAAGATCCAACCAAAGGAAAGGAAATAGCTGGAAGTTTTCCAGACGACACCTTCTACACAACCCTCTGTTGTGTAACCGCCCCTGCGGCTCAACCTAGGAGCCCCTGCGGGATTGTCGACAGAGGTTTGTCTTAAGCTCCAATTTTAGCCTTGGTTTGCTGACATTGTGAACTTCATTGTTAGGAATGAGTACCCTCCAGACTTCACCAAGGCACAACGAGAGAAGGTGAAGGCTGAAGCTCGACACTACGTTTGGGACGATCCCTACCTTTGGAAGCATTGTAGTGTCCAAGTAATCCGCCGTTGCATTTCGGATAATGAGGTACAATCTGTCCGAACCTTCTGTCATTCCGAAGCATGTGGGGGGCACTTTGGGGCCAACAAAACTGCAAAAAAAGTTTTGGATGCCGGTTTCTTTTGGTCACACATTTATAGAGACGCTTTTGCGTTTTGCAAAGTGTGTGATAGATGCCAAAGGGTAGGAAACATTTCAAGGAGACATGAAATGCCCCAAACCTTTTTTATATTCTGCGAAATATTTGATGTTTGGGGAATTGATTTCATGGGGCCTTTTCCTACTTCATTTGGGCATACATATATATTACTTGCGGTGGATGCCGGTTTCTTTGGGGCACTTTGGGGAAAACAAAACTGCAAGAAAAGTTTTGGATGCCGGTTTCTTTTGGCCACACATTTTTAGAGACGCTTTTGCGTTTTGTAAAGTGTATGATAGATGCCAAAGGGTAGGAAACATTTCAAGGAGACATAAAATGCCCCAAACCTCTCTTATATTTTGCAAAATATTTGATGTTTGGGGAATTGATTTAATGGAGCCTTTTCCAACTTCATTTGGGCATACATATATATTACTTGCGAGGGACTATGTTTCCAAATGGGTGGAAGAAAAGGCCACCAAAACTGATGATTCAAAAGTGGTTGGAGCTTTCCTTAAGGATAATATTTTTGCAAGATTTGGAATCCCGAAAGCCTTAATCAGTGATAGGGGTACCCATTTCTGCAACAAGATGATCACGGCCCTCCTTAAGAAGTACCACGTCCACGAACGAGTGTCAACAACTTATCATCAACAAACAAATGGCCAAGCTGAGGTATCCAACCGGGAAATCATGACCATCCTAGAAAAGACGGTTTCTCCCGGAAGGAAGGATTGGAGTGCAAGGCTAAATGACGCTCTATGGGCATATCGGACAGCCTACAAGACTCCTATAGGAATGTCACCCTTCAGACTCGTGTTTGGAAAAGCTTGCCACCTTCCAGTGGAGCTTGTGCACAAAGCTTGTGTAATAGGTAGGATTTTCGAATTCTAATTAATGTTGATTAACATAATCAGTGATAGTAATTGACATATAACTCGCGAAGATTGCGTAAGTGTTGAGTATAAGTCCCACCGTTATGTTCCTGGCGTAATTTTGGGCTTATGGTGAAATTTTCACTTTTTCCCCCGAGTAATTATTTTTACCCTCCGCAGTTATTTGGAACATTTGGGAGCTCCAATTAATAAAAATGCAGTTGAGAGAAATGATCAGAACATCGGACATGTCCTAGATATGAAATAACATGGAAAGACAAAATGGCCAAAAGAGTCGCTATTTCGTTTCTTAACGGCTAATAAAGACGGCTTAGGAATACACGTTTTCTGAGGCAATTGTGGAATAATTATCCCTACAATATTCAAGATTTATTGTTCCAATTTCGAGAAGTTTGGAGAAGGGGGTTCAACCCGCCATTGGATCGGTTAAAGGATAATTATCGACTTTGCTAAAGGATAATTATTGACTTCACTATAAATAGCGGAAAACCGTTTTTTAATTCATTTCCTTTCACGTTTCCTCGTAAAAGCTGTGATTTCTCTCAAACTTCAAACTCAGATCTACTCTCCGTTTCTAATCCGATTTCAATTCTGTTTGAGTTTCTGGATTCCTCTCTTCATTCTCTTCATATCGGTACCAAGTTTATGCATTTCCGAGCAGATGAAGACCTGGTCGAGAATATAGGTCACCAGGACAGTTCCGTCGCTCAAATTCCGGTGAATTTGATGTTGTACATGCGTAGCTTGCGTCGTTGTGATTCCGAATCTTCTTTCAGATCGTCAATTGGGTTAGTAACAAATAAGTTATGAATTTATTCGTTTTCCGTACTGCGATTTGGCCTAAATTGACCTTAGGCTTTTCAAAATGGATAATTAGTAATTCCATTATGATCATTACATTATTCTAGTGTTTATGGGTTGTTTGTTTGATGAAATCTGATGGCAAGTAGGTTTAGAAATGGCCTGCGGGCAACACGTTATTCTGGTGAAATTAAAGGTTAATTAATTAAATTAGGATTAAATTTTAGATTGAGGAATACTGATTAGATGCATGCTAGGTGTCAGAATGAGTTAAGGATCATGATGATGTTATGGATATCGGTTATGGCTTTAAGGTTTAGTATGTGTACGAATATGATGAGATGTTATGTTGAGGATATGCCTTAGGCATTTATGAATGTGCTGAGGATCTGAGGTTTACATTTGAGATATAGGTTGGTTGTGGTTAGTGAGACGAGTCTCCTAACCTTTGTAGTATGTGATTGTGTGTGCCTTGCTATTGCAAGCGTTGAATACTTCCCCAAGGGGAAGCTGTGACGTGGTACAGGTTACGAGTATATCAGGTAAGTCCATAGGACTTACTTAGCGTGCAATTGTGGACTGTATGATTGTGATGGTTGTGTGTGTTCATATGATTGTGCATTTATAACCTAAATCGGACTAGGATGACCATTTATTACATTTATTTGGCCCAAGTGTATAATAACGGCGGTAACCACCGGTCTCCGCCTGCTGGTTAGAAGGAGGTGCCTGGAAGCCGGTAACACAGGGGGGGACGAGTGACGATCACCCCCAATGCAAACCCCTGTGTTAACGAGGAAAGGGACGAGGTTCTTTAGGTTCCTCGTGTTACAAAAGAAGTTGAATTAGTAATGGAATAACGTAATGAAAGATAATAAATGAATGTGTGTGGCATTGCATGTATGAGATGTTGATGTGTGGCTGTGCTATTACCTTCATGCTTTTCATTGCTGTAGCTAACGGTTTCATACTGTGTTGTAGATGATCTACAGGTTAGGAAGTCTGCAGGGTGAGACAGATGGTGTGGCCAGCCGATGACTTCTGTACATTAGGATGCATGGGATATGGGATCTTTTGTATCAGATGTTGTGGTTTGATGTTTTGTACTCGGTTCTGATTTTGTAAACTTATTTGATGTATCATATACAACTTTTTTGTATTTGGTTTTAATCTACCTGTGTCTTATTGTAAGATCCAGTGAACTTGTTGTCAAGCTAGGGTCAGGATCCATTGTGAGATCCTAGCCCAATGTGACACTCCAAGTCCCGTGGATTTGGGGTGTTACAGCTTGGTGGGCGGTAAAGAAGTGCAACATGAACGTAGCGGAAGTGGGAGAATTCCGGTCCAATTGCAAGAGTTGGAGGAATTAAGATTAGATGCGTATGTCGATGCCACTGCATACAAAGAAAAAACCAAAGCATGGCATGACCGAAATATTCTCCGGAAGGACTTCAAGGTAGGTAATAAGGTACTTCTCTTTCAATCACGTTTGAAACTTTTAGCAGGTAAGTTGCGTTCAAGGTGGACGGGCCCGTTCGTGATAGCCGAAGTGTACCCTCACGGCGCTGTGGACCTCTATGATCCACAAACGCACAAGGTGTTCAAGGTAACTGGACAAAGGCTAAAGCCCTACCTTAAAGGAGTAAAGAACGATCCAATTGACGAGATGGTGCTGGAGGAGGCCCAATCAGAGAGGTAGAGTCCTTACGTCGAGCCAACAACGTAAAACAAAGGCGCTGCTTGGGAGGCAACCCGAAGGAATAAGAAGAGGAGCCTCAGTCAACCCAACTGCCCCTGCGGCTAAGTGTGTCCGCCCCTGTGGTAACACCCTTGCCCAGCGACCGCCCCCGGCGCTAGGCCTGCGTCTGCAACAAACCGGTCACCGTCCCCGCGGTGACACCCTTACGCCCCTGCGGAGGCCACCCTTGACACGCATCCTCAACACCGCCCCCGACGCTGAGCCTGCGTCCCTCCTCCCCCTTGTCACCTCCCCCGTGGTGACAAGTTGCCGCCCCTGCGGGTTTACCCAAAAAAGAAATAAAATAGAAATCCAAAATTTCCTACACCTACCCCACCAACCCCTCTCTCTCTCCTCACCTACCACTACTCCCTCCTGATCCCTAACTCTCTCAAGATCACGCCCCCTGCGCCCCAAGCTCATGCCCCTGCGCTGCACCACTCCCTCTCCCACCTTCCACTCTCCCAAACCGTAACTCCACAACCCTTTCCCCCTCACACGCTCTCTTCCCTTCCCTGTGAGCACTTCCAGCGGCATCTCCACCCACCAAACGCCACCGGAAAGCACCCCCAGCTCCTCCACCTTTGCAGCAGTCAAGAATCGCCCTCTGCACTTCTCCCGCCCCTGCGCCTGCAAGTTGACGCCCATGTGCCTGGCCGCCCCTAAGCATCCTTCAGCCGCCCCTGCGGAAATAGCAACAGAGGGTTCGTCTCTTTCTCCAATTTCTGAACTTTCTAATTCCCTTACTTGATCACGTGCAAGAAATGTAACCACATAGAAAGTATAAGATGTCCGAGGTAGAAAAGGCTCGGTATACAATTGTGCAAGATCGGGTTGTGTATGCAACTCGGTTTTTGCACGTTCCCACATTGGAGAAGCTTGGCATGCTAGAGAGCATGCAGTCCTTCCTCACTAACGATGGGCTTGGGGATTTTCCAAAGAAGAGTACTCTAACGTATCCCGAGCTCCGCCGCCAATTCATAGCCACCTTCAACATGGAGAAGGAGGATCACGTGTGTGTTGGACTTACCTTCAAGTTCAACAAGAAGAAATACACACTGGATTACTCTCAACTGCAGGAAGCTTTTGGGATGACTCTTTGCGCCTCAGAGAACTGGTGGAAACTCATCCTGACTGTAACACCCCAAATCAGCGGGACTCGGGATGCTACGGGTTGGGACCTCACAATGGGTCCCGAACCTTAACTTGACAACAATTTCACCGGATCTTGCAACAAGGCACAAATAAAGGCCAAAATCGAAATATATTTTTATGCAATGAAAAGAAAATCCGAAAGAATAAAACAAAGGACCTCAACCGAAAATACAACCCCAAAGACTAAACATCCAACATACAATAAAAACAATACTCAAACTCGACTCCACCCAAAACTCAATCCTAAAATGTACGGAACCCGGCTACCCACTTTTCCGGGTCTCTCGGCCGCAATCCTAACCTGCAAGATGATAACACGATTTATGACTTAGGTTTAGGTAATCATTTAGATAGATTTCTCACTCATTCATGCATGGAGTAGCACTAGTTCACGACGTTTTGCACTCAATTCATGTATTTTGTCGAGATAGACGTCTACATGGACTTTTGCATGCTTTGTAGGTATTTTGGGAGATTTACAAGCTTAATCGATACATTCGAGGACCATTCCTCGAGATGACACACTTCCGGACTCGTTAAGGAGCAACATCGGAGCAAAGGAGACCACATAGGACCTAGTTGGTGCATGCCTTGCACCAACTCATGGTCCAATGGTTCAAGAGAAGCCTCTGGAGCAAACCACGGCCGTGGATGTGCTAGTGGAATCTGCCAGGACCACGCTGACACGTGTCCCACGATCTCTTTGATGACTCTTGCTCCTAGTGGGTATTTAAAAGAATCTTGCAGGCTGTAATTGGGATCTCTTCCTCCTTTTTGACCTATCTTCTTCCCCAAAAAAACACTTCACCATTGTTGCCTCTCTTCCAAGCACCCATTGTGGGTGTTCTTGGAAGAGATTAGTGTAGATTCTTGTTTTAGAGTGAGATTAGAGTGGTTTGAGAGAGGAGCCCATTCTTGACAACTTGGATTAGCTCTTGGAGCCTTGTAAGATTTGGTAACCTCTATTCTATGCTTTTAATGTCTTTTCTTTGGATTGTTCTTCATCATTTAACCATGACTTGCAAGCATGCTTTATTTGTGAAGTTTGATCTTGAAATGTATGTTGTTGGCTAAATAGATGTGATTCTAGGGTGAAGGAATGATGTTTATGCTTTGGACTATGATTGTATTGCTTCCATGTTAGCTTAGGATCGATTTGTGATCGAAATCCAAACTCGGAACCAAACCACGGCCTGTTCTTCATGCTTCCACGGCCGTGGTCTTGCATGATCCACCCGTATTTTGCTCTGTTGTTCTTGAATTGATTGAATATGGATGTTTGGATGTAGATGTGTTGAAATCCTAGTGTTTGTTGAGCTTAACCTAACTTAGGTAGACCTAATGTTAGCAACCTAATTGAGGAATGAGACCTACCCGGTGATTTCCCCTCTTAGATACCTAAGATGATGAACTCTAGGTAGTAGTGAGCCTCGCAAGCCGCTATTAGATTGAGTGTGCTAGGATCGTTGCCTAAGACTTGCCCTTTTTTGAGACTTACCCGGTAAGGAGGGGTTTGACCCTTAGGTAGTGATCGGTTTGTGTAGAATTCCATCCCTTAGGCTCTTTGAGACTTACCCGGTGATGAGACCTTAGGAACGGACTAGTGGAGCATGAGACTTACCCGGTAATTGCTCCCATTTGAGAAACACTCAACTCCGAACAACCACAACCTTCCTTTGACCTTTAGAAACATGAGTCCATTGTCATAATCGAATTTCCGAATCTCTAGAATCCGCTTTCTTACCTCTTATCTCTCATCTTTGTTTGTGAGTGTGTTTGCTTATTTGTTGTGTTGAAATATTTGTGGCCCTTGTTTGACCACCAAAAACCAACCAAAAACATTGTGTTTTGCTTTTCCTTTATTTCTCACCTCATCTTAGTTTAGATTTACACTATCTTTGATCATTGAATGACCTGATTTCACCTCAGTCCTTGTATTCGACCTCGGAATACTTTCCTTTCTACAAAACGACCCGTACACTGCGGGTTTCGCTAGGTAGTTTAGGATTTTAGTTCGAGTTTATAAATGTAAAGCTTTTTGTGCTATTTCCTAGCGTGACACAAGACAATCTACAACAATCGGTATAAAACCGTTAGCTCATATTCGAAGCATTAGAATTAATGGGAAAGGCACATACACAAGTAGAACACCGCAAGCACACAACATACTTAAAAGCACACCAATCCGGTTTATTATCTTTATTATTATTAAGTCGTATCCCGTTCTATTTCAACTTAGGTTGTGACACGAGAGTCACCGAAACTCGCGTCGGTCCCTACTTACCGGCATGGAATGGTACTGATGCATCCAACCATCTACCAGCACGGGATACTCGCCGAGAACCTCCTAGCTCTCGAGGGAGCTAGGCCAGTTGTCACCGCCTGTTATCATACACTTGGGCCAAAATAATATAAAGGTCGGTAATCCTAATTCTAGTTTAGTTGTTATAAACAATAAACACACACCACCAAACACACATCAAATCTAACACAAGGAATACGAGCTAAGTAAGTCCGGAGACTTACCTGTCCCTAAGATAAACCCGCAAAATCTCGTACTCAATATCCCACAAGAATGTAACTCATCGCCTAATCAAACAAGGCACACAATCAATAACTAACCAACAAGCTATAAGCCCTCGTATTCCTTGTATTAGCATTGATGTGTGTTTGGTGGTGTGTGTTTATTGTTTATAACAACTAAACCGGAATTAGGATTACCGACCTTTATACTATTTTGGCTCAAGTGTATGATAACGGACGGTGACAACTTGCCTAGCTCCCGCGAGAGCTAGGAGGTTTTCGGCGACTATCCCGTGCTGGTAGACGATCGGATGCATCAGTACCATTCCATGCCGGTAAGTAGGATGCGAGGCGAGTTTCGGTGACTCTCGTGTCACAACCTAAGTTGAATTAGAACGGGATATGACTCAATAATAATAAAGATAATAAACCGGATTGGTGTGCTTTTAAGTATGTTGTGTGCTTGCGGTGTTCTACTTGTGTATGTGCCTTTCCCATTAATTCTAATGCTTCGAATATGAGGTAACGGTTTTATACCAATTGTTGTATATTGTCTTGCAGGTTAGGATTGCGGCCGAGAGACCCGGAAGACTGGGCAGCCGGGTTCCGTACATTTTAGGATTGAGTTTTGGGTGGAGTCGAGTTTGAGTATTGTTTTTATTGTATGTTGTATGGCGTTTAGTCTTTGGGGTTGTATTTTCGGTTGAGGTCCTTTGTTGTATTCTTTCGGGTTTTTCTTTTCATTGCATAAAACTGTATTTCAATTTTGGCCTTTATTTGTGCCTTGTTGCAAGATCCGGTGAAATTGTTGTCAAGTTAAGGGTCGGGACCCATTGTGAGGTCCTAACCCGTAGCATCTCGAGTCCCACGGATTTGGGGTGTTACAAAAGATGGTATCAGAGCTAACCCTGAGTTACGAGTGTGCTTGCCCTACTAGGCGGTCAATCGGCTCGGTGGATGGTCCTTGGCATGATGTGGACGTCAGGAGTTTAAGTGGGGGATATTGTAACATCCCTTAAAAATTGTCATCCCGCATCATTTGAATGGGGATTTGTGATTGGGCATCCATCCAATGCATCCTTTTCGATCTTGACTTATAAGAATGGGTTGCTACCCATGTCAACAAGAATTCTTCTTTTCTAGTGGTAGAGTGAGGACAAATAACTCTGGAGTTAAGTGTGCTCGTGCGGGAGAAATTTCAGAATGGGTGACCTCCTGGGAAGTTTCTGCGCGAGCATGGTTGGCATGGGGACAACGTCCCTAAGACCTTGGGTCTTACACCGACCCCCAACTTATGTGAGTTTTGGCAGGCCGCACAAGATCCGAGTTTCATGTCGGGGGTGACTACTCCAACAAACTCACTCACCCTTGCTTGAGGCTCCTGTCGAAGATCATCATGAGTGTCTTCTGTGGACACAAAGAGGAGAACAAGGACGCCCTCAAGGACCTTCTATTGCTCTACGCTTGCCTTCCAATGAGCGAGAAGGTACCGGATTGGCCGTACCTCTTCCTTACCGCTTTGAAGCGGATTAGGAAGGACGAGCCAAGGGACATTATTGGCGGGGGTATGATCTCTTTAATCTCCCAGCAGGTGATGGACCTTTCAGGACTTAAGGATTGGTTGGAGGCCCCACTCTACACGGAGGGGATGCTTAGAAGGTGCAAGCTCCTCAAGAGGGACGGGGATAACCTTTTTTGGCTTTCATTTGCAGATGGAAGCCACATCACATACCTCCCCCGGCCGCTTCCATTTGGTGATGAGCTCTCCGAGCTATACATCCCGGCCGACCCTTTCGTACCGAGGCGGCCTTAGGTGGCCATTGTGGAGAGACACGCCGCGAGCTCCAACCAGGCTCATTTTGATGACCACATGCCCATTATGGATGATGAGGAGATGCCCACCGCAGTAGTTGATGATGGTCCGGCCCTGGAGAGCCTCCAGGTTCAGATGGCGGCCTTGACTACTCAACATCAGGCATGACAGACTGAGTACCAGCAGACCATGCTTGAGCAGCAACAGGCGTGGGAGTCCAGTTTCGCCACATCCATGACCACCCATTTTGACCGCCGGCAGGATGCTTGGCAGGCGGCTCAGCAGCAACAACGAGAGGCACAGCAGTTGGCTTGTCAAGCTAACTTTGAGACCTCATTTGGCAGCCGGATGGACACTTAGTAGGCCCGCATTGATGAGATCTACCGCCGACAGCAGCACTTCTTCCGACACTTCCCATATCCCCCGGAGGAGGGTCCGGATGGTCCAGTTGGACCATCCCACTAGTGGTATCATCCTTTCACCCTTCTCACATTTATCTTTGCTTCATTGTCTACTTTGAGGGAAAAGTGTGCTTCAAGTATTGGGGAGGGAATATCATTGCATGTACAGTTTGTTTGAGTTATTTTGAGTGTGTTTGCTTTGAGTTTTTATGAGTTGTATTTCAGTTGGAAATTCATATAAAAAAAATAAGAAAAAAAAGACAAGAAAAACCTTGGATAAACCGAAAACCCGAAAGGCTGTTTAGGCAAAAATAAGGTAGTCCGACCAACCGTAGGTTGGTGCAAAAATGGACTTGAGGGATTTGAGGAATTTGTGAGATCACCATGAAAAGAAGAAGAGTGGCAAGGTGAAAACCCGAAAGGGTGCCTTGGCAAAATGAGCGACACCGAGTGTAGGTTTCCCTTCCGACGTTTGGCGGCATAAGAAGGGGAGACATAAGGAGGTTGTCCGGGTAGGTCACTCTTGGAGCGATAAGGATGGTAGCCTTCTCACCCTTTTCTCACATTTTCTCTCATTTTCCTTCTTTTCCTTGGTTTTTCTTTTGTTTCCATTGTCTATGCCTCTTACCCATGCTTCCTGAGGCCTTTGAGTCTAAACTATTGTTATCTGTTTTTCTCGGGACGAGTAAAAGGTCTAAGTAAGGGGAGTTTGATAGGTGATGGAATCACTATCATTTAGGTTAGTTTTTAGAGTCTTTTTATCACATTAGTGTCATTTTATGCTACTAACTCCTTGGTCCAGAAGAAGAAGACTAAAAGAAGATAAAAGAGGAGTTATAAGCACTTGGGAGTTGAAGAACATTCACGAAGCAAAGCTTCTGGTGCCTCACCGCCCCGTGGAGCAATGTCACTGCCCCAACGGGTGACACTACACTCCGGAACACAGCTTGCGCCTTCGCCAGTGCCTGAAATAAAGACTGTCACCGCCCCTGCGCCCCTCCACAACGCCCCTGCAATGACTTGCCATCAAGAAGCGAAGACCAGCGCCCCTGCGCCTCTGCATGCGTCTCAGCCTGCGGAGTTGTGAAGCCAAAGAGTCAGTGTCACCGCCCCTGCGTTAACACTAGGACCGCCCCTGCGGCTCAACATCAGAAGCGACAAAAAGATGAAGAGTCATGCGTTTGAAGAACATTAAAGATCCGCCCCTGCGGAATTGCAAGGCCGCCCTTGCGGCCACGAAGAACTTCAAGCGTTTCTGCCTAAACCGCCCCTGCGGTCTTGAAGTCTGCCCTTGCAGTTCGACGACAGAGACTTTACTCCGGCTGTTTGCACCACCTTTATGGCATTAAAGGTGGTTGTTTTGGCCGGCCATTTACTCCCATTTAGTGCCATTGGTAGTATAAATAGACCCATGGCTTATTGCTAGAATCATCCATCATTTTCCCATTTTTATTCTCTCTTTTCTCTTGCTTCCTTTGTAATGAGCTTCTAGTTTCCTTTCTACATTGGGATGGTTTGAAGCTGTATTATTACTTTGGTTGTAAATATCTTTTTAATAAAAGTTTTTATTCAGTAATGCTTTGTGTTTCTTAATCTTCATTTGTCTAATTGCATGTGTTATTATCACTTAAGATTGATCACCTTAGGTTCTAAAGTAAATGGAAAGAACTAGGATTATTAGATTCCGGGTTCGGGTCTTTAATCTAGGAGTAACCTTTGGGTAATAACGGGTTGTAATTGCTTAATGGAAAAGGAACACAAATATAAAGATTAGTTTAATGGTTTTAATCTCATCTTTATATCCCTTAGTCTTCGTTTTAAAGCTAACTTGTGATTTGTTTTTCTAGGTTTACGGAACACTAAACTTGTTAAGTTGTGTTGATGCCGGTTGGCTCAACACATACATATGATCAAGACGGGAACATTACTTGAAAACTTGTAAAAAGGAACTCACCAAAGTAGTAATCGCATGCTAAGAATCAACCTAGTGTAGATCCACTCATCATCATCCTATTCATTTTATTACTTGCTTTCTAGTTTTGTGTGCATCAATTCATCCAAAACCCCCCTTTTTACTTTGTTCTATAATCAATAATTGAATTTAATAAAAATATCACTAAACTCTCTTGGGTTCGACCATTCCTTAACCGCTATACTTGTTCTAGTGTTAAGTTGGGATTTATTTGTGATAAGATAAAAAACGACCTAAGGAAAAGTTCTTGTCACATGTATTAACTCTTCCGGATGGAAGTGATTGATATCTAGCAAGCGCCTTATCCTTCAAAGAGAAAAAGAAAGGCCACAACTTATAGTTATTATTCTCCACTCTTGTGGGTTTCAAAGTCTCCTTGTCGGATCATAGTAATAATTTGAGGTCGAAACTCATAATCATGATCAGCCGGATCACCTAAATTAACGCCCAGATGGCGTGTTTGTTGAACGGAATCCATCCTTTGACCTAGTGTTTGCGGCTCATCCACAAACTGGTAAACTCTCTCAACTCTCGCCGGAAGGGAGGTGCAGGTGGTGCCACAATGACGGGTACCAGTGGATCAATTACAACTCTAGCATTCCCTGCTCACTCTTCACGCATAACTCGGACGGCCTCCTGTAGCTCGGCCATATTGGCCCGAATTTTGTCCTCTCTAGCGCGTGCATTTGCTCTCTCTTTTATTAGAGCATCATCTCGTAACTTTAGTTGATCTACAGCATCATCTAACTCATCTTGGAGATCTCTATCATCATTCTTCGCAACCATCTTAGCTTCTTTTAGTCTTCTTTTGTATGTATTTTTCTAGTTCAGTATTGTAGCGAACGATTTCTTTAACAGCTCGAGTCCGTCGCATAAACCTAAAAAAGGTCCTGCAAGAGCACTCAAGCAGAATGATCAATAGCAACAAGGTCAACCGCCCTAAGACAACCAAATACCGGCTTAGTCTAAACCAAGTCCCTGACAACGGCGCCAAAAATGTACTGGCTCCTAATTGTGTGCAAAATAAGTCTTAAATATATAACCAAGAATAAAGAAAAAGCTAACCCGCAGTGTACATATCAATTGTAATATTAGCAAATATTCCAAGGTTGATCACGGGGACTATGGTGAAATAAAGCAATGGTATATAACTTTAGGTTGGATATGCAAACTCGAGCAACAAAGAACGATAACATAAGATAATCAGACAAAGGAATGCAAATTCTAGAGATCAAAGTATTTAGTTGTGGTTTTGATTCAAGATTTCTAAGGATAAACACGGACAAAGTTGAGGTTTGCAAAGGGAAGATGTTTCTATGATAGGATTGTAACACCCAATTCCTCAGGACTCGGGGAGCTATGGGCGGAGACCTCACAATGGGTCCCGACCCTTAGCCTGACAATAATTTCACTAGATCTTTCAACAAGACACATATAAAGGCAAAACCGAAATACATTTTTATGCAATGATATGAATCCCAAAAGCATACAAACGAAAGACTCCAGCCCAGTATACAACTCCAAAGACCAACCGTCAAATACATAAAAATATACAATAAACAATATACACAACTCCAACCAAACCCATCCTAAAATGTACGGAACCCCGGCTGCCCACTCTTCCGGATCTCTCGGCCGCATCCCTAACCTGCAAGGCAGGAACAACATCGGTATAAAAAGCGTTAGCTAATATTCAAGGCATTAGAATCATGGTAATGGCACATACACACACATACAGAAATCACACAACATGCATACACTCAAGTCCAGTTTATTATCTTTTCATTAGCGTCATTTCCTTACTAATTCAACTTAGGTTTGTGACACGAGAATCCCCGAAACTCGCCTTTGTCCTCACTTACCAGCAAGGAGTGGTATTGATGCATAAGACCGTCTAACAACCCGGGCTAGTCACAGAGAACCCCGTAGCTCTCCGCAAGAGCTAGGCAGTGTTGTCACCGCCTATTATCATACACTTGGGCCAAATATCAATATATATAAAGTTTGTCTTATTTCCGATTTTGTTGTTATAAAGAAATACCTAAACACACACCACCAATCAGGCATTGATACTAATACAAGGAATATTAGCTAAGTGAACCCGGAGACTTACCTCGCCCTAACGCTAAACTCACACAACACTCTCGCTTCCCTTGGGAAGAAGCCCACAACCTTCTCACAACAAGATACGTATCAACAACTTGCTCATACTCAAGAAGTCTTAGACTTCCACTCTAATGCTCTACGCAAGATCATCTAACTCTCAAGCTAGGACCGCATCCTAGACACCATGATACCAACATCACACTCGACACATGAAAGGATCTCGCAACAACCTAATCTCAAACTAAATCATATACAACAACCAAGAAGGAACAAACTAGCTTAGGAGGTCCAACATGCTCATCACACTTGAATCCAACAAACTACAACAAGCCTTAAGGGCTCCTAGGTTCATAACCACTAGGTGGCATTTACAACTACCCTAGGTCCATCTTAGGCATGCTACTACCATGAAACAACCTCAAAACTAAGAAAAAACAAAGAGGAAGGGAGAAAAAGAGCCTACTGTTGAAGAAACGCAGCCGCAGAAGCAAACTGGCGCGACTGCGGAGAAGCTTTCACCGCCCCTGCGGGTCCTGACGCCGCCCCTATGGTGGCATGTGCCGCCTCTGTGGTGGCCTGGGTCCGCCCCTACGGCTCTGACGTTTCTCCCTCGCGGTCGAACTGCAGAAGCTCGTCTTCTTCGTCTTCGACTGTGAATCCTGAACTTCAAGGGCCTCCTTTTCTTGCTGGGTCTTCTCCAAACATAAACCACAATACCTAAGCTCCTCTCCTCGACCTAATCTTTCTAGGAACACATGAATGCAAAGGAATCCACAAGAAACCTCTTCCAAAGCTTCATCCATAACAATGGAGAAGGAGAGAAGTAAAAGAAGATGTTCTGCAAGGAAGAAGAAGAAGAGAGGGAGGAGGAAAGACTTACCAAACTGAATCCCGTAGCTCTCCACTACTGGACACACTACAAGAGATTCAAGGGGAAAAGATAGAAGAGAGCTCAAGTGAAGAAAGAGGGGAAAAGAGTGACATGAATGAGAAGGAGAAGAGGAGAGAGGGAAACAAGCTAAAAAAGGGGGAGGGGAACAAGGGGTCAGATGACCTTCTTGTCTCCATGTGCTAGAAACCGAAGGGTCCAAAAGCAAAGGCGGGGAACAAGGGGTCGGAACGCGATTTTGGAATAAAACCCGACACTCAGCACCTCGTGCCTATAGGAATTTGAGCCGCGGTTGCGGGAAGGTCGATAACTTGCTCACTAACCGGAATAAAAATTCCGGTTGTCACATCTAATCCCCCTAAAAACAAGTTTCGCCCCAAATACTATCCTCGGTCTCCCACGTAGCCTCCTCGGCTCTTCGTCTTGACCACTGCACTCTCAACATCGGTATCTCCTTCGAACGAAGGCGTCTCGTACTACGCTCCAAAACCGCTATTGGGTGCTCCGCAATCATGCGGTCCGGCTCGACCACTAGGTCCTTGTATCTAACGATGTGCCTCGAGTCGTGCATGTACTTTCCCGATTGATACGCATGAAACATTGGTTTACAACACCAACTTGTAAGCCACTTCCCCAACTCTCGCGAAGATCTCAAAACGATCTGATATATTAGAACTCGACTTTGTTCTCGGTCTTTCTCAATACAACACTTCCATTGTGGTTCTTCTTTGTTTCCCTCTAACAAAGAAGAATAGACTTCCAATTTATACTGTTGGATTTGGTTCTTGTCCAACCAAACTTTGATGTTACGTTTTCTCAATTCTTGCTGCAAGTTCCAAGTAATGAAGGGAGTACTTTACTTCTCATTGCATCTACTAGCGAGACACGATGCTATTACTTTACATCTTTCTTCGCTACTCAATCCAGACCTTGTCTTGGAGAAACACTTGTACACCTCAAACCCCATCATACCTCGAAGCAATTTCATATTAGTTGCACCAATGAATCTCCTCTTAACTCTCAACAACTCTATTGACCGTTTTCATCCTACTATAAACTTTGTTGTCAACGTGAGTAAGTTAACTATCGATGGTGTTACTTGGAGAATCTCTTTACGAATCCGGTAATGACCCGCACATCCTAGAAACTTGCAACTTCTTTCCCATCCCTCGAGGGTTTCCATAAGCGTCCTACCTGTAGGGCGTAATCATGCCTCTAAATAAATCGATTTCCTCTTTCTTACCTTCTAGGACATCCCAACATGTGGGAATCGTTCTTCGTATTTTATATATGCTTGCACCCTTCCTTCGAGTAGGCGTAGGACTTACTTTATTTCCTTACGTAGCATTAATCCGACCGTAAGGGTTTTAACCTTCGTCTTTCATATATTCCCCGTGCTTCTCAAGTCGACATCCAACTTCAAAACTTTGGTCATCTCTACCTCTCATTGGTCACCTAATGCATCTCTTGGCATTCCGAGAACAATTTCCAACCGTACCAGCATGCCTCGTGGAGAACGCTACGTGAAATTCTCCATCTCAAAATCGCTAAAATATCCTGCTCATTTCTTCTCAAGCTAACGTCATAAGCCCAAAGCTTGCCGCGTTACTACTATCCAAGTTCCCCGTTTAATGTCATCGTTAGCATAGCTTCTCCATGTGAGTCCGGAAAACTTTAACTCGGCGTTTTCTCACGATAACATAGCATCCATTTCGTTATTCTAAACATACCAAGCATCTTCTTTATGTATTCCATTTTTGTATGACCACAATAGAAGCCTTACCTTCTTCTTGATTCACTACTTCCTCTTTTTCCGTGGTCAAACTTTAAAACCTCTAATCCGTGTCGTTCTCCCATATGCCAATTCCATGACCTACAAAGGTCGCATAAGGTCATCCAAATCCCTCTCTAAGAGGTCCGCTAGAGTTACTTGCTTTGAACCAATAATCGTTACTCGATTAAGACAATCGTGCTTAGGTTGGCATACGTCCTCACTACTTACATCGAATCACTGGAAATCCTCCAAGCTCTGGTTAACGTTCCTTATATTTTCTGCTTGAGGTTATACCTCCCATCTACAACCCCTCACAGGCAACCCGCACTTATGTGTTCTCGTTCATCACCGATAAGCTTATCTTTGACCTTCTCTAAGGTCATCGACTTACCAATTTTTAATACTTCATGTCACTATTCTCATGAAGGCTACCCTCCTTGGGGTACTCCACCTCAACTCCGTTAGCTCTTTCCCCGTTCCATGCTTTCTTCCTCTTCCCTAAGGTAACCATACTCTTCTCGGCCTTGCGTGCCGTATAACTCACCTTCATAGGCTTAACCATGCCTCATGATATCTTGTAAGTGTGTCTTCTCAAAATTTCTAACATTACTCAGCAACCGCTCACGTTTCTCTTGGTTGTTGTCTTAAGTCTTTCCATAACTAAGCTCCTTGTTACGTCACTTACCTTCTCGGGATCACGTCTACTCACTCTTCCTTCTTCTTGGCCTTTCTTAGCCTTATCATCATAAAGAAAACCGGTCAAGTCCACGTGAATCCCTACCATGCCATTCTTCCCATAACTCTCGTAATGTTGGCACTTCACTTATTGGTACCTCGTAAGCTTAACTTACGGTATCTTAAGTCTGTCGCGAATGGTTCGCTCACTCTTCGCATCTTGACTCCAATGCTTAGGAGCATCTAAAGAAAACTTCACATCTTAATGGAATACCACCTTTAACCTTGCTAGAATGTACCAATCTCCTCCTCGATTTGCATCTTTAGTTGTCCACGCGTATTAAATTCGTTATCTCTATTGGTCTCATTGTCGTTCAATCATGGCTTCTTTAGAACCACTTCTACACCTTAATGTTGCCCCCTATACTTCTATTGCTTCTATCTCCATTTCTCTTAAGTTATCTCGAGTTTTCCTTCCACTTGCTCGTCCTTCATTTATGTCATCTCTAATCCGCCTCTTTGACATCATTTTAAAGGAATCCGAGAATGCTATGGTCTTCGTCAGTATAAAATGCTCAACTCGATACTTGAGCGTACTCCTCCTCGTATGAACGCTATCCCAAGCCAACAACACCGTCTTAAAGGTGATGATATAATACTATCATCTTTTCTATTAGGTCTCATATCTCCATATGCTACTATATATAATAAGTATACGTATACATGACTATATAAGCCCTATGTCCACATCACTCCCAACATACCAAATCCATGAATTCTACTTCACAACACAAGGTCCAAAATGTACTATAGTCCACAGAAATAACTATACATATATATCGAGTCCATCATGCCACTACAATTCACATATACATAACTATATATATACATCTTTTCTAGGGCTCTGATACCATATTGTAACACCCCAATTCCTCACGACTCGGGGCGCTATCGGTGGAGACCTCACAATGGATCCCGACCCTTAGCCTGACAACAATTTCACTGGATCTTACAACAAGACACAAATAAAGGCAAAGCCGAAATACATTTTTATGCAATGATATGAATCCCGAAAGCATCCTAAAATGTACGGAGCCCGACTGCCCACTCTTCCGGATCTCTCGGCCGCATCCCTAACCTGCAAGGCAACTACAACATCGGTATAAAAACTGTTAGCTAATACTCAAGGCATTAGAATCATGGTAATGGCACATGCACACACATACGGAAATCACACAATATGCATACACTCAAGTCCGGTTTATTACCTTTACATTAACTTCATTCCCTTACTAATTCAACTTAGTTTTGTGACACGAGAACCCCCAAAACTCGCCTCTGTCCCCACTTACCGGCAAGGAGTGGTACTGATGCATCTGACCATCTATCTGCCCGGGCTAGTCGCAAAGAACCCCGTAGCTCTCCGCAAGAGCTAGGTAGTGTTGTCACCACCCGTTATCATACACTTGAGCCAAATATCAATATATATAAAGGTCGTCCTATTTCCATTTTTTGTTATAAAGCAATACTAAAACACACACCACCAATCACGTATTGATATTAATACAAGGAATACTAGCTAAGTAAGCCCGGAGCCTTACCTCGTCCCAACGCTAAAATCACACAACACTCTCGTTTTCCTTGGGAAGAAGCCCACAACCTGCTCACAACAAGATACGTATCAATAACTTGCTCATACTCAAGAAGTCTTAGACTTCCACTCTAATGATCTACGAAAGATCATCTAACTCTCAAGCTAGGACCGCATCCTTAACTCTATGATTCCAACATCTCACTCGACACATGAAAAGATCTCACAACATCCCACTCTCTCACTAGATCATACACAACAGCCAAGAAGGAACAAACTAGCTTAGGAGGTCCAACATGCTCATCACACTCGAAACCAACAAACTACAACAAGCCTTAAGGGCTCGTAGGATCACAACCACTAGGTGGCATTTACAACTACCCTAGGTCCATCCTTGGCATGCTTCTACCATGAAACAACCTCATAACTATGGAAGGAACAAAGAGGAAGGGAGAAGAAGAGCCTACTGTTGAAGAAACAGAGCCGCAAAAGAAAACTGGAGCGATTGCGGAGAAGCTGTCACCGCTTCTGCGAGTCCTGGGGCCGCTCTTGCGGTGGTCGGACGTTCTGGCACCACCCCTGCGGTGGCCTAGGTCCGCCCCTACGGCTCTGACGTTTCTCCCTCGCGGTCGAACTGTAGAAGCTCGTCTTCTTCATCTTCGACTGTGAATCCTGAACTTCAAGGGCCTCCTTCTCTTGTTGGGTCTTCTGCAAACATCAACCACGGTACCTAAGCTCCTCTCCTCGACCTAATCTTGCTAGGAACACATGCATGCAAAGGAATCAACAAGAAACCTCTTTTAAAGCTTCATCCATAACAATGGAGAAGGAGAGAAGAAGAAGAAGAAGATGTTCAGCAAGGAAGTAGAAGAGAGGAAGGAGGAAAGACTTACCAAACTGAATCCCACAACTCTCCACTGCTGGCCACACTCCAAGAGATCCAAGGGGAAAAGAGAGAAGAGAGCTCAAGTGAAGGAAGAGGGAAAAATGAGTAACGTGAATGAGAAGGGGAAGAGGAGAGAGGGAAACAAGCTGCAAAAGAGGGAGGAGAACAAGGGGTCAGCTGACCTTCTTGTCTCCTTGGTACTAGACACCGAACGGTCCAAAATAAAAGGAGAGGAACGAGGGGTCGGGAAGTGATTTTGGAATAAAACCCGACACTCAGCACCTCGTGCATGTGGGAAACTAAGCCGCGATTGCGGGATGGTAAAAAACTTGCTCACTAACCAGAATAAAAATTCCGGTCGTCATAGGGATAGATCACCGGGTAAGTCTCACATTCACTATCCCAAACCAAGGATCCAATCACCATGTAAGTCTGAAGTAAAGGTACTATCACTCAAACCAGCAACTCTCAACCTAAGGGAACAAAACTAACAGTCACCGGGTAAGTCTCAGGTTAACTCTCAAAGGTAGGATGAAGGCACACTCAAACCCTCACAAAGAATACACCTTTGTTACATAACACTCATCATCATCGGTAAACAAGTAAATAATGGGTAATACTCTTCCTAGGATTGAATATAAACCAGGAAAGGTGCAACAAGAATAGGATTTGGCTAACTATAACCTAAACTCAAGATCGGACAATACAACAGGCAATCTCGTGCAGTTCTTATCGAACTCGGTCGAGATGACTCCAAGAACAGCTCGAGACGGGTTTCGGTTTAGGGTTAACTCAAGCTTTCAGGCTCCACTCACGATAAAGGTTCATTCTTTCATCGTCTATACCACAACGTTCATCTAATCACCCTAGAATTGCAGGAGTTTTAGCCAACAATCATCAGGTTTAAAGCAATCAAATAATATTCAATCAAGATATCCAAGAACGGGAATAAAACACTCAACAAAGGTTTATAATAATCAAAGATACAAACAAACGAATAGTGTATCAATAATATGTTCCAAAATAATGACAACAATCAACTATCAACTTCCCAAGAAAACTTTACAACTTATCTTCCCTTCTTCCTTGAACTCCAAGTAATCCTTCCTTAGATCCCTTCCCTTCAATCTTCCGTATATCCTATGATCCAAAGATATCCTTGACGTCTCACCGTATCCGAGTGTCAAAAGCCGTCCTTAATGTAATACCCCAAATCCACGGGACTTGGAGTGCTACATTGAGCTAGGATCTCACATTGGATCCTGACCCTAGCGTGACAACAAGTTCACTGGATCTTACAACAAGGCACAAGTAGATTAAAACCAAATACATAAAAGCTGTATGAGATACATCAAAAAAGTTTTCAAACACAAAGCCGAGTACAAAACAACATCCAAAATCACTGATACAAAAGATCCCATATCCCACACAATCCTAATGTACATAAGTCCTCGGCTGGTCACCACATCTGGCTCACTCTGCATTCTTCCTAACCTGCAGATCATCTACAACACGGTATACACCGGCAGCGACAACAAAGAATAAGTATTAAGGTAAGAGCACAAACACACATCAACATCTCATACTTGCAATGCCACACATTCATTTATCATCTTTCAATTAGGTGATTCCATTACTATTTCAACTTATTTTGTAACACGAGGAGCCTTAAGAACCTCGTCCCATCCAACGTAACACAAGAGTTTTGCATGGGGGTGATCATCACTCGTTCCCAGATGTGAGATCATCTTCAGGGCACCTCCTCCTACCCGCAGGCGGAGGCAAGTGGTCACGACCCGTTATAATACACTTGGGCCATTTAATATCATAAATGTCATCCTAGTCCGGTTTAGGTTACAAATTTACAATCATATGAACATACACAACCATCACGATCACACAAACTCAGAACTGAACGCTAAGTAAGTCCTATGGACTTACCTGTAACACTCGTATCCAATACCACGTCACAGCTTCCCCTTGGGGAAGTAATCAACGCCTGCAATAGCAAGGCACATAACATCACATACTGCAAGGGTTAGGAGACTCGTCTCCATAACTAGAACCAACCTACAACCTCAATCTAAACCTCAAGATCATAACATGCTCATAAACGCCTACAACATAACCTCAACATCAACATGAGTGCCTAAGGCACATCTCTATCATACCACTCATCCTAACCAAGCTAGCCTGGCCAACATCTAAGCCAGGGCCAAAGGAACGGAAGGAAGGAAACATACCAACGAGGTATGCCCTGAATGCACCAACAGAAGCAAGAACTCAAGGCTGAACCACAGAGGCGCAAGGGCGGCTCACTCAAGGCGCAGGGGCGGCTCACAGGCAGGCGCAGGGGCTGCCAAGGTCAGGCGCAGGGGTGGCTGTCTGTGTAAAAGGTTGGCCCCGACTTCTCTTCGATCCCTTTCTCGATTCTCATCACTTCTTCATCACACAGCAGCATAACACATACATATATACACATGTATGAACATCAAAACATCCAGGAAAGGATCCACACAAGCTCAGCTTGTGATCCTAAGCTAAAGAAGGATGAAAGAAGCAAGGAAAGAAGAAAGAAAGAAGATGGGGTTGGAGATCTTACCACAACAACCCTAAGCTGCAACTAGGAGCAAACAACACTTCCACAACCTGAACACAACATCAACAACTTTCAGCAACAAGCTCAGGATCATCCAAGCTCAAAAACTCAAACAAATTCTCGAAGCCTTCTCACAAGATCAAAGAAAGATCAAGAAGAGAAGATGAATAAGAAGAAGAACGTAAGGACAGAAATGGAGTTGAAGAGGATGAAGAAACCCTCTCTGAGAAGCAAAGGGATATTTAAAAAGGAAGCCAGCCGCAAAGCACGGGTCAAAGAGTCAATGAAAGCGGCTACACCAACACAGAGCCGTAGGGGCGCCTAGCCGCAGGGGCGGCCGTCCTGGTCCGCTGGGGCGGCTGACAAGGTCAAGGTAAAGCTCAACTATGGCTCACAAGGCTCCTAGGCTCCAACAACTAAGGCTCTTACATGACACCCCCTAAAAACAAGTTTCGTCCCAAAACTTACAAGATCCCAAATCATCTCGAACCCATAAGTCGAGGTATAACTCTAAACAATATCATCAACTCTCAACCAGGCCTATAGGAAGATCATCTCTAGCCAAACACTAACCACATCACACTGGCATGGAGGAAAGCTGTCTCCAACCATAACATACACATAACACTACTACGTGGAGGAACACCGTCTCCACTCACACTATGTCCATCGAAGATAGCATGGAGGAAAGAACCATCTCCAGCTATACCTATCTCGCGGTAGCAAACAGGATCTAACAGATCATAAGCACATATCACATCTAGCACGAAAGCACATCATATCACATAAGCACATAACATAACATGCACTCACCAAGATGACACTAAAATCTACTCGTGGATCCTACTGGTGCATCTATCTCGACGTAGAACTCGGGATAGTTCCTTTGGATACTATCCTCAGTCTCCCATGTAGCCTCATCAGGTCCTTGTCTAGACCACTGTATCCTCGGCATAGGAATGTCCTTCAAACGCAGGCGTCTCACACCTCGCACTAGGACTACAATAGGGTGATCTGCAAAGGTGTGGTCCGGCTCAACCACCAGATCATTATAACTCATAATGTGCCTCGGATCTGGTATGTACTCCCTAAGCTGAGACACATGAAACACAGGATGAACACCCTCTAACCTCGGAGTCAATGCAAATCTGTAGGTTGCTCTCCCAACTCTATCTAGTATCTCAAAAGGACCGACATATCGGGGACTCAACTTCCCCTTTATGCCAAAATGTCTTACGCCTCGCGTCGGAGATACTCTCAACCAAACATGAGCTCCTACCCTGAACTCTATAGGTCGACGCCTCCTATCTGCATACGACTTTTGGAGACTCTGTGCAGCCAGCATTTTTACGCTAAGAACGTGACACGCAAAATCTTAAATTTATAACTCGATATATTTTTCCCTAACTCCTAGCGAACCCACAGTGTATGGGTCGTTTTGTAGTAAGGATAGTATTCCGAGGTCGAACACAAAGACTAAGGTAAAATTGCGTCAATAGTGACTAAGGATAGTGAAGATCTAGGCTAATAAAAGAGAAAGGAATAAAGAAATGAAGATCTCATTGTTTTTGGTTTGGTTTTCTGGTGATCAATCAACGATCACAATTCATGCAATATTAACAAACAACTAATCTAGTAACACAAATGAGTAAACGCAAACACAAGGTAGGTAGTCAAAGATAGAGAAGAGGATTCTTGGGGTTAGAAATTCCGGTTATGGCATAGGACTCAAGCTATCTAATCATTCCTTGGATCAACTATAGTATGTTGGGAGTGGGTGTTTCTAGATTGGGATCAATCACCGGGTAGGTCTCATGGTCCACTAGTCCGTTCCTAAGGTATTATCACCGGGTAAGTCTCAAAGAGCCTAAGGATAGGAATTCTACACAAACCGGATTGTCATCTAGGGATCTAACCTCTCCTTACCGGGTAAGTCTCGGGAAGGCAAGTCCTAAACATCAATCCTAGCACACTCAATTCAATAGCGGCTAGTGAGGCTCACTACTACCTAGAGTTCATCATCTTTGGTACCTAAGAGCAAGAATCACCGGGTAGGTCTCTTCTCACACTTAGTTGCTAACACTAGGTCACCCTAGGGTAAATCTAACTCAACAAACACTAGGATTTCAACAATCTAACAACCTAACACTTAGATTTATCAATTCAGATACGTCAGACAAAAATCACGGCAAGTTCATCAAGTCCACGGTCGTGGAACCCCTTAGAACAGACCGTGATTTTGAACAGAGGCTAGGTTCGAGAAAACAAATCATTCAAGGGTTTGTTTAAGTCTATCCTATCATAGTCCAAGCCATAACCATCATTTCCTTACCCTAGAATCACATCTATTTAGCCAATAATATACATCATCACAATCAAAATCATCAAGCATAAAATCATGGAGTTCAAATCAAAAGAATGAAATGAAAGAGAGATGAAGCAAATAGAACAAGAAAAACTAGCTAAATAAGTGTTAAAAGAGAGACTTACAACGCTTCAAAAGAAGGTTCGAAATCGTTCTTACAACCCTAGAAAACGTTTCCAACAAACTTCACTCTAAAAACTAAGAAATCTAGGAATGGTGTGTTCTTCTCTTCTTCTCCAATGGAAGTCTATCTTCTCCTCCAAGAGTAGCTCCAATCCAATGGTGTGTTGTGTGAGAGTGTGGGAGAGAATGGAATGATGGGGTCTACCCTCAACAGACTATAGGACCACCTCTTATACACCATCAAGGGCAAGGGTCGGTTATGGAGATCGTGGGACAGCTGTCACAGCAGTGCAGTGAGAACCACGGCCTATTTCCACGCCGGTGGAAGTCCTAGTGGTCGTGGTTTTGGTGATTCAGACTTCTATGGATCATCAAGCCACGAGTTGGTACAAGGCATGCACCAACAAGGTCCCATGTGTTCTCCTTTGCTCCTAACTTGCTTCCTAATGGGTCCGGAAGTGTGTCATCACGAGGAACGATCCTCGAATGTATCGATTAAGCTCCAAAAGCTCCCAAAATGCCTACAAAACATGCAAAAGTCGGTGTAGACGTCTATCTCGACAACATACATGAATTAAGTGCAAATCGTCACGAACTAATGTCAAACTATGAATGATTAATGGGAAAACCATCTATATGGATGCCTAATCCTACGTCATAAATCGTGTTATCAAGCATCCTCTCTCTAATTAGCGCTACTCGAGCCATATCATCCTGAATCTGCTCCGGCGCTATCCCACTGATACTACTAGGCTCATCCCATCATAAAGGTCCCATGTTGTTGTATGAGAACTCAACGAGTGGGAGGTAATCAGACCATCCTTGTCCCCAATCCAACACACAGGATCGCATCATATCCTCTAAGGTCTGGATGGTCCTCTTTGACTGACCATCTGTCTGGGGGTGAAACGCAGTCGTGAAGTGTAGAATCATCCCCAAAGCAATCGTGAAGTGTAGAATCGTCCCCAAAGCAGTCTGAATCTGTTGAACACAAAAACCTTAACAACAAGGCTTCAATAACTGAATCAAATATCAAACAAATAAGCGTTCCTTGGATCACAAATCCAACAAGACAATCAAGCAAAAGGGAATCTAAGAAAGTCTTACAAATCCCCTCAAAAGCTATATCCGAACTATCAATCCTTCCTTGATTGATCTTCAATCTTCCTTCCTTCCTTCTAAACTCCGGAAAAATCCCTTAATTGCTGGATGCTCTCAGACCTCTAAGCATTGCCTTGATCCGAAGATGGGTGAATTGTAGAAAATTCAACCCTTATATAGGAGAATTATCTTCCAAAGATAAAATATCTTAAAAAGATAATTTCCTATAAAATATATCCATATCTCCTAAAATAAATATCTTCTTAAGATAATTTTATAGGAAATATCTTAAAAGATAATTTCCTAATAAAAATATATCTTATCTCCTAAAATAAATATCTTCTTAAGATAATTTTATAGGAAATATTTTAAAAGATAATTTCCTAATAAAAATATATCTTATCTCTAAAATAGATCTCCCAAATATATGATCTTCCTTCCAGAAATCCAGCCCAAAAATATAAGATCTCTCCTTCCAAAAATAAAAGATCTCAGCCAAGAATAAACGATCTCGCCGCGTCAGAGTATTCGCCTCGGTCGAGACGCTCCTCGGGATCACCTCGGTCGAGATGATATTGTAGCTGACCGAGGTGACTCTAAACTGAATGTGAAATCTCTCAAATCTGGTTCAAAGTGAATCTTTAATCCATTTCCATGCTTCCTGGATTCTTCCTTAAGCTCCTGAATGTAGCTCCTATGACTCCTTAGATCCTTTAGCTCCATTTTGATGTAAAATGTGCCATTTTACCTACGATTACAACAAAACTTGGTGTAGACCTCGATTCCCATAAAGGTAGATGAAACGACGATATAATCACATAATATACATTCAAACATGCAGATTATTGACGATAAAACGTCTAAACAGGTCCCAAAATATAGACTATAATTCATGCTATCATCCATAAACAGAGAAATCATCCATAAACACTTCCATGATGTTTTCAATATACTCAGAAAAGATAGCCATCATACACCTTTGAAAGGTGGCGGGTGCATTACACAACCCAAATGACATTTTCCTATATGAAAATGTACCCCAAGGAGATGTGAATGTAGTTTTCTCTTGGTCATCAAGGTGGATAGGGATTTGGAAGAATTCACTATAACCATCTAAGTAGCAAAAGTAAAAATGTTGAGCTAATCTCTCTAGAATTTGGTCAATAAAGGGAAGAGGGAAGTGATCTTTCCTAGAGGTCACATTTAGTTTCCTATAGTCTATACACATCCTCCATCCCGTAACCATTCTAGTCGGAATTAGTTCATTATTCTTATTGGTCACTACGGTCATCCCACCCTTCTTAGAAACCACATGCACGGGACTAACCCACTTACTATCCAAAATCGGGAAAATGATTCCCGCATCTAGCAATTTAAGAATCTCTTTCTTCACTACTTCTTTCATGATAGGGTTTAGTCTTCTTTGAGGTTCAATTGAAGGTTTATGATTATCTTCCATCAAGATCTTATGCATGCATAAAGAAGGTTTAATGCCAACTAAATCATCAATGGTATAGCCAATAGTCTTCCTATGCAATCTTAATTCATTCAACAATCTATTCAACTCATCATCATTCAAGCATGCATTAACAATTAGCGGATATGTAGAATTATCACCAAGAAAAGAATACTTAAGATGAGAGGGGAGGGGTTTAAGTTCAAGTTTAGGAGGACATTTATCGATTGTAGACGCTCCATATAATGTAGGTTGAGATGAATCCAAAGCTTTGGAAGACTCCTCAAGGCTCCTTGAAGCTTGATCAACAACTAAGGCAGTTTCTGGAGAAACCACGGGAAAAATCATGGCCTCTGGCACAACCACGGCCGTGGAACTTGCTAAGATAGCATTGTGGAGCACTCCAGAGAGTTCCACGGGACAAACCACGGTCGTGGTTTCCCCTACCTGGCCGTGATTTCTACAGGAATTCAGCACACCTTCGTGTGCTTCAAATTCAGCTCTTGTCTCCTTTTCTAATGCTTCCAAAGTCTTGATTTCTTTATTGCAGGCCTCCTCAACTCCTTCCACCATCAAAATTAAACTAAGAACCTTCTCCAAGGGGTCCTTGATCAAGATTGAGCTCACAACTTCTCTAGACTCCTCTTGCTCGACAATGTTGAACACATCTTCACCAAGGGTTGGCCCTTTCATCATTGTGGATAATTTGAACTTGATATTCTCTTCTCCAATGTTGAAGGAGAGAATTCCATTTTTGCAATCCACCAAACATCCGGAAGTGGCTAGGAAAGGTCTCCCCAAGATGATAGGAACCGGATAGTCCGCCGAGATGTCCTAGACAACAAAATCAATCGGCACATAGAACTTCCCGAGTTGCACCGGTATGTCCTCCAAGATTCTAACCGGGTGAGTGATCGAACAGTCCGCCATGTAAAGGGTCATCTTGACCGGATTTGGCTCTCCTAGCCCAACCTTGTTGCAAAGTGCAAGCGGTATGATGCTTACACTTGCCCCAAGATCACAAAAGGCTTCATACTTCACTTCTCCCACTCCAATTGGCACACAAAAAGATCCCGGATCTCTTAGCTTAGGAGGCATCTCCTCCTTCATGGTTTGGATCAATTCCGAGGACCTCTTCGTCTTCCTCACTTCTCCATAATCCTCCAACTTCCTCTTGTTGGAGAGTATTTCTTTCAAAAACTTGCCATATGCCGGTATACCTAGAATAGCATCCATGAACGGAATGTTAATATACAATTTAGACATAAGTTCAAGGAATTTACCGAAGTGCTTGTCCAAGCGAGCTCTTGCTCGTGATTGTGGGAATGGCAGTGGTGGCTTGTATGGAGGTGGTGCCACATATGTGGGATCATTATCCTTGCTCTTGCCTCCATCTTCTTGCAATGTCTCTTCCTCTATCACCACTTGCTTTCCTTTATCATTTCCCTTAGGTAAGGGATCCTTCATGCTCAGCCCACTCCTTGTTGTAATAGCCAACACTTGGCCTCTTGGGTTATCTTCGGTTCTTCTAGGAAGCTTTCCCGGATCTCTATGATCTTCACCCGCCTTTTGAAGCACTTGTCCTTCCAACACCTTTTGAGCCTTAGAAATCGAAATCACCGTGCTCTCAAGACCACTCAACCTCCCAAGCAATTGCTCAAACATCATCTCGGTTCTATCGTTTGGAGGTTGAATAAATCCGGGTGGAGGTTCTTGTGAAGCCTTTGGTGGTGGAGCTACGCTTGTGGAAGCGGGAGGATTCAAGGCTCCATTCGGGTTAGAATAGGAAAACCCGGGATGGTTGTGGTTAGGCCTATAATTGTTGAATTGCCGGTTGTTGTTGAAGTTCCTTGGGCCTTGATAGTTGTTGTAGTTTTCCCTTCCCATATAGTTCACATCTTCCTCCTTGGAAGACAAGTTTGCTTGCACTTGCGCTTGAGGGCTAGCTTGACTCTTCAAAGTTGTAGAACACAACTCCCTCAAGGACTTGAGCTCATTGTTGATTGCATCAAGCTTGAAATTACTCATGGTGACTTCACTCACCTCATATGCTCCCGCTTTCCTCCCATCACTCTTCTTATGGGAGTACTTTTCAATAACCAAAGCTTGTTTCTCTACAAACTCCCAAGCTTCATCCACATTCTTTTCCATGAAAGTCCCACCGGAAAGAGATTGAAGCTTGAATTGGCTATCTTCATCAAGTCCCTTGAAGTAGATCTCCAAAAGCTCTATTTTCGGTATACCATGGTGTGGACAATCTAGGAGAAGGTCTTTGAACCTCTCCCAAGACTTGAATAGGCTTTCTCTATCCTTCATCACGAAGGCATTGATCTTCCCTCTTAGCTCAGTAGTCTTGGAAGGTGGGAAGAACTTAGTCAAGAACTCGGTTGTCATTTCCTCCCAAGTACTCACACGCCCTAGTGGAATCGATTGGTACCAAGTCAAGGCTTTATCCTTAAGTGAGAAAGGAAAAAGCCCTAAGCTAATGGTTGTTGTTCTCCAACCTAGGCGGTCTTAGAGTCTCCATCAATATCTCGTAGTTCATCAAATGTTGATGAGGAGACTCTCCTTCCATCCCTCCAAATTGATTATGCCGGATCATTTATAGAACTTGAGGGCGGAGCTCATAATCATGGGCTACGGGATCTCCTAGGTTTACACCCGGACGGTGTACTCTTTGAGCCGGATCCATACGTTGCCCTAACGTTTGTGGCTCCTCAATCATTATCGGCTCAAACCGAATATTAACCGCCGGCTGCGGTTGTGGTGGTGGTGGAGGAGGTTGTTGACGATTAAGCTCCCTTTGCACAAGAGCTTGCCTAATCTCTTCAATCTCCCTCCTAGTTGCTTCTTGTCTCTCATTAGCAAGCCTCCTTTCATTATCCAATAGCTCATCTCTCAATCTAATTTGCTCTAAAGCCTCATCCAACTCAGCTTGAAGATCTCTGGCTGCCATCTCTTTCTTCTTCTTAATGCTCTTAGATATAGCTTTAAGGGTTTTCTCTGGTTCGGGATCGAATGGAGCTAAATCCTTGCCACGAGATCTTCGCATGCACCTAAAGAATGAGAGATGTCCAGAAAATGCAAAGACACAAACCAAACAAGATCAAAAGCAACAAGAAAGACCTACACTATAAACAATCACAAAAATGACTCACTCTAGACCTAGTCCCCGGCAACGGCGCCAAAAACTTGTTACGCTAAGAACGTGACACGCAAAAGTCTTAAATTTATTACTCGATATATTTTTCCCTAACTCCTAGTGAACCCACAGTGTAAGGGTCATTTTGTAGTAAGGATAGTATTCCGAGGTCGAACACAAAGACTAAGGTGAAATTGAGTCAATAGTGACTAAGGATAGTGAAGATCTAGGCTAAGAAAAGAGAAAGGAATAAAGAAATGAAGATCTCATTGTTTCTGGTTTGGTTTTGTCGTGATCAATCAACGATCACAATTCATGCAATATTAACAAACAACTAAGCTAGTAACACAAATGAGTAAACACAAACACAAGGTAGGTAGTCAAAGATAGAGAAGAGGATTCTAGGGGTTAGAAATTCCGGTTATGGCATAGGACTCAAGCTATCTAATCATTCCTTGGATCAACTATAGTATGTTGGGAGTGGGTGTTTCTAGATTGGGATCAATCACCGGATAGGTCTCATGGTCCACTAGTCCGTTCCTAAGGTCTTATCACCGGGTAAGTCTGAAAGAGCCTAAGGATAGGAATTCTACACAAACCGGATTGTCATCTAGGGATCTAACCTCTCCTTACCGGGTAAGTCCCGAGAAGGCAAGTCCTAAACATCAATATTTAGCACACTCAATCCAATAGCGGCTAGTGAGGCTCACTACTACCTAGAGTTCATCATCTTTGGTACCTAAGAGCAAGAATCACCAGGTAGGTCTCTTATCACACTTGGTTGCTAACACTAGGTCACCCTAGGGTAAATCTAACTCAACAAACACTAGGATTTCAACAATCTAACAACCTAACACTTAGATTTATCAATTCAGGCACGTCAAACAAAAATCACGGGCAGTTCATCAAGTCCACGGTCGTGGAACCCCTTAGAACAGACCGTGATTTTGAACAGAGGCTAGGTTCGAGAAAACAAATCATTCAAGGGTTTGTTTAAGTCTATCCTATCATAGTCCAAGCCATAACCATCATTTCCTTACCCTAGAATCACATCTATTTAGCCAATAATATACATCATCACAATCAAAATCATCAAGCATAAAATCATGGAGTTCAAATCAAAAGAATGAAATGAAAGAGAGATGAAGCAAATAGAACAAGAAAAACTAGCTAAATAAGTGTTAAAAGAGAGACTTACAACGCTTCAAAAGAAGGTTCGAAATCGTTCTTACAACCCTAGAAAACGTTTCCAACAAACTTCACTCTAAAAACTAAGAAATCTAGGAATGGTGTGTTCTTCTCTTCTTCTCCAATGGAAGTCTATCTTCTCCTCCAAGAGTAGCTCCAATCCAATGGTGTGTTGTGTGAGAGTGTGGGAGAGAATGGAATGATGGGGTCTACCCTCAACAGCCTGCAGGACCACCTCTTATACACCATCAAGGGCAAGGGTCGGTTATGGAGATCGTGGGACAGCTGTCACAACTGTGCAGGGAGAACCGCAGCCTATTTCCACGCCCGTGGAAGTCCCAATGGCAGTGGTTTTGGTGATTCAGACTTATATGGATCATCAAGCCACGAGTTGGTGCAAGCCATGCACCAACAAGGTCCCATGTGTTCTCCGTTGCTCCTAACTTGCTTCCCAATGGGTCCAGAAGTGTGTCATCACGAGGAACGATCCTCGAATGTATCGATTAAGTTCCAAAAGCTCCCAAAATACCTACAAAACATGTAAAAGTCCGTGTAGACGTCTATCTCGACAACATATATGAATTAAGTGCAAATTGTCACGAACTAATGTCAAACTATGCATGATTAATGGGAAAAACCATCTAAATGGATGCCTAAACCTACGTCATAAATCGTGTTATCAAGCATCCTCTCTCTGATCAGCGCTACTCGAGCCATATCATCCTGAATCTGCTCCGGCGCTATCCCACTGATACTACTAGGCTCATCCCATCATAAAGGTCCCATGTTGTTGTATGAGAACTCAACGAGTGGGAGGTAATCAGACCATCCTTGTCCCCAATCCAACACACAGGGTCGCAGCATATCCTCTAAGGTCTGGATGGTCCTCTTTGACTGACCATCTGTCTGGGGGTGAAACGCAGTCGTGAAGTGTAGAATCGTCCCCAAAGTAGTCTGAATCTGTTGCAAGAATCTCAAAGTAAATCGTCCATCACGATCAGAAACGATCGTCCTCGGTACCCCATGGAGTCTCACTATTTGTCTAGTGTACTCCTCAGCTAATCTGCTCACTGGCCACGTTTCTCTGATAAGAATGAAACGTGCCGTCTTCGTCAATCTGTCAACAATCACCGAGATAGAATCAAAGCTTCTACTGGTCCTCAATCCGGTCACAAAATCCATGGAGACGTCTTCCACTGCGGTACTGGCAATGGATGGAGCTCACCTCCAGGCCTGAAATGCTCTATCTTGACCTGCTGACAGGTCGCACACTGAGCCACAAATCTGGCTACGTCGGGCTTCAGCCCTCCCCACCAATATGGCCGTCTCACATCATGATACATCTTACTCGTACTTGGGTGTACTGAGTAAGGTGTACAGTGAGCCTCTTGTAAGATCCACTGTCTCAGCTCTGCGTCTGCAAGGACACGGATACGGTGATGTCGCCTCATAACTCCATCTGCCCCAATGGAGAACTGTGGTGCCTCCCTACGAGACATCCTCTCTCTAATCCTCGTCAAGGTCGGGCAAGTCCCCTATTTTTGTTGGATCTCATCGAACAGACCAAGTAGAACCTCTAATGCGAACAACAAGGCATCCTCATCAGAAAATTGGATGTCCATCTCTAGCCAGTCTAGATCTCTCTAGAGCTGAGGCTGTACAGTAAGTCTGGCAATTGCCTTCTCTCGAGGCATCTTCCTGCACCAAGCGTCAGCTACCACATTCGCCTTGCAAAAATGATACAAAATTTCAAGGTAAATGTCCTTGATCAACTCAAGCCATCGACGCTGGCGGTTATTCAATTCCCGCTGTGTGAAAATGTACTTCAGATTTTCAAAGCATGAACTACCGCTGCCAAGTCCAGATCATGAGTCGGGTAGTTCTCCTCATACGTCTTCAGCTGTCGAGACGCATATGCAATCACTCTGCCTCTCTGCTTCAACACACATCTGAAGCCTAGCTTGGATGCATCATTGTAAACCACGAAGTCATCAGAACCCTCTAGCTATGCCAAGACAGGAGCAGAAGTCAAACGCCTCTTCAACTCCTCAAAACTCTGAGCACACTGGTCAGTTCATACAAATCTAGTAGCCATCCTGAGAAGACTCGTTAGTGGATGGGCAATCACAGAAAATCCCTCCACAAAGCGTATGTAATAACCGGCTAAGCCAAGAAAGCTACGCACTTCCTTGACGTTCGTCGGTGTCGTCCATGCAGCAACAGACTCGATCTTTGCCGGATCAACCATAATCCCGTCGGCGGAGACGATGTGTCCAAGAAATGCAACCTCAGACATCCAGAACTCGCACTTAGAGAGCTTGGCATACAGCTCTCTATCTCTCAAAATATGCAAAACTGTCCTTAAATGTTCAACATGCTCCTCTTTGCTACGAGAGTACACCAGAATGTCATCAATGAAGACCACCACAAACTGATCCAGGAAGTCGATGAAGATATTGTTCATCAACTCCATGAAGACTGATGGGGCATTTGTTAGCCCAAATGGCATCACTACAAACTCGTAGTGTCCATAACGGGTACGAAATGCCGTCCTGTGCACGTCCTGCTCTCTCACCCTCAGCTGGTGATATCCTGAACGCAAGTCGATCCAGGAGAAAGTTGTCGCTCCCTGAAGCTGATCAAGTAGATCATCAATACGAGGTAGTGGATACGTGTTCTTGATGGTCACCTTGTTCAGCTCTCTGTAGTCTATACACAATCTCAACGATCCGTCCTTCTTCCGCATGAAGAGGATAGGTGCACCCCATGGTGAAACGCTAGGGCGTTTGAAGCCCTTCTCAGCCAACTCCTCGAGTTGCTTCTTCAGCTCCAACATCTCGACATGTGCCATACAGTATGGGGCCTTCGAGATGGGTCTCATGCCAGGCTCCAAATCAATGCCAAAGTCTATGCTCCTTTAAGGCGGCAAGCTAGACGGCTCTACAAACACGTTTGTAAACTCACAATGTCCTCCAAAGCTGGACTCTCTCCATCCTTCATGGCGTAGCACCAGAAGGCATCTCATCCATGTGCAATCAGCTAGCTGCTCGTACAGCACTGATAACTGATCCCGTCTTCCCAAGGTCCCAACCTCAGAAGACCTCTGTCGGACCTATGTCGGTAGAGACCGTAACAGTTCTCTTACCCACATCTAACACCGCACGGTATCTACGCATCCAATCCATACCTAAAATGACTTCTTCATGCATCAAGGGCTTGACTAAGAAGTCAACAAGCAGTATACGAGTCCCTAAACGTAGGGGACAACCACGTATCTCCTGGATACCTCCAACCCTACTACAATCAGGTAACCCTATAGTAAAGGGTGTCAACTCTATGGTAAACAAACTCAAACGCTCAACACATGCAGCAGAAATAAAAGAATACGTAGTACCCGTATCAAATAAAACTCTAACAGGTAAACCATGTAACATAATGGTACATGTAGCAACTGGTGTTGGCGGCTCCTCAGCACTCCTCAACTCAAAAACACGACCTTGAGCTCTTCGAGCATCACTGGTACCAGCCTCTCTACCTCTACCTCTACTCAGTCCTGGAGCTGATCCTTGAGTAACATGTGTGTTTGGGACTCTCTGTTGTCCCTATGCCTGATGCTAAGGCGGTCTCTGTCCACCTCCTGCTGCACCTAAAGGGGAAGAACCCTGCTGTGATGATGCCTTGCCCTGACGGCAAGATGTAGCTCTATGTCCTGGCTTCCCACACGAGAAACAAGTCAGTGGTGTTCTCGCACAATCAGCCCTCATATGTCCATAGGCCCCGCAGTTGTAACACTACCGGCCTCTCTCAGTCGTGGGTACAGACACTGGACAACTCAAGAGGCCTTGAGACTGGCCTCGCCCGTATCCAAATGCTCCTGCAACAGTCGGTGTTGTGCGCTGTTTCTTCTCAGACCGTCATGTCTGAGAAGTCCTCCTCTGGCTAGCTCTCTCTCTCTCTCAAAGGCAGAGGCCCGATCCTGATAGTCTGCCAAGGACTCGCAGTGAAATTCTGCCATGTATGAACGTGTACTCTCCCTCAGACGACGGAAGAACAAATACACATGTTGGTCCTCAGATGGTGCAGCTGGACCCAGTAGTGCCAACTCAATCTGGAAACGGCAAATAGCATCTATAATGGGTACGTCCTTAAAGCCCGCCTCCACGAAATCCTGCAGCTTCTCCCTTCTCAATGAGGTAGGGCAGAACTACTCTCTCAACAAAGTCTTCATCTGCTGATAGCTGGAAACTCGTGCTCTCACTGTCCTCCACCACTGGTGTGCCAGGTCACGGAATAGAGATTGTACTAGCTCTATCCATGTGTCCTCAGGGCATCGAATAAAGACTAGAGCTGAGTCTACATGCCCAATCCACACCTTAGTCTCTAAGTCTATCTCCCCTGAGAAGTGTGGTACTCCCTGCTGATGAAATGCCTTCAACCAGGCATCTAATCAAGGCCCTTTGGTCTCCTCTACAACTCGAGCAACCTCAGCAGCACGTGCCGACATAGCTGGAACCTGAGTAGCTCCATGGGATCTCTCAAATGATCCCTCATGCCCTGGTAGATCTAGGTCTCGTCTACCTGCTCTAATGGCCTCCTCAAAATGTGTGAGGTACTCTCTGAACTCTGGTCCACCCATGGAGACACGGTCTGAGCCATCAGACTGGGTTGGATGGGTCTGCTGTCTCCTTGACCCACCACTCCTCGTAGCTAGAACTACACTCTCAACAACCTCCTCAGAAGCCTCCTCCACCACTGGTGGATCTGCAGCGGGAGCTGGTCCTTGTCCTATCCCTATTGGAGGAAAAGGTGGTCTACCTCTACCTCTGACTACAGCAATAGTAGCTCTAGTCCGAGCCATCTGTGGGGTATGCACACCTAACGTATAAGGCTCTATATATGCCATATATATAGATATATATAATACTCAACAGTACAAGCATACACATCAGCAAATAAAAGATATATATATATATATATATATATATATATATATATATATATATATATTTATACTGTCGAGATCCTCAGATGGGTGACGGCTTCTGTACATACTATCCCAAAACATTTGTACTCGCTTTAAAACCAAAACCTTTTAAAAAGTCAGACCCCATGTGGGTTCTGTTTATTTATCCACTCTACCTTTATTACAGATAGCAAGTGCCATTGTTGTCAACCTAAGGCTCTGATACCAACTCTGTAACACCCTAAATCCGCGGGACTCGGAGTGCTACATTGAGCTAGGATCTCACAATGGATCTTGACCCTAGCCTGACAACAAGTTCACTGGATCTTACAACAAGGCACAAGTAGATTAAAACCAAATACATTAAAGATGTATGAGATACATCAAAAGAGTTTACAAACACAAAGCCGAGTACAAAACAACATCCATAAATACAGATATAAAAGATCCCATATCCCACACAGTCCTACTGTACAGAAGTCCTCGGCAAGTCACCACATCTGGCTCACTCTGCAGTCTTCCTAACCTGCAAATCATCTACAACACGATATACACCATTAGCGACAGCAAAGAATAAGTATGAAGGTAATAGCACAAACACACATCAACATCTCATACATGCAATGCAACACACATTCATTTATCAACTTTCAATTAGGTGATTCCATTACTAATTCAACTTATTTTGTAACACGAGGAGCCTCAAGAGTTTTGCATGGGGGTGATCATCACTCGTCCCCTCCTATGAGATCATCTTCAGGGCACCTCCTTCTACCCGCATGCGGAGGCAAGTGGTCACGACCCGTTATAATACACTTGGGCTATGTAATATCATAAATGTCATCCAGTTTAGGTTAGAAATGCACAATCATATGTACATACACAACCATCACACTCACACAAACTCACAATTGAACGCTAAGTAAGTCCTATGGACTTACCTGTAACACTCGTATCCAATACCACGTCACAGCTTCCCCTTGGAGAAGTAATCAACGCCTGCAATAGCAAGGCACACAACATCACATACTGCAAGGGTTAGGAGACTCGTCTCCATAACAAGAATCAACCTACAACCTCAATCTAAACCTCAAGATCATAACATGCTCATAAACGCCTACAGCATAACCTCAATATCAACACGAGTGCCTAAGACACATCTCTATCATACCACTCATCCTAACCAAGCTAGCCTATCCAATATCTAAGCCAAGGCCAAAGAAAAGGAAGGAAGGAAACATACCAATGAGGTATGCCCTGAATGCACCAACAGAAGCAAGAACTCAAGGTTGAACCACAGAGGCGCAGAGGCGGCTCACTCAAGGTACAGGGGCGGCTCACAGGCAGGCGCAAGGGCGGCCAAGGTCAGGCAGAGGGGCGGCTGTCTGTGCAGAAGGTTGGCCCCGACTTCTCTTCGATCCCTTTCTCGACTCTCTTCACTTCTTCATCACATAGCAGCATAACACATACATATATACACATGTATGAACATCAAAACATCCCGGACAGGATCCATATAAGCTCATCTTATGATCCTAAGCTAAAGAAGAAAGAAAGAAGCAAGGAAAGTAGAAAGAAAGAAGATGGGGATGGAGATCTTACCACAGCAACCCTATACTGCAACTAGGAGCAAACAGCACTTCCACAACCTCAACACAACATCAACAACTCTCAGCAACAAGCTCAAGATCATCCAAGCTCAAAACCTCAAACAAACTCTCAAAGCCATCTCACAAGATCAAAGAACGATCAAGAAGAGAAGATGAAGAAGAAGAAGAACGTAAGGATGGAAATTGAGCTGAAGAGGATGAAGAAACCCTCTTTGAGAAGCAAAGGGAGGCTTACAAAGGAAGCCAGCCGCAAAGCACGGGTCATAGAGTCAACGAAAGCGGATGCACCCACACAGAGCCATAGGGGCGGTTCTGTGAGGCGCAGGGGCGCCTAGCCGCAAGAGCGGCCGTCCTGGTCCGCTGAGGCGGCTGACAGGGTCAAGGTAAAGCTCAACTAAGGCTCGCAAGGCTCCTAGGCTCCAAGAACTAAGGCTCTTACACTTAACTCCATAATCACCCTCCATTCTTATAGAAGAATTTTAGGTAAAATAATATCTTATCTCTTTCTTGGGCTTGGGCCATCGATCTCGAGCTAGGCCCAGTTGGCCATCTCGGTCAAGGTGAGGTACGTGTTGGTCCGAGATTAATAGTTGATCACATACTTTTCGTCTTATATTCAACTGAATCTTCCCTCCATCCTTTTCCTATGGTTCACGCCTTCCTTCTTGTCCTTCCAAGTGCCCTATAATGTAGCTCCATATCCTACTTAGATTTCAATCCTCTACTTTGATCCAAAATACGCCCTATTTCCTCCAATTACAATCAAACGTGGTGTAGACCTCGATTCTTGCAAGTAGACAAATAATGACATAATCATCAAGAATATATATCTATGCATGCAGCATAATGATGAGAACATGTCAAAACCATATCAAAAATATAGACAATAGTTCATGCTATCAGCAATCTCTTTTAGTGCATTGTTGAACATGTGCTCGTGTTAAAATACACTAATTATGTTAGACGGCTCTAGTTGTGACAACGGAGATCCCGAGTATTGTTATTGGATATATGAGATATCAATGCCAAAGGATGATCCAATTGAAGATGAGATGATAATGTATTGCTTTGATGATAGTCCTAACTCTACAATATTACGGGACTTCGTGGAAGGATAATGTGAGGGTAAGGAACAATTAGAGTATGAAATTTGATGAAATTAAATCTGAATTTTTTTTCAATGCATTTGTTTGTGGGTTAGTTACTGTAACATCCCAAATCCGCGGGACTCGGAGTGTCACATTGGGCTAGGATCTAACAATGGATCCTGACCCTAGCTTGACAACAAGTTCATTGGATCTTACAACAAGGCACAGGTAGATTAAAACCAAAATACATAAAGCTGCATAAGATACATCAAAGGGTTTTACAACAACAAGCCGAATACAAAAACAACATCCACAACATCAGATACAAAAGATATCCCATATCCAACGCAACCCTAATGTACATAAGTCCTCGGCTGGTCACCCCATCTGGCTCACTCTGCAGTCTTCCTAACCTACAGATCATCTACAACATGGTATACACCGTTATCTACATTAATGAATAAGCATGAAGGTAATAGCACAAACACATATCCACACATCACACATGCAATGTCACACACATTCATTTATTATCTTTAATTACGTTATTCCTTTACTAATTCAACTTATTTTGTAACACGAGGAGCCTCAAGAACCTCGTCCCTTCCACCGTAACACAGGGGTTTTGTATGGGGGTGATCGTCACTCGTCCCCCCTATGAGATCAGCTTCCGGCCACCTCCTCCTACCCTCAAGCGGAGGGAAGTGGTCACGACCCGTTATAATACACTTGGGCCATTTAATATAATAAATGGTCATCCTAGTTCAGTTTAGGTAATAAATGCACAATCGTATGAACACACACAACCATTACAATCACCCATACCCACAACTGAACGTTAAGTAAGTCCTATGGACTTACTTGATATACTCGTAACTTGTACCACGTCCCAGCTTCCCCTTGGGGAAGTAATTAACGCCTGCAATAGCAAGGCACACATCATCACATATTGTAAGGGTTAGGAGACTGTCTCCATAACCATATCCAACCTACAACCTCAATCTAAACCTCGAGATCATAACATGCTCACAGATGCCTAAGGCATATCCTCAACATAAACACAAGTGCCTAAGGCACATCTCTAACATCCAACTCATCATACACATCCTAACCATACTAGCCTAGCCAACATCTAAGCCAAGGCCAAAGGAAAGGAAAGAAAGAATCATACCAATAAGGTATGCCCTGGACGCACCAGCGGAAACAAAGGACGCAGGGGCTGAACCAGTTAGGCACAGGGGCGGCTCACAGGCAGGCACAGGGGCGGCCTGGCTCAGGTGCAGGGGCGGCTGCCTGTGCAGAAGGTTAGCCCCGACTTCTCTTTGATCTCTTTCTCGTCTCTCTTCACTTATCCATCATACAGCAACATAACGCATACATATATACACATGTATGAACATCAAAACGTCCAGGAAAGGATCCCCACAAGCTAAGCTTGTGATCCTAAGCTAAAGAAGAAAGAAACAAGCAAGCAATGAAGATGGAGATGAAGGTCTTACCACAACAGAACCCTAAGCAGCAAAAGAGCAACCACACCACCTCACAACCTCAACACATCAGCAACAATACTCAACAACAAGCTCATGATCGTCCAAGCTCAAATCCTCAACCAAACTCTCAAAACTCTCACACAAGATCAAGGAGAGATCAAAGGAGAGGAGAGGAAGAAAGAGAGCGTACAGAGGAAGATGGGGCTGAAGAAGATGAAGAAAACCCTCATACAGAAGCAAAGGATGGCTTATAAAGGAAGCCAGGCGCAAAGCACGGGTCAAGGGTCAACGAAAGCCGCTGCAGCCACACAAAGCCGCAGGGGTGGACTTTGGGATGCGTAGGGGCGGCCAGCCGCAGGTGTGGCCCTCTGGGTCCGCAAGGGCAGCTGCCAGGGTCAGTTGGAGGCTCAGCAAGGACTCCAAGGCTCCTAAGACTATGGCTCTTACATCACACTCCCCTAAAAACAAGTTTCATCCCGAAACTTGCAAGATCCCAAATCTTCTCGGACCCACAAGCCAAGGTATAACTCTCCCTCTCAGAGGTATCATATCATAACCTATGACATTCTATATCCTCAAAACATAACATGGAGGAATCTTCACTCCAACACACCATCATCTCAACTCTAAACAAGGCCTAGAGGAAAATCATCTCTAGCCGAACACTAACCACATCACACTGGCATGGAGGAAAGCCGTCTCCAACCAAAACATACTCATAACGTAACTACATGGAGGAAAGCCATTTCCACTCACACTATGTCCATCAATGATAGCATGGAGGAAAGAACCATCTCTTGCTAACCCTAACACACACACACCATAGCATGGAGGAAAGAACCATCTCCAGCTATACCTATCTCGCGCTAGCAAACAAGATCAAACAAATCATATGCACATACAGCTAGCATGAAAAGCACATAATATCACATAAACACATAGCACAAGATGCATTCACCAAGATGGCACTAAGATCTACTCGTGGATCCTACTGGCGCATCTATCTCAGTGTAGAACTCGGGATAGTTCCTCTGGATACTATCCTCAGTCTCCCATGTAGCCTCATCCGGTCCTCGTCTAGACCATTGTATCCTCAGCATAGGAATGTCCTTCGAACGCAGGCATCTGACACCTCGCTCTAGGACTGTAATAGGGTGCTCTGCAAAGGTGTTCCGGCTCAACCACCAGATCATCATAACTCACAATGTGCCTCGGATCTGGTATGTACTCCCTCAGCAGAGACACATGAAACAAAGGATGAACACCCTCTAACCTCGGAGGCAATGTAAATTTGTAGGCTGCTCTCCCAACTCTATCCAGTATCTCAAAAGGACCGACATATTGAGGACTCAGCTTCCCATTTATGCCAAAACGTCTGACGCCTCGTGTCGAAGATACTCTCAACCAAACATGAGCTCCTACCCTGAACTCTAGAGGTCAATGCCTCATATCTACATACGACTTCTGGCGACTCTATGGAGCCAACATCCTTTCTCTAATCAGCTCTACTTGAGCCATATCATCCTGAACCTGCTACGGCGCTATCCCACTAATACTACTAAGCTCATCCAAGCATAAAGGCATGCGGCACCTACGTCCATACAGTGCCTCATAACGAGTCATCCCAATAGATGCATGCCAACTGTTGTTGTATGAGAACTCAACAGGTGGGAGGTAATCAGACCATCCTTGTCCCCAATTCAACACACAGCTCGCAACATATCCTCTAAGGTCTAGATGGTCCTCTTTGACTGACCATCTGTCTAGGGGTGAAACGCAGTCGTGAAGTGTAGACTCGTCCAAAAAGCAGTATAATCTCAAAGTAAACCGTCCATCACGATCAGAAACGATCGTCCTCGGTACCCCATGGAGTCTCACAATCTGTCTAGTGTACTCCTCAACTAATCTGCTCACTGGCCACGTTTCTCTGATAAGAATGAAACGTGCCGTCTTCGTCAATCTGTCAACAATCACCGAGATAAAATCAAAGCTTCTACTGGTCTTCAATCCGGTCACAAAGTCCATGGAGACGTCTTCCACTGCGGTACTAGCAATGGATGGAGCTCACCTCTAGGTCTGAAATGCTCTATCTTGACCTGCTGATAGGTCACACACTGAGCCACAAATCTGGCTACGTCGGCCTTCAGCTCTCCCCACCAATATGAGTGTCTCACATCATGATACATCTTACTCGTACTTGGGTGTACTAAGTAAGGTGTACAGTGAGCCTCGTGTAAGGTCCGCTGTCTCAGCTCTGCGTCTGCAAGGACACAGATACGGTGATGTCGCCTCATAACTCTATCTGCTCCAATGGAGAACTATATATATATATATATATATATATATATATATATATTGACTCATATGTAAACAACCCTTATAGTGTTCAATGAGAACAAATAGCAGCCCTTGATCTGATTAATCCAAAGGTTGAAATTTTACCTCAATATTCTCTAAAAAATACAAACCACTCTCCAGATTGGAATGTGTAATACACTCTCCAAATTAAGGCAATTTCGATATTTTTTTAATAATTATAAATAAAATCTTCTTTCACTATTTTAGGCAATTAATAAGGATATTAAAGAATATCAACATAATCGTTCGAACGCATAATCATCCATTTGGCTGCAACGTTGTGCTGAAACTACATGGTCTCCATTGTCGCCGGAAACCTAATCATATCTTCGCCGGAATAATTAACAATAAGTGATTCGTTTTCAGTATACAATCTACCCATCATCAACCACTCGGTTTTTGTTCTTCAAACGGCTTGAGTCATTTTACATTCTTACGATTTTTATCATTATATGTCCACATTTATCGGTTGATTTGTGTAGGGCATTCTGGCAAGCAACATTTTCGACATCGATGGAAGAAGGTAAGTGAATGTCAAATGCCTTACACAATTAAATTAAAATATCAATAGATATTTGGTTTCATATTAACGAATATATGTGACTATACCGCCGAATACGTTCTATAACATGGTTACGAAAACAGATATGGCACCGGTTATGGCTTACCCACTCATCAAACATTAAACATACTCATAATCTTTAGCTATATTTCAATTATCAGATTATAAATTTATAGTGAATTATTTACAAATTCCGGAAATGAAAGGGATTGGGATGATGATGGATTCGGCATTGATGCTAATATGGAGAGTATGGATGATTTTTATGAAGCAGCGGCAAATGAAGAGCTCAACGATACAATAGACATGACGCAATCACCGGCGAAAACAAAATATTAGACTTCACAGTACGATGAATCCATACATCCATGTATTGGAATGTGTTTCAAGAAACCGGAGGAAGGTATCGATTTTTATAAGGATTATGCTAAGGAGGTCGGTTTTAATGTTCGTTTGTCATGTTACCGTGTATGCACAAAAGACGGGACTCTATTGCATCGTCGCATATTGTGTAGTCGTTCTCAAGGAAAATGTACCCACTACCGGAAAGTGTCAAAGAGTTTCACTCTTTATATCATGTACGTTGTGATACTTGTCTTAGATGAATTCGATATTTCGTAATCGGTGAACTACTATAATGAACTCTATAACCAACTATGGTGTTACTTGTTATATTTACTCGAGTATACGCACTTAATTCGTTCATCTGAATCCGGTACACGAACAGTATAATATCCAGAAATTATACCGAATATATTCGGCAACTATATCCTTTATATTCCATACTTATATCGTTTATATTCGATGAATAGAACACTTACTAATCTATCATTTTTTTTGTATGGTTATCGGTGTTTGCATACAAGATAACATTCGTCTTCCTATGTTGGCTGTGTTATTCTCAACGTTTTTGTGAAGACAAATTATTTCCAAAAAAGGAACCATTGATAGAAATATTATTTCCGGTAATATAGAAATATTTATAACTATATTCGTTAATATAGAAATATTATTTCCGGTAATCTTGTTTGTAATACAATTACATTTTATAGTATTGAAACACCAAATAAGAAAGTGTAAACTCCATTACCCAAGTGTACAGGTTGCGCTCATTAACATATGACACACTAAAATATTCTATATCCTGTAACTACATCTTGTATATTCTATAAAATATATCGTTCATATTCGGTAAAAAGTACATTTTCTAATCCGTCATATTATCTATGGTAAACGGTGTTTGCATACAAGATAACGATCGTCTTCGTATGTTTTCTCAAGTGTAAAGGATGTGCTCTTTAACATGCAACACCTAATATATGAAGCATCCATTAACTATATCATGTATATTCTGAAATTATATCGTTCATATTCGGTAATGAGTACACTTACTAATCCATCATATTATGCATGGTAAACGGTGTTTGCATACACGATAAAGACTGTCTTCCAATGTTTGCTGTGTTATACTCACTGTAGAAAAAGAGTTGTCCGAAACAACATATCAAAAGAGTTTGACATTGTAGCATAGAACTTTGACATTAATAAAGACAGGAGTATCAAACGCATTAATCCCTACATAAGTGATTCAAATATCCAAAAACATAAAGAAACTGTAGCATATAGTGTAGCAAAACAGTTGTCCGGAACAACATATCAAAATAACAACTTGAATCGTCTATTCCTCATCATCCATAGCATTATCAGTCTCCAATGCCCCTCTAGCAACTATACGCGGTATTTCTGGCAACACTGTGTTTTACCATGTCAAGATTTCTGAAATCTTCCATGTGATCTGTTGATATTATGCACTTGTTCAGTTCGTAGCTGAAAATGTTGTACATTTCTTCGAACTCAACGCCCCCTTCGTCACCAATTGAAAGTAGTTGCGTACAAGTCTGCAACAATTTTTAAACGTTATCTTCTACACACAGCTATTAGCGAATAAAAAAGTAGTATGTTATCGAATATAAATAATAAAAGGACCGAATAGCGAGTTGTATTTCCATTTTACCGTGCATTAAACCCACACAAAAGATCTTTGGTGAATTTTCACCTCTAAACCACTCAAGTGCGTTAAAATACGCTGCCCAAGAATCCACAAGTTCGTTCAGAAAAAAAAACCATAGCCCTTAACACCAATCATTTATGAACAGGCAAGTATTGAATGGTTGCATCCTAACTCGCATTCGACAGGGCATGGCAAACATTCAACAACAATGGACAACCAAACCAAACTCTGCAACCATATTTCAAAATCATAAACACAAATCCGAAAACCATAATCGGAATTAATGCACCAGAAATTACATTGATATTGACAATACCTCGAGTGACGGAGGGGAGCGGCGAGACGAACAATACCCTAATCTGAATGACGATCGACACTGAAATGGTGATTAGGCGGCAAAGCGCCGAATACCGGCGCACACAGCAGCGAATACCGGCGCACATAGCAGCGAATGTAGATTGGAGGTTGAACACAGCACCTGCGAGACCAACGGCGCCGAATACCGGATGAAGAAGACGGCACCAATAACTGTAAAGATTTAGGGGTTTTATTTGAGGGGTATTATTTTAGGTAATATTACATTAATCCGCAAAACCCTGATTGGAATCAATGAACCAGAAATTTCATTGACATAGACAATACCTCGAGGGACGGAGGGGAGCGGCGAGCCGAATAATACACTAATTGAAATGACGATCGGCACTGATAGGAGGAAGAACACAGCACCGGAGAACACAGTACCTAATGTAGAATGGAGGGGGAACACAACACCGGCTTGACCAACGACAACGGATACCGGAAGAAAAGGACGGCACCGATGGTATACTTGAGGACTAACAGCACAGGATCTTGATTAGGCAGAAGAAGAGGAAGACACCGACAACTGTAAAAGATTTAGGGATTTTATTTTGGGAAATTTTAATATTGGGGTAGATATGGTGTGTTGTGTGTATCACGTGCCTATTACTTCCAAATATACGGTTTAAATTATTTTTTTTATTTTTTTTCCTTAAAATCTCACTTAATCACAACCATCCATTATAACGATCCAACGAATATAATTCGTTCTCATTGAACACTATAAGGGTTATTTACATGGGAGCCAAACTCTATATATATATATATATATATATATATATATATATATATATATATATATATATATATACACTGTGGAGATCCTCAGAAGGGTGACGGCTTTTGTACATACTATCCCAAAACACCTGTACTCACTATAAAACCAAAACCTTTTCAAAAGTCAAACCCCTTTCTGCATCTGTTTATTTATCCACTCTACCTTTATTGCAGATAGCAAGTGCCATTGTTGTCAACCTAAGACTCTGATACCAACTTTGTAACACCCCAAATCCGCGGGACTCGGAGTGTCACATTGGGCTAGGATTTCACAATGAATCTTGACCCTAGCCTGACAACAAGTTCACTAGATCTTACAACAAGGCACAATTAGATTAAAACCAAAATACATAAAGTTGTATAAGATACATCAAAGGGTTTTACAACAACAAGCCGAGTACAAAAACAACATCCACAACATTAGATACAAAAGATATCCCATATCCCACGCAACCCTAATGTACAGAAGTCCTCGGTTGGCCGCCCCATCTAGCTCAATCTACAGTCTTCCTAACCTGCAGATCATCTACAACACGGTATACACCGTTAGCTACAGTAATGAATAAGCATGAACGTAATAGCACAATCACATACCCACACATCACACATGCAATGTCACACACATTCATTTATTATCTTTAATTATGTTATTCCATTACTAATTCAACTTATTGTGTAACACGAGGAGCCTTAAGAACCTCGTCCCTTCCACCGCAACACAGGGGTTTAGCATGGGGGTGATCGTCACTCGTCTCCCTGTGAGATCACCTTTCGGGCACCTCCTCCTACCCTCAAGCGGAGGCAAGTGGTCGCGACCCGTTATAATACACTTGGGCCATTTAATGTAATAAATGGTCATCCTAGTCTAGTTTAGGTTATAAATGCACAATCGTATGAACACACACAACCATTACAATCACACAAACCCACAACTGAACGCTAAGTAAGTCCTATGGACTTACCTGATATACTCGTAACCTGTACCACATCATAACTTCCCCTTGGGAAAGTAATCAACGCCTGCAATAGCAAGGCACACATCATCACATACTGTAAGGGTTAGGAGACTCGTCTCCATAACCATAACCAACCTACAACCTCAATCTAAACCTCGAGATCATAACATGCTCACAAATGCTTAGGGCATATCCTCAACATAAACACAAGTGCCTAAGGCATACGCATCCTAACCATACTAGCCTAGCCAACATCTAAGCCAAGGCAAAAGGAATGGAAAGAAGGAATCATACCAACAAGGTATGCCTTGGACGCACCAGCGGAAACAAAGGGCACAAGGTCTGAACCAGTGAGGCGCAGGGGCGGCTCACAGTAGGCGCAGGGGCGGCTCACATGCAGGCGTAGGGGCGGCCTTGCTCAGGCGCAAGGGCGGCTGTCTGTGCAGAAGGTTGGCCCCAACTTCTCTTCGATCCCTTTCTCGACTCTCTTCACTTCTCCATCACACAGCAACATCACACATACATATATACACATGTACGAACATCAAAACATCCAGGAAAGGATCCACACAAGCTTAGTTTGTGATCCTAAGCTAAAGAAGAAAGAAAGAAGCAAGGAAAGAAGAAGGAATGAAGATGTAGATGAAGGTCTTACCACAGCAGAACCCTAAGCAGCAAAAGAGCAACCACACCACCTCACAACCTCAACACATCAGCAACAACACTCAGCAACAAGCTCATGATCATCCAAGCTCAAATCCTCAATCAAACTCTCAAAACTCTCACACAAGATCAAGGAGAGATCAAAGGAGAGGAGAGGAAGAAAGAGAGCATACAGAGGGAGATGGGGCTGAAGAAGATGAGGAAAACCCTCATACAGAAGCAAAGGATGGCTTATAAAGAAGCCAGCCGCAAAGCACGGGTCAAGGGTCAACGAAAGTGGATGCAGCCACACAAAGCCGCAGGGGCGGACTATAGGAGGCGTAGGGGAAGCTAGCCGCAGGTGCGGCCCTCTAGGTCCACAGGGGCAGCTGCCAGGGTTAGCTAGAGGCTCAGCAAGGACTCCAAAGCTCCTAAGACTAAGGCTCTTACAGTTACCGGGGTAGTACTTTTCGTATTTGTAATGTACTATTAGGCTTGAGTTTTATGAAACTACACAATATAGCTTTTAATGTATCAGTTTGCTTCTTCAATAAGGACAATATTTTTGATCATATGCATTAAGAAAGTGGGAAAACGATGTGAAATGAACCACTACAACAATTTGACAAAAAAGTGGGAAAATAATGTGAAATGAACCACTACGATAGTTTGACAAAAATGTGAAAATAATGTGAACTACATATATAACCAAGCTAATAAACTACTAAATATTCCTTCTTGCGTTCCATATTGCAAAATCAATACTATCACAAATATTGCTCATTCCTCGTTCGTTGGAAATGTTGTCCTCCACATCTTATCCCTCCTCCTGGCTTGTCATTTGGGGTTCCTCTTCATCTTCTGACAAGTCATCGTACCTTGAGTATAAGCGAATGAAATTGTGTAGGGAAAAGCAAGATGTATGTCAACTTTATAGAGTTCGGGTAACATGGCATGACAGCTAACAACGTCCATCTCTTCTTTAGGATTCCGAAACAACGTTCAATACAACTTCTTAGAGAATAGTGTGGCCGGTTGAATGCCTCCTTTTTGTTGTTTGGTGGCTCGTTTTCAAATGATTCAAGTGATACCACATCTTTGAATATAGAACTAGAAAGCCTAGCCTATCAACATAACCCTTGTTACAAAGATAGTACTTGTTGGGAAGTGGATATGGGAAGTGCAGGTATGGGTTACAAATGGCGTTATCGAGAACCTTTTGCGTCATGAGTGGACCCTTCCCATCCGGACAACACAAACGTGAAAACATATTAAAATCACATACGGTGAGGACATTGAATGTCATTGTATGTGTACAACTGATGAAAGGACATTTTAAAACTTTATGGATGCATACACTAATATGTGTACCATCAAGACAACCAATACGTACAATCCTAAACATGTTGACGGTCTGAATATGATGACCATGCAAGATCTCCCCCATCCATAGTTTCCCACTCTCATACTCAGTTTAACAAGGTTCCTTGTACATGTGCTTAGTAATGATCGGCCAATATGCCATTTTGTCTTTTCAATTCTTCATGGCATGCTATAAATTTAAGAGCACGAGTTTGCCTAGTCCTTAAGTCTTTTTTATTGTCCTCGCTATTGCTTGACATATTGATATTGATCCTGTTAACTTGTAATATGTACCATCATATACTTAAGGTCAATAACCGTAGTTGAAACAAAGTGAAAATGATATTCATAATATCAAATAAAACCACACTCATCATTTAAATACATGAAAATAGGAAAGTTCATCAAACTTATTAAACAAAAATAGGAAAGTACTAATAAGCAAGTTCAATGTAAATCCACTAAGTTAGGCAAGTTCATTAGCGTGAATGTTCATGCTTTTATTTCATCCATTCAATCTTTTGTCATCATCCGCCAAGTTAAGCATTATATTCATATCCTTCCTTGATTTGGTCGTTAAAATAATAAAATACCACAATGGAGTTCCTTGCTCGACTAAATTACTTTTGATCATCCGATCAAGAATGTTCAACCCTTTTATAACCACTATCTCGTCCTCTTTCGGCTTGGAGCTCACTTATTCCTAGAAGAGTGTGACCAACTTATCAATTCTCTCTCTTGCATGTGCTAGATGTGCTTCCAACTTTGAGGAGTTAACTGATTGTCTTCCTTTTCTCTTCACCGTACCCTTGTCATTGTTAACCCTAGTTGGCGGAGTTGTTGTAAGTAGGATTGAGCATTGGTTCGGAACCGCATTGAACCGAACCGCAAACGCATTTTTAAAAATAATGAACCGCAAACCTAATCCATAATGTGCGGTTTAGGTTTAGTTTGAACTGCATATTTTGCGGTTTCGGTTCAAACCGAAAATTAAGAACATGGGTGATGAGTTTCTAAAAAAACCGGAACTAAACAAGTTCAAAATTAGAGATTGTGAAAAAAATTGATACAAAGTTCCACATTAGATCAAAATTGATACATATCCCAACAAGCTAACGAGCATATCTAGATCCATATTCGAAAGTGAGAAAGAAAACCAACAAACCAATTGTTAGGGTCGTCGCTTGTTCGCCTCGTCATCGAAAATGAGATCTAGATCCAGGCTCTAGTCTCTACCGCCTTCATCATCTCACCTAACCCTATCCCTAAGGAAGTAAAGACTGAACTAAATATTGAACACTTGAAGTCGAAGAACTGAAGAGCAAGAATGAAGAAAAAGAGTGACGACTTGGTATTTCTATCTCTAGTGTTACGCTTCAACGGAAATTTAGTTGAACCATGAATGGTAATAAAAATATCCAATTAATCTATTTTTCATCGACAAGCCTCCTAAATAACAACTAAAAGATAACTATTCAACAATAACTCTATAAAATTGATCCACATATTACCACAAGAAGGCAGAAAGAAAGTGATTTACCCACCTAAAGAATCTAATTAAACTTAATAATGATGCGAATGAAAATAGGATGATTTGATTTTGTACCAACTAAAGGGTGACGACTTGATTCACAACAGAATAGAAAGGTGCGATTCTTGTGGAAAAAAACGAAGTAAGTTCCCTTTGTTGTTTAACCTCAAAAGCAAGGTGTGATTCCTGTAAAAAAACACAATTGTAAGAACAATAGAAACACCCTTTTTTAATTTGTGTTAGCTAATGGAATATTGTCATAGACAAACCTTTCTTGGCCAACGGTGACAAAAATAGAAAAGGAGAAAGACCTTATATAATCTTCAGCAGGAACAATCAAGGCATCGAGGGTGGAGAGTGAGAAGCCATAAAAGATTGAATAGTAGCTAGAGTGTCTCCGTTCATTTCCAATGGTGGCGTTGAGTCGTTGACAAAATGAAAAGGCACAAAAAATCAAGAAAATTAAAGAAGAAGAGAAAGAGGATTATGGGTAAGTCTGAAAGAAGCAAATATCGAATCCTTGATTGCACACAAGAGAATACCAGCCAAAGAAAGGTCAACAGTGAAGGAGTAGGGATGACGAAGCTATGACCCAAGATTCAGATCCGGCTTGAAGGGTGAAATTTCAATAGGTTTCAGGCGCCAACCATGTATGAGAAAACGAGAAGCTTGTTAGTTGTGGATCACAGAGTCCATGAGACGAAGAGGGATGGGAAAAGCTTGAAGGGTAAAGAAGGCTTCCCACCACACTCAAAGGTGAAGAACAAATCATCGTCGACATGCAAAGTAATTAATATATAGGGATGCGGGATTGAGAACCGATGAAAGAGAAAATAGGAGTTGAGAGAACACATGGTTTGAGAAGAAGCACGCAGAATGGGAAGCCGACACCTTAGTTGTACAGGTGTTCATCATGGAGACTACAATTGAAAGATAATGACAAGGGGGTATTATGGGAAATTCACTATTCTAGACGTGGGGCATAATTGGAAACTAAGTTTTCATAGCGGAAAGTGGGGCTTATGATGTAATAAAGACTTTGGCAAGTGTCTAATACCTACATTGTATATCATTCCTAAAAACGAGCCCAATGTCATATGTACCTCTAAGGTACCGAAATATTCTCATCACAACTTGGTAGTGTTCTTTTCGTGCTTGCCCCATGAATCTACTCACGACACTACCATCTTGTGTGAGATTAAGAGACTCGCGACACATATTCCTTCTCCTCATCCGAATGAGGTAAAAAAAAGTGGTAAGATGGATGTTAGCAACACTAGGTTTATCAATAGGCTTGGTTGATGACATTCTAAACCTTGACAAAACCTTTTCAATGTAGCTTTTCTATGATAAGAAAAGCTTCTTATGACCCTATCTCTAAGAATCTCCATTACTAGAATTTTTCCGAGCTGCTTCCAAATCCTTCTTCTCAAACTCAACACTTAGCAGACTCTTCATTTTTTAATGTCATACTTGTTATTTACAGCTATTAGCATATCATCTATATACTTGACCAAATAGATGAGAGTTTCTTGCTTCAACTTATTGTAGTACACACAACAATCATAAGCATTCTTGTTGTAACCAATCTCTAGCATATAACTATCAAATCTCTCCTACCACTGTCTTGGAGACTGCTTAAGTCCATACAAAGACTTCTTCAACTTGCAGAGATAGTTTTCTTTCCTTGGAGCTTGGAAACCATATGGTTCAGTCATGTATAGTTCTTCTTCTAACTCTCCTTGTAAGAAGGTTGTCTTTAAATCAAGTTGTTCGAGCTCTAGATCCAAATGTTTCACTATTGCTCGTAACACTTTATTGAAGGTATGTGTGATTACCGACGGGAAAATCTCATTGTAACTCACTCCCTCTCTCTAATGAAAACCTCTTGCAACAACTTGAGCCTTATACTTGACCCCATCAACAAGCGAAATCCCTTTCTTTTTTCTTGAAAATTCATTTGCAAGTAATAGTATTTCTCTTTCTAGGCGGTATGTGAAACAATCTGAGATATACCTATCAAGTCTTTCATGACAGCTTTGCACCATCGTAGTAAAACTGATATTCCCGTTGTTGTGGTTGGATCTAGAAAAAACACAAGTACTACTTCGAAGTTCTTTTGAAGATCAACAACTTTTCCGTTTGCCCGAAAGTCCGAATCTAGTGGGAAGATGCTCCAAAATGCCTGACAAATTGTCAATTGAAAATCATGCGGGTTTATTTCTGGAGCAAGTCTCTTTATCTACTCAGATGATTTGCTATTACGAGGACCATGGATAGATATTATGCATTCGACTCGTCCTCCTCCTTGACCCGATGATTAATTATTATTATTGTTGTTATTATAATAATAATTATTATTATAATAATGATAATAACAATAAGAGTTCGGTTTTGGATAGGATTAGGAGTTTTCTTAAGGTTACCTTCTGTGGTAGGGACGGCTTGTGTGCCCAACACTTGTTGGATGCCCTTGGTGGTGGTGTTGTTGCTATCGCGGATGAGCTAATTGAGTTGATTACTAGTTTTTTAACCTATTCCATAGTGAACGGTACCCTGTCTCCCTAAGCGATTTGTCATGAGTGCTCCTCTCACGCCTCTCCTTAAACCGGGGGGTGGTTGCTTCTGCTACCGGTAAGTCCCTTGGACCTTATTTTGATGACGCTCAGTTTGGTGTTGGTGTGTGTGAGGGTGGGAAGCGGTTTTGCATGCGGTCAACCGGTTAGTGGAATCTCAAGGAGATGATGATAGTCTTACCATGCTTCTTGTTGATTTCAAGAATGCTTTCCATTTCGTTGACCGTAGCACTATGATTGCTCAAGCTAATAGGTTGTGCCCTACTATCTCCTCTTGGGTTGAGTTTTGTTTTGCCAACACGGACCTACTTTATTATGGTGAGCATGCCTTCTTTTCTTGTCAAGGGGTGCAGCAGAGAGACCCTCTCGGTCCTTTGCTTTTCTCGCTTGTTCTCCGACCTCTTATCCGGAAAATTTTGGACAATTGCATGTTGAAGCTCAATGCTTGGTAACTTGATGATGGAACCTTGATTGGTGATACGATGCTGGTTAGTAAAGCGTTTGCCATTATCATGGTGGATGGCCCCACTTTAGGTCTTCACCTTAGTGTCGGTAAAACTGAGGTCTTTTCCCGAAGGTTGATCCACGTAGTAGAGAGGTGGGGGGTTTTCCTGAGCATATCTCTCGGTTGTTGGATGGTGTCAAGCTTCTAGGTGGTGGCGTTAGTCTTGACCTGACCTTTTGTAATCATGTGGCTTTGAAGAGGGTTTTGAATACTAACACCTTGATGAAAGCCATTATGAGATTAGAGAATCCCCAATGTGTGTTACTGCTTCTTCGGGCCTGCTTTGGGGTTTCCCAGTTGTACTTTGTGTTACGAGCGACCCCACCCTCACATTTCTCTGAGGCCTAGAGCGTATTTGATTACTCTTTGCGTTGCACGGTCCAGCATATCATTACCGCTGGTGGGGCTGGTTTGACCCTCTTCGGTGGCATCTTTCCACTATGCCGATTAGCAATGGGGGCCTCGGTATCTACACATGTGTTGAAACTTTGCATTACGCCTTCCTTGCGTCGAGAATCCAATCCCGTGACTTGTAGGATCAGATTTTGAGACATTTTGGTTTGTCTAGGGATGATGGTGATTTTGAGTTTGTTGTTGCTTACTAGGTTAAATTTGTAAGGAGGGTGACTTATACACAAGTGTGATACGACCAATCCCCCATTTAATGAAGAAAATGGATGGGAGTTATTACAATATTGTGGATAAGTGCCTCTAGGGAGAGTTTGACCTTTCTATAAGGCAAAAGGCCTTAATTGAAAACTGAAACTCCCTCTTGCTCAATAGTGGTTAAAATCCATTCTGGTCTCTGGTCTAGGACAAGTTATGAACCCGGCCACCTTTCAGATTGACGTTAAATACCGTCTTGGTATTAAGATGTTTGGGGGGGGGTTCCAAATGTCCTGCATGTGAATGAGGCATTTTGGACGCTTGGGGTGACCACGATCTAGCTTGTGTTGCACAGATTGATGTTAAGCACCGGCACAACATGGTCCGTGATGCCTATATATATATATATATATATATATATATATATATATATATATATATATATATATATATATATATATATTGTTCGCTCCAAACGGTGTGTGCAAGCTTTAAATTTATATCCCAAGAAATATGCTTAAACAAGGATGCGAACCCGCAGCGTACGGATCAATTATAGTAAAAACAAGAATTCCGGGGTGTCGATCTCAGGGACTTAGGTGAAACAAAGCAAGTATAGGTTTTCAATATTGCAAATAACCACAAAAGCGATTAAAACAATCAAAGATGATAATAAAGTCAATTAAAGGAAATATGCAAATTCTAGGGATTAAAGCATCTAGTTGTGGTTCCAACTCAAGATCTCAAGATAAGCGGACAAAGCTGAGATTTTGCAAAGGGAAGGTGTTGCTAAAGTGGAATAGATCACCAGGTAAGTCTCACTACTCACAATCCCAACCCAAAGTTCCTATTACCGGGTAAGTCTCAAGGTACTAAGGAAAGGAATTATAATCTCAAACCAACACACCAACTAAGGGAATAGAATCAACCTTTACCGGGTAAGTCTTAGGCTAACTCACAAAGATGGAATGAAGGCACACTCAAACCCCGATAAAGGATAAACCTTTATTACCTACACTTATGATCTTGGGTAAACAAACAAAGGAATTACCGGGTAAGTCTCATCATAGGCTTGCATTGAACCAGGAAAGGTGTAATAAGAATAGGATTTGGCAAACTTTAACACTTAACTCTCAGTTACGGATCAGAAAAGGTCAACTCGGTCAGTCAAGTTCCACCCCGGCCGAGATGTTCATCGACTGAACAAGATGTTCTAGGGTTAAGGATAAAGATTCGAGCTTTCAGGGTCCTACTGGGATTAAGATTATTCTATCATTATTTTTCCCACAACTTTCAGCCAATCACCCTAGAATCGCACAAAGAAATTAGCCACTCATCATCATGAAAGCAATAATCAAATATATGGGAAGAGAATGAATAATTGAACACAAAAACCTTAAGAACAAGGCTTCAATAACTGAATTAAATATCAAACAAATCAGCGTTCCTTGGATCACAAATCCAACAAGACAATAAAACAAAGGGATCCTAAGAAAGTCTTACAAATCCCCTTAAAAGCTATCTCAAAGCTATAAACGTCCTTCCTTCAATCTTCAAAACTTCCAGAAAATCCTCTCTTTGCTGGTTATTCTCAGCCTCCAAGCATGGTTGAACTTGTGGAAAATCCAACCCTTTATATAGGAGAATTATCTTCCAAAGATAATAATATCTTAAAAAGATAATATCCTAATAAAATATATCTTATCTCCCAAATAGATCTCCCAAATATATGATCTTCCTTACAGAAATCCAGCCCAAAAATATAAGATCTCTCCTTCCAAAAATAAAAGACCTCAGCCAAATAAAATATATCTCGCCACGTCAGGATATTCACCTCGGTCGGGGCGCTCCTCTAGATCACCTCGGTCGAGGTGATACTATAGCTGACCGAGGTGACTCTCAGCTGAAGATGAAATCTCTTAAATCTGGTCCAAAGTAAATCTTCTTTGTTAATTCCTTGCTTCCTGAGCTTTCTTTTAAGCTCCCAAATGTAGCTCCAATGACTCCTTAGCTCCATTTCGATCCAAAATGTACCATTTTACCTACGATTACAACAAAACTTGGTGTAGACCTCGATTCCCGCAAAGGTAGATGAAAGGATAATATAATCACATAATATACTTTCAAACATGCAGATTATTGAAGATAAAACGTCTAAACAAGTCCCAAAGTATAGACTATAATACATGCTATCATATATGCATCAATATATTAACTCATTATAGTGGAGATTATTATTTCCTTAGATCACCTTCCATCCATTGTCGTCACAATCATAATTACTCTCTTTGTTACTATTGCCTAGCGTATTGCTTTGCTTTTACTTAAAATAATTTATTATTAGTGTTATCCAATCAAACACATTCCCCGAGAATTCGATACCGGATTATACTACATCCGATCTCATATCCTTGCAAGGGGAGGTTGTTTGTACTTCATTACAACTTCCACGATCATTTACCCTCATTGACATGATAACAAATTGTACAACCAAAAACCATAAGATCAGAATAGTCGGTAAACTTACAAGACCACACATTATAAGGTTCTTTGTAGTTTATGCTAGTGTGAGGTCCGAGGTTTATCAATTGACATGATGTTGTCATTGTTGCTAGCCAAAACCTCATATCTAGGTTTTCATTAGAGAGCATGCATCTCGCTCTCTCTAGTAGCATCTGATTCATTCTCTCAGCTACACCATTATGTTGTGGTGTATGTTTGATTGTATGTTGATGAACATTTTCAACATCCTTGCAAAACTGATCAAACTCAAACGAACAAAACTCTAGACCATTACTAGTTTGCAGCCTTTTGATCTTCTTTCTTGTTTGATTCTCCACTAACATTTTCCACTGTTTGAAGTTATTGAATGCTTCTCCTTTGTGCTTCTTGACAAACAACCAAGTCATTCTTTAGTAATCATCAATGACAACCAAAAAATACCTTTGATCTCCTAGAGACTCAATGCCAGCCGGACCCCAACAATCCAAATCGATATAATCAAGGCACATGTTCTTGTGACCACCAAGAAAATCATCTCAAGGACACAATGCTCACAGAATTCAAGGAGCGTATGTCATAACTTAGTCATATGACCAAGTTCTTGAAAGCTTTTCCTTTGGATCATTCGGTGTAAAATTTTCAAGGATACAATGCTCGCAAAAGTCAAGACACATGATCTTGTGACCATCAAAAATATCTTCCTTTGTCAGAATTTGCATCTCCCTTTCACCCATATGACCTAGTCTCATATGTCATAACTTAGTCATATCATCCTTGTGAACCTTTGAAAATTCAACAAAAACAAACCCCAAAATAGTAGAACAATACAGGAAAAATAAAGTACCTCTCTTGACACTATTCGGAATAACACCAAAACCCTTACAAACATTCAAAACTCCACCTTCACATTTGAAACGAAACCCCTTACTATATAACATACTCAAGGGTATACGATTCTTAGTAATCAATGGAAAATGCTTGATTTCGTTCAATGTACATAACATACCATCATTTATCCTAATTTTAATCGAGCCAATTCCAACCGCCTTACAGACATAACTGTTGGGCATGAAAATATTACCACTATACCTACTTATAAATTTCGAACCAATCTTTGTTAGGACATATGTGATAGGAAGTCTTGGAATCAAGAACCTCCACATCATTCTGATAAGTGTGTCCGCTAACCAAAACTATATCCTCATCTGATTTAAAATAATCTTCTATAACAACTACGGAACTAGAATCCTACGGTTTCTTCTTCATAAGACCTTCCTTATTCGAATGTCCTTTATCCTTATAGTAGTTGGCAACATCATTAGGTTTAAGAACTTTTGAAGAAGACGAAATATTGTCCTTCTTTTTCCCCAGTCCTTGTCCCTTGCCTTCGCTTGTATACATGCCAGATGTCTGACTGTCCTTATCTACACCACTTTCATTCATCTTATGGCGCAATTTTCTTGTATGAAGGGAAGACTTGATGTCTTCCAAAGTAATAGTATCTTCCCTAACAACAAATGACTGAACAAAGTTTTCATATGATGACGGAAAAGATACCAACAGAATCAACGCAACATCCCCGTCCTCAATCTTAACATCAATATTACACAAACCTAGAAGAATTGTGTTCAACTAATCTAATTGTTCACCAAGTTGTGTAACTTCCTGCATTCCCATGCTAAAAGGACTTTCCTTTAGGAAAAACTTGTTGGTGAGAAATTTCATCATGTAAAAGCTCTCCAACTTCAACCACAACTTGATTATGGTGTCCTGATCCAAAACCTCGCATAAGGCATCATTTGCGAGACACAACATGATGGTTGAGTGCGCCTTATTCTCTTGAGTGGGCATCTCAACAACATCGTTATTTTCCCTATCGAATTCGTTCCTTGACAATGGCCACATAAGCCTTGTTGTTTCAACAACGCTCGCATCTTGATCGACCAGACTAAAATTGTTCCTCCTTCTGAACTTGTTGATCTTCGTGTTGAAGAAAGACACCTCCCAAATTATAGAATCCCAAAGAACCTGAAAACTCATGTACTAGTTTGTTGTGTAGAGTTATGAGAAATAAAACTCAACAAACAATAAAAAAAGAGAACACGGATTTTATAGTGTTTTATCCAATAATGACTACGTCGACTTTCAAAGAGATTTTATTAAGGTGTTCAAATTATCGATGATTAAATAAAACTAGGGGTGGGCATAAATCCCGCTTAATCCCGTCCCGTCCCGCATCCCATCCCGATCCCGTCCCGATCCCGGCGGGATTTGGAAAAAAAAATGTGTATCCCGTCCCGTCCCGCAAAAAATTTGCGGGACAGGACGCGGGACGAAGACTTCCCATCCCGGTTAATCCCGTCCCGTCCCGCATATATATATATAAATAATATTTTTATATTTTTATAAATATTATATAGATAAATAATATACATAAATTATAATTTTTAAAATTATTTTTTTATTTTTAAAATTATTAGATCGATGATTTTTCATCATTCATTCACTCATTCTTTACTACTCATTCGGTTGGATCTAAAATACTAGAGTTTCTGATCTCCCTTGATTTAGTCTGTTTGCCGCCTTGCTCTGGTCCGTTCCATCGATACCCTTGCTCTAGTCGGTTCCATTGCCCTTGTATTTGTGGATTACCACAATTGTAATCGATAGTTAAATAATTATAATTTTCATTAAATTATCTGTTGTTATTTTTTGAATGTGAGTCGGTAAGACATTTTGATGTAACTTGAATTTGTTTTCAATGTATAAACTACTAATGTAGGCGTCATGAATCGATAATTCGGTACCGAGTTTTTTTCCCGATCATTTATGTCTTTAAACACGAGAGAAAACAAGTATAGATATTAAATATAATCGGTGCGTAATTTTTGCGGGATTTGTCCTGACCCGTCCCGTCCCGTCCCACATTGGACAAGGCCCGCGCGGGACGAAGAAAAAATGTCATAAATCCCGTCCCGTCCCGTCCTGCAAATAACTTGCGGGACGGGACGCGGGACGACCCCTATCCCGTCCCGTCCCGTCCCATGCCCACCCCTAAATAAAACATATTATTGGAGGCAAAGGGTACGCTATAATACATAAAGTAACGAAAACCTAGGTTATACATGGTCGCCAAGTATAAGACTGGTCTAAACAGTAAAAGGCCAAATATATGACATGCTCATTTAAGACATATCAACATTGACTTGGTTGCTTGATTGGCTATTGAGTTCCCGGATGTTTAAACAAATAGAAAAATAAAAGATATAAACTTGAGAATTGAATAAAAAAAGGGGGTGGAGTAAAGTGAAAGGTACAAAAGATGATATGTAAGACTCTAGGATTAAGATATAAGCTCTCCAATCTAGTTTGAATATTTGTTTCAATGAAAGCAATCAATCATGCAAGATGGTATATAAACATATTTTGGGGTCACATCATATAACTTCACACACCTTTAGTGACTCAAATCAATGAACATATGCACTCTCATGATTAATGCGATTAACATGAACTAAGCACTAAGGACGTGATCATATAAATGAGATATGGCTTGCTCTCGCAATGAACATCTCACAACACAAACAAACATTTATGGATGAAATACAACACATTATGAAACAATCATCCTCTCGTTTTTTATCATTCCTAACAATTTCTCTAGCATCCCAACATTGCCTTCCAATTAGACGTTTACTTATCGGTTGAGGTCTAGAAGGAATACATAAAACTTTCAACAACTAAATCAAGGTTCAATCCTAAGATGATAGTGCTTGTCACTCAATACAATCAACAATGAAATCCAAACTTAATATAGCATTCAAACAAAGTTCACCATCTATAGAGAAAGACTAAACTCAAGCTCATATCCATCAAGCATTCATAAACAATATCAAATCATCACACCTTAACCATAGATTGACGTCTCATCCACAATCTTAGAAAAGATATCTAACTAAATATGAGAGAAAAATAAATGCAAGATAAAAGAAGAAAGAAAATACTATAAAGAAAGGATCTAAGATTGGTGGTTAGTCCTACTAATCCATTGTTCTCAACACATTCAAAGAATTTATTCAACCATGTTAAACATAGGTATTTTTATGTGGCTTCATCAAGAGCTTGATTTCAATCACCTTGTGAGATCATGAAATGGTTCAACTAATTAACATATGTATTGTCATGGTTAATGCTAATCAAAGGAACCTAAGACTTGATCGCATCATTCTATTGCATCATGCTCTCACATGCACTAGTTATAAATCAATACAATCATGGATTAATTACAACACATTGGAAAATTTGAATTATGATTTCGTTTTTGACAACTCCGAATTCATAATCTAGATTTCAAACAATGCAAATCATCTATATGTTTACCTATTGGTTAAGACCTAGATGAAATATTAGCATAAAACACACAATCAACTAATCAAGCATAAAACACTCACAAGAACAGTTGAACAAGGAAAAAAAAACTAACTCATGTAAAATTCCAAGAATGTAGCCTAACCCCTAAATGTGAAATATCCTAGAATATAACTAAAACATAAATTTTCATACCCAACATTAATGATCAAACACTAATCTAAGTCAAGAAACCGTGGTTTGGGGTTGTCACCCTCAATCCTAGAAAATGGTTTTATTGACCCATATTATAAATTAATACAAACACTAAAAAAATATCTCAAATTGTAGGTACTGAAAAGATAAAAAAATATTTTTACATATAGAAATAGAGAAAAAGATATTACAAAGTGAAAGTTATGCACTTCTCTTTCAATATCCTCAAAAGTTTCCTCAAGAACACAAAAGTTGTTTTCTTAGATCTAGACTTGATGGATAAAATGATCATGGACTATTATATTTATAGGATCAAGTATTTATATGAAGGGTTGGGGTCATGACCCCCTCACAAATAAAGAGACCTACAAGCTTCAAAAATAGTTTTGGCATATTTGCCTACCTTGGCCGAGGTAGGAAAATTGTGCCCAGACCGAGGTTTTTTGCTCAGGGAGTGAACCTAAACTTGGCAAGCAGTTGACTCGGCTTGTGATCAGCTATCTCGGCCGAGCCACTTGTCAACACTTGTCTTCTTGATGCATTTACTATTTTTGGAGGTCTTCCTGAATGATTTAACTCTCGGTGTAAACTAAAAAGTTGTAGCTCTTTGAAGTACCTTTCCTATGAGTACTTTTTATAATTAATTCGCAAGTACGTATGAGCTCCATTAAATCAACATAGCTTAATTATGTTCAAAATACTAAAGGGTTCTATGAAGAAAATTTCGGGTCACAAATGGTTGAGAAATAACTTATTGGTCATACTTAGATTTTCATTAGATAAAATGCTTGACACAATAGTGGTAGAGCTTGACGTTATTTTTCAAAAACTTTGGATGACCTCAAATTAACGGACTTCCGAACAGGAAGTTAAGAACACTAGTATGAAGTGCAACTGTTTGCATTGGGTTCCGGATAACATTATCCTCTCAACCTTATAAAAAGATTCGTCTTCAAATCTTTATACCTCTTTATTCACTTGCATCGAATAAGGCCGGCTTTGATACCATATGATAATCCCTAGCCTAAGAAACCAATGAAGCAAGAGAAAATACAAATCAAAACAAACCATGAGGCTCTTTTAATTGGATTATGTGATAAAGAGAAATAAAGTACAAGATATATTCCAAGAGTTTCAAGAATCTCACCATTCACTCTACAATACTCCCGCCAACTCTCATAAATATATCACCTACAAAACCAATGCCTTCACTCTTACATCTCACAAAGGAACTCACTCGCCGTCTTACTAACAAGAAGGTTTCAACATCTCACCAAAAACTAAGGACTATACTTCTCATTTCAAATTTCTTAAACTTAATCTCTATTTTTCGCGAATCATGAAAGCCTTTAAATAGGGAAATCATGGTTATAGTTACGTACAAAATTAGACCTAAAGTGACTTTAAACATCCGGCCTTAAAAATCTCTATAAAGAGGCGTTGGCTTGGAATTTCACCTTTTGGCCAAATCGGGCTACTATAAGCACTGCTTTTATGAACACTCTTATGGGCGAATCATTATCTTGGCTCGACGCCCTTGCTCATCATGTTTGCTTCTTGTCTTGTCATCTTGGCTCCCCGACTTGTCAATCACGTCATTCTAACTTGACTCCTCAACATGCCAACATGATGAGCTCCTTGCTTGCCAGACTGGCGACATGCTTGGTTCCATCCTAGTCCGTGTGTCATCGTCATTTTTGCTTAGGCCAAGATTTTCCACTTTCTCAACAACTTGCTTGTCCTCCAAGTTCCCTCGACGTCACGGTGCCACGACCTTGTCACGACAAATCAAACATCATGGTTGCTTCACTTACCTAGACCATCTTCTAGCTTATCACGTCATCAAGTTGTTGTTTTTTCACTCCTTGGAATGCTCGAACGTAAGGGTTTTTGATATGCCGAACTTGTGGGGCGTATCATTGGTCTTACAAAGTATGTCGTGGTTAAAATCCCGGAGATCCACGAGAGAGCTTACTAGTGTCGACTTGGTTGGGTGTCCTTATATTGTTATTAGTTTTTGTCAAGGTATTTTCTTCCCTTCTCTCTTGTGATGAGTGACTTTCTTACATTTTACAAATTCTCCACCGATCAAGTCGTTCCACATCTGTGGCGTATCTTTTATGGGATTGACTTCGTACCAATAGTCTATGATGCACAGACACCTCTAGAAGATGGAGTGTCCCGTGTCCAACATGGCGGGACTCGGGGACACGACATGACAGGGCTCGGATACGGTCAAATATGGTCCGACGTGGTCAAGACACGGTTTAGATGTAGGAGACGGTGAGGACACGGATCATGTCCGGTCAAGACACGGTCAACGAAAGTTCCCCTATTTTTAAGGCTAAAAAAAGAAAAAGAAAAATAAAAAGAAAATTAAAGACAAATCGATTTACCATAATATTTCTTCTTCTCTCCTATTTTTTCCGACTAAACCTAACCCCCATATGGCCACATGCGAGATTGTAGTTGCCGGAAGCAAGACACCGATTTTCTTCTTCTTCTAATTTTGAAAAGTTGTTGTTCCGCCGGTTAACTCTGCTCTCCATTTTTTTCCATTCTTATAATTCATAAATCGATTTTGAACCTTTGATTACTAATTTACTATGTAAACTTTCTTTGTTGAATGTTAAGTGTGTTATTCCAATTCTTTCACTTTTCTGATTCACAAATTTTTATTATTGTTTTCTTGGGTTGATTATGTTGTCCGGTTGTTGTTGATTTGCAAATGGATGATTCGTTCTTCAAATTTAAAACTAAGAGTATTTATTTGAGATTATATGACTAAATATGTTTATTTATATGTCTTGTAAGACTATAGAGGTTTGTTTATAAGCTTTTGTTTCGCTTATTTTGTTATCATGTTTTTATCTATTATTATATAGGGTTTTTCATATATATATGTATCTCATTATGATATATAAATTCTACATTTTAATAGTTTTAAAATGATATATTAATTGTTTTCCTCGTCGTGTCTCGGTTTCCTATGCTTTTAAGGATTGTCGGTTCCCCGTTTTCCATGTTCGTGCACCACAACCAATGGTTTGAAACTCTAAAACTAATTTTATAGGATTTTTGTAAGGAGTTTCAAAAAATCTATCAATTAAGGGTATTTTTGTATTTTCAAAGAATAAAAATATAAGGCCTAAAAGACAACTATAACTTGAGAGTTCTCCAATTTCACATAGAATAACTAGTACAGTGCCGAGTTTTTAGGATACTTTAAAATTGTTTTTGCGTATATATTATCAATCCTATGCTGGAGTAAGCGCACATAAATTGTTTCATGAAGATTTTTTGAAGGACCAATTTGATATCTTGAATGACTGTCTGAAACGAGAGGCTTCCGAAGACGTTAACGGAATATTTTCATCATGTAGGTCATCTGCAGAGGAGATGCTATCTCCTTGATGCGGCTGTTGAGGAAGGTCTTCATACAAGTGCTTCAGGATGAAGAGAGCCGTATCACAGTCTCTCCAATAGTTGCTACAACAAAACCAACCAAAAAGGCAGGTGAGCTAGTAACTATTTGAGTTTAGTAATCATGTATGTATAAGTTTAGGCAGTGGAGTAACTTACGTGTGAGATCCTATTGCTAATATGTAAGCGTGCTGAAATGTCTTGTCCTATGCATTAGACAGAGAAATTATATACGTTTGTCAAACAGAAACACAAGTTTTCTTCATATACTGACACCTCTGAAATTACACACCATTGATTTAAGAGTAAATCAGCATATAAAACAAACCAAGTAGTAGGGATGAGGTACCAACTTGAAGAACATGATCTATCCGCCCTTCTTCGCTTCCGGTTAGCCGCTTGATCATCATACGGCCATATGAACTCTCTTCTTCCTCGGCATTTTCTGCTCCTTCTACAAAGATTATAAGGATAATTCATCCCACGTTCTTATGCAAGACTACTTACTGGTCATGATAGAGCTAGCTAACAAGATACTCATATAATGACGTACCTTCAAGGCCCTCTTTGTTTCTTGATTGGCACACTGTCAGCACTTTGTCCTATAAAGAGAACAAGCAATTCTATGAAGAAATGAATGGAATTGTATTCTCTAAGGAACCCTATAGCAGAAATTCTATGAAAATTGTTCCATTGAAGCCATCACCTACCACTGTGATAATTTTCCGACCCTATCTACTAAGCCAAATTTTATGGGTGATCCCTTGCTGAATTACATTAGATGATAAATAATTATATTTATTTTATCAAAAGTGTAGTCCAATTAGGAGTAGTTAACGTAAAAGGTTATATAAGGATCTCTACTATTATGTTTTAGGAATTATTCGTTCAATAAAGTTCATATATATGGTAGTTTAATCTCTAGTCAACAAATTTCGCTTGTTAAATCTCAAATCAAAAGATGAAACGTAATATTGAGCCTTGAATAATCAAGTATCACTGCCAAAAGGGCACAGAGGGTTGAAGAGGAAAATTGCTCACCGTTATTGCTAAATGATCTCTTAGGCTAAAGATTACCTACTAGCATGAAGAAACATACGAAATCAACAATGGAGACAGTCTGAAGAAACATATCTCCATTAGTCCGTTAGGCTAAAATCTGAAAGCTACTAACATGAATTTTGAACAGTGGAAGTACAATCAGAATTCAGATTCTAGTGCTTCCACTTTCACTTCCATAGTTCCCAGACAAATGACCCTTTAGTTTTAGCTTCCTTTCCCTTTTGCTTCTCTTCTCACAGCTTCAATAAGAATTAGAGAAGACAACTCTACCAAAAGATGCAAAACGCCGTATTCCCAATAAGTTTTCTCTTCTTTCTTCTTATTAGGAACCTATGCTAAGATTTGTTCAGTTAGTTTAGCCTAAAATCTCACAGTAAAGTTTTTCGACCATCATTTGCATTGTATAAATTAGACATAAATATTACTGAAGAATCTAAAAGGAGACAAAGTGAACTCAGCTCACCCGCATCGAGTTCATTCGATTCATAAAAGCCTGTGAATGTGCAGCAACATCTTGTGTAAAATCCTGAAGTACAGAACAAACAACTTAAAGTGCCTGAAAAATAAAGTTTAAGATAGTGAAGCAAAATTGACTAGCAAGCTATTCCCAGCCTGAGAGCATAACCTGAAGACCAATGTGAAGTCGTTTTCCACCTTTATGATAAGGAACAACAACAGGACGTTTACTGACATACTCTTTGCATGTAAGTGGCTCAATTCTGACAACAAGTGAAGCAGCCATATGAATAGACCACAAAATTGAGTTGAAACATGTATTGGAATCATTTTGCATGAAAAGAAAAATTGATATATGATTCTAAACAATGACGGTAAACAGATTCAAATCAGATACTAAGCTTCCTTCTTGCTTCCCTTATTCATAGAGTTGGCACAAGGTCCTTTGCCACACACAATTGTAACCAATTTCTCTTGTTCATGCACGCATGACCGACAACTGATCAAATCATGAGAATATTACTCAGGGCTAGAGGGTACCTGTAAGCTACTGGATCAAAAGGATGAAAAATATTGAACATCCGTCTGCATGCAGGCATTTCCTCATGTATATTTTCCTCTTCCCAATATTCTTTCCCTTCCCCTAAGTGGAAAACAAGAAATTGGTGTAAGTCAAATGTGATGCCTCGCCTAATCTTTGAGAAGCATGAAAGGCCATGAGTATTACGGTATTATCCAGACATAAAGACAACAAAAGAAATCGAAATATAGGTCATAATAGATCAAGGTGAACTATAAAGGGGGATACGAAAAATGGAATAATCGAAATCAGGGAAAATGTTTCGAATAATAGATTTTAAGTGGATTTTGACGGTAAATATTTTATACAAGAGCAAACTTTTGATTATCGAGATTCTCATACCCAAATAACTTCTTGAGAAGAAGCAATGTGAGAAAATATACAAAATACTCCTGTACATGAGTCGCCGCTTGCCCTAGCAAGAACAAGTTTGTGGCCCCAGCCTATACTTTATCTGAATTTGCAGGATGCCTCTAAGAAATACAGCCATCTATTGTATACCCAAACTAATGGTCTGAGTGACAAAGTATCACTAAGGTAAGCATCAGCAAACAGTTGGCTTAAAGTCAAGTGACATACCAGAAATATTGAAGAACAGCAAAGGATGAAAATATGAAAAATGGAATACATTGGTCCTATCTCTCTCTTTAGTCTTCCCCTCCTTTATAGAAACTCTACAATTCTTTTTCAGTTTTCACAGAAAATCTATACGAAACGAAAAAAACAGAAGAATACATTTTTGAATTTCATATAAGACAAAGCATCTAAACCAAGAATGTGAGCAAGCACTTACCGATTCCTATACGGACATTACGGAGAGCAAGGAAGACACCAAGAGGTGATCCAACAGCAAAAAATGTGTCAACCTGGTGAATGAAAAAATTTTCAGATCAAAAGATAAAAATCGGTACAGATGTTAGGTGTAACTGCTAGCAGCATTTGAAACCTGGACCAGCTAAGAAATTTACACTATTAGATGTTTAAGGGCCAAACAATATAATAGCTATGCTTGTGCATGATCAGAGACCTTTCAGCTAGATTGTTCCTAGCAGTTTTGAGATTATATTCCATGCCAAATCCACTGCTCCTTGTAGATTTTTCTTTTCCCAAAAACTATCGACATCAAAACTTCGGATGTGGAATCTAGTCAATGGGCAACGTTTACAGAAAATTTAACCATATAAAAATATTAGTTATCACATGATAAGTTCAACTTATTAGTTTAATCAATTTTATGACATTCAATCTTTATTCTCTAGGTCTTTATTTAATGTGATGGTACAATGCTTACTTATCAGAATGTTGTTTAAGAGTATTACACAGCTATTGTCAAATTAATTCTCTTTCTGAGATATCAATATTTCATCTAATAAAAACAGGTTGTCAGGCCCATTTAACTATGTCAGTTACAATCCCATCTAAAATCTCATAGCTGAGATTTAAGCTGTCACAATGTTTGTAGCTGACAATTCGAGTTCAGTTTAAGCCAACAAATTTGTAAAATTGCGAACCTACGAGGAGCAATCATCTAGTAACAATGATATCGTCTCAATACCTAAGTCCCAAGAAAATTGAATCTAAAGCACCCTAAATGGGGACACTTGTTCAACTATTCTTGTCCAGCTAGTACTTCATCATGTATTTATTAGTAAGCAATTTTTTGAAGACATCTAATAGATAGCATGACTCTTAACCTCAAATACCTTAAATTCAAGTTTCGTATACTTGATATAAGGCTTGTGACTCTTAGTCTTATTATCCTGATCCGATGAACTAGTTGCTGGATCACCTTGGCTTGTCTCAATTTCATCTTTTTTCTCACTCACTAAAAAAGGGAGCAGCAGAAAGTATAAAAGATTAATTCCAATCAGAATGAAGAAAACAGAAGAAAAATGAGGAACCTAATACTGCAATAACTTTCACATTCTTGACAGAACCTACCACCATTTTCATCAGCACATGCATGTGATTCCAGATCCTTGACTCTTGCGCTTAGTAAGGCTATCTAGAAACAAGGAAGAAATTAATTAGAGATTTTGATGGATGGAATTAAGCGGAAAAGGCTGTCTTAAATCTCATCCAGAAGAAACATTTTTGAAACCTGCTCCTTCAGAGACGTGATTTCTTTGTTTCTGTCGCTTGACTCCACTGATGTTTCATCCATTATTTTCTCTGGGAGAGACAGTGACTCAGAAATATTAATGTCAGTTGTATCCAATGATGCTATCACATTTACTGACTCGGTATTATTAACTTCAGTTGTATCTGACGAGGCTACGACATCTCGGCCATTACAAGTGGTGACTTCTTCCCATGGTTCCTTCGAAGGAAGTATCTCAGAGCAATTCGAGGCTGACTCGTTGCAATGCACTGATGCTGAAAGATCTCCGTGCAACTTCTCCTCTTTCATTCTCTTTGTGGAGCTTTCTTCTCCAGCAACCAGCAAAGAATCAAAGCAGTCTTTGTTTTCTAGAGCAAGCGAAGATACTGTCCCACTCAATTTGCTTTCTTCAACAGTATATGGCACTCTGTTTGTTCCACAGGATATTGTATTGGATTCGGATAATAAGTTGAAGATGTTTCCAGAAGATTCATTCTCCCCTACTTTTTGTTCATTAACAATCTGAGCTATTCCCTCTAATCCATCCAAATCCCTATTGGTTTCAGAAGATATTTTTGACATTTTCCGAGATGATTCATCCCCTCCAATTTGTTCTCCATACATGCAATCCATCGGAAATGGGACAGACAAATTTTCTTGGTGACAAAGAATATCATATGACAGGACACTTCCCAAAGAATGACCATAAATTGAGACCTGCCACAGTACACCTTATTGATACAGACACCAAATGACGTAATTTTCATGCAGAAAAATAAGAAAGATGGATGCTACCTTTCCTTCATAACCTGGGTTTCTTTTGAGAAATTTTAAATACAGCATATTTAACTGGTTTGATACCTGCAAGGAGGATAGAAAAACAATTAATCTAGCCTCAAGAGAAAAGAGTCCCTGGCTCGGATATAGTACCTGCTCTGATTATTTTTATTGGTTTCATTATGAGATGATAAATTGACGAGCCATGAGAATTAGTTTGAAATATAGTAGCCTCATTTGAATCCTCGTGCTTTTCTATCGTGAGTAGTTTTGTTTACTCTGAAATGTAGTCTATGAATGGCATAAGGTCAATTTAATAATTTGGTGTAGTAGTGTTTTCCTAAAGTATTATTTAGGTTTAAGAAAAAAAAGAATTTGACTTGGAGTTCTCCTCAAAGGCACATGAGAGTAAACTCATCTTTGGAGGGATCAAAACTTGACTTGACCTGTAGCTGAAATATTGTTGATGCTCAAACACTAAAGTATGTAGCCAAATAAATTCTCATGCCATGCCAAACTTCAGCATCAGAACAATTTCCTAGCTATTCACTATATGAACCACTAAAATACCACAACAAACAAGCAAATCTAGAATTCAACAGAGCGTGGAGAAGTATAGTGTAGAGTACCGAGTCAATAATATCTTGGCAGTGTATAGGGCTCATGTAGTACAATACATCATGCACAGTTGCACTTAACATAGTCCGCAACCCCCTGACACCATCAAGGGTTATTTTCTCAACGGCAGATTCACTGCTGAGCTTCAGGCCTCTCCGCCACTAAATCACAACAAAACCAAAGCTGTAAATGTCTAAAAAGACAATTATGCTATGATTTCTTTCCAGCAACAAGCTTCAAATTTTATTTTGGTCGGAAAAAAAAAGCTTCTCAACGATGAAGCTTAAGCAAAATCTACACCATAAAAGTAGCCTATGTCACAGGCTCCAAGTTTAAAAGAGAGAGACGATTCTAATCCCACAAAATAAGTCAGAAGAGCTATTTAGATATGCAGTGCTCCATAAATATTAGCATAATTAACAACAATTAGTGAAAATTCCACATAATGTTATAAGCAGAAAATATTGAATTATTAACATTTTGGATTAATTAGTAGAAGTCATTTATCACTTAGCATACTTTATAGAGGCTATCTTTTTTCAAAATGGAAGTGGAAGGAATTTAGATACACTAAAAATATTGGAAACATCTTGGAAGATATAGCAGATTACACTAAATAGTTTAAATCAATAACTTATAGGGTGTTTACATTGGCTCTTTGCTGACATAAGAAAAAATATAAATTATTTTCTCATCATAAATAACTGATAATTTAAAGATAAAAAGTTATATTGATTTTGTATTTCTTACTAAATAATATGTTTCTATGTATTAGTTTTCGTTCTAAAAGTCGCACACCACTAAAAACAGAAGTCGCACCCTAATTTTATTGAAAATTATAAAATAGGCCCACCCTTCATTTTTTATTTCTCCCAATTTGTCATTCTACACAATGAATGTTTGAGAGCTCAAATCACATCTACAATGAAGGATTTATGTGTTCAATGTACAATTTATTCAAAAAAAGATCAAAATCAAGCCAATTTTCAATTTTCAGCATTTAGTGCCCGTTTGGTTGGAGTGGTGAAATGGAAACGGAATGGAATCGGTTAAGGGAAATGAAAGGAAACGGAAATGATTGGATCATTTTTATGTGTTAAAAACCTCTAAACTAACATAACTTTTTATTGATTTGGAGTCATTCCATTACCAGGAATGACTCTTAGTGCTTCCAAACGAGCCCTTAGGGTTTTAAGGGAATATATGAACTTTCAAATTTGAATGATTGTTGATGAATTAAAGCTCGAATCATGTTAGGAATGCATGAATTGATGTTATTTCACACCAAATTGGAAAATTTACAATGTTGAACACATTGAGTATGCTTGTATTTAGCTTCTAGTGTGAAAACGTTATTTTCACGTTTGGAGCCAAAACAATGTTATCACGCTGGGGGTCAATGGGGAAACAATGTTTCACATCGGGAGTCAATGTGGAACAAGAGCCGAGGTGAGTTTCCAATTCACAGATTGGCTCACAATGTGATTAAAGCGTTTTTACATGGAACCCGTGTTGATCAGTTTTAATAATTAATGAAAAATATAGGTTGTGACTTTTATGTTTAGTGGAGTGCGACTTTTGTGTAGAAAATTTTCAATGAGAAAATTTTTGTAAATTTTGCAGATAACATTTATAAATAGAAATTATCCTTAATATAGTTATTTACATTACAGAACTGATAATTTAAACATGATATGTTTATTTCTTTTTATTTTCTTATTACATACTTATTATTTACTATTAGTTTCTTTTCTACGTATATTTTTGTAAATAAATATTTTTACTTATTAATAACAATATTAATGTTTATCAACAACAATAAACATACAATATAAAGAATGCTCCTGACCTGGCATGGGATATAGAGGACCCGTTGAATTCCTCGCTGATGGGACGTCAAATGCTTTTCAGCCAAATTTGATGTGATATGCCGAAAATTGGTCACATCATCCACTAGGTTAGATTTCTGCAATCGCTGGCCAATTCCATGAACCATAAAAACTAAATGTCTCACTGGAACCTGTCAAGCATAAATAGTATCAGTTTCCTTCCCTAAAACCATATTTGCAAATCAAGCACAGAGAACAAATATTGATATGGTAATCATTATGCATAAATCAAAGGCCGAGATCACATATGTGAAACATAGCAAGAGGACACATGGAAACCAAAATCCAATGTAGAAGAAGCTAAAGGAAAAAGAGAATATAAGGGAGTATATACATTGAAATGGATATGTGTTAAACACATACCTCTGAACAGTAATCATCCATTTCCTCTTCCTTCTGCTGACGTAAGTCATCCTGGGAGCAACAAGATAAAAGACTAAGATATTCCTTCAAACCAGCATTCTTACTATTCTTTATGAATGAAATATTTGACAGAATTTGAATTTATATAATACTAACAAGTACTTAGCAAGCCAAAGGATACGGATACAAATAACCACAAAGAAAAACTCAAGTATCTATTTTGTGCATGTAGCTTATAACTATTTAACAGAAAAATGTTAAGGTGTACAACAAAGAAAAACTCAAAAAACTCCATTTACTTGGAACTAAGGCTAGATTTTCAACCCCACTGGACAAATGAGCCTACAAAATAAATCATCTATATACATATATTAAAGCAGAAGCGTTTACTTCAACGTGGTTCATCCTAACAAAAAATATGCCACAAATCATTTATTTAGAATTTTAGTTTTTTTTAAATAATATATATAGTTACCATATTTTAATTATCCTATTATAGAACTAATATTTATCTACTTACCAAACATATATGTATATATACTATTAGTGTTAAAATATATATCTATATACTAATAATAAAGTAGAAGCCTTTAATGCCATATGTTTTTTTTTCCGTTCTTTTTGTCAATGCAATTTAAAACGCACTCTCACTATAAAAAATTAATTAAAAAATTATATAAACTAACGATATATATATATACTAATATTAAAAAAACCTTAATTACATAAACCATGGTTCCATATATTTTTATATTACGGGTCGTTTTAACGTTCAGTTTCATTTAAGACCTTTTTTTATCAAGAACATGTAAACTATCATTTATTCAAAAATATCCCTTTCTGTTTTTATTATCTTTTACTTTCCCTTATAATATTATCTTCCAACTCACTTTTAATTAATAATTAGATTTGTTTTACAATTTATTAAAGCTAATCCCGCACACGGTGCGGGTATTAGACTAGTTTTTATATTAATCTCAAAACCACTGTTTGTCACATTAATCTCAAGGCTACAGGCCAGTTCAAATAGCTGAACTCCTGAAGTAGGAGTCGTGAGCATAAAGATTATTTTCCTCTTCTGCAAGTATATATTTCTTTTCAGAGCCAGAAAAACCCTTATACAATCAAAACCTTTACTCCAACATTGATCATACCAAGCTATGGGTATCAAAGCTACCTTAATACAAGGAACCCCAAAATAGGAAGTTTTGCCTTGTTCACTCATGTACGTCTAAGAAGTTGAAATAGTCACATTCTATCATATGGTTTCACATGATGTAGCAGCTACAATTATTTTTGGATCAAGCTCTGGTTGATCAGAGACAGACAAATAACTGGACTCCTTCACATAGAGAAGGTTGAAGAAGAGAGGATGCATTGTGAGACAGATTGGCGGGGAGCTGAAGTATCCCTAGGACTTAGCAATATTTTTTTCATTGTTTCCAAACTTCTATAACTCCAAAGAAGAAGGTGAGTCCGATGACTTAATAAGAAAGGGAATCCATGCTTGGTCTCGGAAGTTCCATACTTCCATATGACAGGAAAAGGGAACATGTCTCCAAACTTCCAATGCATAATGCACTCACTGAGCTTTCAACACCTTTCTACTCAAAAGCACATATCCGCCTTGACATAAAAGAAGAAAATAAGCCAGAACACAATTTTCATTAATCAGTGTTCCAACAACGAAAGATAAAAAAAACTAAAATGTAAAATAAAAACCTGCGTTGGTTTTGGTGACTGAGATGGAGCATAGCCGCGCCTTAATTTTATGCCATTTCCTCCAAAGCCAACGACGCTAGTAAAACTAGCAGCATCTATGTTTAGCCATGCCTCCCAGGTATCATCCTCTCCAGTAAAGAGCGCATGAAGCCCCTGTTTAGAGGAAAAAGATGTCAGGATCCTCACTTGAGGATAAAAGACAAGACCACCCATTAGATATACATACTACTCTAGTGCCTTGCAGATCAACTCGAGAAGCAAAAAGTCCAGAGGGTTGAAATGTTCGTCTACGCCAAATCTGGAGAAGAAACAGAAACTCGTAAAACATTAAACAATTGACAAATCCTTACAAGACCATGAATACAATATGCCCTTAAGAAAAAAAAGAAAAGAAGCAAGGTCACTGTTTTTACATATAAATTAAGTGTACCACATGACTTTGGAAGAAGATACCATATATATGCCAATGAAAAGTTAATACATCCCTTATTCAAATTTTTTAGTATGTATTTTTCTGTAGAGGAAGATATATTCAACCTTGACTGTCACAGAAGTTCAGCGACATAACTAGTTCACTAAATCTATACAAGAAAATGAATCCAGTTGAAAAGACCAGCCTTGGTTATAGAAACAAACCTGTCTGCAATATGCAAACTCTAACTGTTCAGAAACATCCTCTCTAAGTGGAAGCCAATCAAGACCACCACTTTGTGCAAACCAGTGGCCTCTTAAAACACGCCGGTTTTCACCATTCCAATAAACAGGAAAAGACTGTCTTCTTACTAAATCTACCTGTACAAGTATTAGACACCATACAGACAAAGAGCAGTTTTTAAAATGATAGCCGAGAAACTTATAGTTGTATCAGGATCCACATGAAAACAGGTTTTCCAGTAGAAGATAACTGTAAAATATTATTTAGTTTTATCATAAAGTATTAAATATTAATTCCTAGACTGATAATAAATTTCTCAATTTTTAACACATATGTACCTATCTTCCTTGCATAGATACTAATATCATATTCTTCATACTAATTAAGAATAAAAGAGAATCAGAGCAGATAAATTTATCTAGAGGAGTTGTCAACCATACAGACAAAAGATGAATGAAGGTGCTATTTTAATATCCCAATCTAGACATGGCACTTTTGTAATTCTCTCTCTGTATGCATTAGTTAGTGAAGCTGTAAATTTGAGATTTTCAATTAATAGATGCAAATCAGCATTTAGAATGAAAATGGCCCAGGGTCAACCTTTTCTTCAATTTCTCTCTCTGTCTGCATTAGTTAGTGAGCTGAAGATTGATAGTTTTGAATTAACATACGCAAATCAGTATTTTTAATGAAAAATGGCCCAGGCTCAACCTTTTCTTGGATATTGGATCAGATTGGTAAGCTAATTTTTTTGTAACGAGAGGGATCAAGGACAAGGTCACACACCTCTTTCGGATAGAAATTTTGTCCTAAAGATGCCTTATGCACAGATGAAATAAAGAAATATTCCAAGAATAGTTTGCCAAACATACATGGCCACATGGGAATTATACCTCATAAAGCCCCCCCTTAACAGGGACACCAACTCTTTCCTCTTCAACTGCAAAATGTTCTGGTGTTTGAGAACTTTGCTGTGAATCCGAATTGGAATACACTCTAGTTCGTTTTGGACCAGCACTGCACTCAGCGTACTCTTGCCACCAATAAGATAACAAGTCTTCCTCTTTCTGTCAAAAAAAAATAAAACAGTGACTTCTCATGCAAATATTTGTCAAATTCATCACTGTAGAAATTCTATCCATAGTATTTATATATATATTTCCTGATCAAATCGTAAGTGTACATTAAGATTGAATTTGAACACATCACAAGCATTATGTGAAATCTATCCCCCACACTTTTCTACAGGCTAATGGAGCTTACACCAACAGATATCAAGATAGTGCCAGATAAATAACCACAACTAGAGTGAAATATAATTGGTAAGATTTCATACTCCAGTTGACGAACTATATATATAATTCCTGACTCAACCATGTAAATGGAAAGAAATGATAAAATTAGATGCTTTTGAACATTGGAAGAGCCAGAATCATGACACTATTCTTCCTTATAGCCAGGGGAACAAAAGCGAAAACCATTTGGCATGTAACAAGAATCTCGGTACTGTTCAACTATTACAAAGGGTGAATAACTTCTTGACTATTTTATGTGGTAGTACCCAGTACATACTGTCAATGCCATTAACAATGCTAAAGTGTACTTCCACTTTCTTACAACCAATCCAAAGATTTGGTCTACATCTCCAAATATGACATTTTATAGCAGCACTTGATTGGTGAAATTGAAATCCCTATAAATTCCAATCGCAAGATGGAAGCTCAACTGCTAGCTTTTTTCCATTGTACACAAGAAGCATTCTGATAGGGTTAAAGAGGCATTATGTGTATCAACTGAAAATGAAGCAACATAATTGACCTGCAAGAAAGAAGCCTCAATTGCAAGGGAATCCCTCATACCAAAGCGAAAGTAGTCTCCTTTCCCCACAATCTCAGATCGGGGAACTGAAGCAGCCAGTTCTGCAACCAAAAAACAGCAGTAATTGGGGGCTATATCCAGCAACATAAAAGAGCTTGCTGATCTTGCAAGTTACAGCTAATAATATAATTCTGTCCAACTACACCCAGAAACACAGAAAACAGGTCATACCACTCAGATTAACCAGTCTTCCAGGCACATTGAAACCCACAAGAAAAAACCAACTCATTTATCCCACTTGACCAGATGAACAAAATGCAAGAGCCTAAATTCACAGCAATCCATCCACAACAACTAGCATTTTCAAGATGGAAATAATTGTTACTCTTAAGGAACAAATCAGGAATTGCATAAAAGGTGTCCAAATCAAGCATCAACACTTTCAGTTCAAAAATAACTGTCCCCATGGTTCATAAGACTGACAGACCCTTTACACATTTGGGAAAAATGTAGCAACTAGTCAGGGTGAAACCAAATAGGAAGTGTCTAAATAGATTTAGAATTTGACTGTAAATACTGTGTCCTATATATTTGATAATTTGAGTTTTTATCTGAGGAAATGCATAAAGTAATCGTATTTCTTGTTACTGAAGCAGTGAAGCATAATTCCATCATATCTTAACCTCCTTGAGAGGAACTACAGCTATTGCTACAAGTTTCATGTATTTTACAACAAGTCATGGCAAGGGATGTTGCAACGATTGTTGTAGCAAAGGGTAACATCTGAAGGTAAGGAATGACTTCCGATTTCAACATTAACGAAAACAACTTTCATCCTCATTTTTGAATAAAAAAACATTTTTAATTTAATGTCACATGGTAGAACAATGCAAGATAGTCAGAAGCTAATTGTCCTTATCATTTAGCTGCCTCTATTCCATAGGGGGGGGGGGGGGGAAGATGTGATGCTAAGATATCAAGTTTGAGATCTAGGGTTGGAGCTTTGAGTATGATGCAGTGGATGTATCTGAGTTTGAGATCAAGCCATCTACCGCTTGATCTTTGAGGAGCATTTAACCTCCATATTTAGCGGAAAAAGGCAGTCATACCATATGTATTTCTTCACCACAATCATTTTGCTTAAAGTGGAAAGAAAGCAGCACGGCAGATTCATCCTTGATTTCCAAAGTAATCAGTGTTCATTCAAATCCAATGGCAGATAGCAAGATAGGCAGAGCGCAATTCACAAATAACAGTACACTTGTTCGAGCAACATAATCGAAATAATGTTTGAAAAAAGAACTCACGATTGATTCCTAAAGGAACCTTGCAGAAGTACCACCTAACATCACCGCCATCGGAAGAGCTCCCAGTATGTGCAAGATACTTGCGTCTGCCTTCACATTGTTGAATTTCATCGGCGAGTCTTCTAATGTTGGATGGAGTATTCTTCAACATATCAGTGGAAGTTTCATCCATTCCAAGAAGCGCTTCTCCTAGAGAGCCATCAGTAGCCATATTCTTCAACCCAAATCATGAAAAGTGTATAATACTACAATTCGAGCCTAGAAAAGAGAAAAAAGAAGAAGGCAGATAGGAATCAGACTACGACAAAGCAAACCAGTCCTCAAAACCCATCACAATGGAGGCAGAGAGATGATAAAATAACATTTGGGAAAGAGAGGGAGGGTTGAAGTAAAGGGAAAACACGGTACAGGGCAATCGAGCTGGAAGTCGATCACCCCCTCGACAAGAAAGAGCGCAAGACTAGTTTGAAAGATTGGAATGAATGTCAGGTAGGATCGGACCCAATACCCGACTCGAACACTCGAACCCGAATATATCCATTTCCCACGGGTATTTCCTTTTTTAGTAAATTATATAAAATCACCCTTTATTTCTCACCTTTTCATTTAACCACCTCTTATAAAAAAAAATTCACTTTACCACCTCATATTATATGTCCGTTAACAATCAGCCACCAGTCTAGAGGTGTCAAACGGGGCCAACAAGTCGGATCATAGCAAGCTCAGGTTGAAACGAGTCGGGTTAAAAAAAATAATAAGGCTTGGTTATGAGTCGGTTTGGGTCGGGTATCGTTTGTTCAGGTTGAAAAGGTCATCGGATAGCTTTGGCTCTCGGGTCACAATGGGTCGGTTTATTTTAGTTCTCGGTAACGGTGTCAAACGGGGTTGACGGGTCGGTCATAAGAGACTTGGGTTGAAATGGATTGGATCAAAACAGTCTCTCTTTTATCGGTTTGTTTCGGGTCGGGTATCAATTATTCGGGTTATGGGATATCCTAAGTTCTTAAATCATAAGTTCATAAATGTCGGTTTAGTTTGGTTCTCGGCTCATTCGGGTTGGGTTACTTTGGTTTTTAATGGCTTCGGTAAATGTGTCGATCGGGTTGGAGTCGGGTCAATTTATGTTCGGGTTAAGTCGAAACCGGTTTAGGTTGTCTAACATCTTGATTTGGGTAAATTTATGTTCGGGTTTGTGTAGTTTACTCTAAAATCTATACGAAAATATTAATTTGATAAAAGAGAAAATAAAAGTTGTGTTGTTGTAGTGGTGTGCACTTTATTTTAAACAATGAAATTATAGATCAAATGCATGCGTAATAAATAAAAATAATAACATTAATACAATAATGATTCGTTTTATCAAAATATCTAATGTGACCGATCCATATATGTTTTTCTTATTTTGTTTAGAGAAAATTGTCTAAACAATACCCATCTTTTGGGTTGACTAAAAGATTTGTGCCCGACCAAAGATTAATATCTTGATAACTGTTCATTCGTTAACTTCACAGATTTGTGTGAAATTTTAGGGGCAAATTTTCCAATCTCACATAAACCCTAAGACCCAAATTTCCTCTCTCCTTTCTCCCCTTTCTCTCTCAAATCTTTGTGTTTTTCATGTTCAGATAACACTTAAACAAAACCCTAGGAAAATCGAAGAATCGACAATCACTAGGAAGATCACACAACGTATTGAGCATGGTGCCATCGGATATGCTAGGGGACTGACTATGGCGGCGGCGGCAACACTTGTGGGGCGTAGGGTATCAGTCTCGGACCGGCGGAGATTTATTTCGCTACGAAATTGAGATAGCTGGCGAGACGGCAAGAAATCACGCCGGTTTACTAGTCTCAGAGCCGGAGAAAATCGTGTTTCTGGAAGCTTCAAGAAGTGGATGAACTGAAAGTGATTAAAGAAAGGGGAAAGAGCATGAGCACAAGTCCGAAATCTCGAAAAACAACTAGTAAATTGCAGGTTGCTAATTTGAAGCAGGCTGTTACATCATTGGGGGCTGCTAAAAACAAGTCTATCAAGAAGGAAGAGACACTTCTTTCGTCAATTCAGCCTAAGAAGCTCTTCAAAGATGGTGATAAATCAGTGGCTGCTTAGAAACCCCTAAAATTTGAGAGAAAAAGGGGAGAAACGAGAGAGAAATTTGGGGCTTAGGGTTTATGTGGGATTTGACAATTTTGCCCCCGAAATTTCACACATATCTGTAAAGTTAACGAATGAACAGTAACTTAGGTATTAATCTTTGGTCGGGCTCAATAGTTGAGGTACCGTTCTGATAGTTTAAACGACGGGGTACTATAGTTTAGTCAACCCAAAAGATGGGGTACTGTTTAGACAATTTTCTCTTTTGTTTATCATAAAATGTAAAATAAAACTTATCATCTTTTTCCAAATCGGATAATAATTCATGGATATTTGGTCATTTGTTTGATCGATATTCTAAAATACGGTGTCTAATACCGACTTTGGTCAGATCGGGTAATATTTGGGTGATAAGTCTGATCGGAATGATTTTAGCCTGAACCGTTTGATTGAAAAGAACTTTAATTGGATCTAGATATCCAACTCATCCTGATCCATATATCTAATCAGACCAATCCATTTTATCCATATATGTTTTTCCAATTTTATTTGTTATAAAATGTAAAATAAAATTTATCATCTTTTACCGGATCGGATAATAATCCGTTGATATTTGATTCACCCGTTTGATCTGTTTGATCCAAATTCTAAAATGTGGTATCCAAAAACGACTTTAGTCAGATCAGATAAGTATCTGCGAATACTGGGTGATAGGTTTGATCGAAATGCTTTTAGCTCGATCCATTTGATGGAAAATGACTTTAACGGGATCTGAATATCCGTTTGATCCAAATACCTAATCTGACTTATCCGTTTGTTTCATATATGTTTTTCCTATTTTGTTAGTTATAAAGTGTTAGTCCATACTAATTTGGTTGGCAAGATTTGATGGTAAATGGTAGTTAAATTGTATAATGGTTTTGTTATTTAGTTTATTATATTTTATTTTAATTAAATATTTTGTTTCATCAGATTTCACCCTGGAGAGTGTGAAGTAGTTTTGTTGAAGTTGCTTGCAATGTATCAGGTATTTCTTAGTTTCAATATTTTTCGAGCAATCGGGCTATCATATTACTTCGAGTCAGTTATTTTGGCAATCTAGTCACTTTGTGTCATTTATTACTTTGGGTTAAATCAATTACAAGCGGGTCGGTTCCGGATATTCTCTTTTTTCAAAATTTGCGGGACCATGTCGGGTTCTGGTTTGTCGTAGCACCACGGGTCGGGTTACTTCGGGTCATTTGATGATTCCGTCAGTGGCTGTTATATGCCTTTGGCTCAAATCACGAATCTTTTTTCACATTGGTTGGGAACAACTTCAACAGTTGTTCCGGCAAAGTGGGGTTTCCAACGTTGGTTCTCCACATACGTTCAACAAACAACCTTCTTTCAATCCACCCTTTCTTCTACAAACAACAAACATAAAAAAAATGATTTTACAAGTTCTTAATTAAGTTAGGGTGGACCGACAATGGACATTAGTGATGTAGTAGAGTTGTAGTTACACGTGAGAAGGTGTATGTTGTTGTTGGGGATTATTTGCAAGAAGGTTGTCAACCTTGAGATCTGCACTTAAAACAACACTTTATCCATCTTCTTATTAAAGTTTGTGTAAAATGTACACATGAATGTTATTTGTGGAGAGAAATGTTAGCAAAAAAAAAGATTGTGGAAAAAAAAATATGAAAGTGAATGCTGAAATTTACAAGATTGATATATATGATCAATCAATTTAAAATATCATTTTAGACCTCATAATGGATCTTCATATCCCTAAACTCGTGGTGCTCGTAAGCTTTATACCCTCATCATAGTTGAGAACCAAGCTTAATCAACTAGTGTGCAAATATCATACACCATGTGATGCATATTAGTTAACATAAAATCATATGTTGTGACAAAAGCTCACCTAATTACGCATGCTACCTTCATATTTTCCTTCATTGATTGAACATAACTTACTTGAGCATGCTATTAGCTATGGTTTGTGAGTAACATCCACAAACCTCGTGTTTTTTCCATACTTGATACTTAATTGAGTTACATGCCTACTTGTTACCCCAAACCCAAGTATTTGATCCTTTGATCACCCCTTTTCGTTCTTGTACACACTTGAACTTTGTTAATTGAACTTGAAGCACTTCAAACTTTATATAGCTCTATTGGGATTCGAACTTGATGCTAAATCATATACTCACTTGCGGAAATATGTGATATTAGAGGTGACTCCTCACTTCACATCAAGTTTTTGGCGCCGATGCTGGGAACTATTGATTGTTTGATTGTTTAGAACAGTTCTTTAGAACTTTAAGTGTTTTTTTTGTTACTTTTGATGCACTTGTGTGTGTTTGTGACTTGTTTGATTATTTAGATCCCAATCTAGATGGGGTGGACAAAGGAAAAGAGAAAGAACCAGCTTATGTGCCTCCACCAACATACAAGCCACCACTTTCATTCCCGCAATCTCGTACTAGAGCCCGTTTGGGCAAGCACTTCGGTAAGTTCCTTGAACTAATGAGTAAATTGCATATTAAAATTCCATTCATGGATGCTATTGTAGGAATGCCAGCTTATGGGAAGTTGTTGAAGGAGATTCTCTCCAACAAGAGGAAGTTACAAGAGTATGGGGAAGTAAGGATGACTAGAAGATCCTTTGAACTCATTCAAATTATGAAGGAAGAGATACCCCCAAGCTAAGGGATCCGGGGTCATTTTGTGTTCCTATAGGAGTTGAAGAAGTAACTTATGAAGTCTTGTGCGACCTTGGAGCTAGTGTGAGCATCATACCGCTGGCACTATGTGAGAACGTTGGACTTGGAGAGTCAAAATTGGTAAAGATGACTCTACATAGCATATAGGTCAATGACTCATCCGGTAGGAATTCTTAAAGACATTCCCGTGCAGCTTGGGAAGTTCTATGTGCCTATTGACTTTGTGGGATTGGATATTCTGGTGGATTACCCGGTACCAATTATCCTTGGAAGACCATTCCTTGCAACTTCAGGATGCTTGGCAGATTGTAAGAACACCACACTTTCCTTCAACATTGGTGAGGAAAATATTGAATTCAAGCTTTCCACTATGATTAAAAAGCCAACCTTTGGAGAAGATATATCGAATATTTATGATGAGGAAGAGTCAAGGGAAGTGGTAAGCTCAATCTTGATCAAGGATCCACTTGAAAAGGTGATAAGTATGAGCATCATGGAAGAAGAGATTGAGGAGGACTGCAATGCTGAAGTCTGATCATTAGAAGCCTAGGAGGAAGATCCAAAGGCTAAGTTTGAAGTGATCAAGAAAGGTACGATTGATTTTAAAAATATCGGCCAAAAGGCTAAGACCGCGGCCGAGGTTTCTATTAATTTAATGAATTCATCCTGCGGTTTAGGAAGTCGAATGCACCCGCGGCCAAAACCGTGGGTGGGACCAACATCGCGGCCAAGGTTTTGCAAATGTGAAGGCCGGATCAGAAACCGCGGTCCCGATAAACAAGACATTCCGTGGCCAAGAGAAATTATGGTCGCGGTTTATTCAAATTCAAGTGAGTGTATAAAAGTGGAAACACTTCTTCTTCCTTAAACCTTCCATGCCCTAACCAAGAACTACGGCTGCCGATTCTTTCTCACATCCTCAATCTCTCCAATCTTAACCAAATCGATCAGTTCTTGCTCCTAAATTCAAGCCCTCTCAACCACAAACTTGACTTCCCCGATTCACAACCTAGAAAAATTGCCCTCCAACTCAATCCGTCGATTCAAGCACGTTCAGTTCGAAGTGAAGCATCAATCAAGATAGGAAGGAGCAAATGAAGCAATGGGAAGCAATATTTTGGTGAAAACTTTACAGATTTGCAAGCCGCAAGCAATTTCCAAAAACCGCGGCTTGTTCTTCACAAACCGCGCCCAAGATTTTACAACCCAAAACCCACGGTTTTATATTTGAGATGGATTTTGTTCGCCGATAACCCAAGCTACTGTTCCAAGGAGAGGATCATCCTCCTCATCCCAAAAAGCGCCACTAGCACCACCTTCCACCGTTCCAATCATCCAAGAGAAACACAAATCGAGGTACGCAAAAATTCAAAACCGTACAATTATCGCACCTTGTTATTTAGTGGTAGAAGAACTAGACGTGCTGAATATTGGAGAAGACATTGACTGTATGCTAGATACGGTAGGATTGATTGTGTTTTTCGGTATTAGAGAACCAGCTTATGAAGAAATAACGAGATAATTTTTTAGTTCCTTTGAACATGGTCCGAATAAGCGAACTATAAAGTTCAAGTTGATGAACATAACTCATAGTCTCCCCATTGAGATGTTTGGGAGTATGTTTGGATTCCTGGCTCTTCTGCGGGAACATTCCCTAGGAAAGTTAACCTAAGGATATCTAGGAGAGCTGATAGGTGATGGAATCACTATCATTTAGGTTAGTTTTTAGAGTCTTTTTAGCACAATAGTGTCATTTTATGCTACTAACTCCTTGGTCTAGAAGAAGAAGACTAAAAGAAGATAAAAGAGGAGTTATAAGCACTTAGGAGTTGAAGACCATTCACGAAGCAAAGCTTCTGGTTCCTCACCGCCCCCGCGGAGCCTTGTCACCGCCCCAACGGGTGACACTACACTCCGGAACGCAGCCTGCGTCTTCGCCAGTGCCCGAAACCAAGACTGTCACCGCCCTTGCGCCTCTCCTTGGCGCCTCTGTGGTGACTTATCCTGAAGAAGCGAAGACCGGTGCCCCTGTGCCTCTGCCTGCGTCTCACCCTGCGGAGCTGTGAAGCCAAAGAGTCAATGTCACCGCCCGTGCGTTGACACTGGGCCGCCCCTGCGACTCATAGTCTCCCCATTGAGATGTTTGGGAGTATGTTTGGATTCCTGGCTCTTCTGCGGGAACATTCCCTAGGAAAGTTAACCTAAGGATATCTAGGAGAGCTGATAGGTGATGGAATCACTATCATTTAGGTTAGTTTTTAGAGTCTTTTTAGCACAATAGTGTCGTTTTATGCTACTAACTCCTTGGTCCAGAAGAAGAAGACTAAAAGAAGATAAAAGAGGAGTTATAAGCACTTAGGAGTTGAAGACCATTCATGAAGCAAAGCTTCTGGTTCCTCACCGCCCCCGCGGAGCCTTGTCACCGCCCCAATGGGTGACACTACACTCCAGAACGCAGCCTGCGCCTTCGCCAGCGTCCGAAACCAAGACTGTCACCGCCCCTACGCCTCTCCTTGGCGCCCCTGTGGTGACTTATCCTGAAGAAGCAAAGACCGGTGCCCCTGTGCCTCTGCCTGCGTCTCACCCTGCGGATTTGTGAAGCCAAAGAGTCAGTGTCACCGCCCGTGCGTTGACACTGGGCCGCCCCTGCGACTCGGCATCTGAAGCAACAAAAAGAAGAAGAGTCAGGCGTTTGAAGAACATTAAAGATCTGCCCCTTCAGAATTACCAGGCCGCCCCTGCGGCCATGAAAAACTTCAAGCATTTATTGCCTAAATCGCCCCTGCGGTCCTGAAGGCCGCTCTTGCGGTTCGACGACAAAGACTTTACTCCGGCTGTTTGCACCACCTTTATGACATTAAAGGTGGCTATTTTGGCCGGCCATTTATTCTCATTTAGTGCCATTTGTAGTATAAATAGACCCATGGCTGATCTCTAGAATCCTCCATCATTTCCCATTTTTATTCTCTCTTGCTTCCTTTATAATGAGCTTCTAGTTTCCTTGCTACATTGGGTTGGTTTGAAACTGCTTTATTACTTTGGTTGTAAGTACTTTTCTAATATAAGTTTTATTGAGTAATGTTTTGTGTTTCTTGATCTTTATTTGTCTAAATTGCATGTTTTATTATCACTTAAGACTAATCACCTTAGGTTATAAGTACATGCAAAGAACTAGTTTAATGGTTTTAATCTAGTAGTAACCTTCAAGTAATAACGGGTTGTAATTGCTTAAAGGAAAATAAACAAAATATAAAGATTAGTTTAATGGTTTTAATCTTCTCTTTATATCCCTTAGTCTTTGTTTGAAAGCTAACTTGTGACTTGTTCTTGTAGGTTTACGGAACACTAACTTGTTAAGTTGTGTTGATGCCGGTTGACTCAACACATACATATGATCAAGATGGGAACATTACTTGGAAACTTGTAAAAAGGAACGCACTAAAGTAGTAATAGCATGCTAAGAATCAACCTAGTGTAGATTCACTTATCATCCTCATATTCATTTTGCTACTTGTTTTCTAGTTTTGTGTGCATCAATTCATCCACCCCCCCCCCTGTTACTTTATTCGATAATCAATAATTGAATTTAATAAAAATATCACCAAACTCTCTTGGGTTCGACCCTTACTTAATCGCTATACTTGTTTTAGTGTTGAGTTCGGAAATTACTTTGATAGGATATATACGACCTAAGAAAATATCCTTGTCAAATTTTGGCGCCGTTGCCGGGAAGTTTAGTTTTATTTTTATTTCATTTTTTATTATTGATTATTGGTTTGGACCGTTTTTATGGTTCAAACCCGTGCTACTAACTCCGGCTTTGTTCCCTTTGATCCAGAAATTGAGAGGACACACATCCGGCGACGTAGACAACAACAACTTCAACAAGAAATGGCTGATCGTACTCTTCGTCAACTCACTCAGCCGACTTTGGCTCAACACCCTCTTGCGGTTACTATACCGACATTAGATGAGGGAATCAACTTCGAGCTCAAGCCGGGTCTCATTCACTTGCTCTCATCTTTCCATGGGTTAAGTGGTGAAGACCCCATCAAACACCTTGGGAAGTTCCATACCGTGTGTATGAGCATGAAACCGGCCAACATTACCGAAGAACAAATCAAGATGAGGGCATTCGGCTTCACACTCAAGGATGCAACGGACAATTGGTACTACCACCTTCCATTTGGGAGCATCGACACTTGGGAGAATCTCCACAAGGCGTTTTTAGAGAAATACTTCCCAGCCAAGAAGGCCAATAGCTTGTGAAAGCTATAAGCAACATCGAGCAGTAGACTTCGTGGGACCATTTCCATCTTCTTGTGGAAACCAATACATACTTCTAGATGTGGACTACGTTTCAAGATGGGTTGAAGCAATCGCTTCTCCCACTAATGATGCCATGGTGGTAGTGAAGTTCTTAAATAGAACGATCTTTCCAAGATTTGGGACGCCCCGAACCATCATTAGTGACGGAGGAACGCACTTCACTGCCCGTAAGTTTAAAACTCTGTTGACTAAGTATGGGGTTACCCACAAGATCACCACTACTTACTATCCTCAAACAAGTGGACAAGTAGAGATCTCTAAAAGAGAAATCAAGAGTATTATAGAGAAAACCGTCTCTAGAACGAGGAAGGATTGGTCACTTCAGTTGGATGACGCGCTTTGGGCATATAGGACCGCTTTGAAGACTCCCATAGGCACTACACCATACAACCTTGTACATGGGAAGTCTTGTCATCTTCCGATGGAGTTAGAGCACAAGGCGTATTGGGCAATCAAATGGTTCAATTTTGATTGGAAAGAGGCTGGAGAGAAGCGCCTCTTAGACATCAATGAGCTCGAAGAGATCCGTCTAAACGCCTATGAGCATGCGCAGATCTATAAATAAACAACGAAGAGGTGGCACGACAAGTGTATCTTCCGAAACAGTTGAAAGAAGAAGATCTCGTCCTTCTTTTCGACTCTAGACTCCGGCTATTTCCAAGTAAGCTTAAATCTCGTTGGACTGGACCTTTTGTAATCAAACAAGTCTTTCCCCATGGTGCAGTTGAAGTATGGGGTGAGAAAACTGGAAGTTTCAAGGTCAACGGTCATCGTTTGAAGAAATATACACCGAAAATGCCGGTTTAGGACATTGCCCCTGTCCTTCTCGAGTAATCATAGAGGGGGATAGGTGACTGGAGGTATTTCTATGGTCGTCTATACCCAATCAAAAGTAAATCCCGACTTAGCACTAAAAACAAGTATAGTGGTTAAGTAAGGGTCGAACCCAAGAGAGTTAAGGTGTTTTAGATGCAATTATCGATTATAGTAACAAGTGACAAAAAGGGGGGGGGGGGGAGTTTTGGTTGAATTGATGCACACAAAAACTTATGAAAACGATTAGTGCGACAAGTAAGACAAATGATGGGTGAATCTACACTAGGTTGATTCTAAGCATGCAATTGCTACTTTGGTGAGTTCCTTTTACAAGTTTTCAAGTAATCTCCCGTCTCGATCATATATATGTGTTGAGCCAACCGGCATCAACACAACTTAACAGGTTAGTGTTCCGTAAACCTACAAGAACAAATAATGAGTTAGCTTTCAAACAAAGACTAAGGGATATAAAGAGAAGATTAAAACCGTTAAACTTATCTTTATATTTGTGTTCCTTTTCTTTAAGTAATTACAACCCGTTATTACTTAAAGTTACTACTAGATTAAAGACCCAAACCTGGAACCTATTAATCCTAGTTATTTGCATGCACTTTAGAACCTAAGGTGATCAATGTCAAGCAATAGTAAACATGCACTTAGACAATGGAGATCAAGGAAACACAAAGCATTACTGAATAAAAACTTATATTAAAGAAAACTTACAACCAAAGTAACAACGCAACTTCAAACCAACCCAATGTAGCAAGGGAGTTAGCAACTCATTACAAAGGTAGCAAGATAATCTAAGTGGATAATTTGTTGGCTAACAAGATCGATGATTCTAGCAATCAACCAAGGACTATTTATACTACAAAAGACACTAAATAGGAGTAAACGGCCGGCCTAAAACAACCACCTTTAATGCCATAAAGGTGGTGTAAACAGCCGGAGTAAAGCTTCTGACGTTAAACTGCAGGGGCGGCCTTCAGTTCCGTAGGGTCGATGAAGGCAAAAACGCTTGATCTTCTTCATGGCCGCAGGGGCCTAGGCAATTCCACTGGGGCGGATCTTCAATGCTCTTCAAACGTCTGACCCTTCGACTTCCTGACGTTTCTGATGCCAAGCCACCGGGGCGTCCTTATGTCAACGCAGGGGCGGTGACACAACCTCTTCGTCTTCCAGCTCCCAGGTTGAGGCGCAAGCAGGGGCGCAGTGGAAGGCGCAGGGGAGCTGGTCTTCGTTTCTTCGGGGCAAGTCACCGTAGGGGCGCCAAGGAGTGGTGCAAGGGCGGTGACGCACTTCATGGCCGGCGCTGGTAAAGGCGCAGGGAGCGCTCCGGTGTAAGGCGTCACCCGCAGGGGTGGGGACAAGGCTCCGTTGGGGCGGTGAGGCAACAGAAGCTTTGCTCCGTGAACGATCTTCAATCCTAAGTGCTTATAACTCCTTCCTTAGCTTCTTTTAGTCTTCTTCTTCTGGACCAAGGAGTTAGTAGCATAAACCGACACAAATGCAATAAAAAGACTCTAAAAACTATCCTAAATGATAGTGATTCCATCACCTATCAAACTCCCCCATACTTAGACCTTTTACTCGTCCCGAGTAAAACAAATGACAGCAATTAGACTCAAAGGCCTCAGGAAGCATGGGTAAGCAAGAAAGACAATGAAAACAAGAGAAAGGCCAAGAAAGAAAAAAGGAAAAGAGATAGATGTGAGAAAAAGGGAGAAACTACCATCCTTATTGCTCCAAGAGTGGCCTACCCGGACAACCTCCTTATGACTCCCCTTCTTATGTCGCCAAACGCCGGAAGGGAAACCTACACTCGGTGTCGCTCATTTTGCCAAGGCGCCCTTTCGGGTTTTCACCTTGCCACTCTTCTTCTTTTGATGGTCTCACTTTAACTCACATCCCTCAAGTCCAATTTTGCACCAACCTAAGGTTGGTCGGACTACCTTCTTTTTGCCTAAACCGCCCTTTCGGGTTTTCGGTTTATCCAAGGATTTCATGCCTCTTTTCATTTTCTTTTTCTTTTTCTTTTTTTTTTGGTACATTTTTTTTTCTGAATTTCAAACTGAATTTAAAATGCAAAACAACTTAAAACAAAACAACTCAAATGAAACTGTACAAGCAATGATATGTCCCTCCCCCATACTTGAAGTACATTTGTCCTCAAAGTGGAAATGAGGCAAAGATAAATGTGGGAGAAAGGAAGAGAAATGTACCCCTCAGTGGGATGGTCCGGATGGACCACCTGGACCCTCCTCCGGGTCGTAAGGGAAGTGGCGGAAGAAGTGCTCCTGCTGGCGGTAGAGCGTGTTGATGCGGACCTCCTAAGCCTCCATCCTCTCTCTAAATGTAGTCTCGTAGCTAGCTTGCCAAGCCAGCTGCTGAGTCTCCAACTGCTGCTGATGAGCCGCCTGCCAAGCATCCTGACGGCGGTCGAAGTGAGTGTTCATGGAGGAGGCGAAGCTGGACTGCCATGCCTGTTGCTGCTCAAGCATGGACCGCTGGTACTCGGTCTGCCATGCCTGATGTTGTGTAGTCAAGGTTGCCATCTGAGCCTGCAGACTCTCCATGGCGTGACTGTCGTGGTGTGCTGCAGTCGGCATCTCCTCATTAGTGGCAGGGGCCCGGCTAGAGCCTAGTGCGTATCTCCCAACAATATCCTCCTGAGGCCGTCTCGGAGGAACTGGGTCAGCTGGTACGTACAAATCGGAGAGCTTGTCTCCTAATGGAAGTCGTCAGGGGAGGTATGTGATGTGACTCCCATCTGCTAAAGAGAGCCAAAAGCGGTTCTCCCCGTCTCTCCTGAGGAGCCTGCACCTCCTCAACATACCCTCCGTATAAAGTGGGTGTTAGCATGAAATATTGTGATATTTTAGGCACGTTTTCTAGATGTTTTTCATCCATTATAGTGTTCATTGATAAGGCATTGAAGCAATTGTTAGCTAGTTTATCTATATTGTCGATATAGAGGTCTACATAAGCTTTGTGTTGATTATAGGTGAATAAGAGCTAAAACCGAACCAATTAAGAGAGGATGGAGATGAATTGAGCACATCCAAGGATTGAGGACACACCAAGGAAGCCAAAGGACTGAAGGAGGGAGAATTCGGCACCTTCGCTTACGCTCGCTTACACGTGCCTAGGGTTTCATCGGACGTGCGGAGAATTGCAAATTTTGCAACGGAGATTTACGAAGGCTTGAAGATTTGGAAGTTGCGCTTTTGTTCCTAGGTTTGATTAGAAGACGGATTGACATCCCGCTCTTCGTTCTTATCAAGGATTGATATTGGTTTGTGTTATTCCAAATCTGTTACATTATTACCCTTGTTTGTGGATTTGAGATTGATTTGAAGTTTATTGAAGGTTTTCGAAGGTTTTCATCTTTCATTCTTCTTAATCTTGAATTTGATATCATAATGACTATTGTTGGCTAAAACCCTTTAGCAATTCTAAGGTGAAGGGTTGACAGTTGTGGCTTAGATGATGATTGATCGATCGTAAATGGATTGAACCCTGAGAGTTAGAGAGATTTCGCCGACGCCCCAAACCACGGTCTGTTCTTGAGGTTCCACGGCCGTGGAACTCAAGATCTGCCCGTAATTTGTGTCAGTTTACGAACCTTGCTTTTACTTTGATCCAAAGTTAAAGATTTGCTTTAACTTAGTCTTGGCTTGCCTTTTCTAGGTAGTAGTGAAGCCTCAACAACCTCTACTTCGATTGCGAGTGTCACAACCTTAATCGGTTTAGTTAGTCTTGATCCTTGGGTTACAAGTTTGGGTATTTGAGATTAATTCTTGTCTTTAGATCCTTTCTATACTGAAGCCTCAACAACCTTTATAGAGAGTGTCTTTAGATAAGTCATATAAAGCCTTGGAACTTCACCGTACATTGCTTTACCTTAGTATACCTTTACAACTCTTAACTCTGTCCTTAGTTCTTTAGTATATCTTGAATCGATTGCCACAACTAGATACCTGGATCTTTAGGGTTGCTGCTTTCCCAATACATTTGCAAAGCTTTACCCTTTTACTTGCTTGACAACTTTATAACTGAATTTGTTTCCCCCAAATCCCTGTGTTCGATACTCTGAAATTCTTGCTTTACTACGCCGATCCGTACACTGTGGGTTCGCTTGCTTGATTCTAGTTTTATAAATTTAAAGCTTATTTGCACGCACGCTAAGTGGCGAACAAGTTTTTCGCGCCGTTGCTGAGGATTTGGTCTAGGCCGAATTCGGTTACCGGTTGTCAAGCTTGGGAGCTTAGCTCTCGTTATTTAATATCTTTTGTGAGTGATATTTGCAGGTTACTTTAGGTTTATGCGCAGGTCTAGGAACAACAAGGACCTCTTACCTCTTGATCAGGAACTTGAGAAGACTTTGAGGAAGAAGCTCAAAGAAAGAAAGATGGCTGAAAAAAGAGAACGAGATTACCAAACGGAGTTAGCGGAGTCCAAAGCTCAACTTAGATGGAGCGAGAAGACTCGCAAGGAGGAATCGGAGCGTCATCAATCGAAAGTTGATGATCTAACGGATATGATATTTCACATAAGGATGGAATTGAGCGACCTTAAGAAAAAGAAGAGCAGGAAATCGTCAAGATCGGTTAGAACCAATTCATCCGACGAGGATAGCGACTCTTCCATGCCACCACTAGAGGACATTGATCCGATGATCAATGTGAACCCATTTGTTCCAAGACCAGCTGCCAATCGTCGTGTTCCAACTAGGGATGTGAGAGCTGCTCGTATAGATGGAGAGCCAAGAACTCTTGGCCAAAGGATGGATCCAATTTAGCAACCACGCCGGTTAGGTGTGAACTTTGATGCTGATGATATGCAAGGGTTTAGCTTCAACCCGCAAGTTATTACCATCGTTCGACAAAATCAGTTTGGAGGAACGAGTGTTGAATCTCCACATCAACATTTACAGAATTTCGAGATCATGATGGAGACAATGAAGCCAAAGAATGCAACCACTAACAACTACAAGATCAAGCCATTCTTCTTCTCTTTGAAAGGGAAAGCTTTATCTTGGTATCAAGCTCTTCCAAATGGAAGACTTAACACATGGGAGGATCTTTCTGCGGAATTCCTCACTAAATTCTTTACGCCATCCAAGACGGCGGAGTTGAGAGGTAAGATTAATGCATTTTCTATGAGATCTAACGAAAGTTTGTTTCAATCTTGGGAAAGATTTCAGGACTTACTATTGGATTGCCCACATCATGGCATTTCCAAACTGGGTTTATTGGAGATATACTATAAGGGGCTGGATGTGGAAACACAATTCAAGCTCCAATCCCTTTCATGTGGTACATTCATGGACATGAGGGAAGATGACGCTTGGGACTTCATTGAGAAGCAAGCCCGAGTCATAGAAAAGTATTCTCACCGGAAAGTAGAAGCAAATCAAGTGGAGCAAGGAGCAAAGTTATCACAAGCTACTCAAACTCAAATCTTTTCTCTCAATACCGAGATTAAAGAGTTGAAGGAAGCCATTAAAACCAACTTTCCAAAGCAAAAGGGGCAAGATGTGGGTTATTTGGGAAACAACAATAACCAAAATGGGAATGAGAATACAAACCGCAACAACCGGAACTACAACCGGAACAATTGGAACAACAACAACAACAATAACCGGAATAACAGTTGGAACAACAATAGGGGTTCAAACAACAACAATTGGCAGTCCAACCAACAACACAATTCCGGTAATTCTTATCCCAATTCGGGAAATTCACTAACTCCACCTTCTTCTTCTTCCATTCCCTTGAAAAGCCAGGAACAAGCATCAAATAGCGGAAGCACTTCGGGGAAAGAAAAGCCCGATCCCATGTTGGAAACAATTTTGGGAAAGCTTCAAGGATTGGAGAGTCACATTATTAAGGTCGATGATCACATCACTAAGGTTGATAAAGCCCAAAAGGTTTTAGAAAACCAAATGTTTAGTCAAGTTGAGGAAGTTCCTGGGAATCAAGAAAAACTTCCAGGAAAGACGGAGGATAACCCAAAAGGAAGGGTGATGGCTATCACCACTAGGAGCGGAGCAACAACCACCGACCCGCAGCCTATGTTTGTAGAAGTTCCTGTCGAGAAGGAGAAAGAGAAGGGGAAGGAGAAGGAAGACATCTACGTTCCTCCTCCAGCTTTCAAACCTCCCCTACCATTTCCGCAATCTAGAGCAAGAGCGCGTCTAGACAAGCAATTCGGTAAGTTTATTGAACTCATGAGCAAACTGCATATTAATATACCTTTCATTGATGCAATTGTAGGTATGCCACCTTATGGAAAGTTCCTAAAGGAGATCCTCTCTAACAAAAGAAAATTAGAGGATTTTGGAGAGGTTAAGATGAGTTTGGATTCATCGGATCTCATCAAGACAATGAAGGAAAAGATGCCCCCAAAGCTGAAGGATCCGGGGTCATTTTGTATTCCCATAGGAGTGGAAGATGTCACATATGATGCATTATGTGATTTAGGAGCAAGCGTGAGTATCATTCCACTTGCCTTATGTAGGAAGATCGGTTTAGGCGAACCTAAACCGGTGAAGATGACGTTGTACATGGCGGATCGATCCATAACTCGTCCCGTCGGCATAGTTGAAGATGTCCCGGTCAAGCTTGGTAAGTTCTATGTTCCTATAGATTTTGTTGTGCTTGACATTCCTGCACATAGTCCGGTCCCGATCATACTCGGAAGACCGTTTTTTGCAACATCCGGTTGCATAGTTGATTGCAAGAATGCTAGACTCGCCTTCGACATAGGAGAAGAAAAGGTAGAGTTCGTTCTCTCCACTTTGGTGAAGGAACCAGCTTTCGCTGAAGATATATTCAACATCCATGACGAAGAGCTATCTAGAGAGGAGGTAAGTTCAATTCTCTTCAAAGATCCCTTGCAAAAGGTTATCTCTATGAGCATTATGGATATAAGGGAAGAAGAGGAATGCAATGAGATAATTGAAGCTTTAGAGAAGCAAAAAGAAGTGTATGAAGAAGAATTTGAGAAACTCTACGATGGGTCAGAAAATGTAAGAAACCACGGCCAGTCGTGCTATTCCACGGCCGTGGAATCTACCAATGTTACGCTAAGAACGTGACACGCAAAAGCTTTAAATTTATAACTCGATATATTTCTCCTAACTCCTAGCGAACCCGCAGTGTACGGGACGTTTTGTAGTAAGGATAGTATTCCGAGGTCGAACACAAAGACTGAGGTGAGATTGAATCGATTAATGACTATGGATAGTGAAGATCTATGCTAAGAAAAGAGAAAGGAATAAAGAAATGAAAATCTCAATGTTTTTAGTTTGGTTTTTAGGTGATCAATCAAAGATAACAAATCATGCGAAATCAACAATCAACTAAGCTAACACCACAAGTAAACGAGCAAATACGAAATATGTAATCAAAGGGAGAAAAGCGGATTCTAGGGGTTGGAAATTCCGGTTATGGCATAGGACTCAAGCTATCTAATCATTCCTCGGATCAACTATAGTATGTTGGAGTGAGCGTTTCTGGATTGGGATCAATCACCGGGTAGGTCTCATGGTCCACTAGTCCATTCCTAAGGTCTCATCACCGGGTAAGTCTCAAAGAGCCTAAGGATAGGAATTTTACACAAACCGGATGGTATTCTAGGGATCTAACCTCTCCTTACCGGGTAAGTCTCGGGAAGGCAAGTCCTAAACACCTATCCTAGCACACTCAGTCCAATAGCGGCTTGTGAGGCTCACTACTACCTAGAGTTCATCATCTTCGGTATCTAAGAGCAAGAATCACCGGGTAGGTCTCTTCTAACTCTTAGTTGCTAACACTAGGTCACCCTAGGATAGATTTAGCTCAACTAACACTAGGATTTCAACAAATCAACAACCTAACACTTAGATTCATCAAAACAAGCAAGTCAGTCAAAACCACGGGTTGTTCATCAAGAACCACGGCCGTGGAATGTATAGAACAAACCGTGGTTTACAACAGAGGCTAGGTTCGAGCAAACAATTCATCCAAAGGTACATCTAAGTCCATTCTATCATAGTCCAAGCCATAACCATCTTTTCCTTACCCTAGAATCACATCTATTTAGCATACAACATGCATATTAACAATCAAACTCAACAAGCATAAAATCATAGAATCCATGGCAAGAAGATGAAATGAAAGATGGATTAAGCAAATGAAACAAGTAACACAAGCTAAATCAAGGTTCAAGAAGGACTTACAACCCTTCAAAAGAAGGTTCAATCGATTCTTACAAAACCTAGCAAAACGTTTAACTCAAAATCACTCAAAAAGACTATAGAACTATGAACTAGTGTGCTTCTTCTTCAATGGAAGCCTTCCTTCTTCTCCAATGGAAGCTCCAATCCAATCTTCCAATGAGAGAATCTTTCTTGTTGAGAGTGTGGGAGAGAATGGGAGTGAGGGGTCTGTCCATAACAGCCTTGCAGGACCACCTTTTATCCTCCAAATTTGCAAGAGTCGGCCATGAAGATCGTGGGACAGCTGTCACAACTGTCTGGCAAAAACCACGGCCCATTTCCATGCCCGTGGAAGTCCCAGTGGCCGTGGTTTTGGTGCCTCAGCTTGTTTTGGATCATTAAGTCATGATTTGGTGCATCTCATGCATCAACAAGGTCCCAAGTGTCCTCCTTAGCCCCTAGCTTGCATCTAAATGAGTCCGAAGGTGTGTCATCTCGAGGAACGATCCTCGAATGTATCGATTAAGTTCCTAAATCTCCCAAAATACCTACAAAGCATGCAAAAGTCCGTGTAGACGTCTATCTCGACAAAATACATGAATTGAGTGCAAACGTCGTGAACTAGTGCTAAACCATGCATGAATGAGCGGAAAAACTGTCTAAATGAGTGCCTAATCTAATATCATAAATCGTGTTATCAAAAATACCCCATACTTAAGGTTTGCTCGTCCCCGAGCAAGTCCCCAACTATAGACTAAGAGATGACATGTTTTATGCATGCAGAAAAACAACAAAATCTTTTTGGAGTTGTACTTCTAATATTGGATCACCTTCATAATTATGTTTCATGGAAATGGACAAGCAATCATGCATCAAATAAATGAAGGCACGGAAAGACAATTGTACTTAACTCGAAGGCATGCATGAGATGTAAAAATGAAGAAGTCAAGATGATCATGAGCATATCCAATCTAGATTACCAAGTCTTACACACATGCAAATAGGTCACAAGGGCTTGTGAAATGAAAGGCCAAGAAATGTTGTGATTAGGTGGGGATTTTTCTAGGTTATGTGATGCTAATCCGGGAATGGAACTAACTCCACAATTTTGTCCTTGATCAACTTTCCACATGTGTATATTTTCTCCATCTTTTCTTTCTTTTCTTTTCTTTTTTTTTTCACTTATTTTTGAGACAATGGCATTGGTGTATAAAAGCCGAAACCTTGGTGATTAGCCGTCCTCAGTTTTTTTTATTTTTCGAGGTGCATCCACACCGGGCACACATACCAAAGCTCGTTAGGAGTATCGGTTTATTTGACTTTGGCAAGGCACAAACACCCGATTATGTGAATGGTGCCGAGTTACTCGTCATTTAAACCAACGTCCCCAAACCTATATTTTTTCTACACTTTCACAACAAATTCAACACTTCATTCATAACATTCATCCATCAACAACTTCACCCCACACTTGCTTTTCACACACTCAACACACTAACATGCTCCTATTCCCGGATGGGTCAAAAGAGGTCAAATTTATATCAATTGAGGTGCTCAAACAATATGATCAAGATGAGAAGTAGAGAAAGATGAATTGCCTTAATCACTCCTAGATGATGTGCAAGAACTAGCATGTAATTTCGACTTTCAATATTCAATCCAATCAAGACAAACATCATGATCACAATCCATTCATGGGATTCAAGATAAGTACTTCAAGTCCACATATGCATTCATCAATTCAACACATAAGGCCATCCATAGCCAATCCACAAGACAATTTCATCATAAGGGTCATTCCCAAGCTTAGAAGCACTAAAATTTTTTAAAAATTTTCTGATTTTTTGGATTTTTTGAAATATCTATGTACAATGCAAGACGTAATGAAGCATGTGACTAAAATAAACTACCCTAGATGCTAATCATGCAAAAGATCATGCGAACCCCACCCCATACTTAGAAACACATTGTCCCCAATGTGTAAATGAAGTAAAGAAGAGTGAAAGAGGGTTCTCACAATGTAAAAATGGTTTGCTTTGGTATTTGGGATTACTCAAGTGGAGTGATGTCGGATGATCCTATCAACGATGGTAGAGAGCTCAAAGTGTTCGTTATGGCGTTGAGATCCGCGCTAGGCGCCGCTAGCCGTCCAAATCCCACGTCCGCTCCACCCATAATTGATGAGGGACTCATCATCATCATCCACATGCCATGCAAGGCTTCCATGCTACCAAGACTCTAGCACACACACAAGGCACACCAAACACACAAAAACAGAAAAATCAAAATAAAAACAAAAACGAAAAAGGGAAAGATGTCTACCAATGGGTTGCCTATTAGCTTGACCAAACTCGGGGGCGTCTCACTCTAGGTGAAGTGGGGCAATAATATCCACCGGAGCTCCCGGGATATACTTCTTCAAACGGTGCCCATTCACCTTAAAATTTCCGCAATGCTCCCCTCCTATCTCAACCGCTCCATGGGAAAAGATCTTCTTCACCACATAGGGACCCATCCATCTTGACTTTAGCTTTCCGGGGAAGAGCCGCAACCTTGAGTTGAAGAGAAGGACAAGGTCGCCTTCACTCAACTCCTTCGAGATGAGACGCTTGTCATGCCAACGTTTGGTCCTTTCCTTGTAGATCCGGGCGTTTTCATAGGCATCCAACCGGATCTCCTCAAGAGCATTCATGTCTAGCAACCTTTTCTCTCCGGCCTCCTTGAGGTCAAAATTCAACCACCTTATAGCCCAATATGCTCTATGCTCCATCTCTACCGGAAGGTAGCAAGACTTGCCATAGACTAGCTTGTAAGGAGTGGTGCCAATCGGTGTCTTGAAAGCGGTTCTATAAGCCCACAAAGCATCATCGAGCTTCATAGCCCAATCCTTTCTTGTCCTAGAAACCATCTTCTCAAGAATTCCCTTTATCTCCCGGTTGGAGATCTCCACTTGGCCACTAGTTTGGGGATGGTAAGGTGTCGCCACCTTATGAGTCACCCCATACTTAGCCAAAAGTGTCCCGAAGTTCCTATTGGTGAAGTGCTTCCCTCCATCACTTATGATCACCCTTGGTGTTCCAAACCTAGGGAAGATCACTCGGTTGAAGAACCGCACCACAACCTTGACATCATTCGTAGGAGAGGCGATTGCCTCCACCCATCTCAAAACGTAGTCTACCGCCAATAGGATGTAGAGGTTGCCACATGAAGAGGGGAATGACCCCATGAAGTCCACACCCCACACATCAAATATCTCCACCTCTTGTATGTTGTTCAAGGGCATCTCATTCCTCCTTGAGATGTTGCCCGTCCTTTGGCAAGCATCACAAGCTACCACAAAATTCTGCACATCCTTGAACAAACTTGGCCAAAAGAAACCCGATTGCAACACCTTTGCACATGTCTTGTGTGAGCTAGCATGACCTCCACATGGCAAGGAGTGACAATGGCGGATCACACTCTCCACCTCATCCTCCGGTATGCATCTTCTAAAAACTCCATCCGGCCCTCTTTTGAACAAAAGCGGTTCACTCCAATAGTAGTGCCTCACATCCTTGAAGAATTTCTTCCTTTGGGCATAGGATAAACCGGGTGGCACCTCCTCGCACACAAGATAGTTCACTATGTCGGCATACCATGGCTCATTACCCCTTGACACTTGAAACAAGCACTCCTCCACCATTTGCAATTGCTCATCCCGGAATGAGTCATCAATCGGGATGTCATCTCTCTCAAGCTCCAATGGTGGGAGTCTACTAAGGTGATCCGCCACAGAATTTTCGGACCCCTTCTTGTCCCGGATTTCCAAGTCAAACTCTTGAAGAAGAAGGATCCACCGAATCAATCGAGGCTTGACATCCTTCTTAGTAAGGAGATAACGGATCGCAGCATGATCCGTATACATAATGACCTTCGCTCCAACAAGATACGAGCGGAATTTCTCAAATGCATACACAACCGCTAGCAACTCTTTCTCGGTGGTAGCATAATTGAGTTGGGCTTCATCTAGCATCTTGCTAGCATAATAGATGGCATGTGTAAGCCCATCTTTCCTTTGTCCCAAAACAGCCCCAACGGCTACATCACTTGCATCACACATGATCTCAAACGGTAAACTCCAATCCGGCGGTTGCATGATGGGTGCAGAGATCAAAGCATTCTTCAACCTACAAAAAGCCTCAAGGCAATCCTTGGAGAAAACAAACTCAACATCTTTCATTAGTAGGTTAGTAAGAGGCTTAGAAATCTTAGAGAAGTCTTTAATAAATCTCCGGTAAAAACCGGCATGCCCTAAAAAACTCCTTACCCCCTTCACCGAGGTAGGTGGTGGCAACTTCTCTATGGTTTCTATCTTAGCCCTATCAACCTCAATGCCTCGGTTGGACACCAAGTGTCCCAACACAATTCCTTCACTTACCATGAAGTGGCATTTCTCCAATTCAAGACTAGGTTAGTCTCCTCACATCTCTTAAGCACTAGAAACAAGTTAGCTAAACAATTGTTACGTCTAGGAATAGATGCACGCAATAAGTCTTAAATTTATACTCGTTATATTTATCCTAACTCCTAGCGAACCCGCAATGTACGGGACGTTTGTAGAGAGGTAAGTATTCCGAGGTCGAACACAAAGACTAAGGTGAAATCGAGTCAAGCAATGATCAAAGATAGTGTAAATCTAGACTAAGATAAGATGAGAAACAAAGAAAATGGAAAAACACAATGTTTTTGTTGGTTTTAGTGGTAATCAAACAAAGATCACAAGTCAAGCAAGATGATAAACAACTAACAACTCAAGCTAGCAAACGAACAAGTAACGCAAAGCGCAAGAATAATGATCAAGCGAGAAAAGTAGATTCTAGAGGTCAAGATTTCCGGTTATGGCATAGGATTCAAGGTTCTAAGGATTCTAAGGACTAGCTGCGGTGTTGGGAAAAGAATGTTTCACTAATGGAAGCGATTACCGGGTAGGTCTCTCACTTCACTAATCCCACATCAAACTCCTATTACCGGGTAGGTCTCAAGGGGTTAGAATAAGGAATTCCACACAAACTAGATACTACTTAGGGGGTAACCCTCTCCTTACCGGGTAAGTCTCGGAATAGGGAAATCCCAAGCAATAATCCTAGCACACTCAATCCAATAGCGGCTTATTAGGCTCACTACTACCTAGAATTCATCTTCTAAGGTATCTAAGATCGGGAATCATCGGGTAGATCTCTTCCTTCACTTAGGTTGATAGCATTAGGTGATCCTAAGCTAAATTAGGCTTAATAAACACTAGGATTTAAACAACCAAACACCCTAGCATGCAGATTTATCATTTAAAGAGCAACAGAAGAATAAATCGGGCTGTTCTACAGATAAATCGGCCGATTTATCTGATGAACAGGTCGATTTTTCCTTCTGTTGTGAGTTTCGTGCATATAAATCATCCTAAACTAACATATAAGCCCATCCTATCATCACCCTAGCCATAACCATCAATCCATCACTCTAAAATCACAAGAAACTAGCCAATAATATGCATATCAAGATCCGAAATCATCAAACAAGCGTACATGGTGTTCATAGATGAGTAATGAAAGATGAGTAAGCAAAATCAATAAATCTCAGTCAAATCCAAGTTGTAGCAAGACTTACAAACTCTAAAATGAAGATTCAAAAAACGTTCTTAACAATCCTTGCAATTAGTTCTTCAATCCAAACCTACAAAATCACTCCAAATCACTCTAAACTCTTAGGATGGTGTTATTCTTCTTCCTTCAATCTTTGAGAGCTTTTCTTCTCCTCCAATCTTTTCCCCAAAATTGGTGAGCTGTGAATGAGAGTGTGGGAGAGGAGAGATGCTCAGCAACCACCTGCAGGACCACTTATATTCTCCACCAAGAGCAAGGACGGACAAGAGATCGTGGGACACGTGGCTTAAGCTGTCAAAGGCCCAAAAATCGACCCAGAGGAAAAAATCGGCCGATTTTCCTGGGTGTAGGTCGATTTTCTTCAACAGAAGCATGCTATGATCGTCTAGCCATGAGTTGATCCATTGCTTGCACCAATAGTGGTCTTTGTGTCCTTTATTGCTCCAATTATGCTCCTCCAAGGCTTTGGATGTGTACCATCATGAGGCTTGGCCCTCAAATGTATCGATTAACGTCCAATAGATCCCCGAATTACCTACAAAACCGATAAAAGGTAGTGTAGACGTCTTTTCTAGAAATGTGCATGAACTGAGCGAAGACGTCATGAACCAATGCCAAAACGTGCATGAATGAGTGAAAAATCTATCTAATTGATTACCTAATCCTAAGTCATAAATCTTGTTATCAAAAATACCCCATACTTAAGGTTTGCTCGTCCGCGAGCAAATTCCCAACTATAGACTAAGAGATGACATGATTTATGTATGCAGAAAAATGGCAAAATCTTTTTGGGTTTGTGCTTCTAATATTGGATCACCTTCATAGTCATGTTTCATGGCAATGGACATGCAATTATGTATCAAATAAATGAAAGCATGGAAAGACAATTACACTTAACTTGATAGCATGCAATGAAATGTAAAGATGAAGAAGTCAAGGTGATCATGAACATATCCAATCTAAATCACTTAGTCTTACACACATGCAAGTAGGTCAAAAGGACTTGTAAAATAGAAGGCCAAGAAACGTTGTGATTAGGTGGGAATTTTCTAGGCTATGTGATGCTAATCCGGGAAAGGAACTAAACAACACAACTTCAAATTTTCTTATCTACTTCCCTCAAGTGTATATTTTTCTTCATTTTCTTTTCTTTCTTTTATTTTTGAGACAATGGCATTGGTGTGCAAAAGCCGAAACCTCGGTGATTAGCCATTCTCGGGCTTTTTCTATTTTTTCGAGATGCATCCACACCGGGCACACATACCAAAGCTCGTTAGGACTATTGGTTTATTTGACTTTGGCAAGGCACCAACACCCGATTATGTGAAGTGTACCGAGTTACTTGTCATTTAAGCCAATGTCCCCAAGCCTATATTTTTGGCTACACTTTCACAACAATTTCAGCACTTCATTCATGACATTCTTTTCATCAACAATTTCACCCCACACTTGCTTTTCACACACTTCAACACACTAGCATGCTCCTATTCCCGGATGGGTCAAAAGAGGTCAAATTCATCTCAACTGAGGTGCTCAAGCAACATGATCAAGATGAGAAGTAGAGGAAAATGAATTGCCTTAATCACTCCTAATTGATGTGCAAGAACTAGCATGCAATTTCGACTTTCAATACTCAATTCAATCAAGGCAAACATTCATGATCACAGATCATTCTTGGTATTCAAGAGAAGTACTTCAAGTCCACATATACATTCATCAATTTAACACATAAGGCCATCCATAGCCAATCCACAAGACAAGGTTCAATCATTAGGGTCGTATCCAAGCCTTAGAAGCACTAAAATTTTTAAAAATTTTCTGATTTTTTTGGATTTTTTCGAAATATGTATGTACAATGCAGGACATAATAAAACATGTGACAAAATTAAACTATCCAAGATGCTAATCATGCAAGTGATCATGAGAACCCCACCCCATACTTAGAAACACATTGTCCCTAATGTGGAAACTAAATAAAGAAGTGAAAGAGAGTCCTCACAATGTAAAATTGGTGATGCTTTGGTATTTCGGTTCACATCGAATGATGATGGTGGATGATCGATCAAGGATGGTAGAGAGCTCTTGATGTTCATTATGATGTCGGAACCCGCGCTTGGCGCCGCAAGCTGTCCAAGCTCCTCGTCCGCTCCACCCATGCTTGATTGGAGATCATCACTTTTCTTTACAGAGGAAAAATCGGCCAAGCAACCCAGGAAAATCGGCCGATTTTGTGCATGAACAGTCCGATTTCCTGGGTGCTTTCTTCCTTGTCCATGTGCTCGGATCTTGCTTCTTCAACCATTCCATGAGGCCTTCACATGACCTCCAACATCTCATAACTCATGACAATCAACAAGATCTAGCACCCAAAAATACAAAAGAAGAACAAAGCACACCAAGAGTGAGATTAAACAAAAGCAAGAAAAAGAAAGGGAAAAACATGTACCAATGGGTTGCCTCCCATTAAGCGCTTCTTTAAGGTCATTAGCTTGACCAAATTCAGGAGCGTTTCAATCAAGGTGAAGCGGGGCAATCACTTCCACCGGGGCTTCCGAGATGTACTTCTTCAATCTATGCCCATTCACTTTGAAGTCACCACAATGATCTCCTCCTATCTCTACCGCTCCATGGGGAAAAACTTTCTTTACCACATATGGCCCGGTCCATCTTGATTTGAGCTTTCCGGGGAATAGCCGCAGCCTCGAGTTGAAGAGAAGTACCAAGTCGCCTTCATTCAACTCCTTTGGAAGGAGGCGCTTGTCATGCCACCTTTTGGTCCGCTCCTTGTAGATCCGAGCATTCTCATATGCATCCAACCGGATCTCCTCGAGGGCGTTCATGTCTAGCAACCGCTTCTCTCCCGCCTCCTTGAGATCAAAATTTAGCCACTTAATGGCCCAATAAGCTCTATGCTCCATCTCTACCGGAAGGTGGCAAGACTTGCCATAGACCAACTTGTAAGGAGTGGTGCCAATTGGTGTTTTGAAAGCGGTCCTATATGCCCACAAGGCATCATCGAGCTTCATAGCCCAATCTTTTCTTGTCCTTGATACCGTCTTCTCAAGAATGGCCTTGATCTCCCGGTTGGAGATCTCCACTTGGCCACTAGTTTGGGGATGGTAAGGTGTTGCCACCTTATGAGTCACCCCATACTTAGCCAAAAGTGCTCTAAAATTCCTATTGGTGAAGTGCTTCCCTCCATCGCTTATGATCACCCTAGGTGTTCCAAACCTAGGAAAGATCACTCGGTTGAAGAACCGCACCACAACCTTGGCGTCATTTGTAGGAGAGGCGATTGCCTCCACCCATCTTGAAACATAGTCAACCGCCAATAGGATGTAGAGGTTGCCACATGAAGAGGGGAAAGGTCCCATGAAGTCCACACCCCATACATCAAATATTTCTACCTCTTGGATGTTGTTCAAAGGCATCTCATTCCTCCTTGAGATGTTGCCCGTCCTTTGGCAAGCATCACAAGCTACTACAAAGCTTTGCACATCCTTGAACAAACTTGGCCAAAAGAAACCCGATTGCAACACCTTAGCACATGTCTTGTGTGAGCTAGCATGCCCTCCACATGGCGAGGAATGACAATGGCGGATCACACTCTCCACCTCATCTTCCGGTATGCATCTCCTAAACATTCCATCCGGCCCTCTTTTGAACAAAAGTGGCTCACTCCAATAGTAGTGCCTCACATCCTTGAAGAACTTCTTCCTTTGGGCATATGTTAATCCGGGAGGCACTTCCTCACATACCAAGTAGTTCACAATGTCCGCATACCATGGCTCACTTCCTCTAGACACTTGGAACAAGCACTCCTCCACCATTTGCAATTGCTCATCCCGGAATGAGTCATCAATCGGGATGTCATCTCTCTCAATCTCTAAGGGAGGTAGTCTACTAAGGTGATCCGTCACGGAGTTCTCGGATCCCTTCTTGTCCCGGATTTCCAAATCAAATTCTTGAAGAAGAAGGATCCACCGAATCAACCTAGGCTTGGCATCCTTCTTGGTAAGTAGATAACGGATCGCGGCATGATCCGTATAGACTATGACCTTCGCTCCAACAAGATATGAGCGGAACTTCTCAAAAGCATACACCACCGCTAGCAACTCTTTCTCGGTTGTGGCATAGTTAAGTTGGGCATCATCTAGCGTCTTGCTAGCATAATAAATGGCATGAGTGCGCCCATCTTTTCTTTGCCCCAAAACAGCCCCAACGGCTACATCGCTTGCATCACACATGATCTCAAACGGTAGACTCCAATCCGGAGGTTGCATGATAGGTGCGGAGATCAAAGCGTTCTTCAACCTACAAAAAGCCTCAAGGCAATCTTTGGAAAAAACAAATTCAACATCCTTCATTAGTAGGTTAGTAAGGGGCTTAGAAATTTTAGAGAAGTCTTGAATAAACCTCCGGTAAAAACCGGCATGCCCTAAAAAGCTCCTTACCCCTTTCACCGAGGTAGGTGGTGGCAACTTCTCTATCGTTTCAATCTTGGCCCTATCAACCTCAATGCCACGGTTAGACACCAAGTGTCCTAACACGATACCTTCACTTACCATGAAGTGGCATTTTTCCCAATTTAAGACAAGATTTGTCTCCTCACATCTTTGCAATACTAAGGACAAGTTAGCCAAGTAATCATCGAAAGAAGAACCATAAACAGAGAAATCATCCATGAACACTTCCATGATATTTTCGATGTATTCCGAAAAAATAGCCATCATACACCTTTGGAAGGTGGCGGGTGCATTACACAACCCAAATGGCATCCTCCTATATGCAAAAGTACCCCATGGACATGTAAATGTTGTTTTCTCTTGGTCATCGGGGTGGATAGGGATTTGGAAGAATCCACTATAGCCATCTAGGTAGCAAAAATGAGAATGTTGAGCTAACCTTTCTAACATTTGGTCAATGAAGGGGAGAGGGAAGTGATCTTTCCTAGAGGCCATGTTAAGCTTTCTATAATCAATACACATCCTCCATCCCGTAACCGTTCTAGTGGGGATTAGTTCATTGTTCTCATTAGTCACTACGGTCATCCCACCCTTCTTAGGTACTACATGAACGGGACTAACCCACTTACTATCCGAGATAGGGTAGATAATTCCCGCATCTAGCAACTTTATGATCTCCTTCTTAACTACCTCTTTCATTATAGGATTTAGCCTTCTTTGATGTTCAATAGAGGGTTTATGATTATCTTCCATCATTATCCTATGCATGCACAAAGAGGGCTTGATGCCAACAAGATCATCAATGGTGTATCCTATTGCCTTTCTATGCAGTTTCAATTCATTCAACAACCTATTAAGCTCATCATCACTCAAAGATGCATTCACAATCACCGGATAAGTAGAATTTGAATCAAGGAAAGCATACTTTAAATGAGAAGGAAGAGGTTTAAGATCAAGTTGAGGAGGACCTTTTTCGGTTGGAGACGATCCATACAATGTAGGTTGAGATGATTGCAAAGCCATGGAAGCCTCCTTGAAGTCCCTTGATGATTGCTCACACTCAAGTGGTTGATGCTGAAAAGACTCAGGAAAATCGACCCAGGAAGAAAAATCGGTCGATTTTTCTGAAGGGGGGTCGATCTGAGTTTCTGTTTTGGCAAAACTGGCTGAAATTTCAGCATAAGTACAAAAATCGGCCGATTTTTGCCCTTCAGTCCGATTTTTCTGGCAGTTTTCCTCTTCTTCTAGCACTTCAAACCCAACACTTGGTAGCTCGTCCAATGCATTCAAGGCCTTGATTACTTCATTGCTACTCTCCTCAATTCCTTCTTCCATCAAGCTTGAGCTAATAACTCTCTCAAGCGGATCCTTGAGCAAGATTGAGCTCACAACCTCTCTAGACTCCTCTTCTTCAACTATGTTGAATACATCCTCATCAAGGGTTGGCCCTTTCATCATTGTTGATAGCTTGAACTTGATGTTTTCTTCTCCAATGTTGAAGGAGAGAGTCCCATTCTTGCAATCCACTAGACATCCGGAAGTAGCTAGGAAAGGTCTCCCTAAGATGATAGGAACCGGATAGTCCGCCGGGATATCCAAGACAACGAAGTCTATGGGCACATAGAACTTCCCTAATTGCACCGGGATGTCTTCCAAGATCCCAACCGGATGAGTGATTGAGCGGTCCGCCATGTAGAGGGTCATCTTGACCGGCTTTGGCTCTCCTAGCCCAACCTTGTTGCAAAGTGCTAGCGGGATGATGCTTACACTTGCCCCAAGATCACATAGGGCATCATACTTCACTTCTCCTACTCCGATTGGCACACAAAAGGATCCCGGATCCCTTAGCTTGGGAGGCATCTCCTCCTTCATCGTTTGAATCAACTCCGATGATCTCTTAGTCATCCTTACCTCACCATACTCCTCCAACTTCCTTTTGTTGGAGAGTATTTCCTTCAAGAACTTGCCATATGCCGGCATCCCTAAAATAGCATCCATGAACGGAATGTTAATATGCAATTTAGACATTAGTTCAAGGAACTTACCAAAATGATTGTCCAAGCGAGCTCTTGCTCGTGATTGAGGGAACGGTAGTGGTGGCTTGTATGGAGGCGGTGCCACATAGGTTGGCTCTACATCTTTGCTCTTGCCTCCATCTCTTTGCAAAGTCTCTTCTTCATTCACCACTTGCTTCCCTTTAGCATTCTCCTTGGGCAAAGGGTCCTTCATGCTTAACCCACTTCTTGTTGTAATAGCCAACACTTGGCCTCTTGGGTTTTCTTCGGTTCTTCCGGGAAGCTTTCCCGGATCTCTATGTGCTTCACCCGCCTTTTGGAAAACTTGTGCTTCCAAAACCTTTTGAGCCTTTGAGATAGAAGTCACCGTGCTCTCAAGACCACTCAACCTTCCAAGCAATTGCTCAAACATCATTTCAGTTCTATCTTTTGGAGGTTGAGTAAATCCGGGTGGAGGTTCTTGTGAAGCTCTTGGTGGTGGAGTTGTGCTTGTAGAAGCGGGAGGGTTCAAGGCTCCATCCGGGTTAGAGTAAGAAAACCCGGGATGGTTATGGTTGGGCCGGTAATTGTTGAATTGCCGGTTGTTGTTGAAGTTCCTTGGGCCTTGGTAGTTGTTGTAGTTGCCCCTTCCAATATAGTTCACATCCTCCTCCTTGGAAGACAAGTTAGCTTGTGGAATCACTTGAGGGGTTGCTTGGTTCTTCAAGGTTGTAGCACACAACTCCCTCAAGGACTTTAGCTCGTTGTTGATGGCGTCGAGCTTGAAGTTGCTCATGGTGACCTCACTCACCTCATATGCTCCCGCCTTTCTCCCTTCACTCTTCCTATGGGAGTATTTCTCAATCACTAGAGCTTGCTTCTCCACAAACTCCCAAGCATCATCCACATGCTTCTCCATGAAAGTCCCACCGGAAAGGGATTGAAGCTTGAATTGGCTATCTTCATCAAGTCCCTTGAAGTAGATCTCCAATAGCTCAATTTTCGGTATGCCATGGTGTGGACAATCTAGGAGAAGGTCTTTGAATCTCTCCCAAGACTTGAACAAACTCTCTCTATCCTTCATCACGAAGGCATTGATCTTCCCTCTCAATTCGGTAGTCTTGGAAGGTGGGAAGAACTTAGTCAAAAACTTGGTTGTCATCTCCTCCCAAGTACCAACTCGCCCTTGTGGAATAGATTGATACCAAGCCAAGGCCTTGTCCTTAAGAGAGAAGGAGAAAGCCCTAAGCTTATGGTTGTTGCTCTCCAATCTTGGCGGTCTAAGAGTCTCCATCAAAATCTCGTAGTTCATCAAATGTTGGTGAGGAGACTCTCCTTCCATCCCTCCAAATTGATTATGCCGGATCATTTGTAGAACTTGAGGGCGGAGCTCGTAGTTGTGGGCTGCTGGATCTCCTAAGTTCACACCCGGACGGTGTGCTCTTTGTGCCGGATCTATACGTCTCCCTAGGGTTTGTGGCTCTTCAATGGCAATGGGCACAACCCTAACATTAGCCGCCGGCTGCGGTTGTTCCACCGGTGGTGGAGGAGGTGGAGGTTGTCGGCGATTAAGCTCTCCTTGAACAAGGGCTTGCCTAATCTCCTCAATCTCCCTCCTAGTTTCCTCTTGCCTCTCATTGGCAAGTCTCCTTTCTTCCTCCAAGAGCTCATCTCTTAGCCTTATTTGCTCTAAGGCTTCATCCAACTCAGCTTGGAGGTTCCTTCCGGCCATCTCTTTCTCTTTTCGGATGTTCTTGGATCTAGATCGAAGGGTTTTCTCCGGTTTGGGATCGAATGGAGCTAAATCCTTGCCACGAGATCTTCGCATACACCTAAAGAGTAATAGATGTCCTGAAAAGCAAAGACACACACCAAAGAGAGATCAAAAGCAACAAGAAAGATCTACACTATAAACAATCACGAAATGACTCAATCTAGACCTAGTCCCCGGCAACGGCGCCAAAAACTTGTTACGTCTAGGAATAGATGCACGCAATAAGTCTTAAATTTATACTCGTTATATTTATCCTAACTCCTAGCGAACCCGCAGTGTACGGGACGTTTGTAGAGAGGTAAGTATTCCGAGGTCGAACGCAAAGACTAAGGTGAAATCGAGTCAAGCAATGATCAAAGATAGTGTAAATCTAGACTAAGATAAGATCAGAAACAAAGAAAATGGAAAAACACAATGTTTTTGTTGGTTTTAGTGGTAATCAAACAAAGATCACAAGTCAAGCAAGATGATAAACAACTAACAACTCAAGCTAGCAAACGAACAAGTAACGCAAAGCGCAAGAATAATGATCAAGCGAGAAAAGTAGATTCTAGAGGTCAAGATTTCCGGTTATGGCATAGGATTCAAGGTTCTAAGGATTCTAAGGACTAGCTGCGATGTTGGGGAAAGAATGTTTCACTAATGGAAGCGATTACCGGGTAGGTCTCTCACTTCACTAATCCCACATCAAACTCCTATTACCGGGTAGGTCTCAAGGGGTTAGAATAAGGAATTCCACACAAACTAGATACTACTTAGGGGGTAACCCTCTCCTTACCGGGTAAGTCTCGGAATAGGGAAATCCCAAGCAATAATCCTAGCACACTCAATCCAATAGCGGCTTATTAGGCTCACTACTACCTAGAATTCATCTTCTAAGGTATCTAAGATCGGGAATCATCGGGTAGATCTCTTCCTTCACTTAGGTTGATAGCATTAGGTGATCCTAAGCTAAATTAGGCTTAATAAACACTAGGATTTAAACAACCAAACACCCTAGCATGCAGATTTATCATTTAAAGAGCAACAGAAGAATAAATTGGGCTGTTCTACAGATAAATCGGCCGATTTATCTGATGAACAGGTCGATTTTTCCTTCTGTTGTGAGTTTCGTGCATATAAATCATCCTAAACTAACATATAAGCCCATCCTATCATCACCCTAGCCATAACCATTAATCCATCACTCTAAAATCACAAGAAACTAGCCAATAATATGCATATCAAGATCCGAAATCATCAAACAAGCGTACATGGTGTTCATAGATGAGTAATGAAAGATGAGTAAGCAAAATCAATAAATCTCAGCCAAATCCAAGTTGTAGCAAGACTTACAAACTCTAAAATGAAGATTCAAAAAACGTTCTTAACAATCCTTGCAATTAGTTCTTCAATCCAAACCTACAAAATCACTCCAAATCACTCTAAACTCTTAGGATGGTGTTCTTCTTCTTCCTTCAATCTTTGAGAGCTTTTCTTCTCCTCCAATCTTTTCCCCAAAATTGGTGAGCTGTGAATGAGAGTGTGGGAGAGGAGAGATGCTCAGCAACCACCTGCAGGACCACTTATATTCTCCACCAAGAGCAAGGACGGACAAGAGATCGTGGGACACGTGGCTTAAGCTGTCAAAGGCCCAAAAATCGACCCAGAGGAAAAAATCGGCCGATTTTCCTGGGTGTAGGTCGATTTTCTTCAACAGAAGCATGCTATGATCGTCTAGCCATGAGTTGATCCATTGCTTGCACCAATAGTGGTCTTTGTGTCCTTTATTGCTCCAATTATGCTCCTCCAAGGCTTTGGATGTGTACCATCATGAGGCTTGGCCCTCAAATGTATCGATTAACGTCCAATAGATCCCCGAATTACCTACAAAACCGATAAAAGGTAGTATAGACGTCTTTTCTAGAAATGTGCATGAACTGAGCGAAGACGTCATGAACCAATGCCAAAACGTGCATGAATGAGTGAGAAATCTATCTAATTGATTACCTAATCCTAAGTCATAAATCTTGTTATCAAAAATCATCAAAGGAAGATCCATAAACAGAAAAATCATCCATAAACACTTCCATGATGTTTTCAATATACTCAGAAAAGATGGCCATCATACACCTTTGAAAGGTGCGGGTGCATTACACAACCCAAATGGCATTCTCTTATATGCAAATGTACCCCAAGGACATGTGAATGTAGTTTTCTCTTGGTCATCGGGGTGGATAGGGATTTGGAAGAATCCACTATAACCGTCTAAGTAACAAAAATGGGAATGTTGAGCTAATCTCTTTAGCATTTGGTCAATAAAGGGAAGAGGGAGGTGATCTTTCCTAGAGGCCACATTTAGTTTCCTATAGTCTATACACATCCTCCATCCGGTAACCGTTCTAGTAGGAATTAGTTCATTATTCTCATTAGTTACTACGGTCATCTCACCCTTCTTAGGAACCACATGCACGGGACTAACCCACTTACTATCCGAAATCGGGAAAATGATTCCCGCATCTAGCAATTTAAGGATCTCTTTCTTCGCTACTTCTTTCATGATAGGGTTTAGTCTTCTTTGAGGTTCAATTGAAGGTTTATGATTATCTTCCATTAAGATCTTATGCATGTACAAAGAAGGTTTAATGCCAACTAAATCATCAATGGTATAGTCAATAGCCTTCCTATGCAATCTCAACTCATGCAATAATCTACTCAACTCATCATCATTCAAGCATGCATTCACAATAACCGGATATGTAGAATTCTCACCAAGAAAAGCATACTTCAAATGAGAGGGGAGGGGTTTGAGTTCAAGTTTAGGAGGACCTTTATCGGTTGGAGACGCTCCATACAATGTTGGTTGAGATGAATCCAAAGCCATGGAAGACTCCTTAAGGCTCCTTGAAGCTTTATCAACAACCAATGCAGTTTCTGGAGAAACCACGGGCAAAACCACGGGCTCTGGCACAACCACGGCCGTGGAACTTGCAAAGCTAGCCTTTTTGAGCATTCCAGAGAGTTCCACGGGAGAAACCACGGGCGTGGTTCTTGGTCCCTGGCCGTGGTTCTTGCAGAAATTCAGCACATCTTCGTGTGCTTCAAATTCAGCTCTTGTCTCCTTTTCCAATGATTCCAAAGCCTTGATTTCTTCATTGCAAGCCTCCTCAACTCCTTCCTCCATCAAACTTAAGCTAAGAACCTTCTCCAAGGGGTCCTTGATCAAGATCGAGCTCACAACTTCTCTAGACTCCTCTTGCTCGACAATGTTGAACACATCTTCACCAAGGGCTGGCCCCTTCATCATTGTGGACAGCTTGAACTTGATATTCTCTTCTCCAATGTTGAAGGAGAGAATTCCATTTTTACAATCCACCAAGCATCCGGATGTAGCCAAGAAAGGTCTCCCTAAGATGATGGGAACCGGATAGTCCGCCGGGATATCCAAAACAACGAAGTCTATTGGCACATAGAACTTCCCGAGTTGCACCGGTATGTCCTCCAAAATTCCAACGGGGTGAGTGATCGAACGGTCCGCCATGTAAAGGGTTATCTTGACCGGCTTTGGCTCTCCTAGCCCAACCTTGTTACAAAGTGCAAGCGGTATGATGCTTACACTTGCCCCAAGATCATATAGGGCTTCATACTTCACTTCTCCCACTCCAATTGGCACACAAAAGGATCCCGGATCTCTTAGCTTAGGAGGCATCTCCTCCTTCATAGTTTGAATCAATTCCGAGGACCTCTTCGTCATCCTCACTTCTCCATACTCCTCCAACTTCCTTTTGTTGGAGAGTATCTCCTTCAAGAACTTGCCATATGCCGGCATACCTAGAATAGCATCCATGACGGAATGTTAATATGCAATTTAGACATAAGTTCAAGGAATTTATCAAAGTGTTTGTCCAAGCGAGCTCTTGCTCGTGATTGAGGGAATGGTAGTGGTGGCTTGTATGGAGGTGGCGCCACATATGTTGGCTCATCATCCTTACTCTTGCCTCCATCTTCTTGCAATGACTCTTCCTCTACCACTACTTGCTTCCCCTTGTCACTTCCCTTAGGTAATGGATCCTTCATGCTCAATGATAACACGATTTATGACTTAGTTTTAGGTAATCATTTAGATAGATTTCTCACTCATTCATGCATAGTTTAGCACTAGTTCACGACGTTTTGCACTCAATTTATGTATTTTGTCGAAATAGACGTCTACACGGACTTGTGCGTGTTTTATAGGTATTTCGGGAGATTTAGGAGCTAAAACGATACGTTTGAGGATCGTTCATCTAGATGACACACCCTCGGACTCATTAGGACACAAGCTAAGGGCTAAAGAGGGCTCATGGAACCTTGCCAACACAAGCCATGCACCAACTCGAAGCTTAATGATCAAAGGCAATGCTGAAGCACAGAATCACGGTTCTCTGACACTCCACGACCGTGGAATCACCCGTGGATTTTGTCAGATTCTTGTGACAGCTGTGCCACGACTCTCATGGCCAGCTCATGCAAAATTTGTTATAAAAGTGGTCCTTCATTGGCTGAGAAAAGCATCTTGGAGCAGCTCTCCATTATCCATTATCCTCTAACAAAAATATTCTCTCAACAAGAAGTTTTTCTAGGAAGGAAAGTGTCAAAGAGGAAGAAGAAGAGCTCCATTGAAGAGGAGAAGAAGAACACACACCATTGCCACACCTTGATAGTTTTTGTAGTGAAGAATTCCGGATTCTATTTCTAGAGTTGTATGAACCATTTGAACCTTCTTTTGGAAGGATTGTGAGTTGCTCTAATTCTGTTTTCAGCTTGGTTTGTTTTAAGTTCACTCGCTCATCTCTTTTCCTTCATCATCTTGCAAATGGATGTCATAATTTTGTGTTTGCTTGTTTCGATTTCTATTATGAACGTTGTAGGCTAAATAGATGTGGTTCTAGGGTGAGGAAAGGATGGTTATGGCTAGGGCTATGATAGGACGGACTTAGATTTATCTTTGGATAACTTGTGTGCATGAACATAGCTGCTGTTAGAAATCACGGGTAGTTCTTGCATAACCACGGCCGTGGCTTAGGTAGAACAAACCGTGATTTTCCCCGGTTCAATGGATCTTGTCTTAGATTGTTAGAATGTTAAAATCCTAAGTGTTTGTTGAGTTAAATCTATCCTAGGGTGACCTAGTGTTAGCAACTAAGTGTTAGGAGAGACTTACCCGATAATCCTTACTCTTCGATTCCAAAGATAACAAACCTTAGGTAGTGGTGAGCCTAATAAGCCGCCATTGGATTAAGTGTGCTAGGATAGTTGTTTAGGGCTTCCCTTTCCAAGACTTACCCGGTAAGGATAGGTTAAGACCTCTAGGTAACAATCCGGTTTGTGTAGAATTTCGTCCCTTAGGTTCTTAGAGACCTACCCGGTGATGAGATCTAGGGAATGGATTAGTGGATCATGAGACCTACCCGGTGATTGATCCCAATCTAGAAACACTTAACCCCAACATAGTTAATCCAAGGAATGAATAGATAGCTTGAGTCCTATGCCATAACCGGAACTTCCAACCCCTAGAATCCGTTTTTTTCTTTCTTTGATCTATATCTTGTTTAGCTTGTTTATTCGTACTGATCCATAGTTTAGTTGATTGTTTACTTTGCATGAATTGTGATCTTTGATTAATCACCAAAAAGCCAACCAAAAACATTTGAGATTTTCATTTCTTTATTTCTTTCTTTCCTTTCAACCTAGGTCTTTACTAAACTCAATCACAAATCGAATCAATTTCACCTTAGTCTTTGTGTTCGACCTCGGAGTACTATCCCTACTACAAACGTCCCGTACACTGCGGGTTTCACTAGGTAGTTTAGGATTTAGTTCGAGTTATAAATTTAAAACCCATTTGCGCATCACGATCTTAGCGTAACAAGTTTTTGGCGCCGTTGCCGGGGACTAGGTCTAAATTGAGTCTATTTTGTGATTGATTATTAGTGTAGAACTTTCTTGTTGCTTTTGATCTCCTTTTTGGTTTGTGTCTTTGCTTTTCAGGACATCTCTTACTCTTTAGGTGTATGCGAAGATCTCGTGGCAAGGATTTAGCTCCATTCGATCCCGAACCGGAGAAAACCCTTAGATCTATATCCAAGAGCATTAAAAAGGGAAAAGAGATGGCCGGAAGAGATCTCCAAGCTGAGTTGGATGAAGCCTTAGAGCAAATTAGGATAAGGGACGAAGCTTTGGAGAATGAGAGGAGACTTGCCAATGAGAGGCAAGAGGCAACTAGGAGGGAAATTGAGGAGATTAGGCAAGCTCTTGTGCAAAGAGAGCTTAACCGTCAACAACCTCCTCCACCTCCACCACAACCGCAGCCGGCGGTCAATATTAGGGTTGTGCCCATTGCTATGGATGAGCCACAAACGTTGGGGCAACGTATGGATCCGGCACAAAGAGCACACCGTCTGGGTGTGAACTTAGGAGATCCCGCAGCCCATGATTACGAGCTCCGCCCTCAAGTTCTACAAATGATCCGGCATAATCAATTTGGAGGGATGGAAGGAGAGTCTCCTCATCAACATTTGATGAATTATGAGATCTTGATGGAGACTCTTAGACCGCCAAGATTGGAGAGCAACAACCATAAGCTTAGGGCTTTTTCCTTCTCTCTTAAGGATAAAGCCTTGGCTTGGTATCAATCTATTCCACAAGGGCGAGTTGGTATTGGGAGGAGATGACAACCGAGTTTTTGACTAAGTTCTTCCCACCTTCCAAGACTACCGAGTTAAGAGGGAAGATCAATGCCTTCGTAATGAAGGATAGAGAAAGTTTATTCAAGTCTTGGGAGAGGTTCAAGGATCTTCTCCTTGATTGTCCGTGGCATACCGAAAATTGAGCTATTGGAGATCTACTTCAAGGGACTTGATGAAGATAGCCAATTCAAGCTCCAATCTCTTTCCGGTGGGACTTTTATGGAGAAGCATGTAGATGAAGCTTGGGAGTTTGTGGAGAAGCAAGCTCTAGTGATTGAGAAGTACTCCCATAAGAAGGGTGAAGGAAGAAAGGCGGGAGCATATGAGGTGAGTGAAGTCACCATGAGCAATTTCAAGCTTGACGCCATCAACAACGAGTTGAAGTCCTTGAGGGAGTTGTGTGCTACAACTTTGAAGAACCAAGCGACTCCTCAAGTGCTTCCACAAGCCAACTTATCTTCCAAGGAGGAGGATGTGAATTACATGGGAAGGGGCAATTTCAACAACTATCAAGGCCCAAGGAATTTCAACAACAACCGGCAATTCAACAATTACCGGCCCAACCACAACCATCCCGGATTTTCTTACTCTAATCCGGATGGAGCCTTGAAACCCCCCGCTTCCTCAAGCACAACTCCACCACAAAGAGCTTCACAAGAACCTCCACCCGAATTTACTCAACCTCCAAAGGATAGAACCGAAACAATGTTTGAGCAATTACTTGGAAGGTTGAGTGGTCTTGAGAGCACGGTGACTTCAATTTCTAAGGCTCAAAAGGTTTTGGAAGCACAAGTGTTCCAAAAGGCGGGTGAAGCCCATAGAGATCCGGGAAAGCTTCCCGGAAGAACCGAAGACAACCCAAGAGGCCAAGTGTTGGCTATCACCACGAGGAGTGGGTTGAGTATGAAGGATCCTTTGCCCAAGGACAATGCTAAGGGAAAGCAAGTAGCGGTAGAAGAGGGAAGGTTGCAAGAGGATGGAGGCAAGAGCAAGGATGTAGAGCCAACCTATGTGGCACCGCCTCCATACAAGCCACCACTACCGTTCCCACAATCAAGAGCAAGAGCTCGTTTAGATAACCACTTTGGTAAGTTCCTTGAACTAATGTCTAAATTGCATATTAACATTCCGTTCATGGATGCTATTTTAGGAATGCCGGCATATGGCAAGTTTTTGAAAGAGATACTCTCCAACAAAAGGAAGTTGGAGGAGTATGGGGAGATAAGAATGACCAAGAGATCCTCGGAATTGATCCAAACAATGAAGGAGGAGATGCCTCCCAAGCTAAGAGATCCGGGTTCTTTTTGTGTCCCAATAGGAGTGGGAGATGTGAAGTACGAGGCCCTTTGTGATCTTGGAGCGAGTGTGAGCATCATACCGCTTGCACTTTACAACAAGGTCGGGCTAGGAGAGCCAAAGCCGGTCAAGATGACCCTCTATATGGCGGGCCGTTCTATCACTCATCCGGTTGGGATCTTAGAGGACATCCCAGTGCAACTAGGAGGATTCTATGTGCCAATTGACTTTGTCGTCTTGGACATCCCGGCGGATTATCCGGTTCCCATCATCTTAGGAAGACCCTTCCTAGCCACTTCCGGATGCCTAGTGGATTGCAAGAATGGGACTCTCTCCTTCAACATTGGAGAAGAGAACATCAAGTTCAAGTTGTCCACAATGACGAAAGGGCCAGCCCTTGATGAGGATGTCTTCACCATAGTCGAGCAAGAGGAATCTAGGGAAGTTGTAAGCTCGATCTTGATCAAGGATCCCTTGGAGAAGGTTCTTACCTTAAGTATGATGGAAGAAGGTGTTGAGGAGGCTTGCAATGAAGAGATCAAGGCCTTGGAAGCATTGAAAGAGGAGCCAAGAGTTGGATTTGAAGGCCACGAAGAGGTCTTGAACAGCTGCAAGTTCCACGGTCAAGATTCATGTTCCACGGCCGTCAAACTCTCTGGACAACTCCGAGAAGCAAGCTTGGCAAGAACCACGGCCGTGGAAGTTGAGCAAACCGTGGTTCCAGCCGTGATTTTCCCTGGATCAGCTCTTGATGATGATCAAGCTTCTAGGAGCCATGGAGAGTCTTCATTTGCTTTGGACTCATCTCATCCAACCTTATTTGGATCGTCTTCAACCAATAAAGGTCCTCCTTCACTTGAACTTAAACCCCTCCCCTCTCATTTGAAGTATGCATTTCTTGGTGAAAACTCTACATATCCTGTGATTGTTAATGCATGCTTAAGTGATGATGAACTTGCTAAGTTATTGCATGAACTAAGATTGCATAGGAAAGCCATTGGTTATACTATTGATAATTTGGTTGGCAATAAACCTTCTTTGTGCATGCATAAGATAATGATGGAAGATAATCATAAACCCTCTATTGAACATCAAAGGAGATTGAATCCTATAATGAAAGAGGTAGTCAAAAAGGAAATCATTAAGTTGCTAGATGCGGGAATTATCTACCCTATCTCGGATAGTAAGTGGGTTAGTCCCGTTCATGTAGTTCCTAAGAAGGGTGGGATGACCGTAGTGACTAATGAGAACAATGAACTAATCCCGACTAGGACGGTTACGGGGTGGAGAATGTGCATCGATTATAGGAAGTTGAACATGGCCTCTAGGAAAGATCACTTCCCTCTCCCCTTCATTGACCAAATGCTAGAGAGGTTAGCTCAACATTCTCATTTTTGCTACCTAGATGGCTATAGTGGATTCTTCCAAATCCCTATCCACCCCGATGACCAAGAGAAAACAACCTTTACATGTCCATGGGGTACTTTTGCATATAGGAGAATGCCATTTGGGTTGTGTAATGCACCCGCCACCTTCCAAAGGTGTATGATGGCTATCTTTTCGGAATACATAGAAAATATCATGGAAGTGTTTATGGATGATTTCTCTGTTTATGGTTCGTCTTTCGATAATTGCTTGGCTAACTTGTCCTTAGTGTTGCAAAGATGTGAGGAGACAAATCTTGTCTTAAATTGGGAAAAATGCCACTTCATGGGAAGTGAAGGAATTGTGTTAGGACACTTGGTGTCTAACCGCGGCATTGAGGTTGATAGGGCCAAGATTGAAACGATAGAGAAGTTGCCACCACCTACCTCGGTGAAGGGGGTAAGGAGTTTCTTAGGGCATGCCGGTTTTTACCGGAGGTTTATTCAAGACTTCTCTAAAATTTGTAAGCCTCTCACTAACCTACTAATGAAAGATGTTGATTTTGTCTTTTCCAAAGATTGTCTTGAGGCTTTTTGTAGGTTGAAGAACGCCTTGATCTCCGCACCTATCATGCACCCTCCGGATTGGAGTCTACCATTTGAGATCATGTGTGATGCAAGCGATGTAGCCGTTGGGGCTGTTTTGGGGCAAAGGAAAGAAGGGCGCACTCATGCCATTTATTATGCTAGCAAGACGCTAGATGATGCCCAACTCAATTATGCTACCACCGAGAAAGAGTTGTTAGCGGTGGTGTATGCATTTGAGAAGTTCCGCTCATACCTTGTTGGAGCGAAGGTCATAGTTTATACGGATCATGCTGCGATCCGTTATCTACTTACAAAGAAGGATGCCAAACCAAGGTTGATTCGGTGGATCCTTCTTCTTCAAGAGTTTGATTTGGAAATACGGGATAAGAAGGGATCCGAGAACTCCGTGGCGGATCACCTTAGTAGACTCCCACCATTGGAGCTTGAAATAGATGACATCCCAATTGATGACTCATTCTGGGATGAGCAATTACAAATGGTGGAGGAATGCTTGTTCCAAGTGTCTAGAGGAAATGAGACATGGTATGCCGACATCGTGAACTACTTAGTATGTGAGGAAGTGCCTCCCGGATTGACATATGCACAAAGAAAGAAGTTCTTCAACGATGTGAGGCACTACTATTGGAGTGAACCACTTCTATTCAAGAGAGGGCCGGATGGAATGTTTAGAAGATGCATACCGGAAGATGAAGTGGAGAGTGTGATCCGGCATTGTCACTCCTTACCATGTGGAGGCCATGCTAGCTCACACAAAACGTGTGCGAAGGTATTACAATCCGGTTTTTATTGGCCTAACTTGTTTAGAGATGTGCAAGGTTTTGTAGCGGCATGTGATGCTTGCCAAAGGACGGGCAACATGTCAAGGAGGAATGAAATGCCCTTGAACAACATCCAAGAAGTCGAAATATTTGATGTGTGGGGTGTGGACTTCATGGGACCATTCCCTTCTTCGTGTGGAAATCTCTACATCCTATTGGCGGTGGAATATGTGTCAAGATGGGTGGAGGCAATCGCCTCTCCTACAAATGATGCCAAGGTGGTGGTGCGGTTCTTCAACCGGGTGATCTTCCCTAGGTTTGGAACACCAAGGGTGATCATTAGTGATGGAGGAAAGCACTTCACCAATAGGAATTTTGGGGCGCTTTTGACCAAGTATGGGGTGACTCATAAGGTGGCAACACCTTACCATCCCCAAACTAGCGGCCAAGTGGAGATATCCAACCGGGAGAACAAGGCCATCCTTGAGAAGACGGTGTCTAAGACTAGAAAGGATTGGGCTATAAAGCTCAATGACGCATTGTGGGCATATAGGACCGCCTTCAAGACACCAATTGGAACCACTCCTTACAAGTTGGTCTATGGAAAGTCTTGCCATCTTCCGGTGGAAATGGAGCATAGAGCTTATTGGGCCATTAAGTGGCTAAATTTTGACCTCAAGGAGGCGGGGGAGAAGAGGTTGCTTGATATAAACGCCCTTGAGGAGCTCCGGTTGGAAGCTTATGAGAATGCCCGGATCTACAAGGAGAGAACCAAAAGATGGCATGACAAGAGGATCATCCCCAAGGAGTTGAGTGAAGGAGATCTTGTCCTTCTCTTCAACTCAAGGCTAAGGCTTTTTCCCGGAAAGCTCAAATCAAGATGGACCGGGCCATATGTGGTGAAGAAGATCTTTCCCCATGGAGCTATTGAGATAGGAGGGGAGCATTGTGGGAATTTCAAAGTGAATGGGCACCGTTTGAAGAAGTATATTCCGGGAGCCCCGGTGGACATGATTGCCCCACTTCACCTTGAATAGACACTCCCGAGTTTGGTCAAGCTAATGACCTTAAAGAAGCGCTTGGTGGGAGGCAACCCATTGGTAACATTTTTCCTTTTTCGTTTTGTTTTCGTTTTTAGATTTTTCTTTCTTTGTGTGTGTTTTGTCTACCTTGTATGTGCTAGAACATTAGTGGCATTGGAAGCCTTGCATGGCAAGTGAAGGATGATGATGAACCCCTCACCAATTATGGGTGGAGCGGACGCGGAACTTGGACGGCTAGCGGTGCCTAGCATGGGTCCCGAAGCTTTGATGGATGCTTAGAGCTCTCTACCATGGTTGATAGGATCATCAAACATCAATTCACTATTGAGCAATCCCAAATACCATAGCAAACCATTTTTACATTGTGAGAACCTTCTTTCACTCTCTTTACTTGTATACCACATTGGGGACAATGTGTTTCTAAGTATGGGGTGGGGTTTGCATGATCCTTTGCATGATGAGCATCTAGGATAGTTTTAAATCTTCACATGTCTTGCATTGTACATACTTAAATCGAAAATACCATAAAAATCAGAAAATTTAAAAAAATTTTGTGCTTTCTAGGCTTGGATATGATCCTAATGATGAATCTTGTCTTGTGAATTGGCTATGGATGGCCTCATGTGTTAGGATTGATGAACGCATATGTGGACTTGAAGTACTTCTCTTGAAATTCTATGAATGATTTGTGATCATGATGTTTGCCTAGAAATGATTGAGTATTGAAGATCGAAATTACATGATAGTTCTTGCATACCATCTAGGAATGAATGAGGCAAATTCATCTTTCTCTACTTCTCATCTTAATCATGATTGCTTGAGCACCTCAATTGAGATAAAATTGACCTCTTTTAACCCATCCGGGAATAGGAGCATGCTAGTGTGTTGATGTGTGCGAAAAGCAAGTGTGGGGTGAAGTTGTTGATGAAAAGAATATCATGCATAAAATGTTGAATTTGTTGTGAAAGTGTAGCCAAAAAAAAAATATAGGCTTGGGGGCATTGGCTTAAATGACAAGTAACTCGGTACACTTCACATAATCGGGTGTTGGTGCCTTGCCAAAGTCAAATAAACAAATAGTCCTAAACGAGCTTTGGTATGTGTGCCCGGTGTGGATGCACCTCGAAAACTAAGAAAAAGCCCGAGGACGGCTAATCACCAAGGTTTCGGCTTTTGTACACCAATGCCATTGTCTCAAAAATAGGTCAAAGAAAAAGAAAAGAAAGAAAAGATAGAGGAAAATATACACTTGAGGGAAGTTGATCGAGGACAAGATTGTGGAGTTAGTTCCGTTCCCGGATTAGCATCACATAGCCTAGAAATCCCCACCCAATCACTACATTTCTTGACCCTTTTATTTCACAAGACCTTATGACCTATTTGCATGTTTGTAAGACTTAGTGATTTAGATTGGATGTACTCTGGATCTTCTTGACTTCTTCATCCTTACATTTCATGCATACTTTTGAGTTAAGTACAATTGTCTTTCCATGTCTTCATTTGTTTGATGCATGATTTGCTTATCCTTTGCCATGAAACATGACTTTGAAGGCGATCCAATAATAGAAGCATAAACCCAAAAAGATTTTGCCATTTTTCTACATGCATAAATCATGTCATCTCTTAGTCTATAGTTGGGAATTTGCTCGGGGACGAGCAAACCTTAAGTATGGGGTATTTTGATAACACGATTTATGACTTAGTTTTAGGTAATCATTTAGATAGATTTCTCACTCATTCATGCATAGTTTAGCACTAGTTCACGACGTTTTGCACTCAATTCATGTATTTTGTCGAAATAGACGTCTACACTGACTTGTGCGTGTTTTATAGGTATTTCGGGAGATTTAGGAGCTAAAACGATACGTTTGAGGATCGTTCATCTAGATGACACACCCTCGGACTCATTAGGACACAAGCTAAGGGCTAAAGAGGGCTCATGGAACCTTGCCAACACAAACCATGCACCAACTCGAAGCTTAATGATCAAAGGCAATGCTGAAGCACAGAATCACGGTTCTTTGACACTCCACGACCGTGGAATCACCCGTGGATTTTGTCAGATTCTTGTGACAGCTGTGCCACGACTCTCATGGCCAGCTCATGCAAAATTTGTTATAAAAGTGGTCCTTCATTGGCTGAGAAAAGCATCTTGGAGCAGCTCTCCATTATCCATTATCCTCTAACAAAAATATTCTCTCAACAAGAAGTTTTTTTAGGAAGGAAAGTGTCAAAGAGGAAGAAGAAGAGCTCCATTGAAGAGGAGAAGAAGAACACACACCATTGCCACACCTTGATAGTTTTTGTAGTGAAGAATTCCGGATTCTATTTCTAGAGTTGTATGAACCATTTGAACCTTCTTTTGGAAGGATTGTGAGTTGCTCTAATTCTGTTTTCAGCTTGGTTTGTTTTAAGTTCACTCGCTCATCTATTTTCCTTCATCATCTTGCAAATGGATGTCATAATTTTGTGTTTTCTTGTTTCGATTTCTATTATGAACGTTGTAGGCTAAATAGATGTGGTTCTAGGGTGAGGAAAGGATGGTTATGGCTAGGGCTATGATAGGACGGACTTAGATTTATCTTTGGATAACTTGTGTGCATGAACATAGCTGCTGTTAGAAATCACGGGTAGTTCTTGCATAACCACAGCCGTGGCGTAGGTAGAACAAACCGTGATTTTCCCCGGTTCAATGGATCTTGTCTTAGATTGTTAGAATGTTGAAATCCTAAGTGTTTGTTGAGTTAAATCTATCCTAGGGTGACCTAGTGTTAGCAACTAAGTGTTAGGAGAGACTTACCCGGTAATCCTTACTCTTAGATTCCAAAGATAACAAACCTTAGGTAGTGGTGAGCCTAATAAGCCGCCATTGGATTAAGTGTGCTAGGATAGTTGTTTAGGGCTTCCCTTTCCAAGACTTACCCGGTAAGGATAGGTTAAGACCTCTAGGTAACAATCCGGTTTGTGTAGAATTTCGTCCCTTAGGTTCTTAGAGACCTACCCGGTGATGAGATCTAGGGAATGGATTAGTGGATCATGAGACCTACCCGGTGATTGATCCCAATCTAGAAACACTTAACCCCAACATAGTTAATCCAAGGAATGAATAGATAGCTTGAGTCCTATGCCATAACCGGAACTTCCAACCCCTAGAATCCGTTTTTTTCTTTCTTTGATCTATATCTTGTTTAGCTTGTTTATTCGTACTGATCCAAAGTTTAGTTGATTGTTTACTTTGCATGAATTGTGATCTTTGATTAATCACCAAAAAGCCAACCAAAAACATTTGAGATTTTCATTTCTTTATTTCTTTCTTTCCTTTCAACCTAGGTCTTTACTAAACTCAATCACAAATCGAATCAATTTCACCTTAGTCTTTGTGTTCGACCTCGGAGTACTATCCCTACTACAAACGTCCCGTACACTGCGGGTTTCGCTAGGTAGTTTAGGATTTAGTTCGAGTTATACATTTAAAACCCATTTGCGCATCACGATCTTAGCGTAACACTCAACCCGCTCCTTGTTGTAATAGCCAACACTTGGCCTCTTGGGTTGTCTTCGATTCTTCCGGGAAGCTTTCCCGGATCTCTATGAGCTTCACCCGCCTTTTGGAACACTTGTGCTTCCAACACCTTTTGAGCCTTAGAAATGGAAGTCACCGTGCTCTCAAGACCACTCAACCTTCCAAGCAATTGCTCAAACATCATCTCGGTTCTATCCTTTGGAGGTTGAGTAAATCCGGGTGGAGGTTCTTGTGAAGCCTTTGGTGGAGGAGCTGCGCTTGTGGAAGCGGGAGGGTTCAAGGCTCCATCCGGGCTAGAATAGGAAAACCCGGGATGGTTTTGTTTAGGCCGGTAATTGTTAAATTGCTGGTTGTTGTTGAAGTTCCTTGGGCCTTGATAGTTGTTGTAGTTTCCCCTTCCCATATAGTTCACATCCTCCTCCTTGGAAGACAAGTTTGCTTGCACTTGCACTTGAGGGGTTGCTTGACTCTTCAAAGTTGTAGCACACAACTCCCTCAAAGATTTCAACTCATTGTTGATTGCATCAAGCTTGAAGTTACTCATGGTGACTTCACTCACCTCATATGCTCCCGCTTTCCTCCCATCACTCTTCCTATGGGAGTACTTCTCAATCACCAAAGCTTGTTTCTCTACAAACTCCCAAGCCTCATCCACATTCTTCTCCATAAAGGTTCCACCGGAAAGTGATTGAAGCTTGAATTGGCTATCCTCATCAAGCCCCTTGAAATAGATCTCCAATAACTCTATCTTCGGTATTCCATGGTGTGGACAATCTAGGAAAAGGTCTTTGAACCTCTCCCAAGACATGAATAGGCTTTCTCTATCCTTCATCACGAAGGCATTGATCTTCCCTCTTAACTCGGTAGTCTTGGAAGGTGGGAAGAACTTTGTCAAAAACTCGGTTGTCATCTCCTCCCAAGTACTCACTCGCCCTTGCGGAATAGATTGATACCAAGCCAAGGCTTTATCCTTAAGTGAGAAGGAGAAAGCCCTAAGCTTATGGTTGTTGCTCTCCAATCTAGGCGGTCTTAGAGTCTCCATCAAGATCTCATAGTTCATCAAGTGTTTATGAGGAGACTCTCCTTCCATCCCTCCAAATTGATTATGCCGGATCATTTGTAGAACTTGAGGGCGGATCTCGTAATCATGGGTTGCGGGATCTCCTAAGTTGACACCCGGACGGTGTGCTCTTTGTGCCGGATTCATACGTTGCCCTAACGTTTGTGGCTCTTCAATAGCAATGGGCACAACCCGAATATTAACCACCGCCGGCTGCGGTTGTGGTGGAGGTTGAGGTTGTTGACGATTAAGCTCTCTTTGCACAAGAGCTTGCCTAATCTCTTCAATCTCCCTCCTATTTGCTTCTTGCCTCTCATTGACAAGTCTCCTTTCATTCTCCAAGAGCTCATCTCTTAACCTAATTTGCTCTAATGCCTCATCCAACTTAGCTTGAAGATCTCTTGCGGTCATCTCCTTCTTCTTCTTAATGCTCTTAGATCTAGCCTTAAGGGTTTTCTCCGGTTCGGGATCGAATGGAGCTAAATCCTTTCCACGAGATCTTTGCATGCACCTAAAGAATGAGAGATGTCCTGAAAATGCAAAGACACAAACCAAACAAGATAAAAAACAACAAGAAAGACCTACACTATAAACAATCACAAAAAGACTCAATCTAGACCTAGTCCCCGACAACGGCGCCAAAAACTTGTTACGCTAAGAACGTGACACGCAAAAGCTTTAAATTTATAACTCGATATATTTCTCCTAACTCCTAGTGAACCCGCAGTGTACGGGACGTTTTGTAGTAAGGATAGTATTCCGAGGTCGAACACAAAGACTGAGGTGAGATTGAATCGATTAATGACTAAGGATAGTGAAGATCTAGGGTAAGAAAAGAGAAAGAAATAAAGAAATGAAAATCTCAATGTTTTTGGTTTGGTTTTTAGGTGATCAATCAAAGATCACAAATCATGCGAAATCAACAATCAACTAAGCTAACACCACAAGTAAACGAGCAAATACGAAATATGTAATCAAAGGGAGAAAAGCGGATTCTAGTGGTTGGAAATTCTGGTTATGGCATAGGACTCAAGCTATCTAATCATTCCTCGGATCAACTATAGTATGTTGGGAGTGAGCGTTTCTGGATTGGGATCAATCACCGGGTAGGTCTCATGGTCCACTAGTCCATTCCTAAGGTCTCATCACCGGGTAAGTCTCAAAGAGCCTAAGGATAGGAATTCTACACAAACCGGATGGTATTCTAGGGATCTAACCTCTCCTTACCGGGTAAGTCTCGGGAAGGCAAGTCCTAAACACCTATCCTAGCACACTCAGTCCAATAGCGGCTTGTGAGGCTCACTACTACCTAGAGTTCGTCATCTTCGGTATCTAAGAGCAAGAATCACCGGGTAGGTCTCTTCTAACTTGCTAACACTAGGTCACCCTAGGATAGATTTAGCTCAACTAACACTAGGATTTCAACAAATCAACAACCTAACACTTAGATTCATCAAAACAAGCAAGTCAGTCAAAACCACGGGTTGTTCATCAAGAACCACGGCCGTGGAATATATAGAACAAACCGTGGTTTACAACAGAGGCTAGGTTCGAGCAAACAATTCATCCAAAGGTACATCTAAGTCCATTCTATCATAGTCCAAGCCATAACCATCTTTTCCTTACCCTAGAATCGCATCTATTTAGCCTACAACATGCATCTTAACAATCAAACTCAACAAGCATAAAATCATAGAATCCATGGCAAGAAGATGAAATGAAAGATGTATTAAGCAAATGAAACAAGTAACACAAGCTAAATCAAGGTTCAAGAAGGACTTACAACCCTCTAAAAGAAGGTTCAATCGATTCTTACAAAACCTTGCAAAACGTTTCACTCAAAATCACTCAAAAAGACTATGGAACTATGAACTAGTGTGCTTCTTCTTCTTCTTCTTCTTCTTCAATGGAAGCCTTCCTTCTTCTCCAATGGAAGTTCCAATCCAATCTTCCAATGAGAGAATCTTTCTTGTTGAGAGTGTGGGAGAGAATGGGAGTGAGGGGTCTGTCCATAACACCCTTGCAGGACCACCTTTTATCCTCCAAAATTGCAAGAGTCGGCCATGAAGATCGTGGGACAGCTGTCACAACTGTTTGGCAAAAACCACGGCCCATTTCCTTGCCCGTGGAAGTCCCAGTGGCCGTGATGTTGGTGCCTCAGCTTGTTTTGGATCATTAAGTCACGATTTGGTGCATCTCATGCATCAACAAGGTCCCAAGTGTCCTCCTTAGCCCCTAGCTTGCATCTAAATGAGTCCGAAGGTGTGTCATCTCGAGGAACGATCCTCGAATGTATCGATTAAGCTCCTAAATCTCCCAAAATACCTACAAAGCATGCAAAAGTCCATGTAGACGTCTATCTCAACAAAATACATGAATTGAGTGCAAACGTCGTGAAGTAATGCTAAACCATGCATGAATGAGCGGAAAAACTGTCTAAATGAGTGCCTAATCTAATATCATAAATCGTGTTATCAACCAACATGACCGTAATCAGCTATTCTGAGGACTCCAGTAAGTTACACGGCCAAAACCACGGCCGTGGAACAAACAGAGGCACCGTAATTGATTTCCACGCCCAAAACCACGGCCGTGGAGGAAACATGGGAGCCGTAATTTTGGGTGAATCTGAAGGAGATTGTATCTTCTTCGCCACTTCTTTTGATTCTTCTCCGACATCTTCTACATCCATAGACACTTCTAAGGAAGCATTGGATACTCCTCAAGAGCCATTAGAGACTCCTATAGTGATGGAATTGAAGCCACTTCCTACACATCTAAGATACGCATTTCTAGGACCTAATTCTACCTTCCCGGTAATTGTTAGTTCCGATTTGAGTATAAATGAACATAGTAAGCTTATGGTTGTTCTTAAGAAACATAGGAAAGCCTTAGGGTATACTATAGAGGATCTAGTAGGAATCAAACCTTCACTATGCATGCATAAGATCCTAATGGAAGAAGACTTTAGAACTTCGCGACAACCTCAAAGGCGGTTAAATCCGACCATGAAGGATGTTGTCAAGAAGGGAATTCTTAAACTACTTGATGCAGGTACCATCTACCCTATCTCCGATAGCAAGTGGGTGAGTCCCGTACAGGTGGTTCCAAAGAAGGGAGGAATGACGGTCATCACCAATAAAAACAATAAACTCATTCCCATACGAACCATTACAGGATGGAGGATGTGCATAGACTACCGCAAGCTAAACAACGCAACGAGGAAGGATCACTTCCCACTACCCTTCATCGACCAAATGCTTGAGAGGTTAGCACAACACTCACTTTTGCTATCTTGACGGTTATAGTGGTTTCTTTCAGATCCCGATACATCCGGACGATCAAGAGAAGACCACATTCACGTGCCCGTGGGGAACGTTTGCTTATAGGAGAATGTCGTTTGGGCTTTGCAACGCCCCAGCCACCTTTCAAAGGTGCATGATGGCTATCTTCTCGGAGTACATAGAGGAGATCATGGAGGTCTTTATGGATGATTTCTCCGTTTATGGTTCCTCTTTTGATAATTGTCTTTCTAACCTTGCTCTTGTGTTACAAAGGTGTGAAGACACTAACCTAGTTCTTAATTGGGAGAAGTGCCAATTTATGGTGAAAGAGGGCATTGTATTAGGACACTTAATCTCTAGTAGAGGGATTGAAGTGGATAAGGCTAAGATAGAGACTATAAAAAAGCTTCCTCCCCTAACTTCGGTGAAAGGGATAAGAAGTTTTCTAGGACATGCTGGATTCTATAGACGTTTTGATATCAAAACCGCTTACTAATTTATTGATGAAGGATGCAGTTATTGATTTCTCGCAGGAATGCTTAAATACGTTTAATATGATTCGGGAAGCTCTAATCTCAGCCCCGATTATTCAACCTCCGGATTGGAATCTTCCATTTGAGGTTATGTGTGACGCAAGTGACGTAGCTATAGGGGCTGTGCTTGGGCAAAGAAAGGAAGGACGAACCCACGCTATCTACTACGCTAGCAAGACGCTAGATGAAGCGCAGCTCAACTACACCACTACCGAGAAGGAATTTTTAGCAATTGTATATGCATTTGAAAAGTTTCGCTCTTATCTTGTAGGTGCTAAGGCGATTGTGTACACGGATCATGCTGCGATCCGGTATTTTCTTGCAAAGAAAGATGCAAAACCAACGCTGATTAGATGGATTCTTCTCCTACAAGAATTCGATCTAGAGATCCGTGACAAGAAGGGTTCGGAAAATTCTGTCGCGGATCATTTGAGTCGTCTACCACATCTAGAGGACGACAATCTACCTATAGATGACTCCTTTCCGGACGAGCATTTACATATCATAGATGAGTGCATCGATGTGATCACCAAAGGTAACGAACCATGGTTTGCTGATTTTGTTAACTATTTGGTTTGCCAGGAATTACCACCCGGATTATCCTACACACAAAGAAAGAAGTTCTTTAAGGATGTTCGGGAATACTTTTGGAATGAACCTCTCCTCTTCAAGAGAGGTCCTGACGGCATCATTCGGCGATGTGTGCCGGAAGATGAGATGCAAAGTGTCATCCGTCATTGTCATTCACTACCTTGTGGAGGACACGCTAGTTCGAACAAGACTGGCGCTAAGGTATTGCAATCTGGATTCTTTTGGCCTACTTTATTAAAGATGTGCAAACCTTTGTTTCCTGCTGCGATGCTTGTCAAAGAACAAGGAACATATCTAGGAAAAAAGAGATGCCTCTTAACAACATTCAAGAGGTGGAGATCTTTGACGTTTGGGGAGTAGACTTCTTGGGACCTTTCCCATCATCTTGTGGAAACCAATACATACTTTTAGCCGTGGATTATGTTTCGAGATGGGTTGAAGCAATTGCCTCTCCTACTAATGATGCCATGGTTGTGGTTAAGTTCTTTAACAAGACCATTTTCCCACGATTTGGGACACCACGGACTATCATTAGTGATGGAGGTTCTCACTTCATTGCCCGACGATTCGAAGCTCTATTAGCTAAGTATGGCGTGACTCACAAGATCCCCACCCCTTATCATCCACAAACTAGTGGACAAGTGGAGATCTCGAACCGGAAGATTAAAGGGATCCTAGAGAACACGGTTTCAAGGACAAGGAAGGATTGGTCTTTGAAGCTAGATGACGCATTATAGGCATACCGGACTGCATATAAGACTCCCTTCGGAACAACACCATACAACCTTGTGTATGGGAAGTCTTGTCACTTGCCGGTAGAATTGGAGCATAAGGCGTATTGGGAAATAAAGTGGTTGAACTTCAGCATGAAGGAAGCGGGAGAGAAGCGTCTCTTGGATCTAAACGAGCTTGAAGAACTTCGCTTGAACGCCTACGAAAACGCCAAGATCTATAAAGAAAGAGCGAAACGTTGGCATGATAAGCATATCATTCCAAAGGACCTCAAAGAAGGAGATCAAGTTCTCTTCAATTCAAGGCTTCGTCTCTTTCCAGGTAAGCTTAAATCTCGTTGGACTGGACCTTATCTAATCAAACGTGTTTTTCCCCATGGTGCAGTTGAAGTATGGGGTGAAAAGGGCGGAAGCTTTAAAGTGAACGGTCAACGACTCAAGAAGTATTTGCCGGAACTCTAAGTTGAAGAGTTCCCGCCCACCACACTCGAATAAGTGCGAATATGGTCTAGCTACGGACCTTAAACAAGCGCTTCTTGGGAGGCAACCCAAGGTATTGCACTTACGTTTTTGTTTTTGATTCGTAGATTAGAATAGTTTAGACGTTTTTGTTTTGTTTTGCCTTCGATACCTTACGGTATGTTCGTGTTTTTGGATGTAGGATCAGTGGAAGAGGGAAGAAAGAAGAGGAACTTAGAAGAAATTGACGAAACTTGGACTTTGGCACATTACAGAGAGTTCTACGGCCAAAACCACGGCCGTGACAACTACAGTGACCGTAATTTGCAAAAGCCTGAGAAAAATCACCAAAACCACGGTTCCGTACATTTCCACGGCCGTGGAAACCCCCGAGTGACCGTAATTTTCGAAAAAATTTACGACCACTATAAAACCACTTTTCTTCATAAAACACACCAAAACACCATTTTCCACGACCAAAAACGCCGAATTGATCCCCCTCTCTCAAATCTTCGTTCGTTAATCGTTTCGAACGATCGCTGGAGCAAATTCGATCATCTACAAGATACAAGCAATGATTCGAGTGAACAATCGCTGGAGAAGATGGAATTTGGATTTTAAAATCCAAAAACCTAGGTTTTTCTTCTCTTCTTTCACTTTGTCGATTCGATTCAGTTTTTGCAAGATATATTAGGAGAACTGATTGGAACTGGATTGAAATTAGTCTAGGGCTGCTATTTGCTGATTGTGGTGTTGATTGAGTGATTTTTGAGGATTTTTGAGTCGAACCACGGTTCCTGGGCATTCCACGACCGTGGAAATTGAAGAACAGATCGTGGTTTTGAACAAAACATGGACTTTGTTAGGAGAATGTCTAATAGGACCAAGAAGAGGAAAGGCAATGCTTCCTCCTCCTCCTAGGCACCCCCTAGTGAACCACCATCACCACCATCACCCCCACCCCCTAGAATTCCTAAGATCCATGAGGATTACCTCGATGCCTTAGAGAGGATCGAGAAGAGACCGGTCATAGGACCACGATATTTGCTGCTTGAGGATTTAGAGCCACTGAATGTGGTAGGTGACCTTACTTGGTTGCTTGATAGAGCCGGTTTGATCATCTTCTCCGCTATTCGGGAAGATGCGTATGAGGAGATCACTAGAGAGTTTGTGATCTCATTTGAGCATAGCCATGTGGATAGGACAGTTTCTTTCCGGCTGATGGAGAGGAACTATGAGTTTTCGATCCGAGAGTTTGGAGCCTTCTTTGGGTTCCATGAGACCTTCAATGGTCGATTTCCTAGTGGCGTGTACGCCAAAGATTTTTGGGAGGATATTGCCATGGTATACGCCAGCGAGGACCGCTGGCAACCTGCTGATACCAAGGCTAAGTTGATCTATCACTTAGCCTTGAAGATTGCCCACCGAGTGCTTTCTGAGTGTCTCTTCCCTAGGACGGAGACTCCTCAGAAGATCAAGACAGATGAGCTATTTTTGTTGTACTGTATGCTGCATGGGAGACCTGCTGATTGTGCCACCCTCTTAGCTTCTACCATTAGTAAGCTAAAGAACAAGAGGGCTGACAATATTGGATATGGTGGGATAGTCACCCACCTTGCTAGACAGTTAGGAGTAGACTTCTCCGCCTGCACTAGGATAGCGGCGAGGCCGTTAGGTCTTCAGAGTCTCATGACTAGAGGGTTGATTTTCCCTAGACATAGAGGTCCACCCACCGCCGACATGCCTTGGGAGGATAGAGGAGGTAGAGGTGTGACATGGCTTCCCGAGTACTCCATTATGGCCGGACGCCATAACTGGAAGGAGACATTCGCTTCCATGCATGCGAATAGATTGGTAGCACCTCCTTACGTTCCCCCTGAGGCACCTGCTGTAGATGAGGAGGAGATGAGAGGAGATGATGAGTTTGAGGGAGGAGGTGAGGAGCACGACTTTGGTACTTTTCCGGATCAGCCGGATACATTTCCCGACCTCCCTAGGCACTCTCCCCGTCTTGCTAGAGCTCCCGGTTCTTCCTCTCGCCGCGCCAGCGTGAGTGAGAGGCCGACATGGATGGCGACCCTTCCTGATTGGTATAGCACGCAACCGGATTGGATGGGAGCTCCACCGACTTGGCATGCACAACCACCACCTGCACCAGCATCATCAAATGCACCAGCTTGGTATAGCCAGGCGCCGGAGTGGTACGAGCAGCTGCCGGAGTGGGCCACCGACCTTTCCAGGAGAGTAGGAGCTTTGGAGATCCGGGCGGATGTTAGAGATGCATGAGCCGATGCACATGACCGGATGATGAGAGACATCTACCGCCAACAGTTTGGGCGGAACTATGACCCCGACTTCTTCCCGTTTCCACCACCACCGGCACCCCGGTGAGGATGATGATGATCTACCGCATTAGCCACTCCACCACCGTCTTGTGAGTTCATTTTCTTTCTTTCTTTTCTTTATTTCTTTTTGAACATTAGGGACAATGTTTGTCTCAAGTATGGGGTGGGGTGTGACTATTCGTTTGTAATAACTCTACTCACTTTTTCTTGCTTTGATCAAGAACACTTTACATGTTTCATTCCATTGTTACACGTTTCATTATCGCATTGCATGAAAAAGCTTTTGAAAAACCCATAAAAATCGAAAAATTTTGAAAATTTTGTGCTTCTAAGAATTGAGATGATTTCTATGATAATCACTACTTGTGAATTGAGTTTTTGATGACAATTGTATGCTTAAACAAATAGTGAATTGAAAAGAAATTGAATGAGTTAATTATTCCTCTTTTGCAAGTTTCATAACGTGAAGAGTTTTATCTAAATCATATTGAGAAATCAAGGTTGAAATCACATGATAAGTTCTTATACTTCTTGTTGAAATGATTAAGGCAATTCGATTTTCTTTCTTCTTTCTTTGATCATTTAGCCCCTCAATGAAATAATGGCCTCCCTTACCTATCCGGGAATTTGGAGGAGTTGATATTTGGCATGTTTGATGTGGGAGGGCCATGAAAGCAAAATTTTGCATTCAAAGAATAGAAAGAACTTATAGGTTTGGGGAAGTCAATCATGACGATGAGTAACTCGGCACCATTCACATAGCCGGGTGTTTGTGTCTTGTCAAAGTCGGATTGAGCGATATTCCTAACGGATTATGGTATGTGCATCAAGGGTTTGAGGCATCTCGCAAAATTGAGAACCGCCAATCTCCTAGGTTTCGGTTTTTGTGCACCGCTGTCCATATTTCCAAAAGTAAAGTCGAAAAATTATGTGCAAAAGAAGAGAGCAAAGCTCTAAGTTGAAAGTGTTGTGAAACCGCAAGAGAAAAAGAAAAGAGTTAGTTATCCACTTTCCCGGATTCATGCACCACATTCCTTATAGTTTCCTTTCCCTTTTCGCATTCTAGACCTTATTTGAAAGTCCTTAAGATCAAGAGAATGTTATATGACTTGGTGATCTAAATTGAAGTTTCTTATGATTGATTTTGATAATGTTTGAAGGTTATGATGCTTACATTGAAGTTTGATCAATTCACGATGTTTCCTTTCTCTTTATTCTTTGCTTATGTATATAAGAGTCTCGGAACGAATGAAGCAAGGTTTGAGAATGATCTATTGACTAGAAGCACATTCACCTAAAAGATGTTTTGTTTTTGAGATTGCATACATATGTCATCCTAACTTGAGTTCTAAAGCTTTTGAAAGACCTTGCTTGGGGACAAGCAAGTGGCAAGTATGGGGTATTTTGTTAGCATGAAATATTGTGATATTTTAGGCACGTTTTCTAGATGTTTTTCATCCATTATAGTGTTCATTGATAAGGCATTGAAGCAATTGTTAGCTAGTTTGTCTATATTGTCGATATAGAGGTCTACATAAGCTTTGTGTTGATTATAGGTGAATAAGAGCTAAAACCGAACCAATTAAGAGAGGATGGAGATGAATTGAGCACATCCAAGGATTGAGGACACACCAAGGAAGCCAAAGGACTGAAGGAGGGAGAATTCGGCACCTTCACTTACGCTCGCTTACTCGTGCCTAGGGTTTCATCGGACGTGCGGAGAATTGCAAATTTTGCAACGAAGATTTACGAAGGCTTGATGATTTGGAAGTTGCGCTTTTGTTCCTAGGTTTGATTAGAAGACGGATTGACATCCCGCTCTTCGTTCTTATCAAGGATTGATATTGGTTTGTGTTATTCCAAATCTGTTACATTATTACCCTTGTTTGTGGATTTGAGATTGATTTGAAGTTTATTGAAGGTTTTCGAAAGTTTTCATCTTTCATTCTACTTAATCTTGAATTTGATATCATATTGACTGTTGTTGGCTAAAACCCTTTAGCAATTCTAAGGTGAAGGGTTGACAGTTGTGGCTTAGATGATGATAGATCGATCGTAAACGGATTGGACCTTGAGAGTTAGAGAGATTTCGCTGACGCCCCAAACCACGGTCTGTTCTTGAGGTTCCACGGCCGTGGAACTCAAGATCTGCCCGTAATTTGTGTCAGTTTACGAACCTTGCTTTTATTTTGATCCAAAGTTAAAGATTTGCTTTAACTTAGTCTTGGCTTGCCTTTTCTAGGTAGTAGTGAAGCCTCAACAACCTCTACTTCGATTTCGAGTGTCACAACCTTAATCGGTTTAGTTAGTCTTGATCCTTGGGTTACAAGTTTGGGTATTTGAGATTAATTCTTGTCTTTAGATCATTTCTATACTGAAGCCTCAACAACCTTTATAGAGAGTGTCTTTAGATAAGTCATATAAAGCCTTGGAACTTCACCGTACATTGCTTTACCTTAGTATACCTTTGCAACTCTTAACTCTGTCCTTAGTTCTTTAGTATATCTTGAATCGATTGCCACAATTAGATACCTGGATCTTTAGGGTTGCTATTTTCCTAATACATTTGCAAAGCTTTACCCTTTTACTTGCTTGACAACTTTATAACTGAATTTGTTCCCCCCAAATCCCTGTGTTCGATACTCTGGAATTCTTGCTTTACTACGCCGATACGTACACTGCGGGTTCGCTTGCTTGATTCTAGTTTTATAAATTTAAAGCTTATTTGCACGCACGCTAAGTGGCGAACAGTGGGGCCTCTAGTCCGTCCTCCAAGGCAGCGAGATCCATCACCCGTGCAGCTAACAAGGAGATGATCCCGCCTCCCACAATATCTCGTTGCTCATTCTACCTAATCCGCTTCAAAGCGGTAACTAAGAGGTATGGCTAATCCGGTACCCAGTTGTTCGTGGGGAGGCAGGCGTATAGCAATGGAAGGTCCTTGAGAGCGACCTTATTCTCCTCCTTGTGTCCACAGAAGACACTCATGAAGATCTTCGAGATGAGCCTCAAACAGGGGTGAGTGAATTTGGTAGAGTACTCACCCCCTGCATGAAACTCAGACCTGGTGGCGGCCTGCCAAAACTCCATCAAATCAGGTGTCGGGATGGGTTCCCACCAGTCGTCGGAAGCGGCTATAGTCACCCCTAATGTCTCCTGCAGCTGGGTGTAGTCCAATGTGTACTTTCTTTTGTTGAACTTGAATGTAAGTCCAACACACCCGTGGTCCACCGTTTCTATTTTGAAGGTGGCAATGAACTAGCGGCTGAGCTCGGGGTATGTTTGGGCGCTCGTTATCAGAAAATCCTCGAGCCCAGCGTTGTTGAGGAATTCCTGCATGCTCTCCAACATGCCCAAATGTTCCACAGTAGGAACGTCCAAAAATCGGGTTGCATACACATCCCGACCTTGTGCAATCCTATACCGCTCTGTCTCGGCTTCTGATAACTTATATTTCTTTTGATTCTCCATCTCTTGCAGTTTGAACAATCAAATGAATTAGAAATTTCAGAAAATTGAGTAAGAAACGAACCCTCTGTTGTGTTTTCCGTAGGGGCGGCTGAAGCAGGCGCAGGGGAGGCACGACGCAGGGGCGGGGCTTGCAGGCGCAGGGGCGGGCGAAGAGCAGAGGGCGATTTTGGGAGTTCGGCGAAGGTTGTGGAGATGGGGGCTATTCCGGCGTCTTCCTTGCTGTTGTAGACGTTGCCGGAGGTGGAGCAGTGGAGGGCGAGAGTGAGAGGGTTGAGGGGATGTTTGTGTGTAGTGGTGGTGAGGGCTGGTGTCGCAAAGGGAGCGGTAGTTGTCGGAGCCGGCGCAAGAGTGTTTGGACAGGGTGGTGCGTGGGCTTCCGGAGGCGCAGGAGCGTGTGGAGGCGAGGTGCCTAGGTTTCGAAGGGTGAATGGAGGGGGAATGTAAAGGGCGGTAGATGTAGGTTATTTTTGGGAAGGGTATTTTTTTTCTTTCCTTAACAAAACCGTAGGGGCGGCGGTTGTCACCGCGGGGGCAGTGACAAGGAAGAGGGGTAGGCAGCCTCAACGCCGGGGGAGGCACTGAGGATGCGTGTCAAGGATGGCCGCCGCAGGGGCGTGGGATGCCACCGCGGGAGCGGTGGCCGGTATGTTGCAGACGCTGGCCCAGCGCCGGGGGCGGCGCTGGACAAGGGTGTCACCGCGGGGTGGGGTCACCCAGCCGCAGGGGCGGTTTTCTTGACAGAAGCTCCTCAACTTTATTCCTTCGGGATGCCCCCCGAATTAGCGCCTTTGTTTTACGTCGTTGGCTCGATGTAAGGACTCTACCTATATGATTGAGCCTCCTCCAACATCACCTTTCGGTTTATAACCGTCTGTGAAGGTAATCCTCCGGAGGACCTAGTTTCAATTCTTGTAATGGCTTCCGCCATTTGACCAACCTGTTTTTCAAGGTTCTTGATGCTAGATTCTGTTGTTTGGACATGAGTAGCAAAGTGTTTAGTCAAAACCTACAACATATCTTTAGTTGATTGATACTTACCTTGACGGGGCTACTGTTGTTGGTTTTGTTGATCCCTCCAACGAAAGTTCTGTTGGTCACGTCAGTTTGGCATGAAATTATGTACATAAGGATCGTTCCTAGGCCTTTGCTGTTGTGGTTGTCCATAACCCATTGCGTTCACCTCAGCATCGTCATCCTGGACTTGTGGACACATGTCCGTTGGATGGTATGGGTCAGCACAAACTCCACAAGCCTTGACCTGTTGTGGGGTTTCCATAAGTGTTAGTCTCTTCACCATTTCCTTCAGTTCCGCTAGCTCGGTGGAAATCTCGCTCTTCCCGGAACTCACAGCATGAACTCCTTTCTTGGACGGGGTCCTTCCAAAGTTCCGAGTACCTTCCGCTAGTTCCGGTATCTTTTCCAAAGCAAGGTCAGGAGTAGAGTTAAGAATATTAGCTCCACAAGCCGCATCGACGATCCTCCTTTCATTATCGAGCAAGCCATTGTACAAGTACAAGACTAGATCTTGAGTTGAATATCCGTGAAAAGGACAGCTGGATCGGAGGCGTGCAAACCTTTTGAAAGTACTCCTAGAGAGTTTCGTTCGCCTCTTGCTTGATGTTGCTTATAGCTTTCTTCAAGCTATTGGCCTTCTTGGCTGGAAAGTATTTCTCCAAAAACGCCTTGTGATGGTTCTCCCAAGTGTCGATACTCCCGGATGGAAGGTGGTAATACCAATCATCCGCGGAATCTTTGAGTGTGAAGCCGAATGCCCTCATCTTGATTTGTTCTTCGGTAATGTTGGCCGGCTTCATGCTCATACACATCGTATGAAACTTCCCAAGGTGCTTGATGGGTTCTTCACCACTTAGCCCATGGAAGGATGGAAGCAAGTGAATGAGGCCCGGCTTGAGCTCAAAATTGACTCCTTCCCCTAATGCCGGTATAGTGACCGTAGGGGGTTTTGAGCCAAGGTGGGCTGCGTGAGTTGACAACGTGTACGGTAAGCCATCTCTTGTTGAAGTTGTTATTGTCTTCGTTGCCGGATGTGCGTCCTCTCAATTTCTGGATCAAAAGAAGCAAAGCCGGAGTTAGTAGTACGGGTTTGAACCATAAAAATGGTTCAAACCAATAATTAATAATAACAATAAAACACTAAAACTCTCCGGCAACGGCGCCAAAAATTTGACTGGAGGTATTTCTATGGTCGTCTATACCCAATCAAAAGTAAATCCCGACTTAGCACAAAAAACAAGTATAGTGGTTAAGTAAGGGTCGAACCCAAGAGAGTTAAGGTGTTTTAGATGCAATTATCGATTATAGTAACAAGTGACAAAAGGGGGGGGGTTGGTTGAAATGATGCGCACAAAAACTTATGAAAACGGTTAATGCGACAAGTAAGACAATGATGGATGAATCTACACTAGGTTGATTCTAAGCATGCGATTGCTACTTTGGTGAGTTCCTTTTACAAGTTTTCAAGTAATCTCCCGTCTCGATCATATATATGTGTTGAGTCAACTGGCATCAACACAACTTAACAGGTTAGTGTTCCGTAAACCTACAAGAACAAATAATAAGTTAGCTTTCAAACAAAGACTAAGGGATATAAAGAGAAGATTAAAACCGTTAAACTTATCTTTATATTTGTGTTCCTTTTCTTTAAGTAATTACAACCCGTTATTACTTAAAGTTACTACTAGATTAAAGACCCGAACCCGGAACCTATTAATCCTGGTTATTTGCATGCACTTTAGAACCTAAGGTGATCAATCTCAAGCAATAGTATACATGCACTCAGACAATGGAGATCAAGGAAACACAAAGCTTTACTGAATAAAAACGTATATTGAAGAAAACGTACAACCAAAGTAACAACGCAGCTTCAAACCAATCCAATGTAGCAAGGGAGTTAGCAACTCATTACAAAGATAGCAAGATAATCTAAGTGGATAATTTGTTGGCTAACAAGATTGATGATTCTAGCAATCAAGCAAAGACTATTTATACTACAAAAGACACTAAATAGGAGTAAATGGCCGGCCTAAAACAGCCACCTTTAATGCCATAAAGGTGGTGTAAACAGCCGGAGTAAAGCTTCTGACGTTAAACCGCAGGGGCGGCCTTCAGTTCCGCAAGGGCGGTGAAGGCAAAAACGCTTGATCTTCTTCATGGCCGCAGGGGTGGCTAGGCAATTCCGCTAGGGCGGATCTTCAATGCTCTTCAAACGTCTGACCCTTCGACTTCCTGACGTTTCTGATGCCAAGCCGCCGGCGCGTCCCTATGTCAACGCAAGGGCGGTGACACAACCTCTTCGTCTTCCAGCTCCCAGGTTGAGGCGCAGGCAGGGGCGCAGTGGAAGGCACAGGGGAGCTGGTCATCGTTTCTTCAGGGCAAGTCACCGCAGGGGCGCCAAGGAGTGGCGCAGGGACGGTGACACACTTCATGACCGGCGCTGTTAAAGGCGCAGGGAGCGCTCCGGTGTAAGGCATCACCCGCAGGGGTGGGGACAAGGCTCCGCTGGGGCGGTGAGGCAACAAAAGCTTTGCATCGTGAACGATCTTCTATCCTAAGTGCTTATAACTCCTTCCTTAGCTTCTTTTAGTCTTCTTCTTCTGGACCAAGGAGTTAGTAGCATAAACCGACACAAATGAAATAAAAAGACTCTAAAAACTATCCTAAATGATAGTGATTCCACCACCTATCAATAGGTCCAGCTAGTGACCTTAAACATAGCGCTTCTTGGGAGACAACCCAAGGTATTTCTATGTCTTTTCTATTTTCTTTTAGTTTAGATTAGTTTTATTTCTTTTCTGTTGGTGCGCTCCGGTTTTTGTTGTGTCGTTGATGGCAGAAACTAGGTACTATCTCAAGGAATGAAGAAAGATCGAGATATTAGAGAAAAAGATTGAAGAAGTAACAATAAGAAGGAATTGTGGAAGAAAAAGTAGAAATCGGATCATTAAGGAGCAAATCGGTCGACTTGGTTAAAGATAAGTGAATTATTTGAACCGATTTGACCAAATTCGTAGCTGAAATCAGATGGAAAATCGGATCACACGAAAAAATCGACCGATTTTGTGTTGTTAGTGACGGATCTGAAGAATATCGGGCCGATAAAAAAATTGAACCGGGAAATCGACCGATTTTGTTCCAAAATCTCAGAAAGTATGAAGAGCCCATTTTCGTCTTCTTCCTCACATCCTCAACACTTCAACCCTTCTCTCCCACGACAAAGCAAGGCCGAGAATCTCCCACCCACCTCAAATCCTCATTTCCTAACCATTTTTGCTCGTTCTTGATCCAAAACTGAAGTTCTCAAGGAGATAAAGATGATTCAAGCAACAAACAACTCGGCAAAACCACAAATCACTCAGACTTATGATTTTTTCAATCTGAACCCTAACCAAATCGCCTTGACTAGATTTGTGCATTTGGAGTGTTGGATTGTTGAAATTGTTGTGCTGAGTAGTTTAGGAATTATTTTAGGAGACTGTTTGAGGTGTTTGTGTGAGCAGAAAATTACAAAATTGATCGATTCAACACAATAGGCCAAAAATCTAACCATTCTCAGAAAAATCGGTCGATCTCAGTGAAGAAAAACCCTGGTTTTGCCGCCTGAGATGGATAACTTGCGTAGATCAGCTCGTTCCTTGCTCTTTCGAAGGGGATCTTCCTCCCAACCCTCTTAACCACCTCCCCAACCACAACCAAGGCTTCCAGTCATCCAAGAAAAGTTCAAACATTGGTATGATTGTCTTCTTACTCGACCTATCATTCCGCCTTGTTATTTAATGCTTGATAAATTGGATGAACTGCACATTAGAGATGATATAGACTGTATGATTGAGAGAACTGGTTTGTCGGAATTTGTTAGAATTAGAGAGGATGCTTACCAAGAGATTACCTTAGAGTTCCTTATCTCTTTCAAGCATGATCCTAGGGAGGGAAATGTGACCTTTAGGTTGATGAACATAAATTATTCCTACAATGTTGCTATGTTTGGGAACTTGTTTGGATTCCCGGCCTCTTTCGCAGGTACATTCCCTCACAGAGTGAGTGCAAGTGCTTTTTGTGAGAGTATCTCGATTGGAGAGGAGGGAGAGGATCGTTGGAGGCTTGTAAACTCCAAGGAAAAGAGTATGTACAACCTCTCATTCAAACTCGCCCACCGGATCCTGAGCGAGTCAATGTTCGCAAGAATTGAGATTCCGCAAAAGGTTAAGGCGGACGAGTTGTATATACTCTACTGCATGACCACAGGGAAAGTTACTGATTACGCCACCATGTTCTCCGACTATCTAGTGAAGATTGGTAACAAATCCGGAGGTCATATTTGTGTTGGAGGTCTTGTGACCTATGTAGCTAAGGCACTGAGCGTTGATTATTCAACATGTACTCTAGCTGCGGCTGATTTCTAGAGGAGATATTGTTCTTAGAGGGCGAGGGAACCCCCATACAGTGATGTCATGGGATAGAACTCCAAAGGAAATTGTTTGGAAGGCTAATTATACTATTAGGAATGAGTACTATTGGAAGGAGGGATTTGAGCACTTTAGGGATGAGGAGGATACTAAGGAGGATGCTGAGGGCGCTGAGGGTCATCCTATTAATGAGCATGTCCCGACTAGGGGTATGCTAGAGCTAGAGAGCGACGGAGACAAGGAAGTTATGGACACCGATACTCCAGAGGCCGGTCCGAGTAGAGCTCCAGCTGATGATGATGATGAGGCCACCGAGGATAAAGTTCATGGCTGGAGGAGATGATGAATTTCCTGGACAGCACGAGGTGCCATTGAGACTAACCCGACGCTCAGTTTCACATGCACCTTGGCGTAGGAGCCGGCACAGTGAAGACTATTCTAATGTCTATAGAGAGCTGAGAGCATTGACGACGAGCGTCAATAGACTTCGTAAAGATTATCGCGGACTTCGTACTGTGTTTCAGGAGTTCCGATCCAAGGTGAGAGGTCGACATTTTTCATATGAAGGACAGTAGAGTGACCTCTACCACAACAACTTTGGAGATTTCTACGATCCTTTAGCTTCTAGATATCCCGTTCCTACTGCCACCATTTCCACTACCACAGTAGGATTGAGCTACTCGTCATTTTACATTGTGAAAACTCCCCCTTGATTATAAAGGTTTTACAGGTGCTGCTGATGGAAGACTAAAACACAAATGAAGTAGTTTGATACACTAACCAATGAATTATTATATTTCAAGATGCTTGGTTGGTTTAGATTTAGTACAGGATTGGTCAGAGAATTCAAAGGCCTTGAAATGGATTTCAAGGGCACAAGGAAGACAAGGATGCACAATGAAAAGATCTCAAAATCCTTGAAGTAGATTCCAAAGAAACAAAGAAGACAAGGCTGCACAACGAAAAGATTTCAAATCACAAAGAAGATCTTTCACGAGAGATTTGCTCAAACAAGAAGATTTGAGAATATATGTGATAGGTGATGGAATCACAATCATTTAGGATAGTTTTTAGAGTCTTTTTATTGCATTTGTGTCGGTTTATGCTACTAACTCCTTGGTCCAGAAGAAGAAGACTAAAAGAAGCTAAGGAAGGAGTTATAAGACTTTAGGCATAAAGATCGATCACGAAGCAAAGCTTCTGTTGCCTCACCGCCTCAGCGGAGCCTTGCCACCGCCCCAGCGGAGCCTTGCCACCGCCCCTGCGGGTGACGCCTTACACCGGAGCGCTCCCTGCGCCTTCACCAGCGCCGGCCATGAAGTGTGTCACCGCCCCTACGCCACTCCTTGGCGCCCCTGCGGTGACCTGCCCTGAAGAGACGAAGATCAGTTCCCCTGCGCCTCCCACTATGCCGTTGCATGCGCCTCAACCTGGGAGCTGGAAGATGAAGAGGTTGTGTCACCGCCCCTGCATTGACATAGGGATGCCCCGGCGGCTCAGCATCAGAAACGTCAGGAAGTCGAAGGGTCAGACGTTTGAAGAGCATTGAAGATCCGCCCCAGCGAAAGCACTTAGCCGCCCCTGCGGCCATGAAGAAGATCAAGCGTTTTTGCCTTCACTGCCCCTGCGGACCTGAAGGCCGCCCCTGCGGTTTAACGTCAGAAGCTTTACTCCGACTGATTACACCACCTTTATGGCATTAAAGGTGGTTGTTTTGGGCTGGTCATTTACTCCTATTTAGTGTCTTTGGTAGTATAAATAGTCCTTGGTTGATTGCTAGAATCATCCATCTTCTTATCCAAAATTATCCACTTAGATTATCTTGCTACCTTTGTAATGAGTTGCTAACTCCCTTGCTACATTGGGTTGGTTTGAAGCTGCGTTGTTACTTTGGTTGTAAGTTCTTTTTAATATAAGTTTGTATTTAGTAATGCTTTGTGTTTCCTTGATCTCCATTGTCTATTTGCATGTTTACTATTGCTTGAGATTGATCACCTTAGGTTCTAAAGTGCATGCAAATAACTAGGATTAATAGGTTCCGGGTTCGGGTCTTTCATCTAGTAGCAACTTTAAGTAATAACGGGTTGTAATTACTTAAAGAAAAGGAACACAAATATAAAGATAAGTTTAACGGTTTTAATCTTCTCTTTATATCCCTTAGTCTTTGTTTGAAAGCTAACTTGTTATTTGTTCTTGTAGGTTTACGGAACACTAACCTGTTAAGTTGTGTTGATGCCGGTTGGCTCAACACTTATATATGATCGAGACGGGAGATTACTTGAAAACTTGTAAAAAGGAACTCACCAAAGTAGCAATCGCATGCTTAGAATCAACCTAGTGTAGATTCATCCATCATTGTCTTACTTGTCGCATTAACCGTTTTCATAAGTTTTTGTGCGCATCAATTCAACCAACCCCCCCCCCCTTGTTACTTGTTACTATAATCGATAATTGCATCTAAAACACCTTAACTCTCTTGGGTTCGACCCTTACTTAACCACTATACTTGTTTTTAGTGCTAAGTCGGGATTTACTTTTGATTGGGTATAGACGACCATAAAAATACCGTTGGTCAAATTTTGGCGCCGTTTACGGGGAGTTTTAGTGTTTTGTTGTTATTATTGATTATTGGTTTGAACCATTTTTATGGTTCAAACCCGTACTACTAATTCCGGCTTTGCTTCTTTTGATCCAGAAATTGAGAGGACGCACATCCGGCAACGAAGATAACAACAACTTCAACAAGAGATGGCTGACCGTACTCTTCGTCAACATACACAGCCCACCCTGGCTCAAAACCCTCTTGCGGTCACTATACCGGCATTAGGGGAGGGAGTCAACTTTGAGCTCAAGCCGGGCCTCATTCACTTGCTTCCATCCTTCCATGGGCTAAGTGGTGAAGACCCCATCAAGCACCTTGGGAAGTTCCATACCGTGTGTATGAGCATGAAGCCGGCCAACATTACCGAAGAACAAATCAAGATGAGGGCATTCGGCTTCACACTCAAAGATTCCGCGGATGATTGGTATTACCTGATAACGTGATTTATGACATTAGTATAGGCATACATTTAGATAGTTTTTCCCGTTATTCATGCACGGTTTGACATTAGTTCACGACGTTTACACTCATTTCGTGCATATTTCTAGAAAAGACGTCTACATGAGCTTTTGTCGGTTTTGTAGGTATTTCGGGGATCTTTTGGGCATTAATCGATACATTCGAGGGTCAAGCCTCATGGTGGTACACATCCAAGGCTTTGAAGGAACATAATTGGAGCAATGAAGGACACAAAGACCCTTATTGGTGCAAGCAATGGAGCAACTCATGGCTAGATGATCATAACAAGTCTCTGTTGAAGAAAATCGACCTACACTCAGGAAAATCGGCCGATTTATTTGACTGGGTCGATTTTTTGGCCTTTGACAGCTTAAGCCACGTGTCCCACGATCTCTTTGTCCGGCCTTGCTCTTGGTGGAGAATATAAGTGGGCCTGCAAGCTGTTGCTGATTTTGCATCTCTCATTCCCCTCTCACACATCCTCTAGCATCTTCCCAAAGACTCTTCCATTTGGGAGCTCTCTTCAAGACACCCTTGTGGGTGTTCTTGAGAGAGATTAGTGTAGATTTCAATTTCGTAGTGAGATTTGAGTGATTTTTGTGAAGAAACTTGTTGAAGGTTGTAAGATCTGACTTGGAGCTACATTTGGTGTGTTGAAAGACTTGTTTTGAGCTCAAATCCAGCTAAGTTTCATTGCTTTCATTTCCTTGCTTAATCTTCTTGCTATGGATTCCATGTATGCTTGTATGATGATTTTAGATCTTGAAATGCATGTTGTTGGCTAGTTTGTTGTGATTCTGGAGTGATGGATTGATGGTTATTGCTTGGATGATGATAGAATGGACTTATATGTTAGTTTAGGATGATTCTTATGCACAAAACCTAACTCAGACATAAAAATTGACCTGTTCTTCATAGTAAATCAGCCGATTTTTACTATGATCCACCCGATTTTTCCTTCTGTTGCTCTTTAATTGATGAATCTGTATGTTAGGATGTTAGATTGTTGAAATCCTAGTGTTTGTTGAGCATGATATAGCTTAGGGTGACCTAATGCTAGCAAACTAAGTGAGGAAATAGACCTACCCGGTGATTTCCGATCTTAGATACCTAAGATGATGAATTCTAGGTAGTAGTGAGCCTCACAAGCCGCTATTGGATTGCGTGTGCTAGGATTATTGCTTGAGACTTACCTTTTCTGAGACTTACCCGGTAAGGAGAGGTTTGCCCCTTAAGTAGTGTCCGGTTTGTGTAGAATTCCCAACTTTACCTCCTTGAGACTTACCCGGTAATAAGAGTTTGGTGCGGGATTAGTGAAGCATGAGACTTACCCGGTAATTGCTTCCATTAGAGAAACACCCTTTCCCAACACCGCAGCTTTGTCCTTAGAATCTTTAGAAGCTTGAGTCCAACGCCATAACCGAAAATCTTGACCTCTAGAATCCTCTTTTTCTATCTTTGATCTCATATCTTGTGTTTGGGTCACTTGTTTGTTTTGCTAGCTTGAGTTGTTAGTTTGTTTTATTACCTTGCTTGATTTGTGATCCTAGCTTGATCACCACAAAAACTCAACCAAAAATATCATCATTTTCATTTCTTTATTTCTTTCTCTTTTCTTAGACTAGATTTGCACTATCTTTGATCATTAAATGACTTGATTTCGCCTCATTCCTTGTGTTCGACCTCGGAATACTTTCCTTCCTACATAACGATCCGTACACTGCGGGTTTCGCTAGGTAGTTTAGGAGATTAGATCGAGTTTATAAATTTAAAGCTTTTTGTGCTACACATCCTAGCGTAACAAGTTTTTGGCGCCGTTGCCGGGGACTAGGTCTAGATTAAGTCATTTGATTTTGATTGCTTTTAGTGTTTATCTTTCTTGTTACTTTTGATCTTGTGTTGTTTTTGTCTTTGCCTTTTCATGTTTGCCATGGACGGATTGTACCTCCAAGACGACCTTGACGACATGGAGTATGAGGAGTGGATGGAAAGCCAAGATCTAGGACCTCTCCATGATGAGTTTGAGTATTGGGAGGAGTTTAATGCCTATCATGAGTCCCATGATCAAGCTCACATGACTACATTGCCTTATGTGGAACCTCACCAACAACCTCACAATGACCGAGTGGAATCAATGCTAGAAGAAATGTTGAGGAAGATGGATGATCTAGAGAGCAACCTTGCTTCCATTTCGAGTACCCACATGGTGCTTGAAGCGAAAGTATTTCAAGAAGAGGAGGTTCACTATGAGGAGATCCAAGAATTGTTCGATTCAACCATAACCAATAGAGACCTTGAGGAAGAGTTGAATGAAGCTCGGGAGCAATTGTGGCTAAGGGATTTGGCCCTGGAGGATGCAAGAAGATTGAATGTCGAGAGAGAAGAACAAATGAGGAGGGAGATTGAGGAGATTAGGCATGCTCTTATGCTAGGAGATCCTACCATCCTTCAAGGCTTACCTCGACCTCCTTCACCTTTGGAGGAGTGCAATGAAGTATTCTCACCCCCGGACATCCTTGCCATCAACCCCGGAACCACACTTGAAGAGCTCACGAGGGAGAACCCTAAGTTAACTTCAACTCCTTCAAATCCTTTCTTGCTTGCCCGGAGTACACACGAAGATTGGAGCCCCTTTCCTAAGGAGTTTCCCATGTTGAATGATGGAGGCAAGCATGATGGATCCATGATGGTTATGAAGCACCTCAATGAAGGATTCTTTCCAAGAACCGGCCTTCTTTGGATCATAGAGGATGAGGATGGCAAGCATCTCACCGGTGTGACCGCGGAGTACCAATTGTCTAAGTATGGGGTGACACCTATGGTTGTAACTCCATACTATCATCAAGGGAGCGGTGATAAAGGAGTCTACTACTCACCGGTGAAGAGAGAGCTTAAAGCTTATTTGGGCATCAAGTGGCCCTTGCTTGTCATTATGGATGCCGGAAAGCGATGGTTGCTTGGACTCCTCAAGCAAACCATGATATTCGAGGTGGATTGACACATCCTTGGAGTTTGGTCAAGCTAATGACCTTAAAGAAGCGTTTAATGGGAGGCAACCCATTGGTACATGTCTTTCCCTTTTATTTTTCTTGTTTTTGTTTGATTTTGCTTTTGGTGTGCTTTGTTTTTCTTTTGTGTTTTTGGGTGCTAGATCTTGTTGTTGTCAAGAGTGATGAGATGCTGGAGGTCATGTGAAAACCTCATGGAACTGTTGAGAAGAAGGTACAAGATCCAAGCACATGGACGAGGAGGAAAACACCCAGAAAAATCGGCCTGTTCTTCAGCCAGATCGGCCGATTTCCTGAGTAGTTGGTCCGATTTTTCCTTCTGTAAAGGAAAGTGATGATCTCCAATCAATCTTGGGTGGAGCGGACGTGGAACTTGGACGGCTTGCGGTGCCAAGCGCGGGTTCCGACACCATAATGAACATCAAGAGCTCTCTACCATCCTTGATCGATCATCCACCATCATCATTCGATGAGAACCGAAATACCAAAGCATCACCAATTTTACATTGTGAGAACTCTCTTTCACTTCTTTATTTAGTTTCCACATTGGGGACAATGTGTTTCTAAGTATGGGGTGGGGTTTTCATGATCACTTGCATGATTAGCATCTAGGATAGTTTAATATTGTCACATGTTTCATTATGTCTTGCATTGTACATACATATTTTAAAAAAAAATCAAAAAAAAAATCAGAAAATTTTAAAAATTTTAGTGCTTCTAAGCTTGGGAATGACCCTTATGATGAAATTGTCTTGTGAATTGGCTATGGATGGCTTTATGTGTTGAGTTGATGTATGCATATGTGGACTTGAAGTACTTATCTTGAATCCCATGTGTGAATTGTGATCATGAATGTTTGCCTTGATTGAATTGAGGATTGAAAGTCGAAATTACATGCTAGTTCTTGCACATCATTTAGGAGTGATTAAGGCAATTCATCTTTCTCTACTTCTCATCTTGATCATGTTGTTTGAGCACCTCAATTGATGAAAAATTTTACCTCTTTTGACCCATCCGGGACTAGGAGCATGCTAGTGTGTTGATGTGTGTGAAAAGCAAGTGTGGGATGAAGTCGTTGATGAAAGAATGTTGTGAATGAAGTGCTGAATTTGATGTGAAAGTGTAGACAAAAACATAGGTTTGGGGACGTTGTTTTAAATGACAAGTAACTCGGCACACTTCACATAATCGGGTGTTGGTGCCTTGCCAAAGTCAAATAAACCGATAGTCCTAACGAGCTTTGGTATGTGTGCCCGGTGTGGATGCACCTCGAAAAATAGAAAAAGCCTGAGGACGGCTAATCACCAAGGTTTCGGCTTTTGTACACCAATGCCATTGTCTCAAAAATAAGTGAAAAAGAAAAGAAAACAAGAAAAAAGATGCAGAAAATTTTACACTTGTTGGGAAGTTGAGATAAAACGAAATTGTGGAGTTAGTTCCTTTCCCGGATTAGCATCACATGACCTAAAAAATTCCCACCTAATCACAACATTTCTTAGCCTCTTCTTTTCTAAGTCCTTGTGACCTAAATGCATGTGTGTAAGACTTAGTGATCTAGATTGGACATACTCATGATCATCTTGACTTCTTCATTTTCACCTCTCATGCATGCTTTCTAGTTAAGTATAATTGTCTTTCCATGCCTTCATTCATTTTATGCATGATTGCTTGTACATTGCTATGAAACATGGCTATGAAGGTGATCCAATGTTAGAAGCACAATTCCAAAAAGATTTTGTTGTTTTTCTGCATGCATAAATCACGTCATCTCCTAGTCTATAGTTGGGTCTTGCTCGGGGACGAGCAAATCTTAAGTATGGGGTATTTTGATAACGTAATTTATGACGTTAGTATAGGCATACATTTAGATAGTTTTTCCCGTTATTCATGCACGGTTTGACATTAGTTCACGACGTTTACACTCATTTCGTGCATATTTCTAGAAAAGACGTCTACACGAGCTTTTGTTGATTTTGTAGGTATTTCGGGGATCTTTTGGGCATTAATCGATACATTCGAGGGTCAAGCCTCATGATAGTACACATCCAAGGCTTTGAAGGAACATAATTGGAGCAATGAAGGACACAAAGACCCTTATTGGTGCAAGCAATGGAGCAACTCATGGCTAGATGATCATAACAAGTCTCTGTTGAAGAAAATCGACCTACACTCAGGAAAATCGGCCGATTTATTTGACTGGGTCGATTTTTTGGCCTTTGACAGCTTAAGCCACGTGTCCCACGATCTCTTTGTCCGGCCTTGCTCTTGGTGGAGAATATAAGTGGGCCTGCAAGCTGTTGCTGATTTTGCATCTCTCATTCCCCTCTCACACATCCTCTAGCATCTTCCCAAAGACTCTTCCAATTGGGAGCTCTCTTCAAGACACCCTTGTGGGTGTTCTTGAGAGAGATTAGTGTAGATTTCAATTTCGTAGTGAGATTTGAGTGATTTTTGTGAAGAAACTTGTTGAAGGTTGTAAGATCTGACTTGGAGCTACATTTGGTGTGTTGAAAGACTTGTTTTGAGCTCAAATCCAGCTAAGTTTCATTGCTTTCATTTCCTTGCTTCATCTTCTTGCTATGGATTCCATGTATGCTTGTATGATGATTTTAGATCTTGAAATGCATGTTGTTGGCTAGTTTGTTGTGATTCTGGAGTGATGGATTGATGGTTATTGCTTGGATGATGATAGAATGGACTTATATGTTAGTTTAGGATGATTCGTATGCATAAAACCTAACTCAGACATAAAAATCGACCTGTTCTTCATAGTAAATCGGCCGATTTTTACTATGATCCACCCGATTTTTCCTTCTGTTGCTCTTTAATTGATGAATCTGTATGTTAGGATGTTAGATTGTTGAAATCCTAGTGTTTGTTGAGCATGATATAGCTTAGGGTGACCTAATGCTAGCAAACTAAGTGAGGAAAGAGACCTACCCGGTGATTTCCGATCTTAGATGCCTAAGATGATGAATTCTAGGTAGTAGTGAGCCTCACAAGCCACTATTGGATTGCGTGTGCTAGGATTATTGCTTGAGACTTACCTTTTCCGAGACTTACCCGGTAAGGAGAGGTTTGCCCCTTAAGTAGTGTCCGGTTTGTGTAGAATTCCCAACTTTACCTCCTTGAGACTTACCCGGTAATAGGAGTTTGGTGCGGGATTAGTGAAGCATGAGACTTACCCGGTAATTGCTTCCATTAGAGAAACACCCTTTCCCAACACCGCAGCTTTGTCCTTAGAATCTTTAGAAGCTTGAGTCCAACGCCATAACCGGAAATCTTGACCTCTAGAATCCTCTTTTTCTATCTTTGATCTCATATCTTGTGTTTGTGTCACTTGTTTGTTTTGCTAGCTTGAGTTGTTAGTTTGTTCTATTACCTTGCTTGATTTGTGATCCTAGCTTGATCACCACAAAAACTCAACCAAAAATATCATCATTTTCATTTCTTTATTTCTTTCTCTTTTCTTAGACTAGATTTGCACTATCTTTGATCATTAAATGACTTGATTTCGCCTCAGTCCTTGTGTTCGACCTCGGAATACTTTCCTTCCTACATAACGATCCGTACACTGAGGGTTTCGCTAGGTAGTTTAGGAGATTAGATCGAGTTTATAAATTTAAATCTTTTTGTGCTACACATCCTAGCGTAACATTACCACCTTCCATCCGGGAGTATCGACACTTGGGAGAACCTTCACAAGGCATTTTTGGAGAAATACTTTCCAGCCAAGAAGGCCAATAGCTTGAAGAAAGCTATAAGCAACATCGAGCAAGAGGAGAATGAAACTCTCTACGAGTACTTCGAGAGGTTTGCACGCCTTCGATCCAGCTGTCCTTTTCATGGATATTCAACGCAAGATCTAGTCTTGTACTTGTACAATGGCTTGCTAGACAATGAAAGGAGGATCGTCGATGCGGCTTGCAGAGGTAATATTCTTAACTCTACTCCTGGCCATGCTTTGGAAAAGATACATGAACTAGCGGAAGGTACTCGGAACTTTGGAAGGACCCCGGCTAAGAAAGGAGTTCATGCTGTGAGTTCCGGGAAGAGCGAGATTTCCACCGAGCTCGCGGAGTTGAAGAAAATGGTGAAGAGACTAACACTTATGGGAACCCCACAGTAGCTCAAAGCTTTTGGAGTTTGTGCTGACTCATATCATCCAACAGACATGTGTCCACAAGTCCAGGAAGAAGATGTTGAGGTTAATGCAATGGGTTATGGGCAACCACAGTAGCAAAGGCCTAGGAACGATCCCTATGCACAGAATTTCATGCCAAACTGGCGTGACCAACAACAGCAGACCCGTCAAGGTAAGTATCACTCAACTAAAGATATGTTGTAGGTTTTGACTAAACACTTTGCTACTCATGTCCAAACAACAGAATCTAGCATCAAGAACCTTGAACAACAGGTTAGTCAAATGGCGGAAGCCATTTCAAAGACCGAATCAAGACTTTCCGGAGGATTGCCTTCCCAGACGTTTATAAACCCCAAGGAAAATGTTAGTGCCCTAATGTTAAGGAGTGGGAAGCAGATCCAACAAAAACCAGCAAAAGAATCACAAAGCAAACCTTATGTCGATTTTACCGCACCTACAGCCGCCCCTGCGGCTGCAACTGTGCCCAGCACAGAGCAGACAACGCCCCTGCGGTTGGATGTCCCCGCCCCAGCGGTGACAACCCCTGAGCCGCCCTTGAGCTTACAAGCTGACGCCCCTGCGGAAAACACAACAGAAGGTTCTGCTGAAAGGGATACTTATGTCCGGCCTAACTTTCCGCCATTGTACTCTGAGAAACCACCAGCTCGTTTTCCTGAGGCTTTGAAGGAGAGAAGAATCATTGAGGACAAGGACATTTTTGAGACTTTCTCCAAATGCGAGGTAAACATTCCCCTCCTTAAGTTGGTGAAAAGTATTCCTAAGTATGCTCGTTTTTTGAAGGAACTTTGCACTATCAAGAGGAATCAGAAGCTAAAAGGGAAACAGAACGTGCAAGTAAGTGAGCATGTGTCGGCAGTTTTCCAACGGAGAATGCCCAAGAAATGCAGCGATCCGGGCATGGTAAGCTTTCCTTGTGTTATAGGGGAAACCCGCTTTGACAAAGCAATGCTTGATCTCGGTGCCTCTATCAATGTTTTACCATATTCAATTTACAAATCACTTGGCCTTGGGCCATTAATGGAAACTAGGATTGTAGTACAACTTGTTGATAGATCTAATGTGTACCCAAAAGGGATAATTGAAGATGTATTAGTAATGGTAGACAATCTAATATTTCCTGCTAATTTCTTTGTAATGGATATGGAAAATGATTCACATGTTGCACCCATTCTGTTAGGTAGGCCATTTTTGAAAACTGCTAGGACAAAAATTGATTATGTTAGTGGCAAATTAACCATGGAGTTTAATGGAGAAGTAATGGAATTTGACATCTATGATGCAATGAGATTTCCTAGTGACGATCATTATTTATGTGCTATTGACATTGTTGAACCTTTTGTGGAAGATGTTTTTGATAACTCTGATGTCGATGAATTGAAAAATGTGATTGAGCATGACATTGATAGTTTCAAATCATATTATGTATTAACATCCAGCATGAAAGAAGTCCTAGCCCAATTAGATGGGCATAAAAGGCTACCTATCTCCAATTTGGCCAATGGACCCACTTTACTAACCCCAAGCGACAAGCTTGTTCCGTCTATAGTGCAGGCACCAGAAATAGAATTGAAGGACCTTCCGTCACACCTCAAGTACGTTTTCCTTGGAAAACACAATACCTTGCCGGTGATCATCTCCAACAAGTTGACTACCGGTCAAGAAGACAAGTTGGTGAACGTACTAAAAGAGCACAAGACGGCCCTTGGATGGACCATTGCGGACATCAAAGGGATAACCCCTTCAACTTGCATGCATAGGATTCTACTTGAGGACGAAGCCAAACCCTCTAGGCAACCTCAAAGGAGGTTGAACCCGCCAATGATGGATGTGGTCAAAAAGGAAGTGTTGAAGCTCCTCCAAGCGGACATGATCTTTCCTATCTCGGATAGCACTTGGGTTAGCCCAACCCAAGTGGTTCCAAAGAAGGGAGGCATTACCATGGTGGAAAATCAACATGGGGAGATAGTCCCAAGCAAAACACAAACCGGATGGAGAGTTTGCATTGACTACCGCAAGCTCAACAAGGTAACACGAAAAGACCATTTCCCATTACCTTTTATTGATCAAATGTTGGAACGTCTTGCAGGTCATCAGTACTAATGTTTCCTGGATGGATATTCAGGCTATTTCCAAATAGCCATCGCACCAGAAGATCAAGAAAAGACGACGTTCACTTGCCTGTTTGGCACTTTTGCATACCGCAGAATGCCATTCGGACTTTGCAACGCACCCGGTACCTTCCAATGGTGCATGATAAGTATTTTCTCCAAAAACATAGAAAACTTCATTGAAGTCTTTATGGATGATTTTACCGTCCATGGAGATACTTTTGACGCATGTTTAGGACATTTGAAACTTGTTCTTGAAAAATGTGTTGAAACCAATTTGGTTCTTAATTTGGAAAAATGTCATTTTATGGTCGAACAAGGAATTATGATAGGACATGTAATATCCTCAAAAGGGATAGAGGTAGATAGGGCAAAGGTTGATGTAATTCAAAATTTACCTTATCCTACTAATGTTTGGGAAATCCGATCTTTTCTTGGTCATGCAGGTTTCTACCGACGTTTCATCAAAGATTTTTCAAAGATCTCGGCACCCCTATGTGAATTGCTCAAAAAAGACGTCACCTTCATAGTGGATGAGGATTGCAAGAAAGCTTTCGACACTTTGAAGGCATGTCTTACCACCGCACCAATCATCCGTTCCCCGGATTGGGAGAAACCTTTTGAAGTCATGTGTGACGCCAGTGACTACGCCGTTGGAGCTGTCTTAGGACAAAAAGACGGACGGGCCTCCCATGTAACCCATTATGCGTCTATGACACTCAATGGAGTGCAAAGGAATTACTCTACCACCGAGAAGGAAATGTTGGCGGTGGTTTTTGCCCTTGAGAAATTCCGGCAGTACCTACTTGGGGTAAAGGTAATTATCTTCACTGACCATGCAGCTCTTAGGTACCTCATGGCAAAGAAGGAGGCAAAGCCACGATTGATCCGATGGGTTCTCCTTCTAAGTGAGTTTAACCTAGAGATAAGGAACAAGAAGGGGGTTGAGAACCTGGTGGCCGATCATTTGAGCAGACTAGTGCAAGAGGAAGATCCAGGAAAAGGAAGAGAGATAGCCGGAAGTTTTCCAAACAATACATTTTACACAACTCTCTATTGTGTAACTGCCCCCGCGCCTCACACCAGCCGCCCCTGCGGAATTGTAGACAGAGGTTTGTCTTAAGCTTCAATCTCTTAAGTCTTGGTTTGCTGACACTATGAACTTGATTGTCAGAAAGGAGTATCCTCCACACTTCACCAAGGCACAATGAGAGAAGGTAAAGGCTGAAGCTCGACACTACATTTGGGACGATCCTTACCTTTGGAAGCATTGTAGTGACCAAGTGATCCGACGTTGCATTCCAGACAATGAGGTACAATCCGTCCTAACTTTCTGTCATTCTGAAGCATGTGGGGGCACATTGGGGCAAACAAAACTGCAAGAAAAGTTTTGGATGCCGGTTTCTTTTGGCCACACATTTTTGGAGACGCTTTTGCATTTTGCAAAGTGTGTGATAAATGCCAAAGAGTAGGAAATCTTTCAAGGAGATATGAAATGCCCCAATCCTCTCTTATATTTTGTGAAATATTTGACGTTTGGGGAATTGATTTCATGGGGCCATTTCCTACTTCATTCGGGAACACATATATTTTGCTTGCGGTGGACTATGTTTCCAAGTGGGTGGAAGCAAAGGCCACCAAAACTGATGATTCAAAAGTAGTTGCAGCTTTTCTTAAGAAAAATATCTTTGCAAGATTTGGAATTCCAAAAGCCTTAATCAGTGATAGGGGTACCCATTTCTACAACAAGACGATCACGACTCTCCTTAAGAAGTACCACGTTCACCAAAGAGTATCAACAGCTTATCATCCACAAACAAACGGCCAAGCTGAGGTGTCAAACCGGGAAATAAAGACCATCCTTGAAAAGACGGTTTCTCCCGGGCAGAAGGATTGGAGTGCAAGGCTAAATGACGCCCTATGGGCATATCGGACAGCCTACAAAACTCCTATTGGGATGTCTCCTTTTAGGCTCGTGTTTGGGAAAGCTTTCCACCTACCGGTGAAGCTAGAGCACAAGGCTTGGTGGGCGGTAAAGAAGTGCAACATGAACATAGAGGAAGTGGGAGAATTCCGGAAGCTCCAATTGCAAGAGTTGGAGGAACTGAGGCTAGATGCATATGACCATGCTACCACATACAAAGAAAAGACCAAAGCATGGCATGACCGGAACATTCTCCGGAAGGACTTCAAGGTAGGTAATAAGGTACTTCTCTTTCAATTACGTTTGAAACTCTTTGCAGGTAAGTTGCGTTCAAGATGGATTGGGCCGTTCGTAGTAGCCGAAGTATACTCTCACGGAGTTGTGGATCTTTATGATCCCGAAACGCACAAGGTGTCCAAGGCAAACGGACAAAGGCTAAAACTTTAACTTGAAGGAGTCAAGAACGACCCGATTGACGAGATGGTACTGGAGGAATCACAGTCAGAAAAGTAGAGATCTTACGTCGAGACAACGACGTAAAATAAAGGCACTTCTCAGGAGGCAACCCGAAGGAATAAGAAGAGGAGCCTCTGTCAAGAAACCGCCCCTGCGGCTTTGTATCCCCGCCCCTGCGGTGACACTCATGCCCAGTGCAGCCCACGGCGCTGGACTTGCGCCTGCGACATGCTTGTCACCGCCCCGCGGTGACACCCCTATGCCCTTGCGGCAGTCATCGATACGCATCCTCAGCACCGCCCCCGGCGCTGAGCCTGCGTGACCCCTCTCCCTTGTCACCGCCCCCGCGGCGACAATCTCCCGCCCCTGCGGTTTTACCCAAAAAAGAAAAAAAAAAGTGGATCTCGAAAATGCCTACACCTACCACATACCACCCACCAACCTTCTTCACCAAACACACGAACCCTCCAAACCCTACTCCCTCACAACACACTCACGCTCCTGCGCCCCTTTGCTCACCAACCACCTCGTCGACGCCCCTGCGCCTCCTCCGACAACCAGCCACCAGACGCGACACCCCTGCGCCACCCTCTCCTACTACCTCCTTACTCTCTCACATTCCTACAACCTTCATCCTCACCCACTTCAAACATTCCACTCCAGCTACACCATCGGCGACGACTACACGACCAAGAAAGTCACCGGAGCGGCCTCAGCAACACCACTTCCATCGCAACCTAGAAATCGCCTCTGCACTTCTCCCGCCCCTGCGCCTGCAAGCACCCGCACCTGCGCCTTACCGCCCTTGCGCCTGCACAGCCGCCCCTGCGGAAATCAAACCAGAAAAGGTCGTTTTGCTTCAATCACCTTCAAGAATGGAAGCACCAAGGAAATACAAGATGACCGAAGCAGAGAAGGAGCGTTACAGGATTGTGCTGGATCGAGTTGTGCATGCAACTCGATTTTTGCATATTCCTACTTTGGAGAAACTAGGCATGCTGGAGAGCATGCAAGCTTTTTTGGCGAATGCTGGGCTCGGAGACTTCCTACAGAAGAGTGCTCCAACATATCCCAAGCTCAGCAGACAGCTCATCTCCACTTTCACAATGGAGAAGGAAGATCACGTGTGTAACGGCCTCACCTTCAAGTTCAACAAGGTGAAATACACACTTGACTTCGCCGATCTACAGGAGGCCTTTGGGGTGACTCTAAACCCCTCTGCAAACTGGTGGGATCCGGTCCCGACCCCGGACCCGTGTGAGTTTTGGCAGGTAGCTACCGGGTCGGAATTCCATGTTGGGGGTGAGTACTCCAACAAACTCACTCACCCCAGCTTGAGGCTCATCTCAAATATCCTCATGAGTGTCTTCTATGGACACAAAGAGGAAAACAAGATCACCCTCAAGGACCTCCCACTACTCTACTCCTGCCTTCCACAGAGCGTGAAGGTGATGGATTGGCCGTCTCTCTTCCTTGCCGCTTTGAAGCGGATTTGGAGGGACGAGCCGAGGGATATTGTCGGCGGTGGGGTGATCTCCTTGATCCCCTCACAGGTGATGGACCTGTCCGAGTTAGAGGACGGGTTGGAAGCTCCTCTCTACACTAAGGGGATGCTTAGGAGGTGCAAGCTCCTCCGGCGGGACGGGGAGAACCTATTTTGGATCTCCCTTGCAGATGGGAGCCACCTCACCTACCTCCCTCGGCCTTTACCATTAGGAGGTGAGCTCTCCGAGCTCTACATTCCGGAAGATCCTTTCATGCCGAGGTGGCCACTAGTGGCCATTGTGGAGAGGCATGCTGCCAGCTCCAGCCGGGCTCATCAGGAGGAGAACCTGCCAATTCCCGATGACGACGAGGAGATGCCCACTGCGGCACCAAAAGAGGACCCGGCCCTGGCAAGCCTTCAGGCTCAGATGGCGGCTATGACCACGCAGCACCGGAGCTGGCAGTCCGACTACCAGAAGACTATGCTAGAGCAGCAATAGAGCTGGCATACGAGCTTTGCCGCCTCCATGACTCCCACTTTGACCAGAGGCAGGAGGCTTGGCAGGCAGCCCAGCAGCAACAGCTGGAGGCTCAACAGTTGGCTTGGCAGGCCAGTTTTGAGACCTCCTTTGGCCGCCGGATGACAGCTCAACAGGACCGCATAGATGACATCTACCGCCGGCAGGAGCACTTCATCTGCCATTTTCCTTACCCACCGGAGGAGGGTCCTGGTGGTCCATCCGGACCACCCTACTGAGGGGTACATTTCTCTTCCTTTCTCCCACATTTATCTTTGCCTCATTTCCACTTTGAGGACAAAGTGTACTACAAGTATGGGGGGGACATTATCATTGCTTGTACAGTTCATTTGAGTTTGAGTTGTTTTGTTTTGCATTTTGAATTCAGATTGAAATTCACAAAAAAAAAAAAGAAAAAGCCAAAGAAAATGAAAAGAGGCACAAAAAAATCCTTGGATAAACCGAAAACCCGAAAGGGCGGTTTAGGCAAAAAGAAGGTAGTCCGACCAACCTTAGGTTGGTACAAAATTGGACTTGAGGGATGTGAGTTAAAGTGAGATCATCAAAAGAAGAAGAGTGGCAAGGTGAAAACCCGAAAGGGTGCCTTGGCAAAATGAGCGACACCGAGTGTAGGTTTCCCTTCCGGCGTTTGGCAACATAAGAAGGGGAGTCATAAGGAGGTTATCAGGGTAGGCCACTCTTGGAGCAATAAGGATGATATTTAGAAACGTCAGGAAGTCGAAGAGGTTGTGTCACCGCCCCTGCATTGACATAGGGACGCCCCGGCGGCTCGGCATCAAAAACGTCAAGAAGTCGAAGGGTGAGACGTTTGAAGAGCATTGAAGATCCGCCCCAGCGGAAGCATTTAGCCACCCCTACGGCCATGAAGAAGATCAAGCGCTTTTGCCTTCACCGCCCCTGCGGACCTGAAGGCCGCCCCTGCGGTTTAACGTCAGAAACTTTACTCCGGTTGTTTACACCACCTTTATGGCATTAAAGGTGGCTATTTTGGGCCGGCTATTTACTCCTATTTAGTGTCTTTTGTAGTATAAATAGTCCTTGATTGATTGCTAGAATCATCCATCTTGTTATCCAAAATTATCCACTTAGATTATCTTGCTACCTTTGTAATGAGTTGCTAACTCCCTTGCTACATTGGGTTAGTTTGAAGTTGCGTTGTTACTTTGGTTGTAAGTTCTTTTTAATATAAGTTTTTATTTAGTAATGCTTTGTGTTTCCTTGATCTCCATTGTCTAATTGCATGTTTACTATTGCTTGAGATTGATCACCTTAGTTTCTAAAGTGCATGCAAACAACTAAGATTAATAGGTTCCGGGTTCGGGTCTTTAATATAGTAGCAACTTTAAGTAATAACGGGTTGTAATTACTTAAAGAAAAGGAACACAAATATAAAGATAAGTTTAATAGTTTTAATCTTCTCTTTATTTCCCTTAGTCTTTGTTTTAAAGCTAACTTGTTATTTGTTCTTGTAGGTTTACGGAACACTAACATGTTAAGTTGTGTTGATGCCGGTTGGCTCAACACTTATATATGATCGAGACGGGAGATTACTTGAAAACTTGTAAAAGGAACTCACCAAAGTAGCAATCGCATGCTTAGAATCAACCTAGTGTAGATTCATCCATCATTGTCTTACTTGTCGCATTAACCGTTTTCATAAGTTTTTGTGCGCATCAATTCAACCAAACCCCACCCCCCTTTATTACTTGTTACTATAATCGATAATTGCATCTAAAACACCTTAACTCTCTTGGGTTCGACCCTTATTAACCACTATACTTGTTTTTAGTGCTAAGTCGGGATTTACTTTTGATTGGGTATAGACGACCATAGAAATACCGTCGGTCAATATGATCAGGTGAAGATCTCAATCGACCAACAAAGAAGATCTTACAAAGATCCTTAACCGAAAAGCACGAAGATTCTCTCATCCGGATTTAAAGATTGTTACAACAATTAACAAGAAGATTAAGGAGCCAAGAGATCAACGTGTTCTTAGGAGATGAAGATCTACAACGTCTATCTCATCTTAACCTCGAAGCGATCTTCATGGAGAAGAAGAATTATATTCCAACGGTCTTCTCTCCAACGGCTAGAAGACCTCTCCATAGAAGATTATGAATGAAGATGGTATTTGAAGAACAAATAACAAAGCCTGCACAGAAATATCTATAGTCTTCAAGCGATCCAAAGTTATCTTCATTTCGAAACATAGTTTTTCTTTCTCTCCTTCTAAAAAGTTTTATCCTCTAGAGTGAGATAAAACTCGAGAGCTCCATTGGCAAGAGTGTTATACTCGAGTGTGTGTTACTCTGCGAAGTAACTAGGCTATTATAGCAAAGTGAAGAGTTGGAGCTAGATCGTAACATTGGCTATAGTGAGAGAAGAAGGGGATTTCTTCAAGTTTGTATCTAGGACTCTTTGAAGCTGATAATAGATAGTTAGATCCTAAGGCTATACCTTGAGATGAAGAGTAGGCTATTTAGAGCCAAACTTCGTAAACATATCCTTGTGTCGATCTTTTACATTCCGTACCATATCTTGTTTATTGTGACTAACTTTGTTTTGCAGGAGTTCAAAGTCAATGCCCTTGAAAGTTGTTTCAAAGCCCTTGGAATCAAAGTTTCACTATGAACTGAGATCGACATCAAGGCCCTTGAAATTGATTTCAAGGCCTTGAGATTGGTTTTGCGAAAAGTTCCCATACTCTATTCAACCCCCCTTCTAGAGTATCTTTTAACCTTTTATTTCATCTACCGGTTCTTCAATTTGTATCAGAGCTCGATTCATGTATATTGATTTAACTATCAGTGAGACTAATCATGAATCTTGTAGGTGATGATGGATTTGCTCAAGGAAGATCCTCATCTCGACCACCACTCTTTTGTGGCAACAACTTTGCTCATTGGAGAGCACTCATGCGTATGTTCATTATTGATCAGGACATGGAACTATGGAGCATTGTTCATAATGGCCCCAAAGTCCCTACTACAATTGTTGAAGGTGTCCAAGTGCCGAAGAAAGAAGCTGACTTTACACAAGCTGACCTGGATAGTGTGTCAAAGAACTACAAAGCAATAAACCTACTCTATTGCGGATGATGCTAATGAATTCAACGGCATCTCATCATGCAAGAGTGCAAAGGAAATATGGGACAAACTCGTTGTCACTTACGAAGGAACAAGTCAAGTCAAGGAAACAAAGATTAACATCTTCTTCAGACAATACGAGCTATTCAAGATGAATCCAAATGAAACAATCAAGGAATTGTTCACAAGATTCACTGAGATTGTGAACAACTTGGACTCACTTCACAAATGAAGAGAAAGTTAGGAAGGTTCTAAGGAGCTTACCTAAAGCTAAGTGGGGACCAAAGATGACTACTATCGAAGAAGCTCAGAATCTCTCAACTCTTCCTCTTGATGACCTCCTTGGAAAACTCATCACACATGAAATGGTTCTTGGTGAAGAAGATGGAGAGCTCCCATCCAACTCCAAGAATTTGGCATTAAAATCAAGAAAGGGTGAATTACCATCAGACGAGGAAGATAGTGATGATGATGAAGAAGAAGATGCAATTTCCATGATCTCTAAGGGTCTCGCGAGAATTCTCAAGTTAAAGAAACAATCTGCTAACAATAGAGAATATCCACAAACATCAAAACCCCGAGGTAAGTTTTCTAACTCTAATAAGAAAACTAGAGTACTGACTTGTTTTGAATGTGGTGAAACAAATCATCTTGTGAAGGATTGTCCACAAAAGAAGAGGAACAACTTCAAGAAAAATGATCGAAAGAAGAAAGCTATGGTAGCTTCATGGACTGATTCAGAATCATCAAATGAATCAGACGACAAAAAAGAACAAGCAAACTTGTGTCTCATGGCCGATCATGAAGAAGATTCAAATCTATGTGTTGACAATATGGTAAGTACAATTATGTCTCAACCATAATCTGACCTAAAACAATTCCTTAAAGATATTATCATATGTGACAAGGAACATTGAATAAGGATAAATTATTTAAAAGAAAAGTTGCTTGAACAAGAAAACCAACTAAGTGAGATGTCTTTGGAAATTGAAAATCTTAACACAGTAAAGTAGACCTTGATGAAAATATCAAGACCTTGGAATCAGAAAACATGATTCTCAAGGACAACCTCTCCTCTCTTCATCGAAACTATATCGATCTAGAGAAAGAGAAAGTTGATCTAACTTTGATGTGTCAAGACCAGAAGGCTACACTTGTTAAGTTTACTCGTTCAAAAGCAAATCTTGACAGAATGATGGATGAACAACAGTCCTCTCTTAACAAAAATGGTATAGGTTATCATAGGAGCTTTCCTATATAACCTATCACCACTTTTGTCAAAGCCAAAGGAAGTATTCATATGCCTACTTGCTTCTACTGTTGTAAAAAGGGTCATGTTAAATCTACATGTCCTTATAGAAGAAATGATCCTTATATTATTAGAAACACTTATCCTTTATGTTTAAGGAAACAGATCAAACAAATCTGGGTTCCTAAAGGTACTAGACCACCAAACATGATCGAACCTGAATATGGACCAAAATATGTCATTTGGTTGACCCGGAAAGGTTGATGTTTGCTATTTTGCAGGATATCACCAAGGTAAAGAAGCATAAATGGATATTAGATAGTGGTTGCTCAAGACACATGAGTGGAAAAAGGTCTTTATTCTCATATTTAAAGAAGCAATCATTTGGAACCATTACGCTTGGTGATAAAGGAAAGCGTGGCATTATTGGCATTGGTAAAATATGTTATAATTCATCTAACTTTATTGATGATGTTTATTTGGTTGACGGTTTGAAGTATAATCTGCTTAGTATTTCTCAAATATGTGATAAAGGCAAGAAAGTTTTATTTGATTCAGAAAAATGTGAGGTTCAAGACAAAAAGACGGGTGAAGTTGTGCTTACTGCCCCTAGATGTAACAATGTTTATTCCATGAGTAATAACCAAGTTTAAGGAACTAAGCTAAAATGTCTAAAGGCCTTGACTAATGATCCAAGGCTTTGGCATAGAAGACTTGGTCACGTAAGCATGCACACAATGTAGAAGCTACTTACAAAGGATTTGGTACGTGGTTTACCAAACCTAAATTTCAAGGTAGATGAACTATGTAAGGCTTGTACACAAAGTAAGCAAACAAGAGGTTCATTCAAACTTAAGAAAGTTGTAAGTTCTTCTCGACCCATCGAACTTTTACATATGGATCTTTGTGGACTTATGCGTGTCAAATCTCTCAAAGGGAAGCAGTACATCCTTGTTATTATGGATGATTCTCTCGTTTCACATGGATTTCTTTTCTACGAGAAAAATCTGAAGCATTATTTGAATTTTCAAAATTATGTAAGGAGTTAAAAACTTTGAAAAACCTACTAATCGTTTTTATAAGAAGTGATCATCGTAGAGAATTTGATCAACTAAAGTTTGATTTGTTTTGTGCAAAATATGGTATTTCAGATAACTTTTCAGCTCCTAGAACTCCTCAACAAAATGGATTTATGGAACGTAAGAACCGCACTCTTGACGATATGTTTAGGACGATGCTTTTAGAAAACAATTTGCCAAAATATTTTTGGGTTGAAGCAGTGAACACTGCAAATTATATTTTAAATAGATCTTTAATTCGCCCTATCTTGAAAAAGACTCCTTATGAACTCTATAAAGAAAGGAAACCAAATATTTCATATTTCAAACCCTTTGGATGTACTTGTTTTGTTCATAACAATGGCAAAGATAACCTTGGGAAATTTGATGCACGTAGTGATGAAGCAATATTCATTGGATATGCTTCAAGTAGCAAAGCTTATCGTGTCTATAACAAATGTACCAAAATTGTTGAGGAAATCATTCATATTATTTTTGATGAAAGCAATGATGGTACTTTGAGTGAGAGTTTTGCAGATCTAAATCTGAATCAACTAGAAAATCATAATTCTGATGAAGAGGAAGATCCTAAAGAACAAAAAAAGAATATACAGGAAAAGATTCAAGATACCAAAGAAAACCCTCAAGATCTTGAAACACATCTTCAAGACCTTGAAATAGAAAACTGTGATGACAAAACTCCGTTTCAAGGGTTTGAAACTCAACTTCAAGGCCTTGAGATTGGATTCAAGGGTAATATATCAACGGTACCTAAATCTAGTCAAACATATGATGCTCAACCTTCTGGATCTGTTCCATCTGTCAAAAGAAGAAAAGTTCAACACTCTTCATGTCATCCACAAGAGAATGTGATCTCAGATCCAAACGCTGGAGTTCAAACTCGATCTAAAGTGAACAATCTATGTGCTTTCTCCGCTTTTGTGTCTCTTGTCGAGCCAAAGAACTATGTCCAAGCTTTTCAAGAATCTGATTGGATCATTGTCATGCAAAATGAACTAAACGAATTTCAGAGAAATAAGGTCTGGACTCTTACATCAAGACCAAAACACCAATCCGTCATTGGCACGAAATGGGTCTTTCGCAATAAGTTGGATGAAAGTGGCAAAGTCATACAGAATAAAGCACGACTTGTAGCACAAGGATATAACCAAGAAGAAGGTATTGATTATGAGGAGACTTTTGCTCCAGTTGTCAAGTTAGAAGCCATACATATTCTACTTGCATTTGCATCTTTTATGAACATAAAACTTTTTCAAATGGATGTAAAATGTGCTTTTCTAAATGGCTTCTTAGAAGAAGAAGTCTATGTTGCTCAACTGTTCGCTCCAAATGGTGTGTGCAAGCTTTAAATTTATATCCCAAGAAATATGCTTAAAACAAGGATGTGAACCCGCAGTGTACGGATCAATTATAGTAAAAAGCAAGAATTCCGGCTCAGGGACTTAGGTGAAACTAAGAAAGTATAGGTTGTCAATGCAACTAATAACCACAAAAGTGATTAAAGCAATCAAATATGATAATAAGGTCAAATAAGGGGGAAATGCAAATTCTAGGGATTAAGGCATCTAGTTGTGGTTCCGACTCAAGATCTCAAGATAAAGCGGACAAAGCTGAGATTTTGCAAAAGGAAGGTGTTTCTAAAGTGGAATAGATCACCGGGTAAGTCTCACTACTCACTATCCCAAACCAAAGCTCCTATCACCGGGTAAGTCTCAAGGTACTAAGGAAAGGAACTATGATCTCAAACCAACACACCACCCAAGGGAATAGAATCAACCTTTACCGGGTACGTCTCAGGCTAACTCACAAAGATGGGACGAAGGCACACTCAAACCCTAATAAAGGATAAACCTTTATTACCTACACTTATGATCTTGGGTAAACAAACTAAGGAATTACCGGGTAAGTCTCATCCTAGGCTTGCATTGAACTAGGAAAGGTGTAATAAGAATAGGATTTGGCAAACTAGAACACTTAACTCTCAGTTTCGGATCAGAAAAGGTCACCTCAGTCAGTCAAGTTCCACCCCGGCCGAGATGTTCATCGACTGAACGAGGTATCTAGGGTGAAGGTTAAGGACTCGAGCTTTCAGGGTCCTACTGGGATTAAGATCATTCTATCATTGTCTTTCCCACAACTTTCATCCAATCACCCTAGAATCACACAAGGAATTTAGTCACTCATCATCATGAAAGCAATAATCAAATAAATGGGGAAAGAATGAATATTTGAACACAAAAACCTTAAGAACAAGGCTTCAATAACTGAATCAAATAGTTCACAAATCAGCGTTCCTGGAATCACAAATCAAACAAGACAATAAACCAAAGGAAATCTAAGAAAGTCTTACAAATCTCCTCAAAAGATATCTTAAAGTTATGAATCTTCCTTCTTTCAATCTTCAAAACTTCCTTCAAACTTCCAAAAAATCTTCCTAATTGTTGTGTATTCTCAGCCTGCGACGATGCGGTGATGCGGTGATGCTGAATTATGGAAAATCCAGCCCTTTTTATAGGAGAATTATCTTCCAAAGATAATAATATCTTAAAAAGATAATTTCCTATAAAATATATTATATCTCTAAAATAAATCTCCCAAATATATGATCTTCCTTCTAGAAACCCAACCCAAAAATATAAGATATCTTCCTTCCAAAAATAAAAGATCTCAGCCAAAAGATATGATCTCGCCGGCGCCAAGGTGTTCGCCTCGGTCGGGACGCTCCTCAAGATCACCTCGGTCGAGGTGACACTGTAGCTGACCGAGGTGAATCTCAGCTGAATGTGAAATCTCTCAAATATGGTCCAAAGTAAATCTTCTTCATTAGTTCCTTGCTTCCTGAGTTCTTCTTTGAGCTCCATAATGTAGCTCCTATGACTCCTTTGCTCCTTAGCTCCATTTCGATCCAAAATGTGCTATTTTACCTACGATTACAACAAAACTAGGTGTAGACCTCGATTCCCATAAAGGTAGATGAAACAACAACATAATCATATAATATACTTCCATACATGCAGTTTATTGAAGACAAAACGTCTAAACAAGTCCCAAAATATAGACTATAATACATGCTATCATCAACCTCCTGGTTTTGAAAATGATGAATTTCCGGATCACGTTTTTAAATTAGACAAAGATCTTTATGGTCTTAAACAAGCTCCTAGAGCTTGGTATGAAAGATTGTCTAAATATCTTCTTGAAAATAAATTCAAAAGAGGTTTGATTGATAAAACATTATTTATCAAAACCAGAGGCAACAACATTCTAGTAGTACAAATCTACGTTATGATATATTATTCGGTGCTACTAATGATTCCCTTTGCAAGGAATTTTTAGATATTATGTGCAGGGAATTTTAAATGAGCCTAATGGGAGAGCTTAATTTCTTTCTTTGATTTCAAGTTTCACAAGCAAAGAAAGGAAATTTTCTCAATCAAAGCAAGTATACTAAAAACTTGCTTAAAAAGTACAAAATGGATCAATCTAAGATTGCAAAGACTCCTATGAGTTCAACACTTTCGCTTGACCATGACAAGGATGGCAAAAGTGTATTACAAAAGGAGTATCGAGGTATGATAGGTTCATTGTTGTATCTAACTGCTAGTCGTCCTGACATTATGTTTAGTGTGTGCATGTGTGCAAGATTTCAAGCTGATCCTAAAGAGTCACACTTGATAGATGTGAAAAGAATCTTTTGGTATCTCAATGGCACTAAGGATCTAGGGTTTTGGTACCCACGTCAAAGCTCGTTTCACCTTGTTGGCTATTCAAATGCAAACTTTGTAGGTTATAAGGTCGATAGAAAAAGCACTTCTGGATGTTGCCAATTCTTAGGGTCATCCCTAATCAGTTGGCACTCCAAAAAGCAAAATTTTGTCGCCCTATCCACAGCCGAATCTGAATATATAGTTGTGGGAGCCTGTTGTGCACAAATTCTATGGATTTCTCAACAACTTCGTGATGTTGACTTTGATTTAAAAGGTATTCCTATAAAATGTGATAATACTAGTGCTATTTTGATAACCAAAAATCTTGTGCAGCATTAAAGGACTAAGCATATTGATGTAAGGCATCACTTCATACGTGATCATGTTGAAAAAGGTGATGTTTCGATTTCTTTTATATCTACTAACTTGCAGCTTGCAGATATCTTTACCAAGCCTCTTCTTGAGAAACAATTTAATTTCATTATATTGGAACTTGGTATGTTGAACAAGGAAGCATTAACGTAGGGGGAGTAAAAGAGTTTATTTGTTCCTACGTATGCAGCCCAATTAATGTTTTTAAGGGCCTTGAAATGCAATTCAAGGGTCTTAACACACGTTTCAAAGGGTATATTAATAAAATGGATCAATTAGGAATTCACATCTTTTAGATATGCAATTATCTAATTTTTGTTATTTAAAAGGGATTTCAAAAGGCTTTATTCTCAGATTCAAAGGATTTTGAAAAGCGGTTACCAAAATTTATGGAAAGAATTTTAATAAACAATGATTTTCCCAAGATCTTAAATATCTTAGTGATCTTACGTTGATATGACCTCTTCCCTTAAATATCACTTCTCTTCTTTCTTTATCTCTTCCGCTTCATTTTCCCTGTGAAAGTACAGTGCTTTACTCTTTCGTTTTTTCATCAACCCTCTTCGTCTTTCTCTCAAAAATTCTCATGGCATCTAAGAGATCCTCAGTGGATGAAGAAACATCATCTGCTTCCAAAAGATAGAGTAGTTCAGATTTCATCCGACTCGAACTCAAATTCAAGCTCAAGGTCCGATTCAAGCTCAAGTTCTTCAGGTTATCTGAACAACGCACAAATTCTTGCCAAGACAGGGCTTCCATCACACTGGTTTGGAAGTCAAACAGCCGTCAAGAAATGGATGATTGAGTTCGATGACCGAAGTGAATGCATGTGCGAACTCGTAAATAGAGAACTCTTCACCTGTTTTTCTTTACCAAGACTTGAGGTGATACAAGCAAGCTCTATCTGGATAATGCTTAATCCAGGACAAGCCTCCTTCCCACGATTAACCAAGCTATTCTACGCAAACTTAACTGCCAGAAGAGAAAGAGGAGAATGGGTTCTGGATTCAGTTGTCAAAGGTAAGAAAATCACCATTACTAATGAATTATTGCTGATATTTTTGGCTTCCTCGATATGATGTCTTTGATCAACCCACCCCTGCTAGAACCATTCAATTAGCCAGAGAACAGTTTCTTCTTCCCAATGCTTTACCACAACCCGCTACCACTTGTTTAACCCTTGAAGCCAGAATTATTTGTTCTATTTTGGATAGATGTGAGGTACCAAGGTTTACTAACAGGGATGTGGTGACCAACACATTACTGGCGTTTGTGTATCATGTGATAAATGGGTTAAAGGTTAATCTTCCTGAAATTATATTGTCCCATATGGTAAATGTGTTAAATTCTCCCAGTGATTATCACCTGTCTTATGGAAATTTGCTTCCAAAGATCTTTCAACATTTTTCTATTGACTATTCTGATGAGGTGCAACACATTGTGTCTGGAGAACTGGATGAGATATTCTTTGACAGTTTAGGAATTAAGAGGATAGAAGTTGACTGTAGAACAGTCTGGGTTCTGAAAGAGCAACCAGCTTGAAATTATACCATAGTGCAGCGTCTGGAAGTTGTAGAGAGTGCAGTGGACTCACTAAGAACTAATCTTGTCTTTTTCCGAGCTTCAGTAACCGACAAGATGGATGAAACACAAGATTTACGGGGTATTCTTAACCAGAAAATCAATCAAATGTTTCATGTTAATGCCCTTTCTCTTACAGTTGCCAGTAGCATCAAGCCTCTTTCAGAAAAAGATGGACAAGCGACCATGAAGGATCTTGAAAAGGTCATGACACAGTGTCATAAGATTATCAAAGATAATCCTATTCACCAACCTTCATCAGAGGATCCAGACATTCTAACTATTGAAGAATTTGGAGTGGTCAAAAAGTATGATAAGAATTCTGATCAAAGAAGAACAAATCTTTCTCGCAAAGAACTTGACCTCATCAATGCTCGGAATCTATGGAGGAATATGTGTTTAAAGGAGCATTATGGGAAAGGAAGTTCATCCAGATGGTACAAAGAAAACTGAAGCTCTCAGAATGTCATGACTGTCAAGGCCCTTGATATTACTATCAAAGGCTTGTTTTTGAAAAACTTTTTTTTTGGTTTTTGTGGAAATACTCTTGGATTGTAATGATTTTAAAACTCTCGTCCTTTAACTATTTTAAAAATCTTGTGCTTTAACTATTTTTCTCCCTTGTTTTGTGCAAGATATGGTATTTCACATAACTTTTCAGCTCCTAGAACTCCTCAACAAAATGGAGTTGTGGAACGTAAGAACCGCACTCTTGTGGATATGTGTAGGACGATGCTTTTAGAAAACAATTTGCCAAAAGTTTTTGGGTTGAAGTAGTAAACACTGCAAATTATATTTTGAATAGATGTTCAATTCGCCTTATCTTTAAAAAGACTTCTTATGAACTCTTTAAAGGAAGGAAACCAAATATTTCATATTTCAAACCCTTTGGATGTACTTGTTTTGTTCATAACAATGGCAAAGATAACCTTGGGAAATTTGATGCACGTAGTGATGAAACAATATTCATTGGATATGCTTCAAGTAGCAAAGCTTATCGTGTCTATAACAAACGTACCAAAATTGTTGAGGAAAGCATTCATTTTATTTTTTATGAAAGCAGTGATGGTACTTTGAGTGAGAGTTTTGCAGATCTAAATCTGAATAACCGAGAAGATCATAATTCGGATGAAGAGGAAGATCCTAAAGATCAAGAAAAGAATATGAAGGAAAAGATTCAAGATACCGAAGAAAACCCTCAAGACCTTGAAACACATCTTCAAGACATTGAAACAGAAAACTGTGATGACAGAACTCCGTTTCAAGGGCTTGAAACTCAACTTCAAGGCCTTGAGATTCGATCCCAAGGGTAATATATCAACGGTACCAGAATCTAGTCAAACATATGAGGCTCAACCTTCTGGATCTGTTCCATCTGTCAAACGAAGAAAAGTTCAACACTCTTCATATCATCAACAAGAGAATGTGGTCTCAAATCCAAAAGCTGGAGTTCAAACTCGATCTAAAGTGAACAATCTATGTGCTTTCTCCGCCTTTGTGTCTCTTCTCGAGCCAAAGAACTATGTCCAAGCTCTTCAAGAACCTGATTGGATCATTGCCATACAAAATGAACTAAATGAATTTGAGAGAAATAAGGTCTGAACTCTTACTTCAAGGCCAAAACATCAATCCGTCATTAGCACGAAATGGGTCTTTCGAAATAAGTTGGATGAAAGTGGCAAAGTCATACGAAATAAAGCACGACTTGTAGCACAAGGCTATAACCAAGAAGAAGGTATTGATTATGAGGAGACTTTTACTCCAGTTGCCAGGTTAGAAGCCATACGTATGCTACTTGCATCTGCATCTTTTATGAAAATAAACCTTTTTCAAATAGATGTAAAATGTGCTTTTCTAAATGGCTTCTTAGAAGAAGAAGAAGTCTACGTTGCCCAACCTCCTGGTTTTGAAAATGATAAATTTCAAAATCTCGTTTTTAAATTAGACAAAGCTCTTTATGGTCTTAAACAAGCTCCTAGAGATTGGTATGAAAGATTGTCTAAATATCTTCTTGAAAACAAATTCAAAAGAGGTTTGATTGATAAAACATTATTTATCAAAACCAGAGGCAACGACATTCTAGTGGTACAAATGTACATTGATGATATATTATTCGTTGCTACTAATGATTCCCTTTGCAAGGAATTTTCAGATATTATGTGTAGGGAATTTGAAATGAGCCTAATGGGAGAGCTGAATTTCTTTCTTGGACTTCAAGTTTCACAAGCAAAGAAATAAATTTTTCTCAATCAAAGCAAGTATACTAAATACTTGCTTAAAAAGAACAAAATGGATCAATCTAAGATTGCAAAGACTCCTATGAGTTCAACACTTTTGCTTGACCATGACAAGGATGACAAAAGTGTAGTACAAAAGGAGTATCGAGGTATGATAGGTTCATTGTTGTATCTAACTGCTAGTCGTCATAACATTATGTTTAGCGTGTGCATGTGTGCAAGATTTCAAGCTGATCCTAAAGAGTCACACTTGATAGATGTGAAAAGAATCTTTTGGTATCTCAATGGCACTAAGGATCTAGGGTTTTGGTACCCACGTCAAAGCTCGTTTCACCTTGTTGGCTATTCAAATGCAAACTTTGTAGGTTATAAGGTCGATAGAAAAAGCACTTCTGGATGTTGCCAATTCTTAGGGTCATCCCTAATCAGTTGGCACTCCAAAAAGCAAAATTTTGTCGCCCTATCCACAGCCGAATCTGAATATATAGTTGTGGGAGCCTGATGTGCACAAATTCTATGGATTGCTCTACAACTTCGTGAGCTTGGCTTTGATTTAAAAGGTATTCCTATAAAATGTGATAATACTAGTGCTATTTCGATAACCAAAAATCATGTGCAACATTCAAGGACTAAGCATATTGATGTAAGGCATCACTTCATATGTGATCATGTTGAGAAAGGTGATTTTTCGATTTCTTTTATATCTACTAACTTGCAGCTTGCAGATATCTTTATCAAGCCTCTTCTTGAGGAACAATTTAATTTTATTAGATTGAAGCTTGGTATGTTGAACAAGGAAGCATTAACGTAGGGGTAGTAAAAGAGTTTATTTGTTCCTACGTATGCAGCCCAATTAATGTTTTCAAGGGCCTTGAAAGGCAATTCAAGGGTCTTGAAATACGTTTCAAAGGGTATATTAATAAAACGGATCAATTAGGAATTCATATCTTTTAGATATGCAATTATCTAATTTTTAAGAGTTTTCTTTAAAAAGGATTACAAAAGGCCTTATTTTCAGATTCAAAGAATTTTGAAAGGTGGTTATCAAAATTTATGGAAAGAATTTTAAATAACAATGATTCTTGATAACACGATTTATAATATAAATTTAGGTGTACATTTAGATAGAATTCTAGCTCATTCATGCATAATCTAGCATTAGTTCAAGACGTTTTGCACCCAATTCACATATTTTGTCGAGATAGACGTCTACACGGACTTGTGCGCGTTTTGTAGGTATTTCGGGAAGTTTAGGAGCTTAAACGATGCGTTTGAGGATCGTTCATTTAGATGGCACACCCTCGGACACATTAGGACACAAGCCAAGGGCTAAGGAGGACTCATTGAACCTTGCCAACACAAACCATGCACCAAACCACAGCTCAATGATCCAAGGCGAAAGTTTCTGCAAAGAACCACGGCCGTGGAAATGACCGTGGATTTTGCCAGATTCTCGTGACAGCTGTGCCACGACTCTCATGGCCAGCTCATGAAAGATTTGTTATAAAAGTGGTCCTTCATGGATTGTTAGAGGCAGCTGGGGTAGTTTGGGGAGCAGCTCATCCATTATCCATTTCTCTAACAAATATATTCTAAAAATTCAAGAGGTTTTTTCTAGGAAGGAAAGTGCCAAAGAGAAGGAGAAGAATTCCATTGAAGAGGAGGAGAAGAACACACCATAGCTTTCTTGTATTTCGGATTTCGTTTTCTAGAGATTGTATGAGTCTTTGAACCTTCTTTTGGAAGGGTTGTAAGTGGTTCTAATTCTAATCTTCAGCTTGGTTTTGAATTAAATTCACTTGTTCATCTCTTTTCCTTCATTATCTTGCAATGGATGATTTGATTTTATGTTTGTTTGTCTCGATTTTTGTTATGAATGTTGTAGGCTAAATTGATGTGGTTCTAGGGTAAGGAAAGGATGGTTATGGCTAGAACTATGATAGGATGAACTTAGATTTACCTTTGGATGACTTTTGCTTATGAACGTAGTTTCTGTTAGAAATCACGGGTAGTTCTTGAAGAACCACGGCCGTGGTTTCGGTAGAACAAACCGTGATTTACCCTGGTTCGAAGGATCTTGCCTTAGACCTATGCAATGTTGAAACCCTAAGTGTTTGCTGAGTTTAACCTATCCTAGGGTGACCTAGTGTAGTGACTAAGTGTTAGGAGAGACTTACCCGGTAATCCTTACCCTTAGAATCTAGAATAGCAACCCTTAGGTAGTGGTGAGCCTAATAAGCCGCCATTGGATTAGATGTGCTAGGATAGTTGTTTAGGACTTTCCCTTCCAAGACTTACCCGGTAAGGATAGGTTAGATCCCTAATTAACAATTCGGTTTGTGTAGAATTCCTATCCTTAGGTTCTTAGAGACTTACCCGGTAATGAGACCTTAGGTGTGGACTAGTTGGACCATGAGACCTACCCGGTAATTGATCCTCAAATTAGATACACTTAATCCCAACATATCATAGTTAATTCAAGGAACGATTAGATAACTTGAGTTCTATGCCATAACCGGAACTTCCGACCCCTAGAATCCGTCTTTTCTTCCCTTGATCATTACCTTGTCTAGTTTGTTTATTTGTGCTGATTTTTAGTTTAATTTGATAGTTTACTTTGCATAAATTGTGATCCTTGATTGATCACCAAAACCAACCAAAAACAATTTGAGATTTTCATTTCTTTGTTTTTCCCCTTTTCTAACCTTAGACCTTCACTAAACCTAATCACAAAACCGAGTCAATTTCACCTTAGTCTTTGTGTTCGACCTCGGAATACTATCCATGCTACAAACGTCCCGTACACTGCGGGTGCGCTAGAAGTTAGGATAATTATAACGAGTATAAATTTAAGGCTTATTGCGTGCACACTTTTTAGCGTAAAAAGTTTTTGGCGCCGTTGCCGGGGACTAGGTCTAGATTGAGTCTATTTTGTGATTGTTTCTAGTGTAGATCTTTCTTGTTGCTTTTGATCTCTCTTTGGTTGGTGTCTTTGCTTTTCAGGGCATCTATTACTCTTTAGGTGTATGCGAAGGTCTCGTGGCAAGGATTTAGCTCCATTCGATCCCGAACCGGAGAAAACCCTTCGATCTAGATCCAAGAACATCCGAAAAGAGAAAGAGATGGCCGGTAGAAATCTTCAAGCTGAGTTGGATGAAGCCTTAGAACAAATAAGGCTAAGAGATGAGCTCTTGGAGGAAGAAAGGAGACTTGCCAACGAGAGGCAAGAGGAAACTAGGAGGGAGATTGAGGAGATTAGGCAAGCCCTTGTTCAAGGAGAGCTTAATCGCCGACAACCTCCACCTCCTCCACCACCGGTGGTACAACCGCAGCCGGCGGCCAATGTTAGGGTTGTTCCCATTGCTATTGAGGAGCCACAAACCCTAGGGAGACGTATGGATCCGGCGCAAAGAGCACACCGACCGGGTGTGAATCTAGGAGATCCCGCAACCCACAATTATGAGCTCCGCCCTCAAGTTCTACAAATGATCTGGCATAATCAATTTGGAGGGATGGAAGGAGAGTCTCCTCACCAACATTTGATGAACTACGAGATTTTGATGGAAACTCTTAGGCCGCCAAGGTTGGAGAGCAACAACCATAAGCTTAGGGCTTTTTCCTTCTCTCTTAAGGATAAAGCCTTGGCTTGGTATCAATCTATTCCACAAGGGCGAGTTGGTACTTGGGAGGAGATGACAACCGAGTTCTTGACCAAGTTCTTCCCACCTTCCAAGACCACCGAATTAAGAGGGAAGATCAATGCCTTCGTGATGAGGGATAGAGAGAGTTTGTTCAAATCTTGGGAGAGATTCAAAGACCTTCTCCTAGATTGTCCGCACCATGGCATACCGAAAATTGAGCTATTGGAAATCTAGTTCAAGGGACTTGATGAAGATAGCCAATTCAAGCTTCAATCCCTCTCCGGTGGGACTTTCATGGAGAAGCATGTAGATGATGCTTGGGAGTTTGTGGAGAAGCAAGCTCTAGTGATTGAGAAGTATTCTCATAGGAAGAGTGAAGGAAGAAAGGCGGGAGCATATGAGGTGAGCGAGGTCACCATGAGCAATTTCAAGCTTGACGCCATCAACAACGAGTTGAAATCCTTGAGAGAGTTGTGTACTACAACCTTGAAGAGCCAAGCAACTCCTCAAGTACTTCCACAAGCCAACCTATCTTCCAAGGAGGAAGATGTGAATTATATGGGAAGGGGCAACTTCAACAATTACCAAGGCCCAAGAAATTTCAACAACAACCAGCAATTCAACAATTACCGGCCCAACCACAACCATCCCGGATTTTCTTACTCTAACCCGGATGGAGCCTTGAACCCCCCCGCCTCCACAAGCACAACTCCACCACAAAGAGCTTCACAAGAACCTCCACCCGGTTTTACTCAACCTCCAAAGGATAGGACCGAAGTCATGTTTGAACAATTGCTAGGAAGATTGAGTGGACTTGAGAGCACCGTGACTTCAATTTCTAAGGCTCAAAAGGTCTTGGAAGCACAAGTCTTTCAAAAGGCGGGTGAAGCACATAGAGATCCGGGGAAGCTTCCCGGAAGAACTGAAGACAACCCAAGAGGCCAAGTGTTGGCTATCACAACAAGGAGTGGATTGAGTATGAAGGATCCTTTACCCAAGGACCAAGCTAAGGGAAAGCAAGTAGTGGTAGAAGAGGGAAGAAAGCAAGAAGATGGAGGCAAGAGCAAGGATGTAGAGCCAACCTATGTGGCACCACCTCCATACAAGCCACCACTACCATTCCCACAATCAAGAGCAAGAGCTCGTTTGGACAATCACTTTGGTAAGTTCCTTGAACTAATGTCCAAGTTACATATTAACATTCCGTTCATGGATGCTATCTTAGGAATGCCGGCATATGGGAAGTTTTTGAAAGAAATACTCTCCAACAAAAGGAAGTTGGAGGAGTATGGGGAGATAAGGATGACCAAGAGATCCTCGGAATTGATCCAAACCATGAAGGAAGAGATGCCTCCCAAGCTAAGGGATCCGGGTTCCTTTTGCATCCCAATAAGAGTGGGAGATGTGAAGTACGAGGCCCTTTGTGATCTTGGGGCGAGTGTAAGCATCATACCGCTTGCACTTAGCAACAAAGTCGGGTTAGGAGAGCCAAAGCCGGTCAAGATGACCCTCTATATGGTGGACCGTTCTATCACTCATCCAGTTGGGATTCTAGAGGACATTCCGGTGCAACTAGGAGGATTCTACGTGCCTATTGATTTTGTAGTGTTGGACATTCCGGCGGATTATCCGGTTCCTATCATCTTAGGAAGACCTTTCCTAGCCACTTCCGGATGCTTAGTGGATTGCAAGAACGGGACTCTCTTCTTCAACATCGGGGAAGAGAACGTCAAGTTCAAGCTGTCCACAATGATGAAAGGGCCAACCCTTGATGAAGACATCTTCAACATAGTCGAGCAAGAAGAATCTAGAGAAATTGTGAGCTCGATCTTGATCAAGGACCCTTTGGAAAAGGTTCTAGCCTTAAGTATGATGGAGGAAGGTGTTGAAGAGGCCTGCAATGAAGAGATCAAAGCTTTGGAAGCCTTGGAAGAGGAGCCAAGAGTTGGATTTGAAAGCCACGAAGAGGTGGTGAACAGCTGGAAGTTCCACGGTCGAGATTTACAAACCACGGCCGTCAAACTCTCTGGACAACTCCGAGAAGCAAGCTTGGTAAGAACCACGGCCGTGGAAGACGAGCAACCCGTGTTTCCAACCGTGGTTTTCCCTGAATCACCTCTTGATTATAAAGCTTTTAGGAGCCATGGGGAGTCTTCCCTTGCTTTGGATTCATCTCATCCAATCTTATTTGGATCGTCTTCAACCGAAAAAGGTCCTCCCTCACTTGAACTTAAACCCCTTCCCTCTCATTTAAAGTATGCATTTCTTGGTGATAATTCTACATATCCGGTGATTGTTAATGCATGCTTGAGTGATGATGAACTTGCTAAGTTGTTGCATGAACTAAGATTGCATAGGAAAGCCATTGGTTATACTATTGATGATTTGGTTGGCATTAAGCCATCTTTGTGCATGCATAAGATAATGATGGAAGATAACCACAAACCCTCTATTGAACATCAAAGGAGATTGAATCCTATAATGAAAGAGGTGGTCAAAAAGGAAATCATTAAGTTGCTAGATGCGGGAATTATCTACCCTATCTCGGATAGTAAGTGGGTTAGCCCCGTTCATGTAGTGCCTAAAAAGGGTGGAATGACGGTAGTAACTAATGAAAATAATGAACTAATACCGACTAGGACGGTTACGGGATGGAGGATGTGCATTGATTATAGGAAATTAAACATGACCTCTAGGAAAGATCACTTCTCCCTCCCCTTCATTGACCAAATGCTAGAAAGGTTAGCTCAACACTCTCATTTTTGCTATTTAGATGGGTATAGTGGATTCTTCCAAATCCCTATCCACCCCGATGACCAAGAGAAAACGACTTTTACATGTCCATGGGGTACCTTTGCATATAGGAGAATGCCGTTTGGGTTGTGTAATGCACCCGCCACCTTCCAAAGGTGTATGATGGCTATCTTTTCGGAATATATAGAAAATATCATGGAAGTGTTCATGGATGATTTCTCTGTTTATGGTTCTTCTTTCGATGATTGCTTGGCTAACTTGTCATTAGTGTTGCAAAGATGTGAGGAGACAAATCTTGTCTTAAATTGGGAAAAATGCCACTTCATGGTAAGTGAAGGGATTGTGTTAGGACACTTGGTGTCTAACCGTGGCATTGAGGTTGATAGGGCTAAGATTGAAACGATAGAGAAGTTGCCACCACCTACCTCGGTGAAGGGGGTAAGAAGTTTCTTAGGGCATGCCGGTTTTTACCGGAGGTTCATTCAAGACTTCTCTAAAATTTCTAAGCCTCTCACTAACCTACTAATGAAAGATGTTGATTTTGTCTTTTCCAAGGATTGTCTTGAAGCTTTTTGTAGGTTGAAGAACGCCTTGATCTCCGCACCTATCATGCAACCTCCGGATTGGAGTCTACCATTTGAGATCATGTGCGATGCAAGTGATGTGGCTGTTGGGGCCGTTTTAGGGCAAAGGAAAGAAGGGCGCACTCATGCTATTTACTATGCTAGCAAGACGCTAGATGATGCCCAACTCAACTATGCTACCACCGAGAAGGAGTTGTTGGCGGTGGTGTATGCATTTGAGAAATTCCGCTCATACCTTGTTGGAACGAAGGTCATAGTTTATACGGATCATGCGGCGATCCGTTATCTACTTACAAAGAAGGATGCCAAACCAAGGTTGATTCGGTGGATCCTTCTTCTTCAAGAGTTTGATTTGGAGATACGAGATAAGAAGGGATCCGAGAACTCCGTGGCGGATCACCTTAGTAGACTCCCACCATTGGGGCTTGGGAAAGACAACATCCCGATAGATGATTCATTCCGGGATGAACAATTGCAAATGGTGGAGGAATGTTTGTTCTAAGTGGCAAGAGGAAATGAGCCGTGGTATGCCGACATTGTGAACTACTTAGTGTGTGAGGAAGTGCCTCCCGGACTTACATATGCACAAAAGAAGAAGTTCTTCAACGATGTAAGGCATTACTATTGGAGTGAGCCACTTCTATTCAAGAGAGGCCCGGATGGGGTGCTTAGAAGATGCATACCGGAGGATGAAGTGGAGAGTGTGATCCGGCATTGCCACTCCTTACCATGCGGAGGCCATGCTAGCTCACACAAGACGTGTGCAAAGGTATTGCAATCCGGTTTTTATTGGCCTAACTTGTTTAGAGATGTGCAAGGTTTTGTAGCGGCATGTGATGCTTGCCAAAGGACGGGCAACATCTCAAGGAGGAATGAAATGCCCTTGAATAACATCCAAGAAGTTGAGATTTTTGATGTGTGGGGTGTAGATTTCGTGGGACCATTCCCTTCTTCATGTGGCAATCTCTACATCCTATTGGCGGTGGATTATGTGTCAAGATGGGTAGAGGCAATCGCTTCTCCTACGAATGATGCCAAAGTGGTAGTGCGATTCTTCAACCGGGTGATCTTCCCTAGGTTTGGAACACCAAGGGTAATCATTAGTGATGGAGGGAAGCACTTCACAAATAGGAACTTTGGAGCACTTTTGGCCAAGTATGGGGTGACTCATAAGGTGGCAACACCTTACCACCCCCAAACTAGTGGTCAAGTGGAGATCTCCAACCGAGAGATCAAGGTCATCCTCGAGAAGACGGTGTCTAGGACAAGGAAGGATTGGGCTATGAAGCTCGATGACGCACTATGGGCATATAGAACCGCCTTCAAGACACCAATTGGAACCACTCCCTACAAGTTGGTCTATGGCAAGTCTTGCCATCTCCCGGTGGAAATGGAGCATAGAGCTTATTGGGCCATTAAGTGGCTAAATTTTGACCTCAAGGAAGCGGGAGAAAAGAGGTTGCTTGACATCAATGCCCTTGAGGAGCTCCGGTTGGAAGCTTATGAGAATGCCCGGATCTACAAGGAGAGAACCAAAAGGTGGCATGACAAGAGGATCGTTCCAAAGGAGTTGAGTGAAGGAGATCTTGTCCTCCTCTTCAACTCAAGGCTAAGGCTTTTTCCCGGAAAGCTCAAATCAAGATGGACCGGGCCATATGTGGTGAAGAAGATCTTTCCCCATGGAGCTATTGAAATAGGAGGGGAGCATTGTGGAAATTTTAAGGTGAATGGGCATCGCTTGAAGAAGTATATTCCGGGAGCCCCGGTAGACATGATTGCCCCGCTTCACCTCGAATAGACGCTCCCGAGTTTGGTCAAGCTAATGACCTTAAAGAAGCGCTTGGTGGGAGGCAACCCATTGGTAACATTTTTTCCTTTTCATTTTTGCTTAGATTTTTTCTGTTTTTGTGTGCTTTGTGTGTGTTTTGTCTACCTTCGTGTGTGTGCTAGAGCATTAGTGGCATTGGAAGCCTCTCTTGGCAATGAAAATGATGATGATGACACCCTCACCAATTATGGGTGGAGCGGACGCGGAACTTGGACGGCTAGCGGTGCCTAGCGCGGGTTCCGAAGCTTTGAAGGATGCTTAGAGCTCTCTACCATGGTTGAAAGGATCATCCAACATCAATTCACTTGAGAATTCCCAAATACCATAGCAAACAATTTTACATTGTGAGAACCTTCTTTCACTCTCTCTACTTCATTTACACATTGGGGACAATGTGTTTCTAAGTATGGGGTGGGGTTTGCATGATCCTTTGCATGATGAGCATCTAGGATAGGTTAATATTTGCACATGTCTTGCATTGTACGTACACATTCCAAAAATTCCAAAAAAAAAAAATCAGAAAATTTAAAAAATTTTGTGCTTTCTAGGCTTGGATATGACCCTAATGATGAAACTTGTCTTGTGATTGGCTATGGATGGCCTTATGTGTTGAATTAATAAATGCATATGTGGACTTGAATTACTTCTCTTAAATTCTATGAATGACTTGTGATCATGATGATTGCCTAGAATGGATTGAGTATTGAAAGTCGAAATTACATGATAGTTCTTGCATACCATTTAGGAATGAATAAGGCATTTCATCTTTCTCTACTTCTCATCTTGATCATGATTGCTTGAGCACCTCAATTGATATAAAAACGACCTCCTTTAAACCCATCCGGGAATAGGAGCATGCTAGTGTGTTGAAATGTGCGAAAAGCAAGTGCGGGGTGAAGACGTAATGAAAAGAATGTCGTGAATAAAATGCTGAAATTATTGAGGAAGTGTAGCCAAAATATAGGTTTGGGGGCGTTGGTTTAAATGACAAGTAACTCGGTACACTTCACATAATCGGGTGTTGGTGCCTTGCCAAAGTCAAATGAACCAATAGCCCTAACGAGCTTTGGTATGTGTGCCCGGTGTGGATGCACCTCGAAAAAGAGAAAAAGCCCGAGGATGGCTAATCACCGAGGTTTCGGCTATTGTACACCAATGCCATTGTCTCAAAAATGAGTTAAAGAAAAAGAAAAGAAAGCAAGATAGGGAAAAATATACACTTGGGGGAAGTTGATCGAGGACAAGGATGTGGAGTTAGTTCCATTCCCGGATTAGCATCACATAACCTAGAGAATCCCCCGCCCAATTGCAACGTTTCTTGGCCTTTTATGTCACAAGCCCTTATGACCTACTTGCATGTTTGTAAGACTTAGTAATCTAAATTGGATAGACTCTTGATCTTCTTGACCTTTTCATCTTCACATTTCATGCATGCTTTTGAGTTGAGTACAATTGTCTTTCCATGCCCTTATTGATTGATACATAATTGCTTATCCAATTGCCATTGATCATGACTATGAAGGTGATCCAATAGTAGAAGCACAAACCCAAAAAGATTTTGCCATTTTTCTGCATACATAAATCATGTCATCTTCTAGTCTATATGTGGGAATTTGCTCGGGGACGAGCAAACCTTAAGTATGGGGTATTTTGATAACACGATTTATAATATAAATTTAGGTGTACATTTAGATAGAATTCTAGCTCATTCATGCATAATCTAGCATTAGTTCAAGACGTTTTGCACCCAACATATTTTGTCGAGATAGACGTCTACACGGACTTGTGCGCGTTTTGTAGGTATTTCGGGAAGTTTAGGAGCTTAAACGATGCGTTTGAGGATCGTTCATTTAGATGGCACACCCTCGGACACATTAGGACACAAGCCAAGGGCTAAGGAGGACTCATTGAACCTTGCCAACACAAACCATGCACCAAACCACAGCTCAATGATCCAAGGTGAAAGTTTCTGCAAAGAACCACGGCCGTGGAAATGACCGTGGAAATGACCGTGGATTTTGCCAGATTCTCGTGACAGCTGTGCCACGACTCTCATGGCCAGCTCATGAAAGATTTGTTATAAAAGTGGTCCTTCATGGATTGTTAGAGGCAGCTGGGGTAGTTTGGGGAGCAGCTCATCCATTATCCATTTCTCTAACAAATATATTCTAAAAATTCAAGAGGTTTTTTCTAGGAAGGAAAGTGCCAAAGAGAAGGAGAAGAATTCCATTGAAGAGGAGGAGAAGAACACACCATAGCTTTCTTGTATTTCGGATTTCGTTTTCTAGAGATTGTATGAGTCTTTGAACCTTCTTTTGGAAGGGTTGTAAGTGGTTCTAATTCTAATCTTCAGCTTGGTTTTGAATTAAATTCACTTGTTCATCTCTTTTCCTTCATTATCTTGCAATGGATGATTTGATTTTATGTTTGTTTGTCTCGATTTTTGTTATGAATGTTGTAGGCTAAATTGATGTGGTTCTAGGGTAAGGAAAGGATGGTTATGGCTAGAACTATGATAGGATGAACTTAGATTTACCTTTGGATGACTTTTGCTTATGAACGTAGTTTCTGTTAGAAATCACGGGTAGTTCTTGAAGAACCACGGCCGTGGTTTCGGTAGAACAAACCGTGATTTACCCTGGTTCGAAGGATCTTGCCTTAGACCTATGCAATGTTGAAACCCTAAGTGTTTGCTGAGTTTAACCTATCCTAGGGTGACCTAGTGTAGTGACTAAGTGTTAGGAGAGACTTACCCGGTAATCCTTACCCTTAGAATCTAGAATAGCAACCCTTAGGTAGTGGTGAGCCTAATAAGCCGCCATTGGATTAGATGTGCTAGGATAGTTGTTTAGGACTTTCCCTTCCAAGACTTACCCGGTAAGGATAGGTTAGATCCCTAATTAACAATTCGGTTTGTGTAGAATTCCTATCCTTAGGTTCTTAGAGACTTACCCGGTAATGAGACCTTAGGTGTGGACTAGTTGGACCATGAGACCTACCCGGTAATTGATCCTCAAATTAGATACACTTAATCCCAACATATCATAGTTAATCCAAGGAACGATTAGATAACTTGAGTTCTATGCCATAACCGGAACTTCCGACCCCTAGAATCCGTCTTTTCTTCCCTTGATCATTACCTTGACTAGTTTGTTTATTTGTGCTGATTTTTAGTTTAATTTGATAGTTTACTTTGCATAAATTGTGATCCTTGATTGATCACCAAAACCAACCAAAAACAATTTGAGATTTTCATTTCTTTGTTTTTCCCCTTTTCTAACCTTAGACCTTCACTAAACCTAATCACAAAACCGAGTCAATTTCACCTTAGTCTTTGTGTTCGACCTCGGAATACTATCCATGCTACAAACGTCCCGTACACTGCGGGTGCGCTAGAAGTTAGGATAATTATAACGAGTATAAATTTAAGGCTTATTGCGTGCACACTTTTTAGCGTAACAATTCTTCCAAGATCTTGAATTTTTCAATATCTTAGTGATCTTACGTTGATGTGACTTCTTCCCTTAAATACCACCTCTCTTCTTTGTTTATCTCTTCCGCTTCATTTTTCCTTTGAAAACACGTTGCTTTACTGTTTTGTTTTTCACAAACCCTCTTCATCTTTCTCTCAAAAATTCTCATGGCATCTAAGAGATCCTTAGTGGATGAAGCAACATCATCTGTTTCCAAGAGACAGAGAATAGTTCAGATTTCATCCGACTCGAACTCAGATTCAAGTTCAGGATCCGATTCAAGCTCAAGTTCTTCAGGTTATCTGAACGACGCAAAAATTCTAGCCAAGACAGGGCTTCCATCACACTTGTTTGGACGTCAAACAACCGTCAAGAAATGGATGACCGAGTTCGATGACCGAAGTGAATGCATGTGCGAACTCGTAAATAGAGAACTCTTTACCTATTTTTCTTTACCAGGGCTTGAGATGCTTCAAGCAAGCTCTATCTGGATAATGCTTAATCTAGGACAAGCCTCCTTCCCACGATTAACCAAGTTGTTCTACGTAAACTTAACTGCCAGAAGAGAAAGGGGAGAATGGGTTCTGGATTCAGTTGTCAAAGGTAAGAAAATCACCATTACTAATGAGATTATTGCTGATATTTTTGGTCTTCCTCGAGATGATGTCTTTGATCATCCTACCCCTACTAGAACCATTCAATTAGCCAGAGAACAGTTTCTTCTTCCCAATGCTTTACCACAACCCACTACTACTTGTTTAACCCTTGAAGCCAGAATTATTTGTGCTATTTTGGATAGATGTGTGGTACCAAGGTTTACTAACAGGGATGTGGTGACCAACACATTGCTGGCGTTTGTGTATCATGTGATAAATGGGTTAAAGGTTAATCTTCCAAAAATTATATTGTCCCATATGGTCAATGTGTTAAATTCTCCCAGTGATTATCACCTATCTTATGGAAATTTGCTTCCAAAGATCTTTCAGCATTTTTCTATTGACTATTCTAATGAGATGCAACACATTGTGTGTGGTGAACTAGATGAGATATTCTTTGACAGTTTAGGAATTAAGAGGATAGAAGTTGACTATAGAACAGTCTGGGTTTTGAAAGAGCAACCAGCTTGGAATTATACCACAGTGCAACGTCTGGAAGCTCTAGAGAGTGTAGTGGACTCACTAAGAACCGATCTTGTCTTTTTCCGAGCTTTAGTGACCGACAAGATGGATGAAACACAAGATTTACTGGGTATTCTTAACCAGAAAATTAATCAAATGTTTCATGGCAATGCTTTATCTCTTACAGCTGCTAGTAGCATTAAGCCTTTATTAGAAGAAGATGGACAAGCTACCACGAAGGATGCTGAAAAGGTCATGACACAGTGTCATAAGATTATCAAAGATAAACCTATTCGCCAACCTTCATCAGAGGATCCAGACATTCTAACTATTGAAGAATTTGGAGTGGTAAAAAAGTATGATAAGAATTCTGATAAGAGAAGAACAGATCTTTCTCGCAAAGAACTTGACCTCATCAATGCTCAGATTCGGTGGAGGAAAATGTGCTTGAAAGAGCATTATGGAAAAGGAAGCTCATTCAGGTGGTACAGAGAAAACTGAAGCTCTCAAGATGTCATGACTGTCAAGGCCCTTGATATTAATATCAAGCTTGTTTTTGAAAAACTTTTTATGGGTTTTTGTGGAAATACTATTGGGTCTGTAATCGTTTTAAAAACTCATGCTTTAACTATTTTTCTCTCTTGTTGAAAGACACAGGGGGAGAAATGAATGTGATCCGACATTCGATATTCTGCATTCTACATTTTAGGTTTTGATATTCATATATATGCATTGTTAAACTAACAAAATGCAGGTATGAAAAACATTTGTGTTGTCTTCCATCAAGGGGGAGATTGAAAACTCCACCTTGATTATAAAGGTTTTTACAGGTGCTGCTGATAGAAGACTTAAACACAAATGAAGTAGTTTGATACACTAACCAATGAATTATTATATTTCGAGATGCTTGGTTGGTTTGGATTTAGTGCAGGTTTTCAAAGGCCTTGAAATGGATTTCAAGGGCAAAAAGAAGACAAGGATGCATGATAGGTGATGGAATCACTATCATTTAGAGTAGTTTTTAGAGTCTTTTTATTGCATTAGTGTCGGTTTATGCTACTAACTCCTTGGTCCAGAAGAAGAAGAAGATCAAAAGAAGCTAAGGACGGAGTTATAAGCACTCAGTAGTAAAGATCGATCAAGAAGCAAAGTTTATGTTGCTCCACCGCCCCCGCTGGCCCTTGCAGCCGCCCCTACGGTGACCTGCCTTGACGAGACGAAGACCAGCTCCCCTGCGCCCCCACTGCGCCCTGCCTGCGCCTCGCCTTGGGAGCTGGAAGGCGAAGAGTCTGTGTCACCACCCCTGCGTTGGCCTTAAGGCACCCCTACGCCTTGACATCAGAAACATCAGGAAGGCGAAAGGTCAGACGTTGAAGTGCATTAAAGATCCGCCCCAGCGGATTTGAGTAGCCGCCCCAGCGGTTCTGAAGAAGATCAACTGATTCTGCCTAAACTGCCCCTGCGGGTCCTGAAGGCCGCCCCTGCGGTTTAACGCCAGAAGCTTTACTCCGGCTGTTTACACCACCTTTATGGCATTAAAGGTGGTTGTTTTAGGCCGGCTATTTACTCCTAATTTAGTGTCTTTTGTAGTATAAATAGTCCATGGCTGATTGCTAGAATCATCCATGTTTTTCCTCACAAAATCCATTTTTAGACTTGAGTTTTCCATTGTAATGAGTTGCTAACTCCCTTGCTACATTGGGTTGGTTTGAAGCTGCTTCGTTACTTTGGTTGTAAGTTCTTTTAATATAAGTTTTTATTCAGTAATGCTTTGTGTTTCCTTGATCTCCATTGTTTAATTGCAAGTTAACTATTACTTGAGATTGATCACCTTAGGTTCTAAAGTGCATGTAAACAACTAGGATTAATAGGTTCCGGGTTTGGGTCTTTAATCTAGTAGCAACTTTAAGTAATAACGGGTTGTAATTACTTAAAGAAAAGGAACACAAATATAAAGATAAATTTAACGGTTTTAATCTTCTCTTTATATCCCTTAGTCTTTGTTTGAATGCTAAATTGTTATTTGTTCTTGTAGGTTTACGGAACTTTAATAGGTTAAGTTGTGTTGATGCCGGTTGGCTCAACATATATGTATGATCGAGACGGGAGATTACTTAAAAACTTGTAAAAGGAATGCACCAAAGTAGCAATTGCATGCTTAGAATCAACCTAGTGTAGATTCATCCATTATTGTCTTATTTGTCGTATTAATCGTTTTCATAAGTTTTTGTGCATCAATTCAACCAACCCCCCCCCCCCTTTGTGTCACCTGTCATTATAATCGATAATTGCATCTAAAATACCTCAACTCTCTTGGGTTCGACCCTTACTTAATCACTATACTTGTTCTTAGTGCTAAGTTGGGATTTACTTTTCATTGGGTATAGACGACCATAGAAATACCGTCGGTCAATTTTTGGCGCCATTGCCGGGGAGTTTTTGTGTTTTATTGTTATTATTGATTATTGGTTTGAACCATTTTTATGGTTCAAACCCGTTCTACTAATTCCGGCTTTGCTTCTTTTGATCAAGAAATTGAGAGGACGCACATCCGGCAACGAAGACAACAACAACTACAACAAGAGATGGCTGACCGTACTCTTCGTCAACTTACGCAGCCCACTTTGGCTCAAAACCCTCTTGCGGTAGCTATACCGGCACTAGGGGAAGGAGTCAACTTGGAGCTCAAACCGGGCCTTATTCACTTACTTCCATCCTTCCATGGGCTAAGTGGTGAAGACCCCATCAAGCACCTTGGGAAGTTCCACACCGTTTGTATGAGCATGAAGCCGGCCAACATTACCGAAGAACAGATCAAGATGAGGGCATTTGGCTTCACACTCAAGGATTCGGCGGATTATTGGTATTACCACCTTCCATCCGGGAGCATTGACACTTGGGAAAACCTTCACAAAGCGTTTTTGGAGAAATACTTTCCAGCTAAAAAGGCCAATAGCTTGAAGAAAGTTATAAGCAACATCGAGCAAGAGGCATCCGAAACTCTCTATGAGTACTTCGAAAGGTTTGCACGCCTCCGATCCAGTTGTCCTTTCCACGGATGTTCAACTCAAGATCTAGTCTTGTACTTGTACAATGGCTTGCTAGACAATGAAAGGAGGATCGTCGATGCGGCTTGCGGAGGTAATATTCTTAACTCTACTCCTGAACTTGCTTTGGAAAAGATACAGGAACTAGCGGAAGGGACTCGGAACTTTGGAAGGACCCCGGCTAAGATAGGAGTTCATGCCATGAGTTCCGGGAAGAGCGAGATTTCCACCGAGCTAGCAGAACTGAAGGAAATGGTGAAGAGGCTAACACTTATGGGAACACCGCAACAGCTAAAAGCTTGTGGAGTTTGTGCTGACCCATATCATCCAACGGATATATGTCCACAAGTTCAAGATGACGATGCTGAAGTAAACGCAATGGGTTATGGACAACCTCAGCAGCAAAGACCTAGGAATGATCCCTATGCACAGAGTTTCATGCCAAATTGGCGTGACCAACAGAATTTTCGTTGGAGGGATCAACAAAACCAACAACAACAGCCCCGCCAAGGTAAGTATCAGTCAACTGAAGATATGTTGCAGGTTTTGACTAAACACTTTGCTACTCATGTCCAAACAAGAGAATCAAGCATCAAGAACTTTGAGAAGCAGGTTGGTCAAATGGCGGAAGCCATTACAAGAATTGAAACTAGGGCCTCCGGAGGATTACCGTCACAAATGGTTATAAATCCAAAAGGCATGCAGGAAGAGGTTCAAGCATAGAGGAAGAGTCCTTACGTCGAGCCAACGACGTAAAACAAAGGCGCTAATTCGGGAGGCAACCCGAAGGAATAAGAAGAGGAGCTTCTGTCAAGAAAACCGCCCCTGCGGCTCTAAAAACACGCCCCTGCGGCGACACCCCTGGCCAGCGCCACCCCCGGCGTTGGGCCTGCGTCTGCTCACGTAGGTCACCGACCCCGCGGTGCCAACCCTACGCCCCTGCAGCGGCCACCCTTGACACGCACCCTCAGCTCCGCCCCCGGCGCTGAGGCTGCGTGCCTCCTCTCTCTTGTCACCGCCCCCACGGCAACACACACCGCCCCCGCGGTACAGTTAAGGAAAGAAAAAAAAATACACTTCCCAAAAATAACCTACATCTACCACCTTCTCCACTCCCTCTCCATTCACTCTACAAAACCTAGCCGCCTCACCCCCTACCCCCTTGCGCCCTCCAACAGCTCATCACCACCACCTCGACGTGCCCCCTACGCCACCTCCGGCAACCCAGCAGCGCCACCCCTTCCTACAAATACAAACAATCTCCACCACATACACTCACCCCTTCTCCCCACTCCCCTGTCTCACCTCCGGCAACGTCTACGACAGCAAGGAAGACGTCGGAAAAGCACAATCACCACCACCTTCGTTGAACGACCAAATCGCCCTTTTGCTCTTCGACCGCCCCTGCGCCTGCAAGCTCCCGCCCCTGCGTCGAGCCGCCCCTACGCCTGTTGCAACCGCCCTTGCGGATATTACGACAAGAAGGTTCATCTTTTGATCAAATTGCTGAACTTTCTAACTCTCTTACTTGATCAATTGCAAGTAATGGAACCACAAAGGAAATACAACCTTCCTCCTTGTTTTATCTTTCATCTTCTGAAGATCATCATCCACACACCCTTCCTCCTTCTTAGCGTTGCTCGGTCTCATCTCAATGACGGAAAATGATTGACTCCACCAGGTAATTCTACTATGTGACCTTTCACCATGTGATCCTCCTCGTAACCCTCGTATTTTTGACTCTTCACTTCTTGGTAACTCGCAAGTTTAACTTACAGTATTTTAAATCCTTCCCACATGTTTCGTTCACTTTTCTCGTCTACCCTCCAATGCTTAGAAACGTCTAAGGAAAGCTTTGCATCTTAATGGAAAACCACCTTAACCTTGCTAGAACGTACTCATCTCCTCCTCGATTTACATCTTTAGTTGTCCACGCTTCTTCTCGAAGAACTTAAGTTCGTTCTCTCCCTTGGTCTCGTCTTCGTTCGATCATGGCCTCTTTAGAACCGCTTCTACACTTTAATGTTGCTCCCATTTCTTGTATTGCTCCCATCTTGATCCCCCTTAAGTCGTCTCGAGTTTTCTTTTACTTGGTTGCCCTTTGTTTACATCATCTCTACCCCCCCTTCGATGTACTTTTATAGGAATCCAAGAAACGCCATGGTGTTCGTCAACACGAAACGCTCAACTCGATACTTGAGCGTACTCCTCCACGTATGAATGATATCCTAAGCCAACAACGTCGTCTTATAGGTGATGTTATCTTTCCGTCGTCCTAACTATAAGGTCCCATACTATATATTACTTTGTATATATATAAGAGTCCGTATATAAGCATATATATGTCCTGTGTCCACATAACTACTAATATAACACATCCGGTAATTCATTACAATACAACAAGGTCCAAAGCATATATTATAGTCCACATATATAACTATATACATATATTCAGTTCATCATGCAACTTACAATCACAAAGATACACATCAATTCCATCATGCATAACTACAAACCTCATATCTATATCTATATATACATATATATACATATCAAAATCCAATAAACTAAGCTGCCAAAATCCGCGGAAGGAGTGGTGGTCCGTACATTCTACCCCGACTCATGCATGTGATTTGAAAACGAAAAAATCATTTTAAACTTAGAACCCTGGAGGGTTCTATTTCCCTCTATTCGGCCTTTAGAAGATTGCGAGTGCCATTGTTGTCAACCTAGGGCTCTGATACCACTTTTGTAACACCCCAATTCCGTGGGACTCGGGATGCTACGGGTTGGGAGCTCACAATGGGTCCCGACCCTTAGCTTGACAACAATTTCATCGGATCTTGCAACAAGGCACAAATAAAGGCCAAAACCGAAATACATTTTTATGCAATGAAAGGAAACCCGAAAGAAACAATAAAAGACTTCAGCCGATATGCAACACCAAGGGCCAAATGCCACCACACGATATACAATATACATTAATAATATACAAACTCGACTCCAACCAAACCCTTCCTAAAATGTACGGAACCCCGGCTGCCCACTCTTCCGGATCTCTCGGCCGCATACCTAACCTGCAAGGCAATCTACAACAATCGGTATAAAACCGTTAGCTAATATTCGAAGCATTAGGATCAAGGTGAAAGGCACAAACACAAGTAAAACAACATAACACACAATGTACACCAAATCACACAAGTCCGGTTTATTATCTTTTATTATAAAGTCTATCCCGTTCTAATTCAACTTCTTTTGTGACACGAGAATCTCCCAAAACTCGCCTCGGTCCCCATTTCCGGCATGGAACGGTACGGATGCCTCCGACCGTCTAACCAGCACGGCTAGTCGCCAAGAACCTCCTAGCTCTACGCAAGAGCTAGGCAGTGATGTCACCGTCCGTTATCATACACTTGGGCCATATAATATAAGGGTCGGTGGTCCTATTTCCGGTTTAGTTGTTATAAATAATAAAGAATAAACACACACCACAAAACACACATCAATGCTAATACAAGATATATGAGCTAAGTAAGTCCGGAGACTTACCTCGTTCCAAAGATAATCCCACTATATCCCGCTCTCGGCTTCCCGAAGGAAGGAACTCAACGCCTGGTCAAAACAAGGCACACAATCAACACCTCTCTCACATGCTAGAAGTCCTTAGACTTCTAGTCCCAATGATCTCGCAAGATCATAAACCATAACTATGATAGGATAACGACTCCTAATCCTCACGATCTCACAAGGTCCTAAACATCACAACACATGCTAGGATACTCTCGTCCTAGTCTCCACAATCTCAACAAGATCATACAACTATAATCTCAATCCTCATAAGCTCACAAGATCAACCCAAACACTCAACGCCCTACAATCCTCACAAAATAAAATCAACACCTCAAACCTTATAACGATCATAAATCCTCAAAACTCACCTAAGGTCCAAAGCCACTACTTGGCATTCACTCTAAGTTATGATAGACTATCCAACCTAGCATGATACTAATACTAAACATAACTAAATCGAGAAAGGTACTCACTCGGGGTCAAAGGTGGAAGACGATCGACGGATGTTGAACTTGGACTCGTTAGGCCATTATCGGGGGTCGTTTCCGAACCTAACACCAAAACTAAACAAGTTTAGCTTTAAAGGCCAAACTTGGGCATTATATATAATAAATATAAGCTATAAGAATAACCCCGTAATAAAAATCCGAGTTTAAAATCGACAAATACATTTTAGAGCAATATGTGCATTTTTAGAAACATGGGCCATTTTCCATAAATAAAAATATGGGCCATATTATGTAAATAATCCATTGAAGGGCATAAGTTGCTAAATCCATAAATATGGGTAAAAAGCGTAAAATATAAAATAGAGGTTATGAACTGTAATTACATCAAAATAATAAACATCCCGATTGCAATCAGGCGGAAGGGTTTTCACTTTTAAACCGATTGGCGATGGGGAAGAAGGTGCAGTCCGGCGGCGGCAAGGGCAACAGACAGCAGAGGAGGGTGGTTTGCACTGGCGGCAGCCAGGGCTCTGGCAAGGACACCAGGCGGCAGGGGAACGAAGCGGCAACCCATTGCTCTAACGTAGTGGCTACAGAGAAGGAATGGGGAAGAGGAAAGATGGCCTTCTCCAGATAGGGATATGGCTGTACATCCGGCAATGGTGGGCTTCAATGGGTCTCCGGCGTCGTGGCGACAACCCAGGTGAGTTGCAGCGGCGGTTTCAAGCTTTTGGGTTATAGGGAAGACTTGTGGGAGGTTGTTGGTCCACAAGCGACAACAGCCTTCCCATGGTGACGGAAGACGATACTTCTTCGGCGGAGCGGCGTTGTCTGCTTGAGGGAGTGACGAACAGGGGTGGAGTGAAGGTTGGCTTGGCTTGCCCGAGGATGGGGCGACAAGGCGCCTCAACTCCCGTAAGTTGCTGCAGAAACAAAGGAGGTGGGAGGCGGACCAGGGTAAGGGCCATGAGGAGCCTCCTGGTTGCAAGAGGAAGGTGAAGACATGAGGAGCCTCCTGGTTGCAGATCCAAACGAGGTAGAGGACTAGGAGGGTACACAGAAAGAGAAGAATGAGGAGATGGTTATTGCCGAAGCTCCGGGAGGTGCAGAAGGATAGAGTGACGGGTGGTTTTTTTGAGGATGAGCGTGAACAAGGTTACAGGGGGAGATAGGGGCAAAGGTTTGAGAGGGAAGCAGATGGGGAGATGAAAAGCTAAGGTTGAGTGTGTAGATAGGAGTAAGCATAACTGCTAAACAGCCTGAGCACGCCATCAGAGTCATCAAACCTTGGCGTGGAGGGAGAAGCAAGGTAGAAAAAGATAAAAAGAATAAAACCAATAAATAAGGAAATAGAGAAAAAGAATAAAACCGATCAAAAGCATTCGGAACAGGATTTTCGAATCGGAAAAACTTTCCGCCCTTTTTCCGAAAATATACCAAAAATATAATTATACTCGGGAAAACATATTTACGCCTTAAAAAATAATTTTTAATTAGACTACTTGAGCTTATAAAATATCGAGAAAAGTAGGAAAATAAATATTGAAAACGCGCCTAATAAAATGGGGCGTTACAATAATTGCATCTAAAATACCTTAACTCTCTTGGGTTCGACCCTTACTTAATCACTATACTTGTTCTTAGTGCTAAGTCGGGATTTACTTTTGATTGGGTATAGACGACCATAGAAATACCGTCGGTCAATGCACAACGAAAAGATCTCAAAAGCCTTGAAGTAGATTCCAAAGAAACAAGGAAGACAAGGCTGCACAACAAAAAGATTTCAAATCACAAAGAAGATCTTTCACGAGAGATTTGCTCAAACAAGAAGATTTGAGAAGATATGATCAGGTGAAGATCTCAACCGACCAACAAAGAAGATCTTACAAAGATCTTTAACCGAAAAGCACGAAGATTCTCTCATTTGGATTTGAAGATTATTACAAAATTAATGAGAAGATTAAGGATCCGAGAGATCAATGTGTTCTCAGGAGATGAAGATCTACAACGTCTATCTCATCTTAACCAGGAAGCGATCTTCATGGAGAAGAAAAATTATCTTCTAACGGTCATCTCTCCAACGGCTAAAAGACCTCTCCATAGAAGATTATAAATGAAGATGGCATTTGAAGAACAGATAACAAGCCTGCACAGAAATATCTATAGTCTTCAAGCGATCCAAAGTTATCTTCATTTCAAAACATAGTTTTTCTTTCTCTCCTTCTAAAAAGCTTTATTCCCTATAGAGAGATAAAAACTCGAGAGCTCCATTGGCATATCTAAAGAGTATTATACTCGAGTGTGTGTTACTCTGCAAAGTAACTAGGCTATTATAGCAAAGTGAAGAGTTGGAGCTAGAGCGTAGCATTGGCTACAGTGAGAGAAGAAGGGGATTTCTTCTAGTTTGTATCTAGGACTCTTTGAAGCTGATAATAGATAGTTAGATCCTAAGGCTATACCCTGGGATGGAGAGTAGGCTATTTAGAGCCGAACTTTGTAAATATATCCTTGTGTCGATCTTTTGCATTTCGCACCATATCTTGTTTATTGTGACTAACTTTGTCTTGCAGGAGTTCAAAGTCAAGGCCTTTGAAAGTTGTTTCAAAGCCCTTGGAATCAAAGTTTCACAACTAACTAAGATCGACATCAAGGCCCTAGATAGTTAGATCCTAAGGTTATACCTTGAGACGGAGAGTAGTCTCTTATTGTTTTCGATTTTTCATTTTGACTCATAGTCACATTTGGATTTTGATCACTTCCTATCACACGAAGACTCCCAAGGGTGCATTGCATAACCCCCCCCCCCCCCATTTAAATCAATTTCTTTAAGTAAATGCATCAAAACCTCTTCGCAACAGTGTAAAATTTTAAATTCTCCACATCTTGTAGCTAGATGAGTAGAATAATGACACACTTTTTTGTACCGTCTTCCCATGCTGCTTTAGGATCCGCATCGGTTGAATTTTCATTCAGAATTCTAGTACTTCTTTGTGTGGCATCTTTTGTCCATCTTTTTAAAATGTAATTTTCTTAAACTTCCATAATGCCTTTGAGAGAAAGAATCCTCCATATATGGGCAACACAATAGCGTACAAACTCAAACTTTCTACACCTACAATTTATAGTATCTTCTATAAAACAATTAGAGACAACATAACTATATCTCTTCATGAAAAGTTTGACCATATATATCACAAAAATTCCCGTATAATCAGAAGATAACGCCACGATTTTACAATCATAAACTCTACCTAATTCAACTTGAAATAATTTGAACACCTTTAATGTATAACACTCAGCATGCTTTAAAACTTATACTTCAAAAACTAATGCCACTTTGTTGGAGTTAGCTTTAAAATTTGCTACCACCTCATCATATTGGCGATCTTCAAATAATCGTTGAAAGTGTTCAAAAAACCTTCATATTTCATGCTTATAACTTACATAGTGTTTGATCACCTTATTCATGCTCTCACTCCATTGTGTATTAATTATATCCGTGCAAAAAGTATCTCTTCCATATTTTTCTTTGAAACTAAACAACCTCTTTAACTAGTCATTGTCTTTCAAGTCAAAATTATGTAGCATCTTAATCCATGCATTCAAGAAATTTTCCTTCATAATCATGATCATAAATGCAACTCCTAAAATCTATAGAAAACTCTTTAAAGCTTCCAAAAATATTACTTAAATTAGTGGCTGGATTTTGAAAGATATGTCATATACATAGTCAATGATAAGTTTTTGGCCATTGATAGACAAGTAATTTAGACATTATAGAGTCTTGATCAATGAGTATCGTCTTTGGTATCTTTCACCCATAGCTTTTGCAAATGCATCAAACAACCAAATAAACGAGTATGTTGTTTCATCATATAACAAAATACACCACCAAAGATTATTGATTGTTTACGATGGTTCACCCCAACAAATAAAACATTTGGTCGACCATCCGTATATTTACGATATGTAGTATCAAAATGCACCACATGCATCTCCAAATACATCATAGTCTTACACCATTTTCGATTGAGCCCCAAAACATTTAAGTGATCAAATCATTTTCATCAACTTGAATTACATAAAATAAGTTAGGGTCCTCTAATTGTATCATTTTCAAATACTCTAGAACCCTACATGCTTCACCTAGTCTTACTTGTAAATGGTATTTACCTTGTAAGTAGTTGTTATAAATTCGTAAGTATAAAACCGAGACTTTCACAACCTTTTGTTTGTTTGGCATGAGTTCAAATGCATTTCCAGGTGCAATACTAGATCCATCTACCATATATTACTTGTAAATTGGTCTTGCTTGTAAAAGAAGTTAGATGTATTTGTTTTGTTCACTATTAACATGTTAGTGCTTAGAATACAAATCTAGGTTCCCTTATTTTTTATTTTCGGATGTATATAATGTATCTTTTTTGCAGTTTGGATGTATATATTGTCTTTTCTACAAGTTTTTTTGTTTCGGTTCAAACCTCAACCGAATCACATTTTCCGGTTTCAGTTCTCGGTTCACATACTTCTTACCCCAGTTCTCGGTTTGGTTTTGGGCGGTTCAGTTTTTAGCCGATGCTCAACCCTATAGGAGGAGGAGTGATTGCATGATGAAGTTTGATTTAACGCTAATATTTGATTTGATAAGGACCTCTCTTGGGAGGAAAATTGACTTTTCATTATTGTTGTTTGGATTTATTTACAACATATTCAAAAAAACATTGTGGTTAACCTTTTCGTTAATAATGAGTATCTAAGATATTTGTCCAAACGCAAAGAACTTGGAATTACAATGATATTTTGGATGAGATTTTTGTTGTGGTTGTCGTATTTTGAGAGATTTAGAAAGCCAATTTATAAAAATTCACTTTGACATGAAACCTCACACACAAAGTACTCTAGAGAGACATGTAATCCTCCTGAACGTACCTATTATCCTGAAAGTGATGAATTTAAAAATACATCCAAAATCGGCACAACTCTTGTGACTTGTCCACCTTTGACAAAGCCAACAACAAATAGAGGCACTCACAAGACAAACAAGTGCCCAAACCTCATTACAATGGCCAGTCCACATTCGGCAAATCCATCAGCAAACTAGAACCAAGCCCAGTACACATATGTATCAAACAAAAAACATTAAAATATAAAAGAGGGTACATCTCCGGTAGAAGCCAACAATCAAGATGTATAATGTGAGTCAACCAATCCAACACCTCTGGTCAATCTCATGAGGATATCTAGCAGAATTTTGTTTTGGTAAAACACCAAGGCATTTTGGGAATAGCGAAGGTAACAGACCATAGCAGAAAACGCGTATATTCTAGATCTGCTTTTCCAACTCTTGCCATGTATAGTGTGAGTCAACCAATCCAACACCTCTGATGGTGGTTATATCTTCAAGAATCCCGAAATCTATACCAACCTGCCTCCAAACCTCACATGCATATGTGCAGCCAAAGATCAAGTAATCATAAGACTCAATCTCGCTCGTGCACTAGCTACAAGTAGGATCAATACCAAGGAAATGTAACATATCTCGGGTGAATAGTCGACTAATGATCACCATCAATAGGATGAAGCATTCCTTGGGCGTATTGCCCGGATCTCAAACTATTATGAATCAGTCCACCTCATCTCCATGTGGTCTAAGTATCTCGTAAGCCTCGGTCACTCGGAATCTCTCCCCTTGAGAGCAAGAATCAAGAATCTCCCTCAGTGGTGTTGTTTGATCAATAAAGGAAATTATCTCATCCCTAGCGCTACTGATTGCCTTTACCAAGGGCAAGTCCAAATGAGTGATAATCCACTACTCCAGCTTAGTGGTGCGCATGTACTTGTTGTGGATCCATTTGACCTAGAATATCTCATTGAGCATGAATGTGCTAGTAATACTTACTCATGAGTGCTACGTGCCAAGACTTGAGGTCTAGCAATCTTAGACTTCCCTCCGTCTTCGGCAAGCAAACTCTAGACCATGCAACATGTGTCCAACTTCATAGGAACTGGCTACAAAGGTTGGTAAGTCTATCAATGAACAAAGTTGCGATTAGAAGAAGCGATAGTTGGGCGCTCTTAATACCTTATAACACTGCGCCGATCAACTCTAGACGGGCAACAAACTACAAGTGTCTCTTGTTCCACGATGAAAGGTGTCTCCCAATCTTGTCAATGAGGGGAGAGTAATTTCATGCTCTAATAATGGTAGGTGAAATAGGTACCCCCAAGTATCTACAGGGAAAGTCTCTTGCCAAAAATCCCGATAAATGGGTCAGCTCAAACACCTCCTCCTCTAACATAGATGCTAAGGAGATAGAGGACTTGAGTAGGCTAACTACCGATCCCAAAATCCTCTCAAACATATGTACACTCCAACAATGTCTCAATAGACGCTTTATCACTCCAACAGAAAAGCACATATCATTAGCAAACATCAAATGAGAAATCCTAAGCTACTCACAATGCTTATGGAACTCGAATCATAGCCTAGAAGTCTTCACCCGGATCATCATCAAAAGGAACTCCATGCAAATCACAATACAAGAAAGATGAAAGCGGGCAACTCTACCTAAGCTCCCGATGGCCTTGAAAGAACCCATGTGAAGTCTTGTTAACCCGGATCGAGTAATTCGATTTAGTGACGTACTCCATCACCTAGATAATGAACCTGTACAGTAACAAAAACTCCAATATTACAAAGCATAGGAACTTCCAAGAGATCGTGTCATATGCCTTGGCAAGGTTGATCTTTATGAAATATCGTTTTTTGTCACATCGTACATTATATCTCCTCAAAAGCTCTTGGAGGAGGTACAATATATGACATCATCCTCTCCGGGACAAAGGCATATTGGGTCGGGCCAATGAGGTACTCAAGACACGGACCCAATCTTTTTGTCATCAACTTGGTGATGATCTTATAAACCACTTTACAGCAAGATATCGACTTGAAATACTCCACACGAGAAGGTGTCTCTACTTTGACAATGAGTGAGACCATAGTGTGGTTCACCTTCCTCAATAGCTTCCCATTGACAAAGAACTCTTGAACATCGGCATTGACTTCGCTCCGACGTTTCCCAAATGACCTTGAAGAACTTAGAGGAAAATCCATTCGGCCAGGGGCCTTCATATTGCCAATAGAGTAAAGTCCCTCCTTAATCTATGCGTTGGGCATCGGTCGAACTAGCCTCTGTTGGTCTCCATCTACAACTCTCGGTCCCACCGAAAACTAATCCCTCGGCACGTCTTCCACCTCCCGCTTATCCCAAAAAGCCCCTAAAAGAGGGAAACAAAATCCTCGGCCACTTCCTCTAAGGAAGTTGTGGTCAGGCCATCAGTCAGATCAAGCAAAGGAAAAAACATCACTAGAGACCTCCATTGAAGCCTCAACCCTTACTTGATTCACCTTGTCCTTTTTATTGGTCTTAGGAGACTGTGTTGCTCTCCTCTCAGACCTAGATAAGCCCGTGGTGAACCCATCCTCAATAGTTTCAACCTCCTCACTAGATACAATCCCATTTCCTCAACACTCTCTGGGACCTCACCAGATACCTCTATTGAAGCCTCAACAATACTATTAACCACCAACTCATCCTCAATAGAATCATAATAAGATGAGTTAGCTTCAAAAGATGAGTCATTAGACTCAATCTCAGAAGCATCCCTCCTTGAATCCTCCAAGAGAGTCTCGGTCTACATGGCAAGTTTCTCCTCTTGCTAGCCGACATACCCTCCTTCCTTTTCCCCTTATTTCTCACCTCTTTAGTTTCAACTCTCGCCTTATGAAGGTTAGTAGTGTCAATTCCCATTCATTGTGGAATCGGAAATGGTCTTTGTAGCATCCATCAATAAAGTGACACCATCGGTGGTTTTGGATTTGGGTAGTCTTTTGACGTCTATGCCTGGTGCTTGACCTGGAGACCCGACCAATCACCTCACCCTCTTTGCTATCATTAGCCATGTCACTTGACCCAGGTTGGTTAGTATCAACTCCAATCTTATCCTTAACCTTGATCACAACCTCAACATTAGATTTTTTATGATTATCAATTGAGTTCTTGGTCCATGTGGTATCCTTGTTATCATCCTTAGTCTCAACAACCTTATTCCCTTCCCTAGATACCTGAGTAAAAACCCTAGGTCAAATTCCCACAACACCCTTAGCCTCCTTAAAGGAGCATGTATCATCCTTATGCCCAAAAGATAAGTATCCTTTGTAATAGGGGGGATCATTTTCATAGAGAACCGTGCACACTATCTTGACATTGTCATCAAACTCCAAAGTGATTTCTCTCTTAACCTCATGGGCAAAGTTAACTTCCACAAGATCCCTAGCATTGGATCGTCTATTGCTTTCCCCTATGACGGGGTCCATGAAAATAAGGGTTTCCAATCATGGAGGCTACTATACCCAAGATCTCCGTAATCCAGTAGTCATTAGGAATTTCTAAGACTCTAACCCAAAGTGGTATGTATGATGGTCTTATCCTTTTCACTAAAAGAAAACTTGTCGGAAACAAGTTTGAGAATTAGTGGTCTACCGTGTATGTGGTAAGGACCCTCTTTCAACACCTTGTATCTATCCCTATCATTGTCAAAGGTGAATATGATCTAACCGGCTTCGACTCTAAACTTGCATCTAACCCCCCAATACTTCTTAAGGCCATCAATGGTGAAATACCCTAGGTAACACCCAACGTATTGTCCAAGAAGACAACTACCTACACATGTTGATTCGCTATAACCTCATCACATCTAGTCTTGATGGTGTCACCCGTTGGGGGTGGAAAAAAATCAATTTCCCTCCCACTCCTTGATTCATGAAAAGCGTGGCAAGAGGCTTAACCCAAGCGGGTTGCCTCGGTTGGCCTTCAAATCTAGGGGCATTAGTTCCCATTATCCACAAAGGTGGGAAATTATCAACAACAATGTTGTTATTAATTCATCTAGAGTTAGTGTCAAATCTAGGTTCATACTTCTAGTCTTAGTACCATTGATACTCTAATTATGAACAGTCATGCATGCCATCATCAAAATTATTGATATCAATTATATCACTAACCCTAGGGTCCAACCTAGTGTTATTCTCAATAATACTCTCACTATTATCCTTCAAAATACCTAAACTACCACCAGAGATTAGTTGCAAAGCTCTTATAATTATTTTATTTAAATTAGTGGAGGGATCAATATTTTCATTATCTGAAAGAACATCTCTAGGATCAGTAGCAATTCCTAAATTAATACATGCATGATCGTTTTCACTTAAAACCGTTTTCGCCACACTCAAAGCAACACTTCCCTCTATAGATTTAAGAATTTCTAGGGCTTGTTCGGCCATTATTGCGAGAGTGAGATCAACCTCCCGATGAGTACTCTCAGCCTTCAGCGAGTGTATAACACTACATTTTCGAGCTTCGGGGTGTGCATCCTTGTTTCCCTTGCTTACAAGTGTGTTTTGTCTAGCGATATTCCTCAATTTTTCAGCCAACTTACCCTCACTAATACCCATACCATTACCTTCCTTAGGAGTTAAGTCAGTGGTTACTTCTACTCCTCTAGTCCCCATAGTTCCCTTAGCCATCTACAAAACACCATTGGTATGTTCGGCCATGGATAACAAAGCCTTGCCTTCTCCATAATTGTGTCCAATGGATGCTCCAATAGTCGCAAGGAGGTGCCTTCCAAGTTCCTTCTTTTGGCCTTGTCATTTACAATTGCGGTGTGTTATTTTGCCACATCCTCAACATAAGGTAGCTCCTTCTTATTAGCTTCCCCCTCAATTCTTCTTAAAGATGAACGCATTCCATCCTTTTCCACTATCAAGGCCTTCTTATTCCTCACTTTTGATGCGGGGCCATCCTCAAAATCTCCTACTATACATGGACCCATCACTAGACCAAGAGCAAGAGTCATTCAAGGAGAGGTTTCTCGTTTGTTGACATTCTTAGCTTCTAAGGAGACCATTAGTGATCTATTTATGTCTAAGTCTTCCGTGGTCACATTATCGTACAATGGAGAATATCGTGGCATTGAAGAATCTCGTAGAAATGGAGAATCTCGAGTGGAATCTCGTGTGAAGAATAATCTTGTGTGAAAATCTCGATAGAAGCCTCGACTTGAAGAGTTAAAATGCTTCTAGTTATATTTTATTTTAATACCTTTAAAGTTCTAGACATTTTAAAGGTATCTTATCTTTTATATTTTTTAGGATTATTTTGTCCTTTTATTTCTAGGAATATTGGCTATATAAGACACCTAGGAGGCCGAAATTCAGTAAGTTGATATTGATTATTTCGTTCCACATATATTGTGAGATACTCGTTGCTTTATTTATGAAGTTCGCGTTTTAGTCATTCCAATTCAATAAAAAAGAGAGCCTTTGATTGAATAGTTGTGAGTTCTTGCTAGGTTGTTCTTGTGTGTGTTAATCTTCTTAAAGGTTGGTACTCTTAGTCAATTCTAGTCCCTCCTTGTGCTTGTCTCAATTTCAAGACTTGTGTAAGGTTGAAGAAGGAAGGGTTAAAGTAATTCTTTGTTAAGAATTTTGATCTAATTGGTCAAGGTTCTTTGCAAGTTTGTATCGTGGTTTTGTCTTCCTATATTTTCCATCAAATTCATTCCATAATCATCTTCTTTATCTTATCATTCAATTCCATAGAACTCACGTTCTTTTCCTTTGAATTAAGTAAAATCTCGGCATTACGAATAATAATCTCACCCGAGATCACAACCGAGATTTGCAAAGATCGTCGTTTTCGTGGACTTCAGTCTAGATCCGTTAATTGCGGCTTCAACCCCCATCAACTTTATTCTCTTCCAATCTAGTGTTCTTAGTAGTAGTATCATTGTTCAAAACCTTCATAAAGAGAAGGTTGGAATAGGTGATGATCGGGAGATTGTTTCGCATACCTTCAAACAGTTGCATATATAAGAGGTGATGATAGGGATATTGTTTCTAGTATTAGTTGACAAAAGGCATGAGATAATGGACCCTTTAATTTTCTCATTATTGGAAATCCGACTACTATCTAATTATTGTTGCTATGTTTTTTTTTTGAGATTTCACACAACTAATTCAACTTCGATATTGAAGAGAAGAGGGGAAATAAGGTCTCCTTGCCTTAATAGTTGTTAAGATAAAGTATTCGGTAAGTCCGTTATTGATGAGGATGGAAACGAGACAATGAATACACATTCATTAAGCCATCTTATAAAAACTTTAGCATACCAAAAATTTTAAGGACCTTCATGGTAAAATTTCATTCTATTCTATCGTAGGTCTTTCCATGTCGAACTTGATTGCAACAAAATTTCCTTTCCTTTCTTAATACGGAAATAATGGAAGATTTCGTGTGCAATCATGTTTATCTTGAATTATCCATTTTGATACAAAAGGCTCATCGGAGAGGGTGAATTATTCTTGATTGTGTCTTTCATTCGATTCCCCATTATGTTCAAATCGGAAGAAATTTTTAATTGCCCGTTGACATCCCATCGTAGCGAGGAGATTTGTTACTACCAATATCGAATGTTACTTTCTTGATTTATGAGTTAGATATTGGTTTGATTAGGATGACATTGTCTCACAAATTTCATGTTTTATTTGGTCAAGTTGAACCTTAAGCACCCCAATGTTATTATTTATCTTCGGTGACACCACCTACCACACACCACAATACTCTACATTGATATTTTATATTGCAGTCGGCTAGTCTAATGCGATCATATTTTGCTTGTTGGCTCCAACAAAGCCTTTGAAAGTTTGATGAGTGCATTTCTTTTACACAAGTGTGGATACAAGGGGGTACTGAGGGGGACCGTGCCCCTTCTTCCATCGGGTTTATATTTCCTTAGGTGGGTATAACTCATATTGTTTTGCTAGCTTATCTGGTAGATGGGAAAATGAGGTACTTAAAGTACATAGTTCGGTTCCGGATATAGGAAAAAAGAATTTTTTTTTGTTTTTATGAATTTTATTTCAAGCAAATACAATATATATATATATAATTTTTAATAATTGTATTAACTCTTAAGTAATACAATCAACACAATATGATTTTTAATATACTAACTTATCAACCATCAATTATTTTTATCTGACAACTTATTTATAAGATACAACTTTAAAATTAATATACAAAACAAACCTTGTTTTTTGTATTATTTTATTTTAAAAAATATACATATAATTAGATGAATATTAAGTGAAGTTTATAATTTAATTAAATTTAACTTAATCTAATTAAATCTACATTATAACTTCAATTACAATAATTCAACAATCATCACTAATTTATTTATAAAATAAACTAAATATATAAAATTAATTTAACTATAGTATAAATATCATACATACACAATAAAATTCTAATTTATAGTACTTTTTTATTACTTTATAAATTTTAATTTTAATATATTATACATCATACAAATTTTTTTTATCCACCGCCGCTAGTTTTACGGATAGGCAAGTTAATCGAACGGGGACCTTCATAACAACCTCTTTGCTGCTGAATCTGTGACAGACTGACAAGTGTACTAAAAGTAAATTAGTGTTGTGTCCAACAAAAATTCAAATTGAGGGTTTGAGGGGATCCGCCGTTTTCCTTTCCATTTTGTTTCTTCATAAAAGCAAGCAAGGACGCTACAATCCCGTCGTCTCCCTCCTTCTCTATCCAGATGTCAGCGAACAAGTAGAGAGCATGCTCAGCTCACAGCATTTTCTCTCAAAGGGTCCTTTGAGTTCCATCTGGACCGCCGCTTACTCTCTAAAGCGCCTCCACAGAGACCAAGTTACTCACACTGATATCCCCTCTGCCGTCGGTCTCTCTCTACCTTTTCCCTTCCTTAGCGCCGCGCTTCTATTTGGCTTTCATTTTTTTTTAATTTGCCCCCTTTTTGTTCACTTCTCTTGCAATTGCTTCTATAATATTTTCTACTATCTCGAATTTTACATGTTTCTTTTCCTGATTTTTAATCTCAACATTCTCGGCCACATTCATCAGTATTGGATTATCTCCTTGTCGGTATGCAACTAGAATGTTCTAACTATATTATGCTCTATGTTCTTCTGTAGTAGATAAATAAATAATCTTTAATCTATCATGGCCTAATCTTTTGAGTATTCGTCTTTGATAATCTGCAAAGTATACATTTCAATTTCGTGGAACATTGCCAGACAAAAAAAAAAATACTGCTTTGTGCTTTTAGATTTAAGGTCATAATCAAATATTATTAGGTACTGATTTGGCAGAGTGATTATTTAAGTTTCGTTACCTTCCTTGAAAATCACTCCTACGGGGAAAAAAGCTTAGTTTCTTAAATCTTAAGGTTCATAGTCTTTTAGAATTGATACTCACAGCACTTTTAGGATCTTATTAACACATCTTAAGTTGAAACTAGTGGGATTTATGAATCAATCCTTTTTACATTCAAATGTGTGTTGACATGGGATCGCTAGTACTTTCAGTTAGTTGACTTCATTTCCTTACATTCTTTTTGGTATCTCTAGTTTGTATTGTTGCTATATATGAGATCACTATGATTTTTGTGTACATGGTTACTTTTCTACTTTTCATGTGGTTTTCTTTCGAGTTTGATGCCACTATTAGCTCAGAACCACTGCACTATTATTAGAACAACTCCATCTTTTTCCACTTTGAGTTATCAGGGTTGGGCCATTGGGTTTGATGTGGTCCATGTGGATCTAACTTAAGATAACTGCCTGCTAGAAAGAGTTTGTCTTAGTTACTCATCTTAGTTTTTTATTAATTGATTCCATGAAGCAAGTGTAATCATTGAATTTATTGCTAGTACTTATAGTGTGACACTGGTTTGGGTAATGCTCTGTGATTCTTTACTATTTTTCAGTAAGGAAAATATAATTCTGCTAGTTTTTCTCTGAGGTGTGTGCTTTGCTGCAGATAAGATTCTGATAGATGAATGGCCGTCTGTGACATACAGAGTGTTAGCCTACCTTCTTCTTGGCATTGTGAGAATTCATTCCAAGAAAGTTGAATTTGTGCTTCATGACTGTCGTGATATCATCAATGAGCTGAATAAGTTTGTGAGTAAAAAGAAGGCTGTCTCTTTTAGGAAGATAGTGCATGCACAAGATTTCTCTGTTACTCTCCCAGACAGATATGAACTTGATGCCTTCGTTTTGGAGTTTGCTGATGATGTGAACACGTAAGAAGTCTATTGGTGAATAATGAGGTTTATTAGGCTGAACATTCTCTACATAAACATGATGTGTTCAACTTTGCAGAGCACACATTGCTGAGAAAGAGGACATCGTTGTTCAAGGTGGTGAATTCATCTGATGTATTGTAAAATTTCTGAATTTATTGCATTTTTTAATTGAGAAATTGTGTTCCTGATTCCCCCCCCCCCCAATTGCAGGAACTATTAGAAATGATGAATCTGTCAATTGCTCTATCAGCAGGGTAAGGTATTCTGTAACAATTGTGCTCCTGAATTTTTTTGACCGATTACAATATTGTTTTTACAACATGTATACATGCTTAAATATTCTTTTGTTATTCCTGGATTTCTAGTATATACAAAGCAAGACTTCTTCAAGTAGAACAAATTCTCCAAGTGATAGAAGTGCTCTTCAGAATAATTTTTGTTTCGGATAGTTCAACGACTTAACTTAGGATACCTGGAGATTAGATTGTTTATTAATTTTATTCTTACAAGAGAATTTGAATAATTGAAGGTCTTTGGCTCTGTCTATGATTCTCTTTCATATAGGAAATTGAAAAAGGAAAAATGTTTTGAACTTTCTGGTGAAATTTGTTAGAAGCAAGACAAAATGATGTGCTACTAGATAGCTATAAAAGCCTGTTTGTTGAAAGCTCAGTTTCAAATATTGAATGCTAAAATCATGTGTTAGATTGATGGGTAGGAGCTCCAGGGCTGCGTTCGGTTGATACCAGTTGAAGCAGTTGAAATTTATCTCTTTTCTTTAACCAACTAGTGTTAGATTATGGGGGGAGTTTATATAACTAGTGTTATATTATGGGGGGAGTTTATATAACTAGTGTTAGATTATGGGGTTTATGGGGGGCTGCGTTTGCCTCTGTCTATGATTCTATTTTGTATTTAGTCTCTCTTTTTGAATATGCTATTTTAAAGGATAAACTCAAGTCACTAGTAAATCAATGTTGAATATATAACACTGTATTTTCTCCCTTCAGTTCAGATATAATCTGAACTGTAACTGTCTTCTACTTCTTATATTAAGCGATATATAACCAGATAGGAGTACGGATCGTATCCCTTAGTGGAATCTTATTGGAAAAACAAAGCAATTTTATTATGATTCATTGATTCTTATGAATATAAATAGTCATGATGTATTCTGCCGAAGATGAATTATTTTTTTTTGGATGATCAGCAAATGCAAATTGCCGGGGCAAGGGATGGGGGTTAAGGAAAACGGTGGTTTTTTTAGAACTTTGACTAATTGATGTTTGTTCCTTGTCAAGCTCAATAAATAAACCAAACAAGTTGATTTAGAAGATGCTAGCGAATGCTACCAAGCTCAAAGTGAGTGTCTCCTCCAAAAATAGAAAAGCCTAACGGTGGGTACAATTTGTGTTAGAGGTAATTGGATTGGGAATGAAACTACATATGTATGTGGGATTATTGTTTATATTTCCTTTCCATAATTTATGTAATATAACATAATCCAGTAACTAACTACGCCAAAATCTTTATGCAAATGGCTCGTGCAAAAACCTTTTGAACCCACCGTTAGTGTGCCTAGCCCCAAAGCGAACAGTGAATCTAACATGTCAACTAACGGAAACTTGATCGTGAAGACTGAAGGGAAGGGCAGCCCGAAAAGCTTGCGAGCAGCAACACTATCAATCAATTCATGCTAGAAGAACTGACAGATAAAAGGTCTATGTAATTTGGGGATAATAGTGATGAATTCTACTTGAGGGTACACACATGTTAAGTTTTATTAATTGAAGTGACAGATGACAGAGACGAAAGAAGACAACATAACAGAACTTAAAATACTTCTCAATGTCGAATGAACCAAAACTTTCCTACTGCCATAAGGATCTGACTTGGGATCCAAGTGAACACTTGCAAGAAGTTATCCGGAGTTTGACCTTAAGGGCAATTTCAAGCCGGGAAAGGAAGTGAGGATGCCTTAATTGATACATTAGGCCAAGATTAAGATGGAGAGATGCACAACTAGGATACATTATAATTTTCATTTATATTATCCAGGTTATTATATTCTGATATATATATATATATGTATATATATTAATACAATTTATTTATGTTTCCTAATTAATTATCGTTCCTTGTTATTAGATAGACCTTTTGGGGTTTTGTTGTGTGCCTATAAAGTAAGCAGGATTATTATCAAGGGAACGTTAAACCAAGAGGGTTAAGCCTAGGAGGCTCTGTCAAGGAAAATTTACTTTCATCTCCACCAATTTGTGTTTATACTGAGATTTGATCCTATTTCCGGAACAATTACATATCCTATTTTGTGACTTTTCATTGATCCTTTTTCTGAAGGTGATGGTGTCTTCTCATATTTATGCGTTGGTATCCCACTAGTAAAATCAAGTATGAAGATTTATTTTGTTTCATGGAGAAATCCGATCATCTAGTCACTAAAAAGAATACTTGGTGAACCTAAGAAAGTTGAGAGGTATTGATTGGAGTTTAAAATAAACTTCGGCAGCAAGTTGAAAAAGGTCTGAGACTAAATGGACTTCTTCGGAAGTGTGGTTCTCTTAAGAACCTTACAGATAAAACATAACTAGGACACATTCTTATTATAATGGCCTGTGCTTTGTAATTCTCTTTTGTTAAAGACTTTCTGCATATAAGAGCTCCCCTTGTACACATAACAATAAAACTAGAGGAGAAGGCATAAGTGATTTGTTTTAGTAGTTGGTATATGTTTACTTCTTTTTAGAACATTTGAATGTGCAAGTTTCATGGGTTTTAAATGCTTCATACTGCACCTTATGAGTCCTAGTAATGAACTTAGCATCTCCCATCCATATTTTTCTTTTGTTTTTGTAAGGCAACCCTATTTGAAGCAAGATGACTAGTATATCTGTACTGTGTTGGTTGGATAATTATTCTTTTCTTTGGTGAAGTGGGGCATACTGTGCCATATAAGTGGGTTAAGTTCCACCGTTTGGGTGATTGATATCACCCTTGTGATTGCAGTGTCATGGATGCATCACTGCTCAAGAAACAACTATCACTTATGTTTCTAAGACATCTTCTACAACTACAAAACTGCAGGCATGCTCTTCTGCTCAAAATCAACCTGGTTATTCCAAGGAGACAGGAACAGTCTCTCCTTCTCCTCCTCTTGTTGAGAAGTATGATGCCTGAGCCTGGTTCTTCAATAAATTTAATCGATTGTACTTACCCTTATATTCCCGACTCTTGCTTATTTAATTGCATGGCATTTTTTTCCCCTTTCTTCATACGTTATTGTTTCTTCTAGTTGTATGGAGTTCAAAATGGGAACGTGCTCATCACAGCTTTCAGGAAGCTTAGAAGAAAGCATTGAGGAGTTTAGAGGAATTAGGTTTTCTAGAGAAGAATGCCTGGACTTTGAGAGGTTCTACCAGAATGAAAAAGAGCATTTGGGCATTTTTGAGTCCTCTAATATAATCCAGAGTGCTGATACCGAGCATTCAGAATCTATCAGGATAATGCAGGCAGAGAAGAATGGCCATTTTCATTTTGATGTTGAAAATGTGACTTACACAGTTGAGACAAATATTTATCTTGAGATGCCATCAGACAATCATGACAGTTTTGGCACTGAAGATAAAGAAGCAAATTTCACTGTTCAGACTAGTCCGAATCTGAACGTGCCATCAATCAGCCATAAATGTTCTGTTGTCGAGGATGAAAGGAACTTCACTGAAGATAAAGAAGCAAATTTCACTGTTCAGACTAGTCCGAATCTGAACGCGCCATCAATCAGCCATAAATGTTCTGTTGTCGAGGATGAAAGGAACTTCACAGATAGATCTCCTGATCCTGAGATTGCTTCAGATGATTATAAATATTTAACTCCCGCTAAAAAAATAACTAGTTCAGATTTAGAAAGCCCATCTGACTCGAATTTTCTTGCACCTGTTGCTGCTGATAAGGAGAAACTTCCTCTTAAATTTCAGGCAACTCCTGATTTGAAAATCCCAGATGTTAAAGGTATAAATGGTTTTAAAACTGCTTGATAATGCCTATGATTCAGTGTTCCAAACAACATTTAAATCCCATCCAGAAAAGCAACAATTGACTTGTGAATGTGTATTTTTTTATAATAATCACTGACGAGCATTGATGGCCTGTGTTCCCCTCATCATATATTTACCAAGTGATTGCTTTCTCTTATGCAGACCCTAGTAGCACAGAGTTTTTGGCTGTACAAACTCCTGCTAATAAGGAGCGTGTAAGGAAAGCTAACAAGAGAAAATGCCTGTATGATGATGTTACCGTGCTCTCTAATCAGTATGTGCTTCTACACCTTTTATGGGTCGGTCAAATGCTGGTAGTCTAGTTTAGTACAGCAGTATCAATTTTTCCATAATGGAGATTTTTTTCTTGAAGCTCACTTCCTGTAATTTCTGGACTAGCACCAATATGACACTTTATATACACCTATATTCAAACTAATGAATTAAATAAACATGTGTAATAGTTTTATATAATATGTGGGCGAGTTACTATTTTGTTGAAGATCATCTTGACTAAATCTTTTTGAAAATGGAAGGGCACTTAAGCAAAGCATAAATGACACAAGTGAGTTAGTACGCAAACGAAGGAGAGTCCCACATACTAGTCTTGCTGTTTGGAGACTGTCTTGTATTTATGGCCTCCCTCAAAAGTTCATGGAGCCCTTAATTCCTTGTAAGTGTGAGATCTGCAGACAATGCTTCACTTTGTTTCCTAGAACAAAGAAGAAAAGAATATTATTCTGTTATCCTTTTGATACTCTCTTCTTATTAGGCAACACGACTACAGGAATTGTAATGGATACTAAAGACATCCAAAGGGAATTCGACAAGGCTGGACGAGTTGAAACAGTAGAAGCACCTGATATCCCAGTGGTGGCTGTATCAGCAAGGAGTGTGACTGAAGGCACATTAGCAATTGCTCCAGCAACACCCATTCGCTGTTTAACCTCTGCAAGAGCCTTTGTAAGCCCTAAAGCTGCAGATTCCGATGGAGAAGGTCCACTGCTTTCTTATCAAACTGCAACCAGGGAAAGCATGTGTCAGTCATTTCAAAATGCAACAAAGGATTTTGTTGCAGATACTGTGGAAGAAATTGTTCTGGAGCTGATGGATAAGGTTTTGAACATACTATTCTCCAAGATCTACTAATCCCTAACTAGCTTCCATTGTTCTCAGCTGGTTCCGTATTTTAATAATCACAAGATAATGTTGCATGGGATTCCATTGATGTTTGAAAGATTTCTCGTCAGTATTTTCTATTCCCATTGTAGGAGTGGCACTGGATGTACAAACTCTATAGAAGAAGTTGCATGGAATTCCTTGTCAGTATTGTATATTTTATTGACATATAATATTTGTACTGCAGGATATAGGTCAAAGTGGAGATAGCCAAGAGTTAGGTAAGTACACCATCTACAGTTGTGGAAGTTCAAAACTGATTGGGTGATCTGAGTTTCTGTGTTTCTTCTTAAACTTGCAGATGGATGGTCTACAAGGACAAGGTAAAAGTCTCAAAAATGTTCTTTTTCTGATTCAAACTTAAGTTTAAGTATATTGGTCTTTACAAGTTGTATTTTGTGGTTCAATATGAAATCTTCGAACTTCTCCAGAACCATAGCAAGGTTGCTGCGCCAAGTATTTACAAGGATTGAAGGCAGAAGTTTAAATCTGTCCCAAATTTTGGGTGGAAAATTGAGGAAGGATAGTGCTAGAGTCTTTTATGAGATATTGGTAAGCAGAAGAACGTAATTATGCTTGAGCTTCACTATTATAGAAATATAAAGAAGGATAATATGGGAAATTCTGTAAGGTCTGTTTGGTGCACGCACACATCATTTTTTGTTTGAGCTTATGATCATCTTCCTTTATCAGCATGGTGCGCCACGCAGACTTATTATACTCGTCTTATAACATAGTGGTCTTTGCTTATATAAGACTGGGCTGGGCCATGTCTTATGCAACAAAACATTCCATTTAATGTTGTTCGAGGTGTATGACGTTTGGATTAGAATTGTTTGCTTGAGGAGGTTTGTATAAGTTGTTATGAGTTTATTGGAGTTTATTTTGGAAACGGCAATATACCCCGTAGATCTCATTTGTAAGTAGAATTGTATAAAGTATACATTAAGGGTGTCTGACTGGTGGTGTATTGATACAGGTCCTGGGAAGTGGAGAGTATGTAAATGTGTCACAGGAGGGACCATACAAGGACATCCTCTTGCAGGAAACTTCAAAGATGGAAGCGAAACTTGCAAAATGATCATCGGGATGTGCTCTTCTTAATTGGATAGTGAGTCTGTAGATAATCCTTAAATTAGCACCTCTTTTTAACTTAGGAAGTAGTCAAGTACGTAGGAACACTACTCTAGTGCATGTTCAAGTTTAGTTGTTGTAGGGGTTTCTAGTTGTCAAGTAGGTCAAGTAGACAAAAAAGTACCAGTGCCTCTTGTTACATATCGAAGCTTTATATGAGAATCTAATCTTGAATGGAATGTTCTTCACTTTTTATGGGAATACGACTTGTTTTTTTCTCTACATTTTAGTTATTCTGGCCATTTAAAGGGCGGTATTTAACCCGACGTTTTTCCACCGGTTATCCAATGCAAGCATGAAGCGAGGATGCCACGTGCGGTGCAAGTGCGCCCCTGCTCACATTGCAATTGTTAAATTATGCATAGATGGAGCAAATCGGCTAGTTTAGGATGCAAGCATGGACACCTCCACGCGCCATGCAAGTGTGCCCCTGGTCGCATTGATTTGTGAGATAATGAGTAGGGTGGGCAAAACCATCCAGTCCGAAAAATCTGTTGATCAAATCAGAAAAAACACGATATTTTGGTACCCGAATCTGACATGATCTAGGAGATTTTCCCGGATCACTGGTTCGAGATTTTAGGCATCCGGATATCCGTATAAAAATAGATATCGGGAGATATCCAGATAATCTCGGATAGTATCGGATCATCGGATATCCAGATAGTCCCGGATCGCCGGATAGCTCCGGAGATCTAGATAGTCCCGGATTACTATAATATACCCGGATATCTAACTATTAATTTTTTTTAAAATAATATTAAATGTATTTGTTTTAGGAAGGATAATGATATTATTGGTTCAGGAATTTTTGTTCGAACTTACATCACTATGCCATTTTGTACTAATATTTATATTTGACATATATTACAATATTACTTGGTTAATACTTTAGTTAGGCAATAGTCACATTGAAGTCATTTAAGTTAATTAAACTTACATATATCTATATTATATACGACTTTGTACATACTCACATATTCATTACTTTTGGAATAAATATTCATAATACTCTCTTATTATAAGTTGAGTTCATTGTAAGATACATATTTTTATCTATAAAAATGTTTATAAGATGGTCCCAATAATAATCTTTTATTAAAAGTTGGTCTCATTTAAATAAACAAAATAATATTCATAATAACCTTTTATCATAAGTTGTTCTCTTTGTAAGATATATATTTTTATAAGTTTGTCTCATTAATAATCTTTTATTAGAAGTTGATCTCCTTTTAAATGAGCAAACGTTCATAAAATTCTTTTATTATAAGTTGGTTTCATATTAAGATATATATAATTATAAGTTGGTCTCAATAATAATCGTTTATTGAAAGTTTGTTAATGAACAAATGTTCATAATACTTTCTTTTTATTATAAGTTGATTTCTCTGTAAAATATATATTTTCATAAGTTGGTCTCAGTAATAATATTTTATTAGAAATTGATCTCATTTAAACAAACAAATGTTCATTATAATATTTTATTATAAGATGGTTTCATTTTAATATATATATATATATATATATATATATATATATATATATATATATATATATATATATATATATAGGAGACTGTTCAGGTACAACTCTTAATTTCTGGTAAGACTGTGCGGTTGAAACGTGCCCCAATATTTTTATTTTTTTTATTTTTATTTTCTTCAGAAACGAATGAAAATGATGGTGCAAAACTTATAAAGGGATAATGCATAACTTATAAAAGTATAGTTCATGAATAATAGAATAGTTGATAATGCAAAACTTATAGAGGGATAGTGCATAACTTATAAAAGGATAGTTCATGAATTATAATAGAATAGTTCATAACATATAAACGATTAATTAATAAATAATTTGATATAATATATTAAAAAGTAATAGTTAATGAATTATAAGAGAATAGTGCAGAACTTATAACATGGTAGTTTATTATAGTTAAAAGTATCCAGAATATATTTTCTTCAAAAAAAAAAAATTTTAGGACACGTGTCAGCCGCACAACCTTATCAGAATAATGGGCCTTACCTGAACACCCCCTATATATATATATATATATATATATATATATATATATATATATATATATATATATATATATATATATTGACTCATATGTAAACAACTCTTACCATGTGGACATGTAATCACTGAATATATGTGACTATACCGCCAAATATATAGAGTCAGGTCCGGAGAATATTTCTTCCACTAATAACATGATTTTTTTCCCCTTTAATATCGCCTAATCTCAGTCATCTATTTAACAATCGGATACAATTTGTTCTCATTTTACATGGTAAGAGTTGTTTACATGGGAGCCAACCCCTCTCTCTCTCTCTCTCTCTATATATATATATATATGTGTGTGTGTGATCAAGTAAAAACATAACTTATGCTAAAAAATTAGAACAAATCTCGTCCACATGATTAAACACAATCAACGTTCATGATTCATTTTTTTTTTGTTATACTAATGAAGTAATTAACTACATATGTATTTTTGGATATATATCTACGGTTACCATGTAAGAAATAAACGTGCTTATTACAAAATTAAGTGCACGGATTAACATTTTCATTATTTTTTATTCTTCATGTTCCGGCGTTAGAAGTAACATATAATTTACATGCATGACTTATTCTTTATTATAGACTACTTCATATACATGTTTTAAGTTAGTAGCGCTACTAGTAGCGCTAGTGCATGTTCAAATTACACAATACACACGTTGAAGTTTAAGTTAGTAGTGTTAGTGGTGCTAGTAGCTAGTGCACGTTCAAATTATACACACTTAAGTTTAAGTTAGTAGTGTTAGTTAGTAGCGTGTGCACTCTCAAATTACATGCACAAATCTATTTTTAAATATACATGCACAAGTAGTGCTAGTTAGTAGAACATGTAAACATTACATGCACGACTTTATTCCATTACATGCACGACTATATTCTAATGCACAAGTTAATTGATGCACGACTACATAAAAGCATGCACGACTACGATCCCACTATATCATACAACGTGACTATATACAATAACTTTAATATGCACGAGACTATATCCGTGTATATGAACATATATTTTGTTATCCGTACAACATGAATTAGAGAATAAGAAATTTATTGTCATATAAACATATCGTGTATATTCTTGTTACCGTATACACGAGACTACAATAAATTAGAATATAATGTTGCCTTATTTTGACGTTAGATCTAAGTCCTACGTGCATTGATCCGACGATTCATAATTGTTCGTATATCTTACCGTATAACACGTTCTTATTGGATCCTGACCCCGTATATATATTTATAAGTTGGGCTCAATAGTAATCTTTTATTATAAGTTGGTCTTATTGTAAAATATATATTTTATAAAATGGTCTCAATAATAACGATCCAAATCCGACCGTTGGATCATTCCCAACTTTTGATACGTTAAACTACCCATATCCATTTGTAACATCTCAAAATTCAGGTAGGCAAATTCAGTAGTGACCTAGACTACACGTCTTAGGTTCAATTCTCCTCAGTAGTGACTTCTTGTCCAAATTCAGGTAGGCAAGAGATCTACACTTCGAGTGTTGCGGAAGACTAACTTCACATATATAATCTTCCTTTTGGGTATATCGTATGGATGAGTGACAAACCTGCTTAGCGACTGCCTTGCAGATTGCTAAGATGAAGGAGTCCACTTAGATCAGTGTGGGTACGTGAAGGGCAGTGGCACCATGGAGCCTCTTTCTTTGAACTCTGTTGATGGTTGTTGCATAGAGAAGAAGGTGCCTAGTATACTGTAATGCCGACAACGAGGTGTAGCCTCAACCGCGCCTGTGAGTGGTCGTCACTGGAGGGAGAGAAGAAGCAGCCTCTTGGTTCGATACTCCTGTGCACTACCGCCTGCTGTTGTTTGAAGGAAGGAGACTACGATTTTATTCACTGTCAGAAGAAGGTGTGTGCAAGGAGTAAGAGGGGTGCGGCTAGGTTTAGGTTTAGATGGATTTGAGTGATAGGAGGTGACGGGTAGAATAGGACAAGGTGTATCGGTATTTGGGAAAGCGATAACATTGAGAGCTCAAAAGAGGAAACTTGATCCGGGAGGCATACTAGTTACGTGAAGAGTGAGATACATAAGGTAGGAAAGTTGATGTATGTGGATGTGAAGAGGGACGAAGTGCACGGATCAGCTACACAAGGAGTGAAATGCAAAAGAAAGGAGCGTTACACAAAAGGGACGCTGAAGAAGGAAGGAGGAGATCCGCTCTTTGGCCCAACAGACGTGACTTGCACAAGAGAAGGATGGTTGAGGTCAAACGGGCCTTGACCCTGTCTTGTCTTGTGTAACACCCCGAATCCGCGGGACTCGGGATGCTACGGGCGGAGACCTCACAATGGGTCCCGACCCTTAGCCTGACAACAATTTCACTGGATCTTGCAACAAGGCACAAATAAAGGCCAAAACCGAAATACATTTAAAGAACCGTTAGGTGAATATAAAGGATAAAAGATACTCTAGAAGGGGGGTTGAATAGAGTATGAGAACTTTTCGCAAAAACCTATCTCAAGGCTTTGAAACTTATTTCAAAGGCCTTGATGTCAATCATAGCTCTTTGTGACACACTTTGATTTCAAGGGCTTTGAAACTAATTTCAAGGGCCTTGACTTTGTTCACCCGCAAAACAAAGTTAGTCACAATTAAGCAGATAAAGTGCGGAATGTAAGAGATCGACACAAGGATATGTTTATGAAGTTCGGCTCTAAATAGCTTACTCTCCGTCCCAGGGTATAACCTTAGGATCTAACTATCTATTATCAGCTTCAAAGATTCCTAGATACAAACTAGAAGAAGTTCCCTTCTTCTCTCACTGTAGCCAATGCTACGATCTAGCTCCAACTCTTCACCTTGCTATAATAGCCTAGTTACTTCGCAGAGTAACACACACTCTAGTATAACACTCATTAGATATTTCAATGGAGCTCTCGAGTTTTATCTCTCTCTAGGGGATAAAGCTTTTTGTATAAAGAGAGAAAGAAAAACTTGTGTGATCGAATAAAGATGCTTTGGATCGCTTGAAGACTTTGAATGATTCCGTGTGAGCTTGTATCCTTTGTTCTTCAATCGACATCTTCATTTATAGTCTTCTATGGAGAGGTCTTCTAGCCGTTGGGAAGATGACCGTTGAAGATGATTCTTCTTCTCCATGAAAGCCGCTTCTTGGTTGAGATGAGGTAGACGTTGTAGATCTTCTATAGTCTTCATCTCCTTAAAGCACGTTGATCTCCCTTGACCGTAATCTTCTCATACTTGTTGTGAAGATATCCGAAATCCGTTGAGAGAGGATCTTTGCGCTTTTGGTTGAGGATCTTTGCGAGATCCTGTTTCGAATCAAATCTACTTGTCGGTTGAGATCTTCTTTGAGCGTATCTTCTTGTTGGGTATATCTCCTTAGAAGATCTTCTTTGATGCTTGATAGATTTAGTTTGTTGAAGTTTGAATTCCTTTCAGCCTTTTGCGTTGTTCCCAATTTCAAGGCCTTGGCTTCTGGTCCCTTTGATATGACTTTCAAGGCCTCCGTGTTGAATCTCTCTAAACTCCTCGTCTGTCCCTTGTATCCGATTTCAGGGCCTCCGGAGGTCCCTTGAAATGATTTTCAAGACCTGCATACATTCTAAACAAACTACCAAACAAAACCAAGCAACTCGATATACAATCGATAAATTGTTAGTATAGAAAACCACTTCATTTGTGTTTAAATCTCCCATCATCATCACCTATACAAATATATAATCAAGGTGGAGTTTTCAACATTTTTTTGCAATGAAAAGAAACCCGAAAGAATACAAACAACGGACTTAGCCAAAAACAACTGAAAAGATCAAATGCCATACACGCGGCATACAAAACGATAAACGAAGAACAAAACACAACTCGACTCGAACCAAAACCCCTCCTAAAATATAAGGAACCCCGGCTGCCCACTCTTCCGGATCTCTCGGCCGCACTCCTAACCTGCGAGGCAATCTACAACATCGGTATAAAACCGTTAGCTAATATTCAAAGCATTAGAATCAAGGTGATGACACACTCACACACAAATAAACATAAACACACAACATGCTCGAAAACACACAAGCCCGGTTCATTATCTTTTTATTATTATTAAGTCATATCCCGTTCTAATTCAACTTTTGTTGTGACACGAGAATCACTGCACGATCTCGCCTCGGTCCCTACTCACCGTCAAGGAATGACACTCTTGCATCTGGCCGTCTACCTGCCCGGGCTAGTCGCCGAGAACCCCATAACTCTCCGCAAGAGCTAGGCAGTGTTGTCACTGTAACACCCCAAATTTTGGGAACTCGAAGCGTTACGGGCTAGGACCTCACAATGGGTCCCGACCCTCAAAGTAGCCACGACACAACGGATCTTACAACAAGACACCAACGAATGAAAACCAAAACTCAATATAAAAACCAAAAGGTTTAAACAAAAGGAAGTGTAAAAGACTCGCAACCGAGTTCAAAACACAAGAAAAGCAATAACATAAACATAAACCCGATCCCGTCCTATAATGTACGAGAACCCCGGCTGACCACACCATCCAGATCACTCAGCAGCATCCTGAACCTGTAGAGCATCTACAACATCGGTATAAACTGTTAGCTAACATTCTACATATCAGAAAGACAGAAAATGCACAAACATACATAAGGTAAAGAAAACACATAGCATCCTCACACAACAACCGGTTATTATCTTTTATTAGGTTATCCGATTACTAATTCAACTTATGGTTGTTACACAAGTATCGTTGTGATCTCACCTCCGTCCCCTTTCACGAACATGAATAGAACGTATCCATCCTTATGTCACCTGTTGGACTGGTCGCGAGAGCACCTCCCAGTTTCCCCATTCTGAACTGGACAAGCGGTAACCGCCCGATTATAATGCACTTGAGCCAATTAAGGTATAACAAAGGTGAATCATATTCCAGTTATAAGTTATAATAAGATAAACGACACAAACAAGCCAATACAATCAAACCAATACGCGGAATGAAGCTAAGTAAGTCCAAGGGACTTACCTCACTCAAAGGTAATCTCAACACTCAGCAAACACTCTGGAAAGCCTCGGGAAAAGGACACAAGGAAGCCTGTTCACACAAGCATCACGAATCAAGAACCGAAACGAATGCTAGAAGTCTATAAGTTCTTGTCTCTATGTTCTCTAAGAGAACTACACAAGCTAAGGTCTCAACCTTAGTCTTACAGAACACTCAGGATTCAAAGAACAATCAGAACGAACAAGGAAAGGAACGAGGAAGCCAAGGAAGGAAGCAACTCACAAGAACGAGAGTTATTGCAGAAGAAACCGCGGGGGCGGCTGGACAGGCGCAGAGGCGGGAATCCGCGGGGGCGACACATCAGAGGTGCGGGGGCGGTTTATGCAACAGAAAATCCGACTTCTTCTTCGGTAGAAAGGAACTTCACCAAAGACCAAAGCTTGCCTTTCTCAACACACAACCACGTCACAACTCAACCAAGGGAGCCTGTGAATATCAAAGGATCATCAAAGGAATGCTCTACAAGAATCAAGGATCTAACTTGATTCTTGGAGAAGAAGAAAAGAGGAAACGAAGAGAAAAATGAAGCAAAAGCAAAACAAGGTGCAACAACACATGAATGTGAAGAAGATCAAGGGAGGGAGAACTTACACGTTCAACAAGATCTCAGGAAGCAAGGCTGCAACGCTCTAGGATTGAAGAAGACGTAAGCAAGAAACGGGAAAAAGAAGAAAAAACGGGATTATATAGAAGAGGAAGAAAAGAAAAAAGGAAGGACGTATAGAGTTAGGAAAAAGATAAGGAAGTCGGCCAATAGATAGAAGATCGGATATTCTATCTATGGAAGGAAGATAAAACGAACGAAAACAGATCGGGCGAGATCTGCAGCAAATCCGCAGGGGCGGATTGCCTCAGCCGCAGGGGCGGCCCCTTGTCACCGCGGGGGGCGGTGACATACATTAAGGCCGCTGGGGCGGTGAAGGTCAAAACTGGATCTTAAATCAAATCCCCCTAAAAAGAAGTTTTGTCCCGAAACTTGCAACAACCCAAAAGATCACGTAACAACAACACAGAAAACAGAACTGAACTCATATATTCCCACTAGGGGCACGTAACTCAAAACATCACAAAAGCGTACGCAACGGAACAAAGGAAATACTGAAATGACTATGTTATAGTTGTATCCAGCTCCGCGTAAAACTCCGGATGGTTCCTGTGGATACTATCCTTTGTCTCCCAAGTCGCCTCATTAGCTCCTTGCATCGACCACTAAATCTTCATCATCGGTATGTCCTTCAAACGCAAGCGTCTCGTACTACGCTCTAGGACTGCCACCGGGTGCTTAACAAACGTGTGGTCTGGCTCGATCACTAGATCCTCGTGACTGACGATGTGCCTCGGGTCCGGTATGTACTCCCGTAACTAAGACACATGGAAGACGATGTGAACACCCTCGAGTCTCGGTGGCAAAGCAAGTCTGTATGCTGCTTTTCCAACTCGCTCAAGAATCTCGAATGGTCCGACATATCTGGGACTCAACTTCCCCTTGACACCTAAACGTTTGAGGCCTCGTCTCGGAGATACTCTCAACCAAGCCTGGGCCCCAACTCTGAATTCCTGAGGTCTACAACTCTTATCCGCATAAGACTTCTGCCAACTCTGTGTTGCTAACATCCGCTCTTGGATCACTGCTACTCGAGCCATGTCATCTTGTATCTTCTCAGGTGCTACTCCACCAGCACTGCTCGGCTCATCCCAACACAACGGTGTACGGCATCTCTGTCTGTATAAAGCCTCATAAGGAGCCATCCTGATCGATGCGTGCCAACTATTATTATATGAAAACTCCACTAAGGGAAGTTCATCTGACGACACCTGTCCCCAGTCTAACACGCAAGCTCTCAACATGTCCTCCAAAGTCTGGATGGTCCGCTCGGACTGACCATCGGTGTGAGGATGATAGGTAGTCGTGAACTACAAACTCGTACCTAGGGCGGCATGAACTTGCTGTCAAAACCTCGAGGTGAACCATCCGTCTCTGTCAAAGACTATAGTCCTAGGTACTCTATGAAGTCTCACTATCTGCCTAGCGAACTCCTCTGCCAATCGACTCACCGTCCGCGTCTCTTTGATCGGGATAAAACGTGCGGTCTTCGTCAATCGATCTACTATCACCCAGATAGCATCAAAGCCTCTACTCGGTCTCAAACCGGTCACAAAATCCATCGAGATGTCCTCCTATTTCCACTGAGGGACGGGAAGTGGGTGTAGCTCGCCTCTTGGTCGATGATGCTCTATCTTACGCTACTGACAGATCGCACACTGAGTTACATATCTCGTGACGTCTGGCTTCAGACCTCCCACCAGAAAGAGCGTCTAATATCCTAATACATCTTACTCGCACTAGGGTGCACTGAGTAAGGTGAAGAGTGAGCCTCCTGAAGGATCCTCTGTCTCAACACTCGATCTGAAGGCACACATACACGCTCTTGGTGTCTCAAGATCCCATCAACACCTATTGCAAACTGTGGTGCCTCCCCTCGAGACATCTTGTCTCGGATCTGTGTTAAAGCTGGGCAACTCTTCTACTTCTGTCGGATTTTGGCCAACAAACACGGTACTATCTTCAAAGTGGACAAGTGGCTGTCGGAATCCGGGTAGTTGATATCCATCTCCATCCATGCAAGATCTCACTGCAACTATGACTGAGTTATCAGTTTAGCGATCGCCATCTCCCGGGGAATCTTGCTACTGCAGGGCATCTACTATCGCATTCGCTTTCCCGGGGCGGTATAAGATCTCAAGATCAAAGTCCTTGATCAACTCCAACCATCTCCTCTGGCGGTTATTCAACTCTCGCTGAGTCAATATATACTTCAGGCTCTTGTGGTATGTGAAAATTTGACACGTAGCTCCGTACGGATAATGCCTCCAAATCTTCAAAGCGTGAACAACAATAGCTAACTCTAGATTGTGGGTAGGATAATTCTCCTTGTACGTCTTTAGTTGTCGAGATGCGTAAGAAATCACCTTACCCCTATGCATCAGAACACATCCCAAGCCTAACTTGGATGCATCACTGTAGACCACAAAATCCTCAATACCCTCTAGCTGAGCTACGATAGGAGCAGATGCCAGCCTCTTCTTCAGCACCTCAAAGCTCTACAGGCACGGCTCGGACCATACGAACCTCGTAGGCTTCCTCAGCAAGGAAGTGAGCGGTCGGGAGATAACAGAAAAGCCCTCAATAAAACAACGGTAATAGCCCGCCAATCCTAAGAAGTTGTGTACCTCCTTGACGTTCTTTGGAGGTGGCCAAGAAGCTACTGACTCGATCATCGCCGGGTCTACCTTGATCCCTTCAACTGAAACGATGTGACCAAGGAATGCTACCTTGGACATCCAAAACTCGCACTTAAAGAGCTTAGCATACAACTCTCTATAATGTAAGACCTGCAGAACGATCCTCAAGTGTCCTATATGCTCATCTCTGCTGCGAGAGTAAACTAGAATACCATCTATGAAGATAACTTCAAACTGATCTAGGAAATCGATGAAGATGCTGTTCATCAACTCCATGAAAACTGCGGGCGCATTCGTAAGCCCGAATGAAATCACTACAAACTCGTAGTGTACATATTTGGTCTGAAATGTCGTCTTGGCTATGTCTTGCTCTCTCACCCTCAGCTGGTGATATCCAAATCTCAGATCGATCCTCAAAAACACTAAAGCTCCATGCAACTGATCTAAAAGATCGTCGAAATGGGGAAATGGGTACTTATTCTTGATTGTCACCTTGTTAAGCTCTCGGTAGTTGATACATAACCTCATTGACCCGTCCTTCTTCTTGACGAAGAGTATTGGTGCGCCCCAAGGAGATGCACTAGGGCGGATGAAGCCCTTCTCTGCTAACTCCGCGAGCTGCTTCTTCAACTCAAGCATCTCGATAGGCGCCAAAAGATAAGGAACCTTAGAGATCGGTCTTGTACCGAGCTCTAGCTCAATGCCAAAGTCTACACTTCTTTGTGGAGGTAAACCTGATGGCTCTCTAAAGACATTAGCACCAAAAAGCCTTGCATCACTAACTGATTAGGCTTGCGGCTCGCATTACACTGATGATTGTACCAGTCTTCCGAGATCCCATCCTCTGAAGATCTCAACATGGCCTGCATCTGTAGTTAGCATCGCTGTCCAGAACTGTTCGATGTCGATCCATCCAATCCATGCCCAGAATAACTTCTTCATGTACTAAGTACATGACAAAGAAGTTAGCTGGCCATTCGCAACCTCCCAGTCTAATAGGGCAATCGCGAACCTCTTGTGTACCTCTAATCTTACCCCCAACGGGTAATCTTATAAAGAAGGGTCTACCTTCTACGGTAACTAAGGCCAATATATCTACGCAAGCATCAGATATAAAATAATGCGTAGCACCAATATCGAAATGAACTCTGACAGGAAAACCATTAATATGAATGGTACTTGTGGTCGCTGGCGTTGTCGGCTCTACAACACTCCTCATCTTATAAACTCTGGCTGATGCTTCTCTGGTGTCTATAGAACCACCAACTCGTCCTCTACCTCTCCCTTGTCCCGGAGTGGAACCCTGAGGAGCGGTAGAACCCGCAAATATTTGCTGCTGCTGCTGGTACTGAGACCTCTGTCTTCCCCCTGCAGTACTAGCAGGTGAAGAACCCTAATGCGATGGCGCCTTGCCCTGACGGCAAAACGCAGCTCTGTGTCGTGACTTTCCACAAGAAAAAAAAGTCATAGTAGCCTTCTTACAATCAACTCTCATGTGTCCGATACCTCCGCAGTACTTCCATCCTCTGTAGGAACTCTGTACAAACTGTTGGAAACCAGAATGCCCCGGCGTCTGACTACGCGCAAAACCTGCTGCTCCAGCTCCGGCACTGGCTGGTCCAATTTTCTGTCTCTTCTCAGGACCTCCTATCTAAGAAGCTCTCGGTCTCTCTCATAAGCAGAAGCTCTATCCTGATAGTCCGTCAAAGAATCACAACCGAAACCAGCAAGATAAGAACATGTCGACTCTCTTAGCCTTTGAGAGAAGAGATAAACATGATGATCCTCCGGTGGTGCAGATGGACCCAACAAAGACAACTCATCCTGAAACTTGTTGATGATCTCAACAATAGGCAAATCCTCAAACCCAGCCTCGAGGAAATCCTGAAGACGGTCCCTCCTCATTGCTGCAGGGAATTAGTGATCCTTGATCATCGTCTTCATTTGCTCATAACTGGTGACCTTACTACGAGTTGTTCTCCACCAAGAATGAGCCTGATCCTTCAGCATCGTCTGTGCTATGTTGACTCAACGCCCCTCCGGGCAACTGATAGCCTCCATAGTAGAATCCAACTAACCAAGCCACTACTCCACCTCCAACCAGTCTTTCCCATGAAACTAGGAACCTTCAGCTGGTCGAAAGCCTTCAACCAACTGTCGGGCTTCGGCTCCTTTGCCTCAACCGGCACTCTAACAACCTTTGCAACTCTAGCAGGCGGGGCAACAATTTGTGTCACTCTCTGCGAAACCTCAGCTGATCTCACAGGAACTGGCGGTGCTGGTGCAGGTCCTCCAGTCCTGATAGCCTCCTCAACTCTCTACACATAGTCGCGATATGCAAAAAATCCGATGAACACTCTACCGGACTCCGTCAATGACGCTCTCTGTGCTCTGGACCTAGCAGCGGTCCCGTTCCTAGCCTCAAGAACAACACTCTCAGCATCTTCCTCAACGAACGCCTCAGCGATAGGTGGATCACCCACTGGGGCCTGGCCCCGACCTCTAGCTAGTCGAGGTCTTCCTGCACGTCCTCGTCCACGGACGACAAGTGGAAGTGGTGGTCGACCTCTTCCTCACCCCATAGCTGATGTAGCTCTAGTACGCGCCATCTACTATAAGGATAGATATATAAGAATCTATATAGATATAAGGCCACACTACATCTAAAGAAGAAATCCAAGAAAAACACATATAAAAGGCCAACATATAAGAAACTACACTGCTGAGATCCGCGGAGGTAGTGGTGGTTGCCCGTACATCTATCCCAAACCGACAAGTTTTAAAACAAAACCCCCCTTTTAAAACGTTAGACCCCTTGCGGGTTCTATTTGTTTATCCATCCGACCTTTAGAAGATTTCTAGTGCCATTGTTGCCAACCTAGACCTCTGATACCATATTGTAACACCCCATATTCTTAGAACTCAAAGCGTTACGGGCTAGGACCTCACATTGGGTCCCAACCCTTAGAGTAGCCACGACACAACAGATCTTACAACAAGGCATAGACGAATGAAAACCAAAGGTTTAAACAAAAGGAAGCATAAAAGACTCGTAGCCGAGTTCAAAACACAAGAAAAGCAACAACATAGACATAAACCCGATCCTGTCCTATAATGTACGGGAACCCCGATTGACCACACCATCCAGATCACTCAACAGCATCCTAAACCTGTGGAGCATCTACAACATCGGTATAAACCGTTAGCTAACATTCTACGTATGAGAAAGACAGAAAAGGCACAAACACACATAAGGTAAAGAAAACACATAACATGCTTACACAACAACCGGTTATTATTTTTTATTAGGTTATCCGATTACTAATTCAACTTATGGTTGTTACACAAGTATTGCTACGATCTCGCATCCGTCCCCTTTCACCAACGAGAATAGAACGTATGCATCATTCTGTCACCTACTGTTCGCCACTTAGCGTGCGTGCAAATAAGCTTTAAATTTATAAAACTAGAATCAAGCAAGCGAACCCGCAGTGTACGGATCGATATAGTTAAGCAAGAATTCCAGAGTATCGAACACAGGGATTTAGGGGGAACAAATTCAATTGCAGATTGTCAAGCAAGTAAATGTAAGAGCTTTGCAAACTATTGGGAAAACAACAATCCTAAAGATCCAAGTATCCAGCTGTGGCTATCGATTCAAGATATACTAATGATATAAGGACAGAGTTAAGATATGCAAAGGTATGCTAATGTAAGGTAATCGTACGGTGAAGTTCCAAAAACCTTATATGACCCACCTACAAGGCACTCTCTATAAAGGTTGTTGAGGCTTCAGTATAGAAAGGTTCTAAAGATGAGAATTAATGTCAAATACCCAAACTTGTAATCCAAGGATCAAGACTAATTAAACCGATTACGGTTGTGACACTCACAATCGAGGTAGAGGTTGTTGAGGCTTCACTACCACTTAGAAAAGGCAAGCCAAGACTAAGTTAAAGCAAATCTTTAACTTTAGATTAAAGTAAAAGCAAGCTCGTAGACTTAAGGGAAATCACGGTTAGTTCTTGAGGTTCCACGGCCGTGGACTCAAGAACAGGCCGTAATTTAGGGTTCGTTGGCAATTCTCTCTAACTCTCAGGGTCCAATCTGTTTACGAACGATCTATCATCATCTAAGCCACAACTATCAACCCTTCACCTTAGAATTGTTAAGGGTTTTTAGCCAACAATAGTCATAACGATATCAAATTCAAGGTTTAAAAAAAATTGAAAGATGAAAACTTCCGAAAACCCTCAATAAACTTCAAATCAATCTCAATGTCACAATCAAGAACAGATATCGTCACTAGATTCGGAATAGACAAACAAACACAATCTTAGATAAGAAGGAAGAACGGGATGTCAATCCGTCTTCTAAATCAAACCTAAACAAGAAGGGGAATCTTCTTGCGAACAATCTTCCGAATCTTCGATCTTCCGTCAATCCGGAAATCTCAATCGCAATCTCCACCAAAATGCGAGATTAGGGCAACTCCAAGGATGAGCGCAAAGTCCGTCTTTTGCAAAAGTCGCAAAAGTCTCTAAATCGCCGTGTGGGTGAAAGTGCGTCTCAGCAAAGGTGTAAGCACACGTCTCAAGCGAGGTGACGGAATCTCTCTTCGTCCGTCCTTTTATAGTGTATGATGAAGTAGCGGCCCGGCCCAATCTTTTAAAAGATCGTGGCTTAAAGTGTGGCGAAAAAGATCGCCAAGATCACGGTCATGGAAGGTTCCACGACCGTAATTTAGAGCGTGGAAATCAACACGGTTTGAACCATCTTCTCCACGACCGTAGAAGTTGCTGGAATGAACCACGCTTCCTTAGCCATGGTTCCACGGCCGTGGAACTGAACATGGAAAGTAGTACGGCCGTATTTTAGAGCGTGGTTTAGGGCAAGAACGCGATTCTTCCCTAGCTTCGTGCATTCCTCAAGTTGACACTCCTTTTGCTCCTAAGAATGCCCTCAATCCATGGACATTGCTCAACAATTCCATCCTTGCTTGATTCCGTTCGGAAATAGCTCTCAATCACCTATAATCAACATAAAGCTTGTGTAGATCTCTATATCGACATTATAGACAAACTAGCTCACAAATGCATCAATGCTCAATCAATGACTATCAATATGAATCAAATACGCTTAGAAAACGTGCCTAAAATATCACAATATTTCATGCTAACAAATAACCCCATACTTGCAACTTGCTTGTTCCTAAGCAAGGTCTTTCAAAAACTTTAAAACAAGAGTTAGGATGAAATATGTGTACCTCCTCAAAGCAACACTTCTTTTGGATGAATGTGCCTTCTAATCAATAGATCATTCTCAAATCTTGCTTCAATCGTTTATAAGACTTTCATACACTTAATCAAAGAGTAAAGAGTAAAGAAAACTCATGAATCAATCAAACTTCCATACAACATCATAACCCTTAAACATTATCAAAATTAATCATAAGAAACTTCAATTTAGATCACCAAGTCATATAACATTCTTTTGATCTTAAGGACTTTCAAAGAAAAAGGTCTAGAATGTGGAAAGGGAAGGAAACTTTAAGGAATGTGGTGCATGAATCCGGGAAAGTGGACAACTACTCCTTCTTCTTCTCTTGCGGTTTCCGCAACACCTTCAACTTAGAGCTTCGCTCTCTTCTTTTCATTTTTCGACTTTACTTTTGGAGTTATGGATAGAGGTGCACAAAAACCGAAGCCTAGGAGATTGGCGTTTCTCAATTTTTATGAGATGCCTCAAACCCTTAGCGCACATACCATAATCCGCTAGGAATATCGCTCAATCCGACTTTGGCAAGACACAAACACCCGGCTATGTGAATGGTGCCGAGTTACTCATCATCATGATTGACTTCCCTAAACCTACAACTTCTTTCTATTCTTTTGATTGCAAATAATTGCTCTCATGGCCCTCCCACATCATACATGCCTTTTTCAATCAACTTCTCCAAATTCCCGGATAGGTAAAGGAGGTCAATATTTCAATGAGGGGCTAAATGATCAAAGAAAGAAGAAAGAAAAATCGAATTGCCTTAATCATCTCAACAAGAAGCATAAGAACTTATAGTATGATTTCAACTTCAATTCCTCAACATGATTTAAGTAACATTTATCACATTATGAAACTTGCAAAAAGAAGCATAATCAACTCATTCAATTCCTTTTCAATTCACTATTCGTTTAAGCATGCAATTATCATCAAACTCAATTCACAAGTAGCGATTATCATGGAAATCATCTCAATTCCTTAGAAGCACAAAATTTTTCAAAATTTTTCAATTTTTATGGGTTTTTCAAACTCTTTTTCATGCAATGCAATAATGAAACGTGCGACAATATAATGAACATGCAATGATAGTCTCGATAGAAGCAAACATAGTGAGTAAGAGTTATTACAACTTTTAGTCACACCCCACCCCATACTTGGGACGAACATTGTCCCTAATGTTCAAATAAAAGAAAGAAAAGAAAGAAAAGAAAAAGAAACTCACAAAATGGCGGTGGAGCAGCTAAAACTGACGGTCATGCAATCATCATCACTGCGGCGCTGGTGGAGGTGGGAATGGAGAGAAGCTAGGATCATAAAACCGCCCAAACTGCTGGCGGTAGACATCTCTCATCATGTGATCGAGGTCGTCCAAGCGTCCATCTTTAGCATCGGCTCGAATCTCCAATGCTCCTACTCTCTCCGAAAGACCAGTAGCCCAATCCGGCATCTGCTCATACCATCCCGGAGCATGACTGTACCACTTTGGAGCGTCGGACGGTGCTGGTGCTGGTGCAGATGGTGTCTGTGTAGCCCATGGAGGTGGAGCTCCATACCATGCAGGAGGTGTCTCTGCCCATGTGGGTCTCTCACTCACGCTGGCGCGGCGAGAAGACGAGCCTGAAGCTTTGGCGGGACGTGGAGAACGTCTAGGCATATCAGGGGGCCGCATCCGGCTGATCCGGAAACGTGCCAAACTCCTGCTCGGCTCCTCCTCCACCCTCAAACTGATCTCTCATCTCCTCCTCCTCAACTACGGGCGGTGGTGGGACATACGGAGGAGCTGCAATCTTGTTCGCATGCATAGCAGCGAACGTCTCCTTCCAATTATGGCGTCCAGCCATAATGGAGTACTCCTGTAGCCACTCAATACCCCTACCTGTCCTGCTCTCCCAAGGCATGGCCGCATAAGGCGGACCTCTATGTGTGGGGAAGATGAGACCTCTAGTCATGAAGGCATGAAGTCCTAAGGGTACGGCTGGTATGCGGGTACATGCAGAAAAATCAACTCCCAAACTCCTAGCAAGGTGGGTAACTATCCCACCGTATCCAATGTTGCCCTTCCTCTTGTTCTTAAGCTTGCTCATCGTAGCAGCTAAGAGGGTGGCACAGTCAGCTCGGCGTCCATAAAGCATAGAATACAGCAGAAATAGCTGATCCGTCTTGATCTTTTGGGGCGTCTCCGTCCTAGGGAAGAGACACTCCGAAAGAACACGGTGAGCAATCTTCAAGACTAAGTGGTACATCAACTTAGCCTTGGTGTCAGCAGGTTGCCAGCGGTCCTCGCTGGCGTATATCATAGCAGCCTCCTCCCAAAAGTCTTTGGCGTAAACGCCACTAGGAAAGCGACCATTGAAGGTCTCATAGAACCCAAAGAAGGTCCCGAACTCACGGATGGTAAAATCATAGTTTCTTTCCATAAGACGGAAAGAAACGGTCCTATCCACATGGCTGTGCTGAAAAGACGTCACAACCTCCCTCGTAATCTCCGCATAAGCGTCTTCTCGGATAGCCGAGAAGACAACTAGTCCGGCTCTATCCAAGAGCCAAGTAAGGTCATCTATAATGTTAAGAGGAGCTAGATCCTCTAACAATAGGTACCTAGGTCCAATCACAACCCTGTCATGGATCCTCTCGAATGCATCGAGGTGATCCTCATGAATGGTCGGTACTCTAGGGCTAGGAGGTGAGGGTGATGAAGGTGATGATGGAGGTGAAGGGGAAGAGGGTGGTGGTGCCCTAGAGGATGAAGAAGAAGAGGGATTACCCTCCCTCTTCTTGTTTTGGTCATTCTTCTTCTCCTTAATTCTTCCAGAAACTCTCCTTACGAAGTCCATCACTGTTCAAAATTACGGCCTGTTCTTGATGATTCCACGGCCGTGGAACTGCCAGGGACCGTGATTCGTCTCAGTTTTTCTCAAATCTCAACAATCAACACTCAAATTCAGCAATCAGGCAGTCCTAGTCTAATTCCTTCCAATTTCAATCAGTTCTTCCTAAAATTTCTAGCAAAACGAACCAAATCGACAAAGATCAAGAAGATGGAAAAAAAACCTAGGTTTCGGATTTTAAAATCCGAATTGTGCGTTCCTTGGTGATTTGCCGCTCGATTCGTTGCTTGGATCTTGTTGGTGGTTGAATTTGCTTCAATTTGGGAAGAAGAATCGTTGAAAACGATTAAGGAACGAAGATTTGGGAGGAAGGGCGTGGATTCGGCGTTTTGGGTCGTGGAATGGGGTATTTGTGGAGTATTTTGGTGAAGAACGTGGTTTATATAGTGACAGGCAAAATTTTGAAAATCACGGTCTGTCGGGGGGTTCCACGGCCGTAGAAATGTACGGAACCGTGGTTTTAGTGATTTTGCAAAGGCTTTTGGAAATTACGGTCACTGTAGCTGTCACGACCGTGGTTTAGGCCGTGAAACTCTCTGTAATGCTCCAAAGTCCAAGTTTCGTCACTTTTCTTCAACATTATCCTTCCCTTTTTCTTTTCCATCGTTCCTACATCCAAAAACACGAACATACCGGAAGAAATCGAGGCAAAATAAATCGAAAAACGTCTAAACTAAGCTAAACTATGAATCGAAAACAAAAACAAAAATGCAATACCTTGGGTTGCCTCCCAAGAAGCGCTTTGTTTAAGGTCCGTAGCTAGACCAATCTCGCACTTATTCGAGTGCGGTAGGCGCGAACTCTTCAGCTTGGAGTTCCGGCGTATACTTCTTGAGTCGTTGGCCATTCACCTTAAAGCTTCCGCCCGCTTCACCCCATACTTCAGCTGCACCATGGGGGAAAATATGCTTAATTAGAAAAGGTCCAGTCCAACGAGATTTGAGCTTACCTAGAAAGAGACGAAGCCTTGAATTGAAAAGGAGAACTTGATCTCCTTCTTTGAAGTCCTTTGGAATGATATGCTTATCATGCCAACGCTTTGCTCTCTGCTTATAGATCTTGGCGTTTTCATAGGCGTTCAAGCGGAGTTCGTCCAGCTCATTAAGGTCTAGGAGACGTTTCTCTCCCGCTTCCTTCATGCTGAAATTCAACCACTTGATGGCCCAAAACGCTTTATGCTCCAACTCTACCGGCAAGTGACAAGACTTCCCATACACAAGGTTGTATGGTGTGGTTCCTATGGGTGTCTTGTACGCAGTCCGGTATGCCCACAATGCGTCATCAAGCTTCAAAGACCAATCCTTCCTAGTCCTTGAAACCGTCTTCTCTAAGATTCCTTTGATCTCCCTATTTGAGATCTCAACTTGTCCACTTGTTTGTGGATGATAAGGGGTAGCAATCTTGTGAGTAACCCCATACTTAGCTAGAAGAGCTTCAAAGCGCCGGGCAATGAAGTGAGAACCTCCATCACTAATGATAGTCCTTGGCGTCCCAAATCGCGGGAAGATGGTCTTGTTAAAGAACTTAACCACCACCATGGCATCATTGGTGGGAGAGGCAATTGCTTCCACCCATCTAGAAACATAATCTACCACCAATAGTATGTATTGGTTTCCACAAGAGGATGGGAATGGTCCCATAAAATCTACTCCCCAAACATCAAAAATCTCCACCTCTTGGATGTTGTTGAGGGGCATCTCATTCCTCCTAGAGATATTACCTGTTCTTTGACAAGCATTGCAGCAAGAAACAAAAGATTGCACATCTCTAAATAAAGTAGGCCAAAAGAATCCAGATTGCAATACCTTTGCGCTAGTCTTGTTTGAACTAGCGTGTCCTCCACAAGGTAGTGAATGACAATGGCGGATGACACTTTGCATCTCATCTTCCGGCACACATCGCCGAATGATGCCATCCGGACCTCTCTTAAAGAGGAGAGACTCGTTCCAAAAGTATTCCTGGACATCCTTAAAGAACTTCTTTCTTTGTGCGTAGGATAATCCGGGTGGTATCTCCTGACAAACCAAATAGTTAACAAAATCAGCAAACCATGGTTCGTTACCTTTGGAGATCACATCGATGCACTCCTCAATAATGTGTAGGTGTTCGTCTGGGAAGGAGTCGTCGATGGGTAAATGGTCGTCCTCTAGATGTGTTAGGCGACTCAAATGATCCGCAACAGAATTTTCCGAACCCTTCTTGTCGCGGATCTCTAGATCGAATTTTTGTAGGAGAAGAATCCATCTAATTAGCCTTGGCTTCGCATCTTTCTTCGCAAGGAGGTACCGGATCGCAGCATGATCCGTGTAGACAATCACCTTTGCACCTACAAGATAAGAGCGAAACTTGTCAATAGCATAGACAATGGCTAAAAATTCCTTTTCGGTAGTGGTGTAATTGAGCTGCGCTTCATCTAGCGTCTTGCTAGCATAGTATATGGCATGGGTTCGTCCTTCCTTTCGTTGTCCAAGAACAGCTCCTATAGCTACGTCACTAGCATCGCACATAACCTCAAAGGGAAGAGTCCAATCCGGAGGTTGGATAATAGGTGCTGAAATTAGAGCTTGCCGAATTGTGTTAAACGCATCCAAACATTCCTGCGAAAACTCAAAAACTGCATCCTTCATCAATAGATTAGTGAGCGGTTTTGATATTTTAGAGAAGTCTTTAATGAAGCGTCTATAGAATCCAGCATGTCCTAGAAAACTTCTTATCCCTTTCACCGAAGTTGGGGAAGGAAGCTTTTCTATGGTCTCTATCTTAGCCTTATTCACCTCTATCCCTCTACTAGAGATTAGGTGACCTAATACAATTCCTTCCTTAACCATAAATTGACACTTCTCCCAATTAAGAACTAGGTTAGTATCTTCACACCTTTAAACAAGAGAAAGGTTAGAAAGACAATCGTTAAAAGAGGAACCGTATACGGAGAAATCGTCCATGAAGACCTCCATGATTTCCTCTATGTATTCGGAGAAGATGGCCATCATGCACCGTTGAAAGGTGGCTGGGGCGTTGCAAAGCCCGAACGGCATTCTCCTATAAGCGAACGTACCCCACGGGCACGTAAATGTGGTCTTCTCCTGATCATCCGGGTGTATCAGAATCTGAAAGAAACCACTATAACCGTCAAGGTAGCAAAAATGTGAATGTTGTGCTAACCTTTCAAGCATTTGATCAATGAATGGCAATGGGAAGTGATCCTTCCTCGTTATATTGTTAAGCTTGCGGTAGTCTATGCACATCCGCCACCCCGTTACGGTTCGGGTAGGAATGAGTTCGTTGTTTTTGTTGGTGATGACCGTCATTCCTCCCTTCTTCGGAACTACTTGAACCGGACTCACCCACTTACTATCGGAGATAGGATAGATGATACCTATATCAAGAAGTTTAAGAATTTCCTTCTTGACAACCTCCTTCATAGTCGGATTCAACCACCTTTGAGGTTGTCTTGAAGTTCTAAAGTCTTCCTCCATTAATATCTTATGCATGCATAGGGAGGGTTTGATTCCTACTAAGTCCTCAATAGTGTAGCCTAAAGCTTTCCTATGTTTCCTTAGATGTGTAGGAAGTTGTTTCAATTCCATTGCTTTCGGAGCTTCCAATGGTTTTTGTGGAGCTTCCGATGTTTCCTTAGAAGTGTCTAAGGAAGTAGAATGTGTGGGAGAAGAATCGAAAGAAATTGAAGAAGTGTCTCGATCACCCCTTTCCACGCCCAAAATTACGGTTTCCCTTTGTCTTCCACGGCCGTGGTTTAGGGCGTGGAAGGTGGTTACGGTTGCTCTGCCTTCTCCACGACCGTGTAACCCTCTGGAGTGAGCCACGCTTTGGGTTGTGAGATCCACGGCCGTGGAATATAGTGTATGGCCGTGGATTCTCACGTTTTCTGCCTCGTCGTGGAGCTTCTCGAATTCCACTTCACCATCTCTTCTTGTGCTTCTAAGGCTTCAATTGCCTCATTGCACTCCTCTTCTTCCTCTACATTCATTAGACTCATAGTGATAACCTTTTGCAAAGGATCTTTGAAGAGAATAGCACTTACCTCCTCTCTAGACAACCCTTCTTCATCATGGATATTGAATATATCCTCATCAAAGATTGGCTCCTTCACTAGAGTGGAAAGAACAAACTCTACCTTCTCTTCTCCTATATCAAAGGCGAGTCTAGCATTCTTGCAATCGACTATGCAGCCGGAAGTTGCAAGAAATGGTCTTCCGAGTATGATCGGGACCAGACTATCTGCAGGAATGTCAAGCACAATAAAGTCAATGGGAACAAAGAATTTACCTAGCTTGACCGGGACGTCTTCTACAATACCGACGGGGCGAGTGATGGATCGATCCGCCATGTATAACGTCATCTTCACCGGTTTAGGGTCGCCTAAACCAATCTTCCTACACAATGCAAGTGGTATGATGCTCACACTTGCTCCTAAGTCACATAGCACATCGTATGTGACATCTCCCACTCCTATGGGAATGCAAAACGACCCCGGATCCTTTAGCTTGGGGGGCATTTTGGCTTTCATGGTCTTGATGAGATCCGAAGAGTCCGAACTCATCTTAACCTCACCGAATTCTAGCTTCCTCTTGTTGGAGAGGAGCTCCTTCAAGAACTTGCCATAAGCCGGCATACCTACAATAGCATCAATAAAGGGTATGTTAATATGCAGCTTGCTCATGAGTTCTATAAACTTACCAAACTGTTTGTCTAGGCGTGCTCTCGCTCTAGATTGAGGGAATGGTAGGGAGGTTTGTAAGCCGGAGGAGGAACGTAGACATCTTCCTTCTCCTTCCCCTTCTCTTTGTCTTTCTCTACGGGGACTTCAACAAACTTAGGCTGCGGATCGGTGGTAGTCACTCCGCTCCTAGTTGTGATTGCCATCACCCTTCCCTTAGGGTTGTCCTCCGTCTTTCCTGGAAGTTTCCCTTGATTTCTAGGAACTTCCTCCGCATGGCTGAACATTTGGTTTTCCAAAACCTTTTGGGCTTTATCAACCTTAGAAATTTGATCATCAACCTTAATGATGCGGTTCTCCAATCCTTGAAGCTTTCCCAAAATCGTTTCCAACATGGGATCGGGCTTCTCCTTCCCCGAAGTGTTTCCTCCATTAGATGTTTGCCCCTGGCTTTTCAAAGGAGTAGAGGAAGAGGAGGGTGGAGTTAGTGAATTCGAATTGGAAGGATAAGAGTTACCGGAGTTTTGTTGATTGGAGCGCCAATTGTTGTTGTTTGAACCCCTATTGTTGTTCCAATTGTTGTTCCGGTTGTTGTTGTTGCCATTCCAATTATTCCGGTTATTGTTGTTGTTGTTGCGGTTTGTGTTCTCACCGCCATTGTTGTTGTTGCCCAAATAGCCAACATCCTTGCCTTGTTGCTTTGGGAAGTTGGTCTTGATGGCCTCCTTCAACTCTTTGATCTCATTGTTGAGGGAGAAAATCTGATTTTGAGCTTCGTGTGTGAGCTTTGCTCCTTGCTCCACACGATTTCCCTCCACTTTCCGGTGGGAATACTTCTCTATGACTCTTGCCTGCTGCTCAATGAAGTCCCAAGCGTCATCTTCCCTCGTGTCCATGAATGTTCCACATGAGAGGGATTGGAGCTTGAATTGTGTCTCCACATCCAGCCCCTTATAGTAAATCTCCAGCAATGCAAGCTTGGATATGCCATGATGAGGGCAATCCAATAACAAGTCCTGAAACCTTTCCCATGATTGAAACAAGCTTTCGTTAGACCTCATGGAAAATGCATTGATCTTACCTCTAAGTTCCGCCGTTTTGGATGGCGGAAAGAATTTGGTGAGGAACTCCGTGGAAAGGTCTTCCCACGTGTCTAGTTTCCCACTAGGAAGAGCTTGGTACCAAGACAACGCTTTCCCCTTCAAGGAGAAGAAGAAAGGCTTGAGCTTATAGTTGTTGGTAGTAGCGTTCTTCGGCCTCATTGTCTCCATCATACACTCAAAGTTTTGCAAGTGTTGGTGTGGAGATTCAACGCTTTTCCCGCCAAATTGATTTTGGCGAACAAGAGTAATAACTTGAGGGTTGAAGCTAAACCCTTGTACGTCATCAGCATCAAAATTCACGCCCAAACGGCGCGGTTGTTGTGTTGGATCCATCCTTTGGCCAAGAGTTCTTGGCTCATCATCTACACGTTCGATCCTTGCATTCCTAGGTGGAACACGACGATTAGCAGCTCCCCGTGGATGGAAAGGATTCACATTGATCGTAGGATCAATTTCCTCTAGCGGTGGCATGGAAGAATCACTATCATCAGCGGATGAATGACTTCTTCTTCTTGATCTTGATGCCCTCCTTGAGGATTTCTTGCTCTCCTTATTCTTAAGGTTGCTTATTTCTATCCTCATCTGGAACATCATATCCTTTAGATCGTTAACTTGAGATTGATGACGATCCATTTCATCCCGGCGAATATTCTCATTTCATTGGAGTTGAGCTTCTTTCTCCGCTAACTCTGCTTGAAGATCACGTTCGTGTTCTTCAACCATCTTCTTTTCCTTACGCTTTTGCCTTAAAGTCCTCTCAAGCTCTTGATCAAGAGGTAAGAGGTCTTCGGTGTTCCTAGACCTGCGCATGCACTCAAAAAGATATCAAATAACGAGAGCAAGCTCCCAAGCTTGACAACCGGCTACCGAATTCAGCCTAGACCAAATCCCCGGCAACGGCGCCAAAAACTTGTTCGCCACTTAGCGTGCGTGCAAATAAGCTTTAAATTTATAAAATTAGAATCAAGAAAGCGAACCCGCAGTGTACGGATCGATATAGTTAAGCAAGAATTCCAGAGTATCGAACACAGGGATTTGGGGGGAACAAATTCAATTGCAGATTGTCAAGCAAGTAAATGTAAGAGCTTTGCAAATTATTGGGAAAACAACAATCCTAAAGATCCAAGTATCCAGCTGTGGCTATCGATTCAAGATATACTAATGATATAAGGACAGAGTTAAGATATGCAAAGGTATGCTAATGTAAGGTAATCGTACGGTGAAGTTCCAAAAACCTTATATGACCCACCTACAAGGCACTCTCTATAAAGGTTGTTGAGGCTTCAGTATAGAAAGGTTCTAAAGATGAGAATTAATGTCAAATACCCAAACTTGTAATCCAAGGATCAAGACTAACTAAACCGATTACGGTTGTGACACTCACAATCGAGGTAGAGGTTGTTGAGGCTTCACTACCACTTAGAAAAGGCAAGCCAAGACTAAGTTAAAGCAAATCTTTAACTTTAGATTAAAGTAAAAGCAAGCTCGTAGACTTAAGGAAAATCACGGTTAGTTCTTGAGGTTCCACGGCCGTGGACTCAAGAACAGGCCGTAATTTAGGGTTCGTCGGCAATTCTCTCTAACTCTCAGGGTCCAATCTGTTTACGAACGATCTATCATCATCTAAGCCACAACTATCAACCCTTCACCTTAGAAATTTTAAGGGTTTTTAGCCAACAATAGTCATAACGATATCAAATTCAAGGTTTAAAAGATTGAAAGATGAAAACTTCCGAAAACCCTCAATAAACTTCAAATCAATCTCAATGTCACAATCAAGAACATATATCGTCACTAGATTCGGAATAGACAAACAAACACAATCTTAGATAAGAAGGAAGAACGGGATGTCAATCCGTCTTCTAAATCAAACCTAAACAAGAAGGGGAATCTTCTTGCGAACAATCTTCCGAATCTTCGATCTTCCGTCAATCCGGAAATCTCAATCGCAATCTCCACCAAAATGCGAGATTAGGGCAACTCCAAGGATGAGCGCAAAGTCCGTCTTTTGCAAAAGTCGCGAAAGTCACTAAATCGCCGTGTGGGTGAAAGTGCGTCCCAGCAAAGGTGTAAGCACACGTCTCAAGCGAGGTGACGGAATCTCTCTTCGTCTGTCCTTTTATAGTGTATGATGAAGTAGCGGCCCGGCCCAATCTTTTAAAAGATCGTGGCTTAAAGTGTGGCGAAAAAGATCGCCAAGATCACGGTCATGGAAGGTTCCACGACCGTAATTTAGAGCGTGGAAATCAACACGGTTTGAACCATCTTCTGCACGGCCGTAGAAGTTGCTGGAATGAACCACGCTTCCTTAGCCATGGTTCCACGGCCGTGGAACTGAACGTGGAAAGTAGTACGGCCGTATTTTAGAGCGTGGTTTAGGGCAAGAACGTGATTCTTCCCTAGCTTCGTGCATTCCTCAAGTTGACACTCCTTTTGCTCCTAAGAATGCCCTCAATCCATGGACATTGCTCAACAATTCCATCCTTGCTCGATTCCGTTCGGAAATAGCTCTTAATCACCTATAATCAACATAAAGCTTGTGTAGATCTCTATATCGACATTATAGACAAACTAGCTCACAAATGCATCAATGCTCAATCAATGACTATCAATATGAATCAAATACGCTTAGAAAACGTGCCTAAAATATCACAATATTTCATGCTAACACCTACTGGACTGATCGCGAGAGCACCTCCAAGTTTCCCCATTTTGAACTGGACAAGTGGTAACCGCCCGATTATAATGCACTTGGGTCAATTAAGGCATAACAAAGGTGAATCCTATTCCGGTTATCAGTTGTAACAAGATAAACGACACAAACAAGCCAATACAATCAAACCAATACGCGGAATAAAGCTAAGTAAGTCCAAGGGACTTACCTCACTCAAAGGTAATCTCAAAACTGAGCAAACACTCAGGAAAGCCTCGGGAAAGGTACACAAGGAAGCCTGTTCACACAAGCATCACGAATCAAGAACCGAAACGAATGCTAGAAGTCTATAAGTTCTAGTCTCCATGATCTCTAAGAGATCTACACAAGCTAAGGTCTCAACCTTAGTCTTACAGAACACTCAGGAATCAAGGAATAACCAGAAAGAACAAGGAAAGGAACGAGGAAGGCAAGGAAGGAAGCAACTACAAGAACGAGAGTTACTATAGAAGAAACCGCGGGGGAAGTTGGACAGGCACAAAGGCAGGAATCCGCGGGAGCGACACAATAGAGGCGCGTGGGCGGTTTCTGCAATAGAAACTCCGACTTCTCCTTCGATAGCAAGGAAATTCACCAAAGGCAAAAGCTTGCCTTTCTCAATACAGAACCACGTCACAACTCAACCAAGGAAGCATGTGAACATCAAAGGATCATCAAAGGAACGCTCCACAAGAATCAAGGATTTAACTTGATTCTTGGAGAAGAAGAAAAGAGGAAACAAAGAGAGAAACGAAGCAGAAGCGAAACAAGGTGCAACAACATATGAACGTGATGAAGAACAAGGGGGGGGGAGAACTTACACGTTCAACAAGATCTCAGGAAGCAAGGCTGCAACGCTCTACGGGTTGAAGAAGATGTAAGCAAGAAACGAGAAAAAGAAGAAAAGACGGGATTATATAATAAAGGAAGAAAAGATAAAAGGAAGGACGTTTAGGGTTAGGAAAAAGATAAGGAAACCGGCCCATAGATAGAAGATTAGATATTCTATCTATGGAAGGAAGATTAAACGAACGAAAAAAGATCATGCGCGATCTGCAGCAAATCCGTAGGGACGGATTGCCTCAGCCATAGGGGTGGCCGGCAGCAGGGGCGGCCCCTTGTCACCGCGGGGGCAGTGACAAACATCAAGGCCGCTGGGGCAGTGAAGGTCAAAACTGGGATCTTACAGTCATCGCCCATTATCATACACTTGGGCCAAATATCAATATATAAAGTCGTCCTATGTCCGGTTTAGTTGTTACAACATAAACAATAAACACACACCAACATAACAATAAATACATACCATCAAACACACATAGATGCTAATACATGGAATATGAGCTAAGTAAGTCCGGAGACTTACCTCGTCCCAAATGCTAACTCACAAAACGCTCTTGCTTCCCTTGGGAAGAAGCATACAACCTGCTCATAACAAGATATCTATAAAAACCTGCTCACCTCAAGAAGTTTAGGACTTTTAAACAAATGATCTACGCAAGATCATTTGACTCTCATTATAGGACCACATCCTAGAATCTATCATACTCACATCTCACTTAACGTATGAGAAGATTTCTCACAACCTACTAACTCTCATATGATCATACTCAACAGCCAAGAACAACGTAAAAGCCTATGAGGTCCAACATGCTCATCACAATCGCCTAAGGTCCCAAAAGCCACTATATGGCATTCACTCTAAGTTATGCTAGATCCAACATAGCATGATACTACTAAATATAACTAAATCGAGCAAGATCATAAGCTCAGGGGAGAGGGTACTCACGTGATGTCAAAAGACGGAAGACGATCTATGGATGTCGATATGGATTTGATGGCCTTTATCGAGGCGCTTCCGAATCTAGCACCAAACTAATCAAATTTAGCATAACGCTAAATTTGGACATACTACATAGTATATATAAACTATAGGAATAACCCCCGTGATTCAAATCCGAGTTTAAAATGTACAAATACATTTTTAAGGAAAAGGTAAGCAATATCATAAACTTGGGTCATATTTTAAAAATATAAATAAGGGCCCTAATTTGTAATTAAGCATGCAGGGGCGTAACATTAAATTATCAAAACTATGGGCCATAAATGCAAAATATAAATATGGGTTCTCTTTTGTAATTATCCCAAATTTCATATAAAAAGATAGAAGGCTTTTCCTGAGAAGAAGAACGCAAGGCTGGCGGCTGGGACGCGTTGGAGCTCCGGTAGGCTGGGTGAGGCAGACTCCTCTTTGGTGGTGTTCCTGGCGGCACAACGTGGAGGCAGTGATTCCGGCGATAGTTGCTCCAATCTGGCGGTTGCAAAGAAGAGGCAAAGGGAAGGAAGAACAGGGGCGGCAGTGCTGCACAAGCCAGGGCGAGGCAAGCTCCTATCCGGTGGCGGCCGAAACTCCTAGGTCTCCGGTCGGTGGCGACCACCAGTGGAAAAGGAAGAGGGTAATCGGCTCTCCCTGGCGGCGAGACAACAGTGGAGTTGCAAAGGCGAGGAAAGGCGGCAACCCGGTGGTGTTCCTCTCTAGTGGCTGTAGACGGTGAAATGTTGGCTCCCATCTCCGGTGAGGACAGAGGAAGCTCGAAAGGTGGCCGGAAGTAGGATCCAAGCGGCAACAATGAGAGTAGTTGTCAGATGCGGCGCGCAAGGAGGAGAGGTGGTGGAGCGCGCTTGCTCTTGCGGTCTGAGATAGGAATAGAGGGAGAGAATCAGAGGGAGAAGATGTGCGGGTGAGAGAGAGAGGGTAACGTGAGAGAGAGAGATTACGTGAGAGATGGCAAGGAACAGAGAAGGAGGCAGAAGAATCGAGGGGTCGGGGTGCAGAAGCTGCTCATCAGCCAACAAGGAGGGAAAAAGAGATAAAAAAAGGAAAGGAAAAGAAATTGAAGGTGAAAAAGATATAATAAAAGAGTAGACTCGTTTTCAAATGTGAACGGGATTTACGAATCGGAGCAACCTTCCGAATTTTTCCGAAAATAAACCAAAAATATAAATATGCTCAAGAAAGCCAATTTATGTTGTAAAATATTTTTTAAAAAAATATAAAAAGAAACTTAAGCTATAAAAATTTCGATAAAGCCAGAAAAATAAATATAAAAAACACACTCAATAAACGGGGCGTTACATCTTGAGGGGCTGCAGCGGCCCAACTTGGGTGTAGGGGGCTGATACGTGAGCGGAAGCAAGAAGGAAAAAATGGAGTTGATGGCCTTATCTAATGGGCCCGGATGACCTTGTCTAATGGCCATCTTCTCTAAGTGTTGTAAGAAAGGGTAGGCTAAAAGGTTTATTTTATGTGAGTAAAATTCTCATAAAAAATGATAATCATGATATTAAATATAAACTAAAAAGATCAAGTTGGTCGAAATTCGTTTCGACTTGCAAATAAATATCCGGGTATTACAGTTGTCAAATGGGCATCCCTAATATCTTGACGGAGTGGAGACATGGGTGATGGTGCGAGTGACGAGTGACCTAGTAGCTTTGACGATGGCTTTGGCACGCAAACGGGTGAGTGGTACATCCAGCAAACCCGTAAAACCTCGTCTTCCTCCTCTACAGACATGGTAGTCAAGGGTGCATCAATACGGCTTCTAAGCCGTTTCACTTAGCCGTTTCGCTTCTTTTGTTGCTTAAAATCATAGATCTTCACTTCATTGAAGGGACTTCACGCTACAGTTCCTCAGTCATGTAAGGTCGTCTCTTCAGCTTTGACTTCAGGGAGGATGCATTTCTGGCACAATTAATGTTGTAAATAAATGAAACACAAAAAGCCAAGTTATATACCAAAATACGGAAAGTGAACACTTTCCATACAAATAGTGATGTATGAGAGAGAAAAAGTGGTATGAAATGCATGATTCTAAGGCCTAAAAAGTGTTAAATTTGATATTCATCACAAGTAAACACACTAAGAAATAAATAGAACAAAGAATCATTCTGACACAACTTTCGATGATCATTGGGCTACCATAAAATATAATTAAAGACATAAGCAAAGGATAAAGAAAATTATAAACATAATAGAATTATCAATGCAAGTCGGTCTCTCTAGACCCTAAAATAATGAGAACTCAATAAGACATACTTATAAAACCTCTTCCTTTGTTTAAGACGAAACAAGAAAAGTCGGGCAAGCCCACAAGCAAATCGGCCGACTTCATTGGACCGATCTGATGATCTTCTATAGAGTTGGTGGATCTGATCGGTCTTGTCTTCTCTTACGCTTACAATTAGGGCTTTGGTAATTGAACGTAGAAACGGGATAAAGAAACTAAAGAATGAAAAGCCTTATATTATAAAGATGATGTCTAATCTAATCCTTCTAGGATTGAAGTGAAATCCTACTAAACCTTATCTCTAACGTAAAAAGTTAAGTGTTTAAACGGATGGGCTAAAATCTTAAATAGCAGCCCAAAATAAATGGGAAAAATGGAAAGAAAGATAAGATATATCGTCCAAGACAAACACGGGAAGAGAACAAATCGGCCAACTTCCAAGGCCACATCATCCGGCCACTCTTGTAACTGGTCGATTTGAAGCATATAGCATCGTCTTGCAGAATAGGTCAAATGCTCGGAAACTAGGGCTTATCGGTCCATATGTAAGGATAAATCGGCCACTATGTGTTTTCTTCCTTGAGCGGTCTTTGTTTCTTTACTCTCGAAACCTTATCGTTTCATTCCCGACGTCGACTTCCTTGATCAATTGATGATCCTTATTGTATAGCAAACGTTCTTCTGAAAATAAACTCCATTTAAGCTCTAGGATGGACTAGAATGTGTGCATTATCATAAGCGCACGAATAGATATCCAAATCACAAAAATGAAGGAAATCTACCAATATGCAATGCAAAACTACACTAAATACTCAAGAGATGGATAAAAATGATGGTAGAAAAAGACATTAAAATGGATGTTATCATGGTGGTTAGCATCTTATCTAGATATTAGAAGTCAAATTGTAACCAAGTGGGTCTTTGTAACGCCCCGTTGATTGGGAGCGTTTTCGATATTCTTTTCGACGATTACCGATACTTTTTTAATACCTTAAGTATGTTATACGAGTATTTTAAGTCGTGAATGTTATTTTACGAGTATATGTTATATTAATATGTTAACTGGTATTGTTATTATTATATAAAATCTCTGTTACGCTCAGGATGTGTGTGTGAATCGCAATAAGCTTTAAACTTATACTCGTTATGTTTATCCTAACTCCTAGCGAACCCGCAGTGTACGGGACGTTTGTAGTAGGGATAGTATTCCGAGGTCGAACACAAAGACTAAGGTGAAATCGAGTCAAACAATGGTCATAGATAGTGTGGATCTAATCAAAGAAAAGGTCAAGGAACAAAGAAATGAAAATCTCGATATTTTTGGTTGGTTTTTGTGGTGATCAAACAAGGATCACAAATCAAGCAAGACAATAAAACAATCTAACAACTCAACTAGCAAACAAACAAGTAACTCAAAACACAAGTATATAATCAAGAGAGAAAAGTGGATTCCAGAGGTCAAGATTTCCGGTTATGGCATTGGACTCAATGTTCTAAGGATTCTAAGGACAAGCTGCGGTGTTGGGGAAAGAGTGTTTCACTAATGGAAGTAATTACCGGGTAGGTCTCTCACTTCACTAGTCCCGCATCGAACTCCTACTACCGGGTAGGTCTCAAGGGGTTAAAGTAGGGAATTCTTCACAAACCGGATACTACTTAAGGGGTAACCCTCTCCTTACCGGGTAAGTCTCGGAATAGGGAAGTCTCAAGCAATAATCCTAGCACACTCGATCCAATAGCGGCTTATGCGGCTCACTACCACCTAGTATTCATCATCTTAGGTATCTAAGGTCGGAAATCATCGGGTAGATCTCTTCCCTCACTTAGATTGATAGCATTAGGTGATCCTAAGCTAAATTAGGCTTAATAAACACTAGGATTTAAACAACTTAGCACCCTAACATACAGATTCATCAATTAAAGACCAACAGAGAAGAAAATCGGATGGATCATGGGAAAATCGGCCGATTTACCTGATGAACAGACCGATTTTTCCTTATGTTGTGAGTTTCATGCATACAAATCATCCTAAACTAACATATAAGCCCATCCTATCATCACCCAATCCATAACCATCAATCCATCACTCCAGAATCACAATAAACTAGCCAATAATATGCATATCAAGATCCAAAATCATCATACAAGCATACATGGTTCTCATAGATGAATAATGAAAGGTAAGCAAGTAAAATCAATAAATCTCAGCTAAATCCAAGTTGTAGCAAGACTTACAAACTCTTAAATGAAGATCCAAAACGTTCCTAACAATCCTTGCAATAGTTCTTCAATCCAAGACTCCAAAAATAACTCAAAATCACTCAAAACCTCACTATCACTCTTAGAATGGTGTTCTTCTTCTTCCTTCAATTTGAGAGAGTTTTTCTTCTCCTCTCAAATCTTGCCTCCAATGGATGAGCTGTGAATGAGAATGTGGGAGAGGAGAGATGCTCAACAACAGCTTGCAGGACCACTTATATTCTCCACCAAGAGCAAGGCCGGATCAAGAGATCGTGGGACACGTGGCTTAAGCTGTCAAAGGCAGGAAAATCGACCCAGAGGAATAAATCGGCCGATTTTCCTGGCAGTTGGTCCGATTTTCTTCAGCAGAAGCATGCTATGATCGTCTAGCCATGAGTTGCTCCATTGCTTGCACCAATAGTGGTCTTTGTGTCCCTTGTTGCTCCAATTATGCTTCTCCAAAGCTTTGGATGTGTACCACCATGAGGCTTGGCCCTCGAATGTATCGGTTAATGTCTAAAAGACCCCCGAAATACCTACAAAGCAATGTACAAGTCCGTGTAGACGTCTATCTTGACAAATTACGTGAATTGAATGCAAACGTCGTGAACTAGTGCTAAACCATGCATGAATGAGTGAGAAATCTATCTAAATGATTACCTAAACCTAAGTCATAAATCGTGTTATCAAAAATACCCCATACTTAAGGTTTGCTCGTCCCCGAGCAAATTCCCAACTATAGACTAAGAGATGACATGATTTATGTATGCAGAAAATTGGCAAGATCTTTTTGGGTTTGTGCTTCTAATATTGGATCACCTTCATAGTCATGTTTCATGCGAATAGACAAGCAATTATGTATCAAATAAATGAAAGCATGGAAAGACAATTGCACTTAACTTGATAGCATGCAATGAAATGTAAAGGTGAAGAAGTCAAGATGATCATGAGTATATCCAATCTAAATCGCTTAGCCTTACACACATGCAAGTGGGTCAAAAGGACTTGTAAAATAGAAGGCCAAGAAACGTTGTGATTAGGTGGGAGTTTTCTAGTCTATGTGATGCTAATCCGGGAAAGGAACTAAACAACCACAACTTCACATTTCTTATCAACTTCCCTCAAGTGTATATTTTTCTTCATTTTATTTTCTTTCTTTTCTTTTATTTTTTAGACAATGACATTGGTGTACAAAAGCCGAAACCTTGGTGATTAGCCATCCTCGGGCTTTTTCTATTTTTCGAGGTGCATCCACACCGGGCACACATACCAAAGCTCGTTAGGACTATTGGTTTATTTGACTTTGGCAAGGCACCAACACCCGATTATGTGAAGTGTACCGAGTTACTTGTCATTTAAGCCAACGTCCCCAAACCTATATTTTTGGCTACACTTTCGCAACAATTTCAGCACTTCATTCATGACATTCCTTTCATCAACAACTTCACCCCACACTTGCTTTTCGCACACATCAACACACTAGCATGCTCCTATTCCCGGATGGGTCAAAAGAGGTCAAATTTATCTCAATTGAGGTGCTCAAGCAACATGATCAAGATGAGAAGTAGAGAAAAAATGAATTGCCTTAATCACTCCTAATTGATGTGCAAGAACTAGCATGCAATTTCGACCTTCAATACTCAATCCATTCTAGGCAAACATCATGATCACAAATCATTCATGGGATTCAAGAGAAGTACTTCAAGTCCACATATACATTCATCAAATTAACACATAAGGCCATCCATAGCCAATCCACAAGACAAGATTCATCATTAGGGTCATATCCAAGCCTTAGAAGCACTAAAAAATTTTAAAATTTTCTGAATTTTTTGGATTTTTCGAAATATGTATGTACAATGCAAGACATAATGAAACATGTGACAATATTAACTATCCTAGATGCTAATCATGCAAGTGATCATGAAAACCCCACCCCATACTTAGAAACACATTGTCCCCAATGTGGAAACTAAATAAAGAAGTGAAAGAGAGTCCTCACAATGTAAAATTGGTGATGCTTTGGTATTTCGGTTCAGATTGGATGATGATGGTGGATGATTGATCAAGGATGGTAGAGAGCTCTTGATGTTCATTAATGGCGTCGGAACCCGCGCTTGGCACCACAAGCCGTCCAAGTTCCACGTCTGCTCCACCCATGCTTGATTGGAGATCATCACTTTCCTTTACAGAGGAAAAATCGGACCATCTGCCCAGGAAAATCGGCCGATCTGCTGAAGAACAGGCCGATTTTTCTGGGTGATTTCCCCCTCGTCCATGTGCTTGGATCTTGTACCTTCAACAGTTCCATGAGGTTTTCACATGACCTCAAAATTCTCATCACACTCGACAATCAACAAGATCTAGCACTCAAAAACACAAAAGAAAAACAAAGCACACCAAGAGTAAGATCAAACAAAAGCAAGAAAAAGAAAGGGAAAAACATGTACCAATGGGTTGCCTCCCATTAAGCGCTTCTTTAAGGTCATTAGCTTGACCAAATTCGGGAGTGTGTCACTCAAAGTGAAGTGGGGCAATCACTTCTACCGGGGCTTCCGGGATGTACTTCTTCAAACGGTGCCCGTTCACTTTGAAGTTACCACAATGATCTCCTCCTATCTCTACCGCTCCATGAGGAAAGACTTTCTTTACAACATAGGGGCCTGTCCATCTTGATTTGAGCTTTCCGGGGAAGAGCCGCAGCCTCGAGTTGAAGAGAAGCACCAAGTCACCTTCACTCAACTCCTTCGGGATGAGGCGCTTGTCATGCCACCTTTTGGTCCTCTCCTTGTAGATCCGGGCATTCTCATAAGCATCCAACCGGATCTCTTCAAGAGCGTTTATGTCAAGCAACCTCTTCTCTCCTGCCTCCTTGAGGTCGAAATTTAGCCACTTAATAGCCCAATAAGCTCTATGCTCCATCTCTACCGGGAGGTGGCAAGACTTGCCATAGACCAACTTGTAAGAAGTGGTGCCAATTGGTGTCTTGAAAGCGGTCCTATATGCCCACAAAGCATCATCAAGCTTCATAGCCCAATCCTTTCTTGTCCTAGAGACCGTCTTCTCAAGAATTCCCTTTATCTCCCGGTTGGAGATCTCCACTTGGCCACTAGGTTGAGGATGGTAAGGTGTTGCCACCTTATGAGTCACCCCATACTTAGCCAAAAGTGCCCCAAAGTTCCTATTGGTGAAGTGCTTCCCTTCATCACTTATGATCACCCTTGGTGTTCCAAACCTAGGGAAGATCACTCGGTTGAAGAATCGCACCACGACCTTGGCGTCATTTGTAGGAGAGGCGATTGCCTCCACCCATCTTGAGACATAATCTACCGCCAATAGGATGTAGAGGTTGCCACATGAAGAAGGGAATGGTCCCATGAAGTCCACACCCCACACATCAAATATCTCCACCTCTTGTATGTTGTTCAAGGGCATCTCGTTCCTCCTTGAGATGTTGCCCGTCCTTTGGCAAGCATCACAAGCTACTACAAAGCTTTGCACATCCTTGAACAAATTTGGCCAAAAGAAGCCCGATTGTAACACTTTAGCACATGTCTTGTGTGAGCTAGCGTGCCCTCCACATGGCAAGGAATGACAATGGCGGATCACACTCTCCACCTCATCCTCCGGTATGCATTTTCTAAACATTCCATCCGGCCCTCTCTTGAACAAAAGTGGTTCACTCCAATAGTAATGCCTCACATCCTTGAAGAACTTCTTCCTTTGGGCATATGTCAAACCGGGAGGCACTTCCTCACACACTAAGTAGTTCACAATGTCGGCAAACCATGGCTCGCTTCCTCTAGACACTTGGAATAAGCATTCCTCTACCATTTGCAATTGCTCATCCCGGAACGAGTCATCAATCGGGATGTCATCTCTTTCAAGCTCCAATGGTGGGAGTCTAGTAAGGTGATCCGCCACGGAGTTCTCGGATCCCTTCTTGTCCCGGATTTCCAAATCAAACTCTTGAAGAAGAAGGATCCACCGAATCAACCTAGGTTTGGCATCCTTCTTTGTAAGGAGGTAACGGATCGCAGCATGATCCGTATAAACAATGACCTTTGCTCCAACAAGGTATGACCGAAACATCTCAAAAAGCATACACCACCGCTAGCAACTCCTTCTCGGTTGTGGCATAATTGAGTTGGGCATCATCTAGCGTCTTGCTAGCATAATAAATGGCATGAGTGCGCCCATCTTTCCTTTGCCCCAAAACAGCCCCAACGGCTACATCGCTTGCATCACACATGATCTCAAACGGTAAACTCCAATCCGGAGGTTGCATTATAGGTGCGGAGATCAAGGCGTTCTTCAACCTACAAAAAGCCTCAAGGTAATCTTTGGAGAAAACAATTCAACATCCTTCATTAGTAGGTTAGTAAGGGGCTTAGAAATTTTAGAGAAGTCTTGAATAAACCTCCGGTAAAAACCGGCATGCCCTAAGAAACTCCTTACCCCTTTCACCGAGGTAGGTGGTGGCAACTTCTCTATCGTCTCAATCTTGGCCCTATCAACTTCAATGCCACGGTTAGACACCAAGTGTCCTAACACAATACCTTCACTTACCATGAAGTGGCATTTTTCCCAATTCAAGACAAGATTTGTCTCCTCACATCTTTGCAATACTAATGACAAGTTAGCCAAGCAATTATCAAAGGAAGAACCATAAACAGAGAAATCATCCATGAACACTTCCATGATATTTTCAATGTATTCCGAAAAGATAGCCATCATACACCTTTGGAAGGTGGCGGGTGCATTACACAACCCGAATGGCATTCTCCTATATGCAAAAGTTCCCCATGGACATGTAAAGGTGGTTTTCTCTTGGTCATCGGGGTGGATAGGGATTTGGAAGAATCCACTATAGCCATCTAAGTAGCAAAAATGAGAATGTTGAGCTAACCTTTCTAGCATTTGGTCAATAAAAGGGAGAGGGAAGTGATCTTTCCTAGAGGCCATGTTCAACTTCCTATAATCAATGCACATTCTCCACCCCGTAACCGTCCTAGTCGGGATTAGTTCATTGTTCTCATTGGTCACTACGGTCATTCCACCCTTCTTAGGAACTACATGAACGGGACTAACCCACTTACTATCCGAGATAGGGTAGATAATTCCCGCATCTAGCAACTTAATGATTTCCTTTTTGACTACCTCTTTCATTATGGGATTCAATCTCCTTTGATGTTCAATAGAGGGTTTATGGTTATCTTCCATCAATATCTTATGCATGCACAAAGAAGGTTTTATGCCAACCAAGTCATCAATAGTATAGCCAATGGCTTTCCTATGCAATCTTAGTTCATGCAACAACTTAGCAAGTTCATCATCAGTCAAGCATGCATTAACAATCACCGGATATGTTGAATTATCACCAAGAAAAGCATACTTCAAATGAGAGGGGAGGGGTTTAAGATCAAGTTGAGGAGGACCTTTTTCGGTTGGAGACGATCCATACAATGTAGGTTGAGATGATTGCAAAGCCATGGAAGCCTCCTTGAAGTCCCTTGATGATTGCTCATAATCAAGTGGTTGGTGCTGAAAAGACTCAGGAAAATCGACCTAGGAGGAAAAATCGGCCGATTTTCCTGAGGGTGGGTCGATCTGAGTTTCTGTTTTTGCAGAACTGGATGAAATTTCAGCACAAGGCCAAAAATCGGCCGATTTGGTCCAGTCAGGCCGATTTTTCTGCCTGTTTCTCTCTTCTTTTAGCACTTCAAATCCAATACTTGGTAGCTCGTCCAATGCATTCAAGGCTTTGATTACTTCATTGCTACTCTCCTCAACTCCTTCCTCCATCAAGCTTGAGCTAAGAACCCTCTCAAGTGGATCCTTGAGCAAGATTGAGCTCACAACCTCTCTAGACTCCTCTTCCTCTACTATGCTGAATACATCTTCATCAAGGGTTGGCCCTTTCATCATTGTGGACAGCTTGAACTTGATGTTCTCTTCTCCAATGTTGAAGGAGAGGGTCCCATTCTTGCAATCTACTAGACATCCGGAAGTAGCTAGGAAAGGTCTCCCCAAGATGATAGGAACCGGATAGTCCGCCGGGATGTCCAAAACAACGAAGTCTATGGGCACATAGAACTTTCCTAGTTGCACCGGAATGTCTTCCAAGATTCCAACCGGATGAGTGATTGAGCGGTCCGCCATGTAAAGGGTCATCTTGACCGGCTTTGGCTCTCCTAGCCCAACCTTGTTGCAAAGTGCAAGCGGAATTATGCTTACACTTGCCCCAAGATCACATAGGGCGTCGTACTTCACTTCTCCTACTCCGATTGGCACACAAAAGGATCCCGGATCCCTTAGCTTAGGAGGCATCTCCTCCTTCATCGTTTAAATCAACTCCGAGGATCTCTTTGTCATCCTTATCTCCCCATACTCCTCCAACTTCCTTTTGTTGGAGAGTATTTCCTTCAAGAATATGCCATATGCCGGCATACCTAAGATAGCATCCATGAACGGAATGTTAATATGCAATTTAGACATAAGTTCAAGGAATTTACCAAAGTGATTGTCCAAGCGAGCTCTTGCTCGTGATTGTGGGAACGGTAGTGGTGGCTTGTATGGAGGCGGTGCCACATATGTTGGCTCAACATCCTTGCTCTTGCCTCCATCTCCTTGCAAAGTCTCTTCCTCTATCACCACTTGTTTCCCCTTAGCATTGTCCTTGGGCAAAGGATCTTTCATACTCAACCCGCTCCTCGTTGTAATGGCCAACACTTGGCCTCTTGGGTTGTCTTCGGTCCTTCCGGGAAGCTTTCCCGGATCTCTATAGGCTTCACCCGCCTTTTGGAACACTTGTGCTTCCAACACCTTTTGAGCCTTAGAAATGGAAGTCACCGTGCTCTCAAGAGCACTCAACCTTCCAAGCAATTGCTCAAACATCATTTCGGTTCTATCCTTTGGAGGTTGAGTAAATCCGGGTGGAGGTTATTGTGAGGCTTTTGGTGGTGGAGTTGTGCTTGTTGAAGCGGGAGGGTTCAAGGCTCCATCCGGGTTAGAGTAAGAAAACCCGGGATGATTGTGGTTGGGCCGGTAATTGTTGAATTGCCGGTTGTTGTTGAAGTTCCTTGGGCCTTGGTAGTTGTTGTAGTTGCCCCTTCCCATGTAATTCACATCTTCCTCCTTGGAAGATAAGTTAGCTTGTGGAAGCACTTGAGGAGTTGCTTGGTTCTTCAAAGTTGTAGCACACAACTCCCTCAAGGACTTTAGCTCGTTGTTGATGGCGTCAAGCTTGAAATTGCTCATGGTGACCTCACTCACCTCATATGCTCCCGCCTTTCTCCCTTCACTCTTCCTATGGAAGTATTTCTCAATCACTAGAGCTTGTTTCTCCACAAACTCCCAAGCATCATCCACATGCTTCTCCATGAAAGTCCCACCGGAAAGAGATTGAAGCTTGAATTGGCTATCTTCATCAAGTCCCTTGAAGTAGATCTCCAATAGCTCAATTTTCGGTATGCCATGGTGTGGACAATCTAGGAGAAGGTCTTTGAATCTCTCCCAAGACTTGAACAAACTCTCTCTATCCTTCATCACGAAGGCATTGATCTTCCCTCTTAACTCGGTAGTCTTGGAAGGTGGGAAGAACTTAGTCAAAAACTCGGTTGTCATCTCCTCCCAAGAACCAACTTGCCCTTGTGGAATAGATTGATACCAAGCTAAAGCTTTGTCCTTACGAGAGAAGGAGAAAGCCCTAAGCTTATGGTTGTTGCTCTCCAATCTTGGCGGTCTAAGAGTCTCCATCAAAATCTCATAGTTTATCAAATGTTGATGAGGAGACTCTCCTTCCATCCCTCCAAATTGATTATGCCGGATCATTTATAGAACTTGAGGGCGGAGTTCGTAGTTGTGGGCTGCGGGATCTCCTAAGTTCACACCCGGACGGTGTGCTCTTTGTGCCGGATCCATACGTCTCCCTAATGTTTGTGGCTCTTCAATAGCTATGGGTACAACCCTAACATTTGCCGCCGGCTGCGGTTGTGGTGGTGGAGGAGGTGGAGGATGTTGACGATTAAGCTCTCCTTGTACAAGGGCTTGCCTAATCTCATCAATCTCCCTCCTAGTTGCTTCTTGCCTCTCATTGGCAAGTCTCCTTTCTTCCTCCAAGAGCTCATCTCTTAGCCTTATTTGCTCTAAGGCTTCATCCAATTCAGCTTGGAGGTCTCTTCCGGCCATCTCTTTTCCCTTTTTAATACTCTTGGATCTAGATCTAAGGGTTTTCTCCGGTTCGGGATCGAATGGAGCTAAATCCTTGCCACGAGATCTTCGCATAAACCTAAAGAGTAAGAGATGTCCTGAAAAGCAAAGACACAAACCAAAGAGAGATCAAAAGCAACAAAAAACATCTACACTATAAACAATTACAAAAATGACTCGATCTAGACCTAGTCCCCGGCAACGGCGCCAAAAACTTGTTACGCTCAGGCTGTGTGTGTGAATCGCAATAAGCTTTAAATTTATACTCGTTATGTTTATCCTAACTCCTAGCGAACCCGCAGTGTACGGGACGTTTGTAGTAGGGAAAGTATTCCAAGGTCGAACACAAAGACTAAGGTGAAATCGAGTCAAACAATGGTCATAGATAGTGTGGATCTAATCAAAGAAAAGGTCAAGGAACAAAGAAATGAAAATCTCGATATTTTTGGTTGGTTTTTGTGGTGATCAAGCAAGGATCACAAATCAAGCAAGACAATAAAACAATCTAACAACTCAACTAGCAAACAAACAAGTAACTCAAAACACAAGTATATGATCAAGAGAGAAAAGTGGATTCTAGAGGTCAAGATTTCCGGTTATGGTATTGGACTCAAGGTTCTAAGGATTCTAAGGACAAGCTGCGGTGTTGGGGAAAGAGTGTTTCACTAATGGAAGTAATTACCGGGTAGGTCTCTCACTTCACTAGTCCCGCATCGAACTCCTATTACCGGGTAGGTCTCAAGGGGTTAAAGTAGGGAATTCTTCACAAACCGGATACTACTTAAGGGGTAACCCTCTTCTTACCGGGTAAGTCTCGGAATAGGGAAGTCTCAAGCAATAATCCTAGCACACTCGATCCAATAGCGGCTTATGAGGCTCACTACCACCTAGTATTCATCATCTTAGGTATCTAAGGTCGGAAATTATCGGGTAGATCTCTTCCCTCACTTAGATTGATAGCATTAGGTGATCCTAAGCTAAATTAGGCTTAATAAACACTAGGACTTAAATAACTTAGCACCCTAACATACAGATTCATCAATTAAAGACCAACAGAGAAGAAAATCGGATGGATCATGGGAAAATCGGCCGATTTACCTGATGAACAGACCGATTTTTCCTTATGTTGTGAGTTTCGTGCATACAAATCATCCTAAACTAACATATAAGCCCATCCTATCATCACCCTAGCCATAACCATCAATCCATCACTCTAGAATCACAATAAACTAGCCAATAATATGCATATCAAGATCCAAAATCATCATACAAGCATACATGGTTCTCATAGATGAATAATGAAAGGTAAGCAAGTAAAATCAATAAATCTCAGCTAAATCCAAGTTGTAGCAAGACTTACAAACTCTTAAATTAAGATCCAAAACGTTCCTAACAATCCTTGCAATAGTTCTTCAATCCAAGACTCCAAAAATAACTCAAAATCACTCAAAACCTCACTATCACTCTTAGAATGGTGTTCTTCTTCTTCCTTCAATTTGAGAGAGTTTTTCTTCTCCTCTCAAATCTTGCCTCCAATGGATGAGCTGTGAATGAGAATGTGGGAGAGGAGAGATGCTCAGCAACAGCTTGCAGGACCACTTATATTCTCCACCAAGAGCAAGGCCGGATCAAGAGATCGTGGGACACGTGGCTTAAGCTGTCAAAGGCAGGAAAATCGACCCAGAGGAATAAATTGGCCGATTTTCCTGGCAGTTGGTCCGATTTTCTTCAGTAGAAGCATGCTATGATCGTCTAGCCATGAGTTGCTCCATTGCTTGCACCAATAGTGGTCTTTGTGTCCCTTGTTGCTCCAATTATGCTTCTCCAAAGCTTTGGATGTGTACCACCATGAGGCTTGGCCCTCGAATGTATCGGTTAATGTCTAAAAGACCCCCGAAATATCTACAAAGCAATGCACAAGTCCGTGTAGACGTCTATCTCGAGAAATTACGTGAATTGAATGCAAACGTTGTGAACTAGTGCTAAACCATGCCTGAATGAGTGAGAAATCTATTTAAATGATTACCTAAACCTAAGTCATAAATCGTGTTATCAATCTCGTTATTTAGTTACGAGATCGACTTCTATGCCGCACGAGATATTTTATGAGTTTATATATGGTTATATATTCCGTATTTTTATTTTACGGAAAACGTTCGAGAGATTTTTTTCCGATCCAGAAATCCCGTTCCGATTATTTTGATCGGATTTATTTTAATTCCCGATCTCGTATTTTCTTTCTTCTTTTTTTATCCTTCCAGGCCTGATGGCGTGTTCCTGGCCGGCCCTCTAGTCACTCTACTGTCTATTTTTCACCCCCCTCACGCAAGCCTCTCCCTCCTCTAGTCCTCTGATTCTTTGTTTCTTGCAGCACACAATCTCCATGAGCAGCTCACTCCCTTCCTCCCTTCAAGCAACCAAGCAGCCCAGTCCCTCTCCCTAGTCTCCCTCATCCTTCTCTGGATCGAACCAATGCCGGAACGAGCCCTCTGCAGCCCTTCGTCCCTCTCTCGAATCATCTGCTTCACCACGCATCTCCTCCTCTCTCCATCTTGGATCGTTACAGGAGACGGACATCTCGACCCCATTCCCCCTACTATCGGTCTCCTTTTCCTTCATTTGTTGCTACCACCGGACCGCTTCATCCTTCCTTGCAACCGGATTCGATCTCTCTCACCCTGAAACCACCACTGTCATCTCTGGGAGTCAAAGCCAGTGCCTTGCCGCCGCCTTGCCTCGCTGTCGGAACCATGCCCGAGTGCGGCCATCCTTTCTCCGCCAAGCCCGCCGCTGCACCTGCTTCTTCTTCCCCAACCACAATCTCATTTTGGGATCTGTTTGTAATCTAGGGTATATTCAAATCGGGCACCCCTCAATTCTGTTGAAATTACAATTTGTACCCATATTTTGTTATTGTAGTTTTGAGCCATATTTTTCAAATTTGCATTTATGCCCCTCTTGATATTATTTACATATTTTGGCCCATATTATTGTTTACGGAAAATGACCCATAATTCTGAAATTTGCATAAATTGCCTGGATAATGTTTATACGGATTTTAATCAAAGTATTAAATACGGGTTCTATCTTATATTTATATATACTATATATATTATGCCCTTGGTTAGTTTAATTTGATTTATGGTCAAAGTATTCATTACGGTTTCATGACTAAGTTCCGTGAATTTCATATTTATGCCCGGGAAGGTTTTATTTGCGGGTTTTAACGTGGGCTTTTGAAACAGAGTTATCCTTAGATTTCTATATTAAATCTTCCGTTCAAATTTAGTGTATTAGCTAAATTTACTTAGTTTGGGTGTTAGGTCCGGTAGTGCCCCGATAAAGGCCAACGATTCCAAACTCGACATCCGTAGATCGACTTCCGTCTTTTGGCGTCGCGTGAGTATTCTTTTCCTTGACCTAGTTATGTTTAGTAGTATCATTCTAGCTTGGATCTAGCATAACTTAGAGTGAATACCAAGTAGTGATTTGGACCTTAGGTGAGTTTTGAGGATTGTCGATTGTTGTAAGACGTTGAGTGTTTGGTTGATCTTGTGAGTATCTGAGGCTTGAGGTTGTGGTTATATGGTTGTTCAGATTATGGGTTATAGGATATGCTTATTCTAGCATGGTGTTGTTACCGTTGAGTTTGTTTGGACTAGACATGTTTATCCTAGTATGTGTATGGGTTATGATCTTGCGAGATCATAGGGTCTAGAAGTCTAAGAACTTCTAGCTTGTGTTGAGTGTGATGTGAGCATGAGGGATTCTAGGATGCGGTCCTAGAATGAGAGTCAAATGATCACGCGTAGATCATTTGTGTAGAAGCCTAAGACTTCTTGAGTTGAGCGAGTTCTTGATATAGATATCTTGTTGTGAGCAGGTGTAGATTTCTTCCCAAGGGAAGCGAGAGTGTTGCGTGAGTTAGCGTTCGGGACGAGGTAAGTCTCCGGAATTACTTAGCTCGTATTCTTCATATTACTTTCGATGCGTGTTTGGTGGTGTATGTTTATTTTAGTGTTAAAAAAACAAAACCGGAAATAGGATTACCGACCTTTATATTATTTTGGCCAAAGTGTATGAAAACGAGCGGTGACATCATCTGCCTAGCTCTTGCGAGAGTCTAGGAGGTTCTCGACGAATAGCCCGTGCGGGTAGACAGTCGGATCCATTAGTACCGTTCCTTGCCAGTAAGTAGGGACCGAGGCGGGACCACGGTGGTCTCGTGTGACAAACCTAAGATGAATTAGAACGGGATCCGACTGAATAATAATAAAGATAATAAACCGGATTGGTATGCTTTTAAGTATGTTGTGTGCTTGTGATGAGTTACTTGTGTATGTGCCTTTCCCTTTGATTCTAATGCTTAGAATATGAGCTAACGGTTTTATACTGATTGTTGTAGGTTGCCTTGCAAGTTAGGAATGCGGCCGGGAGATCCGGAAGAGTGGGCAGCCGGGGTTCCGTACGTTTTAGGAGGGGTTTTGGTTGGAGTCGGGCTGTGTTTCGTTCTTCGGTTATTGTGTTTTGTATGCCGCGTATATGGCGTTTGGTCTTTGTTTTGTATCTTGGCTGAAGTCTTTTGTTTGTTCGGTTTCGGGTTTCATTGCATTGCAAAAAAATGTATTTCGTTGTGGCTTTTATTTGTGTGTTATTTGCAAGATCCGGTGAAATTGTTGTCCGGCTAAGGGTCGGGACCCATTGTGAGGTCCTAACCCATAGTATCCTAAGTCCCGCGGCATCGGGGTGTTACAATATGGTATCAAAGCTCCAGGTTGACAATAATGACACTCGCAATCTTCTAAAGGCCGGATAGAGGGAAAAAGAACCCCCAAGGGTTCTAAGTTTAAAATGATTTTTCGTTTTCAAAATCACGAGCATAGTTAGTCGGGGTAGAATGTACAGACCACCACTCCCTCCGCGGATCTCGACAACTTAGTTTATTGGATTTTGATATATATATATATATATATATATATATATATATATATATATATAGATATGTAGATATGTATTTATGGGTTGTAGTTGCATGATGGACTTGATATATATGTATAGATATATATGTGAATTATAGTGCGTTTTGGACCTTGTTTGCTGTAGTGGATTTTCCGGATATGTAATAGTTAGTAGTAATGTGGACATAGGATTTATATAGTCCTATATACAGACTCTTATTATTTAGTAGCATATAGATACATGAGACCTTATAGTTAGGACGATAGTATGTTATCAACGCCCGTAGACGACATGGATGGCTTACGGTAACATTCATACGTGGAGGAGTACGCTCAAGTATCGAGTTGAGCATTTTGTGCTAACGAACACCATGCCGGTTATTGGATTCCTCTAAAAGGATGTCGAAGAGGAGTAGAGATGACGTAAACGAAGGATAACCAAGTGAAAGAAAACTCGAGACAACTTAAGAGAAATCGGGATGGAGAGCATACAAGAAAAAGGAGTAACAAAGGGTGTGGAAGTGTTTACAAAGAAGTCACGATTAGGAAGACAACGAGACCAATAGGGATAACGAACATAAGTTCTTCAAGAAGACGCGTGGACAATTAACGATGGGAATCGAGGAGGAGAGGGATACATTCTAACAAGGTTAAAGGTGACATTCCATTAAGATGTGAAGTATCAACATTACGAGAGATACAGGAAGAAGGGTACAGTGGAGATTGTTCGCTCCAAACGGTGTGTGCAAGCTTTAAATTTATAACCCTAGATGTAAGCTTAAAACAAGGATGCGAACCCGCAGTGTACGGGTCAATCGTAGTAAAAAGCAAGGAATTCCAGGGGTCGATCACAGGGACTTAGTGAAACAAAGTCGGAATAGGTACGCTTTAGCAATTACTAACCACAATAGCAATTAAAACAATCAAGGATGATAAAAAGTCAATAAAGGAAATATGCAATTCTAGGGATTAAAGCATCTAGTTGTGGTTCCAACTCAAGATCTAAAGATAAGCGGACAAAGTTGAGGTTTTTGCATAGGGAAGGTGTTTCTAAAGTGGAATAGATCACCGGGTAAGTCTCACTACTCACTAATCCAAAACCGTAACTCCTATTACCGGGTAAGTCTCAAGGAATTAAGATAAAGAACTATAACCTCAAACTAACACACCACCTAAGGGAATAGAATCAACCTTTACCGGGTAAGTCTCAGGCTAACTCACAAAGATGGGATGAAAGCACACTCAAACCCCAATAAAGGATAAACCTTTATTACCTACACTTATGATCTTAGGTAAACAAACAAAGGAATTACTGGGTAAGTCTCATATCCTAGGCTTGCATTGAACCAAGAAAGGTGTAATAAGAATAGGATTTGGCAAACTCTAGCACTTAACTCTCAGTTTCGGATCAGATAAGTCACCTCGGTCAGCCAAATTCCACCCCGGCCGAGATGTTCATCGACTGAGCGAGATGCTTTAGGGTTAAGATTAAAGACTCGAACTTTCAAGGTCCTACTGTGAATAAGATTATTTTATCATTGTTTTTCCCACAACCTTCAGCCAATCACCCTAGAATCACACAAAGAGATTAGCCACTCATCATCATGAAAGTATTAATCAAATATATGGGAAGAAAGAGAATAATTGAACAAGAAAAGCTTAAAAGAAAGGTTTCAATAACTGAATCAATTATCAAACCAACAAGCGTTCCTTGGATAGAAATCCAACAAGACAATCGACAAAGAAGGGAATCTAAGATGATCATACGAAAACCCTTCAAAAGCTATAAAAGCTATAGACTTTCTTCCTTCAACCTTCAAAAAGGTTCTTCAAATCTCCCAACTGGAGTATGGCAGCTGCGGTGTCTAAGCACGATGTATGCAGGATGTATGCAGCATGTCGGATTTGTGGGAAATCCGACCCTTTTTATAGGAAACTTACTCTCCAAAGATAAGATATCTTAGAAAGATCTCTTCCCATAAAAATAGGTAAAATATATGATCTATCATATCTTCTTCCTTCCAAGAGCCAAGCCCAAAAATATAAGATCCTCTTTGCAAAGATAAAAGATCTCAGCCAAGAATAAAATATTCTCGCCGCGTCCCAGGTGTTCGCCTCGGTCGAGTCGACTTCTCTGGATCACCTCGGTCGAGGTGAATCTGTAGTCAACCGAGGTGAATCACAACTGAATGTGAAATCTCTCAAATCTGGTCCAAAGTGAATCTTTAATCCGTGGCTATGCTTCCTGGATGTTTCCTTATGTTCCTGGATGTAGCTTCAATGACTCCATAGCTCCTTTTGCTCCTTTTTGATGCAAAACGCGTCATTTTACCTACGATTACAACAAAACTAGGTGTAGACCTCGATTCCCACAAAGGTAGATGAAACGGTAATATAATCACATAATATACATACAAACATGCAGATTATTGAAGATAAAATGTCTAAACAAACCCCAAAATATAGACTATAATTCATGCTATCAAAATACCCCATACTTAGCCCTTGCTTGTCCCCAAGCAAGTTTCGCATATAAAAGGCAAGATAGAATGGATTATAAGTCATAAAGATCAATGAAAAAGTCTCTCAAAAACATTTTAATGGTGTGCAACAATCATAGATCACTCTAAGAGAATACTTCATGGAAATTAAAATCAAAATATGATCAAAACATTTTATAAATATAAGAAAGTTGTTCATCTTTGGATAAAATCATAGAATGCATAATAAGTCATAATTATCGAAATTAATCATGCATAATCCAGTTTAAACCACTAAGTCAATCAACAAGCTCGAGGTCTCAAGGGCTTCCCAAAAGAAAGGTCAAGAAACCTGTAGGGTAGGGATGTATGTAAGGTAATGTGGTGCTAGAATCCGGGAAAAAGATATACTTCACTTTCACTTTGACTTTCAACATCTTCCACCAATAAGCTTTGCTTATTTCATACTTTTTCTTTTTTACTTTACTTTTTGGGATGCATGGATAGAGGTGCACAATAACCGAAGCCTAGGAAATCAACAATCATCAATTTTTTGAGATGCATCAAACCCTTGATGCACATACCATGACCCGTTAGGAATATCGCTCAATCCGACTTTGGCAAGACACAAACACCCGGCTATGTGAATGGTGCCGAGTTACTCATCATCATGATTGACTTCCCCAAACCTATTTATTGCTTTCTAACACTTTCACTTCCAGCCAACTTCTCAACTTTGACTTCACTTGCTTTCACCACTTCGCTTGCTTCCAAATTCCCGGATAGGTAAAGGGAGGCAAATATGTATATGAGGGGCTAAGCATGATCAAGAAGAAGAAGAGAGAAGAATGAATTGCCTTGGTCTTTCCAAGAAGAAAGTGAGAGAACTCATAACGTGGTGTCAACCTTCAAATTCAACATAATTTGGATAAAAACAAAGTATTAAACATGCCAAAAATTTCAAACAAAGCATTTAGCAACTTAAGCATATTATAAAACCTTTCAAACACATAAAGATTTTAAAACCAGTCAGCAACAAGATCTTCACCGAGATCATATCCAGATAAGAAGCACAAAACTTTTTTCGAAAATTCTCAGTTAAACCACCTCGGTCGAGGTGTTCTTAGGTCAACCGAGGTGAAGTACCTCGTTCGGCCAGAACTGCCCCGGTCGAGGTCAAATTTTTTTTTCTGTCCAGTTTTGACGTTTTTCTCAATCAAAAAACCTGTATGTATGCATGCAATCTTAGATAAAACCATAGAAGCAAACTGAAGCATAAATATCCGATAATAGAGTCATACATCACATAAGTCAATCAAATACATAAACACCCCATACTTGGGACACACTCCCAGTGGGTCAAAATAAGTCTAAAGAAATAAAATACTCACCGGACATAAAGCTGAGCTGCATAATAAATAAGAAAGAAAATCCTGCAACTCTCAATAGTCACGATCCGAAAACCGTAACTCCTATTACCGGGTAAGTCTCAAGGAATTAAGATAAAGAACTATAACCTCAAACTAACACACCACCTAAGGGAATAGAATCAACCTTTACCGGGTAAGTCTCAGGCTAACTCACAAAGATGGGATGAAAGCACACTCAAACCCCAATAAAGGATAAACCTTTCTTACCTACACTTATGATCTTAGGTAAACAAACAAAGGAATTACCGGGTAAGTCTCATCCTAGGCTTGCATTGAACTAGGAAAGGTGTAATAAGAATAGGATTTGGCAAACTCTAACACTTAACTCTCAGTTTCGGATCAGATAAGTCACCTCGGTCAGCCAAATTCCACCCCGGCCGAGATGTTCATCGACTGAGCGAGATGCTTTAGAGTTAAGGTTAAAGACTCGAACTTTCAGGGTCCTACTGTGAATAAGATTATTCTATCATTTTTTTTCCCACAACCTTTAGCCAATCACCCTAGAATCACACAAAGAGATTAGCCACTCATCATCATGAAAGTATTAATCAAATATATGGGAAGAAAGAGAATAATTGAACAAGAAAACCTTAAAAGAAAGGCTTCAATAACTGAATCAATTATCAAACCAACAAGCGTTCCTTGGATAGAAATCCAACAATACAATCGACAAAGAAGGGAATCTAAGATGATCTTACAAAAACCCTTCAAAAGCTATAAAAGCTATAGACTTTCTTCCTTCAACCTTCAAAAAGGTTCTTCAAATCTCCCAACTGGAGTATGGCTGCTGCGGTGTCTAAGCACGATGTATGCAGGATGTATGCAGCATGTCGGATTTGTGGGAAATCCGACCCTTTTTATAGGAAAATTACTCTCCAAAGATAAGATATCTTAGAAAGATCTCTTCCCATAAAAATAGGTAAAATATATGATCTATCATATCTTCTTCCTTCCAGAAGCCAAGCCCAAAAATATAAGATCCTCTTTCCAAAGATAAAAGATCTCAGCCAAGAATAAAATATTCTCGCCGCGTCCCAGGTGTTCGCCTCGGTCGAGTCGACTTCTCTGGATCACCTCGGTCGAGGTGAATCTGTAGTCAACCGAGGTGAATCACAACTGAATGTGAAATCTCTCAAATCTAGTCCAAAGTGAATCTTTAATCCGTGGCTATGCTTCCTGGATGTTTCCTTATGTTCCTGGATGTAGCTCCAATGACTCCATAGCTCCTTTTGCTCCTTTTTGATGCAAAACGCGCCATTTTACCTACGATTACAACAAAACTAGGTGTAGACCTCGATTCCCACAAAGGTAGATAAAACGGTAATATAATCACATAATATACATACAAACATGCAGATTATTGAAGATAAAACGTCTAAACAAACCCCAAAATATAGACTATAATTCATGCTATCAGAGATTCACGTGGAGTTGACCGATTTCCGTTACGATGACGAGACTAAGCAACCCCAAGAAGAAAGAGGAGTGAGTAGATGTTGGTCCCGGGAGGATGAGAAAGGCAACAAGAAGCTCTTGAATAGGGAAAGACTTTAGATACCAACTAATAGAGACGTGAGTGGACACTAACTAAAGCAAAATATTTGAGAAGATACACTTGCAAACATCATGAAGGAGATGGAAGAGTTCTTAAGCCTATGAGGGTGGTAGAGTTACCTTACAAAAGAAGAATGAAGCGTGGAGTGTAGATTGAGCTAGTAGAGTTAAAGTAGATTACACCGAGAGAGTAGCTTTCATGAGAATGATAAGTCGTTGAACTTGGAGAAGTTCAACAATAAGCTAATCGGTGATAGCCGAGAATGCACAAGTGCGGGTTGTATACTAGTGACTGTAGGAGGGAAGAGTAACCAAGTATGTGAGATCATGAAGAAGGGGAACAAGAACTGGAACATTCGTGGTGGTTGAATGTCACTAATAGGAGGTGTATTAACGGTAGCATAAACATTTTAATCAAGTAACATCTTATCGATTTTAACAAGTGATGGTAACATATCTTGTGGAGGGATTGTAACAATCCGGCACGACCTTCTTAGGTCACGAGGGTTGTTATATGGAGAAATGACACGGATCAAGGTAAAGCAAATAGGAAGGAAGAAGAGGAAGGTGAGTGTTCTATAGTTGTTGAGCGGAAATGGGGTATATAAAAGGGGAGGTATGATATGTTTGTTCTAAGGTTATGGATGTTATGTTTTCACGAGGCAAGCTAAGTCAAGGTTTTTGTGACTCGTTTGGCGTAACCATAGTAGCTATGATGTGAAACAAGGAATCTGGATTGGGGCAACGCTGCAAGCTTAGGGTTATGATGTTAGTGCTTGGTGGAGTCATTAGTGGATCTTCCAAAGTTGCGGTCGGGGAATTCTTCCTAAAGACATACTGTCACGGTTGTGAAGTTGCTCATAGAATATCAAGAAGTGCATAAGGTGACCAACAGGAGTAAGAGAAAACTGAGGTTTCAAAATTTGAAGTCGATATGAGACGTACAAGAAGTACATGAAAGATTGAGGTTAGAGGCTCTACGGTCGGGTTGACGTTACATGAGAAAGTGAAGTATAAATTTCTACACCTACTTGAAGAAAGGATGTCTATGGTGAAAGCTTATGTAGAATACGAAGAACTTCTCCCATATGTTGGGATGTCAAGGAAAGCAAAGAAGATAAGGTCAATTGTTTTGAAGCATGGTTTAGTCCTGCAGTTTGGACCCTTATGGTTGCACATAAGTGAGAAACCTTAGAAGATTTTTACAACCGTGTGATCAAAGAGGGAAAATGGGATTTAAGTTAAAAGAATACTTAAATAAGACCACAAGAGTCAGAAGACGCAAGCAAATCTTTCCAATTCAAGAAAAGACGATTATTTGGAGGAAGACTGTCAACATTGTAGCTAGAGGTGAAAAAATACACGTGTTTAAAGAGCATCACCCCAACAGATCAAGGTCGATCATTTGTATCATGACCACCGTCAAGTTTTAAAATAAGGTTGTGTTAGTCTTATGTTTTGGGACGAAAGAAGGAAAGATGAAAACCGAGATATCTTGGATTCCAATACATCAGAATGTAGAATTTTTTCACTAAGGTTGAGCTTGACACACCTCCGACATCAAAGGCGCCGTATAGGATGGTGAAGATATGTGAGTCGAAGAAGCATTTGAACGACCAGTCGCAAGGACTTGTTGATACAAGTTCATTAGAACCAATGCACTACCATGGGGAACTCCAAATATATCTTGAACTTTTGATTTGAAGTTATTATATGAGAACACAAGAACTGTTGTGAAAAAGACAAACAATCCTCTCTATTTGAACACCGATTACCGTGAGTCGAACAATATAACAATGAAGAACAAGTATCCCTTACCATGAATTGATGATCTACTCGATCGGTTACAAGGGTTGGTAGTCTCTTCTAAAGTTGATTTAAGGTTTGATTGTCACCAATTGAGAAGTTAGGATTGGGATATTACAAACACGGCATTCCGGACAAACTATGGTCACTACAAGTAGTAGTGATTCCATATGGGCTTACTAATGCCCCAAATGAGATATTTTGGGTCTACTCTTGCAAAAGAGAGAAGAGGTATGACAAGTTGTCTCAGGATGGCAAACCCCGAAAGATGTGAAAGAAGTTACCAGCTTTCTTAGATGTACTAAGCCTTACCAGATATGTGAAGAGAGAAGTTGTATAACACCAATTATGGTAACCCACTCCGGATGACAATGAGTATTGAATGAGACGAAGAATTGACAATAGAGTTGCTGAGAGTTAAGAGGGAATTCATTGGTGCAATTGTTATGGTTTACCTTGAGGTATTATGAGTTTGAAGTGTACAAGTGATTCTTCAAGACAAGGTCTTGATCGAGTATGGTGGAGCGATGTAAAAGTAATAACATACGTGTCTGGTTAATAGAAGTAGTATGGAGTAAAGTGCTTCCTTCATTACTTGGAATCGCAACAAGAATTGAGGAAACATAACATCAATGTTTGGTTTGACAAGAATCAAATCCAACAGTGTAAATTGGAAGTTTAATCTTCTTTGTTAGAGAAATCGAAAGGACAATAATGGGAATGCTGCATTGAGAAAGACCCGAGAAGGAAGTTGAGTTCCGATATATCGACCTTTTTGAGATCTTAGAACGAGTTGGAGAAGTGTCTTATAAGTTGGCGTTTCCTCCAAGAGTAGAGAGTGTTCACCCAGTGTTTCATGTGTATCAGTCGAGAGAATACATGCATGATTCGAGACGTGTGGTCAGTCATGATGATCTAGTGGGAGACGAAGAACCAATGAGGCATATAGGATTGCGAAAGATAGTATCATTTGTTGAGTTTTACGCCAAGCTAGTAGCTTCGATGGAATCCACGGGTTAGACTTAGTTCTTCCCTTAGTTGAGTGGTGTATATGTGTGATATTATATGTGGTTTGGTGCCCCGTGCGAGAACGTGTTTTAAGTCCGGTTATATATATTGCGATGTTGGTTGGGGCGGTTTGGGCATATAGATTGAAGGTCTAAGCCTTCCTAGTTGTTAGTTGTACCTCGGCTTTAAGGACCGAGAAGTTCGACATGTGGCAAGTTTCGGGACAAAACTTATTTTTAGGAGGATCTAATGTATCGCCCCGTTTATTGGGAGCTTTTTCGATATTCTTTCCAACGGTTACCGATATTTTTTTAATACCTTAAGTATGTTTTACGAGTATTTTAAGCCGTGAATGTTATTTTACGAGTATATGTTATATTAATATGTTAACGGTATTGTTATTATTATTTAAAATCTCGTTATTAAGTTACAAGATCGACTTCTATGTCGCACGGGATATTTTATGAGTTTATATATGGTTATATATTCCGTACTTTTATTTTACGGAAAAAGTTCGAGAGATTTGTTTTCCGATCCGGAAATCCCGTTCCGGTTATTTTGATCGGATTTATTTTAATTCCCGATATCGTATTTTGTTTCTTTTTTTTTATCCTTCCAGGCCTGATGCCGTGTTCCTAGCCGGCCCTCTAGCCCCTCTACTGTCTGTTTTTCACTCCCCCTCACACAAGCCTCTCGCTCCTCTAGTCCTCTGATCCTTTGTTTCTTGCAACACACAATCTCCATGAGCATCTTACTCCCTTCCCCCTTCAAGCAACCAAGCAGCCCAGTCCCTCTCCCACTCTCCCTCATCCTTCTCTAGATCGAACCAATGCCGGAACGAGCCCTCTGCAGCCCTTCGTCCCTCTCTCGACTCGTCTACTTCACCACTCATCTCCTCCTCTCTCCATGTTGGATCGTTACAGGAGACGGACATCTCGACCCCATTCTCCGTACTCTCGGTCTCCTTTTCCTTCATTTGTTGCTACCACCGGACCGCTTCATCCTTCCCTGCAACCGGATTCGATCTCTCTCGCCCTGGATCAACCACTGTCATATCCGGGAATTGAAGCCAGTGCCTTGCCGCCGCCTCGCCTCGCTGCCTTAACCACACCCCAGTGCGGCCTTCCTTCCTCCGCCAAGCCCGCCGCTGCACCTGCTTCTTCTTCCCCAACCACAATCTTATTTTGGGGATCTCTTTGTAATCTAGGGTATATTCAAATCGGGCACCCCTCAATTCTGTTGAAATTACAATTTGTACCCATATTTTGTTATTGCAGTTTTGACCCACATTTTTTAAATTTGCATTTATGCCTCTGTTGATATTATTTACAGATTTTGGCCCATATTATTGTTTACGGAAAATGACCCATAATTCTAAAATTTGCATAAATTGCCTGGAAAATGTTTTTACGGATTTTAATTAAAGTATTAAATACGAGTTCTATCTTATATTATATATACTTTATATATTATGCCCTTGGTTGGTTTAATTTGATTTATGGCTGAAAGTATTCACTACGGTTTCATGACCAAGTTCCGTGAATTTCATATTTTTGCGCAGGAAGGTTTTTTTTGCGGGTTTTATGTGGGATTTTGAAACCGAGTTTTACTTAGATTTCTATATTAAATCTTCTGTTAGATTTGAGAGTATTAGCTAAATTTGCTTAGTTTTGGTGTTAGGTCCGGAAGTGCCCCGATAAAGGCCAACGATTCCAAACTCGACATCCGTAGATCGACTTCCGTCTTTTGGCGTCGCGTGAGTATTATTTTCCTTGACCTAGTTATGTTTAGTAGTATCATGCTAGGTTGGATCTAGCATAACTTAGAGTGAATACCAAGTAGTGGTTTGGACCTTCGGTGAGTTTTGAGGATTGTCGATTGTTGTAAGACATTGAGTGTTTGGTTGATCTTGTGAGTATCTGAGGCTTTAGGTTGTGAGCATGAGGGATTATAGGATGCGGTCCTAGAATGAGAGTCAAATGATCTCGCGTAGATCATTTGTGTAGAAATCTATGACTTCTTGAGTTGAGCGAGTTGTTGATATAGATATCTTGTTGTGAGCAGGTGTAGATTTCTTCCCAAGGGAAGCGAGAGTGTTGCGTGAGTTAGCGTTTGGGACGAGGTAAGTCTCCGGATTTACTTAGCTCGTTTTCTTCGTATTAGTTTTGATGCATGTTTGGTGGTGTGTGTTTATTGTTTATGTTATAACAACGAAACCGGAAATAGGGTTACCGACCTTTATATTATTTTGGCCCAAGTGTATGATAACCGGCGGTGACATCATCTGCCTAGCTCTTGCGAGAGTCTAGGAGGTTCTCGGCAACTAGCCCGTGCGGGTAGACGGTCGGATGCATCAGTACCATTCCTTGCCAGTAAGTAGGGACCGAGGCGGGACCACGGTGGTCTCGTGTCATAAACCTAGGTTGAATTAGAACGAGATACGACTTAATAATAATAAAGATAATAAACCGGATTGGTGTGCTTTTAAGTATGTTGTGTGCTTGTGATGATTTACTTGTGTATGTGCCTTTCCCTTTGATTCTAATGCTTAGAATATGAGCTAACGGTTTTATACCGATTGTTGTAGATTTCCTTGGAGGTTAGGACTGCGGCCGAGAGATCCAGAAGAGTGGGCAGCCGGGGTTCCGTATATTTTAGGAGGGGTTTTTGTTGGAGTCGGGTTGTGTTTCGTTCTTCGGTTATTGTGTTTTGTATGCCGTGTGTATGGCGTTTGGTCTTTGTTTTGTATCCCGGCTGAAGTCTTTTTTTTGTTCGGTTTTACGTATCATTGCATTGCATAGAAATGTATTTCATGTAACATCCGAAATTTTTATTCCGGGTGTTGAGAGGTTTATCAACCTTCCCGCAGGCGCGGCTCAGTTTTCCCGCAGGCGCGGCTCAGTTTTCCCGCAGGCACGAGGTGTTGAGTACCGGATTTTATTCCAAAAATCCCGTACCGACCCTTCGTATGGTGAGTGACCCTTCATTTTAGGGAACCGACCCCTCGTTCCCTAGGTTACCCCTCGTTCTCCTTGGGCATGAGATGACCGTTGCAACTCTCTCTCTCCTGCCATTTCACTTTGACGTTAATTCTACTTCTCCTCTAGCTCCTCTCCTTTCCTCTCTTTTGCTCCACCTTCTTCATTGGATCTTCCATGGCCTTCCATCTTTCTTTGTATGAGCTGTTCCTCTTGGATACGAGGTGGAGACAGAGGATCCAAGCTATATTACTGTAGGTAATCTTCTTCTTCCTCCTTCATCTTCTTCCTTCTTCTTCCTTGAGCTTCAATGGTGGAAGCCATTGATTTCATTAAAGATCTTCCTTCTTTGTCTTGCATGTGTGTGGATCGGGTATACACAGTGTTGGATGATGGTGTTGCATGTGGGACATCCATGGTGGAGCAAGGGAGCTAGGAGATCCCCCACACTTCAAAGAACCAGTCGAAGAAGAGCTCGAAATTGTCTTTCTCGAATTTGACTGCACCCGCGGCTGGACAGCGCCGGGGGTGGCCACTAAACCTGAGCCGCAGGGGCAGCCCAGTGAGCCACAGGGGTGGCCACTGGCTCAGCTAGCCACCCCGTGCGGCCTTCTTCTCCTCTTCGCGGTTGTGCTTCCTTCCTTCCGTTCCGCGCCTTTGTCCCAGTCAGTATCCTCCCTTGAGCATGCGTTCTTAGCTTCTCCTAGAGTGTACACATGTTAGAAGCATGCTAGGATGACTTAGATAACCTTGTGGAATGCCATGTACTGGCCTTGGATCTTAGATGAGCGTTTGAGGTTATCGATGTTCTTAGACTTGTTGAGTGTTGGGGCTTGAGTTGTTTATCATGTGGTGAGTGTAGGGCTGTCCTTGTGAGACTCATGAGGCTTGTGAGAATTTGATGATTAGGTTTATACATCGGTTGAGGTGGTAGAGATTAGGACGAGCGTATCCATCTTGTGCTTTGGTTTTTGATCTTGCGAGAGTGTTAGGACTAGAAATCTAAGGACTTCTAGCTTGTGAGTAGTTGTTGACTATCGTGCCTTGTCTTGCACATTCTTGGTTATATTCCTACAGGAAATGTGATTCGGTTGATCGTTGGGACGAGGCAAGTCTAGGGAATTACTTAGCTCGCTTTTACTCCTTATTTGGATATGTGATGGTGGTTTGTGCTTTATCTTTGTTTATAATCATGAAACCAAATTAGGACAACTTGGTCAAATATATTTAACCCATTGTTTATTATTATCGGGCGGTGACATCATTGCCCAGCTCCCGAGGGAGACTGGGAGGTTCTGTACGACCAGGCCAAACATGGTATATGGGCGGGCTTCTTTGCCACTCCACATGGTATACGGGTTGAGCTCCGCATCACTCTTGTTGGTTACACGGGGAAAGAGGCGAGAGTTATAAGACTCCCGTGTCACACTTTAAACGAATGGAACTAGTTATGGAATAACTTAAAAAGAGGATAAGAACCGGATATGTATGTATATGAGCATGATGTGTGTTATGTGTACTTATGTGTGTGTTTGTGCCCTTGCTATCTCTATAATGCCTAGAATGCAAGCTAACGGTTTTATACCGATTGCTGTAGTTGATGTGCAGGTTAGGTGTGGCCGAGTGATCCGGAGGAGCGGGCAGCCGGGGTTCCGTACATCATAGGTCGAGTTTGGGAATTGAGTCCGTGTATTATTGTTGTATATTGTGTATTGTAGGCGTTTGTTGTATAGACGGCTGATGTCTTTCCTTTCTTGATGTTTTCGGGAATCATATCATTGCATTAAGTTGATTTTGTTTTGGCCTTTATTTGTGCTTTCTTGGAAAGGTCCGGTAAAATTGTTGTCAAGATAAGGTTCGGGACCCATTGTGAGGTCTTGCCCGTAGCATCCCGAATCCAGCGGAATCGGGGTATTACAAAGTGGTATCAGAGCCCTAGGTTGACAACAATGACACTCGTAACCTTTTAAAGGCCGAATAAGGAATTAACAAAACCCCCACGGGTTCTGACTTTTCGTTTTCAAAATTCATATGCATGAGTCGGGATTGGGTTAGAATGTACGGGACCACCACTCCTTCCGCGGACCTCGACGACGCTGTTTTCTTGGGATATTGTCATGTATGTATATATTTAGATATGTATATGTGGACTTAGGATGTTTTGGACTATTGTTGTTTATGTGGAAGTTAGTTATGTATGATGTACTTGTTGTGTTATAGTGGACGCCCAGCCTTCATATTGATATGAGTTATGCATGTTGCATGATAGTGGATTCTTGGAGTTGATATGTTGGTAGTAATATGGACACCAGGCTTATATATTCTTATATATATGCTTATTATATATAGTAGCTTATGGTGATATGGGAACTTATAGTTAAGATGATAGTTGATATCATCGCCTTGGACAACGCCGTTGGGCTTAGAATATTATGCATGCGAGGACGAGTTGATTCATGTATCGAGTTGAGCATCACGTGTTGGCGAACACCTTGACGTGTCACCGGATTCCTTTTGAGGATGCCAAGGAAACCATGAGAAGGCTATTGATATGGCCGCAAGGACGAACAAGCAGAAGGAAAACTCGAATTAACTTAAGAGAAATCGAGATGGAATATATACCAGCAAGAAAGTAACATGGAGATGTGGAGCGGTTTGGAAGAAACAATGATTGAGCGGAAATGAAAACAGCTAAAGACAACCAACTTGTGGTGAAGTCCAAGAGGCGTGGTGATAAACGGAAGAAGCGGATTAAGTGTTTAGGATTGCAAGATGGCGATCCAATTAGGGCAAGATTTCCCTAGTCACTCCTAAGCACGGGAGCTGAGATGAGAAGTATGTCCCACCAATGACGAAAGGATTAAGAGACCCATGAGTTAAACTTACGGGAATTACCAAAGAATGAAGTGTCATGTTTCCTAGGATACCGGCAGATTGACTTCTTTGGACTTACGATAACTTTGAGAAGAATGGCGATGTGAGGATTCACATAGTGGAATTTCCGTGGAGAAATCCCGTTAGTGGAGTGTACCGATGTCCGTCATGATAATAAGGCTAAGAAATGACAAGAGGAAAGAAGAGTAAGTAGACATTGATCCCGAGAGGATGAGACACGCAACGGGAAGCTTCTGTTATGAAAGGACTTCAGTTACCAACCCAAGGGAAAACGTGAGCGGATGCTATCCAACGTTAGGGATGTTTGAAGAGGTGCACTTGAAGGACATCAAGATAGAGTGGTTAAGCTCATGGAATGGAGTTATATGACCCAACAAGGTCGAGAAGGATATATTTATCTACGAAAGAAGAAGGAGTCTAAGAGTATAGATTAATTTAACGGAGTTAAAGTAAGAGTACCCCGAGGAGGTTAGCCTCCGAGCTAAAGGTAACATGAAGAGTATAGAAGAAAGTTAAGTAGATGACCTCAAGGAGGCCAACCATAATCTGACCGGCGGCAATCAAGAACACACGTGGGCGGGATTGCCTAATGACGAGTATGGAGGAGAAGAGTAAACAAGATTGTGATATATAGCGGATCGGTATTAAGAGTTGGTTTATGCACGGCGATTCAATGCCAATGGTAAGTAGGTATATCAACTAAGGCGCTTGTGTCTTGGTCATATGACGTGAAAAAGGTTAAAGAAAGTAACCATAACCAACCTCTCAGGGAGGGATTGTAACGACCTTACACGGCCTTTTGTGGTCATGAGATTGACATGTGAGAGAACGGCATGGATGTGGACCTTCAAGGTTTGAGCATGATTAAGAGGAAGGTGAGGTTTTCCTTTGTTGCCTTACGCAAATGAGAATGTATAACAAGAAGGTTCATGATATTCTATCCTTATGAACTAGTTGATGGGTTGTAGCGAACGAGAGATGATTCAAAGTTTCTTGACTCACCCGAGGGAGCCATGTGGCCATGGTAGGTATTTAAGGACCGAGATTTTAGTTACATTATAAGCTTTAAGCTTAAGATGGTGGTGCTTGAGAATTTACGAGTTGGGAGTTGCGGTAGTTTTGAATGGGAAATTTCTTCGGGTTTTCCCCACAGGGCATTCTGGTACGGTTTTCTAGGAAAAGCACGAGGCGGAAAAGTGGTACTTCGATCATCGAGAGATGTGTATGGTTAATGACAAGTAGAGGTATCTTCTCCGTAGTAGGAGGCGCGTTGAGACTATTTGCGTTTGATTGCTATGTTTTCGACTTGCAGTCGAGATACCACCAGATTTAGGTGGAATAAAGAAAGGACCATCAAAAGGCGGTGTTTCGGGCCGGTGTTTTCACTACAGGTTGTAGTGAAGCCTTTTTAGATTCACGAGTGTGATTGGTGGTTTTGAGTTGTTAATGATGTGCATTTATCAGTTTCTGAAGCGGATTGCAGTAGCGACGTTTGTTTTGTGGTTTCGGGTGGTTCCAATGTGAACCCTAAGCTTATGCTAGTGTTGCAGACTGGTGAGAGTTGTGGTATGAGGTGGACCGTGACCTAACGGTTCATGATAGCTATTGATGTGCAAGGTGTATGAGTGGTTCTTTGAGTTATCATTTGTTGAGAACGGTTTGTTATACTCTTGGAATTAAGAGGAACAAGTATGACACGAGAAGACGGTGATACGGGTTATGCAGGGTAAGAGGAGAAGAACAGTTGTCTATTCAAGATAGGTCGTCCGAGGTCACTTCCTAAGGAACGCAACGATTGTGATACTATCAAGTTGATCCAATGAGGACGAGGTGATAGTTTTAGTCATATCTCCAAGGTATGTAGAGGAGCTATGCAACCTATAAGTTGGTGGACAATAGCCGCCGAGTTGCGGGATGGTTTTGGCACTTCTTTCTTTCTAAGGAAGTTTGATTAGATTGTGGGACCGAGACGTGTCCATGGAGCGTTATTAAAAGTAGAAGAGGTAAGTGGCATCCATTCCGTTTTCTCTGACTCAAACATCGAGTCATGAGGACTGTATGACATTTTGGATACGTCCGAGCGGAGCTTAGGATACGTGTGAAATAACGAGAGAAGTTTTGGTATGTGTGATGGACGATTGTGGGCATTTAAGAAAAGTGACCAATGAAGAGTTGAGAGTTAACCGCCTTAGGACATGTGCATAAGAAGATGTCAATATATGTGTTATGAGAAACGTGCTAGTCGTGTAAGGACGATAAGAGTATGATATGTGTATACATTCGTTCTGCAAAAGGTGGAAACCGACCAGAGGTGATGGTTAATGCTGGTTCAGGACTACGGCCTTATGATTTTGATATCATCCGGGGTAGGTGTATGTGATCACCAATACCCTTAGTAAGTGGACGTTTTGATAGGGAACAACAACTTAACTGACGGTTCAACCTCATTTTGCTAACGAAGATGATCTGTGAAGAGATCAAACAGAGTCGCAAGATTTTAAAGGGCTTTGAGAAAGATCCGAGATTGATAGTCCCGAAAAGAGACCCCATTGTTACCTTTATGGGATGACAGTTTTGTTAAGGCGCTAGGAGCGTTTACGTGTGCTTATAGCGGAGAGCTGAGATAGAGCCTCCAAGATGCTCGCACTACCCTTACTAATTCACCCTGGTACTGGTAAGAGGTATCCGGATTGGCGATGCTCATATTGGCGAGACAAACTTAGGGCCAAGGTGGCTAACTATATAGTCATTATGTGACCCGTTATCAGGTCAAGCTCGACCACCATAATACGGGAGATAGGACTTCATCCACTGCAAGTTACGTTGTGGGAGTGGAAGTATACCTCAATAGAGGTTATTACTGGGTTGAGACTACATGACGGTTGTGAGGTGTTTGGGTCATTATGAACCGACCGGTTGAGATAATGCGTTTTACACCCTATTGGGAAACAGGGCAGATTAGTCAGCTAGTTGTGGGATATACTAAACCATAGTGAGAGTACCTGGGGTAACAAGTACCATCATTTGGATTGAGATGGATGATTCATCTCGAGATTGTTGGGCAGCGGGATAGTGCCGCTTAGGGGCCCAATTGTCTTTTATGACGGTTTTCGTTCTCAGACATGTGGTCAATTAAGGAGGCCTTTTCAAGCCTTAAAGGATGTGTTGGGAGCATTTACGTTAAAGTGAGAACAAGTGTAATCCGAACACTTCCCTTGATCGAACTTTCGTATTATGATAGTTGGGATGAGTTGTTTGTGATGCCCCTTTGGGAGGCATTTTGTGGACGGGAGTATAGTACACCGTGGTGGCAGAATTTGGATAGTGTATATAGGGATATCCCTGATCAGATGCGGGATGACTTCGCTCGAGTAGCGGTGGCCCAAAGGCGGATGCTAGCCGGGATGAGTTGCCGGAAGGCGTATATATTGTTGAGAGGCACAAACCTCTAGAGTTCGGTTATGGAGAAGGTCTAGCCGAGTCGAGATTTTTATAGGCGTGAGGCGTAAAGGTTTGGCTTTTAAAGAGGTTTGGTTTCTGTTTTGCGGACCCTTTTGAGAGATGAGAACAAGTAGTATGTGGTTTGCAGATTGGTGTTGCCACCATGGGTGGAGAGTATTTACCCAAGGTTCTTGTGACAGTCAAGGGAGTATATGGATAACTCGAGTTATGATATTAGTCGTGTTGATCTAGTGGAAGATGAGGAGCCGATGACTCTACGGGGAGGACATGGGATAATATCTTTAGTTGAGTTTACGACGAGCTAGTTACCTTTGATATGGCCGATGGGATAGATTTTATGTGCATGCGTGAGTGTATGTGTTTTGTGCCCCGAGTGGGAGTGTGTTGTGTATTCTATTAGGTTGTGACTTGGTATGTGCTATGCGGCTCGTGTGAGTATGTATGTCGGCCTTGCGAGGTCTTGACGTGGTTATACAAGTGTGTTGTGGTTATCAAGTAGAGAGTTGGCACGTTTACAGCTTTTGAGTGGTTACCAGGATAGTTTTCCCGAGGGTCTTGCGTTATCAAAGTTTCGGGACGAAACTTGTTTTTTGGGGGAGTAGTTGTAACATCCGAAATTTTTATTTCGGGTGTTTAGAGGTTTGTCAACCTTCCCGCAGGCGCTGCTCAGTTTTTCCGCAGGCACGAGGTGCTAAGTGCCGGCTTTTATCCCCAAAATCCCGTACCGACCCTTCGTTAGGTGCGTGATCCTTCGTTTTAGGGAACCGACCCCTCGTTCCCTAGTTGACCCCTCGTTCTCCTTGGGTATGAGATGACCTTTGCAGCTCTCTCTCCTCCCATTTCACTTTCACGTGAATTCTTCTTCTCCTCTAGCTCCTCTCCTTTCATCTCTTTTGCTCCACCTTCTTCATTGGATCTTCCATGGCCTTCCACCTTTATTTGATTGAGCTGCTCTTCTTGGATACGAGATGGAGACAGAGGATCCAAGCTATACTGTTGTAGGTAATCTTCTTCTTCCTCCTTCATCTTCTTCCTTATTCTTCCTTGACCTTCAATGATGGAAGCCATTAATTTCATTCAAGATCTTCCTTCTGTGGCTTGCATGTGTGTGGATCGGGTATGGACAATGTTGGATGATGGTGTTGCATGTGAGACATCCATGGTGGAGCAAGGGAGCTAGGAGACCCTCCACACTTCAAAGAACCAGTCGAAGAAGAGCTCGAAATTGCCTTTTTGGAGTTCGACCGCACCCGTGGCTGGACAGCGCCGCGGGGGAGACCACTGCACCTGAGCCCCAGGGGCGGCCCAGTGAGCCGCAGGGGCGGCCATCCTAGGCCGCAGGGGTTGCCACTGGCACAGCCAGCCACCCCGTGCGGCCTTCTTCTCCTCTTCACGGCTGTGCTTCCTTCCTTTCGTTCCGCGCCTTTTCCCCAGTGAGTATCCTCCCTTGATCATGTGTTCTTAGCTTCTCCTAGAGTGTACACATGTTAGAAGCATGCTAGGATGGCTTAGATAACGTTATGGAATGCCATGTAGTGGCCTTGGATCTTAGATGAGTGTTTGAGGTTATCGATGTTCTTAGACTTGTTGAGTATTGGGGCTTGAGTTGTTTATCATGTGGGGGTGAGTGTAGGGCTGTCCTTTTGAGACTCATGAGGCTTGTGAGAATTTGATGATTAGGGTTACACATCGGTTGAGGTGGTAGAGATTAGGACGAGCGTATCCATCTTGTGCTTCGGTATTTGATCTTGCGAGAGCGTTAGGACTAGAAGTCTAAGAACTTCTAGCTTGTGAGTAGTTGTTGACTATCGTGCCTTGTCTTGCACAGGCTTGGTTATATACCTACAGGAAATGTGATTCGGTTGATTGTTGGGACGAGGTAATTCTACTAACTTACTTAGCTTGCTTTTACGCATTATTTGGATATGTGATGATGGTGTATGCTTTAACTTTGTTTATAATCATGAAACCGGATTAGGACAACTTGGTTATATATATTTGGCCCATTGTTTATTATTATCGGGCGGTCACATCACTACCCAGCTCCCGAGGGAGACTGAGAGGTTCTTTGCGACCAGGCCATACATGGTATACGGGCGGGCTTCTTCACCACTCCGCATGGTATACGGGTTGAGCTCCGTATCACTCATGTTGGTTACACGGGGACAGAGGCGAGAGTTATAAGACTCTTGTGTCAAACTTTAAACGAATGGAACTAGTAATGGAATAACTTAAAAAGAGGATAAGAACCGGATATGTATGTATATGAGTATGATGTGTGTTATGTGCACTTATGTGTGTCATTGTGTCCTTGCTATCTTTATAAGGCCTAGAATATGAGCTAACGGTTTTATACTGATTGTTGTAGTCGATGTACAGGTTAGGTGTTGCCGAGTGATTAGGAGGAGTGGGCATCCGGGGTTCCGTACATCATAAGTCGAGTTTGGAGAATTGAGTCCGTGTATTATTGTTGTATATTGTGTATTGTAGGTGTTGTATAGACGGCTGATGTCTTTCCTTTCTTGATGTCTTCGGAAATCATATCATTGCATTAAATTGATTTTGTTTTGGCCTTTATTTGTGCCTTGTTGGAAAGGTCCGGTGAAATTGTTGTCAGGCTAAGGGTCGGGACCCATTTTGAGGTCTTGCCCGTAACATCCCAAGTCCAGCGGAATCGGGGTTTTACATTTCAGTTTGGCCTTTATTTGTGTCTTGTTGCAAGATCCGGTGAAATTGTTGTTAGGCTAAGGGTCAGAACCCATTGTGAGGTCCTAACCCGTAGCATCCCGAGTCCTGCGGAGTCGGGGTGTTGCAGTCTTCTAGAACAAACTTGATGGTTTTGGTGTTGTAATAAAGAACAAGGCAAGAATAATAAGTAAGGCGTATAATCAACAAGAAGGTAATGATTATGATGGGACTTTATCACTTGTTGCTAAGTAGGATGTTCTAGGAATTCTTCAAGTTTTTGCATCGGATAAAATATTTAAACCTTTTGAATTAGATATAAAAACAACCTTCTTAAATATTGAGATTGATAAGTAGATTTATGTTTGCCGACATCCTAGTTTTGAAAGTACCAATCACCCTAATCACGCTTATATCCTAGACAAGGTTTTGTATGAACTCCAACAAGCCCCCAAGACTTAGAATGAGAAGTTTGCAAATTTTCTTCTTGAAAATGGATATCGAAGTGGTATGGATGATAACAACTTGTTTATTTATGAGAATAAAAGGGGCATATTGATTCTACATGTCTATATAGACGATATTGTGTCAGGTTCCACTGACATGTCCCTGGTAGAATCTTTCAAGAGCTCGTGAAAATCAAGTTTGAGATGAGCATTATGGGTGAAATTACATTCTTCCTAGGACTTTAGGTATAAAAGGAAAGTGGTGGTACCAAGATTCCACTAACAAAAGTACGTCAAGGAACTTCTTAAGAAGTAAAGTATTGGCAATGTCAACCCAATTAATAGTCTTATTCACCTAACACTTATTTTGAAGGCAGATGAACATAGGAATAGTGTTGATGAGAATAATTCTTGTGGTATAATTGGTTCATTTTTATATCTAACGGCAAGCAAACCAATTATTATGGCTCAATGAAATAACATATTAATGTCTATCGGGGTTGCTATTCGATCAGACATAGGAGGCAACACGGGCGCATTTTGGATGTGTCTTCCGGGCACATTGAGCCTCTGAGACGCATCCACAATACGCCTCTTGGGCGCATCCAAAGTGTGCCTCTGGGGAGGATTCTGGATGTGCTCCGGAGGCAGCTTCTGGATGCGCCCGTTTTCTAGCTTTTCACTGCGCCAGATACTTAAACGACCCAACTGAACTATTATTTACAATAAAAGTATAGTAAATTTTTTTATTTTCGAATTAGTTTTAAATTTAATTTTTAAAATTTTCATTATAATTCGATAATATAAATATTATTATAGTTTTTATTTTAGTTCAAAAATAAATAAAAAAAGCTTTAGTTTTACCTTTTCATATATTTTATATTAAAAAAACATAATTTTAAAATTAATGCTTTATTTATTTATTTTTTATTAATTTTAGTCACGTTAGGATATAGAATTTTATAATCAATAGTTTATTTCGTTTTTATAATATTTTGACATGTTAGAATAGAGAGTCGAAATTCTTTAAACGGGGTTGCTATTCGATCATACATGGGGGCAACACTGGCGTTGTGCCTATGGGGTGGATTCTGGACGTGCCCCATTACTGGCTCTCGATTGCGCCCACCCCTAACCATATATATATATATATATTATATTCCTACATATATTTCTAGTTAGGGAAGATCATTTGTACTTATATATTGTATACATTTGTAGAAAATACGTGTACACAATTATAAATTACAAATTAATAATTCAATCTTTAATATATCAGATTTTTTACAAAGTATTAGGATGCTAGATAAACCTTAATATCTTAACATCAACTCAAATTTTCCAACAACAAAGATGGACATTAATTCAGCAAGAGTTTAACAAAATAATTGAGACTGTTAAAAGTTTAGCAAAATAGTTCAGCAAGAGTTTAACAAAATAATTGAGACTGTTAAAAGTTTAGCAAAATAATTCAGCAAGAAAACAAAAAACAAAAACTAAAGTAATTACAAACTCTTTTATCACCTTCAAACTATACAAGTATAATCCTTGATGCTCAAAATCACAAAACCGGCAGGAATGGAACATGCTATATATGTTATAATCCATTGTAATTTGGTATGTACTCCTCCATCAACTCTTTGTTTCACAAACTAAATAGGCTACATAGTTCTGAAGAACTAATGATTCAAGTCATCACCAACATGAAATTCATAGAGTTGATTCTCAATATTTATCCAACTACAACCCGACATCTTACCTATCCCTTTTGCTTCATCAACATTCTAAATCTTGCATCATCATCTCAACCTTAATTTTGGCAAACACCTTTGATCAAACAATGTAAGTTTTGAGAGTCTGAATGTGCAATCTCCAACAACAGCTATTGTTACGCTAGAAATGTGTAGCACAAAAGTCTTAAATTTATAACTCGATATATTTTCCAACTCCTAGCGAACCCACAGTGTATGGGTCGTTTTGTAGCAAGGATAGTATTCCGAGGTCGAACACAAAGACTAAGGTGAAATCGAATTAAATAAGTGATTATGGCTATTGCGAATCTAGTCTAAGAAAAGAGAAAGAAATAAATAAATGAAAATCATGATATTATTGGGCGTGGTTTTGTGGTGATCAAGCAAGGATCACAAATGATGCAAGATTATAAAACAAACTAACAAATCAAGCTAGCAACACAAATAAACAACACAAACACAAGATATGTGATCAAAGAGAGAAAAGCGGATTCTAGGGGTTAGGAATTCCGGTTATGGCTTTGGACTCAAGCTTCTAATCAATCTTTGGACTAGCTATGGTATGTTGGGAAAGGTGTTTCTCAAGTGGGATCAATCACCGGGTAGGTCTCATGGTCCACTAATCCCGCACCTAAGGTCCTATCACCGGGTAAGTCTCTAGGAGCCTAAGGTTGAGAATTCTACACAAACTGGATTGTTATCTAGGGATCTAACCTCTCCTCACCGGGTAAGTCTCGAGAAGCAAGTCCTAAGCACCAATCCTAGCACACTCAGTCCAATAGCAGCTTGTGAGGCTCACTACTACCTAGAGTTCATCATCTTTGGTACCTAAGGTCAAGAATTACCGGGTAGGTCTCTCCTTTCACTTAGTTGCTAGCATTGGGTCACCCTACGCTAGATTATGCTTAACAAACACTAGGATTTCAACAATCAAACATCCTAACATTCAGATTTGTCAATACAAGCACAACAAAGAAAATCACGTGCTGTTCATACTAAACCACAGCCGTGGTTCTTGAGGAACTGACCGTGATTCCTATCGGGAGTTAGGTTCGAGATAGCAAATCATCCAAGGGTACATTCAAGTCTATTCTATCATAGTCCAAGCCATAACCATCATTTCATTACCCTAGAATCACAACTATTTAGCCAACAACATGCATTTTAACATTCAAACTCAACAAGCAAACATTTATGGCTTCCATAGCAAGAAAATGAAATGAAAGAGAAGAGAAACAAGTAAACACAAGAAAACCAAGCTGAATATATGTTTAAGAAAGACTTACAACCCTTCAAAAGAAGGTCCAAATCGTTCCTTACAAATCCTTGCAAATGTCTTCAACAAGTTCACTAAAAAATCACTCAAAAACCATGATAACTCTAAGTTGATGTTGTTCTTCTTCTTCCCCAAAATGAGAGTGTTTTTCTTCCTCTCCAAGAGTATCCACCAATGGGATGATGTGCAATGAGAGAGTGTGGGAGAGACTCCTCTAGCAACAGCCTGCAGAACCACTTATATTCTCCACCAAGAGCAAGAGTCGGTTATGAAGATCGTGGGACATCTTTCTAGAGAGAACCACGGCCTAAATTACGGGCGTGGTTTCTTGGTCTGGGCCGTGGTTTTGCTTAAACAACTCTCTTTTGATCGTTAAGCCATGAGTTGGTGCAATGCATGCACCAACAAGGTCCTATGTGTTCTCCTTTGCTCCTAGTTTGCTTCTCAATGAGTCCGGAAGTGTGTCATCAAGAGGAATGATCCTCGAATGTATCGATTAAGCTCCAAAATCTTCCCAAAATACCTACAAAACCGACAATAGCTCATGTAGACGTATATCTCGACAATATGCATGAATTAAACGTAAACGTCATGAACTAATGCCAAACCATGCATGAATAATGGGAAAAACTATCTAAATGGATGCCTAAACTAACGTTATAAATCGTGTTATCAAAATACCCCATACTTAAGACTTGCTCGTCCCCGAGCAAGATCCAACTATAGGCTACGAGATGACATGATTTATGAATGCAGAAAAACAATAAAATCTTTTTGGAATTGTGCTTCTAACATTGGATCACCTTCATAGTCATGTTTCATGGCAATGGACAAGCAATCATGCATCAAATGAATGAAGGCATGAAAAGACAATTATACTTAAATCGAAAGCATGCATGAAAGGTGAAAATGAAGAAGTCAAGATGATCATGAGTATATCCAATCTAGATCACTAAGTCTTGCACACATGCAAATAGGTCACAAGGACTTAGGAAAGAAGAGGCCAAGAAATGTTGTGAATATGTGGGAATTTTTTAGGTCATGTGATGCTAATTCGGGAAAGGAACTAACTCCACAATTTCATTTTTGATCAACTTCCCCACAAGTGTATATTTCTCTCCATCTTTTCTTTGTTTTCTTTTCTTTTTCATTTTCTTTTTCTTTCACTTATTTTTGATACAATGACATTGATTTACAAAAGCCGAAACCTTGGTGATTAGCGGATCTCGGGATGTTTCCGAGGTGCCTCACACTGGGCACACATACCAAGGCTCGTTAGGACATTCGGTTTATCCGACTTTGGCAAGGCACAAACACTCGATTATGTGAATGGTGCCGAGTTACTTGTCATCAAAACCAAAGTCCCCAAACCTCTATTTGTTTTCTACACTTTTCACAACAAATTTAGCACTTCATTCACAACATTCATTCATCAACCACTTCACCCCACACTTGCTTTTCACACACTCAACACACTAGCGTGCTCCTATTCCCGGATGGGTCAAAAGAGGTCAAATTTTTATATCAATTGAGGTGTTCAAACAACATGATCAAGATGAGAAGTAGAGAAAAATGAATCGCCTTAATCATTCCTAAATGATGTGCAAGAACTAGCATGTAATATCGACCATCAATCCTCAATCCAATCAAGGCAAACATCATAATTACAATTCATACATGGGATTCAAGATAAGTATTTCAAGTCCACATATGCATAAATCCATTCAACACATAAGGCCATCCATAGCCAATTCACAAAACAATCTCATCATAAGGGTCATATCCAAACTTAGGAAGCACTAAAATTTTTTAAATTTTCTGATTTTTTGTAATTTTCGAAATATATATGTACAATGCAAAACATAATGAAACATGTGACAAAAATAAACTATCCTAGATGCAATCATGCAAATGATCATGAAAACCCCACCCCATACTTAGAAACACATTGTCCCCAATGTGCAAATCAAGTAAAGAAGAGTGAAAGAGAGTCCTCACAATGTAAAAATGGTGTTGCTTTGGTATTTTGGTTCACTTATGTGGAGTGATGGTGGATGATCAATCAAAGGTGGTAGATAGCTTTTGATGTTCATTATGGCGTCGGGACATGTGCTAAGCACTGCTAGCCGTCCAAGTCCCACGTCCGCTCCACCCACGTTTGATGCGGGATCATCATCATCATCCTCATGCCTTGCAAGGCTTCCATACTACTTAGACTCTAGCACACAAACACCAAACACACACAAACACACCAAAACAAAGACAAAAGCAAAAACAAAAACGAAAACAATAACGGAAAAGGGAAAGATATGTACCAATGGGTTGCCTCCCATTAAGCGTTTCTTTAACTTCATTAGCTTGACCAAATTTGGAGGCGTTTCAGTCAAGGTGAAGTGGGGGAATCATATCGACCGGAGCTTTCGGGATATATTTCTTCAAACGGTTCCCATTCACCTTAAAATCTCCACAATGCTCCCCATCTATCTCAACCGCTCCATGGGGAAAGACCTTCTTCACCATATAAGGACCCATCCATCTTGACTTGAGCTTTCCGGGGAAGAGCCGCAGCCTTGAGTTGAAGAGAAGCACTAAGTCACCTCCACTCAACTCCTTTGGGATGAGACGTTTGTCATGCCAACGCTTGGTCCTTTCCTTGTAAATCCGGGCGTTTTCATAGGCATCCAACCGGATCTCCTCAAGAGCATTAATGTCTAGCAATCTCTTCTCACCGGCTTCCTTGAGGTCAAAATTCAGCCACCTTATGGCCCAATACGCCCTATGCTCTGTAATATCCGGAAATTTTCTTCCGACTATTTTCGAAACAAATCAGAACTTGACCGATTATGACTTTCCGACATTATGTTGTCTTCTTTTAAGTTTCGGGACGAAACTTATTTTAAGGGGGCACTAATGTAATACCCGAAAATTTTAAACTCCGTTTAATACCCGATCAATCCGGATTCCGATCCGCCAACCCTTAATCAAAAAAAAAAATAAATAAAAATAAAACAATAGTAAATTCTATCATTTTATGTGACCTTAATTCACATAAAATGATAAAAATGTAAACGAATAGAATTACTTATAATTTAAAACTCGAGGAGCGGTTCCGTATGAGTAACGACTCACTTTTCAGCCCATCCTCTAACGGGATGAGCGGCCCATCGGAGTAGGCCCACAAGTACTAGTCAGCCGGCCCAAACCTTACCCTAATTTCCTCCTTAATTATTTCTTAACCTAATCTAACATTTGCCCTAATCTACCTTACGCTGAAACAACGACTCCCACTGCCTCACCCAAAGCAGATCCATAACCACCACTGGACCTCCCACACGTGACTGCATCCGGCCGGACTCCAGTGGCGCCGACACGCCGCCTCATCCTCGACATCGGGATCCGCTGCTACTGCGTCGGCCAGGTGAGTATCTGTATTCCCCTCCCTTCCTCCTGAGACAGTGAACCACCTCTGACGACCTTCTGTTGCACAGCGAGACCAGGCTGCTAGTGTCGGACCACCGTAGAGAGAGAGCCCCGATCGCCACCGCCTTCGTTGTCGCTGGAGTAGGTGAGGCGGCTGCCTCCTTTCCCTCTTCTTCTTCTTCCCTGCTTCCCCTTCTGTTTCATGTGATAAACCGGAAGTCTTGCCTCTCTCTAAGCCCTGCAGTGACGAGCCAGGACGAGTGGTGCACCTGCAGTGAGTACGGTCGAGCAAGCGTACGAGCCTCCGGTCCAGGACTCCTCTACTACGCCCAACCCTGTAAACCCGGACCATCTTCAGCCTACTGTTGGTAAGTCCCCCTCTGTGCTCTCCTGTTAATGTCGTAATAGTGCAGAGGAGAATAGACTGTTTGATTTCAAGTCATAGTCCGGTAGGTAGTTGGTTCCAACGTTAGTATATAAGATATGAATTTAGAGAAGGGTTGTGTGTAGCTGTCACTTTGTTTTGAACCTAGGATGTGTGAGAATAGAGATAAATATTTCAGAAGAGCTGACAGTGAGTTTTGAACCCAAGACCTCATGAACTTCTTATGCCTAGATTTTGTTCAGTGCATATAAACTGTCTAGTTGGGGAATATATTTCGATACCTTAAGATGAACATCTACCGTTGAATTTTTGATAGATCAAAGATGGATATATGTAGTTTACTGGTTCAAAATTTGGGAAGAATCGGAGTTACGGTTTGAGAGTTATGATGTTGCAAAGTTGACTCCTCATGCAGTTTTTATAAGTGTGCTGAATGTTGACAAAAAAACAGCATGTGATGCTGTTTTGTGAGATGGTTTTGAATAAGCTCTTGATCTCTGTTGGGCTTGAATTTTGGATATGATATAGTTGACATATTTTTGTAGAACATATTAAAATTTGAGAGGCATCCAGCAAGTGCTTTGGGATTTATGATTTTTCCAAGATTGAGTCGTAAGCAGTTTTTCTGTTGTGCTGAAATTCGGTGTTGTGAGATAGTTTTAAATAGGATTTTGATCTCTTTTGCGGCTGAATTTTGGATATATTAGAGATAAGATTTTATAGTAGAACATATCAAAATTTGGGATAAATCCAGCGAGTAGTTTAGGAGTTATGATTTTTCAAAGTTAAGATAGTGTGCTGCTTGTTAAGTGTTGTAACCAACTTTAGAAATTTTTGTAGAAGCGATGCTTTAACAGTTTTAAGAAATTCTTTCTCCTATGAGTAGATGGGATATCATAGATGGTCTAGGGAATTATTTCGAAATTTTTATAAGATTATTCGAATTTTATATTTGAAGCTGTAGTTGGACTTTAGTGACTTTTCGGAAATAGAAAATGGGTGGTTTTTCTAGTTGTTACCTAAAATCATCCTAGGGAGTAGAATATGGTTAGTTAGTCTCAAATAAGAGTTTAAACATAAATTATGAAATTTTTAGAAGTTTCGGGACCAAGGGTAAAATAGTCATGTTACCATAAATTAATACTGTAATCAATTCCGTTCTATTAAGACCTACTATCTTAGAAGTCTTAGACTTCTAATCACCTAGAAAGTGTGCTGACACACTTGCCTCCTTTGACAGGCCACTGAATCCCTACTGTACAGATCGATTGGCGAATTAGACAATCGAGATCTGATTCAAGTAAGTCCACGGACTTACTTAGCTTGCTTCTTGTATGAGTGTAATTTGTATGAGTGGTGTTTGTTAGTTATGATAAACAACGAAACCGGATTAGGCCGACTTTATTATTTACGTAATTGACCCAAGTGTATGATAATGGGTCGTGACATCATCTGTCTAGCTCTTGCGAGAGTCTAGGAGGTTCCCTGCGACCAGCCCAGTCCGGTAGACGGTCAGATGCATTAGTACCATTCCGCGTTGGTAAACGGGGACAAGGGCGAAGTTTGGGAATCCTTCGTTTCACAAAATAAGTATCAGTAGTAATAACATATCACCTAATTAAAGATAATAAAAGGATTGAGTGTTGCATGTTGATTGTGTATGTTGTGTGTTTGTGCTTTTACCTTTTATACTTATGAATAGAATGTTAGCTAACGGTTTTATACCACTTGTAGATGCCTTGCAGGTTAAGACAGTTGTAGAGAGATCCGAAGGGAATGGTCAACCGGGTCCACGTACTTATTTAGTTGGGGACGGGATGTCTTCTGTTCTTCGTATGTGTCGTTTTGGTACCTTTGCTTTGTAAGGCTGATACATATTCTTCATGTATATATTGTTTAAAGTTTTCAAATGTTTTAAATACTTTTGTGCCTTGTTGTAAGATCCAAGTTAAATTGTTGTCAAACTAAGGCCGGGACCCATTGTGATGTCCTAACCAGTAGCTCCCCGAGTTCTCAGAATTTGGGGTGTTAAAATATGGTATTAGAGCTCTGGGTTGGCAACAATGGCACTTGAAATCTTCTAAAAGACCAAATGTATAAAATAACTAGAACCCGAAAGGGGTCTAAAATTTTAAAAACGGATTTCTGTTTTTAAACGCGCGCATAGTCGGGTTGTTGGGTTAGTAGTACGTCGGACCACCGTCGCTCTCCGTGGATCTCTACAACTTGGATCGATAGGAGTTAGTATATAGAGTTTTTGTAAAGTTTATTATTATATGTTATGTACATGTGTATGCTTAGCTTGTTAGTATCCTAAAGGAATTTTATATCCTTTAGTTGTGATATCATGAAGCTATTATCGCCTCATGATAAATCGGTGGAAGACTTGAAGAGTTTTCAACACGAGACGAAGGACTCGGACCTTGGATCAAGTATTATACTCGGGTGGGCGTCCTAGTAACCCTTGTTAACCATCCAAAGAACTAATAGGCGAAGAAGTAAAGATGTGGAGATAATTTTGATCATATATAAGTACAATCAAATGAGGAAGAATTCTCCAGTCAACTCAGATAGAAGAAATAGAAGGTCATACAGGGACTTGGTTGTATGAAGCCGAGAGATGAATTATAAGAACCATGCAAGAGACTACAAGAGTGCGGAGTAGAGATAACAATATTGGAACGAGACAAGTAGAACTGAGTACAACCAAGATTTGCGGAATCAAGGACATTACAATCGAGGCGGATGCCTCATAGTCCATTATGGGCGTGAGAACCAGAAGAGACAGAGTGTCAATCCGGGTGTGAGAATCTAAGGTGCACGGAATGTAGACCTACAATTGAGTGTAAAAGCGAAAAGGCAGACCCCACAAGTGTGGGGAGGGGTTGACCTCCTCAAAGATATAAGAAGTTTGAAAGGAATCGCGACGCCAATATCCAAAGAATGGAAGCCTGTAGCAGGGTCAATGGAGTTTCAAGAAGGCGATATTACCACCAACACTAGTGAAGAAATCTGTATGGGAGAACGGCCTTGCTAGACTCGAGAGTCCAGGGTAACCCGAATTATCACAGGACCTAAGCCATCAACACAGATGGTCCATGCAAAAGGAACTGCAAGTGGATGATCATTACGGCTATAAGAATTTCAAAGACGCTTGCAAGCTATCGTGGAAACTTGAAACGACTATTTATGCTAGATGAATGACACAATCGGACTAGAGAAATGGAGTTAGCCCATAACAAGCGGAAGGGTGGAAGGTGGAACTAACTAAAGAAGTATAAAAGGACTGTTGTGAGCAACTGTTTACCTACTAGCTAAGGAAATTTTGACATATCACAATTAACACGGAATGGAGACTTACAACTTAATGTAAGAGAGAAAGGTAGACTTCACAAGCCTGGAGACGTCTTGTCTTCTTTAAAGATAATAATTCTAAAAGGAATCACAACGCCGGTATAGAAAGGATGGAAGCCACGTAACATAGTCAATAGAGATTTGGAAGGAAATATTATAACCAACACCGATTAAGGAACTTGTGCTTGTGAGAATCGTGTGGTGGACTCAAAAGTCCAAGGTAACCCCATTTATAACAGAACATAGGTCATCAACATAGACGGTCCCTGTAAAGGGACTATAATTGGGAGGTAATTAAAAGTCATCGGAACTACAAAACACTAACCATCTATCGGGGAGTGTTAGAAACGACTTTTAACGTCAGGCGAATGGCACAGTGAGACTTGAGAAGGACAGTTGTCCGATGTGCACCAAAAGAAGGATAAAAGGATTAATCTAGTAGGTGATGTGCACCAAAAGTTTAATACCAGTAGAGGTATGAAATTGAGATAAGTCAATGATAGACTGACCGATGTCAACCAAGGACGTGCAAGTATTGTGGGGTATTGACGAGTTATGTGCCGTTAAGAAGAGATATTTGTGACTGTGGATCTATGGAGTAGCTTTACCGACGCCTATGAGGATTCCCTCAAGTAGGATACTACAACGTTCTTGGATGAATTAAAGGTATAAAGAGAAACGTTTTAAGGGTTACTCCTTGGGTAGTTAAGATCAAACTCCGGTCAAGTCAGGGAGTTTGGATCCGTGGTAGAAGAATTAAGAAAGTAAGTGGAAGAAGTTGTTTTTCAATCTTTGTTTTATTTTTATAGGCAAGTAAAGAAGGTACTTGGTACTTCATCCGTATACGACTCATGGTGTAATTGGAAGAAAGAGTTTTGAGATCAATCATTTTATACTTACAGAAAAGGTCCTTATGATTAATGAGTAACAACAGGATAAGCAGAATAGCACAGCGGAAGCGTGGTGGGTCCTAACCCACAAACAAGAAGCTCAAAGGTACTGATGGATGTCGTGTCGAGATTAAGATGGTGATAGTTGGGGAAATGCATTCTAGTTGGAAGAAACGTGAGATAGGCTATGTGAGTGACTGAAAATGTTGTACGGAAACTTAAGTGCATGTAGAGGTAATAGAAGAAGACTGGTACCCTATTATGGATCCGAGTAAAGAGTGATGGCTTTGTTACATGTTACAAGACAAGTAGTTTTGGAATTCTATATCTAACGGAGTACGTTAGAGTGAATTTTCTTGATGGATTGAGAAAAGAATTTACGATGTAATTAAAGTATTGTACATGGTCTGCACTAGAAAGCTTAAAGTGAGTAACTACCATTCTGAGTCAAAACATAAGAAAGAGAAGCGACAGTAGTATACTTATAACCTAGTAACCGTGCGTAAAGAAAGCAAAATCACGGAGTAGATTTTATGTGTAATGTTATATCGGAACGGACCGAGTTGCGCTTTGAGTTAAAGGGATACTATCGGGCTGGTAACCATGGTGGATAAAAGGGTGCACTGTTGATGGTATGCGAACAATTATTGAGTAGTTATGATCAAATACGGTGATAGGAGATCACTTTGTGTCTAATACCGTCATTCCGGACATGTTCTAGGTAACTTAAGATCTTGGAAAATGCGTAAGAAGCCTAAGGTTGAGTTAACGATGTATTATAGATCTATAAATAGTATTATAACGCCAAATGAACATAGAGGATGACCATTGGAAGTTTTAAAGCGGTTTAAAAGTGACTGAGGGACTAGTATTTCACACCCTATTGGAGAGGGTAGCTTCAGTTTTCCACGGAGACTAAGTTTGGGAACTGAGTTGGAGAATTTCAGTTGGAGAGATACCTACCAGACACGAGTTAGGTCATCAGATTAGAGGATCAGACAGTTGAGCCGGATGATACCGCTTAGATATCCGGTAACCACTCTAGAACGTGGTAGCAGGCGCTTGTGATCTAAATACCTGAAAGGATTTAAGATTTAGTGGTTTTATGAAAAGCCGATAAAGCTACCTAAGATATCGGGGATAGTAAAGGACGTAACCTTTCAAAGACCTATGTAGCGATAGTTGTAACCTCGGGAGTGACGAGTTAGGACTTGACCTTGCATGTGTGATATTGTTTGACTACTTGTTTATTTCATGATTGAGTGCTTAGTCAGTGATGTGTGCTTTTGGTAACCTTGATGTGCGGGATACGTAGATGTGGAAACGATGAGACTGTAGTGATCAGATACACCCGTTTAGTGCCTTAAAGACCGATCAGGATTATCTTACCCTAAGTTTCGGGACGAAACTTATTGTTAAGGGGGGATTGATGTAATATCCGGAAATTTTCTTCCGACTATTTCCGAAACAAATCAGAACTTGACCGATTATGACTTTCCGACATTATGTTGTCTTCTTTTATGTTTCGGGACGAAACTTATTTTAAGGGGGCACTGATGTAATACCCGAAAAATTTAAACTCCGTTTAATACCCGATCAATCCGGATTCCGATCCGCCAACCCTTATTCAAAAAAAAAAATGAAATAAATAAAAATAAAACAATAGTAAATTCTATTATTTTATGTGACCTTAATTCACATAAAATGATAAAAATGTAAACGAATAGAATTACGTACAATTTAAAACTCGAGGAGTGGTTTCGTACGAGTAACGACTCACTTTTCAGCCCATCCTCTAACGGGATGAGCGGCCCATCGGAGTAGGCCCACAAGTACTAGTCAGCCGGCCCAAACCTTACCCTAATTTCCTCCTTAATTATTTCTTAACCTAATCTAACATTTTCCCTAATCTACCGTACGCTGAAACAACGACTCTCACTGCCCCAACCAAAGTAGATCCAGAACAACCACCGGACCTCCCACATGTGACTGCATCCGGCCGGACTCCAGTGGCGCCGACACGCCGCCTCATCCTCGACGTCGGGATCCACTGCTACTACGTCGGCCAGGTGAGTATCAGTATTCCCCTCCCTTCCTCCTGAGACAGTGAACCACCTCTGACGACCTTTTGTTGCACAGCGAGACCAGGCTGCTAGTGTCGGACCACCGCAGAGAGAGCCCCGATCGCCACCGCCTTCGTTGTCGCTGCAGTAGGTGAGGCGGCTGCCTCCTTTCCCTCTTCTTCTTCCCTGCTTCCCCTTCTGTTTCATGTGATAAACCGGAAGTCTTGCCTCTCTCTAAGCCCTGCAGTGACGAGCCAGGACGAGTGGTGCACCTGCAGTGAGTACGGTCGAGCAAGCGTACGAGCCTCCGGTCGAGGACTCCTCTACTACGCCCAACCCTGTAAACCCGGACCATCTTCAGCCTACTATTGGTGAGTCCCCCTCTGTGCTCTCCTGTTAATGTCGTAATAGTGCAGAGGAGAATAGACTGTTTGATTTCAAGTCATAATCCGGTAGGTAGTTGGTTCCAACGTTAGTATATAAGATATGAATTTAGAGAAGGGTTGTGTGTAGCTGTCACTTTGTTTTGAACATAGGATGTGTGAGAATAGAGTTAAATATTTCAGAAGAGCTGACAGTGAGTTTTGAACCCAAGACCTCATGAACTTCTTATGCCCAGATTTTGTTCAGTGCATATAAACTGTCTAGTTGGGGAATATATTTCGATACCTTAAGATGAACATCTACCGTTGAATTTTTGATAGATCATATATGGATATATTTAGTTTACTGGTTCAAAATTTGGGAAGAATCGGAGTTACGGTTTGAGAGTTATGATGTTGCAAAGTTGACTCCTCATGCAGTTTTTATAAGTGTGCTGAATGTTGACAAAAAAACAGCATGTGATGCTGTTTTGTGAGATGGTTTTCAATAAGCTCTTGATCTCTGTTGGGCTTGAATTTTGGATATGATATAGTTGATATATTTTTGTAGAACATATTAAAATTTGAGAGGCATCCAGCAAGTGCTTTGGGATTTATGATTTTTCCAAGATTGAGTCGTAAGCAGTTTTTCTGTTGTGCTGAAATTCGGTGTTGTGAGATAGTTTTAAATAGGATTTTGATCTCTTTTGCGGCTGAATTTTGGATATATTAGAGATAAGATTTTATAGTAGAACATATCAAAATTTGGGATAAATCCAGCGAGTAGTTTAGGAGTTATGATTTTTCAAAGTTAAGATAGTGTGCTGCTTGTTAAGTGTTGTAACCAACTTTAGAAAGTTTTGTAGAAGCGATGCTTTAACAGTTTTAAGAAATTCTTTCTCCTATGAGTAGATGGGATATCATAGATGGTCTAGGGAATTATTTCGAAATTTTTATAAGATTATTCGAATTTTATATTTGAAGATGTAGTTGGACATTAGTGACTTTTCGGAAATAGAAAATGGGTGGTTTTTCTAGTTGTTACCTAAAATCATCCTAGGGAGTAGAATATGGTTAGTTAGTCTCAAATAAGAGTTTAAACATAAATTATGAAATTTTTAGAAGTTTCGGGACCAAGGGTAAAATAGTCATTTTACCATAAATTAATATTGTAATCAATTCCGTTCTATTAAGACCTACTATCTTAGAAGTCTTAGACTTCTAATCACCTAGAAAGTGTGCTGACACACTTGCCTCCTTTGACAGGCCACTGAATCCCTACTGTACAGATCGATTTGCGAATTAGACAGTCGAGATCTGATTCAAGTAAGTCTTGTATGAGTGTAATTTGTATGAGTGGTGTTTGTTAGTTATGATAAACAACAAAACCGGATTAGGCCGACTTTATTATTTACGTAATTGACTCAAGTGTATGATAACGGGTCGTGACATCATCTGCCTAGCTCTTGCGAGAGTTTAGGAGGTTCCCTGCGACCAGCCCAGTCCGGTAGACGGTCAGATGCATTAGTACCATTCCGCGTTGGTAAACGGGGACAAGGGCGAGGTTTGGGAATCCCTCGTGTCACAAAATAAGTATCAGTAGTAATAACCTATCACCTAATTAAAGATAATAAAAGGATTGAGTGTTGCATGTTGATTGTGTATGTTGTGTGTTTGTGCTTTTACCTTTTATACTTATGCATAGAATGTTAGCTAACGGTTTTATACCGCTTGTAGATGCCTTGCAGGTTAAGACAGTTGTAGAGAGATCCAAAGGGAATAGTCAGCCGGGTCCACGTACTTATTTAGTTGGGGACGGGATGTCTTCTGTTCTTCTTATGTGTCGTTTTGGTACCTTTGCTTTGTAAGGCTGATACATATTCTTCATGTATATATTGTTTAAAGTTTTCAAATGTTTTAAATACTTTTGTGCCTTGTTGTAAGATCCAAGTTAAATTGTTGTCAAACTAAGGTCGGGACCCATTGTGATGTCCTAACCAGTAGCTCCCCGAGTTCTCAGAAATTGGGGTGTTACATGCTCCATCTCCACCAAAAGGTGGCAAGACTTGCCATAAACTAGCTTGTAGGGAGTGGTGCCAATCGGTGTCTTGAAGGCGGTTCTATATGCCCACAAAGCATCATCAAGCTTCATAGCCCAATCGTTTCTTGTTCTAGAAACCGTCTTTTCAAGTATTCCTTTTATCTCCCGGTTGGAGATCTCCACTTGGCCACTAGTTTGGGGATGGTAAGGTGTTGCCACCTTATGAGTCACCCCATACTTAGCCAAAAGTGTCCCAAAGTTCCTATTGGTGAAATGCTTCCCTCCATCACTTATGATCACTCTTGGTGTTCCAAACCTAGGGAAGATGACTCGGTTGAAGAACTGCACCACAACTTTGGCATCATTTGTGGGAGAGGCGATTGCTCCACCCATCTCGACACATAGTCCACCGCCAAGAGAATGTATAGGTTGCCACATGAAGAGGGGAATGGCCCCATGAAGTCCACACCAAACATCAAATATCTCAACCTCTTGTATGTTGTTCAAGGGCATCTCATTCCTCCTTGAGATGTTGCCCGTCCTTTGGGAAGCATCACATGCCACTACAAAATTCTGCACATCCCTAAATAAGTTAGGCCAATAAAAACCGGATTGCAATACCTTTGCACACGTCTTGTGTGAGCTAGCATGGCCTCCACATGGCAAGGAGTGACAATGACAGATCACACTCTCCACCTCATCCTCCGGAATGCACCTCCTAAAGACTCCATCCGGCCCTCTCTTGAACAAGAGAGGCTCGCTCCAATAGTAATGCCTCACATCCTTGAAGAACTTTTTCCTTTGGGCATATGACAAACCGGGTGGCACCTCCTCACACACAAGGTAGTTCACTATATCCACATATCATGGCTCACTCCCTCTAGACACTTGAAGTAAGCACTCCTCCATCATTTGTAATTTCTCATCCCGGAATGAGTCATCAATCGGGATGTCATCTCTCTCAATCTCCAATGGTGATAGCCTACTAAGATGGTCTGCCACTGAATTTTCAGAACCCTTCTTGTCCCGAATTTCCAAGTCAAACTCTTGGAGGAGAAGGATCCACCGAATGAGGCGAGGCTTGGCATCCTTCTTTGTGAGGAGATAACGGATCGCAGCAAGATCCGTGTACACAATGGCCTTGGCTCCCACAAGATATGAACGGAACTTCTTAAAGGCATACACCACCGCTAGCAACTCCTTCTCGGTTGTGGCATAGTTGAGTTGGGCGCCATCTAGCGTCTTGCTAGCATAATAGATGGCATGTGTAATCCCATCTTTCCTTTGTCCCAAAACAGCCCCAACGGCCACATCATTTGCATCACACATTATCTCAAACGGAAGGCTCCAATCCGGAGGTTGCATGATAGGGGCAGAGATCAAGGCATTCTTCAACCTACAAAACGCTTAAAGGCAATCCTTCGAGAAAACAAACTCAACATCTTTCATTAGTAGGTTAGTGAGAGGCTTAGAAATTTTAGAGAAATCTTTTATAAACCTCCGGTAAAAACCGGCATGCCCTAAGAAACTCCTTACCCCTTTCACCGAGGTAGGTGGTGGTAACTTCTCTATCATTTCTATCTTTTCTCTATCAACTTCTATGCCTCGTTGGGAAACCAAGTGTCCCAACACTATGCCTTCACTCACCATGAAGTGGCATTTTTCCCAATTCAAAACAAGGTTAGTTTCTTCACATCTCTTCAACACCAAAGACAAGTTAGCTAAGCAATCATCAAATGAAGATCCATACACCGAGAAATCATCCATAAACACTTCCATAATGTTCTCATTATATTCAGAAAAAATAGCCATCATACACCTTTGAAAGGTGACCGGTGCATTACACAACCCAAATGGCATTCTCCTACAACAATTACCGGATTCCTTTGTGCTTCACCCGCCTTTTGGAACACTTGTGCTTCTAGCACCTTTTGAGCTTTAGAAATGGATGTCACCATGCTCTCATGTCCACTCAACCTTCCAAGCAATTATTCAAACATCATCTCGGTTCTATCCTTAGGAGGTTGAGCAAAACCGGGTGGAGGCTCTTGTGAAGCCTTAGGTGGTGGGGCTACGCTTGTGGAAGCGGGAGGGTTCAAGGCACCATCCGGGTTAGAATAGGAGAACCCGGGATGGTTGTGATTAGGCCGGTAATTGTTGTATTGCCGGCTATTGTTGTTGAAGTTCCTAGGGCCTTGATAATTGTTGAAGTTACCCCTTTCCATATAGTTAACATCCTCCTCTTTGGAAGCCAAGTTGGCTTGCACTTGCACTTGAAGACTTGCTTGATTCTTCAAGGTTGTGCCACACAACTCCCTCAAAGACATTAGCTCATTGTTGATTGCATCAAGTTTGTGGTTGCTCATGGTGACTTCATTCACTTCATATACTCCCGGTTTCCTCCCATCACTCTTCCTATGGGAGTACTTTTATTTCACCAAAGCTTGCTTCTCTACAAACTCCCAAGCCTCATCCACATTCTTTACCATGAATGTTCCTCCGGAAAGTGATTGGAGCTTGAATTGACTATCCTCATCAAGCCCCTTGAAATAAATCTCCAATAACTCTATCTTCGGTATCCCATGGTGTGGACAATCTAGGAGGAGGTCCTTGAACCTCTCCCAAGATTTGAATAGGTGATAGGTGATGGAATCACTATCATTTAGGATAGTTTTTAGAGTCTTTTTGTTGCATTAGTGTCGGTTATGCTACTAACTCCTTGGTCCAGAAGAAGAAGACTAAAAGAAGATAAAGAAGGAGTTATAAGAACTTAGGAGTGAAGATCGTTCACGAAAAAAAGCTTCTGTTGCTTAACCGCCCCCGCGGAGCCTTGTCACCGCCCTTGCGGGTGACACCTTACTCCGGAGCGCTCCTTGCGCCTTCGCCAGCGCCAACCACGAAGACGGTCACCGCACCTGCGTCAACCCTTGGCGCCCTTCGGTGACTTGCCTTGAAGAAGCGAAGACCAGTGCCCCTGCGCCTCAACCTGGGAGCTGGAAGATGAAGAGTTTGTGTCACCGCCCCTGCGTTGACACTGGGACGCCCCGGCGGCTTGGCATAAAAAATGATAGGAAGTTGAAGAGTCAGACGATTGAAGAGCATTAAAGATCCACCTCTGCGGAATTGCCTAGCCGCCCCTGCGGCCATGAAGAAGATCAAGCGTTTTTGCCTTCACCGCCCCAGCGGAGCTGAAGGCCGCCCCTGCGGTTCAATGACAGAAGCTTTACTCCGGCTATTTACACCACCTTTATGGCATTAAAGGTGGCTGTTTTGGGTTGGCCATTTACTCCTATTTAGTGTCAATTGTAGTATAAATAGACTTAGGTTTGATTCACTTATAATGCAATTTTAGAAATCACTTTTCCATTAAAACTTTCTTACTACCTTTGTAATGAGTTGCTAACTCCCTTGCTACATTGGGTTGGTTTGAAGCTGCATCGTTACCTTGGTTGTAAGTTCTTTCTAATATAAGTTTTCATTCAGTAATTCTTTGTGTTTCCTTGATCTCCATTGTCTAATTGCATGTTTTACTATTACTTAAGATTGATCACTTTAGGTCCTAAAGTGCATGCAAAGAACTAGGATTAATAGATTCCGGGTTCGGGTCTTTAATCTAGTAGTAAACTTGAAGTAATAACGGGTTGTAATTGCTTAAAGAAAAGGAACACAAATATATAGATAAGTTTAACGGTTTTAATCTTTTCTTTATATCCCTTAGTCTTTGTTTGAAAGCTAACTTGTTAATTGTTTTTTGTAGGTTTACGGAACACTAACATGTTAAGTTGTGTTGATGCCGGTTGGCTCAACACATATATATGATCGAGACGGGAGATTACATGAAAACTTGTAAAAGGAACTCACCAAAGTAGCAATTGCATGCTTAGAATAAACCTAGTGTAGATTCACCCATCATAGTCTTACTTGCTGCGTTATTCGTTTTCATAAGTTTTTGTGTGCATCAATTCAATCAACCCCCCCCCCCCTTGTTACTTGTTTCTATAATCAATAATTGCATTTAATAGAAATACCAAACTCTCTTGGGTTCGACCCTTACTTAATCACTATACTTGTTTTAGTGCTAAGTCGGGATTATATTTTGATAAGATAAAACGACCTCTAGATCAGAGTCTTGTCAAATTTTGGCGCCGTTGCCGGGGAGTTTAGTGTTTTTATTCTATTGTTATTATTGATTATTGGTTTGAACCATTTTTATGGTTCAAACCCGTGCTACTAACTCCGGATTTGCTTCTTTTGATCCAGAAATTGATAGGACGCACATCAGGCAACGAAGACAACAACAACTCCACCAAGAAATGACAGATCACACTCTTCGTCAACTCACTCAGCCCACTTTGGCTCAAAACCCTCTTGTGGTTTCCATACCGGCATTAGGGGAAGGAATCAACTTTGAGCTCAAGCCGGGTCTCATTCACTTGCTCCCATCTTTCCATGGGCTAAGTGGTGAAGACCCCATCAAACACCTTGAGAAGTTCCATACCGTGTGTATGAGCATGAAGCCGGCCAATATTACCGAAGAGAAAATCAAGATGAGGGCATTCGGCTTCACACTCAAAGATTCAGCGGATGATTGGTATTACCACCTTCCATCCGGGAGTATCGACACTTGGGAGAACCTCCACAAGGCGTTTTTGGAGAAATACTTCCCAGCCAAGAAGGCGAATAGCTTGAAGAAAGCTATTAGCAACATCGAGCAAGAGGCGGACGAAACTCTCTATGAGTACTTCGAAAGATTCGCACGCCTCCGATCCAGCTGCCCTTTCCACGGATATTCAACTCAAGATCTAGTCTTGTACTTGTACAATGGCTTGCTAGACAATGAAAGGAGGATCGTCGATGCGGCTTGTGGAGGTAACATTCTTAACTCTACCCCTGACCTTGCTTTTGAATGAATACAAGAACTAGCTGAAGGGACCCGGAACTTTGGAGGACTCCTTCCAAGAGAGGTGTTCATTTCGTTAGGGGAATAAACCCGAAACCAACAACAACAACCCCAACAAGGTAAGTATCAAACAGCTGAAGATATGTTGCAGGTTTTGACTAAACATTTTGCTACTCATGTCCAAACAACAGAATCCAGCATCAAGAACTTTGAAAAACAGGTTGAGCAAATGGTGGAAGCCATATCAAGGACCGAGGCTAGGTTTTCCGGAGGACTGTCTTCCTAGACGATTATAAGCCCTAAGGAGAATGTTAGTGCCCTAACATTAAGGAGTGGGAAGCAAATCCAACAAAAACCAGCAAGAGAATCACAAAGCAAGCTCTCTGTCGAGTTTACCGCACCCACAACCGCCCCCGCGGCTGCTACTGCGCCCAGCACCAAGCAGACGCCGCCCCTGTGGCTGGATGTCCCCGCCCCTGCGGTGACAACCCCTGAGCCGCCCCTGCGCATACCAGATGACGCCCCTACGGAAAACACGAAAAAAGGTTCTCCTGAGAAGGATTCTTACATCCGGCCTAACTTTCCGCCACTGTACTCTGAGAAACTACCAGCTCTATTTCCTGAGGCTCTGAAGGAGAGAAGAATCATTGAGTACAAAGACCTCTTTGAGACTTTCTCCAAATGCGAGGTAAACATTCCCCTCCTTAAGTTAGTGAAGAGTATTCCTAAATATGCTCGTTTCTTGAAGGAACTTTGCACTATCAAGAGAAATCAGAAACTGAAGGGGAAACAAAAAGTGCAAGTAAGTGAGCATGTATCGGCTGTTTTCCAACGGAGAATGCCCAAGTAGTGTAGCGATCCGGGCATGGTAAGCATTCCTTGCGTTATAGGGGAAACCCAGTTTGACAAAGTCATGCTTGATCTTGGTGCTTCTATAAATGTTTTACCATATTCTATTTACAAATCACTTGGCCTTGGGACATTAATGGAAACTAGGATTGTAGTACAACTTGCTGATAGATCTAATGTGTACCTGAAAGGGATAATTGAAGATGTATTAGTAATGGTAGACAACCTAATATTTCCTGCAGATTTCTTTGTAATGGAAATTGAAAATGATTCGCATGCTGCACCCATATTGTTAGGTAGACCATTTTTAAAAACTGCTAGGACTAAAATCGATTATGTTAGTGGCAAACTAACCATGGAGTTTGATGGTGAAGTAGTTGAATTTGACATCTATGATGCAATGAAATTTATAGTGATGATCACTCTTTATGTGCTATTGACATTGTTGAACCTTTTGTGCAAGATATTTTTGATAATTCTGATGTTGATGAATTGAAAAATGTAATTGAGCATGACATTGATGGCTTCAAATCAGATTATGTATTAACATCCAGCATGAAAGAGCTCCTAGCCCAATTAGATGGGCATAAAAGGCTACCTATCTCCAATTTGGCCATTGGGCCCACTTTACTAACCCCAAGCGAGAAGCTTGTTCCGTCTATAGTCCAGGCACCAGAAATAGAATTGAAGGACCTTCCATCACACCTCAAGTATGTTTTCCTTGGAGAACACAATACCTTGCCGGTGATCATCTCCAACAAGTTGACTACCGGTCAAGAAGACAAGTTGGTGAAAGTGCTAAAAGAGGACAAGACGGTCCTTGGATGGACCATTGCGGACATCAAAGGGATAATCCCTTCAACTTGCATGCATAGGATCTTACTTGAGGATGAACCAAACCCTCTAGGCAACCTCAACGGAGGTTTAATCCGCCAATGATGGATGTGGTCAAGAAGGAAGTGTTGAAGCTCTTCCAAGCGGATATGATCTTCCCTATTTCGGATAGCACTTGGGTTAGTCCAACCCAAGTGGTTCCAAAGAAAGGAGGCATCACCATTGTGGAAAATCAACATGGAGAGATGGTCCCAAGCAAAACACAAACCGGATGGAGAGTTTGCATTGACTACCGCAAGCTCAACAAGGTAACACGTAAAGACCATTTCCCATTACCTTTTATTGACCAAATGTTGGAACGTCTTGCAGGTCATCCGTACTACTGCTTCCTTGATGGATATTCGGGCTACTTCGAAATAGCCATCGCACCGGAAGATCAAGAAAAGACGATGTTCACTTGCCCATTTGGCACTTTTGCGTACCGCAGAATGCCATTTGGACTTTGCAACGCACTCGGCACCTTCCAACAGTGCATGATAAGTATTTTCTCCGAATACATAGAAAATTTCATAGAAGTCTTCATGGACGATTTTAGCGTCCATGGAGACAATTTTGATGCATGTTTAGGACATTTAAAACTTGTTCTTGAAAAATATGTTGACACCAATTTAGTTCTTAATTCGGAAAAATATCATTTCATGGTCGAACAAGGAATTGTGCTAGGACATGTAATATCCTCCAAAGGGATAGAGGTAGATAGGGCAAAAGTTGATGTAATTCAAAATTTACCTTATCCTACTAATGTTCGGGAAATCCGATCTTTTCTTGTTCAAGCAGATTTCTACCGATGTTTCATCAAAGACTTTTCGAAGATCTTGGCACCCCTATGAGAATTGCTCAAGAAAGACGTCACCTTCATAGTGGATGAAAGTTGCAAGAAATCTTTCGACACTTTGAAGGCATGTCTCACCAGCGCACCGATCATCCGTTCTCCGGATTGGGAGAAACCTTTCGAAATCATGTGTGACGCCAGTGATTACACCGTTGGAGCAGTCATAGGAAAAAAAAGACGAACGGGCTGCACATGTGATCCATTATGCGTCTATGACACTAAATGGAGTGCAAAGAAATTACTTTACAACCGAGAAGGAAATGTTAGCGGTGGTTTTTGCCCTTGAGAAATTCAGGCAGTACCTACTTGGGGTAAAGGTAATTATCTTCACTGACCATGCAACTCTTAGGTACCTCATGGCGAAGAAGGAAGCAAACACACGATTGATTCGATGGGTGCTCCTTCTAAGTGAGTTTAACCTAGAGATACAGGATAAGAAGGGGGCTGAGAACCTGGTGGCCGATCATTTGAGCAGGCTAGTGAAAGAAGAGGAGGATCCAGGAAAAAGAAGAGAGATAGCTGGAAGTTTTCCAGACGATACATTTTACACAACAATCTGTTGTGTAACCGTCCCCGCGCCTCACACCAGCTGCCCCTGTGGCTCAGTCTAGGCGCTCATGCGGAATTGTCGACAGAGGTTTGTCTTAAGCTCCAGTCTTTTAAGCCTTGGTTTGCTGACATCGTGAACTTCATTTTCAGAAAGGAGTACCCTCCAGATTTCACTAAGGCACAACGAGAGAAGGTAAAGGTTGATGCTCGACACTATGTTTGGGACGATCCTTACCTTTGGAAGCATTGTAGTGACCAAGTAATCCGACGTTGCATTCCGGATAATGAGGTACAATCCGTCCTAACTTTCTGTCATTCTAAAGCATGTGAGGGGGCACTTTGGGCAAACAAAACTGCAAGAAAAGTTTTGGATGCCGGTTTCTTTTGGCCACACATTTTTCGAGACGCTTTTGCGTTTTGCAAAGTGTGTGATAGATGCCAAAGGGTAGGAAATCTTTCAAGGAGACATGAAATGCCCCAATCCTCTCTTATAATTTGCGACATATTTGACGTTTGGGGGGTTGATTTCATGGGGTTGTTTCCTACTTCATTCGGGCACACATATATTTTGCTTCCGGTGGATTATGTTTCCAAGTGGGTGGAAGCAAAGGCCACCAAAACTGATGACTCAAAAGTGGTTGCAGCTTTTCTTAAGGAAAACATTTTCGCACGATTTGGAATTCCGAAAGCCTTAATCATCGATAGGGGTACCCATTTCTGCAACAAAACGATCACACCTCTCCTTAAGAAGAATCACGTCCACCAACGGGCGTCTACAGATTACCATCCACAAACAAATGGCCAAGCTAAGGTATCTAACCGGGAAATAAAGACCATCCTTGAAAAGACGGTCTCTCCAGGACGGAAGGATTGGAGTGCAAGGCTTAATGACGCCCTATGGGCATATCGGACAGCCTATAAAACTCCTATCGGGATGTCTCCTTTCTGGCTCATGTTTGGGAAAGCTTGGCACCTACCGGTGGAGCTAGAGCACAAAGCATGGTGGACGGTAAAGAAGTGTAACATGAATGTAGAGGAAGTGGGAGAATTCCGGAAGCTCCAATTGCCAAAGTTGGAGGAATTGAGGTTAGATGCATATGATCATGCCACCGCATACAAAGAAAAGACTAAAGCATGGCATGAACGAAATATTCTCCGGAAAGACTTCAAGGTAGGTAATAAGGTACTTCTCTTTCAATTACGTTTGAAACTCTTTGCAGGTAAGATAGGTTCAAGATGTACAAAGCCGTTCGTAGTAGCCGAAGTATACCCTCATGGAGCTGTACGTGGATCTTTATGATCCCTAAACACACAAGGTGTTCAAGGTAAACGGACAAATGCTAAAGCCTTACCTCGAAGGAGTCAAGAACGATCCGATTGATGAGATGGTGCTGGAGGAGGCACAGTCAGAGAAGTAAACGCCTTACGTCGAGCCAACGACGTAAAACAAAGGCGCTGCTCGGGAGGCAACCCGAAGGAATAAGAAGAGGAACCTCTGTCAAGAAAACCGCCCCTGTGGCTCAGTGTCACCGCCCCCGCGGTGAAACCCATGCCCAGTGCCGCCCCCGACATTGGGACAGCGTCTGCAACATACTGGTCACCGCCCCCGCGGTGACTCCCCTACGCCCCTGCGGCGGTCATCCTTGACACACATCCTCAGTGCCGGGGGCGGCGCTGAGCCTGCTGACCCCTCTCCCTTGTCACCGCCCCCGCGGCGACAAGCCCCCGCCCTTGCGGGATTCCCAAAAAAGAATAAAAAAAAGCACTCCATTGCACTTTACCCCTCTCAAGCTGCAACGCCCCTGCGCCCCCACCGAACACTCACAAGCCACCCCTGCGATGCCCTTGCGCCACCTCCGACGACAGCCAACCCCTTGTGACGCTCCTGCGCCACCCTCAGCAGCTCCACCTTCCTCCCTCCAAACTCTCTCACCTTACTACACTCTTCATCACCACCCACCACAAAACTCCACTCCTGCTCCACCTCCGGCGAAGCCTACACCAACAAAGAAGTCACCGGAACGTCCTCAGCATCACCACCTTCATCGCTCCCCGGAAATCGCCCTCTGTACTTCTCCCGCCCCCGCGCCTGCAAGCTCCTGCACCTGCGCCTTGCCGCCCCTGCGCTTGCTTCAGCCGCCCCTGCGGAAAACACAACAGATGGTTCGTCTTCTCTCCCTGTTTTTGAAAGTTTCTAATTCCTTTGCTAAATCAAATACCAGAATGGATCCACAAAGGAAATACAAGATGTCCGAAGCTGAGAAGGAAAGGTATAGGATCGTACAGGATCAAGCTGTGTACACAAGTCGATTTTCGCACGTTCCTACATTGGTGAAGCTAGGCATGCTGGAGAGCATGCAGTCCTTTCTGGCCAATGCCGGGCACGGAGACTTCCTACGGAATAGTGCTCCAACATATCCCGAGCTCAGTAGACAGTTCATCTCCACCTTCACCATGGAGAAGGAGGATCATGTGTGTATTGGACTCACTTTCAAGTTCAACAAGGTGAAATACACACTTGATTACCACCAACTACAGGAGGCTTTCGGGGTGACTCTCAACCCCTCCGAGAACCGGTGGGAGCCAGTCCCGACCCTGGACCTGTGTGAGTTTTGGCAGGCAGCTACCGGGTCAGAGTTCCATGTAGGGGGTGAGTACTCCAACAAACTCACTCACCCTTGCTTGAGGCTCCTCTCCAAGATCCTCATGAGTATATTCTGTGGACACAAAGAGGAGAACAAGGTCGCCCTCAAGGACCTCCCTCTACTATACTCCTGCCTTCCGATGAGCGAGAAGGTGATGGATTGGCCGTTTCTCTTCTTTACCGCTTTGAAGCGGATTAAGAAGAACGAGCCGCGGGACATTATTGGTGGTGGGGTGATCTCCTTGATCGCCTCACAGGTGATGGACCTGTCCGAGCTAGAGGACGGCCTGGAGGCTCCCCTTTACACTGACAGGATGCTTAGGAGGTGCAAGCTCCTCCGACGGGACGGGGAGAACCTATTTTGGATCTCCCTTGCAGATGGGAGCCACCTCACTTACCTCCCTCGGCCTTTACCATTCGGGGATGAGCTGTCCGAGCTATACATTCCGGCAGATCCCTTCGTACCGAGGAGGCCGCTAGTGGCCATTGTGGAGAGGCATGCTGCGTGCTCCAGCCGGGCTCATCAGGAGGAGCACATGCCCATCCCCGACGACGAGGAGATGTCCACTGTGGCACCAGAGGAGGATCCGGCCCTTGCTAGCCTTCAGGCTTAGATGGTGGCTATGACCACCTAGCACCGGACATGGCAGTCTGACTACCAGAGGACCATGCTGGAGCAGCAGCAAAGCTGGTAGACGAGCTTTGCCGCCTCCATGACCTCCCACTTCAACCAGAGGCAGGAGGCTTGCCAGGCGGCTCAGCAACAGCAGCTAGAGGCTCAGCAGCTGGCTTGGCAAGCCAGCTTTGAGATCTCTTTTGGCCGTCGGATGGAGGCTCAGCAGACCCGCATTGAGGACATCTACCGCCGGCAGGAGCACTTCTTCAGCCACTTTCCGTACCCACAAGAGGAGGGTCCGGATGGTCCAGCAGGACAATCCCATTAGTGGTGGTATCATTCTCTTTCCCTTTCCCACATTTATCTTTGCTTCATTTCCACTTTGAGGGCAAAGTGTACTTCAAGTATGGGGGAAGGACATATCATTGCATGTACAACTTGTTTTGAGTTGTTTTTCATCGAGTCTTATGAATTTTAATTCCATTTGAAATTCATAGTAAAAAAAAAGGAGAAAAAGCCAAAGAAAATGGAAAAAGGGATGATAATCCTTGGATAAACCAAAAACCCAAAAGGGCGGTTTAGGCAAAAATAAGGTAGTCCGACCAACCTTAGGTTGGTGAAAAATTGGGCTTGAGGGATGTGAGATTAAAGTGAGATCATCAAAGAAAAGAAGAAGAGTGGCAAGGTAAAAACCCGAAAGGGCACCTTGGCAAAATGAGCGACACCGAGTGTAGGTTTCCCTTCCGGCGTTTGGCGACATAAGAAGGGGAGTCATAAGGATGTTGTCCGGGTAGACCACTCTTAGAGCAATAAGGATGGTAGTTTCTCATCTTTTTCTCACATTTCCTCTCTTTTTCTTCTTTCTTTCTTGGCTTTTCTTTTGTTTTCATTGTCTTTTCTGCTTGCCCATGCTTCCTGAGGCCTTTAAGTCTAGTTTGTTGTCATATGTTTTACTCGGGACGAGTAAAAGGTCTAAGTATGGGGGAGTTTGAAAGGTGATGGAATCACTATCATTTAGGAAAGTTTTTAGAGTCTTTTTATTGCATTAGTGTCGGTTTATGCTACTAACTCCTTGGTCCAGAAGAAGAAGACTAAAAGAAGATAAAGAAGGAGTTATAAGCACTTAGGAGTGAAGATCGTTCACAAAGCAAAGCTTCTGTTGCTTCACCGCCCCCGCGGAGCCTTGTCACCGCCCCTGCGGGTGACACCTTACTCCAGAGCTCTCCTTGCGCCTTCGCTAGCGCCAACCACGAAGACGGTCACCGCACCTGCGTCAACTTTTGGCACCCCTGCGGTGACTTGCCCTGAAGAAGCGAAGACCAACGTCCCTGCGCCTCTCCCTGCACCTCAACCTGGGAGCTGAAAGATGAAGAGTTTGTGTCATTGCCCCTGCGTCGACACTGGGACGCCCCGGCGGCTTGGCATCAAAAACAAAAGGAAGTTGAAGAGTCAGACGATTGAAGAGCATTAAAGATCCACCCCTGCGGAATTGCCTAGCCGCCCCTGCGGCCATGAAGAAGATCAAGCGTTTTTTCCTTCACCGCCTGACTAAGTCGTATTTCTATGGTCGCCTATACCCTATCAAAAATATAATCCCGACTTAGCACTAAAACAAGTATAACGGTTAAGTAAGGGTCGAACCCAAGAGAGTTAAGGTATTTTATTAGATGCAATTATTGATTATAGAAACAAGTAACAAAAAGGGGGGGGGTTTGGTTGAACTGATGCACATAAAACTTATGAAAACAAGTAATGCAACAAATGAGACAATAGTGGATGAATCTACACTAGGTTGATTCTTAGCATGCAAATGCTACTTTGGTGAGTTCCTTTTACAATTTTTAAGTAATCTCCCGTCTCAATCATATATATGTGTTGAGCCAACCGGCATCAACACAACTTAATGGGTTAGTGTTCCGTAAACATACAAGAACAAATAACAAGTTAGCTTTCAAATAAAGACTAAAGGATATAAAGAATAGATTAAAATCGTTAACCTTATCTTTATATTTGTGTTCCTTTTCTTTAATCAATTACAACCCGTTATTACTTAAAGTTTACTACTAGATTAAAGACCCGAACCCGGAGCCTACTAATCCTAGTTCTTTGCATGCACTTTAGAACCTAAGGTGATCAATCTCAAGTAATAGTAAAACATGCAATTAGACAATGGAGATCAAGGAAATACAAAGCATTACTGAATGAAAACTTATATTAAAGAAAACTTACAACCAAAGTAACAATGCAGCTTCAAACCAACCCAATGTAGCAAGGGAGTTAGCAACTCATTACAATGGAAATGATGAGAAAATTGGATTCTAAGTGGATAATGATGGGTGATAAGTTGGATGATTCTAGCAATCAACCAAGGACTATTTATACTACAAAAGACACTAAATAGGAGTAAATGGCCGGCCCAAAACAACCACCTTTAATGCCATAAAGGTGGTGTAAACAACCGGAGTAAAGCTTCGGTCGTTAAACCGTAGGGGAGGCCTTCAGCTCTGCAGGGGCGGTGAAGGCAAAAACGCTTGATCTTCATGGCTGCAGGGGCGGCTAGGCAATTCCACAGGGCGGATCTTTAATGCTGTTCAAACGTCTGACTCTTCAACTTCCTTCCGTTTCTGATGCCAAGCTGCCAAGGCGTCCCAGTGTCGATGCAGGGGCGGTGACACAGACTCTTCGTCTTCCAGCTCCCAGGTTGAGGCACAGGCGGAGGCGCAAGGGAAGACGTAGGGGCGCTGGTCTTCCCTTCTTCAGGGCAAGTCACCACAGGGTCGCCAGGGTTTGACGTAGGTATAGTGACAATCTTCGTGGCTGGCGCTGGCGAAGACGCAGGGAGCGCTCCGGAGTAAGGCGTCACCTGCAGGGGCGGTGACAAGGCTCTGCAGGGGCAGTGAAGCAACAGAAGCTTTGCTTCGTGAACGACCTTCACCCCTAAGTGCTTATAACTCCTTTATCTTCTTTTAGTCTTCTTCTTATGGACCAAGGAGTTTGTAGCATAAACCGACACAAATGCAATAAAAAGACTCTAAAAACTATCCTAAATGATAGTGATTCTATCACCTATCAATCTCCCCATACTTAGAGATTTTACTCGTCCCGAGTAAAACAAATGACAGCAAACTAGACTAAAAGGCCTTAGGAAGCATGGACAAGCAGAAAAGACAATGAAAACAAAAGAAAAGCCAAAAAAGAAAGAAGGAGAAGAGAGGAAATGTGAGAAAAAGGTGAGAAACTACCATCCTTATTGCTCCAAGAGTGGCCTACCCGGACAACCTCCTTATGACTCCCCTTCTTATGTCGCCAAACGCCGGAAGGAAAACCTACACTCAGTGTCGCTCATTTTGCCAAGGTGCCCTTTCGGGTTTTCACCTTGCCACTCCTTTTCTTTTCTTTCATGATCTCACTTTGAACTCACATCCCTCAAGTCCAAATTTTGCACCAACCTAAGGTTGGTCAGACTACCTTCTTTTTGCCTAAACTGCCCTTTTGGGTTTTCGGTTTATCCAAGGATTTTTCATGCCTTTTTTCATTTTCTTTGGATTTTTCTTTATTTTTCTTTATTTTATTTATTTTATATGAATTTCAAACTTCATAAGATTCAATGCAAAACAACTCAAAAGAAACTGTACATGAAATGATATGTCCCTCCCCCATACTTTAAGTACACTTTGCCCTCAAAGTGGAAATGAAGCAAAGATAAATGTGGGAAAGGGAAGAGAAAGATACCACTGGTGGGATGGTCCGGATGGACCACCCGGACCCTCCTCCGGTGGGTATGGAAAGTGGCGGAAGAAATGCTTCTGCCGGCGGTAGAGCGTGTCGATGCGGTCCTCCTGAGCATCCAACCTCTCTCTAAATGAATTCTCGTAGCTAGCTTGCCAAGCCAGCTGCTGAGTCTCTAATTGCTGTTGATGAGCCGCCTGCCAAGCATCCTGCCGGCGGTCAAAATGGGTGGTCATGGAGGAGGCGAAGCTGGACTTCCACGTCTGCTGCTGCTCAAGCATGGACCGCTGGTACTCGGTCTGTCATGCCTGATGTTGGGTGGTCACGGCGGCCATCTGAGCGTGAAGGCTCCCCATGGCCGGACTGCCGTCCGGTGCTGCAGTAGGCATCTCCTCATTAGCAACAGGAACCCGGCTGGAGCCCGCATCTTATCTCTCAACAATGTCCCCTTGAGGCCGTCTCGGAGCAAAGGGGTCAGCTGGTACGTACAACTCGAAGAGCTCGTCTCCAAGTGGAAGTGGTCGGGAGAGGTATGTGATGTGACTCCCATCTGCCAATGAGAGACAAAAAAGGTTCTCCCCGTCTCTCTTGAGGAGCCTGCACCTCCTCAGTATCCCTTCTGTATACAGTGGGGCCTCTAGACCTTCCTCCAAGTCAGGGAGATCCATCACCTGTGTAGCTAACAAGGAAATCACTCTACCATCTACAATGTCTCGTGGTTCATTCTTACTAATCCGCATCAAAGCGGTAAGGAAGAGGTATGACCAATCTGGTACCTAGTCGTTTGTGGGGAGGCAAGCGTATAACAGTGGAAGGTCTTTGAGGGCGACCTTGTTCTCCTCCTTGTGTCCATAGAAGACACTCATGAAGATCTTCGAGATGAGCCTCTAACAGGGGTGAGTGAATTTGTTGGAATACTCACCCCCTGCATGAAACTCAGATCTGGTGGCGGCCTGCCAAAACTCCATCAAGTCGGGTGTCGGGATGGGTTCCCACCAGTCTTCGGAGGCGGCAATAGTCACCCCTAATGCCTCCTGTAGTTGGGTGTAGTCCAATGTATACTTTCATTTGTTAAACTTGAATGAAAGTCCAATACACATGTGTCCACTGTTTCCATTTTGAATGTGGCGATGAATTGGTGGCTGAGCTCGGGGTGTGTTCGAGCACTCATTATCAGAAAATCACCGAGCCCAGCATTGTTGAGGAATGCCTGCATGCTCTCCAGCATGCCCAAATTTTCCAAAGTAGGAACGTCTAGAAATCGAGTTGCATACACATCCCGACCTTGCACAATCCTATACCGCTCCTTCTCAGCTTCCAAGAACTTGTATTTCTTCTAGTTTTCCATCTCTTGGATTTGAACAAGCAAAGGAATTAGAAAGTCTAGAATTTAGAGTAAGAGATGAACCATCTGTTGTGTTTTCCGCAGGGGCGGCTATAGCTTGCGCAGGGGCGGCTTGGCGCAGGGGCGGTAACTTGCAGGCGCGGAGGCGGGAGAAGGGCAGAGGGCGATTCTGGGAGCCTACGAAGGTTGTGGTGTTGGGGTTGTTCCGGCGACTTCTTTGTTAGTGTAAATGTTGCCGGTGGTGATGAGCGAGAGTGTCAAGGGCGAGGGCGTTGTAGAGTGAGAGATTTAGGAGAATGTAGGGTGTGTGTGGTGGTGGTGAGGACCGGTGTCGCAGGGGCTGTTGTGGCTAGGTCGCCGGAGGTGGCGCGGAAGCGTTCGCACAAGGCGGCATGTGAGAGCTTCCGGAGGGCGCAGGGGCGTGGGAGGTGAGGTGGTGTAGGGTTCGAAGAGTGAATGGAGAGGGAGGGGAAGGGGCGGTAGTTGTAGGTTATTTTTGGGAAGTGTAATTTTTTTCTTTCCTTAATAAGACCGCAGGGGCGGTGACAAGGAAAAGGGGGCACGTAGCCTCAACGCCGGGGGCGGCGTTGAAGATGTGTGTCTGAGATGGCCGCCACAGGGGCGTGGGGTGTCACCGCGGGGGCGGTGGCCAATATGTTGTAGACGTTGGTCTAGAGCCGGGGGCGGCGCTGGCCATGGGTGTCACCGCAGGGGCGGGGACACTGAGCCGTAGGGGCGGTTTTCTTGACAGAGGCTCCTCTTTTTATTCCCTCGGGTTGCCTCGCGAGCATCGTCTTTATTTTACGTCATTGGCTCGATGTAAGGACTCTTCCTCTATGATTGAGCCTCCTCCAGCATCACCTTGGGGTTTATAACCGTCTGTGAATGTAATCCTCCGGAGGACCTAGTCTCAATCCTTGTAATGGCTTCCGTCATTTGACCAACCTGTTTTTCAAGGTTCTTGATGCTGGATTCTTGTCGGGGCTGTTGTTGTTGGTTTTGTTGATCCTTCCAACGGAAATGCTGTTGGTCATGCCAATTTGGCATGAATTATGTGGGGATCGTTCCTAGGCCTTTGCTGTTGTGGCTGTCCATAGCCCATTGCATTCACCTCAGCATCATCATCCTGGACTTGGGGACACATGTCCGTTGGATGGTATGGCTCAGCACACACTCCACATGCCTTCAACTGTTGTGGGGTTCCTATAAGTGTTAGTCTCTTCACCATCTCCTTCAGCTCCGCGAGCTCAGTGGAGATCTCACTCTTGCCGGAATTCACAACATGAACACCTCTTTTGAAAGGAGTCCTTCCAAAGTTCCGGGTTCCTTCAGCTAGTTCCTACATTTTTTCAAAAGCAAGGTCAGGGTAGAGTTAAGAATGTTTCCTCCACAAGCTGCATCGACGATCCTCCTTTCATTGTCTAGCAAGCCATTGTACAAGTACAAGACTAGATCTTGAGTCGAATATCCGTGGAAAGGACAGCTGGATCGGAGGCGAGCGAATCTTTCGAAGTACTCATAGAGAGTTTTGTCCGCCTCTTGCTCGATGTTGCTAATAGCTTTCTTCAAGCTATTTGCCTTCTTGGATGGGAAATATTTCTCCAAAAACACCTTGTGGAGGTTCTCCCAAGTGTCGATACTCCCGGATGGAAGGTGGTAATACCAATTATCCGCTGAATCCTTGAGTGTGAAGCCGAATGCCCTCATCTTGATTTGTTCTTCGGTAATGTTGGCTAGCTTCATGCTCTTACACACGGTATGAAACTTCCCAAGGTGTTTGATGGGGTCTTCACCACTTAGCCCATGGAAGGATGGAAGCAAGTGGATGAGAGCTGGCTTGAGCTCAAAGTTGATTCCTTCCCCAAATGCCGGTATGGTAACCACAAGAGGGTTTTGAGCCAAAGTTGGCTGAGTAAGTTGACGAAGAGTACGATCAGCCATTTCTTATTGGAGTTGTTGTTTTCGTTGCCGGATGTGCATCCTCTCAATTTCTGGATCAAAAGAAGTGAAGCCGGAGTTAGTAGCACGGGTTTGAACCATAAAAATGGTTCAAACCAATAATCAATAATAACAATAGAATAAAAACACTAAACTCCCCGGCAACGGCGCCAGAACTTGACTACGTCGTATTTCTATGGTCGTCTTTACCCTATCAAAAATATAATCCCGACTTACCACTAAAACAAGTATATCGGTTAAGTAAGGGTCGAACCCAAGAGAGTTAAGGTATTTTATTAGATGCAATTATTGATTATAGAAACAAGTAACAAAAAGGGGGGTTTTTGGTTGAATTGATGCACACAAAACTTATGAAAACAAGTAACGCAACAAATGAGACAATAGTGGACGAATCTACACTAGGTTGATTCTTAGCATGCAAATGCTACTTTGGTGAGTTCCTTTTACAGGTTTTAAGTAATCTCCCGTCTCGATCATATATATGTGATGAGCCAACCGGCATCAATACAACTTAACAGGTTAGTGTTCCGTAAACCTACAAGAACAAATAACAAGTTAGCATTGAAATGAAGACTAAGGGATATAAAGAATAGATTAAAACCGTTAACCTTATCTTTATATTTGTGTTCCTTTTATTTAATCAATTACAACCCGTTATTACTTAAAGTTTACTACTAGATTAAAGACCCGAACCCGGAACCTATTAATCCTAGTTCTTTGCATGCACTTTAGAACCTAAGGTGATCAATCTCAAGTAATAGTAAAACATGCAATTAGACAATGGAGATCAAGGAAATACAAAGCATTACTGATGAAAACTTATATTAAAGAAAACTTACAACCAAAGTCACAATGCAGCTTCAAACCAATCCAATGTAGCAAGGGAGTTATCAACTCATTACAATGGAAATGATGAGAAAATTGGATTCTAAGTGGATAATGATGGGTGATAAGTTGGATGATTCTAGCAATCAACTAAGGACTATTTATACTACAAAAGACACTAGATAAGAGTAAATGGCCGGCCCAAAACAACCACCTTTAATGCCATAAAGGTGGTGTAAAGAACTGGAGTAAAGCTTCTGTCGTTAAACCGCAGGGGCGGCTTTCAGCTCCGCAGGGGCGGTGAAGGCAAAAACGCTTGATCTTCTTCATGGCCGCAGGGGCGGCTAGCCAATTCCGCAGGGGCAGATCTTTAATGCTTTTCAAACGTCTGACTCTTCAACTTCCTGCCGTTTTTGATGCCAAGCCGCCGGGGCATCCCAATGTCGACGCAGGGGCTGTGACACAGACTCTTCGTCTTCCAGCTCCAAGGTTGAGGCGCAGGCGGAGGCGCAAGGGAAGACGTAGGGGCGCTGGTCTTCGCTTCTTCAGGGCAAGTCACCGCAGGGACTCAAGGGGTTGACGCAGGTGCGGTGACAATCTTCGTGGTTCGCGCTGGCGAACGCGCAGGGAGCACTCCAGAGTAAGACGTCACCCGCAGGGGCGGTGACAATGCTCCGCGGGTGTGGTGAAGCAACAGAAGCTTTGCTTCGTGAACGATCTTCACTCCTAAGTGCTTATAACTCCTTCCTTAGCTTCTTTTAGTCTTCTTCTTCTGGACCAAGGAGTTAGTAGCATAAACCGACACAAATGCAATAAAAAAACTCTAAAAACTATCCCAAATGATAGTGATTCCATCACCTATCACCGCCCCTGCAGAGCTGAAGGCTGTCCCTGCGGTTCAACTACAAAAGCTTTACTCTTGCTGTTTACACCACCTTTATGACATTAAAGGTGGTTGTTTTGGGTCTGCCATTTTCTCCTATTTAGTGCCAATTGTAGTATAAATAGACTTAGGTTTGATCCACTTATCATGCAATTTTAGAATTCACTTTTCCCTTAAAACTTTCTTACTACCTTTGTAATGAGTTGTTAACTCCCTTGCTACATTGGGTTGGTTTGAAGCTGCATTGTTACCTTGGTTGTAAGTTCTTTCTAATATAAGTTTTCATTCAGTAATTCTTTGTGTTTCCTTGATCTCCATTGTCTAATTGCATGTTTTACTATTACTTGAGATTGAACACCTTAGGTCCTAAAGTGCATGCAAAGAACTAGGATTAATAGATTCTGGGTTCGGGTCTTTAATCTAGTAGTAAACTTTAAGTAATAACGGGTTGTAATTACTTAAAGAAAAGGAACACAAATATAAAGATAAGTTTAACGTTTTTAATCTTTTCTTTATATCCCTTAGTCTTTGTTTGAAAGCTAACTTGTTAATTATTCTTGTAGGTTTACGGAACACTAACCTGTTAAGTTGTGTTGATGCCGGTTGACTCAACACATATATATAATCGAGACGGGAGATTACTTGAAAACTTGTAAAATGAACTCACCAAAGTAGCAATCGCATGCTTAGAATCAACCTAGTGTAGATTCACCCTTCGTAGTCTTACTTGCTGCATTATTGGTTTTCATAAGTTTTTGTGTGCATCAATTCAATCAACCCCCCCTCTTACTTGTTTCTATAATCAATAATTGCATTTAATAGAAATACCAAACTCTCTTGGGTTTGACCCTTACTTAATCACTATACTTGTTTTAGTGCTAAGTTGGGATTATATTTGGATAAGATAAAATGACCTCTAGATCAGAGTCTTGTCAATAGGCTCTCTCTATTCTTCATCACGAAGGCGTTGATCTTCCCTCTTATATCGGTTGTCTTGGAAGGTGGGAAGAACTTTGTCAAGAACTCGGTTGTCATCTACTCCCAATTACTCACACGTCGTAGTGGATTGGATTGGTACCAAGCCAAGGCCTTATCCTTAAGTGAGAAGGAAAAAGCCCTAAGCTTGTGGTTGTTGTTCTCCAATCTAGGTGGCCTTAGAGTCTCCATTAAGATCTCATTATTCATCAAGCGTTGATGAGGATATTCTCCTTCCATCCCTGCAAATTGATTGTGCCGGATCATTTGTAGCACTTAAGGGCGGAGCTTATAATCATGGGCTGCGGGATCTCCTAAGTTTACACCTGGACGGTGCACTCTTTGGGCTGGATCCATACGTTGCCCTAGCGTTTGTGGCTCTTCAATGATGATCGGCTGAAACCGAACATTGACCGCCGGCTGCGGTGGTGGTGGTGGAGGTTGTTGACGATTAAGCTCTCTTTGCACAAGAGTTTGCCTAATCTCTTCAATTTCCCTCCTAGTTGCTTCTTGCCTCTCATTTGCATGTCTCCTCTCATTCTCAAAGGCTTCATCCCTTAGCCTAATTTTCCCTAAGGCTTCATCCAACTCAGCTTGAAGATCTCTTCCGGCCATCTCCTTCTTCTTCTTCTTAATGCTCTTAGATCTATTCTTAAGGGTTTTCTCCGGTTCGGTATCGAATGGAGCTAAATCTTTGCCACGAGATCTTCGCATGCACCTAAAGAATGAGAGATGTCTTGAAAATTCAAAGACACAAACCAAACAAGATCAAAAGCAACAAGAAAGACCTACACTATAAACAATCACAAACAATGATTCAATCTAAACTTAGTCCACGCCAACGGCACCAAAAACTTGTTACGCTAGAAATGTGTAGCACAAAAGTCTTAAATTTATAACTCGATATATTTTCCTAACTCCTAGCGAACCCACAGTGTATGGGTCGTTTTATAGCAAGGATAGTATTCCGAGGTCGAACACAAAGACTAAGGTGAAATCGAATCAAATAAGTGATTATGGCTAGTGCAAATCTAGTCTACGAAAAGAGAAAGAAATAAAGAAATGAAATTGGGTTTGGTTTTGTGGTGATCAAGCAAGGATCATAAATGATGCAAGATTATAAAACAAACTAACAAATCAAGCTAGCAACACAAATAAACAACACAAACACAAGATATGTGATCCAAGTGAGAAAAGCAGATTCTAGGGGTTAGGAATTCCGGTTATGGATTTGGACTAAAGCTTCTAATCAATCTTTGGACTAGCTATGGTATGTTGGGAAAGGGTGTTTCTCAAGTGGGATCAATCACCGGGTAGGTCTCATGGTCCACTAATCCTGCACCTAAGGTCCTATCACCGGGTAAGTCTCTAGGAGCCTAAGGTTGGGAATTCTACACAAACCGGATTGTTATCTAGGGATCTAACCTCTCCTCACTGGGTAAGTCTCGGGAAGGCAAGTCCTAAGCACCAATCCTAGCACACTTAGTCCAATAGCGGCTTGTGACGCTCACTACTACCTAGAGTTCATCATCTTTGGTACCTAAGGTCAAGAATTACTGGGTAGGTCTCTCCTATCACTTAGTTGCTAGCATTAGGTCACCCTAGGCTAGATTATGCTTAATAAACACTAGGATTTCAACAATCAAACATCCTAACATTCAGATTTGTCAATACAAGCACAACAGAGAAAATCACGGGTTGTTCATACTAAACCACGGTCGTGCTTCTTGAGGAACTGACCGTGATTCCTATCGGTAGTTAGGTTCGACCAAGAAAATTATCCAAGGTACATTCAAGTCTATTATATCATAGTCCAAGCCATAACCATCATTCCCTTACCCTAGAATCACAACTATTTATCCAACAACATGCATTTTAACATTCAAACTCAACAAGCAAACATTCATGGCTTCCATAGCAAGGAATGAAATGAAAGAGAAGAGAAAAAAGTAAACACAAGAAAACCAAGCTGAATATATGTTTAAGAAAGACTTACAACCCTTCAAAAGAAGGTCCAAATCGTTCCTTATAAATCCTTGCAAATGTCTTCAACAAGTTCACTCAAAAATCACTCAAAAACCATGATAACTCTAAGTTGATGTTGTTCTTCTTCTTCCCTAAAATGAGAGTGTTTTTCTTCCTCTCCAAGAGTATCCACCAATGGGATGATGTGTAATGACAGAGTGTCGGAGAGACTCTTCTAGCAACAACCCGCAGGACCACTTATATTCTCCACCAAGAGCAAGAGTTTGTTATGGAGATCGTTGGACAGCCGTCATAGCTGTCCAGAGAGAACCACGGCCTAAATTACGGGTGTGGTTTCTTGGTCTGGGTTGTGGTTTTGCATAAACAGCTCTCTTTTGATCGTTAAGCCATGAGTTGGTGCAAGGCATGCACCAAAAAGGCCCTATGTGTTCTCCTTTGCTCCTAGCTTTCTTCTCAATGAGTTCGGAAGTGTGTCAATATGAGGAATGATCCTCGAATGTATCAATTAAGCTGTGATAAGAACTTTTCCTAAGGTCGTTTTTATCTTATCAAAATAAATCTCGACTTAACACTAAAACAAGTATAGCGAATGAGTAAGGGTCGAACCCAAGAGAGTTTGGTGATATTTTTATTAAATTCAATTATTGATTATCGAATAAACTAACAAATGGGGGGGAGGGGGTTTGGATGAATTGATGCACACAAAACTAGAAAACAAGTAACAAAATGAATATGATGATGATGAGTGAATCTACACTAGGTTGATTCTTAGCATGCTATTACTACTTTGGTGCGTTCCTTTTCACAAGTTTTCAAGTAATGTTCCTGTCTTGATCATATGAATGTGTTGAGCCAACCGACATCAACACAACTTAACAAGTTAGTGTTACGTAAACCTACAAGAACACGTCACAAGTTAGCTTTCAAATAAAGACTAAGGGATATAATGAGAAGATTAAAACCATTAAACTAATCTTTATATTTGTGTTTCTTTTCCTTTAAGCAATTACAACCCGTTATTACTTGAAGGTTACTACTAGATTATAGACCCAAACCCGGAACCGATTAATCCTAGTTCTTTGCATGTACTTTAGAACCTAAGGTGATCGATCTTAAGTGATAATAAAACATGCAATTTAGACAAATAAAGATCAAGAAACACAAAGCATTAATGAATAAAACTTATATTAGAAAAGTACTTACAACCAAAGTAATAAAGCAGCTTCAAACCAACCCAATGTAGCAAGGAAACTAGGAGCTCATTACAAAGGAAGCAAGAGAGAATAAAAATGGGAAATGATGGATGATCCTAGAGATCAGCCATGGGTCTATTTATACTACAAATGGCACTAAATGGGAGTAAATGGACGGCCAAAACAACCACCTTTAACGCCGTAAAGGTGGTGCAAACAGCCGGAGTAAAGTCTTTGTCGTTGAACCGCAGGGGCGGTTTAGGCAGAAACGCTTGAAGTTCTTCGTGGCCGTAGGGGCGGCCTAGTAATTCTGCAGGGGCGGATCTTTAATGTTCTTGAAACACCTGACTCTTCATCTTTTTGTCGCTTCAGATGCCGAGCCGCAGGGGCGGCCCAATGTCAACGCAGGGGCGGTGACACTAACTCTTTGGCTTCATAGCTCTGTAGGTAGAGGCGAAGGGGCGCCGGTCTTCGCTTCTTCACGATAAGTCACCGCAGGGGCGCCAAGGAGAGGCGCAGGGACGGTGACAGTCTTGGTTCCGGGCACTGGTGAAGGCGTAGGCTGCGTTCCGGAGTGTAGTGTCACCCGCTGGGGCGGTGACAAGGCTCCGCGGGGCGGTGAGGCACCAGAAGCTTTGCTTCGTGAATGGTCTTCAATTCCCAAGTGCTTATAACTCCTCTTTTATCTTCTTTTAGTCTTCTTCTTCTGGACCAAGGGGTTAGTAGCATAAAACGACACTATTGTGCTAAAAAGACTCTAAAAACTAACCTAAATGATAGTGATTCCATCACCTATCAAACTCCCCCATACTTAGACCATTTACTCATCCCGAGTAAAACACATGACAATAGTTTTTAGACTCAAAGGCCTCAGGAAGCATGGGTAAGAGGCATAGACAATGGAAAAAGAAAAACCAAGAAAGAAAGAAGGAGAAAGAGAGAAAATGTGTGAAAAAGGTGAGAAAGCTACCATCCTTATTGCTCCAAAAGTGACCCACCCGGACAACCTTCTTATGACTCCCCTTCTTATTCCGCCAAACATCGGAAGGGAAACCTACACTCGGTGCCGCTTATTTTGTCAAGGTGTCCTTTCGGGTTTTCACATTGCCACTCTTCTTCTTTTCTTTGGTGATCTCACTTGGAACTCACATCCCTCAAGTCCAATTTTACCCCAACTTAAGGTCGATTGGACTACCTTCTTTTTGCCTAAACCGCCCTTTCGGGTTTTCGGTTTATCCAAGGATTTTCATGCCTTTTTCCATTTTCTTTGGCTTTTTCTTTTTTTTTTATATATGAATATCAAACTTAATTTCAACTCATAAGAACTAAAACACACTCAAAAACAACTTAAGCAACTATACAAGCAATGATAATTCCCTCCCCCATACTTGAAGCACACTTTGCCCTCAAAGTGGAAAATGAAGCAAAGATAAATGTGGAAAAGGGAGAAATCATGATACCACTAGTGGGATGGTCCGGCTGGACCATCCGGACCCTCATCCGGTGGGTACGGAAAGTGGCTAAAGAAGTGCTCCTGCCGGCTGTAGAGTGTGTCGATGCGGGCCTGGTGAGCATCCATCCGGCTACCAAAGGAGGTCTCAAAGTTGGCTTGCCAAGCCAACTGCTGAGCCTCGAGCTGCTGTTGCTGCTGAGCCACCTGCCAAGCATCCTGCCGGCGGTCAAAATGGGTGGTATAGAGGAGGCAAAGTTGGAATGCCACGCCTGCTGCTGCTCAAGCATGGTCCGTTGGTACTCGGTCTACCATGCTTGATGTTGAGTAGTCAAGGCAGCCATCTGAGCCTGGAGGCTCTCCATGGCCGGACCGTCATCCGGTGTTGCAGTAGGCATCTCCTCATCATCCGGTATGGGCATGTGGTCATCAACAGGAGCCCGGCTGGAGCTCGCAGCGTATCTCTCAACAATGGCTACCTGAGGCCGTTTCGGCACGAAAGGGTCAGCCGGTATGTATAGCTCGGAGAGCTCGTCTCCAAGTGGAAGCGGCCGGGGGAGGTATGTGATGTGGCTCCCATCTGCCAATGAGAGCCAAAAGAAGTTCTCCCCGTCTCTCTTGAGGAGTTTGCACCTCCTCAGCATCCCCTCCGTGTATAGTGGGGCCTCCAACCCATCCTCCAAGTCAGAAAGGTCCATCACTTGTGAAGCGATCAAGGAGATTACCCTACCACCCACAATGTCACGTGGCTCGTTCTTCCTAATCCGCTTCAAAGTGGTAAGAAAGAGGTATGGCCAATCCGACACCTTATCGTTCATGGGAAGGCAAGCGTACAAAAATGGGAGGTCCTTGAGAGCAGCCTTGTTCTCCTCTTTGTGTCCATAGAAGACACTCATGAAGATCTTGTAGATGAGCCTCAAGCAGGGGTGAGTGAGTTTGTTGGAATACTCACCGCCGGCATGAAACTCGGATCCCGTGGCGGCCTGCCAAAACTCGCACACGTCGGGTGTCGGAACGGGTTCTCACCAATTTTTGGAGGCGCAAATAGTCACCCCAAATGCCTCATGCAGTTGGGTGTAGTCCAGTGTATACTTTCTCTTGTTGAACTTGAATGAAAGTCCAACACAAACATGTTTCTCCTTCTCTATGGTGAAGGTGGCGATGAATTGGTGGCTGAGCTCGGGGTACGTTGGAGCATTCATGTCCAGAAATTCACCGAGCCCAGCGTTGGTGAGGAATGCCTACATGCTCTCCAACATGCCCAATTTTTCCAAAGTAGGAACGTGCAAAAACCGAGTTGCATACACAACCCAATCTTGCACAATCCTATACCGCGCCTTCTCAGCCTCCGACAACTTGTATTTTCTCTGGGGTTCCATTTCTTGTAATTGATCAAGTAAAGGAATTAGAAAGTTCAGAAATTAGAGGAAGAGACGAACCCTCTGTTGCTATTTCTGCAGGGGCGGCTGTTGCAGGCACATGGGCGGAGAGGCGCAGGGGCGTAAACTTGCAGGCGCAGGGGCGGGAGAACTCTTGAGGGCGATTTTTGACAGCGACGGAGGTGGTAGAGCTGGGGAGCATTTTGGTGGCTTCTTGTTGGTGGAGACGTCGCCGGAGGTGATGTGTAGTGGAGGGAAGGGAGTGTGAGGGCAAAAAAGGTTGTAGGATTAGGGGTTTGAGAGATTGAGGGAGGTGTTGGTAAGGAGCGGGAGAGAGTGGCGCAGGGGAGTCGGGGCTGGTTGTGGTGGTGCTGACGAGGTAGCGTAGTGGTGTGAGGGAGGCGTCTTGTGAGAGTTCTGGTGAGGGCGTAGGGACGTGGTGCTCTTGTGAATGAAAGGTCGGGAGAGAAGTGAGGGAGGAGAAGGGTTGGTGAAGTAGGTGTAGGGTATTTTGGAATTTCCATTTTTAGAGTCTTTTCTAGATAAAACTGCAGGGGCGGGGACTTGTCACCGCGGGGGCGGTGACAAGGGAGAGGAAGGCGCAGGCTCAGCGCCGGGGGCGGCTCTGAGAATGCGAGTCAAGGGTGGCCGACGTAGGGGCGGTTGGCTTGACTGAGGCTCCTCTTCTTATTCCTTCGGGTTGCCTCCCGAATAGTGCCTTTGTTTTACGTCGTTGGCTCGACGTAAGGACTCTACCTCTCTGATTGGGCCTCCTCCAGCACCATCTCGTCAATCGGATCGTTCTTTACTCCTTCAAGGTAGGGCTTTAGCCTTTGTCCGTTTACCTTAAACACCTTGTGGGTTTGGGGATCATAGAGATCCACAGCGCTGTGAGGGTATACTTCGGCTATTACGAACGGCCCCATCCACCTTGAACGCAGCTTACCTGCAAAAAGATTCAAACGAGATTTAAAGAGAAGTACCTTATTTCCTACCTTGAAGTCCTTCCGGAGAATGTTTCGGTCATGCCATGCTTTGGTTTTTTCTTTGTATACAGTGGCATGGTCATACGAGTCTAGTCTCAATTCCTCCAGCTCTTGTAATTGGAGTTTCCAGAATTCTCCCACTTCTTCAACATTCATATTGCATTTCTTCACCGCCCACCAAGCTTTGTGCTCTAGCTCTACCGGAAGGTGGCAAGCCTTCCCAAACACGAGCCTGAAGGGAGACATCCCTATAGGAGTCTTGTAGGTTGTCCGGTATGCACATGGAGCGTCGTTTAGCCTTGCACTCCAATCCTTCCTTCCGGGAGAGACCGTTTTTTGAGGATGGTCTTAATTTTCCGGTTGGATACCTCAGCTTGGCCATTTGTTTGTGGATTATAGGTTGTTGACAATCGTTGGTGGATGTGGTACTTCTTAAGGAGGGTCGTGATCGTCTTGTTGTAGAAATGGGCATCCCTCTCACTGATTAAGGCTTTCGGAATTCCAAATCTTGCAAAAATATTTTCCTTAAGGAAGGCTGCAACCACTTTAGAATCATCAGTTTTGGTGGCATTTGCTTCCACCCACTTGGAAACATAGTCCACCGCAAGTAATATATAAGTATGCCCAAATGAAGTAGGAAAAGGCCCCATGAAATCAATTCCCCAAACATAAAATATTTCGCAGAATATAAGAGAGGTTTGGCGCATTTCATGTCTCCTTGAAATGTTTCCTACCCTTTGGCATCTATCACACACTTTGCAAAACGCAAAAGCATCTCTAAAAATGTGTGGCCAAAAGAAACCGGCATCCAAAAATTTTCTTGCAGTTTTGTTTGCCCAAAAGTGCCCCAAAGAAACCGGCATCCACCGCAAGTAATATATATGTATGCCCAAATGAAGTAGGAAAAGACCCCATGAAATCAATTCCCCAAACATCAAATATTTTGCAGAATATAAGAGAGGTTTGGGGCATTTCATGTCTCCTTGAAATGTTTCCTACCCTTTGGCATCGATCACACACTTTGCAAAACGCAAAAGCGTCTCTAAAAATGTGTGGCCAAAAGAAACCGGCATCCAAAAGTTTTCTTGCAGTTTTGTTTGCCCCAAAGTGCCCCAAAGAAACCGGCATCCACCGCAAGCAATATATATGTATGCCCAAATGAAGTAGGAAATGGCCCCATGAAATCAATTCCCCAAACATCAAATATTTCGCAGAATAAAAGAGAGGTTTGGGGCATTTCATGTCTCCTTAAAATGTTTCCTACCCTTTGGCATCTATCACACACTTTGCAAAACGCAAAAGCGTCTCTAAAAATGTGTGGCCAAAAGAAACCGGCATCCAAAACTTTTCTTGCAGTTTTGTTTGCCCCAAAGTGCCCCAAAGAAACCGGCATCCACCGCAAGCAATATATATGTATGCCCAAATGAAGTAGGAAATGGCCCCATGAAATCAATTCCCCAAACATCAAATATTTCGCTGAATATAAGAGAGGTTTGGGGCATTTCATGTCTCCTTAAAATGTTTCCTACCCTTTGGCATCTATCACACACTTTGCAAAACGCAAAAGCGTCTCTAAAAATGTGTGGCCAAAAGAAACCGGCATCCAAAACTTTTCTTGCAGTTTTGTTTGCCCCAAAGTGCCCCAAAGAAACCGGCATCCACCGCAAGCAATATATATGTATGCCCAAATGAAGTAGGAAATGGCCCCATGAAATCAATTCCCCAAACATCAAATATTTCGCTGAATATAAGAGAGGTTTGGGGCATTTCATGTCTCCTTAAAATGTTTCCTACCCTTTGGCATCTATCACACACTTTGCAAAACGCAAAAGCGTCTCTAAAAATGTGTGGCCAAAAGAAACCGGCATCCAAAATTTTTTTTTGCAGTTTTGTTTGCCCCAAAGTGCCCCAAAGAAACCTCGTTATCCGGAATGCAACAGCGGATTACTTGGTCACTACAATGCTCCCAAAGGTAGGGGGTCGTCCCAAACGTAGTGTCGAGATTCAGCCTTCACCTTCTCTCGTTGTGCCTTGGTGAAGTCTGGACGGTACTCATTCCTAACAATGAACTTCACAATGTCAACAAACCAAGGTTTAAAAGATTGGATCTTAAGACAAACCTCTGTCGTCATTTCCGCAGGGGCGCCTAGGTTGAGCCGTAGGGGCGGGACTCTTGAGGCGCGGGGACGGTTACACAGCAGAGGGTTATGTAGAAGGTGTCGTCTGGAAAACTTCCAGCTATCTCCTTTCATTTGGTTGGATGTTCCTCTTCCTTCACTAGCCTGCTCAATGATCGGCCACTAGGTTCTCAGCCCTCTTCTTGTCCCGGTTCTCTAGGTTGAACTCACTTAGAAGGAGCACCCACCAAATCAATCGTGGCTTTGCCTCTTTCTTCTCCATGAGGTACCTAAGAGTTGCATGGTTAGTAAAAATAATTACATTCACCCCAAGAAGGTACTGTCTGAATTTCTCAAGAGCAAAAACCACCGCTAGCATCTCCTTCTCGGTGGTAGAGTAATTCCTTTGCGCTCCATTGAGTGTCATAGACGCATAATGGATCACGTGTGAGGCTCGCCCATCCTTTTGTCCTAAGACAGCTCCTACCGCATAATCGTTGGCGTGACACATGATTTTGAAAGGTTTCTCCCAATCCGGAGAACGGATTATTGGTGCGCTGGTGAGACATGTATTCAAAGTGTCGAAAGCTTTCTTGAAACTTCCATCCACTATGAAGGTGACGTCTTTCTTGAGCAATTCACATAAGGGTGCCGAGATCTTTGAAAAGTCTTTGATAAACCGTCGGTAGAAACCTGCATGACCAAGAAAAGATCGGATTTCCCGAAAGTTAGTAGGAAAAGGTAAACTTTGAATTACATCAACCTTTGCCTTATCTACCTCTATCTCTTTTGAGGATATTACATGTCCTAGCACAATTCCTTGTTCTACCATGAAATGGAATTTTTCCGAATTAAGAACTAAATTGGTTTCAACATATTTTTCAAGAACTAGTTTCAAATGAACTAGACATGCATCAAAACTGTCTCCATGGATGGTAAACTCATCCATGAAGACTTCAATAAAATTATCTATATACTCGGAGAAAATACTTATCATGCACCGTTGGAAGGTGCCGGGGGCGTTGCAAAGTCCAAATGGCATTCTGCGGTACGCACAAGTGCCAAATGGGCAAGTGAACGTCGTCTTTTCTTGATCTTCCGGCGCAATGGCTATTTGGAAGTAACCCGAATATCCATCAAGGAAACAGTAGTATGGATGACCTGCAAGACGTTCCCACATTTTGTCAATAAAAGGCAATGGGAAATGGTCTTTACGTGTTACCTTGTTGAGTTGGCGGTAGTCAATGCAAACTCTCCATCCGGTTTGCGTTTTACTCGGGACCATCTCTCCATGTTGATTTCCACCATTGTGATACCTACCTTCTTTGGAACTACTTGGGTTCGACTAACCGAAGTGCTATCTGAAATAGGAAAGATCATATCCGCAGGGAGGAGCTTCAACACCTCCTTCTTGACCACATCCATCATCGGCGGATTCAACCTTTGTTGCGGTTGCCTAGATGGTTTCACATCCTCCTCAAGTAAGATCCTATGCATGCAAGTGGATGGACTTATCCCCTTGATATCCGCAATTGTCCATCCAAGGGCCGTCTTGTGTTCTTTCAACACTTTTACCAACTTGCCCTTTTGACCAGTAGTCAATTTGTTAGAGATGATCACCGGCAAGGTATTGTTGTATCCAAGGAAAACGTACTTGAGGTGGGATGGAAGGTCCTTCAACTCTATTTCCGGTGCCTGCACTATAGATGGAACAAGCTTCTCGCTTGGGATTAGTAAAGTGGGCCCAATGGCCAAAGTGGAGATAAGCAACCTCTTATACCCATCTAACTGGGCTAGGACCTCTTTCATGCTGGATGTTAATGCATATTCTAAATTGTGATCATCAATATTATGTTCAATTATATTTTTTAATTCATCAATGTCAGAAATATCAAACACATCTTGCACAAAAGGTTCAACAATGTCAATAGCACATAAAGAGTGATCATCACTAGGAAACTTCATTGCATCATAGATGTCAAATTCCACTATTTCACCATCAAACTCCATGATTAGTTTTCCACTAACATAATCAATTTTAGTCCTAACAGTTTTCAGGAATGGTCTACCTAACAATATCGGTGCAGCATGCGAGTCATTTTCCATATCCATTACAAAGAAATCAGCAGGAAAAATTAGGTTGTCTACCATTACTAATACATCTTCAATTATCCCTTTTGGGTACACATTAGATCTATCAGCAAGTTGTACTACAATCCTAGTTTCCGTTTATGGCCCAAGGCCGAGTGATTTGTAAATGGAATAGGGCAAAACATTTATAGAAGCACCAAGGTCAAGCATGGCTTTGTCAAAACGAGTTTCCCCTATGACACAAGGGATACTTACCATGCCCGGATCGCTGCATTTCTTGGGCATCCTTCGTTGGAAAACGGCGGAGACATGCTCACTTACTTGCACTTTTTGTTTCCCCTTCAGCTTTTAGTTCCTCTTAATAGTGCAAAGTTATTTCAAGAAATGAGCATATTTAGGAATACTCTTCACTAACTTAAGGAGATGGATGTTTACCTCGCATTTGGAGAAGGTCTCAAAGAGATCCTTGTCCTCAATGATTCTTCTCTTCTTTACTGGCTCGGGAAAAGGAGCTGGAGGTTTCTTAGAGTACAGTTCTGGAAACTCAAGTCGGATGTAAGAATCCTTCTCAACAGAACTCTCTGTCGAGTTTTCCGCAGGGGCGCTAGAGTGCAGGTGCAGGGGCGGCTCAGGGGATGTCACAGCAGGGGTGGGGACATCCAGCCGCAGGGGCGGCGTCTGCTAACAGTTGGGCACAGTTGCAGCCGCAAGGGCGGTTGTGGGTGCGACAAACTCGTCAGAGGGTTTCTGTTGTAATTATTTTGCTGGTTATTATTGGACTTGCTTCCCACTCCTCAATGTTAGGGCACTAACATTCTCCTTGGGGTTTATAACCGTCTGGGAAGGCAATCCTCCGGAGGATCTAGCTTCGATCCTTGTTATGACTTCCGCCATTTGCCCAACCTGTTTTTCAAGGTTCTTTATGCTGGATTCTGTTGTTTGGACATGAGTAGCAAAATGCTTAGTCAAAACCTACAACATATCCTCAGTTGATTGATACTTACCTTGTCGGGGCTGCTGTTGTTGGTTTTGTTGATCCCTCCAACGAAAATTCTATTGATCACGCCAGTTTGACATGAAATTCTGCGCATAAGGATCGTTCCTAGGCCTTTGCTGCTGTGGCTGTCCGTAACCTACTGCATTCACCTCTGCATCGTCATCCTGCACTTGGGGACACATGTCCGTTGGGTGATATGGGTCAGCAAAAATTCCACATGCCTTTAGCTATTGTGGGGTTCCCATGAGTGTTAATCTCTTCACCATCTCCTTTAGTTCAGCAAGCTCATTGGAGATCTCACTCTTCCCGGAATTCACAGCATGAACACCTCTCTTGGAAAAAGTCCTTCCAAAGTTTCGGGTTCCTTCCGCTAGTTCCTGTATCTTTTCAAAATCATGGTCAGGGGTAGAGTTAAGAATGTTACCTCTACAAGCCGCATCGACGATCCTCCTTTCGGTGTCAACCAAGCCATTGTACAAGTACAAGACTAGATCCTGAGTTGAATATCCAGGGTCTAGGACAGCTGGATCGGAGGCGTGCAAACCGCTCAAAGTACTCATAGAGAGTCTCGTCCGCCTCTTGCTGGATGTTTCTTATGGATTTCTTCAAGCTATTGGCCTTCTTGGCTGGGAAGTATTTCTTCAAAAACGCCTTGTGGAGATTCTCCCAAGTGTCGATGCTCCCGGAGGGAAGGTGGTAGTACCAATCGTCCGCTGCATCCTTGAGTGTGAAGCCGAATGCCCTCATCTTGATTTGTTCTTCGGTAATGTTGGCCGGCTTCATGCTCATACACACGGTATGGAATTTCCCAAGGTGTTTGATGGGGTCTTCAACTCTTAACCCATGGAAAGATGGGACCAAGTGAATGAGACCTGGCTTGAGCTCGAAGTTGATTCCCTCCCCTAATGCCGTTATAGTAACCGCAAGAGGGTGTTGAGCCAAAGTCGGCTGAGTGAGTTGACGAAGAGTACGATCAACCATTTCTTGTTGAAGTTGTTGTTGTCTACGTCGCCGGATGTGTGTCCTATCAATTTCTGGATCAAAGGGAACAAAACCGGATTTAGTAGCACGGGTTTGATACATAAAAATGGTCCAAACCAATAATCAATAATAAAAATGAAATAAAAAATAAAGCTAAACTCCCCGGTAACGGCGCCAAAATTTGACAAGAACTTTTCCTAAGGTCGTTTTTATCTTATCAAAATAAATCCCGACTTAACACTAAAACAAGTATAGCGAATGAGTAAGGTCGAACCCAAGAGAGTTTGGTGATATTTTTATTAAATTCAATTATTGATTATCAAATAAAGTAACAAAGGGGGGGGGGGGGGTTTGGATGAGTTGATGCACACAAAACTAGAAAACAAGTAACAAAATGAATATGATGATGATGAGTGAATCTACACTAGGTTGATTCTTATCATGCTATTACTACTTTGGTGCGTTCCTTTTCACAAGTTTTCAAGTAATGTTCCCGTCTTGATCATATGTATGTGTTGAGCCAACCGGCATCAAGACAACTTAACAAGTTAGTGTTCCGTAAACCTACAAGAACACGTCACAAGTTAGCTTTCAAACAAAGACTAAGGGATATAATGAGAAGATTAAAACCATTAAACTAATCTTTATATTTGTGTTTCTTTTCCTTTAAGCAATTACAACCCGTTATTACTTGAAGGTTACTACTAGATTAAAGACCCGAACACGGAACCTATTAATCCTAGTTCTTTTCATGTACTTTAGAACCTAAGGTGATTAATCTTAAGTAATAATAAAACATGCAATTTAGACAAATAAAGATCAAGAAACACAAAGCATTACTGAATAAAACTTATATTAGAAAAGTACTTACAACGAAAGTCATAAAGCAACTTCAAACCAACCCAATGTAGTAAGGAAACTAGGAGCTCATTACAAAGGAAGCAAGAGAGAATAAAAATGGGAAATGATGGATGATCCTAGAGATCAGACATGGGTCTATTTATACTACAAATGGCACTAAATGGGAGTAAATGGCCGGCCAAAACAGCCACCTTTAACGCCATAAAGGTGGTGCAAACAACCGGAGTAAAGTCTCTATCGTCGAACCGCAGGGGTGGCCTTCAAGATCGCAGGGGCGGTTTAGGCAGAAACACATAAAGTTCTTCGTGGCCGCAGGGGCGGCCTGGTAATTCTGCAGGGGAGGATCTTTAATGTTCTTCAAATGCCTGACTCTTCATCTTTTTGTCGCTTCAGATGTCGAGCCGCAGGGGCGGCCCAGTGTCAACGCAGGGGCAGTAACACTGACTCTTTGGCTTCACAGCTCTGCAGGTAGAGGCGCAGGGGCGCTGGTCTTCGCTTCTTCAGGATAAGTCACCGTAGGGGCGCCAAGGAGAGGCGCAGGGGCGGTGACAACTTTGTTCCGGGCGTTGGCGAAGGCGCAGGCTGCGTTCCGGAGTGTAGTGTCACCCGTTGGGGCGGTGGCACCACAAGCTTTGCTTCGTGAATGTTCTTCAACTCCCAATTGCTTATAACTCCTCTTTTATCTTCTTTTAGTCTTCTTCTTCTAGACTAAGGAGTTAGTAGCATAAAACGACACTATTGTGCTAAAAAGACTCTAAAAAATAACCTAAATGATAGTGATTCCATCACCTATGAAGCTCCAAAAGCTTCCCAAGACACCTACAAAACCGACAATAGTTCGTGTAGACGTCTATCTCGACAATATGCATGAATTAAACGTAAACGTCATGAACTAATGCCAAACTATGCATGAATAATGGGAAAAACTATCTAAATGGATGCCTAAACAAACGTCATAAATCGTGTTATCAGCTATTACATGCTCACCAATATCTACATTCTGAACACTATGGCATACACCAAGCAACATCCCGAGAATTACTTCATCTGAATTCCCGGGCATTTATTTAATGAAGTCCCCAAGCTTCACTCACAACTTCATTTGCTATTATTTCTTGGATGAACTATGAATCAACACAACACAACCAAACAAAATAATGAATCAACTTGGCATTTTATCAAATAATTGGTGTACATACCAAGATACAACAATTTGTACAATAAAAAAAATTCAAGCGAGGAGTATAATCACATAAGATAGACGATTGAGAAGAAGAGACTCACGGGGTGAAGTATAACTGGGTTCCAAATTCAAAAGTACAGCTTCAAAAAAGAAAAGAGGGGAGATGAATGTATAGAAAAACAAATTACTCAAATTACTAAAATAAGCTTCGCTAGAGATGTCATGGGTGAGGATTCCTCGGGAGGTTCGTATTCCGATGTTTGACTTGCTTCGAGACTATGTCACCAATTAGAATTTCATGCTCTTGTGGGATAACTACACCAAAGCTAGGAGGACAAGAGATGTTGTATGTCAGGATAGTTATTGGAGGGAAGCTCATGGAGTGCCATGTGTGCATGACTTTACCATAGCAATCCGGGCAAGGAGAGCTATAACATTGAGATCCACCTATTTTGGAAGCAAGTTCATTGTATTTCAGTTACATTTCCCAATGGTGACATGGATGATGATGATGATGATCCCATCAATCCAAGCCTAGTGTCGTTGAACAGATTCAAAGGCGTGATCTTGGACGTCCCCGTTCTAAGAGAGTGCTGGATCCAGATGACGGAGAGGATACTCCTAAGCCTACACCTAGACGTGGCCCTGGCTGTCCCCGAGGTTCAAAAGGAAAAAAAAGCAAAGAACGCATAGGCTACACGTGAAGAGTTAGTTTTCTTTACTCTTATTTTTATGCATTACATATTTAACCCTATTAACTCATTGTTCATTCTTTTTTTTACCGGGTTCTTAATCTTTTATCTCAATTTTCTTGAATTTTTTTCTCCTCTCCATCTAGTCAGCTACGTCGTAAAGGAAAGGAACAATTTGATGTAGATGCTACACTTGAGGTTACACATGATGATGGAAAATATCCTTGGGAAGAAGGGGAATTCCGAAAATTCATGAAACCATATGTCAATGAAGCCATGAATGTGTTAGATGACGGTAATTACGGATACAAATCTATTGCTTTGGTTTTGGGCTTTCTAGATGAAGATTTCATAGTAATAAGGAAAGAGATACTTATGGACTTGAACTTGAGAAGAACAATATATTCAAAGGTGAGTATTTAATTTTATAAAAATTATGATAACATAATAACAAGATAGCCCTAATTGTCCTCGGTAATAGCGCGTCAACATTCTTTCTAATGATAAATAGCACAACTAATCAAGGTCCGTCTACAGTGATCCGTACGATAACGTGTGTCTCAGACTGTAACACCCCGAATCCGCGGGACTCGGGATGTCACATTGGGCTAGGATCTCACAATGGATCCTGACCCTAGTCTAACAACAAGTTCACTGGACCTTACAACATGGCACTGACAGATATAAAACAAATACATAAAACAATATAAACTGTACGACCCAAAGTAAACAACAACATAGCCGAGTATATAAAACGAAATCCTCACATAGGAGGTACAAAAGATCATCCTCACGCAGGAGGGGAAACACAACAACCCCAAACCAACCACCTAATGTACGAGAGTCCTCGGCCTGTCACCCTGCCAGATCACCCAGTAGCGCCTAACCTGTAAACATCTACAACACGGTATGAAACCGTTAGCGAACCATACATATATGAGGTAATGCATAAGCACAAGCACAATCATGAAAGATAAACACATCAGCATGCCATCACACATTTACCCATTTATTATCTTTATATAATAACCATTCACTCAAAAACCGTATAATGAAAGTATGTGACACGAGGACCGATACATCCCCGCCTCTGAGTACAATGTCCAGCTGTACGAGTATCGGTCACACAATCCGTGTACCCTATGGGAGTGGATTGCGCCCTTCCTGTAAACCAGTCTGGCCCGACATCAGAGAACCTCCCAGACTCCACGGCGGGATGAAAGGGAAAGGTTATCACAGCCACGCAGTGGGGCAGTCAATAGAACATAGGTCGATAAAAACGACAACTCATGCTATCATAGCAAACATATAAAGCACACACCACTCATGCAAACACCCAATATAGGGATGGTAGCTAAGTAAGTCCTACGGACTTACCTCAACCTCGTACAAAATCAACCACGATCACCTCTACACTGGAGGGACAACACGGCCTATAAAAAGGCATAAAGAGATATATCAACCTCTATTCATCAAAGGGGTCACACCTAGACCCAAAGGGATCCATAAGGATCATACTCAATCTATGAGCCTCACAACCAACTAAACCTCAATATCTCAACATAGCTCACAATTCCTCAAATCTCAAGGTAGTATCTAATCAACATTCCTCAATCTCAATTTTAATCCTAATTTAATTAATTAACCTTTAATTAATTAATTAGATTTCGCCAGAATAACGTTTTGCCCGCAGGCAATTTCTAAACCTCCTGTCATCAGATTTTATCAAACAAACTATCCATAATCACCAGAATAATATAACGACTATAATGAAATTTCTAATCATCCATTTTGACAAGCCTAAAGTCAATTTAGGCAAAATCGCAGTACAGAAAACGAATAAATTCATAACTTATTCGTTACCAACCCGATTGACGATCTGAAAGAAGATTCGGAATCACAGCGACGCAGGCTACGCATGGACAACATCAAATTCACCGGAATCTGAGTGACGGAACCTGCCTGGTGACATATATGCTCGACCAACCCTTCTTCTACTCGGAATTGCAGAAACTCGGCACCGATATGAAGAGAATGAAGAGAGGAATCCAGAAAGTCAAACGGATTTGAAATCGGATTAGAAACGGAGAGTAGATCTGAGTTTGAAGGTTGAGAGAAATCAGAGCTTTTACGAGAAAACGTGAAAAGAAATGAATTAATAAAGGATTTTCCGCTATTTATAGTGAAGACGATAATTATCCTTTAGTAAAGTCGATAATTATCCTTTAACCGATCCAAAGGCGGGTCGAACCTCTTTCTCCAAACTTCTCGAGATTGGAACATTAAATCTGGAATATTGTAGGGATAACTATTACACAACTGCCTCGGAAAACGTTTATTCCTAAGCCGTCTTTCTTAGCCGTTAAGAAACGAAATAGCGACTCTTTTGGCCGTTTTGCCTCTCCATGTTATTTCATATCTAAGCCATATCCGATGTCCTGATCATTTCTCTCAACTGTATTTTTATTAATTGGAGCTCCTAAATGCTCCAAATAACACCGGAGGGTAAAAATAATTACCCGGGGGAAAAAGTAAAAATTTCCCCAAACATCCAAAATTACGCCAGGAACATAACGGTGGGACTCTTACTCATCACTTGCGAAGTTTTCGCGAGTTATATGTCAATTACTATCAACGATTAAGTTAATCAACATTAATTAGAAATCGGAAATCCTAGCTATTACATCACACACCCCTTAAAAAAGTTTCGTCCCGAAACTTTAAAATTCTCAAATCCTCTCGGACCCATACGCCGAGGTATAACTCTCACTCTTTCTATCGGAGGTATCACATCTCCGTTCAAAAGATCACAACCTATAACAATCTATAACCTCAAGTATAAACATGAAGGAATCATCACTCCAGGAAACAGGGCCATAACGCTACCCAAAGGCGTAGAGGAATCACGTCTCTCGCCATACCACATCACAAGGCATAGAGGAAGCACATCTCTAGCCAAAACATATCACAAGCATAGAGGAAATACGGAACATGGAACCCACTAGGGTAAACCCGTTTCAGTCAACTTTTCAAGTTATCAGTACAATATCTCAACAAGCACTGTATAGTGTGGCTTTCCCATTCAATCTTGTATCATACTTCAACTTGATAAAAATGTCCACACTCCGTTGAGGTGGCAGCTAGACGGTTCAGTAACACGTCTATAAACTCATAAACAATTGGAATACCTTCCATTGTTGGACTATCTCGCTCCTTCATGGTATAACACTAGAAGGCGTCACATTCCTGTGCTATCAGCTCGCTGCTCGTATAGTCTTAATGACAAACCTGTCTCTTCAAAGGTCTTAACCTTAGAAGACCTCTAATTACCATCTCAGTAAAGACTATAATAGCCTTACTATTAACATCTAACACCGCATGATATCTATTCATACAATCCATACGCATAATGACTTCCTCATGCACCTACAGCATGACAAAGAAGTCTACAAGTCATACACAAGTCCCGGAATAAGGGAACAAATACATATCTCGCGGGTACCTCAGACCCCTAACTGGTAATCCTGTAAAGGAAAGTCCACCTTCTACTATATATCAAAGATCAACCATTAATGCATGCATCGAAAGACATGAAGTGCATAGCACTCACAACAAGCAAAACTCCACCTGGTAAACCATTAACGAGAATGGTACCTATAACAGCTAACTCCCGTAGCTCCACTACATATCATTACTCGATCTCGGATCTATGCTCCTCAAGTATCACTGAGGTCCTCACTATAGCCTCCACTTCCACTCTTTCAACACCGGAAAGAGGAAGGTCTTGCTGGGAAGAAACACTACCTTGCTGACAGAAAGGGGCCAGATGGCCTAGTTCACCACAGATGAAACAAGCTATCGGTGCCAAAGGGTACTCAGAACGCAAATGATCTGGATAGCCACAATTGTAACATAATTGTCTCATTCTTGCAACCTGTGCAATTGAAGGGTAACTCGACCTTCATCGTCCACCTGGAATGATCTCACTCTTGAAGGGAACTTGTAAAGGCAATGCCTTGCCTTGTCCACAAAACTTCGCTCTATGCCCTGCTTTACCACACGTAAAGCATATGATGGGAGCCTTTGGGCACACAGCTCGCCAGTGTCCTAACTTCCACGCAATTAAAACACTGTAGTTCCTTGCCAGCCATCTTCATGGCCAAAGGATCACTAGATTGTCCTGATATCGGACTTGGTTCCCCATTCATCATCTTTGCTTCTCCAGTAACTGATTCAGTCCATTGCTTCTTTCCGGATCCAAAAGCTTTAGTTGATCTCACAATTGTTGGTAAATCTGGTGTCGATCTACTCGTTATCACCGCTTCATATACTTGTTACATATATTCTTGAAACTCGGATCTACTCATGGAGACACGATCAGCCTCTTCAAACTCGTTCTCTGCCATAGGCGAAACAACAGCGGAAACTGGTCCCTAACTTATCACCACTGGAGGAAGAGAGGGGGTGTACCCCTACCTCATCCCACTACAGATACTACTCTAGTCTGAGTCATTTGTAGGATATACGCACCTAATCTTATAAGGCTATATATATGCCATAGGTATCGATATGTATATAATAAATCCACATAATCCATAGTACACACAGATATATATACATATCTACGCTGCAGAGATCCATGGCAGAGGTGACGACTTCTCGTACATTCTATCCCAAAACCACACTTAAAACCAAAACCTTTGAAAACGTCAGATCCCATGGGGGCTCTGTTTATTTTACCTATCAAACCTCATTGCAGGTAGCAAGTGCCATTGTTGTCAACCTGGGCTCTGATACCAACTCTGTAACACCCCGAATCCGCGGGACTCGGGATGTCACATTGGGCTAGGATCTCACAATGGATCCTGACCCTAGCCTGACAACAAGTTCACTGGACCTTACAACATGGCACTGACAGATATAAAACAGATACATAAAACAATATAAACTGTACGACCCAAAGTAAACAACAACATAGCCGAGTATATAAAACGACATCCTCACATAGGAGGTACAAAAGATCATCCTCACGCAGGAGGGGAAACACAACAACCCTAAACCAACCACCTAATGTACGAGAGTCCTCGGCCTGTCACCCTACCAGATCACCCAGTAGCGCCTAACCTGTAAACATCTACAACACGGTATGAAACCGTTAGCGAACCATACATATATGAGGTAATGCATAAGCACAAGCACAATCATGAAAGATAAACACATCAGCATGCCATCACACATTTACCCATTTATTATCTTTATATAATAACCATTCACTCAAAAACCGTATATATATAGATAGATGAAAGTATGTGACACGAGGACCGATACATCCCCGCCTCTGAGTACAATGTCCAGCTGTACGAGTATCGGTCACACAATCCGTGTACCCTATGGGAGTGGATTGCGCCCTTCCTGTAAACCAGTCTGGCCCGACATCAGAGAACCTCCCAGACTCCACGGCGGGATGAAAGGGAAAGGTTATCACAGCCACGCAATGGGGCAGTCAATAGAACATAGGTCGATAAAAACGACAACTCATGCTATCATAGCAAACATATAAAGCACACACCACTCATGCAAACACCCAATATAGGGATGGTAGCTAAGTAAGTCCTACGGACTTACCTCAACCTCGTACAAAATCAACCACGATCACCTCTACACTGGAGGGACAACACGGCCTATAAAAAGGCATAAAGAGATATATCAACCTCTATTCATCAAAGGGGTCACACCTAGACCCAAAGGGATCCATAAGGATCATACTCAATCTATGAGCCTCACAACCAACTTAACCTCAATATCTCAACATAGCTCACAATTCCTCAAATCTCAAGGTAGTATCTAATCAACATTCCTCAATCTCAATTTTAATCCTAATTTAATTAATTAACCTTTAATTAATTAATTAGATTTGGCCAGAATAACGTTTTGTCCGCAGGCAATTTCTAAACCTCCTGTCATCAGATTTTATCAAACAAACTATCCATAATCACCAGAATAATATAACGACTATAATGAAATTTCTAATCATCCATTTTGACAAGTCTAAAGTCAATTTAGGCCAAATCGCAGTACAGAAAACGATTAAATTCATAACTTATTCGTTACCAACCCGATTGACGATCTGAAAGAAGATTCAGAATCACAGCGACGCAGGCTACGCATGGACAACATCAAATTCACCGGAATCTGAGTGACGGAACCTGCCTGGTGACATATATGCTCGACCAACCCTTCTTCTACTCGGAATTGCAGAAACTCGGCACCGATATGAAGAGAATGAAGAGAGGAATCCAGAAAGTCAAACGGATTTGAAATCGGATTAGAAACGGAGAGTAGATTTGAGTTTGAAGGTTGAGAGAAATCAGAGCTTTTACGAGAAAACGTGAAAAGAAATGAATTAATAAAGGATTTTCCGCTATTTATAGTGAAGACGATAATTATCCTTTAGTAAAGTCGATAATTATCCTTTAACCGATCCAAAGGCGGGTCGAACCTCTTTCTCCAAACTTCTCGAGATTGGAACATTAAATCTGGAATATTGTAGGGATAATTATTACACAACTGCCTCGGAAAACGTTTATTCCTAAGCCGTCTTTCTTAGCCGTTAAGAAACGAAATAGCGACTCTTTTGGCCGTTTTGCCTCTCCATGTTATTTCATATCTAAGCCATATCCGATGTCCTGATCATTTCTCTCAACTGTATTTTTATTAATTGGAGCTCCTAAATGCTCCAAATAACACCGGAGGGTAAAAATAATTACCCGGGGGAAAAAGTAAAAATTTCCCCAAACGTCCAAAATTACGCCAGGAACATAACGGTGGGACTCTTACTCATCACTTGCGAAGTTTTCGCGAGTTATATGTCAATTACTATCAACGATTAAGTTAATCAACATTAATTAGAAATCGGAAATCCTAGCTATTACATCACACACCCCTTAAAAAAAGTTTCGTCCCGAAACTTTAAAATTCTCAAATCCTCTCGGACCCATACGCCGAGGTATAACTCTCACTCTTTCTATCGGAGGTATCACATCTCCGTTCAAAAGATCACAACCTATAACAATCTATAACCTCAAGTATAAACATGAAGGAATCATCACTCCAGGAAATAGGGCCATAACGCTACCCAAAGGCGTAGAGGAATCACGTCTCTCGCCATACCACATCACAAGGCATAGAGGAAGCACATCTCTAGCCAAAACATATCACAAGCATAGAGGAAATACGGAACATGGAACCCACTAGGGTAAACCCGTTTCAGTCAACTTTTCAAGTTATCAGTACAATATCTCAACAAGCACTGTATAGTGTGGCTTTCCCATTCAATCTTGTATCATACTTCAACTTGATAAAAATGTCCACACTCCGTTGAGGTGGCAGCTAGACGGTTCAGTAACACGTCTATAAACTCATAAACAATTGGAATACCTTCCATTGTTGGACTATCTCGCTCCTTCATGGTATAACACTAGAAGGCGTCACATTCCTGTGCTATCAGCTCGCTGCTCGTATAGTCTTAATGACAAACCTGTCTCTTCAAAGGTCTTAACCTTAGAAGACCTCTAATTACCATCTCAGTAAAGACTATAATAGCCTTACTATTAACATCTAACACCGCATGATATCTATTCATACAATCCATACGCATAATGACTTCCTCATGCACCTACAGCATGACAAAGAAGTCTACAAGTCATACACAAGTCCCGGAATAAGGGAACAAATACATATCTCGCGGGTACCTCAGACCCCTAACTGGTAATCCTGTAAAGGAAAGTCCACCTTCTACTATATATCAAAGATCAACCATTAATGCATGCATCGAAAGACATGAAGTGCATAGCACTCACAACAAGCAAAACTCCACCTGGTAAACCATTAACGAGAATGGTACCTATAACAGCTAACTCCCGTCGCTCCACTACATATCATTACTCGATCTCGGATCTATGCTCCTCAAGTATCACTGAGGTCCTCACTATAGCCTCCACTTCCACTCTTTCAACACCGGAAAGAGGAAGGTCTTGCTGGGAAGAAACACTACCTTGCTGACAGAAAGGGGCCAGATGGCCTAGTTCACCACAGATGAAACAAGCTATCGGTGCCAAAGGGTACTCAGAACGCAAATGATCTGGATAGCCACAATTGTAACATAATTGTCTCATTCTTGCAACCTGTACAATTGAAGGGTAACTCGACCTTCATCGTCCACCTGGAATGATCTCACTCTTGAAGGGAACTTGTAAAGGCAATGCCTTGCCTTGTCCACAAAACTTCGCTCTATGCCCTGCTTTACCACACGTAAAGCATATGATGGGAGCCTTTGGGCACACAGCTCGCCAGTGTCCCAACTTCCACGCAATTAAAACACTGTAGTTCCTTGCCAGCCATCTTCATGGCCAAAGGATCACTAGATTGTCCTGATATCGGACTTGGTTCCCCATTCATCATCTTTGCTTCTCCAGTAACTGATTCAGTCCATTGCTTCTTTCCGGATCCAAAAGCTTTAGTTGATCTCACAATTGTTGGTAAATCTGGTGTCGATCTACTCGTTATCACCGCTTCATATACTTGTTACATATATTCTTGAAACTCGGATCTACTCATGGAGACACGATCAGCCTCTTCAAACTCGTTCTCTGCCATAGGCGAAACAACAGCGGAAACTGGTCCCTAACTTATCACCACTGGAGGAAGAGAGGGGGTGTACCCCTACCTCATCCCACTACAGATACTACTCTAGTCTGAGTCATTTGTAGGATATACGCACCTAATCTTATAAGGCTATATATATGCCATAGGTATCGATATGTATATAATAAATCCACATAATCCATAGTACACACAGATATATATACATATCTACGCTGCAGAGATCCATGGCAGAGGTGACGACTTCTCGTACATTCTATCCCAAAACCACACTTAAAACCAAAACCTTTGAAAACGTCAGATCCCATGGGGGCTCTGTTTATTTTACCTATCAAACCTCATTGCAGGTAGCAAGTGCCGTTGTTGTCAACCTGGGCTCTGATACCAACTCTGTAACACCCCGAATCCGCGGGACTCGGGATGTCACATTGGGCTAGGATCTCACAATGGATCCTGACCCTAGCCTGACAACAAGTTCACTGGACCTTACAACATGGCACTGACAGATATAAAACAGATACATAAAACAATATAAACTGTACGACCCAAAGTAAACAACAACATAGCCGAGTATATAAAACGACATCCTCACATAGGAGGTACAAAAGATCATCCTCACGCAGGAGGGGAAACACAACAACCCCAAACCAACCACCTAATGTACGAGAGTCCTCGGCCTGTCACCCTACCAGATCACCCAGTAGCGCCTAACCTGTAAACATCTACAACACGGTATGAAACCGTTAGCGAACCATACATATATGAGGTAATGCATAAGCACAAGCACAATCATGAAAGATAAACACATCAGCATGCCATCACACATTTACCCATTTATTATCTTTATATAATAACCATTCACTCAAAAACCGTATATATATAGATAGATGAAAGTATGTGACACGAGGACCGATACATCCCCGCCTCTGAGTACAATGTCCAGCTGTACGAGTATCGGTCACACAATCCGTGTACCCTATGGGAGTGGATTGCGCCCTTCCTGTAAACCAGTCTGGCCCGACATCAGAGAACCTCCCAGACTCCACGGCGGGATGAAAGGGAAAGGTTATCACAGCCACGCAGTGGGGCAGTCAATAGAACATAGGTCGATAAAAACGACAACTCATGCTATCATAGCAAACATATAAAGCACACACCACTCATGCAAACACCCAATATAGGGATGGTAGCTAAGTAAGTCCTACGGACTTACCTCAACCTCGTACAAAATCAACCACGATCACCTCTACACTGGAGGGACAACACGGCCTATAAAAAGGCATAAAGAGATATATCAACCTCTATTCATCAAAGGGGTCACACCTAGACCCAAAGGGATCCATAAGGATCATACTCAATCTATGAGCCTCACAACCAACTTAACCTCAATATCTCAACATAGCTCACAATTCCTCAAATCTCAAGGTAGTATCTAATCAACATTCCTCAATCTCAATTTTAATCCTAATTTAATTAATTAACCTTTAATTAATTAATTAGATTTCGCCAGAATAACGTTTTGCCCGCAAGCAATTTCTAAACCTCCTGTCATCAGATTTTATCAAACAAACTATCCATAATCACCAGAATAATATAACGACTATAATGAAATTTCTAATCATCCATTTTGACAAGCCTAAAGTCAATTTAGGCCAAATCGCAGTACAGAAAACGAATAAATTCATAACTTATTCGTTACCAACCCGATTGACGATCTGAAAGAAGATTCAGAATCACAGCGACGCAGGCTACGCATGGACAACATCAAATTCACCGGAATCTGAGTGACGGAACCTGCCTGGTGACATATATGCTCGACCAACCCCTCTTCTACTCGGAATTGCAGAAACTCGGCACCGATATGAAGAGAATGAAGAGAGGAATCCAGAAAGTCAAACGGATTTGAAATCGGATTAGAAACGGAGAGTAGATCTGAGTTTGAAGGTTGAGAGAAATCAGAGCTTTTACGAGAAAACGTGAAAAGAAATGAATTAATAAAGGATTTTCCGCTATTTATAGTGAAGACGATAATTATCCTTTAGTAAAGTCGATAATTATCCTTTAACCGATCCAAAGGCGGGTCGAACCTCTTTCTCCAAACTTCTCGAGATTGGAACATTAAATCTGGAATATTGTAGGGATAATTATTACACAACTGCCTCGGAAAACGTTTATTCCTAAGCCGTCTTTCTTAGCCGTTAAGAAACGAAATAGCGACTCTTTTGGCCGTTTTGCCTCTCCATGTTATTTCATATCTAAGCCATATCCGATGTCCTGATCATTTCTCTCAACTGTATTTTTATTAATTGGAGCTCCTAAATGCTCCAAATAACACCGGAGGGTAAAAATAATTACCCGGGGGAAAAAGTAAAAATTTCCCCAAACGTCCAAAATTACGCCAGGAACATAACGGTGGGACTCTTACTCATCACTTGCGAAGTTTTCGCGAGTTATATGTCAATTACTATCAACGATTAAGTTAATCAACATTAATTAGAAATCGGAAATCCTAGCTATTACATCACACACCCCTTAAAAAAAGTTTCGTCCCGAAACTTTAAAATTCTCAAATCCTCTCGGACCCATACGCCGAGGTATAACTCTCACTCTTTCTATCGGAGGTATCACATCTCCGTTCAAAAGATCACAACCTATAACAATCTATAACCTCAAGTATAAACATGAAGGAATCATCACTCCAGGAAATAGGGCCATAACGCTACCCAAAGGCGTAGAGGAATCACGTCTCTCGCCATACCACATCACAAGGCATAGAGGAAGCACATCTCTAGCCAAAACATATCACAAGCATAGAGGAAATACGGAACATGGAACCCACTAGGGTAAACCCGTTTCAGTCAACTTTTCAAGTTATCAGTACAATATCTCAACAAGCACTGTATAGTGTGGCTTTCCCATTCAATCTTGTATCATACTTCAACTTAATAAAAATGTCCACACTCCGTTGAGGTGGCAGCTAGACGGTTCAGTAACACGTCTATAAACTCATAAACAATTGGAATACCTTCCATTGTTGGACTATCTCGCTCCTTCATGGTATAACACTAGAAGGCGTCACATTCCTGTGCCATCAGCTCGCTGCTCGTATAGTCTTAATGACAAACCTGTCTCTTCAAAGGTCTTAACCTTAGAAGACCTCTAATTACCATCTCAGTAAAGACTATAATAGCCTTACTATTAACATCTACCACCGCATGATATCTATTCATACAATCCATACGCTTAATGACTTCCTCATGCACCTACAGCATGACAAAGAAGTCTACAAGTCATACACAAGTCCCGGAATAAGGGAACAAATACATATCTCGCGGGTACCTCAGACCCCTAACTGGTAATCTTGTAAAGGAAAGTCCACCTTCTACTATATATCAAAGATCAACCATTAACGCATGCATCGAAAGACATGAAGTGCATAGCACTCACAACAAGCAAAACTCCACCAGGTAAACCATTAACGAGAATGGTACCTATAACAGCTAACTCCCGTAGCTCCACTACATATCATTACTCGATCTCGGATCTATGCTCCTCAAGTATCACTGAGGTCCTCACTATAGCCTCCACTTCCACTCTTTCAACACCGGAAAGAGGAAGGTCTTGCTGGGAAGAAACACTACCTTGCTGACAGAAAGGGGCCAGATGGCCTAGTTCACCACAGATGAAACAAGCTATCGGTGCCAAAGGGTACTCAGAACGCAAATGATCTGGATAGCCACAATTGTAACATAATTGTCTCATTCTTGCAACCTGTGCAATTGAAGGGTAACTCGACCTTCATCGTCCACCTGGAATGATCTCACTCTTGAAGGGAACTTGTAAAGGCAATGCCTTGCCTTGTCCACAAAACTTCGCTCTATGCCCTGCTTTACCACACGTAAAGAATATGATGGGAGCCTTTGGGCACACAGCTCGCCAGTGTCCCAACTTCCACGCAATTAAAACACTGTAGTTCCTTGCCAGTCATCTTCATGGCCAAAGGATCACTAGATTGTCTTGATATCGGACTTGGTTCCCCATTCATCATCTTTGCTTCTCCAGTAACTGATTCAGTCCATTGCTTCTTCCCGGATCCAAAAGCTTTAGTTGATCTCACAATTGTTGGTAAATCTGGTGTCGATCTACTCGTTATCACCGCTTCATATACTTGTTACATATATTCTTGAAACTCGGATCTACTCATGGAGACACGATCAGCCTCTTCAAACTCGTTCTCTGCCATAGGCGAAACAACAGCGGAAACTCGTCCCTAACTTATCACCACTGGAGGAAGAGAGGGGGTGTACCCCTACCTCATCCCACTACAGATACTACTCTAGTCTGAGTCATTTGTAGGATATACGCACCTAATCTTATAAGGCTATATATATGCCATAGGTATCGATATGTATATAATAAGTCCACATAATCCATAGTACACACAGATATATATACATATCTACGCTGCAGAGATCCATGGCAGAGGTGACGACTTCTCGTACATTCTATCCCAAAACCACACTTAAAACCAAAACCTTTGAAAACGTCAGATCCCATGGGGGCTCTGTTTATTTTACCTATCAAACCTCATTGCAGGTAGCAAGTGTCATTGTTGTCAACATGGGCTCTGATACCAACTCTGTAACACCCCGAATCCGCGGGACTCGGGATGTCACATTGGGCTAGGATCTCACAATGGATCCTGACCCTAGCCTGACAACAAGTTCACTGGACCTTACAACATGACACTGACTAGTATAAAACAAATACATAAAACAATATAAACTGTACGACCCAAAGTAAACAACAACATAGCCGAGTATATAAAACGACATCCTTACATAGGAGGTACAAAAGATCATCCTCACGCAGGAGGGGAAACACAACAACCCCAAACCAACCACCTAATGTACGAGAGTCCTCGGCCTGTCACCCTGCCAGATCACCCAGTAGCGCCTAACCTGTAAACATCTACAACACGGTATGAAACCGTAAGCTAACCATACATATATGAGGTAATGCATAAGCACAAGCATAATCATGAAAGATAAACACATCAGCATGCCATCACACATTTACCCATTTATTATCTTTATATAATAACCATTCACTCAAAAACCGTATATATATAGATAGATGAAAGTATGTGACACGAGGACCGATACATCCCCGCCTCTGAGTATAATGTCCAGCTGTACGAGTATCGGTCACACAATCCGTGTACCCTATGGGAGTGGATTGCGCCCTTCTTGTAAACCAGTCTGGCCCGACATCAGAGAACCTCCCAGACTCCACGGCGGGATGAAAGGGAAAGGTTATCACAGCCACGCAGTGGGGCAGTCAATAGAACATAGGTCGATAAAAACGACAACTCATGCTATCATAGCAAACATATAAAGCACACACCACTCATGCAAACACCCAATATAGGGATGGTAGCTAAGTAAGTCCTACGGACTTACCTCAACCTCGTACAAAATCAACCACGATCACCTCTACACTGGAGGGACAACACGGCCTATAAAAAGGCATAAAGAGATATATCAACCTCTATTCATCAAAGGGGTCACACCTAGACCCAAAGGGATCCATAAGGATCATACTCAATCTATGAGCCTCACAACCAACTAAACCTCAATATCTCAACATAGCTCACAATTCCTCAAATCTCAAGGTAGTATCTAATCAACATTCCTCAATCTCAATTTTAATCCTAATTTAATTAATTAACCTTTAATTAATTAATTAGATTTCGCCAGAATAACGTTTTGCCCGCAGGCAATTTCTAAACCTCCTGTCATCAGATTTTATCAAACAAACTATCCATAATCACCAGAATAATATAACGACTATAATGAAATTTCTAATCATCCATTTTGACAAGCCTAAAGTCAATTTAGGCAAAATCGCAGTACAGAAAACGAATAAATTCATAACTTATTCGTTACCAACCCGATTGACGATCTGAAAGAAGATTCGGAATCACAGCGACGCAGGCTACGCATGGACAACATCAAATTCACCGGAATCTGAGTGACGGAACCTGCCTGGTGACATATATGCTCGACCAACCCTTCTTCTACTCGGAATTGCAGAAACTCGGCACCGATATGAAGAGAATGAAGAGAGGAATCCAGAAAGTCAAACGGATTTGAAATCGGATTAGAAACTGAGAGTAGATCTGAGTTTGAAGGTTGAGAGAAATCAGAGCTTTTACGAGAAAACGTGAAAAGAAATGAATTAATAAAGGATTTTCCGCTATTTATAGTGAAGACGATAATTATCCTTTAGTAAAGTCGATAATTATCCTTTAACCGATCCAAAGGCGGGTCGAACCTCTTTCTCCAAACTTCTCGAGATTGGAACATTAAATCTGAAATATTGTAGGGATAATTATTACACAACTGCCTCGGAAAACGTTTATTCCTAAGCCGTCTTTCTTAGCCGTTAAGAAACGAAATAGCGACTCTTTTGGCCGTTTTGCCTCTCCATGTTATTTCATATCTAAGCCATATCCGATGTCCTGATCATTTCTCTCAACTGTATTTTTATTAATTGGAGCTCCTAAATGCTCCAAATAACACCGGAGGGTAAAAATAATTACCCGGGGGAAAAAGTAAAAATTTCCCCAAACGTCCAAAATTACGCCAGGAACATAACGGTGGGACTCTTACTCATCACTTGCGAAGTTTTCGCGAGTTATATGTCAATTACTATCAACGATTAAGTTAATCAACATTAATTAGAAATCGGAAATCCTAGCTATTACACAGACAACAGACACTTTGTAGGGGTTATTCGATCAGACACGGGAGGCAACACGGGGGTATTCTGGATGTACCTCTGGGGCGCATCTTGAGTGCGCCTTTGGGGCGCATCCAGAATGTTCCTCTGGGGCGGATCTTGGATGTGCTCTAGTGGCGCACTCTGGATGTTCCCAGAGGCGCACTCTGGATGTGCCCCAGAGGCATACTCTGGATGTAACCCGTAGTCTTCATGCGCATGCACCTCGTATGTGCTCTACTCCTGCGCCTTGTACTCGAAATTCGATTCCCTTGACTCGTATGTATTTTTTTGACAGACCGAATAAAATCACTCATATCTATGGTACCCTAAAGATTGCTCTTTTGAACTTGTAGGGTATATGGATGTAGATTATGGAGAGTATCAAGTAGATAAGAAGAGTACTTCAAGAGTGGAAAATTTTTTGTTACCTTCCTTGTGTCATGGACATCCACGAAGCAAAGCAAAAATCTGTATCATTAAGTATTGTTGATGATCATGAAATTGTTGTTGCTACATGTTGTGCTCAAATATTATGGCTTAAACAACAACTCATAGATTACGGGTTGTCATTCAATGTTATTCATATGCTATGTTATAATACTAGCTAGTTCTATTAATATTTCATATATTTTGTAGAACATTATCGATCTAAGCATATTGACATTCGACATCACTTTCTTCCAAATAGTGTTGAGAGAGGTACCAACAAGATGGACTTTGCAAGACCGAAGACCGGGTTACGAACATCTTCACAAAATCCTTAAATAGAGTCCTTTGAAATGGTGAGACTTCTCCTTGTGATTATTCCTGTCAACTAGCATATCATCGGTTCTCTTTATTCCTTTAATTTCTTTGAACCAGTACATTTTATGGCTGAAATTAAGGAAAGAAGTTATGGCTGTAACTTGTAGACTAACTAAGCCCTACTTTTTCAATTAAAAATACAGATAAAATGGAATAGTTATGGCTGAAACTAAGGAAAGAAGATAGGGTAGTTACATAATATTACTAATTGGTAACTGCCGAAATAATGAAAACCATTTGAAAAAAATAAAGGAAACCAAAAATTGAAGATTCACTAAATCTCTTGGGCACCTTCATTTTTTATCAATCCCCTTTCTCAATCCCCGTATTGCAAGAAAACACACTCTCTCTTATCTCTCCGTCGCCATTGTTACTGTCTGAAGTTATACGCAAGATTAATCGTTTTTGCCGTCTCTTCTCTCTCATTCGCCATTGTTACATGTCTCTCTTCTTCATCTTCATCGCCTGTCAACGACTTCAAGCAGGTTAGTTGTCCAACCGATTATTCGATTCATCCTTCACATCACTTGTTTCTTTCAGCCCGATTCGACAATATCTTCTTGTGAGTTCAAAAGGCGGGTTGTGAATAGAGTATTATTCTACACTCAGTCACTAACCAATTTGGTTTATTTGATGTTGAAGACCTAATTTTCAGAAATTTGTGTAAACCATTACAGAAACAAGGTACAAATCTTCAAATTTAATATATTCAAATGCCGAACAAGATGTTTCTTCTTAATCTGGGTTAGGTTTATAAACTTGAAAGCATTTAATTTGAGAAATAATTTCAAGTATATTGTTGCATGTTCGTTATTAGGTACTTGATACAAAAATTATGTACATCTGTTTAAGGCATAGGTAGTTTAGTGTAGTCTTCTATTGTGCATGTCAAAAATCGAGACATGGTAATATGAGAACTGAAAGAGGAACAAAAATAATATGTATCAACAGTCTAGATTATGTAAATTTGCATTACTGAATCATGTAACAAATGACAAATGATGTTTTTAATAGTAGGTTTATGTGTTGAATATGTAGAAAGCGGACAACAATATACATTATCATTACATACATTTAATGTAACATGATAGTACACACAATGTTTTAGGTCTACATACAACATATGTATTTTAGAATATGTACATTAACAATTCAATTATAATTTACCAACATAATTGATACTCTTAGTTCATTGTTAATAGCAAATCAATGCCTCAAAGAAAGTGTATGACAATTAAACCTCTTATGAGGAAAAAACAACCTAATTTTGGGACTGGTCCTTCGACACAGGTAATTACATGCATTGAAATGTGTAGATGATGATAAATATTATGTTCTATTATTTAATTGTTTAACAATTAGTTAACAATCTGAACGGATAATGTAAAGACTATGTATGATGTATGTATATACAATGATCAATATTGTGTATACTAAATATGTAAATACTACGTATGATATGTGTATATACATTAATTTCACTTTCAGCGATAACTTTGTGTCTCCATTTACGTTCTTCATTAATACTTCTTGTTGTTATTGCCTTTCTTTTCGACTTGACAATCTTATATTGCGAACATTATGATATTGAATGCAGACACAAAGCGTTTCTATAATCCAAATTTTGTACGATATGTCTTTCCAACAACAAGCTGAAAAGCATGTCTAGCAGGTACATAAGCATTTGCATGAGGAACTATTGCAAGAGAATCACTCACCGTATCATCTTCATGGACAGTGTCAGACACACTTGATGTAGTTGTTCATAGAGCGAGTTGTGAGCAACCAATATTGTGATGTTCTGTACTATGTACCAGCCTCTCATCTAATTGAACGGGGCAACTTTTGCCTTTATCAACATTCTGTTGATCTGCAAACATACCTTCAGCAGGCTTGTGCACTACCACTTTTGTGATACACAACGGAACACTTCACATAAATTGTTACAACCCGTTTATATGAATAAATGTATCTAAATCACCCCTTGTGTTGACATCATATGCCTTGAGCGCTAAATTAAAAGGATTTTTGTACGACAATTCGATTTCAAATTCCGATAGACAAATTCCAAATTGTGTTGCGACATTTGTTTTCATCTCATCAAAGGTGCAAGACGCGTCAACCACTAGAGGTTTGCTTGAAACATCCGCAATGTAGTTCCATACATTTTTTTCAAGTTCCCATTCCCCACCATAATACGTGGTGACGAATACAAAAACCATTACTGGAAACAAAACACAAAATGTCAGCTACATAAACTATTAGTTAGTTGAAACATAAACACGTACAATAAATTGTACGCTTTTGGGCATACATAATGCACATACTTATGCATTATTAGGTCAAAATTTACACAAAAAACAAACTATTTTGTCTTATGTACATATTTTTACATGTATTGTATTTGAAATACGCAAACTCAATGGAAACCAAACACTACAATATACCTATGTGTACACAAATTACATCTCAACCATAAGTCGAATACAATAGTTACATAATAAACACAACGTCCCTTAATCAACAACATATCGGATTAGTTATTAACTACATAAACATGTATTTACACAACCCCGAAATAATGTGGTAAACAAGTTAAAAAAGGTTCACATCCATACCAACATACACAACATTCAAAATACAATTACAATTAACTACTTACTTGGAACAAAAACTACACACTTTCTACGCGAGAAAACGGTTATGAAGATGACTGGAACACCGTTTTCTTTGCGATTGTACGGACTTATGTATGATAGATCTTCAACGACAAAACTCCATTGAAGTAGTTGACCAGGATTTCCGAGAAATTCTTCAGTGAACGATGCAGAACGATAGCATGAGGGACTTTAATTTCTTATTTCCAAAAAAATGATGAGAATATCATAGCCCAAGATTGAAGGAGTAGGATAACAATTACTTCCTCCTTTAATGGTTTAGGATATTAATTAACATCTTTAATTAGGCAAAATATTAAAATTAAATAGGAGAGAGAAGGATAACAACTTAGGTAGGATCTTTATTAGTTTTCTAATAAATCTTTTTTGACAAAATAGGAGGGGCCTAGTTTGTCTACACATAACCAAAAGTGTCTAGTTTATAATACATGATACATAAACTACCGACTTAGTCAACTCATTCAAGAAAATATGTCTTTTTTGTAACACCCCGAATCCGCGGGATGTCGAAATACTACGGGTGAGACCACACAATGGGTCCAGACCCTTAGCCTAGCAACAATCTCACTGGACCTTTCCAACATGGCACAAATAAAGGCAAAAAACTCAAAATAGTTTATAATGTATGCAAGAAAAGAAAGGAAGGGATACAAGTTGGAAACTCAGCCGAGTCCTCAAAACGACATACAACGTACAGGAATTCAAAGCGTACAACACAACCAATCCGACAAAACAAGGAAAACCCAAAAACGCTCCCGTCCTACAATGTACGAAGACCACTCGGCTGTCAACTCATCCACCTCAGTCGGCGGCATCCCTAACTTGGAAGGCATCTACACAAAACGGTTTAAAACCGTTAGCTCACATTCTAGGCATTATAAGAATAATATGACACAAACACACATGAGAACACAAAACACACAACATAAACATTCATTACTTAATATCTTTTTAGGTTATTCCATATCTAATCCATTCGTTCAAGTGTGACACGAGAGTCTTATAACTCCCGCCCCTGTCCCCGTGTAACCAACAGGAGTGTGGCGGCGCTCAACCCGTATACCTTGAGGGAGTGATGAAGAAGCCCACCCGTATACCATGTATGGACTGGTCGCAGAGATCTTCCTAGCCTCCCTCGGGAGCTCGGCAGTGATGTCACCACCCGATAATAATAGTAACGATGGGCATATCCATAAATAAGGTCAAGTAGATCCTAATCTATTTTCATGCTCAAAAGAGATAAACACACACCACCATAATATATCCAAATAAGGCATAAAAGCGGCTAAGTAAGTCCGAGGACTTACCTCGTCTCAAGGCTATCGTAAAAACAATCGATCTCAACTTCCCGTAGGAAAAACACCTCAGGCATGATCATAATGATCATAATGAGTCCTAGCAACCTATAAGTTAGGAAACGCTTCTAGACCCTAAGAGGTCATAAAATCGATAAAACTAAGAAAGGGTACCACAACAGCCCACACCCTATATAAGGATAAAAACTACCCTAAGTTGGAGTAAGGCCACAAGTTAGAAGAGACCATAGGTTCAACAAACACATAAACGATCAACATCGATCCAACGAGTTCTAAGGAGCACCTAGGTTCACAACCACTTGGTGGCATTATTAATCTATCCTAGGTCCATCTTAGGCATGATACTAACATGATATAACCTCAAAGATAAGGAAGAAACGAAGAGAAAGGGAGGAAGGAACTACTGGTGAAGAAAACGCAGCCGCAGAAGCAAGCTGGCGCTCCAAGCGGAACCCTGTCGCCGCCCTTGCGGACCTCTGGCGTTGCCCCTACGCCTGGTCGCCGCCCCTGTAGTGGCTCTGGCCGCCCTTGCAGTGGCCTTGATCCGCCCCCGCGCCTCCTCTAGTGGTCCGCCCCGGCGGTCGAACAGCAGAAACTCCGTCTTCTTTGTTTCTTCGACCGGTTCTTTGCTCCTAGTGCATCCTTCTCTTGTTGGGCCTCCTCCAAACCTTCACCACATGTCCTAGCTTCCTCACCACGACCTAAACGAGCTAATGAAAGGGACATACAACGGTTTCAGGAAAAAATTTCTCAAGAGCTTCATCCATGGCCATAAATGAAGGAGGGAAGAAGAAAGGGTAAACAACAAAGGAGGAGAAGGGAGGAAGGGGAAGAAACTTACCAAATTGGATCTTGAATCTCCTCTACTATAGCTCACACACAAGCAAGATCTGCAAAGGAGGAAGAAGAGAAAAGAGAGAGAGAAGAGAGGAAGAGGAAAAAGAGAAGCGTGAAATGAAAACCAATGAGAGAGAGAGAGGGAATACTAGGCTGCAAAAGGTGGTAGGGAAACAAGGGGTCAGCTGACCACTTGTTCCCTTGGCACAACCAACGAAGGGTCTGAAGCAAAGAGGAAGAACTAGGGGTCAGAACAGGTTAAAATCCGGTTACTCAACATCCCGTGCCTGCGGGAAAACTGAGCCGCGCCTACGGAAAGGTCAAAACCCGCTAACCATCGGGAATAAAATTTCCGGATGTTACATTTTTAATGTTGTAATGTCAATATTACACCTTATTTATTATTATTTTTTGAAAATGGAAAGCGGTTAAGATGAACTATCTTCTAGAGGTAGTCCATCCTAAAGCATCCTTGCGGATGAGAACACAAAGTTCACGATCGTTAGAAAAGTTGGTGTTGGGTGTCGAAATTCCCAGATGGGTTAATCGGTTAGCAACACAGTTTACTTCTTTGAAAACATGTCTAATCTGGACTTCATTAAAGAACTCGAGGTCCAGTTTGGAGTTGGAAATAATCATCTTGATCTGCCAAGGGCAGCTCCAACAACCTTGGAGTGCCTTGATAACACATAGGTTGTCCCCTTTGATTTCGATCTTTTTAATTTGTAGTGTGATTGCCTCGTGAAGGCCTGCTCTTAGGGCAAAAGCTTCAACTTTTAAGACCGAGTTGAAGTTATTCTTTTTTGCATCAAGGCTTACGACTTTTCCATTGTGGTCTCGAATCACGTATCCAATAGAAGTACTTCCGGAATCTAATTTAGATCCATCAAAGTTTAGTTTATGAAATCCCGCTTCTGGTTTATCCCATTTAATATTATGTTTTTTTCTTGTGTTGAGATTTACATTCTTTTTTTTTGTTTAATGTCATATTCATCTTCATCAAGGGTGTTGCATTTCCACTTATGGATTTGATCCTTGATAAAGCCGGTGATCTTGCTAAAAGACCCAATGGGTTCATTACCAAAGATGATTTTTTTTCTAAAGTACCAAATACTCCACCAAATGGTTGCGATACAAGAAAATTTGTTCAATCCTAGCTTATTTATAAGTTCGGTTAAAATTTCATGGTTTTTTATTGTTATAATTTATTTTATCTATTTCGTTTAAAATTATTTTGTCGATTTTTCCAATGAGTTGTTTGCTAAAAGGACATTCAAGGAACAAGTGGACCAAATTCTCGAGGTGGTGGTTGCAAAGTTCGCAATATCTTGTAATTGCTATTCTTCTTTCGTCCAACTTTGCTTTTGTTGGAATTCCATTTTGTGATAATTTCCATAAAAAGTTTTTAATTTTTGGTTGGGTATCAAGTTTCTAGATCCATTCACAAACGATGGTTTGTGAAAAGCAAGTTTGTGTCTCAATCTTTTGGACTACAGATTTAGTAGAGAACCAACCATTATTGCTACCTTTCCAATAAAACCTATCTTGGATTTTATTGTTTGGGATAATTGTTTCCATAATTTTTTCTTGAATATCTTGGTTTAAAAATTGTTGTAGTTCATTATCAAATTTGTTGACATCCCAAAGCCCCGTGTTATTGATAAAATGACTCACTCTTGTGTTTGTATCAATGAGATTAGTATTGTTTGCCATTTTAATTAGCGGGGAAGGTGTTACACACAAGTCATGCAAAAAAATTATAGTTTCACCATCACCAACCTGCCTATAAGTCTGTTCTTCAATTCACATTTGAGTTTCATGAGGTTATTCCATTGCCATGATGTTGTCCCTTTCTTTTGGTAATGAAGGATATTTGTATTTATAAGGTACTTTTCATTGATGATCCTTACCCAGGTTTTATTTGGTTCAGCTAGGATTTTCCATAAGAGCTTCATTTGCAGTGCTTTGTTGGTAATATGGGCTTTACTCAACCATTTTCTTTGGATTTACAAATTACATCTCATCCAATAATAGGCTTGTGTTGATCCCCTTTATTCCAGAAGAATTTTTTGTACGTTTGGTCTTATTCCTTTAGATTATAATTTGGTAGCATAAAGCTTTGCATAGCTAATGTTGCTTTGGTTGCAAGATGGTGTTTGAAAAGAGTCCTTCTACCCTCTTGCGAAAGGGAGTTGGCTTTCCATTTAGATAACTGTTTTTTAGTTTTATGATTGATTTCCCCAAACGTTTTCTTTGTCACTCTTCCAATGATAATGGAACACCCCAAATATTTGTCAAGAGACTTAGTGTGGTTCATAGTTAGAAAATTTTTTAATTGTGTGATGTTGTTTTCGGTGGTATTTTTTGTTGTTTGAAAAGCAGATTTTTTATAGTTGATTTTTTGTCCCGAAATGGAACAGTACATATCCAAATTTTGTTTTACTCTTTGTCAGGAAGCCATGTTTGCCTTGGCAAAATGATCATATCGTCAGCGAAGGAAAGGAATGGGAATGGAGTTCCTTGTCTAAAGACAGAGAATCCAATATGGTTATCGTAATTGTTGCAATCTTTTTGTACCATTTGTGTGAGAATTTCAGCCCCTAGAATGAATAGGTATGGCGATAAGGGGTCACCTTGTCTAAGTCCTTTTCCAGGAAAGAATATCTCAGTAGGTCCATTGTTGACAAGGACTGAAAAAGAAATGGTGGTTAAACATTCCTTAATCCATCCCACAAATTTGTTGCAGAACCCGAATTTTTCTAAATACTAAAAATGAAATTCCAATCAACTTGGTCATAAGCTTTTCCCATGTCAAGTTTTATAGCCAATCATCCTTCCTTATCTTTTTTTAATCTAAAAGAATGGAAGATCTCGTGGGCAATGAGTATGTTGTCAAGGATTGATCGGTTTGCGACAAAAGCGCCTTGTATTCCAATCGATTTGTTATAATTTTAGTAATAGTTTTTATATACAGTTGAACACAAACTAATTGGTCTAAAGCAATTCGTTGTTGTCGGATTATCTTGTTTTAGGATAAGCGTTATAAAAGTATGGTTTATTTGCTTGAGCATTGTAGCACCCCGAATTCGCGGGACTCGGGATGCTACGGGTGGTGACCTCACAATGGGCCCCGACCCTTAGCATGACAACAATTTAACCGGATCTTGCAACAAGGTACAAATAAAGGCCAAAACCGAAAATACGTTTAATGCCATGATATGATTCCTGAATACATAAAGGAAGGAAAGACATCAGCCGTCTATACAACAGCGCCAACAATACACAATATACAACAACAATACACAGACTCAAACCCCCAAACTCAACCTATGATGTACGTAACCCTGGCTGCTCACTCCGCCGGATCACTCGGCCACACCTAACCTGCACATCAACTACAACAATCGGTATAAAACCGTTAGCTCACATTCTAGGCATTATAAAGATAGAATGGGATCAAACACACACATAAGTACACATAACACACATCATTCTCATATACATGCATATCCGGTTTTTATCCTCTTTTTAAGTTATTCCATTACTAGTTCCAGTTGTTTAAAGTGTGACACGAGAGTCTTATCACTCTCGCCTCTGTCCCCGTGTAACCAACAGGAGTTATGCGGAGCTCAACCCGTATACCATGTGGAGTGGCGAAGAAGCCAGCCCGTATACCATGTATGGCCCGGTCGCAGAGAACCTCTCAGTCTCCCTCTGGAGCTGGACAGTGATGTCACCACCCGATAATAATAAAAAATGGGCCAACAATATACAAATACATATCTAAGTTGTCCTAATCCGGTTTCATTATGATAAACAAAACCAAAGCACACACCACCGTCACATATCCAAATAATGCATAAAAGCATGCTAAATATGTCCGTAGACTTACCTCGTCCCAACGATCAACCAAATCACATTTCCCGTAGGAATATAACCAAGCCTATTCAAGATAAGGCACGATAGTCAACTTATACTCACAAGCTAGAATTCCTTAGACTTCTAGTCCTAACACTCTCGCAAGAACAAAAAACGAAGCACAACATAGATACGCTCGTCCTAATCTCCACCACCTCAACCGATGTGTAACCACAACCATCAATGCCTCAGACGCCTCACAAGGACATCCATACACTCACCACATGATAAACAACTCAAGCCCTAACACTTAACAAGTCTAAGAACATCGATAACCTCAACGCTCAACCAAGGTCCATAGCCACTACATGGCATTCCACAAGGTTATCTAAAGTCATCCTAGCATGCTTCTAACATGAATATACTCTAGGATAAGCTAGGAACACATGCTCAAGGGAGAATACTCACTAGGGAAAAGACGCGGAATGGAAAGAAAGAAGCACAACCACAAAGAGGAGAAGCAGGCCACACAGGAGGGCTGGTTAAGCTAGTGGCCGCCCCCGCGGCTCAGGATGGCCGCCCCTGCGGCTCAGGTTGGCCACCTCTACGGCTCACGTGCAGTGGCCGCCCACGCGGCGCTGTCCAGCCGCGGGTGCGGTGGAGCTCCAGAAGGCGATCTTCGAGCGATTCTTTGACTGGTTCTTTGATGTCCCAAGGTCTCAAAGGCTACCTTGCTTTGATCTAGAACATCCAACACTTGGACCCATACACACCAACAACCATCCTATACATGATCCACTCACATGCAAGCCAAAAGGGGAAAGAGTAAAGATCCATGGCTTCACCATTAAAGCATGAGGAAGAAGGAGAAGATGAAGGAGGAAGAAGAAGATTACATACAACAGCTTAGCACGGATCCTTTGTCTCCATCTCGTAACCAACAGGATCAGCTCACACAACAAAGGTGAAAGAGCCATGGGAGATCAATGAAGAAGCTGAAGCAAAAAAGAGGAGAGGAGCAAGGGGAAACAAAACTCACGTGAAAAAGGAAATGGGGAAGAAGAGAGAGAGAGAGAGAGAGAGCTGCATCCCTAGGGGAAAAGCAAATGTCAATCAGCCCCATCTTCTAAGAGAACGAGGGGTCGAACGCCCAAAACGAAGGGTCACTCACCCAAACGAAGGGTCGGAATGAAAACAAGGTAAAAACCCGTCACTCAACAAATCGTGCCTGCGGGAAAACTGAGCCGCGCCAGCGGGAAGATCGCTAAACCGCTCAACAACTGTAATAAAAATTCCGGATGTTACAACTAATCCCCTTAAAAACAAGTTTCGTCCCGAAACTTTGATAATGTAGAACTCTGGGGAAAAACTACCCCGGTAACCAATCAAAAGCCGTAAACGTGTCAACTTTCTACTCGATCACCACAAAACACTCGTATAACCACGTCCAGACCTCGCAAGGCAGACATTCCTACCCACACAATCCGCACAATGCATACCAAGTCACAATCTAACCGATCACACAACACATTCCCACTCGGGGCACAAAACACATAAAGTCGCGCATGCAAATAAAATCTAAACCATCGGCCATATAAATGCAACTAGCTCGTCGTTAACTCAACCAAAGATATTATCCCATGTCCTCCCGGTAGCCTCATCGGCTCCTCTTCTGTCACTAGATCAACATGACTAATATAATAACTCGAGTTATGCATGCACTCATTAGCCTATCACAAGAAACGTCGGGTAAACACCATCCACTCTTGGTGGCAACACCAATCTGTAAATCACATCCTACTTGTGCTCATGTCTCAAAAAGGTCCATAAAACGGAAACTCAACCTCCTTAAAAGCCAAACATTTGGCGCCTCGCGCCCGTAAAACTCTCGACTCAACCGTACCTACTCCATAACTGAACTCTAGAGGTTTGTGCCTGTCATCAATATATACGCCTTCCGGCGACTCAACTCGGTTAGCATCCGCATTTGGACCGCCGCTACTAGAGCGAGGTCATTCCGTAAGTGCTCAAGCTATCTCTACATATACTATCAAATTCTGACACCACGGTGTACTATACTCTCGTCCATAAAATGCCTCCCAAGGCCATCACAAACAACTCATCCCAACTAACATAATACGAAAGTTCGATAAAAGGGAAGTGTTTGGATTACTCTTGTTACTACTTTAGAGCAGAGGCTCCCAACTGACCATCCTTTAAGGCTTGGAAAGCCCTCTCTAACTGACCATACATTTGAGAACGAAAACTGTCATGAAAGACACTGGGCCCCCTAAGCGGCACTATTCCATTGCCCATACATCTCGAGATAAATCGTCCATCTCAATCCGAACGATGGCACTTGGGACCCCATGTAATCTCACTATGGTTTAGCATATGCCACAACTAGCCGACTCATCAGCCATCTATACAACAACGCCAACAATACACAATATACAACAACAATACATAGACTCAAACCCCCAAACTCAACCTATGATGTATGGAACCCCGGCTGCCCACTCCTCCGGATCACTCGGCCACTCCTAACCTACACATCAACTACAACAATCGGTATAAAACCATTAGCTCACATTCGAGGCATTATAAAGATAGCATGGGATCAAACACACACATAAGTACACATAACACACATCATGCTCATATACATACATATCCGGTTTTTATCCTCTTTTTAAGTTATTCCATTACTAGTTCTAGTTGTTTAAAGTGTGACACGAGAGTCTTATAACTCTCGCTTCTGTCCCCGTGTAACCAACAGGAGTGATGCGGAGCTCAACCCGTATACCATGTGGAGTGGCGAAGAAGCCCGCCCGTATACCATGTATGGCCCGGTCGCAGAGAACCTCTCAGTCTCCCTCGGGAGCTGGGCAGTGATGCCACCGCCCGATAATAATAAACAATGGGCCAACAATATACATATACATATCTAAGTTGTCCTAATCCGGTTTCATTATGATAAACAAAACCAAAGCACACACCACCGTCACATATCCAAATAATGCATAAAAGCAAGCTAAATAAGTCCGTACACTTACCTCATCCCAACGATCAACCGAATCACATTTCCCGTAGGAATATAACCAAGCTTGTTCAAGATAAGGCATGATAGTCAACTTATACTCACAAGCTAGAAGTCATTAGACTTCTAGTCCTAACGCTCTCGCAAGAACAACAAACCGAAGCTCAAGATAGATACGCTCATCCTAATCTCCACCACCTCAACTAATGTGTAACCACAATATCAATGCCTCACAAGCCTCACAAGGACAGCCATACACTCATCGCATGATAAACAACTCAAGCCCCAACCTTCAACAAGTCTAAGAACATCGATAACTTCAACGCTCAACCAAGATCCATAGCCACTAGTTGGCATTCCACAAGGTTATATAAAGTCATCCTAGCATGCTTCTATCATGAATATACTCTAGGATAAGCTTGGAGCACATGCTCAAGGGAGGATACTCACTGGGGCAAAGACGCAGCACGGAAAGAAGTAATCACAACCACAAAGAGGAGAAGAATGCCGCACGGGAGAGTTGGTTGAGCTAGTGGCCGCCCCTGCAGCTCAGGATGGCTGCCCCTACGGCTCAGGCTGGCCGCCTCTACGGCTCACGTGCAGTGGCCACCCCCGCGGCGCTGTCCAGCCGCGGGTGCGATCTAGCTCCAGAAGGCGATCTTCGAGCGATTCTTTGACTAGTTCTCTGTGTGCCAAGGTCTCAAAGCTCCCTTGCTTTGATCCAGAACATCCAACACTTGGATCCATACACACGAACAACCATCCTATACATGATCCACTCACATGCCAGCCAAAAGGTGAAAGAGTAAAGATCCATGGCTTCACCATTAAAGCTTGAGGAAGAAGGAGAAGATGAAGGAGGAAGAAGAAGATTACATACAACAACTTAGCACGGATCCTTTGTCTCCATCTCGTAACCAATAGGATCGGCTCACACAACAAAGGTGAAAGAGCCTGGGAGATCAATGAAGAAGCTAAAGCAAAAAAGAGGAGAGGAGCAAGCGGAAACAAAACCCACGTGAAAGAGGAAATGGGGAAGGAGAGAGATAGAAAGAGAGAGAGAGAGAGAGAGAGAGAGAGAGAGAGAGCTGCATCCCTAGGGGAAAAGCAAATGTCAATCAGCCCCATCTTCTAAGAGAACGAGGGGTCAAACGCCCAAAACGAATGGTCACTCACCCAAACAATGGGTCGGAACGGAAACAAGGTAAAAACCCGTCGCGCCTGCGGGAAGATCGATCAACCGCTCAACAACCGTAATAAAAATTCCGGATGTTACAACTAATCCCCCTAAAAACAAGTTTCGTCCCAAAACTTTGATAATGTAGAACTCTTGGGAAAAACTACCCCGGTAACCAATCAAAAGCCGTAAACGTGTCAACTCTCTACTCGATCACCGCAACACACTCGTATAACCATATCCTGACCTTGCAAGGCCGACATTCATACCCACACGAACCGCATAATGCATACCAAGTCACAATCTAACCGATCACAGAACACATTCCCACTCGGGGCACAAAACACATAAAGTCGCGCATGCACATAAAATCTAAACCATCGGCCATATCAATGCAACTAGCTCGTTGTAAACTCAACCAAAGATATTATCCCATGTCCTCCCGGTAGCCTCATCGGCTCCTCTTCTGTCACTAGATCAACATGACTAATATAATAACTCGAGTTATGCATGCACTCATTAGCCTTTCACAAGAAACGTCGGGTAAACACCATCCACTCTTGGTGGCAACACCAATCTGTAAATCACATCCTACTTGTGCTCATGTCTCAAAAAGGTCTATAAAACGGAAACTCAACCTCCTTAAAAGCCAAACATTTGGCGCCTCGCGCCCGTAAAACTCTCGACTCAACCGTACCTACTCCATAAATGAACTCTAGAGGTTTGTGCCTGTCATCAATATATACGCCTTCCGGCAATTCAACATGGCTGGCATCCGCATTTGGACCGCCGCTACTTGAGCGAGGTCATTCCGTAAGTGCTGAGGCTATCCCTACATATACTATCAAATTCAAACACCACGTTGTACTATACTCTCGTCCATAAAATGCCTCCCAAGACCATCACAAACAACTCATCCCAACTAACATAATACGAAAGTTCGATAAAAGGGAAGTGTTTGGATTACTCTTGTTATTACTTCAGTACAGAGGCTCCCAACACATCCTTTAAGGCATGAAAAGCCCTCTCTAACTGACCATACGTTTGAGAATGAAAACTGTCATGAAAGACACTGGGCCCCCTAAGCGGCACTATTCCATTGCCCATAAATCTCGAGATAAATTGTCCATCTCAATCCGAACGATGGTACTTGGGACCCCATGTAATCTTACTATGGTTTAGCATATGCCATAACTAGCCGATTTATCGGCCCTGTTTCCCAATAGGGTGCAAATGCTTTATCTCTATCGGTAGGTCCATAATGACCCAAACACGTCACAACCGTCACATGGTCTCAAACCGGTAATACCCTCTACGGGGGTATACTCCCACTGTGTAACTGGCAGTAGAGGAAGTCCTCTTTCCCGTCTTATGGTGGTCAAGCTTGACCTGACGACGGGTCTCATAATGGCTATGCACTTAGCCACCTCGGGCTTAAGGTCGTCTCACCAATATGAACTTTACCAATTCGGATACCTCTTACCAGCACCAAGGTGAACTAGTAAGGGTAGTTGCGCCTCATGGAGGCTCTATCCCAGCTCTCCGCTATAAGTACACATAGACTCTCATGGCGCCTTAACAACATCGTCAACCCATAAAGGTAACTACGGGGTCTCCTCGGGATCTTCCATTCTGGATCTTCTCAAAGCCCTCCAGGTCTCGCGACTCTGTCGGATCTCTTCACAGATCATCTTCGTTAACAAATGAGACTAAGCCGCCGGTTAAGTTGTTGCCCCCGGATGATACCAAACTCATAAGACCGCATTCTTGAACCAAATTTAACCGTTACCGCTGGTGGGTATTCACCCCTTGCAAAGTGAATATATACACATATCACCCTCTGATCGTCCGTACACAACCAACATGTCGCTCATCACGCAAATATCGTCATCATCTTACGTGCGCGTACGAAAGCGCCTAACTCTTGACCCTTCATTGGTCATTTTCCTTATATGCTTACTACCGTCTAACACACATGCGAAACCTCGCTCGTTGCTTGACACGTATCCCAAGCCCCACTTGGATGTATTCATCATGACATATACTCCCCATGACTCAATGTTTGTGTCAAAGAAATGGGAATGGAGGTCACTCACCCCTACTGCTTCTAACGAAGCTCCATGGACACGTGTCGGTCCCCACAATCTAATCGACTTCCTTAGAAAGGAGGAATTGTCAAAACCATCCCGCGACTCGTCGGTTATGGTCCACCAAATTATAGGTTGCATAGCTCCTCTACGTACCCTTGGAGATATGACTTAAACTATTACCTCGCCCTTATTGGATCAACTTGATATGATCAAAATCGATGTGTCCCTTAGAAACTCACCTCAGACGTCCCATCTTGCTTAGACAACTCTTCTTATCTTCTTATCCTGCATAACCCGTATCACCGTCTTATCGTGTCACGCTTGTTCCTCTCAATCCCAAGAGTATAACAAGCCATTCTCAACAAATGAGAACTCTAAGAATGTTTGCCACTTAGTGTGCGTGCAAATAAGCTTTAAATTTATAAAACTAGAATCAAGCAAGCGAACCCGCATTGTACGGATCGATATAGTTAAGCAAGAATTCCAGAGTATCAAACACAGGGATTTGGAGGGAACAAATTCTATTATAGATTGTCAAGCAAGTAAATGTAAGAGCTTTTCGAATTATTGAGAAAACAACAATCCTAAAGATCCAGGAATCCAGTTGTGGCAATCGATTCAAGATATACTAATGATATAAGAACAGAGTTAAGATATGCAAAGGTATGCTAATGTAAGGTAATCGTACGGTGAAGTTCCAAAAACCTTATATGACTCACCTACAAGACACTCTCTATAAAGGTTGTTGAGGCTTCAATATAGAAAGGTTCTAAAGGTAAGAATTAATGTCAAATACCGAAACTTGTAATCCAAGGATCAAGACTAACTAAACCGATTAAGGTTGTGACACTCACAATCGAGGTAGAGGTTGTTGAGGCTTCACTACCACCTAGAAAAGGCAAGCCAAGACTAAGTTAAAGCAAATCTTTAACTTTGGATTAAAGTAAAAGCAATTTCGTAACTTAACACAAAATTACGGGTAGTTCTTGAGTTCCACGGCCGTGGAAGCTCAAGAACAGACCGTGGATTAGGGTTATCGGCGATTCTCTCTAACTCTCAGGGTCCAATCTATTTACGATCGATCTATCATCATCTAAGCCACAACTATCAACCCTTCACCCTAGAATTGTTAAGGGTTTTTAACCAACAATAGTCATATTGATATCAAATTCAAGGGTTTAAAGATTGAAAGATGAAAACTTCCGAAAACCTTCAATAACTTTCAAATCAATCTCAAAGTCACAATCAAGAACAATAATCGTCACTAGATTCGGAATAACACAAACAAACACAAATCTTAGATAAGAAGGGAGAACGGGATGTCAATCCATCTTCTAAATCAAACCTAAGCAAGAAGCGAAATCTTCTTGCAAACAATCTTCCGAATCTTTAATCCTTCCGTAAATCCCAATGACAAGCGCAAATCTCTCCTACACAATCTCCGCCAAATGCGAGATTAGGGCAATTCCAACCGCAAGCGTAAGATGCGTCTATGCGTAAGCGAAGGTGACGGAATCTCTCTTTGTGCGTCCTTTTATAGTGTAAGATAAAATATCGGCCCGGCCCAATTGCGTAGGAGATCGTGGCTTAAAGTGTGGCGAAAAAGATCGCCAAGATCACGGTCGTGGAAGGGTTCCACGACCGTAATTTAGAGCGTGGAAATCAACACGGTTTGACACAACTCCTCCACGGCCGTAGAAGTTGCTGGAATGAACCACGCTTCCCTTGCCATGGTTCCACGGCCGTGGACTTGAACGTGGAAAGTAGTACGGCCGTATTTTAGAGCGTGGTTTAGGGCTAGAACGTGATTCTTCCCTAGCCTCGTGCATTATTCAAGTTGGCACTTCCTTAGCTCCTAGGAATGCCCTCAATTCATGGACATGCTCAATCAACTCCATCCTTGCTCAATTCCGTTCGGAAATAGCTCTCAATTACCTATAATCAACATAAAGCTTGTGTAGATCTCTATATCGACATTATAGACAAACTAGCTCACAAATGCATCAATGTTCAATCAACGACTATCAATATGAATGGAATACACTTAGAAAACGTGCCTAAAATATCACAATATTTTATGCTAACAAAGAACCACTTGTAAACCTTGCACATCAATAGCTGTCATGAACCGTTAGGTCACGGCCCACCTTATGCCACAACTCTTACTAGACTGCAAAACTAGCAAAAGCTTAGGGTTCACATTGGAACCACCCGAAACCAGAAAACAAATGTCGCTACTACAATCAGCTTCAGAAACTCGATAAATGAACATCATTAACAACTCAAACCCACCAATCGCACTCGTGAGTCCAAAAAGGCTTCACTACAACCTGTATTGACCAAACCAGTCTGAAACGCCGTCTTTCGATGGTCCTTTATTTATTCCACCCAAATCTGGTGGTATCTCGACTTCAAGTGGATCTTATAGAACATAGCAATCATACGCAACTAGTCTTAACAAGCCTCCTACTACGGAGAATATACCTCTACTTGTCATTAACCATACACATCTCTCGATAATCGAAGTACCACTTTTCCGCCTCGTTCTTTTCCTTAAAAACCGTACCAACATGCTTTGTGGGGAAAAACCCAAAGAAATTCTCCATTCAAAACCACCGCAACTCCCAACTCGCAAATTCTCAAGTACCACCATCTTAAGCTTAAAGCTTATAAAGTTACTATAAGATCGGCCCTCCATTCTACACCATAGCCACATGTCTCCGTCGGGTGAGTCAAGAAACTTCGACTCATCTCTTATTCGCAACAACGTATCATCCGTTTTGTAAAGAGGAAGGTATCATGCATCATCTTTCTTTACTTTCTCATTTGCGTAAAGCACTATGGAAGCCTCACCTTCCTCTTAAACCATTAGTCCACTTAACCATGCTCAAACCTTAAAGGTCCAAATCCATGCCGTTCTCTCACCAGTCAACCCAATGACCGTAAAAGGTCACGTAAGGTCGTTACAATCCCCTCCCCTTGGGAAGTCGGTTATGGTTACTTGCTTTACCTCTTCATCTCATATGACCAGGACACAAGCGCCTTAGTTGATACACATACTTACCATTGCTATTGAACTGCCAGGCATACACCAACTCTTGTCACCGATCCTCTATATTCCACAATCTTGTTTACTCTTCCTTTTCGTACTCGTTATCAAGCAATCCAGCACACGTGCGATCTTGATTTCCATTGGTCAGATTATAGATGACCTCCTCGAGGTCATCGGCTTAAATTTCTTTTATCCTCTTCATGTTACCTTTAGCCCGAAGGTTACCCTCCTTGGGGTACTCTTACCTTAACTCCGCTAGATTAGTCTATTCTCTTAGACTCCTCTTCTTTCATTGATAACTATATCCTTCTTGACCTTGTTGGGTCTTATAACTCACTTTCATAGTCTTAGCCACTCCCCTATGATGTCCTTCAAGAGCACCCTTTCGAAAACCTCTCACGTTAGATAGCGTCCAATCACATTTCTCTAAGTTGGTAACTTAAGTCCTTTCATAATAAACAGCTTCTTGTTGTATTTCTCATCTTCTCAGGATCAACATCTACTCACTCTTCTTTCTTATTGCCGTTTCTTAGCCTTATCACAATAACGGAAAATGGTCAACTCCACCAAGGAAATTCCAGAATGTGAATCCTCACCTCGCCATTCTTCTTATAATTCTCGTAAATCCAAAGAAGTCAACCCGCCGGTATCCTAAGAAACTTGACACTTCATCTTCTGGTACCTTCGTAAGCTTAACTTACGGGTCTCGTAACCCTTTCGTCATTTGTGGAACATACTTCTCATCTCGACTCCCGTGCTTAGGAGTGACTAGGGAAAACTTTCCTTAATTTGATTGCCACCTTTGCAATCCTATAATCTTAATCCACTTCTTCTGTTTATCGCCACGACATTTTGAGTTCTCCGTAAGTTGGTTGTCTCTAGTTGCTTTCATTTCCGCTCAACCATTGTTTCTTCAAAACCGCTCCACAACTCCGTGTTACTTTCTAGGCTTGTATTGCTTCCACTTCGATTTCTCTTAAGTTGTCTCGAGGGTACCTTCTACTTGTTCGCCTTTCATTTATGTCATATCTAATCTTCCTAATCGACATTCTTTTAAAGGAATCCGAGAAACGCCATGGTGTTCCACAACGCCAAATGCTCCATTCGATACTTGAGCGTACTGATCCACGTATGAATAATATCTCAAGCCACATCGTCGTCTTAAAGGTGATGATATCCTACTATCATTTTTTCCACTAGGTCCCATATCTCTATAGGCTACTATATATAATAAGTACACGTATATATATAAGACTATATAAGCCTTATGTCCATAAAATTACCAGCATATCAACTCCAAGAAGTCCACTATCATACCACAAGGTCCCATCCCTAATATGATACTATCATGCCACGTGTACAAACTCATATCAATATAAAGGCCATGCCATCACTATAACATACCAAGTCCATCATGCGTAACTACAATCCACATAAACAACTATAGTCCAAAACACTTTAAATAAGATACATCAAGTGCACAACATCCTCAGTCCACAAGTACATATATATATATATACATGCATATTCCAATAATCCAATAACTATGTCGCCGAGGTCCGTGGAAGGAGTGGTGGTCCCGTACATACTACTCCAACTGACTATGCTCGTGATTTGAAAACGAAATTCATTTTGCAGCTCAGAACCCTTGAGGGTTCTATTTATTGGTCAATTTGGCCTTTTAGAAGATTGCGAGTGTCATTGTTGTAAACCTAGGGTTGTGATACCACTTTGTAATACCCCGAATCCGCGGGACTCAGGATGCTACAGGCGGAGACCTCACAATGGGCCCCGACCCTTAGCCTGACAACAATTTCACCGGATCTTGCAACAAGGCACAATTAAAGGCCAAAACCGAAAATACGTTTAATGCAATGATATGATTCTCGAATACATAAAGATAGGAAAGACATCAACCGTCTATTCAACAATGCCAACTGTTACGCTCAGGATGTGTGTGATACGCAATAGGTTTTAAATTTATACTCGTTATATTTCTCCTAACTCCTAGCGAACCCGTAGTGTACGGGACGTTTGTAGTAGGGATAATTTTTCCGAGGTCGAACACAAAGACTAAGGTGAGATTGATTCGATTTATGATTAAGTTTAGTGAAGATCTAGATTTAGAAAAGAGAAAGGAATAAAGAAATGAAAATCTAAATGTTTTTGGTGGGTTTTTAGGTGATCAATCAAGGATCACAAATCATGCAAAACGAACAATCAACTAAGCTAGCAAATCAACGCAAACAAACAAGCTAAACACGAGGTATGGATCAAAAGAGAAAAGCGGATTCTAGGGGTTGGAAGTTCCGGTTATGGCATTGGACTCAAGCTATCTAATCATCATTGGATTAACTATGATATGTTGGGAGTGAGTGTTTCTAGATTGGGATCAATCACCGGGTAGGTCTCATGGTCCACTAGTCCGTCCCTAAGGTCTCATCACCGGGTAAGTCTCTAAGAACCTAAGGGATGGAATTCTACACAAACCGGATTGTTACCTAGGGATCTAACCTATCCTTACCGGGTAAGTCTCGAAAGGGTTAGTCCTAAACAACTATCCTAGCACACTTAGTCCAATGGCGGCTTATGAGGCTCACCATTACCTAGGGTTTGTCATCTTTGAAATCTAAGAGTAAGAATCACCGGGTAAGTCTCTTCTAACACTTAGTTGCTAACACTAGGTCACCCTAGGGTAGATTTAACTCAACAAATACTAGGATTTCAACATTCTAACAATCTAAAGCTAGATCCATCAAACCAAGGAGAATCACAGGCTGTTCTACCAAGTCCACGGCCGTGGTCTGGCAAGAACAAACCGTGGACTCCAACAGAGGCTACGTTCAAGTAAGTGACTCATCCAAGGGCAAATCTAAGTCCATCCTATCATAGTCCTAGCCATAACCATCCTTTCCTTACCCTAGAATCACATCTATTTAGCCTACAACATTCATCATAACAATCGAAATCATCAAACATAAAATCATAGCTTCCATTTGCAAGATAATGAAGAGAAAGAGATGAACAAGTGAAGTAAACAAAACCAAGCTGAAAGTAAGATTGAAATGACTCACAACCCTTCCAAAAGAAGGTTTAGATGGTTCATACAACTCTAGAAATCGATTTCGAAATTCTTCACTACAAAAGCTATCAAAGTCTATCAATGGTGTGCTCTTCTTCTTCCTCCTCCAATGGTAGCTTTTCTTCCTCCTCCAATGGTAGCTTTTCTCCTTGAGAGAATCTTCTTGTTGAGAGAGTTTTTGATTGGATGATAGGGGATAATGGAGAGCTGCTCCAAGATGCCTTCTCTCAGCAATGTAGGACCACTTTTATACTACCACCATGCTAGGGAAGGCCAAGAGATCGTGGCACAGCTGTCACAACCGTCTGGCAAAAACCACGGTTGGTTCCACGGCCGTGGACCTTCAGTGAACCGTGGTTTGGTGCTTCAGCTTTGCCTTGGATCATTAAGCTTTGATTTAGCGCATGACTTGTGTTGGCAAGGTTCCATGAGTCCTCCTTAGCCCTTAGCTTGCATTCCAATGAGTCCGAGGGTGTGTCATCTTGATGAACGATCCTCAAACGTATCGTTTAAGCTCCTAATTCTCCCAAAATACCTACAAAGCAATGCAAGAGTCCGTGTAGACGTCTATCTCGACAAAATACGTGAATTGAGTGCAAACGTCGTGAACTAGTGCTAAATCATACATGAATGAGTGAGAAATCTATCTAAATGACTACCTAAACCTAAGTCATAAATCGTGTTATCACCAACAATACAAAATATACAACAACAATACACGGACTCAAACCGCCAAACTCGACCTATGATGTACGGAACCCCGGCTGCCCACTCCTCCGGATCACTCGGCCACACCTAACCTACACATCAACTACAACAATTGGTATAAAACCGTTAGCTCACATTCCAGGCATTATTAAGATAGAAAGGCAACAAACACACACATATCCAAGTTATTCTCTATTCAAGTTATTCTATTTCTAGTTCCATTCGTTTAAAGTGCGACACGAGAGTCTTATAACTCTCGCCTCTGTCCCTGTGTAACCAACAGGAGTGATAAGGAGCTCAACCCGTATAGCATGTGGAGTGGCGAAGAAGCTCGCCCGTATACCATGTATGGCCTTGTCGCAGAGAACCTCCCAGTCTCCCTCGGGAGTTGGGGAGTGATGTCACCGCCCAATAATAATAAACAATGGGCCAAAAATAGTCATATACATATCCAAGTTGTCCTAATCCGGTTTCATGATGATACACAAAAGCAAAGCACACACCACCGTCACATATCCAAATAATGCATAAAAGCGAGCTAAGTAAGTCCGTAGACTTACCTCGTCACAACGATCAATCGAATCACATTTCCCGTAGGAATATAATCAAGTCTGTTCAAGACAAGACACGATAGTCAATAACTACTCACATGCTAGAAGTCCTTAGATTTCTAGTCCTAACGATCTCGCAAGATCAAAAACCGAAGCACAAAATGGATACGCTCGTCCTAATCTCCACCACCTCAACCGATGTGTAACCACAACTATCAGTGCCTCACAAGTGTCACAAGGACAACCATACACTCAACACATGATAAACAAATCAAGCCCCAACACTCAACAAGTTTAAGAACATCGATAACATCAACGCTCAAGCAAGGTCCATAGCCTCTACATAGCATTCCACAAGGTTATCTAAAGCCATCCTAACATGCTTCTAACATGAATACACTCTAGGATAAGCTAGGAACACATGCTCAAGGGGGGATACTCACTAGGGCAAAGATGCAGCATTGAAGGAAGGAAACACAACCGCGAGGAGGAGAAGACGGCCGCATGGGAGGGCTAGTTGAGCCAGTGGCCTCCCCTACGGCCTGGGCTGGCCGCCCCTGCGGCTCACTGGGCCGCCCCTACAACTCAGGTGTAGTGGCTGCCCCCGCGATGTTGTCCAGCCACGGGTGCGGTCGAGCTCGAGAGGCGATCTTCGAGCGATTCTTTAACTGGATCTTTGATGTCTCAAGGTCTCAAAGCTCCCTTTCTTGGATCCAGAACATCCAACACTTGGATCCATACACCAACAACCATCTTAGGCATGATCTACTCACATGCAAGCCAAAAGGGGAAACAATAAAGATCCATTGCTTCACCATTAAAGTTTGAGGCAAAAGGAGAAGATGAAGGAGGAAGAAGAAGATTACCTACAACAGCTTATCTCGGATCTGTCTACATCTCATAACCAACAAGAGTAGGTCACACACCAAAGGTCAAAGAGCCATGGGAGATCAATGAAGAAGGTGAAGCAAAAGAGAGAAGAGGAGCTAGGGGAAACAAAACTCACGTGAAAGAGGAAATGGGGAAGGAGAGAGAGAGAGAGGGTTGCATCCCTATGGGAAAAACAAATGTCAATCAGCCCCATCTTCTAAGAGAACGAGGGGTCAAACATCCAAAACAAAGGGTTACTCGCCCAAACGAAGGGTCGGAACGAAGACGAGGTAAAAACCCGTCACTCAGCACATCGTGCCTGCGGGAAAACTAAGCCGTGTAACATCCAGAAATTTAAATTCCGCTTAGTTCTGAGACAAACCGGAACTCGACCAGTTTGGACCTGTTTGTCATTTTTATCATTTTATATGACACCGAGTTATTCGATATTTTTATTATATTATCCTAGGTTTCTACTCACATAAAAGACGTGGAGTTGATCTACCCTTCTTAACCATCAAAAGAGTTTAAATCTTTAAATTTGGACTCATCCGGGCCCATCAGGACAAGCCATCTGGGTTGTCATGGGCAAGCCGGACAGGCACATTACGGGACTGATAAAAGCATGTTCCTCCTTACGCTTCCTCAGCAAAACCTAGAGGAGCAGTTCCCATTCTTCCTCTTCCCGGATTCTGACATGAAGCCAACACACGCTCTCCATCTTCCTGCGCCTTACCCTAGCCGACACCACCTCCTTGATCGCTTCCTACACGCATTCCAGCAGAGCGAGCCTCATCCTCTCCAAATTTGAGTATGTTAGACTCCTCCTTTGTTGTTGAATTTTTGATATGCTATAGTTGGTATATCATAGTAGAACATACTGAAATCTGAGAGTATTCCGAGTTCTAGTGTAGGAGATATGGTTCTCTTAAGGTGACTCCTCATGCAGTTTCTATAATGTGCAGAATATTCTAAGTGTGGAGAAAAACTTCTTGTGATGCAGTTTTGGGAGATAGATTTGGATGGGTTATTGACCTCTGTTGGACTTGAATTTTGGATATGTCATAGTTAGGATTACATATTAGAATACATCAAAATTTGGTGGAATTTCATCAAGAGGTTTAATAGGTATTAGTTTTTTAAAGTCTTGGTTGTAAGCAGTTTTTATGGGTGTTCCTGAAATTTTCTAAGTGTTGGAAATAATTTGTGTTGTGTAGTCAGGTTTGAACTTAAGTTTAGATACCTTAGAAATATAATTCACCGTTCCGTTTTTGGTATATTATAGAGTACCATGCATAGGGTGATGCATAAAAAAATTGAGGTTGATCTAATGGTTAAATTTAGAGTTATTTAGGCTCAAAGTTGACTTGTTGAGCAGTTAAGAAATACTCAGTTTTTGGCTAAGTGTGAATTTCTGGTTTTGGAACCGACTTTGGAAAATTGTGTAGAAGTGGTTATTAGGTATTTTTGGGACATTCTTGCTTCTATGAATAGAGTGCATAACATAGAAGAATTAGAGATTTTTGTTAGAATTTTTAAGTTTTTATTCGGGGCTCGTATCATAGGCTAAAGTTGGATCCCTAGTGACCTTTCTGAGAAGTGAGGAGAATGTGTGTTTCTTCTAGTTTCTAGCTAAACTCATTCTTAAAAGTTAGAATATGAAATTATGTCCCAAACAAGAGGATAGACATATTTTAGGTGATTTTTGGAAATTCGGAACCAAGGGTAAAATGGTCATTCTACCCGAGGACGGTATTTTAGTAATTTCTCTTCTTTAAAATCTTACATCTTATAAGTCATAGACTTATAAGTGTATGGGAAATGTTTTGATCCACTTGCCTCTTGTGACAGACAATTGAGTAATCTACGGTTGCTAACCGGGTTGAGATTTGAGAGTCGAGATTGATTCAGGTAAGTCCTTTGGGCTTACTTTGCTAGCTTCTAGATATGAGTGTGAATAACGATAGTGGTGTCTGGATGATGTGTTTATAAGTATACTTTTATTAATTATTGACCGACCTAAATATTTGGCATAAGAGTAACGGGCGGTGGCATTTTGCCAAATTAGCCCGAGGGTGCTGGGGATTTCTTTAGGGACTAATCCATACTTGGTTTGTAATGATGCTACCGGTGGAGGTGTGCTAGACCTGCACCGGTTGGATAAGGAACGGAGGCGAGAAATCTTAAGATTTCTCGTGCCACAACTTTAAAAACGGAATAAAGTGAATCACCTAAGTTATCATGATAATAAATGGTTTGTGTGCCAGCATGATGATTGTTTTATTTTGCCGGACTTGTGGTTGTGCTATTTTTATTCTACTTATATCTGGATTGTTAGCTAACGGTTTATCAATGTTGTAGATATTTTAGAGATAGGCAGTTGTAGAGAGATTTGGGGCGGATGGTAAGCCGGGTTCATGTACTCATTAGATGGGGACGGGGGAGTCTTCCATTCGGCATGCATGTTATATAAATATATATATGTTTTGTAAGGTTGTCATGTGTTGTTCATTCATACAAATATTATTTGTTATTTTTTAGAATTTAAATACATTTGTTCCTTGTTGTAAGATCCTGGTAAAGTTGTTGATAAACTAAGGCGGGACCCATTGTGAGGTCCTAACTAGTAGCTCCCGAGTTTTGAGAATTTGGGGTATTACAACATGGTATCAGAGCTCTAGGTTGGCAACAATGACACTTGAAATCTTCTGAAAGACCAAATGTATAAAATAACTTGAACCCGAAAGGGGTCTAAGATTTTGAAAACGGATTTCTATTTTTACACACGTGCATAGTCGGGCTGTTGGGTTAGTACTACGACGGACCACCATCGTTGTCCGTGGATCTTTGCAACTTGGAATGATAGGTGAGTTACTATATAGACATATATGGATATGTTTTAATGTTTGATTATATATATGTGTATGTGTAGCATGTTAGTATCCTAAAGGATATCTTATATCCTTTAGTTGTGATATCATGAAGCGATTATCGCCTCATGATAAATCGGTAGCGGACTTGAAGATTTTTCAACACGAGACAATGGATTTAGACCTAGGATTGTACTATACTCTAGTGGGCGTCTTGGTGACCCTATAAATCATCCGAAGAATGGGTGGGAAAAGAAGTAAAGATGTTGACATAATTTTCACCACAAGTACAACCCGATGAGAAAGAATTCCAGAGTTAGCTCAGATAAAAGGAATAGGAAGTCATGCAAGGGACATGGTCGTATGAAGGCGAGAGATGAATTAGAAGAACCATGCAAGAGATCGGATTAGAGATAACAATAAGGGAACAAGAATCTTATAGAACGGAGTACAACCAAGTTTTGCGGAGTAAAGGACATTACAATCGAGGTGGACGCCGCCATATGCAAGCATGGGCATGAGTGTAAAAAGAAGATAGGGTGTTGACCCAGTTGTGAGAGATTAAAGGGTAGAAAGATGGAGTGAGTTTAAGGACCAGAAATAAATTTTGTAACCATGGAAGCATGTGGAGTCCTTCAAGGATACGAGAATTTTGAATGAAACTTCGACATAAGTATCAAAGAAACTAAATGTCTAAAACTGAGACAATGAATTTCTATAAAGGTAGCATGATCAAAACAACACCAATCAAGGGGAATAATGTGGGAAAGTGATTTTGTTGGACTAGAGAGTCCACAATAACTTCTCATTCACATAAAGATTTAAGTCACCAACATTAACGGTCATATCATAGAATTGCAAACAGACGATGAACAAAGTAAGAAGAATCGTGAAGACACACGTACAAGTTATTTTGGAAGACTTGATAAACTCCTTGACGATAGATGAATGTTATGACGGGACACAGAAGAATATAGTGACCTCATAAGAGAACAAGAGAAGTGCACACTGTGGAAGGAGCTAAAGGGGTATTCAAAAAGAAACTAGAGGAGATAGATTTTCACCAAGTGTATCAAACTTCAAAAGAAATAGAAGAACAATAAGTCTGTGATCTTATAGAAGGTCAACTACAGACTAGTTGGTAATAACTGAGACATAACACGTGCGGGTCAACTAGTGGTAACTGGTTGACAGATAAGGAGGATAACCATAGACTTATGAAAGAATTTTACAAACATCTGGAGGACCCTTCTAGAGATCAACGACGACAAATATGAAGCTAAATCGATACAAGTGCTATTACCCTTAATAGTAACATGGAGTGAGTTCGAGCCAGTAACTCTATTTAAGAACTTAAGAAGAAAGACTAGACGGCCAGGAATGACCCCCTTATGTCATTTGAGACCAAGGGACTTGTGTGAGTGATTTACTACCTACTGGCTAGGAAAAGGGTACATATCACAGTTAGTAAAAATTGATTGTAAAAGAAGAACTAGAGGAGTAAGAAGTATATGATTTTGATAAGGTTCTATGTCAATCAAGACAGAGTGTGCGTAGCATTCCATACAAGATAAACATCAAGTGGATGGAAGTTAAGGTCATGAGAGTCGTGTAGACGTGCTTACAAGATATAGTGGAAGACCTAGAAAGGACCATTGATGTCATATGGACGACACAGTTGAACTCGAGAAATAGAGTTAGCTCACGGAAGAACTGGAAGTTTGTAACGTAGAACGAGCTAAAGGAGTATAAATGGATGGACTCGAGTAAGTACTGCTCACCAGGAAATTCAACGGCAAAAGAGTTATGAGAAAAGTAAGTCCCGAAAACAGAGATAAGTCAACCTGACCGACGTCAACCGAGGACATGCAAGTGTTGTCTGGTATTGACGAGTTATGTACTATTAAAAAGAAATATTTGTGAATGTGGATTCACGAGGTAGCTTTACCGACGTCTTGGTGGAGTTCCCCAAGGAGGAAACTACAACCTTCTTGGGTGAAGTAAAGGTATAAAGAGAATCTTGGTAGAGATTTTTTTTAGTGGTTGGTTAAGATTAAACTCTGGTCGAGTCACGGAGTATGAATTCGTCTTAGAAGAATTAAGAAAGTAAACAAAAGGGGTTGTTTCCAATCGTTATCTTACTTCAGTGATGCAAGTAAGGAAGGTTCTTGATTTGTCATCCGTGTAACATCCGGAAATTTTATTCCGGATGGTTAGCGGGTTTCGACCTTCCCCCAAGCGCGGCTCAGTTTTTCCCCAGGCACGGGATGCTGAGTAACGATTTTTATTCTTTTCCGGCACCTCGTTCTCCCTCGTAAGCTTAGACCCCTCGTTGCTTGTGCCTAGGGGACAAGGGGTCAGCTGACCCCTTGGTTCCCTCCCACCTTTTTGCAGCCAAAGATTCTCCCCTCTCCTTTCGCTTCCATTTCTCGTTCTTCATTTCTCCCAATTTCTCTCTTCTCTCACTTTTTCTTCTTTGCTCTTTGGAGATCTTGCATGTGTGGACTGTAATAGAAGAGGATCCAATCCAGTGTGGTAAGCTTCTTCCCCTTCCTCCCTTCTCCATCCTGGTTGTTTACCCTTTCTTTTTCTCTCTTCCATCCATAGCCATGGATGAAGCTTGAGAGAAGCTTGTTCATCAAATCCTTTGCATGTGCTTGTTCTTAGCTTGATTAGGTCGAGGAGAGGAGCCTAAGAGCAGTGGTTGGTGTTTGGAGAAGGCCCGGCAAGGAGAGAAGGACATTAGAACCAAGGATCCACAGTCGAAGACGACCCTCTGTTGTTCGACCGCGGGGCGGATCATAACAGATGTGGAGGCGGATCCAGGCCACCGCAGGGGCGGCTCAGATGCCCGTTGGGGCGGCTCCAGGACGCCAGGGATCCGCAGGGGCAACGCCAGGGACCGCATGGGCAGTGACAGGGGCCACGCAGGGGGTGCCAACTTGTTCCGCGGCTGCGTTTGCTTCACCAGTAGGCTTCCTTCTCCCTTCCTCTTCGTTCCTTCCTTAACTTTGTAGTTTTATCATGTTAGTATCATGCCTAGGATGTCCTAGAGTAGCTTGTGAATGCCACCTAGTGGTTGAGAAGCTAATAGCCCTTATAGCTCGATGTACTTGATGACTTTGAGTTGGTTGATCTTGTTGGACCTTCTATACTAGATTGTCCTTCTTTGGTTGTGGCTTATGTTCATGAGGAGTTATAGGTTGTTATGAGTTCTATCATGTGTTGAGAGAGAGTGGGTTGTTGGTAGATCTCCTCATGCGTTGAGTGAGAGGTGAGTGTAGGAATTCTAGGATGCATTCCTAGAATTGAGAGTCAAATGGTCTTGCGGAGATCGTTTGTATAGAAGTCTAATACTTCTTGTGTGAATGGGTTGTTGACATATATCTTCATGTGGGAAGGTTGTGGGCTTCTTCCCAAGGGAAGCTAGAGTGTTGTGAGTTGAGTGTTGAGATGAGGTAAGTCTTCGGACTTACTTAGCTTGTATTCTCATTATTAGTTGCGATGTGTGTTGGTGGTGTGTGTTTATCGTTAATATTATAACAATGATGAAACCGGAAATAGGACGACCTAACACTATATTATTGGCCCAAGTGTATAATAACGGGCGGTGACAACACTGCCTAACTCTTACGGAGAGGTGGGGGGTTCTCGGCGACTAGCCCGGGCAGGTAGACGGCCATATGCATCAATCTGATTCCTTGACTGTGAGTAGGGACCAAGACGAGATCATGCGATGATTCTCGTGTCACAATCGAAAGTTGAATTAGTAACGGGATATGACTTAATAAATAAAAAGATAATAAACCGGACTTGTGTGTTTGATCATGTTGATTGTTTTGTTTATTTACGAGTGTTTGTGCCATCACCTTGTTTCTAATGCCTTAAATATTAGCTAACGGTTTTAAACCGGTTGTGTAGATGCCTTGCAGGTTAGGGATGCCGCCGAGTGAGGTGGAAGAGTGGGCAGCCGGGGTCTCCGTACATTATATGACTGGGACGTTTTTGGGGTTACGTCTTTTGTTAGTTTGCGGTTTATGTTGTACGTTTCGGATTATTGTTTTGGAGTTGTATTGTTTTGAGGATTCGGCTGAGTTTCCAAGTTGTATCTTTCTTTTCAGATTGTTTGCATTGCATTAAAACGATTTCGATATCTGCCTTTATTTATGCCATGTTGGAAAGATTCGGTTAAATTGTTGTCAAGTTAAGGGTCGGGACCCATTGTGAGGTCCCAACCCGTAGCGCCCCGAGTCTTGCGGATTTGGGGTGTTACAAAGTGGTATTAGAGCCCTAGGTTGACAACAATGGCACTCGCAATCTTCTAAAGGCCGAATGAGGAATAAACAGAACACCACGGGTTCTGACTTTTTGTTTTTAAAATCATGTGCATGAGTCGGGATGGGTTAGAATGTACGGGACCACCACTCCTTCCGCAGACATTGGCGACATAGATTTCTGGATTATGATATGTATATATACTTTGATAGTTATATATATGTATGTATATGTATATGGCCTTAGGATGTGTTTGGACTTGTATGTACCTAGCTATGCATGTGGCCTTAAGATGACTGGGCTTGTATGCCTTGGATTATGTGTTTGGGCTTTTGTTACCTTATGCTTTTGTACGTTTTTTTATCATATTAAGTTCATGAATATTACATACGTTCTTATATATATAAATAAATGCCAAACGATATCAGATGGAATGCACGAGAGCTACCGCTTACGTATGACCCGCGAGGGGTAGACCCCCTCTTCCTCCTACCGTCCCGAGGCAAGGACGAGTAGGAAGACCTTCAAGCGCGAGAGGTCAGGGACGTATCCCCATTATGGACCCACCAGTTGTGGATCCGCCAACAGTTGAGGATCTCGTTGAGGACGTGGCAGAGAGCATCATTCCCAAAGCTAGGGATAGGACCGTTGCGAGGTCTGGAGCACAGGGTCCTCCATCCGCCGAGACCGATGGAGCGTCGATAGGGATTTCGGTGTTCAGAGAGTATGTTAGGCAGGTCGAGGAGGCGTTTAGGACGGGAGTACCACCTCCCGCACCACCGGTACCTACACCCGCACGGACGAGATCAGCTGAGGTCTCGCAAAGGGTGACTCAGGTGAGGGTTGCACCAGAGATAGTTTCACCATCTATAGTTGCACCCGAGCCAGTTATGGATGTTGTTAGGGCAAAAGACGAGTTGAGGTCTCCGAGACCGGTTCATGGTTGAAGGCTTTCAACCAACATCATGTACCCTACTTCGACGGGAAAGTAGCACTAGAGGCGGAGCATTGGATTGGGCACGTAGAGTCCTCTTTAGAGGCGATCCGTTGCCCAGAGGAGAGGCAGGTTGAGGTAGTCTAGACACTATTTTAGGATCAGGCTCAGTACTGGTGGAGGACAGTTAGAGGAGGTGTGACCAAGATGGACCAGCTGTTGAGCCTTGTTAGGGAGACCTTTTGCCCGGATTCATTAAGGAGAGACAGAGTCCAAGACTTCTTGGAGGTGGCACTTGAGGACGTCTCGGTCATTGAGGCCATTAGGCGATTTAGGGTGGAGTTACCCTTGTTGGGTCCCGTCGCACCTCCGGCGGACCAACATGTCTATCTCTTTTCACGGAGATTGAGGGAGTCCACCAGAGCTCACCTTGCAGGATTCCGTTGTGACTACCTGGTGGAATACTAGGACCGAGCTTCGGCATATGAGAGGGACCACCTAGGTCCTAAAAGATTTGTTCAGTCCGAGGGGCCGGACAAGAGACGGAGGATAGAGCCCACTAGTTCAGGAGCAGGAACCTCAGGATGTGAGTGGAGCCAGGTACAAAGCCGTCCTGGTCATCAGACTTCCGCCCCAATACCCGATCGGGGGCGTCAGTGTTTCAATTGTGGAGGACATGGACACATTAGGAATGCATGTAGGAAGTTGGCCGTGGCTTGTTTCACATGTGGCCAGGTGGGCCACCGAGCTGCTTTTTGCCATCAGGGCAAGGCACAGTCGCAACAGGGTTCTTCACTTGCTAGCGTGGCGGGAGGGGGGTAGAGGCCGCCTCAGTACCAGACGTCGAGCCACCAACAAAGGTTTCAAGGTCAGGCTCGTTCTCAGGGATTGACCCCGGTCAAGGCCTAGGTAGAGGGCATGGTGGAGGCACCACGGAGTCGAAAGGTGCTCATGCCAGGGTTTTCGAGCTTTGGAGCGCCATAGATCCAGCGGCGCCGGTTTACTTAGGTACTTTTTAGTGTCACGACTTCTCTGTCGGGATATTGTTTCATTATACGAGTGCTGCACACCCTTCTTTTGTCGTTGTCGTATAGTTAGGATTGACCTTAGTTACGGTAGAGGGGACCCTTCAGTATGGGGTTACCCGACTAGGTTAAGGGTACTGACACCCAAGAGAAACCAGTTTCCATTTGCGAGGGAAATCGTAATTGATGAGCCGACTCCCATATCCTGCACTTCGAGTGAACGAAGAAGACATCGTAGAAACGGACAAGGGGACTTCTATCTACTTTTGGAACATCAGTCGAAGGACCGTGATAAGAACCACAAGGATGATATGAAGTGACCTTTCCTCAGGGAAGGCAAGAGGAAGCGGAGCTTCCATCGGGATCAAGAGAAGATGCACGGTGAATCGGCACTAATGAAAGGGAAGTGACTCTTTTCGAACTCACAAGAGAAGCTATGATAACAATAACTTTCAGCGGGGAACCTAATAGTAGTGATGAGGCAAGCTTGAAACTTAAGACGTTAACTTGAAAAGGAATGAGCAAGATATTTCCACGGTTATGAAATGGAGATTTTCGCCTAACGTTCCGACGAAGCATGCCGTATGGTGGCGAAGTTGGTCTTGTAATGCCAAGAGGTACATAAGGTGACCAACAAGAAGAAGAGAAAACCGAAGCATGAGGTTGGATTTCGAATTGAAGCGCACGGGGAGCGTATGGAAGATGAAGATTGGATAGAATCCTAACGATCGGATGGATGCTACCTACTCAAAGTGATGACACATGATTAAGAAAGAATGCGAGGAACTTCCCCGATGCGTTGGGATGCCGGAAGTTGAGTGGAAGATTAACCAAAGCCTAAGACCATGAAGTACGATCAACCTTGTGACATAAGATGAAGTAAGACAAGTGTGAGAGAGACATCACCCCAACAGATAGGGGTAGATCATTGGTACCATGACCACCGGCCAAAGCAAAGAAAAGACTATATCGGTGGTTACGTAATTGGACGAGATATCATAAAGTGTAGAAGATGGAAGGGGTATTTTACCTTAAGACCGACCTTGGATTAACTCGGACCTCCAAGGCGCCATAACGATGACGTGAGGAAGAGCCTGAACCGTGGGAGCATTTGAAGGAAAACCGACTACAAGATCTTGTTGATAAAGGCCTAGAAGAACCGATGTACCAAAGGAGGAAGTTACATGGCAAGTTGTCTCGGAATGGCGACCCCTAGAGTACGTGATGGAAATGCAAGTTTTCTAACAAGTTTTAGGTTATTAACGGATTCATGGAAAGATTTCCGAAGTAACACCAGTTCGGAGTGACAAACTCCGGATAACAGCAGAGTGGAGAGTAAGATGGGAATTTGAAAGGAATTCGTAAGAGCTAAAAAAGGACTCATCAGTACGACTTTTACAAGATTACCTCGGGGAACGATAAGTTGAAGGGTACAAGCAATTCTCTAAGATAAGGCCAATCTAGGTTTGGAGGAATGAGGGTATTGCATTATGAGACGAATGTACTGAGAAAGACCCGGAAAAGAGATTGAGTTCGATAAATCGGACCCTTATGAGTTCCTAGAGTATGTTAGGGGAAATGACTTACAAGTCAGCCTTTCCACCGATAGTGAGCTTCGAGCGTAGTATGCGACAATCCCGAGATTTACCCTTGTTTGTGCTTGTGTTCTCTATGTCATGACGTGTTATGTGAGTTTGTGTGAGAGTGTGTGTACCTTGCGAGGTCTTGATGTGATGTATCTCGTATGTAGACTGGGATTAGGACCGATAGTCGACGTTTTACGAGTTCCGCGTAGTTACGAGGCGTGTTTTGACCGAGAATTTTACGTTAGCAAGTTTCGGGATGAAACGTGTTTTTAGGGATTTAGTTGTAACATCCGAAAATTTTATTCCGGATGGTTAGCGGGTTTCGACCTTCCTGCAGGCACGGCTCAGTTTTCCCGCATGCCTGGGAAGCTGAGTAACGAGTTTTATTCTTTTCCGGCACCTCGTTCTCCCTCGTAAGCTCGGACCCCTCGTTGCTTTTGCCTAGGGGACAAGAGGTCAGCTGACCCCTTGGTTCCCTCCCACCTTTTTGCAGCCAAAGATTCTCCCCTCTCCAATGGCTTCCATTTCACGTTCTTCATTTCTCCCATTTCCTCTCTTCTCTCTCTTTTCCCTCTTTGCTATTTGGAGATCTTGCATGTATGGACTGCAGTAGAAGAGGATCCAATCCAGTGTGGTAAGCTTCTTCCCCTTCCTCCCTTCTCCATCCTTGTTGTTTACCCTTTTTTTTTCTCTCTTCCATCCATAGCCACGGATGAAGCTTGAGAGAACCTTGTTCATCAAATACTCTGCATGTGCTTGTTCTTAGCTCGATTAGGTTGAGTAGAGGAGCCTAAGAGCAGTGGTTGGTGTTTGGAGAAGGCCTAACAAGGAGAGAAGGACATTAGAGCCAAGGATCCACAGTCGAAGACGACCCTCTACTATTCGACCGCAGGGGCGGATCATCACAACCGCGGGGGCGGATCCAGGCCACCGCAGGGGCAGCTCAGTGACCCGCTGGAGGCGGCTCCGGGACGCCATGGAGCCACAGGGGCAGCGCCGGGAACCGCCAGAGCGGTGACAGAGGCCACGTAGGGGGCGCCAGCTAGTTCCGCGGTTGTGTTTTCTTCACCAGTAGGATTCCTTCTCCCTTCCTCTTCGTTCCTTTCTAAGATTTGTAGTTTTATCGTGTTCGTATCATGCCTAGGATGGCCTAGAGTAGCTTGTGAATGCCACCTAGTGCTTGAGAACCTAGGAGCCCTTATGGCGCGATGTAGTTGATGACTTTGAGTTGGTTGATCTTGTTGGACCTTCTATGCTAGATTGTCCATCCTTGGTTGTGGCTTATGTTCATGAGGGGTTATAGGTTGTTATGAGTGCTATCATGTGTTGAGAGAGAGTGGGCTTTTTGTAGATCTCCTCATGCGTTGAGTGAGAAGTGAGTGTCGGAATTCTAGGATACAGTCCTAGAATTGAGAGTCAAATGGTCTTGCGAAGATCGTTTGTATAGACGTCTAAGACTTCTTGTGTGAGTGGGTTGTTAACATATATCTTCTTGTGAGCAGGTTGTGGGCTTCTTCCCAAGGGAAGCTAGATTGTTGTGAGTTGAGTGTTGAGACGAGGTAAGTATTCGGACTTACTTAGCTTGTATTCTTCGTATTAGTTGCGATGTGTGTTGGTGGTGTGTGTTTATCGTTTGTATTATAACAACGATGAAACCGGAAATAGGATGACCTTATATTATATTATTGGCCCTAGTGTATAATAGCGGGCGGTGACAACACTGCCCAGCTCTTGCGGAGAGTTGGGGGGTTCTCGGCGACTAGCTCGGGTAGGTAGACGGCCAGATGCATCAGTGTCATTCTTTGATGGTGAGTAGGGACCAAGATGAGATCATGCGGTGATTCTTGTATCACAATCGAAAGTTGAATTCGTAACGGGATATGAGTTAATAAATAAATAGATAATAAACCGGACTTGTGTATTTGATCATGTTGAGTGTTTTGTTTATTTACATGTGTTTGTGCCATAACCTTGTTTCTAATGCCTTGAATATTAGCTAACGGTTTTAAACCGAATGTGTAGATGCCTTGCAGGTTAGGGATGCCACCGAGTGAGGTGGAGGAGTGAGCAGCCGGAGTCTCCGTACATTATAGGACGGGGATGTTTTTTGGGTTATGTCTTTTGTTAGTTTGTGGTTTATGTTGTACGTTTCGGATTATCGTTTTGGAGTTGTGTTGTTTTGAGGACTGGGCTGAGTTTCCAAGTTGTGAGATCCCAACTTGTAGCTAAGGGTCGGGACCCATTGCATTAAAACTCGGCTGAGTTTCCAAGTTGTGAGGTCCCAACCCGAAACTCGGCTGAGTTTCGGATTATCGTTTTGGAGTTGTATTGTTGGCATTGCATTAAACGATTTTTATATTTGCCTTTATTTCTTCCATGTTGGAAAGATTCGGTGTAATTATTGTCAAGCTAAGGGTCGGGACCCATTGTGAAGTCCCAACCCGTAGCACCCCGAGTCCCGCGGATTCGGGGTGTTACAATCCAAATCACACTTATGGTGTAGTTGGAAGAAAGTGTATTGAAGTCAATTATTTTGGGATCACAGAAAATGTCCTTATAATGAGTGACAACAGGATAATTAGAGTAGCGCAACGGAAGCGTGGTGAGCCCTAACCCACAGAGCAGGAAGCTCAATGGTACAGAAAAATGACGTGTTGAGTTTTAGGGCAATGATAGTTGAAGAAATGAATTTTTGTTGGGAACAAACATGGAATGGGCTAAGCGGAGTGACAAGAAATATTGTAGGAGAAATGTATCATCACCAAGGTAGAAGGGAAAGTATGTGTATTTAGAGGTTATAGAAAGAGAGTGTTACCCTATGATGGATCCAAGGGAAGCATGACGACTTTGTCACATGTCAATAGACAAATACTTTGGAGTTTAATACCGAATGGAGGACTCTAGAGTCGTATTCCGATGGAGTGAGAAAAGAATTGACGACCTAATAAAACGTTTTGTGCAGGATCTGCACTAGGAAGCTCAAAGTGAGTAACTATCATATCGAGTCGAAAGACACATAAGAAAAAAAAAGGTACGGGAGTATACTTACAACTCAGGAACCGTGCACAGAGGAAGCAAAATCTCGGAGTAGAGTTTACGTGTAATGTTATATCGGAACGGCGCCGAGTTGCGTTTTGAGTCAGAGGGATATTATCGGTCTGACTAACGTGGTGGATAAAGGAGTGCAATGTTATTAGTGTGTTAGCATTTATTGAGTAGTTATGATCAAACGACGGTGAAGTGAGTCACCTTGTGTCTAGTACGGTCATTCCAAACATATTCTATGTCACTTAAGATCTTGGAAAATGCGTAAGAAGCGTGAGGTGGACTTACCAATATATTGGAGATCTAAAAATAATATGATGACGCCCAGTGAACGCAAAGAATGACCACTGGATTTTATTTTTAGTTGTCTCAAATGTTAGACCCGAAAAGAGTATAGGTGATGATTCTTAAATTGAGGAATAAGATGATTGAGTCATATTAAAAGACAATACCAAGTGAGTCATGATACGAAGAGCATTAGACACTTGGTAAAGTTCTTGTGGATGTCTAAGACCTTTGGCCCTGAGTGTGTAGTCAGAACCTTTCAAAAGGCCGGAAGCAAGTGGTCGCAACGAAAGGAAGAAAGTTAAACAGATTATTTTCCGTAAGGTCATCGAAGGATCTGGAGGTGAGTTGCATAAGGCAACCATTTGAGGTTTTAAAGCGGTTTAGAAGTGTTTGAAGGACAAGTATTCCTCACCTTATTGGAGAGTGTAACCCAAACTCCCCAGTTTTCCTAAAGATTCTATTGGAGGCATACCTACCAGACACGAGTTAGGTCATCAGATTAGAGAATCGGACAGTTGAGCCGAATGATACCGGTGAGTTATCCAATAACCAATCTAGAGCATAGTAGCAGACGCTTGTGATGTAAGTACATGAAAAGATTTCAGAGTCAACGGTTTTATGAAAAGCCGAAGAGGCTACCTGAGATGTTGTGGATAGTATGAGACGTAACCTTTAAACGACCCATGTTGAGATAGGTGTAACCTCGAGAGCGACAAGTTAGGGCTTGGCCCTGTATGTGTGTGACATTGTTTGGCTACTTGTTTATTTCACGTTTGATTGCTTAGTCAGGGATGTGTGTTTTATTGGTGACCTTGATGTGCGGGGTACTTAGATGGGGAAACGACAAGACTCGTGTTGTAGTGATTAGGTACACTGGACTTGTAACTTTGATGTGCCTTGAGGACCGACCTTATGATTCGTATTTTAAGTTTAGGGGAGAAACTTATTTTTAAGGGGGATTAATATAATACGTGGAAAGATTTCTTCCGGCTGTTTCAGAGACAAATCCGAACTTGACCGATTGTGACTTTTCCCGGTTCCTTATTTCTTTTGTATGGACTCCGGCTTTATGATGTATTCTTTTAGGTTTCGGGACGAAACTTATTTTAAGGGGGAACTGATGTAACATCCAGAAATTTAAATTCCGTTTAGTTCCAAGACAAACCAGAACTCGACTAGTTTTGACCTTTCCGTCATTTTTTCTTTTTATATGACACCGAGTTATTCGATATTTTTATTATTTTATCCTAGGTTTCTACTCACATAAAAGACGCAGAGTTGATCTACACTTCTTAACTATCAAAAGAGTTTAAATCTTTAAATTTGGACTCATCCGGGCCCATCAGGACACGCCATCTGGGTTGTCATGGGCAAGCCGGACTGGCCCATTACTGGACTGATGAAAGCCTGCTGCTCCTTATATTTTCTCAACAAACCCTAGAGGAGCAGTTCCCATTCTTCCTCCTTCCTGATCCTAACGTGAAGCCAACACACGTTCTCCATCTTGATGCGCCTTACCCTAGCCGACACCACCTCCTTGATCGCTTCCTACAGGCAGTCCAGCTAGAGCGAGCCTCAACCGCTCCAGGTTCGACGAATCAGCAGCCACAGATGGCTCATCTTACCCTTCCTTCTCCGGCGTCCAAACGTGTAGAGCCTCCATGGATACAACAACATACTTCTTCAATTTCTGCACGTTGTCAACATCTTATGTGCACAGACGTCTTCTTCCCTCCATATGGATCTAGCAACCTGCAGCCTCCTGTCATCCCTGTCATGCAACCGCAACAAAGAACAACTTAAATGAGTTGTTGTAGTTATAGATATGATTTTATGGTAGAACATATCCAAATTTGGGAGACATCCAACAAGTGGTTTAGGAGTTATGATTTTTCAAACTTGTTGAATGTTTGCTGAATTTTCTAAGTGTTGGAAAAACTGCATGTTGATGCAGTTTTGTGATCCAGATTTTGAGAGTATTCCGAGTTCTAGTGTAGGAGATATGGTTCTATTAAGTTGGCTCCTCGTGCAGTTTCTATAATGTGTTGAATATTCTAAGTGTGGGGAAAAATTGCTTGTGATGCAGTTTTGGGAGATAGATTTGTATGGGTTATTGACCTCTGTTGGACTTGAATTTTGGATATGTCATAGTAAGAATTACATGTTAGAATACATCAAATTTTGATGGAATTTCATTAAGAGGTTTAGTAGTTATGAATTTTTTAAAGTCACGGCTGTAAGTAGTTTTCTCGATGTTCCAGAAATTTTCTATGTGCTGGAAATAATTTGTGTTGTGCAGTCAGGTTTGATCTTAAGTTTGGATACCTTAGAAATATAATTCACCGTTCAGTTTTTGGTATGTTATAGAGTGTCATGCATAGGGTGGTGCATAAAACAATTGTGGTTGATCTAATGGTTAGATTTAGAGTTATTGAGGCTCAAAGTTGACTAGTTGAACAGTTAAGAAAATACTCAGTTTTTGGCCTTTTTGAGAAGTGGTTATAAGGTATTTTTGGGACATTCTTGCTTCTATGGATAGAGTGCATATCATAGAAGACTTAGAGATTTTTGTTAGAATTTTTATGTTTATATTCGGGGCTCGTATCATAGGCTAAAGTTGGATCCCTAGTGACCTTTTTGAGAAGTGAGGAGAATGTGTGTTTCTTCTAGTTTCTACCTAAACTCATTCTTAAAAGTTAGAATATGAAATTATGTCCCAAAGAAGAGGATAGACATATTTTAGGGGATTTTTAGAAGTTTGGAACCAAGGGTAATATTGTCATTCTACACTAGGAGGGTATTTTAGTAATTTCTCTTCTATTAAAATCTTAGATCTTAGAAGTAATAGACTTCTAAGTGTATGGGAAATGGTTTGATCCACTTGCCTCTTGTGACAGACAATTGAGTAATCTACGGTTGTTAACCGGGTTGAGATTTGAGAGTCGAGATTGATTCAGGTAAGTCCTTTGGGCTTACTTTGCTAGCTTTTGGATATGAGTGTGAATAACGATAGTGGTGTCTGAATGATGTGTTTATAAGTATACTTTTATTAATTATTGACCGGCCTACATATTTGGCCTAAGAGTAACGGGCGGTGGCGTTCTGCCTAGTTAGCCCGAGGGCGCTGGGGGTTTCTTTAAGGACTAGTCCATACTTGATTTGTAGTGATGCTACCGGCGGAGGTGTGCTAGACCTGCACCATTTGGACAAGGAATGGAGGTGATAAATCTTAATATTTCTCGTGCCACAACTTTAAAAACGGAATAAAGTGAATCACCTAAGTTATCAGATAATAAACGATTTGTGTGCCAGCATGATGACTGTTCTATTTTGCCTGAATTGTGTTTGTGCTATTTTTATTCTACTTATATCTAGATTGTTAGCTAACGGTTTATCCGTGTTGTAGATTTTGTAGAGATAGGCAGTTGCAGAGAGATTTGGGGCGGATGGTCAGCCGGGTCCACATACTCATTAGATGGGGACGGGGGAGTTTTCCATTCGGCATGCATGTTATATAAATATATATATGTTTTGTAAGGTTGTCATGTGTTGTTCATTCATACAAATATTGTTTGTTATTTTTAAAGAATTTAAATACATTTGTGCCTTGTGGTAAGTTCCTAGTAAAGTTGTTGTCAAACAAAGGTCAGGACCCATTGTGAGGTCCTAAACAGTAGCTCCCGAGTTTTGAGAATTTGGGGTGTTACAAGCCGCGCTTGCAGGAAGATCGATAAACCGCTCAACAACCGGAATAAAAATTCCAGATGTTACAAGCATTTTACCGCTCCTAAAAAAGTTTTTAATTGCTTTTGTTACGTCAATTCCAACAATGTACCAGTACTTTTGGTAGAAACCGGTTGGCATGATATCCGGTTCCGGTGATTTATCACAACCAATGTCAAGGAAGGCATTTTTTTATTTTAGTATTTGTCGGGGCCTTTGCTAGATTTAAATTATCTTCTGGACTCACTTTGTTTTTGATGAGTCGAAGTTTTTCTTGTAGAAGAGGTTTGTTGAAAACTGAATGGGAAAATATTTCCATAAAATCAGTCCTAATTTCTGAGTGGATTTCATTTTGAGATGATAATATAGATCCTTTTGTGGTTGTAAATTCTTTTCTGTGTATGCGATTTCTTCTTCCCGTGGCAATACGGTTAAAATATTTTAAATTTGTATCAATATTTTTCAGGTGTTTATTTTTTGTTCTTTATCTCCAATATCTTCGGTGAAAAGATAGTAGACGATTTTGTTTAGTAAGGAGGTTTGTTTGTAAGATGTCATCTCTTTGACTTAGATTTGATTGGTTGATTCCCTGAATTTCTTCGAGTTTTAGTTCAATGTCCTTAAGTTGTTTAAAAATGTTACTGAAGTTTGTTTTACTCCACTCTTCTGCTTTTGTTTTCATTAATTGTGTTTTCTATTGTTAGATTATACATTTTATTACGCGAGAAATTTGATCTCCAAGTTTGTCTCACTAGATTTTTGAGAGATATCGAGTGAAATTTGACAATGGTCTGATAGAGTAAATACATGATTTTTTATCGGAAGTCGTATTCGCACGGTTCAAGATTTCGTATCGGCACAACGCATTCGCAATGCATGACCGTAGGCTCACGGTCACGCATCGCGAATGCGTGACACTGCCACAGTTACGCAATGCGTGACCGTCACGGTCACGCATTGTGTGAACGTGACAGTTTAATGCCCTAAAAGGGCTTACGGGATCTCATCCCGTATACGCCCATTCAGAAAACAGAAGAACGACGAAAAGCCGGCGAAGACGAGAGAAGTCGAAGGGCCAAATTGATCCAAACAACCCATTTCACACAAATTTACGCAATGCATAAAGACGGTAACGGAGGAAGGCCCTTTCAAAAGAGGAAACACGATCCGAGAGACGTATCGTTTGATTTTTGTTCGATTTTTGTTTCGATTTTGTTCGGATTTTGTTTTTTAGTTTTCGGGTTCGTAAATGAGTATGAAATTGAGGGAAATAGGTTAGATTGTTGTTGTATTTGTTAGTTTTAGGTTGATTGAAGAGAGATTGTTGAATTTTGAAGGTTATTAAGCTTCGACAGTCCGCCATTGAAGGCGGACTGTCGTAGACGATGAACAGTGGCCCACGGTCACGCATTGTGAAACCGTGGAGCCACTGTTCATCGTATAATGCATTGGAATGCATTATAATGCATTCCAATGCATTAAATTATTTAAAATCTAATTAAATTAATTATAGAATATTAAATTTAATTAAAAAATAATTTATAATAATTTGCATTAATTAATTTAATTTTTTTGAATTAGATGATATAAATAAAATTTGAATAAATTTAATTACGTAATCCTAATTTCTTTTAATTTAATGATATAAATTTTTAATTTACAATAATATAGATTGATTAAATTTAATTAAACTATAATTTATAATAACTTAGATTAATTAATTTAAATTATTCCATTAAATGATGTAAATACAATTTGAACAAATGTAATTACTTTATCGTAATTACTTTTAATTAAATCATATAAATTTTGAATTTATAATAATTAATATTAGTTAATGTATATTAATTTAAATTAATTAATAATTTAATTTAATTAATTAAAATAATTTAATTGATATTAATGTAATTATAATTTAAATTAAAATCTTTACCTTTACTATTTAATTTCATACAATTACTTTAATATAAAATAAAATAGAGTAAAATTATATTAAATTGAAATCTCTACCTTTACTATTTAATTAATTTAATTATTATAATTATAATTCAAAGTTATTAAACAAGAGGTAAATAAATTAATTTAATTTATTTACCTTATAATCTTGTTTAATAACTTTTACTTTCATTTAAAATAGTAATATAAAATATTAAATTAAATGAAATTAATACAATTACTTTTTAATTGATTTTGTTTAATCTCATTTAGTTTCCTTTAAATTCATTTCAAATGAAAGTAAAGTAAACTATATAAAAAAAAATTAATTAAATTGCCTTGTAATATCAAATATAGATATTACAAGCCTTGTAGAGAGAGACGGAGGCGTCCTACGGCCTCCCCTCGTAGAGATCGACTCACCACCACCTCAGCTACGATGGAGAGGAGCTCCCAGGTAGCTGATTCGGCTGCCGACACACCACCATCACAGCAACCACTGAGACCATGCATCTCAGATGCTTCTCCGGCTCTCCCTCGGGAGGTTCTTCCATCACCGACATACGGATCTGACTCGAACTAGGTTGTAGCCAGTCCTTCTGTACAGTTAGGGGAGATAGATCCCGCAGCTGGCGAGCGTGTTGATACTACTGTTGATGAGCAGGTTGAGCCAGCTGCAGATATTATTGCTGACGAGCACATAGAGACAACTACAGATATTCCTGCTGAGGAGCAAGTAGAGCCACCAGTTGGCGATCATACCGAGCAGCGAGAATTTGATTTTGATGCTCCAGATGCAGATCCTATTGTGCCGCCGCAGGAACCATTTGTACCGGCTGATCGAGGCCGTGTAGTTGTTGATACAAGGGCACCATTGATCAGCGATGTGCTCACTTGCTGGTTTACGGTGGATAGAGCACATTTATAACACATCATGTTATAAAAACTAAATCAATAAAATGTTTAATTGAATATTCGTTGTGTTATGAAGGTGAATTACAAGAGGGCGATGACCGATTTACGGTGGATAGAGCACATTTCCGCGCTGAGTAGATGGATTTCAAACGCTGATAGAGCCGACCCCACTTCCTGGTTTGCTATTGCATCTCAAAGTGGATTGACGGGTTTGCTAGACGTCTCGTTTGCTGGAGTTGACCATGCCCTCATACATGCATTCGTTGAGCGCTGACATCCAGAGACTAGGAACTTCCATCTACCTTTGGATGAGATGACCATCACCCTGCACGATGTAGCCATCATCCTAGGCATTAGGATTGATGGAGAGGCCATGGTCACACCTATGTTGGCACGAGAGAGGGTTAGGTGTCATTCGGCGCGACCCAGCTACCCCAGCTGAGGAGGTTGCTTCTGTATTTCTTCTTTTATTTCTAGGCTCATCCTTGATCGTCGATAAATCGACGAACAAGATTCGACCTTGGTTGATCGACTTGGTACGTGACCATGGCCGGACTGAAGACTATGCTTGGGGCACCGGCGTGTTAGCGTACTTGTACTCGTACGTATAACTATCACCCTACTTCAGTAACTAATAACTTCCTATTGTTACTGTTATGATAAATGACAAATCTGGACTTTCCCTACAGTATGTTGGGCGACGCTTCACGACTGAAGGTGAAGACAATCGGATGATGTACATCACTGCTACAGGTAAGAACATTTATTGTAATTAGTCACTTTAGATAAGAACTTTCATTTGTTATTATTATTAATAATATCTTTCAATTTATTTTAATATTTCCAGTTCTGGATCTACGCCCACTTCCCATCCTTGGGTTGTTCTGCGGCAGAGGATCCAGGACGTCATGGATCGGCGATATGGGCTTCTAGACTCTTTGTTCCGAGGACACCAACATCCACTCTTGAGAGGCTGAGATCCTTGCACTCACAGTTAGATTGTATGAGAGCGGAGGACATCCATGCCGGATCGAGTTTGTTGTTTCGACGTACCGGGGGATGATCCAGATAGGAGATATCGTCGAGGCATACATGCCGGATCGAGTCCTCCGTCAGTTTGGGTACGTTTAGACGATCCCACTTCAGAGGATTGTCCCTTATTTGGAGCAGTGCCCCGCTTCTGACAGTAGGGGGTATAGGGTGAGATTCCATGGCGCAGATGATCGTTGGGCTGCTAGACACTAGGAGGCGAGCAGATTTGTGCTTCAGGGTCAGACTAGGGCCCCTTTACCAAGGACAGTATCTCAAGACAACATGTCTTGGTTTAGCGAACGGGGCCATCCATTTCTCCTTCCTGGCTCGGCTATACAGACTCCCCCGGTAGATCGTCCTCCTCCGGTCCCTGTTTCAGATACTCGGGTATGTGTTGATATATTTATTTGATTCTTTTTAAAGTTTTATACTTTACTTTTAGCGCTCACAACTCTATTTCCCAATGTAGAGGCTACACATCATTCAGGCCCACCTACGGAATATTATTATCCGTGGCTCAGTGACTATGTAGGACATACATGCGATATACGACGAGTCCGTTGGCCAGGAGGTTCATATAGCACCATCTCAGGTCAAGGCGACACAGCCGAGACGAGATTGATTTCTGTTTTTTATTGTTGTACTTTACCTTTTGTTGTATGGAGGACATACATGCGATGTACTTTACCTTTTGTTGTATATATTACATTTTATATGTTGCAATGTTATGTACTTTACCTTTTACATTGTTTTTATAGTTCATCAACTAATCTCGCTTATTCTATTCCACGGTCAATGTTTTTAAAGTTTAAGACTTCATCATGACTTCATCAATAATCTCGCTTATTCTATACCACGGTCAATGTTTTTAAAGTTTTAAGATTTCATCAAGACTTTTCATTTTCACAAATGAAAGTAAAAACAAAACACAAGTTTTATAGTAGTCCGCATGAATTATATATAAAACAAACATCCATGAACCACATATAACCTTGAAACACATATAACCTAAGAAGAATAAGATACGAGATTGACTATCACTTGTGTAGGAAACTCTTTGCGCCGGAGTTCGTCGAACAACTTGAACCTATCACGGAAGTGTGCATCCCATCCGTCAACGCTAGAATCATGTCCACGCCTCCATGTAAGGGTCAAAAGTGGTAATGGAGAGTCTGGTTTGAGCCAAACCTGACGAAAAATGATTGACAAATGAAAAAATGATTACCTATTTTTGCCACTTATGAGTCCTAAGTATCGGAATGTAGGAGATATAAAAGGTGCAAAAAGAAAACTTACGGCTATAAAATGATTGCCATTGACCCACGCTATTGCACGAATCTCCGTTGGGGGTTCTTGGTTCTCAACCGTTGCAACAATTGGTAAACATGTCTTGGGGCTTGAGCCAAGTATAACAATTGTGCACCGGTAATATGTCGCTGCTACCATTGCAACAAGTGGACACTTCATCCAATTCTCCAGCCCACAAGGTATAGGATCAGTCCACCAAGTGGCCTCGATAACTTCATCAACCGTCCATTTTACCACCGACTGTTGACAAAAAAACAATTATAAGAGAAATTTATCATTTTATCAACAAAATATAGTTAAGCAAAGAAAAGAAATACTCACATGTGCGTACAGTCCTTTCTCATCAACAACTCTATAGCCAATTCCTTTCTAACAATCAAGTAATCTTCTTCCGAGTATCCCGAAACCACGGCAAGAGATCTAAATCCACATTGTCCATCTCCTTTAACATCAGAGGCTGAAAGAATGAAGGGTTTTATGAACTTCTGCATCTGATCACCCTTGAACCGATAGTTCTTAGAACGTCTGGTGGTGCTTTTCTTACCACGTGGCTCAGCCTCCTCAACTTTAACTTCAACTTGGGCCTCTACAGGTTCGGCCGCTTCAGGCTCGGGCTCCTCCACCTTAACTTCCACATGTTGTCTTGCTTTAGGTGGACGACCTCGAGGACGTGGACGTGCCGATCCAGAACCATGTTCAAACCGACTTGGTTCTCTCCTTGTTGAAAGATTGCCGTACTTTGGTGGTCTTCCTTTAGTTCTGACTTTCTGCTCTGGTACTCTCAAAGTTGAATTGCCCGGACTTGTAATATCTTCATATGATGAAGCCATCCGCTCAGGCACATCTCTCGGAAGCATATTCTTGTCCAATCGCTCCCTAAAGTCATTGAAAGACTCCATGTATGGATCAATATGGACAACCTCATCTTCATGCATCGGATTCAATTTTTCCCATCGTACTTGCTTCCAATAAGGGTGAATCTGATCCAAACGTATTGGCTCCCGATGTGTAATAGTAATATAGAACTCTTGCGCACAAGGCAACCCATGAGCTTCTCTCCAATATGAATCCTTACATGTTGTCAAGCTCCTAATTTGCTTTGGCTTCTCGTAGATCTCCAACAACTCCAAGAAGCACTCGTTGCTTACTTTGTTTCGGAGATAATCAAATATAGGCACACACACAGCCAACGACATCCTCTCACGTGACATCTCTATTGACGCTTGAATCTTATCAATATGATTATTTACCATCAAGTCAATGTTCTCCATCACCAACTGAAATCCTTGAACGGTAGAATGCAATGTACCCTTCAACAATGAGTGTGCGGACTCACACCTAACAACCAATATCAATTCAATAAATTAATCATCAACAATTATTAGAAAACAAGTGTAAACAATATAGAAATAAGTTCTTACGCATTCGTTGTCCTCGTGCCAAAGTGTAGATGTAAGTCGCACAATATCGAACAATTGCTTCCTTGTAGAGGATTAGCCGTGTAGTTTCCAAATACTCCATCAACCTCGGATACGCTTGCCAATGCACTTTCATTTCACCCAAACGCCGCTCGTAACTCTCAAGAGATCTATATTCAATAAGAGCATGGTAGTGTGATGCAAAAACAACTTGTAATTCCTTTGACCGTGTCACCGCCCAAGATCTATGTTGGATGTTGCACTTTATATGAAAGGTGCAAATCATGTGCTTCACATCCGGAAAAACAACACCGAGTGCACTTATGAGTCCTAGCTCTCTGTCCGTCACAATCACCACCGGTGTAACATTTCCGCACACATGTCGGAGACTCCGTAATGCCCACTCGTAGTGATTGTCATTTTCCTTGGCCATGAAAACAAATGCTATTGCAAACGTCAACCTCGTGCTAGTGATACCGACAATCTCTAACAACGGCATCTTGTACCTATATAAGACATATTAAGAGTTTACATTTATATTAAACTAAAAGTGCATGAAAAATAAAAAAATCATAATAACATGTATATTAAAACTTACTCGTTCGTCTTGTACGTCGTGTCCATTATGATGACATAAGGATATAGGTTGAGGAGATGTCTTGAATCCGGATGCAGGATGAAAAAATATGAAATTTCTTCCGATTCCGAGCATCTTCTCACATTCACGTAATAACCACGCTGCTCTAACAAATGTAATGCTTGTTGGAGAGGACTCCGTCCTTCGGCTTGTAGCTTCCTAATCTTCATTCCAGCATTGTATATTTGTTCGATTGTGCTGACGTTGTATGGATCATCTAACTTTATTGACTTCAATATATTTAACGGCTTGAAACCCGACCCAAGCTCACGTCCCACCCTCCGAAATTATTTCTCCGTTAATCTGTCGGCATATGTGTGTCCCTTCAACTGCTCGGGAAGTGTATGATTGTGCACTCCGTTTATAAAATGCAACGTTCACTTCCTAGCCTCGCTTTGTACGCACTCAAGCTCAAAACAACATCCGTCCTTCTTCAATTTCTGTGCTCGGCTAGAAGATTACTCGGTATCAGGATCCACGTATTTCTTCTTACGAGGGGTTCCAAAATGTTCGCATGTCAAACGAAACGTAACGAACCCCCATGAATTTCTCCACGACCTACTAGTAACCAACACCATGTTCATAGTTCCTCCCATGAATCGATCCCAATCCACCATCGTCTCGCGATCCTAGAAAAAACCGCGAATTTCAAACATTCGCGAATAATCACTCCCTTCGTCACGAGAATAATTCGGAAGATCCTAGTTCACATAGAAAAAAAAACTATAAAATTTCTAGTTTTCGGTTTACTAATTTCAAATAATAATCTTGACAATACATTATATACAACATTTTGCAAAACAATAATTTCAAATAATAAAAACACGAATTATAACAAATGTTTCTAACATTAATTGCAACTATATCTAACGTAAACATACATTATATACAACATTTCTAGTTTTTTTTATATTTTCGGTTATAAAGTACTTACCACGAAATGTCGAAGAAACTCATCTGGATCACTAAATTTTGTATCGTCAAACGGAATCATCACCTCATCATCCTCGTGTGTTGACATTCTCCCAGTTGTTCTCCAAAAGATGTTGTGTTGTTTTTTCGAAGATGTTGTGAGCGTTTTTCACCTCTTCTATTACTATCTATATAACCAAAGGAAATCAATAACGTTTAAATTACAACGTTCACTTTTATAACGTTCGAATTACAACGTTCGGATTACAACGTTCGAATCTCAACGGTCAAAAATCCACATAGGCAGGATGCGTGACCGTCACGGTCACGCATCGCGTAACCGTGAACTTCTCACGGTTACACGATCCGTGACCGTGACGGTCACGCATCCTGTCTACGTGGTGCGTATACGAAATCTTATGTCGTGCCCTTAATATCTCCCTTTTTTTATTGTTAGATTTGGATACCATTGTAGAATTAGGTTATGAACCAGGACACGATCAAGTTTTTCAAGGATGTTGTTAGGCCCATTGCATTTTTTCCGCCATGTGAACTCATTGCCTGCGATTTTCACATCCTCCAAGTTACAATTGTTTTATAAGTTAAGTAGTCTATTGAATCTATTTGTGTTGACTGGAGCTCCGCCTTTTTTTTCCGAGTGTTGTTGAATTTTGTTAAGATCTCGAAGCAAAATACAAGGGAGGTTAGAGTTGTTTATGAAGTTGGTTATTGAGTCCCAAAAAGGGTTTTTTCAAAGATTATTGTGGAGGTGTGTAGGCAAAAATTATGTTCACTTTATGAATTGTGTTTTTACAATTGTATTCAATACAAATGAATCTATCATTATTAAATTTGAGAGTTATTGTTTGGTTTCAAAGTTGGTATTCTTTCCAAATGAGGCATAAACCTTCTGCCCTTCCGGTAGCCGGAAAATAGATCATATTGTCAAACTAGCTAATTTCAAAAGGCAATCATCCTGTGGTTTTTCTGATTTTGTTTTTCCGCGAGAGCAATGACATTGATCTTGTGGATCTTACAAACTGCTTCAAGGCTTTTCCAAAGGTTACTCCGGCCCATTCCTCTAACATTCCAGAAACTAATTATCATAAAGAGTATGTTTTTTGTTCTTTTGTGAATGCGGTCTAGCCTGGTCATCTGAGTATTCATCGTTGTGTTTTAAAAATTGATGAAAAGATGACTTTGAAGTATGACATACTTTTACAAATAAAAGAGTTATTCATGGTGAGATTTTTGTTTTTTAAATGACATATAAGAAGATAGTTATCGTATAGAAGCATGGGAGTACCCCCCCAATTAACTTTGAAATGGTCAAATTCATAGAGAGTAATCCAGAATTTGATCTTTGACTTAAAGGGAAGGTTTTTAGCTTCCAAGATGTCATATAAGTACAGATCTTCATACATAAGCATGGGAATGCCCCAAATAAAATTGGATTGGACAAATCCAAAGATGGTCATTCGACTGAGGCCGTCATTGTATCACCCCGAATCCGCAAGACTCGGAATGCTACATTGGGCTAGAGTCTCACAATGGATCCTGACCCTAGCCTGACAACAAGTTCACTGGATCTTACAACAAGGCACAAGTAGAGTAAAAACAAATACATAAAAGTTGTATGATACAACCAAAAGAGTTTACAAACTCAAAGCCCAGTACAAAACCATAACAACAACAACATCTGATAGAAAGGATCCCAACCCACGCATCCTAATGAATAGAAGTCCTCGGCTGGTCACACCACCTGGCTCACTCTGCAGTCTTCCTAACCTGCAGATCATCTACAACACGGTATACACCGTTAGCTACAACAATAGATAAGCATGAAGTAATAGCACAAACACATATCAGCATCTCATACATGCAATGTCACACACATTCATTTATTATCTTATTACGTTATTCCATTACTAATTCAACTTCTTTTGTAACACGAGGAGCCTGAAGAACCCCGTCCCATCCAACGTAACACAGGAGTTTTGCATGGGGGTGACCTTCACTCGTCCCCTCCTGTGAGATCATCTTCAGGGCACCTCCTCCTAACCAAGCAGGCGGAGACCGGTGGTTACCGCCCGTGATAATACACTTGGGCCATATAAATGTAATGAATGGTCATCCTAGTCCGGTTAAGGTTATAAATGCACAATCATATAAACACACACAACCATCACAATCATACAATCTACAACTGCACGCTAAGTAAGTCCTATGGACTTACCTGATACACTCGTATCCTCTACCACGTCACAGCTTCCCTTCGGGGAAGAAACCAACGCTTGCAAGAGCGAGGCACACAACATCACAACCTGAAAGGGTTAGGAGACTCGTCTCCATAACCAGAACCAACCTACAACCTAAAGATCATAACAAGATCACATATGCCTATAACATACCCTCAACATCAACACAAGTGCCTAAGGCACATCTCTATCATACAACTCATCCTAACCACCCTAACCTAGCTAACAACTAAGCCAAGGCCAAAGGAAAGGAAGGAAGGAAGACATACCAACAAGGTATGCACCAACAGAAGCAAGAACACACCAGCCAGTCCAGTGAGGCGCAGGGGCGGCTCACCAGAGGCGCAGGGGCGGCTCCACACCAGGTGCAGGTGGGGCTCAAGACAGGCGCATGGGCGACCAACTGTGCAGATAGTTGGTCCCGACTTCTCTTCGACTCCTTTCTCGATTCTCTTCACGTCTTCAACACACCACAGCAACACATATGCATATATACACACATATGATCATCAAAACGTCCAAGAAGATCAACCACAAGTCCAAACTTTTGATTCCTAAGCTTAAGAGGAAGATAAGAAGCAAAGGAGAAGGAAGAAAGAAAGATGAAGAGGAAGGCTTACCACACAAGCCCTAGGTTGCACTAAGGAGCATCCACACCTCTCACCACTTCAACACATCAACAACAACACATAACAACATCAACAAGATCATTAAAGGCCAAGAAAACCTCCAAACCTCAAGAACTCACTCACACAAGCAAGAGAAGATCAAAGAATATCAAAGGAGAAGAAGAAGAAGATGAAGGACGTGAGGAGGAAGAAGGAGCTGAAAAGAGGTAAGGAAAACACTCTTCTGAAGTCTAAAGGAAGCTTATAAGAGAAGTCAGCCGCAAAGTATAAGTCAAGAGTCAATGAAAGCGGCTGCACACAGCCAGAGCCGCAGGGGCGGCTAGCCTGAGGCGCAAGGGCGCCTCGACGCAGGGGCGGCCAAGGTGGTGCGCAGGGGCGGCTGACTGGGTCAAGGTAAGACACACTCTAGCTCATCTAGGCTCCAAAGGTTAAGGCTCTTACATCTCAGCCCCCTAAAAACAAGTTTCGTCCCAAAACTTGCAGGATCCCAAAACCTCTCGGATCTGTAAGCCGAGGTAACACACTCTCTTCAAAACGTGAGGTCAAAACCTATAACCTTCTATATCCTCAACACAGCATAGAGGAGTCACACTCCAGCAAAACACTCTACACAAGGCCTAGAAGAAGATCATCTCTAACCAAACACTAACAACAGCACACTGGCATGGAGGAAAATCGTCTCCAGCCACCACGTACACATAACACTACTATGTGGAGGAAAACCATCTCCACTCACACTATGTCCATCAAAGGTAGCATGGAGGAAAGAACCATCTCCTGATAATCCTAACACACACCAAAGCATGGAGGAAAGAACCATCTCCAACTATACCTATCTCGTGCTAGCAAACAAGATCTAACTGATCATATGCACACACAACTAGCACGGAAACATAACATATCACATAAGCACATAATATACAAACACTCACCAAGAAGGCACTAAGATCTACTCGTGGATCCTACTGGTGCCTCTAACTCAGCGTAGAACTCAAGATAGTTCCTCTGGATACTATCCTCTGTCTCCCAGGTGGCCTCATCTGGTCCTCATCTAGACCACTGTATCTTCAACATAGGAATGTCCTTTGAACGCAGGCGTCTCACACCTCGCTCTAGGACTGTAATAGGGTGCTCTGTAAACGTGTGGTCCGACTCGACCACCATATCATCATAACTCACGAAGTGCCTCGGATATGGTATGTACTCCCTCAGCTGAAGCATATGAAACACGGGGTGAACACCCTCTAGCTTTGGTGGCAAAGCTAATCTGTAAGCTGCCCATCCAACTCTATCTAGTATCTCAAAAGGACCGACATATCGGGGACTCAGCTTCCCCTTTTTGCCAAAACGTCTGACGCCTCGCGTCGGAGATACTCTCAACCAGACATGAGCTCCTACCCTGAACTCTAGAGGTCGACGCCTCTTGTTTGCATGCGACTTCTGGTAACTCTGTGCAGTCAGCATCCTCTCTCTGATCAACGCTACTCGAGCCATATCATCCTGAATCTGCTCTGGTGCTATCCCACTAGTACTGCTAGGCTCATCCCAGCATAAAAGTCTACGACATCTACGTCCATACAGTGCGTCATAAGGAGCCATCCCTATAGATGGATGCCAGCTGTTGTTGTATGAGAACTCAACGAGTGGGAGGTAATCGGACCATCCCTGTCCCCAATCCAACACACAGGCTTGTAGCATATCCTCTAAGGTCTGGATGGTCCTCTTTGACTAACCATCTGTCTGGGGGTGAAATGTAGTCGTGAAGTGTAGACTTGTCCCCAAAGCAATCTGAATCTGTTGCCAAAACCTCGATGTGAATTGTCCATCACGATCAGAAACAATTGTTCTCGGTACCCCCATGGAGTCTCACTACCTGTCTAGTTTACTCCTTATCTAATCTACTCACGGGCCACGTCTCTCTAATGGGAATGAAACGTGCCGTCTTCGTCAGTCTATCAACGATCACCCAGATTGCATCAAAGCTCCTACTGGCCCTTAACCCGGTCACAAAATCCATGGAGACGTCTTCCCACTTCCACTGCGGTACTGGCAGTGGATGGAGCTCACCTCTAGGTCTGAAATGCTCTATCTTGACCTGTTGACAAGCCGCACACTGAGCCACAAATCTGGCTACGTCGAGCTTCAACCCTCCCTACCAATATGAACGTCTCACAGCATGGTACATCTTACTCGTACCAGGGTGTATTGAGTAAGGTGTACAGTGAGCCTCTTGTAATATCTGTTGTCTCAGCTCTGTATCTGCAGGAACACATATACGATCATGTCGCCTCATAACTCCATTGCCCCAATAGTGAATTGGGGTGCCTCTCCCCGAGACATCCTATCTCTGATCCTCGCCAAGGTCGGGCAGGTCCCCTGCTTCTATTGGATCTCATCTAACAGACCAGGTAGAACCTCTAAAGTAAAAAACTGGGCATCCTCACCAGGAAACTGGATGTCCATCTCTAGCCAGACTAGATCCCTCTAAAGCTGAGGTTGTACAGTAAGTCTGGCAATCGCCTTCTCTCGAGGCGTCTTCCTGCTCAAGGCGTCAGCTACCACATTCGCCTTGCCAAGTTGATACAAATTCTCAAGGTCAAAGTCCTTGATCAACTCAAGCCATCGACGCTGGTGATTATTCAATTCCCGCTGTGTGAAAATATACTTCAGACTCTTATGGTCTGTGAAGATCTGACATGTAGCACCATACAGGTAATGTCTTCAGATCTTCAATGCATGAACTACCGCTGCCAACTCCAGATCATGAGTCGGTTAGTTCTCCTCATACGTCTTCAGCTGTCGAGATGCATATTGATAGCATGAATTATAGTCTATATTTTGGGGCCTGTTTAGACGTTTCATCTTCAATAATCTGCATGTTTGTATATATATTATGTGATTATATTGTCGTTTCATCTACCTTTGTGGGAATCGAGGTCTACACCAAGTTTCGTTGTAATCGTAGGTAAAATGGCACGTTTTGTATCAAAAAGGAGCAAAAGGAGCTAAGGAGTCAATGGAGCTACATTCAGGAGCTTAAGGAAGAATCCAGGAAGAATCCAGGAATCATGGAACTGGATCAGAGATTCACTTTGGACTAGATTTGAGAGATTTTACACTCAGTTGTGATTCACCTCGGTTGACTACAGAGTCACCTCGACCGAGGTGATCCAGAGGAGCCGACTCGACCGAGGCGAACACCTTGGACGCGGCAAGGATATTTTATTCTTGGCTAAGATTTTTTATCTTTGGAAAGAAGATCTTAATTATATTTTTTGGGCTGGATTCCTGGAAGGAAGAAGATAATTCAGCACATATATTTTACCTATTTTTATGGGAAAAGATCTTTCTAAGATATCTTATCTTTGGAGGATAATTTTCCTATAAAAAGGGTTGGATTTTCCACAAATCCAGATGATGCTATACCACCAATCGTTCTTAGAGCAACCGTTTTACCCGACTACAGCTGGGAGATTTGAAGAACCTTTTCTGAAGGTTGAAGGAAGATTGAAGGAAGAAAGTTTATAGCTTTTATAGCTTTGTGAAGGGTTTTGTAAGATTCCTTTAGATTCCCTTCATTGTTGTTTGTCTTGTTGGATTTTAATCCAAGGAACGCTTGTTGTTTGATAATTGATTCAGTTATTGAAGTTTTTCTCTTAAGGTTTTCTTGTTCAATTATTCTCTTTCTTCCCATATATTTGATTATTACTTTCATGATGATGAGTGGCTAATTTCCTTGTGTGATTCTAGGGTGATTGGCTGAAGGTTGTGGGAAAAACAATGATAGAATGATCTTAATCACAGTAGGACCCTGAAAGTTCGAGTCTTTATCCTTAACTCTAAGCATCTTGCTCAGTCGATGAACTTCTCGGCCGGGGTGGAATTCTTCTGACCGAGGTGACTTATCTGATCCGAAATTGAGAGTTAAGTTTTAGAGTTTGCCAAACCCTATTCTTATTACACCTTTCCTGGTTCAATGAAAGCCTAGGATGAGACTTACCCGGTAATTCCTTTGTTTGTTTACCGTACCCAAGATCATAAGTTTAGGTAATAAAGGTTTATCCTTTATTGGGGTTTGAGTGTGCTTTCATCCCATCTTTGTGAGTCAGCCTGAGACTTACCCGGTAAAGGTTGATTCTATTCCCTTAGTTGGAGTGTTAATTTGAGGTTATAGTTCTTTTCCTTAATTCCTTGAGACTTACCCGGTAATAGGAGTTACGGTTTGGGATTAGTGAGTAGTGAGACTTACCCGGTGATTTATTCCACTTTAGTAACACCTTCCCTATGCAAAATCTCAACTTTGTCCGCTTATCTTGAGATCTTGAGTTGGAACCACAATTGGATGATTTAATCCGTAGAATTGCATATTTCCTTAATTGACTTATTTATCATCTTTGATTGCTTTCGTGGTTAGTAATTGCATTGACAACCTATACCTGTTGTGTTTCACTAAGTCCTTGTGATCGACCCCTAGAATTTCTTGCTTTTTACTACGATCGACCCGTACACTGCGGGTTCGCATCCTTGTTTTAAGCTTACATCTAGGGTTATAAATTTAAAGCTTGCACACACCGTTTGTAGCAAACAAGTTTTTGGCGCCGTTGCCGGGGACTTGGTCTAGACCCAGCCGGTTGCGGTACGCTTTTGAGGCACTTGCCCCCCGTTTCTACTAACCACTCTACTTGAGTGACTTTCGCATGTTCTTTTTCTTAGGTTTATGCGAAGAACCCGCGCTGGGAAGGAAATCGTTCCTTACGATCCCGAACCAAAAAAGACATACAAACGACGCTTGAGAAAAGCGAAGATGGTTGACCAAGACAATCGCGATCTTGAGGCCGAATTGAAGGAGGCGTTAGAACAGCTACGCCTCAGTAGGGAAGAACTGAGGCTGGAGAAAGAAGAAACTCGTACCAGGACTGAAGCGATCGAAGCAGATATGGCAGCCTTACGAGACCAGTATCTACCTCGACCGAACCCAGATCCTCGACCGAGGCAAGACCCTGCTCCGGATCCTCGACCGAGGCAGGATCCAATTCCAGACCCTCGACCGAGGCAGGTCCCAGTACTTGTTGCCCCGGCCGATGTATTTCCACCTCGGATACCAGTCCGAGGCGCTCTTTTTGCAGGAATCCCGCAAACCCTAGGACAGAGGATGGACCCCAATCAACAACTAAGGCGTCCAGGAGTCGACCTAGGTGATACAGCGGACCATGATTATGAGCTTCGACCGCAAGTTCTTTTCATGATTCGCCAATGCCAGTTTTGAGGGCTAGAGAGGGAATCTCCGCATCAACATCTACAAAACTATGAGATCTTGATGGAGACCTTGAGACCTTCCAGGCTGGAAAACAACAACTACAAGCTAAGACCTTTCTACTTCTCTTTGAAAGATAGAGCTCTTACTTGGTATCAATCTCTTCCTCCAGGAAAAATTAGTACTTGGGAGGAGATGACGGCGGAATTCTTGACTAAATTCTTTCCCCCCTCTAAAACCGCTGAAATGAGAGGGAAGATTAATGCATTCATCATGAAGGACAAGGAGAGCTTGTCCAAGTCATGGGAGAGGTTTAAAGACATTCTTTTGGATTGCCCACATCATGGGATTCCAAAGATAGAGTTGTTAGAGATATACTTCAAGGGACTGGACGGAAGCACCCAGTTCAACCTTCAACTACTATCTGCCGGCACATTCATGGACATGCCGATTGACGAAGCTTGGGAGTTCATAGAAAAGCAAGCTTTGCACATGGAAAAATAATCCCACCAAGGAGCTGAAGGTGGAGTTAAAAGATTCAACTTTCAAGATGCTCCGCCTAACAACAATCAACTCACGTCTTTGAAGAATGACGTGAAACAATTGAAGGAACTCTTAGTTGCTCAAACCAAGAAGGAAGATCAAGGATCAAGGAACAACAATGGATACCGTAACAACAACAACGGTTCCCGGAACAACAACTACAACAACAATAGAGGATCCAACAACAATAATTGGAGGGCAAACAACCATAATTCGGGTAACAATCATTCTAACTCCAATTCGAACGATTCCTCTAACCCTTTCCTCTCTTCCTCTTCTTCTTCTACTCCATTAAAGAGCCAGGAGCAAGGATCGAGTTTGTCCCAGCCGGAAAAGAAAGACGCAGTGCTGGAGGCCATCTTGATCAAGCTTAGCGCTATGGAGACATCTATGACATCATTTTCGAAGGCACAAGAAGCCTTTGAACAACAACTTGCTAGTAGGGCGAATGAAACGCCAAGAGATCCAGGGAAGCTTCCAGCAAGAACAGAAAGCAACCCTAAGGGCCAGATTATGGCCATAACGACGAGGAGTGGACTGAAGACTGCAGATCCAGTGCCTAGGTCGGTGCTAGTACAGACGAAGACCACCTCGGTCCAGGTGCAATCGAAGAACACTTCGGCCGAGATGCCAACCGAGGTGCAGACACAGAAAGTGGAGGAGAAAACTAAAGTTTATATTCCACCTCCTACATATAAACCACCACTTCCATTCCCCCAGTCAAGGGCCAGAGCACATCTAGACAAGCATTTTGGTAAGTTCCTTGACTTGATGAATAAACTACACATTAACATTCCTTTCCTTGATGCTATTCTAGGGATGCCCGCCTATGGGAAGTTCTTGAAAGAGATCCTATCAAGGAAGAGGAAGCTCGAAAACTTTGGTGAAGTAAGGATGACATCTAAATCCTCGGAGCTTATTCAAATCATGAAGGAGAAGATGCCACCCAAGTTGAGAGATCCCGGTTCATTTTGCATTCCCATTCAAGTTGGGGATGTCACTTGTGAAGCCTTATGTGATCTAGGAGCCAGCGTGAGCATCATTCCGTTGGAGCTATGTGTTAAGATCGGACTTGGAGAGCCCAAGCCGGTTAAGATAAGGTTATATATGGCGGACCGCTTCATTACCCATCCTGTGGGCATTCTGGAAGACGTTCCGGTTAAGTTAGGTAACTTCTATTTACCTATAGACTTTGTTGTTCTTGATATTCCTGCAGATTATCCTGTTCCTATCATTCTCGGGAGGCCATTTCAAGCAACGTCGGGTTGCAATGTGGATTGTAAGAACGCCAAGCTGAAATTCAATATTGGCGGAGATGAAGTGGAATTCGCATTACTTGCGGCCATGAAGAGAGAGCAACTAGGAGATGATTTCTTCAACATCTATGATGAAGAAGAATCAAGAGAATTGGTGAGCTCTATCCTTATTAACGGTCCACTTGAAAGAGTTATTAGTTTTAGTTTAATGGAGGAAGGTATAGATGCTTCTTGTGATGCAGATATACGGAGCTTAAAGGCACTAGAAGAAGATCCAGGAGCTAAAACTGAAAGACTAATCCAAGAGAAGAAGATCTCCAGTTTCGGTTCCAGTTGCAGTACCTCGACCGAGGCACTTTCTGGACCAAGCGAGGTGGCTGAAGAACATCTCGGTCAACCTCTCTGGACCTCGACCGAGGTCGAAAGCGAGATGATGTCAACTAAGACTGCTGAAAATAACAAACTTCTTACTCCCTTCTCTGACATTCATACTCAGTTGGTGGAACATTCTCTCCACCAGATTTTTGATAATAAAGGACCTTGGTATGCTGATATTGTTAATTATCTTATTTCCCAGGAAATACCACCCAGATTGACGTACGCTCAAAGAAAGAAATTCTCAAGGACGTACGCCATTACTATTGGGATGAACCGCTGCTATTCAAGCGCGGACCGGATGGGATGCTTCGAAGATGCATTCCGGAAGATGAAGTTAATAGCGTCGTACGACATTGTCACTTACTTCCTTGTGGAGGGCATGCTAGCGCCAACAAGACATGCGCTGAGGTATTACGTTCCGGGTTCTTTTGGCCCACATTATTTAAGGATGTTCAAACGTTTGTTGTCTCTTGTGATGCATGCCAAAGAACAGGGAACTTATCTAGAAGGAATGAGATGCCATTCAATAACATACAAGAGGTTGAGATTTTTGATATATGGGGAGTAGATTTCATGGGACCTTTCCCATCGTCCGGAGGAAACCTCTATATACTTCTAGCAGTTGATTGCGTCTCTAGATGGGTTGAAGCCATTGCTTCCCCCACTAATGACGCCATGGTGGTTGTGAAGTTCTTTAACAAGACTATCTTTCCACGTTTTGGGACTCCACGCATCATCATCAGCGATAGAGGGACGCATTTCATCAACTGGAAGTTTAAGGCATGTTACGCTAAGATTGTGATGCGCAATTGGATTTTAAATTTATACTCGTTATAATTATCCTAACTCCTAGCGAAACCTGCAGTGTACGGGACGTTTGTAGTAGGGATAGTACTCCGAGGTCGAACACAAAGACTAAGGTGAAATTGATTCGATTTGTGATTGAGTTTAGTAAAGACCTAGGGTGCAAGAAAAGAAAGAAATAAAGAAATGAAAATCTCAAATGTTTTTGGTTGATTTTTGGTGATCAATCAAAGATCACAACACGTGCAAAACAATCGATCAACTAAACTATGAATAAACACGAATGAACAACTAAACAAGATATAGATCAAAGAAAGAAAAGATGGATTCTAGGGGTTGGAAGTTCCGGTCATGGCATAAGACTCAAGCTATCTATTTAATTCTTGGATTAACTATGTTGGGGATCAAGCATTTCTAAATTGGGATCAATCACCGGGTAGGTCTCAAGATCCGCTAGTCCATTCCCTAGGTCTCATTACCGGGTAAGTCTCTAAGAACCTAAGGAGCGGAATTCTACTCAAACCGGATTGTTTACTCAAGGATCTAACCTATCCTCACCGGGTAAGTCTCGGAAGGGCTAGTCTAGAGCTACTATCCAGCATACTTAATCCAATGGCGGCTTATTAGGCTCACCACTACCTAAGGGATTGCCATCTTTTGAATCTAAGAGTAAGAATCACCGGGTAAGTCTCTCCTAAACACTTAGTTGCTAACACTAGGTTACCCTAGGATAGATTTAACTCAACAAACACTTAGGATTTCAACATTCTAACAATCTAGATCAAGGTCCATCGAACCAGGAAAATCACGGGTTGTTCTACCTAAACCACGGCCGTGGTTTGACAAGATCCACCCGTAATTCCTAACAGAGAGTACGTTCAAGCACACAAGTCATCCAAAGATAAATCTAAGTTCATCCTATCATAGCCTTAGCCATAACCATCCTTTCCTTACCCTAGAACCACATCTATTTAGCCTACAACATTCATAATAGAAATCGAAACAAACAAACACAAAATCATAACATTCATTTGCAAGAGAATGAAAGAAAGAGATGAACAAGAGTACTAGGATTAAACCAAGCTGAAAATAGAATTTGGGAGACTTACAATCCTTGCAAAAGAAGGTTCAAATGGTTCTTACAACTAGAAAATAGAATCCGGAAATCTAGCAACAATAGCAATGTTGTGTGTTCTTCTTCTTCCCTTCAATGGAGCTCTTCTTCTTCCTTTTGACACTTTCCTTCCTAGAAAATCTTCTTCTTAAGAGGATATTTTTGTTAGAGAAATGGGAAATGGATGAGTTGCTCCAAGATGCTCCCAGCTGCCTCTCAACAACCCATGAAGGACCACTTTTATAACAAATTTGCATGAGCTGGCCATGAGAGTCGTGGCACAGCTGTCACAAGAATCTGGCAAAAACCACGGTTGATTCCACGGCCGTGATCTGTCAGAGAACCGTGATTCTGTGCAGAAACTTTGCCTTGGATCATTAAGCTGTGATTTGGTGCATGGCTAGTGTTGGCAAGGTTCCATGAGTCCTCCTTAGCCTATGGCTTGTGTCCTAATGAGTCCGAGGGTGTGTCGTCTAGATGAACGATCCTCAAACGCATCGTTTTAGCTCCTAATTTTCCCGAATTACCTACAAAACACGCACAAGTCCGTGTAGACATCTATCTCGACGAAATACATGAATTGAGTGCAAAATGTCTCGAACCAATGCTAAACCATGCGTGAATGAGCGGGAATTCTATCTAAATGATTACCAAAAACTAACCCATAAATCGTGTTATCAAAATACCCCATACTTAAGGTTTGCTCGTCCCCGAGCAAATTCCCAACTATAGACTAGGAGATGACATGATTTATGTATGCAGAAAAATGGCAAAATCTTTTTGGGTTTTGTGCTTCTACTATTGGATCACCTTCATAGTCATGTTCAATGGCTAAGGACAAGCAATCATGCATCAAACAAATGAAAGCATGGAAAGACAATTGTACTTAACTCAAAAGTAAGCATGAAATGTAAAGATGAAGAAGTCAAGAAGATCAAGAGTACATCCAATCTAAACTACTAAGTCTTACAAACATGCAAATAGGTCATAAGGTCTTGTGAGATAAAAGGGCCAAGAAATGTAGTGATTGGGTGGGGATTTCTAGGTTATGTGATGCTAATCCGGGAACGGAACTAACTTCACATCCTTGTCCTCGATCAACTTCCCCCAAGTGTATATTTTCCTCTATCTTTTCTTTCTTTTCTTTTTCTTTGACTTCTTTTTGAGACAATGGCATTGGTGTACAAGAGCCGAAACCTTGGTGATTAGCCGTCCTCGGGTTTTTTCTTAGTTTTCGAGGTGCATCCACACCGGGCACACATACCAAAGCTTGTTAGGACTAATGGTTCATTTGACTTTGGCAAGGCACCAACACCCGATTATGTGAAGTGTACCGAGTTACTTGTCATTTAAACCAATGTCCCCAAACTTATATTTTGGCTACACTTTCACAACAAATTCAGCATTTTATGCATGATATTCTTTTCATCAACAACTTCACCCCACACTTGCTTTTTGCACATATCAACACACTAGCATGCTCCTATTCCCGGATGGGTTAAAAGAGGTCAAATTTATCTCAATTGAGGTGCTCAAGCAATCATGATTAAGATGAGAAGTAGAGAAAGATTGAATTGCCTCATTCATTCCTAAATGGTATGCAAGAACTATCATGTAATTTCAATTTTCACTACTCAATCCTTTCTAGGCAAACATCATGGTCACAAATCATTCATAGAATTCAAGAGAAGTAGTTCAAGTCCACATATGCATTCATTAATTCAACACATAAGGCCATCCATAGCCAATTCACATGACAAGATTTCATCATTAGGATCATATCCAAGCCTAGAAAGCACAAAAAAATTTTAAAATTTTTTGATTTTTATGGGATTTTCGTTTTAAGTATGTACAATGCAAGACATGTGCAAATATTAAACTATCCTAGATGCTCATCATGCAAAGGATCATGCAAACCCCACCCCATACTTAGAAACACATTGTCCCCAATGTGTAAATGAAGTAGAGAGAGTGAAAGAAGGTTCTCACAATGTAAAATTGTTTGCTATGGTATTCGGGATTGTGCAAATGAATTGATGTTGGATGATCCTATCAACCATGGTAGAGAGCTCGAAGCATCCATCATAGCTTCGGAACCCGCGCTAGGCACCGCTAGCCGTCCAAGTCCCGCGTCCGCTCCACCCATAATTGGTAAGGGCTTCATCATCATCATTGATATGCCAAGAAAGGCTTCCAATGCTACTAATGTTCTAGCACACACACAAAGAAGACAAAACACACACAAAGATAGAACAATCCTAAAAACGAAAACGAATCGAAAAGAAAATGTTACCAATGGGTTGCCTCCCACCAAGCGCTTCTTTAAGGTCATTAGCTTGACCAAACTCGGGGGAGTCTATTCAAGGTGAAGTGGGGCAATCATGTCCACCGGAGCCCCCGGAATATATTTCTTCAAGCGGTGCCCATTCACTTTGAAATTCCCACAATGCTCCCCTCCTATCTCAATAGCTCCATGGGAGAAAATCTTCTTCACTACATATGGCCCGGTCCATCTTGATTTGAGCTTTCCGGGGAAGAGCCTTAGCCTTGAGTTAAAAAGAAGGACGAGATCTCCTTCATTCAACTCCTTGGGGATGATCTTCTTATCATGCCATCTTTTGGTTCGTTCCTTGTAAATCCGGGCATTCTCATAAGCGTCCAACCGGATCTCCTCAAGGGCGTTTAGATCAAGCAACCTCTTTTCTCCCGCCTCCTTTAGGTCAAAATTTAGCCACTTAATGGCCCAATAAGCTCTATGCTCCATTTCCACCGGAAGATGGCAAGACTTGCCATAGACTAACTTGTAAGGAGTGGTGCCAATCGGTGTCTTGAAGGCGGTTCTATATGCCCACAATGCGTCGTTGAGCTTCATAGCCCAATCCTTTCTAGTTCTAGACACCGTCTTCTCAAGGATGGCCTTTATCTCCCGGTTGAAGATTACAACTTGGCCACTAGTTTGGGGATGGTAAGGTGTTGCCACCTTATGGGTCACCCCATACTTAGCCAAAAGTGCTCCAAAGTTCCTATTCGTGAAGTGCTTTCCTCCATCACTAATGATCACCCTTGGTGTTCCAAACCTAGGGAAGATCACCCGGTTGAAGAACCGCACCACCACCTTGGCATCATTTGTAGGAGAGGCGATTGCCTCCACCCATCTTGACACATAATCCACCGCCAATAGGATATAGAGATTGCCACATGAGGAAGGGAATGGTCCCATGAAGTCCACACCCTACACATCAAAAATCTCCACTTCTTGAATGTTGTTCAAGGGCGTTTCATTCCTCCTTGAGATGTTGCCCGTCCTTTGGCAAGGATCACATCCAGCTACAAAACCTTGCACATCTCTAAACAAGTTAGGCCAATAAAAACCGGATTGCAATACCTTTGCACACGTCTTGTGTGAGCTAGCATGGCCTCCACATGGTAAGGAGTGACAATGCCGGATCACACTCTCCACTTCATCTTCCGGTATGCATCTTCTAAACATCCTATCCGGTCCTCTCTTGAACAAGAGTGGCTCACTCCAATAGTAATGCCTCACATCGTTGAAGAACTTCTTTCTTTGTGCATATGTCAATCCGGGAGGCACTTCCTCACATACTAAGTAATTCACAATGTCGGCATACCATGGCTCATTCCCTCTAGACACTTGGAACAAGCATTCCTCTACCATTTGCAATTGCTCATCTCGGAATGAGTCATCAATTGGAATGTCATCTCTTCCAAGCTCTAACGGAGGCAGTCTACTAAGGTGATCCGCCACGGAGTTCTCGGATCCCTTCTTATCTCGTATCTCCAAATCAAACTCTTGAAGAAGAAGGATCCACCGAATCAACCTTGGTTTGGCATCCTTCTTTGTAAGTAGATAACGGATCGCCGCATGATCCGTATAAACTATGACCTCGCTCCAACAAGGTATGAGCGGAACTTCTCAAATGCATACACCACCGCCAACAACTCCTTCTCGGTGGTAGCATAATTGAGTTGGGCATCATCTAGCATCTTGCTAGCATAATAAATAGCATGAATACGCCCTTCTTTCCTTTGCCCTAAAACGGCCCCAACGGCCACATCGCTTGCATCGCACATGATCTCAAATGGTAGACTCCAATCCGGAGGTTGCATTATAGGTGCGGAGATCAAGGCGTTTTTCAACCTACAAAAAGCTTCAAGACAATCCTTGGAAAAGACAAAATCAACATCCTTCATTAGTAGGTTAGTGAGAGGCTTAGAAATTTTAGAGAAGTCTTGAATAAACCTCCGGTAAAAACCGGCATGCCCTAAGAAACTCCTTACCCCCTTCACCGAGGTAGGTGGCGGCAACTTCTCTATCGTTTCAATTTTTGCCCTATCAACCTCAATGCCACGGTTGGACACCAAGTGTCCTAACACAATGCCTTCACTTACCATGAAGTGGCATTTTTCCCAATTCAAGACAAGATTTGTCTCCTCACATCTTTGCAATACCAATGACAGGTTAGCCAAGCAATTATCAAAGGAAGAACCATAAACAGAGAAATCATCCATAAACACTTCCATGATATTTTCTATGTATTCCGAAAAGATAGCCATCATACACCTTTGGAAAGTGGCGGGTGCATTACACAGCCCAAATGGCATTCTCCTATATGCAAAAGTACCCCATGGACATGTAAAGGTTGTTTTCTCTTGGTCATCGGGGTGGATGGGGATTTGGAAGAATCCGCTATAGCCATCTAGATAGCAAAAATGAGAGTGTTGAGCTAACCTTTCTAGCATTTGGTCAATGAAGGGGAGAGGGAAGTGATCTTTCCTAGAGGCCATATTCAATTTCCTATAATCTTGCTCTTGATTGTGGAAACGGTAGTGGTGGCTTGTATGGAGGTGGTGCCACATAGGTTGGCTCTACATCCTTGCTCTTGCCTCTATCTTCTTGCATTCTTCCCTCTTCTACCACTACTTGCTTTTCCTTAGCTTGGTCCTTGGGCAAAGGATCCTTCATATTCAATCCACTCCACATTGTGATAGCCAACACTTGGCCTCTTGGGTTGTCTTCGGTTCTTCCGGGAAGCTTTCCGGGATCTCTATGGGCTTCACCCGCCTTTTGGAACACTTGTGCTTCCAAGACTTTTTGAGCCTTAGAGATTGAAGTCACGGTGCTCTCAAGACCACTCAACCTTCCTAGCAATTGCTCAAACATTATCTCGGTTCTATCCTTGGGAGGTTGAGTGAAACCGGGTAGAGGTTCTTGTGAAGCTCTTGGTGGTGGAGTTGAGCTTGTGGAAGCGGGAGGGTTCAAGGCTCCATCCGGGTTTGAGTAAGAAAACCCGGGATGGTTGTGGTTGGGCCGGTAATTGTTGAATTGCCGGTTGTTGTTGAAACTCCTTGGGCCTTGGTAATTGTTGAAGTTGCCCCTTCCCATATAATTCACATCTTCCTCCTTGGAAGACAAGTTGGATTGTGGAAGCACTTGAGGAGTTGCTTGGCTCTTCAAAGTTGTAGTGCACAACTCTCTCAAGGACTTCAATTCGTTGTTGATGGCGTCAAGCTTGAAATTGCTCATGGTGACTTCACTCACCTCATATGCTCCCGCCTTTCTCCCTTCACTCTTCCTATGGGAGTACTTCTCAATTACTAGAGCTTGCTTCTCCACAAACTCCCAAGCATCATCTACATGCTTCTCCATGAAAGTCCCACCGGAAAGGGATTGAAGCTTGAATTGGCTATCTTCATCAAGTCCCTTGAAGTAGATCTCCAATAGCTCAATTTTCGGTATGCCATGGTGTGGACAATCAAGGAGAAGGTCTTTGAACCTCTCACAAGACTTGAACAAACTCTCTCTATCCTTCATCACGAAGGCATTGATCTTCCCTCTTAACTCGGTAGTCTTGGAAGGTGGGAAGAACTTGGACAAAAACTCGGTGGTCATCTCCTCCCAAGTACCTACTCGCCCTTGTGGAATAGATTGATACCAAGCCAAGGCTTTATCCTTAAGAGAGAAGGAAAAAGCCCTAAGCTTATGGTTGTTGCTCTCCAATCTTGGCGGTCTAAGAGTCTCCATCAAGATCTCATAATTCATCAAGTGTTGATGAGGAGACTCTCCCTCCATCCCTCCAAATTGATTATGCCGGATCATTTGTAGAACTTGAGGGCGGAGCTCATAGTTGTGGGTAGCGGGATCTCCTAAGTTCACACCCGGTCGGTGTGCTCTTTGTGCCGGATCCATACGTCTCCCTAGGGTTTGTGGCTCCTCAATAGCAATGGGAACAACCCTAACATTAGCCGCCGGCTGCGGTTGTGGCGGAGGAGGTGGAGGTTGTCGGCGATTAAGCTCTCCTTGAACAAGGGCTTGCCTAATCTCCTCAATCTCCCTCCTAGTTTCCTCTTGCCTCTCTTTGGCAAGTCTCCTTTCTTCCTCCAAGAGCTCATATCTTAGCCTTATTTGCTCTAAGGCTTCATCCAACTCAGCTTGGAGGTTTCTTCCGGCCATCTCTTTCTCTTTTCGGATGTTCTTGGATCTAGATCGAAGGGTTTTCTCCGGTTCGGGATCGAATGGAGCTAAATCCTTTCCACGAGATCTTCGCATACACCTAAAGAGTAATAGATGCCCTGAAAAGCAAAGACACAAACCAAAAAGAGATCAAAAGCAACAAGAAAGATCTACACTAGAAACAATCACAAAATAGACTCAATCTAGACCTAGTCCCCGGCAACGGCGCCAAAAACTTGTTACGCTAAGATTGTGATGCGCAATTGGGTTTTAAATTTATACTCGTTATAATTATCCTAACTCCTAGCAAAACCCGCAGTGTACGGGACGTTTGTAGTAGGGATAGTACTCCGAGGTCGAACACAAAGACTAAGGTGAAATTGATTCGATTTGTGATTGAGCTTAGTAAAGACCTAGGGTGCAAGAAAAGAAAGAAATAAAGAAATGAAAATCTCAAATGTTTTTGGTTGATTTTTGGTGATCAATAAAAGATCACAACACATGCAAAACAATCGATCAACTAAACTATGAATAAACACGAATGAACAACTAAACAAGATATAGATCAAAGAAAGAAAAGATGGATTCTAGGGGTTGGAAGTTCCGGTCATGGCATAAGACTCAAGCTATCTATTTAATTCTTGGATTAACTATGTTGGGGATCAAGCATTTCTAAATTGGGATCAATCACCGGGTAGGTCTCAAGATCCGCTAGTCCATTCCCTAGGTCTCATTACCGGGTAAGTCTCTAAGAACCTAAGGAGCGGAATTCTACTCAAACCGGATTGTTTACTCAAGGATCTAACCTATCCTCACCGGGTAAGTCTCGGAAGGGCTAGTCTAGAGCTACTATCCAGCATACTTAATCCAATGGTGGCTTATTAGGCTCACCACTACCTAAGGGATTGTCATCTTTTGAATCTAAGAGTAAGAATCACCGGGTAAGTCTCTCCTAAACACTTAGTTGCTAACACTAGGTTACCCTAGGATAGATTTAACTCAACAAACACTTAGGATTTCAACATTCTAACAATCTAGATCAAGGTCCATCGAACTAGGAAAATCACGGGTTGTTCTACCTAAACCACGGCCGTGGTTTGACAAGATCCACCCGTAATTCCTAACAGAGAGTACGTTCAAGCACACAAGTCATCCAAAGATAAATCTAAGTTCATCCTATCATAGCCTTAGCCATAACCATCCTTTCCTTACCCTAGAACCACATCTATTTAGCCTACAACATTCATAATAGAAATCGAAACAAACAAACACAAAATCATAACATTCATTTGCAAGAGAATGAAAGAAAGAGATGAACAAGAGTACTAGGATTAAACCAAGCTGAAAATAGAATTTGGCAGACTTACAATCCTTGCAAAAGAAGGTTCAAATGGTTCTTACAACTAGAAAATAGAATCCGGAAATCTAACAACAATAGCAATGTTGTGTATTCTTCTTCTTCCCTTCAATGGAGCTTTTCTTCTTCCTTTTGACACTTTCCTTCCTAGAAAATCTTCTTCTTAAGAGGATATTTTTGTTAGAGAAATGGGAAATGGATGAGCTGCTCCAAGATGCTCCCAGCTGCCTCTCAACAACCCATGAAGGACCACTTTTATAACAAATTTGCATGAGCTAGCCATGAGAGTCGTGGCACAGCTGTCACAAGAATCTGGCAAAAACCACGGTTGATTCCACGGCCGTGATCTGTCAGAGAACCGTGATTCTGTGCAGAAACTTTGCCTTGGATCATTAAGCTGTGATTTGGTGCATGGCTAGTGTTGGCAAGGTTCCATGAGTCCTCCTTAGCCTATGGCTTGTGTCCTAATGAGTCCGAGGGTGTGGTGTCTCGATGAACGATCCTCAAACGCATCGTTTTAGCTCCTAATTTTCCCGAATTACCTACAAAACACGCACAAGTCCGTGTAGACATCTATCTCGACGAAATACATGAATTGAGTGCAAAATGTCTCGAACCAATGCTAAACCATGCGTGAATGAGCGGGAATTCTATTTAAATGATTACGAAAAACTAACCCATAAATCGTGTTATCAAGGCACTTCTATCGAAGTATGGGGTAACCCACAAGGTAGCAACCCCTTATCACCCTCAAACTAGTGGACAAGTCGAAATCTCGAATAGAGAAATTAAAGCAATCTTGGAGAAGACCGTCTCTAGGACGAGGAAGGATTGGTCCATGAAGTTGGACGACGCTCTTTGGGCTTACAAGACCGCATTCAAGACTCCCATTGGTACCTCCCCTTATAATTTGGTATATGGAAAGTCTTGTCATTTGCCCGTTGAGTTAGAACACAAAGCATATTGGGCGATCAAATGGTTGAACTTCGACAGTAAGGAAGCCGGCGAGAAGCGGCTAATGGATATCAATGAGCTGGAGGAGCTACGTTTGAACGCTTATGAGAATGCCAAAATCTATAAAGAAAGGACGAAGAAATGGCATGACAAGCGCATCATTCCTAAGGAGCTTAAAGAAGGAGACTTAGTTCTACTCTTCAACTCCCGTCTCCGCCTCTTTCCAAGTAAGTTGAAATCTAGATGGATCGGACCTTATGTTGTGAAACATGTTTTCCCTCATGGTGCAGTTGAAATATGGGGAGAAACGAGTGGAAGCTTCAAAGTCAACGGTCATAGACTCAAGAAATACAAACCGGAAGTTCCGGTCGAGGAGGTTGCACCAATATACCTCGTTTGAGAGATGCCGTATGGTCTAGCTAGCGACCTTAAATCAAGCGCTTCTTGGGAGGCAACCCAAGGTATTGCTTTCTTTTCCCTTTTTCTAGTCTAGCTTAGATAGTTTGTTTTTGCTTTGCTTTGTTTTGTTTGGGCGTCCTAGACAGACAACAGGTGACATCTAAGGAAGGAATACAAACCATGAGCACAACTGGAAGGACAGAAGTTCGAGAATTTGAGAAGACGGAGTTTGACTGGGACACATCTCGGTTGATGTCACAGCACCTCGACCGAGATGATTCTTGAGCAACCGAGGCGATTAGGGTTTCTGAAGATCCACCTCGGTCCGTACCACCTCGGTCCAGTCGAGACCATCTCGACCGAGGTGACAACAGTTCCAGAAAAGGGTATAAAACGGGGCTAAGATTTCTCTCTTCTCCCTTTACCCTCTTCTCGACCGCGGCGCAAATCTCACCTCGCTCCTCCGTTCTTCGCTCGTTTTCGACGATTCTCGCTTCCAAACTGCAAGGAAAGGGTAGAGGATCACGTTGCAAGCACCAATCTGCAGAAAGAACGAATCGAATCGACCGAATCTGGGTAATTATCGAAAAAACCCTAACTTCGTCTTTCTCTACTGATTTCTCTCGTTCTGGGCTTTGGTTGCCCGTACATTTGCTGAGAAACTGATTAAGTACCCCATAGGAACCTGGGGTAGTGATTTTGGGGGAAAAGAACTGGATTTTGAGGGAATTGATCGAACAGCTCTTCGCCTCGGTCCAGTCGGCCTGCGCCTCGGCCGAGGTGTTCTACAGGGTTGTCAGAGCAACCGAGGTGACCTGACAAATTACAGAAAGATGAGTTCGGAGAGACAGTTGGTCTTGAGGGACAGATCTTCTCCTTCTCCTTCCTCTTCTTCTTCTCGACGTACTAGACCGGTGATCCACGAGAGACACCAGGTCGATTATGACCGCATAGCGGCCCGTCTAGTGATTGCACCCCGCTTCCTGGACATTTTAGCTTTTCACTACCTCTATGTCGACGATGATTTGAGGCGTATGATTTATGCTGTGGGGTTGGAGCAGTTCACAAAGATTAGAGCTCCGGCCTATCTAGAGCCTACACTGGAGTTTGTCAGCTCCTTTACCTACCTGCCTACCGAGCGCGCAGTGAAGTACCGGTTGATGAACCGGAATTACTTGGTTCCCTTAGATCACTGACGGGATATCTTCGGCTTCCCGATTCCGACAGTTGCTGATTTTCCCTCCCGAGCTGTAGCTAGGGAGTTCTGGGGACAGATAGCTCACGTGGTTGAGCATGCTGATAGATGGAGACTTGGAGATTCCAGGGAGAGGATTATATTCCATCTTGCATTCTGATTAGCCCATAGGATATTCAGTGAGACCCTTCTGGCGCGTACTGAGATGCCCCAGAAGGTCAGACAGGGAGAGCTTCTGAGCTTATACTGCATGGTGACGGGAGAGATCCTAGATTTTGGATTGATGCTGGCAGAGGATCTGCATAAGATCAAGGCAAAGGCGAAGGGCGACATTTGTTGTGGAGGTATTGTGACTCATATAGCGAGTTACATGGATATGGACCTCAGTGCTTGTACCATGGTGGCGGCTGCCAAGCCGCTTGAACTTCAGGAGATGATCACTCGGAGGATACTGGTTCCCCGAGGACTCACTACACCATATATGGCGATGCCATGGGAGCCGACTGCACCGCAGGGGATCAGATGGTCAGCTCAGTTCTCCGTGTTTGATCCTCATTACTGGCAGACTGCATGGATCCCATTTATGGAGGATGCTAGAGAGGCGGCAGCTGAACCAGCTGAGGAGGATGAGGCTGAGGAGGCTGATGATGATGAGGATGGTGGTGTTCCCATGGATACGGGCACGGATACTACTAGGACTAGTGCGCCGGTCATCGATTTGGATGATGACGAGACTGAGACTGAGCCGACTGCAGCACCAGCACGTCCCGCTAGGCGTAGAGTACGCCGGCAGAGGGATCCAGATGCTCACCGTCGGATCGATGACCTCACCGAGCAGATGATAGACTCCTATGCTGCCCTAACTATAGACATCCAGGAGAGATTTGATGACGAGCGCCGAGAGATCGAGAGCTGGACTCATCAGATGCTAGAGGGCCAGCACTATCAGCGATGGATGGCGGAGATCCAGTTTGAGCATGCCATGGGGTATCCATTTGACCCATCCCAGTATCCGTATGTGCCACCACCACCACCACCGGATCGTGATTATTGAGAGCTTGCAGGATTTTTTTTCTTTATTTATTATGCAGCTCATCTATGTCCGGTGAGTACTTTATTTTCTAGACTTATTTTGACCCATTGGGAAAATGTGTCCCAAGTATGGGGTATTTGATGTATTATTTGACTATGGACGTATGACTTGACTCTATCGGATATTTATGTTTTATGTTGCTTTATGTGCTTATCTGAGATTACATGCATGCATACAGGTTATTTGATTGAAAATAACGTCAAAAACTGGAAAGAAAAAAATTTTATGACCTCGACCGAAGTGATTCTGGCCGAACGAGGTAATTCACCTTTGTTGACTAGAACATCTCGACCGAGGCGGTTTAACTGAAAGGAATTTTTCGAAAATGTTTTTGTGCTTCTTATCTAGATATGACCTCGGTGAAGATTTTTCTTTGCTGACTGGTTTTGAAATCTTTATATGTTTGAAAGGTTTTATGATATGTTTAAGTTGCTAAATGCTATGTTTGAAATTTTGGCATGTTTAATACTTTGTTTTTATCCAAATTATGTTGAATTTGAAGGTTGACACCACATGATGAGTTCTCTCACTCTCTTTCTGGAAAGACCAAGGCAATTCATTCTTTTCTCTTCTTCTTCTTGATCATGCTTAGCCCCTCATATACATATTTGCCTTCCTTTACCTATCCGGGAATTTGGAAGCAAGCAAGTGAAAAGCAGGTGAAAGAAAAGTTGAGAAGTTGGCTGGAAGTGAAAGTGTTAGAAAGAAACAAATAGGTTTGGGGAAGTCAATCATGATGATGAGTAACTCGGCACCATTCACATAGCCGGGTGTTTGTGTCTTGCAAAAATCGGATTGAGCGATATTCCTAACGGGTCATGGTATGTGCATCAAGGGTTTGATGCATCTCAAGAAATTGATGATTGGTGATTTTCTAGGCTTCGGTTATTGTGCACCTCTGTCCATGCATCCCAAAAAATAAAGTAAAAAAAGGAAAGTGTGAAATAAGCAAAGCTTATTGGTGGATGATGTTGAAAGTCAAGTGAAAGTGAAGTGATATCCTTTTCCCGGATTCTGGCACCACATTACCTTCTTTACATCCCTACCCCACACGTTTCTTGACCTTTCTTTTGAGAAGCCCTTGAGACCTCGAGCTTGTTGATTGACTTAGTGGTTTAAACTGGATTATACATGATTAATTTCGATAATTATGATTTATTATGCATTCTACGATTTTATGCAAAGATGAACAACTTTTATATATTTATAAAATATTTTAAGCACATTTTGATTTTAAATTCCATGAAGTATTCTCTTAGAGTGATCTATGATTGTAGCACACCATTAAAATGTTTTGAAGGACTTTTTCATTGATCTTCAGGATAATAAACCATTCTATCTTGTATTTTATATTCGGAACTTGCTTGGGGACAAGCAAGGGCTAAGTATGGGGTATTTTGATAGCACGAATTATAGTCTATATGTTGGGGCCTGTTTAGACGTTTCATCTTAAATAATCTGCATGTTTGTATATATATTATGTGATTATATTGTTGTTTCATCTACCTTTGCGGGAATCAAGGTCTACACCAAGTTTCGTTGTAATCGTAGGTAAAATGGCACGTTTTGCATCAAAAAGGAGCAAAAGGAGCTAAAGAGTCAATGGAGCTACATTCAGGAGCTTAAGGAAGAATCCAGGAATCATGCAACTGGATCAGAGATTCACTTTGGACCAGATTTGAGAGATTTCACACTCAGTTGTGATTCACCTCGGTTGACTACAAAGTCACCTCGACCGAGGTGATCCAGAGGAGCCGACTCGACCGAGGCGAACACCTTGGACGCAGCAAGGATATTTTATTCTTGGCTGAGATCTTTTATCTTTGGAAAGAAGATCTTATATTTTTTGGGTTGGATTCCTGGAAGGAAGAAGATAATTCAGCACATATATTTTACCTATTTTTATGGGAAAAGATCTTTCTAAGATATCTTATCTTTGGAGGGTAATTTTCCTATATAAAGGGTTGGATTTTCCACAAATCCAGATGATGCTATACCACCAATCGTGCTTAGAGCAGCCGTTTTACCCCACTACAGCTGGGAGATTTGAAGAACCTTTTCTGAAGGTTGAAGGAAGATTGAAGGAAGAAAGTTTATAGCTTTTACAGATTTGTGAAGGGTTTTGTAAGATTCCTTCAGATTCCCTTCATTGTTGTTTGTCTTGTTGGATTTTAATCCAAGGAACGCTTGGTGTTTGATAATTGATTCAGTTATTGAAGCCTTTCTCTTAAGGTTTTCTTGTTCAATTATTCTCTTTCTTCCCATATATTTGATTATTACTTTCATGATGATGAGTGGCTAATTTCCTTGTGTGATTCTAGGGTGATTGGCTGAAGGTTGTGGGAAAAACAATGATAGAATGATCTTAATCACAGTAGGACCCTGAAAGTTCGAGTCTTTATCCTTAACCCTAAGCATCTCGCTCAGTCGGTGAACATCTCGGCCGGGGTGGAATTCTTCTGACCGAGGTGACTTATCTGATCCGAAACTGAGAGTTAAGTGTTAGAGTTTGCCAAATCCTATTCTTATTACACCTTTCCTGGTTCAATGCAAGCCTAGGATGAGACTTACCCGGTAATTCCTTTGTTTGTTAACCCAAGATCATAAGTTTAGGTAATAAAGGTTTATCCTTTATTGGGGTTTGAGTGTGCTTTCATCCCATCTTTGTGAGTCAGCCTGAGACTTACCCGGTAAAGGTTGATTCTATTCCCTTAGTTGGAGTGTTAGTTTGAGGTTATAGTTCTTTTCCTTAATTCCTTGAGACTTACCCGATAATAGGAGTTACGGTTTGGGATTAGTGAGTAGTGAGACTTACCTGGTGATCTATTCCACTTTAGTAACACCTTCCCTATGCAAAATCTCACCTTTGTCTGCTTATCTTGAGATCTTGAGTTGGAACCACAACTGGATGCTTTAATCCCTAGAATTGCATATTTCCTTAATTGACTTATTTATCATCTTTGATTGCTTTGATTGCTTTCGTGGTTAGTAATTGCATTGACAACCTATACCTGTTTTGTTTCACTAAGTCTCTGTGATCGACCCCTGGAATTTCTTGCTTTTTACTACGATCGACCCGTACACTGCGGGTTCGCATCCTTGTTTTAAGCTTACATCTAGGGTTATAAATTTAAAGCTTGCACACACCGTTTGGAGCGAACCTGTATACATGCATACAGGTTTTCGTTTGAGAAAAACGTCAAAAACTGGTTAAATAAAAAATTTTGACCTCGACCATGACGGTTCTGGCCGAACGTGGTTGACCAATTGTTTTTTAATCAAAGAAATTCCCCTGGAATTTCTTTGATTAAGCTTTGTCCCAATTGTTTTTTTATCATCTACGATTACAAAAAAAAATAGAGTAGAGGATCGGACTTCAAGCACTTCAGCTATGTCCGGTGAGTACTATATTTTGTTTTGCAGTTTGGAAGCAAGAATCGTCGAAATCGTCCGAAGAACGGGATAACGAGGTGAAACTGTGCCGCGGTCGAGAAGGTGAGAGAGGGAAGAGAGAGAATTCGATCCCCCTTTTATACCCTTTTCTGAAACTGCTGTCACCTTGGTCGAGATGGTCTCGACTGGACTGAGGTGGTACGGACCGAGGTGAGTTGTCAGAAGCCCTAGTCGCCTCGGTTGTTCAGAAATCATCTCGGTCGAGGTGTTGTGACAGCAACCGAGATGTACCTTAGTTAAACTTCGTCTTCTCAATTTCTCGAACTTCTATCCTTCCAGTGCTGCTCCTGAGTTGTAATCCTTTTCTCGGAAGTACCTAGTTTCTGTCTAGGACGCCAAAAACAAAGCAAAGCAAAGCAAAAGCAAACTATCTAAAACTAGACTAGAAAAGGAAAAAGAAAGCAATACCTTGGGTTGCCTCCCAAGAAGCGCTTGGTTTAAGGTCGCTAGCTGGACCTTTCCTCATGGATTTACTCAATGCACCTCGAATATCTTGGAGTGCTCATCACATCCATCATAAAACTCTTCCAAAAAGGTTCTGGTTCCTAATTTTACCGGCAAATGGTAGGATCTCCTACGTACAAACTTGTACGGTTTGGTTCTCATTGGAATCATACCGGTCTTCATCCTTTTCCATGGGACATAACTCAGTCTTTCGCCCATCCTTTCCTTAATCGAGAAAACAGCTTCTCGAGGATTCTATTAGCTTCCCCATCTTCAGCTCAGGGATAGTACAAGGTCTTTGTCAAGTGAGTGACCCCATACTTGAACAAATAACACTTCGTTGCCTTAGCGGTGAAGCGCTTGTTAACTTCACTCCTTATAATCCAAGGAGCATCTTCCTCCAACAATTTCAAGGGAGGTTTCATCTTGATCTTAGGAGGTTCTTTCGGAAGAGACCTCCAACTCTTCGGTGCGTCCCTAAAGAAATCTAGAACTTTAGTAGGAATTTCAAAGGGAGTAAGAGAAGACACCTTATAAAGTTCTCCAAACCTTGGGACAAGTTTCATGTTAGGTTGATAATCCACACATGAAATCTCTCCCAACTCAGCTGATCTTTCTTCCACCTTGGCCACAATCTCAGTAATTTGGCCAAGGTTCTCTACATCTTCCACTTCCAGTTCTACAGATTCTTCTTCCATCTCGGCCGATCTCTCTTCCACCTCGGCCGATCTCTCTTTCACCTCGGCCGAAGTCTCAACAGTTGGATCGAGATCTTCCGCATCTTCCTCTTCCTCAAAAGCTGCAGGAGAAACTTCTGGTTCGATTGGGGGAATACTTGAAACTTGCAGCACTTCCTCATGCTCCTCTTTCGACTCAGCATAGGATAGGGTGCTTTCTTTGAGCTCCTCCAACTTCTTCATTATCTTCTCCAATTTTGATTCAAGTGAATTTTCAAGAGGTTGCTCATAAATCTTTCTAGGGATATTCAGCTCATCCTATATAGCAAGTTCCTCCTTAATGGCCTCTTCTCTTTCTCCTTCATTGTTAAACCAATAGAAGGAGTATTTCTCTTCCAAGTATTCATAATGGTCCACCCTAGCACTTTGTCTTGCTATCTAGGCTGGATCAAATGTAGTCATCGGATATCCTGAAAACTACAAAACTCATAGAAAGAGTAGTTAATAGCAACAAGGGCAATAGCCCCGAAAGACAACCGCAACCGGCTTGGTCTAGACCAAGTCCCCGGCAACGGCGCATCAACACACATCCTAAGCCTAGCTTGGATGTATCACTATAGACCACAAAATCATCAGAACCCTCTAGTTGTGCCAAGATAGGAGCAGAAGTCAAACGCCTCTTCAACTCCTCAAAACTCTGAGCACACTGATCGGTCCATACAAACCTAGTAGTCTTATTTAGAAGACTCGTCAATGGACGGGCAATCACAGAAAATCCCTCCACAAAGCGTCTGTAATAACCGGCTAAGCCAAAAAAGCTACGCACCTCCTTGACGTTCGTCGGTGTCGTCCATCCAGCGACAAACTCGATCTTCGCTGGGTCAACCATGATCCCATTGGCGGAGACGATATGTCCAAGGAAAGAAACCTCAAACATCCAAAACTCGCACTTAGAGATCTTGGCGTACAGCTCTTTATCTCTCAAAATCTGCAATACCGTCCTCAAGTGTCCCGCATGCTCCTCTCTACTATGAGAATACACCAGAATGTCATCAATCAAGACCACCACAAACTAGTCCAGGAATTCGATGAAGATATTGTTCATCAACTCCATGAAAACTGTTGGGGCATTCGTCAACCCAAATGGCATCACTACAAACTCGTAGTGTCCATAACGGGTACGAAATGCCGTCATGTGCACATCCTGCTCTCTCACCCTCGGCTGGTGATATCCTGAACGCAAGCCAATCCTGGAGAAGACTGTCTCTCCCTGCTGCTGATCAAGTAGATCATCAATACGAGGTAGTGGATACCTGTTCATGATGGTCACCTTGTTCAGCTCTTTGTAATCTATGCACAGTCTCAACGATCCATTCTTCTTCCGCATGAAGAGGACTGGTGCACCCCATGGTGAAATGCTAGGGCGTATGAAGCCCTTCTCACCCAAATCCTCTAGTTGCTTCTTCAGCTCAATCATCGCGACAAGTGCCATACGGTATGGGGCCTTCGAGATGGGTCTCGTGCCAGGCTCCAAGTCAATGCCAAAATCTACGCTCCTCTGAGGTGGCAAGCAAGACAGCTCTGCAAACACGTCGGTGAACTAACGAACCACCGGTATGTCCTCCAAAGCTGGACTCTCTCCATCCTTCATGGTGTAGCACCAGAAGGCATCACATCCTTGTGCAATCAGTCTAGCTGCTCGTACAACACTGATGACCGATCTTGTCTTCCCAAGGTCCCAACCCCGGAAGACCTCTATCGGACCTAAGTCGGTAGAGACGGTAACAGTTCTCTTACCCACATCTAACACCGCACGGTGTCTACGCATCCAATCCATACCTAATATGACTTCTTCATGCATCAAAGGCATGACTAAGAAGTCAACAAGTAGTACACGAGTCCCTAAATGTAGGCGACAACTACGTATCTCCTTGGTACCTCTGACCCTACTACCATCAGGTAATCCTATATAGTAAAGGGTCCCCCCTCTATGGTAGACAAACTCAAACGCTCAACACATGAAGCAGAAATAAATGAATGCGTAGCACTAGTATCGAATAAAACTCTAACAGGTAAACCATGTAACAGAATGGTACCCATAGCAGCTGGTGCTGGTGGCTCCTCAGCACTCCTGAACTCAAAAGCACGACCTCGAACACCTCGGGCATCACTAGTGCTAGCCTCTCTACTCTACCCCTACTTGGTCCAAGAGTTGAACCCTGAGTAGCAGGTGTCCCTAGGACCCTCTGCTGTCCCTAATACTGAGGCGGTCTCTACCCACCTCTTGCTGCACCTGTAGGGGAAGAACGCTCATGTGATGGCGCCTTGCCCTGACGGCAAAACGTAGCTATATGTCTTGGCTTTCCGCACGGGAAGAAAGTCAGTGGTGCTCTAGGGCAATCAACCCTCATATGCCCATAGGCCCCGTAGTTATAACACTGTCGGCCTCTATCAGTAGTATATGTAGACACTGGAATACTCGAACGGCCCTGAGTTTGACCTCGCCCGAATCCAGATGCTCCTACACCCGTCGGTGTTGTATGTTGTCTCTTCTCAGACCGTCCGGTCTGAGAAGTCCTCCTTTGGCTAGTGCTCTCTCTCTCATAAGCAGAGGCCCGATCCTGGTAGTCTGCCAATGAGTCACAATGAAATCCCGCCATGTATGAACGTGTACTCTCCCTCAGATGTCGGGAGAATAGGTATACGTGCTGGTCCTCAGAAGGTGCAGATTGACCCAGCAAAACTAACTCAGTCCGGAAGCGGCGAATAGCATCTGTAATGGGTACATCCTCAAAGCCTGCTTCCACAAAATCCTGCAGCTTCTCCCTCCTCAATGAGGCAGGGCAGAAATGCTCCCTCAACAATGTCCTCATCTACTCATAGGTGGTGACTCGTGCTCTAACTGTCCTCCACCATTGATGTGCCAGGTCACGGAATAGAGATTGTACTAGCTCTATCCGTCTGTCCTTTAGGCAACGAATAGACTCTAAAGCTGAATCTACATGCCCAATCCACACCTTAGTCTCTAGGCCGATCTCCCAAGAGAAGTGTGGTACTCCTTGCTGATGGAATGCCTTCAACTAGGTATCTAGTCGAGGCCCTCTAGTCTCCTCCACAACTCGTGCTGGCTCAACTACACGAACTGGTGCAGCTGGCACCTGAATAACTCCATGGGATTCCTTAGATAATCCCTCTTGCATTGGTAGGTCTGGGGCTCGTCGACCCGCTCTGATGGCCTCCTTAAATTGCCTGAGATACTCTCTAAACTCAGGTCCTCCTATAGAAACACGATCTGAACCATCTGACTGGGTTCGATGTGACTGATGTCTCCTGGATCCATCACTCCTCGTTACTGGAACAAAGCTCTCAACAACCTCCTCATGAGCCTCCTCCACCACTGGTGGATCTGCAGCGGGAGGTGGTCCATGTCTCCTCCCTCTTGGAGGAAGAGGTGGTCTACCTCTACCTCTGCCTGCAGCAGTAGCTCTAGTCCGAGCCATCTCCGGGGTATGCACACCTAACGTATAAGGCTCCATATAGGCCATATGTATAGATATATATAATACTTAATAACACATGCATACATATCATCACATAAATGGTATCTATATATATATATATATATATATATATGTATATATATATATATATATATATATATATATATACTGTCGAGATCCTTAGATGGGTGACGACTTCTGTACATACTATCCCAAAACATCTGTACTCGCTTTAAAATCAAAACCTTTTGAAAAGTCAGACCCCATGTGGATTCTATTTATTTATCCACTCTACCTTTATTGTAGATAGCAAGTGTCATTGTAACACCCCGAATCCGCAGGACTCGGAATGCTACATTGGGCTAGGATCTCACGATTGATCCTGACCTTAGCCTGACAACAAGTTCACTGGATCTTACAACAAGACACAAGTAGAGTAAAAAAAATTACATAAAAGCTGTATGATACAACCAAAAGAGTTTTACAAACTCAAAGCCGAGTACAAAACCATAACAACAACAACATCTGATACAAAGGATCCCAACCCACGCATCCTAATGAACAGAAGTCCTCGGCTGGTCACACCACATGGCTCACTCTGCAGTGTTTCTAAGCTGCAGATCATCTACAACACGGTATACAGCGTTAGCTACAGCAATAGATAAGCATGAAGTAATAGCACAAACACATATCAGCATCTCATACATGAAATGTCACACACATTCATTTATTATCTTTTATTACGTTATTCCATTACTAATTCAACTTCTTTTGTAACACGAGGAGCCTCAAGAACCCCGTCTCATCCAACGTAACACAGGAATTTTGCATGGGGGTGACCTTCACTCGTCCCCTCCTGTGAGATCATCTTCAGGGCACCTCCTCCTAACCCAGCAGGCGGAGACCGGTGGTTACCGCCCGTTATAATACACTTGGGCCATATAAATGTAATGAGAGGTCATCCTAGTCCGGTTAAGGTTATAAATGCACAATCATATGAACACACACAACCATCATAATCATACAATCTACAACTGCACGCTAAGTAAGTCCTATAGACTTACCTGATACACTCGTATCCTCTACCACGTCACAGCTTCCCTTCAGGGAAGAAACCAACGCCTGCAAGAGCAAGGCACACAACATCACAACCTGAAAAGGTTAGGAGACTCATCTCCATAACAAGAACCAACCTACAACCTAAAGATCATAACAAGATCACATATGCCTATAACATACCCTCAACATCAACACGAGTGGCTAAGGCACATCTCTATCATACAACTCATCCTAACCACCCTAACCTAGCTAACAACTAAGCCAAGGCCAAAGGAAAGGAAGGAAGGAAGACATACCAACAAGGTATGCACCAACAGAAGCAAGAACACACCAGCCAGTCTAGTGAGGCGCAGGGGCGGCTCCACACCAGGCGCAGGGGCGGCTCCACACCAGGCGCAGGTGAGGCTCAGGACATGCGCAGGGGCGGCCAACTGTGCAGAGAGTTGGTCCCGACTTCTCTTCGACTCCTTTCTCGATTCTCTTCACGTCTTCAACACACCACAGCAACAAATATGATATATACACACATATGATCATCAAAACATCCAGGAAGATCCAACACAAGTCCAAAGTTGTGATTCCTAAGCTAAAGAGGAAGATAAGAAGCAAAAGAGAAGGAAGAAAGAAAGATGAAGAGGAAGGCTTACCACACAAGCCGTAGGCTGCACTAAGGAGCATCGACAACTCTCACCACTTCAGCACATCAACAACAACACACAAAAACATCAAAAAGTTCAACCAAGGCAAGGAACACCTCCAAACTCTCAGGAGCTCACTCACACAAGCAAGAGAAGATCAAAGAAGATCAAAGGAGAAGAAGAAGAAGATAAAGGACGTGAGGAGGAAGAAGGAGCTGAAAAGAGGTAAGGAAACCCCTCTTCTGAAGTCTAAAGGAAGCTTATAAGAGAAGCCAGCCACAAAGCATAAGTCAAGAGTCAACGAAAGCGGCTGCACACAGCCAGAGCCGCAGGGGCGGCTAGCTTGAGGCGCAAGGGCGCCTAGATGCAGGGGCGGCCAAGGTGGTGCGCAGGGGCGGCTGACTGGGTCAACGTAAGAAGCACTCTAGCTCATCTAGGCTCCAAAGACTAAGGCTCTTACAGTCATCTTGTAATATCCGGAATTTTTATTCCGTTTAATCCCGAATCAAATCGGACTTCGAGCCGTTGACGGTTTCCCATTCTATCTAGTATTTCTTCCTTCACAAATTTTATTATTTTATGTAGAATCTAATTCACATAAAATGATAAAATTATATCAAGCTCTAATTCTTATAATTATGTATTATTTTATGTAGAAGTTAATTCACATAAAATGATAAAATTATATCAAGCTCTAATTCTTATAATTATGTATTATTTTATGTATAAGTTAATTCACATAAAATGATAAAATTATATCAAACTCTAATCCTTATAATTATCTATTATTTTATGTAGAATTTAATTCACATAAAATGATAGATTTATATCAAACCCTAGTTATTATAATTCATTCTTATTGATGACAAGCTGTGACGAGATCATGACTAAGATGAAACGAGATCATGACAAGCTGTGACGAGTTCAGGACTAAGCTGAGATGAGGCCATGACAAAGCCCGACAAATATGTGACAAACTCATTCATGGGCCTGACAAGGCCATGACGAGTTTTGACAGACTTTTGACAAACATTTCAGCCCACCTTTCTTGCCACTACTCAGCCCACCTTTCCCTCATTTTGCTTCAGCCCAAGCACATGCAGACTTCTTCAGCCTTGCAGCAGCCCATCCCTGCTCAGCTCCAGCCAGCCCAGATCACTCCCGGCCCAAAGAGAAGGCGGCATGTACTCCGTAACCCTCGCAGCCAGAAGCCCAACGGATGAGATCTTGTGCAGCCGTTACACCGTTTCCCTTCTTTCCCTCTGTAACCCTAGGCCACCTCTCCTCTCACACACGTAACATCTTCTGCCTCTCCCTCCTATACGCTCAACGCAACCGGCATGGTCATTCCTGCCATCGGAGACAACGAGTAGCAGCAAGACCCCTCTTCCCGAGCCAACAGCCTCGCGTGGCTACTACAGACGACCCTAGCGATGGCAACAGGGGGCTCTCGCCTTCTCCTTCTTTTGCTGGCAACAACCTCGCGTGGCAGCAGCCGTTCAATAACGCAACCAAACCCACTGGCGATGGCCGTCCTTCCTGGGAGCAACAACAGCCTTCATTCCTCTATCTTCATCTTGAGCCCTCCTATGGCTCCCCTCTATACGCAGCAACAGATCTCGAGCAACAGATGTAGAGAGAGATGTGCAATCGCGAGTCTTGCCTCCCTTCTACACGTAGCAGCAATGGGGAGGAGGTCGAGTGCAGCGCTCTCCTGGGCATGTCGGTGTTGAGGATGTTGCGAGTCCTATGGCTTGCTAGACCAGCTACCCTCCTCTACACACATGTTTGGAGCAGCGAACAAACCATGTGCGCCTAGCAACAGTGAGTCACGACCTTTCTTTAGGCTTTGTTCACGCAAGCACGCCTTGTCCGGCTAGTTGGGTAAGGACCGCAACCCTCTTCTATGTGTTACCCTCTTTGTGTAGATGTTGATTAGAGTACCAATTGATGCCTTTAGATCCTCCAAAACAGCCATGGAAGATGACTGGAAGTGCTGTCATATTGCTGGATTTTCTGAGTTGGCGAGCAGTCAACTTTATGTTCGATTTTGGGTAAGCTAGACTCCTTATTTTTGGCTGGTTTTCGAATATGTCATAGACGGTATTGCATAGTAAATCATACTAAAATTTTAGAGAAATCGGAGTTACGGTTTGAGAGTTATTGTGTTCCAAAGTTCATGCAGTTTGTATGTATGTGCTGAGTGTTGGGGAAAACAGCTAGTGATGCTGTTTTGTGAGATGGTTTTGAATAAGCTCTTGATCTCCGTTGCGCTTGAATTTTGGATATGATATAGTTGACTCATTGTTGTAGAACATATTAAAATTTGAGAGGCATCCAGCGAGTGGTTTGGGATTTATGATTTTTCAAAGATTAAGTCGTAAGCAATTTTTCTGTTGTGCTGAAATTCGGTTTTGTGAGATAGTTTTAAATAGGATTTTGATCTCCTTTGCGGCTGAATTTTGGATATATTATAGATAAGATTTTATAGTAGAACGTATAAAAATTTGGGATAAATTCAGCGAGTAATTTAGGAGTTATGATTTTTCAAAGTTAAGACAATGTGTTGTTGGTTAAGTGTTGTAACCAACTTTGGAAATTTTTGTAGAAGTGATGGTTGAACAGTTTTAAGAAATTCTTGCTCCTAGGAGTAGATGAGATATCATAGATGATCTAGGAAATTATTTCGGAATTTTTATAAGATTATTCGAATTTTATATTTGAAGCCGAAGTTGGACCTTAACGATCTTTCCGAAAATAAGGAAATGGGTAAATTGTCAGTTTGTAACCAAACTCATCTTTAGGAGTTAGAATATGACTCTTTAGTCGCAAATAAGAGTTTAGACATAAATTAAGGAATTTTTGGAAGTTTCGAGACCAAGGGTAAAATAGTCATTTTACCATAAATTCATACTGTAATCAATTCCGTTCTATTAAGACCTACTATCTTAGAAGTCTTAGACTTCTAATCACCTAGAAATTGTGCTGACACACTTGTCTCCTTTGACAGGCCACTGAATTCCAACTGTACATATCGATTTGCGAATTAGAAAGTCGATTTCTGATTCAGGTAAGTCCACGGACTTACTTAGCTGGCTTCTTGTATAAGTGTAATGTGTATGAGTGGTGTTTGTTAGTTATAATAAATAAAGAAACCGGATTAGGCCAACTTTATTATTTACATAATTGACCCAAGTGTATGATAACGGGTCGTAACGTCATCTGCCTAGCTCTTGCGAGAGTCTAGGAGGTTCCCTGCGACCAGCCCAGTTAGGTAGACGGTCAGATGCATTAGTACCATTCCGCGTTGGTAAACGGGGAAAGGGGTGAGGTTTGGGAATCCCTCGTGTCACAAAATAAGTATCATTAGTAATGACATATCACCTAATTAAAAGATAATAAAAATGATCGAGTGTTGCATGTTGATTGTGTATGTTGTGTGTTTGTGCTTTTACCTTTATACTTATGCATAAAATGTTAGCTAACGGTTTTATCCGTGTTGTAGATTTGCAGAGATAGACAGTTGCAGAGAGATCCGGAACGGATAGTCAGCCGGGTCCACGTATTCATTAGATGGGGACAGGGGGTTTCCCATACGACATGCATGTTATGTATCTATATATATGTTTTGTAAGGCTGTCACATGTGTACATTCATACATTAAAAATAAAATGTTTTGAAATTGTTTTAAATACATTTGTGCCTTGTTGTAAGATCCAAGTAAAATTGTTGTCAAACTAAGGTCGGGACCCATTGTGAGGTCTTAACCAGTAGATCTCTGAGTTCTCAGAAATTGGGGTGTTACACATCTCCCCTTGTATTTTGGTCAATAATTGTAGGTAAATATGTGGGTCATATCCCTTGTTGTACAATAACACAATCTGAGTAAGTTTGCTCGTTAAAGCAATAAAGAACGGATTGGTTGAATCCATCGGGAACATTTTTAATCATGATGGAACAAGGGTGATTCAACACAGGGTTCAGGCACCGGTGTGTAAATCTAAACCTGGATGCAAACAAAATATCAACATCCAGAATCCAGAGAGTATTCAAGTAGGTATTAGTGTTGAGGCACTTGTCAAAACCCCATCTTAGGGAATGCTTAAGCGACCTGGTATTCCAAAAGGACAGGAAAAAATTGTGCATGTGGGTATACAGAAGCCAAAACCTCCAAAATTGCCAAAAAGAAATAGTGAGGATATAATCATGGATATAAAATTCACGTAAACGATTTAAGATCCTACATAAGCATGCTTTAGAGATTAACATACATGCAGCATAAGGGACAATTTTATCAAGAGGGTCGTGAACATGGTTAAAAATGCAAGTGCTGAAGATAATGACAATGGTAAGAGGTCTGTCATAAATTTCCACACGCAGTTTCTCCTTCCAACAATCATAAGCAAATGATGGAGAAGAAGGCAAATTATATTTTAGTAAAAACAAGGTCTTTTTTTCCAAAATTTGGAAAATCAAAGGTTGAAAGCATGCGAGTAGTAAAAGTTAGAAAGTGGGGTGTTCGAATAATCAAACTCCAATCCATCAAGACATCATCGGACAAGTAAATGTAGTAGAGTAACATATAGCACCTGTGTGTAGGTAAGGAAGCATTGTAATAGTGCTCAAAGAATGGTATCAATTCATGGGTAGCACGGTTGCAACTGAAGACAGGAGCAAACATCTTGGAATCAAAACAGTCACTGCTGAAGCACTCCAGGTTTAGCGCCAAAATAGAGGAAGGCAAGCGGCACTCTTACCCAACTGGTGGTGTCAGGATCAAATGCGACCGAAATTAACAGTCTAAATCTCCCTGCTCTCTTTGTGCTATCGAAGGTAGAGCAAGCGTTGCCCAGGAGCGTTACTCTTTGTAGCCGTTTCCTAACTCTATCCGAAAGAAAAACAAAGAGTTGCATTGACCGTCTACCGTCAAAAAAAGTATAAAGACGCCTCCTTTTGTTCCGACTCCGAAAAAAGGATTTAAGACCAGATAAGATACATTCATCAAAATCACTTTCGTAACCATTTGTGGAGCCATTCAGATCCTGTGTAACAGATCGAAAGATGGAAGCAGCAGCGAGGAATCCATTGAGGATCCGATGCATTCTTTGGGTTGCCGAAATCACGAGTATCCGGTAGGAGTTGTAACTGGCGTCGGTATCCTTTGAATCGGATCTAGAACTTTTTTGTTTTTGGGTTTTGGTTGTGATGAGGAAATCCATTATTCCGGTTGGTGACAAACGGTTTTGGATCCGGTGGCAGTGGGTCTGTTTTTTAATTCCGGCTGAATGAATCGGTCCGACGGCTAGGGTTTTTGTTGTGGTGAACAATACAGAGATTGGAGCTCCTGGGGTTTTTAGCGTGTGAGCTGTAAATTTAATATTACCCCTTATTAACTAACTAACACAGTAATGTCTTTACACATGTAAATATATTACACAGATATCTTTACACAAATAAATATTTTCTTATCTAAATTAACGTAATTTAAATATATTTACTAATATTTTTACACAAGTAAATATTTTATTAGCAAAATTAACATAGTTTATATATATTACACAAATGTCTTTACACAAGTAAATACTTACACAAATTTCTAAACTACATGAAAGAATTTAAAATACTCTAATATTCGAGAACCATTTACATTATATTATGTAATCTAGCTACACAACTTTAAGAATAATTATACAAAATATTTCCAAAATATACACATATTAATACTTAATCAAAATTTAACTCAAGTACCAAAATATATGGAAATGTTCCTATTAGTTCACCCACCAATATATTGTGCAATAGCCATAAAAACAACTCATATATTCTCTATTAATTTGAATAAGTAATAATATCTTCTCCATTATTTTACAATATCTTTTGGATATTTTCTTACCTAAATTAGTGTAATTTTAATACATTACACAAATGTCTCTTCACAATTGAATATTTACACAATATATTAAGTTACATAATTAACACAAACTTTATTTTAACTACACAAAATATTTATAAAATAAACATATGAATATATTTACTTGAAATTAAACTTAACTACACAAAAACCTATGTAAATATCAAACAATTGACAATACAATTATTGAATCTACATAAGTTGTAGAAAAATGCAAGAAATTAAGATATTACATTAACACAATCAGTAAATATTTTCTATACATATTATATTAATATTTGGTTATTTTTGTTATTTACACAAAAAATCTTAAATTATATGCAATTTAAGAACAATTATGTCATTACATATGGATAAAAAGTCTTACTTACCTATAACAAACATATAAATAGCACATTTCCTCTTATTTCTTCGATGTTAAATAACTCATATACTTATGTACATTACGAAGGACCCAAAATTCAAACTCAAGGGCACCACATTATTGTATTATGTGATTTGATTGATGGTTGTGCAAGTATGCATTTAGGTATATGTAATCATGGAAAGGTTTGAATAAGGAAGGAGATTTGGGTTTAAAGGTAATCTTTAAAATCTTTTAAAAGGTAATCTTTTAATCTTACTATTCCCTTCTTTCTTCTTTCTCTCAACCTAAACAACTATAACCAATAACCACACAATGCATTAATGACTTCTTCGTCCTTAAATGTCTCACTTAACCGCGAAGATGCCGCTCTTTCCTGCAATAGAAGAAAAGAAACTTGCCAAGGAAATTCCCTCACCATAGATAATCATCATAGAAAACCCCACTAAAAAACCTCAATCCTAAAATCACCATGGCCGAGAAGTACCACACCGACCAATGACTTTTGCAACATCTCCTATTGATGCTAAATAACCTTCTGAAGAGGTTAACTGCCGGCGATAAATGAGGAGATTCTACCTTTAGAGATGGTTGAACTTGATGTATCTCCTATTGAAACCTAAGAAACCAAAGTAGCTCCCAATGACCCTATTGATTCCTCTCTCTTCCAAATACCCAAAAAAATGGCGCATTTGGTGACTGGAGAAATTGATGAATAGGAGGATGATAAGGTTGTTATGGTCGAAGAAGTCTCTAGATGTGTGATCGGACCTTTGACAATTTTAAATGAATAGTTGGAATACTTTGAGGACAATGTTGTCAAGTTTGTGAGGTATCTCTTGATGTACCAAGGGAAGGATAAGCTAAATATGCAGCTTGTTTATGTGGATGAAAAATTGGTTAGAGCCTTTTATTCTATGTACAAGTTGAAGAAGCTAAAGATCTAAAACCAATGACCACTAGCTTCGTACTATGGGATGAGAAGTGACATGCCTTCGGTATTATGCTTATTGCTAAGTTGTTGGAAGTCCTATAATGTGAGGGTCCTTTTCCTATTTTGTAACACCCCGAATCCGCGGGACTCGGAGTGCTATGGGCGGAGACCTCACAATGGATCCCGACCCTTAGCTTGAAAGCAATTTTACCGGACCTTTCCAACAAGGCACAAATAAAGGCAAATACGGAGAACGGTTTAATGTATGCGCGAGAATACTAAAAGGTAACGTACAAAGCTAAAACTCAACCGAGTCCTCAAAACGACACAAAATCCATAATGTAAATACACAATCTACAACATAACGAAATAGAAATCCATCCCCGTCCTATAATGTACGGAGACCTCGGTTGTCCACTCCACCTCATTCGGTGGCATCCCTAACCTGCAGGGCATCTACACAATCGGCTTAAAACTGTTAGCTAATATTTAAGGCATTAGAATCGTGGTGATGACACAAACACACGTAAATCATCATAAACACACAACATGCTCCAAAACACACAAGTCCGGTTTATTATCTTTTCATTAAGTCATTCCGTTACTAATTCAACGTAGGTTTGTGACACGAGAATCCCCAAAACTCGCCTCGGTCCCCACTACCGACAAGGAATGGTACTTATGCATCCGACCGTCTACCCGCACGGGCTAGTCGTCGAGAACCTCCTAGCTCTACGCAAGAGCTAGACAAGTTGTCACCACCAGTTACCATACACTTGAGCCAAATAATATATATATATATATATGTAAATATAACATAATCAACACACACACAACCAAACACACATCGATGCTAATTCAAAGAATACGAGCTAAGTAAGTCCGGAGACTTACCTCGTCCCAAACGCAAAACTCAAACAACCACTCTTGTTTCCCTTGGGAAGAAGTCCACAGTCTGCTCACAACAAGATACGCATCAACAACTTGTTCATACTCAAGAAGTCTTAGACTTCCACTCTAATGATCTACGCAAGATCATCTAACTCTCAAGCTAGGACCGCATCCTAGAAGCCATGATACCAACATCTCACTCAACACATCAAAGGATCTTACAATGGCCTACTCCCTCACATGATTATACACCACAACCAAGAAGGAACATACTAGCCTAAGAGGTCCAACATGCTCATCACACTCGAATCCAACCAACTACAACAAGCCTTAAGGGCTCCTTGGTTCACAACCACTAGATGACATTCACAACTACCCTAGGTTCACCCTATACATGCTACTAACATATAATAACCCTATAAACAAAGGAAGGAACCAAGAACGAAGGGGGAGAAGAGCCTATTGTAGAAGAAATGCAGCCGTAGAAGCAAATTGGCGCGACTGTGGACAAGCTGTCACCGCCCTTGCGGATCCAGATGCCACCCCTGTGATGGACGGAAGCCCTGACGGCGCCCCTGTGGTGGTCTTGTGCCGCCCCTGCGGTGGCCTGGCTCCACCCCTGCGACACTGAAGATCCTCCCTCGCGGTCGAATAACAGAAGGTCCGTCTTCTTCGATTCTTCGACAGTTCACTTGCTTCAAAGGCTTCCTTCTCTTGTTGGGTCTTCTCCAAACATCATCCACAATATCCAATCTCTTCTCCACGACCTAAAGTAGCTAGGGAGACATGCATGCAAAGGAATCAAGATGAACTCTCTTCCAAAGCTTCAACCATGACAATGGAGAAGGAAAAGAAGAAGCTATGCAACAGGGAAGAAGAAGGGAGGGAGAAGGAAAGTCTTACCAAACTGGATCCGAAGCTCCTCCACTGCTGGCCAAACCCAAGAGATCCCAATGAGAAGATGGTGAAGAAGAGAGCACAAAGGAAGGAAGAGGAAAGAAACCAACGTGAATGACAAAAGATTGGAGTGAGAGGGAAAGGAAAAGGTTGCACAAGGTGGGAAGAACCAAGGGTCATCAGCACCTTGTCCCCTTTGTGCTAGAGAACGAGGGGTCCAAAATGCAAAGGCGAGATGACGAACGGTCGGAACAAGATTATGGAATAAACCCGTCACTCAACACCTCGTGTCTGCGGGAAAGCTGAGCCACATATGCGGGAATATCGATAACTTGCTCACTAACTGGAATAAAAATTCCGGACATCACATCTAATCCCCCTCACAACAAGTTTCGTCCCGAAACTTGCTAAACGCAACACTCTCGATCAAACACATCTCGATAACCACTCGGAACACATAAATGTGGCAAATATTGGCCTTCTAATCCAAAGCCTAATCGCATCATCACATAAGACCTCACATGGTACAAATCACATAAGCACAACCAAGGAAAGGTCTCGGGACTAACCGACGGTCCTATAGTTGTCGCTAAACCTGCGCAAAACTCGGGATAGTTCCTCCGGATACTATGATCGGTCTCCCACGAACGTAGCCTCCTCGGCTCCTTGTCTCGACCACTGCAATCTCAACATCGGTATCTCCTTCGATCGAATGTGTCTCGTACTACACTCCAAAACTGCTACCGGATCCTCCGCAAAAGTGTGGTCTGGGTCGACCACTAGGTCCTTATGGCTAATGATGTGTCTTGGGTCGTTTATGTACTCTCTTAACTAAGATACATGAAACACCGAATTAATACCCTCCAACCTCGGTCGTGTATGTACTATCTCAATTGAGAGAACGGATTTTGCATGTGGTTTTGCTCGACCATTAGGTCCTCTTGCGAGATTAGCTAAGGTTTCGTAGAGAGTTACACAGGTTGTTGCCCCGCCTGCTAGAGTTGTTGATGTTGTTAGAGCGGCAGCTGAGGCAATGAAGCCAAATCCCGACGGTTGGTTGAAGGATTTAGACCAGCTGAAGGTTCCTACTTTCATGGGAAATACTGGATTGGAAGTGGAGTTGTGGCTAGGACAGCTGGATTCCGCTATGGAGGCTATTGGTTTCCCAAAGGGACGTCGAGTCAACATAGCACACACGCTGCTGAAGGATTAAGCTTATTCTTGGTGGAGGATAGCTCGTAGTAAGGTCACTAATTATAAGCAAATGAAGACGGTGATCAGAGATCGCTACTGCCTTGCAGCTATGAGGAGGGATCGTCTTCAAGACTTCCTCAAGACCGGATTCAAGGATTTGCCTATTGCTGAGATCATTAGCAAGTTTCAGGATGAGTTGTCTTTGCTGGGTCCATCTGCACCACCGGAGGATCAACATGTTTATCTTTTCTCTCGGAGGGTGAGAGAGTCAACACGCTCTTATCTTGCTGGTGTCCGTTGTGATTCTTTGACGGACTATCAGGATAGAGCTTCTGCTTATGAGAGAGACCGACCGGATCAAAGGAGAGCTTCTCAAAAAGGAGGTCTTGAGAAGAGACAAAAGACTGGACCAGCTAGTGCTGGAGCTGGAGTAGTAGGTTTTGGGCATAGTCAGACGCCGGGACGTTCTGGTTTCCAGCAGTCTGTATAGAGTTCCGATAGAGGACGACAGTGCTTTAACTGCGGAGGTGTCGGACACATGAGATTTGACTGTAAGAAGGTTGTGTGACTTGTTTTTCTTGTGGCAAGCCAGGATACAGAGTTGTGTTTTGCCGTCAAGGCAAGGCGCCATCCCAACAGGGTTCTTCACTTGCTAATGTTGCATGAGGAGGACAAAGGACTCAGTATCAGCAGTAGAGAGTCCCTGGATCTACCGTTCCTCAGGGTCCCACTCCGGGTCAGGGTAGAGGAAGAGGAGGTGGTACTATGGATACTAGAAGTTCTTCAGCTAGAGTTTATGAGCTCAGGAGTGTAGTGGAGCCGACCGCTCCAGCAACCAAAGGTACCATTCATATTAATGGTTTTCTTATCAGAGTTCTTTTCGATACCGGTCTTAGTTATTGTAGAAGCACTAATACAGAAATGCACATTTAACACGGTTCCGTGTGCATTATTTAACACGATTATGAACCGTGCTAAAACTGCAGGTGGTAAACACGTTTACCACGGTTGGGCCAGAACTGTGTTAAACGTGTTTACCACGGTTCATGTATCAGCCGTGCTACGGTTAGACGCGAACCATGGTAAACGTGTTTACCACGTGCAGTTTTACCACGGTTCAGCGCGAACCGTGTTAAATGTGTTTACAACGGTTCGTGCCGAACCGTGTTAAACATGTTTAGCACGGTTAAGATGGACCGTAGTAAACATGTTTACCACATGCAGTTTACCACGGGTTCATCCCAACTGTGTTAAAAGTGTCATGTCAATCGTGTTTACCGGTTCTCTTCGAACCGTGTTAAACGTGTTTACCACGGTTCTCTTCGAAATGTGTTTAACGTGTTTAACACGGTGCTATAAAACCGTGGTAATAATGTTGAATCCTGGTAATAATACTGAACTGTGGTAAATTAGTAGCGTGTGTTAAATGTTAAATTGACCGTGATAAATGTGTTTATCACGAATTCATCTACAACCGAAGTAATATTATATATTATTTTTTTATTATGCTATATTTACTATATATGTTGCGCATATATACCATAAACCTGTAGTAATCCAACACAATGAACAAGATAAATTGACAGGAAAACTAACCGAATAATAATACTCAAAGTCAACAACACCATGATAATTGATCAATCAAATATAACCATGTCTATTGACAACAATAATCATTTCGATCATCTCAAAATACTAATCACTAAAAATCCATAACTATTTCATAAGATGCCTAGCTATTTACTTCAATATCCATTCTTTCAACTTAATGAAACCAATGCAACTAGTGTACACGTATGAATTGTTGCACATAACTAACTCACTAATCTCGAACCTCATCGATTTGGTTTTGTGAATACGGCACTGACTTAGCTGACTCCGAAAACCACTGTCAATTAAGGGGAAATGATTTAGTGAGAAAACATGTCATATATACATGACAACACAAGAAAAGTGAATATAGTTGATGCAAGCCATAAGAATAGTGAACTTTGATAACACGATTTATGACTTAGATTTAGGTAATCATGTAGATCGATTTTTCATTCATTCATGCATGGTTTAGCACTAGTTCACGACGTTTGCACTCAATTCACGAGTTTTCTCGAGATAGACGTCTACACGGACTTTTGCGTTGCTTTGTAGGTATTTAGGGAGATTTAAGAGCTTAATCGACACGTTTGAGGTTCGTTCATCAAGATGACACACCCTCGGACTCATTTAGGATGCAAGCTAGAGGCTAAGGAAGACCCATGGGACCTTGTTGGTGCATGCCATGCACCAAATCGTGGCTTGATGATCCATATAGTGCAGGAACACCCAAACCACGGTCACTGGAGGAACCACGGCCGTGGAAACCAACCGTGGTTTTTGCCAGGCGGTTGTGACAGCTGTGCCACGATCTCATGGCCTTCTCTAGCAAAGTTGTAGTATAAAAGTGGTCCTGCAAGGCTGAGAGAAGGCATCCATTATCCACTACACACCTTCCAATCCTCAATCCCCTATCATCCAATCAAAAACACTCTCTCAACAAGAAGATTCTCTCAAGAGGAGAGGTACCATTGGAGGAGAAGAGAAGAAGACACCATTGCTAGTGCTTAAATAGTTTTGTAGTGAAGATTTTCGGAATCGATTTCTAGAGTTGTAAGAATCGTTTTAACCTTCTTTTGGAAGGGTTGTGAGTCTTTCTAATCTTACTTTCAGCTTAGTTTTGCTTGCTTCACTTGTTCATCTCTTTCTCTTCATTACTTTGCAAATGGGAGCCATGATTTTATGTTTGATGATTTCGATTGTTAAGATGAATGTTGTAGGCTAAATAGATGCGATTCTAGGGTGAGGAAAGGACGGTTATGGCTAAGACTATGATAGGATGGACTTAGATTTGCCTTTGGATGACTTGTTTACTTGAACGAAGCCTCTGTTGCAGTCCACGGTTTGTTCTTGCCAGTCCACGGCCGTGGAACTGGTAGAACAGACCGTGGTTTGTTTGATTTGTTGAGTCTAAAGTTCTAGAACGTTAGAATGTTGAAATCCTAGTGTTTGTTGAGTCAAATCTATCCTAGGGTGACCTAGTGTTAGCAACTAAGTGTTAGAAGAGACCTACCCAATGATTCTTGCTCTTAGATTCCAAAGATGATAAACTCTAGGTAGTGGTGAGCCTCATAAGCCGCCATTGGACTAAGTGTGCTAGGATAGTTGTTTAGGACTTACCCTTCCGAGACTTACCCGGTGATGATAGGTTAGACCCCTAGGCGACAATCCGGTTTGTGTAGAATTCCATCCCTTAGGCTCTTTGAGACTTACCCGGTGATGAGACCTTAGGATTGGACTAGTGGACCATGAGACCTACCCGGTGATTGATCCCAATCTAGAAACACTCACTCCCAACATATTGTAGTGAATCCAAGGAATAATTAGATAGCTTGAGTCCTATGCCATAACCGGAATTTCCAATCCCTAGAATCCGCCTTTTCTCTCTTTGATCATATATTTCGTGTTTGCTTTGTTTACTTGTGGTGTTAGCTTAATTGATTGTTTACTTTGCATGATTTGTGATCCTTGATTGATCGCCTAAAAACCAACCAAAAACATTGAGATTTTAATTTCTTTATTTCTTTTCTTAAGCCTAGATCTTCACTAAACTTAATCACTAATCGAATCAATCTCACCTCAGTCTTTGTGTTCGACCTCGGAATACTATCCCTACTACAAAACGTCCCGTACACTGCGGGTTCTCTAGGAGTTAGGAGAAATATAACGAGTATAAATTTAAAACTTATTGCGTGCACACGTTCTTAGCGTAACAAGTTTTTGGCGCCGTTGCCGGGGACTAGGTCTAGATTGAGTCGTTATTTGTGATTGTTTATAGTGTAGGTCTTTCTTGTTGCTTTTGATCTCTTTTCGGTTTGTATCTTTGCTTTTCAGGACATCTCTCACTCTTTAGGTGCATGCGAAGATCTCGTGGCAAGGATTTAGCTCCATTCGATCCCGAACCGGAGAAAACCCTTAGATCTAGATCTAAGAGCATTAAAAAAGGGAAAGAGATGGCCGGAAGATATCTCCAAGCTGAATTGGATGAGGCTTTAGAGCAAATTAGGATAAGAGATGAAGCTTTGGAGAATGAAAGGAGACTTGCCAATGAGAGGCAAGAGGCAACTAGGAGGGAGATTGAGGAGATTAGGCAAGCTCTTGTGCAAAGAGAGCTTAACCGTCAACAACCTCCTCCACCTCCACCACAACCGCAGCCGGCGGCGGTTAATATTCGGGTTGTGCCCATTGCTATTGAAGAGCCACAAACGTTAGGGCAACGAATGGATCCGGCACAAAGAGCACACCGTCCGGGTGTGAACTTAGGAGATCCCGCAGCCCATGATTACGAGCTCCGCCCTCAAGTTCTACAAATGATCCGGCATAATCAATTTGGAGGGATGGAAGGAGAGTCTCCTCATCAACACTTGATGAATTATGAGATCTTGATGGAGACTCTTAAACCGCCTAGATTAGAGAACAACAACCATAAGCTTAGGGCTTTCTCCTTCTCTCTTAAGGACAAAGCCTTAGCTTGGTAACAATCTATTCTACAAGGGCGAGTTAGTACTTGGGAGGAGATGACAACCGAGTTTTTGACTAAGTTCTTCCCACCTTCTAAGACTACCGAGTTAAGAGGGAAGATCAATGCCTTCGTGATGAAGGATAGAGAGAGTTTGTTCAAGTCTTGGGAGAGGTTCAAAGACCTTCTCCTAGATTGTCCACACCATGGTATACAAAAAATTGAGTTATTGGAGATCTACTTCAAAGGACTTGATGAAGATAGCTAATTCAAGCTCCAATCTCTTTCCGGTGGGACTTTCATGGAAAAGCATGTGGATGAAGCTTGGGAGTTTGTAGAGAAGCAAGCTTTAGTGATTGAGAAATACTCCCATAGAAAGAGTGAAGGGAGAAAGGCAGGAGCATATGAGGTGAGTGAAGTCACCATGAGCAATTTCAAGCTTGACGCCATCAACAACGAGCTAAAGTCTTTAAGGGAGTTGTGTGCTACAACTTTGAAGAACCATGCAAACCCCCAAGTGCAAGCGCAAGCAAACTTATCTTCCAAGGAGGAAGATGTGAACTACATGGGAAGGGGCAATTACAACAACTATCAAGGCCCAAGGAATTTCAACAACAACCGGCAATTCAACAATTACCGGCCTAACCATAACCATCCCGGGTTTTCCTATTCTAACCCGGATGGAGCCTTGAACCCTCCCGCTTCTACAAGCGCAGCTCCACCACCAAAGGCTTCACAAGAACCTCCACCCGGATTTACTCAACCTCCAAAGGATAGAACCGAGATGATGTTTGAGCAATTGCTTGGGAGATTGAGCGGTCTTGAGAGCACGGTGACTTTCATTTCTAAGGCTCAAAAGGTGTTGGAAGCACAAGTGTTCCAAAAGGCGGGTGAAGCTCATAGAGATCCGGGAAAGCTTCCCGGAAGAACCGAAGACAACCCAAGAGGCCAAGTGTTGGCCATCACAACAAGGAGCGGGTTGAGCATGAAGGACCCCTTGCCTAAGGAGAATGCTAAGGGAAGGCAAGTAGTGGTAGAAGAAGAGATATTGCAAGAAGATGGAGGCAAGAACAAGGATGATGAGCCAACTTATGTGGCACCGCCTCCATACAAACCACCACTACCGTTCCCACAATCACGAGCAAGAGCTGGCTTGGACAAGCACTTTGGTAAATTCCTTGAACTTATGTCTAAATTGCATATTAACATTCCGTTCATGGATGCTATCTTAGGTATGCCGGCATATGGCAAGTTCTTGAAGGTAATACTCTCCAACAAAAGGCAGTTGGAAGAGTATGGGGAAGTAAGGATGACTAAGAGGTCCTCGGAATTGATCCAAACCATGAAGGAGGAAATGCCTCCTAAGCTAAGGGATCCAGGATCTTTTTGTGTACCAATCGGAGTGGGGGAAGTGAAGTATGAAGCCCTTTGTGATCTTGGGGCAAGTGTGAGCATCATACCGCTTGCACTTTGCAACAAAGTTGGGCTAGGAGAGCCTAAACCGGTCAAGATGACCCTTTACATGGCAGACCGCTCTATTACCCACCCGGTTGGGATCTTGGAGGACATTCCGGTGCAACTAGGGAAGTTCTATGTGCCGATTGATTTTGTTGTCTTGGACATCCCGGAGGACTACCCGGTTCCCATCATCTTAGGGAGACCTTTCCTAGCCACTTCCGGATGCTTGGTAGATTGTAAGAATGGAATTCTCTCCTTCAACATTGGAGAAAAGAACATCAAGTTCAAGCTGTCCACAATGATGAAGGGGTCAACCCTTGATGAAGATGTATTCAACATTGTCGAGCAAGAGGAGTCTAGAGAAGTTGTGAGCTCGATCTTGATCAAGGACCCCTTGGAGAAGGTTCATAGCTTAAGTTTGATGGAAGAAGGTGTTGAGGAGGCTTGCAATGAAGAAATCAAGGCCTTAGAAGCATTAGAAAAGGAGACAAGAGCTGAAATTGAAGACCACGAGAGTATGCTGAGTTCCTGTAGGAACCACGGTCGTGGAAGGTGTTCCACGGCCGTAGAACTCTCTGGAAAGCTCCGAAGAGCAAGCTTGGAAACTTCCACGGCCGTGGATGTGCCAAGATCCGTGGAGTTGGCCGTGGTTTCCGCAGAAGCAACCCTTGTTGATGACCAAGCTTCAAGGAGCCTTGGAGAGCCTTCATTTGCTTTGGATTCATCTCAACCAATGTTATTTGGATCGTCTCCACTCGATAAAGGTCCGCCTAAACTTGAACTTAAACTCCTCCCCTCTCATTTGTAGTATGCTTTTCTTGGTGATAATTCTACATATCCGGTGATTGTGAATGCATGCTTGAATGATGATGAACTTGCTAAGTTGTTGCATGAGCTAAGATTGCATAGGAAAGCCATTGGCTATACTATTGATCATTTAGTTGGTATTAAACCTTCTTTGTGCATGCATAAGATATTGATGGAAGATAACCATAAACCCTCTATTGAACATCAAAGAAGATTGAATCCTATAATGAAAGAGGTAGTCAAGAAAGAGATCATTAAGTTGCTAGATGCGGGAATCATCTACCCTATTTCGGATAGTAATTGGTTAGTCCCGTTCATGTAGTTCCTAAGAAGGGTGGGATGACCGTAGTGACCAATGAGAACAATGAACTAATCCCAACTAGGACGGTTACGGGATGGAGGATGTGTATTGACTATAGGAAATTGAACATGACCTCTAGGAAAGATCACTTCCCTCTTCCTTTCATTGACCAAATGCTAGAGAGGTTAGCTCAACATTCTCATTTTTGCTACTTAGATGGGTATAGTGGATTCTTCCAAATCCCTATCCACCCCGATGACCAAGAGAAAACCGCATTCACATGTCCATGGGGAACTTTTGCATATAGGAGAATGCCATTTGGGTTGTGTAATGCACCCGCCACCTTTCAAAGGTGTATGATGGCTATCTTTTCTGAGTATATTGAAAACATCATGGAAGTGTTTATGGAAGATTTTTCTGTTTATGGTTCTTCCTTTGATAATTGCTTAGCTAACTTGTCTCTAGTGCTTAAGAGATGTGAGGAGACAAACCTTGTCTTAAATTGGGAAAAATGTCACTTCATGGTAAGTGAAGGTATTGTGTTGGGACACTTGGTGTCCAACCGTGGCATTGAGGTTGATAGGGCCAAGATTGAAACGATAGAGAAGTTGCCACCACCTACCTCGGTGAAGGGGGTAAGGAGTTTCTTGGGGCATGCCGGTTTTTACCGGAGGTTTATTAAAGACTTCTCTAAAATTTCTAAGCCTCTTACTAACCTACTAATGAAAGATGTTGAGTTTGTCTTCTCCAAAGATTGCCTTGAAGCTTTTTGTAGGTTGAAGAACGCTTTGATCTCTGCACCTATCATGCAACCTCCGGATTGGAGTTTACCGTTTGAGTTCATGTGTGATGCAAGTGATGTAGCCGTTGGGGCTGTTTTGGGGCAAAGGAAAGATGGGCACACACATGCTATTTATTATGCTAGCAAGACGCTAGATGATGCCCAACTCAATTATGCTACCACCGAGAAAGAGTTGCTAGCGGTTGTGTATGCATTTGAGAAGTTCCGCTCATATCTTGTTGGAGCGAAGGGTATAGTGTATACGGATCATGCTGCGATCCGTTATCTACTTACCAAGAAGGATGCCAAGCCTAGGTTGATTCGGTAGATCCTTCTTCTTCAAGAATTTGATTTGGAAATCCGGGACAAGAAGGGGTCCGAGAATTCTGTGGCGGATCACCTTAGTAGACTCCCACCGTTTGAGCTTGAAAGAGATGACATCCCGATTGATGACTCATTCCGGGATGAGCAATTGCAAATGGTGGAGGAGTACTTGTTCCAGGTGTCTAGAGGAAGTGAGCCATGGTATGCCTACATTGTGAACTATCTTGTGTGTGAGGAAGTGCCTCCCGGTTTGTCATATGCCCAAAGGAAGAAGTTCTTCAAAGATGTGAGGCACTACTATTAGAGTGAGCCACTTTTGTTCAAGAGAGGGCCGAATGGAATGTTTAGAAGATGCATACCGGAGGATGAGATGGAGAGTGTGATCCGCCATTGTCATTCCTTGCCATGTGGGGGACATGCTAGCTCCCACAAGACATGTGCGAAGGTGTTGCAATCGGGCTTCTTTTGGCCAAGTTTGTTCAAGGATGTGCAAAACTTTGTGGTAGCTTGTGATGCTTGCCAAAGGACGGGCAACATCTCAAGGAGGAATGAGATGCCCTTGAACAACATACAAGAAGTGGAATATTTGATGTGTGGGGTGTGGACTTCATGGGACCATTCCCTTCTTCATGTGGCAACCTCTACATCCTATTGGCGGTAGACTATGTTTCGAGATGGGTGGAGGCAATCGCTTCTCCTACAAATGATGCCAAGGTTGTGGTGCGGTTCTTCAACCGAGTGATCTTTCCTAGGTTTGGAACACCAAGGGTGATCATAAGTGATGGAGGGAAGCACTTCACCAATAGGAATTTTGGGGCACTTTTGGCTATGTATGGGGTGACTCATAAGGTGGCAACACCTTACCATCCCCAAACTAGTGGCCAAGTGGAGATCTCCAACCGGGAGATAAAGGGAATTCTAGAGAAGACGGTCTCGAGAACGAGAAAGGATTGGGCTATGAAGCTCGATGATGCCTTGTGGGCATATAGAACCGCTTTCAAGACACCAATCGGCACCACTCCTTACAAGTTAGTCTATGGCAAGTCTTGCCACCTTCTGGTAGAGATGGAGCATAGAGCTTATTGGGCCATTAAGTGGCTGAATTTTGACCTCAAGGAGGCCGGAGAGAAGAGGTTGCTAGACATGAACGCTCTTGAAGAGATCCGGTTGGATGCCTATGAAAATGCCCGGATCTACAAGAAGAGGACCAAACGTTGGCATGACAAGCGCCTCATCCCGAAGGAGTTGAGCGAAGGCGACCTTGTCCTTCTCTTCAACTCAAGGTTGCGGCTCTTCCCCGGAAAGCTAAAGTCGAGGTGGACCGGTCCTTATGTGGTGAAAGAAGATCTTCCCCCATGGAGCAATTGAGATAGGAGGGGAGCATTGTGGAGATTTCAAGGTGAATGGGCACCGGTTGAAGAAGTATATCCCGGGAGCTCCGGTGGATATGATTGCCCCACTTCACCTAGAATGAGACGCCCCCGAGTTTGGTCAAGCTAATGACCTTAAAGAAGCGCTTGATGGGAGGCAACCCATTGGTAACGTCTTTCCCTTTTCGTTTTCGTTTTTGTTTTTGATTTTTCTGTTTTTGTGTGTTTGGTGTGCTTTGTGTGTGTGCTAGAGTCTTGGTAGCATTGGAAGCCTTGCATGGCATGTGGATGATGATGATGAACCCCTCATCAATTATGGGTGGAGCGGACGCGGAACTTGGACGGCTAGCGGTGCCTAGCGCGGGTCCCGACGCCTTGATGAACACTTAGAGCTCTCTACCATTGTTGATAGGATCATCCACCTTCAATCCACTTGAGAAATCTCAAATACCATAGCAAACCATTTTTACATTGTGAGAACCCTCTTTCACTCTTCTTTACTTGAATACCACATTGGGGACAATGTGTTTCTAAGTATGGGGTGGGGTTTACATGATCCTTTGCATGATTAGCATCTAGGATAGTTTAATATTATCACATGTCTTGCATTGTATATACTCATTTCGGAAAAATCCAAAAAATCTTGTGCTTTCTAGGCTTGGATATGATCCTAATGATGAATCTTGTCTTGTGGATTAACTATGGATGGCCTTATGTGTTAAATTGATGAATGCATATGAGGACTTGAAGTACTTATATTGAATCCCATGAATGGATTGTGATCATGATGTTTGCCTTGATTGGATTGAGTATTGAAAGTCGAAATTACATGCTAGTTCTTGCACATCATCTAGGAATGAATGAGGCAATTCATCTTTCTCTACTTCTCATCTTGATCATGATGTTTGAGCACCTCAATTGATATAAATTTGACCTCTTTTGACCCATCCGGGAATAGGAGCATGTTAGTGTGTTGATGTGTGTGAAAAGCAAGTGTGGGGTGAAGTTGTTGATGAAAGAATGTCATGAATAAAATGCTGAATTTGTTGTGAAAGTGTAGACAAAAATATAGGTTTGGGGACGTTGGTTTAAATGACGAGTAACTCGGCACCATTCACATAATCGGGTGTTTGTGCCATACCAAAGTCAAATAAATCAATAGTCCTAACGAGCTTTGGTATGTGTGCCCGGTGTGGATGCACCTCGAAAAATAGAAAAAACCCGAGGATGACTAATCACCAAGGTTTCGGCTTTTGTACATCAATGCCATTGTCTCAAAAATAAGTGAAAGAGAAAGAAAAAGAAAGACAGATGGAGAAAATATACACTTGTGGGAAGTTGATCAAGGACAAAATTGTGGAGTTAGTTCCATTCCCGGATTAGCATCACATAGCCTAGAAAAATCCCCACCTAATCACAACGTTTCTTGGCCTTTTATTTCACAAGACCTTATGACCTATTTGCATGTTTGTAAGACTTAGTAATCTAGATTGGATATGCTCTTGATCATCTTGACTTCTTCATTTTTACATTTCATGCATGCTTTCGAGTTAAGTACAATTGTCTTTCCGTGCCTTCATTTATTTGATACATGATTACTTGTCCATTGCCATGAAACATGACTATGAAGGTGATCCAATATTAGAAGCACAACTCCAAAAAGATTTTGCCATTTTTCTGCATGCATAAATCATGTCATCTCTTAGTCTATAGTTGAGAATTTGCTCGGGAACGAGCAAACCTTAAGTATGGGGTATTTTTGATAACACGATTTATGACTTAGATTTAGGTAATCATGTAGATAGATTTTTCACTCATTCATGCATGGTTTAGCACTAGTTCACGACGTTTGCACTCAATTCACGAGTTTTGTCGAGATAGACGTCTACACGGACTTTTGCGTTGCTTTGTAGGTATTTTGGGAGATTTAGGAGCTTAATCGACACGTTTGAGGTTCGCTCATCAAGGTGACACACCCTCGGACTCATTTAGGATGCAAGCTAGAGGCTAAGGAAGACCCATGGGACCTTGTTGGTGCATGCCATGCACCAAATCGTGGCTTGATGATCCATATAGTGCAGGAACACCCAAACCACGGTCACTGGAGGAACCACGGCCGTGGAAACCAACCGTGGTTTTTGCCAGGCGGTTGTGACAGCTGTGCCACGATCTCATGGCCTTCTCTAGCAAAGTTGTAGTATAAAAGTGGTCCTGCAAGGCTGAGAGAAGGCATCCATTATCCACTACACACCTTCCAATCCTCAATCCCCTATCATCCAATCAAAAACACTCTCTCAACAAGAAGATTCTCTCAAGAGGAGAGGTACCATTGGAGGAGAAGAGAAGAAGAAACCATTGCTAGTGCTTGAATAGTTTTGTTGTGAAGATTTTAGGAATCGATTTCTAGAGTTGTAAGAATCGTTTAAACCTTCTTTTGGAAGGGTTGTGAGTCTTTCTAATCTTACTTTCAGCTTAGTTTTGCTTGCTTCACTTGTTCATCTCTTTCTCTTCATTACTTTGCAAATGGGAGCCATGATTTTATGTTTGATGATTTCGATTGTTAAGATGAATGTTGTAGGCTAAATAGATGCGATTCTAGGGTGAGGAAAGGACGGTTATGGCTAAGACTATGATAGGATGGACTTAGATTTGCCTTTGGATGACTTGTTTACTTGAACGAAGCCTCTGTTGCAGTCCACGGTTTGTTCTTGCCAGTCCACGGCCGTGGAACTGGTAGAACAGACCGTGGTTTGTCTGATTTGTTGAGTCTAAAGTTCTAGAACGTTAGAATGTTGAAATCCTAGTGTTTGTTGAGTCAAATCTATCCTAGGGTGACCTAGTGTTAGCAAATAAGTGTTAGAAGAGACCTACCCAATGATTCTTGCTCTTAGATTCCAAAGATGATAAACTCTAGGTAGTGGTGAGCCTCATAAGCCGCCATTGGACTAAGTGTGCTAGGATAGTTGTTTAGGACTTACCCTTCCGAGACTTACCCGGTGAGGATAGGTTAGACCCCTAGGCGACAATCCGGTTTGTGTAGAATTCCATCCCTTAGGCTCTTTGAGACTTACCCGGTGATGAGACCTTAGGATTGGACTAGTGGACCATGAGACCTACCCGGTGATTGATCCCAATCTAGAAACACTCACTCCCAACATATTGTAGTGAATCCAAGGAATAATTAGATAGCTTGAGTCCTATGCCATAACCGGAATTTCCAATCCCTAGAATCCGCCTTTTCTCTCTTTGATCATATATTTCGTGTTTGCTTTGTTCACTTGTGGTGTTAGCTTAATTGATTGTTTACTTTGCATGATTTGTGATCCTTGATTGATCGCCTAAAAACCAACCAAAAACATTGAGATTTTAATTTCTTTATTTCTTTTCTTAAGCCTAGATCTTCACTAAACTTAATCACTAATCGAATCAATCTCACCTCAGTCTTTGTGTTCGACCTCGGAATACTATCCCTACTACAAAACGTCCCGTACACTGCGGGTTCTCTAGGAGTTAGGAGAAATATAACGAGTATAAATTTAAAACTTATTGCGTGCACACGTTCTTAGCGTAACAAGTTTTTGGCGCCGTTGCCGGGGACTAGGTCTAGATTGAGTCGTTATTTGTGATTGTTTATAGTGTAGGTCTTTCTTGTTGCTTTTGATCTCTTTTCGGTTTGTATCTTTGCTTTTCAGGACATCTCTCACTCTTTAGGTGCATGCGAAGATCTCGTGGCAAGGATTTAGCTCCATTCGATCCCGAACCGGAGAAAACCCTTAGATCTAGATCTAAGAGCATTAAAAAAGGGAAAGAGATGGCCGGAAGATATCTCCAAGCTGAATTGGATGAGGCTTTAGAGCAAATTAGGATAAGAGATGAAGCTTTGGAGAATGAAAGGAGACTTGCCAATGAGAGGCAAGAGGCAACTAGGAGGGAGATTGAGGAGATTAGGCAAGCTCTTGTGCAAAGAGAGCTTAACCGTCAACAACCTCCTCCACCTCCACCACAACCGCAGCCGGCGGCGGTTAATATTCGGGTTGTGCCCATTGCTATTGAAGAGCCACAAACGTTAGGGCAACGAATGGATCCGGCACAAAGAGCACACCGTCCGGGTGTGAACTTAGGAGATCCCGCAGCCCATGATTACGAGCTCCGCCCTCAAGTTCTACAAATGATCCGGCATAATCAATTTGGAGGGATGGAAGGAGAGTCTCCTCATCAACACTTGATGAATTATGAGATCTTGATGGAGACTCTTAAACCGCCTAGATTAGAGAACAACAACCATAAGCTTAGGGCTTTCTCCTTCTCTCTTAAGGACAAAGCCTTAGCTTGGTAACAATCTATTCCACAAGGGCGAGTTAGTACTTGGGAGGAGATGACAACCGAGTTTTTGACTAAGTTCTTCCCACCTTCCAAGATTACCGAGTTAAGAGGGAAGATCAATGCCTTCGTGATGAAGGATAGAGAGAGTTTGTTCAAGTCTTGGGAGAGGTTCAAAGACCTTCTCCTAGATTGTCCACACCATGGTATACAAAAAATTGAGTTATTGGAGATCTACTTCAAAGGACTTGATGAAGATAGCCAATTCAAGCTCCAATCTCTCTCCGGTGGGACTTTCATGGAAAAACATGTGGATGAAGCTTGGGAGTTTGTAGAGAAGCAAGCTTTAGTGATTGAGAAATACTCCCATAGAAAGAGTGAAGGGAGAAAGGCAGGAGCATATGAGGTGAGTGAAGTCACCATGAGCAATTTCAAGCTTGACGCCATCAACAACGAGCTAAAGTCTTTAAGGGAGTTGTGTGCTACAACTTTGAAGAACCATGCAAACCCCCAAGTGCAAGCGCAAGCAAACTTATCTTCCAAGGAGGAAGATGTGAACTACATGGGAAGGGGCAATTACAACAACTATCAAGGCCCAAGGAATTTCAACAACAACCGGCAATTCAACAATTACCGGCCTAACCATAACCATCCCGGGTTTTCCTATTCTAACCCGGATGGAGCCTTGAACCCTCCCGCTTCTACAAGCGCAGCTCCACCACCAAAGGCTTCACAAGAACCTCTACCCGGATTTACTCAACCTCCAAAGGATAGAACCGAGATGATGTTTGAGCAATTGCTTGGGAGATTGAGCGGTCTTGAGAGCACGGTGACTTTCATTTCTAAGGCTCAAAAGGTGTTGGAAGCACAAGTGTTCCAAAAGGCGGGTGAAGCTCATAGAGATCCGGGAAAGCTTCCCGGAAGAACCGAAGACAACCCAAGAGGCCAAGTGTTGGCCATCACAACAAGGAGCGGGTTGAGCATGAAGGACCCCTTGCCTAAGGAGAATGCTAAGGGAAGGCAAGTAGTGGTAGAAGAAGAGATATTGCAAGAAGATGGAGGCAAGAACAAGGATGATGAGCCAACTTATGTGGCACCGCCTCCATACAAACCACCACTACCGTTCCCACAATCACGAGCAAGAGCTGGCTTGGACAAGCACTTTGGTAAATTCCTTGAACTTATGTCTAAATTGCATATTAACATTCCGTTCATGGATGCTATCTTAGGTATGCCGGCATATGGCAAGTTCTTGAAGGTAATACTCTCCAACAAAAGGAAGTTGGAGGAGTATGGGGAAGTAAGGATGACTAAGAGGTCCTCGGAATTGATCCAAACCATGAAGGAGGAAATGCCTCCTAAGCTAAGGGATCCAGGATCTTTTTGTGTACCAATCGGAGTGGGGGAAGTGAAGTATGAAGCCCTTTGTGATCTTGGGGCAAGTGTGAGCATCATACCGCTTGCACTTTGCAACAAAGTTGGGCTAGGAGAGCCTAAACCGGTCAAGATGACCCTTTACATGGCAGACCGCTCTATTACCCACCCGGTTGGGATCTTGGAGGACATTCCGGTGCAACTAGGGAAGTTCTATGTGCCGATTGATTTTGTTATCTTGGACATCCCGGAGGACTACCCGGTTCCCATCATCTTAGGGAGACCTTTCCTAGCCACTTCCGGATGCTTGGTAGATTGTAAGAATGGAATTCTCTCCTTCAACATTGGAGAAAAGAACATCAAGTTCAAGCTGTCCACAATGATGAAGGGGTCAACCCTTGATGAAGATGTATTCAACATTGTCGAGCAAGAGGAGTCTAGAGAAGTTGTGAGCTCGATCTTGATCAAGGACCCCTTGGAGAAGGTTCATAGCTTAAGTTTGATGGAAGAAGGTGTTGAGGAGGCTTGCAATGAAGAAATCAAGGCCTTAGAAGCATTAGAAAAGGAGACAAGAGCTGAAATTGAAGACCACGAGAGTATGCTGAGTTCCTGTAGGAACCACGGTCGTGGAAGGTGTTCCACGGCCGTAGAACTCTCTGGAAAGCTCCGAAGAGCAAGCTTGGAAACTTCCACGGCCGTGGATGTGCCAAGATCCGTGGAGTTGGCCGTGGTTTCCGCAGAAGCAACCCTTGTTGATGACCAAGCTTCAAGGAGCCTTGGAGAGCCTTCATTTGCTTTGGATTCATCTCAACCAATGTTATTTGGATCGTCTCCACTCGATAAAGGTCCTCCTAAACTTGAACTTAAACTCCTCCCCTCTCATTTGTAGTATGCTTTTCTTGGTGATAATTCTACATATCCGGTGATTGTGAATGCATGCTTGAATGATGATGAACTTGCTAAGTTGTTGCATGAGCTAAGATTGCATAGGAAAGCCATTGGCTATACTATTGATCATTTAGTTGGTATTAAACCTTCTTTGTGCATGCATAAGATATTGATGGAAGATAACCATAAACCCTCTATTGAACATCAAAGAAGATTGAATCCTATAATGAAAGAGGTAGTCAAGAAAGAGATCATTAAGTTGCTAGATGCGGGAATCATCTACCCTATTTCGGATAGTAATTGGTTAGTCCCGTTCATGTAGTTCCTAAGAAGGGTGGGATGACCGTAGTGACCAATGAGAACAATGAACTAATCCCAACTAGGACGGTTACGGGATGGAGGATGTGTATTGACTATAGGAAATTGAACATGACCTCTAGGAAAGATCACTTCCCTCTTCCTTTCATTGACCAAATGCTAGAGAGGTTAGCTCAACATTCTCATTTTTGCTACTTAGATGGGTATAGTGGATTCTTCCAAATCCCTATCCACCCCGATGACCAAGAGAAAACCGCATTCACATGTCCATGGGGAACTTTTGCATATAGGAGAATGTCATTTGGGTTGTGTAATGCACCCGCCACCTTTCAAAGGTGTATGATGGCTATCTTTTCTGAGTATATTGAAAATATCATGGAAGTGTTTATGGAAGATTTTTCTGTTTATGGTTCTTCCTTTGATAATTGCTTAGCTAACTTGTCTCTAGTGCTTAAGAGATGTGAGGAGACAAACCTTGTCTTAAATTGGGAAAAATGTCACTTCATGGTAAGTGAAGGTATTGTGTTGGGACACTTGGTGTCCAACCGTGGCATTGAGGTTGATAGGGCCAAGATTGAAACGATAGAGAAGTTGCCACCACCTACCTCGGTGAAGGGGGTAAGGAGTTTCTTGGGGCATGCCGGTTTTTACCGGAGGTTTATTAAAGACTTCTCTAAAATTTCTAAGCCTCTTACTAACCTACTAATGAAAGATGTTGAGTTTGTCTTCTCCAAAGATTGCCTTGAAGCTTTTTGTAGGTTGAAGAACGCTTTGATCTCTGCACCTATCATGCAACCTCCGGATTGGAGTTTACCGTTTGAGTTCATGTGTGATGCAAGTGATGTAGCCGTTGGGGCTGTTTTGGGGCAAAGGAAAGATGGGCACACACATGCTATTTATTATGCTAGCAAGACGCTAGATGATGCCCAACTCAATTATGCTACCACCGAGAAAGAGTTGCTAGCGGTTGTGTATGCATTTGAGAAGTTCCGCTCATATCTTGTTGGAGCGAAGGGTATAGTATATACGGATCATGCTGCGATCCGTTATCTACTTACCAAGAAGGATGCCAAGCCTAGGTTGATTCGGTAGATCCTTCTTCTTCGAGAATTTGATTTGGAAATCCGGGACAAGAAGGGGTCCGAGAATTCTGTGGCGGATCACCTTAGTAGACTCCCACCGTTTGAGCTTGAAAGAGATGACATCCCGATTGATGACTCATTCCGGGATGAGCAATTGCAAATGGTGGAGGAGTGCTTGTTCCAGGTGTCTAGAGGAAGTGAGCCATGGTATGCCTACATTGTGAACTATCTTGTGTGTGAGGAAGTGCCTCCCGGTTTGTCATATGCCCAAAGGAAGAAGTTCTTCAAAGATGTGAGGCACTACTATTAGAGTGAGCCACTTTTGTTCAAGAGAGGGCCGGATGGAATGTTTAGAAGATGCATACCGGAGGATGAGATGGAGAGTGTGATCCGCCATTGTCATTCCTTGCCATGTGGGGGACATGCTAGCTCCCACAAGACATGTGCGAAGGTGTTGCAATCGGGCTTCTTTTGGCCAAGTTTGTTCAAGGATGTGCAAAACTTTGTGGTAGCTTGTGATGCTTGCCAAAGGACGGGCAACATCTCAAGAAGGAATGAGATGCCCTTGAACAACATACAAGAAGTGGAATATTTGATGTGTGGGGTGTGGACTTCATGGGACCATTCCCTTCTTCATGTGGCAACCTCTACATCCTATTGGCGGTAGACTATGTTTCGAGATGGGTGGAGGCAATCGCTTCTCCTACAAATGATGTCAAGGTTGTGGTGCGGTTCTTCAACCGAGTGATCTTTCCTAGGTTTGGAACACCAAGGGTGATCATAAGTGATGGAGGGAAGCACTTCACCAATAGGAATTTTGGGGCACTTTTGGCTATGTATGGGGTGACTCATAAGGTGGCAACACCTTACCATCCCCAAACTAGTGGCCAAGTGGAGATCTCCAACCGGGAGATAAAGGGAATTCTAGAGAAGACGGTCTCGAGAACGAGAAAGGATTGGGCTATGAAGCTCGATGATGCCTTGTGGGCATATAGAACCGCTTTCAAGACACCAATCGGCACCACTCCTTACAAGTTAGTCTATGGCAAGTCTTGCCACCTTTTGGTAGAGATGGAGCATAGAGCTTATTGGGCCATTAAGTGGCTGAATTTTGACCTCAAGGAGGCCGGAGAGAAGAGGTTGCTAGACATGAACGCTCTTGAAGAGATCCGGTTGGATGCCTATGAAAATGCCCGGATCTACAAGAAGAGGACCAAACGTTGGCATGACAAGCGCCTCATCCCGAAGGAGTTGAGCGAAGGCGACCTTGTCCTTCTCTTCAACTCAAGGTTGCGGCTCTTCCCCGGAAAGCTAAAGTCGAGGTGGACCGGTCCTTATGTGGTGAAAGAAGATCTTCCCCCATGGAGCAATTGAGATAGGAGGGGAGCATTGTGGAGATTTCAAGGTGAATGGGCACCGGTTGAAGAAGTATATCCCGGGAGCTCCGGTGGATATGATTGCCCCACTTCACCTAGAATGAGACGCCCCCGAGTTTGGTCAAGCTAATGACCTTAAAGAAGCGCTTGATGGGAGGCAACCCATTGGTAACGTCTTTCCCTTTTCGTTTTCGTTTTTGTTTTTGATTTTTCTATTTTTGTGTGTTTGGTGTGCTTTGTGTGTGTGCTAGAGTCTTAGTAGCATTGGAAGCCTTGCATGGCATGTGGATGATGATGATGAACCCCTCATCAATTATGGGTGGAGCGGACGCGGAACTTGGACGGCTAGAGGTTCCTAGCGCGGGTCCCGACGCCTTGATGAACACTTAGAGCTCTCTACCATTGTTGATAGGATCATCCACCTTCAATCCACTTGAGAAATCCCAAATACCATAGCAAACCATTTTTACATTGTGAGAACCCTCTTTCACTCTTCTTTACTTGAATACCACATTAGGGACAATGTGTTTCTAAGTATGGGGTGGGGTTTGCATGATCCTTTGCATGATTAGCATCTAGGATAGTTTAATATTATCACATGTCTTGCATTGTATATACTCATTTCGGAAAAATCCAAAAAATCTTGTGCTTTCTAGGCTTGGATATGACCCTAATGATGAATCTTGTCTTGTGGATTAACTATGGATGGCCTTATGTGTTAAATTGATGAATGCATATGAGGACTTGAAGTACTTATATTGAATCCCATGAATGGATTGTGATCATGATGTTTGCCTTGATTGGATTGAGTATTGAAAGTCGAAATTACATGCTAGTTTCTGCATGCATAAATCATGTCATCTCTTAGTCTATAGTTGAGAATTTGCTCGGGGACGAGCAAACCTTAAGTATGGGGTATTTTTGATAACACCATTTATGACTTAGATTTAGGTAATCATGTAGATAGATTTTTCACTCATTCATGCATGGTTTAGCACTAGTTCACGACGTTTGCACTCAATTCACGAGTTTTGTCGAGATAGACGTCTACACGGACTTTTGCGTTGCTTTGTAGGTATTTTGGGAGATTTAGGAGCTTAATCGACACGTTTGAGGTTCGCTCATCAAGGTGACACACCCTCGGACTCATTTAGGATGCAAGCTAGAGGCTAAGGAAGACCCATGGGACCTTGTTGGTGCATGCCATGCACCAAATCGTGGCTTGATGATCCATATAGTGCAGGAACACCCAAACCACGGTAACTGGAGGAACCACGGCCATGGAAACCAACCGTGGTTTTTGCCAGGCGGTTGTGGCAGCTGTGCCACGATCTCATGGCCTTCTCTAGCAAAGTTGTAGTATAAAAGTGGTCCTGCAAGGCTGAGAGAAGGCATCCATTATCCACTACACACCTTCCAATCCTCAATCCCCTATCATCCAATCAAAAACACTCTCTCAACAAGAAGATTCTCTCAAGAGGAGAGGTACCATTGGAGGAGAAGAGAAGAAGACACCATTGCTAGTGCTTGAATAGTTTTGTAGTGAAGATTTTAGGAATCGATTTCTAGAGTTGTAAGAATCGTTTAAACCTTCTTTTGGAAGGGTTGTGAGTCTTTCTAATCTTACTTTCAGCTTAGTTTTGCTTGCTTCACTTGTTCATCTCTTTCTCTTCATTACTTTGCAAATGGGAGCCATGATTTTATGTTTGATGATTTCGATTGTTAAGATGAATGTTGTAGGCTAAATAGATGCGATTCTAGGGTGAGGAAAGGACGGTTATGGCTAAGACTATGATAGGATGGACTTAGATTTGCCTTTGGATGACTTGTTTACTTGAACGAAGCCTCTGTTGCAGTCCACGGTTTGTTCTTGCCAGTCCACGGCCGTGGAACTGGTAGAACAGACCGTGGTTTGTCTGATTTGTTAAGTCTAAAGTTCTAGAACGTTAGAATGTTGAAATCCTAGTGTTTGTTGAGTCAAATCTATCCTAGGGTAACCTAGTGTTAGCAACTAAATGTTAGAAGAGACCTACCCGGTGATTCTTGCTCTTAGATTCCAAAGATGATAAACTTTAGGTAGTGGTGAGCCTCATAAGCCTCCATTGGACTAAGTGTGCTAGGATAGTTGTTTAGGACTTACCCTTCCGAGACTTACCCGGTGAGGATAGGTTAGACCCCTAGGCGACAGTCCGGTTTGTGTAGAATTTCATCCCTTAGGCTCTTTGAGACTTACCCGGTGATGAGACCTTAGGATTGGACTAGTGGACCATGAGACCTACCCGGTGATTGATCCCAATCTAGAAACACTCACTCCCAACATATTGTAGTGAATCCAAGGAATGATTAGATAGCTTGAGTCCTATGCCATAACCGGAATTTCCAACCCCTAGAATCCGCTTTTTTTCTCTTTGATCATATATTTCGTGTTTGCTTTGTTTACTTGTGGCGTTAGCTTAATTGATTGTTTACTTTGCATGATTTGTGATCCTTGATTGATCGCCTAAAAACCAACCAAAAACATTGAGATTTTCATTTCTTTATTTCTTTTCTTAAGCCTAGATCTTCACTAAACTTAATCACTAATCGAATCAATCTCACCTCAGTCTTTGTGTTCGACCTCGGAATACTATCCCTACTACAAAACGTCCCGTACACTGCGGGTTCGCTAGGAGTTAGGAGAAATATAACGAGTATAAATTTAAAGCTTATTGCGTGCACACGTTCTTAGCGTAACAAACTTCACTAATAATAAATCGATTTTGATAAGTTAATAATTTTAAATATTTAGAGAAGTAACTACAATTATACACATACCCTCTTAGGAACTTGATCTTGTCCTCCTGCGATAATCTCTCGAATAAACCGAAGGACATCATAATCAGAATTTGCATTGTCTTTCTGGTGAGGGCACTACAAAATAATCAACATTAATGAATTTAAAGAATAGTCGTCACATTTTTTTTATAAACTAATAAATTGAAGAGTGAACCAACACATTTCATAATAAACTTTTGCTAACAAAGTTAACTAAAACTAACCTTTACTTCAATCCACTTTATCGCCTTGTTGGGCTTGTTGAGAGATTTGTTAGCAATCCACACCTTCGTACCCCTATTTTAACAAAATTACAATACTACAAGGTAGAATGTTATTGGGGTAGCCAAGAAAGAACCGTCGACCTCGGAATGACGGTGGTGGTGACGGAACTCTGGCTGAAGCGAATTAGTAGTGAAGGCGAACTCTAGCGACGACTGCATTCCTGAGGCGAGTCAAACGAACTCCTGCGGCGTGCTCAGCAGCGACTCCTGGTGCAACAACAAGGACGGCCAGAGTCGTGGTTGCTCTTGTCTCTGCGGAAGGAAACAGGACGGGGTCAGGTCTTCGCGACAGAAACAACAGCCGGGTCTTGATAACATATATGTACATCTTACTAGTACAATTACAATAATACGTTACTTCACATAGGAGTTACAAAGACATACGCCACCAAACCAATAAATTCTAAACTACCTTTAACCCACAACACCCACTGATTTTTATAACTATCTAACATAGATTACCAACTTCATTTGACCATATTCCAATGCTTATACAGACAAACTTTAAATCAGATTCTAATACCAAAATCCCAAAACCGACACTACTTCACACAACAAGATTCACTCACCTAAACCAAAAAAAAATCGTTCCCAATTCAATCAAAAACCACAGTAGAAATTACCTACTAGATCGACCAATAATTGCAGAAGGAGACGCCGTCGAAACCAAGCCAACGCCGGAAGCTGTAGCCCAACAGTGGACGGAGCCTTAGCCTATCCTTGCGAGAGACAGGACCGGAGATGGCAGCGAGAGTCCAGACAACGGCTATCTTCTCTCGTCAGCGGAGATAACAACGGTACTTCATGCTTTTGGGCGTCGGCTTGTAATTACGGCGGCGGGACTTCAAACAGGGGGAGGAATGGCGGCCTGAGTAAAGGAAGGGAGGGGAACGGAAGGTGGTGCGGTCGGCTTCAATCTCCTGAAGGCACACCGCTGAGGTTGGTTTCAATCTCCCGAGGCGCCGGTGCGGTTGTTTCGATCTCTCGAGACGCCGGTTACAATGGAGAAGTGGGGAAATAAGGAAGAGGGAGTAGGTGCGGTGAGGGTTGAGAGAGATGAGGGTGGATAGGGCTGAGAGAGAAAGGGACGGCGACCGAGGGCTGAGAGGTTGGGAACAAGACGAGTGACGATTGAGGGCTGAGAAGAAGCAAAAGGAAAGGGACGGTTGGTTAAGGAAGCCACGGCGGAGGAAGGTTAAAAAGTGAGGCTAGGATTTATATTAAAAAATTTCTAAATTATTTTTTAAATAATATTTAACACAAAATATCTTATATTCAACACGATTGATCGGTGCTTTTTAACACAGGTTTAATGAAAAAAATTTAAATCCCTGCAAATCTCGCACTTTCTAAAAAATTTCCAAATTATTTTTTAAATAATATTTAACACGGTTAATTGAAAGACCTGATAAATTGTTTTCATACGCTTATTTAACACGGTTTAGAGGTTAACGTGGTAAATTGTAAACATTTTTACTACGGTTTCGAAGAGAACCGTGTTAAATGATACACAAGTTTAACACGGTTAATTAAAAGACGTGGTAAATTGTGGTCATACGCTTATTTAACACGGTTTAGAGGGTAACCGTGGTAAATTGTAAACATTTTTACTACGGTTTCGAAGAGAACCGTGATAATGATACACAAGTTTAACACGGTTATAATTAACCGTTATATTATAACTTTTTTTTAACACAGTTCGCAGGGTTACCGTGTTAAAATGGGTGATTCTATAAATGTACCACGGTTATTCGATGAACTGTGGTAAATTATAAGTATTTTTAACAACGTATTTTTGGACAACCATGGTAAAAACGTTGAATTTGCATATTTATCACGCAAAAACACGGAACCGTGTTAAATGTACCGTAACCAATGTGATTTTTTGTACTAGTGAAGGTAGACCCTTCTTTATAGGATTACCCGATGGGGGTAAGATTAGAGGTACCCGCGAGGTTCGCGATTGCCCTATTAGATTAGGAGGTTGCGATTGGCTAGCTGACTTCTTCGCCATGTACTTAGTACATGAAGAAGTCATTCTAGGCATTGATTGGATGGATGGACATTGAGTAGTTTTAGACATCAGCAAGAGGACAGTGACGGTAAGTACTGATGCAAGCCATGTTGAGATCTTTAGAGGATGGGATCTTGGCAAGACTGGTACAAGCATCGGTGTAGTGCGAGCCGCGAGACTTTTCAGTCAAGGATGTGAGGCTTTTTGGTGCTATACCATGAAGGATAATACGAGTCCAGCTTTGGAGGAGATTCTAGTAGCTTGCGAGTTTGCTGACATCTTTGGAGAGCCATCAGGTTTACCTTCACAAAGGAGTGTAGACTTTGGCATTGACCTAGATCCCGGTACGAGACCGATCTCTAAGGCTCCTTATTGTATGGTGCCTATCGAGATACTTGAGTTGAAGAAGCAACTCAAGGAGTTAGCAGAGAAGGGCTTCATCCGCCCTAGTGTATCTCCTTGGGGCGCACCAATACTCTTCGTCAGAAAAAAGGATGGGTGAATGAGGTTATGTATCGACTACCGAGAGCATAACAAGGTGACGATCAAGAATAAGTACACATTGCCCCGTATCGATGATCTTTTGGATCAGATGCATGGAGATTCGGTGTTTTTGAGGATCAATATGAGATTAGGATATAACTAGTTGAGGGTGAGAGAGCAGGACATAGCCGAGACGGCATTTTGGACCAGATATGGACACTGCGAGTTTGTAGTGATGCCATTCGGGCATACAAATGTGGCCTTAGTTTTCATGGAGTGACGAACAACATCATCATCGATTTCCTATACCAGTTTTTAGTTGTCTTCATAGACGATATTCTGGTTTACTCTCGCAACAGAGAGGAGCATGCAGGACACTTGAGGATCGTTCTTCAAGTCTTACAATACAGAGAGATTTACGCCAAGCTCTCTAAGTGCGAGTTTTGGATGTCCGAGGTGGATTTTCTTGGTCACATCGTTTCAGCGGAAGGGATCAAAGTAGATCCGGCGAAGATCGAGTCAGTAGCATCTTGGTCGCCTCCTAAGAACGTCAAGGAGATGCGCAGCTTCTTAGGATTGGCGGGCTACTATCGGCATTTTGTTGAGGGCTTTTTCAGTTTTCGCCCCACCGCTCACTTCCTTGCTGAGGAAGTCAACAAAGTTCGTATGGTCCGAGCCGTGCCTGTAGAGTTTTGAGGAGCTATAGAAGAGGTTGACCTTACTCCTATCCTAGCTCAGCTAGAGGGCATTGAGGAATTTGTGATTTACAGCGATGCATCCAAGCTAGGTTTGGGATGCGTTCTGATGTAGAGGGGTAAGGTGATTGCTTACGCTTCGAGACAGCTGAAATCCGTTCACTAGGTCCTCGTGGCTAATGATGTGTCTCGAGTCGAGAGCCTTCAACTAACTGTCGGGCTTGAGCCCACCCCACCAATAAGATCTTCTAATATCTTGGTACATCTTACTCGTGCCTGGATGCACCGAGTAAGGTGTGGAATAGGCCTCATGCAAAATCCGTTCTCTCAACTCTCGGTCCGACGATACACATATACGCCCCTAGCGTCTTGTTAGCATGAAATATGACTATATTTTAGGAACTTGTTTTAGTTGCTTTTCCCTCTTTATTGTGTTCTTAAATATGAGTTTGAAGCAATTGTGAGCTAGTTCAGCCACTTTGTCAATATAGAGATCTACACTAGCTTTGTGTTGTTTTTAGGTGAATAAAGACTTGGATTGGAGCAAAATGTGGAAGGAAAGGAGTGTTTGATCATGCTTGATGGCAAGGAGATGCATTGAAGAGGCTAAGGAAGAAGCATGGAGGAAGGATGTCATGAAACAAAGGCAAAAACAAGGAGTTTGAAGAACCACGCCCTGAATTACGGTCGTGGAAAAGGAATTTGAAGTTCACGCTCTAAACCACGACCGTGGATTTGGTAACATGATCGTGGACGTGAGTTCGGAAAAGATACTTTGTTGTTTGGATTTCGAGATTGAGTTTGAGTTATTATTGAGTTTTCGAGGGTTTTCATTCCGACCTTAAGGATTGGAGTTCATGAAGGATTGGAGTTCATGAAGGACGTAATTTTGGAGATTGTGAGCTTTTGAGAGCTTTTGAGACGGCCTTAGGGTTTCATTCCGACCTTAAGGATTGGAGTTCATGAAGGACGTAATTTTGGAGATTGTGTACTTTGGATATTCTAGGGTTTTCACTGAAGGACAGAGTGACATCCCGTTCTTCGTTGTTTCTCTAGATCAGTGTGAGGATTTCTCTTCCTACTTTTCTGAATTCATAAACATACTTTGTTGTTTGGATTTTGAGATTGACTTTGAGTTATTATTGAGTTTTCGAGGGTTTTCATCTTTCATTCTTCTTATATTGATTATTGATATCATAATGATGATTATTGGCTAAAACCCTTTAACAATTCTAAGTTGAAGGGTTGATAGTTGTGGCTTAGATAATGATAGATCAATCGTAGCTTGATTGGACCCTGAGAGTGTGAGAAATATCGTCGACACCCTAAATCACGGTCTGTTCTTGAATTCCACGGCCGTGGTTCTCAAGATCTAGCTGTGATTTTCCCTGGTTTACGAACTTTGCTTTTGCTTTGATCCAAAGTTAAAGATTTGCTTTAACCTAGCCATTGCTTGCCTTTTCTAGGTAGTAGTGAGACTCAACATCCTCTATTTCAGTTTCGAGTGTCACAACCTTAACCGTTTTAGTTTATCTTTGATTTCTTGGGTTTGGGCATGGGTATTTGAGATCAATTCTTACCTTTAGATCCTTTTTATACTACAGCCTCAACAACCTTTATAGAAGTGTCTTTGGGTTAGGCATATAGGGTTTTGGAACTTTACCGTACATTACCTTACCTTATTTATACCTTTGCAATCTCAACTCTGTCCTTCTATCTATAGTATATCTTGAATCGATTGCCACAATTAGATACCTGGATCTTTAGGGTTGCTGTTTTCCCCAATTACTTGCAAAGCTTCTACATATTGATTGCTCGATTACTTGAAACTGATTTTGTTTCACCAAATCCCTGAGTTCGATACTCTGGAATACTTGCTTAGCTACACCGATCCGTACACTGCGGGTTCGCTTGCTTTTGTTTCAGTTTTATAAATTAAAACTTATTTGCACGCACGCTTTGAGGTGAACACGTCTCAATAATCTGTTCGCCCCTACGGTAAACTGTGGTGCCTCACCTCGGGACATCCTGTCCCGGATCCTCATCAAAATGGGACATCCCTCCTGCTTCTGCAGGATCTCTCCGGACAAGTCAGTAACACCTCTAACTCGGAAAAATGACAGTCCGTATCCGGGAACCGGATATCCATCTCTAACTCTATCAAACCCCTCTGCAACTGAGGTTGAACCGTAAGCCGAGCTATTGCCTCCTCTCGAGGCGCCCTTGATAGCATGAATTATTGTCTATATTTTGGATATGGTTTTGACGTTTTCTCTTCATATTTCTGCATGCATGGATGTATATTCTAGATGATTATGCCATTATTCGGTTACTTTGCAAGAATCGAGGTCTACACAACGTTTGATTGTAATTGTAGGGAATAAGGCGTATGTTGGATCAAAATGGAGCATTGAAGTCTAAGAAGGTCATGGAGCTACATTATGAAACATTAGGAAGGACAAGAAGAAAGGTAGGAACTATATTGGAAGGATGAAGGAACCATTCAGTTGAAGATACAAAGAGATGCACGTAGATTACTAATGACCTCGGACCAACAGTTAAGCATCTCGACCGAGACGGCCTACTTGGCCTGGCTCGAGGTCGGCGGCCCACAACCCAAGGAAAATAAGATATTATTTGACCTAAAACTCTCCTATAAGAATGAAAGGAAAATGTGAAGAAGTGAAGGCTGGATCTTAGAGAAATTACGAACGGATAGAAGGACGGCTATTGGAAGGAAAAAAAAAGACCTAAGGAAGGATTGCTTAGGATTCTAGGAAGAAGAGATTGTGAGATTTTCTTGGGAAGTTGTTAGTGAGTTGTTATCATACTTTTGGAGTGCATTCTGATATGATTGTTGGTTTGTTTGCCTTTGATTATTGAGACACCTTTGTTGAGTGTTTTGTTTGCTTTTCTTGATATTCTTGATTATAAATTTTATTGCTTGATAATGATGATTCTTGGCAAAAAACCCCTGCGATCCTAGGGTGATTATTTGAAGGTTATGGTATAGACAATGAAGAAATAGACCTTTATCGTGAGTGTACCCTTAAAGTTGAGTTAACCCTAAACCGAAACCCGTCACGGTCTGTTCTTGGAGTCATCTCGATCGAGATCGATAAGAACTGCACGAGACGACCCACGGCTTGTCTGAAACTTTAGTTTAGGTTATAGTTTGTAAAATCCTATCCTTGTTGCACCTTTCCTGTTTTACATGCAAGTGATAACACGATTTATGACGTTAGTCTAGGCATCCATTTAGATATTTTTTCCCGCTATTCATGCATAATTATGCATTAGTTCATGACGTTCACATTCAATACATGTATATTTGTCGAGATAGACGTCAACACGGACCTTTGCATGTTTTGTAGGTATTTTGGGAGCTTTCTGAGTCTAATCGATACATCCGAGGATCGTTCCTCGTGATGACACGTATCCGAGCTCATTAAGAAGCAAGTTAGGAGCAAAGGAGAACACATGGGACCATGTTGGTACATGCCTTGCATCAAATCATGGCTCAACGATCAAAAGAAGGCTGAAGCACAAGAATCACGGTCACTGGGAGATCCACGGCCGTGGAAACTGCCGGTGATTCCCTCTGCATAGTTGGGACAGTTGTCCCACGATCTTCATAACCGACTCTTGCAAATGGTGAAGGCTATAAGTACTCTTGCAGGCAGATAGGAGAAGGACACACCCACACCTGACCTCACACACATTCTCTCCCATACTCTCTCATTTTTTATTTGGATTGGAGCTACCCTTGGAGGAGAAGAAACACTCTCATTGTGGAGAAGAGGAGAAGAACACACCATTCTTAGAGTTTCATAGTTTTTAGAGTGAATTTTATTGGAAACATTTTCTAGGGTTGTAAGAACGATTCTAACCTTCTTTTGAGGGGTTCTAAGTCTCTCTTTTAACATCTATTCAGCTTATTTTTCTTGTTCTATTTGCTTCATCTCTCTTTTATTTCATCCTCTTGATATGGACTCCATGATTGTATGCTTGATGAATTTGATTGTTGAGATGCATGTTGTTGGCTAAAAAGATGTGATTCTAGGGTAAGGAAATGATGGTTATGACTTTGACTATGATAGAATAGACTTAAACGTACCTTTGGATGATTTGTTTGCTCGAACCTAGCCTCTGTTGTAAATCACGGCCTGTTCTAGTAGGTTCCACGGCCGTAGAAGTGAGGAACTGCCCGTGATTTTGTCTGACTTGCTTGTATTGATAAATCTAAGTGTTGGGTTGTTAGATTTTTGAAATCCTAGTGTTTGTTGAGCTAGATCTATCCTAGGGTGACCTAGTATTAGCAACTAAGTGTGAGAAGAGACCTACCCGGTGATTCTTGCTCTTAGGTACCGAAGATGATAAACTTTAGGTAGTAGTGAGCCTCACAAGCCGCTATTGGACTGAGTGTGCTAGGATTTATGTTTAGGACTTGCCTTCCCGAGACCTACCCGGTAAGGAGAGGTTAGATCCCTAGATAGAAATCCGGTTTGTGTAGAATCCCTAACCTTAGGTTCTTTGAGACTTACCCGGTGATGAGACCTTAGGAACGGACTAGTGGACCATGAAACCTACCGGTGATTGATCCCAATCTAGAAACAGCCACTCCCAACATGCTATAGTTGATCCAAAGAATGACTAGATAGCTTGAGTCCTATGCCATAACCGGAACTTCTAACCCCTAGAATCCGCTTCTCTCTCTTTGATTACCTATCTTGTGTTTGTGTTTGCTCATTTGTGTTATTAGCTTAAGTTGTTTGTTAATCTTGCATGATTTGTGAACCTTGATTGATCACCACAAAACCAAACCCAAAACATTGAGGTTTTCATTCCTTTATTTCTTTCTCTTTTCTTAACCTAGATTCACACTATCCTTAATCACTAATTTATTCAATTTCACCTTAGTCTTTGTGTTCGACCTCGGAATACTATCCTCACTACAAAATGACCCATACACTGTGGGTTCGTTAGGAGTTAAAAAAATATATCGAGTTATAAATTTAAGACTTTTGCGTGTCACATTTCTAGCGTAACAAGTTTTTGGCGACGTTGCCGGGGACTAGGTCTAGATTGAGTCGTTTTTTGTGATTGTTTATAGTGTAGGTCTTTCTTGTTGCTTTTGATCTCATTTGGTTTGTGTCTTTGCATTTTCAAGACATCTCTTATTCTTTAGGTGTATGCAAAGATCTCGTGGCAAGGATTTAGCTCCATTCGATCCCGAACCGGAGAAAACCCTTAAAGCTAGGTCTAAGAGCATTAGAAAGGGAAAGGAGATGGCCGGAAGAGATCTCCAAGCTGAGTTAGATGAAGGTTTATAGGAAATTAGGCTAAGGGATGAAGCCTTGGAGAATGAGAGGAGACTTGCCAATGAGAGGCAAGAAGCAACTAGGAGGGAGATTGAATAGATTAGGCAAGCTCTTGTGCAAAGAGAGCTTAATCGTCAACAACCTCCACCTCCACCACAACCGCAGCCGGCGGTTAATATTCGGATTATGCCCATTGCTATTGAGGAGCCACAAACGTTAGGGAAACGTATGGATCCGGGTCAAAGAGTGCACCATCCGGGTGTGAACTTAGGAGATCCCGTAACCCATGATTATGAGCTCCGCCCTCAAGTGCTACAAATGATCCGGCACAATCAATTTGGAGGGATGGAAGGAGAGTCCTCTCATCAACATTTGATGAACTACGAGATATTGATGGAGACTCTAAGGCCGCCTAGGTTGGAGAACAACAACCATAAGGTTAGGACTTTTTCCTTCTCACTGAAGGACAAAGCCTTGGCTTGGTACCAATCGATTCCACTAGGGCGTGTGAGTACTTGGGAGGAAATAACAACCGAGTTCTTGAATAAATTCTTCCCACCTTCCAAGACAACCGAGCTAAGAGGGAAGATCAATGTCTTCGTGATGAAGGATAGAGAAAGCCTATTCAAGTCTAGGGAGAGGTTCAAAGACCTTCTCCTAGATTGTCCACACCATGGTATACCGAAAATAGAGCTTTTGGAGATCTACTTCAAGGGACTTGATGAAGATAGCCAATTCAAGCTTCAATCTCTTTCCGGTTGGACTTTTATGGAAAAGAATGTGGATGAAGCTTGGGAGTTTGTAGAGAAACAAGCTTTGGTGATTGAGAAGTACTCCCATAGGAAGAGTGATGGGAGGAAAGCGGGAGCATATGAGGTGAGTGAAGTCACCATGAGTAATTTCAAGCTGATGCAATTAACAATGAGCTTAAGTATTTGAGGGAGTTGTGTGCTACAACTTTGAAGAGTCAAGCAAGCCCTCAAGTGCAAGTGCAAGCAAACTTGTCTTCCAAGGAGAAAGATGTGAACTATATGAGAAGGGGAAAGTACAACAACTATCAAGGCCCAAGGAACTTCAACAACAACCGGCAATTCAACAATTACCGGCCTAACCACAACCATCCCGGGTTTTCCTATTCTAACCTGGATGGAGCCTTGAACCCTCCCGTTTCCACAAGTGCGGCTCCACCACCTAAAGCTTCACAAGAGCCTCCACCCGGATTTACTCAACCTCCAAAGGATAAAACTGAGATGATGTTTGAGTAATTGCTTGGGAGGTTGAGTGGTCTTGAGAGAACGATGACTTCCATTTCCAAAGCTCAAAAGGTGTTGGAAGCACAAGTGTTCCAAAAGGTGGGTGAAGCTCATAGAGATCCGGGAAAACTTCCCGGAAGAACCGAAGATAACCCAAGAGGCCAAGTGTTGGCCATCACAACAAGGAGTGGGCTGAGCATGAAGGATCCCTTACCCAAGGAGAATGCTAAGGGAAAGCAAGTAGTGGTAGAGGAAGAGCCATTGCAAGAAGATGGAGGAAAAAGCAAGGATGATGTGCCAACATATGTGGCACCACCTCCATATAAGCCACCACTACCATTCCCACAATCACGAGCAAGAGCTCGTTTGGACAAACACTTAGGTAAATTCCTTGAACTTATGTCTAAATTACATATTAACATTCCGTTCATGGATGCTATTCTAGGTATGCCGGCATATGACAAGTTTTTGAAGGAAATACTCTCCAACAAGAGGAAGTTGGAGGAGTATGGAGAAGTGAGGATGACAAAGAGGTCCTCAGAATTGCTCCAAACTATGAAGGAGGAGATGCCTCCTAAGCTAAGAGATCCGGGATCTTTTGTGATCTTGGAGCGAGTGTAAGCATCATACCGCTTGCACTTTACAACAAGGTTGGGTTAGGAGAGCCGAAGCCGGTCAAGATGACCCTTTATATGACGGACTGTTCAATTACTCACCCGGTTGGAATCTTGGAGGACATACCGGTGCAACTCGGGAAGTTCTATGTGCCAATAGACTTCATTGTTTTGGACATCCCGGCGGACTGTCCAGTTCATATCATTTTAGGGAGGCATTTCTTAGCCACATCCAGATGTTTGATGGATTGCAAAAATGAAATTCTCTCTTTCAACATTGGAGAAGAGAATATCAAGTTCAAACTATCCACAATTATGAAGGTCCAGCCCTTGGTCAAGATGTGTTCAACATTGTCGAGCAAGAGGAGTGTAGAGAAGTTGTGAGCTCGATCTTGATCAAGGACCCCTTGGAGAAGGTTCTTAGCTTAAGGTTGATGGAGGAAGGAGTTGAAGATGATTATAATGAAGAAATCAAGGCCTTAGATGCATTGGAAGAGGAGGCAAGAGCCGAATTTGAAGTACATGAAAGTGTGCTGAAGAGCTGTAGGAATCACGGTTTAGCACAGAGGACCACATCCGTGGTTTGTCCCGTGGAACTCTCAGGAGTGCTCCACGATGCTAGCTTCTCATATTCCACGCCTGGGGTTTTGCAAGAGGCCGTGATTCAGACCGTGATTTTGCCAGAAAGTGCCTTAATGGTTGATCAAGCTTCAAGGAGCCTTGAGGAGTCTTCCATGGCTTTGGGATCATCTCAACCTACATTATATGGAGCGTCTCCAATCGATAAAGGTCCTCCTAAACCTGAACTCAAACCCCTCCCCTCTCATATTAAGTATGCTTTTCTTGGTGAAGATTCTACTTATCCGGTGATTGTTAATGCGTGCTTGAATGATGATGAGTTGAATAGATTATTGCATGAGTTGAGATTGCATAGGAAGGCTATTGGCTATACCACTGATGATTTAGTTGGCATTAAACCTTCTTTGTGCATGCATAAGATCTTAATGGAAGATAATCATAAACCTTCAATTGAACCTCAAAGAAGACTAAACCCCATCATGAAAGAAGTAGTAAAGAAAGAGATCCTTAAATTGCTAGATGCGGAAATCATTTTCCCGATTTTGGATAGTAAATGTGTTAGTCCCGTTCATGTGGTTCCTAAGAAGGGTGGGATGACCGTAGTGACTAATGAGAATAATGAATTAATCCCAACTAGAATGGTTACGGGATGGAGGATGTGTATAGACTATAGGAAACTAAATGTGGCCTCTAGGAAAGATCACTTCCCTCTTCCTTTCATCGACCAAATGCTAGAGAGATTAGCTCAACATTCTCACTTTTGCTATTTAGATGGTTATTGTGGATTCTTCCAAATCCCTATCCACCCCGATGACCAAGAGAAAACTACATTCACATGTCCTTGGGGTACATTTGCATATAGGAGAATGCCATTTTGGTTGTGTAATGCACCCGCCACCTTTCAAAGGTGTATGATGGCTATCTTTTCTGAGTATATTGAAAATATCATGGAAGTGTTTATGGATGATTTCTTTGTTTATGGATCTTCATTTGATGATTGTTTAGCTAACTTGTCTACGGTGCTTAAGAGATGTGAGGAGACTAATCTAGTCTTGAATTGGGAGAAATGCCACTTCATGGTAAGTGAAGGCATTGTGTTGGGACACTTGGTGTCCAACCGTGGCATTGAGGTTGATAGGGCTAAGATAGAGACGATAGAGAAGTTGCCACCACCTACCTCGGTGAAGGGGGTAAGGAGTTTCTTAGGGCATGCCGGTTTTTACCGGAGATTCATTAAAGATTTCTCTAAAATTTCTAAGCCTCTTACTAACCTACTAATGAAAGATGTTGAGTTTGTTTTCTCCAAGGATTGCCTTGAGGCTTTTTGTAGGTTGAAGAATGCTTTGATCTCCGCACCTATCATGCAACCACCGGATTGGAGTCTACCGTTTAAGATCATGTGCGACGCAAGTGATGTAGCCGTTGGGGCTGTTTTGGGACAAACGAAAGATGGGCTTACACATGCCATCTATTATGCTAGCAAAACGCTAGATGATGCCCAACTCAATTATGCTACCACCGAGAAGGAGTTGCTAGCGGTTGTGTATGTATTTCAGAAGTTCCGCTCGTATCTTGTTAAAGCGAAGGTCATTGTGTGTACGGATCATGATGCGATCCGTTATCTCCTTACAAAGAAGGATGCCAAGCCTCGTTTGATTCGGTGGATCCTTCTCCTTCAAGAGTTTAATTTGGAGGTCCGGGATAAGAAAGGGTCCGAAAATTCAGTGGCGGACCACCTTAGTAGACTCCCACCATTGGAGATTGAGAAGGATGACATCCCGATTGATGACTCATTCCGGGATGAGCAATTGCAAATGGTGGAGGAGTGCTTGCTTCAAGTGTCAAGGGGTAATGAGCCATGGTATGCCGACATAGTGAACTATCTCGTTTGTGAGGAGGTGCCACCGGGTTTATCTTATGCCCAAAGGAAAAGGTTCTCAAAGGATGTGAGGCATTACTATTGGAGTGAACCGCTCTTGTTCAAGAGAGGGCCGGATGAAGTCTTTAGGAGATGCATACCGGAGGATGAGGTGGAGAGTGTGATCCGCCATTGTCATTCCTTTCCATGTGGAGGCCATGCTAGCTCACACAAGACATATGCAAAGGTGCTGCAATCCGGGTTTTATTGGCCGAGTTTGTTCAAGGAAGTGCAGAATTTTGTGGTAGCTTGTGATGCTTGTCAAAGGACGGGCAACATCTCAAGGAGGAATGAGATGCCCTTGAACAACATACAAGAAGTGGAGATATTTGATTTGTGGGGTGTGGACTTCAGGGGCCATTCCCCTCTTCTTGTGGCAACCTCTACATCCTATTGGCGGTGGACTATGTTTCGAGATGGGTAGAGGCAATCGCCTCTCCCACAAATGATGCCAAGGTTATGGTGCGGTTCTTCAACCGAGTGATTTTCCCTAGGTTTGGGACACCAAGGGTGATCATAAGTGATGGAGGTAAACACTTCACCAATAGGAACTTCGGGAAACTTTTGGCTAAGTATGGGTTGACTCATAAGGTGGCAACATCTTTCCATCCCCAAACTAGTGGCCAAGTGGAGATCTCGAACCGGGAGATAAAGGGGATACTTGAGAAGACGGTTTCTAGGACAAGAAAGGATTGGGCTATGAAGCTCGATGATGCTTTGTGGGCTTATAGAACCGCTTTCAAGACACCGATTGGCACCACTCCCTACAAGCTAGTTTATGGCAAGTCTTGCCACCTTCCGGTGGAGATGGAGCATAGGGCATAATGGGCCATAAGGTGGCTGAATTTTGAACTCAAGGAAGTCGGTGAGAAGAGGTTGCTAGACATTAATTCTCTTGAGGAGATCCGGTTGGATGCTTATGAAAATGCCCGAATTTACAAAGAAAGGACCAAACGTTGGCATGACAAGCGTCTCATCCCAAAGGAGTTAAGTGAAGGCGACCTTGTCCTTCTCTTCAACTCAAGGCTGCGGCTCTTCCCCGGAAAGCGAAAGTCAAGATGGACGGGTCCTTATGTGGTGAAGAAGATCTTTCCCCATGGAGAGGTTGAGATAGGAGGGGAGCATTGTGGAGATTTTAAGGTGAATGGGCACCGGTTGAAGAAGTATATCCCGGGAGCTCCGGTGGATATGATTGCCCCACTTCACCTTGAGTGAGACGCCCCCGAGTTTGGTCAAGCTAATGACCTTAAAGAAGCGCTTGGTGGGAGGCAACCCATTGGTAGACATCTTTCCCTTTTCGTTTTTCTTTTTGTTTTCATTTTTCTGCTTTGTGTTTTTGTGTGTGTTTAGAGTTTGTGTGCTAGAGTCTAAGTAGCATGGAAGGCTTGCATGGCATGTGGATGATGATGATGAGCCCCTCATCAATAATGGGTGGAGCGGACGCGGAATTTGGACGGCTAGCGGTGCCTAGCGCGGGTCCCGACGCCATAACGAACACCTTGAGCTCTCTACCATCATTGATGGGATCATCTGCCATCAATCCACTTGAGTGAACCCAAATACCGAAGCAAACCATTTTTACATTGTGAGGACCCTCTTTCACTCTTCTTTACTTCATTTACACATTGGGGACAATGTGTTTCTAAGTATGGGATGGGGTTTTCATGATCACTTGCATGATTAGCATCTAGGATAGCTTCTTTTAGTCACATGTTTCATTTTGTCTTGCATCGTACACATATATTTCGAAAATCCAAATAAATCAGAAAATTTAAAATTTTTTTAGTGCTTCTAAGCTTGGGTATGATCCTTATGATGAAATTGTCTTGTGAATTGGCTATGGATGGCCTTATGTGTTGAATTGATGTATGCATATGTGGACTTGAAGTACTTATCTTGAATCCCATGTGTGAATTGTGATCATGAATGTTTGCCTTGATCGGATTGAGGATTGATGGTCGAAATTACATGCTAGTTCTTGAACATCATTTAGGAGTGATTAAGGCAATTCATCTTTCTCTACTTCTCATCTTGATCATGTTGTTTGAACACCTCAATATATAAAAATTTGACCTCTTTTGACCCATCCGAGAATAGGAGCATGATAGTGTGTTGATGTGTGTGAAAAGCAAGTGTGGGGTGAAGTTGTTGATAAAAGAATGTGGTGAATGAAGTGCTGAATTTGTTGTGAAAAGTGTAGAAAAAAATATAGGTTTGGGGACTTTGGTTTTGATGACGAGTAACTCGCCACCATTCACATAATCGGGTGTTTGTTCCTTGCCAAAGTCGGATAAACCGAATGTCCTAACGAGCCTTGGTATGTGTGCCCGGTGTGAAGCACCTCGAAAAATAAAAAAAGCCCGAGGCTCGCTAATCACCAAGGTTTCGGCTTTTGTACACCAATGCCATTGTCTCAAAAATAAGTGAAAGAAAAAGAAAGTGAAAAAGAAAAGAAAACATAGAAAAGATGGAGAAAATATACACTTGTGGTAGAATTGATCAAAAATGAAATTGTGGAGTTAGTTCCTTTCCCGGATTAGCATCACATAACCTAAAAATTTCCACCTAATCACAACATTTCTTAGCCTCTTCTTTCTTAAGTCCTTGTGACCTATTTACATGTGTGTAAGACTTAGTGATCTAGATTGGATATGCTCATGATCATCTTGACTTCTTCATTGTTACCTTTCATGCATGCTTTCTAGTTAAGTATAATTGTCTTTCCATGCCTCAATTTATTTGATGCATGATTGCTTGTCCGTTTGCCATAAAACATGACTATGAAGGTGATCCAATATTAGAAGCACGATTCCAAAAAGATTTTGTTGTTTTTCTGCATGTATAAATCATGTCATCTCTTAGTCTATAGTTGGGACTTGCTCGGGGACGAGCAAACCATAAGTATGGGGTATTTTGATAACACGATTTATGACGTTACTCTAGGCATCCATTTAGACAGTTTTTCCCGCTATTCATGCGTAATTTAGCATTAGTTCGTGATGTTCACATTCAATACATGTATATTTGTCGAGATAGACGTCTACACGGACCTTTGCATGTTTTGTAGGTATTTTGGGAGCTTGCGGAGCCTAATCAATACATCCAAGGATCGTTCCTCGTGATGACACATATCCGAGCTCATTGGGAAGCAAGTTAGGAGCAAAGGAGAACATATAGGACCATGTTGGTGGATGCCTTGCATCAAATCATGGATCAACGATCAAAAGAAGGCTGAAGCACAAGAATCACGGTCACTGGGAGATCCACGGCCGTGGAAACTGCCGGTGATTCCTTCTACATAGTTGGGTCAGTTGTCCCACGATCTCCATAACCGACTCTTGCAAATGGTGAAGGCTATAAGTACTCTTGCAGGCTGATAGGAGAAGGACACACCCACACCTGACCTCACACACATTCTCTCCCATACTCTCTCATTTTTTATCTGGATTGCAGCTACCCTTGGAGGAGAAGAAACACTCTCATTGTGGAGAAGAGGAGAAGAACACACCATTCTTAGAGTTTCATAGTTTTTAGAGTGAAGTTTATTGGAAACATTTTATAGGGTTGTAAGAACGATTGTATGCTTGATGGGTTGCAAGTCTCTCTTTTAACATCTATTCAGCTTGTTTTTCTTGTTCTATTTGCTTCATCTCTCTTTTATTTCATCCTCTTGATATGGACTCCATGATTGTATGCTTGATGATTTTGATTGTTGAGATGCATGTTGTTGGCTAAATAGATGTGATTTTAGGGTAAGGAAATGATGGTTATGGCTTGGACTATGATACAATAGACTTAAACGTACCTTTGGATGATTTGTTTGCTCGAACCTAGCCTCTGTTGTAAATCACGGCTTGTTTTAGTAGGTTCCACGGCCATGGAAGTGAGGAACTGCCCGTGATTTTGTCTGACTTGCTTGTATTGATAAATCTAACTGTTAGGTTGTTAGATTGTTGGAATCCTAGTGTTTGTTGAGCTAGATCTATCCTAGGGTAACCTAGTGTTAGCAACTAAGTGTGAGAAGAGACCTACCCGGTGATTCTTGCTCTTAGGTACCGAAGATGATAAACTCTAGGTAGTAGTGAGCCTCACAAGCCGCTATTGGACTGAGTGTGCTAGGATTTATGTTTAGGACTTGCCTTCCCGAGACCTACCCGGTAAGGAGAAGTTAGATCCCTAGATAGAAATCCGGTTTGTGTAGAATTCCTAACCTTAGGTTCTTTGAGACTTACCCGGTGATGAGACCTTAGCAACGGACTAGTGGACCATGATACCTACCGGTGATTGATCCCAATCTAGAAACACCCACTCCCAACATGCTATAGTTGATCCAAAGAATGACTAGATAGCTTGAGTCCTATGCCATAACCGGAACTTCTAACCCCTAGAATCCGCTTCTCTCTCTTTGATTACCTATCTTGTGTTTGTGTTTGCTCATTTGTGTTATTAGCTTAAGTTGTTTTTTAATCTTGCATGATTTGTGATCCTTGATTGATCACCACAAAACCAAACCAAAAACATTGAGGTTTTCATTTCTTTATATCTTTCTCTTTTCTTAACCTAGATTCACACTATCCTTAATCACTAATTGATTCAATTTCACCTTAGTCTTTGTGTTCGACCTCGGAATACTATCCTCACTACAAAACGACCCATACACTATGGGCTCGTTAGGAGTTAGGAAAAATATATCGAGTTATAAATTTAAGACTTTTAGCTGTCACGTTTCTAGCGTAACAGCAAGCCTAGGATGTGACTTACCCCGTGATTCCTTTGCTTGTTTACCTATGATGATGAGTGTTAGGTAACAAAGGTTTATCATTTCTTAGGGTTTCAGTGTGCCTTCATCTTACCTTTGAAAGTTAACCTGAGACTTACCCGGTGATGGTTAGTTATGTACCTTAGGTGAGTGTGTTGGTTTGAGTACTCGTACCATTCCTTAGTTCCTTAACACTTACTCGGTCAGAGGAGCTTTGGTTTGGGAAAGTGGATGGTGAGACTTACCCGGATATCTATCCCATCGTAGAAATACCTTCCCTTTGCAAACCTCAACTTTGTCCACGTTTATCCTTGAGAAGTCTTGAGTCAAAAACCACAACTGGAAACTTGATCTCTAGAATATGCGTTCCCCAATCATATTACATAATCTTGTCTTTGCTTTTGATCATTGCATTTGCATGATTCTAAAGTTAGATTGATTTGCTGAATTTATTCTCACCAAATCCCTGAGATAGACTCCGGAATATAAGCCCTTACTACGATAGATCCGTACATTACGGGTTCACTTATCGTTAGTTATATAATCAGGATATAAATTTAAGAATTCTTTGCACACACACCTTTTGGAGCGAACAAGTTTTTGGCGCCGTTGTAAGGATGATGAGGGAGGAGCTTCTATGGATACCGGGACGGACACTGCTGGTCCGAGTGCTCCAGTGATTGAGCTCATGGATGATGAGGCGACTGATGATGATCAGTTGTGATATATGCCACCACAATAGGAGTTCCCGCAACAGCAGGCATGTCATCACCGCCGCCACCGCGACCCCGAGGCCCACCGGCGGATTGATGACCTTACTCGTCAAATGGAGGAGTCCTTCAGCGATCTTCGCACTGATTTAAATGGACACCTTATGTTCGCTCTATAAGGTGTGTTGATGTGATCCGGGAAACCAATGCAAACGGCTTCACTTTAATTCGACCCTTCAGTATTTTGGTCATAACGAATGCTAAGTTTATCCAATGAAGGTCCGTAAATACTTGTTGGAAAGCTGATTTCAAGAGCTAAAATATTGATGCAGACTTTAAGAGAAGATTCGTCCAAGAGATGGGTCTTAATTTCAGTTCTTCAACAGCCGGATTTATGGTCAAAATGTGAAGAGTCCAAAACCAATGCCTCATTATGTGGATCTTTAAGGCCTATATTTTTATTATGACTTTTGGCCTTGTTTTTGATCTTTCATCTAGCCTTATTTTCCCTATTTAAAGGCTTGATTGATTCGTAGAAAAAATAAGTGAGAGTTGATAATATTTGGAAAACAATTTGGTTACTTGGTTTTTGGTGAGATGTCGAAACCTCCTCCTTGGTGAGATGCCGGGTGGGTTGCCTTTGTGAGATGCGAGGGCGAAGGCATTAGTTCTCATAGGTGAGAGGCTTGTGAGAGTTGATGCGAGTATTGTAGAGTGGATGGTGAGATGCTTGAAGCTCTAGCAATACGTATCTTGTACTTTATTTTCAATTATCACAAATCCAAAACACATGTGTATGTTTTCTTTACTTTTTCGTTTGTCTTGCATCGTTGGATCCTTTGGCTGGGGCGTATCATGTGTGCAAGCTTTAATATTTATAACCCAAGAAGTATGCTTGAACAATATGCGAACCCGCAGTGTACGGATCAATTGTAATAAAAGCAAATATTCCAGGGGTCGTTCACAGGGACTATGGAGAAACAAAGTACGGTAATCAGGTTGTCAATTAACTACTAACAGCAAATTAAAACAATCAAAGATGATATAAAAGTCAATTAAAAGAGAATGCGGATTCTAGAGATTAAAACATCCAGTTGTGGTTCCGACTCAAGTTCTCAAAAGATAATGTGGACAAAGCTGAGGTTTGCAAAGGGAAGGTGTTTCTAAGGTGGGAATAGATCACCGGGTAAGTCTCACTACTCACTATCCCAAACCAAAGATCCTTTTACCGAGTAAGTCTCAAGGTAGTAAGGAAAGGAACTATAATCTCAAACAAACACACCACCCAGGGGAATAGAATCAACCTTTACCGGGTAAGTTTTAATCTAACTCTCAAAGATGGGATGAAGGCACACTCAAACCCCAAAAAAGGATAAACCTTTATTACCTACACTCACGATCTTGGGTATACAAGCAAAGGAATCACCGGGTAAGTCTCATCCTAGGCTTGCGTTGAATCAGGAAAGGTATAACAAGGACAGGATTTGGCAAACAGAAACTCTTAACTCAGATAAGGTTCAGGAAAGGATCGCCTTGCTTCAGTTTATGTAACATCTCGGTCGAGATGTTCCACAACTGACTGTGGGGTTCTACGGTTAAGGTAAATGCTCGAGCTTTCTGGGTCCTGCTGGAATTAAGATCATTCTATCATCGTCTTTCCCACAACTTTCAGTTAATCACCCTAGAATCGCATAAAGAACTTAGCCAACAATCATCATGATAACAATAATTAAATTTATAAGAAAGAAATCAATATTCAAACAAGAAAACCTTAACACAAAGGTCTCAATAACTCAATGAATCAAACAAACAACAATCAGCGTTCCTCAATCACAATCAGAAAAGACAACAAAACCAAACCAATCTAAAGTCTTACAAACTTCCTTCAAAGCCAACTTCAACTTGATTCCTTCCTTCCTTGAACTTCAACCTTCAAACTCTTCAAAAAATCCTCCAGAAAATCTTTGATCCGAAGATGGCTGAATTGTAGAAAATTCAACCCTTTATATAGGAGAATTATCTTCCAAAGATAATTTCCTAGAAAATATATCCGTATCTTCCAAAATTTATCAGCCAATAATATTATCTTCCTTCCAGAAATCCAACCAAAAATATGTGATATTCACTTTCCAAAAATAGAAGATCTCAGCCGAAAATAAAGATCTCATGTCCTGTCATCAATTCGCCTTGGTCCAGACGCTCCTCAAGATCACCTTGGTCGAGGTGGTACTGTAGCTGACCGAGGTGAATCTCAGCTGAAAGTGTAACTCTCTAATCTTGTCCAAAATCAATCTTCTAAATCATTTCCATACTTCCCGAGATCTTCTCATAACTCCTCAATGCTCTAGAATGTAGCTCAAATGACTCCTTAGCTTCCTTAGCTCCATTTCGGTCCAAAACGTGCCATTTTCCCTACAATTACAACGAAACTAGGTGTAGACCTCGATTCCTGCAAAGGTAGAAAAAACAACAATATAATCAAAGAATATACATTCATACATGCATATTTATGAAGATAAAACGTCTAAACCAATCCCAAAATATAGACTATAATACATGCCATCAAAATACCCCATACTTGTCCCTTGCTTGTCCCCAAGCAAGTTCTAAATCTTAGATACAAGATAGAATGGATTATAAGTCAGAAAGGTCAATGAAAAACATTTCAAAACCTTTTGTGGTCTGCTCCACTCATAGATCACCTTAAGAGAATGCTTCATGGCAAATAAAATCAAGACATGATCAAAATATTTTATGGATATAAGAAAGTTGTTCATCTTTGCATAAAATCATAGAATGCATAATAAACCCTATTTATCAAAATCAGTCATGTATAATCCAGTTTAAACCATCAAGTCAATCAACAAGCGTGAGGTCTCAAGGGCTTCCAAAAGAGGTCAAGAAACATGTCAGGGTGGGATGTATATAGGGTAATGTGGTGCTAGAATCCAGGAATAGGATCTTACTTCACTTTCTTTGAATCACAAAATCTTCCACCAATAAGCTTTGTTTATTTTTACTTTAGTTTTTGGGATGCATGGACAGAGGTGGACAATAATCGAAGCCTAGGAGATCAACAATCATCAATTTCTTGAGATGCCTCAAACCTTTGATACATACCATGACCCGTAAGGAATATCGCTCAATCTTACTTTGGCAAGACACAAACACCCGACTATGTGAATGGTGCCGAGTTACTCATCATCATGATTGACTTCCCCAAACCTAATTTTTTTTCTTTCTAACACTTTCAGCCGACAACTCAACTTCACTGCACTTGCTTTTCATCACTTGCTTCCAAATTTCCGGATAGGTAAAGGGAGGCAAATATGTATATGAGGGGCTAAAGCATGGTCAAGAAGAAGAAGAGAAGAGAATGAATTGCCTTAATCATCCTAAGAAGAATGTGAGAGAACTCATAATGTGGTGTCAATCTTCAAATCCAACATAATTTTGATAAAAACAAAGTATTAAACATGCTAAAACTTCAAACAAAGCATTTTGCAACTTAAACATATCATAAAACCTTTTGAGCATATAAAGATTTCAAAACCAATTTGCTAACAAAATCATCATTGAGGTCATATCCAGAGAAGAAGCACAAAACGTTTTGAAAACTTTCAGTTAAAGCCATCTCGGTCGAGGTGTTCTAGCGTCATCCGAGGTGTTCATCCTCGATCGGCCATGAATGTCTTGGTCGAGGTCATAAAATTTTTTTTTCAAACCAGTTTTCGACGTTTTTCTCAAACAAAAACCTGTATGTATGCATGTAATGACAGATAAACACATAGAGCCAAGTAAAGCAGAATAAGATCATAATATCCGGGAGTCATACAAACCATACACACATAAGTCAAGTAAGATACATCCAAATACCCCATACTTGGGACAGATTGTTCCAATGGGTCAAATAGAAGTCTAAGGAAATAAAGTACTCACCGGACCTAGCTGAACTACATGATAAATAAAAGAAATCCATGAATACCTCCATGACCTCCTCAATGTACTAAAAAAAGATAGTCATCATACAACGCTGAAAGGTAGCAGGTGCGTTACACAATCCGAATGGCATCCTCCGATAAGCAAATGTCCCCCATGGACAAGTGCAAGTGGTATTTTCTTGATCATCCGGATGGATAGGAATCTGAAAGAAGCGACTATAACTATCTAAATAGCAAAAATGGGAGTGTTGAGCTAACCGTTCGAGCATTTGATCAATGAACGGAAGCGGGAAATGGTCCTTCCGAGTGGTCACGTTCAACTTCATATAATCAATGAACACTCTCCAGCCCGTAACGGTCCTAGTTGGAATCAACTCGTTGTTCTTATTTTTCACAACGGTCATCCCTCCTTTCTTCGGAACTACATGCACCGGGCTCACCCACTTGTTATCCGATATGGGAAATATGATACCTACATTCAATAACTTAAGGATTTCATTCTTCAAAACCTCTTTCATGATTGGATTTAACCGTCTTTGAGGTTCCCGTGAAGTCTTATGATCGTCTTCCATTAGTATCTTATGCATGCAAAAAGAAGGCTTAATACCAACAAGAACATCAATAGTATAAACCAAAGCCTTTCAATGTTTCCTCAGAACATGCATCAGTTTAGATAATTCAGTTTCAGAAACGGAAGCACTAACGATAACGGGATAAGTAGAATCCGGACCAAGGAAAGCATACTTCAAGTGATTCGGAAGCGGTTTAAGCTCTACGATTGGAGGTGCTTTCTGAGGTGGATCTGTGCCTTCTCCTTCTAGTGAAATGGACTTAGATCGAAGAACTGGACTTTCAGAAGTCTCAGTTGACATCATCTCGCTTACTATCTCGTTCGTTGTCCGAGGTGAGTGACCGAAATGTTCTTCAGATAAGAACACCTCGCTTGGTCCAGGAAGTGCCTCGGTCGAGGTACTGGAACTGGGACCGAAACCTAATGTGCTTTTATTCCCCTGAATCAACCTATCAAATCCAGCTCCTGGATCAGCTTCTAATGCCTTTAAGCTCCATATATCTGCATCACAAGAGACATCTATACCTTCCTCCATTAAACTAAAACTAAGAACTCTTTCAAGAGGATCGTTAATAAGGATAGAGCTCACCAATTCTCTTGATTCTTATTCATCATAGATGTTGAAGATGTCATCCTCCAACGGCTCTCCCTTCATTTCAGCACGCAATGCAAACTCCACATGATCGCCACCAATGTTGAATTTTAACTTGGCGTTCTTACAATCCACGTTGCAACCCAAAGTTGCTAGAAAAGGTCTCTCGAGAATGATAGGAATGGGATAATCTGCAGGAATGTCAAGTATAACAAAGTCTATTGGTATGTAGAAATTACCTAACTTGATGGGAACGTCCTCTAAAATACCGACGGGATGGGTAATGGAGCGATCCGCCATGTATAGCGTCATTTTCACCAGCTTGGGCTCTCCAAGTCTGAATTTCTCACAAAGATCCAGCGGAATGATGCTCACACTGGCTCCTAGATCACATAATGCATCATACGTTACATCCCCAACTTGAACGGGAATGCAAAATGATCGGTGTCCCTCAATTTAGGTGGCATCTTCTTCTTCATGATTTGAATGAGCTCCGAAGACTTAGATGTCATCCTTACTTTACCAAAATCTTCCAGCTTCCTCTTCCTTGATAGGATCTCTTTCAGAAACTTCTCATGGGCGGGCATCCAAAAATGCTTGTCTAGATGTGCCCTCGCCCTTGACTGAGGGAATGGAAGTGGTGGTTTATAAGCAGGATGTGGAACATAGACTTCAGATTTATTTTTCACTTTTTGGGGCTCCATCTCGGTTGGGACCTCGATCGAAGTGTTCATTTGGTTGTGGCTCGACCGAGGTATTGGATCTACAGTCTTCAATCCACTTTGTGTTGTAATTGTCATGATCTGTCCTTTAGGGTTGCTCTCTGTCCTTGCTGGGAGCTTCTCTGGATCTCTTGGCGCTTCATTCGCCTTGTTGAAGAATTGTTGCTCTAAGGCTTTTTGTGCCTTCGAAAATGAATTCATCGATGTCTCCATAGCGTTGAGCTTGATTAATATTACCTCCAGCACAACATCTTTCTTTGGTGGCTGGGACGAACTTGATGCAAGCTCCTGGCTTCTTAATGGAGTAGAAGAAGAAGAGGGGGTGTTAAGAGCATTATTAACATGAGAGTAAGGGTTACCGGAATTTTTTTTATTAGATCTCCAATTGTTGTTGTTGGAGATTCTGTTATTGTTGTTGTAATTGTTGTTCTACGGCCCTTGATAGTTGTTCCTTCCTTGGTAGCCATCATCTTGCTCCATCTTCATTTGAGCTACTAAAAGCTCCTTCAATGCTTTTACTTCATTGCTAAGCGAGGTGAGTTGAGCTCCATTTGATGATGTGTCTTGGAAGCTAACTCTCCTTGCTCCATCTTAAGTTCTATGATGGGAGTACTTCTCCATGTGTAAAGCTTGCTTTTCAATGAAATCCCAAGCTTCATCTATTTGCATATCCATGAAGGTTCCGGTGGAAAATAATTGGAGCTTGAATTGAGTATCTCCATCCAAACCCTTGAAGTAAATCTCCAACAACTCGATCTTTGGAATCCCATGATGTGGGCAATCAAACAAAAGATCCTTGAATCTCTCTCATGACTTGGACAAAATATCTCTGTCCTTCATAATAAAAACATTGATCTTTCCCCTCAATTTAGCGGTTTTAGAAGGGGGAAAGAACTTAGTAAGAAACTCCGTTGTCATCTATTCCCAATTGTTGATTTTTCCAGCCAGAAGAGCTTGATACCAAGCAAGCGCCTTGTCTTTCAAAGAGAAATAGAAAAGCCTCAACTTGTAGTTGTTGTTTTCCACTCTTGAAGGTCTCAAGGTCTCCATCAGAATCTCATAGTTTTGCAAATGTTGTTGTGGACACTCTCTCCAAACCTCCAAATTGACATTGTTGGATCATGGTTAGAACTTGAGGTCTAACTTCATAATCATGCTCACCTAGATCACCTAGGTTGACTCCTAGATGCCTGACTTGTTGATTAGGGTCCATCCTTTGTCCTAGGGTTCGTGGAACTCTAGCAAAAAGAACATCTCGGACTGTCATCCGAGGTGGTGGGTGTATCTCGGCCGGGGCAACTAGGACTGGGTCTTACCTCGGTCGAGGATCTGGAATCGGTCGAGGGAGAAATTGGGCCCTTAGAGCGGCCATATCTGCTTCAATTCCTTTTGTTCTTGCGCGAGTCTCGTCTCTACTCACTATCCCAAACCAAAGATCCTTTTACCACGTAAGTCTCAATGTACTAAGGAAAGGAACTATAATCTCAAACCAACACACCACCCAAGGGAATATAATCAACTATTACCGGGTAAGTCTCAGGCTAACTCTCAAAGGTGGGATGAAGGCACACTAAACCCCAATAAAGGATAAACCTTTATTACCTACACTCATGATATTGGGTATACAAACAAAGGAATCACCGGGTAAGTCTCATCCTAGGCTTGCGTTGAACCTGGAAACGTATAACAAGGATAGGATTTTGCAAACAGAAACTCTTAACTCATATAAGGTTCAGGAAAGGCTCGCCTCGCTTCAGTTTATGTACCATCTCGGTCGAGATGTTCCACAGCTGACCGTGGGGGTTCTATGGTTAAGGTAACGGCTCGAGCTTTCAGGGTCCTGCTGGGATTAAGATCATTCTATCATCGTATTTCCCACAACTTTCAGTCATTCACCCTAGAATCGCATAAAGAACTTAGTCAACAATCATCATGATAACAATAATCAAATTTATAAGAAAGAAATCAATATTCAAACAAGAAAACCTTAACACAAAGGTCTCAATAACTCAATGAATCGAACAAATAACAATCAGCGTTCCTCAATCACAATCAGAGAAGACAACAAAACAAAACCAATCTAAGAAAGTCTTACAAACTTCCTTCAAAGCCAACTTCAACTTGATTCCTTCCTTCCTTGAACTTCAACCTTCAAACTTCCTTCAAACTCTTTAGAAAGTCCTCCAGAAAATCCTTGATCCGAAGATGGCTGAATTATAGAAAATCCAACTCTTTATATAGAATAATTATCTTCTAAAGATAAAATATCTTAAAAAGATAATTTCCTAAAAAATATATCCATATCTTCCAAAATATATCAGCAAATAATATTATCTTCCTTCCAGAAATCCAACCAAAAATATGTGATATTCACTTTCCAAAAATAGAAGATCTCAGCCGAAAATAAAGATCTCATGTCCCGTCATCAGTTCGCATCGGTCCAGACGCTCCTCAAGATCACCTCGGTCGAGGTGGTATTGTAGCTGACCGAGGTAAATCTCAACTGAAAGTGTAACTCTCTAATCTGGTCCAAAATCAATCTTCTAAATCATTTTCATGCTTCCTGAGATCTTCTCATAGCTCCTCAATGCTCCAGAATGTAGCTCTAATGACTCCATAGATTTCTTAGCTCCATTTCGTTCCAAAACGTGCCATTTTCCCTACAATTACAACGAAACTAGGTGTAGACCTCGATTCCCTCAAAGGTAGACAAAACAACAATATAATCAAATAATATACATCCATAGATGCATATTTATGAAGATAAAACGTCTAAACCAATCCCAAAATATAGACTATAATACATGCTATCACCTTGATGCTCAGAGTAAAGAGATTGGCGCTTTGAGGCGCGACATGGAGTAGAGCCACCACTGTCATCGTCAGATGATGGAGCTGCAGTTCCAACATCTGATCGGCCACCCCTTCGACCCCTACTTGTACCCATTCCATCCTCCTCCTCCTCGAGATGCATGATGATTCCACGGAGCTAGTGTTGTTCTTATTTTTCTCTTCTTATTTTGCGGTTCTGCATTAGACATTGTAAGTACTTTTCTCTAGACTTCTTTTACCCATCGGGACGATGTGTCTTAAGTATGGGGTGCTTTGTGATACTTGGGTCTGTAATAACCGACTTATGCGCTTATGACTATTTCTATTGCTTTCATTATGTGCTTTGAGGTTATATTGTACATTACATGCATTGCATCGAGATTTTTGATTGAAAAAACATGCAAAACTGGTTTGAAAATTTTTTTGTCTCGACCGAAATGCTTATGGCCAAACGAGATGACCACAACAAGAGCTTATCTCGGTCTAGTACCTCGTTTGTCGGTATACATCTCGACCGAGATGGGTTTCGAAAACTTGAAATTTCATAAAATGTTGTGCTTACACACTAGAAGTGATCCCAGTGATGATGTTTGTTTGCTGATTAATTTTATGATCTTTATGTGTTTGAAACAATTTATGATATATTTAAGGTTTGAATGTTTTATTTGAAATTTGAGCATGCTTAGTGAGTTGTTTTATCCAAATCATGTTGAATTTGAAGGTTGAAACTTTGTTATAAGTTCTTTCACATTCTTATTGGAATGATTAAGGCAATTCGTACTCTTTCTTCCTCTTCTCGATCATTTTTTAGCCCCTCATTGATATATTTTAGCCTTCCTTTACCTATCCGGGCAGTTGGAAGCAAGAAGGTGATAAAGCAAGTGAAAGTTGATGTTGAAAAGTGAAGAAGTGTTAGAAAACAATAGGTTGGGGACGTTTTCCATGAGGGTGAGTAACTCGGCACCATTCACATAGCCGGGTGTTTGTGTCTTAAAAAAGTCCGATTGATTGACATTCCTAACAGGTCATGGTATGTTCATCAAGGTTTGAGGCATCTCGAGAAATTGAGATTAGCTGATCTCCAAGGCTTCGATTATTGTCCACCTTTGTCCATGTTCTCCAAAAGTGAAAATTGAAGAAATATGTAGAAAGAAGTAATAAAAGCTTATTGATGGAGTCAAGTTCAAAATTGTGAAGTTCTTATCCTTTTCCCGGAATTAACACCACAATATCCTTTATACATCCTACCCTAACATGTTTCTTCACCTTTCATTCAAAGTCCTTGAGACCTGAGCATATTGTTTGACTTTGTGGTTCAAACTAGATTATTCATAATTGAGTTTGATGAGTATGGTTTGCTACACATTATTAGGTTTCATATGAAGTATGATTAGCTTTCCTTTGTTTATAACTTGTTTTGCTCATATATTGATTCTTACTAGCTATGAAGAATTTCTAAGGGTGATCTATGAGTTAGAGCACACAACCAAAAGTTTTTGAAAATTTTTTCATCGATCTTAACTGATTACAATTCATTTTATCTTGTATCTAAGATTTGAACCTTTCTTGGGGACAAGCAAGAGACAAGTATGGGGTATTTTGATAGCATGAACTATTGTCTATATTTTTTATATGGTTTTGACGTTTTCTCATCATATTTCTGCATAAATGGATGTATATTCTAGATGATTATGCCATTATTGCCGCAGCCAAGGAACGCACTAGCCTAGGAGGTCCAACATGCTGATCACACTCGAATCCAACCAACTACAACAAGCCATAAGGGCTCCTAGGTTCACAATCACTAGATAGGATTCACAACTACCCTAGGTCCACCCTAGGCTTGATACTAACATATAACAACCTTTAAATAAAGGAAGGAACAAAGAGGGAAGGGGGAGAAGAGCCTACTATTGAAGAAACGCAGCCGCGGAAGAAAAATGGCGTGACTGCGGAGAAGCTGTCACCGGCCCTACGGGTCCAAGCGCCGCCCCTGCGGTGGACGGAATCCCTGGCGCCTCCCTTGCAGTGGTTTTGTGCCGCCCCTACGGTGGCCTGGCTCCGCCCCTGTGGCATTGAAGATCCGCCCACGTGGTCGAACAACAAAAGGTTCGTCTTCTTCGATTCTTTAATTGTGCACTTGCTTTAAAGGCTTCCTTCTCTTGCTGGGTCTTCTCCAAACATCATCAACAACATCCAAGCTCATCTCCACGACCTAAACTAGCTAGGGAGACATGCATTCAAAGGAATCAAGATGAAATCTCTTCCGAAGCTTCAACTATGACAATGAAGAAGGAGAGAAGAAGAAGTTATGCAGCAGGGAAGAAGAAGGGAGAGAGTAGAAAAAGCTTACCAAACTAGATCCGAAGCTCCTCCACTAATGGCCACACCGAAGAGATCCCAATAAGAAGATGGCGGCGAAGAGAGCACAACGGAAGGAAGAGGAAACAAACCAACTTGAATGACAAAAGAGTGGAGTGAGAGGGAAAGGAAAAGGTTGCACAAGGTGGGAAGAACCAAGGGTCAGTTGCACCTTGTCACCTTTGTGCTAGAGAACGAGGGGTCCAAAAGGCAAACGTGAGATACCGAAAGGTCGGAACGAGATTATGGAATAAACCCGTCACTCAGCACCTCGTGAATGCGGGAAAACTGAGCCGCGTCTGCGGAAAGATCGATAACTCGCTCACTAACTGGAATAAAAATTCCGGACGTCACAAATTTCTCAAAAGAAATTTCCTTACCATCATAAATCTTGCAAACCAAAAACTTTTCATTCCTAAGAAATCATGAAATCTGCAAGCCAAAGATTTGGAAGTCCTATCATGTGAGGGAGCAGTTGTGTATCTCCAAAATTTGGTGGTCATGATTTTAATTACGAGAAAAAGTAGGATTAATTTGCCTAGGTGAATTATGTATCACATTCTGCATTTCTCTCAATACAAAGTTCATGAGTTGCGTTACCTCGGATTGGTGAGGGACATCTTTAAGGACCTTCAGTTTAATCAACCGAAAGTGGAAACTGAGCTAGGAAAAGATATGTATGAGTACCGCCAAATAGAAATATGGTGAGACTTGGGGAACTGTGAAAGACAAGGCAAGATGTAAAGACTCCCAGAAGGAAGATGAGCAAAGTTGTGGTTATATTCATGTTGTGTTGGCCATCACTATAGTTAGAGGGGATAATTTTCACCAATATGGGTGAGAGTTTGGCCTTATGCCGTCCAAGGATGTTTAAGAAGTACCATAATCGATCTACTCATCCCTTTTTCTTTCCTTTGCCTTATTAATCTTCTTTTGTGAAATTTTATGTTTATTTTGAGTCTAATGTGTAGGGTGTTTGTGAAAGTCCTATGAAGGTTGTTTGGTTGTTTGTTATGTGTATTTGGTTTTTTTGGAAGTCCCTTATCAATAATATTATATGTATTTGCCTTACATTAAATGTGTCTCATTTATATATGTTTACTTGTCCCATTTGTTTCTTTTGATGATGTCGAAAGGAAAAAAGGTAAACTAGACATACTAGCTAAAAAGGAATCATATCCATCTAAAGGTTTGTAAAGCTTAAAGTTGTTTGAATTACCTCTTGATGTAACAAGGAGGGATTCTAGAGAAGGATTCATTTGCTAAAGGTAATATTTTATGAGTTGATCATTAATATTGCCTTGGGTATTTGAGATTATTCTTGTGCTTCATTGATTATATGTAATGATTTTACTCGTGCTTATTTGATAAAGGTCTGTCATCATTAAAAAGGGAAGACGTTATTGGAAGTCGGGGACATCTCAATTCATGGTACCTAAGCACCTTTAGGTTTTGAAAATGATAAACCTTATATGAACTTTCTGAGTGTGTGTTTGAGTTGATATTTAAGGAACATTGAAGTACCCATAATGACTTCTCGCTCATAGAATTTCCATACAAAGAATAAGGAAGGCATCTAGGAAAGGAATATACCGGTTGTCATTGAAGATCTCATATCTTCTTATTATATTCTATTTTGGTATAGTATGTATCTAGAAGATCTTGTTAATGTACTAGTCATGCTTGTAATCGAATCTATTATTCTAACGAATTACAGTTAGAATATTATCTTATCGTAGGCTATATATATACTAAGTGACCACTACGGATTAGGTTAATGCTTCATAATACATCATTTACACACAAATGCAAAGGTGAGATCAAGTTTAAGAGCTCGATGTGTTAAAGAAGGTTGTTCGGAAGAAGACAAAGACTTTATGTGAGTTAGTGTAGAAGGACTTACTGAGATTTTATTGGGTTAGAATATCTAGGTTTGAAGGAACGTAGTTCGAATACTACCGCGTTACAATGATAAGTAATCAATGAACATATTTAAATTCCGACCTATCATAACTACGAAATGAGTGAACTTTGTCTCAAATTATGAGTTGGTAATTTGACGTTTCAAATATACATTTTTTTTTGGTTTAATCATGTTTATACCTTGTGGCAATGTCAATCTATTGGTTGGTTTCCTATTCTTATCTAGAAGTTGATACGATTTTATGTACTTGGAAGTAAACCTCTATTTTAGCCTCAACGATGTGCATGTCCTACGTTCAAACTGCACCAGATATTTATGATTATCTTTACCACCAGAAGTAACAATGGTAAAAATATCCAATGAAAATTAGAAAAGAATGTCTACCTCAAACTTTTCTTTTACGCATTGAGAAGAAGGGTAGGGTATATATATATGAGCTTCACATGCAACGTGAATCTCTTCCTCGCGCATATTGTTTGATTACTTGTCAATTATTTTCTTTGTCCCACGCAATATCCACTCGACTTCAACATCTTTTGAATCTCCTCAAAAGATTTGATTTCGTTTGGTGTTGCTGGCGATATTTAAGGATAACAAAAAAATGAGAATGCTACGGGAGATCCAAGCCAACATTCTCAATGGTGCACAATCATCGACAATAGTTTTATTCGTATCTATCTGTTTGGGTTTCCTCCTCATTGGATTGCTACATAGAAGACTCAAACGGGAGGAGCAGAGGGCGGGGTCATCAAAACAAGAAATAAGCGAAAGGATCAGCAGAAGAGTAAATGCCGAAGACAAGCATTTTGTTGATACAGGATGCCCGAGTCCAACAATTAGTCCAATGAGTATGACTATCGCAGATGCATTGGGCTTCACATGCGATGAATCCCACATCGAGGATGCGACGACATTTCCGAATGGCGTTCTCACACTAGGCGAGGCATTGGGGCCACTCGGGGGAAGTGGGACCAAGAGACGTCGTAGAGTTGGTGGTGGAAAGTGGATGATTTCGGTCATCAAAGCCACGTCTAGGCTATCTCTTTTATCATCATGTCGTAAACCTTCAAGAAAGGGCAAAATTATGAGTGATGGGGTATGCCATGTCTGCCACCAAAGGAATAAGAATGCGGGTTTGGTTCCATGTGGGCATGCCTATTGTAGGGTCTGCTCTAGAGAGATTTGGATCAACACAAGAAGTTGCCCCATCTGCAATGCTCATATCCTCGACGTGCTTGACACTTTCTAACTTTCTATCCCTTTGCCGATGTACAAATTTTGTAACTTTCATAAACAATTTTGCATTTTGAACCAACAAAAAATATTACAAAAACAAAATTAGGAATCGCATTAGAAGTGAGCAGAGGATTGTAGTCAGGATTGTCCGATTTCTTAACAAACCTTCTATAAAATCAAAAAGGACATAAACTCACAATTGGTTGGTTCCAACACAACAAACGAACCTTTTATTCTAACACTACTTGACGGTTACGGGACTTAGGGAAGGAGAGTGTGAGAGAGTGGATTCGAAATATGAGAGATATCTAACCCTAAGGCTTATACATTCTTATATAGGGTCTCAAAGGACGGAGTCTAGGGTTAAAAAACTATATCCTTCCAAAGATAGGATATAAAATATATGATTTTCATTCACTACGTAGTCGAGATGACATAAAGACGGCTTGGAAGGCGACATACATGTTGTGTGACATCTCGTTTGGGCTCGGACCGGGTTGGGATTTATGAAGTCCAACAATAGTGAAGATCTTCGTTCTAGATGGCTTGGGATGCCGTCTCACAAGCCATCTGGGTTACGATGAAGCTTTGACCTTTGGATCTTGTTTCCGGGCTTGATCGGTGGACTTTGTGTTGTAGTTTCTCGGTCATGAATGATCTTTTCTCCGGATATGATTTTAGGGAGGACGTATTTTTGGAACAACTAATGTCATAAATTACTAAAACACCAAAAACCCAAGGTAGATACCAAAATATAAAAAGTGAATGTTTTCTATACAAATAATGATGTATGAGGGATCAATAAGTGTATGAAATGCATAGTTTTAAAAACTATATGGTTTTACATTTAATACTCATCACACCACTTCCCAAACTCTTATATAAGATCAATGGTTGTATATTCAAGTTATCATTTGACATATTTTTCATATCTAAAACTTAGATTTGGCATTTTTAGAGAGGAAATTCAAACTAAATTGGAGCAATTTGGGTGTTCTTGATGCTTCATCTTCAAACCTTCATAACTTTTAATTCATAACTCCAAATTCGTCCATTCTTTTTCCCAAATTTTATATTATTCTCTCTAGTTCCTATCTATGAAAAAAAAATTATTGTTGACCTTGTGTTTGGATTTTTGATGGCCGAGCAGTTTCATACCTAGGTTTGGGGTGAAAATCTCTAAATCATGTTAGATTAACTTTGTTTTAGTGGTGATTTATGATAAGAAGGGAATTTAAACATGATTTGTAGGATATTGGAGTGACAATAATATGGACTAACTGGTCATTCATGTTTGATTAACTTTATTGTTTGTGGTTTACATTTGTTACTCTAGATCTACTTGTCAAAGCATTAAATTTTGTCATAATTGAATGATTAGTTGCTTGATTAATCATCTATATTGAGACTTAAAAGGTGACATGATGACACTCTAGCTCCCGTGAAGTTGAAAATCAACTTCATGGTTGTAACATCCTGAATTCGCGGGACTCGGGGTGTCACATTGGGCTAGGATCTCACAATGGATCTTGAACCTAGCCTGACATCAAGTTCACTGGATCTTACAACAAGGTACAAATAGATTAAAACCAAATACATAAAATTGTATAATATACATCAAAAGGGTTTTACAATATCAAAGCCGAGTACAAAATAACGTTCACAACATCCGGATACAAAAACCCATATCCCACGAGTATCCTAATGTACAGAAGTCCTCGGCTGGTCACCATATCTAGCTCACTCTACAGTCTTCCTAACTTGCAGATCATCTACAACACGGTATACACCGTTAGCTAAAATAATGAATAAGAATGAAGTAATAGCACAAACACATATTCACACATCACACATGCAATGCCACACACACACACATTCATTTATTATCTTCAATTACGTTATTCCATTACTAGTTCAACTTCTTTTGTAACACGAGGAGCCTTCGTCCCTTCCCCCGTTAACACAAGGGTTTTGCATGGGGGTGGTCATCACTCGTCCCCCCTGTGTTACTGGCTTCCGGGCACCTCCTCCTACCCGCAAGCGGCGGCAAGTAGTCACGACCCATTATAATACACTAGGGCCATTTAAGGTAATAAATGGTCATCCTAGTCCGGTTTAGGTTATAATGCAACAACCATATGAACACACACAACCATTACAATCAAGCAAATCCACAACTGAACGCTAAGTAAGTCCTATGGACTTACCTGTAATACTCGTAACCTGTATCACGTCACAGCTTCCCCTTGGGGAAGTAATCAACGCCTGCAATAGCAAGACACACATCATCACATACTGCAAAGGTTAGGACACTCGTCTCCATAACCACAACCAACCTATTACCCAAATCTAAACCTCGAGATTATATCGTGCTCACAAATACCTAAGGCATAACGTTAACATAAACACAAGTTCCTAAGGAACATAACCATCACACAACTCAACATGCTCAACCTATCCATACTAGCCTAGCCGTCAACTAAAGCCAAGGCCAAAGGAAAGGGAAGAAGGAATCATACCAACTAGGTATGCTCTGGACGCACCAACGGAAACAAGAGGCACAAGGGCTGAGCAACAATGAGGCGCAGGGGCGGCTCACTCTAGACACAAGGGCGGCTCATAGACAGGCGCAAGGGCGGCCTAGCTGAGGCTGGGCAACAGTGAGCTGATCTTGACTTCTCTTCGATCCTTCTCTTGACTCTCTTTACTTCTCCGCCACACAACAACATACCATATACATATACACACATGTATGAACATCAAAGCGTCCAGGAAAGGATCTCATATAAGCCTAGCTTGTGATCCTAAGCTAAAGAAGAATAGAATAGAAGCAAAGAAGGAAGAAAGGAAAGAAAGGAGGAAACATGGTTTACCACAACCATAACCCTAAGCAGCAAGGAAGAACAACACCAACATCACCCTATAACACCTCAGCACAACAGCAATAACACTCAGCATCAAGCTGATAATCATCCAAGATCAAAGACACACTCTTTCTACTCACAAACTCAGAAATCAAGAAGAAGATCCAAGGAAGAGAAAGGAGAGAAGAAGATGAACGTGAGGAGGAAGAAGGATCGAGAGAGATGAAGAAACCCTTCATCTGAAGCAATTGGAGGCTTATGAAGGAAGCCAGTCACAAAGCATGAGTCAAGGTCAACGAAGGCGGCTGTAGCCACACGGAGCCGCAAGCGCGGACCCTATGAGGCGTAGGGGCGGCCAACCGCTGTTGCGGCCCTTTGGGTCCGCAGGGGCGGCCAGCCGCTGGTGCGGCCCTTTGGATCCACAGGGGCAGCTGTCTGGCTCAACTAAAGTTAGCAAGGACTCCTAATCTAAGGTTCTTACATCACACTCCCCTAAAAACAAGTTTCATCCCGAAACTTGCATGATCCCAAATCCTCTCAGCCCTATAAGCTGGGGTATAACTCGTTTTCTCAGAAGCATCACATCACAACTTATAACATTCTATATCCTCAAAACACAACATGGAGGAATCATCACTCCAGAAACACCGTCACAAATCTAAACAAGGCCTAGGGGAAGATCATCTCTAGCCAAACACTAACCACATCACACTAGCATGGAGGAAAGCTGATAACACGATTTATGACTTAGGTTTAGGTAATCATATAGATAGATTCATCACTCATTCATGCATGGTTTAGCATAATTCGCGACGTTTGCACTCAATTCACGTATTTTGTCGAGATAGACGTCTACACGGACTTGTGCGTTGCTTTGTAGGTATTTCGGGGGTCTTTTGGACATTAACCGATACATTAGAGGGCCAAGCCTCATGATGGTACACATCCAAGGCTAAGGAGGAGCATAAATGGAGCAACAAGGGACACAAAGACCACTATTGGTGCAAGCAATGGATCAACTCATGGCTAAACGATCATGGCATGTTTCTGCTGAAGAAAATCGGACCAACTAGCAGCTAAATCGGCCGATTTAATCCTACTGGGTCGATTTTTGGGGCTTTGACAGCTTAAGCCACGTGTCCCACGATCTCTTGTCCGTCCTTGCTCTTGGTGGAGAATATAAGTGGTCCTGCAGGTGGTTGCTGAGCATCTCTCCTCTCCCACACTCTCATTCACAACTCATCCATTGGAGGCAAGGATCTGAGGAGAAAAAAAAAGCTTTAAAAGATTGAAGGAAGAAGAAGAACACCATTGTAGGAGAATAGTGAGGTTGTGAGTGATTTTGAGTTGGTTTTGTAGTCTTGGATTGAAGAACTTTTGCAAGGATTGTTAGGAACGTTTTGGATCTTCATTTAAGAGTTTGTAAGTCTTGCTACAACTTGGATTTGGCTGAGATTTATTGATTTTGCTTGCTCCACTTTCATTATTCATCTATGAACACCATGTATGCTTGTTTGTTGATTTTGGATCTTGATATGCATATTATTGGCTAGTTTATTGTGATTCTAGAGTGATGGATTGATGGTTATGGCTTGGGTGATGATAGGATGGACTTATATGTTAGTTTAGGATGATTTGTATGCATGAAACCCATTCCCGGAAGAAAAATCGGGCTGTTCATCATGAAGATCGACCGATTTATATAAGATCAACCCGATTTATTCCCCTGTTGCTCTCTAATTGTTGAATCTGTATGTTAGGGGTGTTAGGTTGTTAAATCCTAGTGTTTGTCAAGCCTAATTTAGCTTAGTATCACCTAATGCTACCAATCTAAGTGAGGGAAGAGATCTACCCGATGATTTCCGACCTTAGATACCTAAGATGATGAATGCTAGGTAGTAGTGAGCCTCATAAGCCGCTATTGGATCGAGTGTGCTAGGATTATTACTTGAGATTTCCCTATTCCGAGACTTACCCGGTAAGGAGAGGGTTACCCTTAAGTAGCATCTAGTTTGTGCGGAATTCCTTACTCTAACCCCTTGAGACCTACCCGGTAATAGGAGTTTGATGCGAGATTAGTGAAGAGAGAGACTTACCCGGTAATCGCTTCCATTAGTGAACATTCTTTCCCCAACACCGCAGCTTGTCCTTAGAATCCTTAGAACCTTGAGTCCAATGCCATAACCGGAATTTTTGACCTCTAGAATCTACTTTTCTCTCTTGATCACATACTTGTGCTTTGTGTTACTTGTTCGTTTATTAGCTTGAGTTGTTAATTGTTTTATTATCTTGCTTGACTTGTGACCTTTGTTTGATCACCACAAAAACCAACCAAAAACATTGTGTTTTCCATTTTCTTTGTTCCTCATCTTATCTTAGTCTAGATTCACACTATCTTTGATCATTGTTTGACTCGATTTCACCTTAGTCTTCGTGTTCGACCTCGGAATACATACCTTTCTACAAACGTCCCGTACACTGCGGGTTCACTAGGAGTTAGGATAAATATAACGAGTATAAATTTAAGACTTATTGCGTGCACATCACACCATCTTAGCGTAACAAGTTTTTGGCGCCGTTGCCGGGGACTAGGTCTAGATTGAGTCTATTTTGTGATTGATTATTAGTGTAGATCTTTCTTGTTGCTTTTGATCTCTTTTTGGTTTGTGTCTTTGCTTTTCAGGACATCTATTACTCTTTAGGTGTATGCGAAGATCTCGTGGCAAGGATTTAGCTCCATTCGATCCTGAACCGGAGAAAAACCTTCGATCTAGATCCAAGAACATCCGAAAAGAGAAAGAGATGGCCGGAAGAAACCTCCAAGCTGAGTTGGATGAAGCCTTAGAGCAAATAAGGCTAAGAGATAAGCTCTTGGAGGAAGAAAGGAGACTTGCCAATGAGAGGCAAGAGGAAACTAGGAGGGAGATTGAGGAGATTAGGCAAGCCCTTGTTCAAGGAGAGCTTAATCGCCGACAACCTCCACCTCCTCCACCACCGGTGGTACAACCGCAGCCGGCGGTTAATGATAGGGTTGTGCCCATAGCCATTGAAGAGCCACAAACCCTAGGGAGACGTATGGATCCGGCGCAAAGAGCACACCGTCCGGGTGTGAACTTAGGAGATCCCGCATCCCACAACTATGAGCTTCGCCCTCAAGTTCTACAAATGATCCGGCATAGTCAATTTGGAGGGATGGAAGGAGAGTCTCCTCATCAACACTTGATGAACTATGAGATTTTGATGGAGACTCTTAGACCGCCAAGATTAGAGAGCAACAACCATAAGCTTAGGGCTTTTTCCTTCTCTTAAGGATAAAGCCTTAGCTTGGTATCAATCTATTCCACAAGGACGAGTTGGTACTTGGGAGGAGATGACAACCGAGTTTTTGACTAAGTTCTTCCCACCTTCCAAGACTACCGAATTAAGAGGGAAGATCAATGCCTTCGTTATAAAGGATAGAGAGAGTTTGTTCAAGTCTTGGGAGAGATTCAAAGACCTTCTCCTAGATTGTCCACACCATGGTATACCGAAAATTGAGCTATTGGAGATCTACTTCAAGGGACTTGATGAAGATAGCCAATTCAAGCTTCAATCCCTTTCCGGTGGGACTTTCATGGAGAAGCATGTAGATGATGCTTGGGAGTTTGTGGAGAAACAAGCTCTAGTCATTGAGAAATACTCCCATAGGAAGAGTGAAGGGAGAAAAGCGGGAGCATATGAGGTGAGTGAGGTCACCATGAGCAACTTCAAGCTCGATGCCATCAACAACGAGCTAAAGTCCTTGAGGGAGTTGTGTGCTACAACCTTGAAGAACCAAGCAACTCCTCAAATGCTTCCACAAGCCAACTTGTCTTCCAAGGAGGAGGATGTGAACTATATGGGAAGGGGCAACTACAACAACTACCAAGGCCCAAGGAACTTCAACAACAACCGGCAATTCAACAATTACCGGCCCAACCATAACCATCCCGGGTTTTCTTACTCTAACCCGGATGGAGCCTTGAACCCTCCCGCTTCTACAAGCACAACTCCACTACCAAAAGCTTCACAAGAATCTCCACCCGGATTTACTCAACCTCCAAAGGATAGAACCGAAATGATGTTTGAGCAATTGCTTGGAAGGTTGAGTGGTCTTGAGAGCACGGTGACTTCTATCTCAAAGGCTCAAAAGGTTTTGGAAGCACAAGTTTTCCAAAAGGCGGGTGAAGCACATAGAGATCCGGGAAAGCTTCCCGGAAGAACCGAAGAAAACCCAAGAGGCCAAGTGTTGGATATTACAACAAGAAGTGGGTTAAGAATGAAGGATCCTTTGCCCAAGGGGAATGCTAAAGGGAAGCAAGTGGTGAATGAAGAAGAGACTTTGCAAGGAGATGGAGGCAAGAGCAAAGATGTAGAGCCAACCTATGTGGCACCGCCTCCATACAAGCCACCACTACCGTTCCCTCAATCACGAGCAAGAGCTCGCTTGGACAATCATTTTGGTAAGTTCCTTGAACTAATGTCTAAATTGCATATTAACATTCCGTTCATGGATGCTATTTTAGGGATGCCGGCATATGGCAAGTTCTTGAAGGAAATACTCTCCAACAAAAGGAAGTTGGAGGAGTATGGTGAGATAAGGATGACTAAGAGATCCTCGGAGTTGATTCAAACGATGAAGGAGGAGATGCATCCCAAGCTAAGGGATCCGGGATCCTTTTGTGTGCCAATCGGAGTAGGAGAAGTGAAGTATGACGCCCTATGTGATCTTGGGGCAAGTGTAAGCATCATCCCGCTTGCACTTTGCAACAAGGTTGGGCTAGGAGAGCCAAAGCCGGTCAAGATGACCCTTTACATGGCGGACCGCTCAATCACTCATCCGGTTGGGATCTTGGAAGACATTCCGGTGTAACTAGGGAAGTTCTATGTGCCCATAGACTTCGTTGTCTTGGATATCCCGGCAGACTATCCGGTTCCTATCATCTTGGGGAGACCTTTCCTAGCTACTTCCGGATGTCTAGTGGATTGCAAGAATGGGACTCTCTCCTTCAACATTGGAGAAGAGAACATCAAGTTCAAGCTGTCCACAATGATGAAAGGGCCAACCCTTGATGAGGATATATTCAACATAGTTGAAGAAGAGGAGTCTAGAGAGGTTGTGAGCTCAATCTTGCTCAAGGATCCGCTTGAGAGAGTTCTTAGCTCAAGCTTGATGGAAGAAGGAATTGAGGAGAGTAGCAATGAAGTAATCAAGGCCTTGAATGCATTGGACGAGCTACCAAGTGTTGGGTTTGAAGTGCTAGAAGAAGAGGAAAACTGCCAGAAAAATCGGACTGGAGGGCAAAAATCGGCCGATTTTTGTCCTTGGGCTGAAATTTCAGCCAGTTTTGCAAAAACAGAAACTCAGATCGACCCACTGCTAGAAAAATCGTCCGATTTTTCTTTCTGGGCCGATTTTCCTGAGTCTTTTCAGCGTCAACCACTTGAGTGTGAGCAATCATCAAGGGACTTCAAGGAGGCTTCCATGGCTTTGCAATCATCTCAACCTACATTGTATGGATCGTCTCCAACCGAAAAAGGTCCTCCTCAACTTGATCTTAAACCTCTTCCTTCTCATTTAAAGTATGCTTTCCTTGGTTCAAATTCTACTTATCCGGTGATTGTGAATGCATCCTTGAATGATGATGAGCTTAATAGATTGTTGAATGAATTGAAACTGCATAGAAAGGCAATATGATACACCATTGATGATCTTGTTGGCATCAAGCCCTCTTTGTGCATGCATAGGATAATGATGGAAGATAATCATAAACCCTCTATCGAACATCAAAGAAGATTGAATCCCATAATAAAAGAGGTAGTCAAAAAGGAAATCATTAAGTTGCTAGATGCGGGAATTATCTACCCTATCTCGGATAGTAAGTGGGTTAGTCCCGTTCATGTAGTACCTAAGAAGGGTGGGATGACCGTAGTAACCAATGAGAACAATGAACTAATCCCAACTAGGACGGTTACGGGATGGAGGATGTGTATTGATTATAGAAAGCTTAACATGGCCTCTAGGAAAGATCACTTCCCTCTTCCCTTCATTGACCAAATGCTAGAGAGATTAGCTCAACACTCTCATTTTTGCTATTTAGATGGTTATAGCGGATTCTTCCAAATCCCTATCCACCCTGATGACCAAGAGAAAACAACCTTTACATGTCCATGGGGTACTTTTGCATATAGGAGAATGCCATTTGGGTTGTGTAATGCACCCGCCACCTTCCAAAGGTGTATGATGGCTATTTTTTCGGAATACATTGAAAATATCATGGAAGTGTTCATGGATGATTTCTCTGTTTATGGTTCTTCCTTTGATAATTACTTGGCTAACTTGTCATTAGTATTGCAAAGATGTGAGGAGACAAATCTTGTCTTAAATTGGGAAAAATGCCACTTCATGGTAAGTGAAGGTATCGTGTTAGGACACTTGGTGTCTAACCGTGGCATTGAGGTTGATAGGGCCAAGATTGAAACGATAGAGAAGTTGCCACCACCTACCTCGGTGAAAGGGGCAAGGAGTTTCTTAGGGCATGCCGGTTTTTACCGGAGGTTCATTCAAGACTTCTCTAAAATTTCTAAGCCCCTTACTAACCTACTAATGAAGGATGTTGAATTTGTTTTCTCGAAAGATTGCCTTGAGGCTTTTTGTAGGTTGAAGAACGCTTTTTGTAGGTTGAGGCTTTTTGTAGGTTGATTCGGTAGATCCTTCTTCTTCGAGAATTTGATTTGGAAATCCGGGACAAGAAGGGGTCCGAGAATTCTGTGGCGGATCACCTTAGTAGACTCCCACCGTTTGAGCTTGAAAGAGATGACATCCCGATTGATGACTCATTCCGGGATGAGCAATTGCAAATGGTGGAGGAGTACTTGTTCCAGGTGTCTAGAGGAAGTGAGCCATGGTATGCCTACATTGTGAACTATCTTGTGTGTGAGGAAGTGCCTCCCGGTTTGTCATATGCCCAAAGGAAGAAGTTCTTCAAAGATGTGAGGCACTACTATTAGAGTGAGCCACTTTTGTTCAAGAGAGGGCCGAATGGAATGTTTAGAAGATGCATACCGGAGGATGAGATGGAGAGTGTGATCCGCCATTGTCATTCCTTGCCATGTGGGGGACATGCTAGCTCCCACAAGACATGTGCGAAGGTGTTGCAATCGGGCTTCTTTTGGCCAAGTTTGTTCAAGGATGTGCAAAACTTTGTGGTAGCTTGTGATGCTTGCCAAAGGACGGGCAACATCTCAAGGAGGAATGAGATGCCCTTGAACAACATACAAGAAGTGGAATATTTGATGTGTGGGGTGTGGACTTCATGGGACCATTCCCTTCTTCATGTGGCAACCTCTACATCCTATTGGCGGTAGACTATGTTTCGAGATGGGTGGAGGCAATCGCTTCTCCTACAAATGATGCCAAGGTTGTGGTGCGGTTCTTCAACCGAGTGATCTTTCCTAGGTTTGGAACACCAAGGGTGATCATAAGTGATGGAGGGAAGCACTTCACCAATAGGAATTTTGGGGCACTTTTGGCTATGTATGGGGTGACTCATAAGGTGGCAACACCTTACCATCCCCAAACTAGTGGCCAAGTGGAGATCTCCAACCGGGAGATAAAGGGAATTCTAGAGAAGACGGTCTCGAGAACGAGAAAGGATTGGGCTATGAAGCTCGATGATGCCTTGTGGGCATATAGAACCGCTTTCAAGACACCAATCGGCACCACTCCTTACAAGTTAGTCTATGGCAAGTCTTGCCACCTTCTGGTAGAGATGGAGCATAGAGCTTATTGGGCCATTAAGTGGCTGAATTTTGACCTCAAGGAGGCCGGAGAGAAGAGGTTGCTAGACATGAACGCTCTTGAAGAGATCCGGTTGGATGCCTATGAAAATGCCCGGATCTACAAGAAGAGGACCAAACGTTGGCATGACAAGCGCCTCATCCCGAAGGAGTTGAGCGAAGGCGACCTTGTCCTTCTCTTCAACTCAAGGTTGCGGCTCTTCCCCGGAAAGCTAAAGTCGAGGTGGACCGGTCCTTATGTGGTGAAAGAAGATCTTCCCCCATGGAGCAATTGAGATAGGAGGGGAGCATTGTGGAGATTTCAAGGTGAATGGGCACCGGTTGAAGAAGTATATCCCGGGAGCTCCGGTGGATATGATTGCCCCACTTCACCTAGAATGAGACGCCCCCGAGTTTGGTCAAGCTAATGACCTTAAAGAAGCGCTTGATGGGAGGCAACCCATTGGTAACGTCTTTCCCTTTTCGTTTTCGTTTTTGTTTTTGATTTTTCTGTTTTTGTGTGTTTGGTGTGCTTTGTGTGTGTGCTAGAGTCTTGGTAGCATTGGAAGCCTTGCATGGCATGTGGATGATGATGATGAACCCCTCATCAATTATGGGTGGAGCGGACGCGGAACTTGGACGGCTAGCGGTGCCTAGCGCGGGTCCCGACGCCTTGATGAACACTTAGAGCTCTCTACCATTGTTGATAGGATCATCCACCTTCAATCCACTTGAGAAATCTCAAATACCATAGCAAACCATTTTTACATTGTGAGAACCCTCTTTCACTCTTCTTTACTTGAATACCACATTGGGGACAATGTGTTTCTAAGTATGGGGTGGGGTTTACATGATCCTTTGCATGATTAGCATCTAGGATAGTTTAATATTATCACATGTCTTGCATTGTATATACTCATTTCGGAAAAATCCAAAAAATCTTGTGCTTTCTAGGCTTGGATATGATCCTAATGATGAATCTTGTCTTGTGGATTAACTATGGATGGCCTTATGTGTTAAATTGATGAATGCATATGAGGACTTGAAGTACTTATATTGAATCCCATGAATGGATTGTGATCATGATGTTTGCCTTGATTGGATTGAGTATTGAAAGTCGAAATTACATGCTAGTTCTTGCACATCATCTAGGAATGAATGAGGCAATTCATCTTTCTCTACTTCTCATTTTGATCATGATGTTTGAGCACCTCAATTGATATAAATTTGACCTCTTTTGACCCATCCGGGAATAGGAGCATGTTAGTGTGTTGATGTGTGTGAAAAGCAAGTGTGGGGTGAAGTTGTTGATGAAAGAATGTCATGAATAAAATGCTGAATTTGTTGTGAAAGTGTAGACAAAAATATAGGTTTGGGGACGTTGGTTTAAATGACGAGTAACTCGGCACCATTCACATAATCGGGTGTTTGTGCCATACCAAAGTCAAATAAATCAATAGTCCTAACGAGCTTTGGTATGTGTGCCCGGTGTGGATGCACCTCGAAAAATAGAAAAAACCCGAGGATGACTAATCACCAAGGTTTCGGCTTTTGTACATCAATGCCATTGTCTCAAAAATAAGTGAAAGAGAAAGAAAAAGAAAGACAGATGGAGAAAATATACACTTGTGGGAAGTTGATCAAGGACAAAATTGTGGAGTTAGTTCCATTCCCGGATTAGCATCACATAGCCTAGAAAAATCCCCACCTAATCACAACGTTTCTTGGCCTTTTATTTCACAAGACCTTATGACCTATTTGCATGTTTGTAAGACTTAGTAATCTAGATTGGATATGCTCTTGATCATCTTGACTTCTTCATTTTTACATTTCATGCATGCTTTCGAGTTAAGTACAATTGTCTTTCCGTGCCTTCATTTATTTGATACATGATTACTTGTCCATTGCCATGAAACATGACTATGAAGGTGATCCAATATTAGAAGCACAACTCCAAAAAGATTTTGCCATTTTTCTGCATGCATAAATCATGTCATCTCTTAGTCTATAGTTGAGAATTTGCTCGGGAACGAGCAAACCTTAAGTATGGGGTATTTTTGATAACACGATTTATGACTTAGATTTAGGTAATCATGTAGATAGATTTTTCACTCATTCATGCATGGTTTAGCACTAGTTCACGACGTTTGCACTCAATTCACGAGTTTTGTTGAGATAGACGTCTACACGGACTTTTGCGTTGCTTTGTAGGTATTTTGGGAGATTTAGGAGCTTAATCGACACGTTTGAGGTTCGCTCATCAAGGTGACACACCCTCGGACTCATTTAGGATGCAAGCTAGAGGCTAAGGAAGACCCATGGGACCTTGTTGGTGCATGCCATGCACCAAATCGTGGCTTGATGATCCATATAGTGCAGGAACACCCAAACCACGGTCACTGGAGGAACCACGGCCGTGGAAACCAACCGTGGTTTTTGCCAGGCGGTTGTGACAGCTGTGCCACGATCTCATGGCCTTCTCTAGCAAAGTTGTAGTATAAAAGTGGTCCTGCAAGGCTGAGAGAAGGCATCCATTATCCACTACACACCTTCCAATCCTCAATCCCCTATCATCCAATCAAAAACACTCTCTCAACAAGAAGATTCTCTCAAGAGGAGAGGTACCATTGGAGGAGAAGAGAAGAAGAAACCATTGCTAGTGCTTGAATAGTTTTGTTGTGAAGATTTTAGGAATCGATTTCTAGAGTTGTAAGAATCGTTTAAACCTTCTTTTGGAAGGGTTGTGAGTCTTTCTAATCTTACTTTCAGCTTAGTTTTGCTTGCTTCACTTGTTCATCTCTTTCTCTTCATTACTTTGCAAATGGGAGCCATGATTTTATGTTTGATGATTTCGATTGTTAAGATGAATGTTGTAGGCTAAATAGATGCGATTCTAGGGTGAGGAAAGGACGGTTATGGCTAAGACTATGATAGGATGGACTTAGATTTGCCTTTGGATGACTTGTTTACTTGAACGAAGCCTCTGTTGCAGTCCACGGTTTGTTCTTGCCAGTCCACGGCCGTGGAACTGGTAGAACAGACCGTGGTTTGTCTGATTTGTTGAGTCTAAAGTTCTAGAACGTTAGAATGTTGAAATCCTAGTGTTTGTTGAGTCAAATCTATCCTAGGGTGACCTAGTGTTAGCAAATAAGTGTTAGAAGAGACCTACCCAATGATTCTTGCTCTTAGATTCCAAAGATGATAAACTCTAGGTAGTGGTGAGCCTCATAAGCCGCCATTGGACTAAGTGTGCTAGGATAGTTGTTTAGGACTTACCCTTCCGAGACTTACCCGGTGAGGATAGGTTAGACCCCTAGGCGACAATCCGGTTTGTGTAGAATTCCATCCCTTAGGCTCTTTGAGACTTACCCGGTGATGAGACCTTAGGATTGGACTAGTGGACCATGAGACCTACCCGGTGATTGATCCCAATCTAGAAACACTCACTCCCAACATATTGTAGTGAATCCAAGGAATAATTAGATAGCTTGAGTCCTATGCCATAACCGGAATTTCCAATCCCTAGAATCCGCCTTTTCTCTCTTTGATCATATATTTCGTGTTTGCTTTGTTCACTTGTGGTGTTAGCTTAATTGATTGTTTACTTTGCATGATTTGTGATCCTTGATTGATCGCCTAAAAACCAACCAAAAACATTGAGATTTTAATTTCTTTATTTCTTTTCTTAAGCCTAGATCTTCACTAAACTTAATCACTAATCGAATCAATCTCACCTCAGTCTTTGTGTTCGACCTCGGAATACTATCCCTACTACAAAACGTCCCGTACACTGCGGGTTCTCTAGGAGTTAGGAGAAATATAACGAGTATAAATTTAAAACTTATTGCGTGCACACGTTCTTAGCGTAACAAGTTTTTGGCGCCGTTGCCGGGGACTAGGTCTAGATTGAGTCGTTATTTGTGATTGTTTATAGTGTAGGTCTTTCTTGTTGCTTTTGATCTCTTTTCGGTTTGTATCTTTGCTTTTCAGGACATCTCTCACTCTTTAGGTGCATGCGAAGATCTCGTGGCAAGGATTTAGCTCCATTCGATCCCGAACCGGAGAAAACCCTTAGATCTAGATCTAAGAGCATTAAAAAAGGGAAAGAGATGGCCGGAAGATATCTCCAAGCTGAATTGGATGAGGCTTTAGAGCAAATTAGGATAAGAGATGAAGCTTTGGAGAATGAAAGGAGACTTGCCAATGAGAGGCAAGAGGCAACTAGGAGGGAGATTGAGGAGATTAGGCAAGCTCTTGTGCAAAGAGAGCTTAACCGTCAACAACCTCCTCCACCTCCACCACAACCGCAGCCGGCGGCGGTTAATATTCGGGTTGTGCCCATTGCTATTGAAGAGCCACAAACGTTAGGGCAACGAATGGATCCGGCACAAAGAGCACACCGTCCGGGTGTGAACTTAGGAGATCCCGCAGCCCATGATTACGAGCTCCGCCCTCAAGTTCTACAAATGATCCGGCATAATCAATTTGGAGGGATGGAAGGAGAGTCTCCTCATCAACACTTGATGAATTATGAGATCTTGATGGAGACTCTTAAACCGCCTAGATTAGAGAACAACAACCATAAGCTTAGGGCTTTCTCCTTCTCTCTTAAGGACAAAGCCTTAGCTTGGTAACAATCTATTCCACAAGGGCGAGTTAGTACTTGGGAGGAGATGACAACCGAGTTTTTGACTAAGTTCTTCCCACCTTCCAAGATTACCGAGTTAAGAGGGAAGATCAATGCCTTCGTGATGAAGGATAGAGAGAGTTTGTTCAAGTCTTGGGAGAGGTTCAAAGACCTTCTCCTAGATTGTCCACACCATGGTATACAAAAAATTGAGTTATTGGAGATCTACTTCAAAGGACTTGATGAAGATAGCCAATTCAAGCTCCAATCTCTCTCCGGTGGGACTTTCATGGAAAAACATGTGGATGAAGCTTGGGAGTTTGTAGAGAAGCAAGCTTTAGTGATTGAGAAATACTCCCATAGAAAGAGTGAAGGGAGAAAGGCAGGAGCATATGAGGTGAGTGAAGTCACCATGAGCAATTTCAAGCTTGACGCCATCAACAACGAGCTAAAGTCTTTAAGGGAGTTGTGTGCTACAACTTTGAAGAACCATGCAAACCCCCAAGTGCAAGCGCAAGCAAACTTATCTTCCAAGGAGGAAGATGTGAACTACATGGGAAGGGGCAATTACAACAACTATCAAGGCCCAAGGAATTTCAACAACAACCGGCAATTCAACAATTACCGGCCTAACCATAACCATCCCGGGTTTTCCTATTCTAACCCGGATGGAGCCTTGAACCCTCCCGCTTCTACAAGCGCAGCTCCACCACCAAAGGCTTCACAAGAACCTCTACCCGGATTTACTCAACCTCCAAAGGATAGAACCGAGATGATGTTTGAGCAATTGCTTGGGAGATTGAGCGGTCTTGAGAGCACGGTGACTTTCATTTCTAAGGCTCAAAAGGTGTTGGAAGCACAAGTGTTCCAAAAGGCGGGTGAAGCTCATAGAGATCCGGGAAAGCTTCCCGGAAGAACCGAAGACAACCCAAGAGGCCAAGTGTTGGCCATCACAACAAGGAGCGGGTTGAGCATGAAGGACCCCTTGCCTAAGGAGAATGCTAAGGGAAGGCAAGTAGTGGTAGAAGAAGAGATATTGCAAGAAGATGGAGGCAAGAACAAGGATGATGAGCCAACTTATGTGGCACCGCCTCCATACAAACCACCACTACCGTTCCCACAATCACGAGCAAGAGCTGGCTTGGACAAGCACTTTGGTAAATTCCTTGAACTTATGTCTAAATTGCATATTAACATTCCGTTCATGGATGCTATCTTAGGTATGCCGGCATATGGCAAGTTCTTGAAGGTAATACTCTCCAACAAAAGGAAGTTGGAGGAGTATGGGGAAGTAAGGATGACTAAGAGGTCCTCGGAATTGATCCAAACCATGAAGGAGGAAATGCCTCCTAAGCTAAGGGATCCAGGATCTTTTTGTGTACCAATCGGAGTGGGGGAAGTGAAGTATGAAGCCCTTTGTGATCTTGGGGCAAGTGTGAGCATCATACCGCTTGCACTTTGCAACAAAGTTGGGCTAGGAGAGCCTAAACCGGTCAAGATGACCCTTTACATGGCAGACCGCTCTTATACCCACCCGGTTGGGATCTTGGAGGACATTCCGGTGCAACTAGGGAAGTTCTATGTGCCGATTGATTTTGTTATCTTGGACATCCCGGAGGACTACCCGGTTCCCATCATCTTAGGGAGACCTTTCCTAGCCACTTCCGGATGCTTGGTAGATTGTAAGAATGGAATTCTCTCCTTCAACATTGGAGAAAAGAACATCAAGTTCAAGCTGTCCACAATGATGAAGGGGTCAACCCTTGATGAAGATGTATTCAACATTGTCGAGCAAGAGGAGTCTAGAGAAGTTGTGAGCTCGATCTTGATCAAGGACCCCTTGGAGAAGGTTCATAGCTTAAGTTTGATGGAAGAAGGTGTTGAGGAGGCTTGCAATGAAGAAATCAAGGCCTTAGAAGCATTAGAAAAGGAGACAAGAGCTGAAATTGAAGACCACGAGAGTATGCTGAGTTCCTGTAGGAACCACGGTCGTGGAAGGTGTTCCACGGCCGTAGAACTCTCTGGAAAGCTCCGAAGAGCAAGCTTGGAAACTTCCACGGCCGTGGATGTGCCAAGATCCGTGGAGTTGGCCGTGGTTTCCGCAGAAGCAACCCTTGTTGATGACCAAGCTTCAAGGAGCCTTGGAGAGCCTTCATTTGCTTTGGATTCATCTCAACCAATGTTATTTGGATCGTCTCCACTCGATAAAGGTCCGCCTAAACTTGAACTTAAACTCCTCCCCTCTCATTTGTAGTATGCTTTTCTTGGTGATAATTCTACATATCCGGTGATTGTGAATGCATGCTTGAATGATGATGAACTTGCTAAGTTGTTGCATGAGCTAAGATTGCATAGGAAAGCCATTGGCTATACTATTGATCATTTAGTTGGTATTAAACCTTCTTTGTGCATGCATAAGATATTGATGGAAGATAACCATAAACCCTCTATTGAACATCAAAGAAGATTGAATCCTATAATGAAAGAGGTAGTCAAGAAAGAGATCATTAAGTTGCTAGATGCGGGAATCATCTACCCTATTTCGGATAGTAATTGGTTAGTCCCGTTCATGTAGTTCCTAAGAAGGGTGGGATGACCGTAGTGACCAATGAGAACAATGAACTAATCCCAACTAGGACGGTTACGGGATGGAGGATGTGTATTGACTATAGGAAATTGAACATGACCTCTAGGAAAGATCACTTCCCTCTTCCTTTCATTGACCAAATGCTAGAGAGGTTAGCTCAACATTCTCATTTTTGCTACTTAGATGGGTATAGTGGATTCTTCCAAATCCCTATCCACCCCGATGACCAAGAGAAAACCGCATTCACATGTCCATGGGGAACTTTTGCATATAGGAGAATGTCATTTGGGTTGTGTAATGCACCCGCCACCTTTCAAAGGTGTATGATGGCTATCTTTTCTGAGTATATTGAAAATATCATGGAAGTGTTTATGGAAGATTTTTCTGTTTATGGTTCTTCCTTTGATAATTGCTTAGCTAACTTGTCTCTAGTGCTTAAGAGATGTGAGGAGACAAACCTTGTCTTAAATTGGGAAAAATGTCACTTCATGGTAAGTGAAGGTATTGTGTTGGGACACTTGGTGTCCAACCGTGGCATTGAGGTTGATAGGGCCAAGATTGAAACGATAGAGAAGTTGCCACCACCTACCTCGGTGAAGGGGGTAAGGAGTTTCTTGGGGCATGCCGGTTTTTACCGGAGGTTTATTAAAGACTTCTCTAAAATTTCTAAGCCTCTTACTAACCTACTAATGAAAGATGTTGAGTTTGTCTTCTCCAAAGATTGCCTTGAAGCTTTTTGTAGGTTGAAGAACGCTTTGATCTCTGCACCTATCATGCAACCTCCGGATTGGAGTTTACCGTTTGAGTTCATGTGTGATGCAAGTGATGTAGCCGTTGGGGCTGTTTTGGGGCAAAGGAAAGATGGGCACACACATGCTATTTATTATGCTAGCAAGACGCTAGATGATGCCCAACTCAATTATGCTACCACCGAGAAAGAGTTGCTAGCGGTTGTGTATGCATTTGAGAAGTTCCGCTCATATCTTGTTGGAGCGAAGGGTATAGTATATACGGATCATGCTGCGATCCGTTATCTACTTACCAAGAAGGATGCCAAGCCTAGGTTGATTCGGTAGATCCTTCTTCTTCGAGAATTTGATTTGGAAATCCGGGACAAGAAGGGGTCCGAGAATTCTGTGGCGGATCACCTTAGTAGACTCCCACCGTTTGAGCTTGAAAGAGATGACATCCCGATTGATGACTCATTCCGGGATGAGCAATTGCAAATGGTGGAGGAGTGCTTGTTCCAGGTGTCTAGAGGAAGTGAGCCATGGTATGCCTACATTGTGAACTATCTTGTGTGTGAGGAAGTGCCTCCCGGTTTGTCATATGCCCAAAGGAAGAAGTTCTTCAAAGATGTGAGGCACTACTATTAGAGTGAGCCACTTTTGTTCAAGAGAGGGCCGGATGGAATGTTTAGAAGATGCATACCGGAGGATGAGATGGAGAGTGTGATCCGCCATTGTCATTCCTTGCCATGTGGGGGACATGCTAGCTCCCACAAGACATGTGCGAAGGTGTTGCAATCGGGCTTCTTTTGGCCAAGTTTGTTCAAGGATGTGCAAAACTTTGTGGTAGCTTGTGATGCTTGCCAAAGGACGGGCAACATCTCAAGAAGGAATGAGATGCCCTTGAACAACATACAAGAAGTGGAATATTTGATGTGTGGGGTGTGGACTTCATGGGACCATTCCCTTCTTCATGTGGCAACCTCTACATCCTATTGGCGGTAGACTATGTTTCGAGATGGGTGGAGGCAATCGCTTCTCCTACAAATGATGTCAAGGTTGTGGTGCGGTTCTTCAACCGAGTGATCTTTCCTAGGTTTGGAACACCAAGGGTGATCATAAGTGATGGAGGGAAGCACTTCACCAATAGGAATTTTGGGGCACTTTTGGCTATGTATGGGGTGACTCATAAGGTGGCAACACCTTACCATCCCCAAACTAGTGGCCAAGTGGAGATCTCCAACCGGGAGATAAAGGGAATTCTAGAGAAGACGGTCTCGAGAACGAGAAAGGATTGGGCTATGAAGCTCGATGATGCCTTGTGGGCATATAGAACCGCTTTCAAGACACCAATCGGCACCACTCCTTACAAGTTAGTCTATGGCAAGTCTTGCCACCTTTTGGTAGAGATGGAGCATAGAGCTTATTGGGCCATTAAGTGGCTGAATTTTGACCTCAAGGAGGCCGGAGAGAAGAGGTTGCTAGACATGAACGCTCTTGAAGAGATCCGGTTGGATGCCTATGAAAATGCCCGGATCTACAAGAAGAGGACCAAACGTTGGCATGACAAGCGCCTCATCCCGAAGGAGTTGAGCGAAGGCGACCTTGTCCTTCTCTTCAACTCAAGGTTGCGGCTCTTCCCCGGAAAGCTAAAGTCGAGGTGGACCGGTCCTTATGTGGTGAAAGAAGATCTTCCCCCATGGAGCAATTGAGATAGGAGGGGAGCATTGTGGAGATTTCAAGGTGAATGGGCACCGGTTGAAGAAGTATATCCCGGGAGCTCCGGTGGATATGATTGCCCCACTTCACCTAGAATGAGACGCCCCCGAGTTTGGTCAAGCTAATGACCTTAAAGAAGCGCTTGATGGGAGGCAACCCATTGGTAACGTCTTTCCCTTTTCGTTTTCGTTTTTGTTTTTGATTTTTCTGTTTTTGTGTGTTTGGTGTGCTTTGTGTGTGTGCTAGAGTCTTAGTAGCATTGGAAGCCTTGCATGGCATGTGGATGATGATGATGAACCCCTCATCAATTATGGGTGGAGCGGACGCGGAACTTGGACGGCTAGAGGTTCCTAGCGCGGGTCCCGACGCCTTGATGAACACTTAGAGCTCTCTACCATTGTTGATAGGATCATCCACCTTCAATCCACTTGAGAAATCCCAAATACCATAGCAAACCATTTTTACATTGTGAGAACCCTCTTTCACTCTTCTTTACTTGAATACCACATTAGGGACAATGTGTTTCTAAGTATGGGGTGGGGTTTGCATGATCCTTTGCATGATTAGCATCTAGGATAGTTTAATATTATCACATGTCTTGCATTGTATATACTCATTTCGGAAAAATCCAAAAAATCTTGTGCTTTCTAGGCTTGGATATGACCCTAATGATGAATCTTGTCTTGTGGATTAACTATGGATGGCCTTATGTGTTAAATTGATGAATGCATATGAGGACTTGAAGTACTTATATTGAATCCCATGAATGGATTGTGATCATGATGTTTGCCTTGATTGGATTGAGTATTGAAAGTCGAAATTACATGCTAGTTTCTGCATGCATAAATCATGTCATCTCTTAGTCTATAGTTGAGAATTTGCTCGGGGACGAGCAAACCTTAAGTATGGGGTATTTTTGATAACACCATTTATGACTTAGATTTAGGTAATCATGTAGATAGATTTTTCACTCATTCATGCATGGTTTAGCACTAGTTCACGACGTTTGCACTCAATTCACGAGTTTTGTCGAGATAGACGTCTACACGGACTTTTGCGTTGCTTTGTAGGTATTTTGGGAGATTTAGGAGCTTAATCGACACGTTTGAGGTTCGCTCATCAAGGTGACACACCCTCGGACTCATTTAGGATGCAAGCTAGAGGCTAAGGAAGACCCATGGGACCTTGTTGGTGCATGCCATGCACCAAATCGTGGCTTGATGATCCATATAGTGCAGGAACACCCAAACCACGGTAACTGGAGGAACCACGGCCATGGAAACCAACCGTGGTTTTTGCCAGGCGGTTGTGGCAGCTGTGCCACGATCTCATGGCCTTCTCTAGCAAAGTTGTAGTATAAAAGTGGTCCTGCAAGGCTGAGAGAAGGCATCCATTATCCACTACACACCTTCCAATCCTCAATCCCCTATCATCCAATCAAAAACACTCTCTCAACAAGAAGATTCTCTCAAGAGGAGAGGTACCATTGGAGGAGAAGAGAAGAAGACACCATTGCTAGTGCTTGAATAGTTTTGTAGTGAAGATTTTAGGAATCGATTTCTAGAGTTGTAAGAATCGTTTAAACCTTCTTTTGGAAGGGTTGTGAGTCTTTCTAATCTTACTTTCAGCTTAGTTTTGCTTGCTTCACTTGTTCATCTCTTTCTCTTCATTACTTTGCAAATGGGAGCCATGATTTTATGTTTGATGATTTCGATTGTTAAGATGAATGTTGTAGGCTAAATAGATGCGATTCTAGGGTGAGGAAAGGACGGTTATGGCTAAGACTATGATAGGATGGACTTAGATTTGCCTTTGGATGACTTGTTTACTTGAACGAAGCCTCTGTTGCAGTCCACGGTTTGTTCTTGCCAGTCCACGGCCGTGGAACTGGTAGAACAGACCGTGGTTTGTCTGATTTGTTAAGTCTAAAGTTCTAGAACGTTAGAATGTTGAAATCCTAGTGTTTGTTGAGTCAAATCTATCCTAGGGTAACCTAGTGTTAGCAACTAAATGTTAGAAGAGACCTACCCGGTGATTCTTGCTCTTAGATTCCAAAGATGATAAACTTTAGGTAGTGGTGAGCCTCATAAGCCTCCATTGGACTAAGTGTGCTAGGATAGTTGTTTAGGACTTACCCTTCCGAGACTTACCCGGTGAGGATAGGTTAGACCCCTAGGCGACAGTCCGGTTTGTGTAGAATTTCATCCCTTAGGCTCTTTGAGACTTACCCGGTGATGAGACCTTAGGATTGGACTAGTGGACCATGAGACCTACCCGGTGATTGATCCCAATCTAGAAACACTCACTCCCAACATATTGTAGTGAATCCAAGGAATGATTAGATAGCTTGAGTCCTATGCCATAACCGGAATTTCCAACCCCTAGAATCCGCTTTTTTTCTCTTTGATCATATATTTCGTGTTTGCTTTGTTTACTTGTGGCGTTAGCTTAATTGATTGTTTACTTTGCATGATTTGTGATCCTTGATTGATCGCCTAAAAACCAACCAAAAACATTGAGATTTTCATTTCTTTATTTCTTTTCTTAAGCCTAGATCTTCACTAAACTTAATCACTAATCGAATCAATCTCACCTCAGTCTTTGTGTTCGACCTCGGAATACTATCCCTACTACAAAACGTCCCGTACACTGCGGGTTCGCTAGGAGTTAGGAGAAATATAACGAGTATAAATTTAAAGCTTATTGCGTGCACACGTTCTTAGCGTAACAAACTTCACTAATAATAAATCGATTTTGATAAGTTAATAATTTTAAATATTTAGAGAAGTAACTACAATTATACACATACCCTCTTAGGAACTTGATCTTGTCCTCCTGCGATAATCTCTCGAATAAACCGAAGGACATCATAATCAGAATTTGCATTGTCTTTCTGGTGAGGGCACTACAAAATAATCAACATTAATGAATTTAAAGAATAGTCGTCACATTTTTTTTATAAACTAATAAATTGAAGAGTGAACCAACACATTTCATAATAAACTTTTGCTAACAAAGTTAACTAAAACTAACCTTTACTTCAATCCACTTTATCGCCTTGTTGGGCTTGTTGAGAGATTTGTTAGCAATCCACACCTTCGTACCCCTATTTTAACAAAATTACAATACTACAAGGTAGAATGTTATTGGGGTAGCCAAGAAAGAACCGTCGACCTCGGAATGACGGTGGTGGTGACGGAACTCTGGCTGAAGCGAATTAGTAGTGAAGGCGAACTCTAGCGACGACTGCATTCCTGAGGCGAGTCAAACGAACTCCTGCGGCGTGCTCAGCAGCGACTCCTGGTGCAACAACAAGGACGGCCAGAGTCGTGGTTGCTCTTGTCTCTGCGGAAGGAAACAGGACGGGGTCAGGTCTTCGCGACAGAAACAACAGCCGGGTCTTGATAACATATATGTACATCTTACTAGTACAATTACAATAATACGTTACTTCACATAGGAGTTACAAAGACATACGCCACCAAACCAATAAATTCTAAACTACCTTTAACCCACAACACCCACTGATTTTTATAACTATCTAACATAGATTACCAACTTCATTTGACCATATTCCAATGCTTATACAGACAAACTTTAAATCAGATTCTAATACCAAAATCCCAAAACCGACACTACTTCACACAACAAGATTCACTCACCTAAACCAAAAAAAAATCGTTCCCAATTCAATCAAAAACCACAGTAGAAATTACCTACTAGATCGACCAATAATTGCAGAAGGAGACGCCGTCGAAACCAAGCCAACGCCGGAAGCTGTAGCCCAACAGTGGACGGAGCCTTAGCCTATCCTTGCGAGAGACAGGACCGGAGATGGCAGCGAGAGTCCAGACAACGGCTATCTTCTCTCGTCAGCGGAGATAACAACGGTACTTCATGCTTTTGGGCGTCGGCTTGTAATTACGGCGGCGGGACTTCAAACAGGGGGAGGAATGGCGGCCTGAGTAAAGGAAGGGAGGGGAACGGAAGGTGGTGCGGTCGGCTTCAATCTCCTGAAGGCACACCGCTGAGGTTGGTTTCAATCTCCCGAGGCGCCGGTGCGGTTGTTTCGATCTCTCGAGACGCCGGTTACAATGGAGAAGTGGGGAAATAAGGAAGAGGGAGTAGGTGCGGTGAGGGTTGAGAGAGATGAGGGTGGATAGGGCTGAGAGAGAAAGGGACGGCGACCGAGGGCTGAGAGGTTGGGAACAAGACGAGTGACGATTGAGGGCTGAGAAGAAGCAAAAGGAAAGGGACGGTTGGTTAAGGAAGCCACGGCGGAGGAAGGTTAAAAAGTGAGGCTAGGATTTATATTAAAAAATTTCTAAATTATTTTTTAAATAATATTTAACACAAAATATCTTATATTCAACACGATTGATCGGTGCTTTTTAACACAGGTTTAATGAAAAAAATTTAAATCCCTGCAAATCTCGCACTTTCTAAAAAATTTCCAAATTATTTTTTAAATAATATTTAACACGGTTAATTGAAAGACCTGATAAATTGTTTTCATACGCTTATTTAACACGGTTTAGAGGTTAACGTGGTAAATTGTAAACATTTTTACTACGGTTTCGAAGAGAACCGTGTTAAATGATACACAAGTTTAACACGGTTAATTAAAAGACGTGGTAAATTGTGGTCATACGCTTATTTAACACGGTTTAGAGGGTAACCGTGGTAAATTGTAAACATTTTTACTACGGTTTCGAAGAGAACCGTGATAATGATACACAAGTTTAACACGGTTATAATTAACCGTTATATTATAACTTTTTTTTAACACAGTTCGCAGGGTTACCGTGTTAAAATGGGTGATTCTATAAATGTACCACGGTTATTCGATGAACTGTGGTAAATTATAAGTATTTTTAACAACGTATTTTTGGACAACCATGGTAAAAACGTTGAATTTGCATATTTATCACGCAAAAACACGGAACCGTGTTAAATGTACCGTAACCAATGTGATTTTTTGTACTAGTGAAGGTAGACCCTTCTTTATAGGATTACCCGATGGGGGTAAGATTAGAGGTACCCGCGAGGTTCGCGATTGCCCTATTAGATTAGGAGGTTGCGATTGGCTAGCTGACTTCTTCGCCATGTACTTAGTACATGAAGAAGTCATTCTAGGCATTGATTGGATGGATGGACATTGAGTAGTTTTAGACATCAGCAAGAGGACAGTGACGGTAAGTACTGATGCAAGCCATGTTGAGATCTTTAGAGGATGGGATCTTGGCAAGACTGGTACAAGCATCGGTGTAGTGCGAGCCGCGAGACTTTTCAGTCAAGGATGTGAGGCTTTTTGGTGCTATACCATGAAGGATAATACGAGTCCAGCTTTGGAGGAGATTCTAGTAGCTTGCGAGTTTGCTGACATCTTTGGAGAGCCATCAGGTTTACCTTCACAAAGGAGTGTAGACTTTGGCATTGACCTAGATCCCGGTACGAGACCGATCTCTAAGGCTCCTTATTGTATGGTGCCTATCGAGATACTTGAGTTGAAGAAGCAACTCAAGGAGTTAGCAGAGAAGGGCTTCATCCGCCCTAGTGTATCTCCTTGGGGCGCACCAATACTCTTCGTCAGAAAAAAGGATGGGTGAATGAGGTTATGTATCGACTACCGAGAGCATAACAAGGTGACGATCAAGAATAAGTACACATTGCCCCGTATCGATGATCTTTTGGATCAGATGCATGGAGATTCGGTGTTTTTGAGGATCAATATGAGATTAGGATATAACTAGTTGAGGGTGAGAGAGCAGGACATAGCCGAGACGGCATTTTGGACCAGATATGGACACTGCGAGTTTGTAGTGATGCCATTCGGGCATACAAATGTGGCCTTAGTTTTCATGGAGTGACGAACAACATCATCATCGATTTCCTATACCAGTTTTTAGTTGTCTTCATAGACGATATTCTGGTTTACTCTCGCAACAGAGAGGAGCATGCAGGACACTTGAGGATCGTTCTTCAAGTCTTACAATACAGAGAGATTTACGCCAAGCTCTCTAAGTGCGAGTTTTGGATGTCCGAGGTGGATTTTCTTGGTCACATCGTTTCAGCGGAAGGGATCAAAGTAGATCCGGCGAAGATCGAGTCAGTAGCATCTTGGTCGCCTCCTAAGAACGTCAAGGAGATGCGCAGCTTCTTAGGATTGGCGGGCTACTATCGGCATTTTGTTGAGGGCTTTTTCAGTTTTCGCCCCACCGCTCACTTCCTTGCTGAGGAAGTCAACAAAGTTCGTATGGTCCGAGCCGTGCCTGTAGAGTTTTGAGGAGCTATAGAAGAGGTTGACCTTACTCCTATCCTAGCTCAGCTAGAGGGCATTGAGGAATTTGTGATTTACAGCGATGCATCCAAGCTAGGTTTGGGATGCGTTCTGATGTAGAGGGGTAAGGTGATTGCTTACGCTTCGAGACAGCTGAAATCCGTTCACTAGGTCCTCGTGGCTAATGATGTGTCTCGAGTCGAGAGCCTTCAACTAACTGTCGGGCTTGAGCCCACCCCACCAATAAGATCTTCTAATATCTTGGTACATCTTACTCGTGCCTGGATGCACCGAGTAAGGTGTGGAATAGGCCTCATGCAAAATCCGTTCTCTCAACTCTCGGTCCGACGATACACATATACGCCCCTAGCGTCTTGTTAGCATGAAATATGACTATATTTTAGGAACTTGTTTTAGTTGCTTTTCCCTCTTTATTGTGTTCTTAAATATGAGTTTGAAGCAATTGTGAGCTAGTTCAGCCACTTTGTCAATATAGAGATCTACACTAGCTTTGTGTTGTTTTTAGGTGAATAAAGACTTGGATTGGAGCAAAATGTGGAAGGAAAGGAGTGTTTGATCATGCTTGATGGCAAGGAGATGCATTGAAGAGGCTAAGGAAGAAGCATGGAGGAAGGATGTCATGAAACAAAGGCAAAAACAAGGAGTTTGAAGAACCACGCCCTGAATTACGGTCGTGGAAAAGGAATTTGAAGTTCACGCTCTAAACCACGACCGTGGATTTGGTAACATGATCGTGGACGTGAGTTCGGAAAAGATACTTTGTTGTTTGGATTTCGAGATTGAGTTTGAGTTATTATTGAGTTTTCGAGGGTTTTCATTCCGACCTTAAGGATTGGAGTTCATGAAGGATTGGAGTTCATGAAGGACGTAATTTTGGAGATTGTGAGCTTTTGAGAGCTTTTGAGACGGCCTTAGGGTTTCATTCCGACCTTAAGGATTGGAGTTCATGAAGGACGTAATTTTGGAGATTGTGTACTTTGGATATTCTAGGGTTTTCACTGAAGGACAGAGTGACATCCCGTTCTTCGTTGTTTCTCTAGATCAGTGTGAGGATTTCTCTTCCTACTTTTCTGAATTCATAAACATACTTTGTTGTTTGGATTTTGAGATTGACTTTGAGTTATTATTGAGTTTTCGAGGGTTTTCATCTTTCATTCTTCTTATATTGATTATTGATATCATAATGATGATTATTGGCTAAAACCCTTTAACAATTCTAAGTTGAAGGGTTGATAGTTGTGGCTTAGATAATGATAGATCAATCGTAGCTTGATTGGACCCTGAGAGTGTGAGAAATATCGTCGACACCCTAAATCACGGTCTGTTCTTGAATTCCACGGCCGTGGTTCTCAAGATCTAGCTGTGATTTTCCCTGGTTTACGAACTTTGCTTTTGCTTTGATCCAAAGTTAAAGATTTGCTTTAACCTAGCCATTGCTTGCCTTTTCTAGGTAGTAGTGAGACTCAACATCCTCTATTTCAGTTTCGAGTGTCACAACCTTAACCGTTTTAGTTTATCTTTGATTTCTTGGGTTTGGGCATGGGTATTTGAGATCAATTCTTACCTTTAGATCCTTTTTATACTACAGCCTCAACAACCTTTATAGAAGTGTCTTTGGGTTAGGCATATAGGGTTTTGGAACTTTACCGTACATTACCTTACCTTATTTATACCTTTGCAATCTCAACTCTGTCCTTCTATCTATAGTATATCTTGAATCGATTGCCACAATTAGATACCTGGATCTTTAGGGTTGCTGTTTTCCCCAATTACTTGCAAAGCTTCTACATATTGATTGCTCGATTACTTGAAACTGATTTTGTTTCACCAAATCCCTGAGTTCGATACTCTGGAATACTTGCTTAGCTACACCGATCCGTACACTGCGGGTTCGCTTGCTTTTGTTTCAGTTTTATAAATTAAAACTTATTTGCACGCACGCTTTGAGGTGAACACGTCTCAATAATCTGTTCGCCCCTACGGTAAACTGTGGTGCCTCACCTCGGGACATCCTGTCCCGGATCCTCATCAAAATGGGACATCCCTCCTGCTTCTGCAGGATCTCTCCGGACAAGTCAGTAACACCTCTAACTCGGAAAAATGACAGTCCGTATCCGGGAACCGGATATCCATCTCTAACTCTATCAAACCCCTCTGCAACTGAGGTTGAACCGTAAGCCGAGCTATTGCCTCCTCTCGAGGCGCCCTTGATAGCATGAATTATTGTCTATATTTTGGATATGGTTTTGACGTTTTCTCTTCATATTTCTGCATGCATGGATGTATATTCTAGATGATTATGCCATTATTCGGTTACTTTGCAAGAATCGAGGTCTACACAACGTTTGATTGTAATTGTAGGGAATAAGGCGTATGTTGGATCAAAATGGAGCATTGAAGTCTAAGAAGGTCATGGAGCTACATTATGAAACATTAGGAAGGACAAGAAGAAAGGTAGGAACTATATTGGAAGGATGAAGGAACCATTCAGTTGAAGATACAAAGAGATGCACGTAGATTACTAATGACCTCGGACCAACAGTTAAGCATCTCGACCGAGACGGCCTACTTGGCCTGGCTCGAGGTCGGCGGCCCACAACCCAAGGAAAATAAGATATTATTTGACCTAAAACTCTCCTATAAGAATGAAAGGAAAATGTGAAGAAGTGAAGGCTGGATCTTAGAGAAATTACGAACGGATAGAAGGACGGCTATTGGAAGGAAAAAAAAAGACCTAAGGAAGGATTGCTTAGGATTCTAGGAAGAAGAGATTGTGAGATTTTCTTGGGAAGTTGTTAGTGAGTTGTTATCATACTTTTGGAGTGCATTCTGATATGATTGTTGGTTTGTTTGCCTTTGATTATTGAGACACCTTTGTTGAGTGTTTTGTTTGCTTTTCTTGATATTCTTGATTATAAATTTTATTGCTTGATAATGATGATTCTTGGCAAAAAACCCCTGCGATCCTAGGGTGATTATTTGAAGGTTATGGTATAGACAATGAAGAAATAGACCTTTATCGTGAGTGTACCCTTAAAGTTGAGTTAACCCTAAACCGAAACCCGTCACGGTCTGTTCTTGGAGTCATCTCGATCGAGATCGATAAGAACTGCACGAGACGACCCACGGCTTGTCTGAAACTTTAGTTTAGGTTATAGTTTGTAAAATCCTATCCTTGTTGCACCTTTCCTGTTTTACATGCAAGTGATAACACGATTTATGACGTTAGTCTAGGCATCCATTTAGATATTTTTTCCCGCTATTCATGCATAATTATGCATTAGTTCATGACGTTCACATTCAATACATGTATATTTGTCGAGATAGACGTCAACACGGACCTTTGCATGTTTTGTAGGTATTTTGGGAGCTTTCTGAGTCTAATCGATACATCCGAGGATCGTTCCTCGTGATGACACGTATCCGAGCTCATTAAGAAGCAAGTTAGGAGCAAAGGAGAACACATGGGACCATGTTGGTACATGCCTTGCATCAAATCATGGCTCAACGATCAAAAGAAGGCTGAAGCACAAGAATCACGGTCACTGGGAGATCCACGGCCGTGGAAACTGCCGGTGATTCCCTCTGCATAGTTGGGACAGTTGTCCCACGATCTTCATAACCGACTCTTGCAAATGGTGAAGGCTATAAGTACTCTTGCAGGCAGATAGGAGAAGGACACACCCACACCTGACCTCACACACATTCTCTCCCATACTCTCTCATTTTTTATTTGGATTGGAGCTACCCTTGGAGGAGAAGAAACACTCTCATTGTGGAGAAGAGGAGAAGAACACACCATTCTTAGAGTTTCATAGTTTTTAGAGTGAATTTTATTGGAAACATTTTCTAGGGTTGTAAGAACGATTCTAACCTTCTTTTGAGGGGTTCTAAGTCTCTCTTTTAACATCTATTCAGCTTATTTTTCTTGTTCTATTTGCTTCATCTCTCTTTTATTTCATCCTCTTGATATGGACTCCATGATTGTATGCTTGATGAATTTGATTGTTGAGATGCATGTTGTTGGCTAAAAAGATGTGATTCTAGGGTAAGGAAATGATGGTTATGACTTTGACTATGATAGAATAGACTTAAACGTACCTTTGGATGATTTGTTTGCTCGAACCTAGCCTCTGTTGTAAATCACGGCCTGTTCTAGTAGGTTCCACGGCCGTAGAAGTGAGGAACTGCCCGTGATTTTGTCTGACTTGCTTGTATTGATAAATCTAAGTGTTGGGTTGTTAGATTTTTGAAATCCTAGTGTTTGTTGAGCTAGATCTATCCTAGGGTGACCTAGTATTAGCAACTAAGTGTGAGAAGAGACCTACCCGGTGATTCTTGCTCTTAGGTACCGAAGATGATAAACTTTAGGTAGTAGTGAGCCTCACAAGCCGCTATTGGACTGAGTGTGCTAGGATTTATGTTTAGGACTTGCCTTCCCGAGACCTACCCGGTAAGGAGAGGTTAGATCCCTAGATAGAAATCCGGTTTGTGTAGAATCCCTAACCTTAGGTTCTTTGAGACTTACCCGGTGATGAGACCTTAGGAACGGACTAGTGGACCATGAAACCTACCGGTGATTGATCCCAATCTAGAAACAGCCACTCCCAACATGCTATAGTTGATCCAAAGAATGACTAGATAGCTTGAGTCCTATGCCATAACCGGAACTTCTAACCCCTAGAATCCGCTTCTCTCTCTTTGATTACCTATCTTGTGTTTGTGTTTGCTCATTTGTGTTATTAGCTTAAGTTGTTTGTTAATCTTGCATGATTTGTGAACCTTGATTGATCACCACAAAACCAAACCCAAAACATTGAGGTTTTCATTCCTTTATTTCTTTCTCTTTTCTTAACCTAGATTCACACTATCCTTAATCACTAATTTATTCAATTTCACCTTAGTCTTTGTGTTCGACCTCGGAATACTATCCTCACTACAAAATGACCCATACACTGTGGGTTCGTTAGGAGTTAAAAAAATATATCGAGTTATAAATTTAAGACTTTTGCGTGTCACATTTCTAGCGTAACAAGTTTTTGGCGACGTTGCCGGGGACTAGGTCTAGATTGAGTCGTTTTTTGTGATTGTTTATAGTGTAGGTCTTTCTTGTTGCTTTTGATCTCATTTGGTTTGTGTCTTTGCATTTTCAAGACATCTCTTATTCTTTAGGTGTATGCAAAGATCTCGTGGCAAGGATTTAGCTCCATTCGATCCCGAACCGGAGAAAACCCTTAAAGCTAGGTCTAAGAGCATTAGAAAGGGAAAGGAGATGGCCGGAAGAGATCTCCAAGCTGAGTTAGATGAAGGTTTATAGGAAATTAGGCTAAGGGATGAAGCCTTGGAGAATGAGAGGAGACTTGCCAATGAGAGGCAAGAAGCAACTAGGAGGGAGATTGAATAGATTAGGCAAGCTCTTGTGCAAAGAGAGCTTAATCGTCAACAACCTCCACCTCCACCACAACCGCAGCCGGCGGTTAATATTCGGATTATGCCCATTGCTATTGAGGAGCCACAAACGTTAGGGAAACGTATGGATCCGGGTCAAAGAGTGCACCATCCGGGTGTGAACTTAGGAGATCCCGTAACCCATGATTATGAGCTCCGCCCTCAAGTGCTACAAATGATCCGGCACAATCAATTTGGAGGGATGGAAGGAGAGTCCTCTCATCAACATTTGATGAACTACGAGATATTGATGGAGACTCTAAGGCCGCCTAGGTTGGAGAACAACAACCATAAGGTTAGGACTTTTTCCTTCTCACTGAAGGACAAAGCCTTGGCTTGGTACCAATCGATTCCACTAGGGCGTGTGAGTACTTGGGAGGAAATAACAACCGAGTTCTTGAATAAATTCTTCCCACCTTCCAAGACAACCGAGCTAAGAGGGAAGATCAATGTCTTCGTGATGAAGGATAGAGAAAGCCTATTCAAGTCTAGGGAGAGGTTCAAAGACCTTCTCCTAGATTGTCCACACCATGGTATACCGAAAATAGAGCTTTTGGAGATCTACTTCAAGGGACTTGATGAAGATAGCCAATTCAAGCTTCAATCTCTTTCCGGTTGGACTTTTATGGAAAAGAATGTGGATGAAGCTTGGGAGTTTGTAGAGAAACAAGCTTTGGTGATTGAGAAGTACTCCCATAGGAAGAGTGATGGGAGGAAAGCGGGAGCATATGAGGTGAGTGAAGTCACCATGAGTAATTTCAAGCTGATGCAATTAACAATGAGCTTAAGTATTTGAGGGAGTTGTGTGCTACAACTTTGAAGAGTCAAGCAAGCCCTCAAGTGCAAGTGCAAGCAAACTTGTCTTCCAAGGAGAAAGATGTGAACTATATGAGAAGGGGAAAGTACAACAACTATCAAGGCCCAAGGAACTTCAACAACAACCGGCAATTCAACAATTACCGGCCTAACCACAACCATCCCGGGTTTTCCTATTCTAACCTGGATGGAGCCTTGAACCCTCCCGTTTCCACAAGTGCGGCTCCACCACCTAAAGCTTCACAAGAGCCTCCACCCGGATTTACTCAACCTCCAAAGGATAAAACTGAGATGATGTTTGAGTAATTGCTTGGGAGGTTGAGTGGTCTTGAGAGAACGATGACTTCCATTTCCAAAGCTCAAAAGGTGTTGGAAGCACAAGTGTTCCAAAAGGTGGGTGAAGCTCATAGAGATCCGGGAAAACTTCCCGGAAGAACCGAAGATAACCCAAGAGGCCAAGTGTTGGCCATCACAACAAGGAGTGGGCTGAGCATGAAGGATCCCTTACCCAAGGAGAATGCTAAGGGAAAGCAAGTAGTGGTAGAGGAAGAGCCATTGCAAGAAGATGGAGGAAAAAGCAAGGATGATGTGCCAACATATGTGGCACCACCTCCATATAAGCCACCACTACCATTCCCACAATCACGAGCAAGAGCTCGTTTGGACAAACACTTAGGTAAATTCCTTGAACTTATGTCTAAATTACATATTAACATTCCGTTCATGGATGCTATTCTAGGTATGCCGGCATATGACAAGTTTTTGAAGGAAATACTCTCCAACAAGAGGAAGTTGGAGGAGTATGGAGAAGTGAGGATGACAAAGAGGTCCTCAGAATTGCTCCAAACTATGAAGGAGGAGATGCCTCCTAAGCTAAGAGATCCGGGATCTTTTGTGATCTTGGAGCGAGTGTAAGCATCATACCGCTTGCACTTTACAACAAGGTTGGGTTAGGAGAGCCGAAGCCGGTCAAGATGACCCTTTATATGACGGACTGTTCAATTACTCACCCGGTTGGAATCTTGGAGGACATACCGGTGCAACTCGGGAAGTTCTATGTGCCAATAGACTTCATTGTTTTGGACATCCCGGCGGACTGTCCAGTTCATATCATTTTAGGGAGGCATTTCTTAGCCACATCCAGATGTTTGATGGATTGCAAAAATGAAATTCTCTCTTTCAACATTGGAGAAGAGAATATCAAGTTCAAACTATCCACAATTATGAAGGTCCAGCCCTTGGTCAAGATGTGTTCAACATTGTCGAGCAAGAGGAGTGTAGAGAAGTTGTGAGCTCGATCTTGATCAAGGACCCCTTGGAGAAGGTTCTTAGCTTAAGGTTGATGGAGGAAGGAGTTGAAGATGATTATAATGAAGAAATCAAGGCCTTAGATGCATTGGAAGAGGAGGCAAGAGCCGAATTTGAAGTACATGAAAGTGTGCTGAAGAGCTGTAGGAATCACGGTTTAGCACAGAGGACCACATCCGTGGTTTGTCCCGTGGAACTCTCAGGAGTGCTCCACGATGCTAGCTTCTCATATTCCACGCCTGGGGTTTTGCAAGAGGCCGTGATTCAGACCGTGATTTTGCCAGAAAGTGCCTTAATGGTTGATCAAGCTTCAAGGAGCCTTGAGGAGTCTTCCATGGCTTTGGGATCATCTCAACCTACATTATATGGAGCGTCTCCAATCGATAAAGGTCCTCCTAAACCTGAACTCAAACCCCTCCCCTCTCATATTAAGTATGCTTTTCTTGGTGAAGATTCTACTTATCCGGTGATTGTTAATGCGTGCTTGAATGATGATGAGTTGAATAGATTATTGCATGAGTTGAGATTGCATAGGAAGGCTATTGGCTATACCACTGATGATTTAGTTGGCATTAAACCTTCTTTGTGCATGCATAAGATCTTAATGGAAGATAATCATAAACCTTCAATTGAACCTCAAAGAAGACTAAACCCCATCATGAAAGAAGTAGTAAAGAAAGAGATCCTTAAATTGCTAGATGCGGAAATCATTTTCCCGATTTTGGATAGTAAATGTGTTAGTCCCGTTCATGTGGTTCCTAAGAAGGGTGGGATGACCGTAGTGACTAATGAGAATAATGAATTAATCCCAACTAGAATGGTTACGGGATGGAGGATGTGTATAGACTATAGGAAACTAAATGTGGCCTCTAGGAAAGATCACTTCCCTCTTCCTTTCATCGACCAAATGCTAGAGAGATTAGCTCAACATTCTCACTTTTGCTATTTAGATGGTTATTGTGGATTCTTCCAAATCCCTATCCACCCCGATGACCAAGAGAAAACTACATTCACATGTCCTTGGGGTACATTTGCATATAGGAGAATGCCATTTTGGTTGTGTAATGCACCCGCCACCTTTCAAAGGTGTATGATGGCTATCTTTTCTGAGTATATTGAAAATATCATGGAAGTGTTTATGGATGATTTCTTTGTTTATGGATCTTCATTTGATGATTGTTTAGCTAACTTGTCTACGGTGCTTAAGAGATGTGAGGAGACTAATCTAGTCTTGAATTGGGAGAAATGCCACTTCATGGTAAGTGAAGGCATTGTGTTGGGACACTTGGTGTCCAACCGTGGCATTGAGGTTGATAGGGCTAAGATAGAGACGATAGAGAAGTTGCCACCACCTACCTCGGTGAAGGGGGTAAGGAGTTTCTTAGGGCATGCCGGTTTTTACCGGAGATTCATTAAAGATTTCTCTAAAATTTCTAAGCCTCTTACTAACCTACTAATGAAAGATGTTGAGTTTGTTTTCTCCAAGGATTGCCTTGAGGCTTTTTGTAGGTTGAAGAATGCTTTGATCTCCGCACCTATCATGCAACCACCGGATTGGAGTCTACCGTTTAAGATCATGTGCGACGCAAGTGATGTAGCCGTTGGGGCTGTTTTGGGACAAACGAAAGATGGGCTTACACATGCCATCTATTATGCTAGCAAAACGCTAGATGATGCCCAACTCAATTATGCTACCACCGAGAAGGAGTTGCTAGCGGTTGTGTATGTATTTCAGAAGTTCCGCTCGTATCTTGTTAAAGCGAAGGTCATTGTGTGTACGGATCATGATGCGATCCGTTATCTCCTTACAAAGAAGGATGCCAAGCCTCGTTTGATTCGGTGGATCCTTCTCCTTCAAGAGTTTAATTTGGAGGTCCGGGATAAGAAAGGGTCCGAAAATTCAGTGGCGGACCACCTTAGTAGACTCCCACCATTGGAGATTGAGAAGGATGACATCCCGATTGATGACTCATTCCGGGATGAGCAATTGCAAATGGTGGAGGAGTGCTTGCTTCAAGTGTCAAGGGGTAATGAGCCATGGTATGCCGACATAGTGAACTATCTCGTTTGTGAGGAGGTGCCACCGGGTTTATCTTATGCCCAAAGGAAAAGGTTCTCAAAGGATGTGAGGCATTACTATTGGAGTGAACCGCTCTTGTTCAAGAGAGGGCCGGATGAAGTCTTTAGGAGATGCATACCGGAGGATGAGGTGGAGAGTGTGATCCGCCATTGTCATTCCTTTCCATGTGGAGGCCATGCTAGCTCACACAAGACATATGCAAAGGTGCTGCAATCCGGGTTTTATTGGCCGAGTTTGTTCAAGGAAGTGCAGAATTTTGTGGTAGCTTGTGATGCTTGTCAAAGGACGGGCAACATCTCAAGGAGGAATGAGATGCCCTTGAACAACATACAAGAAGTGGAGATATTTGATTTGTGGGGTGTGGACTTCAGGGGCCATTCCCCTCTTCTTGTGGCAACCTCTACATCCTATTGGCGGTGGACTATGTTTCGAGATGGGTAGAGGCAATCGCCTCTCCCACAAATGATGCCAAGGTTATGGTGCGGTTCTTCAACCGAGTGATTTTCCCTAGGTTTGGGACACCAAGGGTGATCATAAGTGATGGAGGTAAACACTTCACCAATAGGAACTTCGGGAAACTTTTGGCTAAGTATGGGTTGACTCATAAGGTGGCAACATCTTTCCATCCCCAAACTAGTGGCCAAGTGGAGATCTCGAACCGGGAGATAAAGGGGATACTTGAGAAGACGGTTTCTAGGACAAGAAAGGATTGGGCTATGAAGCTCGATGATGCTTTGTGGGCTTATAGAACCGCTTTCAAGACACCGATTGGCACCACTCCCTACAAGCTAGTTTATGGCAAGTCTTGCCACCTTCCGGTGGAGATGGAGCATAGGGCATAATGGGCCATAAGGTGGCTGAATTTTGAACTCAAGGAAGTCGGTGAGAAGAGGTTGCTAGACATTAATTCTCTTGAGGAGATCCGGTTGGATGCTTATGAAAATGCCCGAATTTACAAAGAAAGGACCAAACGTTGGCATGACAAGCGTCTCATCCCAAAGGAGTTAAGTGAAGGCGACCTTGTCCTTCTCTTCAACTCAAGGCTGCGGCTCTTCCCCGGAAAGCGAAAGTCAAGATGGACGGGTCCTTATGTGGTGAAGAAGATCTTTCCCCATGGAGAGGTTGAGATAGGAGGGGAGCATTGTGGAGATTTTAAGGTGAATGGGCACCGGTTGAAGAAGTATATCCCGGGAGCTCCGGTGGATATGATTGCCCCACTTCACCTTGAGTGAGACGCCCCCGAGTTTGGTCAAGCTAATGACCTTAAAGAAGCGCTTGGTGGGAGGCAACCCATTGGTAGACATCTTTCCCTTTTCGTTTTTCTTTTTGTTTTCATTTTTCTGCTTTGTGTTTTTGTGTGTGTTTAGAGTTTGTGTGCTAGAGTCTAAGTAGCATGGAAGGCTTGCATGGCATGTGGATGATGATGATGAGCCCCTCATCAATAATGGGTGGAGCGGACGCGGAATTTGGACGGCTAGCGGTGCCTAGCGCGGGTCCCGACGCCATAACGAACACCTTGAGCTCTCTACCATCATTGATGGGATCATCTGCCATCAATCCACTTGAGTGAACCCAAATACCGAAGCAAACCATTTTTACATTGTGAGGACCCTCTTTCACTCTTCTTTACTTCATTTACACATTGGGGACAATGTGTTTCTAAGTATGGGATGGGGTTTTCATGATCACTTGCATGATTAGCATCTAGGATAGCTTCTTTTAGTCACATGTTTCATTTTGTCTTGCATCGTACACATATATTTCGAAAATCCAAATAAATCAGAAAATTTAAAATTTTTTTAGTGCTTCTAAGCTTGGGTATGATCCTTATGATGAAATTGTCTTGTGAATTGGCTATGGATGGCCTTATGTGTTGAATTGATGTATGCATATGTGGACTTGAAGTACTTATCTTGAATCCCATGTGTGAATTGTGATCATGAATGTTTGCCTTGATCGGATTGAGGATTGATGGTCGAAATTACATGCTAGTTCTTGAACATCATTTAGGAGTGATTAAGGCAATTCATCTTTCTCTACTTCTCATCTTGATCATGTTGTTTGAACACCTCAATATATAAAAATTTGACCTCTTTTGACCCATCCGAGAATAGGAGCATGATAGTGTGTTGATGTGTGTGAAAAGCAAGTGTGGGGTGAAGTTGTTGATAAAAGAATGTGGTGAATGAAGTGCTGAATTTGTTGTGAAAAGTGTAGAAAAAAATATAGGTTTGGGGACTTTGGTTTTGATGACGAGTAACTCGCCACCATTCACATAATCGGGTGTTTGTTCCTTGCCAAAGTCGGATAAACCGAATGTCCTAACGAGCCTTGGTATGTGTGCCCGGTGTGAAGCACCTCGAAAAATAAAAAAAGCCCGAGGCTCGCTAATCACCAAGGTTTCGGCTTTTGTACACCAATGCCATTGTCTCAAAAATAAGTGAAAGAAAAAGAAAGTGAAAAAGAAAAGAAAACATAGAAAAGATGGAGAAAATATACACTTGTGGTAGAATTGATCAAAAATGAAATTGTGGAGTTAGTTCCTTTCCCGGATTAGCATCACATAACCTAAAAATTTCCACCTAATCACAACATTTCTTAGCCTCTTCTTTCTTAAGTCCTTGTGACCTATTTACATGTGTGTAAGACTTAGTGATCTAGATTGGATATGCTCATGATCATCTTGACTTCTTCATTGTTACCTTTCATGCATGCTTTCTAGTTAAGTATAATTGTCTTTCCATGCCTCAATTTATTTGATGCATGATTGCTTGTCCGTTTGCCATAAAACATGACTATGAAGGTGATCCAATATTAGAAGCACGATTCCAAAAAGATTTTGTTGTTTTTCTGCATGTATAAATCATGTCATCTCTTAGTCTATAGTTGGGACTTGCTCGGGGACGAGCAAACCATAAGTATGGGGTATTTTGATAACACGATTTATGACGTTACTCTAGGCATCCATTTAGACAGTTTTTCCCGCTATTCATGCGTAATTTAGCATTAGTTCGTGATGTTCACATTCAATACATGTATATTTGTCGAGATAGACGTCTACACGGACCTTTGCATGTTTTGTAGGTATTTTGGGAGCTTGCGGAGCCTAATCAATACATCCAAGGATCGTTCCTCGTGATGACACATATCCGAGCTCATTGGGAAGCAAGTTAGGAGCAAAGGAGAACATATAGGACCATGTTGGTGGATGCCTTGCATCAAATCATGGATCAACGATCAAAAGAAGGCTGAAGCACAAGAATCACGGTCACTGGGAGATCCACGGCCGTGGAAACTGCCGGTGATTCCTTCTACATAGTTGGGTCAGTTGTCCCACGATCTCCATAACCGACTCTTGCAAATGGTGAAGGCTATAAGTACTCTTGCAGGCTGATAGGAGAAGGACACACCCACACCTGACCTCACACACATTCTCTCCCATACTCTCTCATTTTTTATCTGGATTGCAGCTACCCTTGGAGGAGAAGAAACACTCTCATTGTGGAGAAGAGGAGAAGAACACACCATTCTTAGAGTTTCATAGTTTTTAGAGTGAAGTTTATTGGAAACATTTTATAGGGTTGTAAGAACGATTGTATGCTTGATGGGTTGCAAGTCTCTCTTTTAACATCTATTCAGCTTGTTTTTCTTGTTCTATTTGCTTCATCTCTCTTTTATTTCATCCTCTTGATATGGACTCCATGATTGTATGCTTGATGATTTTGATTGTTGAGATGCATGTTGTTGGCTAAATAGATGTGATTTTAGGGTAAGGAAATGATGGTTATGGCTTGGACTATGATACAATAGACTTAAACGTACCTTTGGATGATTTGTTTGCTCGAACCTAGCCTCTGTTGTAAATCACGGCTTGTTTTAGTAGGTTCCACGGCCATGGAAGTGAGGAACTGCCCGTGATTTTGTCTGACTTGCTTGTATTGATAAATCTAACTGTTAGGTTGTTAGATTGTTGGAATCCTAGTGTTTGTTGAGCTAGATCTATCCTAGGGTAACCTAGTGTTAGCAACTAAGTGTGAGAAGAGACCTACCCGGTGATTCTTGCTCTTAGGTACCGAAGATGATAAACTCTAGGTAGTAGTGAGCCTCACAAGCCGCTATTGGACTGAGTGTGCTAGGATTTATGTTTAGGACTTGCCTTCCCGAGACCTACCCGGTAAGGAGAAGTTAGATCCCTAGATAGAAATCCGGTTTGTGTAGAATTCCTAACCTTAGGTTCTTTGAGACTTACCCGGTGATGAGACCTTAGCAACGGACTAGTGGACCATGATACCTACCGGTGATTGATCCCAATCTAGAAACACCCACTCCCAACATGCTATAGTTGATCCAAAGAATGACTAGATAGCTTGAGTCCTATGCCATAACCGGAACTTCTAACCCCTAGAATCCGCTTCTCTCTCTTTGATTACCTATCTTGTGTTTGTGTTTGCTCATTTGTGTTATTAGCTTAAGTTGTTTTTTAATCTTGCATGATTTGTGATCCTTGATTGATCACCACAAAACCAAACCAAAAACATTGAGGTTTTCATTTCTTTATATCTTTCTCTTTTCTTAACCTAGATTCACACTATCCTTAATCACTAATTGATTCAATTTCACCTTAGTCTTTGTGTTCGACCTCGGAATACTATCCTCACTACAAAACGACCCATACACTATGGGCTCGTTAGGAGTTAGGAAAAATATATCGAGTTATAAATTTAAGACTTTTAGCTGTCACGTTTCTAGCGTAACAGCAAGCCTAGGATGTGACTTACCCCGTGATTCCTTTGCTTGTTTACCTATGATGATGAGTGTTAGGTAACAAAGGTTTATCATTTCTTAGGGTTTCAGTGTGCCTTCATCTTACCTTTGAAAGTTAACCTGAGACTTACCCGGTGATGGTTAGTTATGTACCTTAGGTGAGTGTGTTGGTTTGAGTACTCGTACCATTCCTTAGTTCCTTAACACTTACTCGGTCAGAGGAGCTTTGGTTTGGGAAAGTGGATGGTGAGACTTACCCGGATATCTATCCCATCGTAGAAATACCTTCCCTTTGCAAACCTCAACTTTGTCCACGTTTATCCTTGAGAAGTCTTGAGTCAAAAACCACAACTGGAAACTTGATCTCTAGAATATGCGTTCCCCAATCATATTACATAATCTTGTCTTTGCTTTTGATCATTGCATTTGCATGATTCTAAAGTTAGATTGATTTGCTGAATTTATTCTCACCAAATCCCTGAGATAGACTCCGGAATATAAGCCCTTACTACGATAGATCCGTACATTACGGGTTCACTTATCGTTAGTTATATAATCAGGATATAAATTTAAGAATTCTTTGCACACACACCTTTTGGAGCGAACAAGTTTTTGGCGCCGTTGTAAGGATGATGAGGGAGGAGCTTCTATGGATACCGGGACGGACACTGCTGGTCCGAGTGCTCCAGTGATTGAGCTCATGGATGATGAGGCGACTGATGATGATCAGTTGTGATATATGCCACCACAATAGGAGTTCCCGCAACAGCAGGCATGTCATCACCGCCGCCACCGCGACCCCGAGGCCCACCGGCGGATTGATGACCTTACTCGTCAAATGGAGGAGTCCTTCAGCGATCTTCGCACTGATTTAAATGGACACCTTATGTTCGCTCTATAAGGTGTGTTGATGTGATCCGGGAAACCAATGCAAACGGCTTCACTTTAATTCGACCCTTCAGTATTTTGGTCATAACGAATGCTAAGTTTATCCAATGAAGGTCCGTAAATACTTGTTGGAAAGCTGATTTCAAGAGCTAAAATATTGATGCAGACTTTAAGAGAAGATTCGTCCAAGAGATGGGTCTTAATTTCAGTTCTTCAACAGCCGGATTTATGGTCAAAATGTGAAGAGTCCAAAACCAATGCCTCATTATGTGGATCTTTAAGGCCTATATTTTTATTATGACTTTTGGCCTTGTTTTTGATCTTTCATCTAGCCTTATTTTCCCTATTTAAAGGCTTGATTGATTCGTAGAAAAAATAAGTGAGAGTTGATAATATTTGGAAAACAATTTGGTTACTTGGTTTTTGGTGAGATGTCGAAACCTCCTCCTTGGTGAGATGCCGGGTGGGTTGCCTTTGTGAGATGCGAGGGCGAAGGCATTAGTTCTCATAGGTGAGAGGCTTGTGAGAGTTGATGCGAGTATTGTAGAGTGGATGGTGAGATGCTTGAAGCTCTAGCAATACGTATCTTGTACTTTATTTTCAATTATCACAAATCCAAAACACATGTGTATGTTTTCTTTACTTTTTCGTTTGTCTTGCATCGTTGGATCCTTTGGCTGGGGCGTATCATGTGTGCAAGCTTTAATATTTATAACCCAAGAAGTATGCTTGAACAATATGCGAACCCGCAGTGTACGGATCAATTGTAATAAAAGCAAATATTCCAGGGGTCGTTCACAGGGACTATGGAGAAACAAAGTACGGTAATCAGGTTGTCAATTAACTACTAACAGCAAATTAAAACAATCAAAGATGATATAAAAGTCAATTAAAAGAGAATGCGGATTCTAGAGATTAAAACATCCAGTTGTGGTTCCGACTCAAGTTCTCAAAAGATAATGTGGACAAAGCTGAGGTTTGCAAAGGGAAGGTGTTTCTAAGGTGGGAATAGATCACCGGGTAAGTCTCACTACTCACTATCCCAAACCAAAGATCCTTTTACCGAGTAAGTCTCAAGGTAGTAAGGAAAGGAACTATAATCTCAAACAAACACACCACCCAGGGGAATAGAATCAACCTTTACCGGGTAAGTTTTAATCTAACTCTCAAAGATGGGATGAAGGCACACTCAAACCCCAAAAAAGGATAAACCTTTATTACCTACACTCACGATCTTGGGTATACAAGCAAAGGAATCACCGGGTAAGTCTCATCCTAGGCTTGCGTTGAATCAGGAAAGGTATAACAAGGACAGGATTTGGCAAACAGAAACTCTTAACTCAGATAAGGTTCAGGAAAGGATCGCCTTGCTTCAGTTTATGTAACATCTCGGTCGAGATGTTCCACAACTGACTGTGGGGTTCTACGGTTAAGGTAAATGCTCGAGCTTTCTGGGTCCTGCTGGAATTAAGATCATTCTATCATCGTCTTTCCCACAACTTTCAGTTAATCACCCTAGAATCGCATAAAGAACTTAGCCAACAATCATCATGATAACAATAATTAAATTTATAAGAAAGAAATCAATATTCAAACAAGAAAACCTTAACACAAAGGTCTCAATAACTCAATGAATCAAACAAACAACAATCAGCGTTCCTCAATCACAATCAGAAAAGACAACAAAACCAAACCAATCTAAAGTCTTACAAACTTCCTTCAAAGCCAACTTCAACTTGATTCCTTCCTTCCTTGAACTTCAACCTTCAAACTCTTCAAAAAATCCTCCAGAAAATCTTTGATCCGAAGATGGCTGAATTGTAGAAAATTCAACCCTTTATATAGGAGAATTATCTTCCAAAGATAATTTCCTAGAAAATATATCCGTATCTTCCAAAATTTATCAGCCAATAATATTATCTTCCTTCCAGAAATCCAACCAAAAATATGTGATATTCACTTTCCAAAAATAGAAGATCTCAGCCGAAAATAAAGATCTCATGTCCTGTCATCAATTCGCCTTGGTCCAGACGCTCCTCAAGATCACCTTGGTCGAGGTGGTACTGTAGCTGACCGAGGTGAATCTCAGCTGAAAGTGTAACTCTCTAATCTTGTCCAAAATCAATCTTCTAAATCATTTCCATACTTCCCGAGATCTTCTCATAACTCCTCAATGCTCTAGAATGTAGCTCAAATGACTCCTTAGCTTCCTTAGCTCCATTTCGGTCCAAAACGTGCCATTTTCCCTACAATTACAACGAAACTAGGTGTAGACCTCGATTCCTGCAAAGGTAGAAAAAACAACAATATAATCAAAGAATATACATTCATACATGCATATTTATGAAGATAAAACGTCTAAACCAATCCCAAAATATAGACTATAATACATGCCATCAAAATACCCCATACTTGTCCCTTGCTTGTCCCCAAGCAAGTTCTAAATCTTAGATACAAGATAGAATGGATTATAAGTCAGAAAGGTCAATGAAAAACATTTCAAAACCTTTTGTGGTCTGCTCCACTCATAGATCACCTTAAGAGAATGCTTCATGGCAAATAAAATCAAGACATGATCAAAATATTTTATGGATATAAGAAAGTTGTTCATCTTTGCATAAAATCATAGAATGCATAATAAACCCTATTTATCAAAATCAGTCATGTATAATCCAGTTTAAACCATCAAGTCAATCAACAAGCGTGAGGTCTCAAGGGCTTCCAAAAGAGGTCAAGAAACATGTCAGGGTGGGATGTATATAGGGTAATGTGGTGCTAGAATCCAGGAATAGGATCTTACTTCACTTTCTTTGAATCACAAAATCTTCCACCAATAAGCTTTGTTTATTTTTACTTTAGTTTTTGGGATGCATGGACAGAGGTGGACAATAATCGAAGCCTAGGAGATCAACAATCATCAATTTCTTGAGATGCCTCAAACCTTTGATACATACCATGACCCGTAAGGAATATCGCTCAATCTTACTTTGGCAAGACACAAACACCCGACTATGTGAATGGTGCCGAGTTACTCATCATCATGATTGACTTCCCCAAACCTAATTTTTTTTCTTTCTAACACTTTCAGCCGACAACTCAACTTCACTGCACTTGCTTTTCATCACTTGCTTCCAAATTTCCGGATAGGTAAAGGGAGGCAAATATGTATATGAGGGGCTAAAGCATGGTCAAGAAGAAGAAGAGAAGAGAATGAATTGCCTTAATCATCCTAAGAAGAATGTGAGAGAACTCATAATGTGGTGTCAACCTTCAAATCCAACATAATTTTGATAAAAACAAAGTATTAAACATGCTAAAACTTCAAACAAAGCATTTTGCAACTTAAACATATCATAAAACCTTTTGAGCATATAAAGATTTCAAAACCAATTTGCTAACAAAATCATCATTGAGGTCATATCCAGAGAAGAAGCACAAAACGTTTTGAAAACTTTCAGTTAAAGCCATCTCGGTCGAGGTGTTCTAGCGTCATCCGAGGTGTTCATCCTCGATCGGCCATGAATGTCTTGGTCGAGGTCATAAAATTTTTTTTTCAAACCAGTTTTCGACGTTTTTCTCAAACAAAAACCTGTATGTATGCATGTAATGACAGATAAACACATAGAGCCAAGTAAAGCAGAATAAGATCATAATATCCGGGAGTCATACAAACCATACACACATAAGTCAAGTAAGATACATCCAAATACCCCATACTTGGGACAGATTGTTCCAATGGGTCAAATAGAAGTCTAAGGAAATAAAGTACTCACCGGACCTAGCTGAACTACATGATAAATAAAAGAAATCCATGAATACCTCCATGACCTCCTCAATGTACTAAAAAAAGATAGTCATCATACAACGCTGAAAGGTAGCAGGTGCGTTACACAATCCGAATGGCATCCTCCGATAAGCAAATGTCCCCCATGGACAAGTGCAAGTGGTATTTTCTTGATCATCCGGATGGATAGGAATCTGAAAGAAGCGACTATAACTATCTAAATAGCAAAAATGGGAGTGTTGAGCTAACCGTTCGAGCATTTGATCAATGAACGGAAGCGGGAAATGGTCCTTCCGAGTGGTCACGTTCAACTTCATATAATCAATGAACACTCTCCAGCCCGTAACGGTCCTAGTTGGAATCAACTCGTTGTTCTTATTTTTCACAACGGTCATCCCTCCTTTCTTCGGAACTACATGCACCGGGCTCACCCACTTGTTATCCGATATGGGAAATATGATACCTACATTCAATAACTTAAGGATTTCATTCTTCAAAACCTCTTTCATGATTGGATTTAACCGTCTTTGAGGTTCCCGTGAAGTCTTATGATCGTCTTCCATTAGTATCTTATGCATGCAAAAAGAAGGCTTAATACCAACAAGAACATCAATAGTATAAACCAAAGCCTTTCAATGTTTCCTCAGAACATGCATCAGTTTAGATAATTCAGTTTCAGAAACGGAAGCACTAACGATAACGGGATAAGTAGAATCCGGACCAAGGAAAGCATACTTCAAGTGATTCGGAAGCGGTTTAAGCTCTACGATTGGAGGTGCTTTCTGAGGTGGATCTGTGCCTTCTCCTTCTAGTGAAATGGACTTAGATCGAAGAACTGGACTTTCAGAAGTCTCAGTTGACATCATCTCGCTTACTATCTCGTTCGTTGTCCGAGGTGAGTGACCGAAATGTTCTTCAGATAAGAACACCTCGCTTGGTCCAGGAAGTGCCTCGGTCGAGGTACTGGAACTGGGACCGAAACCTAATGTGCTTTTATTCCCCTGAATCAACCTATCAAATCCAGCTCCTGGATCAGCTTCTAATGCCTTTAAGCTCCATATATCTGCATCACAAGAGACATCTATACCTTCCTCCATTAAACTAAAACTAAGAACTCTTTCAAGAGGATCGTTAATAAGGATAGAGCTCACCAATTCTCTTGATTCTTATTCATCATAGATGTTGAAGATGTCATCCTCCAACGGCTCTCCCTTCATTTCAGCACGCAATGCAAACTCCACATGATCGCCACCAATGTTGAATTTTAACTTGGCGTTCTTACAATCCACGTTGCAACCCAAAGTTGCTAGAAAAGGTCTCTCGAGAATGATAGGAATGGGATAATCTGCAGGAATGTCAAGTATAACAAAGTCTATTGGTATGTAGAAATTACCTAACTTGATGGGAACGTCCTCTAAAATACCGACGGGATGGGTAATGGAGCGATCCGCCATGTATAGCGTCATTTTCACCAGCTTGGGCTCTCCAAGTCTGAATTTCTCACAAAGATCCAGCGGAATGATGCTCACACTGGCTCCTAGATCACATAATGCATCATACGTTACATCCCCAACTTGAACGGGAATGCAAAATGATCGGTGTCCCTCAATTTAGGTGGCATCTTCTTCTTCATGATTTGAATGAGCTCCGAAGACTTAGATGTCATCCTTACTTTACCAAAATCTTCCAGCTTCCTCTTCCTTGATAGGATCTCTTTCAGAAACTTCTCATGGGCGGGCATCCAAAAATGCTTGTCTAGATGTGCCCTCGCCCTTGACTGAGGGAATGGAAGTGGTGGTTTATAAGCAGGATGTGGAACATAGACTTCAGATTTATTTTTCACTTTTTGGGGCTCCATCTCGGTTGGGACCTCGATCGAAGTGTTCATTTGGTTGTGGCTCGACCGAGGTATTGGATCTACAGTCTTCAATCCACTTTGTGTTGTAATTGTCATGATCTGTCCTTTAGGGTTGCTCTCTGTCCTTGCTGGGAGCTTCTCTGGATCTCTTGGCGCTTCATTTGGCGCTTCATTCGCCTTGTTGAAGAATTGTTGCTCTAAGGCTTTTTGTGCCTTCGAAAATGAATTCATCGATGTCTCCATAGCGTTGAGCTTGATTAATATTACCTCCAGCACAACATCTTTCTTTGGTGGCTGGGACGAACTTGATGCAAGCTCCTGGCTTCTTAATGGAGTAGAAGAAGAAGAGGGGGTGTTAAGAGCATTATTAACATGAGAGTAAGGGTTACCGGAATTTTTTTTATTAGATCTCCAATTGTTGTTGTTGGAGATTCTGTTATTGTTGTTGTAATTGTTGTTCTACGGCCCTTGATAGTTGTTCCTTCCTTGGTAGCCATCATCTTGCTCCATCTTCATTTGAGCTACTAAAAGCTCCTTCAATGCTTTTACTTCATTGCTAAGCGAGGTGAGTTGAGCTCCATTTGATGATGTGTCTTGGAAGCTAACTCTCCTTGCTCCATCTTAAGTTCTATGATGGGAGTACTTCTCCATGTGTAAAGCTTGCTTTTCAATGAAATCCCAAGCTTCATCTATTTGCATATCCATGAAGGTTCCGGTGGAAAATAATTGGAGCTTGAATTGAGTATCTCCATCCAAACCCTTGAAGTAAATCTCCAACAACTCGATCTTTGGAATCCCATGATGTGGGCAATCAAACAAAAGATCCTTGAATCTCTCTCATGACTTGGACAAAATATCTCTGTCCTTCATAATAAAAACATTGATCTTTCCCCTCAATTTAGCGGTTTTAGAAGGGGGAAAGAACTTAGTAAGAAACTCCGTTGTCATCTATTCCCAATTGTTGATTTTTCCAGCCAGAAGAGCTTGATACCAAGCAAGCGCCTTGTCTTTCAAAGAGAAATAGAAAAGCCTCAACTTGTAGTTGTTGTTTTCCACTCTTGAAGGTCTCAAGGTCTCCATCAGAATCTCATAGTTTTGCAAATGTTGTTGTGGACACTCTCTCCAAACCTCCAAATTGACATTGTTGGATCATGGTTAGAACTTGAGGTCTAACTTCATAATCATGCTCACCTAGATCACCTAGGTTGACTCCTAGATGCCTGACTTGTTGATTAGGGTCCATCCTTTGTCCTAGGGTTCGTGGAACTCTAGCAAAAAGAACATCTCGGACTGTCATCCGAGGTGGTGGGTGTATCTCGGCCGGGGCAACTAGGACTGGGTCTTACCTCGGTCGAGGATCTGGAATCGGTCGAGGGAGAAATTGGGCCCTTAGAGCGGCCATATCTGCTTCAATTCCTTTTGTTCTTGCGCGAGTCTCGTCTCTACTCACTATCCCAAACCAAAGATCCTTTTACCACGTAAGTCTCAATGTACTAAGGAAAGGAACTATAATCTCAAACCAACACACCACCCAAGGGAATATAATCAACTATTACCGGGTAAGTCTCAGGCTAACTCTCAAAGGTGGGATGAAGGCACACTAAACCCCAATAAAGGATAAACCTTTATTACCTACACTCATGATATTGGGTATACAAACAAAGGAATCACCGGGTAAGTCTCATCCTAGGCTTGCGTTGAACCTGGAAACGTATAACAAGGATAGGATTTTGCAAACAGAAACTCTTAACTCATATAAGGTTCAGGAAAGGCTCGCCTCGCTTCAGTTTATGTACCATCTCGGTCGAGATGTTCCACAGCTGACCGTGGGGGTTCTATGGTTAAGGTAACGGCTCGAGCTTTCAGGGTCCTGCTGGGATTAAGATCATTCTATCATCGTATTTCCCACAACTTTCAGTCATTCACCCTAGAATCGCATAAAGAACTTAGTCAACAATCATCATGATAACAATAATCAAATTTATAAGAAAGAAATCAATATTCAAACAAGAAAACCTTAACACAAAGGTCTCAATAACTCAATGAATCGAACAAATAACAATCAGCGTTCCTCAATCACAATCAGAGAAGACAACAAAACAAAACCAATCTAAGAAAGTCTTACAAACTTCCTTCAAAGCCAACTTCAACTTGATTCCTTCCTTCCTTGAACTTCAACCTTCAAACTTCCTTCAAACTCTTTAGAAAGTCCTCCAGAAAATCCTTGATCCGAAGATGGCTGAATTATAGAAAATCCAACTCTTTATATAGAATAATTATCTTCTAAAGATAAAATATCTTAAAAAGATAATTTCCTAAAAAATATATCCATATCTTCCAAAATATATCAGCAAATAATATTATCTTCCTTCCAGAAATCCAACCAAAAATATGTGATATTCACTTTCCAAAAATAGAAGATCTCAGCCGAAAATAAAGATCTCATGTCCCGTCATCAGTTCGCATCGGTCCAGACGCTCCTCAAGATCACCTCGGTCGAGGTGGTATTGTAGCTGACCGAGGTAAATCTCAACTGAAAGTGTAACTCTCTAATCTGGTCCAAAATCAATCTTCTAAATCATTTTCATGCTTCCTGAGATCTTCTCATAGCTCCTCAATGCTCCAGAATGTAGCTCTAATGACTCCATAGATTTCTTAGCTCCATTTCGTTCCAAAACGTGCCATTTTCCCTACAATTACAACGAAACTAGGTGTAGACCTCGATTCCCTCAAAGGTAGACAAAACAACAATATAATCAAATAATATACATCCATAGATGCATATTTATGAAGATAAAACGTCTAAACCAATCCCAAAATATAGACTATAATACATGCTATCACCTTGATGCTCAGAGTAAAGAGATTGGCGCTTTGAGGCGCGACATGGAGTAGAGCCACCACTGTCATCGTCAGATGATGGAGCTGCAGTTCCAACATCTGATCGGCCACCCCTTCGACCCCTACTTGTACCCATTCCATCCTCCTCCTCCTCGAGATGCATGATGATTCCACGGAGCTAGTGTTGTTCTTATTTTTCTCTTCTTATTTTGCGGTTCTGCATTAGACATTGTAAGTACTTTTCTCTAGACTTCTTTTACCCATCGGGACGATGTGTCTTAAGTATGGGGTGCTTTGTGATACTTGGGTCTGTAATAACCGACTTATGCGCTTATGACTATTTCTATTGCTTTCATTATGTGCTTTGAGGTTATATTGTACATTACATGCATTGCATCGAGATTTTTGATTGAAAAAACATGCAAAACTGGTTTGAAAATTTTTTTGTCTCGACCGAAATGCTTATGGCCAAACGAGATGACCACAACAAGAGCTTATCTCGGTCTAGTACCTCGTTTGTCGGTATACATCTCGACCGAGATGGGTTTCGAAAACTTGAAATTTCATAAAATGTTGTGCTTACACACTAGAAGTGATCCCAGTGATGATGTTTGTTTGCTGATTAATTTTATGATCTTTATGTGTTTGAAACAATTTATGATATATTTAAGGTTTGAATGTTTTATTTGAAATTTGAGCATGCTTAGTGAGTTGTTTTATCCAAATCATGTTGAATTTGAAGGTTGAAACTTTGTTATAAGTTCTTTCACATTCTTATTGGAATGATTAAGGCAATTCGTACTCTTTCTTCCTCTTCTCGATCATTTTTTAGCCCCTCATTGATATATTTTAGCCTTCCTTTACCTATCCGGGCAGTTGGAAGCAAGAAGGTGATAAAGCAAGTGAAAGTTGATGTTGAAAAGTGAAGAAGTGTTAGAAAACAATAGGTTGGGGACGTTTTCCATGAGGGTGAGTAACTCGGCACCATTCACATAGCCGGGTGTTTGTGTCTTAAAAAAGTCCGATTGATTGACATTCCTAACAGGTCATGGTATGTTCATCAAGGTTTGAGGCATCTCGAGAAATTGAGATTAGCTGATCTCCAAGGCTTCGATTATTGTCCACCTTTGTCCATGTTCTCCAAAAGTGAAAATTGAAGAAATATGTAGAAAGAAGTAATAAAAGCTTATTGATGGAGTCAAGTTCAAAATTGTGAAGTTCTTATCCTTTTCCCGGAATTAACACCACAATATCCTTTATACATCCTACCCTAACATGTTTCTTCACCTTTCATTCAAAGTCCTTGAGACCTGAGCATATTGTTTGACTTTGTGGTTCAAACTAGATTATTCATAATTGAGTTTGATGAGTATGGTTTGCTACACATTATTAGGTTTCATATGAAGTATGATTAGCTTTCCTTTGTTTATAACTTGTTTTGCTCATATATTGATTCTTACTAGCTATGAAGAATTTCTAAGGGTGATCTATGAGTTAGAGCACACAACCAAAAGTTTTTGAAAATTTTTTCATCGATCTTAACTGATTACAATTCATTTTATCTTGTATCTAAGATTTGAACCTTTCTTGGGGACAAGCAAGAGACAAGTATGGGGTATTTTGATAGCATGAACTATTGTCTATATTTTTTATATGGTTTTGACGTTTTCTCATCATATTTCTGCATAAATGGATGTATATTCTAGATGATTATGCCATTATTGCCGCAGCCAAGGAACGCACTAGCCTAGGAGGTCCAACATGCTGATCACACTCGAATCCAACCAACTACAACAAGCCATAAGGGCTCCTAGGTTCACAATCACTAGATAGGATTCACAACTACCCTAGGTCCACCCTAGGCTTGATACTAACATATAACAACCTTTAAATAAAGGAAGGAACAAAGAGGGAAGGGGGAGAAGAGCCTACTATTGAAGAAACGCAGCCGCGGAAGAAAAATGGCGTGACTGCGGAGAAGCTGTCACCGGCCCTACGGGTCCAAGCGCCGCCCCTGCGGTGGACGGAATCCCTGGCGCCTCCCTTGCAGTGGTTTTGTGCCGCCCCTACGGTGGCCTGGCTCCGCCCCTGTGGCATTGAAGATCCGCCCACGTGGTCGAACAACAAAAGGTTCGTCTTCTTCGATTCTTTAATTGTGCACTTGCTTTAAAGGCTTCCTTCTCTTGCTGGGTCTTCTCCAAACATCATCAACAACATCCAAGCTCATCTCCACGACCTAAACTAGCTAGGGAGACATGCATTCAAAGGAATCAAGATGAAATCTCTTCCGAAGCTTCAACTATGACAATGAAGAAGGAGAGAAGAAGAAGTTATGCAGCAGGGAAGAAGAAGGGAGAGAGTAGAAAAAGCTTACCAAACTAGATCCGAAGCTCCTCCACTAATGGCCACACCGAAGAGATCCCAATAAGAAGATGGCGGCGAAGAGAGCACAACGGAAGGAAGAGGAAACAAACCAACTTGAATGACAAAAGAGTGGAGTGAGAGGGAAAGGAAAAGGTTGCACAAGGTGGGAAGAACCAAGGGTCAGTTGCACCTTGTCACCTTTGTGCTAGAGAACGAGGGGTCCAAAAGGCAAACGTGAGATACCGAAAGGTCGGAACGAGATTATGGAATAAACCCGTCACTCAGCACCTCGTGAATGCGGGAAAACTGAGCCGCGTCTGCGGAAAGATCGATAACTCGCTCACTAACTGGAATAAAAATTCCGGACGTCACAAATTTCTCAAAAGAAATTTCCTTACCATCATAAATCTTGCAAACCAAAAACTTTTCATTCCTAAGAAATCATGAAATCTGCAAGCCAAAGATTTGGAAGTCCTATCATGTGAGGGAGCAGTTGTGTATCTCCAAAATTTGGTGGTCATGATTTTAATTACGAGAAAAAGTAGGATTAATTTGCCTAGGTGAATTATGTATCACATTCTGCATTTCTCTCAATACAAAGTTCATGAGTTGCGTTACCTCGGATTGGTGAGGGACATCTTTAAGGACCTTCAGTTTAATCAACCGAAAGTGGAAACTGAGCTAGGAAAAGATATGTATGAGTACCGCCAAATAGAAATATGGTGAGACTTGGGGAACTGTGAAAGACAAGGCAAGATGTAAAGACTCCCAGAAGGAAGATGAGCAAAGTTGTGGTTATATTCATGTTGTGTTGGCCATCACTATAGTTAGAGGGGATAATTTTCACCAATATGGGTGAGAGTTTGGCCTTATGCCGTCCAAGGATGTTTAAGAAGTACCATAATCGATCTACTCATCCCTTTTTCTTTCCTTTGCCTTATTAATCTTCTTTTGTGAAATTTTATGTTTATTTTGAGTCTAATGTGTAGGGTGTTTGTGAAAGTCCTATGAAGGTTGTTTGGTTGTTTGTTATGTGTATTTGGTTTTTTTGGAAGTCCCTTATCAATAATATTATATGTATTTGCCTTACATTAAATGTGTCTCATTTATATATGTTTACTTGTCCCATTTGTTTCTTTTGATGATGTCGAAAGGAAAAAAGGTAAACTAGACATACTAGCTAAAAAGGAATCATATCCATCTAAAGGTTTGTAAAGCTTAAAGTTGTTTGAATTACCTCTTGATGTAACAAGGAGGGATTCTAGAGAAGGATTCATTTGCTAAAGGTAATATTTTATGAGTTGATCATTAATATTGCCTTGGGTATTTGAGATTATTCTTGTGCTTCATTGATTATATGTAATGATTTTACTCGTGCTTATTTGATAAAGGTCTGTCATCATTAAAAAGGGAAGACGTTATTGGAAGTCGGGGACATCTCAATTCATGGTACCTAAGCACCTTTAGGTTTTGAAAATGATAAACCTTATATGAACTTTCTGAGTGTGTGTTTGAGTTGATATTTAAGGAACATTGAAGTACCCATAATGACTTCTCGCTCATAGAATTTCCATACAAAGAATAAGGAAGGCATCTAGGAAAGGAATATACCGGTTGTCATTGAAGATCTCATATCTTCTTATTATATTCTATTTTGGTATAGTATGTATCTAGAAGATCTTGTTAATGTACTAGTCATGCTTGTAATCGAATCTATTATTCTAACGAATTACAGTTAGAATATTATCTTATCGTAGGCTATATATATACTAAGTGACCACTACGGATTAGGTTAATGCTTCATAATACATCATTTACACACAAATGCAAAGGTGAGATCAAGTTTAAGAGCTCGATGTGTTAAAGAAGGTTGTTCGGAAGAAGACAAAGACTTTATGTGAGTTAGTGTAGAAGGACTTACTGAGATTTTATTGGGTTAGAATATCTAGGTTTGAAGGAACGTAGTTCGAATACTACCGCGTTACAATGATAAGTAATCAATGAACATATTTAAATTCCGACCTATCATAACTACGAAATGAGTGAACTTTGTCTCAAATTATGAGTTGGTAATTTGACGTTTCAAATATACATTTTTTTTTGGTTTAATCATGTTTATACCTTGTGGCAATGTCAATCTATTGGTTGGTTTCCTATTCTTATCTAGAAGTTGATACGATTTTATGTACTTGGAAGTAAACCTCTATTTTAGCCTCAACGATGTGCATGTCCTACGTTCAAACTGCACCAGATATTTATGATTATCTTTACCACCAGAAGTAACAATGGTAAAAATATCCAATGAAAATTAGAAAAGAATGTCTACCTCAAACTTTTCTTTTACGCATTGAGAAGAAGGGTAGGGTATATATATATGAGCTTCACATGCAACGTGAATCTCTTCCTCGCGCATATTGTTTGATTACTTGTCAATTATTTTCTTTGTCCCACGCAATATCCACTCGACTTCAACATCTTTTGAATCTCCTCAAAAGATTTGATTTCGTTTGGTGTTGCTGGCGATATTTAAGGATAACAAAAAAATGAGAATGCTACGGGAGATCCAAGCCAACATTCTCAATGGTGCACAATCATCGACAATAGTTTTATTCGTATCTATCTGTTTGGGTTTCCTCCTCATTGGATTGCTACATAGAAGACTCAAACGGGAGGAGCAGAGGGCGGGGTCATCAAAACAAGAAATAAGCGAAAGGATCAGCAGAAGAGTAAATGCCGAAGACAAGCATTTTGTTGATACAGGATGCCCGAGTCCAACAATTAGTCCAATGAGTATGACTATCGCAGATGCATTGGGCTTCACATGCGATGAATCCCACATCGAGGATGCGACGACATTTCCGAATGGCGTTCTCACACTAGGCGAGGCATTGGGGCCACTCGGGGGAAGTGGGACCAAGAGACGTCGTAGAGTTGGTGGTGGAAAGTGGATGATTTCGGTCATCAAAGCCACGTCTAGGCTATCTCTTTTATCATCATGTCGTAAACCTTCAAGAAAGGGCAAAATTATGAGTGATGGGGTATGCCATGTCTGCCACCAAAGGAATAAGAATGCGGGTTTGGTTCCATGTGGGCATGCCTATTGTAGGGTCTGCTCTAGAGAGATTTGGATCAACACAAGAAGTTGCCCCATCTGCAATGCTCATATCCTCGACGTGCTTGACACTTTCTAACTTTCTATCCCTTTGCCGATGTACAAATTTTGTAACTTTCATAAACAATTTTGCATTTTGAACCAACAAAAAATATTACAAAAACAAAATTAGGAATCGCATTAGAAGTGAGCAGAGGATTGTAGTCAGGATTGTCCGATTTCTTAACAAACCTTCTATAAAATCAAAAAGGACATAAACTCACAATTGGTTGGTTCCAACACAACAAACGAACCTTTTATTCTAACACTACTTGACGGTTACGGGACTTAGGGAAGGAGAGTGTGAGAGAGTGGATTCGAAATATGAGAGATATCTAACCCTAAGGCTTATACATTCTTATATAGGGTCTCAAAGGACGGAGTCTAGGGTTAAAAAACTATATCCTTCCAAAGATAGGATATAAAATATATGATTTTCATTCACTACGTAGTCGAGATGACATAAAGACGGCTTGGAAGGCGACATACATGTTGTGTGACATCTCGTTTGGGCTCGGACCGGGTTGGGATTTATGAAGTCCAACAATAGTGAAGATCTTCGTTCTAGATGGCTTGGGATGCCGTCTCACAAGCCATCTGGGTTACGATGAAGCTTTGACCTTTGGATCTTGTTTCCGGGCTTGATCGGTGGACTTTGTGTTGTAGTTTCTCGGTCATGAATGATCTTTTCTCCGGATATGATTTTAGGGAGGACGTATTTTTGGAACAACTAATGTCATAAATTACTAAAACACCAAAAACCCAAGGTAGATACCAAAATATAAAAAGTGAATGTTTTCTATACAAATAATGATGTATGAGGGATCAATAAGTGTATGAAATGCATAGTTTTAAAAACTATATGGTTTTACATTTAATACTCATCACACCACTTCCCAAACTCTTATATAAGATCAATGGTTGTATATTCAAGTTATCATTTGACATATTTTTCATATCTAAAACTTAGATTTGGCATTTTTAGAGAGGAAATTCAAACTAAATTGGAGCAATTTGGGTGTTCTTGATGCTTCATCTTCAAACCTTCATAACTTTTAATTCATAACTCCAAATTCGTCCATTCTTTTTCCCAAATTTTATATTATTCTCTCTAGTTCCTATCTATGAAAAAAAAATTATTGTTGACCTTGTGTTTGGATTTTTGATGGCCGAGCAGTTTCATACCTAGGTTTGGGGTGAAAATCTCTAAATCATGTTAGATTAACTTTGTTTTAGTGGTGATTTATGATAAGAAGGGAATTTAAACATGATTTGTAGGATATTGGAGTGACAATAATATGGACTAACTGGTCATTCATGTTTGATTAACTTTATTGTTTGTGGTTTACATTTGTTACTCTAGATCTACTTGTCAAAGCATTAAATTTTGTCATAATTGAATGATTAGTTGCTTGATTAATCATCTATATTGAGACTTAAAAGGTGACATGATGACACTCTAGCTCCCGTGAAGTTGAAAATCAACTTCATGGTTGTAACATCCTGAATTCGCGGGACTCGGGGTGTCACATTGGGCTAGGATCTCACAATGGATCTTGAACCTAGCCTGACATCAAGTTCACTGGATCTTACAACAAGGTACAAATAGATTAAAACCAAATACATAAAATTGTATAATATACATCAAAAGGGTTTTACAATATCAAAGCCGAGTACAAAATAACGTTCACAACATCCGGATACAAAAACCCATATCCCACGAGTATCCTAATGTACAGAAGTCCTCGGCTGGTCACCATATCTAGCTCACTCTACAGTCTTCCTAACTTGCAGATCATCTACAACACGGTATACACCGTTAGCTAAAATAATGAATAAGAATGAAGTAATAGCACAAACACATATTCACACATCACACATGCAATGCCACACACACACACATTCATTTATTATCTTCAATTACGTTATTCCATTACTAGTTCAACTTCTTTTGTAACACGAGGAGCCTTCGTCCCTTCCCCCGTTAACACAAGGGTTTTGCATGGGGGTGGTCATCACTCGTCCCCCCTGTGTTACTGGCTTCCGGGCACCTCCTCCTACCCGCAAGCGGCGGCAAGTAGTCACGACCCATTATAATACACTAGGGCCATTTAAGGTAATAAATGGTCATCCTAGTCCGGTTTAGGTTATAATGCAACAACCATATGAACACACACAACCATTACAATCAAGCAAATCCACAACTGAACGCTAAGTAAGTCCTATGGACTTACCTGTAATACTCGTAACCTGTATCACGTCACAGCTTCCCCTTGGGGAAGTAATCAACGCCTGCAATAGCAAGACACACATCATCACATACTGCAAAGGTTAGGACACTCGTCTCCATAACCACAACCAACCTATTACCCAAATCTAAACCTCGAGATTATATCGTGCTCACAAATACCTAAGGCATAACGTTAACATAAACACAAGTTCCTAAGGAACATAACCATCACACAACTCAACATGCTCAACCTATCCATACTAGCCTAGCCGTCAACTAAAGCCAAGGCCAAAGGAAAGGGAAGAAGGAATCATACCAACTAGGTATGCTCTGGACGCACCAACGGAAACAAGAGGCACAAGGGCTGAGCAACAATGAGGCGCAGGGGCGGCTCACTCTAGACACAAGGGCGGCTCATAGACAGGCGCAAGGGCGGCCTAGCTGAGGCTGGGCAACAGTGAGCTGATCTTGACTTCTCTTCGATCCTTCTCTTGACTCTCTTTACTTCTCCGCCACACAACAACATACCATATACATATACACACATGTATGAACATCAAAGCGTCCAGGAAAGGATCTCATATAAGCCTAGCTTGTGATCCTAAGCTAAAGAAGAATAGAATAGAAGCAAAGAAGGAAGAAAGGAAAGAAAGGAGGAAACATGGTTTACCACAACCATAACCCTAAGCAGCAAGGAAGAACAACACCAACATCACCCTATAACACCTCAGCACAACAGCAATAACACTCAGCATCAAGCTGATAATCATCCAAGATCAAAGACACACTCTTTCTACTCACAAACTCAGAAATCAAGAAGAAGATCCAAGGAAGAGAAAGGAGAGAAGAAGATGAACGTGAGGAGGAAGAAGGATCGAGAGAGATGAAGAAACCCTTCATCTGAAGCAATTGGAGGCTTATGAAGGAAGCCAGTCACAAAGCATGAGTCAAGGTCAACGAAGGCGGCTGTAGCCACACGGAGCCGCAAGCGCGGACCCTATGAGGCGTAGGGGCGGCCAACCGCTGTTGCGGCCCTTTGGGTCCGCAGGGGCGGCCAGCCGCTGGTGCGGCCCTTTGGATCCACAGGGGCAGCTGTCTGGCTCAACTAAAGTTAGCAAGGACTCCTAATCTAAGGTTCTTACATCACACTCCCCTAAAAACAAGTTTCATCCCGAAACTTGCATGATCCCAAATCCTCTCAGCCCTATAAGCTGGGGTATAACTCGTTTTCTCAGAAGCATCACATCACAACTTATAACATTCTATATCCTCAAAACACAACATGGAGGAATCATCACTCCAGAAACACCGTCACAAATCTAAACAAGGCCTAGGGGAAGATCATCTCTAGCCAAACACTAACCACATCACACTAGCATGGAGGAAAGCTGATAACACGATTTATGACTTAGGTTTAGGTAATCATATAGATAGATTCATCACTCATTCATGCATGGTTTAGCATAATTCGCGACGTTTGCACTCAATTCACGTATTTTGTCGAGATAGACGTCTACACGGACTTGTGCGTTGCTTTGTAGGTATTTCGGGGGTCTTTTGGACATTAACCGATACATTAGAGGGCCAAGCCTCATGATGGTACACATCCAAGGCTAAGGAGGAGCATAAATGGAGCAACAAGGGACACAAAGACCACTATTGGTGCAAGCAATGGATCAACTCATGGCTAAACGATCATGGCATGTTTCTGCTGAAGAAAATCGGACCAACTAGCAGCTAAATCGGCCGATTTAATCCTACTGGGTCGATTTTTGGGGCTTTGACAGCTTAAGCCACGTGTCCCACGATCTCTTGTCCGTCCTTGCTCTTGGTGGAGAATATAAGTGGTCCTGCAGGTGGTTGCTGAGCATCTCTCCTCTCCCACACTCTCATTCACAACTCATCCATTGGAGGCAAGGATCTGAGGAGAAAAAAAAAGCTTTAAAAGATTGAAGGAAGAAGAAGAACACCATTGTAGGAGAATAGTGAGGTTGTGAGTGATTTTGAGTTGGTTTTGTAGTCTTGGATTGAAGAACTTTTGCAAGGATTGTTAGGAACGTTTTGGATCTTCATTTAAGAGTTTGTAAGTCTTGCTACAACTTGGATTTGGCTGAGATTTATTGATTTTGCTTGCTCCACTTTCATTATTCATCTATGAACACCATGTATGCTTGTTTGTTGATTTTGGATCTTGATATGCATATTATTGGCTAGTTTATTGTGATTCTAGAGTGATGGATTGATGGTTATGGCTTGGGTGATGATAGGATGGACTTATATGTTAGTTTAGGATGATTTGTATGCATGAAACCCATTCCCGGAAGAAAAATCGGGCTGTTCATCATGAAGATCGACCGATTTATATAAGATCAACCCGATTTATTCCCCTGTTGCTCTCTAATTGTTGAATCTGTATGTTAGGGGTGTTAGGTTGTTAAATCCTAGTGTTTGTCAAGCCTAATTTAGCTTAGTATCACCTAATGCTACCAATCTAAGTGAGGGAAGAGATCTACCCGATGATTTCCGACCTTAGATACCTAAGATGATGAATGCTAGGTAGTAGTGAGCCTCATAAGCCGCTATTGGATCGAGTGTGCTAGGATTATTACTTGAGATTTCCCTATTCCGAGACTTACCCGGTAAGGAGAGGGTTACCCTTAAGTAGCATCTAGTTTGTGCGGAATTCCTTACTCTAACCCCTTGAGACCTACCCGGTAATAGGAGTTTGATGCGAGATTAGTGAAGAGAGAGACTTACCCGGTAATCGCTTCCATTAGTGAACATTCTTTCCCCAACACCGCAGCTTGTCCTTAGAATCCTTAGAACCTTGAGTCCAATGCCATAACCGGAATTTTTGACCTCTAGAATCTACTTTTCTCTCTTGATCACATACTTGTGCTTTGTGTTACTTGTTCGTTTATTAGCTTGAGTTGTTAATTGTTTTATTATCTTGCTTGACTTGTGACCTTTGTTTGATCACCACAAAAACCAACCAAAAACATTGTGTTTTCCATTTTCTTTGTTCCTCATCTTATCTTAGTCTAGATTCACACTATCTTTGATCATTGTTTGACTCGATTTCACCTTAGTCTTCGTGTTCGACCTCGGAATACATACCTTTCTACAAACGTCCCGTACACTGCGGGTTCACTAGGAGTTAGGATAAATATAACGAGTATAAATTTAAGACTTATTGCGTGCACATCACACCATCTTAGCGTAACAAGTTTTTGGCGCCGTTGCCGGGGACTAGGTCTAGATTGAGTCTATTTTGTGATTGATTATTAGTGTAGATCTTTCTTGTTGCTTTTGATCTCTTTTTGGTTTGTGTCTTTGCTTTTCAGGACATCTATTACTCTTTAGGTGTATGCGAAGATCTCGTGGCAAGGATTTAGCTCCATTCGATCCTGAACCGGAGAAAAACCTTCGATCTAGATCCAAGAACATCCGAAAAGAGAAAGAGATGGCCGGAAGAAACCTCCAAGCTGAGTTGGATGAAGCCTTAGAGCAAATAAGGCTAAGAGATGAGCTCTTGGAGGAAGAAAGGAGACTTGCCAATGAGAGGCAAGAGGAAACTAGGAGGGAGATTGAGGAGATTAGGCAAGCCCTTGTTCAAGGAGAGCTTAATCGCCGACAACCTCCACCTCCTCCACCACCGGTGGTACAACCGCAGCCGGCGGTTAATGATAGGGTTGTGCCCATAGCCATTGAAGAGCCACAAACCCTAGGGAGACGTATGGATCCGGCGCAAAGAGCACACCGTCCGGGTGTGAACTTAGGAGATCCCGCATCCCACAACTATGAGCTTCGCCCTCAAGTTCTACAAATGATCCGGCATAGTCAATTTGGAGGGATGGAAGGAGAGTCTCCTCATCAACACTTGATGAACTATGAGATTTTGATGGAGACTCTTAGACCGCCAAGATTAGAGAGCAACAACCATAAGCTTAGGGCTTTTTCCTTCTCTTAAGGATAAAGCCTTAGCTTGGTATCAATCTATTCCACAAGGACGAGTTGGTACTTGGGAGGAGATGACAACCGAGTTTTTGACTAAGTTCTTCCCACCTTCCAAGACTACCGAATTAAGAGGGAAGATCAATGCCTTCGTTATAAAGGATAGAGAGAGTTTGTTCAAGTCTTGGGAGAGATTCAAAGACCTTCTCCTAGATTGTCCACACCATGGTATACCGAAAATTGAGCTATTGGAGATCTACTTCAAGGGACTTGATGAAGATAGCCAATTCAAGCTTCAATCCCTTTCCGGTGGGACTTTCATGGAGAAGCATGTAGATGATGCTTGGGAGTTTGTGGAGAAACAAGCTCTAGTCATTGAGAAATACTCCCATAGGAAGAGTGAAGGGAGAAAAGCGGGAGCATATGAGGTGAGTGAGGTCACCATGAGCAACTTCAAGCTCGATGCCATCAACAACGAGCTAAAGTCCTTGAGGGAGTTGTGTGCTACAACCTTGAAGAACCAAGCAACTCCTCAAATGCTTCCACAAGCCAACTTGTCTTCCAAGGAGGAGGATGTGAACTATATGGGAAGGGGCAACTACAACAACTACCAAGGCCCAAGGAACTTCAACAACAACCGGCAATTCAACAATTACCGGCCCAACCATAACCATCCCGGGTTTTCTTACTCTAACCCGGATGGAGCCTTGAACCCTCCCGCTTCTACAAGCACAACTCCACTACCAAAAGCTTCACAAGAATCTCCACCCGGATTTACTCAACCTCCAAAGGATAGAACCGAAATGATGTTTGAGCAATTGCTTGGAAGGTTGAGTGGTCTTGAGAGCACGGTGACTTCTATCTCAAAGGCTCAAAAGGTTTTGGAAGCACAAGTTTTCCAAAAGGCGGGTGAAGCACATAGAGATCCGGGAAAGCTTCCCGGAAGAACCGAAGAAAACCCAAGAGGCCAAGTGTTGGATATTACAACAAGAAGTGGGTTAAGAATGAAGGATCCTTTGCCCAAGGGGAATGCTAAAGGGAAGCAAGTGGTGAATGAAGAAGAGACTTTGCAAGGAGATGGAGGCAAGAGCAAAGATGTAGAGCCAACCTATGTGGCACCGCCTCCATACAAGCCACCACTACCGTTCCCTCAATCACGAGCAAGAGCTCGCTTGGACAATCATTTTGGTAAGTTCCTTGAACTAATGTCTAAATTGCATATTAACATTCCGTTCATGGATGCTATTTTAGGGATGCCGGCATATGGCAAGTTCTTGAAGGAAATACTCTCCAACAAAAGGAAGTTGGAGGAGTATGGTGAGATAAGGATGACTAAGAGATCCTCGGAGTTGATTCAAACGATGAAGGAGGAGATGCATCCCAAGCTAAGGGATCCGGGATCCTTTTGTGTGCCAATCGGAGTAGGAGAAGTGAAGTATGACGCCCTATGTGATCTTGGGGCAAGTGTAAGCATCATCCCGCTTGCACTTTGCAACAAGGTTGGGCTAGGAGAGCCAAAGCCGGTCAAGATGACCCTTTACATGGCGGACCGCTCAATCACTCATCCGGTTGGGATCTTAGAAGACATTCCGGTGTAACTAGGGAAGTTCTATGTGCCCATAGACTTCGTTGTCTTGGATATCCCGGCAGACTATCCGGTTCCTATCATCTTGGGGAGACCTTTCCTAGCTACTTCCGGATGTCTAGTGGATTGCAAGAATGGGACTCTCTCCTTCAACATTGGAGAAGAGAACATCAAGTTCAAGCTGTCCACAATGATGAAAGGGCCAACCCTTGATGAGGATATATTCAACATAGTTGAAGAAGAGGAGTCTAGAGAGGTTGTGAGCTCAATCTTGCTCAAGGATCCGCTTGAGAGAGTTCTTAGCTCAAGCTTGATGGAAGAAGGAATTGAGGAGAGTAGCAATGAAGTAATCAAGGCCTTGAATGCATTGGACGAGCTACCAAGTGTTGGGTTTGAAGTGCTAGAAGAAGAGGAAAACTGCCAGAAAAATCGGACTGGAGGGCAAAAATCGGCCGATTTTTGTCCTTGGGCTGAAATTTCAGCCAGTTTTGCAAAAACAGAAACTCAGATCGACCCACTGCTAGAAAAATCGTCCGATTTTTCTTTCTGGGCCGATTTTCCTGAGTCTTTTCAGCGTCAACCACTTGAGTGTGAGCAATCATCAAGGGACTTCAAGGAGGCTTCCATGGCTTTGCAATCATCTCAACCTACATTGTATGGATCGTCTCCAACCGAAAAAGGTCCTCCTCAACTTGATCTTAAACCTCTTCCTTCTCATTTAAAGTATGCTTTCCTTGGTTCAAATTCTACTTATCCGGTGATTGTGAATGCATCCTTGAATGATGATGAGCTTAATAGATTGTTGAATGAATTGAAACTGCATAGAAAGGCAATATGATACACCATTGATGATCTTGTTGGCATCAAGCCCTCTTTGTGCATGCATAGGATAATGATGGAAGATAATCATAAACCCTCTATCGAACATCAAAGAAGATTGAATCCCATAATAAAAGAGGTAGTCAAAAAGGAAATCATTAAGTTGCTAGATGCGGGAATTATCTACCCTATCTCGGATAGTAAGTGGGTTAGTCCCGTTCATGTAGTACCTAAGAAGGGTGGGATGACCGTAGTAACCAATGAGAACAATGAACTAATCCCAACTAGGACGGTTACGGGATGGAGGATGTGTATTGATTATAGAAAGCTTAACATGGCCTCTAGGAAAGATCACTTCCCTCTTCCCTTCATTGACCAAATGCTAGAGAGATTAGCTCAACACTCTCATTTTTGCTATTTAGATGGTTATAGCGGATTCTTCCAAATCCCTATCCACCCTGATGACCAAGAGAAAACAACCTTTACATGTCCATGGGGTACTTTTGCATATAGGAGAATGCCATTTGGGTTGTGTAATGCACCCGCCACCTTCCAAAGGTGTATGATGGCTATTTTTTCGGAATACATTGAAAATATCATGGAAGTGTTCATGGATGATTTCTCTGTTTATGGTTCTTCCTTTGATAATTGCTTGGCTAACTTGTCATTAGTATTGCAAAGATGTGAGGAGACAAATCTTGTCTTAAATTGGGAAAAATGCCACTTCATGGTAAGTGAAGGTATCGTGTTAGGACACTTGGTGTCTAACCGTGGCATTGAGGTTGATAGGGCCAAGATTGAAACGATAGAGAAGTTGCCACCACCTACCTCGGTGAAAGGGGCAAGGAGTTTCTTAGGGCATGCCGGTTTTTACCGGAGGTTCATTCAAGACTTCTCTAAAATTTCTAAGCCCCTTACTAACCTACTAATGAAGGATGTTGAATTTGTTTTCTCGAAAGATTGCCTTGAGGCTTTTTGTAGGTTGAAGAACGCTTTGATCTCCGCACCTATAATGCAACCTCCGGATTGGAGTTTACCGTTTGAGATCATGTGTGATGCAAGCGATGTAGCCGTTGGGGCTGTTTTGGGGCAAAGGAAAGATGGGCGAACTCATGCCATTTATTATGCTAGCAAGACGCTAGATGATGCCCAACTTAACTATGCCACAACCGAGAAAGAGTTGCTAGCGGTAGTGTATGCCTTTGAGAAGTTTCGGTCATATCTTGTTGGAGCGAAGGTCATTGTTTATACGGATCATGCTGCGATCCGTTACCTCCTTACAAAGAAAGATGCCAAGCCTAGGTTGATTCGGTGGATCCTTCTTCTACAAGAGTTCGATCTGGAAATCCGGGACAAGAAGGGATCCGAGAACTCCGTGGCGGATCACCTTAGTAGACTACCTCCTTTAGAGATTGAGAGAGATGACATCCCGATTGATGACTCATTCCGGGATGAGCAATTGCAAATGGTGGAGGAATGCTTGTTTCAAGTGTCTAGAGGAAGCGAGCCATGGTATGCCGACATTGTGAACTACTTGGTGTGTGAGGAAGTGCCTCCCGGATTAACATATGCCCAAAGGAAGAAGTTCTTCAAATATGTGAGGCATTACTATTGGAGCGAGCCACTTTTGTTCAAAAGAGGGCCGGATGGAATGTTTAGAAGATGCATACCGGAGGATGAGGTGGAGAGTGTGATCCACCATTGTCATTCCTTGCCATGTGGAGGGCATGCTAGCTCACACAAGACATGCGCTAAAGTGTTGCAATCGGGTTTCTTTTGGCCAAGTTTGTTCAAGGATGTGCAAAGCTTTGTGGTAGCTTGTGATGCTTGCCAAAGGACGGGCAACATCTCAAGGAGGAATGAGATGCCCTTGAACAACATACAAGAGGTAGAGATATTTGATGTATGGGGTGTGGACTTCATGGGACCATTCCCTTCTTCATGTGGCAACCTCTACATCCTATTGGCGGTTGACTATGTTTCAAGATGGGTGGAGGCAATCGCCTCTCCTACAAATGATGCCAAGGTTGTGGTGCGGTTCTTCAACCGAGTGATCTTCCCTAGGTTTGGAACACCAAGGGTGATCATAAGTGATGGAGGGAAGCACTTCACCAATAGGAACTTTGGGGCACTTTTGGCTAAGTATGGGGTGACTCATAAGGTGGCAACACCTTACCATCCCCAAACTAGTGGCCAAGTGGAGATCTCCAACCGGGAGATAAAGGGAATTCTCGAGAAGACGGTCTCAAGAACGAGAAAGAATTGGGCTATGAAGCTCGATGATGCCTTGTGGGCATATAGGACCGCTTTCAAGACACCAATTGGCACCACTCCTTACAAGTTGGTCTATGGCAAGTCTTGCCACCTTCCGGTAGAGATGGAGCATAGAGCTTATTGGGCCATTAAGTGGCTAAATTTTGACCTCAAGGAGGCGGGAGAGAAGCGGTTGCTAGACATGAACGCCCTTGAGGAGATCCGGTTGGATGCTTATGAGAATGCCCGGATCTACAAGGAGCGGACCAAAAGGTGGCATGACAAGCGCCTCCTTCCAAAGGAGTTGAATGAAGGCGACTTGGTGCTTCTCTTCAACTCGAGGCTGCGGCTCTTCCCCGGAAAGCTCAAATTAAGATGGACCGGGCCATATGTGGTGAAGAAAGTTTTTCCTCATGGAGCGGTGGAGATAGGAGGAGATCATTGTGGTAACTTCAAGGTGAATGGGCATCGATTGAAGAAGTACATCCCGGAAGCCCCGGTGGAAGTGATTGCCCCGCTTCACCTTGATTGAAACGCTCCTGAATTTGGTCAAGCTAATGACCTTAAAGAAGCGCTTAATGGGAGGCAACCCATTGGTACATATTTTTCCCTTTCTTTTTCTTGCTTTTGTTTAATCTCACTCTTGGTGTGCTTTGTTTTTCTTTTGTGTTTTTGGATGCTAGATCTTGTCGATTGTCATGAGTTATGAGATGTTGGAGGTCATGTGAAGACCTCATGGAGCTATTTAAGGTACAAGATCCGAGCACATGGACAAGGAAGAAAGCACCCAGGAAAATCGGACTGTTCATGCACAAAATCGGCCGATTTTCCTGGGCTGTGGGGCGATTTTTCCTCTGTATAAAGGAAAGTGATGATCTCCAATCAAGCATGGGTGGAGCGGACGAGGAACTTGGACGGCTTGCGGTGCCAAGCGCGGGTTCCGACGCCATAATGAACATCAAGAGCTCTCTACCATCCTTGATCAATCATCCACCATCATCATCCAATGTGAACCGAAATACCAAAGCATCACCGATTTTACATTGTGAGGACTCTCTTTCACTTCTTTATTTAGTTTACACATTAGGGACAATGTGTTTTTAAGTATGGGGTGGGGTTTTCATGATCACTTGCATGATTAGCATCTAAGATAGTTTAATTTTGTCACATGTTTCATTATGTCTTGCATTGTACATACATATCTCGAAAATTCAAAAAAAAAAAAAATCAGAAAATTTTTAAAAATTTTTAGTGCTTCTAAAGCTTGGATATGACCCTAATGATGAATCTCGTCTTATGGATTGGCCATGAATGGCCTTATGTGTTGAATAGATGATGCATATATGGACTTGAAGTACTTATCTTGAATCCCATGAATGATTTGTGATCATGAATGTTTGCCTTGATTGAATTGAGTATTGAAAGTCGAAATTGCATGCTAGTTCTTGCACATCAATTAGGAGTGATTAAGGCAATTCATCTTCCTCTACTTCTCATCTTGATCATGTTGCTTGAGCACCTCAATTGAGATAAATTTGACCTCTTTTGACCCATCCGGGAATAGGAGCATGCTAGTGTGTTGATGTGTGTGAAAAGCAAGTGTGGGGTGAAGTTATTGATGAAAAGAATGTCATGAATGAAGTGCTGAAATTGTTGTGAAAGTGTAGCCAAAAATATAGGCTTGGGGACATTGGCTTAAATGACAAGTAACTCGGTACACTTCACATAATCGGGTGTTGGTGCCTTGCCAAAGTCAAATAAACCGATAGTCCTAACGAGCTTTGGTATGTGTGCCCGGTGTGGATGCACCTCGAAAAATAGAAAAAGCCCGAGGACGGCTAATCACCAAGGTTTCGGCTTTTGTACACCAATGCCATTGTCTCAAAAATAAAAGAAAGAAAAGAAAATAAAAAAAAATATACACTTGAGGGAAGTTGATAAGAAATGTGAAATTGTGGTTGTTTAGTTCCTTTCCCGGATTAGCATCACATAGCCTAGAAAATTCCCACCTAATCACAACGTTTCTTGGCCTTCTATTTTACAAGTCCTTTTGACCTACTTGCATGTGTGTAATCATTTAGATAGATTCATCACTCATTCATGCATGGTTTAGCACAAATTCGCGACGTTTGCACTCAATTCACGTATTTTGTCGAGATAGACGTCTACACGAACTTGTGCGTTGCTTTGTAGGTATTTCGGGGGTCTTTTGGACATTAACCGATACATTAGAGGGCCAAGCCTCATGATGGTACACATCCAAGGCTAAGGAGGAGCATAAATGGAGCAACAAGGGACACAAAGTCCACTATTGGTGCAAGCAATGGATCAACTCATGGCTAAACGATCATGGCATGTTTCTGCTGAAGAAAATCGGACCAACTAGCAGCTAAATCGGCCGATTTAATCCTACTGGGTCGATTTTTGGGGCTTTGACAGCTTAAGCCACGTGTCCCACGATCTCTTGTCCGTCCTTGCTCTTGGTGGAGAATATAAGTGGTCCTGCAGGTGGTTGCTGAGCATCTCTCCTCTCCCACACTCTCATTCACAACTCATCCATTGGAGGCAAGGATCTGAGGGGAAAAAAAAAGCTCTAAAAGATTGAAGGAAGAAGAAGAACACCATTGTAGGAGAATAGTGAGGTTGTGAGTAATTTTGAGTTGGTTTTGTAGTCTTGGATTGAAGAACTTTTGCAAGGATTGTTAGGAACGTTTTGGATCTTCATTTAAGAGTTTGTAAGTCTTGCTACAACTTGGATTTGGTTGAGATTTATTGATTTTGCTTGCTCATCTTTCATTATTCATCTATGAACACCATGTATGCTTGTTTGTTGATTTTGGATCTTGATATGCATATTATTGGCTAGTTTATTGTGATTCTAGAGTGATGGATTGATGGTTATGGCTTGGATGATGATAGGATAGACTTATATGTTAGTTTAGGATGATTTGTATGCATGAAACCCATTCCAGGAAGAAAAATCGGGTTGTTCATCATGAAGATCGACCGATTTATATAAGATCAACCCGATTTATTCCCCTGTTGCTCTCTAATTGATGAATCTGTATGTTAGGGGTGTTAGGTTGTTAAATCCTAGTGTTTGTCAAGCCTAATTTAGCTTAGTATCACCTAATGCTACCAATCTAAGTGAGGGAAGAGATCTATGATGACATGAATTATGACCTATTTTTAGGCATGTATTTATATAGATTTTCCCTTTATTTTGCATGCATAGACATACATTCATGGCATTTATGGTTATATTTACCTACTTTGCAAGAATAGAGGTCTACACAGAGTTTTATTGCATTTGTAGGTAATTTGGCGAATTATGAGCAAAATAGCATATTTAAGGATTAAGCCTCGAAGCGAGACAAAAAGGAGCATAAAACGAATTTAGGACGCGGCCCAAATTATTCTCTGATACCGTCGGACGCGGCCCAAAGTATTCTCTGATACCGTCTGACGTGCCAAAGTATTCTCTGATACCGTCGGACGCGGCCCAAATTATTCTCTGATACCGTCGGACGCGGCCCAAAGTATTCTCTGATACCGTCTGACACGCCAAAGTATTCTCTGATACCGTCGGACGCGGCCCAAAGTATTCTCTGATACCTGCTGACGCGGCCCAGAGTATCTTCTGATACCAGCGGATTCGACTTCTTTTCAGCCCAAATATTTAGGGTTTTATCTTAAAAACCCTAGATTTATCCCTACATATATTCGATAGCCTTCAACATTTGAAGAGAGTCAAAAACCCTCCAGAGGGAGCCAATTTCTCCAAAGGGAGACTAGAAGGAGTCAAAACTTCCAAAAAGGGAGATTTAGGGAGAGTCAATTTCTCCAGAAGACGGTGACAGCCCCAAGACTTTGACCTTCGCTTACGACCGCTTACCTTGCTTGGAGCATTTTCGCCTAGGGTTGATTGAAGATCGCCGAAGGGTTAGCCTCTTTCTTAGGTTTTGATATTAAAGACGGATTGACATCCCGTTCTTCATACTTGCCTAGGATCATTGTGAGGTTTTGTATTCTATTCCGAATTCATTGAATATTCCGATTTGTGTTTGGATTTGAGATTGAGTTTTTGATTATATTTGAGTTTTCGAGGGTTTTCATCTTTTATTCTCTTTGATTTGAATATTGATATCATGACAATGATTATTGGCTAAAACCCTTTAGCAATTCTAAGGTGAAGGGTTAATAGTTGTGGCTTAGATAATGATAGATCGATCGTAATTTGATTAGACCCTGAGAGTTAGAGAAATATCGTCGACACCCTAAATCACGGCCTGTTCTTAGGTTTCCACGGCCGTGATTCTCAAGAACTACCCGTGATTTACCCCAGTTTACGAACCTTGCTTTTACTTTAATTCAAAGTTAAAGATTTGCTTTGACTTAGTTTAGACTTGTCTTTTCTAGGTGGTAGTGAAGCCTCAACAACCTCTACCTCATTGTGAGTGTCACAACCTCAATCGGTTAAGTTAGTCTTGATCCTTGGATTACAAGTTTGGGTATTTGACACTAATTCTCGCCTTTAGAATCTTTCTATATTGAGCCTCAACAACCTGTATAGAGAGTGCCTTGTAGGTGAGTTACATAAGGTTTTTGGAACTTCACCGTACGATTACCTTACATTAGTATACCTTTGCATATCTCAACTCTGTCTTTATATCATTAAGTATATCTTGAATCGATTGCCACAGCTGGATACCTGGATCTTTAGGATTGTTGTTTTCCCAATATCTGCAAAACTCTCATATTAACCGCTTGATAACCTGCAATCGAGTTCGTTCCACCCAAATCCCTGTGTTCGATACTCTGGAATTCTTGCTTAACTATATCGATCCGTACACTGCGGGTTCGCTTGCTTGATTCTAGTTTTATAAATTTAAGACTTATTTGCACACACCTCTAGGGGCGAACAAGTTTTTGGCGCCGTTGCCGGGGATTTGGTTTAGGCCAAATTCGGTTTTCGGTTGTCGGGCTTGAGAGCTTTTTGCTTTTAATCTTTTCGGAATGAGTTTTTGAGTTTTTAGGTTCACCAATGGCTGCATGGAGCAATGAACCTGCATTTGATCCAGCCTGGTTTGCATGGCAAGGTGCTAGGGCGGACCATTATGAATATTTGGAGGAGAAGTATGCCTATTATTGTGTTAGCGACGAAAAAGAAAGAGAGGAAGCCATTGAGGATGAGCTCGCATATTGGGATGAACTTAATCCCCTTCATACGTTTTATGATCAACCTCCTCAAGTGCAAACTCCACAACAACCATCCGAGGATGGCACACAAATGATGTTGGAAGAGATATTAAAAGTGTTGGACAAGATGGAAGACAAAATGAAGGCTATGGAAGACAAAATGAAGGCTATTTCTGAAGCTCAAAAATCCTTGGAAAATCATTTGTCCTGCGAGGAAGAATCCCAAGTCTTAAGCCTTCCTCCTATTGAGCTTGAAGCCCCTCTTGAAGTCCTCATTGAAGAAGAGGAAGAAGTGGTGAACCTTGGCCAAATTACTGAAACTATGGCCAAGGTTGAAGAGGATCCACCTGAGTTGGGAGATATTTCATGTCTGGATCATCATCCCAACATGAACCTTGTCCCAAGCCTTGAAGAAATTTACAAGGTACATTCTCTTACTTCCTTTGAAATTCCTATTAAAATTTCTGATTTTTTCAGGAATGCACCGGAGAGTTGGAGGTCTCTTCCAAAAGAACCTCCTAAGGTGAAGATGAAACCTCCCTTTAAGCTGCTGGAAGTAGATGCTCCTTGGACTACAAGGAGTAAATTTGGCAAGAGCTTCAACGCCAATGCCAATAAGTGTTTTTTGTTCAAGTATGGGGTCATTCACATGACGAAGACCATACATCATCCCCAAGTTGGAGATGGGGAAGCTAAGAGGATTCTCGAGAAACTAATTTCTCGATCTAGGAAAGGATGGGATGCAAGGCTGAATTATGTCCCATTAAAGCATAAGAAAGCTAGGAGGATTCCGGTGAGAATCAAACCGTACAAGCTTGTACGTGGGATATCTTACCACTTGCCGGTGAAATTAGGAACCGGAGATTTCTTGGAAGAGCTCTATGATGGATTTGAAGAGCAATCCAAGATGTTCAAGGTGCATTGAGTCATCTATGGACATAGGTCCAGCTAGCGACGTTAAACCAAGCGCTTCTTGGGAGGCAACCCCAGGTAATGAATCCTTTTCCCTTTTCTTTCTTAGATTAGAGTAGTTGTTTTTGCTTGTTTTCCTTCGATACCTTCCGGTATGTTTGTGTTTTTGGATGTCAGGAATAAGGAATAAGCAAGAGAAGATGAGAAAAGTCGAAAAGATTGACGGAACTTGGACTCTTGTCGAGAGCAACAGAAGGTTCCACGGCCGTGGTTTTGAAAACCACGACCGTGGAAATTCCCGACCCGAAAAAAAAAAAAAAAAAAAAAAAAAAAAAAAAAAAATTTTTTTCGAAAAAAAATTTTCGGCGGAAAGACGTTCCCTTTCTTCGTTCTTTGACAATGATTGGAATATTCAGAATTCCCTATTGAGCTTCTAAAGATTTCCACCACCGCCCGATTGATGATTCGCCTTGCCTGATTCGTCATCTTACCTTGTGAGTATCCTTTTCCATATGTTTTTTTTTCTTCACATTGGGGACAATGTGAGTTTTAAGTATGGGGTGGAGGTATTTGCAATACCATTTGCATGTTTTATGTCTTCCATCATATGATTTTGAAATTTTTGAAAATTTTTAAAATTTTTCGTGCCTCTAGAATGGATATGATCTCTATGATGAACATTGTTTTGTGGAATAGCTATGATGATTTTGATATGCTTGAATTGATTTATGACATATGTGGGATTTGAATACTTTGTTAGAACTTCATGCATGTTTGATAATTCGCTTTCATTCTAAATCATGTTGAGTGATGAAGGTTGAAACCGCATATAAGTTCTTACACTTCTTATTGAAATGATTAAGGCACCTCGATTTTTTTACTTCTTTCCTTGTTCATTTAGCCCCTCAATGAAATAATTGCCCCCTTTACCTATCCGGGAATTAGGAGGAGTTGAGTATTTGGCATATTTGATGTGGGAGGGCCATGAAAGCAATTTTTTGCATTCAAAGAATAGAAAAAAAAATTTGTAGGTTTGGGGAAGTCAATCATAACGATGAGTAACTCGGCACCATTCACATAGCCGGGTGTTTGTGTCTTGCCAAAGTCGGATTGAGCGATATTCCTAGCGGATTATGGTATGTGCGCTAAGGGTTTGAGGCATCTCGCAAAAATGAGAAACGCCAATCTCCTAGGCTTCGGTTTTTGTGCACCTCTATCCATAACTCCAAAAGTAAAGTCGAAAAATGAAAAGAAAAGAGCGAAGCTCTAAGTTGAAGTGTTGCGGGAACCGCAAAAGAAAAAGTAGAAGAGTTGGGTTATTCCTTTTCCCGGATTCATGCACCACATCCCTTATAAGTTTCCCTCCTTTCCGCATTCTTGACCTTACTTGAAAGTCCTTAAGATCATTGGAATGTGTTTGGCTTTGTGGTCTAAATTGGATTCCTTATGATTGATTTTGATATATTGCAAGTTATGATGCATGTTATGATTTTCTTCCAAAGTATGATTATCCTTTCCATGCTATATTTCCTTTTGACCATATGATGATTTTCATTAGCTATGAAGCAACCATTTGAGGGTGATCTATGAATAGAAGCACAACCAAAATATTATGGTTTTTCTTTATTTTTGCATATTCATAATCCATATCATCTTGTATCTTAAGTTTAAACCTTGCTTGGGGACAAGCAAGAGGCAAGTATGGGGTATTTTGATGACATGAATTATGACCTATTTTTAGGCATGTATTTATATAGATTTTCCCTTTATTTTGCATGCATAGACATACATTCATGGCATTTATGGTTATATTTACCTACTTTGCAAGAATAGAGGTCTACACAGAGTTTTATTGCATTTGTAGGTAATTTGGCGAATTATGGAGCAAAATAGCATATTTAAGGATTAAGCCTCGAAGCGAGACAAAAAGGAGCATAAAACGAATTTAGGACGCGGCCCAAATTATTCTCTGATACCGTCGGACGCGGCCCAAAGTATTCTCTGATACCGTCTGACGTGCCAAAGTATTCTCTGATACCGTCGGACGCGGCCCAAATTATTCTCTGATACCGTCGGACGCGGCCCAAAGTATTCTCTGATACCGTCTGACGCGCCAAAGTATTCTCTGATACCGTCGGACGCGGCCCAAAGTATTCTCTGATACCTGCTGACGCGGCCCAGAGTATCTTCTGATACCAGCGGATTCGACTTCTTTTCAGCCCAAATATTTAGGGTTTTATCTTAAAAACCCTAGATTTATCCCTACATATATTCGATAGCCTTCAACATTTGAAGAGAGTCAAAAACCCTCCAGAGGGAGCCAATTTCTCCAAAGGGAGACTAGAAGGAGTCAAAACTTCCAAAAAGGGAGATTTAGGGAGAGTCAATTTCTCCAGAAGACGGTGACAGCCCCAAGATTTTGACCTTCGCTTACGACCGCTTACCTTGCTTGGAGCATTTTCGCCTAGGGTTGATTGAAGATCGCCGAAGGGTTAGCCTCTTTCTTAGGTTTTGATATTGAAGACGGATTGACATCCCGTTCTTCATACTTGCCTAGGATCATTGTGAGGTTTTGTATTCTATTCCGAATTCATTGAATATTCCGATTTGTGTTTGGATTTGAGATTGAGTTTTTGATTATATTTGAGTTTTCGAGGGTTTTCATCTTTTATTCTCTTTGATTTGAATATTGATATCATGACAATGATTATTGGCTAAAACCCTTTAGCAATTCTAAGGTGAAGGGTTAATAGTTGTGGCTTAGATAATGATAGATCGATCGTAATTTGATTAGACCCTGAGAGTTAGAGAAATATCGTCGACACCCTAAATCACGGCCTGTTCTTAGGTTTCCACGGCCGTGATTCTCAAGAACTACCCGTGATTTACCCCAGTTTACGAACCTTGCTTTTACTTTAATTCAAAGTTAAAGATTTGCTTTGACTTAGTTTAGACTTGTCTTTTCTAGGTGGTAGTGAAGCCTCAACAACCTCTACCTCATTGTGAGTGTCACAACCTCAATCGGTTAAGTTAGTCTTGATCCTTGGATTACAAGTTTGGGTATTTGACACTAATTCTCGCCTTTAGAATCTTTCTATATTGAGCCTCAACAACCTGTATAGAGAGTGCCTTGTAGGTGAGTTACATAAGGTTTTTGGAACTTCACCGTACGATTACCTTACATTAGTATACCTTTGCATATCTCAACTCTGTCTTTATATCATTAAGTATATCTTGAATCGATTGCCACAGCTGGATACCTGGATCTTTAGGATTGTTGTTTTCCCAATATCTGCAAAACTCTCATATTAACCGCTTGATAACCTGCAATCGAGTTCGTTCCACCCAAATCCCTGTGTTCGATACTCTGGAATTCTTGCTTAACTATATCGATCCGTACACTGCGGGTTCGCTTGCTTGATTCTAGTTTTATAAATTTAAGACTTATTTGCACACACCTCTAGGGGCGAACAATCTACCCGATGATTTCCGACCTTAGATACCTAAGATGATGAATGCTAGGTAGTAGTGAGCCTCATAAGCCGCTATTGGATCGAGTGTGCTAGGATTATTACTTGAGATTTCCCTATTCCGAGACTTACCCGGTAAGGAGAGGGTTACCCTTAAGTAGCATCTAGTTTGTGCGGAATTCCTTACTCTAACCCCTTGAGACCTACCCGGTAATAGGAGTTTGATGCGAGATTAGTGAAGTGAGAGACTTACCCGGTAATCGCTTCCATTAGTGAACATTCTTTCCCCAACACCGCAGCTTGTCCTTAGAATCCTTAGAACCTTGAGTCCAATGCCATAACCGGAATTCTTGACCTCTAGAATCTACTTTTCTCTCTTGATCACATACTTGTGCTTTGTGTTACTTGTTCGTTTGTTAGCTTGAGTTGTTAATTGTTTTATTATCTTGCTTGACTTGTGACCTTTGTTTGATCACCATAAAAACCAACCAAAAACATTGTGTTTTCCATTTTCTTTGTTCCTCATCTTATCTTAGTCTAGATTCACACTATCTTTGATCATTGTTTGACTCGATTTCACCTTAGTCTTCGTGTTCGACCTCGGAATACTTACCTTTCTACAAACGTCCCGTACACTGCGGGTTCGCTAGGAGTTAGGATAAATATAACGAGTATAAATTTAAGACTTATTGCGTGCATATCACACCATCTTAGCGTAACAAAAGCCGTCTCCAGCCAAAACGTACACATAACACAACTACGTGGAGGAACCGTCACCACTCACAATATGTCCATCAGTGATAGCATGGAGGAAAGAGCCATCTCCAGCTAATCCTAAACACATACACCATAGCATGGAGAAAAGAACCATCTCTAGCTATACCTAACTCCCGCTAGCAATCAAGGTCTAAAAGATCGAATGCAGATATCATAGCTAGCATGAAAAACACATCACATCACATAAACACATAGCATAACATGCACTCACCAAGATGGCACTAAGATCTACTCTTGGATCCTACAGGTGCATCTATCTCGGCATAGAACTCTGGATAGTTTCTCTGGATACTATCCTCAGTCTCCCATGTTGCCTCATCAGGTCCTCGTCCACACCACTGTATCCTCAGCATAGGGATGTCCTTCGAACGCAGGCGTCTCACACCTCATTCTAGGACTGCAATAGGGTGCTGTGCAAAAGTGTGGTCCGGCTCAACCACCAAATCATTATAACTCACAATGTGTCTCGGATCTGGTATGTACTCCCTCAGCAGAGCCACGTGAAACACAAGGTGAACACCCTCTAACCTCGGAGGCAATGCTAATTTGTAGGTTGCCCTCCCGACTCTATCTAGAGTCTCAAAAGGACCGACATATCAGGGACTCAGCTTCCCCTTTATGCCAAAACGTCTGACGCCTCGCGTCGGAGATACTCTCAACTAGACATGAGCTCCTACTCTGAACTCAAGAGGTCGACGCCTCATGTCTGTATATGATTTCTGGTGACTCTTTGTAGCCAGCATCCTCTCTCTGATCAATGCCACTCGAGCTATATTATCCTGAATCTGATCTGGTGCTATACCACTGACACTATTGGGCTCATCCCACCATAAAAGTGTACGACATCTATGTCCATACAGTGCTTCATAAGGAGCCATCCCAATGGATGCATGCTAGTTGTTGTTGTATGAGAACTCAACTAGTGGGAGGTAATTTGACCATCCTTGTCCCCAATCCAACACACAAGCTCGTAGCATATCCTCTAGCGTTTGGATAGTCCTCTCTGAAGTGTAAACTCGTCCCCAAAGCATTCTGAGTCTGCTGCCAAAACCTCGAGGTAAATCGTCCATCTCGATCAAAGACGATCGTCCTCGGTACACCATGGAGTCTCACTATCTGTCTAGTCTACTCCTCAGCCAATCTGCTCACTGGCCACGTCTCTCAGATAGAAATGAAATGTGCCGTCTTCGTCAGTCTGTCAACAACAACCCAAATAGCATCAAAACTCCTACTAGGCCTCAGTCCGGTCACAAAGTCCATGGAGACGTCCTTCCACTTCCACTGTGGTACTAGTAGTGGATAGAACTCACCTCCAAGTCTGCAATGCTCTATCATGACCTGTAGACAGGTCGCACACTATGCCACAAATCTGGCTACATCGGGCTTCAGCCCTCCCCACATATATGAGCATCTCACATCATGTACATCTTACTCGCACCTGGATTTACAAAGTAAGGTGTACAGTGAGCCTGTTGTAAAATCCTCTATCTCATCTCTACATCAGTAGGTACACAGATGCGGTCATGGTGCCTCATCACTCCATTTGCTCCAATGGAGAACTGTGGTGCCTCTCCACGAGACATCCTCTCTCTAATCCTCATCAAGGTCGGGCAAGTCCCCTTCTTCTTTTCGATCTCAGCCAACAGACCAGGTAGAACCTCTAAAGTAAATAATTGGGCATCCTCATCAGGGAACTACATGTCCATCTCTAGCGAAGCTAGATCCCTCTGAAGCTGAGGCTGAACTTTCAGTCTTGCAATCGCCTTCTCTCGAGGAGTCTTCCTACTCAGGGCGTCGGCGACCACATTCGCCTTCCTTAGATGATACAGAACCTCAAGGTCAAAGTCCTTGATCAACTCGAGCCATCGATGCTGGTGGTTATTCAATTCCCGCTGCGTGAAAATATACTTCAGACTTTTATGGTTTGTGAAGATCTGGCATGTGACCCCATATAGGTAATGTCTCCAGATCTTCAAAGCATGAACTACCGCTGCTAACTCCAAATCGTAAGTCGGGTAGTACTCCTCATACGCCTTCAACTGTCGAGACGTATATGCAATAACTCTACCTCTTTGTATAAATACACATCTCAAGCCTAGCTTGGATGCATCACTATAAACTACGAAATCCTCAGAACCCTCTGGCAGTGCTAAGAAAGGAGTAGAAGTCAAACACCTCTTCAACTCCTCAAAACTCTGGGCACACTGATCAATCCATACAAATCTGGTAGTCTTCCTCAGTAGACTCGTCAGTGGATGGACAATCACAGAAAATCCCTCCATGAAGTGTTGGTAATAGCCGGCTAAGCCAAGAAAGCTATTCACTTCCTTAATGTTCATCGGTGTCGTTCATGCAGCAATAGACTCGATCTTCGCCGGATCAACCAAGATCCCACTGGCGGAGACAATATGGCCTAAAAAGGCTACCTTTAACATCCAGAATTCGCACTTAGAGAGCTTGGCATACACCTCTCTGTCCCTTAGAATTTGTATAACCGTCCTCAGATGACCGGCATGCTCCTCTCTGCTATGAGAGTATACCAGAATGTCGTCAATGAAGACCACCACAAACTGATCAAGGAAGTCGATGAAGATAATGTTCATCAACTCCATGAAGACAATGGGGGCATTCGTCAGCCCAAATGGAATCACTACAAACTCGTAGTGTCCATAATGGGTACGAAATGCCGTCCTGTACACGTCCTACTCTCTCACCCTCAACGGGTGATATCCTGAGCGCAAATCAATCCGGCAGAATATTGTCGCTCCTTGAAGTTGATCAAGCATATCATCAATACGAGGCAGTGGATACTTGTTATTGATGGTCACCTTGTTCAGCTTTCTATAGTCGATACGCAATCTCAACGATCCGTCATTCTTCAGCACGAAGAGGACAGGTGCTCCCACGGGGATACGCTAGAGCGAATGAAGCCCTTCTCAGCCAACTCCTCGAGTTGCTTCTTCAGCTCTAACATCTCGACATGAGACATATGATATGGGGCCTTCGAGATCGGTCTCGTACCAGGCTCCAACTCAATGCTGAAGTCTACACTCCTCTGAGGCAGCAAACTAGACGGCTCAACAAACACATCTGTAAACTCACAAACCACTAGTATCTCCTCCAATGTTGGACTATCTCCCTCTTTTATGGCATAACACCAGAAGGCATCACATCCCTGTGCTATCAGTCTTGCTGCTCGTATAGCACTTATAACAGATCCCGTCTTCCCAAGGTCCCAACCTCGGAAGACCTCTATCGGACCTATGTCGGTAGAGACTGTAACAGTTCTCTTACCTACATCTAATATCGCACGGTGTCTACGCATCCAATCCATACCTAATATGACTTCTTCATGCATCAATGGCATGACTAAGAAGTCCACAAGCAACACACAAGTCCCTAAGGGAAGGGGACAACTACGTATCTCATGGGTACCACTAACCCTACTGCCATCGGGTAACCCTATAGCAAAACTCTAACAGGTGAACCATGAAGCAAAATGGTACCTGTAGCAACTGGTGATGGCGGCTCCTCAGCACTCTTTAGCTCAAAAACTCGGCCTCGAGCTCCTCGGGCATCACTAGTACTAGCATCTCTACCTCTGCCTCTACTCAGTCTTGGAGTAGAACCGTGAGTAGCAGGTGTGTCTGGGACTCTTTGTTGTCCCTGTGCCTAGTGCTGAGGCGGTCTCTGCCCACCTCTTGCTGCACTTGCAGGGGAAGAACCCTGTTGTGATGACACCTTGCCCTGACGGCAATACGTAGCCCTATGTCCTGGCTTCCCGCACAAGAAGCAAGTCAATGGTGCTCTCGGGAACTCAGTCCTCAAATGTCCATATGCCTTGCACTTGTAGCACTGCCGGCCTCTCTCAGTCCTCTAGGTAGACACTATACCACTTGAGCAACCCTGAGACTGGCCTCGCCCATATTTAGATGCTTCTACACCAGTCTGTCCCGTACGTTGTCTCTTCTCAGACCGTCCCGTCTAAGAAGTCCTCCTTTGGCTGGCTCTCTCTCGCTCATAAGTAGAGGCCCGATCGTGGTAATTTGCCAAGGACTTACATTGGAAACCAACCATAAACAAATGTGTGCTCTCCCTCAGTCGACGGGAGAACAAGTACACATGCTGGTCCTCAGAAGGTGCAGTTGGACCCAACAAAGCTAACTCAGTCTAGAAGCGGCTGATGGCATCAACAATTGGCACATCATTGAAGCCTGCCTCAACAAAGTCTTGCAGCTTCTCCCTCCTTAGTGAGGCAGGGCAGAACTGCTCCCTAATCAAAATCCTAATCCGGTCGTAGCTAGTAACTCATGCTCGTATAGTCCTCCACAAATGATGGTTAAGGTCACGGAATAGAGACTGGACTAGCTCTATCCGTCTGTCCTCAAGACAACTAATAGACTCTAAAGCTGAGTCCATATGTCCTATCCAGACCTCCTTCTCTAAACCAACCTTCCCAGAGAAGGGTGGTACTCCCTACGGATGGAACGCCTTCAACTAGGTATCTGGTCGACGCCCTTTGTACTCCTCTGGAGCTCTAACACTCTCAGCAGCACGTGCCGGCATAACTGGCACCTAAGTGGCTCCCTGGGATCTCTTAGATGATCCCTCATGGACTGGTACATCTGGGGCCCGTCTGCCCGCTTTGGCGGCCTCCTCTACCCATCGGATGTAGTCACGAAACTCTGCTCCACCCATGGAGACACGATCGGAGTCATCTGACTGGAATTGGTGTGAATGTTGTCTCCTAGATCCGACACTCTCAGTAATATCCTCCTGAACCTCCTCCACCACCGGTGGATCAGCGGCTGGAGCTGGTCCCTGACCTAACACTACTGGAGGAAGAGGGGGTATACCCCTACCTCGTCCTACTGCAGGTGTCGCTCTAGTCTGAGTCATCTGTAGGGTATGCACACTTAATCCTATAAGGCTATATATATGCCGTATGTATAGATATATATACAATTCTTCATATCACATGCATACACATCAGCACATAGTAGGTGTATATATATATATGTATATATATATATATATATATATATATATATATATGTATATATATGTATATATATATATGTATATATATATATATGTATATATATATATATATATTGTCGAGATCCTCAAAAGGGTGACGGCTTTTGTACACACTATCCCAAAACATTTGTACTCGCTTTAAAACCAAAACCTTTTCAAAAGTCAAACCCCTTTCGGGTTCTGTTTATTTATCTACTCCACCTTTATTGTAGATAGATAGTGTCATTGTTGTCAACCTAAGGCTCTGATACCAACTCTGTAACACTCCGAATCCGCGGGACTCGGGACGCCACATTGGGCTAGGATCTCACAATGGATCCTGACCCTAGCCTGACAACAAGTTCACTGGATCTTACAATAAGGCATAGATAGATTAAAACCAAATACATAAAATTGTATAATATACATCAAAAGGGTTTTACAATATCAAAGCCGAGTACAAAAAAACGTTCACAACATCCAGATACCAAAACCTATATCCCACGAGTATCCTAATGTACAAAAGTCATCGGCTGGTCACCCTATCTGGCTCACTCTGTAGTCTTCCTAACCTGCAGATCATCTACAACACGGTATACACCGTTAGCTAAAACAATGAATAAGAATGAAGTAATAGCACAAACACATATCCACACATCACACATGCAATGCCACACACATTTATTTATTATCTTCAATTACGTTATTCCATTACTAACTCAACTTCTTTTGTAACACGAGGAGCCTAAAGAACCTCGTCCCTTCCCCTGTTAACACAGGGTTTTTGCATGGGGGTGGTTATCAATCGTCCTCCCCTATATTACTGGCTTTCGGGCACCTCCTCCTACCCGCAAGCGGCGGCAAGTGGGCACGACCCATTATAATACACTTGGGTCATTTAAGGTAATAAATGGTCATCCTAGTCTGGTTTAGGTTATAATACAACAACCATATGAACACACACAACTATTACAATCATGCAAATCCAAAACTGAACGCTAAGTAAGTCCTATGGACTTACCTGTAATACTCGTAACCAGTACCACGTCATAACTTTCCCTTGGGGAAGTAATCAACGCTTGCAATAGCAAGGCACACATCATCACATAATGCAAAGGTTAGGAGACTCGTCTCCATAACACAAACCAACCTATGACCCGAATCTAAACCAAGAGATCATATCATGCTCACAAATGCCTAACGCACCTCAACATAAACACAAGTGCCTAAGGCACATAACCATCATCCAACTCAGCATGCTCAACCTATCCATACTAGCCTAGCCATCAACTAAAGCCAAGGCCAAATGAAAGGGAAGAAGGAATCATACCAACTAGGTATGCCCTGGACGCACCAGCGGAAACAAGAGGTGCAAGGGCTCAGCAGCAATAAGGCGCAGGGGCGGCTCACTCTAGACACATGGGCGGCTCACAGGCAGGCGCAGGGGCGGCCTAGCTCAGGTGTAGGTGCGGCTGGACAACAGTGAGTTGATCCCGACTTCTCTTCAATCCTTCTCTCGACTCTCTTCACTTCTCCACCACACAACAACATACCATATACATATACACACATGTATGAACATCAAAGCGTTCAGGAAAGGATCTCACACAAACCTAGCTTGTGATCCTAAGCTAAAGAAGAATAGAATAGAAGCAAAGAAGGAAGAAAGGAAAGAAAGGAGGAAAGCTGATTTACCACAACCAGAACCCTAAGCAACAAGGAAGAACAACACCAGCATCACCCTACAGCACAACAGCAACAACACTCATCATAAAGTTGATCATCATCCAAGATCAAAGCCACCCTCTTTCTACTCACAAACTCAAGAAATATATCAAAAAGAAGATCCAAGGAAGAGAAAGGAGAGAAGAAGATGAAAGTGAGGAGGAAGAAGGCTGAAGAGAGATGAAGAAACCTTTCATTTGAAGCAATGAGAGGCTTATAAAGGAAGCCAGCCACAAAGCAAGAGTCAAGGTCATGCAGCCACATAGAGCCGTAAGGGCAGACCTTGTGAGGCGCAGGGGCGGCCAACCGCTGGTGCGACCCTCTATGTCCGCAGGGGCGGCTGTCTGGCTCAGCTACGGTCAGCAAGGGCTCCTAATCTAAGGCTCTTACAATGGTGAAGTTTAGCAAATCTCCACCCTTAATTAACATAAAGGTTTGAGATTAATTTGAAATTAATTTTAATTAAACAAAAAGGAAAGCATACCTCTCCACATTCAATTCATATCTCTCCAATGACAGACCTCTCGGTGCTCCTGGTGGCTTAGGGGGCTTCTTTGCGCTCATTGCCTTAGGCTTCTCCTTCACTAATTTCTTCTCCATACAGATTGTGTTCTTCTGTCCCAGAAGTGTGTTCTCATCTACTACCACCATTACATTCTCTGGTGAAACATCACTATAATTCGAACCAATAGACATAGTAATCCGTGCCTCACATAGAACAGATCCATCACAGCTCCACAATCCATAACAAGAGTTAAATCTAGTAGTTACTGGTTTTATCACTCACATTACTATCAACAACAACCAATCCTCTCTCAAGATCAACATCAAAATCGCTACAATCATAAGCAACAAACTCCATTATTACAACAGACTAAACAAGCAACTAGGATTCCCTTCAAATGGATTGTTCAAGCCTATACTCTAATAAACAAGATGAATCCGAAGCGTACGATTGAAAATTTTGGAAATCAAGAATGCAAATCACTTCATGCACAATTCAAAGAAATCATAGTGTACACATTCATCGACTAATTAAAAGCATATACATACAACGACAAAACACCGACAAATTCGGATCAAGTCCAATAGTAAACTCCTAATTTTTCTCGAATTCGAGCCGAGCCAAGTAAGATTAACAATGGAAATGCAAATAACATTTATAAATACAGGCAACAATTAAACTAAACACATAGTTCCTTTACAATAGCTACAATTCCTTGTATATGCTTCACAACATTCGAACATCCTTTACAAAGATGTTTATCATTGTTCAGTTTCATGGGAGGATCAACAAAGTAGCAGGAGTGAATGTTTTCTCTGTAGATATTGTTCATGCTCATATCCAAGCCCTACACTTGTAGTCAGGAAACTTGCAGTAATTTGTGCTGTTGTAGAAGCCACAATGCATATAATAGACAATAGAATGGACGCGTCAGTCCCAACCATGGTAGATGATAAATTGAGAAGCAACTATTCAACCTCGGGGTTGCCTCTCTTAAATGTATTTAGCGATGCCTTCTCATCACGTATAGTAGTGTACTCAAGGCTGCAAAATGGAACTAAAGACAAATAACATCACAAAAATTAGCCTATATAGGATTCGCATCTATATCTTTGTGCGTAAGCACATTGCTCTTCCATTTGAGCTAATAGGCTAAAAAATAATTTACTAGTGTATATGCAGTGAAATTAACATACATAATAGGCAACTTATAAAAATAATCCTACAAATACCATTGTGGTTCTTGAAGACATAATTTAGAATTTTGTAGGTTGCATAGTCAAGGTTGCTAATGGTTGCTGCAAAATATTTGAAGGCAGAAATGAATGTGTAAGCTGTTGAAGCTAGAACATAACAGAAGTTATATCAATCTCTCAAGCACAACAACACAGTGATCACATACCCGGTCAACAATATTAATAGACAATCTGATCTCACAAAAGATAATGGAATTAGCTGTTGAAAAAAGATAGAATAATGCTCCTAACGAGAACAATACTCCAAAGATCAGCATCGAAGAAAGAGAAAACTTCCTAAGCGCCTAAGGCATCAGTCTAATTCGCAAACAGGAAATTGGATAATAAGAGAGATGTCATAATGCCTTTATTGCTACTTGCTTAGGTCACCAACTTGACAATTCAGTTAGACTCTAAACACACCCTAACTATTTAATTCTAGACTATTTAGAATTTCAAATATACTCTTGATTCTTCTAGCAATCCCCATCCATGTGCCTAAGACATAACCAACAAAAGAGTATCGGGTCTTGTAACTCAAGTTGCATCAAAAGTTCTCTATGGCGGAAATGAGAAGTTTTCTTCTTTATTTTTAAATGTTAACAAGGTAAAAAACATCATATGAAACAAAAAAGAAGGGAAGAAATGGGTCGCCATTGGCGGTTGAAATTGCAATTTAAGGCATTTTGGCCAGGTGCTTGGTGAAGTGGTAGATAATGTACATATCATATATATGCATTTCATCTATTTATACAGAAGTCAAAAGAAACAACTTTTAAGGGATAATTACTTTTGCTACACGATGAATTGTGCCTAGAACGAACAAGGATGAGACAAAGATCGAAGACCACATAGCAAAATATTATAGCTAATGAATACAAAGATGACTTTATAATTATATTAGACATTATATCGAACATTTGATATGCATCATCCTCAATATAAACCACAATTAGTTTGACACCCTTTGTTCCTCCACATCAGTTCAAATCAACTAGATAAAGCTCTACAAATTGAGTTTAGAAGAAGGAGGAAAGAAGAGGATGCTACAACTAAAGCTAATTCGAGTTTAGAATTCAGAAAAAAGACGGAAAGAAGATGTTGATTTTGATAGATATGCTTACCTTTGTTCCTCCAATAGTGTTAATGGCTTCTTCATCAAACTGCAATCTTGGCGCCAGAAATTTTCAGCACTAGAACATGCTAACTAGTAATGGCTTGTGAAGATTAGCCCCTAACCCTATTTTTCTAATATATTTGAATCTTAAACTTGTCATTTGAGTTTTGATACTTAAACCCCTATTTTGCCTAGATTTTAATGATCTTTGATCACCCTTTTTCACTCTTTTTCATGTTTGTGCTTCTTTCATTTAGACTACCAATGAACTATACAGAGTCTTTGTGGACTCCGAACTTGATGTTCTAGTGTCATGGGATGAGTTTTCCAAATCTTCAAACCGTGTGGCTCCTATCTTGTCTCGATCCCTTGTCGTGCAAAGATCAACCTATCCCAGATGTCGCCAGCGAAAGAGCTTAAGATTGATGGCTAAGTGAACTTAGAAGGCTTTGTGTGTGGGAAAGAAGTCTTTGTATTAAAAGAGAGCTTTATAATGCTTTGCTTGAGAGCTTGGAACTTGGATGATGCAAATGAGGGGGTGACACTCCCTATTATAGCCGAAAGCCTACCCTTCTTGGAAGGATCCTGATTTAGACAAGTATGGGACAAGTCGGAGCCTTCTTGGCTATAATCCTTTACGAGTCTCTATACTTTTCTAGAATAATCCGCAAGGCTCTAGCCAAGTCTCTATGAGTCTACACCGTCTCTAAAGAATTCCACCGTGATAACTCCACCTTGATTATAAATTGTTTATGTGAATGATGGAAGACTTAATATTTATATGCATTTTTACAAACTAACAAATATCAATTGTATTTCTAGATTACATGTTTTGGTTTGTGTTTGTTCAAATGTGGGCAAGCCTTAAAAAACATTTCACAGGAAGAACGGGCAAGCCTTGTAAAGCATTACAGAGGAAAAGTGTAAGATCCCAGTTTTGACCTTCACCGCCCTCGCGGTGAAGAAGGCCGCCCCAGCGGCCTTGATGTCTGTCACCGCCTCCCCGGTGACAAGGAGCCACCTCTACAGCTGGCCGCCCCTACGGCTGAGGCAATACGCCCCTTCGGATTTGCTGCAGATCGCGCCCGATCTGTTTTCGTTCGTTTTATCTTCCTTCCATAGATAGAATATCCGATCTTCTATTAATGGGCCGACATCCTTATCTTTTTCCTAACCCTAGACGTCCTTCCTTTTATCTTTTCTTCCTCTTCTATATAATCCCGTCTTTTCTTCATGTCCCGTTTCTTGCTTACGTCTTCTTCATCCCTAGAGCGCTGCAGCCTTGCTTCCTGAGATCTTGTTGAACGTGTAAGTTCTCCCTCCCTTGTTTTTCATCACGTTCATGTGTTGGTGCACCTTGTTTCGCTTCTGCTTTGTTTCTCTCTTCGTTTCCTCTTTTCTTCTTCTCCAAGAATCAAGTTTTATCCTTGATTCTTGTGGAGCGTTCTTTTAATGATCCTTTGATGTTCACAGGCTCCCTTGGTTGAGTTGTGACGTGGTTGGATGTTGAGAAAGGCAAGCTTTGGCCTTTGGTGAAGTTCCTTTCTGTCGAAGGAGAAGTCGGCGTTTCTGTTACAGAAACTGCCCCTGCGCCTCTGTTGTGCCGCCCCTGCGCCTATCCAGCCGCCCCGCGGTTTCTTTTGCAGTAACTCTCGTTCTTGTGAGTTGCTTCCTTTCTTGCCTTCCTCGTTCCTTTCCTTTTTCTTTCTAGATTTTCCTTGATTCTTGAGTGTTTTGTAAGACTAAGGTTGAGATCTTAGCTTGTGTAGATCTCTTAGAGATCATGGAGACTAGAAGATATAGACTACCAGCATTCGTTTCAGTTCTTGATTCATGATGCTTGTATGAACATGCTTCTCTTTGTCCCTTTCCTGTGGCTTTCCTGAGTGTTTGTTGAGTATTGAGATTACCTTCGAGTGAGGTAAGTCCCTTGGACTTACTTAGCTTCATTCAGTATAACCGTTTGATTTTTTTGGCTTGTTTGTGTTATTTATCTTGTTATAACTGATAACCGGAATAGGATTCACCTTTATTATACCTTAATTGGCTCAAGTGCGTTATAACCGGGCGGTTACAGCTTGTCTAGTTCAGAATGGGGAAACTGGGTGGTGCTCTCGCGACCGGTCCAATGGGTGACAGAAGGATTCATACATTCTATTCCTGTTGGTGAAAGGGGACGGATGCGAGATCGTAGCGATACACGTGTAACAACCATAAGTTGAATTAGTAAGTGGATAACCTAATGAAAGATAATAACCGGCTGTTGTGTGAGCATGCTAAATGTTTACTTTACCTTATGTGTGTTTGTGCCTTTACTGTCTTTTTGATATGTAGAATGTTAGTTAACAGTTTATACCGATATTGTAGATGTGCCACAGGTTCAGGATGTTGCGAGGATGTTGCTGAGTGATCCGGATGGTGTGGTCAGACAGGTTCCCGTACATTATAAGAGAGGATCGGGTTTATGTTATGTTGTTGCCTTTCTTTTGTTTTGAACTCGGTTGCGAGTCTTTTACGCTTCCTTTTGTTTAAACCTTTGGTTTTATTATAACCTTAGGTTTTCAATCGTTTGTACCTTTTTGTAAGATCTGTTGTGTCGTTGCTACTTTGAGGGTCGGGACTCATTGTAAGGTCCTAGCCCGTAACGTTCGAGTTCCCAGAACTTAGGGTGTTATAATATGGTAGTAAAGCGAGGTTGGAAACAATGGTACTCAAAATCTTCTAAAGGTCGGATGGATAAATGAATAGAACCCGCAAGGGGTCTAATGTTTTTAAAAATGGGTTTTGTTTTTTAAACTTGTTGGTTTGGGATAGATGTACGGGCGACCACCACTACCTCCGTGGATCTCAATAGTATAGTTTCTTATATGTTGGCCTTTATATGTTTTTCCTGGATTTCTTCTTTAGTTGTAGTGTAGCCTAATATATAGTCTTATATATCTTTATCCTTATAGTAGATGGTGCGTACTAGAGCTACATCTGCTATGAGGCGAGGAAGGGGTCGACCACCACTTCCACGTTCCATCCGTGGACGAGGATGTGGAGGGACATCTCCACTAGCTAAAGGTCGGGGCCAGACCCATTTGCTGATCGGCCTATCGCTGAGGCTTTCGCTGAGGAGGTTGCTGAGAGTGTTTTTCCCAAGGCTGGTGTTCGCTCCAAATGGTGTGTGCAAGCTTTAAATTTATAACCCAACAAGTATGCTTAAAACAAGGATGCGAACCCGCAGTGTACAGATCAATTGTAATAAAAGCAAGAATCCCAGGGGTCGATCACAGGGAATTAGCTGAAACAAAGCAAGTATAGGTTGTCAATATTGTAAATAACCACAAAAGCGATTAAAACAATCAAAGATGATAATAAGGTCAATAAAGGAAAATATGCAAATTCTAGGGACTAAAGCATCCAGTTGTGGTTCCAACTCAAGACCTCAAGATAAGCGGACAAAGCTGAGATTTTGCAAAGGGAAGGTGTTACTAAAGTGGAATAGATCACCGGGTAAGTCTCACTACTCACAATCCCAAGCCAAAGAACCTATCACCGGGTAAGTCTCATGGTACTAAGGAAAGGAATTATAATCTCAATCCAACACACAAACTAAGGGAATAGAATCAACCTTTACCGGGTAAGTCTCAAGCTAACTCACAAAGATGGAATGAAAGCACACTCAAACCCCAATAAAGGATAAACCTTTATTACCTATACTTATGATCTTGGGTAAACAAACTAAAGAATTACCGGGTAAGTCTCATCCTAGGCTTGCATTGAACCAGGAAAGGTGAAATAAGAATAGGATTTGGCAAACTCTAACACTTAACTCTCAGTTACGGATCAGATAAGTCACCTCAGTCAGTCAAGTTCCACCCCAGCCGAGATGTTCATCGACTGAACGAGATGTTCTAAGGTTAAGGATAAAGACTCGAGCTTTCAGGGTCCTACTGGGATTTAAGATTATTCTATCATTGTTTTTCCCACAACCTTTAGCCAATCACCCTACAATCGCACAAGGAAATTAGCCACTCATCATCATGAAAGCAATGATCAAATATATGGGAAGAGAATGAATATTTGAACACAAAAACCTTAAGAACAAGGCTTCAATAACTAAATCAAATATCAAACAAATCAGCGTTCCTTAGATCACAAATCCAACAAGACAATCAAACAAAAGGGAATCTAAGAAAGTCTTACAAATCCCCTCGAAAGCTATATCCGAACTATCAATCCTTCCTTGATTGATCTTCAATCTTACTTCCTGCCTTCAAGGCTTCCAGAAAATCCTCTCTTTGCTGGTTATTCTCAGCCTCTAAGCATTCGATGGTAGCGGGTTGCTGAATTTGTGGAAAACACAGCCCTTATATAGGAGAATTATCTTCCAAAGATAATAATATCTTAAAAAGATAATATCCTAATAAAATATATCTCTTTCTCTAAAATAGATCTCCTAAATATAGGATCTTCCTTCTAGAAATCCAGCCCAAAAATATAAGATCTCTCCTTCCAAAAATAAAAGATCTCAGCCAAATAAAATATATCTCGCCGCGTCAGGATATTCGCCTCGGTCGGGGCGCTCCTCTAGATCACCTCGATCGAGGTGGTACTGTAGCTGACCGAGGTGAATCTCACCTGAAGGTGAAATCTCTCAAATCTGGTACAAAGTAAATCTTCTTTGTTAATTCCATGCTTCCTAAGCTCCTCTTTAAGCTCCTGAATATAGCTGCAATGACTCCTTTGCTCCTTAGCTCCATTTCGATCCAAAATGTGTCATTTTACCTACGATTACAACGAAACTTGGTGTAGACCTCGATTCCCGAAAAGGTAGATGGAACGACAATATAATCACATAATATACATTTAAACATGCAGATTATTGAAGATAAAACGTCTAAACAAGTTCCAAAATATAGAATATAATACATGCTATCAAAATACCCCGTACTTGTCCTTTGCTTGTCCCCAAGCAAGTTCCAAATCTTAAGTACAAGATAGAATGGATTATAAGTCATAAAGATCAATGAAAAGTATTTCAAAACATTTTTGGTGGTGTGCTCCACTCATAGATCACTCTAAGAGAATGCTTCATGGAATTTAAAATCAAAATATGATCAAAACATTTTATAAATATAAGAAAGTTGTTCATCTTTGCATAAAATCATAGAATGCATAATAAATCATAATTATCGAAATTAATCATGTATAATCCAGTTTAAACCACCAAGTCAATCAACAAGCTCGAGGTCTCAAGGTCTTTCCAAAGAGAAAGGTCAAGAAACGTGTAGGGTAGGGGGGATGTATATAAGGAATGTGGTGCTAGAATCCGGGAAAAGGATCTTACTTCACTTTCACTTGAACTTCAACACCCTCCACCAATAAGCTTTGCTTATTTCACACTTTTCCTTTTTTTACTTTAATTTTTGAAATGCATGGACAGAGGTATACAATAACCGAAGCCTGGGAGATTAGCAATCATCAATTTTTCGAGATGCCTCAAACCCTTGATGCACATACCATGACCCGTTAGGAATATCGCTCAATCCGACTTTGGCAAGACACAAACACCCGGCTATGTGAATGGTGCCGAGTTACTCATCATCATGATTGACTTCCCCAAACCTATTTGTTTCTCTCTAACTTCCAGCCAACATCTCAACTTTTCTTTCACTTGCTTTTCACTTGCTTGCTTCCAAATTCCCGGATAGGTAAAGGGAGGAAAATATGTATATGAGGGGCTAAGCATGATCAAGAAGAAGAAGAGAAGAGAATGAATTGCCTTGGTCTTTCCAGGAAGAATGTGATAGAACTTATCATGTGGTGTCAACCTTCAAATTCAACATAATTTGGATAAAAACAAAGTACTAAACATGCCAAAATTTCAAACAAAGCATTTAGCAACTTAAACATATCATAAAACCTTTCAAACATATAAAGATTTCAAAATCAGTCTGCAAACAAAATTTTCACTGAGGTCATATCCAGATAAGAAGCACAAAATCGTTTCGAAAACTGTTCCAGTTAAACCACCTCGGTCGAGATGTTCTAAGTCAACCGAGGTGTTGCACCTCGATTGGTCAAAATCACTTCGGTTGAGGCATAAAAAAAATTTTCTTAACCAGTTTTTGACGCTTTTCTCAATCTAATAACCTGTATGCATGCATGTAGTCTCAGATAAACACATAGAGCAAGATAAAACAATAATATCCGGTAGAGTCATCCAAGCATACACATAAGTCACATAAATACATCCAAATACCCCATACTTGGGACACATTGTCCCAATGAGTCAAAATAAGTCTGAAAATAGAGTACTCACCGGACATAAGCTGAGCTGCATAATAAATAAATAAAAGAAATCCCTACAAGCTCTAGTCCTGATCTGCTGGTGGTGGTGGATATGGCACATACGGATGTTGGGATGGGTCAAAAGGATACCCATAGTATGCTGGAACTGAATCTCCAACATCCGGCGCTAGTAGTGCTGGCTCTCCCTCATCTCCAACATGTCCAAGGATAGGGCGGCGTAAGAGTCGATCATCTGATCTGTCAGCTCGCCAATCCGTCGGTGATCTACGGGATCCCGCTGTCTACGGACTCTGCGCCTAGCAGGACGTGATGGTGATGTAGATGCCTCATCCTCTGTCTCCTCATCATCCAAGTCGATAACTGGCACGTTGGGACCGGTTGTATCTGTCCTTGTCTCCATGGCAGCACCACCATTGTCCTCCTCATCCTGATCCTCCTGTACCTGAGTTGCTGCATCTCTAGCGTCCTCGATGTAAGGTATCCATGTAGTGGACCAATACTAAGAGTCGTACACGGAGAACTAGGATGACCACCTAATACCCTGAGGGGAAGTCTACTCCAAAGGCATCGCCACATATGGCGTAGTAAGTCCACGAGGAACTAGAATCCTCCGGGTGATCATCTCATGTAGACCTAGCGGCTTGGCAGCCGCCACCAACGTACAAGCGCTTAGATCCAACTCCATCACAGTGGCTATGTGAGTCACTAAGCCGTCATAGCAAATGTCTTCCTTCCCCTTGGCCTTGATCATGTGCAGATCCTCAGCTAGCATCGCCCCAAAATCAGGCACACCCCCAGTCACCATAAGAAATAAGCTCAAAAGCTCCCCCTGTCTAACCTTCTGGGGCATCTCAGTACGCGCTAGAAGTGTCTCGCTGAATATACAGTGGGCGAGTCTGAAAGCAAGGTGAAAGATGATCCGCTCCCTGGAGTCTCCAGGTCTCCACTTGTCAGCATGTTCAACAATATGAGCTATCTGACCCCAAAACTGTCGAGCCACGGCTCGAGAAGGGAAGTCGGGAACTGTGGGGGTCTGGAAGCCGAAGATGTCTCTCCACTGATCCATCGAAACTAAGTAATTCCGGTTCAGCAACCGGTACTTGATGGCCCTCTCCTCAGGCAGGTCAGTCACAGAACTCACAAACTCCAATGTAGGCTCGAGGTACGCTGGAGCTCTAATCTCCATGAACTGCTCCAGACCCACCATCGAGACCAGCCGTCTCAGATCCTCAGCTACATAAAGACAATCAAAAGCGGCAATATCTAAAAACCGCGGCGCAATCACAAGGGGCGTACAGATTCGGTCACAATCACCCTGGTGACGCTCATGTATCACCGGTATGGAAGGTCGAGAAGAAGAAGAAGAAGGTGAGGATCTGTCCCTCAAAACTAACTAGAGATCAGACCTGGAACTCATTCTCTCTTCCTGTCTGACAGGTCACCTCGGTTGCTTGTCAGAACTCAAGAATCACCTCGGTCGAGGCACATGTCGACTGGACCGAGGTGAGAAGTTATTCGATTCTACTCTCTGAATTTCAGTTCTTTTACCCCAATTTCACTACTAATTGCTTCTTATGGGGTACTTAAGCCTTTTTCAACAGAAATCAATGGCAACCAAAGCCAATTTCTTCCAAAAACAGTAAAGAGAAGAAGGAGTTAGGGTTTCGACTTTTTACCCCATATCCGGTCCATTCGAGGCGTTTTTATTGCAGATTTGTGCTTGAAAACTGATCCTCTCCTCTTTCCTTGCAGAATGGAAGCAAGAATCATCAAAAACAATCGAAAATCGGAGAAACGAGGTGATGGTCTGCCACGGTCGAGAGAGAAGTGGGAGGGAAAGAGGGAAAAAATGTTCCCCTTTTATACCCCTCGTCGATTCTACTGTCACCTCGGTCGAGGTGGTCCCGATTGGACCGAGGTGTCTAGACCGAGGTGGATTGTTGTCAACCCTAGTCGCCTCGGTTGCTGAAGAATCATCTCGGTCGAGGTGTTGGGATTGCAACCGAGATGTGTCTCAGTCAAACTTCCGTCTTCTTAATTTCTCGAACTTCTGTCCTTCTAGTGTTGCTCCTGGGTTGTATTCCTTCCTTAGAAAGTACATGGTTTCTGTCTAGGATGCCAAAAACAAAGCAAAGCAAAGCAAAAACAAACTATCTAAAGCTAGATTAGAAAAGGGAAAAGAAAGCAATACCTTGGGTTGCCTCCCAAGAAGCGCTTGGTTTAAGGTCGCTAGTTGGACTGTACGGCATCCCTAAACATGTTGGAAGCTATCCTCACCCCATACTTCGCCTTCATCATGGGGTGAGATAAAGAAGTCCATCAAACATTCCAGCGAATGCAAGTGCTCATCGGGGAATGAATCATCTATGGGTGGTTCGTCCTTCTCGCGTGAAGAGGGAGGTAGCCGGCTGAGGTGATCCGAAACAGAATTTTCGGATCTCTTCTTATCGCGGAACTCTAGGTCAAACTCTTGAAGCAAGATAATCCATCGAATAAGATGTGGCTTAGCATCCTTCTTAGCAAGTAAGTAACGGATAGCTGCATGGTCAGTGTAAACAATAATTTTTGCTCCTACTAAGTAAGAGCAAAATTTCTTAAAAGCATATACAACCGCCAAAAGCTCCTTTTCGGTGGTGGCGTAGTTAAGATTGGCTTCATCTAGCGTCTTGCTAGCATAGTAAATGGCAATGGTCCGGCCATCCTTCTTTTGTCCAAGCACCGCTCATACCGCCACATCACTCGCATCACACATGATCTCAAAGGGCAAGGTCCAATCCGGAGGTTGGATAATGGGAGCGGAGATCAACGCTTCCTTAATCCTATAAAATGTATCAAGACATTCCTGCGAAAACTCAAAAACAACATCCTTATTCAAGAGTTTAGTCAGTGGCTTAGAAATTTTTGAGAAATCTTTGATGAATCTCCTATAGAAACCTGCATGCCCGAGAAAACGCCGCACACCCTTAACAGAACAAGGGGGAGGAAGTTTCTCAATAGTCTCGATCTTAGCTCGATCGACCTCAATACATCGGTTGGAAATGAGGTGTCCTAGCACGATGCCTTCATTAACCATAAAATGACACTTCTCCCAATTCAAAACGAGATTAGTGTATTCACATCTTTGTAGTACTAGAGAAAGGTTAGATAGGCAATCATCAAAAGAGAAACCATATACTGAAAAATCATCCATAAATACCTCCATGATCTCCTCTATGTACTCGGAAAAGATAGCCATCATGCATCGCTGGAAGGTAGCGGGTGCATTACATAATCCAAATGGAATCCTCCTATAAGCGAATGTCCCCCATGGACAAGTGAAAGTGGTCTTCTCTTGATCATCCGGATGGATAGGAATCTGAAAGAACCCACTATAACCATCTAAATAGCAGAAATGTGAATCTTGGGCTAACCGTTCGAGCATTTGATCGATGAAGGGAAGTGGAAAATGGTCCTTCCGAGTGGCCACGTTCACCTTCCTATAGTCGATGCACACCCTCCAGCCCGTAACGGTCCTAGTCGGGATCAACTCGTTGTTCTTATTCGTCACAATGGTCATCCCTACTTTCTTCGGAACTACATGCACTGGGCTCACCCACTTGCTGTCCGAGATACGAAATATGATACCTGCATCCAACAACTTAAGAATTTCTTTCTTCACAACTTCTTTCATGATCGGATTTAACCGTCTTTGAGGTTCCCGTGAAGTCTTATGATCGTCCTTCATTAGTATTCTATGCATGCAGAAAGAGAGCTTAATACCAATAAGATCATCAATAGTATAACCCAAAGCCTTTTGATGCTTTCTCAGGACATGCATTAGTTTAGATAATTCAGTTTCGGAAAGGAAAGCACTAACAATAACGGGATGAGTAGAATCCGGTCCAAGAAAAGCATACCTCAAGTGACTTGGAAGTTGTTTAAGCTTCACAACTAGGGGTGCTTTCTAAGGGGGTCCTTGCTTCCTCCTTCTAGTGGAGTAGACTTAGATTGAAGAACTTGACTTTCAGAAGTCTCAGTTGACATCATCTTTCTTTCGACCTCGGTCGAGGTCCAGAGTGGGTGACCGAGATGTTCTTCAGTCAAGAACACCTCGCTTGGTCCAGAGAGTGCCTCGGTCGAGGTACTGCAACTGGGACCGAAACTGGAGATTCTCTTCTCCTGGATTAGCTTTTCAATCTTAGCTCCTGGATCTTCTTTAAGTGCCTTTAAGCTCCGTATATATGCATCACAAGAAGCATCTATACCTTCCTCCATTAAGCTAAAACTAATAACTCTTTCAAATGGATCATTAATAAGGATAGGGCTCACTAATTCTCTTGATTCTTCTTCATCATAGATGTTGAAGATATCATCCTCCAACGGCTCCCCTTTCATTGCAGCAAGCAATGCAAACTCCACTTGACAACCGCCAATGTTGAATTGCAACTTGGCGTTCTTACAATCCACATTGCAACCCGAAGTTGCTAGAAATGGTCTCCCGAGAATGATAGGAATGGGATAATCTGCGGGAATATCAAGAACAACAAAGTCTATAGGTAAATAGAAGTTACCTAACTTAACCGGAACGTCTTCCAAAATGCCCACGGGATGGCTAATGGAGCGGTCCGCCATGTATAACCTTATCTTCACCGGCTTGGACTCTCTAAGTCCGATCTTCACACATAGCTCCAGCGGGATGATGCTCACACTGGCTCCTAGATCACACAACGCCTCACAAGTAACATCCCCAACTTGAATGAGAATGCAAAATGAGCCGGGATCTCTCAACTTAGGTGGCATCTTCTCCTTCATGATTTGAATGAGTTCCGAGGATTTAGATGTCATCCTTATTTCACCGAAATCTTCCAGCTTCCTTTTCCTTGATAGAATCTCTTTTAAGAATTTCCCATAGGCGGGCATCCCTAGAATAGCATCAAGAAAAGGGATGTTAATATGTATTTTATTCATCAAGTCAAGGAACTTACCAAAGTGCTTGTCTAGATGTGCTCTGGCCCTTGATTGGGGGAATGGAAGTGGTGGTTTATATGCAGGAGGTGGGACATAAACTTCAGTTTTGTCCGATGCTTTCTGAGACTCCACCTCGGATGGTACCTCGACTGAAGTGTTCTTCGTCTGTACCTGGACCGAGGTGTTCTTCACTGGCATCGACCGAGGCACTGGATCTGCAATTTTCAGTCCACTTCTCGTCGTTATTTCCATGATCTGTCCCTTGGGGTTGCTCTCTGTCCTTGCTGGGAGCTTCCCTGGGTCTCTTGGCGCTTCATTTGCCTTATTGAAAAATTGTTGCTCTAAGGCTTTTTGTGCCTTTGAAAATGAAGTCATGGACGTCTCCATAGCATTGAGCTTGATCAAGATAGCCTCCAGCATTGCATCTTTCTTCTCTGGCTGGGACGAGCTTGATCCAGGTTCTTGGCTCTTCAATGGAGTAAAAGAAGAAGAAGAGAGGAAAGGATTAGAAGAATTATTCGAATTGGAGTTAGAGTAAGGGTTACCCGAATTTTGATTATTGGGGCTCCAATTGTTGTTGTTGGAGCCTCTATTATTGTTGTAGTTGTTGTTCCGGGAACCATTGTTGTTGTTGTTGTTGTTCCGGGAACCATTGTTGTTGTTCCTTGAGCCTTGATATCCTCCTTCCTCCTTTTTGGTGTGGGCAACCAAAAAATCCTTCAATTGCTTCACATCATTCTTGAGGGAAGTGAATTGATTATCATTTGATGGAGTCTCTTGGAAGTTAACTCTCTTAACTCCATTTTCAGCTCCTTGGTGGGAGTACTTCTCCATGTGCAAATCTTGTTTTTCAATGAACTCCTAAGCTTCGTCAATCGGCATGTCCATAAATGTGCCGGCGGATAGTAATTGAAGGCTGAATTGGGTAGCTCCATCCAATCCCTTGAAATAAATCTCCATCAACTCTATCTTTGGAATCCCATGATGTGGGCAATCCAAAAGAACATCTTTAAATCTCTCCCATGACTTGGACAAACTCTCCTTGTCCTTCATGATAAATGCATTGATCTTCCCTCTCATCTCAGCAGTTTTGGATGGGTGAAAGAATTTTGTTAAGAACTCCGTCGTCATCTCCTCCCAAGTGTTGATCTTTCTGGGAGGAAGAGACTGGTACCAAGTAAGCGCCCTGTCTTTCAAAGAAAAGTAAAAAGGCCTTAGCTTGTAATTATTATTTTCCACCTTTGAAGGTCTCAAGGTCTCCATCAAAATCTCATAGTTTTGCAAATGTTGGTGTGGAGACTCCCTCTCTAAACCTCCAAACTGGCATTGGCGGATCATGGAAAGAACTTGCGGTCGAAGTTCATAATCATGCTCCGCTGGATCTTCTAGGTTCACTCCTGGACGCCTCACTTGCTGGTTCGGGTTCATCCTCTGCCCTAGGGTCTGTGGAATACCTGCAAAAAGAACATCTCCAACTGGCATCCGAGGTGGAAGTATCTCGGCCGGGGAAGCTGGAGCGGGATCCTGCCTCGGTCGAGGGTCTGGTCGAGGCAAAATCTGAGCTCGTAACTCGGCCATATCTTTTGCAATCTCTGCGGCTCTGGTGCGATTTCCTCCCTTTCGCGCCGCAGTTCTTCCCTATTGAGGCGCAGCTGTTCCATCGCCTCCTTCAACTCGGCCTCAAGATCGCGATCGTCTCGATTGACCATTTTTGCTTCTTTCAAGCGTCTCTTATATGTCTTTTCTGGTTCGGGATCGTAAGGAACGATTTCCTTCCCAGCACGGGTTCTTCGCATAAACCTAAAAAAAAGAACCTGCGAAAGTCACTCAAGTAGAGTGGTTAGTAGCAACAGGGGCAATAGCCCCGAAAGACAACCGCAATCGGCTCGGTCTAGACCAAGTCCCCGGAAACGGCGCCAAAAACTTGTTCACTCCAAATGGTGTGTGCAAGCTTTAAATTTATAACCCAAGAAGTATGCTTAAAACAAGGATGCGAACCCGCAGTGTACGGATCAATTGTAATTAAAGCAAGAATTTCAGGGGTCCATCACAGGGACTTAATCGTATATAATAACTCCAAACCAAAACAAAAAACATCATATAAACATACCATAATTTTCACCCAACGTGTTTTCTTCCTATTATTTTTATTTCTCTGCACCGAGAAAATAACAATAGCACTAAAAAACAAATTAAAATTTTTAAATATGTAAACAAAGTTAAAGCACAATAATGACAATAATTATTAGCTTACGTTTCAATCATGCCTTTGATATCTATACTAGTTCATGATGAATTGGAAAGCAAAGTTTTCACTACATCTAAATAAAAACCTATTGGGTAAGTTACTTTTTTAGTGTCATCCTACCCAAACTGTGTTTTGTGTGAGGCCAATATTTTCCATAAGTTGTAGAGTAGCTTGAAGTATTGGCCCTATTGTTACTTCAATTATTTACTTGTACTAAAACCTAGAGGAACTTAGGATACTGAAAGATACCAACTATATATGCCTAATCAAATAGTGTCAAATTCAAGTAAGTAACTATATAAATAGTTTCTCAAAGATAACTAAACTGCAAATATATGGCTCAGGAGTATATACTACTTTAGGCATCCGGTTCATGAGTTCGGAAATCCTATGGTTCAAGCTTGCAACTGGTCATATAAAGGCCTGTAAACAGTTAGCTGCAGAACTCTTTGTTATAGAATTTTGCTCACTGCTTCTTTCCTATCCAGTTGGGTTATTTTCACTACTTTTTACCAATGCTTGGGAATCACCCGTCATACTGGAGGTGTAAATTTCTCTAGTCAAAATGCTGATATAAGTTTAATTAGCTGTCGGAAATATTAGTGATTGACAGCTAAACATGATTCCATAGACTGTTGTTGCTATGGTCCATTGCCTACCTGCCTTATGGAAAGGAAACTATGGTAACTATCAGTTCAACTTTGGTCTTGCTAGCACATGTTTTTTTTGGTGGGATAGAGTAAAAGGATATATCTAGAGGGAGACAATTATGGATGGCAAGAAGCTAAGATCAAGAAGAATCAGAACTAGACAGACCGCCTGTAAGCATGCTTGAATCCAACTAATGTTGCACTCCCTCTAAACAAGAACAATGGTACCAACATCCCAACACAAACGTCCTGAATTGAATTTCTCAGCCAAAATTATCATTTATTACAAGTTGTAAAAGTTACTGTATAATACCAACTTCAAAGTAGGACATTTTTTTAAGTGTGTCATATCTATAATTTGTGGTTTAAATATTAACATTATATATAGTAGAATATTACATTAAAAACTCAGGCTAGATAAGCATTAGCCTTGGCACTTAGCAATTCAAGACATCAGATCACATTATTTAAATGTCTATAAAACTAGCAATTGGGAAAGCATACTTGTTATTCAGTAATAAAAACTTGGCAGTTTATGTCCTAAACAGGGAAGCTTTAAAGTACTAATATGGGTTGATTTCTTTCTTGTAGTCAAAATACATTTTCTTTCACAGAAAAATACGCATCTTCTATAAAAAAAAAATAAAAAAGCTCACTAACTTACGACGATTAGCAGTGACGAAGGAAGGGGTAAAGAAAATTAAGCAACATGAATAACTTAAGAGTTCACCTGCTTCTCATTAACAAACACACTCACAAACTCGCCAATCTTGCCGGCTCTATGCAACCTTCTCACAAAATTTGCAAATTGCTAAGGACATACAAGCAAAATATAAAATTATATTAGAAAGAGGAAGAAAAAAAAAAAAGTATGCCGCAGAACTGCACAATTATTGAAGAAAATAGCTAACATTTTTTACTCTTCAATAACGAAGAGGATCTTTTGGACCAAAAATTACTTGTGGTCTCTTATGTTTTTCAAAAATAAGCCCATTAACTATAACAAGAACCGAATTTGCTGAATGAAATTCCTCCCTTGACAAGGTCTCCAACTCTTCAACACCTAACACAAAACACTGATAGCCAAATGTTGAAAGTATTAGGCTACAAGCCTAAAATATGAAGTAAACTACACCTTCAACACCCTAGCCTACAATATCAAGAATTATAACAACTAACTGATCAACAACAATTATTTCATGAGGAAAGCATCAGATTAATAAGAGACCTTTTCAAATTTTTGTTGAATCATACAAGCCAGAAAAAGAAGCTTTGCAAAGACATAGTAAACAAGAGAGAAAAAACAGCAAAACTAGAATGCACAAGTGGGTTGAAAGAAACTTAAAACTAGTATGATTTGAAAAAAATTAGACCTGATGCTCGAAGGATTCAAGCGCCGCCGCATATCGATTGAAGGAAAAATTTTGGAGGTGGTTGCACTATAAGCCGGCCAATCTTGAAGACGGGGTTGCAACTGCACACCATCGCCGCTGATCAATTGAAAGACTTCAGGGAAGCCGTCGGTGATCGGTTGCAACTGAACCCTTGGGCCGACATGTTCTGGCGGTGGTTACAATTGAACCTTGATGGAGCAGATACTCAATTGCAATTGCTTGGAGACGACAGTTTTTGGCGGTTCTTGAGGGTGGAAGGCGACAGACAAGGCACAAAAGTATCTTACAATAAGGCACAAAAGTATTAAAAACATTTGAAAACTTTAAACAATATATACATGAAGGATATGTATCAGCCTTACAAAGCAAAGGTACTAAAACGACGCATATGAAGTACATAAGACAACCTCGTCCCCAACTAAATGAGTATGTGGACCCGGCTGACCATTCCCTCCGGATCTCTCTACAACTGTCTTAACCTACAAGACATCTACAAGGCGGTATAAAACTGTTAGCTAACATTCTATGCATAAGTATAAAGGTAAAAGCACAAACACACAACATACACAATCAACATGCAACACTCAATCCTTTTATTATCTTTTAATTAGGTGATATGTCATTACTAATGATACTTATTTTGTGACACGAGAGATTCCCAAACCTCGCCCATGTCCCCGTTTACCAACGAGGAATGGTTCTAATGCATCTGACCGTCTACCTGACTGAGCTGGTCGCAGGGAACCTCCTAGACTCTCGCAAGAGCTAGGCAGATGATGTCACGACCCGTTATCATACACTTGGGTCAATTGCACAATATACTAAAGTCGGCCTATTCCGGTTTCGTTGTTTAGCATAACTAGCAAACACCACTCATACACATTACACTCATACAAGAAGCCAGCTAAGTAAGTCCGTGAACTTACCTGAATCAGACCTTAAGTCTCTTAATCACAACTCAATCTGTAACTGTATAACTCGGTTGGCTGTCAAAGGAGACAAGTGGATCAACACATATCCAATATACTTAGAAGTCTAAGACTTCTAAGATATAAGATCCTATCGGAAGAGAAATATACTAAAATACACGTATAAGGTAAAATGACCATTTTACCCTTGGTCCCGAATCTTCTAAAAATCTCGTAATATGTACTTAAATTCTTACTTTAGACCAACTATCATATTCTAACTCTTAAAGTTGAGTTTAGGTCAAGACTAGAACATTACATGTTTTCTTTAACCTTCTAAAAAGGTCACTAGGGTCCAACTTTGGCTTCAAATATGAAGTTCGAATAAACTTATAAAAATTCCGAAATAATTCTCTAGATCATCTATGATATCTCATCTACTCCTAGGAGCCAGAATTTCTTAGAATTGTTCAACCGTCACTTCTACAAAAATTTCCAAAGTTGGTTACAACATTTGAAATTTTCTATACTTAGCCAAAATCTGAGTATGTTTTCTAACTGTACAACCAGTCCACTTTGAGCCTCTATAATTATAAATCCCACCGTTGGATTCATCCCAGCTTTTGACATATTAACCTATGCATGGCACTAAATGACATCTCAAAAACCGAACGGTGGATCTTATCTCTAAGGCATCAAAAAATATGCTCAATCTTGACTGATCAACACAGTTTCTGGAAATTCAGCAAACACTTAACAAAACAACACACTGTCTTAACTTTGAAAAATCATAACTCCTAAACCTCTCGATTAAATCCTCTAAAATTTTGATATATTATACACAGTAGCAGATCTCGAGCAGCAGATCTTCATCTCGAGCCCTCCTATGGTTCCCCTCTATACGCAGTAGCAGATCTCGAGTAGCAGATCTAGATAGAGATCTACAATCGCGAGCCTTGCCTCCCTTCTACACGTAGCAGCAATGGGGAGGAGGTCGACTGCAGCGCTCTCCTAGGGATGTCGGTGTTGAGGACGTTGCAATTCCTATGGCTTGCTAGACCAGCTACCCTCCTCTACACGCATGTTTGGAGCAGCAAACAAACCATGTGCGCCTAGCAACGGTGAGTCGCAACCTTTCTTTAGGCTTTGTTCATGCAAGCACGCCTTGTCCAGCTAGTTGGGTAAGGACCGCAACCCTCTTCTATGCCTTACCCTCTTTGTGTAGATGTTGATTAGAGTACCAATTGATGTCTTTAGATCCTCCAAAACAGCCATAGAAGATGACTGGAAGAGCTGTCACATTGCTGGATTTTCCGAGTTGACGAGCAGTCAACTTCAGGTTCGATTTTGGGTAAGCTAGACTCTTTTCTGGCTGGTTTTTGGATATGTCGTAGACTGTATTGCATAGTAAATCATACTAAAGTTTTAGAGGAATCCATGTTACAGTTTGAGATTTATGATGTTTCAAAATTGACTCCTCCCACAATTTTTATAGTTGTGTTGAGTGTTGGGAAAAACAGCATGTGATGTTGTTTTGTGTGATAGTTTTGAATAGGCTTTTGATCTTTGTTGGACTTGAATTTTGGATATCATATTTTGACATATTATAGTAGAACATATAAAAATTTGGGATAAATCCGGCGAGTGGTTAAGGAGTTATGATTTTTCAAAGTTAATACAGTGTGCTGTTTTGTTAAGTGTTTGCTGAATTTTCAGACACTGTGTTGATCAGTCAAGTTTGAGCATACTTTTCGATGCCTTAGAGATAAGATCCACCGTTCCGTTTTGAGGATGTTGTATAGTGCCATGTATAGGTTAATATGTCAAAAGTTAGGATGAATCCAACGGTGGGATTTAGAGTAAAAGAGGCTCAAAGTGGACTTGTTTTACAGTTAGAAAATATACTCAAATTTTGGCTAAGTATTGAAAATTTCAAGTGTTGTAACCAACTTTGAAAATTTTTGTAGAAGTGATAGTTGAACAGTTTTAAGAAATTCTTGCTCCTAGGAGTAGATGAGATATCATAGATGATCTAGGGAGTTATTTCGGAATTTTTATAAGATTATTCAAATTTTATATTTGAAGCCGAAGTTGGACCTTAACAATCTTTCCGAAAATAGGAAAATGGGTACATTGTCAGTTTGTAACCAAACTCATCTTTAAGAGTTATAATATGACTCTTTAGTCTCAAATAAGAGTTTAGGCATGAATTATGGAATTTTTGGAAGTTTCGGGACCAAGGGTAATAAGTTATTTTACCATAAGTTGGTACTGTATTAAATTCTGTTCTAATAGAATCTACTACCTTAGAATTCTTAGACTTCTAATTACCTAGAAAGTGTGTTGACACACTTGCCTCCTTTGACAGGCAACCGAGTTATACAGTTAGAGAATGAGTTGTGATTAAGAGAGTCGAGATCTGATTCAGGTAAGTCCACGAACTTACTTAGCTGGCTTCTTGTATGAGTGTAATGTGTATGAGTGGTGTTTGTCAGTTATAATAAATAACGAAACCGGATTAGGCCGACTTTATTATTTACGTAATTGACACAAGTGTATGATAACGGGTCGTGACTTCATCTGCCTAGCTCTTGCGAGAGTCTAGGAGGTTCCCTGCAACCAGCCCAGTCAGGTAGACGGTCAGATGCATTAGAAGGAATCCCTCGTGTCACAAAATAAGTATCATTAGTAATAACCTATCACCTAATTAAAGATAATAAAAGGATTGAGTGTTGCATGTTGATTGTGTATGTTGTGTGTTTGTGTTTTTACCTTTATACTTATGCATAGAATGTTAGCTAACGGTTTTATACCGCTTGTAGATGCCTTGCAGGTTAAGACAGTTGTAGAGAGATCCGGAGGAAATGGTCAGCCGGGTCCACGTACTCATTTAGTTGGGGACGGGGATGTCTTCTGTTCCTCATGTGCATCGTTTTAGTATCTTTTCTTATAAGGCTGATACATATTCTCCATGTATATATTGTTTACAGTTTTCAAATCTTTTAAATACTTTTGTGCCTTGTTGTAAGATCCAAGTAAAATTGTTGTCAAACTATGGTCGGGACCCATTGTGAGGTCCTAACCAGTAGCTCCCCGAGTTTTGAGAATTTGGGGTGTTACATAGAGAAGGGTGCGACAGTGGCTCAGAGGCGCACCCACGGCCCCAGTGCCACGCACCCACGGCCTAGTTCTCAACTTTCCAGTGGTTAGGGCAAATTTGTGCCGTCTGATGTTCCCTTGGTGCTGCTGTGCCCGAACCGAAGGAGGTGGAAGGCCGCCGCTGTCTTGGACCAAAAGGGAGGAGGAGAAGGAGAAGGAGGAGAAGGCGGCTTTTGTCGAGTCTGTAGGAGGCGAGGGAGAGGACGGAGCGAAGACGGCCGCCTGCAGCCCAGCGTTGTTGTCGTTGGTGTGCAGAAGACGGAGAGGACGGAGATGAAGCGTCCCTAGCTATGTGCAGAAGGCGGCGGCGTCCCTAGTTGAGGAAGAGCGTGAAGGAGAAGCGGCTAGGGAAAAGTCACGTACGAAGGGGAGAAGAGAGATAGCAGATTTACGGCCCAACTGGCTTACTCGAAACGGGCCCGGATGGTATGGTTCATGGCTGAAATTGGGCTTGTCAAAATCATGCCATGATTTTTTCAAAAGTTTTCATAACTTCATCTTGGTCTCTTCATGGCTTCGTCAAGGCTTCGTCATTGCATTGCCAAGGATTTGCCATGTCTTTGTCAAAAGACCTACATGTATATACAACTAGGGTTTGGTGTAAACTACATCATTTTATGTGGTTATAAAACTTACATAAAATGATAAGATTAATGTTAGACATAAAGTTAGGTATCTTAAGGAGGTCAACGGTCCCAAATCTCAGTTTGACTCGGAATTAATCGGAAATAAAATTTCCGGTTATTACATCAGTACCCCATTAAAATAAGTTTCGTCCCGAAACTTAGAACAAGATATTTAATCAAACGACTTCCAAAATTGAACTTGTATATCCTAGTCTCACTAAATTTTAATTTCATTTTCTAACTCCTGTAACCCTATCAAAGCGTAACGAAAAATCCGGTCGTTACATCAGATCCCCCTCAAAATAAGTTTCGTCCCAAAACTTAGGGTAAGACAATCCTGATCGGCATTTAAGGCACCAAATGGGTGTGTTTGATCACTACACAAAAGTCTCGTCATTCCCACATCTAAGTATCCCGCACATCAAGGTTACAAAACGAACACATCATTGACTAAACACTCAATCATGAAATAAACAAGCAGTCAAACAATATCACACATACAAGGTCAAGCCCTAACTCGTCACTCTAGAGGTTACAACTATGGCTACATAGGTCTTTGAAAGTTTACGTCTCTTACTATCCCCCATATCTTAGGTAGCCTTATCAGTTTTTCCTAAAACCACTGAATCTTAAATCTTTTCTGGTACTTAGATCACAAGAGTCTGTTACCACGTTCTATAGTGATTACCGGATATCTCACCGGTATCATCCGGCTCAACTGTCTGATCTTCTAATCTGATGACCTAACTCGTGTCTGGTAGGTGTCTCTCCAACTGAAATTCTCAAACTCAGTTCCCAAACTTAGTCTCCGTGGAAAACTGAAGTTGCACTCTCCAATAGGGTGAGGAATATTAGTCCATTAGTCACTTTTAAACCTCTTTAAAACTTCTAATGGTTGCCTTACACAACTCACTTCTAGATCCTTTGATGACCCTACGGAAAATGATCTATTCAACTTTCTTCCCTTTGTTATGACCACTTGCTTCCGGCCTTCTGAAAAGGTTCTGACTACACACTCAGGTCAAAGGTCTTGGACATTGATAACACGATTTATGACTTAGGTTTAGGTAATCATTTGGATAGATTTGTCACTCATTCATGCATGGTTTAGCACTAGTTCACAACGTTTGCACTCAATTCACGTATTTTGTCGAGATAGACGTCTACACGGACTTGTGCATTGCTTTGTAGGTATTTTGGGAGATTTAGGAGCTTAACTGATGCATTCAAGAATCAATCCTCGAGATGACACACCCTCGGACTCAGTAGGATGCAAACTAGAGGCTAAGGGAGACTCATGGAACCTTGCCAACACAAGCCATGCACCAAATCATGGCTTAACGATCCTAGGAGGACTTCTGGAGCAAACCACGGTCTAGGACCAGACCACGGCCGTGATTCTACCCGTGGATTTTGCCAGGTTTTCGTGACAGCTGTGCCACGATCTCTTGGCCAGCTCTTGCAAAGTTGTAGTATAAAAGTGGTCCTGCATTGGCTGAGAGAATCATCTTGGAGCAGCTCTCCATTATCCACTATCATCCAATCAAAAATACTCTCTCAACAAGAAGATTCTTTGGAGGAGAAGGTAGAAGAAAGCTACCATTGGAGGAGAGCTTCATTGGAGAAGAAGAAGATCACACTATTGATAGACTTGGATAGCCTTGTAGTGAAGATTTTCATAATCGATTTCTAGAGTTGTATGAACCATTTAAACCTTCTTTAAGAAGGGTTGTGAGTCATTCTAATTCCATTTTTCAGCTTGGTTTGTTCACTTCACTTGTTCATCTCTTTCTCTTCATTATTTTGCAAATGGAAGCCATGATTTTATGTTTGATGATTTTGATTGCCATGATGAATGTTGTAGGCTAAATAGATGTGATTCTAGGGTAAGGAAAGAATGGTTATGGCTAGGACTATGACAGGATGGACTTAGATTAGCCCTTGGATGTGTCACTTGCTTGGACGTAGCCTCTGTTGAAGTCCACGGATTGTTCTTGACAAACCACGGCCGTGGACTTGATAGAACAAACCGTGATTCTCCCTGGTTCGATGGATCTAGCTTTAGATTGTTAGAATGTTGAAATCCTAGTGTTTGTTAAGTTAAATCTACCCTAGGGTGACCTAGTGTTAGCAACTAAGTGTTAGGAGAGACTTACTCGGTAATCCTTACTCTTAGATTCCAAAGATCACAAACCATAGGTAGTGGTGAGCCTCATAAGCCGCCATTGGAGTAAGTGTGCTAGGATGGTTGTTTAGGACTAACCCTTTCGAGACTTACCCGGTAAGGATAGGTTAGATCCCTAGGTAACAATCCGGTTTGTGTAAAATTCCGTCCCTTAGGTTCTTAGAGACTTACCCGGTGATAAGACCTTAGGAACGGATTAGTGGACCATGAGACCTACCCGGTGATTGATCCCAATCTAGAAACACTCATTCCCAACACATCATAGTTAATCCAAGGAACGATTAGATAGCTTGAGTCCTATGCCATAACCGGAATTTCCAACCCCTAGAATCCGCCTCTCTCTTTTGATCTATATCTCGTTTTAGCTTGTTTGTTTATGTTGATTTGTTAGCATAGTTGATTTGTTCATTTGCATGATTTGTGATCCTTGATTGATCACCTAAAAACCCACCAAAAACATTTAGATTTTCACTTCTTTATTTCCTTTCCTTTTTCTTCACCTAGATCTTCACTAAACTTGATCACTAATCGAATCAATCTCACCTTAGTCTTTGTGTTCGACCTCGGAATACTATCCCTATTACAAACGTCCCGTACACTGCGGGTTCGCTAGGAGTTAGGAGGAATATAACGAGAATATAAATTTAAAACCAATTGCGTATCACATCCTGAGCGTAACAAGTTTTTGGCGCCGTTGCCGGAGACTAGGTCTAGATTGAGTCTATTTTGTGATTGTTTATAGTGTAGATCTTTCTTGTTGCTTTTGATCTCTTTTTGGTTTGTGTCTTTGCTTTTCAGGACATCTCACTCTTTAGGTGTATGCGAAGATCTCGTGGCAAGGATTTAGCTCCATTCGATCCCGAACCGGAGAAAACCCTTAGATCTAGATCCAAGAGTATTAAAAAGGGAAAAGAGATGGCCGGAAGAGATCTCCAAGTTGAGTTGGATGAGGCTTTAGAGCAAATTAGGATAAGGGATGAAGCTTTGGAGAATGAAAGGAGACTTGCCAATGAGAGGCAAGAGGCAACTAGGAGGGAGATTGAGGAGATTAGGCAAGCTCTTGTGCAAAGAGAGCTTAACCGTCAACAACCTCCTCCACCTCCACCTCAACAGCAGCCGGCGGCGGTGAATATTAGGGTTGTGCCCATTGCTATGGAAGAGCCACAAACGTTGGGGCAACGTATGGATCCGGCACAAAGAGCACACCGTCCGGGTGTGAACTTAGGAGATCCCGCAGCCCATGATTACGAACTCTGCCCTCAAGTTCTACAAATGATCCGGCATAATCAATTTGGAGGGATGGAAGGAGAGTCTCCTCATCAACACTTGATGAACTACGAGATTTTGATGGAGACTCTTAGACCGCCAAGATTGGAGAGCAACAACCATAAGCTTAGGGCTTTTTCCTTCTCTCTTAAGGATAAAGCCTTGGCTTGGTATCAATCTATTCCACAAGGGCGAGTTGGTACTTGGGAGGAGATGACAACCGAGTTCTTGACTATGTTCTTCCCACCTTCCAAGACTACCGAGTTAAGAGGGAAGATCAATGCCTTCGTGATGAAGGATAGAGAGAGTTTGTTCAAGTCTTGGAAGAGATTCAAAGACCTTCTCCTAGATTGTCCACACCATGGCATACCGAAAATTGAGCTATTGGAGATCTACTTCAAGGGACTTGATGAAGATAGCCAATTCAAGCTTCAATCTCTTTCCGGTGGGACTTTCATGGAGAAGCATGTAGATGAAGCTTGGGAGTTTGTAGAGAAACAAGCTCTAGTGATTGAGAAATACTCCCATAGGAAGAGTGAAGGGAGAAAGGCGGGAGCATATAAGGTGAGTGAAGTCACCATGAGCAACTTCAAGCTTGATGCCATCAACAACGAATTGAAGTCTTTGAGGGAGTTGTGTGCTACAACTTTGAAGAACCAAGCAACTCCTCAAGTGCTTCCACCAGCTAACTTATGTTCTAAGGAGGAGGATGTGAATTACATGGGAAGGGGCAATTACAACAATTATCAAGGCCCAAGGAACTTCAACAACAACCGGCAATTCAACAATTACCGGCCTAACCACAACCATCCCGGATTTTCCTACTCTAACCCGGATGGAGCCTTGAACCCACCCGCTTCCACAAGCACAACACCACCACCAAAAGCTTCACAAGAACCTCCACCCGGATTTACTCAACCTCCAAAGGATAGAACGGAAATGATGTTCGAGCAGTTGCTTGGAAGGTTGAGTGGTCTTGAGGGCACGGTGACTTCCATTTCCAAAGCTCAAAAAGTGTTGGAAGCACAAGTGTTCGAAAAAGCGGGTGAAGCCCATAGAGATCCGGGAAAGCTTCCCGGAAGGACCGAAGACAACCCAAGAGGCCAAGTGTTGGCCATTACAACAAGGAGTGGGTTGAGCATGAAAGATCCTTTGCCCAAGGACAATGCTAAAGGGAAGCAAGTGGTGATAGAGGAAGAGACTTTGCAAGGAGATGGAGGCAAGAGCAAGGATGTTGAGCCAACATATGTGGCACCGCCTCCATACAAGCCACCGCTACCATTCCCTCAATCACGAGCAAGAGCTCGCTTGGACAATCACTTCGGTAAGTTCCTTGAACTAATGTCTAAATTGCATATTAACATTCCGCTCATGGATGCTATTTTAGGAATGCCGGCATATGGCAAGTTCTTGAAAGAAATACTCTCCAACAAAAGGAAGTTGGAGGAGTATGGGGAGATAAGAATGACCAAGAGATCTTCGGAATTGATCCAAACAATGAAGGAGGAGATGCCTCCCAAGCTAAGAGATCTGGGTTCCTTTTGTGTCCCAATTGGAGTGGGAGATGTGAAGTATGAGGCCCTTTGTGATCTTGGAGCAAGTGTAAGCATCATACCGCTTGCCCTTTGCAACAAGGTTGGGCTAGGAGAGCCGAAACCGGTCAAGATGACCCTCTATATGGCGGACCGTTCTATCACTCATCCGGTTGGGATCTTAGAAGACATCCCGGTGCAACTAGGAGGATTCTATGTGCCAATTGATTTTGTTGTCTTGGATATTCCGGCGGACTATCCGGTTCCCATCATCTTAGGAAGACCTTTCCTAGCCACCTCCAGATGCCTAATTGATTGCAAGAATGGGACTCTCTCCTTAAACATTGGAGAAGAGAACATTAAGTTCAAATTGTCCACTATGATGAAAGGGCCAACTCTTGATGAAGATCTATTCAATATTGTTGAGCAAGAGGAGTCTAGGGAAGTTGTGAGCTTAATTTTGATCAAGGATCCTTTGGAGAAGGTTCTTAGCCTAAGTATGATGGAAGAAGGTGTTGAGGAGGCTTACAATGAAGAGATCAAGGCCTTAGAAGCATTAGAAAAGGAGGCGAGAGTTGGATTTGAAGACCACAAAGAAGTGTTGAACACCTGTAGGTTCCACGGTCGAGATTTGTGTTCCACGGCCGTAGAACTCTCTGGACAACTCCGAGAAGCAGGCTTGGCAACTTCCACGGCCGTGGACTTGGAGCAAACCATGGAGTTGGCCGTGGTTTCCCCTGAATCAGTCCTTGATGATGATCAAGCTTCTAGGAGCCATGGAGAGCCTTCATTTGCTTTGGATTCATCTCATCCAACCTTATTTGGATCATCTACACTCGATAAAGGTCCTCCTAAACTTGAACTCAAACCCCTCCCCTCTCATTTGAAGTATGCTTTCCTTGGTGATAATTCTACATATCCGGTGATTGTGAATGCATGCTTAAATGATGATGAACTTGCTAAGTTGTTGCATGAACTAAGATTGCATAGGAAATCCATTGGCTATACTATTGATGATTTGTTTGGCATTAAACCTTCTTTGTGCATGCATAAGATATTGATGGAAGATAATCATAAACCCTCTATTGAACATCAAAGAAGATTGAACCCTATAATGAAAGAGGTAGTCAAAAAGGAGATCATTAAGTTGCTAGATGCGGGGATTATCTACCCTATCTCGGATAGTAAGTGGGTTAGTCCCGTTCATGTAGTTCCTAAGAAGGGTGGGATGACCGTAGTGACCAATGAGAACAATGAACTAATCCCAACTAGGACGGTTACAGGGTGGAGAATGTGCATTGACTATAGGAAGTTGAACATGGCCTCTAGAAAAGATCACTTCCCTCTCCCCTTCATTGACCAAATGCTAGAGAGGTTAGCTCAACATTCTCATTTTTGCTACTTAGATGGCTATAGTGGATTCTTCAGAATCCCTATCCACCCCGATGACCAAGAGAAAACCACTTTTACATGTCCATGGGGTACTTTTGCATATAGGAGAATGCCATTTGGGTTGTGTAATGCACCCGCCACCTTCCAAAGGTGTATGATGGCTATCTTTTCGGAATACATTGAAAATATCATGGAAGTGTTCATGGATGATTTCTCTGTTTATGGTTCTTCCTTTGATAATTGCTTGGCTAACTTGTCATTAGTATTGCAAAGATGTGAAGAGACAAATCTTGTCTTGAATTGGGAAAAATGCCACTTCATGGTAAGTGAAGGTATTGTGTTGGGACACTTGGTGTCCAACCGTGGCATTGAGGTTGATAGGGCCAAAATTGAAACGATAGAGAAGTTGTCACCACCTACCTCGGTGAAGGGGGTAAGGAGTTTCTTAGGGCATGCCGGTTTTTACCAGAGGTTTATTCAAGACTTCTCTAAAATTTCTAAGCTTCTCACTAACCTACTAATGAAGGATGTTGAATTTGTTTTCTCCAAAGATTGCCTTGAGGCTTTTTGTAGGTTGAAGAACGCCTTGATCTCCGCACCTATCATGCAACCTCCGGATTGGAGCCTACCATTTGAGATCATGTGTGATGCGAGCAATGTAGCCGTTGGGGCTGTTTTGGGGCAAAGGAAAGATGGGCGCATTCATGCCATTTATTATGCTAGCAAGACGCTAGATGACGCCAAACTCAATTATGCTACGACCGAGAAGGAGTTGCTAGCGGTTGTGTACGCATTTGAGAAGTTCCACTCATATCTTGTTGGAGCAAAGGTCATAGTTTATACGGATCATGTTGCGTTCCATTATCTACTTACCAAGAAGGATGCAAAGCCTAGGTTGATTCGGTGGATCCTTCTTCTTCAAGAGTTTGATTTGGAAATCCGGGACAAGAAGGGATCTGAGAACTCAGTGGCGGATCACCTTAGTAGACTCCCACCATTGGAGCTTGAAAGAGATGACATCTCGATTGATGACTCATTCCAGGGTGAGCAATTGCAAATGGTGGAAGAATGCTTGTTCCAAGTATCTAGAGGAAGCGAGCCATGGTTTGCCGACATTGTGAACTACTTAGTGTGTGAGGAAGTGCCTCCCGGTTTGACATATGCCCAAAGGAAGAAGTTCTTCAAGGATGTGAGGCACTACTATTGGAGTGAACCACTTTTGTTCAAGAGAGGGCCGGATGGAATGTTTAGAAGATGCATACCGGAGGATGAGGTGGAGAGTGTGATCCGCCATTGTCATTCCTTGCCATGTGGAGGGCATGCTAGCTCACACAAGACATGTGCTAAAGTGTTGCAATCGGGCTTCTTTTGGCCAAGTTTGTTCAAGGATGTGCAAAGCTTTGTTGTAGCTTGTGATGCTTGCCAAAGGACGGACAACATCTCAAGGAGGAATGAGATGCCCTTGAACAACATACAAGAAGTGGAAATATTTGATGTGTGGGGTGTGGACTTCATGGGACCATTCCCTTCTTCATGTGGCAACCTCTACATCCTATTGGCGGTGGATTATGTTTCAAGATGGGTGGAGGCAATCGCCTCTCCTACAAATGACGCCAAGGTTGTGGTGCGGTTTTTCAACCGAGTGATCTTCCCTAGGTTTGGAACACCAAGGGTGATCATAAGTGATGGAGGGAAGCACTTCACCAACAGGAACTTTGGGGCACTTTTGGCTAAGTATGGGGTGACTCATAAGGTGGCAACACCTTACCATCCCCAAAATAGTGGCCAAGTGGAGATCTCCAACCGGGAGATAAAGGGAATTCTTGAGAAGACGGTCTCTAGGACAAGAAAGGATTGGGCTATGAAGCTCGATGATGCTTTGTGGGCATATAGAACCGCTTTCAAGACACCAATTGGCACCACTCCTTACAAGTTGGTCTATGGCAAGTCTTGCCATCTTCCGGTAGAGATAGAACATAGAGCTTATTGGGCCATTAAGTGGCTAAATTTTGACCTCAAGGAGGCGGGAGAGAAGAGGTTGCTCGATATGAACGCCCTTGAAGAGATCCGGTTGGATGCTTATGAGAATGCCCGGATCTACAAGGAGAGAACCAAACGGTGGCATGACAAGCGCCTCATCCCGAAGGAGTTGAGTGAAGGCGACCTTGTCCTTCTCTTCAACTCAAGGCTGCGGCTTTTCCCCGGAAAGCTAAAATCGAGATGGACCGGGCCATATGTGGTGAAGAAGATCTTTCCCCATGGAGCTATTGAGATAGGAGGGGAGCATTGTGGAAACTTTAAGGTGAACGGGCACCGGTTGAAGAAGTATATCCCGGGAGGTCCGGTGGATACGATTGCCCCACTTCACCTTGAGTAAACGCCCCCGAGTTTGGTCAAGCTAATGACCTTAAAGAAGCGCTTGGTGGGAGGCAACCCATTGGTAACGTTTTCCCTTTCTCGTTTTGTTTTTGTTTTAGATTTTTCTGTTTTTGTGTGTGTTTTGTGTGCTTTGTGTGTGTTAGACTCTTGGTAGCATTGGAAGCCTTGCTTGGCAAGTGAACGATGATGATGAACCCCTCATCAATTATGGGTGGGGCGGACGCGGAACTTGGATGGCTAGCGGTGCCTAGCGCGGGTCCCGATACCTTGATGAATACTTAGAGCTCTCTACCATGGTTGATAGGATCATCCAACATCAATTCCACTTGAGAATCCCAAATACCATAGCAAACCATTTTTACATTGTGAGAACCTTCTTTCACTCTTCTTTACTTCATTTACACATTGGGGACAATGTGTTTCTAAGTATGGGGTGGGGTTTGCATGATCCTTTGCATGATGAGCATCTAGGATAGTTTAATATTTGCACATGTCTTGCATTGTATATATTCATTTCGAAAATTCCATAAAAATCAGAAAATTTAAAAAAAAAATTTGTGCTTGTTAGGCTTGGATATGACCCTAATGATCAATATTGTCTTGTGGATTGGCTATGGATGGCCTTATGTGTTAAATCGATGAATGCATATGTGGACTTGAAATACTTCTCTTGAATCCCATAAATGATTTGTGATCATGATGTTTGCCTAGAATGGATTGAGCATTGAAGGTCGAAATTACATGTTAGTTCTTGCACACCATCTAGGAATGAATGAGGCAATTCATCTTCCTCTAATTCTCATCTTGATCATGATTGTTTGAGCACCTCAATTGATATAAATTTGACCTCTTTTGACCCATCCGGGAATAGGAGCATGTTAGTGTGTTGATGTGTGTGAAAAGCAAGTGTGGGGTGAAGATGTTGATGAAAGAATTACATGAATAAAATGCTGAATTTGTTGTGAAAGTGTAGACAAAAACATAGGTTTGGGGACGTTGGCTTAAATGACAAGTAACTCGGTACACTTCACATAATCGGGTGTTGGTGCCTTGCCAAAGTCAAATAAACCAATAGTCCTAACGAGCTTTGGTATGTGTGCCCGGTGTGGATGCACCTCGAAAAATAGAAAAAGCCCGAGGATGGCTAATCACCAAGGTTTCGGCTTTTGTACACCAATGCCATTGTCTCAAAAATAAGTCAAAGAAAAAGAAAAGAAAGAAAAGATGGAGAAAATATACACTTGAGGGAAGTTGATCGAGGACAATATTGTGGAGTTAGTTCCATTCGCGGATTAGCATCACATAGCCTAAAAGAATCCCCACCTAGTCACAACGTTTCTTGGCCTTTTTATTTCACAAGACCTTATGACCTATTTGCATGTTTGTAAGACTTAGTAATCTAGATTGGATATGCTCTTGATCATCTTGACTTCGTCATCTTTACATTTCATGCATGCTTTTGAGTTAAGTACAATTGTCTTTCCATGCCTTCATTCATTTGATACACGATTGCTTGTCCGTTGCCATAAAACATGACTATGAAGGTGATCCAATAGTAGAAGCACAAACCCAAAAAGATTTTGCCATTTTTCTGCATACATAAATCATGTTATCTCGTAGTCTATAGTTGAGAATTTGCTCGGGGATGAGCAAACCTTAAGTATGGGGTATTTTTGATAACACGATTTATGACTTAGGTTTAGGTAATCATTTGGATAGATTTGTCACTCATTCATGCATGGTTTAGCACTAACTCACAACGTTTGCACTCAATCCTTTTATTATCTTTTAATTAGGTTATATGTCATTACTAATGATACTTATTTTGTGACACGAGGGATTCCCAAACCTCGCCCATGATCCCGTTTACCAACGAGGAATGGTTCTAATGCATCTGACCGTCTACCTGACTGAGTTGGTCGCAGGGAACCTCCTAGACTCTCGCAAGAGCTAGGTAGATGATGTCACGACCCGTTATCATACACTTGGGTCAATTGCACAATATACTAAAGTCGGCCTATTCCGGTTTCGTTGTTTAGCATAACTAGCAAACACCACTCATACACATTACACTCATACAAGAAGCCAGCTAAGTAAGTCCGTGAACTTACCTGAATCAGACCTTGACTCTCTTAATCACAACTCAATCTGTAACTGTATAACTCGGTTGGCTGCCAAAGGAGGCAAGTGGATCAAGACATATCCAATATACTTAGAAGTCTAAGACTTCTAAGATATAAGATCCTATCGGAAGAGAAATATACTAAAATACACGTATAAGGTAAAATGACCATTTTACCCTTGGTCCCGAATCTTCTAAAAATCTCGTAATATGTACTTAAATTCTTACTTCAGACCAACTATCATATTCTAACTCTTAAAGTTGAGTTTAGGTCAAGACTAGAACATTACATGTTTTCTTTAACCTTCTAAAAAGGTCACTAGGGTCCAACTTTGGCTTCAAATATGAAATTCGAATAAACTTATAAAAATTCCGAAATAATTCTCTAGATCATCTATGATATCTCATCTACTCCTAGGAGCCAGAATTTCTTAGAATTGTTCAACCGTCACTTCTACAAAAATTTCCAAAGTTGGTTACAACATTTGAAATTTTCTATACTTAGCCAAAATCTGAGTATATTTTCTAACTGTACAACAAGTCCACTTTGAGCCTCTATAATTATAAATCCTACCGTTGGATTCATCCCAGCTTTTGACATATTAACCTATGCATGGCACTAAATGACATCTCAAAAACCGAACGGTGGATCTTATCTCTAAGGCATCAAAAAGTATGCTCAATCTTGACTGATCAACACAATTTCTGGAAATTCAGCAAACACTTAACAAAACAACACACTGTCTTAACTTTGAAAAATCATAACTCCTAAACCTCTCGATTAAATCCTCTAAAATTTTGATATATTATACGCAGTAGCAGATCTCGAGCAGCAGATCTTCATCTCGAGCCCTCCTATGGTTCCCCTCTATACGCAGTAGCAGATCTCGAGCAGTAGATCTAGATAGAGATCTACAATCGCGAGCCTTGCCTCCCTTCTACACGTAGCAGCAATGGGGAGGAGGTCAACTGCAGCGCTCTCCTGGGGATGTCTGTGTTGAGGACGTTGCAATTCCTATGGCTTGCTAGACCAGCTACCCTCCTCTACACACATGTTTGGAGCAGCAAACAAACCATGTGCGCCTAGCAACGGTGACTCACAACCTTTCTTTAGGCTTTGTTCATGCAAGCACGCCTTGTCCAGCTAGTTGGGTAAGGACCGCAACCCTCTTCTATGCCTTACCCTCTTTGTGTAGATGCTGATTAGAGTACTAATTGATGTCTTTAGATCCTCCAAAATAGCCATGGAAGATGACTGGAAGAGCTGTCACATTGCTGGATTTTCCGAGTTGACGAGCAGTCAACTTCAGGTTCGATTTTGTGTAAGATAGACTCTTTTCTGGCTGGTTTTTGGATATGTCGTAGACTGTATTGCATAGTAAATCATACTAAAATTTTAGAGGAATCCATGTTACAGTTTGAGATTTATGATGTTTCAAAATTGACTCCTCCCACAATTTTTATAGTTGTGCTGAGTGTTGGGAAAAACAGCATGTGATGTTGTTTTGTGTGATAGTTTTGAATAGGCTTTTGATCTTTGTTGGACTTGAATTTTGGATATCATATGTTGACATATTATAGTAGAACATATAAAAATTTGGGATAAATCCGGCGAGTGGTTAAGGAGTTATGATTTTTCAAAGTTAAGACAGTGTGCTGTTTTGTTAAGTGTTTGCTGAATTTTCAAACACTGTGTTGATCAGTCAAGTTTGAGCATACTTTTCGATGCCTTAGAGATAAGATCCACCGTTCCGTTTTGAGGATGTTGTATAGTGCCATGTATAGGTTAATATGTCAAAAGTTGGGATGAATCCAACGGTGGGATTTAGAGTAATAGAGGCTCAAAGTGGACTTGTTGTACAGTTAGAAAATATACTCAAATTTTGGCTAAGTATTGAAAATTTTAAGTGTTGTAACCAAATTTGAAAATTTTTGTAGAAGTGATAGTTGAACAGTTTAAAAAAATTCTTGCTCCTAGGAGTAGATGAGATATCATAGATGATCTAGGGAGTTATTTCGGAATTTTTATAAGATTATTCAAATTTTATATTTGAAGCCGAAGTTGGACCTTAACAATCTTTCCGAAAATAGGAAAATGGGTACATTGTCAGTTTGTAACCAAACTCATCTTTAGGAGTTAGAATATGACTCTTTAGTCTCAAATAAGAGTTTAGGCATGAATTATGGAATTTTTGGAAGTTTCGGGACCAAGGGTAATATAGTCATTTTACCATAAATTGGTACTGTATTAAATTTTGTTCTAATATGATCTACTACCTTAGAATTCTTAGACTTCTAATTACCTAGAAAGTGTGTTGACACACTTGCCTCCTTTGACAGGCAACCGAGTTATACAGTTACAGATTGAGTTGTGATTAAGAGAGTCGAGATCTGATTCAGGTAAGTCCACGGACTTACTTAGATGGCTTCTTGTATGAGTGTAATGTGTATGAGTGGTGTTTGTTAGTTATAATAAATAACGAAACCGGATTAGGCCGACTTTATTATTTACGTAATTGACACAAGTGTATGATAACGGGTCGTGACTTCATCTGCCTAGCTCTTGCGAGAGTCTAGGAGGTTCCCTGCAACCAGCCCAGTCAGGTAGACGGTCAGATGCATTAGAACCATTACGCGTTGGTAAACAGGGACAGGGGCGAGGTTTGGGAATCCCTCGTGTCACAAAATAAGTATCATTAGTAATAACCTATCACCTAATTAAAGATAATAAAAGGATTGAGTGTTGCATGTTGATTGTGTATGTTGTGTGTTTGTGTTTTTACCTTTATACTTATGCATAGAATGTTAGCTAACGGTTTTATACCGCTTGTAGATGCCTTGCAGGTTAAGACAGTTGTAGAGAGATCCGGAGGAAATGGTCAGCTGGGTCCACGTACTCATTTAGTTGGGGACGGGGATGTCTTCTGTTCCTCATGTGCGTCGTTTTAGTATCTTTTCTTGTAAGGCTGATACATATTCTCCATGTATATATTGTTTACAGTTTTCAAATCTTTTAAATACTTTTGTGCCTTGTTGTAAGATCCAAGTAAAATTGTTGTCAAACTATGGTCGGGACCCATTGTGAGGTCCTAACCAGTAGCTCCCCGAGTTTTGAGAATTTGGGGTGTTACATGGAGAAGGGTGCGACAGTGGCTCAGAGGCGCACCCACGGCCCCAGTGCCACGCACCCACGGCCTAGTTCTCAACTTTCCAGTGGTTAGGGCAAATTTGTGCCGTCTGATGTTCCCTTGGTGCTGCTGTGCCCGAACCGAAGGAGGTGGAAGGCCGCCGCTGTCTTGGACCAAAAGGGAGGAGGAGAAGGAGGAGAAGGCGGCTTTTGTCGAGTCTGTATGAGGCGAGGGAGAGGACGGAGCGAGGACGGCCGCCTGCAGCCCTGCGTTGTTGTCGTTGGTGTGCAGAAGACGGAGAGGACGGAGATGAAGCGTCCCTAGCTGTGTGCAGAAGGCGGCGGCGTCCCTAGTTGAGGAAGAGCGTGAAGGAGAAGCGGCTAGGGCAAAGTCACGTACGAAGGGGAGAAGAGAGATAGCAGATTTACGGCCCAACTGGCTTACTCGAAACGGGCCCGGATGGTATGGTTCATGGCTGAAATTGGGCTTGTCAAAATCATGCCATGATTTTTTCAAAAGTTTTCATAACTTCATCTTAGTCTCTTCATGGCTTCGTCAAGGCTTCGTCATTGCATTGCCAAGGATTTGCCATGTCTTTGTCAAAAGACCTACATGTATATACAACTAGGATTTGGTGTAAACTACATCATTTTATGTGGTTATAAAACTTACATAAAATGATAAGATTAATGTTAGACATAAAGTTAGGTATCTTAAGGAGGTCAACGGTCCCAAATCTCAGTTTGACTCGGAATTAATCGGAAATAAAATTTCCGGTTATTACATCAGTACCCCATTAAAATAAGTTTCGTCCCGAAACTTAGAACAAGATATTTAATCAAACGACTTCCAAAATTGAACTTGTATATCCTAGTCTCACTAAATTTTAATTTCATTTTCTAACTCCTGTAACCCTATCAAAGCGTAACGAAAAATCCGGTCGTTACATCAGATCCCCCTCAAAATAAGTTTCGTCCCAAAACTTAGGGTAAGACAATCCTGATCGGCATTTAAGGCACCAAATGGGTGTGTTTGATCACTACACAAAAGTCTCGTCATTCCCACATCTAAGTATCCCGCACATCAAGGTTACAAAACGAACACATCATTGACTAAACACTCAATCATGAAATAAACAAGCAGTCAAACAATATCACACATACAAGGTCAAGCCCTAACTCGTCACTCTAGAGGTTACAACTATGGCTACATAGGTCTTTGAAAGTTTACGTCTCTTACTATCCCCCATATCTTAGGTAGCCTTATCAGTTTTTCCTAAAACCACTGAATCTTAAATCTTTTCTGGTACTTAGATCACAAGAGTCTGTTACCACGTTCTATAGTGATTACCGGATATCTCACCGGTATCATCCGGCTCAACTGTCTGATCCTCTAATCTGATGACCTAACTCGTGTCTGGCAGGTATCTCTCCAACTGAAATTCTCAAACTCAGTTCCCAAACTTAGTCTCCGTGGAAAACTGAAGTTGCACTCTCCAATAGGGTGAGGAATATTAGTCCATTAGTCACTTTTAAACCGCTTTAAAACTTCTAATGGTTGCCTTACACAACTCACTTCTAGATCCTTTGATGACCCTACGGAAAATGATCTATTCAACTTTCTTCCCTTTGTTATGACCACTTGCTTCCGGCCTTCTGAAAAGGTTCTGACTACACACTCAGGTCAAAGGTCTTGGACATTGATAACACGATTTATGACTTAGGTTTAGGTAATCATTTGGATAGATTTGTCACTCATTCATGCATGGTTTAGCACTAGTTCACAACGTTTGCACTCAATTCACGTATTTTGTCGAGATAGACGTCTACACGGACTTGTGCATTGCTTTGTAGGTATTTTGGGAGATTTAGGAGCTTAACTGATGCATTCAAGAATCAATCCTCGAGATGACACACCCTCGGACTCAGTAGGATGCAAACTAGAGGCTAAGGGAGACTCATGGAACCTTGCCAACACAAGCCATGCACCAAATCATGGCTTAACGATCCTAGGAGGACTTCTGGAGCAAACCACGGTCTAGGACCAGACCACGGCCGTGATTCTACCCGTGGATTTTGCCAGGTTTTCGTGACAGCTTTGCCACGATCTCTTGGCCAGCTCTTGCAAAGTTGTAGTATAAAAGTGGTCCTGCATTGGCTGAGAGAATCATCTTGGAGCAGCTCTCCATTATCCACTATCATCCAATCAAAAATACTCTCTCAACAAGAAGATTCTTTGGAGGAGAAGGTAGAAGAAAGCTACCATTGGAGGAGAGCTTCATTGGAGAAGAAGAAGATCACACTATTGATAGACTTGGATAGCCTTGTAGTGAAGATTTTCATAATCGATTTCTAGAGTTGTATGAACCATTTAAACCTTCTTTAAGAAGGGTTGTGAGTCATTCTAATTCCATTTTTCAGCTTGGTTTGTTCACTTCACTTGTTCATCTCTTTCTCTTCATTATTTTGCAAATGGAAGCCATGATTTTATGTTTGATGATTTTGATTGCCATGATGAATGTTGTAGGCTAAATAGATGTGATTCTAGGGTAAGGAAAGAATGGTTATGGCTAGGACTATGACAGGATGGACTTAGATTAGCCCTTGGATGTGTCACTTGCTTGGACGTAGCCTCTGTTGAAGTCCACGGATTGTTCTTGACAAACCACGGCCGTGGACTTGATAGAACAAACCGTGATTCTCCCTGGTTCGATGGATCTAGCTTTAGATTGTTAGAATGTTGAAATCCTAGTGTTTGTTAAGTTAAATCTACCCTAGGGTGACCTAGTGTTAGCAACTAAGTGTTAGGAGAGACTTACTCGGTAATCCTTACTCTTAGATTCCAAAGATCACAAACCATAGGTAGTGGTGAGCCTCATAAGCCGCCATTGGAGTAAGTGTGCTAGGATGGTTGTTTAGGACTAACCCTTTCGAGACTTACCCGGTCAGGATAGGTTAGATCCCTAGGTAACAATCCGGTTTGTGTAAAATTCCGTCCCTTAGGTTCTTAGAGACTTACCCGGTGATAAGACCTTAGGAACGGATTAGTGGACCATGAGACCTACCCGGTGATTGATCCCAATCTAGAAACACTCATTCCCAACACATCATAGTTAATCCAAGGAACGATTAGATAGCTTGAGTCCTATACCATAACCGGAATTTCCAACCCCTAGAATCCGCCTCTCTCTTTTGATCTATATCTCGTTTTAGCTTGTTTGTTTGTGTTGATTTGTTAGCATAGTTGATTTGTTCATTTGCATGATTTGTGATCCTTGATTGATCACCTAAAAACCCACCAAAAACATTTAGATTTTCATTTCTTTATTTCCTTTCCTTTTTCTTCACCTAGATCTTCACTAAACTTGATCACTAATCGAATCAATCTCACCTTAGTCTTTGTGTTCGACCTCGGAATACTATCCCTACTACAAACGTCCCGTACACTGCGGGTTCGCTAGGAGTTAGGAGGAATATAACGAGAATATAAATTTAAAACTAATTGCGTATCACATCCTGAGCGTAACAGACATCCACCAACACTTACCAAGTGCTCAATGCTTGTCGTATCACGACCCACTTGGTCTTGTCTTTTAATATTACTCACTAATCTTATTCCTCGGGTAAGGAATCGTCACCTTTACCCTTTTCAGGTCTAACACTCGAGACAACTAAAAATCAAATCTAGTGGTCATCCTCTCTGTTCACTTGGCATTATTATATTATTTATAGATCTCTAATATATCGCTAACTCGAACCTAGGCTTCTCACGCATTTTCCAAGAACTTAAGTGACATTGAATATGTCCGGAATGACGGTATTAGACACAAAGTGATCTCATATCACCATTATTTGATCATAACTACTCGATTAATGCTAGCACACTTTGAGCTTTGTTCCGATATAACATTACCCATAAAATCTACTTCGAGATTATGCTTTCTTTAAGCACGGTTACTAGGTTGCAAGTATGCTCCTGTCGCTTCTCTTTCTTATGTATCTTCGACTTAGGATGCTAGTTACTCAATTTGAGCTTTCTAGTGCAGGTCATGCACAATACTTTTATCACATCATTAATTATTTCCTAATCCATCCAGAAAACTCACTCTAGAGTATTCCATTAGTATAGAATCCAAAACTACTTGTCTGGCAACATGTAACAAAGCCATCACTCTTTACTCGGATCCATAATAGGGTACCAGTCTCCTTCTATTACCTCTACATGCACATAAGTTCCCGTATAACATTTCCAGTCACTCACATAGCCTATCTCACGTTTCTTCCAACTAGAATGCATTTCCCCAACTATCACCATCTTAAACTCGACACGACATCCATCAGTACCCTTGAGCTTCTTGCTTTGTGGTTTAGGACCCACCACACTTCCGCTGCGCTACTCTGAATATCCTGTTGTCACTCATTAATCCTACGGACCTTTTCTATAAGTATAAAATGATTGACCCTAAAACTCTTTGTTCCAATTATACCATGATTTTTATACGGATGAAGTACCAAGTACCTTATTTACTTGCCTTAAGAAAATAAAACAACGATTGAAAAACAACTCCTTCCGCTTACTTTCTTAATTCTTCTACCACGGATCCAAACTTCCTGACATGACCGCAGTTTAATCTTAATTAGCCAAGAAGTAACCCTTAAAATGTTTCTCTTTATACCTTTAATTCCTCCAAGAAAGTTGTCGTTGCCTACTTGAGGAATTCCTCTAAGGTGTCGGTAAAGCTACTCCATAGATCCACAGTCACAAATATCTCTTCTTAAGGGAACATAGCTCGTCAATACCAAACAATACTTGCACGTCCTTGGTTGACATCGGTCAGTCTATAATTGACTTATCTCAATTTCATACCTCTACTGGTATTAAACTTTTGGTGCACATCACCTACTAGATTAATCCTTTTATCCTTCTTTAGTTCGTCTTATCTTTCACTCTTCTGCTTCCTTTGGGACAACTCACTTTCTCAAGTCTCACTGTGCCATTCGCCTGACGTCAAAAGTCGTTTCTAACGCTCCACGATAGATGGTAAGCGTCTTGTAGTTCCGATGACTTTTAATTACCTCCCAATTGTAGTCCCTTTACAGGGACCATCTGTGTTGATGACCTATGTTCTGTTATAAATGGGGGTTATCCTGGACTCTTGAGTCCCCCACACGATTCTCACAAGCACAGGTTCCTTAATCGGCGTTGTTTGTAATATTTCCTTCCAAATCTCTGTTGACCATGTTACAAAGCTTCGATCCTTTCAATACTGACGTTGTGATTCCTCTTAGAATTCTTATCTTTAAAGAAGACAAAACGTCTCCAGGCTTGTGAAGTCTACCTTTCGCTCTTACATTAAGTTGTAAATCTCCATTCCGTGTTAATTGTGATCTGTCAAAATTTCCTTAGCTAGTAGGTAAACAGTTGCTCACAACAATCCTTTTATACTTCTTTAATTCGTTCTACCTTCCACCCTTCCGCTTCTTAAGGGCTAACTCCATTTCTCTTGTCCGATTGTGTCATTCATCTGACATAAATAGTCGTTTCAAGTTTTCCACGATAGCTTGCAAGCGTCTTTGAAATTCTTATGGCCGTAATGATCATCCACTTGAAGTTCCTTTTGCATGGACCATCTGTGTTGATGGCTTAGGTCCCGTGATAATTCAGGTTACTCTGGACTCTCGAGTCTAGCAAGGCCGTTCTCCAATACAGATTTCTTCACTAGTGTTGGTGGTAATATGGCCTTCTTGAAACTCCGTTGACCCTGCTACAGGCTTCCATTCTTTGGATATTGGCGTCGGGGTTTCATTCAAACTTCTTATATCTCTGAGGAGGTCAAAACCTCCCCACGCTTGTGGGGTCTGCCTTTTCGCTTTTACACTCAATTGTAGGTCTTCATTCCGTGCACCTTAGATTCTCATGCCCGGATTGACACTTTGTCTCTTCTGGTTTCTCATGCCCATAATGGTCTATGGGCCATCCGCCTCGATTATAATGTCCTTGATTCTGCAATCATGGTTGTACTCAATTCTACTTGTCTCGGTCCAATATTGTTATCTCTACCCCGCACTCTTATAGTCTCTTGCATGGTTCTTCTAATTCTATCACTCGGCCTCGTATGCCGAGTTCCTTGTACGACCTTCTATTCCTTCTAACTGAACTGACTCAGGAATTTCTTCCTCATCTGATTGTGCTTGTGGTAAAAATTATCTTCACAACTTTACTTCCTTGCGCACTTGTTCTTTGGATGATTCGTAAGGATCACCAAGCAGCCTACCCGAGTATAATAATCAATTCAAGGTCCGATTCCATTGCCTCGTATTAGAGATTCTTCAAGTCCGCAGTCGATTTATCATGAGGTGATAATCGCTTCGTGATATCACGACTAAAGGATATAAAATATCCTTTAGGATACTAACAAGCTAAGCATACACATGTATATAACATATTATAATAAACATCATAAAAAGTCTATAAGCTAACTCCTATCGATCCAAGTTGCAGAGATCCACGGAGAGCGATGGTGGTCCGACGTACTACAAACCCAACAACCCGACTATGCGTGCGTGTAAAAACATAAATCCGTTTTGAAAATTTAGACACCTTTCGGGTTCGAGTTATTTTATACATTCGGTCTTTCAGAAGATTTCAAGTGCTATTGTTGCCAACCTAGAGCTCTGATACCATATTGTAACACCCCAAATTCTCAAAACTCGGGGAGCTACTGGTTAGGACCTCACAATGGGTCCCGACCTTAGTTTGACAACAATTTTACTAGGATCTTACAACAAGGCACAAAAGTATTTAAAACATTTGAAAACTTTAAACAATATATACATGAAGGATATGTATCAGCCTTACAAAGCAAAGGTACTAAAACGACGCATATGAAGTACATAAGACAACCTCGTCCCCAACTAAATGAGTACGTGGACCCGGCTGACCATTCCCTCCGGATCTGTCCACAACTGTCTTAACCTGCAAGACATCTACAAGGTTGTATAAAACCGTTAGCAAACATTCTATGCATAAGTATAAAGGTAAAAGCACAAACACACAACATACACAATCAACATGCAACACTCAATCCTTTTATTATCTTTTAATTAGGTGATATGTCATTACTAATGATACTTATTTTGTGACACGAGGGATTCCCAAATCTCGCCCATGTCCCCCTTTACCAACGAGGATTGGTACTAATGCATCTGACCGTCTACCAGACTGGGCTGGTCGCAGGGAACCTCCTAGACTCTCGCAAGAGCTAGGCAGATAATGTCACGATCCGTTATCATAAACTTGGGTCAATTACACAATATACTAAAGTCGGCCTATTCCGGTTTCGTTGTTTAGCATAACTAACAAACACCACTCATACACATTACACTCATACAAGAAGCCAACTAAGTATGTCCGTGGACTTACCTGAATCAGATCTCGACTCTCTTAATCACAACTCAATCTGTAACTGTATAACTCAGTTGCCTGTCAAAGGAGGCAAGTGGATCAACACATATCCAATATACTTAGAAGTCTAAGACTTCTAAAATATAAGATCCTATCGGAAGAGAAATATACTAAAAATACACGTCTAAGGTAAATTACCATTTTACCCTTGGTCCCGAATCTTCTAAAAATCTCGTAATTTGTACTTAAATTCTTACTTGAGACTAACTACCATATTCTAAATCTTAAAGTTGAATTTAGGTCAAGACTAGAACATTACATGTTTTCTTTAACCTTCTAAAAAGGTCACTAGGGTCCAACTTTGGCTTCAAATATGAAATTCGAATAAACTTATAAAAATTTCGAAATAATTCTCTAGATCATCTATGATATCTCATCTACTCCTAGGAGCCAAAATTTCTTAAAACTGTTCAACCATCACTTCTACAAAAATTTTCAAAGTTGGTTACAACACTTGAAATTTTCTATACTTAGCCAAAATCTGGGTATGTTTTCTAAGTGTACAACAAGTACACTTTGAGCCTCTATAATTCTAAATCCCACCGTTGGATTCATCCCAACTTTTGACATATTAACCTATGCATTGCACTAAATGACATCTCAAAAACCGAACGGTGGATCTTATCTCTAAGGCATCAAAAAGTATGCTCAAACTTGACTGATCAACACAGTTTTTGGAAATTCATCAAACACTTAACAAAACAGCACATTGTCTTAAGTTTGAAAAATCATAACTCCTAAACCTCTCGATTAAATCCTCTTAAATTTTGATATATTGTACTATGTAATCCTAAATATGATATATCACAAACCCAAGTCCATCAGAGATCAAAAGCCTATTCAAAACTATCTCACAAAACAGCATCATATGCTGTTTTTCCCAATACTCAGCACAGTTATAAAAATTGTGGGAGGAGTCAACTTTAAAACACCATAACTCTGAAACTGTCACATGGATTCCTCTAAAATTTTAGTATGTTCAAATATGTCAACTATATTATATCCAAAATTCAGCCAAAAAAGATGAGTATAGCATACCTATATCTGGACCCAAAGTTCATTGTTTGTCACTTCTCGAAACTCAGAAAATTCCTATATCTTCACTGTTTCTTCTATGGATGTTGTGAGCATGATTAGGAGACATAATGGGCATTCATTAGACATGAAAGGTGTGTAAGGAAGTGCAGGGAAGAGAAGGGTATCAACCTTACCCGATTCTAAAACTCGAAGGGAAGTAAGAAGGTGAGCCAAGACTATTGTCGAGCTAGTTGTTTCACAAAAGAGGAGAGATTAGGAGTCACTGCTTGGGATCCAGATTGTGAGTGCCAGGAGGGAGAACCATGGCCTTTGTCTCTAGTTCCAATCCTAGATCTTCAAAGGCTACAAGGCTTGGCTATATCTGGAAGAGAGGCTGACTCGGAAGGGATGGTTGTGTCCACTGTTTGCAGGAGGTGAGGGGAAGGTCCAGTCCAGGAGACGGCTTCTGTTGCAAGATCAAATGGCTGGAGAAGGGTGCGATAGTGTCCCGGGAGGCGCACCCGTGGCCCCAATGCCGCACACCCACGGCCTGGTTCTCAACTTTCCAACGGCTAGGGCAAATATGTGTCGTCTGCTGTTCCCCTGGTACTGTTGTGCCCGTACCGAAGGAGGTGGAAGGCCGCCGTTGTCTTGGACCAAAAGGGAGGAGGAGGAGACGGCTTTTGTCGAGTCTGCAGGAGGCGAGGGAGAGGATGGAGCGAGGACGGCCGCCTGCAGCCCAGCATTGTTGTCGTTGGTGTGCAAAAGACGGAGAGGACGGAGATGAAGCATCCCTAGCTGTGTGCAGAAGGCGGCAGCGTCCCTGGCCGAGAAAGAGTGTGAAGGAGAAGCGGCTAGGGCAAAGTCACGTACGAAGGGGAGAAGAGAGATAGCAGATTTATGGCCCAACTGGCTTACTCGAAAAGGGCCCGGATGGTACGGTTCATGGCTGAAATTGGGCTTGTCAAAATCATGCCATGACTTTGTCAAAAGTTGTCATAACTTCGTCTTGGTCTCGTCATGGCTTCGTCAAGGCTTCGTCATTGCATTGCCAAGGATTTGCCATGTCTTTGTCAAAAGACCTAGATGTATATATAACTAGGGTTTGGTGTAAATTACATCATTTTATGTGGTTATAAAACTTACATAAAATGATAAGATTAATGTTAGACATAAAGTTTGGTATCTTAAAGAGGTCAACGGTCCCCAAATCTCAGTTTGACTCGGAATTATTCGGAAATAAAATTTCCGGTTATTACAGAGGTTTTGGCGGTGAACTATTGCAACTGCTTAGAGACGATAACAATGTTGTGGAGTGGTATCAGGTTCAAGACTCACGTTAAACACATGTGATTGTGATATGGAGAGAATAGGAGATAGAATAAGGGATCAGATTTTTAAAAAAATAGAATAAAAGATATTAGAGTTTAGGGTGGTTTTATTATTTACTCTCAAATAATAATAGATTACGAGATACGATTTAAAATTTAACGAGATTTTTTCTAGGGCGTTAAATAAAATCCCTGAGAGTATATTTAAAAATTTAAAAAGTACAGACATAATATGTCCTCACGGGTTATATAAAGAAACTCCTAGAGTATTTTAAAATTACAAGGGTTTTTATTAACCCCTGAGAAATTACCCCTGAGAGAGGCTATTTTTATACTAGTGCTGAAAATTGAAAATCTCAACACAAAAAAGTTAGACCTTGATGACAATATCAAGACCTTGGAATCAGAAAATGTGATTCTCAAGGGCATTCTTTCTTCTCTACATCAAGATTATATTAATCTAGAGAAAGAGAAGATTGATCTAACTAGGACGTGTAGAGACCAGAAGGTTGCACTTATTCAATTCACTCTTTTGAAAGTCAAGCTCGAAAGGATGATGGATGAACAACAATCCTCTCTTAATAAGAGTGGTATTGGTTATCACAAGAATTTTTCTAGTAAACAACTACCACTTTTGTTAAAGTTAAAGGAAGTTCACACATGTCCACATGTTTCTATTATTGTAAAAAGGGTCACGTAAAATCAACTTGTCCATATAGAAGAAATGATCCTTACATCATCAGAAACACTTATCCTTTATGTCTAAGGAAACAAGTTAAGTAAATATGGGTTCGTAAAGGTACTAGGCCATCAAACATTGAACCTAAATATGGACAAAAATATGTCATTTGGTCTACCCAGAAAGGTTGAAGTTTGTTGTTTTGCAAGATATCACCAAGGTTAAGGAGCATAAATGGATATTAAATAGTGGTTGCTCAAGACATATGAGTGGAAAAAGCTCATTGTTTTTAGATTTAAAGAAGCAATAATCTGGAATCATTATGCTTGGTAATAAAGAAGAGTGTAACATCATTGGCATTGATAAAATCGGTTATAATTCATCTAACTTTATTGATGATGTTTATCTTGTTGATGGTTTAAAGTATAATTTGCTTAGTATCTCTCAAATATGTGATTACGGCAACAAGGTGATCTTTGATTTGGATAAATGTGAAGTTCAAGATAAGTTATCGGGTGATGTTGTGCTTGCAACTCCTAGATGTAACAATATTTATTCAATGAGCACTAACCAAGTTTCAAGAACTAAACTAACATGTCTCAAGTCCTTGACTGATGAACCATGGTTTTGGCATAGACAACTTGGTCACGTAAGCATGCATACGATGAAGAAACTTTTTTTAAAGGATTTGATCTGAATCTTAATCAACATGGAGATCATACTTCTGATGAAGAAGAAGATGCTAAGGCTCAAGAAAAGAATATGCAAGAACAAATTAAGGATACCGAAGAACAATCTCAAGACCTTGAAACACATCTTCAAGACCTTGAAATGACAAACAACAACACTGTTGGAAGTTAATTTCAAGGCCTTGAAACCCAACTTCAAGGCCTTGACATAGGATCCAAAGGCAATAATCTAGCGGTACCTAAATCAAGTCAAGTAAACGAGACTCAATCTTCAGGATCTGTTCCAACCTCCAAAAGAAGAAAATTTCAACATTCTTCACACCATCCACAAGAGAACGTGATCTCAGATCCAAAAGCAGGTGCGCAAAACCATTCTAGGGTAAACAACTTGTGCTTTTTCTACTTTTGTGTCTCTTGTAGAGCCGAAGAACAACGTTCAAGCACTTCAAGAACCTTATTGGATCATGGCCATGTATGAGCTAAATGAATTCGAGAGAAACAAAGTTTGGACTCTCACGTCTAGACCTAAACAACAATCTGTCATAGGCACAAAATAGGTGTCTTGAAACAAGTTGGATGAAGGTAAGGTCATTCGAAACAAAGCACGAATTATAACTCAAGGCTATAACCAAAAAGAAGGTATTGATTATGAGGAGACTTTTTCTCCAGTTGATAGGTTAGAAGTCATACGTATGCTACTTGCTTTTGCATCCTTCATGAACATAAAGCTTTTTCAAATGGATGTTAAAATGTATTTTTCTTAATGGATTCTTAGAAGAAGTCTACGTTGCTCAACCTCCTGATTTTGAAAATGCTGAATTTCCGGATCATGTTTTTAAACTGGACAAAGCTCTTTAGGGTATTAAGAAAGCTCCTCGAGCTTGGTATGAAAGATTGTCCAAGTATCTCCTTGAAAATGATTTCAAAAGAGGTCTGATTGACAAAACTTTGTTTGTCAAAACCAGAGGCAACGATTTATTAGTAATACAAATCTATGTTGATGTAATATTATTTGGTGCTACTAACGACTCTCTATGCAAGGAATTTTCAGATATTATGTGTAGGGAATTCGAGATGAGCTTGATGGGAGAGTTGAATTTCTTTCTTGGTCTTCAAGTCACACAAGAAAAGAAAGGAATTTTTCTTAATCAAAGCAAGTATACCAAGGATTTGCTCAAGAAATATTAAATGGATCAATCCAATGTAGCAAAAAATCCTATGAGTTCCACACTTTCACTAGATCAAGACAAGAATGGTAATAGTGTCGTACAAAAGGATTATCGAGGTATGATCGATTCTTTGTTATATTTAACCGCTAGTCGCCCTGAAGTTATGTTTAGTATGTGCATGTGTGCAAGATTTCAAGCTGATCCCAAAGAGTCACTCTTGATAGTTGTGAAAAGGATATTTCGGTATCTCAATGGCACTAAAGATTTAGGGTTATGGTATCCACGTCAAAACTCATTTCACCTCGTTGGCTATTCAGATGCTGACTTTGCAGGCTATAAGGTCGATAGAAAGATCACTTCTGGATGTTGCCAATTCTTAGGGTCATCCCTAATCAGTTGGCACTCCAAGAAGCAAAATTATGTCGCCCTATCAACATCTGAAGTCAAATTATAGTTGTAGGAGCCTGTTGTGCACAAATCCTATGGATAGCTCAATAACTTCGTGATCTTGGGGTTTTGATATGAAAGGTATACCTATTAAATGTGATAATACTAGTGTTATTTCGATTACTAAAAATCATGTGCAACATTCAAGAACAAAGCATATCGATGTGAGATATCACTTTATACGTGACCATGTTGAAAAAGGTGATGTTTCGATATCTTTTATTTCGACTAACTTGCAACTTGCAGATATATTTACTAAGCCTCTACTTGAAGATCGATTTAATTTTATTAAGTTGGAGCTTGGTATGCTGAAAAAGGAAGCATTATCTTAGGGGGAGTAAATCGTTTTATTTTCTCCTTATAATGTTGTCCACATTTCCATTTCAAGGCCTTGAAATGCAAGCCAAGTCTTGAAACAGATTTCGAGGACAATAGTGATAATCACGGATCGGATTTATGGTTGTCATCTTTTTAGATTATTGATCATTAAATCATTTTAAAGAAGAATTTTTAAATGATTTTAAAATTTTCATCAAGATTTTGTTTTCAAAATTCAAATCTATTTGAAAGTTGGTTGTGATTTATTAGGATAGCATGCAAATCAATTTTGATTTTCAAGATCTTGATTCTCTCAAGATCTTGATTGAAGAACCGATAGGTGAATAAAAAAGGATAAAAGATACTCTAGAAGGGGGGTTGAATAGAGTATGAAAACTTTTTGCAAAACCAATCTCAAGGGCCTTGATGTCGATTTGAGCTCTTTGTGATACACTTTGATTTCAAGGGCTTTGAAACAACTTTCAAGGGCCTTGACTTTGTACTCCTCCAAAACAAAGTTAGTTACAATAAAGCAAGATAAAATGTGGAATGTAAAAGATCGACACGAGGATATGTTTACGAAGTTCGGCTCAAATAGCCTATTCTCCGTCCCAGGGTATAGCCTTAGGATCTAACTACCTATTATCAGCTTCAAAGAGTCCTAGATACAAACTAGAAGAAATCCCCTTCTTCTCTCATTGTAGTCAATGCTAGGATCTAGCTCCAACTCTTCACCTTGCTATAATAGCCTAGTTACTTCGCAGAGTAACACACACTCGAGTATAACACTCTTTAGATATACCAATGGAGCTCTCAAGTTTTATATCTCTCTAGGGGATAAAGCTTTTTAGAGAAAGAGAGAAAGAAAAACTATTTGATCGAATGAAGATGTTTTGGATCGCTTGAAGACTATTGATGTTTCCGTGTAAGCTTCTATACTTTGTTCTTCAATCTCCATCTTCATTTATGGCTCCTTAATCTTCTCATATTTGTTGTGATGATATCAAATTCCAGAGAAGAGAATCTTCGTGCTTTTGGTTGAGGATCTTCGTAAGATCTTTATAGGCCGGTTGAGATCTTCGTTCAATCATATCTTCTTGTTGAGCAAATCTTTCCTAGAAGATCTCCTTTAGTGATTTGAATTCCTTTAGCGTGCAGCCTTGACTTCTTTGTTCCCTTGAAATGAATTTCAAGGCCTCCGTCTTTTAAACACTCTAAACTCCTTCTCTTTCCTTGCATCCGAATTCAAGGTCTTCCAAGGTCCTTTGAAGTGTCTTTCAAAACCTGCATTTATTCAATACAAACCACCAAACCAAACCAAGCAACTCGATATATATATATTCAATAAATTGTTAGTGTATAAAACTACTTCATTTGTGTTTAAGTCTTCCATCATCAACACATGTACAACTTTATAATTAAGGTGGAGTCTGCAATCTCCCCCTTGATGGAAGACACAAAAATGTTTTTGTACCTGCATTATAAAGTTAGCGATGCATATAAGAATATCAAACTAACCTAAAATGCAGAATGCAGAATATCGAGAAAATGTCGGATCACACATTTATTTCTCCCCCTTTGTCTTTCAACAAGGGAGAAAAATAGTCAAAGCAATGGAGTTTTAAAGCATTACAACCCAAGAAAAGTATTTCACAAAACCACAAAAACAATCATGTTTTTCAAAAACAAGCCCTTGATATTAGAATCAAGGGCCTTGATAGTCATGGATATCCTGAGAACTTCATTCTTGATACCACCTAGACGAGATCCCTTTCCCAAAATGCTCCTTCATACACATTTTCCTCCAACGATTTTGAGCATTTATGATGTCAAGTTCTTTGCGTGAAATGTTTGTTCGCCTCTGATCATAATTCTTGTCATATTTCTTGACTACTCCAAATTCTTCAATATACAGAACGCCTGGATCCTCAGACGATGATTGGGGAATAGGACGATCCTTGACAATCTTATGGCACTGTGTCATGACCTATTTAGCATCCTTCGTAGTAGCTTGCCCATCTTCTTCTATTAAGGGCTTGATGTTGTTGGCAGCTGTAAGAGAAAGAGCGTTGACATGAAACATTTGATTAATTTTCTAATTCACAATACCCAGTAGATCTTGTGTTTCGTCCAGCCGATCAGTCACTGTTGATCGGAAGAAAATAAGATCACTTCTCAAGGAGTCCAATCCTCTTTCTACAGCTTCCAAACGTTGTACAGTGGTAAAATTTCATGTTGGTTGCTCCTTTAGAACCCATATTATTCTATGCTTAGTCACTGTTCTCTTAATCCCCATACTGTCAAAGAATTCCTCATCCAGTTCTCCACACTCAAAATGTTGCTACTCATCAGAATAATCAATTGAAAAGTGTTGAAAGATTTTTGGGAGCAAATTTCCATATGGCAAGTGGAATTCACTAGGAGAATTTATAACATTAACCATATGAGACAGGATAATTTCTAGAAGATTAACTTCTAGCCCATTCAACACATGATACAAAAACGCAAGTAGTGTATTTCTCAGCACATCTCTGTTGTTAACCCTTGGTACCACACATCTAACCAAAAGAGTACAAACAATTCTGGCTTCAAGGGTTAGACAAGTAGTAGTAGGTTATGGTAAGGCATTGGGTAGAAGAAACTGTTTTTGGCCATTTTAACGGTTCTAGCGGGGGTAGGGTGATCAAAAACATCATAGCGAGGAAGACCAAAAATATCAGCAATAATCTCATAAGTAATTGTGATTTTCTTACCTTTAACGACAAAGTCCATAATCCATTCTCCCCTTTCTCTTCGGGCGGATAAGTTGATGTAGAACAACTTGGTTAATCTGGGGAAGGATGTCTTCCCTGGGTTGAGAAGTTTCTAGATAGAGCTTGCTTAAAGCACTTCAAGCCCTGGTAGGGAGAGGCATGTGAATAGTTCTCGATTGACTAATTCACACATGCATTCGTGTCGTTCGTCGAACTCAGTCAGCCATTTCTTGACGGCTATTTGACGTCCAAACCAGTGTGAGGGAAGGCCTGTCTTGGCAAAAATTTCAGCATCGTCCATATGAAATGGGGCACTAGAGCTTGAATCTGAATCTGAACCTGAACTTGAGTCAGAGTCTGAGTCGGAGGAGATCTGAACCACTCTTTGTCGTTGGGGGCCGATCATGCAACATCATCAACTGAAGATCTCTTGGATGCCATGAAAAACTTTTGAGAGAGAGAGAGAGGAAGCGGGTTTGTGAAAATTGAAAGAGTAAAGCACAGAGTTTGCAAAGAGAAGATGAAACGGAAGAGATAAAGAAAGAAGTAGTATTTAAGGGAAGAAGTCACACATCAACGTAAGATCACTAAGATATTGAGAAACTAAAAAATCTTGGGAGAATCATTGTTGATTAAAATTCTTTCCACAAATTTTGTAACCACTTTTCAAAATTCTTTGAATCTGAAAATAAAGCCTTTTGAAATCCCTTTATAAGAAAACTCTTAAAAAAGTTTTGGAATTTGAATATCTAAACGATATGAATTCCTAAATGATCCGTATTTCTTAATTTACCCTTGAATCTTGTTTCAAGACCCTTGAATTACCTTTCAAGGCCTTTGAAAACAATAATTGGGTTGCATACGAAGGACAAAATAAAATGATTTACTCCCTCTACGTTAATGCTTCCTTGTTCAACATACCAATCTCTATTCTAATAAAAATAAATTTCTCTTCAGGAAGAGGCTTGGTAAAGATATCTACAAGCTGCAAGTTAGTAGATATAAAAGAGATCAAAACATCACCTTTCTCAACATGATCACGTATGAAGTGATGCCTTACATCGATATGCTTCGTCCTTGAATGTTGCACAGGATTTTTGGTTATAGAAATAGCACTAGTATTATCACATTTTATAGGAATACCTTTCAAATCAAATCATGATCACGAAGTTGTTGAGAAATTCATAGAATTTGTGCACAATAGGCTCCCGCAGCTATATATTCAGCTTCGGTTGTGGACAAGGCAACAAAATTTTGCTTCTTGGAGTGTCAACTGATTAGGGATGACCCTAAGAATTGACAACATCCAGAAGTGCTTTTCCTATCGACCTTATAACCTGCAAAGTCTGCATCTGAATAGCCAACAAGGTGAAACGAGCTTTGACGTGGGTACCATAACCCTAGATCCTTAGTGCCATTGAGATACCGAAAAATTCTTTTCACAACTATGAAGTGCGACTCTTGAGGATCAGCTTGAAATCTTGCACACATGCACACGCTAAACATAATGTCAGGTCGACTAGGTTAAATACAATAATGAACCGATCATACCTCGATACTCCTTTTATACTACACTTTTGCCATCTTTGTCATGGTCAAGCGAAAGTGTCGAACTCATTGGAGTCTTTGCGACCTTAGATTGATCCATCTTATACTTCTTAAGCAAGTCCTTTGTATACTTGCTTTGATTGAGAAAATTCTTTTCCTTGCTTGTGTAACTTGAAGTCCAAGAAAGAAATTTAGCTCACCCATTAAGCTTATTTCAAATTCCTTGCAAATAATATTTGAAAATTCCTTGCAAAGGGAATCATTAGTAGCACCGAATAATATATCACCAACATATATCTATACTACTAAAATATTGTTGCCTCTGGTTTTGATAAATAAAGTTTTATCAATCAAACCTCTTTTGAATTTGTTTTCGAGAAGATACTTGGACAATCTTTCATACCAAGCTCGAGGAGCTTGCTTAAGACCATAAAGAGCTTTGTCCAATTTAAAAACGTGATCAGGAAATTCATCATTTTTAAAACCATGAGGTTGAGCAACGTAGACTTCTTCTTCTAAAAAGTCATTTAGGAAAGCACATTTTACATACATTTGAAAAAGTTTTATACTCATAAAAGATGCAAATGCAAGTAGCATACGTATGGCTTCTAACCTGGCAACCGGAGCAAAAGTCTCCTCATAATCAATACCTTCTTCTTGGTTATAGCCTTGTGCTACAAGTCGTGCTTTTATTTCATATGACTTTGCCACTTTCATCCAACTTATTTCAAAAGACCCATTTTGTGCCGATGACGGATTGATGCTTTAGTCTTGAAGTAAGAGTCCAAACCTTGTTTCTCTCAAACTCATTTAGAAGCCATACGTATGCTACTTGAAGAGCTTGAACATAGTACTTTGGCTCTTGAAGAGCTTGAACATAATACTTTGGCTCGATAAGAGACATGAACGCAAAGAAAGCACATAGATTTTTTACTTTAGATCGAGTTTGAACTCCTGTGTTTGGATCTGAGATCACATTCTCTTGTGGATGGTATGAAGAGTGTTGAAATTTTCTTCGTTTGTAAGATGGAGCAGATCCTGAAGGTTGAGCCTCATATGCTTGACTAGATTCAGGTACCATTGATGTATTGCCCTTGGTTCCTATTTCAAGACCTTGAAGTTGGGTTTCAAGCCCTTGAAACGGAGTCTTGACATCGCAGATTTTTGTTTCAAGGTCTTGAAGATGTGTTTCAAGGTCTTGAGGGTTTTCTTTGGTATCTTGAATCTTTTCTTGCATATTCTTTTCTTGATCTTTAGGATCTTCATCTTCATCCGAATTGTGATCTTCTCGTTGATTCAGATTTAGATCTGCAAAACTTTCACTCAAAGTACCATCATTGCTTTCATCAAAATTAACATGGATACTTTCCTCAACAATTTTGGTACGTTTGTTATAAACATGATAAGCTTTGCTATTTAAAGCATATACAATGAATATAGCTTCATCACTACATGCATCAAATTTCCCAATGTTATCTTTCATTGTTATAAACAAAACAAGTACATCCAAAGGGTTTGAAATATGAAATATTGGGTTTCCTTCCTTTAAAGAGTTCATTAGGAGTCTTTTTCAATATAGGACAAATTAAACATCTATTCAAAATGTAATTAGCAGTGTTTACTACTTCAGCCCAAAAACTTTTTGGCAAACTATTTTCTAAAAGCATAGTCCTAGACATATCCTCAAGAGTGTGGTTCTCACGTTTGACAACTTCATTCTGTTGAGGAGTTCTAGGAGCTGAAAAGTTATGTGAAATACCATATTTTTCACAAAATAAATCAAACTTTAGTTGATCAAATTCTCTACCATGATCTTTTCTTATAGAAACAATAGGTAGGTTTTTCAAATTTTGCAACTCCTTACATAATTTTGAAAATTCAAACAATGCTTTAGATTTTTCTCGTAGGAAAGAAATCCATGTGAAACGAGAGAAATCATCCACAATAACAAGGATGTACTGCTTGCCTCTGGGAGATTTGACACGCATAGGTCCACAAAGATCATATGTAAGATTTCAATGGGTCGAGAAGAACTTACAACTTTCTTAGGTTTGAATGAAGCTCTTGTTTGTTTACCTTGTGTACAATCTTTACATAGTTCATCTACCTTGAAATTTAGGTTTGGCAAGCCACGTACCAAATCTTTTGAGAGTAGCTTCTGTATTGTGTGCATACGTACGTGATCAATCTTCTATGCCAAAGCCTTGGATCATTAGTCAAGGACTTTAGACATTTTAGCTTAGTTCCTGAAACTTGGTTAGTACTCATAGAATAAACATTGTTACAACTAGAAGCAGTAAACACAATTTCACCCGTCTTTTTGTCTTGAACTTCACATTTTTCTGAATCAAACAATACTTTGTTGCCCTTATCACATATTTGAGATATGCTAAGAAGATTAAACTTCAAACCGTCAACCAGATATACATCATCAATGAAGTTAGATGAATTATAACATATTTTACCAATGTTAATAATGTCACACTTTCCTTTATCACCAAGCGTAATGGTTCCAGATAACTGCTTCTTTAAATCTGAGAATAGTGAGCTTTTTCCACTCATGTTTCTTGAGCAACCACTTTCTAAAATCCATTTATGCTCCTTTACCTTGGTGATATCTTGCAAAACAGCACACATCAACCTTTCCGGGTTGACCAAATGGCATATTTTGGTCCATATTCAGGTTCGATCATGTGTGGTGGTCTAGTACCTTTAGGAACCCAGATTTGTTTGACTTGTTTCCTTAAAAATAGAGGATAGGTGTTTCTAATAATATAAGGGACATTTCTTCTATATGGACATGTAGATTTCACATGAGCATTTTTACAACAGTAGAAGCAAGTAGGCATATAAATACTTCATTTGGCTTTGACAAAAGTGGTAGTTGGTTTTCTAGAAAAGCTCCTATGATAACCTATACCATATTTGTTAAGTGATGACTATTGTTCACCCATCGTTCTTTCAAGATTAGCTTTTGAACGAGTAAATTTAACAAGTGCTTCCTTCTGGTCTTGACACGTTAAAGTTAGATCAACTTTCTCTTTCTCTAGATCGATGTAGTTTCGATGAAGAGAGGAGAGGTTGTCCTTGAGAATCGCATTTTCCGATTCCAAGGCCTTGATATTGTCATCAAGGTCTACCTTTTCCGTGTTAAGATTTTCAATTTCCAGAGACATCTCACTTAGTTGTTTTTCTTGTTCAAGAAGCTTTTCTTTTAGAGAACTTATCCTTATTCTATGTTCCTTGTCACATATAATGATGTCTTTATTAGAATTGTTTCAAGTCAGATTCAGGTTGAGACATAATAATACTTACCACATTATCAACATAAAGATTTGAATCTTCTTCATGATCGGCCTTGAGACATAGGTTTGCTTGATCTTTTTCGTTTTTTGATTCATTTGAGGATTCTGAATCACTCTATGAAGCTACCATAGCTTTCTTCTTTCGATCATTTTTCTTGAAGTTGGTCCTCTTCTTTTTTGGACAATCCTTCACAAGATGATCAGTTTCACCACATTCAAAATAAGTCAGCACTCTAGTTTTCTTGTTAGAGTTAGAAAACTTACCTCGGGGTTTTGATGTTCGTATATATTCTCTATTGTTTTCAAATTGTTTCTTTATCTTGAGAATTCTCGCGAGACCCTTAGAGATCATGGCAATTGCATTTTCTTCATCATCATCATCATCATCATCATCATCATCATCATCATCATCATCATCATCATCATCATCATCATCATCATCATCATCATCATCATTATCTTCCTATTCTGATGGTAATTCATCCTTTCTTGATTTCAATGCTAGATTTCTTAGTGTTGGAGAGAGCTCTCCATTTTCTTCACCAAGAACCATTTCATGTGTGATAAGTTGTCCAAGGAGGTCATCAAGAGGAAGAGTTGAGAGATTCTGAGCTTCTGAGCTTCTTCAATTGTAGTCATCTTTGGTCCCCACTTGGCTTTAGGTAAGCTCCTTAGAACCTTCGTAACTTTTTCTTCATTTGTGAAGACCTTTTCTAGTGAGTCCAGGTTGTTCACGATCTCAGTGAATCTTGTGAGCATTTCTTTGTCTGGTTCATTTGGATTCATCTTGAATAGCTCGTATTGTCTGAGGAAGATGCTAATCTTTGTTTCCTTGACTTAACTTGTTCCTTCGTAAGTGACAACGAGTTTGTCTCATATTTCCTTTGCACTCTTGCATGATGAGATGCGATTGAATTCGTTGGCATCTAATCCGCAGTAGAGTAAGTTCATAGCTTTGTAGTTCTTTGACACAATGTCCAAGTCAACTTGTGTGAAGTCAGCTTCCTTCTTTGGGAATTGGATACCTTCAACTGTCGTAGTTGGGATTTTAGGGCCATTCTGAATGATGCTCCATAGTTCTTTGTCCTGATAAATAATGAACATACGCATGAGTGCTCTCCAATGGGCAAAGTTGTTGCCACAAAAGAGTGGTGGTCGCGATGAGGATCTTCCTTGAGCAAATCCTCCATCACCTACAGGATTCATGATTATTCTCACTGATGGTTAAATCAATATACGTGAGTCTAGCTCTGATACCAATTGAAGAACCGGTAGGTGAATAAAAAGGATAAAAGATACTCTAGAAGGGGGGGGGGGGTGAATAAAGTATGGGAACTTTACGCAAAATCAATTTCAAGGGCCTTGATGTCGATTTGAGCTCTTTGTGATACACTTTGATTTCAATGGCTTTGAAACAACTTTCAAGGGCCTTGACTTTGTACTTCTCCAAAACAAAGTTAGTTACAATAAAGCAAGATAAAATGCGGAATGTAAAAGATTGACACGAGGATATGTTTACGAAGTTCAGCTCAAATAGCCTACTCTCCGTCCCAGGGTGTAGCCTTAGGATCTAACTATCTATTATCAGCTTCAAAGAGTCCTAGATACAAACTAGAAGAAATCCCCTTCTTCTCTCACTGTAGCCAATGCTACGATCTAGCTTCAACTCTTAACCTTGTTATAATAGCCTAGTTACTTCGCAGAGTAACACACACTCGAGTATAACACTCTGTAGATATACCAATGGAGCTCTCGAGTTTTATCTATCTCTAGGGGATAAAGCTTTTTAGAGAAAGGGAGAAAGAAAAACTATTTGATCAAATGAAGATGTTTTGGATCGCTTGAAGACTATTGATGTTTCCGTGTAAGCTTCTGTACTCTGTTCTTCAATCGCCGTCTTTATTTATAACCTTCTATGGTGAGGTCTTCTAGCCGTTGGAAAGATGACCGTTTGAAGATGATTCTTCTTCTCCATAAAGATCGCTTCTTGGTTGAGATGAGATAGACGTTGTGAATCTTCATCTTTTGAGAACACGTTGATCTCTTGGCTCCTTAATCTTCTCGTATTTGTTGTGATGATATCAAATTCCAGAGGAGAGAATCTTCATGCTTTCGGTTGAGGATCTTCTTAAGATCTTTATAGGCCGGTTGAGATCTTCGTTTAATCATATCTTCTTGTTGAGCAAGTCTTTCCTAGAAGATCTCTTTTAGTGATTTGAATTCCTTTAGCGTGCAGCCTTGACTTCTTTGTTCCCTTGAAATGAATTTCAAGGCCTCCGTCTTTTAAACACTCTAAACTCCTTGTCTTTCCTTGCATCCGATTTCAAGGTCTTCCAAGGTCCTTTGAAGTGTCTTTCAAAACCTGCATTTATTAAATACAAACCACCAAACCAAGCAACTCCATATATAATCAATAAATTGTTAGTGTATAAACTACTTCATTTGTGTTTAAGTCTTCCATCATCAACACATGTACAACTTTATAATCAAGGTGGAGTTTTCATTGATGAGCCATAAATTGATTTGACACGTCCCCTTTAAATACAATCATCCCTTCCACCTTTATCTATTTCCCTTCAACGACTTTACAAATACCAAGTGCTTTAATCTTTCAAAATTTTCAAAAACTCTCTCTTTCTCACAAACTCATCCATGGCTTCCAAATGACCCTCAACTAGTGGCGCTTCCTCTCCAATCATAAAGTGCTCCAGACAATCTACCCCTGGACCATCAACAGATGAGGTGGCTCATATCTCGTCCGATTCTGCTACACCGTCTCCATCGGAGACCATTGAAATCTTTGCTTAGACAGGAATGCCATCAAATTGGTTCCAGAACCACACAACAATCGGCACCTGGCTCGATGGCTTCAACAACCGAACACTCTGTATGTGTGAGCCGGTTGATCAAGAGTTTCTTCTATCCCTCAGTCTGCCATGCATCACACTACTCAAAGGATGCTCGATATGGAAGCTCTTGAATCCAAGAGAGATCGGATTCACAAGGCTCACCCGACTATTTTATGTGAATCTCACTACCAAGAGAGAAAGGGGAGAGCTAATCCTAGAATCCGTCGTCAAAGGTAAATCCATCACCCTTACTTCGTCGATCCTTGCCCAGATTTTAGGGCTTCTCTCTTCAACCTCATATGACCACCCTCCCAGAGCCAAATGTGTCTGGTTGGCCAAGGAATAGTTTCTTCTCCCCGAATCCTCAAATCTGTAGCCATCCCAATCGTCTCTCACCCTAGAAGCAAAAATAGTCTTTATTGTGCTTGTGAGATGCGTTGTACTTAGATCCAAATGTAGGGATTTGCTAACTGCCCAGATTTTTGAGTTGTAGTATCAAGTGATGAATGGTTTAGATGTAGACCTTCCCAATCTCATTCTAAATCAGATGCTACACAACATAAACTTCACCAGTGACACTCCTCTTCCCTATGCCAATCTCCTCCAGAAAATCTTCAGATACTTTTCAATCAATACTACAAATGAGGATTTCAGGTTGCATCGGGAAAAATTGACGAGGACGTTTTTGAGAGTCTAGGAATTGAAAAGACTCTCACAGGGGAATGAACACTGAAGGATCTGGATGTAGGCTCATTGTCTGCGACTTGATGTTGTAGAATTTGGGTTGGAAACCTTGCGCAGGGATATGGTAGATTTTCGGTCTGAAATCAATGATCGATTGGATGCATCTCAGGACCTTCTGGCTATAATGCATAACAAGGTAAATTAGATTTTTTATCTGAATGCTGTAACCTACACAGCTGCAGGAAGCAACAAGCCTTTGAACGATGAGGATGCTGAGAAAACGAGGAAACATGCCTCTGATGTGTTGCTTCAGTGCAACAGAACTGCCAAGAACCGTCCAATTCGTCAATCTATTTTTGAGGAGCCCGATATTTTGACTATTGAAGAGTATGGTGTGGTGAAGAAGTACAAAAATGTTGTGGATGACCGGAGGGTGGATGAGTATAAGAAGATGATTACGCTTGACGAAGCTCATACCCGATGGAGACAGCAATGCTACGACGATATCCGAGGGAAAGGGCATTGGAATCCAAAGTGGTACCACGAGTAACTTTTAAAGTCTTGAAATGGATTTCAAGGCCTTGAAATGGATGTCAAGGCCTTAACATGGACTTCAAATCCCCCTTGGTTTTGATTTCAAGGCCTTGAACGACGTTTGTGGGATTTGTTCTTAAACTTTGTTTTGGTTTTTGAAATACTTTTGGGTCTGTAATATTTTCAAACTCCCGTACTTAAATGTTTTCTCCCTTGTTGAAAGACAAAGGGGAAGAAAGTAAATGTGTTGATCCGACATTATTGCATTTTGCAATTTTTTTCGATATAATCATTGCAAGCATATATCTAACATTGAATGCAGGTACGATATTTGTTTTGTCTTCCATCAAGGGAGAGATTGATAACTTCACCTTGATTATAAATTGTTTATGTGAATGATGGAAGACTTAACATTTATATGCGGTTTTACAAACTAACAAATATCGATTGTATTTCTAAATTGCATGTTTTGGTTTGTGTTTGTTCAAATGTGTGCAGGCCTTGAAAAAAATTTCAAAGGAAGAACGTGCAGGCCTTGTAAAGCATTACAAACGACAAGCAAGGAGATCTTGAAAAACATTACAAAGGACGAATGCGTAGGCCTTGAAAAGCATTACAAAGAAGGATTTGCCTAAAGGCTTCACTACAAGATTCAAATATCTCAATAACCAAAACAAGACGATCTCAACTGAAGAATAACAAGAAAGAGAAAAGATCTCGGCCAGACACAAGAAGATTTTCAAACGGTTTCAAAGGGAAGATCTCGGCATAACAAAAAAAGATCTCACAAAGATCCAAACTGAAGACGCAAGAAGATAAAGGAAGATCTCCAAACGGATTCCACGCAAGAAGATCTCGGATCTAAGGGAAAATCTTCAACGGCATATCCAAGTGAGAAGATCTAAGATCTTCAACAAACAAAGATCTTCAACGTCATTTCCAAAAGAGAGAAGATCACGATGATGAAGATTCTTAACGAGCGTCAAAGAGAAGAAGTAGAAGAGAGAAGATAGAAGATCTTACAACGGCTACGTCATCTCAAACAAGCACCGTATTCCATGGAGAAAGAAGAACGTTACAACGGTTATCATACAACAACTAAGAAGTTCTCCATAGAAGAGTATAATGAAGATGGTGATTGAAGAAAAAAAGAACAAGCTTACATAGATAAGAAACGAAGTCTTCAAGCGATCAAACATCTTCATTCGTTCCAAAAGTTTTTCTTCCTCTTAGCTTACAAATGTTTACATCCTTAGAGTGAGAAAAACACTAGAGCTTCATTGGCATACCTAGAGAGTGTTATACTCGAGTGTGTTACTCTGCGAAGTAACTAGGCTATTATTGCTAAAGTAGAGTTGACTAGATCGTAGCATTGATGCTACATTGAGAGAAGAAGGTGATTTCTTCTAGGTTGGAACTAGGACTCTTTAAGCAGATAATAGATAGTTAGATCCTAAGATCGAGAAACCCTAGGACGGAGACGTAGGTTGTTAGAGCTGAACTTCGTAAACATATCACGGTGTCGATCTTTTCATTCTGCACTTTATATCGCTTAAATTGTGACTAACATTGTTTTGTAGGTTTCGAAGTCAAGGCCTTGAAATCCCTTTCAAAGCCTTGAGAACCAGTTTAGTCACTAAGCGCACATATCGACTTCAAAGCCTTTAGATTAGTTTCAAAGCCTTGATATACGATATTGCGAAAAAATCTCATACTTAATTTAACCCACTTATAGAGTATTTATACCCTTATTTTTCACCTATATGGTTCTTCACACCGGGTTCTAGATAATTCTATAGAATTCTAGTGCTTCCCAGACGGGTCCGGAGTCTTCTACGAGCGTTCTGGAACCTTCTGAAACGGTTGAAAAGCGCAACCCGTGTCACTATCATATGCTACATTGACAATGGTCGTCTACTTGCGATTTTATATGATTTTTGAATGTTCATTTACACCACATCAAATGACTAATGATTTTTGAATGTTCATTTACACCACATCAAATGACTTAGTCGATCGACTCAACCAACCTTATGTTTATGTTTTTTTCTACATTACTTTCTCATATTTGTTGTGTTGTTTACATTTTAATTCATCTTTGTACTTAATAACTCAAATCATTTAATCAATCTTTAAGGAAGTGAACTAGTGGGTGGGATATAAACCCAACGAATATTGTTAGGCCATGTGAGCGGTCACAATGACCTTGGCTCCAACATTACTCATCGACAACTTTTGAGATACGAAATGTGAATTCGGACCAAATCTAATATTGAATAACATCGAGATTCATGCCTTCCTAACATAAGTTGTAAATTCATAAAAAAGGATTCAAATTTCATCAAGATACAACAAAGCAACTCTAGTCATCACCGTAGGCTCGGAAGCTGTAACGCTCTTGGTAAAAATCATTGAACCAGAGATCAGCCTCGAACCACTTAGGGTATCTGACGAGGTCCCCAGCCTTGAAGCTCATGAAGCTATGGCTCCCTTCAGGGACAACCCTCACCTCCCCTTCCTCCACGTACACTAGCTGGTCAACGTGCCAGTCCCACGGCAGCCTGCATTTCCCCGTCTTCCATATCGACCATTTTGACACCCTCAGCTCTTTTAGCCTCTCTGCTGATACTTTCCTTTCCACCCTTACATTGTATACTTCTTCCAGAGACTTCTCCTTCCTCATTGCCTTTATCACCGCCGACTTGGGCTGACTTCGTCTTCCAGCTGAGAAGCTAGTCGGGGCCATAAACACGCTTGCCATCTGAAACATCACCACATCTTTACTCATACACACTATTTTCCTCCTTGAACAAATTCACGTCTATAATAGGCTCCGCAATAGCAAAGAAACAACAAAATTGAACACCCAGAAGAGAGAATCTCGGCAATTGCCGAATCCATTACCTCTTTGCGCTGTCTTCAATGTCGACGGGGGGTTTACTTTCCAAGACGATACGAGAGAGAGAGAGCGAGCCAAACTGCCAATGTAGGATAGGACTTAGGAGGGTTTATCTTTATCTCCAGCAAATGCATTTTTGTAGCTCAAATGACGGATTTACCCTCGGCTTTCTTTGGCCTTTGGAGACAGACGTGTCTTCCTCTGCCGCACAAGTACAGCAATAACCTGCTTCAAAATGTGAGATGGAGATGACGAGAGAGTGAAAGTTGCCCATGGCGGTTCTCCAGCTGCCAATGCGAGTGTTCACCCATGGCAATGGATCACAGTTTCACTGCAACTTGTTGAATCACAAGAGAAAGAGGAAAATTCGGATCCTCCCATCCGTTTCTATGGAAACGGCACGAACTTCATCTCCTTCCAGAACCCAAGTACACATCTCTTCTCTTTGCCCAATTCGGTTCTTATTTTCCTTTATGATACAATCTGCAGAATATTGTTATAATGTGTGAAATTAAGAGAGTGAGAGAAAGGGATTTTGCTTTGTTTATTAGACGATGATGAATTTGTGAGCAATTAGGAAAATGTTCAACCAAACTGCTTTACATCAATCTGTTTCTATATATGTATCTCATCACATGAAATATTGAAATGTATGAGTATATGTAACTGAGTTTGCTTTCTTACATTGAGAATTTGAGGTTTAGAATGTGCCACGTCATTGCATATGCAAGTTGAGCTGATTTGCTACTACCACGTATGCCATGGTATATCAACAGCCCCCTCAAACTGGAGATGTGGTAGACATGCTCAGTTTGGTGAGCAGTTCGTGATGATGTCCAGAAGGCAAAATCTTAGTCAAGACATCAGCTAATTGATTAGAGGTGGGAGAGTAGGGACCTGTTTGGCATCGTATGGGTATTCTTTTTTTCAACATTCTTCGGGATGGAGATTCTTGAGATTCTTGGGGATTGTTGTAGATGGGTATTGTTACAGATACGTAAAATTTTTCTGTTTGGTATGAGATTATTGCTAAAGATTCATTTAGATATTATCCCGAAACGTGAAGCGGCAATCAATTTCGATATGCTTCATGCACTCATAAAAAACAGGGTTTTTAGCAATGCGAATTGCTGATATGTTGCCACAACGAAACGTGATTGGCTTAGGATGAGATTGTCCCAATTCTCGAAGGAGACCAAAAGCCAAACTACTTCAGAAGCTGCATGTGACATATCACAATATTCAGCCTCAGTTGAGCTTTTGGAAACAGTGACTTGTTTCTTGGATTTCCAAGAAAGAGGATTAAAGCCGTACAAGGCTACACATCCAGTAACTGAGCGCCTAAAAATTGGTTCGATTAAAGGGGCAGAAATATACATTTGAGCTTGTGGAAGCAGGTGGAATTTGGTGTAATTATGAAGGCAAAAGGGGCAAAAATATACCTGAGCACTGTTCCTAAGCTCTCCCAGGCTATTTATACAAAGATATATATATAAATGTTGATAGATACATTGCAGTAATCTAACTTATCAGGCATTTGGAGTCATGTATAATCCTTTTTTTTTAAATCTGGTTCTTTTGCATCATCATGGGGTTCTATTCTTTGAACTTTTATTCCATTTTTCAGAGAATTATGGACAATATTTCGTCAACCGTTGAATCTGGTGGCGCTGGCGGATCATACTCCTATAGCTCTTTAAAGAGATTAGACCAATTGTGGTCTAACATATGCTCCGCTCAAACTGGTAGAAACATGCTTTTCTATCTAATATCTCACTTGGAGAGGTCCTTCCTCGGATGATTCACTTGAGAACAAATTCAAGACCTTCATGCGAATTTGATATGGTATTTTGCAGTTGTTGAAACACCGAGGAAAGTGGTTTCTACTATTCCGGAATCTTTCATCAATTCCTGTCCAGATAAAAAAATAATGTTTGATGTATTGGTATGTGGAGGCACTTTAGGAATCTTCATTGCCACATCACTGATTACCAAGGGTCTCCAAGTTGGTGTTGTCGAGAGGAATTTGTTGAGAGGGGTATTACTTTGATATCCTACCCTACTCTAAATATAGTCTGTGGCTCTTTGCTCAACCTATATGCTACTAAAACAACACATGGATTAGACTGTAAGTTTGTGCTAGTGATAATGCTTTTGTTATTAGAGGGAGCAAGAGTGGAACATTTCAAGGAAAGAGCTTTTGGAACTTGTGAAAGCTGGCATCTTGGTTGAAGAAGATATCCAACGAGCAACGGCTGCCATGTTTAATCCGGTTAGTAAAATGTTCAAATTATTAGGCTTTCCCTATGTATCATACTGAACTACTTTCATCTTCGTCCAGTTATCGAAATTTTACCTTGGCTGTTTATACTGTGTGCAGAACAGATGTGGATTTGAAGGGAAGGGAGAGGTTTGGGTTGACGACATACTTAATCTTGGCATTTCGTAAGTCCGTGAGTTAAATTTTTGGGTATCACTTAACAGAAGGATGACAAATTGATATCTCACTTAGATCAATTCTATAGCTGATAACTTTTTGCTTATTTCTAGACCCTTGAAACTGATTGAGATATTGAAGAAACGCTTCATTTCCCTGGGTGGTACCATCTTTGAGGATTGCAGTGTTTCAAGCATATGCATATATGAGGATGCAGCGGTAAATTTACTGAACAATCACTATGATGATGTTTCTTGAGTGAGTGCCTTTTGATTTTAGCTTCAAATGAATGCTGTGGCTGCTTCCACTTCCAGATATTGATGCCTTGAGAATTTCATTTGTGGAATAAAATAAACAATCATAGAGCATTCCTATTTGTCAACTCGTGTGTTAAATCTTTGAATATTTTGAGATTTGACATGTAAACTGTATAATACTGAACTTTCCCATTAAAGAGGATTGAATAATGCTGAGAATGTAGTCGATAAAGTGACAATAGGGCAAGGTGCTTTATATGAGTTTTTCCTATCCTGTTGAACGATGTCCTGATTTGTGTTCTTTGGTTTCTTTCTTGGTATCTACATCTAATTTAGATCCTTCTCCGCTTAGGCATTGCAACTTGCGGATGGGGATATTCTATCATCACGTCTCATCATTGATGCCATGGGCAATTTTTCTCCAATTGTGAAGCAGGTCCTTGTGTATACTCGTTAATCCTCTATTCCCATACTAGTGTTATTCTGCTCATTAATTGCAATAATTTTATAGCATACATAAATTTTCTACCTCCAATCAGATCTTAAAGCAGGTCTAAAGCTCATTTGATATTGCAGGTAAGGTGTGGAAGGAAGCCAGATGGTGTATGCCTTGTCGTTGGTTCTTGTGCACGTGGCTTTGAAAAGAATTCTAGTAGTGATGTCATATATTCTAGTTCTTCGGCAAAACAAGTTGGCAATTCAGAAGTGCAATTATTTTGGGAAGTAAGTTGTCTTGCGCGCATGCACACACACACATATATACACAAGATTGGGATCTTGTGAGAACCGGCAGTAGGAGAGAACTGAGAACGCATAGCATAAGAGTCGTTCAATAGAAAAGATCCAAAGAAGATAATCTGTTTTTGTATTAGAACAAAGGTAGTGGCATATTCATAATTAAATGGAAGTTAGTTATGAGAATGCCATTACCAATGCATGCAAGGCAAATGTTAAAAATCAGCATGGGACATATTTTTCGGGAAAATTTTTGGAAATATATAACAAAAATTTGGAGGCGGAAGCTCGATTCACATTTGCAGACAAATTGGTGCAAATGTGGTAAATAGTGCACATTTAAAAAATCTGAAACTGGTTCACATTTGAACACAAAAATGGTGCACATGTGTGAACCGGATTTTTTGCCAAATTATTTGGTTCTCATTTTCTCCTGGGTGCCAATTCTCATCAGAACCATCCCTTATATTTTTATAGGTATGATTAAAATATTTATTTTCTTACCTATATCAATGATCAATCTAGCCAGCTATAAACATTCTTCAGGCATTTCCTGCTGGCTCTGGACCAATGGACCGAACTACTTACATGTTCACGTATGTAGATCCTCAACCAAACTGTCCGAGATTGGAAGATCTGCTAGAGTGCTACTGGAACTTGATGCCAGCTTATCAGGTGTGCTACTGAACAAATATATAGATTTTAGATTTTCGTGTTCCGTTTGCATTCTTAGATATTTGTTTCTCAATTATATTAAATTTCATTCTATTATGTAGAGATTTATACGGTATGAAGGAAATTTTTTTTATCCTAATAGAATGTTTCGGTAAACCAGAGTCCAAGGAGATCTATTTTCATTGTGTATTTGGCTTGCAAAAATATTATAACATATATCTATATTGTATAATTTTGTATTTATTGAAATGCCTTAAATTATTGAGCTGGCCTTTTTACTGGGCTGGGCACGGGATGAGATGAGTCAGGATTGAGGTCATCCCATGTCCGATTCCGGATATTATACATGGGATGTGATCGGGACGGACCTTTCATTTTTTGGATTGAATCCCGCCGGGTCCTATTCTGGTTGGGTCCGTTGGGATTGGGATGGGACACTCCCACTAGTTTACCTTTTAGACACAAAAATATTCGTTTATATCTTGATTTATAAGAATTTAAACCTTAATTTCCAATCATCTATTATAATACAAGAATTGGTTACCCACAAGCCACCGGCAACCCACCTTAGTCTTTATCGATAAAGAATGTTGGTACCGCCGGACTTGCTCGATGAAGAATGTTAGAACAACCGGACTTGTAGTTCGGTTGTGAAGCATCAAAGAAGCAAGACTAATTGGCTATAGGAGTGAAGAACCATAAAGTTGCCGCTTTTGTAGCCTTATTTAAGTATTTTTTAGAAGTCGAGTAATGAATAAGACAAAAAGCGAATTTGATTTCCGATCCTAGTCTTTAGGGATAAAAAGTAAAAAAAAAAAAAAAAAAAAAGAAGATTAAAATTGAAATAATGGTTAGGATTTTAAAATTCAACATAGTCAAAGTCGATAGTTTGGTGAGGAAATCATAGTATCCAGGGCCATTACTTGGTCTCTTTGTTAATTAACATTCTTACATATTCCTTTCTTCTACACTTCTACTTGTTAATTTATTGTTTAAATGGTCAGTTTGTTAAGCGAAAGATATCATAAATATTGAGTGACATAAATGTATTTTATCTTGGTGTAAATGAAATTATAAGTGTGAAGGGGGTATGAAACAGATTTGAAGAACAACATTTGCTTTGTGCATGTGGATGTTGCTAATACATTGTTAATAAAAAAACCCTTGCTATTTTCTCTCTACGTATTAACAGTGTACACTTTGTATCACCCTTTTTGTAACAGTAATAGATGAATTTTATCTCTTCCCTCGCAGGGAGTTTTTCTTGATGATCTTGAGATTTTGAGAGTTGTATTTGGTATATTTCCTACTTACCGTGACAGGTAAATTAGTCCTCACCCCCTCTTGAAGTTATGTTTGATATCAATGAGAATCTCTTACTCTGTTTTCCATTCTTTACGTTGTCTTGATATCTCAATTACTTTAATGGATCTGTGAAGTTATCTCAAGCAGAGAGTTGATCATCAATTTGGAGGAATTGCAGCTTTGAATTTAAATGCCACTTCTGCCTTTAATTTCCATGTCGAGACCTAATCTCTTAGGTCTAACGTATCGGTTAACGTCAATCTTAGCTGGATGTTCTAAAGTCATTGGGTGAATATGGACAGAAATCCACTTTCTTCAGGTGGGGAGAGGGCTTATTTAGGCTTAAAAGTTATCTTCCTTTGTCAATTCTTGTGCACTCGTACAGAATGTTCTCATGCGTTATCATCCTAGATGACTTGACATGTCGAAAGAGGATTATTACCCTCTCTTCTCATGTTTTCCAGCACTTGAACAGTCTGGTAAAGCCATTTCTTCTCTGATATTGACAATGTTAAATTGTGAGTTGTGGCACCAACAATGTTTGGTTCTCCACCCTCAAACTTGGTATGTTCCAGTGCAACTAGTACATCTGTTGACATATCGAGCTGATAATATAGGTTTTTTTTATCTTCCTTTGTCACCTGTTTCCGTCTTTTTTACTTGAGTTCTTCAACCAGCTAGTGAGAATTGTTTTCCCCGCCCTTGCTTCTGAAACTGTTGTATTCATCTATCTTACTATGGGGGGTAGTAATTAATTCATGCTTGTTGCAATTACAATAAATGATATCCTTCTTTCTTTGAATTGCTGTTATCCATACTGTATGATGTCTGGTTAATGATGTAGCTCTGCTAGGTCTTCTTTTCAAGAGTTAGGCTAAAATACTGGCCTCGTAATTGTACTATGAATTAATTTCCACTTGGGATCTGATCTGGACGAGGAGAGATGATTGTGTTCGTTTCTTGGAAAGGGAGATGAGGGTTTTTCTAGGATCACTAGAAACATTGACCCAACAAAGTGGATTGTAGATCACCATTTATGTGGTATATTTTGAACTTGAGAAACAATCATACTCCAAAGATAGTACGAAATGCCAAATGATCCAGCACATTGGCACAAGTGATGTACCCTATGCCAATTTTTCACCACCCAAATTATAGTTCCAAATGTGACGTATATAAATAAGGGTTAATTAGCCAAATATATCCTCTAAATCTAATTGAGTTGATAATATATTCATGAAATTTTCTGTAACCAATTAGTTATCCATTAAATTATAGAACTCTTATTTATATGTTCAAATTGTTTTTCCTTTTATAAAATATGCTTTTAAAGCTTGTTAATTCACTAATATCAAATAAAAAATACCCCTCAACTTAGAAAACTTATCACCTTTCTTCTGCTATCCTCATTGATGTCATTAGTATATATGCACCTTTGACCGTTTGCGGCTAACACAATCCTTGTAATCAGTTTCAAATTTGTTCAAAATTGTTTCTTCAAAAATTAATGGTTTGTAGTTGTTGTTAAGAATAAAAAAAAATTAAACAGATTATGATGAGAAGGTGGTGTGTTCGAAGTTCGAACATACCCCTTTCTCATCTTAATCTTCGTTTAATTTGTCATGTACACCACAAGTACAAATGATCAAGATTTAAGAAACAAGTTTTTAACTGCTAGACTATCCTCTTGCTTAGAAACGAACTAAGAACATGCTTATGTTAACTGGAAATTTTGAGTCTGTTTCAGAGTCTTATGTACTAAAGGGAGTGGAAGGAAGAGGAGTAAGGGGACATCTTCTAGGTTTGCAACCCGTGATGCTTAGGTAGATGAGAATGGATAGGCAAATGACCTCTAGAGAAACCACAAGGCATGCAGAAATGATTGAAGGTCTAATCTAGGTTGTTTAAATATCCCAAGTTAAGAAACTAGCATTATCTTTAAGCTGAAAGACCATCTTACAAGTGCTTGACACAAAATATTTTGATATCAGATTCCTAGGTCTGGAGTTGTTAACCCGATTCAAGCAAAGCCTTTTTTATGTTTTCTGATCTAAGTTTGACAGGAAATTATCTCCAGTTATGTGGTCAGAAAGTTTTAGACTTCTGAAGTGACCTGTTATTTTGCAGAAAGGTGCTTGGATCCAAAAATGAGATGTGATGCAAAGCTCTAGCTCAAATTCCAAGATTACACCATCTTAAAAAGTCTTCATTTATCTCTCCTAAACCCCAATTTTGTCTTGCGGAGTCTCCGTGTATTGGTTGGACACTCCTCAACTGGGATGCTCCTTCTCTGGATCACCTTGGGTTTTCTTTCTTACAACCCATGGTACATAATAGCAAGAATTGGAGCCCCATATCTACAAGATCCCACTTATTTACTTACCTTTAGCTATACCTATGAGTCTCTATGACTATTGTACTCCCTTAGCTGCTTCTCACAATTTCGTGAAATTGTCTAGTTGAGAAGTTGTCCTTCCAGATAACCTAAGTATACTCTTGGAATATCATCTCTGTTATTTATTGTTTTTCTGGTATGGCAACTTGCTGATTTAATAATTTGCAATCAAGTCCTCCTGCAAAATCTCTATCTTGATCTGTAATTGGTGTACACTGTGGATCTTTAACATCTTGAAGTCTTACGTGCTTTTTGTTTCTTTCTTTTGTTGCTATGAACGGAAATTGTGACAGTCCACTGCCTCCAGCATTTGACCGTATTTTACAGGTTTAAGCTCTAGCCCTAAAAACTATGATGGGTTTTGGTCAGTCCAAATATTGCTAAATTATGTTATGCAGTTTGGTGATGCCAGTGGCATACAGTCACCTGTTTCATTTGGTGGTTTTGGTAGCTTGACTAGGCATCTTGGCAGATTGACAGCTGGTATGTTCATCATCTGTAGTAAATCTGGTAATGGTAAAAGTCTTAAGAACTTGAGATGCCTTTCTAATGATGATGAAACAGTCAGTTTATAGTACGCTGTTTATATGTTATGATTCACATTTATTTAGAATCTCGTAACTTGTAGACGTAATTTTTTGGGCGAAAAGCTAGTCATAATATCTACAGCTGAAACAATATTGGCTATTGAACACCATGGGGTACATCCTCTAGTAGTAATAACTTGGGGAAACAATAAGTTAAGAGTAATTACATATGGTTTTAAGAAATGTAATTCGGGTGCTTCATTGAGGTGACATATAACCTAACATTGCAAGTAATACAACTAAAAAGAAGTGATATTTTAAAGTCAAACAGATTTATGGCCTTATTCTGATGAATTTCAAGTGTCTCGCTTTTTTTGCATCCGAAAACAGGAATTTATGAAGCCATGAGCAATAACCTTGTTGATGCAAAGAGCTTGTCATTGCTGAATCCGTACATGGTGGGAACCGTTGTGTTGCATCCTCATATTTGCACTGCAAAATGTGTCTGATACAATAATTTTGTAAAATGCAGCCTAATTTGAGTGCATCGTGGCTGTTCCAAAGAGCAATGTCAACAAAGCAGCAGTCAAATGTGTCTCCTGATTTCATCAACGAGCTTCTTCATGCCAATTTTCGGAGTATGGAGGCAGGATGCTGTTCCTTTTGAATATTGTGAGGCGTTATCTTGTGGGACAGTTGTAACTTTGTTTTGTACTGATTCACTGTGTTTTTGCAGATGCTAGGGGAGCCAGTGTTAAAGCCATTTCTTCAGGTTTGATTAGCCCTCAACCTTGTTGCTAAGTTGATGGATTTGACCGTGTTAACATTTTGCAGGATGTTATCCAATTTTGGCCGCTTGTAAAGACTCTGGGACTAGTTATGCTAACTAAACCTCAGATAATCCCATCTATACTAAAGCAGGTGAAGATTTGAACGTGATACACCTAGATCTAACTATTACGATGCCGAGTGAATTTGAGTGTGGTTTTTCAGGTTGGCCTGCCAGTGCTATTGGACTGGTCAGGTCACTTTTTCATGCTAGGTTACTTCACATTTATGTCAACGTATGCTTCTCCCCTGGTGAGGTAATTGAGTTGTTACTTGGTCTTTCCTGCCCATAAATAACAAACGATGCTACATTGTCATTCACGTGCGCTCTTGTTTTCGGTCTGTGATAGGCCGTTGCTCGACACTCTTCCATCCAAGATCAAGTACAGGTGGAATCGTTATCTGGATGCTTGGAAGTATGGCTCTGGTTTGGATTATCACATCTAGTCCAATCCCTCCTAAATTAGTGTTTCCATGACAATTTATAATCCTCAATATATCAATTGCTCTAGCATACAAAAACATCTTTAGTCTTAAAACTCGAATGAGATTCTGTTGATTATAGCCTAACCGAATCAGTTACCGAACAAGCATGTATAAATACAAAAGCTCTACACATTAAATAAGAGAAAATTGTCTAAACAATACCCATCTTTTGGGCTGACTAAACATTAGTACTTCATTGTTTTAACTATCAATACGGTACTTCATCTATTAACCCCGAGCAAAGATTAGTATATACGTTACTGTTCACACGTTAAATTTAAAGATGTGCGTTAACTCTGAGAGGCAAAATTGTCCATGAACTTTTATGCACCTTTGACATAAATTTCCAACGGTTAAACAAGAAAAGCCGCCAATCACTTTCTTCTCCACATAAACCCTAACCCCTAAATTTTCCCAAATTTCTGTTGTGATTAATCTCCAAATTTCTACCCCGTCGTGAATTGAAGACTAGAGGATATGGATCAAGGGTCTTCGTTTGGGTCTTCAAGCTCGTGGAGAAGAGGAATGCCAGAATCTGATTGTGTTCGTTGCTACCATGGGATTCCGGCGACGATTTCCATTTGCAGGCGACCTCCTAATGTCGGAAAACGATTATATGGTTGCTCTATGTGGAAGGTATGTCTGATTAGGGTTTCTGTCTTCGATTTCCATTTGGTGAACATGAGCTTGGTTTTTTTGTATTTGATTGAAATTGTGGTTTTACCTTCGTTTCTAGGTTGGACAAGGATGTGGGTTTACAAGAGACATGAAGGAGCCAAAAGGTATATTGCAAGGCTCAACACGATCAACTAATGTATCTAATTATTTTGATTTGATGTTGGATATTGATGAATCTGCTATGTCAAGATGTAAGGTTTCCATTTTCATTTGGTGTTGGATTGGTTAATCTTATGTTGGATATCTTAGTTTATGAAGTTGTATTGGTTAATCTTGTGTTGCATATTGATGATTTTGCATTGGTTAAGTTGGTGAATTTGTATATTTTGATGAATCTGTTCTGTTTTGGCATTAATGAATCTGTTCTGTTTTGGCATTAATGAATCTGTCAAGGAAACCTTACACATATTTCCATTGATGATTGTGGTTTCCATTTTGATGTAATGTTTAAGTGTTCTGAGAATTACTAGCAAAAACAAAACGGAAGGTAAATCATGAATTCGTCAAGGTTTCCCTTTTGAATCTGACATTGATGATTGTGTATAGGATGTTGAAAATATGTAAGCTTTACAAGCAAGTTTTGACACAAAAATTGACAACCAAAACAGAAGGTACACCATAACAGTAGTAAAAAAAATTGACCAAAACAACAAATGAAAATTACAAGCAAAATAGAAATTGATGAATCTGTTATTGAACAACCAAAAAATTGATCAGAACAGCAATTGAGCAACCAAAAAATGACAACAAATATGTTTCACCATAGCCAAAAATTGACCAAATCAGATAAATGACAGCCAAAACACAAAACAATAATTGACACAAAACAGAAGGTACAATTACAAGCAAGTTATAACAGTGTTAACACAGAATATATATCACCACATAATAGGTTTAACAAAACAAAAGGTACAATTACAAGTTTAACTAAACATTTCTTTCATAAGGAAGTATGATCATGCTCTTTTCTTATTGTGTCCTTTCTTCATTCCTCTTTGCACATGTCTTTTTATTGTGTCCTTTCTTCCTACATATTGAGCAAGTGACCTACATATAGTATGCCTTGGGCAGCTTCTTTGCACCAGGTGGTGGATGGATCTCACCTACAAAACAAAAACAGTAGAATAACATGCATTAAACTTAGTTAGCAAATAATTATAAAAAAACATTGAACTTAATCTTACCTTGAGATGGAGTCCTTAAAACAAGAGGTCGTCAAGGTTGCCTTCCATACAATGAAGGAGCAATATGTCTACTCATCTTCTCCCACTCTCTAACCCATGCAATTGGATTCATGATAGGCTCATAGGCTCTCATGTAGGCTTTTTTTACTGAAACATTCATCCACAAATTCATCTAGGGTTTTTCCAAGTGAAAAAATAGCACAACATGCATGTGCACAAGGTAATCCTGACACATTCCATCTCCTACATGTGCATGTCTTCAAGTCTAAGGCCACTATGTGTTGAGTAGTGACTCCACTTATGCAGGCAACTCCCCTTCCATGAATCTCATACTTAGCACGACTAGATACTAGAACCCTATACTCATTGCTCCACCTCAATGCCTTTCTCAATATCTTTTCAACCCTTGGTCCCACAAGTGTTTTCCATCTACCGCTTGATAATCTTCTATTACCCATCCCTACCATTGTTGCAATTCTAATCTCCTCTAGACACCCTAAAATACCTTTCTTCCTTGTAGTTATAATGCTCTTGTTGTAGCTCTCACTATGATTATTTAGCAAGATACCACACTTGAACTTTGGATCAAAGTGAGACAAGCTTCAATGAGTTGCAACCCTTTCCTTGCACCACTTCGAGCCCCATTTTGTAGTCAGCCTCATGTCCTCCATTGCTTCTTCATATGTGTTCATAGTGGAGCTTTTAGCAATTGTCCAAAATTTATTTTTCAGCTCCAATCCTTAGAAAAATAAACAAACAAGCATATCATTAAAGGCATAAACTCAAGAAAAAAAAAATAGACAAACATATTACAAGAATAAGAGTATACCCCTAAAACCATCAAGCTTGAAGTTATTGTGTTAATGTCGGACACAATGTCTGTGTGGCATTCGGAAAGAGATCCTTGATTGTCTGCTCTAAACCTTTTTGCTTGTCCCTCATAAAGCAATAATGAGAGGATTGAGTCATCTCCAAGTCAACCTTCAAAACTCCAGGATCCAAGTCCAACTATCTCTACTCTCTTGCTCAACCACTGCCCAAGCAACTGGATGTATCCCATTATTTGCATCAATGCTTGAAAACTCCACCGTGATTATATATTTGATATGTGATGATGGAAGACTTAACACAAATGAGCAGTTTTTATACTAACAAATATCGTTTTTACTTCTAGATTGCTTGGTTGGTTTTTGTGTTTTTCAAATGTATGCAGACCTTGGAAAGCATTTCAAGGATAGATGGAGGCCTTTAAACCAAATACAAGGGACAAGCGAAGAGATTAAAGAGTATTTCAAAGGTTCAACACGGAGGCCATGAAAATCATTTCAAGGGATCAAAATCAAAGTCTGAAACGAATGGAAGGATTTTGCAATTCAATCTCAACCAAATCAGCCAAGGATCAACAGAAGATCTTCCAAGGAGATTCGGTCACTAGAAGATCTCGACCAAAAAGATTTGGCCCAACAAAAAGGATCGCACAAAGATCCTCAGGAGACGCAAGACTTCTTTTCAACGGATATTAAAAAATCTTGAAGATCTTCAGCAAAGATTCTCAACAAACCTAAAGATCTCGATGCTTGAATGACAAAGATCTTCAACAGCGTGAGAAGATTACGGAGAAGAAGAATCAACGTGCTTTAAGGAAATGAAGAAGATAAGACAAATCTGCATCGGCTATCTCATCTCAACCAAGAAGCGTTTTCTACGGAGAAGAAGAAACTTCAACAACGGTCATCTTCCCAACGGCTAGAAGATTTTTCAATCGAATACTATAAATGAAGATGTCGATTGAAGAAGAAGAACAACAAGCTTACACGGAAATATCTAAAGACTTCAAGCGATCCAAAGCATCTTCATTCGATCCAATAAGTTTTTCTTCCTCTTTATTTACAAAATCTTTATTCCTTAGAGAGAGAAAAACACGAGAGCTCCATTGGAATATCAAAAGAGTGTTATACTCGAGTATGTGTTACTCTGCGAAGTAACTAGGCTATTATAGCTAGGTTAAGAGTTGAAACTAGATCGTAGCATTGACTACAGTAAGAGAAGAAGGGGATTTCTTCTAGGTTGTATCTAGGACTCGTTGAAGCTGATAATAGATAGTTAGATCCTATGGGTAAACCCTAGGACGAAGAGTAGGCTGTTACATCCGAACTTCGTAAACATATCACCGTGTCAATCTTTTCATTTCTGCACCATATCTTGCTTTATTGTGACTAACGTTGTTTTGCAGGTTTACTAAATCAAGGCCCTTGAAATCACTTTCAAAGCCCTTGAAAACCAGTTGCGTCACAAAAAGCTCAGATCGATATCAAGGCCTTTGAAATCAGTTTCAAAGCCTTGAGATAGGTTTTTGTGAAAAGTTCTCATACTCTATTCAACCCCCCTTCTAGAGTATTTATATCCTTTTTATTCACCTTATGGTTCTTCAATTGGTATCAGAGCTAGACTCACGTATATTGATTTAACCATAAGTGAAACTAATCATTAACTTTGTAGGTGATGGAGGATTTGCTCAAGGAAGATCCTCATCTCGACCACCACTCTTCTGCGGCAACAACTTTGCCCATTGGAGAGCATTAATGCGAATGTTCATTATTGATCAAGACATGGAACTATGGAGCATTATTCAAAATGGCCCTAAAATCCCAATTACCACGTTTGAAGGAGTTCAAGTAAAAAAGAAGGAAGCTGACTTCACACAAACCGACTTGGATAGTGTTTCAAAGAATTACAAGGCCATACACTTCTTCTACTGTGGATTGGATGCAAATGAATTCAACCATATCTCATCATGCAAGAGTGCAAAAGAAATATGGGACAAACTTGTTATCACATATGAAGGAACAAGTCAAGTCAAGGAAATAAAGATAAGCATCTTTCTCACACAATAAGAGCTATTCAAGATGAACCCAAATAAACCAGTCAAAGAAATGTTTACAAGATTTTCAGAGATCAAGAACAACCTAGACTCACTTGGAAAAGTCTTCACAAACGAAGAAAAAGTAAGGAAGGTTCTAAAGAGCTTACCTAAAGCCAAGTGGGGACCAAAGGTGACTACAGTCGAAGAAGCTCAAAATCTCACAACTCTTCCTCGTGACGACCTTCTTGGAAAACTCATCACTCATTAGATGGTTCTTGGTGAAGAAGATGGAGAGCTCCCATCCAACACAAAGAATCTGGCACTAAGATCTAAGAAGGATGAAATACCATCAGAGGAGGAAGATAGTGATGATGAAGATGAGGAAGACCCGTTTGCCTTGATCTCTAGGGGTCTCGCGATGATTCTTCAAATGAAGAAACAATTTGCGAACAATAAGGAATATTTGCGAACATCAAGACCTCGAGGTAAGTATTCTAACTCCAACAAGAAAACTAAAGTTCTGACTTATTTTGAATGTGGTGAAACAGATCATCTCGTAAAGGATTGTCCACAAAAGAAGAGGAACAACCTTAAGAAGAATGATCGAAAGAAGAAAGCTATGGTAGCTTCATGGAGTGATTTAGATTCCACAAATGAATCAGAAGACGAAAAAGAACAAGCAAACCTTTGTCTTATGGCCGATCATGAAGAAGATCAAAATCACTACGTTGATAATGAGGTAAGTACTATTATGTCCCAACCTGAATCTGATCTCACACAATTCCTTAAAGATATAATCATATGTGATAAAGAATATAGGGTAAGGATAAGTTCCTTGAGAGAAAAACTTATCAAACAAGAGAAAAGATTAAGCGATATGTCTCTGGAGATTGAAAATCTTAACATTGAAAAGCTAGGCCTTGATATCAATATCAAGGCCTTGGAATCAAAAAATCCGATTCTCAAGGGTAATCTCTCTTCTCTCCATCGAGAAAATATAGATTTGGAGAAAGAAAAGGTTGATCTAACTGTGACGTTTCAAGACCAGAAGGCTGTACTTATTCAATTCACTCGTTCGAAAGCTAACATCAAAAGGATGATAGATGAGCAACAATCTTTCCTTAACAAAAATGGTATAGGTTATCATGTCAGTTTTCCCAGAAAAACAACTACCTCTTTTGTCAAGGCTAAAGGAAATATTCAGATGCCCACATGTGATGTGTCAAGATCAGAAGGTTGCACTTATTCAATTCACTCGTTCGAAAGCTAACCTCGATAGGATGATGGGTGAGCAACAATCTTCCCTTAACAAAAATGGTATAGGTTATCATGTCAGTTTTCCAAGAAAAACAACTACCTCTTTTGTCAAGGCTAAAAGAAATATTCAGATGCCCACATGTGACTTGTCAAGACCAGAAGGCTGCACTTATTCAATTCACTCGTTCGAAAGCTAACCTCGAAAGGATGATGGGTGAGCAACAATCTTCCCTTAACAAAAATGGTATAGGTTATCATGTCAGTTTTCCCAAAAAAACAACTACCTCTTTTGTCAAGGCTAAAGGAAATATTCATATGCCCACATGTTTCTATTGTTGCAAAAAGAGTCATGTAAAATCAACATGTCCATATAGAAGAAATGATCCTTACATCAATAGAAACACTTATCCTCTATGTCTAAGAAAACAAGTTAAGCAAATTTGGGTTCCTAAAGGTAGTAGACCACCAACCATGATTGAGCCGGAATATGGACCAAAATATGCCATTTGGTCGACTCGGAAGCGTTGATGTTTGTTGTTTTGCAGGATATCACCAAGGTAAAGGAACATAAATGGATATTAAATAGTGGTTGCTCATGACATATGAGTGGAAAAAGCTCACTGTTCTCGGATCTAAAGAATCAATCATCTGGAACCATTACGCTTGGTGATAAAGGAAAGTGTAACATTATTGGCATTGGTAAATCTGGTTATAATTCATCTAACTTCATTGATGATGTATATCTTGTTGACGGTTTGAAGTATAACTTTCTTAGATCTCTCAAATATGTGATAAAGGCAACAATGTGATTTTTGATTCAGAAAAATGTGAAGTTCAAGACAAGATATCGGGTGATGTTGTGCTTACAACTCCTAGATGTAACAATATTTATTCTATGAGTACGAACCAAGATTCAGGAACTAAGCTAAAGTGTCTCAAGGCCTTGATTAACGATCCAAGGCTTTGGCATAGAAGACTTGGTCATGTAAGCATGCATACAATGAAGAAGTTACTTTCAAAGGATTTGGTACGTGGCTTGCCAAACCTAAACTTCAAGGTAGATGAACTATGTAAGGCTTGTACACAAGGTAAACAAATATGAGATTCATTCAAACCAAAGAATGTTGTAAGTTCTTCCCAACTCATTGAACTTTTACATATGGATCTTTGTGGTCCTATGCCTGTCAAATCTCCCAAAGGTAAATAGTACATCCTTGTCATTGTGGATGATTTTTCTCGTTTTACATGGATATCATTCTTACGGGAAAAACTTGAAGCCTTGTTTGAGTTTTCAAAATTATGTAAGGAGTTGCAAAATTTGAAAAACCAACCTTCAGCTCCTATAACTCCTCAAAAAAACGCGGTTGTGGAACGTATTAACCGCACCCTAGACGATAAGTGTAGAACCATGCTTTTAGAAAATAGTTTGCCAAGAATTTTTGGGTTGAAGCACTTAATACTGCTAACTACATCTTGAATAGATGTTTAAACCGCCCTATTTTGAAAAAGACTCCTTACGAACTCTTTTAGGGTAGAAAACCTAATATTTTCTATTTTAAACCTTTAGGATGCACGTGCTTTGTCCATAACAATGGTAAAGACAACCTTGGTAAATTTGATGCACGTAGTGACGAAGCAATATTCATTGAATATGCTTCAAATAGCAAATCTTATCGTATTTATAATAAACGTACCAAAATCGTTGAGGAAAGTATTCATGTTATATTTGATGAAAGCAATGATGCTACTTTGAGTGAAAGTTTTGCATATCTTAATCTGAATCAACATGAATATCACAATTCTGATGGAGACGAAGAACCTAAAGCTCAAGAAAAGAATATGCAAGAAAAGATTCCCGGAGAACAATCTCAAAACCTTGAAACGCATCTTCAAGACCTTAAAATAGAAAACTGCGATGTCAGAACTTCGTTTCAAGGCCTTGAAACTCAACTTTGAGGCCTTGATATAGGATCTTAGGGCAATACTCCAACGGTACCTGAATCTAGTCAAGCAAATGAACCTCAATCTTCAGGATCCTTTCCATCTTACAAAAAAAGGAATTTCAACATTTTTCATACCATCCATCAGAGAATGTGATCTCAGATCCAAATGCAGGAGTTCAAACTCGATCTGGAGTTAACAACCTATGTGCATTCTCAGCTTTCGTGTCTCTTATTGAGCCCAAGAATTATGTTCAAGCTCTTCAAGAACCCGACTGGATAATTTCCATGCAAAATGAACTAAATGAGTTTGAGAGAAACAAAGTTTGGACCCTCACGTCCGGACCAAAGCATGTAAAGAACCGTAAGGTGAATATAAAGGATATAAATACTCTAGAAGAGGGGTTGAATAGAGTATGAGAACTTTTTGTAAAAATCTATCTCAAGACTTTGAAACTGATTTCAAAGGCCTTGATGTCGATTTAAGCTCTTTGTGACACAACTGGATTTCAAGGGCTTTGAAAGTGATTTCAAGGGCCTTGACTTTGTAAACCTGCAAAAGAAAGTTAGTAACAATAAAGCAAGATATGGTGCGGAAGAGAAAAGATCGACAAGGTGATATGTTTACGAAGTTCGGCTCTAACAGCCTACTCTCCGTCCTAAGGTTTACTTGTAGGATCTAACTATCTATTGTCAGCTTCAAAGAGTCCTAGATACAACCTATAAGAAATCCCCTTCTTCTCTCACAGTAGCCAATGCTACGATCTAGCTCCGACTCTTAACCTAGCTATAATAGCCTAGTTACTTCGCAAAGTAACACAAACTTGAGTATAACACTCTTTAGATATGCCAATGTAGGTCTCTAGTTTTTTTTCTCTCTAAGAAATAAAGCTTTTGTATAAAGAGAAAAAGAAAAATTTCTTGGATCGAATGAAGATGCTTTGGATCGCCTGAAGACTTTAGTTATTTCTGAGTAAGCTTATTGTCATTCTTCATCGATCAACATCTTCATTTATAGTCTTCGATGGAGAAGTCTTCTAGCCGTTGGGAAGATGACTGTTGTGGATGTTTCTTCTTCTCCATGGAATTTGCTTCTTGGTTGAGATGAGATAGCCGTTGTAGATGTGCCTTATCTTCTTCATCTTCTTAAAGCACGTTGATTCTTCTTATCCGTAATCTTCTCACGCTGTTGAAGATCTTTGTCGTCAAGCATCGAGATCTTCAGGATTGTTGAGATTCGTTGGATGAAGATCTTTCAAGATCTTATGAAATCTGCTGAGAAGAATTCTTGCGTTTTGTTGAGGATCTTTGTGTGATCTTGTTTTGTTGGACCGTATCTCCTTGGTCGAGATCTTCTTGTTAGCCGAATCTTCAATCTTCTTGGAAGATCTTCTTTGGATCCTTGGTTGATTTTGTTAGAGATTTGAATTCCTTCCAGCCGTTATGTCCTTCGAATCTTGTTTCAAGGCTTCAACTTTTGATCCCTTGAAATGGCTTTCAAGGTCTCCGTGTTGAACTTCTTCATTCTCTGCGCTTGTCCCTTGTATTTGATTTCAAGGCCTCCAGCCATCCCTTGAAATGCTTTCCAGGGCCTGCATACATTTAAGCAAACACCAAAACAAACCAAGCAAACTAGAAATACAATTGATATTTTGTTACTATAGAAACCGCTTATTTGTGTTAAATCTTCCATCATCACATATTCAATTATATACTCAAGGTGGAGTTTTCAATCTCCTCCTTGATGGAAGACAACACAAATATCGTACCTACATTTTAGAGTTAGCGATGCATATGAATAATATCAAATAAAACTTAAATGCAAAATGCAGAAATATTGATATGTCGGATCATAATTATTCCCCCTATGTCTTTCAGCAAGGGAGAAAAATAGTTAAAACACGGGAGTTACAAACCACAAAGAGTATTTCAAAAACCACATTAAGAGTTTAAAACAGAAGGCCCACAAACATTGTATGCTCAGTCTTGATCATCCACATAAAACTGCCGTCGTGCCCGGAATGAAGTAGTCTTGTGACTCCTAGCATCCATTTCAACTGCTAAGCGTCGTCTCTTCTCTTCAGCTCATCGTTCCTTGACAACTTCGTATTCTTCTACTGTCAGAATGGCTGGCTCAACATGAGTAGGATAAAGGATGAATTTGTTCTATATTCTTCATTTAAAGTTCATTAGAACATTTTCTACCTTTTCTTGGATGTGTTGAGCTGCATCTTCAGTCATAGGTAATATTCTTCCCATGGTGGTAAGAGTGAGAGCATTCATAAGATACATTTCATTTATCTTGGCATGCATAATAGGCAACATCTCATGATTTGCATCCTTTCTCCTTTTTGTATCAAATTGAAAATCAAAGAGTTCACGATTCAGAGAACTCAAATCCTTCTCACATCCATCTAACCTGATTTCTGGACCAGAAGAAGAAGAAGCTGATGGAGCTGTTGGGGAAGGAGTTGGAATAGCACCTTTTCCCTTCAATGTCCAAGCCCCTGCAAGAATTTTCTCTACCCCTAATCTTTCCAAGCAAGATTCATCGATTTTGCTAGAGGTCAGCTGTCGATCTTCAGTAGATGTGTCAATTGAAAAATGATCAAAGATCTTGGGTAGTAAGTTTTCATAAGGCAAAGGGATAACTCGTTTGGATTTAACAGCATATGATTGAGGATGAGGTTAGGCACATCGATATCCAATCGATACATGATCAGATGAATCAATTCCAAATATTGATTTGTCAACAGTTCTCTTGAATTTGCACCAGGGATTACACATCTAACCAAAATGGTGTAAGATCCCAATTTTCACCTTCACTACTCCCACGGTGAAGGAGGCCGCCCCAGCGGCGTGGGCAATCCGCCCCCGTGGTATTGCCACATATCGCGAAAATCTTCTTTCCTTTTTCGGTTCTATCTTGTTTTCTATCTTAGAAGATCCGATTTTCTTATCTTTGTACGACTTTCTTGAATCTTCTATATCCTAGAACGTCCTTCATTTTATCTTTTCTTCCTCTTCTATATAATCCCGTTTTTTCTTCTTTTCCCGTTTCTTGCTTACGTCTCCTTCAACCCTAGAGTGCTGTAACCTTGCTTCCTGAGATCTTGCTGAACGTGTAAGTTATCCCTTCCTTGTTCTTCATCACGTTCATGTGCTGCTGCACCTTGTTTTATTTCTCCTTTGTTTCTCTTTTCGTTTCCTCTTTTCTTCTTTTCCAAGAATCAAGTTTGATCCTTGATTCTTGTGGAGCGTTCCGTTGATGATCCTTTGATGTTCACAAGCCTCCTTGGTTGAGTTGTGACGTGGTTGTGTGTTGAGAAAGGAAAGGTTTTACCTTTGGTGAATTTCCTTGCTATCGAAGGAGAAGTCGGCGTTTCTGTTGCAGAAATTGCCCCCGTGCCTCTGATGTGCCGCCCCCGCGGATTCCCATCCCTATGGCTATCCAGCCGCCCCCGTGGTTTCTTTACGGTAACTCCCATTCTTGTGAGTTGCTTCCTTCCTTGCTTTCCTCGTTCCTTCTGTATGTTCCTTGACCCCTGAGTGTTCTGTAAGACTAAGGTTGAGACCTTAGCTTGTGTAGATCTCTTAGAGATCATGGAGACTAGAAGCTATAGACTTCTAGCATTTGTTTTGGTTCTTTATTTTTGATGCTTGTGTGAACAGGCTTTCCTTGCTCCTTTCCTGAAGGAAACTGAGCCGTTCTCTGAGTGTTTGCTAAGTGTTGAGATTACCTTTGAATGAGGTAAGTCCCTTGGACTTACTTAGCTTCATTCCGTTTATTAGTTTGATCGTTTTGGCTTGTTTGTGTTATTTATCTTGTTATAATTGATAACTGGATTAGGATTGACCTTGTTATACCTTAATTGACCCAAGTGTATTATAACCCGGCGGTTACCGCTTGTCTAGTTCAGAATGGGGTAACTGGGAGGTGCTCTCGCGACTAGTCCATCAGGTGACATAAGGATGCATACATTCTATTCCTGTTGGTGAAAGGGGATGGAGGTGAGATCGTAGCGATACTCATGTAACAACCATAAGTTGAATTAGTAATTGGATAAGCTAATGAAAGATAATAACCGGCTGTTGTGTGAGAATGCTATGTGTTTACTTTACCTTATGTGTGTTTGTGTCTTTACTGTCTTTTTGATATCTAGAATGTTAGCTAACGGTTTATACCGATGTTGTAGATGTTCCTCAGGTTTAGGATGCTGCTGAGTGATCCGGATGGTGTGGTCAGTCGGGGTTCCCGTACATTATAGGACAAGATCGAGTTTATGTTTATGTTGTTGCTTTTCTTTTTGTTTTGAACTCGGCTGCGTGTCTTTTATGCTTCCTTTTGTTTAAACCTTTTGTTTTATAATGAGTTTTGATTTTCATTTGTCTGTGCCTTGCTGTAAGATTTGTTGTGTCGTTGCTACTCTGAGGGTCGGGACCCATTGTGAGGTCGTAGCCCGTAATGCTTCGAGTTCCCAGAATTTGGGGTGTTACAAATGGTAAAACACTATTTTAGCATATAGGGTTAGGGAAGTGTGAGTGAGTTGACGGGATGTAGAGTTAGGAACCACAAATTTCTCTTTGGCAAGGTGAACACTTTCTGACCGGGAAGGGTGTGTGAGTGAAAGATTTGTAGGGATTCCTAAAATCTCACATAAAACAGTAGGAGTGAGAAGAATTGGAGTACCTTTAACAAATGTTTCAAGGGTGAGAATTCCCTTTTCCCGTTGTGTGACGCAGTTGACATAGAACAATCTTGTGAGCCTTGGGAAAGTAGAATCTCCAAGGTTTAAGATCTTCCAGATTGTGGTCCTTTTAAGCTTTGCAATGCAGGGAATCTGAAGAGTTTCCAGAAACTCAATATCTACCATGTCACACATATAGAGAGGACGATTGTGAAACCCATCAAGCCAAGATCCCGTAGCTTGAAAATTGACAAAATTGGAAGTTGGAAGGTCAGTATTCTGTGAAATCTCCATATCTTCAGAAAATTGCTCGTCTTCTGTAGTTGAGGAAATGTGAGCCGATTCCTTCTTGAAAGTCAAAGCTTGACGATGAGCAGATTTCTTGCTTCTTGGAGCCATAAATGGATTTGTGAGAGAAAAAATCAAGGGTTTTGAAAGAAATGTTTTTGGTTTTGTAAAAACGTTGAATATGGAAGGAAGAGGGTTAAGCCTTTAAAGGGGAAAAGAAAACAATTTATGGTTTTAACAAAATCTTGAGAAAATCAAGGTCTTGAAAAATAAAAATTTGTTTAAATTCTTTTCAATTTAATCTCAACAACCCTTTTTAAACCAATTCTTTAAATCCTAAGATAAGGACTTTTGAAATTATTTTAAAATTCCTTCTTTAAAATAATTTAGAGATCAAGATATCTAAAAGATATTAACCCCTAAATAGATCCGTGATATTCAATTTTGTCCTTGAATTCCATTTCAAGGCACTTGAATTGGATTTCAAGGCACTTGAAATGTACGAATGGGCTGCATACGAAGGAGAAAATAAAACGATTTACTCCCCCCTACGTTAATGCTTCCTTGTTCAGCATACCAAACTCTAATCTAATAAATTTAATTGATCTTCCAGAAGCGGCTTAGTAAAGATATCTGCAAGATGCAAGTCAGTTGATATAAAAGAAATTGAAAGATCACCTTTCTGAACATGATCACGTATGACGTGATGCCTTACATCGATATGCTTTGTCCTTGAATGTTGCACAAGATTTTTAGTGATCGAAATAACACTAGTATCATCGCATTTAATTGGGATACCTTTAAATCAAAGCCAAGATCATGAAGTTGTTGAGCTATCCATAGAACTTGTGCGCAATAGGCTCCCGCATCTATGTATTCTGCTTCAGTTGTGGATAGGGCGACAGAGTTTTGCTTCTTGGAGTGCCAACTGATTAGGGATGACCGTAAGAATTGGCAACATCCAAAAGTACTTTTTCTATCGACCTTATAGCTTGCAAAGTTTGCATCTGAATAACCAATGAGGTGAAACGAGCTCTGACGTGGGTATCATAACCCTAAATCCTTAGTGCCATTGAGATACCAAAATATCCTTTTCACAGCTATCAAGTGTGACTCCTTAGGATCAGCTTGAAATCTTCCACACATGCACACGCTCAACATAATGTCAGGTCGACTAGCGGTTAGATATAACAAAGAACCGATCATACCTCGATACTCCTTTTGTACAACACTTTTATCATCTTTGTCATGGTCAAGTGAAAGTGTAGAGCTCATAGGAGTTTTTGCGACCTTGGATTGATCCATCTTATACTTCTTAAGCAACTCCTTGGTATACTTGCTTTGATTGAGAAAAATTCCTTTCTTTGGTTGTGTAACTTGAAGTCCAAGGAAGAAATTTAACTCTCCCATTAAGCTCATTTCAAATTCCCTACACATAATATCTGAAAATTCCTTGCATAGAGAACCGTTAGTAGCACCAAATAATATATCATCAACATAGATTTGTACTACTAATATATCGTTGCCTCTAGTTTTGATAAATAAAGTTTTGTCAATCAAACCTCTTTTGAAATGGTTTAAAAGAAGATACTTGGACAATCTTTCGTACCAAGCTCGAGGAGCTTGCCTAAGACCATAAAGAGCTTTGTCAAATTCAAAAACATGATCTAGAAATTCATCATTTTCAAAACCAGGTGGTTGAGCAACGTAGACTTCTTCTAACAAACCGTTTAGGAAAGCACATTTTACGTCCATTTGAAATAACTTTATGCTCATGAAAGATGAAAAAACAAGTTGCATACGTATGACTTCTAACCTGGCAACCGGAGCAAAAGTCTCCTCATAATCAATACCTTCCTCTTGGTTATAGACTTGAGCTACAAGTCGTGCTTTATTTCGAATTACTTTACCATTTTTATCCAACTTGTTTCAAAAAACCCATTTCGTGCCAATGACGGATTGATGCTTCGGTCTCGATGTGAGAGTCCAAACCTTGTTTCTCTCAAACTCATTTAGTTCATTTTGCATGAAAATGATCAAGTCGGGTTCTTGACGAGCTTGAACATAATTCTTGGGCTCAATAAGAGACACGAACGCCGAGAATGCACATAGGTTGTTAACTCTAGATCGAGTTTGAACTCCTGCATTTGGATCTGAGATCACATTCTCTTATGGATGGTATGAAGAATGTTGAAACTTCCTTCATTTGTAGGATGAAACAGATCCTGAAGATTGGGGCTCATATGCTTGATTGGATTCAGGTACTGTTGGAGTACTACCCTTGGATCCTATTTCAAGGCCTTGAAGTTGAATTTCAAGGCCTTGAAACGAAGTTCTCACATTGCAGTTTTCTGTTTCAAGGTCTTGAAGATGCGTTTCTAGGTCTTGAGATTGTTCTCCGACATCTTGAATCTTTTCTTGCATATTCTTTTCTTGAGCTTTAGGATCTTTTTCTCCGTCAGAATTTTGATTTTCACGTTAATTCAGATTAAGATCTGTAAAACTTTCACTCAAAGTACCATAATTGCTTTCATCAAATATTACATGAATACTTTCCTCAACGATCTTGGTACGTTTATTATAAATGCGATAAGCTTTGCTATTTGAAGCATATCCAATGAATATTGCTTCGTCACTATGTGCATCAAATTTACCAAGGTTATCTTTGCCATTGTTATGGACAAAGCATGTACATCCAAAGGGTTTAAAATAGAAAATTATATGTTTTCTATCCTTATAGAGTTCGTAAGGAGTCTTTTTTAAAATAGGGCGGATTAAACATCTATTCAAGATGTAGTTAGCAAGGTTGAATGCTTCAGCCCAAAAACTTTTTGGCAAACTATTTTCTAAAAGCATGGTCCTAGACATATCCTCTAGGGTGCGGTTCTTACGTTCCACCACCCCGTTTTATTGAGGAGTTCTAAGAGCTGAAAAATAGTGTGAAATATTTTGCAAAAAAAAAAAAATTAAACTTTAGTTGATCAAATTCTCTACCATGATCACTTCTTATCGAAACGATATGTAGGTTTGTCAACGTTTGCAACTCCTTACACAATTTTGAAAATTGAAACAAGGCTACAGATTTTTCTCGTAAGAATAATATCCATGTAAAACGATAAAAATCATCCACAATGACAAGGATGTACTATTTATGATGTGGGACCATCTCCAATACAAGGAACAGTTACACGCTCAAAGGCTAAACCATTAAAAGATAAGCCAACAACCCCTTCACCTTCTTCAGATTCAATTATGGATGGAGAGATCACACGGTCAAGAGCTAAGGCAATCCAAGATGAAGTTACGGATCTTCTCATGACATTTACTCTCAAGGAAACTCTCATCACTCTCAATAGTTCCTTAGTGACATTGTTGGCTATTGTAGAAGAGCCAAAGAATGACCAAGAAGATCCATCAAGCAAGGAAGAAGGATAAGAGCAAAGTGTAACACCCCAAATTTAAGGGACTCGGGATGCCACATTGGGCTAGGATCTCATAATGGATTCTGACCCTAGCCTGACAACAAGTTCACTAGATCTTACAATAAGGCATAGATAGATTAAAACCAAATACATAACACTGTATTATATATATCAAAAGGGTTTTACAACCTCAAAGCTGAGTACAAAACAACGTTCATAACATCTAGATACAAAATCCCATATCCCACGAGCATCCTAATGTACAGAAGTCCTCGGTTGGTCACCCTGTCTGGCTCACTCTACAGTCATCCTAACCTGCAGATCATCTACAACACGGTATACACCGTTAGCTACAGTAATAAATAAGAATGAAGTAATAGCACATACACACACCAACACATCACAACATGCAATGTCACACACACAATTCATTTATAATCTTCTCTTACGTTATTCCATTACTAATTCAACTTCTTTTGTAACACGAGGAGCCTAAAGAACCTTGTCCCTTCCCCCGTTAACACAAGGGTTTTGCATGGGGGTGGTCATCCATTCGTCCCCCCTGTGTTACTTGCTTCTGGGCACCTCCTCCTACCCGCAGGCGGTGGCCAGTGGTCACGACCCGTTATAATACACTTGGGCCATTTAAAGTAATAAATGGTCATCCTAGTCCAGTTTAGGTTATAATGCAACTACCATATGAACACACACAACCATTACAATCGCGAAAATCCACAACTGAATGCTAAGTAAGTCCTATAGACTTACTTGTAATACTCGTAACCTGTACCACGTCACAGCTTCCCCTTGGGGAAGTAATCAACGCCTCCAATAGCAAGGCAGACACAATCACATACTACAAAGGTTAGGAGACTCGTCTCCATAACCACAACCAACCTATGACCCGGATCTAAACCTCGAGATCATATCATGCTCACGAATTCCTAAGGCATAACCTCAACATAATCATAAGTGCCTAAGGCACATATCCATCATATAACTCATCAAGCTCTACCTAACCGTACTAGCCTAGACATCAACTAAAGCCAAGGCCAAAGGAAAGGGAAGAAGGAATCATACCAACTACGTATGCCCTGGACAAACAAGCGGAACAAGAGGCGCAAGGCTCAACAGCAGTGAGGCATAAAGGCGGCTCACTTTGGACGTAGGGACGGCTGACATACAGGCGCAGGGGCGGCTGGACAACAGTGAGCTGATCCCGGCTTCTCTTCGATCCTTCTCTCGACTATCTTCACTTCTCCACCACACAGCAACATACCACATACATATATACACATGTATGAACATCAAAACGTCCAAGAAAGGATCCATCACAAGCCTATCTTGTGATCCTAAGGTAAGGGAGAAAGAAAGAAGCAAAGAAGGAAGAAAGAATGAAGATAGAGGTGAAGATCTTACCACAACAGCAAAAGAAAGGGAAGAACGTCCACACCACTACACAACCACATTAGCAACCACAAAGCTCAACATCCTCATCAAGGATTCAATCAGCACAAGCCTAAATTAAATCCACTCTTGATTCCAACAAGAACAAGATCAATGAAGAGGAGAGTAGGAGAAGAGCGCGAAGAAGGGAAATAGAGCTGGAGAAGATGAGGATGTAACACCCCGAATCCGCTAGACTCGAAGTGCCACATTGGGCTTGGATCTCACAATGGATCCTGACCCTAGCCTGACAACAAGTTCACTGGACCTTACAACATGGCACTGACAGATATGAAAACAAATACATAAAACTATACAATCCAAAAGGTAAGACAACATAGCCGAGTAAGAAACATAACACCCTCACACAGGAGGTAACAAGAGACCATCCTCACGCAGGAGGGAAAGATAACAAACCCAAAAGCCCACACAACCTATGTACGAGACGTCCTCGGCCTGCCACTCTGCTAGATCACCCAGCAGCATGCCTATCGTGTGGGGCATCTACAACATGGTAATAAACCATTAGCTATCCATACACATATATAGAGTAATGCATAAGCACAATCACACGTAAGGAAAGATAAACACATCAGCATGATTCCACTCATTTACCAATTTATTAATCTCAATATAATGGTCATTCACTCCAAACGTATGTATATAATATATATAAAACTATGTGACACGAGGACCGATACATTCTTGCCTCTGAGCTTGCTAGCTAGCCGTACTAGTATCGGTCACACAATCCGTGTACCCCGTGAGAGTGGATTGTGCCCTTCCTGTAAACCAGTCTGGCTTGACTCAAGAGAACCTCCAGACTCCACAGCGGGATGAAAGGGAAAGGTTATCACAGCCCGCATACGGGGCAATCAATAAAGCATAGGTCGGTATATACAACATCACATGCTATCATAGCAAACATACAAAGCACACACCACTCATGCAAACACCCAATATAAGGATGGCAGCTAAGTAAGTCCTACGGACTTACCTCAACCTTGATCACAACATAGCCAAGATCACATCTACACTAGAGGGACAACACAACCTATAAACAAGGCATACGGAGTTATATCAGATTCCTAACCATATAAGGGTCACACCTAGACCCAAAGGGATCCAAAGGATCAACCTCAACCTCACTCACAACCTAACGAACCTCACAAGCCATACAAGGCATAACCCGATCATAAACATCATCAAAACTCATTCTCACACATCTATCATGATCCTAAGCCCTCATACTAGGAAAGGAGAGAACAAAGGCATCCTAAGGAAGGCTTAGAAGCAACACACACTTGCAGAACAAAAGGAAACACCAAACTAGTGCAGGTGGGCGCAGGGGTGACTCACCGGTGGCGCAGGGGCGGTGCACTGGCCGGGCAGGGGCGGCTGTAAGGTGGCGTAGAGGCGGCTGGTGTGCAGAAGACACCACTTCAACTCCTTCTTCACTTCTACCTTCGATTCTCTACTCTTCTTCACTCCAACAACAACATACAAACATAACATACACATATATACATCATCATAAGCCAAACTTGGCTAAAACAAGATCCAATCCTAAGGAGTCTATGCTAGACTAAGGAAAGGAAAGAAAAGAGACAAGAAGATGCAAGGAAAGAAGAAGAAGAAGATGGAAGCCATGGAATCCCACCAGGCTGAAGATCCAGAAGCTTCACACCCTAACCAAAACGTCCTCAAGTTGGCTCACAAGGCTCAACAACCACAAACATCACCAAGCCAAGCAAAAGCTCTCTAACTCACATACAAAAACAAGGAAGATCAAGCAAGGTGATCCAAAGGAGAAGAGGAGAAGAAAGAGTATGTAAGGAGAGAGAGAGAGAGATCTGAAATGTAAACCCTCATCAAGGTAAGGAAGAAGATATATATAGGAGGTGAAAGAGTAAAGCACGGGTCAAAGGAGTCAAAGAAGACGGCAACAGCACACAGAGCCGCAGGGGCGGACCCTGTGAGCCGCAGGGGTGGACCAGGCTAGGCGCAGGGGTGCCCCTTGGGTCACGCAGGGGCGACTCAGGCATAAACCTGGCCCCTCTGCTCCCTCTCTCAGCACTCAACAACTAGGCTCTTACATCTCACCCCCCCTAAAAACAAGTTTTGTTCCGAAACTTGCAAGATCCCAAAGCCTCTCGGACCCACAAGCCAAGGCATAAGTCGCTCTCTCTATCGGAGGTATCACATCTCCGCTCAAAAGGTCATAACCTAGAACATATCTATAACCATAAACATCAACATGGAGGAATCATCAACTCTAGAAAACAGGGCCATAACGCTACCAAAAGGCAGAGAGGAATCACGTCTCTCGCTATATCACATCACAGGGCATAGAGGAAGCACATATCTAGCCAAACATAACACAGGTATAGAGGAAATACGTCTCTAGCCAAACCACAAGCATGTACATCATATGGAGGAATCACATCTCCACTGAAACTATGTCCATCCAAGTAGCATGGAGGAAAGAACCATCACTAGCTGAATCCTAATCCACTCAAAAACTACGGAGGAAAGAACCATCTCTAACTATAAATATAAGCCATACTCAAATAGCATGGAGGGAATAATCCTCTCCAGCTATACATACATCATGCTAGTATAGCAAGATCTAATAAGATCATAAGGCATAACATCACTAGCATGGAATAAACACATCAAGGCATGAAAGCACATAAGCACATAATCACATACTCACCTAGATAGCACTAAGATCTACTCATTGACCCTAGGTGCATCTATCTCGGCATAAAAATCTGGATAGTTCCTCTAGATGCTATCCTTAGTCTCCCATGTAGCCTCCTCAGGTCCACATCTCGACCACTGTATCCTCATCATGGGTATGTCCTTCGAACGCAAGCGTCTCACACCTCGTTCTAGGACTGCAATAGGATGCTCAACAAAGGTGTTGTCCGGCTCTACCACCAAATCATCATAACTCACGATGTGCCTCGGATCTGGTATGTACTCTCTCAGCTGAGACACATGGAACACAGGTTGAACACCCTCTGATCTCGGAGGCAAAGCTAATCTGTAGGCTGCCCTCCCAACTCTGTCCAGTATCTCAAAACGACTGACATATCGGGGACTCAACCTCTCCTTTATGCCAAAATGTCTGACGCCACACGCCGGGGATACTCTCAACCAGAAATTAGCTCATACACTGAACTCAAGAGGCCGACGCCTCTTGTCTGCATATGACTTTTGGCGACTCTGTGCAGCCAGCATCCTCTCTCTAATCAGTGCTACTCGAGCCATATTATCACGAATCTGCTCTGGCGCTATCCCACTGATAGTGCTAGGCTCATCCCAACATAAAGGTGTACGACACCTACGCCCATACAATGCCTCATTAGGAGCCATCCCAGTAGATGCATGCCAGCTGTTGTTGTATGAGAACTCAACAAGTGAGAGGTAATCAGACCATCCCTGTCCGCAATCCAACACACAAGCGCGCAACATATCCTCCAAAGTCTGGATGGTCCTCTCTTACTGTCCGTTAGTCTGGGGATGAAACGCACTCGTGAAGTGTAGACTCGTCCCAAAAGTAGTATGGATCTGCTGCCAAAACCTCAAGGTTAATCGTCCATCTCGATCAGAGACGATCGTCCTCGTTACACCATGGAGTCTCACTATCTGTCTAGTATACTCCTCAGCCAACCTACTCACTGGCCACGTCTCTCAAATAGGGATGAAACAGACCGTCTTCGTCAGTCTATCGACAACAACCCATATGGTATCAAAACTCGTGCTGGGTCTCAACCCAGTCACAAAATCCATGGAGACGTCCTCTCACTTCCACTGCGGAACTGGCAGTGGGTGGAGCTCATCTCCAGGTCTGCAATGCTCTATCTTGACCTACTGATAGGTCGCACACTGAGCCACAAATCTGGCTACATTGGGCTTCAGCCCTCCCCACCAATATGAACATTTCACATCATGGTACATCTTACTCATACCTGGATGTACAGAGTAAGGTGTACAATGAGCCTCCTGTAAGATCCTCTGTCTCAACTCTCCATCTATAGGAACACAAATGCGATCATGTCGCCTCATCACTCCATCAGCTCTAATGGAAAACTGTGGTGCCTCTCCATGAGACATCCTCTCTCTGATCCTCATCAAGGTCGGGAAGGTCCCCTGCTTCTGTTGGATTTCCTCCAACAAACTAGGTAAAACCTTTAAAGCATACAAATGGGCATCCTCATCAGGAAACTTGATGTCCATCTCTAGCGAAACTAGATTCCTCTGAAGCTGAGGTTGTATAGTCAATCTCGCAATCGCCTTCTCTCGAGGCGTCGTCCTGCTCAAGGCGTTAGCAACCACGTTCGCCTTTCCAGGATGATATAAAATCTCAAGGTCAAAGTCCTTGATCAACTCAAGCCATCGACGCTGGCGGTTATTCAACTCCCAATGCGTAAAAATATACTTCATACTCTTATGGTTTGTGAAGATCTGACATGTAGCACCATACAGGTAATGTCTCCAGATCTTCAAAGCATGCACTACCGTTGCCAACTCCAAATCATGAGTCGGGTAGTTCTCCTCATACGTCTTCAGTTGTCTAGACGCATATGCAATCACTCTACCTCTCTACATCAACACACATCCCAAGCCTAGCTTGGATGCATCATTATAGACCACAAAATCATCAAATCCCTGTAGCTGTGCCAAACAGGAGCAGAAGTCAAACGCCTCTTCAACTCCTCAAAGCTCCGAGCACACTGGTCGGTCCACGCAAACCGGGTAGTCTTCCTTAGAAGACTCATCAGTGGATGGGCAATCACAGAAAAACCCTCCACAAAGCAGCTATAGTAACCGGCTAGGCCAAGAAAGCTACGCACTTCCTTGATGTTCGTCGGTGTCGTCCATGCAGCAACAAACTCGATCTTCGCCGGGTCAACCATAACCCCATCGGGGGAGACGATGTGTCCAAGGAAAGCAACCTCAGACGTTCAGAACTCACACTTAGAGAGCTTAGCATACAACTCTCTATCCCTCAAAATCTGCAAAACCGTCCTCAAATGACCGGCATGCTCCTATCTAGTACGAGAGTACACCAGAATATCATCGATGAAGACCACCACAAACTGATCAAGGAAGTCGATGAATATACTGTTCATCAACTCCATAAAGACTGCTGGGGCATTCGTCAGCCCGAATGGCATCACTACAAACTCGTAGTGTCCATAACGGGTACGAAATGCCGTCCTTTGTACGTCCTGCTCTCTCACCATCAGCTGGTGATATCCTGAGCGCAAATCAATCCGGGAGAAAACTGTAGCTCCCTGAAGCTGATCAAGTAGATCATCAATACGAGGCAATGGATACCTGTTCTTGACGGTCACCTTGTTCAACTCTCTGTTATCTATGCTTATACCTTAAAGATCCGTCCTTCTTTAGCACGAAGAGGACAGGTGCACCCCATGGTGAAACACTAGGGCGTATGAAGCCCTTCTCAGCCAACTCCTCGAGTTGCTTCTTCAACTCCAACATCTCGACAGGTGCCATACGGTATAGGGCCTTCGAGATGGGTCGCGTACCAGGCTCTAACTCTATGCTGAAGTCCACACTCCGCTAAGGCGGCAAACTCGACGGCTCAACAAACACATCTGTAAACTCGCAGACCATTGGAATACTCTCCAGAGCTGGAATCTCTCCATCCTTCATGGCGTAGCACCAGAAGGCATCACAACCCTATGCAATCAATCTAGCTGCTCGTACGGCACTAATAACCGAACCTGTCTTCCCAAGGTCCCAACCCCGGAAGACCTCAATCTGACCAACCTCGGTAGAGACTGTAACAGTCCGTCTACCATCATCCAAAGCTGCATGGTGTCTACGCATCCAGTCCATACCTAATATGACTTCTTCATGCATCAATGGCATGACTAAGAAGTCAATGAGTAAAACGCGAGTCCCTAAACAAAAGGGACAACTACGTATCTCACGGGTACCTCTGACCCGACTACCATCAGGTAACTCTATAGTAAAGGGTATCCCCTCTATGGTAGCTAAACTCAGACGCTCAACACAAGTATCAGAAATAAAAGAATGCGTAGCACCAGTATCAAACAAAACTCTAACAAGTAAATCATGAAGTAGAATGGTACCTGTAGCAGCCGGTGCAGGTGGATCCTCTGCACTCCTCAACTCAAAAGCTCGCCCTCAGGCTCCTTTGGCATCACTGGTGCCAACATCTCTACCTCTACCTCTACTCGGTCCTGGAGCAGAACCTTGAGTAGATGGACGCTCTAGGACCCTCTATTGTCCCTGTGTCTGCTGCTGAGGTGTCCTCTGACCACCTCCTGCTACACTGGCAGGGGAAGAACCCTGATGAGATGCTACTCCTCCCTGCCTAGAAAAGGCAGCTCAATGTCCCTGTCGGCCACATGTAAAACAAGTCACAACTGGTTTGGGACAAGCTGGCCTCAGATGACCAGGGTCACTACAGTCGTAACACTGACGTCCCTTATCTATAGTGTGTGCAGATGAGGGGTAACTCTGACGCATCTGATCTCGTCTAGATCCAGATGATCCTCCAACTCCACTGGTCTGCCCAGTGCGTTGCCTCTTTTTAGACTGTCCCGTCTGAGAAGATCTCCTTTGACTGGCTCGCTCTCTCTCAAAAGCAGAAGCCCGGTCCTGGTAATCAGCTAGGGACTCGAAATGGAATCCCGTCATGTATGAATGGGTGCTCTCTCTCAGACGACGAGAGAACAAATACACATGCTGGTCCTCGGATGGTGCAGCTGGACCCAGCAAAGCTAACTCGGTCTGGAAACGGCGGATGGCATCAATAATAGGCACATCCTCAAAGCCAGCCTCCACAAAATCCTGCAGCTTCTCCCTCCTCAGTAAGGCAGGGCAGAACTGCTCTCTAATCATGCACCTCATGTGGTCATAACTGGTAGCTCTGGTCCGAACAGTCCTCCACCACTTATGTGCGAAGTCACGGAATAGAGACTGAAACCCAATCTCTCCTGGGAAGTGTGGCACTCCCTGCTGGTGAAAGGCCTTTAACTAGGCGTCTAGTTGAGGCCCTTTGATCTCCACTGGGACTCGAACTGGATCAATAACACGTGCAGGTGCAGCTGGCACCCGAGTCGCTCCATGAGATCTCTCAAAAGATCCCTCAGGTACTGGTACATCTGGGGCTCGCCTGCCAACCCTAATATCCTCCTCAAAACGTCGGAGGTACTCTCTAAACTCCGGTCCTCCCATGGAGACACGGCCAGCGTCATCAGACTCAGCTCGATGTGAATGATGTCTCACAGATCCACTACTCCTCGTCTCTAGGACGACGCTCTCTGCAACCTCCTCATGTATCTCCTCCACCATTGGTGGATTAACAGTGGAAACTGGTCCCTCACCTACCACACCTGGAGGACGGGGTGGTCTACCTCTACCTCTGCCTACAGCGGCAGTAGCTCTAGTCCGAGCCATCTGCGGGGTACGCACACCTAACTTATAAGGCTCTATATAGGCCATAAGTATAGATACATATGTACACAACACAAGCACATACATAAACCATCATACATACATATCATATCTACACTACAGAGATCCATATCAGGAGTGGCGACTTCTCGTACATCTAACCCAAAACCACATTTAAAACCAAAACCTTTAAAAATGTCAAATCCCATGTGGGTTCTGTTTATTTTACCTATCAAACCTCATTGCAGGTAGCAAGTGCCACTGTTGTCAACCTAGGATGTGATACCAACTCTGTAACACCCCGAATCTACTGGACTCGGAGTGCCACATTGGGCTAGGATCTCACAATGGATCCTGACCCTAGCCTGACAACAAGTTCACTGGACCTTACAACATGGCACTGACAAATATGAAAACAAATACATAAAACTGTACAACCCAAAAGGTAAGACAACATAGACGAGTAAGAAACATAATATCCTCACACAGGAGGTAACAAAAGACCATCCTCACACAGAATGGAAAGATAACAAACCCAAAAGCCCACACAACCTATGTACGAGACGTCCTCGACCTGCCACTCTGCTAGATTACCTAGTAGCATGCCTATCTTGTGGGGCATCTACAACATGTTATAAACCATTAGCTATCCGTACACATATACAGAATAATGCATAAGCACAATCACAGGTAAGGAAAGATAAACACATCAGCATGCTTCCACTCATTTACCAATTTATTCATCTCAATAATGGTCATTCACTCCAAACGTATGTATATAATATATATGAAACTATGTCACACGAGGACCGATACATCCTCGCCTCTGACCCTGCTAGCCAGCCGTACTAGTATCGGTCACACAATCCATGTAACCTGTGGGAGTGGATTGTGCACTTCCTGTAAACCGGTCTGGCCTGACTCAAGAGAACCTCCCAGACTCCACGGCGGGATGAAAGGGAAAGGTTATCATAGCCACGCATACGGGGCAATCAATAAAACATAGGTCGGTATATACGACATCACATGCTATCATAGCAAACATACAAAGCACACACCACTTATGCAAACACCCCATATAAGGATGGAAACTAAGTAAGTCCTACGTACATACCTCAACCTCGATCACAACACAACCAAGATCACCTCTTCACTAGAGGAACAACACGGCCTACAAACAAGGCAAAAGGAGATATATCAGACTCCTAACCATATAAGGGTCACACCTAGACCCAAAGGGATCCAAAGGATCAACCTCAACCTCACTCACAACCTAACGAACCTCACAAGCCATACAAGGCATAACCCGATCATAAACATCATCAAAACTTAACCTCACACATCTATCATGATCCTAAGCCCTCATACTAGGAAAGGAGGGAACAAAGGCACCCTAAGGAAGGCCTAGAAGCCACATACACCTGCAGAACCAAAGGAAACACCAAACTAGTGCAGGTGGGCGCAGGGGCAACTCACTGGTGGCGCAGGGGTGGTGCACTGGCCGGCACAGGGGCGGCTGTAAGGTGGCGCAAGGGTGGTTGTAAGTTTCGTCCCGAAACTTGGATGATCTCAAATCCTCGCAGACCACTATATTGAGGTATATCTCTCCCTCTCGGAGGCGTCACATCACAACCTATAACATTCTATATCCTCAAAACACAACATGGAGGAATCATCACTCCCGCAACACCATCATAACTCTAAACAAGGCCTAGAGGAAAAATCATCTCTAGCCAAACACTAACACATCACACTAGCATGGAGAAAAGCCGTCTCCAGCCAAAACATACACATTACACAACTACGTGGAGGAAAACCGTCTCCACTCACACTATGTCCATCAATGACAGCATGGAGGAAAGATCCATCTCCAGCTAATAAAAAACAAACACACCATAGTATGGAGGAAAGAACCATCTCCAGCTATACCTAACTCGCGCTAGCAAACAAGATTTAAAGATCATATGCACATATCACAGCTAGCACGAAAAGTACATCACATCACATAAACACATAACATAACATGCACTCACCAAGATGGCAATAAGATCTACTCGTGCATCCTACAGGTGCATTTATCTCGGTATAGAACTCTGAATAGTTCCTATAGATACTATCCTCAGTCTCCCTTGTAGCCTCATCAGGTCCTCGTCTAGACCACTATATCCTCATCATAGGAATGTCCTTCGAACGTAGGCGTCTCACACCTCGTTCTAAGACTGCAATAGGGTGCTCTGCAAAAATGTGGTCCGGCTCAACTATAAGAGCCTAGTTGCTGAGTTCCTGAATATGGGAGTTGAGGACCTAGATTAGGCCTGTTCCGCCTCTGCATGACCCAGTGGCCGCCCCTGCGGTTTGCCTGGGCCACACCTGCGGCTCACGGGGTCCGCCCCTGCGGCTCTTTGTGGCTGTAGCCGTCTTCTTTGACCCTTGACCCGTGCTTTACCCTTTTCACCCCTTTATAACCTTCTTCTTTTTCCTTTTGATGAGTGTACATCATCTTTAGCTCCATCTCTCTCTCCCTACATTCTTCATCTCCTCTCTTCTCATTTGGATCATCTTTGATCTTTTCTTGAGTTTTGTGTGTGTTTGAGAGCTTTGATGCTTGGCTTGTTGCTAGCTGATGTTGTTGTGCCTTGTTGAGCCAGCTTGAGGTTGTGGTGGTGTTGTGTTGATCTTCTGGAGGTTCAGCTTGGTAAGCTTTCATGGCTTCCATCCTTTCTTTCTTCATTATTTCATCTTCTTACCTCTTTTCCTATCTTTCCTTAGGCTAGCTTAGATTCCTTCGGTTTGGATCTTGCTTCAGCCATGATTGGCTTGTGTTGATGTACATATAAGTATGTTTCAATATGTATATTGATGGAGTGAAGAATGAGTGAAAGGCTCGAAGGAAGAAGTGAAGAAAGGGCTGAAGTGGTGCCCTCTACTTTCCAGCCGCCCTTGTGCCACCTTGCACCAGCCCCAACGCCGGCCAGAGTCGCCCCTGTGCCACTTGGGATCCGCCCGTGCGGACACCTGTATTAGCAAGGTCCTGCACTTGGTTATGCAGGTGTGTGTTGTTTCTAGGCTTGGCTTAGGATGTCTTTATTTCATCCTTTCCTAGTGTGAGTGTATAGGATCATGCTATATGTTTGAGGATGTGTTTTGGATAAGGTTATGATCGATATATGCCTTGTACTGCTTTAAGGACTTAGGTTGATGTTGGTTGAGGTTTTGAGGTTGAGTATGATCCCTATGGATCCCTTTGGGTCTAGGTGTGACCCTTTGATGAATAGAGGTTGATATTTTTCTATGCCTTGTATTAGGCAGTGCCCTTCTCTCAAGATTGGAGGTTGTTTATGGTTGAGCTGTATCCAAGGTTGAGGTAAGTCCGCAGGACTTACCTAGCTACCATCCTTATATTGGGTGTTTGCATGAGTGGTGTGTGCTTTATATGTTTGCTATGATGGCATTAAATGTCATTTATACCGACCTATGTTTTATTGACTGCCCCATTACGTGGTTGTGATAACCTTTCCCTTTCATCCCGCCGTGGAGTTTGGGAGGTTCTCTTATGTCAGGCCAAACTGGTTTACAGGAAGGGCGCAATCCACTCCCATAGGGTACACGAATTGTATGACCGATACTCGTACAACTGGCTATCAGGCTCATAGGCAAGGATGTATCGGTTCTCGTGTGACATACTTTCATTTATGTGTATATATACGATTTGAGTGAATGACTATTACATAAAATAGTAAACTAGGTAAATGTGTGATAGCATACTGATGTGTTTATCTTTTATGATTGTGTTTGTGCTTATGCCTTACTCTATATATGTATGGTTAGATAATGGTTTGTTACCATGTTGTAGATGCCCCACAGGATAGGCGTGCTGCTGGGTGATCTAGCAAAGTGGAAGACCGAGGACCTCTCATACATAAGATGTTATGGTCTTTTGGGGTTGTTTACCTTTTCCCTACTACGTGAGGATGATCTTTTGTTACCTCCTGTGTGAGGATGTTGTTGTTATACTCGGCTATGTTGTTGTTACCTTTTTGGTTTTTATAGTTTATACAATATTATGCATTTGTTTTTATATTTGTAAGTGCCATGTTGTAAGGTCCAATGCACTTGTTGTCAAGCTAGGGTCACAATCCATTGTGAGATCTTGGCCCAATGTGACACTTGCTACCTGCAATGAGGTTTGATAGGTAAATTAAACAGAACCCGAAAGGGGTCTGACGTTTTCAAAGGTTTTTGGTTTTAAGTGTGGTTTTGGGTTAGAATGTACGAGAAGTCGCCACCTCTACTTTGGATCTCTGTAGTATAGATATGTATATATATGTATTGTGGATTATGTATGTGTATGTGTTAAGCATATATATATATCAATACATATGGCCTATATAGAGCCTTATAAGTTAGGTGTGCATACCTTACAGATGGCTCAAACTAGAGCTACTGCTGTTGTGGGCCGAGGTAGAGGTAGACCACCCCGTTCTCCAGGTGTGGTAGGTGAAGGACTAGTTCTCGGTGCTGATCCACCAAAGGTGGAGGAGGTACATGAGGAGGTTGCAGAGAGCGTCGTCCCAAAGACGAGGAGTGGTGGATCTAGGAGGCATCTTTCACATCGAGCCCATTTTGACGATTCAGATCGTGTCTCCATAGGAGGCCTTGAGTTTAGAGAGTACCTCAAACGTTTTGAGGAAGCTGTTAGAGCTGGAAGACGGGCCCCAGATCTACCAGGTCATGAGGGGACTTCTAAGATGTCTCAAGGAGACACACAGGTGCCAACTATGCCGGCACGTGGTACTGAGACTGCTCGAGGTGTAAAGGAGACTAGAGGGCCTCGACCAGATACCTGGTTGAAGGCATTTTTTCAGCAGGGAGTACCAACCTTTTCAGGGCAGATTGGGTTAGAGACCGAGGTAAGGATAGGACACGTAGACTCAGCCTTAGAGTCTATCAAATGTCTTGAGGAAAGACGGATAGAGCAAGTTCAGTCTCTATTCTGTGACCTTGCACATCAGTGGTGGAGGACTATACGAGCTAGAGCCACCAGTTATGACCACATGAGCAGCATGATTGGAGAACAGTTCTGCCCTGCCTCATTAAGGAGGGAGAAATTGTAAGATTTTGTGGAGGCCGGCTTTGAGGACGTGCCTATTGCTAACGCCATCCGCCGCTTCCAAACTAAGTTAGCTTTGCTGGGTCCAGTTGCACCGTCTGAGGACCAACATGTGTATCTATTCTCTCGTTGTTTGAGGGAGAGCACATGTTCCTATATGGCGGGATTCCACTATGAGTCCCTAGCTGATTATCAAGACCGGGCTTCTGCCTATGAGAGGGAGCGAGCCAGTCAGAGGAGAGCTTCTCAGACGGGACATTTGAGAAGAGGCAGTGCACTGGGCAAACTAGTGGAGTTGGAGGAGCATCTAGGTCTAGACGAGACCAGAGACGTCAGAGTCACCGCTTGTCTGTACTGACTGTAGACAAGGGACGGCAGTGTTACAACTGTGGTAATCCTGGTCATCTGAAGCCAAATTGTCCTAGACCAATTGTGACTTGTTTTACCTGTCGTAGACCAGGACATCGAGCTGCCTTCTGTAGGCATGGTGAAGTTGCATCTCAGCAAGGTTCTTCCCCTTCTAGTGTAGCCAAAGGTGGTCAAAGGACACCTCAGTAGCAGACACAGGGACAATAGAGAGTCCCAGATCATCCCTCTACTCAAGGATCTGCTCCCGGGCCGAGTAGAGGTAGAGGTCGTGGTGGAAGTACCACGGATGCCAGAGGAGCTCAAGGTAGAGCTTTTGAGTTGAGGAGTGCGAGGATCCACCTACACCGGTTGCTACAGGTACCATTTTGCTTCAGGGTTTACCTGTTAGAGTTTTGTTTGATACTGGTGCTACGCATTCATTTATTTCTAATACATGTGTTGAGCGTTGTATTTTAGCTACCATAGAGGGGATACCCTTTACTATAGGGTTACCTGATTGTAGCCGGGTCAGAGGTACCCATGAGATACGTAGTTGTCCCCTTCGTTTAGGGACTCGTGTTTTGCTTGTTGACTTCTTAGTGATGCCATTGATGCATGAAGAAGTCATATTAGGTATGGATTGGATGCGTAGACACCGTACGGTTTTGGATGTTGTTAGACGGACTGTTATAGTCTCTACCGAGGTTGGTCAGATTGAGGTCTTCGGTGGTTGGGACCTTGGGAAGACGAGTTCTGTTATCAGTGCCGTACGAGCAGCTAGACTGATTGCACATGGATGTGATGCCTTCTGATGCTACGCCATGAAAGATGGAGAGAGTCCAGCTTTGGAAGACATTCTAGTGGTCTGCGAGTTTGCAGACGTGTTTGCTGAGCCGTCGAGCTTGCCACCTCGGAGGAGTGTGGATTTCAGTATCAAGTTTGAGCCTGGTATGAGACCCATCTTGAAGGCCCCATACCGTATGGCGTCTGTCGAGATGTTGGAGCTGAAGAAGCAACTCGAGGAGTTGGCTGAGAAGGGCTTCATACGCCCCAGTGTTTCACCATGGGGTGCACCTGTCCTCTTCGTGCGGAAGAAGGACAGATCGTTGAGATTGTGTATAGATTACAGAGAGCTGAACAAGGTGGCCATCAAGAGTAGGTATCCACTGCCTCGTATTAATGATCTACTTGATCAGCTTCAGGGAGCGAAAGTTTTCTCCCGCATTGACTTGCGTACAGGATATCACCAGCTGAGGGTGAGAGAGCAGGACGTACACAAGACGGCATTTCGTACCCGTTATGGGCACTACGAGTTTTAGTGATGCCATTCGGACTGACGAATGCCCCAGTAGTCTTCATAGAGTTGATGAACAGTATCTTCATCGACTTTCTTCATCAGTTTGTTGTGGTCTTTATTGATGAGATTTTGGTATACTCTCGTAGCAAAGAGGAGCACGCCGGTCATCTGAGGACAGTTTTGCAGATTCTGAGGGATAGAGAGTTGTATGCCAAGCTCTCTAAGTGTGAGTTCTAGATGTCTGAGGTTGCTTTTCTTGGACATATCGTATCCGCCGATGGGATTATGGTTGATCCGACAAAGATCGAGTCTGTTGCTGCTTGGACGACACCGACAAACGTCAAGGAGGTGCGTAGCTTTCTTGGCCTAGCCGGTTATTACAGACGCTTTGTGGAGGGATTTTCTGTGATTGTCTGTCCACTAACGAGTCTTCTGAGGAAGACTACTAGGTTTATGTAGACTGATCTGTGTACCCAGAGTTTTGAGGAGTTGAAGAGGTGTTTGACTTCTGCTCTTGTCTTGGCACAACCAGAGGGTTCTAATGATTTTGTGGTCTATAGTGATGCATCCAAGCTAGGCTTGGGATGTGTAATGATGCAGCGAGGCAGAGTGATTGCTTATGCGTCTAGATAGTTGAAGACATATGAGGAGAACTACCCGACTCATGATCTGGAGTTGCTAGCGGTAGTTCATGCTTTGAAGATCTGGAGACATTACTTGTATGGTGCCACATATCAGATCTTCACAGACCATAAGATTTTGACGTACATTTTCACGCAGCGGGAGTTAAATAACCACTAGCATCGATGGCTTGAGTTGATCAAGGACTTTGACCTTGAGATTTTGTATCATCATGGAAAGGCGAATGTTGTAGGTGACACCTTGAGCAGGAAGACGCCTCGAGAGAAGGCGATTGCCAAATTGACATTACAACCTCAACTTCAGAGGGATCTAGCTTGGCTAGAGATAGACATCCAGTTTCCTGATGATGATGCCCAGTTACATGCTTTAGAGGTTTTACCTTGTTTGTTGAATGAGATCTAGCAGAAGCAAGGAACCTACCTGACCTTGACGAGGATCAGAGAGAGGATGTCTCATGGAGAGGCACCACAGTTCTCTATTGGAGCAGATGGAGTGATGAGGAGTCATGACCGTATCTGTGTACCTGTAGATGCAGAGTTGAGACAGAGGATCTTACAGGAGGCTCACTGTAATCATTACTCTATACATCTAGGTATGAGTAAGATGTACCATGATGTGAGACGTTCATATTGGTGGGGAAGGCTGAAGCCCGACGTAGCCAGATTTGTGGCTCAGTGTGTGACTTGTCAACAGGCCAATATCGAGCATTGTAGACCTGGAGGTGTGCTCCATCCACTACTAGTACTACAGTGGAAGTGGGAAGACGTCTCCATGGATTTTGTGATGGGATTGAGACCTAGTAGGAGTTTTGATGCCATCTGGGTTGTGATTGACAGACTGACGAAGACGGCACGTTTCATTCCCATCAGAGAGACGTGGCTAGTGAGCAGATTAGCTGAGGAGTACGCTAGATAGATAGTGAGACTCCATTGTGTACCGAGGACCATCGTCTCAGATCGAGATGAGCGATTTACCTCGAGGTTTTGGCAGCAGATTCAGACTGCTTTGGGGACCAGTCTACACTTCACGACTACATTTCACCCCACATAGATGGTTAGTCTAAGAGGACCATCCAGACGTTGAAGGATATGCTGCGAGCTTGTGTTTTGGATTGGGGACAGGGATGGTCTGATTACCTCCCACTTGTTGAGTTTTCATACAACAATAGCTGGCATGCATCTATTGGGATGACTCCTTATGAGGCACTGTATGGGCGTAGATGCCGTACACCTTTATGCTGGGATGAGCCTAGCGGTATCAGTGGGATAGCGCCATAACATATTCAGGATGATATGGCTCGAGTAGCGCTGATCAGAGAGAGGATGCTGGCTGCACAAATTCCCTAGAAGTCATATGTAGACAAGAGGTGTCGACCTCTAGAGTTCAGAGTAGGAGCTCATGTCTGGTTGAGAGTATCTCCGACGCGTGGCGTAAGACGTTTTGGCATAAAGGGGAAGCTGAGTCCCCGATATGACGGTCCCTTCGAGATACAGGATAGAGTTGGGAGGGCAGCCTATAGATTAGCATTGCCTCCGAGATTAGAGGGTGTTCACCCTATGTTCCATGTGTCTCAAGTGAAGGAGTACATACCGGATCTGAGGCACATTGTGAGTTATGATGATTTAGTGGTGGAGCCAAACCACACCTTTGCTGAGCATCCTATTGTAGTCTTAGAACGGAGACGCCTGCATTCGAAGGTCATTCCTATGCTGAGCATAAAGTGGTCTAGACGTGGACCTGAGGAGGCTACATGGGAGACTGAGGATAGTATCTAGAGGAACTATCCGTAGTTCTATGCTGAGATAGATGGACCTAGGGTCGATGAGTAGATCTTAGTGCTATCTTGTTGAGTATAAGATTATGTGCTTATGTGCTTGTTCCATGCTAGCTATGATGTGTTGTATGATCTTATTAGATCTTGATGTGCTAGCATGAAATATGTTTATAGCTGGAGATAGTTCTTTCCTCCATGCTATCTGAGTGCGATTAGGATTCAGCTGAAGATAGTTCTTTCCTCCATGCTACCTTGATGGACATAGTTTCAGTGGAGATGATATTCCTCCATGCGTTGTACACGTTTTTGATTTGGCTAGAGATGTGCTTCCTCTATGCCTTGTGATGTGCTAGCATGAAACTTGTTTTTTTTTTTTGGGGGGGGGAGGTGAGATGTAAGAGCCTAGTTGCTGAGTTGCTAAGTGTGGGAGCTGAGGACCTAGATTAGGCTTGTTCCGCCCTTGGGTGACCTAGTGGCCGCCCCTACGGTTTGCCTGGGCCGCATCTGCGGGCCACAAGGTCCACCCCTGCGGCTTTGTGTGGGTGCAACTGTCTTCTTTGACCCTTTGATCCGTGTTTTACCCTTTGCACCCCTTTATAACCTTCTTCTCTTTCCTTTTGATGAGGGTTCATCATCTTCATCTCCATCTCTCTCTCCCTACATTCTTCATCTCCTCTCTTCTCCTTTGGATCATCTTTGATCTTTTCTTGACTTTTGTGTGTGTTTGAGAGCTTTGATGCTTGGCTTGTTCCTAACTGATGTTGATGTGCCTTGTTGAGCCAACTTGAGCTTGTGGTGGTGTTGTGTTGATCTTTTGTAGGTTCAGCTTGGTAAGCTTTCATGGCTTCCATCCTTTCTTTCTTCATTCTTTCATCTTCTTACCTGTTTTCCTATCTTTCCTTAGGCTAGCTTAGATTCCTTAGGTATTGATCTTGCTTCAGCCATGATTAGCTTGTGTTGATGTATATATATGTATGTTTTTGTATGTATGTTGATGGAGTAAAGAAGGAGTTAAAGGATAGAGGGAAGAAGTGAAGAAAGGGCTGAAGTGGTGCCCTCTACTGTCCAGCCGCCACTGCGCCACCTTGCATCCGCCCTAGCGCCGGCCAGAGCCGCCCCAGCGCCGGCCAGAGCTGCCCCAGCGCTGGCCAGAGCCGCCCCTGTGCCACCTAGGATCCGCCCCTGCGGCCACCTGTATCAGCAAGGTTCTGCACTTGGTTCTGTAGGTGTGTGTTGTTTCTAGGTTTGCCTTTGGATGTCTTTGTTCCCTCCTTTCCTTGTGTGAGTGTATAGGATCATGCTAGATATGTGAGGATGTGTTTTGGATGAGGTTATGATCGATACATCCCTTGTACGGCTTTAAGGACTTAGGTTTATGTTGGTTGAGGTTTTGAGGTTGAGTATGATCCCTATGGATCCCTTTGGGTCTAGGTGTGACCCTTTAATAAATAGAGGTTGATATCTTTCTATGCCTTGTTATTATGCAGTGCCCCGCTCTCAAGATTGGAGGTTGTTTGTTGTTGAGTTGTATCCAAGGTTGAGGTAAGTCCGTAGGACTTACTTAGCTACCATCCTTATATTGGGTGTTTGCATGAGTGGTGTGAGCTTTATATGTTTGCTATGATAGCATGAGATGTCGTTTATAACGACCTATGTTTTATTGACTGCCCCATTGCGTGGGTGTGATAACCTTTCCCTTTCATCCCGCCGTAGAGTTTGGGAGGTTCTTTGATGTCAGGCCAGACTGGTTTACAAGAAGGGCGCAATCCACTCCCATAGGGTACACGGATTTTGTGACCGATACTCGTACAACTTGCTATCAGGCTCAGAGGTGTATCGGTCCTCGTGTCACATACTTTCATTTATCTATATATATACTATTTGAGTGAATGACTATTATATAAAAATGATAAACTGGGTAAATGTTTGATAGCATGCTGATGTGTTTATCTTTTATGATTGTGTTTGTGCTTATACATTACTCTATATATGTATAGTTAGCTAATGGTTTATTACCATGTTGTAGATGCCCCATAGGATAGTCGTGCTACTGGGTGATCTAGCAGAGTGGAAGGCCGAGGACCTCTCGTACATAGGATGTTATGGTCTTTTGGGGTTGTTTACCTTTTCCCTCCTGCGTGAGGATGATCTTTTGTTACAGTTCGCCCCTAAAGGTGTGTGCAAATAAGCTTTAAATTTATAAAACTAGAATCAAGCAGCGAACCCGCAGTGTACGGATCGACGTAGCTAAGCAAGAATTCCAGAGTATCGAACACAGGGATTTGGGTAGGAACAAATACGATTGCAGATTATCAAGCGAGTAAATATGAGAGTTTGCAAATATATTGGGAAAATAACAATCCTAAAGATCCAAGTAACCAGCTGTGGCAATCGATTCAAGATATACTTAATGATATAAAGACAGAGTTGGGATATGCAAAGGTATGCTAATGTAAGGTAATCGTACGGTGAAGTTCCAAAAACCTTATGTAACTCACCTACAAGGCGCTCTCTATACAGGTTGTTGAGGCTCAATATAGAAAGATTCAAAGGCAAGAATTTATGTCAAATATCCAAACTTGTAACCCAAGGATCAAGACTAACTAAACCGATTGAGGTTGTGACACTCACAATCGAGGTAGAGGTTGTTGAGGCTTCACTACCACCTAGAAAAGACAAGTCTAAACTAAGTTAAAGCAAATCTTTAACTTTGGATTAAAGTAAAAGCAAGTTCGTAGACTTAAGAGAAATCACGGTTAGTTCTTGAGGTTCCACGGCCGTGGACTCAAGAACAGGCCGTAATTTAGGGTTGTCGGCGATTCTCTCTAACTCTCAGGGTCTAATCTGTTTACGATGGATCTATCATCATCTAAGCCACAACTATCAACCCTTCACCTTAGAATTGTTAAGGGTTTTTAGCCAAAAACAGTCATGTTGATATCAATTTAAGAATTAAAAGATAGAAAGACGAAAACTTTCAAGAACTTTCAATAATCTTCAAACCGATCTCAAAGTCACAAAGAGAACAAGTATTGTCAAAGGATTCAAAGTAAAACAAACAATCACAACCTTAGGAAAGAAGGGAAAACGGGATGTCAATCCGTTTTCCAAATCAAACCTAAACAAGAAGAGAGATCTCCTTGCAAAATCTTCCAAAAGCTTCGATCTTCCGCCAATCCGGAGATCTCAACAGCAATCTCCACCAAAAGTGCGAGATTAGAGTAATTCCCAGATGCGAACTTCAATCTCCAATGAGATGATCAATACTTCCAAGCAAAGGCTAAACAGCGTTGAGATTCCTCCAACGGAGATGGCGGTGATAAATGAGGGTAAGCGAAGCCCCCGGAATCTTGCTTCGTCCGTCTTTTTATAGGGCAAGATAAAATATCGGCCCGACCCAATCTTCAAAAGATCGTGGCTTCAAGGTGTGGCGAAAAGATCCGCCAAGATCACGGTCGTGGAAGTTCTCACGACCGTAATTTAGGGCGTGGATTAGGTCACGGTTTGTACCATGTATTCCACGGCCGTGTAAGTTACTGGAATGCATCACGCCTCTCTTGCAGGGTTCCGCGGCCGTGGAACTGAACGTGGTTCGTAGTACGGCCGTATTTTAGAGCGTGGTTTAGGGCAAGAACGTGATTCTTCCCTAGCCTCGTGCATTCCTCAAGCTAAAACTCCAATTTGCTTCCTAAGAATGTCCTCAATCTATGGACATATCAAATCAACTCTCCTTTGCTCGATTACGTTCGGAAATAGCTCCAAATCACCTATAATCAACATAGAACTAGTGTAGACATCCATATCGACAATATAGGTAATACTAGCTCACATATGCAGCAAAGTTCAATCAAAGACTATCAATATGAATCAAATACGTTTAGAAAACGTGCCTAAAATATCACAATATTTCATGCTAACAAATAACCCCATACTTAACACTTGCTTGTCCCTAAGCAAGGTCTTTCAAAAAGCTTTAAACAAGAGTTAGGATGAAATATGTGTACCTTCTTTTGGATGAATGTGACTTCTAAAGAATAGATCATTCTCAAACCTTGCTTCAATCGTTCTTCAAACTTTCACACACTCAATTAAAGAGTAAAAAGCAAAGAAAATTCATGAACCAACTTAACTTCTAAACAAGCATTATAACCTTCAAACATTATCAAAATCAATCACAAGAAACTTCAATTTAGATCACCAAGTCATATAACATTCTTTTGATCTTAAGGACTTCCAAAGAAAAGGTCTAGAATATGGAAGGGAAGGGAAAACTTTAAGGGAAAGTGGTGCATAAATCCGGGAAAGTGGACAACTACCTTCTTCTTCTTATGCGGTTCCCGCAACACTTCAACTTAGTGCTTCGCTCTCTTCTTCTCATTTTTCGACTTTTACTTTTGGAGTTATGGACAGAGGTGCACAAAAACCGAAGCCTAGGAGATTGGCGTTTCTCAATTTTTCAAGAGATGCCTCAAACCCTTAGCGCACATACCATAATCCGCTAGGAATATCGCTCAATCCAACTTTGGCAAGACACAAACACCCGGCTATGTGAATGGTGCCGAGTTACTCATCGTCATGATTGACTTCCCCAAACCTACAATTTCTTTCTATTCATTTGATTGCAAATAATTGCTCTCATGGCCCTCCCACATCAAACATGCCTTTTTCTCATTCACTTCTCCAAATTCCCGGATAGGTAAAGGAGGCTAATATTTCAATGAGGAGCTAGAAGATCAAAGAAAGGAGAAAGAAAGTATCGAATTGCCTTAATCATTTCAACAAGAAGTATAGGAACTTATAATGTGATTTCAACTTCAATTTCCTAGCATGATTTAGGTAACATTTTCACAATATAAAACTTGCAAAAGAGGTAAAATTCATTCATTCAAGTTCTTTTCGATTCACAATCCTTTTAAGCATGCAATTGTCATCAAACTCAATTCACAAGTAGTGATTATCATAGAAATCATCTCAATTCATTAGAAGCTCAAAATTTTCAAAATTTTCAAAATTTTTCAATTTTTATGGGTTTTTCAAGTCACTTTTCATGCAAAGCAATAAGGAAACGTGCAACACATAATGAACATGCAACGATAGTCTCAATTGAAAGCGAACATAGTAAGTAGAGTTATTACAAACTTTTTAGTACATCCCACCCCATACTTAGGACGAACATTGTCCCTAATGTTCAAAAGAAAGAAGAAAAAGAAAGAAAAGAAAAGAAACTCACAAAGTGGTGGCGGGAATGTCTAAAACGAACGGTCATGCATCTAATCACTGCGGCGCCGGCGGAGGCGGGAATGGGGAGAAGCTGGAGTCGTAGTGCCGCCCAAACTGCTGGCGGTAGACGTCCCTCATCATGTGGTCAAGGTCGTCGAGGCATCCGTCTCTAGCGTCGGCCCGGATCTCCAACGCTCCAACTCTCTCTGAAAGTCCGGTAGCCCAATCCGGCATCTGCTCGTACCATCCCGAGGCGTGACTGTACCATGCTGGGGCATCGGATGGTGCTGGTGCTGGTGGTGGTGCTGCTGGCTGCTCCGTGGACCAAGGAGGGGGAATGCCATACCATGTGGGAGGTGTGGTCATCCACGTGGGCCTCTCACTCACGCTAGCGCGGCGAGATGACGAGCCTGAGGCTCTAGCTGGACGTGGAGAGCGTCTAGGTACATCTGGGGCCGCCTCCGGCTGGTCCGGAAACGTGCCAAACTCGTGCTCCGCTCCTCCTCCACTCTCAAACTGATCTCCCGTATCCTCCTCCTCGACAACCGGTGGTGGGACGTAAGGGGGAGCTACTATCCTGTTCGCATGCATCGCAGCGAACGTCTCCTTCCAATTATGGCGTCCCGCCATAATGGAATACTCCGGCAGCCACTCTATACCCCTACCCGTCCTAGTCTCCCAAGGCATGCCCGCATAAGGCGGACCTCCATGTGTGGGGAAAATGAGACCCCTAACCATGAATGCGTGTAGCCCTAAAGGAACAGCCGGTATGCGAGTGCAAGCAGAAAAATCCACACCAAAACTCCTAGCAATGTGGGTGACTATCCCACCATACCCGATGTTCCCCTTCTTCTTATTCTTGAGCTTGCTCATCGTAGCAGCCAAGAGAGTAGCACAATCTGCACGGCGTCCATATAGCATACAATAGAGCAAGAATAGCTCATCCGTCTTGATCTTTTGGGGCGTCTCCGTCCTAGGAAAGAGACACTCCGAAAGAACGTGGTGAGCTATCTTCAAGGCTAGATGGTACATCAATCTAGCCTTGGTATCAGCGGGTTGCCAACGGTCCTCGTCGGCATAAACCATAGCCACTTCCTCCCAAAAGTTCTTGGGGTAAACTCCACTCGGAAATCGACCGTTATATGTCTCATGAAACCCAAAAATGGTCCCAAACTCAACGATACTCAACTGATAATCTCTCTCCATGAGGTGGAAAGAGACGGTCCTATCTACGTGGCTGTGCTCGAAAGACGTCACAACCTCCCGGGTGATCTCCTCATAGGCGTCTTCACGAATGTTCGTGAAGACAAGTAATCCGGCTCTATCCAAGAGCCATGTAAGATCATCAACTATGTTGAGAGGATGTAGATCCTCCAACAACAAATACCTAGGGCCTATCACTGCCCTCTCCGTGATCTTCTCAAATGCAGCAAGATGGTTCTCATGTATGGTCGGGATGCTAGGGTGAGGGGGTGAAGATGGAGGTGAAGGTGAGGATGGTAGTGAGGGAGATGAGGGTGGTGGTGCCCTAGAGGATGAGGAGGTGGAGGGATTGCCTTTCCTTTTCTTATTTTGCTCTCCCTTCTTCTCTTTTATCCTTCCCGACATTCTCCTTACGAAATCCATTTTCACCAAATTACGGTCTGTTCTTGAGAAATTACGGCCGTGGATTACCCAAAGACCGTGATTCGTCTCAGAATTTCACGAATCTCAGCAAATTCACCAGCAATCACCACAACAAGCAGTCCTAATCTAATTCCTTCCAGTCTTTGTCAGTTCTTCCTAAAAATCTATAGCAAAAACGAACCAAATCCGCGAAAATCAAGAAGAAAGAATTAACCTCTTTTTCGGATTGAAAAACCCGAAATGCGCGTTTGTTGATGGATTTCCGCTTGGTTTGTCGCTTGGATCTTGTTCGTGGTTGGATTTGCTGCAGTTTAGGATGAAGAATCGTTGAAAACGATTAGAAAACGAAGATTTGGAGGAGGTCGTGGGGTTTTGGCGTCTAGGTCGTGGAAAGGGGAAATTTTTGGGGTAAATTTGTGAAGAATGTGGCTTATATAGTTGCAGGCAAAATTTTGAAAATCACGGTCTGTCGGGGTGTTCCACGGCCGTGGAAGTGTACGGAACCGTGGTTTTGGTGATTTTTCAAAGGCTTTTGAGAATTACGGCCACTGTAGCTATGACGACCGTAATTTAGACCGTGGAACCTTCTGTAAAGCTTCAAAGTCCAAATTTCGTCACTCTTCTTCGACATTATTCTCCCTTTTTCCTTTTCCATTGATCCTACAACCAAAAACACGAACATACTGGAAGAAATCGAGGCAAAATAAAGCGAAAACGTCTATTCTAAGCTAAACTATGAATCGAAAACAAAAACGAAAATGCAATACCTTGGGTTGCCTCCCAAGAAGCGCTTTGTTTAAGGTCCGTAGCTAGACCAATCTCGCACTTATTCGAGTGCGGTAGGCGCAAACTCCTCAGCTTGGAGTTCCGGCGTATACTTCTTGAGTCGTTGGCCGTTCACCTTTAAAACTTCCGCTAGCTTCACCCCATACTTCAACTGCACCATGGGGAAAAATACGCTTAATTAGAAAAGGTCCGGTCCAACGGGATTTAAGCTTACCTGGAAAGAGGCGAAGTCTTGAATTGAAGAGGAGAACTTGATCTCCTTCTTTGAAGTCCTTTGGAATGATATGCTTATCATGCCAACGCTTTGCCCTTTCCTTGTAGATTTTGGCGTTTCAATAGGCGTTCAAGCGAAGTTCATCCAGCTTATTGATGTCTAGGAGACGCTTCTCTCCCGCTTCCTTCATGCCGAAATTCAGCCACTTGATAGCCCAAACGCTTTGTGCTCCAGCTCCACCGGCAAGTGACAAGACTTCCCATACACAAGGTTGTATGGTGTGGTTCCTATGGGAGTCTTGTACGCAGTCCCGTACGCCCATAATGCATCATCTAGCTTTAAGGACCAATCCTTCCTAGTCCTTGAAACCGTCTTTTCTAGAATCCCTTTGATCTCCCTATTTGAGATCTCAACTTGTCCACTATTTTGTGGATGATAAGGGGTAGCGATCTTGTGAGTAACCCCATACTTAGCTAGAAGAGCTTCAAAGCGACGGGCTATGAAGTGAGAACCTCCATCACTAATGATCGTCCTTGGTGTTCCAAATCGCGGAAAAATGGTCTTGTTGAAGAACTTAACCACCACCATGGCATCATTTGTGGGAGAGGCAATTGCTTCCACCCATCTAGAAACGTAGTCTACCGCCAATAGTATGTATTGGTTTCCACAAAAAGATGGGAATGGTCCCATGAAATCGACTCCCCAAACGTCGAAAATCTCCACCTCTTGGATGTTGTTGAGGGGCATCTCGTTCCTTCTAGAAATATTGCCTGTTCTTTGACAAGCATCGCAACAAGAAACAAAGGATTGCACATCTCTAAATAAAGTAGGCCAATAGAATCCAGATTGCAATACCTTTGCGCTAGTCTTGTTTGAACTAGCGTGTCCTCCACAAGGTAGTGAATGACAATGGCGGATGACACTTTGCATCTCATCTTCCGGCACACACCGCCGAATGATGCCATCCGGGCCTCTCTTAAAGAGGAGAGGCTCGTTCCAATAGTATTCCCGGACGTCCTTAAAGAACTTCTTCCTTTGTGCGTAGGATAGTCCGGGCGGTGTCTCCTGGCAAACCAAATAGTTAACAAAATCAGCAAACCATGGTTCGTTACCTTTGGAGATCACGTTGATGCACTCCTCTATGATGTGTAAGTGTTCGTCCGGAAAGGAGTCATCAATGGGTAGATGGTCGTCCCCTAGATGTGTTAGACGACTCAAATGATCCGCAACAGAATTTTCTGAACCTTTCTTGTCGCGGATCTCAAGATCGAATTCTTGTAGGAGAAGAATCCATCTAATCAGCCTTGGTTTCGCGTCTTTCTTCGCAAGGAGGTACCGGATCGCAGCATGATCCGTGTAGACAATCACCTTTGCACCTACAAGATAAGAGCGAAACTTGTCAATAGCGTAGACAATGGCTAGAAACTCTTTTTCGGTAGTGGCGTAGTTGAGCTGTGCTTCGTCTAGCGTCTTGCTAGCATAGTATATGGCATGAGTTCTCCCTTCCTTTCGTTGTCCAAGAACAGCTCCAATAGCTACGTCACTAGCATCGCACATAATCTCAAAGGGGAGAGTCCAATCCGGAGGTTGGATAATAGGTGCTGAAATTAGAGCTTGCCGGATGGTATTAAACGCATCCAAACATTCCTGCGAAAACTCAAAAACCGCATCCTTCATCAATAGATTAGTGAGAGGTTTTGATATCTTAGAAAAGTCCTTAATGAAACGTCTATAAAATCCAACATGTCCTAGGAAACTTCTTATCCCTTTCACCGAAATTGGGGGAGGAAGTTTCTCTATGGTCTCTATCTTAGCCTTGTCTACCTCTATCCCTCTACTAGAGACTAAGTGACCTGATACGATTCCTTCCTTAACCATGAATTGACACTTCTCCCAATTAAGAACTAGGTTAGTGTCTTCACATCTTTGTAAAACAAGAGAAAGGTTAGAAAGGCAATCGTTAAAAGAGGAACCGTATACAGAGAAGTCGTCCATGAAGACTTCCATGATTTCCTCTACGTATTCGGAGAAGATGGCCATCATGCACCGTTGAAAGGTGGCTGGGGCGTTGCAAAGCCCGAACGGCATTCTCCTATAGGCGAACGTACCCCAAGGGCAAGTGAATGTGGTCTTCTCTTGATCATCCGGATGTATCGGAATCTGAAAGAAACCACTATAACCGTCAAGGTAGCAAAAATGTGAATGTTGTGCTAACCTTTCAAGCATTTGATCGATGAATGGCAATGGAAAGTGATCCTTCCGCGTTGCGTTGTTGAGCTTGCGGTAGTCTATACACATTCGCCATCCAGTCACGGTTCGGGTAGGAATGAGTTCGTTGTTCTTGTTGGTGATGACCGTCATTCCTCCCTTCTTCGGAACTACTTGAACTGGACTCACCCACTTGCTATCGGAGATAGGATAGATGATACCTGCATCAAGAAGCTTAAGAATTTCCTTCTTGACAACCTCCTTCATGGTCGGATTCAACCGCCTTTGAGGTTGTCTTGAAGTTCTAAAGTCCTCCTCCATTAGTATCTTATGCATACATAGGGAGGGTTTAATTCCTACTAAGTCCTCAATAGTATTGCCTATGGCTTTTCTATGTTTCCTAAGGACAATAATGAGCTGTTCATGTTCATCTATGCTTAATTCGGAGCTAACAATAACCGGAAAGGTAGAATTAGATCCAAGGAAAGCGTACCTTAGATGAGTAGGAAGTGGTTTGAGTTCCATCACTTTCAGAGCTTCTAATGATCCTTGAGGAGCATCCGACGTTTCCTTAGAAGTTTCTAAGGATGTTGAGTGGTTTGGAGGAGAATCAAAAGAAGTTGAAGAAGTATGCCGGTCATCTTCTTCCACGGTCAGAATTACGGGCCCTCCAGATGTTCCACGGCCGTGTAATCCACTGGAATGGAGGTCGATTTTGGTTGTGAAATCCACGGTCGTGGAATATAGGGTGTGACCGTGGATTCTAATATTCTCAGCCTCATCGTGGAGTTTCTCAAACTCCACTTCATGCATCTCTTCTTGTGCTTCTAAGGCTTCAATTTCCTCTTTGCACTCTTCTTCTTCCCCTACATTGGTTAGACTCATAGTGATAACCTTTTGTAAAGGATCGTTAAAGAGAATCGCACTTACCTCCTCCCTAGACAAACCTTCTTCGTCTTGGATATCGTAAATATCCTCGTCAAAGATTGGCTCCTTCACTAGAGTGGAAAGAACGAACTCTACTTTCTCTTCTCCAATATCAAAAGCGAGTCTTCCATTCTTGCAATCGACCATGCAGCCTGAAGTTGCAAGAAACGGTCTTCCGAGTATGATCGGGACCGGACTATCTGCAGGAATGTCAAGTACGACAAAATCAATGGAACAAAGAATTTACCTAGCTTGACGGGGACGTCTTCTACAATACCGACGGGGCGAGTGATGGATCGATCCGCCATGTATAACGTCATCTTTACCGGTTTAGGCTCGCCTAAACCGATCTTCCTGCATAATGCAAGTGGTATGATGCTCACACTTGCTCCTAAGTCACATAAAGCGTCATATGTGACATCTCCCACTCCAATGGGAATACAAAATGACCCCGGATCCTTCAACTTTGGGGGCATTTTCTCCTTCATGGTCTTGATGAGATCCGAAGAATCCGAACTCATCTTGACCTCACCAAAATCTTCTAGCTTCCTCTTGTTGGAGAGGAGCTCCTTCAAGAACTTGCCATAAGCCGGCATACCTACAATAGCATCAATGAAGGGTATATTAATATGCAGCTTACTCATGAGTTCTATGAACTTACCGAATTGTTTGTCTAGGCGCGCTCGCGCTCTAGATTGAGGAAATGGTAGGGGAGGTTTTGTAAGCTGGAGGAGGAACATAGACATCTTCCTTCTCCTTCCCCTTTTCTTTGTCCTTCTCTACGGGGACTTCAACGAACGTAGGCTGCGGATCGGTGGTGGTCACTCCGCTCCTAGTTGTAATCGCCATCACCCTTCCCTTAGGGTTGTCCTCCGTCTTTCCTGGAAGTTTCCCTTGATTTCTAGGAACTTCCTCCGCGTGGTTGAACATTTGGTTTTCCAAAATTTTTTGAGCTTTGTCAACCTTAGAAACTTGATCATCAACCTTGATGAGGCGGTTCTCCAACCCTTGAAGCTTTCCCAAGATCGTTTCCAACATGGGATCGGGCTTCTCCTTTCCCGTATTGTTTCCTCTATTAGATGATTGCCCCTGGCTTTTCAAAGGAGTAGAGGAAGAGGAAGGTGGAGTTAGTGAATTAGAATTGGAAGGATAAGAGTTACCGGAATTTTATTGATTGGAGCGCCAATTGTTGTTGTTTGAACCCCTATTGTTGTTCCAATTGTTGTTCCGGTTGTTGTTGTTTCCATTCCAATTGTTATTCCGGTTGTTGTTCCGGTTATTGTTGTTGTTGTTGCGGTTGGTGTTATCACCGCCATTGTTGTTGCCCAAATAGCCAACATCCTTCTCTTGTTGCTTTGGAAAGTTGGTCTTGATAGCCTCCTTCAACTCCTTGATCTCATTGTTGAGGGAGAAAATCTGATTTTGAGCTTCATGTGTGAGCTTCGCTCCTTGCTCCACACGATTTCCCTCCACTTTCCGGTGGGAATACTTCTCTATGACTCTTGCTTGCTTCTGTTAGCATGAAATATTGTGATATTTTAGGCACGTTTTCTAATCGTATTTGATTTATATTGATAGTCTTTGATTGAGCTTTGTGCATATGTGAGCTAGTATTGCCTATATTGTCGATATGGATGTCTACACGAGTTCTATGTTGATTATAGGTGATTTGGAGCTATTTCCGAACGGAATCGAGCAAAGGAGAGTTGAGTTGATATGTCCATAGATCGAAGACACTTTTTGGAAGCAATTTGGAGTCTTAGATTGAGGAATGCACGAATGAAGGCCAAAAACCACGCTCTTACCCTAAATTACGGCCGTGGAAACCAAGTCAGAATTCGATGTTCATTCCAGGGGATATTACGGCCGTGGAACTAACCGTAGTAGTTTCCACGCCCTAAATTACGGTCGTGAAAAGATTCCACGACCGTGATTTTGGCGAATCTTTTCGCCATGTTTCGAAGCCACGATCTTTTGAAGATTGGGCCGGGCCGACATTTTGCCCTGCATTATAAAATAGACGGATGAGGCAAGATTCCGTCACCTCGCTTACGACCTTTCAACCCTCGCTTAGCGGCAAAACGCAAAAACCCTCATCTTGGAGGTAATTTGGAGATCTCATTGAAGATCAAAGTTCATATTGAAGAGTTGCTGTTTGTGATCTTCGTGTTTGTGGAAGGTCGAAGTTCTTGGAGGATTTTGCAAGAAGATCTCTCTTCTTGTTTAGGTTTGATTCAGAATCGGATTGACATCCCGTTTCTCTTCTTTCCTAAAGATTGTGATTGCTTGGTCCGTTTTGAATCTTTAGGTAAACACTTGTTCTTGATTGTGATTCTGAGATTCACTTGAAGATTATTGATAGTTCTTGAAAGTTTTCATCTTTTATCTTTTAATTCTTGAATCAATATCAATATGACAGTTATTGGCTAAAAACCCTTAACAATTCTAAGGTGAAGGGTTGATAGTTGTGGCTTAGATGATGATAGATCGATCGTAAACAGATTAGACCCTGAGAGTTAGAGAGAATCGCCGACAACCCTAAATTACGGCATGTTCTTGAGTCCACGACCGTGGAACCTCAAGAACTAACCGTGATTTCTCTTAAGTCTACGAACTTGCTTTTACTTTAATCCAAAGTTAAAGATTTGCTTTAACTTAGTTTAGACTTGTCTTTTCTAGGTGGTAGTGAAGCCTCAACAACCTCTACCTCGATTGTGAGCCTCAACAACCTCAATCGGATAAGTTAGTCTTGATCTTTAGATTATAAGTTTGGGTATTTGATACTAATCCTTGCCTTTAGAATCTTTCTATATTGAGCCTCAACAACCTGTATAGGGAGTGTCTTTTAGGTGAATTACATAAGGTTTTTGGAACCTCAACCGTACGATTACCTTACATTAGTATACCCTTGCATATCTCGACTCTGTCTTTATATCATTAGTATATCTTGAATCGATTGCCACAGCTGGATACTTGGATCTTTAGGATTGTTGTTTTCCCGATAATTTGCAAACTCCCATATTCACTTGCTTGATAACCTGCGATCGAGTTCGTTCCACCCAAATCCCTGTGTTCGATACTCTGGAATTCTTGCTAATCTACGTCGATCCGTACACTGCGGGTTCGCTTGCTTGATTCTAGTTTTATAAATTTAAAGCTTATTTGCACACACCTCTAGGGGCGAACAAGTTTTTGGCGCCGTTGCCGGGGATTTGGCTTCGTCCGAATCCGGTAGCCGGTTGTCAAGCTTGGGAGCTTGCTCTCGTTATTTGATTTTTCTTTGAGTGCATGCGCAGGTCTAGGAACACCAAAGATCTCTTACCTCTTGATCAAGAGCTAGAGAAAACCTTGAGGCAAAAGCGCAAGGAAAGGAAGATGGCTGAAGAAAACGAGCACAATCTTCAAACAAAGTTGGCGGAAAAGAAGCTCAACTCCGATGGAATGAGACTCTCCTCCAGGATGAGATGGATCGTCATCAAACTCAAGTTAACGGTCTACAAGACATGATCGTCCAAATGAAGATAAAAATGAGCGATCTTGAAGATAAGGTGGGCAAGAAGTCCTCGAGAAGGAGAACAAGGTCTAGAAGAAGAAACCACTCATCCACCGATGATAGTGATTCTTCCATGCCTCCGCTAGAAGAGATTGATCCCACGATCAATATAAATCCTTTCAATCCACAAGGAGCTGCTAACCGCCGCATTCCACCTAGGAACGCGAGGGTCGAACGTGTGGATAATGAGCCGAGAACTCTTGGCCAGCGGATGGATCCGACACAACAACCACGCCGCTTAGGTGTGAATTTTGATGCTGAAGATGTACAAGGGTTTAGCTTTAACCCTCAAGTTATCACTCTTGTTCGCCAAAGTCAGTTTGGCGGTACAAGCGCTGAATCTCCACACCAACACTTGCAAAACTTTGAGTGTATGATGGAGACGATGAGACCGAAGAGCGCTACTACCAACAGCTATAAGCTCAAACCTTTCTTTTTCTCCTTGAAAGGGAAAGCGCTATCTTGGTACCAAGCTCTTCCTAGTGGGAAGCTAGAAACATGGGAAGACCTCTCCGCAGAGTTTCTCACCAAATTCTTTCCGCCATCCAAAACGGCGGAACTTAGAGGTAAGATTAATGCTTTTTCTATGAGACCTAACGAAAGTTTGTTTCAATCTTGGGAAAGGTTTCAGGATTTGCTCTTGGATTGCCCTCATCATGGCATATCCAAGCTTGCCTTGCTGGAGATTTACTACAAAGGGCTGGATGCGGGAACGCAATTCAACCTCCAATCCCTCTCATGTGGAACGTTCATGGACATGAGAGAAGATGACGCTTGGGACTTCATTGAGAAGCAAGCAAGAGTCATAGAGAAGTATTCCCACCGGAAAGTGGAGGGAAATCGTGTGGAGCAAGGAGCAAAGCTCACACATGAAGCTCAAAATCAGATTTTCTCCCTCAACAATGAGATCAAAGAGTTGAAGGAGACTATCAAGACCAACTTCCCAAAGCAACAAGAGAAGGATGTTGGCTATTTGGGCAACAACAACGGCGGTGATAACACCAACCGCAACAACAATAACCGGAACAATAACCGGAATAACAATTGGAATGGAAACAACAACAACCGGAACAACAACAATTGGAACAACAATCGGGGTTCGAACAACAACAATTGGCGCTCCAATCAACAAAATTCCGGTAACTCCTATCCTTCCAATTCCAATTCACTAACTCCACCCTCTTCTTCCTCTACTCCTTTGAAAAGCCAGGGGCAATCATCAAATGGAGGAAACAATACGGGAAAGGAGAAGCCGGATCCTATGTTGGAAACAATCTTGGGAAAGCTTCAAGGATTGGAGAACCGCATCATCAAGGTTGATGATCAAATTTCTAAGGTTGACAAAGCTCAAAAGGTTTTGGAAAACCAAATGTTCAACCATGCGGAGGAAGTTCCTAGAAATCAAGGGAAACTTCCAGGAAAAACGGAGGACAACCCTAAGGGAAGGGTAATGGTGATTACAACTAGGAGCGGAGTGACTACCACCAATCCGCAGCCTACATTCGTTGAAGTCCCCGTAGAGAAGGGCAAGGAAAAGGGGAAGGAGAAGGAAGACGTCTATGTTCCTCCTCCAGCTTTCAAACCTCCCCTACCGTTCCCTCAATCTAGAGCGCGAGCGCGCCTAGATAAACAATTTGGTAAGTTTATAGAACTCATGAGCAAGCTGCATATTAATATACCTTTCATTGATGCCATTGTAGGTATGCCGGCTTATGGCAAGTTCTTGAAGGAGCTCCTCTCTAACAAGAGGAAGCTAGAAGATTTTGGTGAAGTCAAGATGAGTTCGGATTCTTCGGATCTCATCAAGACTATGAAGGAGAAAATGCCCCCAAAGCTGAAAGATCCGGGGTCATTTTGCATTCCCATTGGAGTGGGAGAGGTCACATATGACGCTTTATGTGACTTGGGAGCAAGTGTGAGCATCATACCACTTGCATTGTGCAGGAAGATCGGTTTAGGCGACCCTAAACCGGTGAAGATGACGTTATACATGGCGGATCGATCCATTACTCGCCCCGTCGGCATTGTAGAAGACGTCCCGGTCAAGCTAGGCAAGTTCTTTGTTCCCATTGATTTTGTCGTGCTTGACATTCCTGCGGATAGTCCGGTCCCGATCATACTCGGAAGGCCGTTTCTTGCAACTTCTGGCTGCATGGTCGATTGCAAGAATGGGAGGCTCGCTTTTGATATTGGGGAAGAGAAAGTAGAATTCGTTCTTTCCACTCTAGTGAAGGAGCCAATCTTTGATGAGGATATTTACAATGTCCAAGACGAAGAAGGTTTATCTAGGGAAGAGGTAAGTGCAATTCTCTTTAACGATCCTTTGCAAAAGGTTATTACTATGAGTCTAACCGATGTAGGAGAAGTGGAAGAGTGCAAAGAGGAAATTAAAGCCTTAGGAGCACAAGAAGAGATGTATGAAGTGGAGTTTGAGAAACTCCACGATGAGGCTGAAAATACTCGAATCCACGGTCATACTCTGTATTCCACGACCGTGGATTCAACGACCAAAATCAACCTCCATTCCAGAGGATATTACGGCCGTGGAACTCCAGAGGAGACCGTAATTTTGGCCGTGGAAGATGGTGATCGGCATACTTCTTCAACTTCTTCTAATTCTTCTCCAAACCATCCAACCTCATTAGAAACTTCTAAGGAAACATCGGAAGCTCCTCAAGGATCATTGGAAGCTCCGAAAGCAATGGAACTCAAACCACTTCCTACTCATCTAAGGTACGCTTTTCTTGGATCTAATTCCACCTTCCCGGTTATCGTTAGTTCCGAATTAAGCATAGATGAACATGAACAGCTCATGATTGTCCTTAGGAAACATAGAAAAGCCATAGGCTATACTATTGAGGACTTAGTAGGAATTAAACCCTCCCTATGCATGCATAAGATACTAATGGAGGAGGACTTTAGAACTTCAAGACAACCTCAAAGGCGGTTGAATCCGACCATGAAGGAGGTTGTCAAGAAGGAAATTCTTAAACTTCTTGATGCAGGTATCATCTATCCTATCTCCGATAGCAAGTGGGTGAGCCCAGTTCAAGTAGTTCCGAAGAAGGGAGGAATGACAGTCATCACCAATAAGAACAACGAACTCATTCCTACCCGAACTGTAACTGGATGGCGAATGTGCATAGACTACCGCAAGCTCAACAATGCAACGCGGAAGGACCACTTTCCATTGCCATTCATCGATCAAATGCTTGAAAGGTTAGCACAACATTCATACTTTTGCTACCTTGACGGCTATAGTGGTTTCTTCCAGATCCCGATACATCCGGATGATCAAGAGAAGACCACATTCACGTGCCCTTGGGGTACGTTCGCTTATAGGAGAATGCCGTTCGGGCTTTGCAACGCCCCAGCCACCTTTCAACGGTGCATGATGGCCATCTTCTCCGAATATGTAGAGGAAATCATGGAAGTCTTCATGGACGAGTTCTCCGTTTACGGTTCCTCTTTTAACGATTGTCTTTCTAACCTTTCTCTTGTTTTGCAAAGATGTGAAGACACTAACCTAGTTCTTAATTGGGAGAAGTGTCAATTCATGGTTAAGGAAGGAATCGTGTTAGGTCACTTAGTCTCTAGTAGAGGGATAGAGGTAGACAAAGCTAAAATAGAGACCATAGAGAAACTTCCTCCCCCAATTTCGGTGAAGGGAATAAGAAGTTTCCTAGGACATGCTGGATTTTATAGACGTTTCATTCAGGACTTTTCTAAGATATCAAAACCTCTCACTAATCTATTGATGAAGGATGCGGTTTTTGAGTTTTCACAGGAATGTCTAGACGCATTCAACACCATTCGGCAAGCTCTAATTTCAGCACCCATTATCCAACCCCCGGATTGGACTCTCCCTTTCGAGATTATGTGTGATGCTAGTGACGTAGCCATTGGAGCTGTTCTTGGGCAACGAAAGGAAGGACGAACCCACACCATATACTATGCTAGCAAGACGCTAGACGAAGCCCAGCTCAACTACGCCACTACGGAAAAAGAGTTTCTAGCCATTGTCTACGCTATTGACAAGTTTCGCTCTTATCTTGTAGGTGCAAAGGTGATTATCTACACGGATCATGCTGCGATCCGGTACCTCCTTGCAAAAAAGGACGCGAAGCCAAGGCTAATTAGATGGATTCTTCTCCTACAAGAATTCGATCTTGAGATCCGCGACAAGAAAGGCTCAGAAAATTCTGTTGCGGATCATTTGAGTCGTCTAACACATCTAGAGGACGACCATTTACCCATTGATGACTCCTTCCCGGACGAACACCTACATATCATAGAGGAGTGCATCAAGGTAATCTCCAAAGGTAACGAACCATGGTTTGCTGACTTCGTTAACTATTTGGTTTGCCAGGAGATACCACCCGGACTGTCATACGCACAAAGGAAGAAGTTCTTCAGGGACGTCCGAGAATACCATTGGAACGAGCCTCTCCTCTTCAAGAGAGGTCCGGATGGCATCATCCGGCGATGTGTGCCGGAAGATGAGATGCAAAGTGTCATCCGTCATTGTCATTCACTACCTTGTGGAGGACACGCTAGTTCGAACAAAACTAGCGCAAAGGTATTGCAATCTGGATTCTATTGGCCTACTTTATTTAAAGATGTGCAATCCTTTGTTTCTTGTTGCGATGCTTGTCAAAGAACAGGCAATATCTCTAGGAGGAACGAGATGCCCCTCAACAACATCCAGGAGGTGGAGATTTTCGACGTTTGGGGAGTCGATTTCATGGGACCATTCCCTTCTTCTTGTGGAAACCAATACATACTATTGGCGGTAGATTACGTCTCTAGATGGGTCGAAGCAATTGCCTCTCCCACAAATGATGCCATGGTGGTGGTCAAGTTCTTCAACAAGACCATCTTTCCGCGATTCGGGACGCCAAGGACGATCATTAGTGATGGAGGTTCTCACTTCATAGCCCGTCGCTTTGAAGCTCTTCTAACCAAGTATGGGGTTACTCACAAGATCGCCACCCCTTACCATCCACAAACGAGTGGACAAGTTGAGATCTCAAATAGGGAGATCAAGGGAATTCTAGAGAAGACGGTTTCAAAGACTAGGAAGGATTGGTCCTTGAAACTAGATGATGCATTATGGGCATACCGGACTGCATACAAGACTCCCATAGGAACCACACCATACAACCTTGTGTATGGGAAGTCTTGTCATTTGCCGGTAGAGCTAGAGCACAAAGCGTTTTGGGCTATCAAATGGCTGAATTTCGGCATGAAGGAAGCGGGAGAGAAGCGTCTCCTAGACATCAACGAGCTGGATGAACTCCGTTTGAACGCCTATGAAAACGCTAAGATCTACAAGGAAAGAGCAAAGCGTTGGCATGATAAGCATATCATTCCAAAGGACTTCCAAGAAGGAGATCAAGTTCTCCTCTTCAATTCGAGACTTCGCCTCTTTCCAGGTAAGTTAAAATCTCGTTGGACTGGACCTTTTCTAATTAAGCGTATTTTCCCCCATGGTGCAGTTGAAGTATGGGGTGAAGCTAGTGGAAGTTTTAAGGTGAACGGCCAACGACTCAAGAAGTACTCGCCGGAACTCCAAGCTGAGGAGTTTGCACCTACCGCACTCGAATAAGTGCGAGATTGGTCTAGCTACGGACCTTAAACAAAGCGCTTCTTGGGAGGCAACCCAAGGTATTGCATTCTCGTTTTTGTTTTCGATTCATAGATTAGTTTAGAATAGACGTTTTCGCTTTGTTTCGCCTCGATTTCTTCCGGTATGTTCGTGTTTTTGGTTGTAGGAATGATGGAAAAGGAGAAAGGAGGGATAATGTCAAAGAAAAGCGACGAAATTTGGACTTTGAAGCTTTACAGAGGGTTCCACGGTCTAAATCACGGTCGTCATAGCTACAGTGGCCGTAATTCTCAAAAGCCTGTGAAAAATCACCAAAACCACGGGTCCGTACATTTCCACGGCCGTGGAATGCCCCGACAGACCGTGATTTTTGAAATTTTGCCTGCGAGTACAAAAGCCACACTTCGTCACAAAAACACCACAATCCTTCCCCAATTCCACGACCTAGATACCGAAAACACGAACCCTCTCCAAATTCTTCATTTTCTAATCGTTTTCAACGATTCTTCGTCCTAAACTGCAGCAAATCCAACCACGAACAAGATTCAAGCAACAAATCGAGTGGAAAACGATCAACAAACCCGCATTTTGGATTTTTCAATCCGAAAAAAAAAAGGTTATTTCCTTCTCTTCGATTCTAGTGGATTTGGTTCGTTTTTGCCATAGATTTTTAGGAAGAACTGATAAAGATTGGAAGAAATTAGATTAGGACTGCTTGTTGTGGTGAGATTGGGTGAATTTGCTGAGATTCACAAGATTTTGTCTAGAATTACGGTCTCTGGAGGTTCCACGGCCGTGGTTTTCGAAGAACATACCGTAATTTTGAACAGAAATGGATTTCGTAAGGAGAGTTTCGGGAAGGATAAAGGAGAAGAAAGGAGACCAAAATAAGAAAAGAAAGGGCAACCCCTCCACATCTAGGGCACCACCACCCTCATCTCCCTCACCACCATTCTCACCTTCACCTCCATCTTCACCACCTCACCCTAGCATCCCAACCATACATGATGACCACCTAGCTGCATTTGAGAAGATAGAGAAGAGGGCAGTGATTGGCCCTAGGTATTTGTTGTTGGAGGATCTACATCCTCTCAACATAGTTGACGATCTTACATGGCTCTTGGATAGAGCCGGATTGACCGTCTTCACGAACATTCGTGAAGATGCCTATGAGGAGATCACCCGAGAGGTTGTGACGTCTTTCGAGCACAGCCATGTTGATAGGACTGTCTCCTTCCGTCTCATGAATCGAGACTACCAGTTGAGTATAGTTGAGTTTGGAGCCATTTTCGGGTTCCATGAGACCTACAATGGTCGATTCCCTAGCGGTATCTACCCTAAGGATTTCTGGGAGGAGGTAGCCATGATCTACGCCGACGAGGACCGTTGGCAACCCGCTGATACCAAGGCTAGATTGATGTACCATCTAGCCTTGAAGATAGCTCACCGTGTTCTTTCGGAGTGTCTCTTTCCTAGGACGGAGACGCCCCAAAAGATCAAGACGGATGAGCTATTCCTGCTATACTGTATGCTCTACGGTCGCCGCGCAGATTGTGCTACTCTTTTGGCGGCTACAATAAGTAAATTGAAGAACAAGAGGAAGGGGAACATTGGTTATGGAGGGATAGTGACCCACATAGCTAGGACATTCGGAGTGGATTTTTCTGGTTGCACCCGCATACCCGCCGTACCTCTAGGATTACATGCGTTCATGGTTAGGGGACTCATCTTCCCCACACATAGAGGTCCGCCTTATGCGGGCATGCCCTGGGAGAGTAGGACAGGCAGGGGTATTGAGTGGCTGCCGGAGTATTCCATTGTGGCGGGACGCCACAATTGGAAGGAGACGTTCGCTGCGATGCATGCGAACAGGCTAGGAGCTCCCCTTTACGTTCCACCGCCAGTTGTAGATGAGGAGGAGATGGGAGAGCAGTACGAGAGTGGTGGAGGAGCGGAGCAGGAGTTCGGCTCGTTTCCGGATCAGCCGGAAGCGGCCCCGGATGTACCTAGACGCTCTCCACGCCCAGCTAGAGCTTCAGGCTCGTCATCTCGCCGCGCCAGCGTGAGTGAGAGGCCCACGTGGATGACTACACCTCCCACTTGGTACGATACACCCCCTCCTTGGTCCACGACGCAGCCAGCAGCACCACCGCCACCACCAGCACCAGCACCAGCCGATGCCCCCGCATGGTATGGTCACCCCCCGGGATGGTACGAGCAGATGCCGGATTGGGCTACCGGACTTTCAGAGAGAGTCGGAGCACTAGAGATCCGGGCGGATGCTAGAGACGGACGCCTAGACGACCTCGACCACATGATGAGGGACGTCTACCGCCAGCAGTTTGGGCGGTTCTATGATCCGAGTTTCTCTCCATTCCCACCACCACCGCCGCCGTAGTGATCGATGCATGACAGTTTGTTTTAGACATTCCCGCCACCACTTGTGAGTTTCTTTTTCTTTTGCTTTCTTTTGTTCTTTCTTGTGAACATTAGGGACAATGTTCGCCCTAAGTATGGGGTGGGATGTACTAAATGTTTGTAATAACTCTACTCTATATGTTGCTTCCATTACGAGACTATCATTGCATGTTCATTATATGTTACACGTTTCATTCTTGCATTGCATGAAAAGTGACTTGAAAAACCCATAAAAATTGAAAAATTTTGAAAATTTTGTGCTTCTAATGAATTGAGATGATTTCCATGATAATCACTACTTGTGAATTGAGTTTGATGACAATTGCATGCTTAAAAGGATTGTAAATTGAAAAGAATTTGAATGAATGAATTTTACCTCTTTTGCAAACTTTATAATGTGAAAACGTTACCTAAATCATGTTGAGAGATTGAAGTTGAAATCACATTATAAGTTCCTATACTTCTTGTTGAAACGATTAAGGCAATTCGATACTTTCTTTCTTCTTTCTTTGATCATCTAGCTCCTCATTGAAATATTAGCCTCCCTTACCTATCCGGGAATTTGGAGAAGTGAATGAGAAAAAGGCATGTTTGATGTGGGAGGGCCATGAGAGCAATTATTTGCAATCAATCGAATAGAAAGAAATTATAAGTTTGGGGAAGTCAATCATGACGATGAGTAACTCGGCACCATTCACATAGCCGGGTGTTTGTGTCTTGCCAAAGTCGGATTGAGCGATATTCCTAGCGGATTATGGTATGTGCGCTAAGGGTTTGAGGCATCTCTTGCAATTTTGAGAAACGCCAATCTCCTAGGCTTCGGTTTTTGTGCACCTCTATCCATAACTCCAAAAGTAAAGTCGAAAAAGAAGAGAGCAAAGCTCTAAGTGAAGTGTTGCGGAAACCGCAAAAGAAGAAGAAGGTAGTTGTCCACTTTCCCGGATTTATGCACCACTCTCCCTTAAAGTTTTCCCTTCCCTTCCATACTCTAGACCTTTTCTTTGAAAGTCCTTAAGATCAAAAGAATGTTATATGGCTTGGTGATCTAAATTGAAGTTCTTATGATTGATTTTGATAATATTTGAAGGTTATAATGCTTGTTTGGAAGTTAAATTGATTCATGAGTTTTCTTTGCCTTTTACTCTCTAATCAAGTGTGTGAAAGTTTGAAAAACGATTGAAGCAAGGTTTGAGAATGATCTATTCTTTAGAAGTCACTTCCATCCAAAAGAAGGTACACATATTTCATCCTAACCCTTGTTTAAAACTTTTTGAAAGACCTTGCTTAGGGACAAGCAAGTGCTAAGTATGGGGTTATTTGTTAGCATGAAATATTGTGATATTTTAGGCACGTTTTCTAATCGTATTTGATTTATATTGATAGTCTTTGATTGAGCTTTGTGCATATGTGAGCTAGTATTGCCTATATTGTCGATATGGATGTCTACACGAGTTCTATGTTGATTATAGGTGATTTGGAGCTATTTCCGAACGGAATCGAGCAAAGGAGAGTTGAGTTGATATGTCCATAGATCGAAGACACTTTTTGGAAGCAATTTGGAGTCTTAGATTGAGGAATGCACGAATGAAGGCCAAAAACCACGCTCTTACCCTAAATTACGGCCGTGGAAACCAAGTCAGAATTCGATGTTCATTCCAGGGGATATTACGGCCGTGGAACTAACCGTAGTAGTTTCCACGCCCTAAATTACGGTCGTGAAAAGATTCCACGACCGTGATTTTGGCGAATCTTTTCGCCATGTTTCGAAGCCACGATCTTTTGAAGATTGGGCCGGGCCGACATTTTGCCCTGCATTATAAAATAGACGGATGAGGCAAGATTCCGTCACCTCGCTTACGACCTTTCAACCCTCGCTTAGCGGCAAAACGCAAAAACCCTCATCTTGGAGGTAATTTGGAGATCTCATTGAAGATCAAAGTTCATATTGAAGAGTTGCTGTTTGTGATCTTCGTGTTTGTGGAAGGTCGAAGTTCTTGGAGGATTTTGCAAGAAGATCTCTCTTCTTGTTTAGGTTTGATTCAGAATCGGATTGACATCCCGTTTCTCTTCTTTCCTAAAGATTGTGATTGCTTGGTCCGTTTTGAATCTTTAGGTAAACACTTGTTCTTGATTGTGATTCTGAGATTCACTTGAAGATTATTGATAGTTCTTGAAAGTTTTCATCTTTTATCTTTTAATTCTTGAATCAATATCAATATGACAGTTATTGGCTAAAAACCCTTAACAATTCTAAGGTGAAGGGTTGATAGTTGTGGCTTAGATGATGATAGATCGATCGTAAACAGATTAGACCCTGAGAGTTAGAGAGAATCGCCGACAACCCTAAATTACGGCATGTTCTTGAGTCCACGACCGTGGAACCTCAAGAACTAACCGTGATTTCTCTTAAGTCTACGAACTTGCTTTTACTTTAATCCAAAGTTAAAGATTTGCTTTAACTTAGTTTAGACTTGTCTTTTCTAGGTGGTAGTGAAGCCTCAACAACCTCTACCTCGATTGTGAGCCTCAACAACCTCAATCGGATAAGTTAGTCTTGATCTTTAGATTATAAGTTTGGGTATTTGATACTAATCCTTGCCTTTAGAATCTTTCTATATTGAGCCTCAACAACCTGTATAGGGAGTGTCTTTTAGGTGAATTACATAAGGTTTTTGGAACCTCAACCGTACGATTACCTTACATTAGTATACCCTTGCATATCTCGACTCTGTCTTTATATCATTAGTATATCTTGAATCGATTGCCACAGCTGGATACTTGGATCTTTAGGATTGTTGTTTTCCCGATAATTTGCAAACTCCCATATTCACTTGCTTGATAACCTGCGATCGAGTTCGTTCCACCCAAATCCCTGTGTTTGATACTCTGGAATTCTTGCTAATCTACGTCGATCCGTACACTGCGGGTTCGCTTGCTTGATTCTAGTTTTATAAATTTAAAGCTTATTTGCACACACCTCTAGGGGCGAACAGCTTCTCGATGAAGTCCCAAGCGTCATCTTCTCTCATGTCCATGAACGTTCCACATGAGAGGGATTGGAGGTTGAATTGCGTTCCCGCATCCAGCCCCTTGTAATAAATCTCTAGCAAGGCAAGCTTGGATATGCCATGATGAGGGCAATCCAAGAGCAAATCCTGAAACCTTTCCCAAGATTGAAACAAACTTTCGTTAGGTCTCATGGAAAAAGCATTAATCTTACCTCTAAGTTCCGCCGTTTTGGAGGGCGGAAAGAATTTGGTGAGAAACTCCGCGGAAAGGTCTTCCCACGTGTCTAGTTTCCCATTAGGAAGAGCTTGGTACCAAGACAACGCTTTCCCTTTCAAGGAGAAGAAGAAAGGCTTGAGCTTGTAGCTGTTGGTGGTAGCACTCTTCGGTCTCATCGTCTCCATCATACACTCAAAGTTTTGCAAGTGTTGGTGTGGAGATTCAGCACTTGTACCGCCAAATTGGCTTTGGCGAACAAGAGTAATAACTTGAGGGTTAAAGCTAAACCCTTGCACATCTTCAGCATCAAAATTCACGCCCAAGCGGCGTGGTTGTTGTGTTGGATCCATCCGCTGGCCAAGAGTTCTTGGCTCATTATCCATACGTTCGACCCTCACATTCCTAGGTGGAATGCGGCGATTAGCAGCTCCTTGTGGATGGAATGGATTTACATTGATCGTGGGATCAATCTCCTCCAGCGGAGGCATGGAAGAATCACTATCATCAGCGGATGAGTGACTTTTTCTTCTAGACCTTGATGCTTTCCTTGAGGATTTCTTGCTTCCCTTATTCTTAAGGTCGCTCATTTTTACCCTCATCTGGAAGATCATGTCTTGTAAACTGTTAACTTGAGATTGGTGACGATCCATCTCATCTTGGCGCCAAAAACTTGTTCGCCCCTAAAGGTGTGTGCAAATAAGCTTTAAATTTATAAAACTAGAATCAAGCAGCGAACCCGCAGTGTACGGATCGACGTAGCTAAGCAAGAATTCCAGAGTATCGAACACAGGGATTTGGGTGGGAACAAATACGATTGCAGATTATCAAGTGAGTAAATATGAGAGTTTGCAAATATATTGGGAAAATAACAATCCTAAAGATCCAAGTATCCAGCTGTGGCAATCGATTCAAGATATACTTAATGATATAAAGATAGAGTTGGGATATGCAAAGGTATGCTAATGTAAGGTAATCGTACGGTGAAGTTCCAAAAACTTTATGTAACTCACCTACAAGGCGCTCTCTATACAGGTTGTTGAGGCTCAATATAGAAAGATTCTAAAGGCAAGAATTTATGTCAAATACCCAAACTTGTAACCCAAGGATCAAGACTAACTAAACCGATTGAGGTTGTGACACTCACAATCGAGGTAGAGGTTGTTGAGGCTTCACTACCACCTAGAAAAGACAAGTCTAAACTAAGTTAAAGCAAATCTTTAACTTTGGATTAAAGTAAAAGCAAGTTCGTAGACTTAAGAGAAATCACGGTTAGTTCTTGAGGTTCCACGGCCGTGGACTCAAGAACATGCCGTAATTTAGGGTTGTCGGCGATTCTCTCTAACTCTCAGGGTCTAATCTGTTTACGATCGATCTATCATCATCTAAGCCACAACTATCAACCCTTCACCTTAGAATTGTTAAGGGTTTTTATCCAATAACAGTCATGTTGATATCAATTTAAGAATTAAAAGATAGAAAGACGAAAACTTTCAAGAACTTTCAATAATCTTCAAACCGATCTCAAAGTCACAAAGAGAACAAGTATTGTCAAAGGATTCAAAGTAAAAGAAACAATCACAACCTTAGGAAAGAAGGGAAAACGGGATGTCAATCCATTTTCCAAATCAAACCTAAACAAGAAGAGAGATCTCCTTGCAAAATCTTCCAAAAGCTTCGATCTTCCGCCAATCCGGAGATCTCAACAGCAATCTCCACCAAAAGTGCGAGATTAGAGTAATTCCCAGATGCGAACTTCAATCTCCAATGAGTTGATTAATACTTCCAAGCAAAGGCTAAACAGCGTTGAGATTCCTCCAACGGAGATGGCGGTGATAAATGAGGGTAAGCGAAGCCCCCGGAATCTTGCTTCGTCCGTCTTTTTATAGGGCAAGATAAAATATCGGCCCGGCCCAATCTTCAAAAGATCGTGGCTTCAAGGTGTGGCGAAAAGATCCGCCAAGATCACGGTCGTGGAAGTTGTCACGACCGTAATTTAGGGCGTGGATTAGGTCACGGTTTGTACCATGTATTCCACGGCCGTGTAAGTTACTGGAATGCATCACGCCTCTCTTGCAGGGTTCCACGGCCGTGGAACTGAACGTGGTTCGTAGTACGGCCGTATTTTAGAGCGTGGTTTAGGGCAAGAACGTGATTCTTCCCTAGCCTCGTGCATTCCTCAAGCTAAAACTCCAATTTGCTTCCTAAGAATGTCCTCAATCTATGGACATATCAAATCAACTCTCCTTTGCTCGATTCCGTTCGGAAATAGCTCCAAATCACCTATAATCAACATAGAACTAGTGTAGACATCCATATCGACAATATAGGTAATACTAGCTCACATATGCAGCAAAGTTCAATCAAAGACTATCAATATGAATCAAATATGTTTAGAAAACGTGCCTAAAATATCACAATATTTCATGCTAACAGTTACCTCCTGTTTGAGGATGTTGTTGCTATACTCGGCTATGTTGTTGTTATCTTTTGGTTGTACAGTTTATACAGTTTTATGCATTTATTTTTATATCTGTAAGTGCCATGTTGTAAGGTTCAGTGAACTTGTTGTCAGGCTAGGGTCATGATCCATTGTGATATCCTAGCCCAATGTGGCACTCCGAGTCCCACGGATTTGGGGTGTTACATCAACCACCAAATCCCCATAACTCACAATATGTCTCGGATCTGTTATGTACTCCCTCAGCTAAGACACGTGAAATACAGGGTGAACACCCTCTAACCTCGGAGGCAATGCTAATCTGTATGCTGCCTTCCCGACTCTATCCATTATCTCAAAAGGATCGATATATCGGGGACTCAACTTCCCCTTTATGCCATAACGTCTGACGCCTCGGGTCGGAGATACTCTTTGTTACGCTAAGATTGTGTAGCACAAAAGTCTTAAATTTATAACTCTATATATTTTTCCTAACTCCTAGCGAACCCACAGTGTATGGGTCGTTTTGTAGTAAGGATAGTATTCCGAGGTCGAACACAAAGACTAAGGTGAAATCGAATCAAATAAGTGACTAAGGATAGTGTAAAACTAGGCTTAGAAAAGAGAAAGGAATAAAGAAAAGAAAATCACAATGTTTTTGAATTTGTTTTGTGGTGATCAAGTAAGGATCACAAATCATGCAAGATTAACAAATCAAACAAACAACTAAGCTAGCAACACGAACAAGCAAAACAAACTCGAGATATGTGATCAAAGAGAGAAAAGCGGATTCTAGGGGTTAGGAATTCCGGTTATGGCATTGGACTCAAGCTTCTAATCAATCTTGGACTAGCTATGGTATGTTGGGAAATGGTGTTTCTCAAATGGAATCAATCACTGGGTAGGTCTCATGATCCACTAATCCCACACCTAAGGTCCTATCACCGGGTAAGTCTCTAGGAGCCTAAGGTTGGGAAATCTACACAAACCGGATCACTATTTAGGGATCTAACCTCTCCTTACTGGGTAAGTCTCGGGAAGGTAAGTCCTAAACATCAATCCTAGCACACTCAGTCCAATAGCGGCTTATGAGGCTCACTACTACCTAGAGTTCATCATCTTCGGTATCTAAGAGCAAGAATCACCAGATAGGTCTCTTCTCTTACTTAATTTGCTAGCATTAGGTCACCCTAGGCTAGATTAAGCTTAACAAACACTAAGATTTTAACAATCTAACATCCTAACATTCAGATTTATCAATACAAGAACAACAGAACAAATTTACGGGCAGATCATCAGAACCACGGCCGTGGAAGCATAAGAACAGACTGTGATTTGTAACAGCAGTTAAGTACGAGCAAGCAAATCATCCAAAGATACGTTTAAGTCTATTCTATCATAGTCCAAGCCATAACCATCATGCCCTTACCCTAGAATCTCAACTACTTAGCCAACAACATGCATTTTAACAATCAAACAAGCATACATTCATGGCTTCCATAGCAAGAAAATGAAATGAAAGAGAAATGAAACAAGTAGAAGAAGAAAACCAAGATGAATGTATGTTAAGAAAGACTTACAACCCTTCAAAAGAAGGTTCAAATTGTTCCTTACAAAATCCTTGCAAATGTCTTCAACAAACTCACAACAAAATCACTCAAAAACTCTAAAAACTCTAAGACTAATGATCTTCTTTTTCTTCTCCAAATGAGAGTATTTTTGCTCCCCTCCAAGAGTAGCCTCCAATGGAATGTTGAATGAGAGAGTGTAGGAGAGGATCCTCCAGCATCAGCTTGCTGGACCACTTATATCCTCCATCAAGGGCAAGAGTCGGTTATGGAAATCGTGGGACAACTGTCACAGTTGTCCAGAGAGAATCACGGTCAGAACCACGGCCGTGGAATCTGGGTTTGGACCGTGGTTTTGCTCAGACAACTCTCCTTTGATCGTTAAGCCATGAGTTGGTGCAAGGCATGCACCAACAAGGTCCTCTGTGTTCTCCTTAGCTCCTAGCTTGCTTCTTAATGAGTCCGGAAGTGTTTCATTGCGAGGAATGATCCTCGAATGTATCGATTAAGCTCAAAAAGCTCCCCAAAATACCTACAAAACTGAAAATAGTTCGTGTAGACGTCTATCTCGATAATATGCATGAATTAAACGTAAACGTCATGAACTAATGCCAAACTATGCATGAATGACGGGAAAAACTATTTAAATGGATGCCTAAACTAACGTCATAAATCGTGTTATCACTCTCAACTAGACATGAGCTCCTACTCTGAACTCAAGAGGTCGACGCCTGTTGTTTGCATATGACTTATGGCGACTCTGTGCAGCCAACATTCTCTCTCTCATCAACGCTACTTGAGCCATATCATCCTGAATCTTCTCTGGCACTATACCACTCATACTGCTGGGCTCACCCCAGCATTAAGGTGTACGACATCTACGTCCATACAATACCTCATAAGGAGTCATCCCAATGGATGCATGCCATTTGTTGTCGTATGAGAACTCAACTAGTGGGAGGTAATCTGACCATCCCTGTCCCCAATCCAACACACAAGCTCGCAATATATCCTCAAGGGTCTGGATGATCCTTTCTGACTGAGCATCTGTCTGGGGATGAAATGCAGTCGTGAAGTGTAGACTCGTCCCCAAAGCAGTTTGAATATGCTACCAAAACCTCGAGGTAAACCGTCCATCTCGATCAGAGACGATTGTCCTCGGTACACCATGGAGCCTCACTATCTGTCTAGTAAACTCCTGAGCTAATCTGCTCACTGGCCACGTCTCTTTGATAGGAATGAAACGTGCCGTATTCGTCAATTTGTCAACAACAACCTAGATAGCATCAAAACTCCTACTAGGTCTCAATCCGGTCACAAAGTCAATGGAGACATCCTCCCACTTCCACTGTGGCATTGGCAGTGGATGGAGCTCACCTCCGGATCTGCAATGATCAATCTTGACCTGTTGGCAGGTCGCACAGTGGGCCACGAATCTGGCTACATCGGGCTTCAGCCCTCCCCACCATTATGATCGTCTCACGTCATGGTACATCTTACTTGTACCTGGTGCATTGAGTAAGGTGTACAGTGAGCCTCTTGTAAAATCCTCTGTCTCAGCTCTACATCAGCAAGTACACAGATGCGGTCATGGCGTCTCATCACTCCATCTGCTCCCATGGAGAACTGTGGTGCCTCTCCATGAGACATCCTCTCTCTAATCCTCGTCAAGGTCGGGCAGGTCCCCTTAGGCACGTCCACGGGTCACGGGTCACCCGTGATCTGGCGGGTTCTGACCTGGCGGGAACCCGGCGGGTCCGGGTCACCACGGTTCTGGGTTCCCCGTGTCACGGGTACGGGTCGAGGGATCCTTACCCCTCGACCCGCCGGGTCGACCTTGGTAACGGTCACATATTTAAAATTAAAAAAAATTCCCAACCGCTCTTATTAAAAAATAAAATAAAATAAACAATAAACTATAGTATCTAACCCAAAAACATTTCTATAAATACCCCAAACCCAATTCATTTCAACTCACACCAATTCTCATTCAATCATCTATTCACTCTCTCTCAATCTCTCCATAATTTCCAACTCATACATTCAATTACTCTCCTAATCTCATATTCTCATTCTCTTATTTGTTATTAATTATTCATTTTACAACTCTTACTACTACATTCAATTATTAAAAAAAAAGGCTAGACAAGGAAGACGTTCCGTTAGTGGTCCTTCATCTGGGGGAGGTGTTAGCCGAGGACGTCATTCCGTTAGCGGTCCTCCAATCGGTTCGGATTTAAGGCGGGGCTTAAGTGGAGATCACGATATCCACGAGGAGAAGGATGATATCAACATGGAATCACCTCCTTTCCTCAACACCCAAGAATCCGAGACCCAATTCCCAGAGCCGGAGGAGCCGTTTAACAACACTCAACTATCAGTGGCGGTCTTCCGATTTTGGTTCACAAAAGGTGCTTCCGATGCCAGCGGGATTTACTATGCCAAATGCAATTTTTGTTCGGCACAATACAAGCACAAAAAGGGAGAAGGCTACGAGAACTACAAGAGGCATATTCGGAACAAGTATCCCGAAAAAATGGGATTGGCACGAGGGCAAACACAATTAACCGGGTACGCATCTACCTCTAACCACCCTCCTTCTTTATTTACATAGGATCATGCTTCGTCTATGGATGCATTTTCGGAAATTTTAGCCGTAGATTCATTGGCATTTAGTTTTGCACAAAATGTTGGTTTTAATGATTGGAAGCAAAATCATACTCAACCCACATATAAACCGATTTCGTTGATAAATTTTGGATTTTAAACAAAAGATTTTTAGAATTACGAGTTTTCAACGAACAACACACCGCCCAAAACATTGCCTGTTTGATTGCAAATGTTTTGGAAGAATATAGATTACTTTCACGAGTTCTTTCAATCGGTTTTGACAACGCCTCCGCTAACACGACTTCCATTAGAGATTTAACCAACTTTCGTAAGCCGACCATTGGAGGTAAATTTTTTCACATTAGGCGTGCCGCTCATATTTTAAACTTGTGTGTTCAAGAAGGTTTAGCATATGTTGGAGATTTAGTACAACCTATTCGAAAAATTCTTAATGAATTTGGTCGTATAAAAGTATACGTACTAAATGGTATGCTTATTGTAAACAAAATGGCGTTTATCCTAAATAACTACCAAAAGATGTTTGTACAAGATGGAACTCTACTCACAAAATGATTTCCGAGTCATATGAATATCGAGATCTTTTAAGTGGTTTTGCCGCGCTACATATTGACGATGATTTTCTTTTCGGTGAATCTTGGGTTTTAGCAAAAGATGTAATGGAGGTTTTTAAATATTTTTATGATGCTACTAATACTTTTAGTTATGTTTATACACCACCTTCAAACATATTTTGTTATGTAGCAATTAATATTGCATTTGCACTTCAACAAGGTCTTTAATTGATAATATTTCACAAGCTATTTATACAATGCGAACTAAATGGTTAGATTATTATACCACTATTCCCGATGTTTTTCTTGTTGCATTTGTGTTAGATCCTAGACGTAAAATGGATGGTTTAAAACAATTTTTAGAAAGTTATTATGAAATTTTAGATTTAGAACAACATCCCGATTGCCATGTTTTTACCATACTTGCTAGAGTTAAAAAATTATTTGATGAATTATTGGTCCAATATCGTGTTTCCGATCAAGGTCAATCTTCTCAATCCCCTCCTCGTCCTTCATCTTCAACTTCATCTTAATTTTAATCAATTGCTAGAGATTTGTTTGGCCCGAAAAGGGCAAAAACTACGTCGAGTTCCCATTCGGAACTCAACGAATATCTAACAATTTCTTTTGAGTTTGCCAATGATGAAGAAGAGGATTTCAACATATTAGAATGGTGGAGCTGACCGGAGAGAATGAGGTTCCCTACCCTCTCAAGGATCGCGGCACAAATTCTCGCCGTTCCCGCCTCAATGGTAGTGGTTGAGCAAACCTTTAGCTGGAGTGGAAAGATGCTCGATCTGACGAGATCAAATATGTTGCTTGAGACGTTGGAGGCACAAGTCCTACTAGCCGATTGGAGGAAAGCAGAAATTCGAACACAAAAAAACAACCTATCGGCGGAGAAAGGCGACAAAGATGACGACGAGTGACAACGAACGCCATCGGATGTATCGGTGGGAGAGTCCGACCACTAAGGTAAGGCCCAATCGAGGATATAAACAAAGGTAAGAGAACTACGTGGGCTTTGATTCCTCCTCCCCGAGAGGATATGTAGGCAATCGGGATTCCGTTTTAAGCCCAATTCTTCCCTTTTTTTTTTTAAGTTCAAGCACAATTCTTCTCTTTTTATTTTTTTTTAGTTCAAGCCCATATCTTATTATTCTTTTTTTTTTTTAAAGTTGAGTTTGGCCAACCCGCCGACCCACCGGGTCTGACCCGTGACCCGGCGGGTCGCCAACCCGGCGGGCTGGCCGTTTATACGGGTCCGGGTCACCCTTCCCTGACCCCTGACCCAACGGGTCGGACTCGTCGATCCGGCTGGTCCGACCCGTGGACATGCTTAGGTCCCGTGCTTTTGTTGAATCTCATCCAACATAGCAGGTAGAACCTCCAAAGGAAACAACTAGGCATCCTCATAAGGAAACTAAATGTTCATCTCCAGCCAAGTTAGATCCCTCTGAAGTTGAGGTTGTACTATCAATCTTGCAATCGCCTTCTCTCGAGGAGTCTTCCTACTTAGGGTGTCGGCGACAATGTTCGCCTTCCCTGGATGATACAAAATCTCAAGGTCAAAGACTTTGATCAACTCAAGCCATCGACGTTGGCGGTTATTCAATTCCCGCTGCGTGAAAATATACTTTAGACTCTTATGGTCTGTGAAGATCTACCATGTGGTACCATACAGGTAATGTCTCCATATCTTCAAAGCATGAACTACTGCTGCCAACTCCATATCATGAGTCTAGTAGTTTTCCTCATACGTATTCAACTGTCGAGACGCATATACAATAACTCTGCCTCTCTACATCAATACACATCCGAAACCTAGCTTGGATGCATCACTGTAAACCAGGAAATCCTCATAACACTCTGGTTGTGCCAAGATAGGAGCAGAAGTCAAACGCCTCTTCATCTCCTCAAAACTCTAGGCACACTACTCAGACCACACAAAACTGGTAGTCTTCCTCAGTAGACTCGTTAGTGGACGAGCAATCACAGAAAATCCCTCTACAAAGCATCGGTAATAACCGGCTAAGCCAAGAAAGCTACGCAATTGACGTTTGTCGGTGTCGTCCATGCAGCAATAGACTCGATCTTCGCCGGATCAACCATGATCCCACTATCGGAGACAATATGACCTAAAAAGGCTACATCTGACATCCAGAACTCGCACTTAGAGAGCTTGGCATACAACTCTCTATCTCTCAAAATCTGTAGAACCGTCCTCAGATGACCGGCATACTCCTCTCAACTATGAGAGTACACCAAAATGTCATCAATGAAGACCACCACAAACTGATCAAGGAAGTCGATGAAGATACTGTTCATCTACTCCATGAAGACTACTGGGGCATTCTTCGGACCAAATGGCATCATTACAAACTCGTAGTGTCCATAACGGGTACGAAATGCCGTCCTGTGCACGTCCTGCTCTCTTACCCTCAGCTAGTGATATCCTGAACGTAAGTCGATCCGGGAGAACACTGTCGCTCCTAGAAGCTGATCAAGCAGATCATCAATACGAGGTAGTGTATACTTATTCTTGATGGTCACCTTGTTCAACTCCTTGTAATCAATACACAACCTCAACGATCCGTCCTTCTTCTGCACGAAGTGGACAGGTGCTCCCCACGAGGATGCGCTAGGGCGGATGAAGCCCTTCTCAACCAACTCCTCGAGTTGCTTCTTCAACTCCAACATCTCGACAGGCGCCATATGATATGGGGCCTTCGAGATCGGTCTCGTACCAGGCTCCAACTCAATTCTGAAGTCCAGGCTCCTCTGAGGCGACAAACTCGACGTCTAAACAAGCACGGCTGTAAACTCGAAGATCACTGGTATCTCCTCCAATGTCGGGCTATCACCCTCCTTCATGGCATAACACCAAAAGGCATCACATCCCAGTGCTATGAGCCTTGCTGCTCCTATAGCACTGATAACAGATCCCGTCTTCCCAAGGTCCCAACCTCGGAAGACCTCTATCGGCCCTATTTCGGTAGAGACTATAACAGTTCTCTTACCTACATCTAATACCGCACGGTGTCTACGCTTCTAATCCATACCTAATATGACCTCTTCATACATCAATGACATGACTAAGAAGTCCACCAATAACACACGAGTCCCTAAATGAAGGGGACAACTACGATCTCACGGGTACCTCTAACCCTACTGCCATCAGGTAACCCTATAGTAAAGGGTATCCCTTCTATAGTAACAAAACTCAGACGCTCAACCCATACATCAGAAATAAAGGAATGTGTAGTACCCGTATCAAATAAAACCCTAACAGGTGAACCATGAAGTAGAATGGTACATGTAGCAACTGGTGCTGGCAGCTACTCAGCACTCCTCAGCTCAAAAACTCGGCCTCGAACTCCTCGGGCATCACTGGTACTAGCGTCTCTACCTCTGCCTCTACTCGGTCCTGGAGTAGAACCCTGAGTAGCAGGTGTGTCTGGGAATCTCTATTGTCCCTGTGCCTGGTGCTAAGGTTGTCTCTGCCCACCTCTTGCTGCACCTGGAGGGGAAGAACCCTGTTGTGATGACGCCTTCCCTAACGGCAAAACATAGCCCTATGTCCTGGCTTCCCGCATGAGAAGCAACTCAATGGTGCTCGCGGGCACTCAGTCCTCAAGTTTCCATACGGCCCGTAATTGTAACACTGTCGGTCTCTCTCAGTCGTCTGTGCACACTGGACCACTCAAGCGGCCTTGAGACTGACCTCCCCGTACCCAGATGCTCATGTACCGGTCTGTCCAGTACACTGTCTCTTCTCGGACCGTCCCGTTTGAGAATCCTTCCTGTGACTAGCTCTCTCTCGCTCATAAGCAGTGGCCCGATCCTGATAGTCTACCAAGGACTCACATTGTAATCCTGCCATATATGAACGTGTACTCTCCCTAAGTCGACGGGAGAACAAGTACACATGCTGGTCCTCAGAAGGTGCAGCTGGACCCATCAAAGCTAACTTAGTTTGGAAGCGGCTAATGGCATCTAAAATCGGCACGTCCTCAAAGCCTGCCTCCACGAAGTCCTGCAGTTTCTCCCTCCTTAGTGATGCAGGGCAAAAATGCTCTCTAATCATAGTCCTCACCCGGTTGTAGCTAGTAACTCGGGCTCATACGGTCCTCCACCACTGATGAGCAAGGTCACAGAATAGAGACTGAACTAGCTCTATCCGTATATCCTCATGTCATTTGATAGACTCTAAAGCTGAGTCCACGTGTCCTATCCAGACATTTGTCTCTAAACCAAACTTCCCTTAGAAGGGTGGTACTCCCTGCTGATAAAACGCCTTCAATCAGGTATCTAGTCGAGGCCTTTTGTACTACTCTGGAGCTCTAACAATATCAACAGCATGTGCCGGCATAGTTGGCAGCTGAGTGGCTCCTTGGGATCTCTAAGATGATCCCTCATGCACTGGTAGATCTCCAGACACTCATTTTATCAGTGGATTGCCCATCCTTTTCCATCTGTCAAGTACAAGAATAAATACAATCAAGTAGTTAGTAAACTAAATAAAACAAAAAAAATTGAATTGATTTCAAAGTAAGACATTAAGCAATTTTTTGCAACAAAAAAAAACAAGTGGAATACACAAGTGGCAAAAGTTGGAGAAAATGTGCATACATCTTCTATAATTTAGGCAAATGATCTTCTGTAACACCCCGAATCCGCGGGACTCGGGTGCCACTTTGGGGTAGGATCTCACAATGGATCCTGACCCTAGCCAGATAACAAGTTCACTGGACCTTACAACATGGCACTGATAGATATGAAAACAAATCCATAAAACGGTAAAAACTGTACAACCAAAAGGGTAAGACAACATAGCTGAGTATAAACAATAACGCCCTCACACAGGAGGTAACAAAAGATCATCCTCACGCAAGAGGGAAAGGTAAACAAACCCAAAAGCTCACAACAACCTATGTATGAGACGTCCTCGGCCTGCCACTCTGCTAGGTCACCAGCAGCATGCCTATCATGTGGGGCATCTACAACATGGTAATAAACCATTAGCTATCTATACACCTATATAGAGTAATGCATAAGCACAATCACAAATAATGAAAGATAAACACATCAGCATGCTTTCACTCCTTTACCCATTTAATCATCTCAATATAATGGTCATTCACTCAAATCGTGTATATAAGTATATATGAAACTATGTGACACGAGGACCGATACATCCTCGCCACTGAGCCTGCTAGCCAGCTGCACAAGTATCAGTCACACAATCCGTGTACCATGTGGGAGTGGATTGTGCCCTTCAAGTAAAGTGAGTCTGGTCTGACATCAGAGAACCTCCCAGACTCCACGGCGGGATGAAAGGGAAAGGTTATCACAGCCACTCATACGGGGCAATCAATAAAACATAGGTCGGTATATACGGCATCTCATGCTATCATAGCAAACATACAAAGCACACATCACTCATGCAAACACCCAATATAAGGATGGCATCTAAGTAAGTCCTACGGACTTACCTCAACCTCGATCACAACTCAACCACAATCACATCTACACTGGAGGGACAACACAACCTATAAACAAGGCATAAAATGATATATCAATCTCCTAACATCACAAGGGTCACACCTAGAACCAAAGGGATCCATAGGGATCAAGCTCAACCTCAAAACCTCAACTAACATCAACATAAGTCCTTAAAGCCATACAAGGCATAAACCGACCATAACCTCAACCAAAACACATCCTCACACCTCTAGTATGATCCTATGATCTCACACTAGGAAAGGAGGGAACAAAGACATCATAAGGAAAGCCTAGAAGCAACGCACACCTGCAGAACCAAGTGAAACACCAAGCTGATACAGGTGGCGCAGGGGCGGCTAGGAGGTGGCGTAGGGGCGGTGCACTGTCGGCGCTGGGGCGGCTCAAAACAGGCGCAGGGGCGGCTGGTGTGCAGAAGACACCACTTCAGCCTCTTCTTCACTCTTTCTTTCGATTCTTTACTCCTTCTTCACTCCAACAGCAACATACATATATAACATACATATATACACATCAACACAAGCCAAACATGGCTGGAACATGATCCAAGCCTAAGGAAACCTAAGCTAACTAAAGAAAGATAGGAAAAGAGATGAAAAGACGAAAGAATGAAGAAGGAAGAGATGGAAGCCATGAAAGCTCACCAAGATGAAGATCCAGAAGCTCACAACATCACCAAAACGTCCTCAAGCTGGTTCACAAGGCTCAACAACCATAAACATCATCAAAGCCATTCAGAAGCTCTCTAACTCACACACAAACTCAAAGAAGATCAAGCAAGGGTGTTCCAAGGAGAAGAGAGAAGAAGATGTACGTAAGGAGAGAAAGAGATGGAGCTGAGAGGGTAAACCCTCATCAGGAGGTAAGAGATGAAGTATATAAAGGAGGTAAAAAGGGTAAAGCACGGATCAAAGGGTCAAAAATGACGGCTGCAGCACACAGAGCTGCAGGGGCGGACTCTGTGAGCCGCAAGGGCGGCCCAAGCAAACCGTAGGGGCGGTTCCAGGGTCACGTAGGGGCGGTCAGGCTAATTCCTGGCCCTCTGTTCCCTCTCTCAGCAACTCAGCAACTAGGCTCTTAGATCTCACCCCCCTAAAAACATGTTTCGTCCCAAAACTTGCAAGATCCCAAAACCTCTCGGACTCCTAAGCCAAGGTATAACTCTCACTCTCTCTATCAGAGGAATCACATCTCCGCTCAGTATGTCAGAACCTATATAAATCTATAACCTCAACCCAACCAACATGGAGGAATCATCAACTCTAGAAAAGAGGGTCATAATGCTACCCAAAGGCGTAGAAGAATCACATCTCTCACCATACCACATCACAAGGCATAGAGGAAGCACATGTCTAGCCAAAACATAACACAAGCATAGAGGAAATACGTCTCTAGCAAAACCATAAATATATATCGCATGGAGGAATCACATCTCCACTGAAACTATGTCCATTAAGGTAGCATGGAGGAAAGAACCATCTCCAGCTAAATCCTAATCAACTTAGATAGCATGGAGGAAAGAACCATCTCCAGTTATAAACATGTATCATACTCAAATAGCATGGAGGGAATAATCATCTCCAGCTATAAACATACATCATGCTAGCATAGCAAGATCTAATAAGATCATAAAGCACATCATAACTAGCATGGAGTAAACACATCAAGGCATGCAAGCATATAAGCACATAATCACATACTCAACAAGATAGCATTAAGATCTACTCATCGACCCTAGGTGCATCTATCTAGGCATAAAACTCTAGATAGTTCCTCTGGATACTATCCTCAGTCTCTCATGTAGCCTCCTCAGGTCCATGTCTAGACCATTGTATCCTCATCATAGGAATGTCCTTCGAACGCAGGCGTCTCACACCTCGCTCTAGGACTGCAATAGGATGCTCAGTAAAGGTGTGTTCTGGCTCCATAACCAAATCATCATAACTCACAATGTGCCTCGGATCTGGTATGTACTCTCTCAGCTGAGACATGTGAAACACAGGGTGAACACCCTCTAACCGCGGAGGCAAAACTAATCTGTAGGCTGCCCTCCCAACTCTATCCAGTATCTCAAAAGGACCGACATATCGGGGACTCAACTTCCCCTTTATGCCAAAACGTCTAACACCTTGCGTCGGAGATACTCTCAACAAGACATGAGCTCCTACTCTAAACTCTAGAGGCCGACGCCTCTTGTTTGCATATGACTTTTGGTGACTCTGTGCTGCCAACATCCTCTCTCTGATAAGTGCTACTCGAGCCATATCATCCTGAATCTGCTCTGGCGCTATCCCACTGGTACTACTAGGCTCATCCCAGCAGAAAGGTGTGCGACACCTACGTCCATATAGTGCCTCATAAGGAGCCATCCCAATAGATGCATGTCAGTTGTTGTTGTATGAGAACTCAACAAGTGGGAGGTAATCAGATCATCCCTATCCCCAATCAACACACAAGCTCGCAGCATATCCTCCAAAGTTTGGATGGTCCTCTTAGACTGACCATCGGTCTGGGGGTAAAATGCAGTCGTGAAGTGTAGACTCGTCCCCAAAGCAGTCTGAATCTGCTGCCAAAATCTCGAGGTAAATTGTCCATCTCAATCAGAGACGATCGTCCTCGGTACACCATGGAGTCTTACTATCTGTCTAGTGTACTCCTTAGCCAATCTACTCACTGGCCATGTCTCTCTGATAGGAATAAAACGTGCCGTCTTCGTCAGTCTATCCACAACAACCCAGATGGCATCAAAACTCCTATTGGGTCTCAAACCGGTCACAAAATCCATTGAGACGACCTCCCACTTCCACTGTGTCACTGGTAGTGGATGGAGCTCACCTATAGGTCTGCAATGCTCTATCTTGACCTGCTGGCAGGTCGCACACTGAGCCACATATCTAGCTACATCGGGCTTCAGCCCTCCCCACCAATATGAATGTCTCACATCATGGTACATCTTACTCGTACCTTGATGTACAAAGTAAGGTGTACAATGAGCCTCTTGTAAGATCCTTTGTCTCAACTCTGCATCGGCAGGAACACATATGTGATCATGTCGCCTCATCATTCCATCAGCTCCAATAGAAAACTAGGGTGGCTCTCCACGAGACATCCTCTCTCAAATCCTCATTAAGGTCGGGTAGGTCCCCTTCTTCTGTTGGATCTCATCCAACAGACCAGGTAAAACCTCTAAAGCATATAACTGGGCATCCTCATTAGGAAACTGGATATCCAACTCTATCCAAGCTACATCCCTCTGAAGCTGGAGTTGTATTGTCAATCTCGCAATTGCCTTCTCTCGAGGCGTCTTCCTGCTCAAGGCGTCAGCTACAACATTCGCCTTGCCAGGATGATACAAAATCTCAAGGTCAAAGTCCTTGATCAACTCAAGCCACCAACGCTGGCGGTTATGCAACTCCCGCTGCGTGAAAATATACTTCAGACTCTTATGGTTTGTGAAGATCTGACATGTAGCACCATACATGTAATGTCTCCAAATCTTCAAAGCATGAACTACCGCTGCCAACTACAGATCATGAGCTGGGTAGTTCTCCTCATAAGTCTTCATCTGTCGAGACGCATATGCAATCACTCTACCTCTCTACATCAATACACATCTCAAGCCTAGCTTGAATGCATCACTATAAACCACAAAGTCATCAGAACCCTCTGACTGTGCCATGACAGGTGCAAAAGTCAAACGTCTCTTCAACTCCTCAAAGCTCTAGGTACACTTGTCAGTCCATACAAATCTGGTAGTCTTCCTGAAAAGACTCATTAGTGGACGGACAATCACAGAAAATCCCTCCACAAAGTGTCTGTAACAACTGGCGAGGCCAAAAAAACTATGCACTTCCTTGACGTTCGTCGGTGTCGTCCATGCAGCCACAGACTCAATCTTCGCCGGGTCAACCATAATCCCATCGGTGGAGACAATATGTCCAAGGAAAGCAACCTCAGACATCCAAAACGCGCACTTAGAGAGCTTGGCAAACAACTCTCTATCCCTCAAAATCTACAAAACCCTCCTCAGATGACCGGCATGCTCCTCTCTTATACGAGAGTATACTAGTATGTCGTCAATCAAAACCACCACAAACTGATCAAGGAAGTCGATTAATATACTGTTCATCAACTCGATAAAGACTGTTGGGGCTTCGACACCCCGAATGACATCACTACAAACTCATAGTGTTCATAACGGGTACGAAATGCCGTCTTGTGTACATCGTGCTCTCTCACCCTCAGTTGGTGATATCTTGAGCGCAAGTTTCCGGGAGAAAACTATAGCTCCCTGAAGCTGATCAAGTAGATCATCAATACGAGGCAATGGGTACCTGTTCTTGATGGTCACCTTGTTCAGCTCTCTGTAATCAATGCATAACTTCAAAGATCCGTCCTTCTTCCGCATGAAGAGGACAGGAGCACCCATGGTGAAACGCTAGGGCGTATGAAGCCCTTCTCAGCCAACTCCTCGAGTTGGTTCTTCAGCTCCAACATCTCGACAAGTGTCATACAGTATGGGGCCTTCGAGATGGGTCTCTTACCAGACTCCAACTCTATACTAAAATCTACACTCCTCTGAGGCGGTAAGCTCGACTGCTCAACGAATACATCTACAAACTCGCAAACCACTGGAATGTCCTCCAAAGCTAGAGTCTCTCCATCCGTTATGGCGTAGCACCAGAAGACATCACATCCCTGTGCAATCAGTCTAGCTGCTCGTACGGCGCTGATGACAGAACTTGTCTTCCCAAGGTCCCAACCCGTGAAGACCTCAATTTGACCAACCTCGGTAGAGACTATAACAGTTTGTCTACCAACATCCAAAACCGCACGGTGTCTACGCATCCAATCCATACCTAATATGACTTCTTCATGCATCATTGGCATGGCTAAGAAGGCAACAAGTAAAAGACGAGTCCCTAAACGAAGGGGACAACTACGTATCTCACGGGTACCTCTGACCCGACTACCATCAGGTAACCCTATAGTAAAGGGTATACCCTCTATGGTACCTAAACTCAGACGCTCAACACATGTATCAGAAATAAATGAATGCGTAGCACTAGTAACAAACAAGACTCTAACAGGTAAACCATGAAGCAAAATGGCACATGTAGCAGCCGGTGCAGGTGGATCCTCTGCACTCCTCAACTCAAAATCTCGCCCTCGGGATCCTCTGGCATCACTGGTGCTAACATCTCTTCCTCTACCTCTACTCGGTCCTGGAGTAGAACCCTGAGTAGATGGACACTCTAGGACTCTCTGTTGTCCCTATGTTTGCTGCTGAGGTGTCCTCTGACAACCTCTTGCTACATTGGCAGGGAAAGAACCCTGCTGCGATGCAACTCCACCCTGCCTACAGAAGGAAGCCATGTGGCCTGGTCTACCACAGGTAAAGCAAGTCACAAATGGTCTGGGACAATCTGGCCTCAGATGGCCAAGGTCACCACAGTTGTAACACTGTCATCCCTTATCTACAGTCGGTGCAGACGAGGGGTAGCTCTGACGTCTCTAGTCTTGCCTAACACCAGATGCTCCTCCAACTCCACTGGTCTGCCTAGTGCGATGCCCTTCTCAAACTGTCCGGACTGAGAAGCTCTCCTCTGACTGGCTCGCTCTCTCTCGTAAGCAGAAGCCAGGTCCTGGTAATCAACTTGAGACTCGCAATGGAATCCCGCCATGTATGAACGCGTGCTCTCTCTCAAACGCCGTGAGAAAAGATACACATGCTAGTCCTCAGATGGTGCAGTTGGACCTAACAAAGCTAACTCGGTTTGGAAGCGGTAGATGGTGTCAGCAATACGCACGTCCTCAAAACCGGCCTCCCCAAAATCCTGCAGTTTCTCCCTCCTCAACGAGGCAGGGCAGAACTGCTCCCTAATCATGCTCCTCATATGATCATAACTGGTAGCTCTGGTCCGTACAGTCCTCCACCACTGTTGTGCAAGGTCACAGAATAGAGACTACACCAACTCTATCCGTGTGTCCTCAAGGCACCTGATAGTCTCTAAAGCTGAGTCTACATGCCCTATCCACACCTCAGTCTATAAACACATCTCTCCTGAGAAGTGTGACACTCCCTACTGGTGAAATGCCTTCAACCAAGCATCTGGTCGAGGCCTTCGAATCTCCTCCACAGCTCGAACTGGCTCTGCAACACCTGCAGGTGCAGTTGGTACCTGTGTCGCTCCTTGAGATCTCCTAAAAGATCCTTCATGTGCTGGTAAGTCTAGGGCCCGTCTGCTAGCCCTAATGTCCTCCTGAAAACGTCGGAGGCACTCTCTAAACTCCGGTCCTCCCATGAGGAACACGGTCAACATTATTAGACTGAGCTCGATGTGAATGATGCCTCACAGATCCACCACTCCTCGTCTCTGGGACGACGCTCTCTACAACCTCCTCATGTATCTCCTCCACCACTGGTGGAACAGTAGCGGGAACTGGTCCCTCACCTATCACACCCAGAGGACAGGGTGGTCGACCTCTACCTTTGCCTACAGCGGCAGTAGCTCTAGTCCGAGCCATCTGCGGGGTATATATATATATATATATATATATATATATATATATACTCAACACATGCGCATACATAATCCATAATACATATATACATAACTATAATGAAGAGACCCATAGCAGAAGTGGCGACGTCTCGTACATGTAACCCAAAACCACATTTAAAACCAAAAACCTTTGAAAACGTTAGATCCCATGTGGGTTCTGTTTATTTTACAAATCAAACCTCATTGCAGGTAGTAGGTGCCATTGTTGTCAACCTAAGGCTCTGATACCAACTTTGTAACTCCCCGAATCCGCGGGACTCGGAGTGCCACATTAGGCTAGGATCTCACAATGGATCCTGGCCCTAGCCTGACAACAAGTTCACTGGATCTTACAACATGGCACTGACGATATGAAAACAAATACATAAAATGGTAAAAACTGTAACCCAAACGGTAAGACAACATAACCGAGTATAAACCATAACGCCCTCACAAAGGAGGTAACAAAAGATCATCCTCACGCAGGAGTGAAAGGTAAACAAACCCCAAAAACCCACAATAACCTATGTACGAGACATCCTCGGCCAGCCACTCTGCTAGGTCACCCAACAACATGCCTATCCTGTGGGGCATCTACAACATGGTAATAAACCATTAGTTATCCATACACATATATAGAGTAATGCATAAGCACAATCACAACTAAGGAAAGATAAACACATCAGCATGTATTCAATCATTTATCCATTTAATCATCTCAATATAATGGTCATTCACTCAAATCGTATATATAAGTATATATGAAACTATGTGACACGAGGACCGATACATCCTCGCCTCTGAGCCTGCTATCCAGCTGCACAAGTATCCATCACACAATCCGTGTACCCTGTGGGAGTGGATTGTGCCCTTCTTGTAAAGTTAGTCTGGCCTGACATCAGAGAACCTTCCAGACTCCACGGCGAGATGAAAGGGAAAGGTTATCACAGCCACTCATACGGGGCAATCAATAAAACATAGGTCGGTACATACGACATCTCATGCTATCATAGCAAACATACAAAGCACACATCACTCATGCAAACACCCAATATAAGGATGGCATCTAAGTAAGTCCTACGGACTTACCTCAACCTCGATCACAACTCAACCACGATCACATCTACATTGGAGGGACAATACAACCTATAAACAAGGCATAAAATGATATATAAATCTCCTAACATCACAAGGGTCACACCTAGAACCAAAGGGATCCATAGGGATCAAGCTCAACCTCAAAACCTCAACTAACATCAACCTAAGTCCTTAAAGCCATACAAGGCATAAACCGACCATAACCTCAACCAAAACACATCTTCACACCTCTAGCATGATCCTATGATCTCACACTAGGAAAGGAGGGAACAAAGACATCATAAGGAAAGCCTAGAAGCAACACACACCTGCAGAACCAAGTGAATCACCAAGCTGATACAGGTGGCGCAGGGGCGGCTAGGATGTGGCACAGGAGCGGTGCATTGCCGGTGTTACGCTAAGCTCGTGATGCGCAAATGGGTTTTAAATTAATAACTCGAACTAAATCCTAAACTACCTAGCGAAACCCGCAGTGTACGGGTCATTTTGTAGGAAGGAAAGTATTCCGAGGTCGAACACAAGGACTGAGGTGAAACTAAGTCATTCAATGATCGAAAATAGTGTGAATCTAGACTAAGATAAGATGAGGAATAAAGAAAATGGAAAACACAATGTTTTTGGAGGGTTTTGGGTGATCAAACAAAGATCACAAGTATGTGAACACAATCAAGCAACACAAACACACACTAACACAAAAGATAAGAGAATGGAAATAACAAAGCGGATTCTAGAGTTTGGAAGTCCCGGTTATGGCATAGACTCAAGCTAACTATTCATTTCTCGGATTAACCACGATATGTTGGGATTAAGCATTTCTAGATTTGGATCAATTACCGGGTAAGTCTCATGGTCCACTAGTCCATTCCTAAGGTCTCACTACCGGGTAAGTCTCTAAGAACCTAAGGATAGGATTTCTACACAAACCGGATTGTTACCTAGGGGTCTAACCTATCCTTATCGGGTAAGTCTCGGAAAGGGAAGTCCTAAACAACTATCCTAGCACACTTAGTCCAATGGCGGCTTGTGAGGCTCACCACTACCTAGGGTTAGTCATCTTTTGAATCTAAGAGTAAGAATCACCGGGTAAGTCTCTTCTAAACACTTAGTTGCTAACACTAGATCACCCTAGGATAGAATTAGCTCAACAAACACTAGGATTTCAACAACAAGAGTCATCCAAGGGTAAATCTAAGTTCATCCTATCATGGTCCTAGCCATAACGCTTCTTTCCTTACCCTAGAATCGCAATCTATCTAGCCAACAACATTCATTTCAAGATCAATCTCCACAAATAAAGCATGCTTGCAAGTCATGGTCAAATGATGAAGAACAATCCAAAGAAAAGACATTAAAAGCATAGAATAGAAATTACCAAATCCTTACAAGGCTCCAAGAGCTAATCTAACTTGACAACAATTGAAGCTTCACTCGAATCTAATCTAATCTCACTCTAAAACGAGAATCTACACTAATCTCTTCCAAGAATACCCCTAGTGGGTGCTTGGAAGAGAGGCAACAATGGCCCAATGTTTTGGGGAAGAAAGGTAGGTCAAAAGAGAGGAGAAGGATCCCCAATTACAGCTTGCAAAATCCTTTAAATACCCACTAAGATGCAAGAGCAATGGAAGAGATCGTGGCCAGCTGTCAATGTGGTCCTGGCAAGAACCACGGGCATGTCCACGGCCGTGGTCTTGGTCCAGACCGTGGTTTGGTCCAGTGTCTTCTTCTAGGCTCGTTAAGCCATGATTTGGTGCATGGCTTGTGTTGGCAAGGTTCCATGAGTCCTCCTTAGCCCTTAACTTGCGTTCCAATGAGTCCGGAAGTGTGTCATCTCGTGGAATGATCCTCGGATGTATCGATTAGGCTCTTAAATCTCCCAAAATACCTACAAAGCAAGCAAAAGTCCGAGTAGACGTCTATCTCGACAAAATACGTGATTTGAGTGCAAACGCCGTGAACTAATGCTAAACCATGCATGAATGAGCGGAAAATCTATCTAAATGAGTGTCTAAATCTAGATCATAAATCGTGTTATCAGCCGGCGCTGGGGCGGCTCAAAACAGGTGCGGGGGCGGCTGGTGTGCAGAAGACACCACTTCAGCCTCTTCTTCACTCTTTCCTTCGATTCTTTACTCCTTCTTCACTCCAACAGCAACATACATATATAACATACATATATACACATCAACACAAGCCAAACATGGCTAGAACATGATCCAAGCCTAAGGAAACCTAAGCTAACAAAAGAAAGATAGGAAAAGAGATGAAAAGATGAAAGAATGAAGAAGGAAGAGATGGAAGCCATGAAAGCTCACCAAGCTGAAGATCCAGAAGCTCAAAACATCACCAAAACATCCTCAAGCTGGCTCACAAGGCTCAGCAACCATAAACATCATCAACACCAAGCAAAAGCTCTCCAACTCCCACACAAACTTAAAGAAGATCAAGCAAGGGTAATCCAAGGAGAAGAGAGAAGAAGATGTACCTAAGGAGAGAAAGAAATGGAGCTGAGAGGGTAAACCCTCATCAGGAGGTAAGAGATGAAGTATATAAAGGAGGTAAAAAGGGTAAAGCACAGGTCAAAGGGTCAAAGAAGACGGCTGCAGCACACAGAGCTGCGGGGGCGGACTTTGTGAGCCAGAGGGGCGGCCCAGGCAAACCGCAAGGGCGGTTCCAGGGTCACGCAGGGGCGGTCCAGGCAAATTCCTGGCCCTTGCTCCCTCTCTCAGCAACTCAGCAACTAGGCTCTTACATCCTCGACCAGTGATATGAAGTGGACCAAGCTTCTCTCGATTGCTAGTGTTTCTCGCTGATTCCGCCTACAAAAAAACACAACATATCAATGTCAGATTGTTAGATCAACAACTTCCTTTAATAAAATCGTGAGTTACTTATGTCTTTTAGCATAAAAAGAGTTAATTGGAAAAAATTTAGCATGACATATAAAACAACTTTATAATAATGTACCTTTGCTTTAGGAGAGCGCCAATACTCAACAAGCACAAACCATTTTTCTCTAACAACATTTGTAGGAACCCTTGAAACAAGTTGTGGATCATTTTCATATTTCACAAAATATTTGGTCTTTATTCTTGACTTGTGATCCTTCCACAATTTGTTGCAGATTTGTAAGCACACAACTCTAAAGTTTTCAGGAACATTCAACACATTTTCCTATAAGTCGTAACGCACAGTAAGCAGTTAGTTGCAAATAACATAACAAATGAAAATATATTTTCACAAAATGCTAAATTCTTACCTTAACCTCTTGCCATATTCCCTCTTTGATAGACTCGTCAATAGTCATCCAATCAATAAAGGTTAGTGGAACTCTATGACCATCCCGTACTATTATACCTAATTGAGACTTGAACTGTTGTGTTCTTTCTCCAACGACTTGAAATTGAGAATTAAAAGAAAGTTGAATTTTAACTCCTATCCTCCACTCTGGCACACCCTTACTGTGGCCTCTAGTACTAGTATCTATAAGTGCAATTTGAAATAAGGTTTAACAATATTCAGATATTGAATGATATGATAACAAAAAAAAACATTAAGTAATAGCAGTTGATACCTATTTCAGGAAGCTCTTCATGCATAACATGTTGTGGTGGAGGGAAAGTGGGACAGGGGCATGAGTGGCGAAGCATTGGCTGACATTGTGTCAATGTCCTTGAGGAATGACTTTGGGCATCGTCTCTACTACGTGAAGTAAGAAAAGTAGACATACATCGTGGTCTGCCACGTCCACTGTCTTCAACCTTCCTTCTCTTCATATTATCCTATTACACAACCTATACAATATTTTCATAAGTACAAGCCGTACAAATCAGCAACCAGATTATCAGCAATTCGGATCAACAGTTTAAATCAACAGTTGGATTATCATCAATATAAAAAAAGGTAAGACAAAAGTGAAAGTACCTAGACAAGTTAATAAGTAAAACAACAAAATCGACTAGAACTAAATAACTAAAATCCTCAAACTTATCAAGTTGTATGAAACCTTTATTCCCGTAATAAAAAAAACAAATAAGTAATATCCCAAAAAACTAGTCTCCAGCCAGATTGTCAAGACTATCATCACCATCGAAATCATCTTCCCCATGCAACTCATCATCAGCATCCGACCCCTCATCATCAAGCAAATCATCACTTTCAACGTTCACATGTGAGTATTCTTTAGACTCTACTATACCAACATTGATCCACCCTTGTCTTGAAGGGTCTTGGTTATACCATACTTGTCGGGCTTGAGATTCCAAGATAAAAGGTTCAACCCCTACCCGATTATTTTGGTATAGTAAATTTCGGAAGATAACCAAGGTAAAGTTGAAGGGATCCAACTTCACTCCACTTGTTGGATGTGCCCAGTCACACTTGAATAATACATATTTAATATCCGATGAATACGTGACCTTTATGAGATTTGTTAATCTCCCATAATATGGTAAACGCTCTCCTTCTACAAAAAACACCACAATTTTGCCTCGTTCGTTTATTGTCTACACTTTTAACCCGAATATAGTAGCCATTGGACGTATACGAGGTTAGCTTGGTTGCTGAAGGAAAACGAGGGTTAGACAAAGCCACAACCTCATCAGATAAGGACACATATTCATCTTCTTCCAAACTTTGAACCTATAATTGCATACGGTTTCGTTGACTAGTGTCATATCCAAAATTGACTACTACATAATTAACTTAATTTACATAGATATCGGAGCTAGATACTCACATGAATTCTAAACCAGTCAGGAAACTTGTTAAAATGAGTTGTGGCCACCAACTCTTCACTTGCATTAGGGTTCAAATGTTTTATGGTTCCGACATGTTCACTGTAAAAAAATGTGTTAGATATAACCCATAATCTTGCATTTTCCATATTCTTTATTATATGGAAAACAAATATTTTATTTTGATTACTCACTTTAGATAAGGAGTGACCATGTTAGTGTGGAACAATACCCACCGATGAATTTATGTCCGAGTAACTTCCGTCATAATAAAGCTCTTTCCTTTTTTGTCATTGTCATCTTTCCTTCTAGGAGGTCTGTTTTTCTTGCTCTCCACATCTTTGAGATATTGAGCTTAGAAGTTCATGCACTCTTCCATCAAATACCCTTTTGCTATTGATGCTTCTGGACATACATTTTGTCTTACATAATTCTTCAAAGTATGCAAAAACCTTTCTATAGGGTACATCCAACGGAACAGAACTGCCCCACCAATTAAAGCTTCTTCAACTAGATGGATCGGTAAATGCTCCATAACATCAAAAAACGATGGTGGAAATATTTTCTCAAGATCGCAAAGAGTTAAAATAATATCGGCTTTTGCCTTCTCCAAATCAACAGCACTATTGGTTTTCGAGCACAGCACTTTGAAGAACTTTCCTAAATCAATTAGCCCCGAAACAACCTTTTTTGGCAAGGAAATCCGTACACATAATGGACTCAGTTGTTGTAAAAGGATATGATTGTCATGGCTTTTTAGCCCTCCAATGGAACGATCTTTTAAATTAACCCTTCTTGCAATACTAGAACAAGAACCATCTGGCATTCTTGACTCAGACAAACCCAACAGAAACTTATCTTTCCCATTATTGTCAATCTCATATTCAACTCTCTCAAAATACTCGACACCAGACTCTCTCACCTTCACGTGGTATTGCTTTCTAATTCCCAACTCTTCAAGGTCACGTCGAGAGGCTAGATTATCCTTACTTTTGCCTTTGACTCCCATTATTGTAGAGATTACATTTTCCGCCACATTTTTCTCAACGTGCATCGCATCTATACTATATGGTAATAAGTTATCTACCCAATATGGTAGCTCATACAATATGCTTTTTTTCTTCCCATTGTGCTTCTTCTTTTTTGATGGATCCTTTTCCGCTTTCTTAGGCCCCATGTATGTCTTAAAATCATGTCTTCCTTTTTATATTGAGTAAGCACTCGATTGGACTGAAGTTGTAACAGATGTTGAGCTCCGGTCATCCTAGGGGGAGGTTCATCAAAATCTCGTCCAATGTGGAATGATTTTGCATCTCTCCGGTATGGGTGATTAAGGGGTGTGAACCTCCTACTCTTCCCATTATACCACTTGCGCCAGTTCTTCAACCACTTCGACCCTGGACTCGTGTTGCATTTCGGACATCCATATTCACCTTTAGTACTCAACCCGGACATATTAGCATACGCAGGAAAATCATTAATGCTCCAAAGCAATGCAACCCGCATTTAAAACATCTGCCATGTTGAAGCATCATATGTTCCTACACCCACATCCCACAACTCGTTTAGTTCTTCAATTATTGGCTCCAAATACACATATATCTTATCACCGGGCCCTTTTGGTCCATCAATAAGCACAGAAAGATATATATATATATAGAGAGAGAGAGAGAGAGAGAGTATAGATCCTATGAGAACACCCCCTAACATGAGAACATGAAAACAGATTCGTAATTATTATCAATTTTGTTACGAATGTTTCATATTGTTTAATACATTATTCGTAGTTATTGTTGGTTGAGTGGATTATTCGTAGTTATTGTTGGATTCCTAATTATTATTATTCGTAGTTATTATTATTTTTGATATCTACTCTAAAGCTCAACCCTTAATACTCACATCCAACGGTGTACGATTGTTCTCATGTTCTCACGTTAGGGGTGTTCTCATGGGAACCACACCCTATATATATATATATATATATATATATATATATATATATATATATATATATATATATATATATATATATATATATATATATATCTACTTCAAGATAAGCATCGGTGGCAAGTTATATGGAATTATCACAACAGGCCAAGTACTATGGTTTAAATTTTTATTCCAAAATGGATTAAAACCACAAGAGGCAATTCCTAGTCGTACGTTCCGAATATCAGCTGCAAAACTTGCATGTTTGGTGTCAAGATGCTTCCAAGAAGGAGAGTCTGTTGGATGCCTAAATACACCATCATCTACACGCTTCTCACCATGCCATTTCATGAGGTTTGCTGATTGGGTCGTTGTGAAAAGCCTTTGTAATCATGGTATCAATGGGAAGTATCTAGCTTGTTTTGCAGATCTTCGAGTTCTAGATTCATCAGAAATTCCACTCACTTCTCTCCATCGAGATGCTTTGCATATGAAACACTCATCAAGACCTTCGTTTTCATTTCTAAATAGCATGCAATCATTAGGACACGTATCCACCGTTTTAAATCTGAAACCCAAATCCTCCACTAACTTCTCAGGTTGATAGTAAGTTTTTGGAAGATTGTCACTTTCTGGCATGACCTCGCTAAATATATCCAATAACTCTTTGGAAGAGGTGTTTGTCCAACCATGCAAGCTTTTTGCTTGTAGAAGGCGTACAACAAAGGACAAAGCATTGTGCTTCTTGGAACCAGGATACAAAGGTAAGTTTGCATTTTGCATCAGCTTCAAAAATTCCCTTATAGACTCGGTTGGGCCTGGTGTAGCATCCTCACTTTCAATAATATCATTATCACTTTCTGATATAGGCACATTAGTTGTTCCAATAGCATCTTCAACTAACCTAGTCATCTCTACATCCATACAATTCTGGTAGCACTTCATCCATTTGAGCAGGTTCCTCAAACCCGGTAAAGGTTTAACCATGTTTCGTCCAAATCTTATAACGCACCTAAAATCCATTGAGACGAAGATGTTGTCTCACAATCGATCTTCCTAAAAGAATCTTGTTTTTACATTTTCTTCAGGGACAATATATGGTAGAACTAACATCCTTGTTTGCATACGCGAAGTCTAAAAATTCATCTATCTTGGCAAAATATGAGACCGAACATCTAGTTCCGCAATCAATCCATGACTTGTCTAAAAGCATTGTAATATCGATTACACCTACACATATTTACAAACATATATAAACTTGACATTTAAAAGTACTAATATATACGTAGATACAATGGTTTGCTTATACAACAACTAACAAGTAGTTCAATCACAGTCAAGATAGCTATCTAAAGTATTTCAATATGACTAGTGACAATTCCATATAACTTGACATGTAAAAGTACTAATATTATGATTGAAATACTTGGTTCACTGTCAGTAGTAATATTGTGATTGAAATCCTTTCAAACACATAAGGCTTCTGAATGTCCAGTCCAATTGGAATTGGAAGAGGAACTAATAGCATTATCTTCCCTAATAAAATAAATGCACAAAGATGACTACTGATGGAAATTGTCATTTCAGAAGTATTAGCAAAGCTATACATTTCGTAGAAAAAGAGAGAGAAAACTACAATTCAAACAAGCAGGTTCTCACAAAATATAATAAAGAAGGAATGGTGAGAGCACAACACATTCAAGCAATTCATAAAATTAAAATAAGCAGGCGTATAACTTTAAGGGTCTACTTGGGCCAATGGACCAAAATATTAAGGCCCTAGAAAAAGTGTAGTGCGAGCCTATTGGTGCTGACACGGTAGCCGACATGCAAAGTCGATACGCTATCCTGTCACCTTACTGATAAATTTGGAGAACTAACATGCTCTCATCCTAATTATTGTTTGAGTTTCATTTACAAATTCTTGTTTTTCAGAATGATTGACCTGCATAACTCCAAAATCTACTGCCTTCCTTTCATTTACCATAATAATATACGATGTCCACTATTAAACTGCATAATATCGCCTCAACATGAGCACTTTTAACTATCTAGCTTTAGATAGTCTGGTATTATCATTGCTACTCATTAGGAGTTCTTTCTATGCTATAGTTACGGTAGGAGACTCTACCTGCTGGAACTACTGATATGATGAATGACATTAGCAAATAACAAAATCATGCACACCTTTAATGTATTCAGTGTTCAGAATTCAAGGAGATGGGAAAATATGTATACAGATAAACACACAGCGTGCTCATTAAAATGCTATAAACATCTCCATGTGACACCACCACTAAAATCGGAAACATCAGCTTACAAAAAATCAAAAACACAAAAAAACCCAACTATCTTGATTACCCGCCCACCCTCTACCCATATCAGCTTTATACTCTTTGAAGAACAACTCTACATTGATCAATAAATGGACAGTAATTGAGCTAGTGAGCTGGCTGGGATCAAAAGAATCAGGAAGAACGCCATGAATCGTTTATGATAAGAATCTATTTCAATTGTTTGGTTAGGTGTTTCTTCCAAGAAGTTGGACTGTATAAGCACCCAAAAAATAGCTATATATGAGGAGTGGGTTCTTTCTCAAGTAAGACATTAAACTCTTCATTATGTTATTTAGATCACAATCATCATTCAACTATCATTTAGACATTCAGCTATGATATTTAAAACATAAATTTATGTTGTTCACTACTGTTAATATCAATGAAGACCACCAAAATGCTAGGAACGGATCAAAACAAGACAATCAATAAGATTCATATAGATTAATATTTAAAACATAAGTTTTTATAAATTTAGGCATAAGAGTATTCTATTAGTCAGACAATTAGTTCAAACATGTTGGCATCATCTCATAAAATATATTTTTTAATATTTTGAGTGGATTATAGAAGTAAGGTATATAATATTAAAATATAGATTAATATTTAAAACATAAATTTATAAATAGTATCTGATCATAAAAGAATCAAACAATATCATCATTAAAAAATAAATATAACAATCTCAATAAAAAAATATAAATATCATTAAAATCATCAGAAATTAAATATCCCAATATAAATTCCTTCTTCCTTTGCCATTCGGTGAAGCTGGTGTATGATTATCTGTGTAATAAGCACTTTAGCTTACCCCAAATCCCTAGTTCTCATCCTTTCCTAGCATTTAGCAAAGACGTTGTTTTTCGTAAATTTAAAATTTCCATGCCTCTTCAATTTGTTCCAAAGCTCAAGAAGCAGGTTCACCAAAGAATACAACAAAATTACAAACCATTGAAAAAAGATACGTGCGTCAACAGACAGGCCAAGACAATCAACAAGATTCATAGCTTATGTTGTTCACTACTATTAATGTCAATGAAGACCACCAAAACTCATAACAATTTGTTGAATATAACTTCAGGAAAACAACGAGAGTTATATATAACAAATGCAAATCAGTTTGAAAAAAGCTATAGGAGATGGGATGAACTCGATTGAGACGAGGAAGATAACAAAATTAAAACAAGAGGAAACCCTATCTGAACACACATACAAACAAAAGGATTTGTATGATTCTAGCTAGCTTTGTATGCATACATGTAAATTCACAGCTTCTTAATTTCCTATGATGAAGACCTCAACACATTATCTGTATTGGGTAAATAACCAAAGCAATTCTTGAAAATAGGATAGATAACCTCTTGGTGCTGACGCGAGTACCAAGAGGAGTATGTTGCTGACACCATCGATCTAGGAGTGCGAGCCTATTTCTGAAATAGGATAGAAAAACTTGAGGACCAAAATATTAAGGCCCTAGAAAATTTCTGAAAAAGTGTAGTGCGAGCCTATTGGTGCTGACACGAGTACCTTCGATCTAGGAGCAGATGGTGGAAGAGGTTGAAAACTTGAGGAGCAGCAATGGTGAAGAGGAGAATGTTTTAGGGCTAATATGATTTATCCTCCCCTCTTGTATCTAAAAGAAAGGATAATAAAAGTAGATATATTATTTTTATTTATCTTTTATTTACGGGCCACATTTTTTTTGGCGCTCACCTATGAGCGGCAATGTATGAATTTTGCGACGGTAATCAAGAGCCGACGCAAAGGCAATTATTTTAACGATGGCACCTAAACATTGTCGCAAATCGATGCATTATTTGCGACGGGAATGATTCCGTAGTCGCAAACTAAATGACCCCAGTTAACGCCGTCGTCATGCCGTCGCAAATATTGCACATTGGCGTCGGGAAACCATTGACGACGTAAACCTCGGTCGCAAAATTAATTATTTTTTTGTAGTGTATAGAGCAGATGATTGACTCCTACGCGGCATTGACAGTAGCCATCACCCAGCGCTTCGATGATGAGCGCCAATATATTGAGGGATGGACACATCGCATGGAGGAGAGCCAACACTACCAACGTCGGATGATGGAGCTGCAGTATCAACACGTTATGAGCTATCCATTCGATCCTTCCCAGCATCCTTACATTCCACATCCACCACCGCCAGCTGACGAGGACTACAACTTCATGGATTTCTTTTCTTTATTTATGCAGTTCAGCTAGGTTTGGTGAGTTTTCTGATCTTTAGACTTATATTTGACCCATTGGGACAATGTGTCCCAAGTATGGGGTATTTGGATGTATTATGTGGCCTACTTGACTTATGTGTATGGCTTGTATGACTCTCTTGCTGGATATTATTGTCTATTTGGCTTTAAGTGCTTATATGCCATTACATGCATACGTATAGGTTTCTGTTTGAGAAAACGTCAAAAACCAATATGAGAAAATTTTTTTTGGCTCGACCGAGACGTTCTTTGCCGAACGAGGTTGAACACCTTGGATGACGTCAGAACACCTCGACCAAGATGGGCTTTAACTGAAAGATTTTCGAAACGTTTTGTGCCTCTTTTCTAGATATGACCTCGATGATGATTTTGATTGCAAATTGGTTTTGAAATCTCTATATGCTCGAAAGGTTTTATGATATGTTTAAGTTACAAAATGCTTTGTTTAAAAATCTAGCATGTTTAATACTTTGTTTTTATCAAAATTATGTTGAATTTGAAGGTTGACATCACATTATGAGTTCTCTCATATTCTTCCTGGGATGACTAAGGCACTTCATTCTTCTTCTTCTTCTTCTTGATCATGCTTTAGCCCCTCATATATATTTTTGCCTCCCTTTACCTATCCGGAAATTTGGATGCAAGTGGCGAAATGCAAGTGAAATGAAGTTGAGATCTTGGCTGGAAGTGTTAGAAAGAAACAATTAGGTTTGGGGACGTTGATCTTGTTGATGAGTAACTCGGCACCATTCACATAGCCGGGTGTTTGTGTCTTGCCAAAGTCGGATTGATCGATAGTCCTAACGGGTCATGGAATGTGCATCAAAGGTTTGAGGCATCTCGAGAAATTGATGATTGTTGATGTTATAGACTTCGATTATTGTGCACCTCTATCCATGCTCCCAAAAAGTAAAGTAAAGTGAAAATAAGCAAAACTTATTGGTTGAAGATGTTGTGATTCAAAGAAAGTGAAGTAAGATCCTATTCCCGGATTATAGCACCACATTATCCTATATACATCTCACCCTGACACGTTTCTTGGCCTCTTTTGGAAGCCCTTGAGACCTCGAGTATGTTGATTGACTTGGTGGTTTAAACTGGATTATACATGATTGATTTCGATAAATATGATTTATTATGCATTCTATGATTTTATGCAAAGATGATCACCTTTCTTATATTTATAAAATGTTTTGATCATGTCTTGATTTTATTTGCAATGAAGCATTCTCTTAGGGTGATCTATGAGTGAAGCACACCACCAAAATATTTTGAAATGTTTTTCATTGATCTTTTTGATGACTTATAATCAATTCTATCTTGTACCTAAGATTTGGATCTTGCGTGGGGACAAGCAAGGGACAAGTATGGGGTATTTTGATAGCATGCATTATAGTCTATATTTTGGGATTGTTTTAGACGTTTTATCTTGATAAATCTGCATGTATGGATGATATTCTTTGATCATTATGTTGTTTTATCTACATTTGCAAGAATCGAGGTCTACACGTAGTTTCGTTGTGATTGTAGGAAAAATAGCACGTTTTTGGAACATCTAGCTCACTCTGCAGTCTGATACAAAAGATCCCAACCCACGCATCCTAATGTACAGAAGTCCTCGGCTGGTCACACCATTTGGCTCACTCTACAATCTTCCTAACCTGCTGATCATCTACAACACGGTATACACCGTTAGCTACAACAATAAATAAGCATGAAAGTAATAGCACAAACACACATCATCATCTCATACATGCAATGTCACACACATTCATTTATTATCTTTTATTACGTTATTCCATTACTAATTCAACTTCTTTTGTAACACGAGGAGCCTAAAGAACCCCATATCTTCCCCCTTTAACCCAGGTGTTGCATGGGGATCTATCTCCCCCCTGAGCTACTGGCTTCCGAGCACCTCCTTCCACTCTCGGCGAGCTTTTGGCAAGTGGTTACCGCCCGTTATAACACACTTAGGCCATTTAAATGTAATATATGGCCGTCCTTGTCCGGTTTAGGTTATAAATGCACAATCATATGAACACACACAACCATCACAATCATACCAATCCATAACTGAACGCTAAGTAAGTCCTATGGACTTACCTGTCACACTCGTACTCAATACCACATCACAACTTCCCCTTGGGGAAGAATCAACGCCTGCAAGAGCAAGGTACACAACATCACAAACTGTAAGGGTTAGGAGACTCATCTCCATAACCAGAACCAACCTACAACCTCAATCTAAACCTCAAGATTATAACAAGCTCTCATATGCCTATGGCATAACTTCAACATCAACACAAGTGCCTAAGGCACAACTACAACATACAACACATCATAACCACACTAGCGTAGCTACCAGCTAAACCAAGGTCAAAGGAAAGGAAGGAAGGAAGACATACCAACAAGGTATGCACCAATAGAAGAAAGAGCACAAGGCTGATCCGGTGAGGCGCAGGGGCGGCTCAAACACCAGGCGTAGGGGCGGCTGGAGTCAGGCGCAGGGGCGGCCAACTGTGTAGAGAGTTGGTCCCAACTTCTCTTCGATCCCTTTCTCGACTCTCTTCACTTCTTCAACACACCACAACAACATATATGCACATACACACATATATGATCATCAAAAGGCTAGGAAAGGATCCACACAAGCTCAGCTTGTGATCCTAAGCTAGAAGGAAGAAGAAAGAAGCAAGAAGAGGAAAGAAAGAAGATGAAAGCTGAAGAACTTACCACAACAACCCTAGACAACAACTATGGAGCACTAAGCACGTCTACCATCTGAACAAAACACCAATAACCTTCAGCAACATCCTCAAAAGCATCCAAAGCCAAAGCCACACTCAAATTCACAAGATTCCACTCACAAAAGCAAGAAGAGATCAAAGAAGATCAAGGAGAAAGAAGGAAGAAGAAGAACGTGAGAAGGAAGAGAGAAGCTGGAGAGAAGAAGAAACCCTTCATTTCAAGATAAGGAAGGCTTATATAAGAAGCCAACCCAAAAGCAAGTCAAGAGGTCAACAAAAGTGGCTACAGCCGCACAAAACCGAAGGGGCGGATCAACTAAGGCGTAGGGGCGGTTCACCTGTGGCGCAGGTGCGGCTCATAGGGCCCGCTGGGACGGCTGGCAGTGTCAAAGCTAGCTCAACTAAGGCTCAGCAAGGCTCCTAGGCTCCAAAGACTCAGGCTCTTACATCTCACCCCCCTCAAAACAAGTTTCGTCCCGAAACTTGCAAGATCCCAAACCTCTCAGATCCATAAGCCGAGGTACACTCTCTCCTCAAGAACATCAAGTCATAACCTATAACATTCTATATCCTTAACACAACATGGAGGAATCACAACTCCAGCATAACAACTCTACACAAGGCCTAGAGGAAGATCATCTCTAGCCTAAACACTAACCACATCACACTAGCATGGAGGAAAAACCGTCTCCAGCCATAACGTACACATAACACTACTATGTGGAGGGTGTTAGCATGAAATATTGTGATATTTTAGGCACATTTTCTAAGTGTATTTGATTCATATTGATAGTCATTGATCGAGCATTGATACATTTGTGAGCTAGTTTGTCTATAATGTCGATATAGAGATCTACACAAGCTTTATGTTGATTATAGGTGATTGAGAGCTATTTCCGAACGGAATCGAGCAAGGATGGAGTTGTTGAGCAATGTCCATGGATTGAAGGCATTTCTAGGAGCTAAGGGAATGCCAACTTGAGGAATGCACGAGGCTAGGGAAGAATCACGTTCTTGCCCTAAACCACGCTCTAAAATACGGCCGTACCACTTTCCACGTTCAGTTCCACGGCCGTGGAACCATGGCTAGGGAAGCGTGGTTCATTCCAGTAACTTCTACGGCCGTGGAGAAGATGGTTCAAACCGTGTTGATTTCCACGCTCTAAATTACGGCCGTGGAACCCTTCCACGACCGTGATCTTAGCGATCTTTTTCGCCATACTTTAAGCCACGATCTCCTACGCAAGTGGGCCGGGCCGATATTTTATCTTACACTATAAAAGGACGGACGAAGGGAGATTCTCTCACCTCCGCTTAGACCTAGCTTTACGCATACACTTGCGCTTGGAATTGCCCTAATTTCGCATTTGGCGGAAACTTGATTGAGAGATTTTTGGCGCATTGCTATTGGCGATTTCCGGATTGACGGAAGATCGAAGATTCGGAAGATTGTTCGCAAGGAGATTTCGCTTCTTGCTTAGGTTTGATTTAGAAGACGGATTGACATCCCATTCTTCCTTCTTATCTACGATTGTGTTTGTTTGTTCTATTCCGAATCTAGTGACGATAATTGTTCTTGATTGTGACTTTGAGATTGGTTTGAAGTTTATTGATGGTTTTCAGAAGTTTTCATCTTTCAATCTTTTAATTCTTGAATTTGATATCAATATGACTATTGTTGGCTAAAAACCCTTAACAATTCCAAGGTGAAGGGTTGATAGTTGTGGCATAGATGATGATAGATCGTTCGTAAACAGATTGGATCCTGAGAGTTAGAGAGAATCGCCGACGAACCCTAATCCACGGTCTGTTCTTGAGCTTCCACGGCCGTGAAACTCAAGAACTAGCCGTAATTTTATGTTAAGTTACGAACTTGCTTTTACTTTAATCCAAAGTTAAAGATTTGCTTTAACTTAGTTTAGGCTTGCCTTTTCTAGGTGGTAGTGAAGCCTCAACAACCTTTACCTCGATTGTGAGTGTCACAACCTTAATCGATTTAGTTAGTTTTGATCCTTGGATTACAAATTTGGGTATTTGACATTAATTCTCATCTTTAGAACCTTTCTATATTGAAGCCTCAACAACCTTTATAGAGAGTGTCTTGTAGGTGAGTCATATAAGGTTTTTGGAACTTCACCGTACGATTACCTTACATTAGCATACCTTTGCATATCTTAACTCTGTCCTTATATCATTAGTATATCTTGAATCGATTGCCACAGCTGGATACTTGGATCTTTAGGATTGTTGTTTTCCCAATAATTCGAAAAGCTCTTACATTTATTTGCTTGATAATCTACAATTGAATTTGTTCCCCCCAAATCCCTGTGTTCGATACTCTGGAATTCTTGCTTATCTATATCGATCCGTACACTGCGGGTTCGCTTGCTTGATTTCTAGTTTTATATTTAAAGCTTATTTGCACGCACGCTAAGTGGCGAACAAGTTTTTGGCGCCGTTCCCGGGGAATTGGTCTAGACCGAATTCGGTTTTCGGTTGTCAAGCTTGGGAGCTTCTCCCTTGTTATTTGATATCTTTTCAAGTGCATGCGCAGGTCTAGGAACACCGAAGACCTCTTACCTCTTGATCAAGAGCTTGAGAGGACTTTAAGGCAAAAGCGCAAGGAAAAGAAGATGGATGAAGAACACGAACGTGATCTTCAAGCGGAGTTAGCGGAGAAAGAAGCTCAACTCCAATGGAATGAGAATATTCGCCGGGATGAAATGGATCGTCATCAATCTCAAGTTAACGATCTAAAAGATATGATGTTCCAGATGAGGATAGAACTAAGCAACCTTAAGAATAAGGGGAGCAAGAAATTCTCAAGAAGGGCATCAAGATCAAGAAGAAGAAGTCATTCATCCGCTGATGATAGTGATTCTTCCATGCCACCGCTAGAGGAAATTGATCCCACGATCAATGTGAATCCTTTCCATCCACGGGGAGCTGCTAATCGTCGTGCTCCACCTAGGAATGCGAGGATCGAACGTGTAGATGATGAGCCAAGAACTCTTGGCCAAAGGATGGATCCAACGCAGCAACCACGCCGTTTAGGTGTGAACTTTGATACTGACTATGTGCAAGGGTTTAGCTTCAACCCTCAAGTTATTACTCTTGTTCGCCAAAACCAATTTGGCGGAACAAGCATTGAATCTCCACACCAACACTTACAAAACTTTGAGTGTATGATGGAGACAATGAGGCCGAAGAACGCTACTACCAACAACTATAAGCTCAAGCCTTTCTTCTTCTCCTTGAAGGGGAAAGCGTTGTCTTGGTACCAAGCTCTTCCTAGTGGGAAACTAGACACGTGGGAAGACCTTTCCACGGAGTTCCTCACCAAATTCTTTCCGCCATCCAAATCGGCGGAACTTAGAGGTAAGATCAATGCATTTTCCATGAGGTCTAACGAAAGTTTGTTTCAATCATGGGAAAGGTTTCAGGACTTGTTATTGGATTGCCCTCATCATGGCATATCCAAGCTTGCATTGCTGGAGATTTACTACAAGGGGCTGGATGTGGAGACACAATTCAAGCTCCAATCCCTCTCATGTGGAACATTCATGGACATGAGAGAAGATGATGCTTGGGACTTCATTGAGAAGCAAGCAAGGGGCATAGAGAAGTATTCCCACCGGAATGCGGAGGGAAATCGTGTGGAGCAAGGAGCAAAGCTCACACATGAAGCTCAAAATCAGATTTTCTCCCTCAACAATGAGATCAAGGAGTTGAAGGAGGCAATCAAGACCAACTTTGCAAAGCAACAAGGAAAGGATGTTGGCTATTTGGGCAACAACAACAATGGCGGTGAGAACACAAACCGCAACAACAACAATAACCGGAACAACAACCGGAATAATTGGAATGGAAACAACAACAACCGGAACAACAATTGGAACAACAATAGGGGTTCAAACAACAACAATTGGCGCTCCAATCAACAAAACTCCGGTAACTCTTATCCTTCCAATTCGAATTCACTAACTCCACCTTCCTCTTCCTCTACTCCTTTGAAAAGCCAGGGGAAAACATCTAATGGAGGAAACACTTCGGGGAAGGAGAAGCCCGATCCCATGTTGGAAACGATTTTGGGAAAGCTTCAAGGTTTGGAGAACCGCATCATTAAGGTTGATGATCAAATTTCTAAGGTTGATAAAGCCCAAAAGGTTTTAGAAAACCAAATGTCCAGCCATGCGGAGGAAGTTCCTAGGAATCAAGGGAAACTTTCAGGAAAGACGGAGGACAACCCTAAGGGAAGGGTGATGGCAATCACAACTAGGAGCGGAGTGACTACCACCGATCCGCAGCCTAAGTTTGTTGAAGTCCCCGTAGAGAAAGACAAAGAGAAGGGGAAGGAGAAGGAAGATGTCTACGTTCCTCCTCCAGCTTACAAACCTCCCCTACCATTCCCTCAATCTAGAGCGAGAGCGCGCCTAGATATACAGTTTGGTAAGTTTATAGAACTCATGAGCAAGCTGCATATTAATATACCCTTTATTGATGCTATTGTAGGTATGCCGGCTTATGGCAAGTTCTTGAAGGAGCTCCTCTCCAACAAGAGGAAGCTAGAAGATTTCGGTGAGGTTAAGATGAGTTCGGATTCTTCGGATCTCATCAAGACCATGAAGGTGAAAATTCCCCCCAAGCTAAAGGATCCGGGGTCGTTTTGCATTCCCATAGGAGTGGGAGATGTCACATATGATGCGTTATGTGACTTGGGAGCAAGTGTGAGCATCATACCACTTGCATTATGTAGGAAGATCGGTTTAGGCGACCCTAAACCGGTGAAGATGACATTATACATGGCGGATCGATCCATCACTCGCCCCGTCGGTATTGTAGAAGACGTCCCAGTCAAGCTAGGTAAATTCTTTGTTCCCATTGACTTTGTCGTGCTTGACATTCCTGCAGATAGTCCGGTCCCGATCATACTCGGAAGACCGTTTCTTGCAACTTCCGGCTTCATAGTCGATTGCAAGAATGCTAGACTCGCCTTTGACGTAGGAGAAGAGAAGGTAGAGTTCGTTCTTTCCACTCTAGTGAAGGAACCAATCTTTGATGAGGATATATTCAATATCCAAGATGAAGAAGGGTTGTCTAGAGAGGAGGTAAGTGCTATTCTCTTCAAAGATCCTTTGCAAAAGGTCATTACTATGAGTCTAACGAATGTAGGGGAAGAAGAGGAGTGCAATGAGGCAATTGAAGCCTTAGAAGCACAAGAAGAAGTGGGTGAAGTGGAATTTGAGAAGCTCCACGACGAGGCAGAAAACGTGAGAATCCACGGCCATACACTATATTCCACGGCCGTGGATCTCACCATCCAAAGCGTGGCTCACTCCAGAGGGTTACACGGTCGTGGAGGAGGCAGAGCAACCGTAACCACTTTCCACGCCCTAAACCACGGCCGTGGAGGGTGTAATGAAACCGTAATTTTGGCCGTGGAAGGAGACGGTCGTACCACTTCATCAACTTCTTTTGATTCTTCTCCCACACCCTCTACACCCTTAGACACTTCTAAGGAGGCATCGGATGCTCCTCAAGAACCATTGGAAGCTCCGAAAGCAATGGAATTGAAACAACTTCCTACACATCTAAGGTACGCTTTTCTAGGACCTAACTCTACCTATCCAGTTATTGTTAGTTCCGATCTAACCATAGATGAACATAGTAAGCTTATGGTTGTCCTTAGGAAACATAGGAAAGCTTTAGGCTATACTATAGAAGACTTTGTAGGAATCAAACCCTCCCTATGCATGCATAAAATATTAATCGAGGAAGACTTTAGGACTTCAAGACAACCTCAAAGGCGGTTGAACCCGACCATGAAAGAGGTTGTCAAGAAGGAAATTCTTAAACTTCTTGATGAAGGTATCATCTATCCTATCTCCGATAGTAAGTGGGTGAGCCCGGTTCAAGTAGTTCCAAAGAAGGGAGGAATGACGGTCATCACCAACAAGAACAACGAACTCATTCTTACCCGAACCGTAACGGGATGGCGGATGTGTATTGACTACCGCAAGCTTAATAACGCGACGAGGAAGGATCACTTCCCACTACCCTTCATCGATCAAATGCTTGAAAGGTTAGCGCAACATTCGCACTTTTGCTATCTTGACGGTTATAGTGGTTTCTTTCAGATTCCGATACACCCGGATGATCAAGAGAAGACCACATTCACGTGCCCATGGGGTACGTTCGCTTATAGGAGAATGCCGTTCGGGCTTTGCAACGCCCCAGCCACCTTTCAACGGTGCATGGTGGCCATCTTCTCTGAATACATTGAGGAAATCATGGAGGTCTTCATGGACGATTTCTCCGTATACGGTTCCTGTTTTAACGATTGCCTTTCTAACCTTTCTCTTGTTTTACAAAGGTGTGAGGACACTAACCTAGTTCTTAATTGGGAGAAGTGTCAATTTATGATTAAGGAAGGAATTGTATTAGGTCACTTAATCTCTAGTAGAGGGATAGAGGTGGATAAGGCGAAAATAGAGACTATAGAGAAGCTTCCTTCCCCAACTTGGGTGAAAGGGATAAGAAGTTTCCTAGGACATGCTGGATTTTATAGACGTTCAATTAAAGACTTCTCTAAAATATCAAAACCGCTCACTAATCTATTGATGAAGGATGTAGTTTTTGAGTTTTCGCAGGAATGTTTGGATGCGTTTAACACCATTCGGCAAGCTCTAATTTCAGCGCCTATTATCCAACCTCCGGATTGGACTCTACCTTTTGAGGTTATGTGCGATGCTAGTGACGTAGCCATAGGAGCTGTTCTTGGACAACGGAAGGAAGGGGGAACCCATGCCATATACTATGCTAGCAAGACGCTAGATGAAGCGCAGCTCAACTACGCCACTACGGAAAAAGAATTCTTAGCCATTGTTTACACTATTGACAAGTTTCGCTCTTATCTTGTAGGTGCAAAGGTGATTGTCTACATGGACCATGCTGCGATCCGGTACCTCTTTGCAAAGAAGAATGCGAAGCCAAGGCTAATTAGATGGATTCTTCTCCTACAAGAATTCGATCTAGAGATCCGCGACAAGAAGGGTTCGGAAAATTCTGTTGCGGATCATTTGAGTCGCCTAACACATCTAGAGGACGACCACTTACCCATAGATGACTCCTTCCCGGACGAACACCTACACATTATTGAGGAGTGCATCGATGTGATCTCCAAAGGTAACGAACCATGGTTTGCTGATTTTGTTAACTATTTGGTTTGCCAGGAGATACCGCCCGGATTATCCTACGCACAAAGAAATAAGTTCTTTAAGGACGTTCGGGAATATTTTTGGAATGAACCTCTCCTCTTTAAGAGAGGTCCGGATGGCATCATTCGGCGATGTGTGCCGGAAGATGAGATGCAAAGTGTCATCCGCCATTGTCATTCACTACCTTGTGGAGGACACGCTAGTTCGAACAAGACTAGCGCAAAGGTATTGCAATCTTGATTCTTTTAGCCTACTTTATTTAGAGATGTGCAATCCTTTGTTTCTTGTTGCGATGCTTGTCAAAGAACAGGTAATATCTCTAGGAGGAATGAGATGCCCCTGAACAACATCCAAGAGGTGAAGATTTTCGATGTTTGGGGAGTAGACTTTATGGGACCGTTCCCATCCTCTTGTGGAAACCAATACATACTATTGGCGGTAGATTACGTTTCTAGATGGGTGGAAGCGATTGCCTCTCCCACCAATGATGCCATGGTGGTGGTTAAGTTCTTTAACAAGACCATCTTCCCACGATTTGGGACACCAAGGACTATCATTAGTGATGGAGGTTCTCACTTCATTGCCCGGCGCTTTGAAGCTCTTCTAGCTAAGTATGGGGTTACTCACAAGATCGCCACCCCTTATCATCCACAAACAAGTGGACAAGTCGAGATCTCAAATCGGGAGATCAAAGGAATCTTAGAGAAGACGGTTTCAAGGACTAGGAAGGATTGGTCTTTGAAGCTTGATGACGCATTGTGGGCATACCGGACTGCGTACAAGACTCCCATAGGAACCACACCATACAACCTTGTGTATGGGAAGTCTTGCCACCTACCGGTAGAGTTGGAACATAAGGCGTTTTGGGCTATTAAGTGGTTGAATTTTGGCATGAAGGAAGCGGGAGAGAAGCGTCTCTTAGACCTTAATGAGCTGGAAGAACTCTGCTTGAATGCCTACGAAAACACCAAGATCTATAAGGAGAGAGCAAAGCGTTGGCATGATAAGCACATCATTCCAAAGGACTTCAAAGAAGGAGATCAAGTTCTCCTCTTCAATTCAAGGCTTCGTCTCTTTCCAGGTAAGCTTAAATCTCGTTGGACCGGACCTTTTCTAATTAAGCGTATTTTCCCCCATGGTGCAGTTGATGTATGGGGTGAAGCGGGCGGAAGCTTTAAGGTGAACGGGCAACGACTTAAGAAGTATATGCCGGAACTCCAAGCTGAAGAGTTCGCGCCTACCGCACTCGAATAAGTGCGAGAATGGTCTAGCTACGGACCTTAAACAAAGCGCTTCTTGGGAGGCAACCCAAGGTATTGCATTTTTGTTTTTGTTTTCGATTCATAGTTTAGCTTAGTTTAGACGTTTTTGCTTTGTTTTGCCTTCGATTTCTTCCGGTATGTTCGTGTTTTTGGATGTAGGAACGATGAAAAAGAAAAAGGGAAGAATAATGTTGAAGAAAAGTGACGAAACTTGGACTTTGGAGCATTACAGAGAGTTCCACTGCCTAAACCACGGTCGTGACAGCTACAGTACCCGTAATTTCCAAAAGCCTTTGAAAAATCACCAAAACCACGGTTCCGTACATTTCCACGGCCGTGGAACCCCCCGACAGACCGTGATTTTCAAAATTTTGCCTGTCACTATATAAACCACGTTCTTCACAAAAACACTCCACAAATACCCAATTCCATGACCCAAAACGCCGATTCCACGCCTTTCCTCCCAAATCTTCGTTCGTTAATCGTTTTCAACGATTCTTCTTCCCAAATTGAAGCAAATTCGACCACCAACGAGATCCAAGCAACGAATCGAGCGACAAATCACCAAGGAATACACAATTCGGATTTTAAAATCCGAAACCTAGGTTTTTTCCCCTCTTCTTGATCTTTGTCAATTTGGGTTTGTTTTTGCTAGAAATTATTGTAGAACTGCTTGAAACTGGAAGGAATTAGACTAGGGCTGCCTGATTGTTGAATTTGAGTGCTGTTTGTTGAGTTTTGAGAAAAACTGAGACGAATCACGGTTGCTGTCAGTTCCACGGCCGTGGAAATACCAAGAACAAACCGTGATTTTGAACAGTGATGGATTTTGTGAAAAGAGTTTCAGGGAGGATTAAGGAGAAGAAGAATGACCAAAACAAAAAGAGGAAGGGTAACCCCTCTTCCTCTTCATCCTCTAGAGCACCACCACCTTCCTCCCCTTCACCACCATCATCACCTTCATCACCCGCTCCTCCTAGCCCTAGAGTACCAACCATTCATGCGGATCACCTCGATGCACTCGAGAGGATCCATGAGAGGGATGTGATTGGACCTAGGTACCTATTGTTAGAGGATCTAGCTCCTCTTAACATCCTAGATGACCTTACTTGGCTCTTGGATAGAGCCGGACTAGTTGTCTTCTCGGCTATCCGAGAAGACGCCTACGAGGAGATTACGAGGGAGGTTGTGATATCTTTCGAGCACATTTAGGACTGTTTCTTTCCGTCTTATGGAAAGAAACTATGATTTTTCCATCCGTGAGTTCGGAACCTTCTTTGGGTTCCATGAGACCTTCAATGGTCGTTTTCCTAGTGGCGTTTACGCCAAAGACTTTTGGGAGGAGGTTGCTATGATTTACGCCAGCGAGGACCGCTGGCAACCTGCTAACACCAAGGCTAAGTTGATGTATCACTTAGCCTTGAAGATTGCTCACCGTGTTCTTTCGGAGTGTCTCTTCCCTAGGACGGAGACGCCCCAAAAGATCAAGACGGATGAGCTATTTCTGTTGTATTCTATGCTGTATGGGCGCCGAGCTGACTGTGCCACCCTCTTAGCTGCTACTATGAGCAAGCTTAAGAACAAGAGGAAGGGCAACATTGGATATGGTGGGATAGTTACCCACCTTGCTAGGATGTTGGGAGTTGATTTTTCTGCATGTACCCGCATACCAGCCGTACCCTTAGGACTTCAGGCCTTCATGACTAGAGGCCTCATCTTCCCCACACATAGAGGTCCGCCTTATGCGGCCATGCCTTGGGAGAGCAGGACGGGTAGGGGTATTGAGTGGCTACCGGAGTACTCCATTATGGCTGGACGCCATAATTGGAAGGCTACGTTCGCAGCTATGCATGCGAACATGATTGCAGCTCCTCGGTATGTCCCACCACCGCCAGTAGTTGAGGAGGAGGAGATGAGGGATCAGTATGAGAGAGGAGGAGGAGCAGAGCAGGAGTTTGGCACGTTTCTGGATCAGCCGGACGCGGTCCCTGATGTGCCTAGACGTTCTCCACGTCCAGCCAGAGCTTCAGGTTCGTCCTCTCGCCGCGCCAGTGTGAGCGAGAGACCCACTTAATTGGGCAGAGACACCTCCTGCATGGTATGGAGCTCCACCTCCATGGTCTACACAGGCACCATCTACACCAGCACCAGCACCAGCACCGTCTGACGCTCCAGAGTGGTACAGCCAGGCCCCGGGATGGTATGAGCAGATGCCAGATTGGGCCACCGGTCTTTCGGAGAGAGTAGGAGCATTGGAGACCCGAGCCGATGCTAGAGATGGACGCTTGGACGACCTCGATCATATGATGAGAGACGTCTACCGCCAGCAGTTTGGGCGGTTTTATGATCCTAGCTTCTCTCCATTCCCGCCTCCACCAGCACCGCAGTGATGATGATGATGACCGATTGCTTTAGCCGCTCCACCGCCATTTTGTGAGTTTCTTTTTCTTTTCTTCTTTTCTTTCTTTTATTTGAACATTAGGGACAATGTTTGTTCCAAGTATGGGGTGGGGTGTGACTAAAAGTTGTAATAACTCTTACTCACTTTGATTGCTTCTATCGAGACTATCTTGCATGTTCATTATATTGTTGCACGTTTCATTATTGCATTGCATGAAAAAGAGTTTGAAAAACCCATAAAAATTTGATAGCATGAATTATAGTCTATATTTTGGGGTTTGTTTGGACGTTTTATCTTTCATAATCTGCACGATTGCATGTATATTATGTGATTATATTACCATTTCATCTACCTTTACGAGAATCGAGGTCTACACCTAGTTTTGCTGTAATTGTAGGTAAAATGGCACGTTTCGCATAAAAAAGGAACAAAAGGAGCTAAGGAGTCATTGGAGCTACATTGAGGAGCATAAGGAACCATCCAGGAAGCATAGCCATGGATTAAGATTTACTTTGGACCAGTTTTGAGAGATTTCACATTCAGTTGTGACTCACCTCGGTTGACCAGAGATTCATCTCGACCGAGGTGATCCAGAGACGCCGACTCGACCGAGGCGAATACCTAGGGCGCGGCGAGAATATTTTATTCTTGGTTGAGATCTTTTATCTTTGGAAGGTGATCTTATATTTTTGGGCTTGGCTCCTGGAAGGAAGAAGATCTTATATTTTACCTAATTTTATGGGAGAAGATCTTTCTAAGATATTTTATCTTTGGAGGGTTATTTTCCTATAAAAAGGGTTGGATTTCCACAAATCCAACATCTCGCATACATCCCGCTTACACCAAAAAATCGGCATTCAGGTGGGAATCACGCAGCAGCCATACTCCAGTTGGGAGATTTGAAGAACCTTTTTGAAGGTTGAAGGAAGATTGAAGATCATAGCTTTTATAGCTTTTTGAAGGGTTTTGTAAGATTGTCTTTGATTTCCTTCCTTGTTGTCTTCTCTTGTTGGATTGCTATCCAAAGAACGCTTTTGTTGTGATATTTGATTCAGTTATTGAAGTCTTTTTCATTAAATTCTTCTTGTTCAAATATTCACCTTCTTCCCATATATTTGATTAATACTTTCATAATGATGATGAGTGGCTAATTTCCTTGTGTGATTCTAGGGTGATTGGCTGAAGGTTGTGGTAAAAACAATGATAGGATAATCTTAGATTCCAGTAGGACCCTGAAAGTTCGAGTCTTTAACCTTAACCCTAAGCATCTCGCTCAGTCGGTGAACATCTCGGCCGGGGTGGAATTTGGCTGACCGAGGTGACTTATCTGATCATAAACTGAGAGTTAAGTGTTAGAGTTTGCCAAATCCTATTCTTATTACACCTTTCCTGGTTTAATGCAAGCTTAGGATGAGACTTACCCGGTAATTCCTTAGTTTGTGTACCAACGATCATAAGTGTAGGTAATAAAGGTTTACCCTTTATTGGGGTTTGAGTGTGCTTCCATCCCGTCTTTGTGAGTTAGCCTGAGACTTACCCGGTAAAGGTTGATTCTATTCCCTTAGATGGTGTGTTAGTTTGAGGTTATAGTTCTTTATCTTAATTCCTTGAGACTTACCCGGTAATAGGAGTTACGGTTTTGGATTAGTGAGTAGTGAGACTTACCCGGTGATCTACTCCACTTTAGTAACACCTTCCCCTTGCAAAAAATTCTCAGCTTTGTCCGCTTATCTTTAGATCTTGAGTTGGAACCACAACTAGACGCTTTAATCCCTAGAATTGAATGTTTGCTTTATTGACTTCTTATTCATCTTTGATTGTGTTAATTGCTCTTGTGGTTAGTATTCACGAAGCTTACCGTTATTGACTTTGTTTCACCGAGTCCCTGTGATTGACCCCTGGAATTTCTTGCTTTTTACTACGATTGACCCGTACACTGCGGGTTCGCATCCTTGTTTTAAGCTTAAGTCTAGGGTTATAAATTTAAAGCTTGCACACACCGTATGGAGCGAACAAGTTTTTGGCGCCGTTGTCGGGGACTTGGTCTAGACTGAGCCGGTACGGTTTGCTCTTGGGGCACTTGCCCCCGTGCCTTCTAACCACTCTACTTGAGTGATTTTTGAAGGTTCTTTTTTAGGTTTATGCGAAGAACCCGCACTGGGAAGGAAATCGTTCCTTATGATCCCGAACCAGAAAAGACATACAAGCGACATTTAAGAGAAGCAAAGATGGCCCAACAAGACAACCGCGATCTTGAGGCCGAATTGAAAGAGTCGTTAGAGCTGCTACCCCTCAGCAGGGAAGAACTAAGGCGAGAGAAGGAAGAAACTCGCACCAAAACTGAAGCAATCGAAGCAGAAATGGCCGTCATACGAGACCAGATTCTACTTCGACCGAGGGACGACACAGTTCCCGATGCTGGACCGAGGCAGGTTCCAGTTGCTGACCCTCGACCGAGGCAGGGCCCAGTACCAGACGCCCCGGCCGAGGTACTTCCACCTCGGATGCCAATCCGAGATGTTCTTCTTGCAGGAATTCCACAAACCCTAGGTCAAAGGATGGACCCCAATCAACAACTGAGGCGTCCAAGAGTCAACCTAGGAGATCCAGCGGACCATGACTACGAACTTCAACCGCAAGTTCTATCCATGATTCGTCAATGCCAATTCGGAGGGATGGAGAAGGAATCACCACATCAACATCTTCAAAACTGCGAGATCTTGATGGAAACATTGCGACCTTCCAGAATTGAAAATAACAACTACAAGCTAAGACCTTTTTACTTTTCTTTAAAAGATAGAGCTCTTACTTGGTATCAATCTCTTCCTCCAAGTAAAATTAGCACGTGGGAGGAAATGTCTACGGAGTTCTTGACCAAATTCTTTCCCCCCTCAAAGACAGCTGAAATGAGAGGGAAGATAAATGCTTTCATTATGAAGGACAAGGATAGCTTGTCCAAGTCATGGGAGCGGTTCAAGGACATTCTTTTGGATTGCCCACATCATGGGATTCCAAAGTTAGAGTTATTGGAGATTTACTTCAAAGGACTGGACGGAAGCATCCAGTTCAATCTCCAACTACTCTCTGCCGGTACCTTCATGGACATGGCGATTGACGAGGCTTGGGACTTCATCGAGAAGCAAGCCTTGCATATGGAGAAGTATACCCACCAAGGAGCTGAAGGTGGAGTTAAAAGAGTCAACTTTCAAGAGACTAAATCCAACAACAATCAACTCACGTCCTTGAAGAATGACGTGAAGCAATTGAAGGAACTCTTGGTTGCTCAAACCAAGAAGGAAGAGCAAGGACAAAGGAACAACAACAATGGATACCGTAACAACAACAACGGTTCCCGGAACAACAATTACAACAACAACAATAGAGGGTCCAATAATAATAATTGGAGGGCGAACAATCAAAATAACGGTAACAATCATTCAAACTCCAACTCTAACGATTCCTCTAACCCTTTCCTCTCTTCCCCCTCTTCTTCTTCTACTCCATTAAAAAGCCAAGGGCAAGGGTCAAGTTCGTCTCAGCCAGAAAAGAAAGACGCAGTTCTGGAGGCTATCTTGATCAAGCTTAGTGCTATGGAGACTTCTATGACTTCATTTTCGAGGGCCCAAAATTCCTTCGAACAACAACTTGCAAGTAGGGCGAATGAAGCGCCAAGAGATCCAGGGAATCTTCCAACAAAGACGGAAAGCAACCCTAAGGGCCAGTGCATGGCCATAACAACGAGGAGTGGACTCAAAACTGCAGATCCAGTACCTCGTTCGACGCAGACCACCTCGGTCCAGATCCAGTCGAAGAACACCTCGACCGAGATGCCAACCGAGGCTGAGCAACAGAAAGCGGAGGGGAAAACTGAAGTTTATGTTCCACCTCCTACATACAAACCACCACTTCCATTCCCCCAGTCAAGGGCCAGAGCACATCTAGACAAGCACTTTGGTAAGTTCCTTGACTTGATGAATAAGCTGCATATTAACATTCCTTTCCTTGATGCCATTCTAGGAATGCCCGCCTATGTGAAGTTCTTAAAGGAGATCCTATCAAGGAAAAGGAAATTGGAAGACTTTGGTGAAGTTAGGATGACGTCTAAATCCTCGGAGCTTATTAAGATCATGAAGGAGAAGATGCCACCTAAGTTGAGAGATCCCGGCTCATTTAGCATTCCCATTCAAGTTGGGGATGTCACTTGTGAAGCCCTTTGTGATCTAGGAGCCAACGTGAGCATCATACCGCTGGAGCTATGTATGAAGATCGGACTTGGAGAGCCCAAGCCGGTCAAGATTCGACTTTATATGGCGGATCGCTCCATCACCCATCCCGTGGGCATCTTGGAGGACGTTCCGGTCAAGTTAGGTAACTTCTATCTACCTATAGACTTTGTCGTACTTGACATCCCCGCAGATTATCCTGTTCCTATTATTCTCGGGAGGCCATTTCTAGCAACTTCGGGTTGCAATGTGGATTACAAGAACGCCAAGTTGAAATTCAACATTGGTGGCGATGAGGTGGAGTTCGCACTACTTGCAGCCATGAAAGGGGAGCAGCTAACCGATGATATCTTCAACATCTACGATGAAGAAGAATCAAGAGAATTGGTGAGCTCTATCCTTATTAACGATCCACTCGAAAGAGTTATTAGCTTCAGTTTAATGGAGGAGGGTATAGATGCTTCTTGTGATGTAGATATACGGAGCTTAAAGGCACTGGAAGAGGATCCAAGAGCTAAAAATGAGAAGCTAATCCAAGAAACGAAGATCTCCAGTTTCGGTTCCAGTTGCAGTACCTCGACCGAGGCACTTCCTGGACTGAGCGAGGCGACTGAAGAACATCTCGGTCAACGCCTCTGCGCCTCGACCGAGGTCGATGGTGAAGTGATGTCAACTGAGACTTTCGAAGGTCCAGTTTCTGAAACCATTCCACAGGAAGGAGGAAGCAAGGATCCCCCTCAGAAGACACCCCCAGTCGTGGAACTTAAACAACTCCCTAGTCACTTGAGGTATGTCTTTCTTGGGCCGGATTCCACTTATCCCGTTATTGTTAGTGCTTCCCTTTCCGAATCTGAATTGTCTAAGCTAATGCATGTCCTGAGAAAGCATCAAAAGGCTATAGGTTATACCACGGATGATCTTATTGGCATTAAACCTTCTTTCTGCATGCATAGAATTCTAATGGAGGACAATCATAAGACTTCACGGGAACCTCAGAGACGGTTAAATCCGATCATGAAGGAGGTTGTGAAGAAAGAAATTCTTAAGTTGTTGGATGCAGGTATTATTTATCCTATCTCGGACAGCAAGTGGGTTAGCCCGGTGCATGTCGTTCCGAAGAAAGGAGGGATGACCGTTGTGACGAATAAGAACAACGAGTTGATCCCAACCAGAACTGTTACGGGCTGGAGGGTTTGCATTGATTACAGGAAGCTGAACACGGCCACACGGAAGGACCATTTTCCACTTTCCTTCATCGATCAGATGCTCGAGCGGTTGGCCCAGCATTCACACTTTTGCTACTTGGACGGCTATAGTGGATTCTTCCAGATTCCTATCCATCCGGATGATTAGGAGAAGACCACTTTTACTTGTCCATGGGGGACATTTGCCTATCGGATGATGCCATTTGGATTGTGCAATGCACCCGCTACCTTCCAGCGATGCATGATGGCTATCTTTTCCGAGTACATAGAGAATATCATGGAAGTATTTATGGATGATTTTTCCGTATACGGATCCTCTTTTGATGATTGCCTATCTAACCTTTCGCTAGTGCTTAAAAGATGTGAAGACACTAATCTCGTCTTGAATTGGGAGAAGTGTCATTTTATGGTTAATGAAGGCATTGTGCTAGGACACCTCGTTTCTAATCGAGGCATTGAGGTCGATCGCGCTAAGATCGAGACTATTGAGAAACTCCCTCCCCCTTGTTCTGTTAAAGGTGTGAGGAGTTTTCTCGGGCATGCAGGTTTCTACAGGAGATTCATCAAGGACTTCTCTAAGATTTCTAAACCTTTAACTAACCTCTTGAATAAAGATGTTGTTTTTGAGTTTTCGCAGGAGTGTCTTGATGCTTTTTACAGGATTAAGGAAGCGTTGATCTCTGCTCCTATTATCCAGCCTCCAGATTGGACCTTGCCCTTTGTGATCATGTGTGATGCTAGTGATGTAGCCGTAGGAGCGGTGCTTGGGCAAAAGAAGGATGGACGGACCACCGCCATCTATTATGCTAGCAAGACGCTAGATGTAGCACAACGCAACTACGCTACCACCGAGAAGGAGTTATTGGCGGTTGTATACACTTTCGAGAAGTTTCGTTCCTACTTAGTTGGAGCGAAAGTCATTGTCTACACCGACCATGCAACCATTCGTTACTTGTTGGCTAAGAAAGATGCCAAGCCACGCCTTATTCGATGGATTCTCTTGCTTCAAGAGTTTGACCTAGAGATCCGCGATAAGAAGGGATCCGAGAATTCTGTTGCGGATCACCTCGGTCGGCTACCTGCATCTTCACGTGAGAAGGATGACCCACCCATAGACGATTCATTCCCCGATGAGCACTTACACTTGTTGGAGCGTTTGATAGATTTACTTACTTCACCCCACGATGGAGGTGAAGTATGGGGTGAGGGCACCTCCAATCTCATTTGATGACGCATCATGGTCCAGCTAGCGACCTTAAACCAAGCGCTTCTTGGGAGGCAACCCAAGGTGTTGCATTCTTTTCCCGTTTTCTAGTCTAGCTTAGATAGTTTGCTTTTGCTTTGTTTTGTTTGTTTTTGGCGTCCTAGATAGATAACAGGAGACATCTAAGGAAGGAGCATAACTGGAAGTACAAAAGTTCGAGAATTCGAGAAGACGAAGTTTGATTGAGACACATCGGTCCAGTCGAGGCCACCTCGACCGAGTTGATTCTTGAGCAACGGAGGCGACTAGGGTTTCAGCAGAACCACCTCGGTCCATACCACCTCTGTCCAGTCGAGACCATCTCGACCGAGGTGACAGTAGTTCCAGGAACAGTATAAAAAGGGGAAAATTTTATTTTTCACTTTTTTTACCCACTTCAACTCGACCGCGGCGCCTCCTCACCTCACTTCCCCGAATCTTACTCGTTTTCGAAGATTTCTGCTTCCAAACTGCGATTGAAGGGTAGAGGATCCCATTGCAAGTACAGATCTGCGAAGAAATCGAACGAATCGACCGAAACGAGGTAAAAACAGTCGAAACCCTAACTCGCTCATTCGTTTCGATTTGGGCTTTGGTTGCCCTTGCTTCTGCTGAGTAAAGGCTTAAGTACCCCATAGGAAGAAATTGTAGTGATTTTGGGGGGAAAAGAACTGGATTTCTGAGAGTTGAATCGCGAACTGTTTACGCCTCGGTCCAGTCGAACTGCACCTCGGCCGAGGTGATTCCTGAGTGTTGTCAGTGACCGAGGTGATCTGACAGTAGCTGAGAGAAAATGAGTTCCGAACGTCGCCTTGCCCTCAGAGATAGATCCTCACCTTCCCCTCCTTCCTCTTCTTCCCGACCTTACCGCCCAGTGATCCACGAGAGATGCCGGGTAGATTATGAGCGAATAGCTAGCCGTCCAGTGATTGCACCACGTTTCCTGGATGTGTCAGCTTTTGATTGCCTAGGGGTAGATGGAGACCTTAGGAGGATGATTACCACAGTTGGGCTGGATCAGTTTACTGAGATCCGAGCCCCAGCCTACTTGGAGCCGACCTTAGAGTTCGTTAGCTCCTTCACCTACCTTCCCACAGAGCAGTCTGTGAAGTACCGGTTGATGAACCGGAATTTCATAGTACCGCTCGAGGTTTGGAGAGACATCTTCGGCTTTCCTGAGCCCACCCCCACTGACTTCCCTTCCCGATCTGTAGCTAGGGAGTTCTGGGGGCAGATAGCCCATATTACTGAGCACGCAGATAGATGGTGCCCTGGAGATTCCAAAGAGAAGGTCATCTTCCACATAGCCTTTAGGTTAGCCCATAGGATATTCAGCGAGACACTTCTGGCGCGTAGTGAGACGCCCCAGAAGATCCGACAGGGCGAGCTTTTCAGTCTGTACTGTATGGTTATGGGGGGTTTCCCAGACTTTGGCTTGATCTTGGTAGAGGACCTGCACAAGATCAAGGCCAAAGCAAAGGGAGACATCTGCTGCGGAGGGCTTGTCACCCACATAGCTGCTTTTCATGACATGGACCTCAGTGCCTGTACGATGGTGGCGGCTCCGAAGCCGCTAGGATTGCAGGAGATGATCACTCGACGGATTCTAGTTCCCCGAGGTCTGACTACACCCTATGTGGCTATGCCGTGGGAGCTGACTGCGCCACAGGGGATCCGATGGTCTGCCCAGTTCACCGTTTATGACCCGCATTATTGGCAGACAACTTGGGCTCCACTGATGGAGGACTATAGGGATGCAGCAGCTGCCCCAGCTGAGGAGGAGAAGGAGGCTGATGACGAGGATACAGTGGATGAGAGAGATGGTGGAGTCCCGATGGATACAGGGACAGATACTGCAGGGACGAGCGCGCCGCCGATCATAGATCTGGATGATGATGATGAGACTGAGCCTGCACCATCTGAGACTTCTCCGGTTAGGCCTGCTAGACGCAGGAGACACAGAGTGAGAGATCCAGATGCCCACAAACGGATCGATGACCTGACTGATCAGGTTATTGATTCGTATGCTGCTTTGTCGCTGGATATCCGTGAGATGAAGGAGCAGCAGCATTATCAGCACATCATGGCCCAGCTTCAGTTCGAGCGCATCATGGGTCATCCATTCGACCCGACTCAGTATCCGTACGTGCCACCACTACCACCACCGGATCGCGACTATTGATGAGCTGCAGGATTTTCTTTATTACATTTTTATGCAGTTCAGCAATTTATCCGGTGAGTACTCTTGTTTTTAGACTTATATTGACCCACTGGGACAGTGTGTCCCAAGTATGGGGTATTCGATGTACTTGTTTGATGACTACTTGATGTACTTATTTGATTACCTTGATGTATGATTACTTTATCGGATATTTCATGTTTATGCTTCACTTCTGCATTTATATGTTTATCTGAGATTGCATGCATATTTACAGGTTATTTGATTGAGAAAAACGTCGAAACTAAATAAAAAAATGGTTTTAAAAAATTTTTTTGACCTCGACCGAGTCAGTCTTGGCCAAACGAGGCGTTTCACCTCGGTTGAACCAAGAACACCTCGACCGAGGTGGGTTAACTGAGAGTTTTCGAAAATTATTTTTGTGTTACTTATCTGGATATGATCTCAGTGAAGATCTTGCTTACTGACTGGTTTTAAATTCTTTATGTGTTTGAAAGGTTTTATAATATGTTTAAGTTGCTAAATGCTTTGTTTGAAATTATTGGCATGTTTAATACTTTGTTTTATCTAAATTATGTTGAATTTGAAGGTTGACACCACATCATGAGTTCTCTCACTTTCTTCCTGGAAAGACCAAGGCAATTCATTCTTCATTCTTCTTCTTCTTGATCATGCTTAGCCCCTCATATACATTTTGCCTCCCTTTACCTATCCGGGAATTTGGAAGCAAGCGAAGTGGTGAAAGCAAGTGAAGTTAAAGTTGAGAAGTTGGCTGTAAGTGGAAGTGTTAGAAAGTAATAATAGGTTTGGGGAAGTCAATCATGATGATGAGTAACTCGGCACCATTCACATAGCCGGGTGTTTGTGTCTTGCCAAAGTCGGATTGAGCGATACTCCTAACGGGACATGGTATGTGCATCAAGGGTTTGATGCATCTCAAGAAATTGATGATTGCTGATTTCCTAGGCTTCGGTTATTGTGCACCTCTGTCCATGCATCCCAAAAAGTAAAGTAAAAAGAAAAAGTGTGAAATAAGCAAAGCTTATTGGTGGAAGATATTGCAAGTCAAAAGTGGAAGTGAAGTTCATCCTTTTCCCGGATTCTAGCACCACATTACCTTACATACATCCCTACCCTACACGTTTCTTGACCTTTTCTTTTGGGAAGCCCTTGAGACCTTGAGCTTGTTGATTGACTTAGTGGTTTAAACTGGATTATGCATGATTAATTTTGATAATTATGACTTAATATGCATTACATGGTTTTATGCAAAGATGAACAACTTTTCTATATTTATAAAATGTTTTGATCATGTTTCGATTTTAAATTCCATGAAGTATTCTCTTAGAGTGATCTATGATAGTTGCACACCATAAAAATATTTTTGAAAGACTTTTCATTGATTTTCTTGACTACTAATTCATTCTATCTTGTCTCTTATATGCGGAACTTGCTTGGGGACAAGCAAGGGCTAAGTATGGGGTATTTTGATAGCATGAATTATAGTCTATATTTTGGGGTTTGTTTGGACGTTTTATCTTTCATAATCTGCACGATTGCATGTATATTATGTGATTATATTACCATTTCATCTACCTTTGCGGGAATCGAGGTCTACACCTAGTTTTGCTATAATTGTAGGTAAAATGGCACGTTTCGCATCAAAAAAGAACAAAAGGAGCTAAGGAGTCATTGGAGCTACATTGAGGAGCATAAGGAACCATCCAGGAAGCAAAGCCATGGATTAAGATTTACTTTGGACCAGTTTTGAGAGATTTCACATTCAATTGTGACTCACCTCGGTTGATCAGAGATTCATCTCGACCGAGGTGATCCAGAGACGCCGACTCGACCGAGGCGAATACCTAGGGCGCGGCGAGAATATTTTATTCTTGGTTGAGATCTTTTATCTTTGGAAGGTGATCTTATATTTTTGGGCTTGGCTCCTGGAAGGAAGAAGATCTTATATTTTACCTAATTTTATGGGAGAATATCTTTCTAAGATATTTTATCTTTGGAGGGTTATTTTCCTATAAAAAGGGTTGGATTTCCACAAATCCAACATCTCGCATACATCCCGCTTACACCGAAAAATCGGCATTCAGGTGGGAATCACGCAGCAGCCATACTCCAGTTGGGAGATTTGAAGAACCTTTTTGAAGGTTGAAGGAAGATTGAAGATCATAGCTTTTATAGCTTTTTGAAGGGTTTTGTAAGATTGTCTTTGATTTCCTTCCTTGTTGTCTTCTCTTGTTGGATTGCTATCCAAGGAACGCTTTTGTTGTGATATTTGATTCAGTTATTGAAGTCTTTTTCATTAAATTCTTCTTGTTCAAATATTCACCTTCTTCCCATATATTTGATTAATACTTTTATAATGATGATGAGTGGCTAATTTCCTTGTGTGATTCTAGGGTGATTGGCTGAAGGTTGTGGGAAAAACAATGATAGGATAATCTTAGATTCCAGTAGGACCTTGAAAGTTCGAGTCTTTAACCTTAACCCTAAGCTTCTCGCTCAGTAGGTGAACATCTCGGCCGGGGTGGAATTTGGTTGACCGAGGTGACTTATCTGATCCTAAACTGAGAGTTAAGTGTTAGAGTTTGCCAAATCCTATTCTTATTACACCTTTCCTGGTTTAATGCAAGCTTAGGATGAGACTTACCCGGTAATTCCTTAGTTTGTGTACCAACGATCATAAGTGTAGGTAATAAAGGTTTACCCTGTATTGGGGTTTGAGTGTGCTTCCATCCCGTCTTTGTGAGTTAGCCTGAGACTTACCCGGTAAAGGTTGATTCTATTCCCTTAGATGGTGTGTTAGTTTGAGGTTATAGTTCTTTATCTTAATTCCTTGAGACTTACCCGGTAATAGGAGTTACGGTTTTGGATTAGTGAGTAGTGAGACTTACCCGGTGATCTACTCCACTTTAGTAACACCTTCCCCTTGCAAAAAATTCTCAGCTTTGTCCGCTTATCTTTAGATCTTAAGTTGGAACCACAACTAGACGCTTTAATCCCTAGAATTGCATGTTTGCTTTATTGACTTCTTATTCATCTTTGATTGTGTTAATTGCTCTTGTGGTTAGTATTCACGAAGCTTACCGTTATTGACTTTGTTTCACCGAGTCCCTGTGATCGACCCCTGGAATTTCTTGCTTTTTACTACGATTGACCCGTACACTGCGGGTTCGCATCCTTGTTTTAAGCTTAAGTCTAGGGTTATAAATTTAAAGCTTGCACACACCGTTTGGAGCGAACAAAATTGAAAAATTTTGTGCTTCTAAAGAATTGAGATGATTTCTATGATAATCGCTACTTGTGAATTGAGTTTGATGACAATTGCATGCTTAAACGAATAGTGGATTGAAAAGAAATTGAATGAGTTGATTATGCCTCTTTTACAAGTTTCATAATGTGATGAATGTTACCTAAATCATGTTGAGGAATTGAAGTTGAAATCGCACTATAAGTTCTTATGCTTCTTGTTGAGATGATTAAGGCAATTCGATTTTTCTTTCTTCTTTCTTTGATCATTTAGCCCCTCATTGAAATATTGACCTCCTTTACCTATCCGGGAATTTGGAGGAGTTAATTGAAAAAGGCATGTATGATGTGGGAGGGCCATGAAAGCAATACTTTGCATTCAAAGGAATAGAAAGAAATTGTAGGTTTGGGGAAGTCAATCATGATGATGAGTAACTCGGCACCATTCACATAGCCGGGTGTTTGTGTCTTGCCAAAGTCGGATTGAGCGATATTCCTAGCGGATTATGGTATGTGCGCTAAAGGTTTGAGGCATCTCATAAAAATTGAGAAACGCCAATCTCCTAGGCTTCGGTTTTTGTGCACCTCTATCCATAACTCCAAAAGTAAAGTCGAAAAATGAAAAGAAGAGAGCGAAGCTCTAAGTTGAAGTTGTTGCGGAAACCGCTAGAGAGGAAGAAAAGAGTAGTTGTCCACTTTCCCGGATTCATGCACCACATTCCTTAAAGTTTCCTTCCCTTTCCACATTCTAGACCTTTTTCTTTGAAAGTCCTTAAGATCAAAAGAATGTTATATGACTTGGTGATCTAAATTGAAGTCTCTTATGATTGATTTTGATAATGTTTAAGGGTTATGATGTTTGTATGGAAGTTTGATTGATTCATGAGCTTTCTTTACTCTTTACTCTTTGATTAAGTGTATGAAAGTCTTATAAAGATTGAAGCAAGATTTGAGAATGATCTATTATTTAGAAGGCACATTCATCCAAAAAGAAGTATTGCTTTGAGAAGGTACACATATTTCATCCTAACTCTTGTTTTAAAGCTTTTGAAAGACCTTGCTTAGGGACAAGCAAGTGGCAAGTATGGGGTTATTTGTTAGCATGAAATATTGTGATATTTTAGGCACGTTTTCTAAGTGTATTTGATTCATATTGATAGTCATTGATCGAGCATTGATACATTTGTGAGCTAGTTTGTCTATAATGTCGATATAGAGATCTACACAAGCTTTATGTTGATTATAGGTGATTGAGAGCTATTTCAGAAGGGAATCGAGCAAGGATGGAGTTGTTGAGCAATGTCCATGGATTGAAGGCATTTCTAGGAGCTAAGGGAATGCCAACTTGAGGAATGCACGAGGCTAGGGAAGAATCACGTTCTTGCCCTAAACCACGCTCTAAAATACGGCCGTACCACTTTCCACGTTCAGTTCCACAGCCGTGGAACCATGGCTAGGGAAGCGTGGTTCATTCCAGTAACTTCTACGGCCGTGGAGAAGATGGTTCAAACCGTGTTGATTTTCACGCTCTAAATTACGGCCGTGGAACCCTTCCACGACCGTGATCTTAGCGATCTTTTTCGCCATACTTTAAGCCACGATCTCCTACGCAAGTGGGCCGGGCCGATCTTTTATCTTACACTATAAATGGACGGACGAAGGGAGATTTTGTCACCTCCGCTTAGACCTAGCTTTACGCATACACTTGCGCTTGGAATTGCCCTAATTTCGCATTTGGCGGAGACTTGATTGAGAGATTTTTGGCGCATTGCTATTGGCGATTTCCGGATTGACGGAAATCGAAGATTCGGAAGATTGTTGGCAAGGAGATTTCGCTTCTTGCTTAGGTTTGATTTAGAAGACGGATTGACATCTCGTTCTTCCTTCTTATCTACGATTGTGTTTGTTTGTTCTATTCCGAATCTAGTGACGATAATTGTTCTTGATTGTGACTTTGAGATTGGTTTGAAGTTTATTGAAGGTTTTCGGAAGTTTTCATCTTTCAATCTTTTAATTCTTGAATTTGATATCAATATGACTATTGTTGGCTAAAAACCCTTAACGATTCTAAGATGAAGGGTTGATAGTTGTGGCATAGATGATGATAGATCGTTCGTAAACAGATTGGATCCTGAGAGTTAGAGAGAATCGCCGACGAACCCTAATCCACGGTCTGCTCTTGAGCTTCCACGGCCGTGGAACTCAAGAACTAGCCGTAATTTTGTGTTAAGTTACGAACTTGCTTTTACTTTAATCCAAAGTTAAAGATTTGCTTTAACTTAGTTTAGGCTTGCCTTTTCTAGGTGGTAGTGAAGCCTCAACAACCTCTACCTCGATTGTGAGTGTCACAACCTTAATCGATTTAGTTAGTTGTGATCCTTGGATTACAAGTTTGGGTATTTGACATTAATTCTCATCTTTAGAACCTTTCTATATTGAAGCCTCAACAACCTTTATAGAGAGTGTCTTGTAGGTGAGTCATATAAGGTTTTTGGAACTTCACCGTACGATTACCTTACATTAGCATCCTTTGCATATCTTAACTCTGTCCTTATATCATTAGTATATCTTGAATCGATTGCCAAAGCTGGATACTTGGATCTTTAGGATTGTTGTTTTCCCAATAATTCGAAAAGCTCTTACATTTATTTGCTTGATAATCTACAATTGAATTTGTTCCCCCCAAATCCCTGTGTTCGATACTCTGGAATTCTTGCTTATCTATATCGATCCGTACACTGCAGGTTCGCTTGCTTGATTTCTAGTTTTATATTTAAAGCTTATTTGCATGCACGCTATGTGGCGAACAGAGGGAAGCCATCTCCACTCACACTATGTCTACAAAAGATAGCATGGAGGAAAGAACCATCTCCTACTAATCCTAACACATACACCATAACATGGAGGGAAGAACCATCTCCAGCTATACCTATCTCGCACTAGCAAACAAGATCTAACAGATCATATGAAGAACCCACAACAAGCACGAAAACACAACATATCACATAAGCACAAAACATGAAACAAAAGGTGAACACCCTCTAACCTCGGAGGCAAAGCTAATTTGTAAGCTGCTCGCCCAACTCTATTAGTATCTCGAAAGGACCGACATATCGGGGACTCAGCTTCCCTTTTATGCCAAAACGTCTGACGCCTCGCGTCGGAGATACTCTCAATCAGACATGAGCTCCTACACTGAACTTTAGAGGTCGACGGCTCTTGTCTGTACTGACTTCAGGCGACTCTGTGTAGCCAACATTCTCTCTTTGATCAGCGCTACTCTAGCCATATCATCTTGAATCCGCTCTGGCGCTATCCCACTGATACTGCTAGGCTCATCCCAACATAAAGGTGTACGGCATCTACGTCCACACAGTGCCTTGTTCGCTCCAAACGGTGTGTGCAAGATTTAAATTTATATCCCAAGAAATATGCTTAAACAAGGATGCGAACCCGCAGTGTACGGATCAATTATAGTAAAAGCAAGAATTCCAGGGTGTCGATCACAGGGACTTAGGTGAAACAAAGCAAGTATAGGTTGTCAATGCAACTATTAACCACAAAAGCGATTAAAGCAATCAAAGAGATGATAATAAGGTCAATTAAGGGAAATATGCAAATTCTAGGGATTAAAGCATCTAGTTGTGGTTCCAACTCAAGATCTCAAGATAAGTAGACAAAGCTGAGATTTTGCAAAGGGAAAGTGTTTCTAAGGTGGTATAGATCACCAGGTAAGTCTCACTACTCACTAACTCCAAACCAAAAGTTCCTATTACCGGGTACGTCTCAAGGTACTAAGGAAAGGAATTATAATCTCAAACCAACACACCAACTAAGGGAATAGAATCAACCTTTACCGGGTAAGGCTCAAGCTAACTCACAAAGATGGAATGAAGGCACACTCAAACCCCAATAAAGGATAAACCTTTATTACCTACACTTATGATCATGGGTAAACAAACTAAGGAATTACCGGGTAAGTCTCATCCTAGGCTTGCATTGAACCAGGAAAGGTGTAATAAGAATAGGATTTGGCAAACTCTAACACTTAACTCTCAGTTACAAATTAGAAAAGTCACCTCGGTCAGTCAAATTCCACCCCGGTCGAGATGTTCATCGACTGAACGAGATGTTCTAGGGTTAAGGTTAAAGACTCGAGCTTTCAGCGTCCTGCTGGGATTAAGATTATTCTATCATTGTTTTTCCCACAACTTTCATCCAATCACCCTAGAATCGCACAAAGAAATTAGCCACTCATCATCATGAAAGCAATAATCAAATATATGGGAAGACAATGAATATTTGAACACAAAAACCTTAAGAACAAGGCTTCAATAACTAAATCAAATATCAAACAAATCAGTGTTCCTTGGATCACAAATCCAACAAGACAATCAAACAAAAGGAAATCTAAAAAAGTCTTACAAATCCCCTCAAAAGCTATATCCGAACTATCAATCCTTCCTTGATTGATCTTCAATCTTCCTTCGTTCCTTCAAATCTTCCAGAAATTCCTCTCTTTGCTGGTTATTCTCAACCTCCAAGCCTGCGACGATGCTGAATTATGGAAAATTCAGCCCTTTATATAGGAGAATTATCTTCCAAGGAATAAAATATATCTCGCCGCTTCAGAAATAATATCTTAAAAAGATAATATCCTAATAAAATATATATTATCTCCAAAAATAGATCTGCCAAATATATGATCTTCCTTCCAGAAATCCAGCCCAAAAATATAAGATATCTCCTTCCAAAAATAAAAGATCTCAGCCGAATAAAATATATCTCGCCGCTTCAGGGTGTTCGCCTCGGTCGGGGCGCTCCTCTAGATCACCTCGGTCGAGGTGACACTGTAGCTGACCGAGGTGAGTCTCAACTTAATGTGAAATCTCTTAAATCTGGTCCAAAGTAAATCTTCTTAATTAATTCCTTGCTCCCTGAGTTCCCTTTTAAGTTCCTGAATGTAGCTCCAATGACTTCTTTGCTCCTTAGCTCAATTTCGATCCAAAATGTGCCGTTTTACCTATGATTACAACGAAACTTGGTGTAGACCTCGACTCCCGTAAAGGTAGATGTAACAAAAATATAATCACATAATATATATTCAAACATGCAGATTATTGAAGATAAAACGTCTAAACAAGTCCCAAAATATAGACTAAAATACATGCTATCAAAATACCCCATACATGTCCCTCGCTTGTCCCCAAGCAAGTTCTAAATCTTAAGTACAAGATAGAATGGATTATAAGTCATGAAGATCAATGAAAAGTATTTCAAAACATTTTAGTGGTGTGCTCCACTCATAGATCGCTCTAAGAGAATGCTTCATGGTAATAAAAATCGAAATATGATCAAAACATTTTATTAATATAAAAAAGTTGTTCATCTTTGCATAAAATCATACAATGCAGAATAAATCATAATTATCGAAATTAATCATGTATAATCCAGTTTAAACCACCAAGTCAGTCAAGAAGCTCGAGGTCTCAAGGGCTTTTCAAGAGAAGGTCAAGAAACGTGTGAGGGTCGGATGTATATAGGGAATGTGGTGCTAGAATCCGGGAAAAGGATCTTTACTTCACTTTGATTTGAACTTCAACATCTTCCACCAATAAGCTTTGCTTATTTACTTTTTACTTTTTGGGATGCATGGACAGAGGTGCACAATAACCAAAGCCTAGGAAATCAGCAATCATCAATTGCTCGAGATGCCTCAAACCCTTGATGCACATACCATGACCCGTTAAGAATATCTCTCAATCCGGCTTTAGCAAGACACACACACCCGGCTATGTGAATGGTGCCGAGTTAATCATCATTATGATTGACTTCCCCAAACCTATTTGTTTCTTTCTAACTTTCAGCCAACATCGCAACTTCACTTTCACTCGCTTTTCATATGCTTGCTTCCAATTTTCCGGATAGGTAAAGGAAGGCAAATATGTATATGAGGGGCTAAGCGTGATCAAGAAGAAGAAGAGAAGAGAATGAATTGCCTTAATCATCACAGGAAGAAAGTGAGAGAACTCATCATGTGGTGTCAACCTTCAAATTCAACATAATTTGGATAAAAAACATGCCAAAAATTTCAAACAAAGCATTTAGCAACTTAAACATACCATAAAACCTTTCAAACATATAAAGATTTCAAAACCAATCTGCAAACAAAATCATCACTGAGGTCATATCCAGAAAAGAAGCACAGAAATTGTTTCGAAAACTCTCTCAGTTAAACCGCCTCGGTCGAGATGTTCTAGGTCAATTGAGGTACTCGGCCTCGTTTGGCAAGAATCCCCCCGGTCCAGGTCATAAAATTTTATTTTCTTTAACCAAATTTTGACGTTTTTCTCAATCAAAGAACCTGTATGCATGCATGTAATCTCAGATAAGCACATAAAGCCATGTAAAGCATAATAAGATCATAAATATCCAAGAGTCATACACATAAGGTCACATAAAATACATCAATACCCCATACTTGGGACACATTGTCCCAATGGGTAAAAATAAATCTAGAAATAGAGTACTCACCGGACATAAGCAGAGCTGGATAATAAATAAAGAAAAGAAATCCCTGCAAGCTCTATCCTGATCTGCAGGTGGTGGTGGTGGAAATGGCACGTACGGATGCTGGGATGGGTCAAAAGGATATCCCATCGTGTGTTGGAACTGCATCTCCATCATCCGGCGCTGGTAGTGTTGGCTCTCCAGCATCTGATATGTCCAGCCCTCCATCCCTCGGCGCTGGTCATCAAAACGCTCACGGATATCAACTCTCAAGGCAGCGTAGGCGTCGATCATCTGGTCGGTGAGGTCATCAATCCTTTGATGCACTATTGGATCTCTGAATCTGCGGCGGCGGGATCTGCGTTGGGATGGTGGTGGTGGTGGTGGTGCTGCCTCCTCCTCTATCTCCTCGTCGTCCAGATCGACGACTAGTACATTGGGACCGGCGGTATCTGACCCTATCTCCATGGCAACACTACCATCATCATCATCCTTATCCTCCTCTTGTACCTGAGCTGCTGCATCTCTACCATCCTCAATGTAAGGTATCCATGCAGTGGACCAATAATGAGGGTCGTAGACTGAGAACTGAGCTGACCACCTGATACCCTTAGGGGAAGTCTGCTCCCAAGGCATCGCCACATACGGCATAGTGAGTCCATGAGGAACTAGAATCCTCCTAGTGATCATCTCCTACAAACCTAGCGGCTTGGCAGCCGCCACTAATGTACAAGCGCTCAGATCCAACTCCATCACAGTCGCTATATGAGTCACTAAGCCACCATAACAAATATCTCCCTTCCCCTTAGCCTGGATTCGGTGCAGATCCTCAGCTAGCATCGCTCCGAAATCAGGAACTCCCACAGTCACCATACCGAATAGGCTCAGAAGCTCCCCTTGTCTAATCTTCTGGGGCGTCTAAATAAGCGCCAGAAGTGTCTCACTGAAGATCCGGTGGGCGAGTCAGAAAGCAAGGTGGAAGATGATACGCTCCCTGGAGTCTCCAGGTCTCCACCTGTCAGCATGCTCTACAACATGAGCAATCTGACCTTAAAACTGTCGAGCCACGGCTTGAGAAGGGAAGTCGGGAACTGTGGGGGTCGGGAAGCCGAAGATATCTCTCCACTGGTCCATAGGAACTAGGTAGTTCTGGTTCAGCAACCGGTACTTGAGGGCTCTCGCCTCAGGCAAGTGAGTCACAGAACTCACAAACTCTAATGTAAGCTCGAGGTAGGCTGGAGCTCTAATCTCCATGAACTGCTCCAGCCCCACCATAGATACCATCCTCCTAAGGTCATCAGCAACGTGGAGGCAATCAAAAGCGGAGATATCAAGAAACCGCGGCGCAATCACAAGGCACGTGCAGATGCGGTCATAGTCGGCCTGGTGACGCTCGTGGATCACAAGAATGGAGGGTCGGGAAGAAGAAGAAGAAGGTGAGGATCTATCCTCATAACTAACTGGCGATCGGACCTGGAACTCATTTTTTTTTCTTTCTGACAGATCACCTCGGTTACTCTGACAGATCTCAAGAACACCTCGGCCGAGGCACATGTCGACTGGACCGAGGCGATAAACTGCTCGAATCTAACTCTCTGATTTCCGATTCTTTTCCCGCAATATCACTACAGATTGTTCCTATGAGGTACTTAAGCCTTTTTCAACACAAATCTATGGCAACCAAAGCCACTAATTTCCGAAATCGGCGAAAATAGAGAAGTTAGGGTTTTTGATTTAATTACTGTTAGCATGAAATATTGTGGTATTTTAGGCACGTTTTCTAATCGTATTTGATTCATATTGATAGTCTTTGATTGAGCTTTGTGCATATGTGAACTAGTATTGCCTATATTGTCGATATGGATGTCTACACGAGTTCTATGTTGATTATAGGTGATTTGGAGCTATTTCCGAACGGAATCAAGCATAGGAGAGTTGAGTTGATATGTCCATAGATCGAGGACATTTTTTGAAGCAATTTGGAGTCTTAGATTGAAGAATGCACGAGTTAGGGAAGAATCACGTTCTCGCCCTAAATTACGCCCTAAAACACGGCCGTACCACAAACCACGTTCAGAATTACGGCCGTGGATTCAGAGTCAAAATTCGATGTTCATTCCAGGGGATTCTACGGCCGTGGAACTAACCGTAATTGTTTCCACGCCCTAAATTACGGTCGTGGAATCTTCCACGACCGTGATCTTGGCGAATCTTTTCGCCATGTTTCGAAGCCATGATCTTTTGAAGATTGGGCCGGGCCGACACTTTGCCCTGCATTATAAAAAGACGGATGAAGCAAGATTCCGTCACCTCGCTTACGACCTTTTCAACCCTCGCTTAGCGGCAAACGTACGCTTACAATCCACGTCTAGCAACGCACAAACCCTCATCTTGGAGGTAATTTGGAGATCTCATCGAAGATAAAAGTTCGTATTGGAGAGTTGCTGTTTATGATCTTCGTGTTTGTGGAAGATCGAAGTTCTTGGAGGGTTTTGCAAGAAGATCCCTCTTCTTGCTTAGGTTTGATTTAGGATCGGATTGACATCCCGTTTCTTTTCTTTCCTAAGATTGTGATTGTTTACTCCGTTTGAATCTTTTGATGAACACTTGTTCTTGGCTGTGATTCTGAGATTCATTTGAAGATTATTGATAGTTCTTGAAAATTCCCATCTTTTATCTTTTAATTCTTGAATTGATATCAATATGACTGTTATTGGCTAAAAACCCTTAACAATTCTAAGGTGAAGGGTTGATAGTTGTGGCATAGGTGATGATAGATCGATCGCAAACAGATTAGACCCTGAGAGTTGGAGAATTGTCGCCGACAACCCTAAATTACGGCCTGTTCTTGAGTCCACGGCCGTGGAACCTCAAGAACTAACCGTGATTTCCCTTAAGTCTACGAACCTGCTTTTACTTTAATCTAAAGTTAAAGATTGGCTTTAGCTTAGTTTAGACTTGTCTTTTCTAGGTGGTAGTGAAGCCTCAACAACCTCTACCTCGATTGTGAGCCTCAACAACCTCAATCGGATAAGTTAGTCTTGATCTTTAGATTATAAGTTTGGGTATTTGATACTAATCCTCATCTTTAGAACCTTATCTATATTGAGCCTCAACAACCTGTATAGGGAGTGTCTTTTAGGTGAGTTACATAAGGTTTTTGGAACCTCAACCGTACGATTACCTTACATTAGTATACCTTTGCATATCTCAACTCTGTCTTTATATCATTAAGTATATCTTGAATCGATTGCCACAGCTGGATACCTGGATCTTTAGGATTGTTGTTTTCCCAATAATTTGCAAAACTCCTATATTTACTTGCTTGATAACCTGCAACCGAGTTCGTTCCACCCAAATCCCTGTGTTCGATACTCTGGAATTCTTGCTTAACTACGTCGATCCGTACACTGCGGGTTCGCTTGCTTGATTCTAGTTTTATAAATTTAAAGCTTATTTGCACACACCTCTAGGGGCGAACAAGTTTTTGGCGCCGTTGCCGGGGATTTGGCTTCGTCCGAATCCGGTAGCCGGTTGTCAAGCTTGGGAGCTTGCTCTCGTTATTTGATTTTTCTTTGAGTGCATGCGCAGGTCTAGGAACACCGAAGATCTTATACCTCTTGATCAAGAGCTAGAGAAAACCTTGAGGCAAAAGTGCAAGGAAAAGAGGATGGCTGAAGAGAACGAACGCGATCTTCAAACGGAGTTGGCGGAGAAGGAAGCTCAACTCCGATGGAATGAGACTCTCCGCCAGGATGAGATGGATCGTCATCAATCTCAAGTCAACGGTCTACAAGACATGATCGTCCAAATGAGGATAAAGATGAGCGACCTTGAAGATAAAGTGGGCAAGAAGTCCTCGAGAAGGAGATCAAGGTCTAGAAGAAGAAACCACTCATCCGCCGATGATAGTGATTCTTCCATGCCACCGTTAGAAGAGATTGATCCCACGATCAATATAAATCCTTTCAATCCACAAGGAGCTGCCAATCGTCGCATTCCACCTAGGAATGCGAGGGTCGAACGTGTGGATAATGAGCCGAGAACTCTTGGTCAGCGAATGGATCCAACACAACAACCACGCCGCTTGGGTGTGAAATTTGACGCTGAAGATGTGCAAGGGTTTAGCTTTAACCCTCAAGTTATCACTCTTGTTCGCCAAAGTCAATTCGGCGGTACAAGTGCTGAATCTCCACACCAACACTTACAAAACTTTGAGTGTATGATGGAGACGATGAGACCGAAGAACGCTACTACCAACAGCTATAAGCTCAAGCCTTTCTTCTTCTCCTTGAAAGGGAAAGCGTTATCTTGGTATCAAGCTCTTCCTAATGGGAAACTAGACACGTGGGAAGACCTTTCCGCAGAGTTTCTCACCAAATTCTTTCCGCCTTCCAAAACGGCGGAACTTAGAGGTAAGATTAATGCTTTTTCTATGAGACCTAACGAAAGTTTGTTTCAATCTTGGGAAAGGTTTCAGGATTTACTCTTGGATTGCCCTCATCATGGCATATCCAAGCTTGCCTTGCTGGAAATTTACTACAAAGGGCTGGATGCGGGAACGCAATTCAACCTCCAATCCCTCTCATGTGGAACGTTCATGGACATGAGAGAAGATGACGCTTGGGACTTCATTGAGAAGCAAGCAAGAGTCATAGAGAAGTATTCCCACCGGAAAGTGGAGGGAAATCGTGTGGAGCAAGGAGCAAAGCTCACACATGAAGCTCAAAATCAGATTTTCTCCCTCAACAATGAGATCAAAGAGTTGAAGGAGACTATCAAGACCAACTTCCCAAAGCAACAAGAGAAGGATGTTGGCTATTTGGGCAACAACAACGGCGGTGACAATACCAACCGCAACAACAATAACCGGAACAATAACCGGAATAGCAATTGGAATGGAAACAACAACAACCGGAACAACAACAATTGGAACAACAATCGGGGTTCAAACAACAACAATTGGCGCTCCAATCAACAAAATTCCGGTAACTCCTATCCTTCCAATTCCAATCCGCTAACTCCACCCTCCTCTTCCTCTACTCCTTTGAAAAGCCAGGGGCAATCATCTAATGGAGAAAACAATACGGGAAAGGAGAAGCCGGATCCCATGTTGGAAACGATCTTGGGAAAGCTTCAAGGGATGGAGAACCGCCTCATTAAGGTTGATGATCGAGTTTCTAAGATTGACAAAGCTCAAAAGGTTTTAGAAAACCAAATGTTCGATCATGCGGAGGAAGTTCCTAGAAATCAAGGGAAACTTCCAGGAAAGACGGAGGACAACCCTAAGGGAAGGGTAATGGCGATTACAACTAGGAGCGGAGTGACTACCACCGATCCGCAGCCTACGTTCGTTGAAGTCCCCGTAGAGAAGGACAAAGAAAAGGGGAAGGAGAAGGAAGACGTCTATGTTCCTCCTCCAGCTTTCAAACCTCCCCTACCGTTCCCTCAATCTAGAGCGCGAGCGCGCCTAGACAAGCAATTCGGTAAGTTCATAGAACTCATGAGCAAACTGCATATTAATATACCTTTCATTGATGCTATTGTAGGTATGCCGGCTTATGGCAAGTTCTTGAAGGAGCTTCTCTCTAACAAGAGGAAGCTAGAAGATTTCGGTGAAGTCAAGATGAGTTCGGATTCTTCGGATCTCATCAAGACTATGAAGGAGAAAATGCCCCTAAAGCTGAAAGATCCGGGGTCATTTTGCATTCCCATTGGAGTGGGAGAGGTCACATATGACGCTTTATGTGACTTGGGAGCAAGTGTGAGCATCATACCACTTGCACTGTGCATGAAGATCGGTTTAGGCGACCCTAAACCGGTGAAGATGACGTTATACATGGCGGATCGATCCATTACTCGTCCCGTCGGCATTGTAGAAGACGTCCCGGTCAAGCTAGGCAAGTTCTTTGTCCCCATTGATTTTGTCGTACTTGACATTCCTACAGATAGTCCGGTCCCGATCATACTCGGAAGGCCGTTTCTTGCAACTTCCGGCTGCATGGTCGATTGCAAGAATGGGAGACTCGCTTTTGATATTGGGGAAGAGAAAGTAGAGTTCGTTCTTTCCACTCTAGTGAAGGAGCCAATCTTTGATGAGGATATTTACAATGTCCAAGACGAAGAAGGTTTATCTAGGGAGGAGGTAAGTGCGATTCTCTTTAACGATCCTTTACAAAAGGTTATTACTATGAGTCTAACCGATGTAGGAGAAGAAGAAGAGTGCAAAGAGGAAATTAAAGCCTTAAGAGCACAAGAAGAGATGCATGAAGTGGAGTTTGAGAAACTCCACGATGAGGCTGAGAATACTAGAATCCACGGTCATACTCTGTATTCCACGACCGTGGATTCCACGACCAAAATCAACCTCCATTCCAGAGGATACTACGGCCGTGGAACACCAGAGGAAACCGTAATTTTGACCGTGGAAGAGGGCGATCGGCATACTTCTTCAACTTCTTCTAATTCTTCTTCAAACCATTCAACATCCTTAGAAACTTCTAAGGAAACATCGGAAGCTCCTCAAGGATCATTGGAAGCTCCGAAAGCAATGGAACTCAAACCACTTCCTACTCATCTAAGGTACGCTTTTCTTGGATCTAATTCCACCTTCCCGGTTATCGTTAGTTCCGAATTAAGCATAGATGAACACGAACAGCTCATGATTGTCCTTAGGAAACATAGAAAAGCCATAGGCTATATTATTGAGGACTTAGTAGGAATTAAACCCTCCCTATGCATGCATAAGATACTAATGGAGGAGGACTTTAGAACTTCAAGACAACCTCAAAGGCGGTTGAATCCGACCATGAAGGAGGTTGTCAAGAAGGAAATTCTTAAACTTCTTGATGCAGGTATCATCTATCCTATCTCCGATAGCAAGTGGGTGAGCCCAGTTCAAGTAGTTCCGAAGAAGGGAGGAATGACGGTCATCACCAATAAGAACAACGAACTCATTCCTACCCGAACCGTAACTGGATGGCGAATGTGTATAGACTACCGCAAGCTCAACAATGCAACGCGGAAGGATTACTTTCCATTGCCATTCATCGATCAGATGCTTGAAAGGTTAGCACAACATTCATACTTTTGCTACCTTGACGGTTATAGTGGCTTCTTTCAGATTCCGATACATCCGGATGATCAAGAGAAGACCACATTCACGTGCCCTTGGGGTACGTTCGCTTATAGGAGAATGCCATTCGGGCTTTGCAACGCCCCAGCCACTTTTCAACGATGCATGATGGCCATCTTCTCCGAATACGTAGAGGAAATCATGGAAGTCTTCATGGACGACTTCTCCGTTTACGGTTCCTCTTTTAACGATTGTCTTTCTAACCTTTCTCTTGTTTTGCAAAGATGTGAAGACACTAACCTAGTTCTTAATTGGGAGAAGTGCCAATTCATGGTTAAGGAAGGAATCGTGTTAGGACATTTAGTCTCCAGTAGAGGGATAGAGGTGGACAGGGCTAAGATAGAGACCATAGAGAAACTTCCTCCCCCAATTTCGGTGAAAGGGATAAGAAGTTTCCTAGGACATGCTGGATTCTATAGACGTTTCATTCAGGACTTTTCTAAGATATCAAAACCTCTCACTAATCTATTGATGAAGGATGTGGTTTTTGAGTTTTCGCAGGAATGTTTGGACGCATTTAACACCATTCGGCAAGCTCTAATTTCAGCACCTATTATCCAACCTCCGGATTGGACTCTTCCCTTCGAGATTATGTGCGATGCTAGTGACGTAGCCATTGGAGCTGTTTTTGGGCAACGAAAGGAAGGACGAACCCACGCCATATACTACGCTAGCAAGACGCTAGACGAAGCCCAGCTCAACTACGCCACTACGGAAAAAGAGTTTCTAGCCATTGTCTACGCTATTGACAAGTTTCGCTCTTATCTTGTAGGTGCAAAGGTGATTGTCTACACGGATCGTGCTGCGATCCGATACCTCCTTGCAAAGAAAGATGCGAAGCCAAGGCTGATTAGATGGATTCTTCTCCTACAAGAATTCGATCTTGAGATCCGCGACAAGAAAGGCTCAGAAAATTCTGTTGCGGATCATTTAAGTCGTCTAACACATCTAGAGGACGACCATTTACCCATTGATGACTCCTTTCCGGATGAACACCTACATATCATAGAGGAGTGTATCAAGGTAGTCTCCAAAGGTAACGAACCATGGTTTGCTGATTTTGTTAACTATTTGGTTTGCCAGGAGATACCACCCGGACTGATTTAATTACCCCTGATTCAGTCGATTCGAGAGGTTTTTGTTGCAGATTCTTGCTTGTAAACTGATCCTCTAGACTTTCCTCGCGAGATCGGACCAAGAATCGTAGAAAAAGATCGAGAAACGAAGAAAACGAGATGGGGATACGCCGCGGTCGAGGGAGAGATGGGAGGGAAAGAGAGAGAAACTGTTCCCCTTTTATACCCCTCGCCGATTCTTCTATCACCTCGGTCGAGGTGGTCCCGACCGGACCGAGATGTCTGGACCGAGGTGGATCGTTCTCAACCCTAGTCGCCTCGGTTGCTCAAAAATCATCTCGGTCGAGGTGCTGTGACAGCAACCGAGATGTGTCTCAGTCAAACTCCGTCTTCTCAATTTCTTGAATTCTGTCCTTCTAGTGTTGCTCCTTGGTTGTAATCCTTCCTTAGAAAGTACCTGGTTTCTGTCTAGGATGCCAAAAACAAACAAGAGCAAAGCAAAAGAAAACTATCTAAAGCTAGACTAGGAAAAGGGAAAAGAAAGCAATACCTTGGGTTGCCTCCCAAAAAGCGCTTGATATAAGGTCGCTAGCTGGACCGTACGGCATTCCTAAACAAGATATAGTGATGCAATCTCCTCAATCTGGACTTCCGGTTGGTATTTCTTAAGTCTATGACCATTGACCTTGAAGCTTCAACTTGTTTCTCCCTAAATTCAACTGCACCATAAGGGAAAACATGTTTCACAACGTAAGGTCCTGTCCATCTAAATTTCAACTTACCTAGAAAGAGGCGAAGGCGGGAGTTGAAGAGTAGAACTAAATCTCCTTCTTTGAACTCCTTATGGATGATACGCTTGTCATGCCATTTCTTTGTCCTTTCCTTGTAGATCTTGGCATTCTCATAAGCGTTCAAACGCAGCTCTTCCAGCTCATTGATGTCCAATAGCCGCTTCTCACCGGCTTCCTTGATGTCGAAATTCAACCATTTGATTGCCCAATACGCCTTGTGCTCTAACTCAACGGGAAAATGGAAAGACTTCTCATATACCAAATTATAAGGGGTGGTACCAATGGGAGTCTTGAATGTGGTCTTGTAAGCTCAAAGAGCGTCATCCAACTTCATGGACCAATCCTTCCTTGTCCTAGAGACGGTCTTTTCCAAAATTGCCTTGATTTCTCTATTCGAGATCTCGTCCTGTCCACTAGTTTGAGGGTGATAAGGGGTTGCTACCTTGTGGGTTACCCCATCCTTCGATAGAAGTGCTTTAAACTTTCGGTTGATGAAATGTATCCCTCCATCGCTGATAATGGTACGTGGTGTCCCAAAACGTGGAAAGATAGTCCGATTGAAGAACTTCACAACCACCATGGCATCATTAGTGGGAGAGGCAATGGCTTCCACCCATCTAGAGTCATAAACCACAGCTAGGAGAATGTAGAGGTTTCCTCCGGATGATGGGAAAGGTCCCATGAAATCAACCCCCCATACATCAAAGATCTCAACTTCCTGGATGTTGTTGAGTGGCATCTCGTTCCTCCTAGATAAGTTCCCAGTTCTTTGGAATGCATCACAAGAAACAACAAACGTTTGCACATCCTTAAATAATGTAGGCCAAAAGAAACCGGAATGTAATACCTTAGCGCATGTTTTGTGAGCGCTAGAATGTCCTTCACAAGGAAGCGAGTGGCAATGCCGTATAACACTAGTAACTTCATCTTCCGAAATGCATCTTCGAAGCATCCCATCCGGACCTCTCTTAAACAGTAGAGGTTCATCCCAATAGTAGTGGCGTACGTCTTTACAGAATTTCTTCCTTTGAGCGTACGTCAATCCGGGTGGTATTTCCTAGCAAACAAGATAATGAACAATGTAAGCATACCAAGGTCCTTTATTATCAAAAGCTTGGTGGAGAAAGTGCTCCACCAACTGTGAATGAGTTTCAGAAAAGGGAGTAAGAAGTTTGTTATTCTCAGTGGACGGCATCTCGCTTGCGACCTCGGTCGAGGTCCAGAGTGGGTGACCGAGATGTTCTTCAGTTAAGAACACCTCGCTTGGTCCAGAAAGTGCCTCGGTCGAGGTACTGCAACTGGGACCGAAACTGGAAATTCTCTTCTCCTGGATTAGTCTTTCAATCTTAGCTCCTGGATCTTCTTCCCGTGCCTTTAAGCTACGTATATCTGCATCACAAGAAGCATCTATACCTTCCTCCATTAAGCTAAAACTAATAACTCTTTCAAGAAGATCATTAATATGGATAGAGCTTACCAATTCTCTTGATTCTTCTTCATCATAGATGTTGAAGATATCATCCTCCAGCAGCTCTCCTTTCATTGCAGCAAGCAATGCAAAATCCACTTGATCTCCTCCAATGTTGAATTGAAACTAAGCGTTCTTACAATCCACATTGCAACTCGAAGTTGCTAGAAATGGTCTCCCGAGAATGATAGGGACGGGATAATCTGCGGGAATATCAAGTACAACAAAGTCTATAGGTAAATAGAAGTTACCTAACTTAACCGAAACATCTTCCAAAATGCCCACGGGATGGGTAATGGAGCGGTCCGCCATGTATAACCTTATCTTCACCGGCTTGGGCTCTCCAAGTCTGATCTTCACACATAGCTCCACAGGATGATGCTCATGTTGGCTCCTAGATCACACAATGCTTCACAAGTAACATGATAGCATGTATTATAGTCTATATTTTGGGACTTGTTTAGACGTTTTATTTTCAATAATTTGCATGTTTGAATGCATATTATGTGATTATATTGTCATTTAATCTACGTTTACGGGAATCGAGGTCTACACCAAGTTTCGTTGTAATCGTAGGTAAAATGACACATTTTGGATCGAAATGGAGCTAAGGAGCAAAGGAGTCATTGGAGCTACATTCAGGAGCTTAAAGAGGAGCTCAGGAAGCAAGGAATTCACAAAAAAGATTTACTTTGGACTAGATTTGAGAGATTTCATTTTCAGTTGAGAGTCACCTCGGTCAGCTATAGTACCACCTCGACCGAGGTGATCTTAAGGAGCGCCCCAACCGAGGCGAATACTCTGACGTGGCGAGATATATTTTATTTGGCTGAGATCTTTTATTTTTGGAAGGAGAGATCTTATATTTTTGGGCTGGATTTCTGGAAGGAAGATCATATATTTGGGAGATCTATTTTAGAGATAAGATATATTTTTATTAGGAAATTATCTTTTAAGATATTTCCTATAAAATTATCTTAAGAAGATATTTATTTTAGAAGATATGGATATCTTTTTTTAGGAAATTATCTTTTATGATATTTCCAATAAAATTATTTTAAGAAGATATTTATTTTAGGAGAAATGGGTATATTTTATAGAAAATTATCTTTTTAAGATATTTTATCTTTGGAAGATAATTCTCATATATAAAGGGTTGGATTTTCTACTATTCACCCATCTTCGGATCAGAAAACCTCGCACCTCTGGATTTTTATCCACTACACCATATTCTCCCAGCGGCAATTAGGAAGGAAGATTGAAGGAAGAAAGACTGAAGATCAGTCAAGGAAGGATTGATAGCTTTGAGATAGCTTTTAAGGGGATTTGTAAGATTTCCTTAGATTCCCTTTTGGTTTGTTGTCTTTGTTGGATTTGTTATCCAAGGAACGCTGATTTGTTTGATATTTAATTCAACTATTGAAGTCTTGTTCTTAAGGTTTTTGTGTTCAAACATTCATTCTCTTTCCATATATTTGATTATTGCTTTCATGATATGAGTGGCTAATTTCCTTGTGTGATTCTAGGGTGATTGCCTAAAAGTTGTGGGAAAGACGATGATAGAATAATCTTAATCCTAGTAGGACCCTGAAAGCTCGAGTCTTTATCCTTAACCTTAGAACATCTCGTTCAGTCGATGAACATCTCGGCCGGGGTGGAACTTGGCTGACCGAGGTGACTTATCTGATCCGTAACTGAGAGTTAAGTATTAGAGTTTGCCAAATACTATTCTAATTACACCTTTCCTGGTTCAATGCAAGCTTAGGATGAGACTTACCCGGTGATTCCTTTGTTTGTTTACCCAAGATCATAAGTGTAGGTAATAAAGGTTTATCCTTTATTGGGGTTCGAGTGTGCCTTCATTCCATCTTTGTGAGTTAGCCTGAGACTTACCCGGTAAAGGTTGATTCTATTCCCTTAGTTGGTGTGTTGGTTAGAGACTATAATTCCTTTCCTTACTACCTTGAGACTTATCCGGTGATAGGCTCTTTGGTTTGGGATTATGAGTAGTGAGACTTACCCGGTGATCTATTCCACTTTAGTAACACCTTCCCTTTGCAAAACCTCAGTTTTGTCCGCTTATCTTGAGTTCTTGAGTTGGAACCACTACTGAATGCTTTAATCCCTAGAATTTGCATATTTCCTTAATTGACCTTATTATCATCTTTGATTGTTTTAATCGTTTTTGTGGTTAGTTGCAATATTGACAACCTATACTTGCTTTGTTTCACCTAAGTCCTTGAGATCGACACCCCGGAGTTCTTGTTTTTACTATAATTGATCCGTACACTACGGGTTCGCAAACTTGTTTTAAGCATACTTCTTGGGTTATAAATTTAAAGCTTGCACACACCTTTTGGAGCGAACAAGTTTTTGGTGCCGTTGCCGGGGACTTGGTCTAGACCAAGCCGGTTTCGGTTGTCTTTTGGGGCTATTGCCCTTGTTGCTTTTAACTACTATTTCAATGAGTTTTGTAGTTTTCAGGATTTCCGATGGCTACGTTTGATCCAGCCTAGAAAGCAAGACAAAGTGCTAGAGCGGACCATTATGAATACTTGGTAGAGAAATATTCCTTCTATTGGTTTGACAATGTAAGGGAATGAGAAGAGGCCATTAAGAAGGAGCTTGCGATATGGGATGAGCTGAATGTCCCTAGAAATAATTATGAGCAACCTCTTGAAGATTCTCTTGTATCAAAATTGGAGAAGATGATGAAGAAGTTGGAGGAGCTCAAGGAAAGTACCCTATCATATGCGAAGCCGAAAAAGGAGCATAAGGAAGTACTGCAAGTTTCAAGCATTCCTCCAATCGAACCAGAAGTTTCTCCTGAAGCTTTTGAGGAAGAGGAAGATTGGGAAGATCTTGATCCAACTGTTGAGACTTCGGCCGAGGTGAAAGAGAGATCGGCCGAGGTGGAAGAGAGATCGGCCAAAATGGAAGAAGAATATGTAGAACTGGAAATGGAAGATGCAAAGAACGTTGACCAAATTACTGAGATTGTGGCCAAGGTGGAAGAAAGATCAACTGAGTTGGGAGAGATTTCATGTGTGGATTATCAACCTAACATGAAACTTGTCCCAAGCTTTGGAGAACTTTATAAGGTGCCTTTTCTTACTCCCTTTGAAATTCCTACTAAAGTTCTAGATTTCTTCATGGATGCACCGAAGAGTTGGAGGTCTCTTCCGAAAGAACCTCTTAAGATTAAGATGAAACCTCCCTTGAATTTGTTGGAAGAAGATGCTCCTTAGATTATAAGGAGTGAAGTTAACAAGTGCTTCACCGCTAAGGCAACGAAGTGTTATTTGTTCAAGTATGGGGTCATTCACATGACAAAGACCTTGTACTATCCCCAAACTTGAGAAGGGGAAGCTACTAGGATTCCCGAGAAGTTGTTTTCTCGATGCAAGAAAGGATGGGACGCAAGGCTAGATTATGTCCCATTGAAGTGCAGGAAAGCTAGAAGGATTCCAGTAAGAATCAAACTGTACAAGCTTGTACGTGGGAGATCTTGATAGCATGAATTATAGTCTATATTTTGGGGTTTGTTTGGACATTTTATCTTTCATAATCTGCATGTTTGTATGTATAATATGTGATTATATTACCATTTCATCTACCTTTGCGGGAATTGAGGTCTATACCTAGTTTTGTTGTAATCGTAGGTAAAATGGCAGGTTTTGCATCAAAAAGGAGCAAGAGGAGCTATGGAGTCATTGGAGCTACATTGAGGAACATAAGGAACCATCCAAGAAGCATAGCTATGGATTTAAGATTCACTTTGGACCAGTTTTGAGAGATTACACATTCAGTTATGATTCACCTCGGTTGACCACAGATTCACCTCGACCGAGGTGATCCAGAGAGGCCGACTCGACCGAGGCGAATACCTAGGACGCGGCGAGAATATTTTATTCTTGGCTGAGATCTTTTATCTTCGGAAAGTGATCTTATATTTTTGGGCTTGGTTCCTGGAAGGAAGAAGATATATTAGATCTTATATTTTACCTATTTTTATGGGAAGAGATCTTTTCTAAGATATCTTATCTTTGGAGGGTTATTTTCCTATAAAAAGGGTTGGATTTCCACAAATCCAACATCATGCTATACCATCGATCAGGGTTTATACATCGCAGCAGCCATACTCCACTTGGGAGATTTGAAGAACCTTTTTGAAGGTTGAAGGAAGATTGAAGATTGTAGCTTTTATAGATTTTGGAGGTTTTCTTGTAAGATTACCTTAGATTCTCTTCCTTGTTGTCTTGCTTGTTGGATTTATATCCAAGGAACGCTTTTGTTGTGATATTTGATTCAGTTATTGAAGTCTTTTCATTAAATTCTTCTTGTTCAAATATTCACCTTCTTCCCATATATTTGATTAATACTTTCATGATGATGATGAGTGGCTAATTTCCTTGTGTGATTCTAGGGTGATTGGCTGAAGGTTGTGGGAAAAACAATGATAGAATAATCTTAGATTCCAGTAGGACCCTGAAAGTTCGAGTCTTTAACCTTAACCCTAAGCATCTCGCTCAGTCGATGAACATCTCGGCCGGGGTGGAATTTGGCTGACCGAGGTGACTTATCTGATCCGAAACTGAGAGTTAAGTGTTAGAGTTTGCCAAATCCTATTCTTATTACACCTTTCCTGGTTCAATGCAAGCTTAGGATGAGACTTACCCGGTGATTCCTTAGTTTGTTTACCTAAGATCATAAGCGTAGGTAATAAAGGTTTATCCTTTATTGGTGTTTGAGTGTGCTTTCATCCCATCTTTGTGAGTTAGCCTGAGACTTATCCGGTAAAGGTTGATTCTATTCCCTTAGATGGTGTGTTAGTTTGAGGATATAGTTCTTTATCTTGATTCCTTGAGACTTACCCGGTAATAGGAGTTACGGTTTAGGATTAGTGAGTAGTGAGACTTACCCGGTGATCTATTCTACCTTAGTAACACCTTCCCTATGCAAAAACCTGAGCTTTGTCCGCTTATCTATAGATCTTGAGTTGGAACCACAACTAGATGCTTTAATCCCTAGAATTGCATGTTTGCTTTATTAACTTCTTATTCATCTTTGATTGTGTTAATTGCTCTTGTGGTTAGTATTTACATAAGCATACCGTAACTGGACTTTGTTTCACTAAGTCCCTTTGATCGACCCTTGGAATTCCTTGCTTTTACTATGATTGACCCGTACACTGCGGGTTCGCATCCTTGTTTTAAGCTTAAGTCTAGGGTTATAAATTTAAACCTTGCACACACCGTTTGGAGCGAACAAGTTTTTGGCGCCGTTGCCGGGGACTTGGTCTAGACCGAGCCGGTACGGTTTGCTCTTGGGGCACTTGCCCCCGTGTCTACTGACCACTCTACTTGAGTGACTTTTGCAGGTTCTTTCTTAGGTATATGCGAAGAACCCGCACTGGGAAGGAAATCGTTCCTTACGATCCCGAACCAGAAAGACATACAAGCGACGCTTAAGAGAAGCGAAGATGGCCCAACAAGACAACCGCGATCCTGAGGCCGAGTTGAAAGAGGCGTTAGAGCTGCTACGCCTAAGCAGGGAAGAGCTAAGGCGAGAGAAGGAAGAAACTTGCACCAGGACTGAAGTAATCGAAGCAGATATGGCAGCCATACGAGACCAGATTCTACTTCGACCGAGGGAAGATCCAGTTGTAGATCCTCGACCGATGCAGGATCTAGTTGCTGACCCTCGACCGAGGCAGGTTCCAGTACCTGACGCCCCGGCCGAGATACTTCCACCTCGGATGCCAGTCCGAAACGTTCTTCTTGCAGGAATCCCACAAACCCTAGGTTAAAGGATGGACCCTAATCAACAACTGAGGCGTCCAGGAGTTAACCTAGGAGATCCAGCGGACCATGACTATGAACTTCGACCGCAAGTTCTGTCTATGATTCGCCAATGCCAGTTCGGGGGGATGGAGAAGGAATCACCACATCAACATCTTCAAAACTATGAGATCTTGATGGAGACCTTGAGACCTCCGAGGATTGAAAACAACAACTACAAGCTAAGACCTTTTTACTTTTCTTTAAAAGATAGAGCTCTTACTTGGTATCAATCTCTTCCTTCAGGAAAAATCAGCACATGGGAGGAGATGACTACGGAATTCTTGACGAAATTCTTTCCCCCCTCGAAGACCGCTGAAATGAGAGGGAAGATCAACGCTTTCATTATGAAGGACAAGGAGAGCTTGTCCAAGTCATGGGAGCGGTTCAAGGACATTCTTTTAGATTGCCCACATCATGGGATTCCAAAGTTAGAGTTATTGGAGATATACTTCAAGGGACTGGACGGAAGCACCCAGTTCAATCTCCAACTACTCTCCGCCGGTACCTTTATGGACATGGCGATTGACGAGGCTTTGGACTTCATCGACAAGCAAGCCTTGCACATGGAGAAATACACCCACCAAGGAGCTGAATGTGGAGTTAAAAGAGTTAATTTCCAAGAAACTCAGCCCAACAACAATCAACTCACGTCTTTGAAGAATGACGTGAAGCAATTGAAGGAACTCTTGGTCGCTCAAACCAAGAAGGAAGAGCAAAGGCAAAGGAACAACAACAACGGATACCGTAACAACAACAACGGTTCCCGGAACAACAATTACAACAACAACAATAGAGGATCCAATAGCAACAACTGGAGGACGAACAACCAAAATAACGGTAACAATCATTCAAACTCCAACTCTAACGATTCCTCTAATCCTTTCCTCTCTTCCCCTTCTTCTTCTTCTACTCCATTAAAAAGCCAGGGGCAAGGATCAAGTTCGTCTCAGCCGGAAAAGAAAGACGCAGTTCTAGATGCTATCTTGATCAAGCTCAACGCTATGGAGACTTCTATGACTTCATTTTCGAAGGCCCAAAAAGCCTTTGAACAACAACTTGCAAGTAGGGCGAATGAAGCGCCAAGAGATCCAGGGAAGCTTCCAGCGAGGACGGAAAGCAACCCTAAGGGCCAGATCATGGCCATAACTACGAGGAGTGGACTGAAACCTGCAGATCCAGTGCCTCGACTGGTGCCAGTACCGACGAAGACCACCTCGGTCCAGATGCAGTCGAAGAACACTTCGACCGAGATGCCAACCGAGGTGGAGCCACAGAAAGCGGAGGGGAAAACTGAAGTTTATGTTCCACCTCCTACATACAAACCACCACTTCCATTCCCCCAGTCAAGGGCCAGAGCACATCTAGACAAGCACTTTGGTAAGTTCCTTGACTTGATAAATAAGCTGCATATTAATATTCCTTTCCTTGATGCCATTCTAGGAATGCCCGCCTATGGGAAGTTCTTGAAGGAAATCCTTTCAAGGAAAAGGAAACTGGAAGACTTTGGTGAAGTTAGGATGACATCTAAATCCTCAGAGCTTATACAAATCATGAAGGAAAAGATGCCACCTAAATTGAGAGATCCCGGATCGTTTTTCTTTCCCATTCAAGTTGGGGATGTCACTTGTGAAGCCCTTTGTGATCTAGGAGCCAGCGTGAGCATCATCCCGCTGGAGCTATGTGTGAAGATCGGACTTGGAGAGCCCAAGCCGGTCAAGATTCGACTTTATATGGCCGATCGCTCCATTACCCATCCCGTGGGCATCTTGGAGGACGTTCCGGTCAAGTTAGGTAACTTCTATCTACCTATAGATTTTGTTGTATTTGACATTCCCGCAGATTATCTCGTTCCTATTATTCTCGGGAGGCCATTTCTAGCAACTTCGGGTTGCAACGTGGATTGCAAGAACGCCAAGTTGAAATTCAACGTTGGTGGCGATGAGGTGGAGTTCGCATTGCTTGCATCCATGAAAGGAGAGCAGCTAACTGATGATATATTCAACATCTACGATGAAGAAGAGTCAAGAGAATTGGTGAGCTCTATCCTTATTAACGATCCACTCGAAAGAGTTATTAGCTTCAGTTTAATGGAGGAAGGTATAGATGCTTCTTCTGATGCAGATATACGGAGCTTAAAGGCACTGGAAGAGGATCCAGTAGCTAAAACTGAGAAGCTAACCCAGGAGACGAAGATCTCCAGTTTCGGTTCCAGTTGCACTACCTCGACCGAGGCACTCCCTGGACTGAGCGAGGCGACTGAAGAACATCTCGGTCAACGCCTCTGCGCCTCGACCGAGGTCGATGGCGAGATGATGTCAACTGAGACTACTGAGAATAATAAACTTCTTACTCCCTTCTCTGACATTCATCCTCAGTTGGTGGAACATTCCATCCACCAACTTTCTGATAATAACGGACCTTGGTATGCTGATATTGTGAATTATCTTGTTTGCCAGGAAGTTCCGCCCGGATTAACGTACTCTCAAAAGAAAAGATTTTTCAAGGAGGTACGCCATTACTACTAGGACGAGCCGCTGCTATTCAAGCGCGGGTCTGATGGGATGCTTCGAAGATGCATTCCGGAAGATGAAGTTAATAGCGTTATACGGCATTGCCATTCACTTCCTTGTGGAGGACATGCCAGCACCGATAAAACATGCGCTAAGGTATTGCGTTCTGGTTTCTTTTGGCCTACATTATTTAAGGATGTACAATCTTTTGTTGTCTCTTGTGATGCATGCCAAAGAACAGGAAATTTATCGAGGAGGAACGAGATGCCACTTAACAACATCCAAGAGGTGGAAATCTTTGATGTATGGGGGATTGACTTCATGGGACCTTTCCCATCCTCCGGAGGAAACATCTATATTCTTCTTGCGGTTGATTACGTCTCTAGATGGGTTGAAGCCATTGCTTCTCCCACTAACGACACCAAGGTGGTTGTGAAGTTCTTAAATAGAACCATCTTCCCACGATTGGGAACTCCACGCATCATCATCAGCGATGGAGGAACGCATTTCATCAACCGGAAGTTCAAGGCACTTCTATCGAAGTATGGGGTAACCCACAAGGTATCAACCCCTTATCACCCTCAAACTAGTGGACAGGTCAAGATCTCGAATAGAGAAATCAAAGCAATTTTGGAGAAGACCGTCTCTAGGACGAGGAAGGATTCGTCCATGAAATTGGACGATGCTCTTTGGGCGTACAGGACCGCATTTAAGACTCCCATAGGTACCACCCCTTATAATTTGGTATATGGGAAGTCTTGCCATTTGCCCGTTGAATTGGAACACAAAGCATATTGGGCAATCAAATGGTTGAACTTCGATATTAAGGAGGCCGGCGAGAAGCGACTATTGGAACTCAACGAGCTGGAGGAGCTGCGTTTAAACGCTTATGAGAATGCCAAAATCTATAAAGAAAGGACGAAGAGATGGCATGACAAGCGTATCGTCCCAAAGGAGCTTAACGAAGGAGACTTAGTTCTACTCTTCAACTCCCGCCTCTGCCTTTTTCCATGTAAGTTAAAATCTAGATGGACCGGACCTTATGTTGTGAAACATGTTTTTCCTCATGGTGCAGTTGAGATATGGGGCGAAACTAGCGGAAACTTCAAGTTCAACGGTCATAGACTTAAGAAGTACCAACCGGAAACTCCGGTTGAGGAGGTTGCACCAATATACCTCCTTTGAGACGCATTATGGTCCAGCTAGCGACCTCAAACCAAGCGCTTCTTGGGAGGCAACCCAAGGTATTGCTTTCTTTTCCCGTTTTCTATCAGAGCACCTCGACCAAGATGATTCTTGAGCAACCGAGGCGACTAGGGTTTCTGAAGAACCACCTCGGTCCGTACCACATCGGTCCAGTCGAGACCATCTCGACCGAGGTGACAGCAGTCCAGAAATGGGTATAAAAGGCGGACGATTTCTCTCTCCTCGCTTTACTCTTTCTCCTCGACCGCAGCGACAGTTCACCTCGCTTCCTTCGTTTCTTGCTCGTTTTCGGAGATTTTTGTCTCCAAACTACAATTGAAGGATAAAGGATCGCGTTGCAAGTACAAATCTGTAGAAAATCGAACCGATTCGGCCAAAACGAGGTAAAACAAACCGAAACCCTAACCTCTCCGTTTCGCTTCGATTTGGGCTTTGGTTGCCCCTACATTTGTTGAGGAAAGGCTTAAGTACCCCATAGGAAGCAGTTGTAATGATTTCTGGGGGAAAAGAACTGAATTTTTTGAAGAAATTAGATCCAGTTCGCCGCCTCGGTCCAGTCGAACTGTGCCTCGGCCGAGGTGATTCTTGAGAGTTGTCAGTTGACCGAGGTGACCTGACAGTGACTGAATTGAAAATGAGTTCTGACCGCCGCCTTACCCTCAGGGATAGATCCTCACCTTCCCCTTCTTCCTCTTCTTCCCGACCTTACCGCCCGGTGATCCATGAGCGACACCGGGTGGATTATGAGCGTATTTCCGGCCGTCCAGTGATTGCACCATGCTTCCTGGACGTGTCTGCTTTTGATTGCCTCCAGGTCGACGGAGACCTTAGGAGGATGATTTCTACAGTTGGGCTGGATCAGTTTACTGAGATCCGAGCCCCAGCCTATTTGGAGCTGACCCTAGAGTTCGTTAGCTCCTTCACCTACCTCCCCACACAGCGTTCTGTGAAGTACCGGTTGATGAACTGGAACTTCTTAGTGCCACTAGAGTACTGGAGAGAGATTTTTGGCTTTCCTGAGCCCACCGCTGTTGACTTTCCGTCCCGATCAATAGCTAGGGAGTTCTGGGGGAAGATTGCCCATATTGTTGAGCATGCAGATAGATGGCGCCTTGGAGATTCCAGGAAGAAGGTCATCTACCATTTAGCCTTTAGGTTAGCCCACCGGATATGCAGCGAGACACTTATGGCGCGTACTGAGACGCCCTAGAAGATCCGACAGGGAGAGCTTTTCAGTTTGTACTGCATGGTTACTAGGGGTTTCCCGGACTTTGGCTTGATGTTGGCAGAGGATCTGCACAAGATCAAGGCCAAGGCGAAGGGAGACATCTGCCGCGGAGGGCTTGTCACCCATATAGCTAGCTATCAGGACATGGACCTTAGTGCTTGCACGATGGTGGCGGCTGCCAAGCCGCTTGGATTACAGGAGATGATCACTCGGCGGATTCTAGTTCCCCGAGGTCTGACTACTCCGTACGTGGCTATGCCGTGGGAGCTGACTGCGCCACAGGGGATCAGGTGGTTTGCCCAGTTCACTGTTTATGACCCACACTATTGGCAGACCGCTTGGGCTCCACTGATGGAGGATTACAAAGAGGCAGCAGCTGCCCCAGCTGAGGAGGAGGAGGCTGATGATGAGGAGACAGTTGATGAGAGAGAGGGTGGAGTCCCGATGGATACAGGGACAGATACTGCAGGGACGAGTGCACCACCGATTATAGATCTGGATGAGGAGGATACTGAGCCTGCACCTGCTGCATCACCTACTAGACCTGCTAGGCGTAGGACACGCCGTCATAGAGATTCAGAGGCTCATCGTCGGATCGATGATCTGACGGATCAGATGATAGACTCTTATGCTGCCCTTACTGTGGACATGCATGAGAGATTTGCTGCCCAGCACCGACAGATTGACAACTGGACTCACCAGATGCTCGAGGGGCAGCATTATCAGCGCAGGATGATGGAGATATAGTTCCAGCAGGCTATGGGTTATCCGTCGACCCGACCCAGTATCTGTACGTGCCACCACCACCACCACCGGATCAGGACTATTGAGAGCTGCAGGATTTTCTTTATTATTTTTTATGCAGTTCAGCTATTTATTCGGTGAGTACTTTTATCCTTTAGACTTATTTTGACCCACTGGGACAGTGTGTCCCAAGTATGGGGTATTTGATGTATTATTTGACTTTGATGTATGACTCCATTGACCGGATATTTATATTTATGCTTCACTTCTGCATTTATATGCTTATCTGAGATTGTTTACTTACAGGTTATTTGGTTGAGAAATACATCGAAACTGAAAAAAAAAAACTGGATTTAAAAAAAAAATTTTGACCTCGACCGGTGGAGTTCTGGCCGAACGAGGTGTTTCACCTCGGTTGACCTAAGAACACCTCGACCGAGGTGGGTTAACTGAGAGTTTTCGAAAACTATTTCTGTGCTTCTTATCTGGATATGATCTCAGTGAAGATCTTGCTTACTGACTGGTTTTAAATTCTTTATGTGTTTGAAGGGTTTTATAATATGTTTAAGTTGCTAAATGCTTTGTTTGAAATTATTGACATGTTTAATACTTTGTTTTTATCTAAATTATGTTGAATTTGAAGGTTGACACCACATTTATGAGTTCTCTCACTTTCTTCCTGGAAAGACCAAGGCAATTCATTCTTCTCTCTTCTTCTTCTTAATCATGCTTAGCCCCTCATATACATTTTGCCTCCCTTTACCTATCCGGGAATTTGGAAGCAAGCAAAGTGGTGAAAGCAAGTGAAGTAAAGTTGAGAAGTTGGCTGGAAGTGAAAGTATTAGAAAGTAATAATAGGTTTGGGGAAGTCAATCATGAAGATGAGTAACTCGGCACCATTCACATAGCCGGGTGTTTGTGTCTTGCCAAAGTCAGATTGAGCGATATTCCTAACGGGTCATGGTATGTGCATCAAGGGTTTGATGCATCTCAAGAAATTAATGATTGCTGATTTCCTAGGCTTCGGTTATTGTGCACCTCTGTCCATGCATCCTAAAAAGTAAAGTAAAAGAAAAAAAATGTGTGAAATAAGCAAAGCTTATTGGTGGAAGATGTTGCAAGTCAAAATGAAGTGAAGTTCATCCTTTTCCCGGATTCTAGCACCACATTACCTTACATACATCCCTACCCTACACGTTTGTTGACCTTTCTTTTGGGAAGCCCTTGAGACCTTGAGCTTGTTGATTGACTTAGTGGTTTAAACTGGATTATACATGATTAATTTTGATAATTATGACTTATTATGCATTTTATGATTTTATGCAAAGATGAACAACTTTCCTATATTTATAAAATGTTTTGAGCATGTTTTGATTTTAAATTCCATGAAGTATTCTCTTAGAGTGATCTATGATAGTTGCACACCATAAAAATATTTTTGAAAGACTTTTCATTGATTTTCTTGACTACTAATCCATTTTATCTTGTCTCTTATATGCGGAACTTGCTTGGGGACAAGCAAGGGCTAAGTATGGGGTATTTTGATAGCATGAATTATAGTCTATATTTTGGGGTTTGTTTGGACGTTTTATCTTTCATAATCTACATGTTTGTATGTATAATATGTGATTATATTACCATTTCATCTACCTTTGCGGGAATCGAGGTCTACACCTAGTTTTGTTGTAATCGTAGGTAAAATGGCACGTTTTGCATCAAAAAGGAGCAAAAGGAGCTATGGAGTCATTGGAGCTACATTGAGGAACATAAGGAACCATCCATGAAGCATAGCTATGGATTTAAGATTCACTTTGGACCAGTTTTGAGAGATTTCAAATTCAGTTGTGATTCACCTCGGTTGACCACAGATTCACCTCGACCGAGGTGATCTAGAGAGGCCGACTCGACCGAGGCGAATACCTAGGACGCGGCGAGAATATTTTATTCTTGGCTTAGATCTTTTATCTTTGGAAAGTGATCTTATATTTTTGGGCTTGGTTCCTGAAAGGAAGAAGATATATTAGATCTTATATTTTACCTATTTTTATGGGAAGAGATCTTTTCTAAGATATCTTATCTTTGGAGGGTTATTTTCGTATAAAAAGGGTTGGATTTCCACAAATCCAACATCATGCTATACCATCGATCAGGGTTTACACATCGTAGCAGCCATACTCCAGTTGGGAGATTTGAAGAACCTTTTTGAAGGTTGAAAAAAGATTGAAGATTGTAGCTTTTATAGCTTTTGGAGGTTTTCTTGTAAGATTACCTTAGATTCTCTTCCTTGTTGTCTTGCTGGTTGGATTTATATCTAAGGAACGCTTTTGTTATGATATTTGATTCAGTTATTGAAGTCTTTTCATTAAATTCTTCTTGTTCAAATATTCACCTTCTTCCCATAAATTTGATTAATACTTTCATGATGATGATGAGTGGCTAATTTCCTTGTGTGATTCTAGGGTGATTGGCTGAAGGTTGTGGGAAAAACAATGATAGAATAATCTTAGATTCCAGTAGGACCCTGAAAGTTCGAGTCTTTAACCTTAACCCTAAGCATCTCGCTCAGTCGATGAACATCTCGGCCGGGGTGGAATTTGGCTGACCGAGGTGACTTATCTGATCCGAAACTGAGAGTTAAGTGTTGGAGTTTGCCAAATCCTATTCTTATTACACCTTTCCTGGTTCAATGTAAGCTTAGGATGAGACTTACCCGGTGATTCCTTAGTTTGTTTACCTAAGATCATAAGCGTAGGTAATAAAGGTTTATCCTTTATTGGTGTTTGAGTGTGCTTTCATCCCATCTTTGTGAGTTAGCCTGAGACTTATCCGGTAAAGGTTGATTCTATTCCCTTAGATGGTGTGTTAGTTTGAGGATATAGTTCTTTATCTTGATTCCTTGAGACTTACCCGGTAATAGGAGTTACGGTTTAGGATTAGTGAGTAGTGAGACTTACCCGGTGATCTATTCTACTTTAGTAACACCTTCCCTATGCAAAAACCTCAGCTTTGTCCGCTTATCTATAGATCTTGAGTTGGAACCACAACTAGATGCTTTAATCCCTAGAATTGCATGTTTGCTTTATTAACTTCTTATTCATCTTTGATTGTGTTAATTGCTCTTGTGGTTGGTATTTACATAAGCATACCGTAACTGGACTTTGTTTCACTAAGTCCCTGTGATCGACCCCTGGAATTCCTTGCTTTTACTACGATTGACCCGTACACTGCGGGTTCGCATCCTTGTTTTAAGCTTAAGTCTAGGGTTATAAATTTAAAGCTTGCACACACCGTTTGGAGCGAACAGATCTTACCATTTGCCGGTGAAATTTGGAACCGAACCTTTTTGGAAGAGTTTTATGATGGATGTGATGAGCACTCCAAGGTGTTCGAGGTACATTGAGTAATTCTATGGAGAAAGGTCCAGCTAGCGACCTTAAACCAAGCGCTTATTGGGAGGCAACCCAAGGTATTGCTTTCTTTTCCCTTTTCTAGCTTATTTTTAGATAGTTTGTTTTGCTTTGCTTTTGGCGTCCTCTAGACACGAACCAGGTATTTTCTAAGGAAGGATTACAACTTAGGAGCTACACTGGAAGGACAAAAGTTCGAGAAATTGAGAGGACGGAGCATGACTGAGACACATCTCGGGTTCAGTCTCAGGACCTCGACCGAGATGTTCTTCGCCAGCCGAGACGGTCTTATCTGGAGCTGTTTCTAATTTTTTATGCAGTTCCGCTATGTCCGGTGAGTTTCCTGTTTTCCTTGACTCTTATTTGACCCATTGGGACAATGTGTCCCAAGTATGGGGTATTCGGATGTATTTATATGACTTATGTGTATGCTTGGATGACTCTACCGGATATTATTGTTTTATATATGCTCTATATGTTTATGTGAGATTACATGCATGCATACAGGTTATTTGATTGAGAAAAACGTCAGAAAATGCTTAAAGAAAAAAAAATTTTATGACCTCGACCGAAGTGATTCTTGCGAGACGAGGTCAAGTACCTCGGTTGACTTAGAACATCTCGACCGAGGTGGTTTAACTGAGACAGTTTTCAAAATGATTTTGTGCTTCTTATCTGAATATGACCTTAGTGAAGATTTTGTTTGCAGACTGGTTTTGAAATCTTTATATGTTTGAAAGGTTTTATGATATGTTTAAGTTGTTTAATGCTTTGTTTGAAATTTGTGGCATGTTTAATACTTTGTTTTTATCCAAATTATGTTAAAAATGAAGGTTGACACCACATGATGAGTTCTATCACTTTCTTCCTGGGATGATTAAGGCAATTCATTCTCTTCTCTTCTTCTTTTTGATCATGCTTATCCCCTCATATACATATTTGCCTCCCTTTACCTATCCGGGAATTTGGAAGCAAGCAATTGAAAAGCAAGTGAAGGAAAAGTTGAGATGTTGGCTGGAAGTTAGAGAGAAACAAATAGGTTTGCGGAAGTCAATCATGATGATGAGTAACTCGGCACCATTCACATAGCCGGGTGTTTGTGTCTTGCTAAAGGCGGATTGAGAGATATTCCTAACGGGTCATGGTATGTGCATCAAGGGTTTGAGGCATCTCGAGAAATTGATGATTGTTGATTTCCTAGGCTTCGGTTATTGTGCACCTCTGTCCATGCATCCCAAAAAGTAAAAAGTAAATAAGCAAAGCTTATTGGTGGATGATGTTGAAGTTCAAATCAAAGTGAAGTAAATATCCTTTTCCCGGATTCTAGCACCACATTCCCTATATACATCCCATCCTCACATGTTTCTTGATCTTCTTTTGAAATCCATTGAGACCTCGAGCTTGTTGATTGACTTGGTGGTTTAAACTGGATTATACATGATTAATTTCGATAATTATGATTTATTATGCATTCTATGATTTTATGCAAAGATGAACAACTTTCTTATATTTATAAAATGTTTTGATCATATTTTGATTTTAAATTCCATGAAGCATTCTCTTAGAGTGATCTATGAGTGGAGCACACCACTAAAATGTTTTGAAATACTTTTCATTGATCTTTCTGACTTATAATCCATTCTATCTTGTACTTAAGATTTGGAACTTGCTTGGGGACAAGCAAGGGACAAGTATGGGGTATTTTGATATCATGTATTATAGTCTATATTTTGGGAATTATTTGGACGTTTTATCTTCAATAATCTACATGTTTGAATGTATATTATGTGATTATATTGTCATTTCATCTACCTTTACGGGAATCGAGGTCTACACCAAGTTTCGTTTTAATCGTAGGTAAATTGACACATTTTGTATCGAAATGGAGCTAGGGAGAAAAGGAGTCATTGGAGCTACATTCAGGAGCTTAAAGAGGAGCTCAGGAAGCAAAGAATTGATAAAAAAGATTTACTTTGGACGAGATTTGAGAGATTTCATCTGCAGCTGAGAGTCACCTTGGTCAGCTACGGTACCACCTCGACCGAGGTGATCTTAAGGAGCGCCCCGACCGAGGCGAATACTCTGACGCGGCGAGATATATTTTATTTGGCTGAGATCTTTTATTTTTGGAAGGAGAGATCTTATATTTTTGGCCTGGATTTCTGGAAGGAAGATCATATAGTTGGGAGATCTATTTTAGAGATAAGATATATTTTTATTGGGAAATTATCTTTTAAGATATTTCTTATAAAATTATTTTAAGAAGATATTTATTTTAGGAGATGTGGATATACTTTATAGGAAATTATCTTTTTAAGATATTTTATCTTTGGAAGATAATTATCCTATATAAAGAGTTTGATTTTCTACAATTCACCCATCTTCGGATCAGAAAACCTCGCACCTCTGGATTTTTATCCATTACACCATATTCTCCCAGCTGCAATTAGGAAGGAAGATTGAAGGAAGGAAGATTGAAGATCAATCAAGGAAAGATTGATAGCATTGAGATAGCTTTTAAGGGGATTTGTAAGATTTTCTAAGATTCCCTTTTGGTTTGTTGTCTTTGTTGGATTTGTTATCAAAGGAAAGCTGATTTGTTTGATATTTGATTCAGTTATTGAAGCCTTGTTCTTAAGGTTTTTGTGTTCAAACATTCATTCTCTTTCTATATATTTGATTATTGCTTTCATGATGATGAGTGGCTAATTTCCTTGTGCGATTCTAGGGTCATTGACTGAAAGTTGTGGGAAAGACGATGATAGAATAATCTTAATCCCAGTAGGACCCTGAAAGCTCGAGTCTTTATCCTTAACCTTAGAACATCTCGTTCATTCGATGAACATCTCGGCCGGGGTGGAACTTGGCTGACCGAGGTGACTTACTTGATCCGTAACTGAGAGTTAAGTGTTAGAGTTTGCCAAATCCTATTCTTATTACACCTTTCCTGGTTCAATGCAAGCTTAGGATGAGACTTACCCGGTTATTCCTTTGTTTGTTTACCCAAGATCATAAGTGTAGGTAATAAAGATTTATCCTTTATTGGGGTTCGAGTGTGCCTTCATTCCATCTTTGTGAGTTAGCTTGAGAGTTACCCGGTAAAGGTGGATTCAATTCCCTTAGTTGGTGTGTTAGTTTGAGACTATAATTCCTTTCCTTAGTACCTTGAGACTTACCCGGTGATAGGTTCTTTGGCTTGAGATTGTGAGTAGTGAGACTTACCCGTGATCTATTCCACTTTAGTAACACCTTCCCTTTGTAAAACCTCAGCTTTGTCCGCTTATCTTGAGATCTTGAGTTGGAACCACAAATGGATGCTTTAATCCCTAGAATTTGCACATTTCCTTAATTGACCTTATTACCATCTTTGATTGTTTTAATCGTTTTTGTGGTTAGTTGCAATATTGAGAACCTATACTTGCTTTGTTTCACCTAAGTCCCTGAGATCGATACCCCGTAATTCTTGCTTTTACTATAATTGATCCGTACACTGCGGGTTCGCATCCTTGTTTTAATCATACTTCTTGGGTTATAAATTTAAAGCTTGCACACAACATTTGGTGCAAACATAACATCCCCAACTTGAATGGGAATGCAAAATGAGCCGGAATCTCTCAAATTAGGTGGCATCTTTTCCTTCATGATTTGAATGAGCTCCGAGGATTTAGATGTCATCCTTACTTCACCAAAGTCTTCCAACTTCCTCTTCCTTGATATAATCTCCTTTAAGAACTTCTCATAGGCGGGCATCCTTAGAATAGCATCAACGAAAAGGATATTAATATGTAATTTATTCATCAAGTCAAGGAACTTACCAAAGTGCTTGTCTAGATGTGCTCTAGCCCTTGACTGGGGGAATGGAAGTGGTGGTTTATATGCAGGAGGTGGGACATAAACTTCTGTTTTGTCCGACGCTTTCTGAGGCTCCACCTCGGATGGTACCTTGACCGAAGTGTTCTTCATTTGTACCTGGACCGAGGTGTTCTTCGTCTGCACTGGCATCGACCGAGGCACTGGATCTGCAGTTTTCAGTCCACTTCTCGTCGTTATTTTTGGGTTGCTGTCTGTCCTTGCTAGGAGCTTCCCTGGATCTCTTGTCGCTTCATTCGCCTTATTAAAGAATTGTTGCTCCAAGGCTTTTTGTGCCTTCGAAAATGAAGTCATGGATGTCTCCATAGTGTTGAGCTTGATCAAGATGGCCTCCAACACTACATCGTTCTTCCCTGGCTGGGACGAACTTGATCCAGACTCCTGGTTCTTCAATGGAGTAGAAGAAGAAGAAGAAGAGAAAGGGTTAGACGAATTATTAGAATTGGAATTAGAGTAAGGGTTACCTGGATTTTGATTGTTGGATCTCCAATTGTTGTTGTTGGAGCTTCTATTGTTGTTGTAGTTGTTGTTCCGGGAACCTTGATTGTTTTTTCTTGAGCCTTGATATCCTCCTTCTTCCTTTCTTGTGTGAGCAACAAAAAGGTCCTTCAATTGCTTCACATCATTCTTGAGGGAGATGAATTGATTATCATTTGATGGAGCTTCCTGGAAGTTAACTCTCTTAACTCCATTTTCAGCTCCTTGGTGGGAGTACTTCTCCATGTGCAAAGCTTGTTTCTCTATGAACTCCCATGCTTCATCAATCGGCATGTCCATGAATGTGCCGGTGGATAGTAGTTGAAGGTTGAATTGGGTAGCTCCATCCAATCTCTTGAAGAGCATCTCCAACAACTCTATCTTTGGAATCCCATGATGTGGGCAATCCAAAAGAACATCTTTAAATGTCTCCCATGACTTGGACAAACTCTCCTTGTCCTTCATGACAAATGCATTGATTTTCCCTCTCATTTCAGCGGTTTTGGAGGGGGAAAAGAATTTTGTTAAGAACTCCGTCGTCATCTCCTCCAAAGTGTTGATCTTTCCGGGAGGAAGCGACTGATACCAAGTAAGTGCCTTGTCCTTCAAAGAAAAGTAAAAAGGCCTTAGCTTGTAATTATTATTTTCCAGCCTTGAAGGTCTCAAGGTCTCCATAAAAATCTCATAGTTTTGCAAATGTTGATGCGTAGACTCCCTCTCTAAACCTTGAAACTGGCATTGGCGGATCATGGATAGAACTTGCGGTCGAAGCTCATAATCATGCTCCGCTGGATCACCTAGGTTGACTCCTGGACGCCTCACTTGCTGGTTTGGGTCCATCCTCTGCGCTAGGGTCTGTGGAATACCTGTAAAAAGAATATCTCGGACAGGCATCCGAGGTGGAAGTATCTCGGCCGGGGGAGCTGGAGCGGGGTCCTGCCTCGGTCGAGGGTCTGGTCGATGCAGAATCTGAGCTCGTAGCTCAGCCATATCTGCTTCAATCTTTGCAGCCCTGGTGCGAGTTTGCTCCCTCTCGCGCTGTAATTCTTCCCTATTGAGGCGCAACTGTTCCATCGCCTCCTTCAATTCGGCCTCAAGATCGAGATTGTCTTGGTTGGCCATTTTAGCTTCTTTCAAGCGTCGTTTGTATGTCTTTTCTGGTTCGGGATCATAAGGAACGATTTCCTTCCCAGCACGGGTTCTTCGCATAAACCTAAAAAGAAGAACCTGCGGAAGTCACTCAAGTAGAGTGGTTAGTAGCAACAGGGGCAATTGCCCCGAAAGACAACCGCAACCGGCTCGGTCTAGACCAAGTCCCCGACAACGGCGCCAAAAACTTGTTCGCTCCAAACGGTGTGTGCAAGCTTTAAATTTATATCCCAAAAAATATGCGTAAACAAGGATGCAAACCCACAGTGTACGGATCAATTATAGTAAAAGCAAGAATTCCAGGGTGTCGATCTCAGGGACTTAGGTGAAACAAAGCAAGTATAGGTTATCAATGCAACTATTAACCACAAAAGCGATTAAAGCAATCAAAGATATGATAATAAGGTCAACTAAGGGAAATATGCAAATTCTAGGGATTAAAGCATCTAGTCGTGGTTCCAACTCAAGATTTCAAGATAAGTGGACAAAGCTGAGATTTTGCAAAGGGAAGGTGTTTCTAAAGTGGAATAGATCACCGGGTAAGTCTCACTACTCACTAACTCCACACCAAAAGTTCCTATTACCGGGTAAGTCTCAAGGTACTAAGGAAAGGAATTATAATTTCAAACCAACTAACCAACTAAGGGAATATAATCAACCTTTATCGGGTAAGTCTCATGCTAACTTACAAAGATGGAATGAAGGCACACTCAAACCCCAATAAAGGATAAACCTTTATTACCTACACTTATGATCATGAGTTAACAAACTAAGGAATTACCGGGTAAGTCTCATCCTAGGCTTGCATTGAACCAGGAAAGGTGTAATAAGAATAGGATTTCGCAAACTCTAACACTTAACTCGCAGTTACGAATCAGAAAAGTCACCTCGGTCAGTCAAATTCCACCCCGGCCGAGATGTTCATCGACTGAACGAGATGTTCTAGGATTAAGGTTAAAGACTCGAGCTTTCAGGGTCCTACTGGGATTAAGATTATTCTATCATCGTCTTTCCCACAACTTTCAGTCAATCACCATAGAATCGCACAAGTAAATTAACCACTCATCATCATGAAAGCAATAATCAAATAATGGAAAGAGAATGAATGTTTGAACACAAAAACCTTAAGAACAAGGCTTCAATAACTGAATCAATATCAAACAAATCAGCATTCCTTGGATCACAAATCCAACAAGACAATCAAACAAAAGGGAATCTAAGAAAGTCTTACAAATCCCCTCAAAAGCTATATCCGAACTATCAATCCTTCCTTGGTTTGATCTTCAATCTTCCTTCCTTCCTTCAAAGCTTCCAGAAATTCCTCTCTTTGCTGGTTATTCTCAGCCTTCAAGCCTGCGACGATGCTGAATTATGGAAAATCCAGCCCTTTATATTGGAGAATTATCTTTCAAAGATAATAATATCTTAAAAAGATAATATCCTAATAAAATATATCTTATCTCAAAAAATAGATCTCCCAAATATATGATCTTCCTTCTAGAATCCAGCCCAAAAATATAAGATCTCTCCTTCCAAAAATAAAAGATCTCAGCCAAATAAAATATAACTCGCCGCGTCAGGGTGTTCGCCTTGGTCGGGGCGCTCCTCTAGATCACCTCGGTCGAGGTGACACTGTAGCTGACCGAGGTGAATCTCAACTGAATGTGAAATCTCTTAAATTTGGTCCAAAGTAAATCTTCTTCATTAATTCCTTGCTTTGTGAGTTCTCTTTTAAGTTCCTGAATGTAGCTCCAATGACTCCTTTGCTCCTTAGCTCCATTTCGATCCAAAATGTGCCGTTTTACCTATGATTACAACGAAACTTGGTGTAAATAAAACGTCTAAATAAGTTTCAAGATATAGACTATAATACATGCTATCATGCCTCATAAGAAGCCAACCCTATAGATGCATGCCAGCTGTTGTTGTATGAGAACTCAACGAGTGGGAGGTAATTAGACCATCCCTGTCCCCAATCCAACACATAGGCTCGCAACATGTCCTCTAAGGTCTGGACGGTCCTCTTTGACTGACCATCTGTCTGGGGGTGAAATGCAGTCGTGAAGTGTAGACTCGTCTCCAAACCAGTCTGAATCTGCTGCCAGAATCTCGATGTGAATCATCCATCACGATCAGAAACGATCGTCCTCGGTACCCCATGGAGTCACTATCTGTCTAGTCTACTTCTCAGCCAATCCATTCACTGGCCACATCCTTTTGATAGGAATAAAACATGCCGGTTTCCTTAATCTACTTCCAACAATCCAAATAACATCAATCTTCTACTGGGTCACAATCCCATTACCAAGTCCATAGAGATGTCCTCCGAATTCTACTACTGCACTGGTAGTGGATGGGGCTTATCTCTAGATCAGAATGCTCTATTTGGACCTGCTGACAGGTCACACACTGTATCACAAATCTGGTTACATCGACTTCAATCTTTTACATCCATATAATTATGTAACCCCATGGTACATTTGATTCGTACATAGACGTACTAAGGAAGGTGTACCGTAAGTGTACTGTAAGATTCTCTGTCTCTACTCCGCATCAGTACGTACACAGAAGCGATTATGACGCTTCATCACTCCATCTATTCCAATGGAGAACTATCATTTAGGATAATATTTGGAGTCTTTTTATTGCATTTGTGTCGGTTTATGCTACTAACTCCTTGGTCCAGAAGAAGAAGACTAAAAGAAGCTAAGGAAGGATTTATAAGCACTTAGGATTGAAGATCATTCACAAAGCAAAGCTTATGTTGCCTCACCGCCCCAACGGAGCCTTGTCCCCGCCCCTGCGGGTGACGCCTTACACCGGAGCGCTCCTTGTGCCTTCACGAGCGCCGGTCATGAAGTGTGTCACCGCCCCTGCGCCACTCCTTGGCGCCCCTGCGATGACTTTCCCCGAAGAAACGAAGACCAGCTCCCGTGTGCCTTCCACTACACCCCTACCTGTGCCTCAACCTGGGAGCTGGAAGACGAAGAGGCTGTGTCACCACCCCTACGTTGACATAGGGACGCCCCAGCGGCTTGGCATTTGAAACGTTAGGAAGTCAAAGGGTCAGACGTTTGAAGAGCATTGAAGATCCGCCCCAGCGGAATTGCCTAGCCGCCCCTGCGGCCATGGAGAAGATCAAGTATTTTTGCCTTCACCGCCCCTGCGGAACTGAAGGCCACCCCTGCGGTTTAACGTCAGAAGATTTACTCCGGTTGTTTACACCACCTTTATGGCATTAAAGGTGGCTGTTTTAGGCCGGCCATTTACTCCTATTTAGTGTCTTTTGTAGTATAAATAGTCCTTAGTTGATTGCTAGAATCATCCATCTTGTTAGCCAACAAATTATCCACTTAGATTATCTTGCTACTTTGTAATGATTTGCTAACTCCCTTGCTACATTGGGTTCGTTTGAAGCTGCGTTATTACTTTGGTTGTAAGTTTTCTTTAATATAAGTTTTTATTCAGTAATGTTTTGTATTTCCTTGATCTCCATTGTCTAAGTGCATGTTTACTATTGCTTGAGATTGATCACCTTAGGTTCTAAAGTGCATGCAAATAACTAGGATTAATAGGTTCCGGGTTCGGATCTTTAATCTCGTAGTAACTTTAAGTAATAACGGTAATTAAAGAAAAGGAACACAAATATAAAGATAAGTTTAACGGTTTTAATCTCTCTTTATATCCCTTAGTCTTTGTTTGAAACCTAACTTGTTATTTGTTCTTGTAGGTTTACGGAACACTAACCTGTTAAGTTGTGTTGATGCCGGTTGGCTCAACACATATATATGATCGAGACAGGAGATTACTAGAAAACTTGTAAAAGGAACTCACCAAAGTAGCAATTGTATGCTTAGAATCAACCTAGTGTAGATTCACCCATCATTTGTCTTACTTGTCGCACTAATCGTTTTCATAAGTTTTTGTGTGCATCAATTCAACCAAAACTCCCCCCCCCTTTTGTCACTTGTTACTATAATCGATAATTGCATCTAAAACACCTTAATTCTCTTGGGTTCGACCCTTACTTAACCACTATACTTGTTTTTAGTGCTAACTCGGGATTTACTTTTGATTGGGTATAGACGACCATAGAAATACCTCTAGTTAGATTTTGACGCCGTTGCCGGGGAGTTTTAGTGTTTTATTGTTATTATTGATTATTGGTTTGAACCATTTTTATGGTTCAAACCCGTGCTACTAACTCCGGCTTTGCTTCTTTTGATCCTGAAATTGAGAGGACGCACATCTGGCAATGAAGACAACAACAACTTCAACAAGAGATGGTTGACCGTACACTTCGTCAACTCACGCAGCCCACCTTGGCTCAAAACCCCCTTGCGGTCACTATACCGGCATTAGGGGAAGGAGTCAATTTTGAGCTCAAGCCGGGCCTCATTCACTTGCTTCCATCCTTCCATGGGATAAGTGGTGAAGACCCCATCAAGCACCTTGGGAAGTTCCATACCGTGTGTATGAGCATGAAGCCGGCCAACATTACCGAAGAACAAATCAAGATGAGGGCATTCGGCTTCACACTCAAAGATTCCGCGGATGATTGGTATTACCACCTTCCATCCGGAAGTATCGACACTTGGGAGAACCTTCACAAGGCGTTTTTGGAGAAATACTTTCCAGCCAAGAAGGTCAATAGCTTGAAGAAAGCTATAAGCAACATCGAACAAGAGGCGAACGAAACTCTCTACGACTACTTCAAAAGGTTTGCACGCCTCCGATCCAGCTGTCCTTTTCACGGATATTCAACTCAAGATCTAGTCTTGTACTTGTACAATGGCTTGCTCGATAATGAAAGGAGGATCGTTGATGTGACTTGCGGAGGTAATATTCTTAACTCTACTCGTGACCTTGCTTTGGATAAGATACACGAACTAGCGGAAGATACTCGGAACTTTGGAAGAACCCCGTCCAAGAAAGGAGTTCATGCTGTGAGTTCCGGGAAGAGCGAGATTTCCACCGAGCTAGCGCAACTAAAGGAAATGGTGAAAAGACTAACACTTATGGGAACCCCACAGCAACTCACTGGCGTGACCAACAGAACTTTCGTTGGAGGGATCAACAAAACCAACAACAACAGCTCCGTCAAGGTAAGTATCAATCAACTGAAGATATGTTGCAGGTTTTGACTAAACACTTTGCTACTCATGTCCAAACAACAGAATCTAGCATCAAGAACCTTGAAAAATAGGTTAGTCAAATGGCGGAAGCCATTTCAAGGACCGAATCAAGACTTTCCGGAGGATTACCTTCCCAGACATTTATAAGCCCCAGGGAGAATGTTAGTGCCCTAACATTAAGGAGTGGGAAGCAAATCCAACAAAAACTAGCAAAAGAATCACAAAGAAAACCTTCTGTCGATTTTACTGCACCCACAGCCGCCCCTGCGGCTGTAACTGTGCCCAATACAGAGCAGACGACGCCCATGCGGTTGGATGTCCCCGCCCCTGCGGTGACAACCCTTGAGCCGCCCCTGCGCATACAAGCTGACGCCCCTGGGGAAAACACAACAGAAGATTCTGCTGAGAGGGATTCTTACATCCGGCCTAACTTTCCGCCACTGTACTCTGAGAAATCACCAGCTCCTTTTCCTGAGGCTTTGAAGGAGAGAAGAATCATTGAGGACAAGAACCTCTTTGAGACTTTCTCCAAATGAGAGGTAAACATTCCCCTCCTAAAGTTGGTGAAAAGTATTCCTATGTATGCTCGTTTTTTGAAGGAACTTTGCACTATGAAGAGGAATCATAAGCTGAAGGGGAAACAAAAAGTGCAAGTAAGTGAGCATGTGTCGGCAGTTTTCCAACGGAGAATGCCCAAGAAGTGCAACGATCTGGGCATGGTAAGCATTCCTTGTGTTATAGGGGAAACCCGCTTTGAAAAAGCAATGCTTGATCTTGGTGCTTCTATCAATATTTTACCATGTTTGATTTACAAATCACTTGGCCTTGGGCCATTAATGGAAACTAGGATTGTAGTACAACTTGCTGATAGATCTAATGTGTACCCGAAAGGGATAATTGAAGATGTGTTAGTAGACAACCTAATATTTCCTGCTGATTTCTTTGTAATGGATATGGAAATTGATTCACATGCTGCACCCATTCTGTTAGGTAGGCCATTTCTGAAAACTGCTAGGACTAAAATTGATTATGTTAGTGGCAAATTAACCATGGAGTTTGATGGAGAAGTAGTGGAATTTGACATCTATGATGCAATGAGATTTCCTAGTGATGATCATTCTTTATGTGCTATTGACATTGTTGAACCTTTTGTGCAAGATGTTTTTGATAACTCTGACGTTGATGAATTGAGAAATGTCATTGAGCATGACATTGATGGTTTCAAATCAGATTATGTATTAACATCCAGCATGAAAGAGGTCCTAACCCAATTAGATGGCCATAAAAGGCTACCTATCTCCAATTTGGCCATTGGACCCACTTTACTAACCCCAAGCGAGAAGCTTATTCCGTCTATAGTGTAGGCACCTGAAATAGAATTGAAGGACCTTCCGTCACACCTCAAGTATGTTTTCCTTGGAGAACACAATACCTTGCCGGTGATCATCTCCAACAAGTTGACTACCGGTCAAGAAGACAAGTTGGTGAAGGTACTAAAAGAGCACAAGACGGCCCTTGGATGGACCATTGCGGACATCAAAGGGATAAGCCCTTCAACTTGCATGCATAGGATTTTACTTGAGGACAAAGCCAAACCCTCTAGGCAACCTCAAAGGAGGTTGAATCCACCGATAATGGATGTGGTCAAAAAAGAAGTGTTGAAGCTCCTTCAAGCGGATATGATCTTCCCTCTCTCGGATAGCACTTGGGTTAGTCCAACCCAAGTAGTTCCAAAGAAGGGAGGCATTACCATGGTGGAAAATCAACATGGGGAGATGGTTCCGATCAAAACACAAACCGGATGGAGAGTTTGCATTGACTACCGCAAGCTCAATAAGGTAACACGAAAAGACCATTTCCCATTACCTTTTATTGATCAAATGTTGGAACGTCTTGCAGGTCATCAGTACTACTGTTTCCTGGATGGATATTCGGGCTATTTCCAAATAGCCATAGCACCAGAAGATCAAGAAAACACGACGTTCACTTGCCCATTTGGCACTTTTGCATACCGCAGAATGCCATTTGGACTTTGCAACGCACCCGGCACCTTCCAACGGTGCATGATAAGTATTTTCTCCGAATACATTGAAAATTTCATTGAAGTCTCCATGGATGATTTTACCGTCCATGGAGATAGTTTTGACGCATGTTTAGGACATTTGAAATTTGTTCTTGAAAAATGTGTTGAAACCAATTTGGTTCTTTATTCGGACAAATATCATTTCATGGAAAAACAAGGAATTGTGCTGGGACATGTAATATCCTCAAAAGGGATAGAGGTAGATAGGGCAAAGGTTGATGTAATTCTAAATTTACCTTATTCTACTAATGCTCGGGAAATCCGATCTTTTCTTGGTCATGCAAGTTTCTACCGACGTTTCATCAAAGATTTTTCAAAGATCTCGGCACCCCTATGTGAATTGCTCAAGAAAGATGTCACCTTTATTGTGGATGAGAATTGCAAGAAAGATTTCGACACTTTGAAGGCATGTCTTACCACCGCATCAATCATCCGTTCTCCGGATTGGGAGAAACCTTTTGAAATCATGTGTGACGCCAGTGACTACGCCGTTGGAGCCGTCTTAGGACAAAAAGACGGACGGGCTTCCCATGTGATCCATTATGCGTCTATGACACTCAATGGAGCACAAAGGAATTACTCTACCACCGAGAAGAAAATATTGGCGGTGGTTTTTGCCCTTGAGAAATTCAGGCAGTACCTATGTGGGGTAAAGGTACTTATCTTCATTGACCATGCAACTCTTAGGTACTTCATGGCGAAGAAGGAGGCAAAGCGACGATTGATTCGATGGGTGCTCCTTCTAAGTGAGTTTAACCTAGAGATAAGGGACAAGAAGGGGGCTGAGAACCTGGTGGCCGATCATTTGAGCAGACTAGTGCAAGAGAAGGAAGATCCAGGAAAAGGAAGAGAGATAGCTGGAAGTTTTCCAAACGATACATTTTACACAACTCTCTGTTGTGTAACCGCCCCCGTGCCTCACACCAGCCGCCCCTGCGGCTCAGTCTAGCCGCCCCTGCGGAATTGTCGATCGATGTTTGTCTTAAGCTCTTGTCTTTTATGCCTTGGTTTGCTGACATTGTGAACTTCATTGTGAGGAAGGAGTATCCTCCAGACTTCACCAAGGCACAACGAGAGAAGGTAAAGGCTGAAGCTTGACACTACGTTTGGGACGATCCTTACCTTTGGAAGCATTGTAGTGACCAAGTGATCCAACGTTGCATTCCGGACAATGAGGTACAATCCGTCCTAACTTTCTATCATTCTGAAGCATGTGGGGGGCACTTTGGGGCAAACAAAACTGCAAGAAAAGTTTTGGATGCCGGTTTCTTTCGGCCACACATTTTTCGAGACAGTTTTGCATTTTGCAAAGTGTATGATAAATGCCAAAAAGTAGGAAATCTTTCAAGGAGACATGAAATGCCCCAATCCTCTATATATTTTGTGAAATATTTGACGTTTGGGGAATTGATTTCATGGGGCCGTTTCCTACTTCATTTGGGAACACATATATTTTGCTTACGGTGGACTATGTTTCCAATTGGGTGGAAGCAAAGGCCACCAAAACTGATGATTCAAAAGTGGTTGCAGCTTTTCTTAAGGAAAATATCTTTGCAAGATTTTGAATTCCAAAAGCCTTAATCAGTGATAGGGGTACCCATTTCTGCAACAAGACGATCACGACTCTCCTTAAGAAGTATCATGTCCACCAAAGAGTATCAACAACTTATCATCCACAAACAAACGGCCAAGCTGAGGTATCCAACCGGGAAATAAAGACCATTCTTGAAAAGACAGTTTCTCCCGGACGGAAGGATTGCAGTGCAAGGCTAAATGACGCCCTATGGGCATATCGGACAACCTACAAAACTCCTATTGGGATGTCTCCTTTTAGGCTAGTGTTTGGGAAAGCTTGTCACCTACCGGTGGAGCTAGAGCACAAAGCTTGGTGGGCGGTAAAGAATTGCAACATGAACATAGAGGAAGTGGGAGAATTCCGAAAGCTCCAATTGCAAGAGTTGGAGGAATTGAAGCTAGATGCATATGAACATGCTACGACATACAAAGAAAAGACCAAAGCATGGCATGACCGGAACATTCTCCGGAAGGACTTCAAGGTAGGTAATAAGGTACTTCTCTTTCAGTCACGTTTGAAACTCTTTGCAGGTAAGCTGCGTTTGAGATGGACAGGGCCGTTCATAGTAGCTGAAGTATACCCTCACGGAGCTGTGGATCACTATGATCCCCAAAAGCACAAGGTGTTTAAGGCGAACGGACAAAGGCTAAAGCTTTACCTTGAAGGAGTCAAGAACGATCCGATTGACGAGATGGTGCTGGAGGAAGAACAGTCACAGAAGTAGAGATCTTACATCGAGCAAACGACGTAAAACAAAGGCGCTTCTCGGGAGGCAACCCGAAGGACTAAGAAGAGGAGCCTCTGTCAAGAAACCGCCCCTGCGGCTTTGTGCACCGCCCCTGCGGTGACACCCATGCCCAGTGCCGCCCCCGGCGTTTGGCCTGCGCCTACAACATGCCAGTCACCGCCCCTGCGGTGAAAACCTTACGCCCCTGTGGCGGCCATCCTCGACACTCACCCTCAGTGCCGCTCCCAGCGCTGAGGCTGCGTGGCCTCTCTCCCTTGTCACCGCCCCCACGGCGACAAACACCCGCCCTTGCGGGTTTACCCAGAGAAGAAAAAATAAGGATCTCGAAAAAAATACCTACACCTACCACCCCCCACCCACCTAACTTCCTCACCAAACGCACATCTCCTCCAAGCCCTACTTCCTCACACCACACTCACGCTCCTGTGCCCTTTTGCTCACCAACCACCTCTCCGACGCCCCTGCGCCGCCTCCGACACAACCACCACACGCGACGCCCCTGCGCCACCCTCGCCAACTACCTCCTTACTCTCTCACATTCCTAAAACCTCCATCCTCACACACTCCAACCATTCCACTCCTGCTACACCGTCGGCGACGACTAAACCGCCAAGGCAGTCACCGGAGAAACCTCAGCAACACCACTTCAATCGCTCCACAAAAAATCGCATCTGCACTTCTCCCGCCCCTGTGCCTGCAAGCACCCGCACTTGCGCCTTACCGCCCCTGCTTCAGCCGCCCCTGCAGAAAACACACCAGAAAGGTCGATTTCTTTTCCTTTTTCGACATTTACTAATCTTTTGCTTCAATCATCTTCGAGAATGGATGCACCAAGGAAATACAAGATGTCCGAAGCAAAAAGGGAGCGTTACAGGATTGTGTAGGATCGAGTTGTGTATGCAACTCGGTTTTTGCATATTCCTACCTTGGAGAAGCTGGGCATGCTAGAGAGCATGCAATCCTTTTTGGCGAATGCTGGGCTCGGAGATTTTCTATAGAGGAGTGCTGCAACATATCCCGATCTCGGCAGACAGTTCATCTCCACCTTCACAATGGAGAAGGAAGATGATGTGTGTATCGGCCTCACCTTCAAGTTCAACAAGGTGAAATACACACTTGATTACAACGATCTACAAGAGGCCTTCGGGGTAACTCTTAACCCCTCTGCAAACTGGTAGGATCCAGTCCCGACCCCGGACCTGTGTGAGTTCTGGCACGTAGCTACCGGGTCAGAGTTCCATGCTGGGGGTGAGTACTCCAACAAACTCACTCACCCTAGCTTGAGGCTCATCTCCAAGATCGTCATGAGTGTCTTCTGTGGACACAAAGAGGAAAACAAGGTAGCCCTCAAGGACCTTCCGCTCCATTACTCCTGCCTTCCGATGAGCGAGAAGGTGATGGATTGACCGTCCCTCTTCATTGCCGCTTTGAAGCGGATTAGGAGGAACGAGCCGAGGGACATTGTCGGCGGTGGGGTGATCTCCTTGATCGTCTCACAGGTGATGGACCTGTCCGAGCTAGAGGACGGGCTGGAGGCTCCTCTTTACACCGAGGGGATGCTTAGGAGGTGCAAGCTCCTCCGACGGGACGGGGAGAATCTATTTTGGATCTCCCTTGCAGATGGGAGCCACCTCACCTATCTCCCTCGGCCTTTACTATTAGGGGGTGAGCTCTCCGAGCTCTACATTCCGGCAGATCCCTTCGTGCCGAGGAGGCCGCTAGTGGCCATTGTGGAGAGGCATGCTGCCAGCTCCAGCCAGTCTCATCAAGAGGAGCACCTGCCCATCCCAGACGACGAGGAGATGCCCACTGCGGCACCAGAGGAGGATCCGGCCCTTGCGAGCCTTTAGGCTCAGATGGCGACTATGACCACCCACCACCGGACATGGCAGTCCGATTACCAACGGACTATGCTAGAGCAGCAACAGAGCTGGCAGACCAGCTTTGCCACCTCCATGACCTCCCACTTTGACCTGCGGCAGGAGGCTTGGAAGGCGGCCCAACAGCAGCAGATGGAGGCTCAGCAGCTGGCTTGGCAAGCCAGCTTTGAGACCTCTTTTGGTCGTCGGGTGACAGCTCAGCAGGACCGCATAGATGACATCTATCGCCGGTAGGAACATTTCTTTCGTCATTTTCCTTACCCACCGGAGGAGGGTCCTGGTGGTCCATCTGGACCATCCTAGAGAGGGGTACAATTCTCTTCCTTTCTCCCACATTTATCTTTGCCTCATTTTCACTTTGAGGACAAAGTGTACTTCAAGTATGGGGGAGAGACATTATCATTTCTTGTACAGTTCATTTGAGTTTTTGAGTTGTTTTGTTTTAAGTTGTTTTGCATTTTGAATTCAGATTTAAATTGACAAAAAAAATAAAAGAAAAAGCCAAAGAAAATGAAAAGAGGCATGAAATCATTGGACTTGAGGGATGTGAGTTAAAGTGAGATCATCAAAAGAAGAAGAGGGGCAAGGTGAAAACCCGAAAGGGTTCCTTGGCAAAATGAGCGACACCGAGTGTAGTTTTCCCTTCCGGCGTTTGACGACATAAGAAGGGGAGTCATAAGGAGGTTGTCCGGGTAGGCCACTATTGGAACAATAAGGATGGTAGTTTCTCTCTTTTTCTTATATCTCCTCTCTTTTCCTTTTTTTTTTCTTGGCGTTTCTCTTATTTTCATTGTCTTTCTTGCTTACCCATACTTCCTGAGGCCTTTGAGTCTAACTGTTGTCATTTGTTTTACTCGGGACGAGTAAAAGGTCTAAGTATGGGGAAGTTTGATAGGTGATGGAATCACTAAAATTTAGGATAATTTTTAGAGTCTTTTTATTGTATTAGTGTCGGTTTATGCTACTAACTCCTTGGTCCAAAAGAAGAAGACTAAAAGAAGCTAAGAAAGGAGTTATAAGCACTTAGGATTGAAGATCGTTCATGAAGCAAAGCTTCTGTTACCTCACCACCCCAGCGGAGCCTTGTCCCCGTCCCTGCGGGCGACGCCTTACACCGGAGCGCTCCCTGCGCCTTCACCAGCGCCGGTCATGAAGTGTGTCACCGCCCCTGCGGTGACTTGCCCCGAAGAAACGAAGACCAGCTCCCTTGCGCCTTCCACTGCGCCCCTGCCTGCGCCTCAACCTGGGAGCTGGAAGACGAAGAGGGTATGTCACCGCCCCTGCGTTGACATAAGGACGCCCCGGCAGCTTGGCATCAGAAACGTCAGGAAGTCGAAGTGTCAGACGTTTGAAGAGCATTGAAGATCCACCCCGGCGGAATTGCCTAGCTGCCCCTGCGGCCATAAAGAAGATCAAGCGTTTTTGTCTTCACCGCCCCTGCGGAACTGAAGTCCGCCCCTGCGGTTTAACGTCAGAAGCTTTACTCCGGCGGTTTACGCCACCTTTATGGCATTAAAGGTGGCTGTTTTAGGCCGGCCATTTACTCCTATTTAGTGTATTATGTAGTATAAATAGTCCCTGGTTGATTGCTAGAATCATCCATCTTGTTAGCCAACAAATTATCCACTTAGATTATCTTGCTACCTTTGTAATGAGTTGCTAACTCCCTTGCTAGATTGGGTTAGTTTGAAGTTGCGTTGTTACTTTGGTTGTAAGTTTTCTTTAAGATAAGTTTTTATTCAGTAATGCTTTGTGTTTCATTGATCTCCATTGTCTAAGTGCATGTTTACTATTTCTTGAGATTGATCACCTTAGCTTCTAAAGTACATGCATATAACTAGGATTAATAGGTTCCGGGCTCGGGTCTTTAATCTAGTAGTAACTTTAAGTAATAACGGGTTGTAATTACATAAATAAAAGGAACACAAATATAAAGATAAGTTTAACGGTTTTAATCTTCTCTTTATATCCCTTAGTCTTTGTTTGAAAGCTAACTTGTTATTTGTTCTTGTAGGTTTACAAAACACTAAGCTGTTAAGTTGTGTTGATGCCGGTGGCTCAACACATATATATGATCGAGACGGGAGATTACTTGAAAACTTGTAAAAGGAATCACCAAAGTAGCAATTGCATGCTTAGAATCAACCTAGTGTAGATTTACCCATCATTTGTCTTACTTGTCGCACTAATCATTTTCATAAGTTTTTGTGTGCATCAATTCAACCAAAACTCCCCCCCTTTTTGTCACTTGTTACAATAATCGATAATTGCATCTAAAATACCTTAACTCTCTTGGGTTCGACCCTTACTCAACCACTATACTTGTTTTTAATGCTAAGTCGGGATTTACTTTTGATTGGGTATAACAGACAATAGAATTACCTCCAGTCAAATTTTGGCGCCATTGCCGGAGAGTTTTAGTGTTTTATTGTTATTATTGATTATCGGTTTGAACCATTTTTATGGTTCAAAGCCGTGCTACTAACTCCGGCTTTGCTTCTTTTGATCTAGAAATTGAGAGGACGCACATCCGGCAACGAAGACAACAACAACTTCAACAAGAGATGGCTGACCGTACACTTCGTCAACTCACGCAGCCCACCTTGGCTCAAAACCCCATTCCGGTCACTATACCGGCATCAGGGGAATTCAATTTTGAGCTCAAGCCGGGCCTCATTCACTTGCTTCCATCCTTCCATGGGCTAAGTAGTGAAGACCCCATCAAGCACCTTCGGAAGTTCCATACCGTGTGTATGAGCATGAAGCCGGCCAACATTACCGAAGAACAAATCAAGATGAGGGCATTCGGCTTCACACTCAAAGATTCCGCGGATGATTGGTATTACCACCTTCCATCCGGGAGTATCGACACTTGGGAGAACTTTAACAAGGCGTTTTTGGAGAAATACTTTCTAGCCAAGGAGGCCAATAGCTTGAAGAAAGCTATAAGCAACATCGAGCAAGAGGCGAACAAAACTCTCTACGAGTACTTCAAAGGTTTGCACGCCTACGATCCAGCTGTCCTTTTCACGGATATTAAACTCAAGATCTAGTCTTGTACTTGTACAATGGCTTGCTCGATAATGAAAGCAGGATCGTCGATGCGGGTTGCGGAGGTAATATTTTTAACTCTACTCCTGACCTTGCTTTGGAAAAGATACAGGAACTAGCGGAAGGTACTCGGAACTTTGGAAGGACCCCGTCCAAGAAAGGAGTTCATGCTGTGAGTTCCGGGAAGAGCGAGATTTCTACCGAGCTAGCGGAACTGAAGGAAATGGTGAAGAAACTAACACTTGTGGGAACCCCACAGCAGCTCAAGGCTTGTGGAGTTTGTGCTGACCCATACCATCCAACATACATGTGTCCACAAGTCCAAGATGACGATGCTGAGGTGAACGCAATGGGTTATGGAAAACCACAACAGCAAAGGCCTAGGAACGATCCCTATGCACGGAATTTCATGCCAAACTGGCGTGACCAACAGAACTTTCGTTGGAGGGATCAACAAAACCAACAACAGCAGCCCCGTCAAGGTAAGTATCAAACAACTGAAGATATGTTGCAGGTTTTGACTAAAACTTTGCTACTCATTTCCAAACAACAGAATCTAGCATCAAGAACATTGAAAAACAAGTTAGTCAAATGGCGGAAGCCATTTCAAGGACCGAATCAAGACTTTCCGGATGATTACCTTCCCAAACATTTATAAGCCCCAGGGAGAATGTTAGTGCCCTAACATTAATGAGTGGGAAGCAAATTGTTCGCCACTTAGTGTGCGTGCAAATAAGCTTTAAATTTATAAAACTAGAATCAAGCAAGTGAACCCGCACGGATCGGCGTAGTAAAGCAAGAATTCCAGAGTATCGAACATAAGGATTTGGGGGGAACAAATTCAGTTGTCAAGCAAGTAAAAGGGTAAAGCTTTGCAAATATATTGGGAAAACAGCAACCCTAAAGATCCAGGTGTCTAATTGTGGCAATCGATTCAAGATATACTAAAGAACTAAGGACAGAGTTAAGAGTTGCAAAGGTATGCTAAGGTAAAGCAATGTACGGTGAAGTTCCAAGGCTTTATATGACTTATCTAAAGACAATCTCTATAAAGGTTGTTGAGGATTCAGTATAGAAAGGATCTAAAGGCAAGAATTAATCTCAAATACCCAAACTTGTAACCCAAGGATCAAGACCAACTAAACCGATTAAGGTTGTGACACTCGAAATCGAAGTAGAGGTTGTTGAGGCTTCACTACTACCTAAAAAAGGGCAAACTTAGACTAGATTAAAGCTAATCTTTAACCTTGGATCAAAGTAAAAGCAAGTTTCGTAAACTGGTATAAATTACGGGCAGATCTTGAGTTCCACGGCCGTGGAACCTCAAGAACAAACCGTGATTTTGGGCGTCGGCGAAATCTCTCTAACTCTCAGGGTCCAATCTATTTACGATCATCTATCATCATCTAAGCCACAACTATTAACCCTTCACCTTAGAATTGCTAAAGGGTTTTAGCCAATAACTATCATTATAATATCAAAATCAAGTTTAAGAAGAATAAAAAATGAAAACATTTGAAAACCTTCAATAAAACTCAAATCAATCTCAAATCCACACACAAGAGGAATAATGTATATCAGATTTGGAATAAACACAAACAAATAACAATCCTTGATAAAAACGAAGAACGGGATGTCAATCCGTCTCCTAATCAAACCGAAGGACCAAAGGCGTGACTTTCGCCACAAACAACTTCCAAATCTTCAAACCCTCGTGAATCTCCATTTGCAAGTGCAAAATCTCCGGACGTCCAATGCAGCCCTAAGCACGTGTCTCAAATTCTCTCATCTCCAGCCTTTTTATAAATAAAGGATAAAATAACCGTCCAGCCCATGTGCGTAAATGATGTGGCAATTATTTATTCGACAAAAGATCGCCTAAATCACGGTTTCATGGAGTTCCACGGCCGTGGTTTAGAGCGTGGAACTGGATTACGGTTCCATATGATTTCAACAACCGTACTTTATACCGTGTAACTCTCTAAAATACTCCACGTTCATGTTGCCAAGATCCACGGCCGTGGTTTTAGGCGTGGATTTCTCTACGACCGTATTTTAGAGCGTGGAAGTGTAAATTGCTTGTGGTTTCCTTTGTGTCGTGCCATTCCTCATCCTAGCATCTCCCTTGACTTCCTTGATGTGTCCTTAATCCTTGAATGTGCTCAAATCTTCTCCTATCTCTCTCAATTGGTTCGGTTTTAGCTCTTATTCACCTATAATCAACACAAAGCTAATGTAGACCTCTATATCGAAAATATAGACAAACTAGCTAACAAATGCTTCAATGCCTTATCAATGAACACTATAATGGATGAAAAATAACTAGAAAACGTGCCTAGAATATCGCAATATTTCATGCTAACAAAATACCCCATACTTGCCACTTGCTTGTCCCCTAGCAAGATCTTTTAAAGCTTTAGAACTTAAGTTAGGATGAAATATGCATGCAATCTCAAAAACAAAACAATTTGTAGGTAAATGTGCTTCTAGTCAATAGATCAACCTCAAACCTTGCTTCAATCATCCTTGAAAACGCTCACATACACAAACCAAAGTATGTAAAGTAAATAAACATCACAAGCTGCTTAATCCTCAAAACAAACATCATAACCTTCAAATACCATCAAAATCAAGAATAAGAAACTTCAATTTAGATCACTAAGTCATATAACACTCTTTTGATCTTAAGGACTTTCAAATAAGGTCTAGAATGCGGAAAGGAAGGGGAAACTATAAGGAATGTGGTGCATGAATCCGGGAAAGTGAACAACTAATTCTTTTCTTTTTATTCTTGTGATCTTGCAACACTTTCAACTTAGAGCTTTGCTCTTTTCTTTTCACATCATTTTTCGACTTTACTTTTGGAGTTATGGATAGAGGTGCACAAAAACCGAAGCCTAGGAGATTGGCGTTTCTCAATTTCGAGATGCCTTAAACCCTTGATGCACATACCATAATCCGTTAGGAATATCGCTCAATCCGACGTTGACAAGACACAAACACCCGGCTATGTGAATGGTGCCGAGTTACTCATCGTCATGATTGACTTCCCCAAACCTACAAATTCTTTCTATTCTTTGAATGCAAAATTTTGCTTTCATGGCCCTCCCACATCAAACATGCCAAATACTCAACTCCTCCAAATTCCCGGATAGGTAAAGGAGGCAATTATTTCATTCAGGGGCTAAATGAACAATGAAAGGAAGAAGAAAGGTCGAATTGCCTTAATCATTTCATAAAGAAGGATAAGAACTTATTATGTAATTTCAACCTTAATTTCTCAAATGGATTTAGATGAAGTTCTCACATTACGAAATTTGCAAGTAAAGACAAACAACTCATTCAAACTTCTTTCCAATTCATAATTCCGTTCAAGCATACAATTATCATCAAAAATTCATTCCGCAAGTAAGATTTATCATAGGAATCATCTCAATTCTTAGAAGCACAAAATTTTCAAAATTTTTCAATTTTTATGGGTTTTTGAAAAGCTTTTTCATGCAATGCAAAAATTAAACGTGTGACAATGGAATGAAACATGCAAAGTGTTCTCAATCAAGGCAAGCAAAAGTGAGTAGAGTTATTACAAACGATAGTCACACCCCACCCCATACTTGAGACAAACATTGTCCCTAATGTTCAAAGAGAAATAAAGAAAAGAAAGAAAGAAAATGAACTCACAAAACGACGGTGGAACGGCTAATGCTAGCAATCATCCATGGTCATCACTAAGGTGTTGGTGGTGGTGGGAACGGGAAGAAGCTGGAGTCAAAGTTTCGCCCAAACTGCTGTCGGTAGATGTCTCTCATCATCCTGTCATGCTCGTCAGCTCGAACATCTCTAGCGTCCTGTCAGACCTCCAAAGCTCCTACTTTCCTGGAAAGGTCGGTAACCCAATCCGGAAGCTGCTCGTACCACCCCGGTGCCTGGCTGTACCAAGCTGGTGCATCCCGTGGTGCTGGTATAGACGGTGGTTGTGCATGCCATGTCGGTGGAGCTCCCATCCAATCCGGCAGTGATCTATACCAACCAGGAGGGGTATCCATCCATGTCGGCCTCTCACTCACGCTAGCACGGCGAGAGGAAGAGGCTGCTGAAGGTCCAGCTGGTCGTGGTGAACGTCTGGGAGGGTCAGGGAAGTGTGCCGGCTGATCCGGGAAAGTGCCAAAGTCATGCTCCTCACCTCCTCCCTCAAAACCATTACCTCCTCTCATCTCCTCCTCATCTGTAGCTGGTACCTCAGGAGGGACGGAGGGAGGGGCTACTAACCTATTCGCATGCATCGCAGAGAATGTCTACTTCCAATTATGGCGTCCATCCATAATGGAATACTCGAGGAGCCATGCAACGCCTCTACCTCCTCTATCCTCCCAAGGCATGGCAGCGGTAGGTGGACCTCTATGCCTAGGAAAGATCAAACCTCTAGTCATGAGGCTTTGGAGTCCCAATGGTCTAGTTGCTATCCTAGTACACGCAGAAAAATCAATCCCCAACTGTCTAGCAATGTGGGTGACTATCCCACCATATCCGATGTTCCCAGCCCTCTTGTTCTTGAGCTTACTCATGGTGGAAGCTAAGAGGGTATCACAGTTAGCAGGTCTACCGTGCAAAATACAATACAAAAGAAACAGCTCATCCGTCTTGATCTTCTGAGGAGTCTCGGTCCTAGGGAAAAGACACTCAGAAAGTATTCTATGGTCTATCTTCAAGGCTAAGTGATAGATAAGCTTAGCCTTGGTATCAACAGGTTGCCAGCGGTCCTCGCTAGCATAGATCATGGAAATGTCCTCCCAGAAATCCTTAGCGTATACACCGCTAGGAAAACGACCATTGAAGGTCTCATGGAACCCAAAGAAGGCTCCAAATTCTAAGATCGAGAACTCGTAGTTCTCCTCCATCAGCCTAAAGTAAACTGTCCTCTCTACATGACTATGCTCAAAAGAGGTCACAAACTCTCTAGTGATCTCCTCATATGCATCTTCCCTAATAGCGGAAAAGATGATCAAGTCGGCTCTATCTAAAAGCCATGTAAGGTCACTCACCACATTCAGTGGCTCTAATTCCTCAAGAAGCAAATAACGTGGTCCTATGACCGCTCTCTTCTCGATCCTTTCTAAGGCATCGAGGTAATCCTCATGGATCTTTGGAATTCTAGGGGGTGGGGGTGATGGTGGCTCACTAGGGGGTACCTGGGTGGAGGAGGAAGCATCACCTTTCCTCTTCTTATTCCTAGTGGACATTCTCCTAATCAAATGCATCTCAGTCCCAAAATTACGGCCTGTTCTTCAGTTCCACGGCCGTGGAATACCCAGAGACCGTGGTTCGACTTTGAATTTCTCAAAACGCAATCAATCAACACCAAATCCACCAGACAACAGCCCTAGACTAATTCTAATCCAATTCCAATCAGTTCTCCTAAAAATTCTTGCGAAAATTTAGCCAAATCGACAAAGTAAAGAAAGAGGGAAAAACCTAGGTTTTGGATTTTTAAAATCCAAATTCCGTCTTCTCCAGTGATTGTCCACTCGATTTTGTTGCTTGTATCTTGTAGATGGTTGAATTTGCTTCACTTTGGGCTCAAGAATCGTTCGAAACGATTAACGAACGAAGATTTGAGAGAGGGGGATGAATTACGGATGTTTGGGTCGTGGAAGAGGGGTTTTGGTGTGGTTTTTGTGAAGAAGGTGGTTTATGTAGTAACCGTAAAATTTTTGGAAAATTACGGTCACTCGAGGGTTTCCACGGCCGTGGAATTGTACGGAACCGTGGTTTTGGTGATTTTTCTCAGACTTTTGGAAATTACGGTCATTGTAGCTTTCACGACCGTGGTTTTGGCCGTGGAACTCTCTGTAATGTGCCAAAATCCAAGTTTCATCAATTTTCTCCAACCTTTCCTTCTCCCTTGCCTGTTCCATTGCTCCTACATCCAAAAACACGAACATACCGGAAGGTATCGAAGGCAAACAAAGAAAAAACATCTAAACTACTCTAATCTACGAATGAAAAACAAAAACATAAGTGCAATACCTTGGGTTGCCTCCCAAGAAGCGCTTGTTTAAGGTCCGTAGCTAGACCATTCTTGCACTTATTCGAGTGCGGTAGGCGCAAACTCCTCAGTTTGGAGTTTTGGTGAGTACTTCTTGAGTCGTTGACCGTTCACCTTGAAACTTCCGCCCTTTTCACCCCATACTTCAACTGCACCATGGGGAAAAACACGTTTGATTAGATAAGGTCCGGTCCAACGAGATTTAAGCTTACCTGGAAAGAGACGAAGTCTTGAATTGAAGAGGAGAACTTGATCTCCTTCTTTAAGGTCTTTTGGAATAATATGCTTATCATGCCAATGCTTCGCTCTTTCTTTATAGATCTTGGCGTTTTCGTAGGCGTTTAAGCAAAGTTCTTCAAGCTCGTTAAGGTCCAAGAGGCGCTTCTCGCCCGCTTCCTTTATGCTGAAGTTCAACAACTTTATTACCCAATACGCCTTATGTTCTAGCTCTACCGCTAAGTGACAAGACTTCCCATACACAAGGTTGTATGGCGTCGTTCCTATGGGAGTCTTATATGCAGTCCGGTATGCCCACAATGCATCATCTAGCTTCAAAGACCAATCCTTCCTTGTCCTTGAAACCGTCTTCTCTAGGATTCATTTGATCTCCCGGTTTGAAATCTCCACTTGTCCACTTGTTTGTGGATGGTAAGGGGTGGCGATCTTGTGAGTCACCCTATACTTAACTAGTAGAGCTTCGAATCGTCGGGCAATGAAGTGAGAGCCTCCAACACTAATAATAGTCCGTGGTGTCCCAAATCGTGGGAAAATGGTCTTGTTAAAGAGCTTAACCACAACCATGGCATCATTAGTAGGAGATGCAATTGCTTCAACCCATCTCGAAACATAATCTACAGCTAGAAGTATGTATTGGTTTCCACAAGATGATGGGAAAGGTCCCATGAAGTCTACTCCCAAAACGTCAAAGATCTCCACCACTTGAATGTTGTTAAGAGGCATCTCGTTTCTCCTAGATATGTTCCCTGTTCATTGACAAGCATCGCAGCAGGAAACAAAGGTTTGCACATCTTTAAATAGAGTAGGCCAAAAGAATCCAGATTGCAATACCTTAGCGCTAGTCTTGTTCGAACTAGCATGTACTCCACAAGGTAGTGAATGACAATGACGGTTGACACTTTGCATCTCGTCTTCCAGCACACATCGTCGAATGATGCCGTCAGGACCTCTATTAAAGAGGAGAGGTTCATTCCAAAAGTATTCCCGAACATCCTTAAAGAACTTCTTTCTTTGTGCATAGGATAATCCGGGTGGTAATTCCTGGCAAACCAAATAGTTAACAAAATCAGCAAACCATGGCTCATTACCTTTACTAATCTTGTCGATGCACTCCTCTATGATATCTAAATGCTCGTCCGGAAAGGAGTCATCTATGAGTAGATTGTCGTCCTCTAGATGTGGTAGACGACTCAAATGATCCGCAATAGAATTTTCCGAACCCCTCTTGTCACGGATCTCTAGATCGAATTCTTGTAGGAGAAGAATCCATCTAATTAGCCTTGGCTTCACATCCTTTTTTGCAAGTAAATACCGGATTGCAGCATAATCCGTGTATACAATAACCTTTGCACCTACAAGATAAGAACGAAACTTTTCAAATGCATATACAATTGCTAAAAATTCTTTTTCGGTAGTGGCGTAGTTGAGCTGCGCTTCATCTAGCGTTTTGCTAGCGTAGTAGATAGCGTGGGTTCGTCGTTCTTTCTTTTTCCCAAGTACAGCTCCTATAGCTACGTCACTTGCATCACAGATAACCTTGAATGGAAGATTCCAATCCGGAGGTTGAATAATCGGGGCTGAAATTAGAGCTTCCCGAATCTTATTAAACGCATCTAAACATTCCTGCGAAAAATCAAAAACTGCATCCTTCATCAATAGATTAGTAAGCGGCTTTGATATCTTAGAGAAATCCTTTATAAAGCGTCTATAAAATCCAGCATGTCCTAGAAAACTTCTTATCCCTTTCACCGAAGTTGGAGGAGGAAGCTTTTCTATAGTCTTTATCTTAGCCTTATCTACTTCAATCCCTCTACTATAGATCAAGTGTCCTAATACAATGCCTTCTTTCACCATAAATTGATACTTCTCCCAATTAAGAACTAGGTTAGTGTCTTTACACCTTTGTAGCAGAAGAGCAAGGTTAGAAAGACAATTATCGAAAGAGGAACCATAATTAGAAAAGTCATCCATGAAAACCTCCATGATTTCCTCTATGTACTCCGAGAAGATAGCCATCATGCATCTTTGAAAGGTGGTTGGGGCGTTCAAAGCCCAAACGGCATTCTCCAATACGCAAACGTACCCCACGGGCACGTGAATGTGGTCTTCTCTTGATCGTCCGGATGTATCGGGATCTGAAAGAAACCACTATAACCGTCAAGATAGCAAAAATGTGAGTGTTATGCTAACCTCTCAAGCATTTGGTCGATGAATGATAGCGGGAAGTGATCCTTCCTCGTTGCGTTGTTTAGCTTGCGGTCGTCTATGCACATCCTCCATCCCGTCACGGTTCGTGTAGGAATGAGCTCATTGTTCTTGTGGGTAATGACCGTCATTCCTCCTTTCTTTGGAACCACTTGTACGGGACTCACCCACTTAATATCGGAGATAGGGTAGATGATACCTGCATTAAGTAGTTTAAGAATTTCCTTCTTGACAACCTCCTTCATGGTCGGATTTAACCGCCTTTGAGGTTGTCGCGAAGTTCTAAAATCTTCTTCCATTAGAATTTTATGCATGCATAGTGAAGGCTTGATTCCTAGTAGATCCTCTATAGTATAACCTAAGGCTTTCATATGTTTCTTAAGAACAACCATAAGCTTACTATGTTCATCTATACTCAAATCGGAACTAACAATTACCGGAAAGGTAGAATTAGGTCCTAGAAATGCGTACCTTAGATGTGCGGGAAGTGGCTTTAATTCCATCACTATAGGACTCTCTAATGGCTCTTGATGAGTGTCTAATTCTTCCTTAGAAGTTTCTAAGGGTGTAGAAGTTGTTGGAGAAGAATCAAAAGAAGTGGTAGAAAGAACACAATTATCTTCAGATTCACCCAAAATTACGGCTCCCCTGTTTCCTCCACGGCCGTGGTTTTGGGCGTGGAAGTCAATTACGGTGCCTCTGTTTGTTCCACGACCGTGGTTTTGACCGTGTAACTTACTGGACTCCTCTGAATAGCTGATTACGGTCATGTTGGTGGAAACCACGGCCGTGGAATAGCACGACTGACCAAGATTCCTCACGTTCTCTGACCCATCGTAGAGTTTCTCAAATTCTTCTTCATACACTTCCTTTTGCTCCTCCAAAGCTTCAATTTCCTCATTGCATTCCTCTTCTTTCCCTATGTCCATAATGCTCATGGTGATCACCTTTTGCAAGGGATCTTTGAAGAGAATCGAACTTACTTCTTCTCTAGATAGCTCTTCGTCATGGATGTTGAATATATCCTCTTCAAAAGCTGGTTCCTTCACCAAAGTAGAAAGAACAAACTCTACCTTTTCCTCTCCTATGTCAAAGACGAGTCTAGCATTCTTGCAATCAACCATACAACCGGATGTTGCAAGAAACGGTCTTCCGAGTATGATCGGGACCGGACTATCTGCATGAATGTCAAGCACAACAAAATCTATAATAACATAGAACATACCAAGCTTTACCGGGACGTCTTCAACTATGCCGACGGGACGAGTTATGGATCTATCCGCCATGTATAACGTCATCTTCACCGGTTTAGGTTTGCCTAAACCGATCTTCCTGTATAAGGCAAGCGGAATGATGCTCACGCTTGCTCCTAAATCACATAATGCATCATATGTGACATCTCCCACTCCTATGGGAACACAAAACGACCCCGGATCCTTCAGCTTTGGGGGCATCTTTTCTTTCATTGTCTTAATGAGATTCGACGAATCCGAACTCATTTTGACCTCTCCAAAATCCTCTAATTTCCTCTTGTTAGAGAGGATCTCTTTTAAGAACTTTCCATAAGCTGGCATACCTACAATTGCATCAATGAAAGGTATATTAATATGCATTTTGCTCATGAGTTGAATAAACTTACCGAATTGCTTGTCTAGACGCGCTCTTGCTCTAGACTGCGGGAATGGTAGGGGAGGTTTGTAAGCTTGAGGAGGAATGTAGATGTCTTCCTTCTCCTTCCCCTTCTCTTTCTCTTTCACGACGGGAACTTCCACAAACTTAGGCTGCGGGTCAGTGGTTGTTGCTCCGCTCCTAGTTGTGATAGCCATCACCCTTCCTTTTGGGTTATCCTCCGTCTTTCCTGGAAGTTTTCCTTGATTCCTAGGAACTTCATCAGCATTGCTAAACATTTGGTTTTCTAAAACCTTTTGGACTTTATCAACCTTAGTAATGTGATTATCAACTTTAGTGATGTGACTCTCAATCCTTGAAGCTCTCCCAAAATTGTTTCCAACATGGGATTGGGCTTCTCTTTCCCCGAAGTACTTCCACTATTAGATGCTTGTTCCTGACTTTTCAAAGGAATGGAAGAAGGAGAAGGTGGAGTTAGTAAATTTCCTGAATTGGGATAAGAATTACCGGAATTTTGTTGTTGGTTGGAGCGTCAATTGTTGTTGTTTGAACTCCTATTGTTGTTCCAATTGTTATTCCGGTTGTTGTTGTTGTTGTTCCAATTGTTCCGGTTGTTGCGATTTGTGTTCTCATTCCCATTGTGGTTATTGTTGTTCCCTAAATAACCAACATCTTGCTCCTTTTGATTTGGAAAGTTAGCGTTGATGACTTCCTTCAATTCTTTAATCTCGGAGTTGAGCGAAAAGATTTGAGTTTGAGCGGCTTGTGTTAGCTTTGCTCCTTGCTCCACTCGATTTGCTTCTACTTTCCGGTGAGAATACTTCTTAATGACTCGGGCTTCCTTCTCAATGAAGTCCCAAGCGTCATCTTCCCTCATGTCCATGAATGTACCACATGAAAGGGATTGGAGCTTGAATTGTGTTTCCATATCCAGCCCCTTATATTATATCTCCAATAACTCCAATTTGGAAATGCCATGATGTAGGCAATCCAATAGTAAATCCTGAAATCTTTCCCAAGATTGAAACAAACTTTCGTTCGATCTCATTGAAAATGCATTAATCTTACCTCTCATCTCCGCCGTCTTAGATGGTGGAAAGAATTTGGTGAGGAACTCCAAAGAAAGATCCTCCAATGTGTTGAGTCTTCCATTTGGAAGAGCTTGATACCAAGATAAAGCTTTCCCTTTCATAGAGAAGAAAATGGCTTGATCTAGTAGTTGTTGGTGGTTGCATTCTTTGGCTTCATTGTCTCCATCAAGATCTCAAAATTCTGTAAATGTTGATGTGGAGATTCGCTAGTCGTTCCTCCAAACTGACGTTGACGAATGATGGTAATCACTTGTGGGTTAAAACTAAACCCCTGCATATCATCAGCATCAAAGTTCACACCTAGACGGCGTGGTTGCTGAATTAGATCCATCCTTTGGCCAAGAATACTTGGCTCTTCATCTACACGAGCGGCTCTCGCACCCCAGCCGGGACACGATAGTTGACAGCCGGTCTTGGATTAAATTGATTCATGTTAACCGTCGGATTAATGTCCTCAAGTGATGGCATGGAAGAGTCGCTATCCTCATCGGATGACTTGGCTCTAACCGATCTTGTCGGCTTTCTCCTCTTCTTCTTCTTGGAATCGCTTAATTCCAGCCTCATTTGAAACATCATATCCCTTAGCTCATCAATTTGTAATTGATGATGGTCCAATTCTTCCTTGCGAGTCTTCTCGCTCCATCTAAGTTGAGCTTCAGATTCCGCCAGCTCTGCTTGAAGATCACGCTCCTTGTCTTCATCCATCTTTCTTTCTTTGAGCTTCGTCCTCAAAGTCTTCTCAAGTTCTTGATCAAGAGGTAAGAGGTCCTTGTTGTTCCTAGACCTGCGCATATACCTAAGGTAACCTGCAAATATCACTCAAAGGAGATATCAAATAACAAGAGCAAGCTCCCAAGTTTGACAACCGTTAACCGAATTCGGCCTACACCAAATCCCCGGCAACGGCGCCAAAAACTTGTTTGCCACTTAGCGTGCGTGCAAATAAGCTTTAAAGTTATAAAACTAGAATCAAGCAAGCGAACTCGCAGTGTACGGATCGGCGTAGTAAAGCAAGAATTCCAGAGTATCGAACACAGGGATTTGGGGGGAACAAATTCAGTTGTAAAGTTGTCAAGCAAGTAAAAGGGTAAAGCTTTGCAAATATATTGGGAAAACAGCAACCCTAAAGATCCAGATGTCTAATTGTGGCAATCGATTCAAGATATACTAAAGAACTAAGGATAGAATTAAGAGTTACAAAGGTATGCTAAGGTAAAGCAATGTACGGTGAAGTTCCAAGGCTTTATATGACTTATCTAAAGACACTCTCTATAAAGATTGTTGAGGCTTCAGTATAGAAAGGATCTAAAGGCAAGAATTAATCTCAAATACCCAAACTTGTAACCCAAGGATCAAGACTAACTAAACTAATTAAGGTTGTGACACTCGAAATCGAAGTAGAGGTTGTTGAGGCTTCACTACTACCTAGAAAAGGGCAAACTTAGACTAGATTAAAGCTAATCATTAACCTTGGATCAAAGTAAAAGCAAGGTTCGTAAACTGGTAAAAATTACGGGCAGATCTTGAGTTCCATGGCCGTGGAACCTCGGGAACAAACCGTGATTTTGGGCGTCGGCGAAATCTCTCTAACTCTCAGGGTCCAATCTATTTACGATCGATCTATCATCATCTAAGCCACAACTATTAACCCTTCACCTTAGAATTGCTAAAGGGTTTTTAGCCAATAACTGTCATTATAATATCAAAATCAAGTTTAAGAAGAATGAAAAATGAAAACCTTCGAAAACCTTCAATAAAACTCAAATCAATCTCAAATCCACACACAAGAGGAATAATGTATATCAGATTTGGAATAAACACAAACAAATAAAAATCCTTGATTAGAACGAAGAACGGGATGTCAATCCGTCTTCTAATCAAACCTAAGGACAAAAGGCGTGACTTCCGCCATAAACAACTTCCAAATCTTCAAATCCTCGTGAATCTCCGTTTACAAGTGCAAAATCTCCGGACGTCCAATGCAGCCCTAAGCACGTGTCTCCAATTCTCTCCTCTCCAGCCTTTTTATAAGGAAGGATAAAATAACCGTCCGGCCCATGTGCGTAAATGATATGGCTATTATTTATTCGACAAAAGATCGCCTAAATCACGGTTTCATGGAGTTCCACGGCCGTGGTTTATATCGTGCAAGTGGATTACGGTGCCATGTGATTTCCACGACCGTACTTATACCGTGTAACTCTCTGGAATACTCCACGTTCATGTTGCCAAGATCCACGGCCGTGGTTTTAGGTGTGGACTTCTCTACGACCGTATTTTAGAGCGTGGAAGTGTAAATTGCTTGTGGTTTCCTTTGTGTCGTGCCATTCCTCATCCTAGCATCTCCCTTGACTTCCTTGATGTGTCCTTAATCCTTGGATGTGCTCAAATCTTCTCCTATCTCTCTCAATTGGTTCGGTTTTAGCTCTTATTCACCTATAATCAACACAAAGCTAATGTAGACTTCTATATTTATAGACAAAATAGCTAACAAATGCTTCAATGCCTTATCAATGAACACTATAATGGATGAAAAACAACTAGAAAACGTGCCTAGAATATCGCAATATTTTATGCTAACACAAATCCAACAAAAACCAACAAAAGAATCACAAAGCAAACCTTCTATCGATTTTACCGCACCCACAGCCGCCCCTCCGGCTGCAACTGCGCCCAGCACAGAGCAGACGACGCCCCTGCGGCTGGATGTCCCCGCCCCTGCGGTGACAACCCCTGAGCCGCCCTTGCCTATACAAGCTGACGCCCCTGCGAAAAACACAACAGAAGATTCTGCTGAGCGGGATTCTTACATCCGGCCTAACTTACCGCCATTGTACTCTGAGAAATCACCAGCTCCTTTTGCTGAGGCTTTGAAGGAGAGAAGAATCATTGAGGACAAGAACCTCTTTGAGACTTTCTCCAAATGCGAGGTAAACATTCCCCTCCTTAAGTTGGTGAAAAGTATTCCTAAGTATGCTCGTTTTTCGAAGGAACTTTGCACTATGAAGATGAATCATAAGTTGAAGGGGAAACAAAAAGTGCAAGTAAGTGAGCATGTGTCGGCAGTTTTCCAACGGAGAATGCCCAAGAAGTGCAGCGATCCAGGCATGGTAAGCATTCCTTGTGTTATAGGGGAAACCCGCTTTGACAAAGCAATGTTTTATCTTGGTGCTTCTATCAATGTTTTACCATGTTTGATTTACAAATCACTTGGCCTTGGGCCATTAATGGAAACTAGGATTGTAGTACAACTTGCTGATAGATCTAATGTGTACCCAAAAGGGATAATTGAAGATGTGTTAGTAATGGTAGACAACCTAATATTTCTTGCTGATTTCTTTGTAATGGATATGGAAAATGATTCACATGTTGCACCCATTTTGTTAGGTAGGCCATTTCTGAAAACTGCTAGGACTAAAATTGATTATGTTAGTGGCAAATTAACCATGGAGTTTGATGGAGAAGTAGTGGAATTTAACATCTATGATGCAATGAGATTTCCTATTGATGATCATTCTTTATGTGCTATTGACATTGTTGAACCTTTTGTGCAAGAACTTTTTGATAACTCTGACGTTGATGAATTGAGAAATGTGATTGAGCATGACATTGATGGTTTCAAATCAGATTATGTATTAACATCTAGCATGAAAGAGGTCCTAGCCCAATTAGATGGGCATAAAAGGCTACCTATATCCAATTTGGCTATTGGACCCACTTTACTAACCCCAAGCGAGAAGCTTTTTCTGTCTATAGTGCAGGCACCTGAAATAGACAATTGTCACACCTCAAGTACGTTTTCCTTGGAGAGCACAATACCTTGTAGGTGATCATCTCCAACAAGTTGACTACCGGTCAAGAAGACAAGTTGGTGAAGGTACTAAAAGAGCACAAGACGGTCCTTGGATGGACCATTGCGGACATCAAAGGGATAAGCCCTTCAACTTGCATGCATAGGATATTACTTGAGGACGAAGCCAAACCCTCTAGGCAACCTCAAAGGAGGTTGAATCCACCGATGATGGATGTGGTCAAAAAGGAAGTGTTGAAGCTCCTCGAAGCGGATATGATCTTCCCTATCTCGGATAGCACTTGGGTTAGTCCAACACAAGTAGTTCCAAAGAAGGGAGGCATTACCATGGTGGGAAATCAACATGGGGAGATGGTTCCGGGCAAAACACAAACCGGATGGAGAGTTTGCATTGACTACCGCAAGCTCAATAAGGTAAAATGAAAAGACCATTTCCCATTACCTTTTATTGATCAAATGTTGGAACGTCTTGCAGGTCATCAGTACTACTATTTCCTGGATGGATATTTGGGCTATTTCCAAATAGCCATAGCACCAAAAGATCAAGAAAAGACGACGTTCACTTGCCCATTTGGCACTTTTGCATACCGCAGAATGCCATTTGGACTTTGCAACGCACCCGGCACCTTCCAACGGTGCATGATAAGTATTTTCTCCGAATACATAGAAAATTTCATTGAATTCTTCATGGATGATTTTACCGTCCATGGAGATAGTTTTGACGCATTTTTAGGACATTAGAAACTTGTTCTTGAAAAATGTGTTGAAACCAATTTGGTTCTTAATTCGGAAAAATGTCATTTCATGGTCGAACAAGGAATTGTGCTAGGACATGTAATATCCTCAAAAGGGATAGAGGTAGATAGGGAAAAGGTTGATGTCATTCAAAATTTACCTTATCCTACTAATGTTCGGGAAATCCGATCTTTTCTTGGTCATGCAGGTTTCTACCGACGTTTCATCAAAGATTTTTTAAAGATCTCGGCACCCCTATGTGAATTGCTCAAGAAAGACGTCACCTTTATTGTGGATGAGAATTGCAAGAAAGCTTTCGACACTTTGAAGGCATGTCTTACCACCGCACCAATCATCCGTTCTCCGGATTGGGAGAAACCTTTTGAAATCATGTGTGACGCCAGTGACTACGCTGTTGGAGCCGTCTTAGGACAAAAAGACGGACGGGCTTCCCATGTGATCCATTATGCGTCTATAACACTCAATGGAGCCCAAAGGAATTACTCTACTACCGAGAAGGAAATGTTGGCGGTGGTTTTTACTCTTGAGAAATTCAGGCAGTACCTACTTGGGGTAAAGGTACTTATCTTCACTGACCATGCAACTCTTAGGTACCTCATGGCGAAGAAGGAGGCAAAGCCACGATTGATTCGATGGGTGCTCCTTCTAAGTGAGTTTAACCTAAAGATAAGGGACAAGAAGGGGGCTGAGAACCTGGTGGCCGATCATTTGAGCAGACTAGTGCATGAGGAGGAAGATCCAGGAAAAGGAAGAGAGATAGCTGGAAGTTTTCCAAACGATACATTTTACACATTTCTCTGTTGTGTAACTCCCCCCCCCCCGCGCCTCACACCATCCACCCCTGCGGCCAGCCGCCCATGTGGCTCAGTCTAGGCGCCCCTATGGAATTGTCGACAGAGGTTTGTGTTAAGCTCCAGTCTTTTAAGCCTTGATTTGCTGACATTGTGAACTTCATTTTCTGGAAGGAGTATTCTCTAGACTTCACCAAGGTACAACGAGAGTAGGTAAAGGTTGAAGCTCGACACTACGTTTGGGACGATCCTTACCTTCGGAAGCATTGTAGTGACCAAGTGATCCGACGTTGCATTCTGGACAATGAGGTAAAATCCGTCCTAAGTTTTTGTCATTCTGAAGCATGTGGGGGACACTTTGGGGCAAATAAAACTGCAAGAAAAGTTTTGGATGACGGTTTCTTTTGGCCAGACATTTTTCGAGACGCTTTTGCGCTTTGCAAAGTGTGTTTTAAATGTCAAAGAGTAGGAAATCTTTAAAGGAGACATGAAATGCCCCAATCCTCTCTTATATTTTGTGAAATATTTGACATTTGGGGAATTGATTTCATGGGCCGTTTCCTAGTTGTGGCATAGATGATGATAGATTGAACCGAAATAGATTGGACCCTAAGAGTTGTGATAAACCTCGTCGTCGACCTTTTCCACGGTCTGTTCTTGAATTCCACGGCCCTGGTTCTTCAAGATCCGACCGTGGTTTCCTCTGTCGTACGTTCTTTGCTTTTAGTTTGTCCAAAGTTAAAAATTTGCTTTAACCTAGCCTTGGCTTATCTTTTCTAGGTAGTAGTGAGACTCAACATCCTCTACTTCGGTTTCAAGTGTCACAACCTTAACCGTTTTGGCTTATCTTTGATTCCCTTGGGTTTGGGCATGGGTATTTGAGAGTAATTCTTATCCTTTGATCCTTTCTATATTGCAGCCTCAACAACCTTTATAGAGACAGCCCTTGGGTGAGACATATAGGGTTTTGGAACTTCACCGTACATTCCCTTACCTTAGATATACCTTTGCAATCCCGACTCTATCCTTATATCCTTAGAACATCTTTAATCGACTGCTACAATTAGGTACCTGAATCTTTAGAATCGTTGTTTTCCCAATTATTTACAAAAGCTCCTATTTTATTGCTTGACAAATTAGCGAAATGAATTTGTTCCCCCCAAATCCCTGAGTTCGATACTCTGGAATTCTTGCTTTACTACGCCGATCCGTACACTGCGGGTTTGCTTTTTCTTAATTTTAGTTTTATAAATTTTAAGACATTGAGGCACACACTTTTGAGAGAATAAGTTTTTGGCGCCGTTGCCGAGGATTTGGTCTAGGCCAAATTCGGCTCTGGGTTGTCGAGCTTGGGAGCTTTGCTCTTGTTATTTGACCTATCTATTTGAGTGATTTTGCAGAATTTTTAGGTGTATGAGAAGGTCCAGTTTAGCGAGAGACCTCTTTCCTTTTGATCCCGAACCTGAGAAAACTTTGAAGAAAAACTTAAGGGAGAAAAGGATGGCTGAACACAACAAAAAGAACAACCAACAAGAGTTGGATGAGACTAGAGCTCAATTGAATACAAGTGAAAGACTACGTCTTGAAGAGAAAGTTGTTGCTCGTGCTGATAAAGAGCGGTATCAAGCTCAAATGGATGAGCTTAGGGCGATAGTTCTACAAATGCAATTAGATAAAGAAGCCGGGAGTAGGAAAGCTCGATCATCTAGAGCAAATTCATCCGATGATGAGGACATATCGGAGCTAGAGGATATTCCACCATTAAACCTGCCATCCCGTGATAATCCTCGAGCATATGTTGATCCTCACATTCCCGCTAGAGATGTGAGAGTTGTTGACGTCGTGGATGAACCACAAACTCTGGGTCAACGGATGGACCCAATTCAGCAACCACGCCGTTTGGGTGTGAATTTTGGAGGTCAAGACGTCCATGATTTCGGGTTTAGCCCGCAAGTTATCACCATGGTCCGCCAAAGTCAGTTTGGTGGAACGGATGTTGAATCTCCACACCAGCATCTACAAAATTTCGAAATTCCTTTGGAGACAATGAAGCCGAAGAGGGTTGTCAACAACAATTAAAAGTTGAAACCGTTCTTTTTCTCTTTGAAGGACAAAGCTTTAGCTTGGTATCAAGCTCTTCCAACTGGATGACTAAACACATGGGAGGACTTGACTTCAGAATTTCTCACCAAGTTCTTTCCGCCATCCAAAGTGGTGGAATTGAGAGGTAAGATAAATGCTTTTTATATGAAACCTATCGAAAGCTTGTTTAAATATTGGGAAAGGTTTCAAGATCTTCTATTTGATTGCCCATAACATGGCATTTAAAAGATGGAATTGTTGGAGATCTACTACCAAGGGTTGGACATAGAGACACAATTCAAACTTCAATCTCTCTCTTGTGGTACATTCATGGATATGAGAGAAGATGATGCTTGAGACTTCATTGAGAAGCAAGCCCAAGTAATTGAGAGATATTCCCATGGGGAAAGCTGATGATGGCAATCGAAGTTCCGGAGACCAAGGAGCAAAATTAAATCCAACAGCTCAAGCTCAAATTTTCTCCCTCAACAAGGAAATCAACGAGCTTAAGAAAATCATGAAATCCAGCCTTCAAAAGACAAAGGAGCAAGATGTTGGCTACTTAGGAAGGGAGAACAACAATCAAGGAAATAGGAACAACTACCGGAACAATAATTGGAGCAATAACAACAATAGAAACGGCAACAACAATTGGAGATCCAACCAACAAAATTCCGGTAATCCCTATTCACATGCTGGAAATTCACTAACACCGCCTTCTTCTTCTTCTACCCCTTTAAAAAGGCAGGGGTAAACATCAAACAGTTCAAGCAAATCGGAGAAAGATAAACCCGATCCTATGCTGAAAACGATCTTGGGAAAGCTCCAAGGATTGGAGAATTACATTACTTTGGTTGATAAAGCACAAAAAGCTTTAGAGAACCAAGTATTCACCAAAGCTGGAGAAGTCCCAAGAGATCAAGGAAAACTTCCCGGAAAGACAGAAGATAATCCTAAAGGAAGGGTGATTGCAATTACAACGAGAAGTAGAGCAAGAACCACCGATCCACAACCCAAATTCGTTAAAGTTCCCGAAGAGAAAGAGAAAGACAAGGAAAAGGAGAAGGAAGATGTCTACGTTCCTCCTCTAGCTTATAAACCTCATTTGCCGTTCCAACAATCTAGAGCAAGAGCGCATCTAGACAAGCAATTCGGTAAGTTCGTTGATCTAATGAGCAAACTGCATATTAACATATCTTTTATTGATGCAATTTTAGGTATGCCCGCCTACGGGAAGTTCTTAAAAGAGATCCTTTCTAACAAGAGGAAGCTGGAAGACTTTGGAGAAGTCAACATGAGTTCGGAATCTTCGGAGCTAATCAAAACAATAACGGAAAAGATGCCCCCAAAGCTGCGAGATCCGGGGTCATTTTTCATACCAATAGGAGTTGGAGAAGTCACAAACGATGCACTTTGTGACTTGGGAGCAAGTGTGTGCATCATTCCGCTGGCCTTGTGTAGGAAGGTCGGTTTAGGTGAACCAAAACCAGTGAAGATGACATTGTATATGGCGGATCGATCCACAACTCAACCCGTAGGAATCATTGAAGACGTCCCGGTCAAGCTCGGTAAGTTCTATTTCCCTATAGATTTTGTTGTGCTTGACATTTCTGTAGATTGTCCAGTCCCGATCATACTCGGGTGACCTTTTCTTGCAACTTCCGGCTGTATGGTTGATTGCAAGAATGCTAGTGTAATAGCTAGGATTTCCGAATTCTAATTAATGTTGAGTATAAGTCCCACCGTTATGTTCGTGGCTTAATTTTGGGCTTATGGTGAAATTTTCACTTTTTCCCCCGGATAAAATATTTTTACCCTCCGGTATTATTTGGAGCATTTGGGAGCTCTAATTAATAAAAATGTAGTTGAGAGAAATGATTAGGACATCGGACATGTCCTAGATATGAAATAACATTGAAAGGAAAAACGGCCAAAAGAGTCGCTATTTCGTTTCTTAACGGCTAAGAAAGACGGCTTAGGAATACACGTTTTCCGAGGCAATTGTGGAATAATTATCCCTACAATATTCAAGATTTATTGTTCCAATTTCGAGAAGTTTGGAGAAGGGGGTGTTAGCATGAAATATTGTGATATTTTAGGCACGTTTTCTAAGTGTATTTCATCCATATTGGTAGTCATTGATTAAGCATTGAAGTATTTGTGAGTTAGTTTATCTATTTTGTCGATATAGAGGTCTACATAAGCTTTGTGTTAATTGTAGGCAATTTAGAGCTAATTCCGAACGGATTGAGAGAGAATGGAGTTTAATTGAGCATGTCCATGGATTGAGGACATCTCTAGGAGCTAAGGGAGGTGCTAACTTGAAGAATAGCACGAGGCTAAGGAAAATCACGAACTACCTCTAAACCACGCTCTAAAATAAGGCCGTACTAGATTCCACGTTCAAGTCCACGGCCGTGGAACCTTGGCAAGAGAGGCATGGTGCATTCCAGCAACTTACACGGCCGTGGAGGGCTGTGACAAACCGTGACCACATTCCACACTCTAAATTACGGGCGTGGAACTCTTCCACGACCGTAATCTTGGCAATAATTTACGCAATATTATAAGCCACGATCTTCTACGCAATGGGCTGGGCCAATATTTTATCTTACACTATAAAAGGACGGAAGAAGGGAGATTCCGTCACCTCTGCTTAGGCTTACACTTCGGCTTACCCTAGTTTTACACTTTAAGGGAGATTGTGATTGAGAGATTTGCGCTTTGCTATTGAGATTTCCGGATTGACGGAAGAGTTGAAGATTTGGAAGATTGTTCGTAAAGAGATTACGCTTCATCTTTAGGTTTAATTAGAAGACGGATTGACATCCCGTTCTTCGTTCTTATCTAAGATTTGTGATTGTTTGCGTTATACCGAAACTATTGTATCATTGTTCTATACTTGTGGACTTGAGATTGATTTAAGGGTTATTGAAGGTTTTCGGAAGTTTTCATCTTTCATTCTTTTAATTCTTGAATTTGATATCAATATGACTATTGTTGGCTAAAACACTTTAGCAATTCTAAGGTGAAGGGTTGACAGTTGTGGCTTAGATGATGATAGATCGATCGTAAACAGATTGGATCCTGAGAGTTAGAGAGAATCGCCGACGAACCTAATCCACGGTCTGTTCTTGAGCTTCCACGGTCGTGGAACTCAAGAACTACCCGTAATTTTGTGTTAGTTTACGAACATGCTTTTACTTTAATCCAAAGTTAAAGATTTGCTTTAGCTTAGTCTTGGCATGCCCTTTTCTAGGTGGTAGTGAAGCCTCAACAACCTCTACCTCGATTGTGAGTGTTACAATCTTAATCGGTTTAGTTAGTCTTGATCCTTAGATTACAAGTTTGGGTATTTGACGTTAATTCTTGCCTTTTGATCCTTTCTATATTGAAGCCTCAACAACCTTTATAGAGAGTGTTTTTTAGGTAGGTCATATAAGGTTTTTGGAACTTCACCGTACGACTACCTTACATTCGTATACCTTTGCATACCTTAACTCTGTCCTTATATCTTTAGTATATCTTGAATCGATTGCCACAACTGGATTCCTGGATCTTTAGGATTGTTGTTCTCCCAATATTTGAAAAGCTTCATACATTTACTTGCTTGATAATCTATAACTGGATTTAACCCCCCAAATCCCTGTGTTCGATACTCTGGAATACTTCCTAATCTACGCCGATCCGTACACTGTTGGTTCGCTTGCTTTTATTCTACTTTTATAAATTTAAAGCTTTATTCTAGTTTTATTCAAGAATTAAGCTTTGTGTTGATTGTAGGCAATTTAGAGCTAATTCCGAACGGATTGAGAGAGAATGGAGTTTGATTGAGCATGTCCAAGGATTGAGGACATCTCTAGGAGCTAAGGGAGGTGCTAACTTGAAGAATAGCACGAGGCTAAGGAAAATCACGAACTACCTCTAAACCACGCTCTAAAATACGGCCGTACTAGATTCCACGTTCAAGTCCACGGCCGTGGAACCTTGGCAAGAGAGGCGTGGTGCATTCCAGCAACTTACACGGCCGTGGAGGGCTGTGACAAACCGTGACCACATTCCACGCTCTAAATTACGGGCGTGGAACTCTTCCACGACCGTGATCTCGGCAATATTTTACGCAATATTATAAGCCACGATCTTCTACGCAATGGGCCGGGCCAATATTTTATCATACACTATAAAAGGACGGAAGAAGGGAGATTCCGTCACCTCTGCTTAGACTTACACTTCGGCTTACCCTAGTTTTACACTTTGAGGGAGATTGTGATTGAGAGATTTGTGCATTGCTATTGAGATTTCCGGATTGACGGAAGAGTTGATGATTTGGAAGATTGTTCGTAAAGAGATTACGCTTCATCTTTAGGTTTGATTAGAAGACGGATTGACATCCCGTTCTTCGTTCTTATCTAAGTTTGTGATTGTTTGCGTTATTCCGAAACTATTGCATCATTGTTCTATACTTGTGGACTTGAGATTGATTTAAGGGTTATTGAAGGTTTTCGGAAGTTTTCATCATTCATTCTTTTAATTCTTGATATTGATATCAATATGACTATTGTTGGCTTAAACCCTTCAGCAATTCTAAGGTGAAGGGTTGACAGTTGTGGCTTAGATGATGATTGTTACACTAGGATGTGTAGCGCAAAAAGCTTTACATTTATAAACTTGATCTAATCTCCTAAACTACCTAGCGAAACCCGCAGTGTACGGATCGTTATGTAGGAAGGAAAGTATTCCGAGGTCGAACACAAAGACTAAGGTGAAATCCAGTCAAACGGTGGTCATAGATAGTGTGGATCTAGTCTAAGAAGAGGTAAACGAAGATCACAATTTAATCAAGATAAAAATCAACTAACAATTCAAGCTAGCAAGGTAAACAAGTAACACAAGCACAAAATATGTGATAAAAGAGAGAAAAGTGGATTCTAGAGGTCAAGATTTCCGGTTATGGCATTGGACTCAAGGCTCTAAAGATTCTAAGGACAAGGCTGCTGTGTTGGGAAAGGGTGTTTCACTAATGGAAGCAATTACCGGGTAGGTCTCTTACTTCACTAATCCCGCATCAAACTCCTATTACCGGGTAGGTCTCAAGGAGGTAAAGTAGGGAATTCTACACAAACCGGACACTACTTAAGTGGCAAACCTCTCCTTACCGGGTAAGTCTCGGAAAAGTAAGTCTCAAGCAATAATCCTAGCACACTCAATCCAATAGCGGCTTGTGAGGCTCACTACTACCTAGAATTCATCATCTTAGGTATCTAAGATCGGAAATCATCGGGTAGATCTCTTCCCTTACTTAGTTTAATAGCATTAGATGATCCTAAGCTAAATTAAGCTTAATAAACACTAGGATTTCAACAACCTAACACCCTAACATACAGATTCATCAATTAAAGAGCAACAGAGAGGAAAATCGGGTGGATCATGCCTAAATCGGCCGATCTAGCTGAAGAACAGCCTGATTTTTCTCTCTGGGTTGGGTTTTGTGCAATCAAATCATCCTAAACTAACATATAAGTCCATTCTATCATCACCCAAGCCATAACCATCAATCCATCACTCCAGAACCACAATAAACTAGCCAATAATATGCATATCAAGATCCAAAATCATCACACAAGCATACATGGTGTTCATAGAAGGATGATGAAAGATAGGCAAGTAAAAACAATAAATCTTAGCTGAATCTAAGTTTTAGCAAGACTTACAACCCTTCAAATGAAGTTCCAAAACGTTCCTTACAATCCTTGCAAAAGTTCTTCAATCAAAAACCCCAGAAATTACTCAAAATCTCTCAAAAACTCACTGTCACTCTTAGATTAGTGTTCTTCTTCTTCCTTTAATTTGAGAGAGTTTTTCTCTTCTCCAAGTCTATCCCCAATGGAATGAGCTGTGAATGAGAGAATGTGGGAGAGGAGAGATGCCCAGCAACAGCTTGCAGGCCCCCTTATATTCTCCACCAAGAGCAAGGCCGGATCAAGAGATCGTGGGACACGTGGCTTAAGCTGTTGAAGGCCAAAATATCGACCCAGTCGGGAAAATCGGCCGATTTTCCTGAGTGATGGTCCGATTTTCTTCAACAGAAACATGCTATGATCGTCTAGCCATGAGTTGCTCCATTGCTTGCACCAATAGTGGTCTTTGTGTCCTTTGTTGCTCCAATTATGATCTTTCAAAGCTTCGGATGTGTACCACCATGAGGCTTGACCCTCGAATGCATCGGTTAATGTCCAAAAGATCCCCGAAATACCTACAACACTGACAAAAGCTCGTGTAGACGTCTTTTCTAGGAATATGCACGAAATGAGTGTAAACGTCGTGAACTAGTGCCAAAACGTGCATGAATAACGGAGAAAACTATCTAAATGTATGCCTATACTAACGTCATAAATCACGTTATCAAAATACCCCATACTTAAGATTTGCTCGTCCCCGAGCAAGATCCAACTATAGACTAAGAGATGACATGATTTATGCATGCAGAAAAACAACAAAATCTTTTTGGAATTGTGCTTCTAACATTGGATCACCTTCAAAGTCATGTTTCATAGCAATGGACAAGCAATCATGCATAAAATGAATGAAGGCATGGAAAGACAATTATACTTAACTAGAAAGCATGTATGAGAGGTGAAAATGAAGAAGTCAAGATGATCATAAGTATGTCCAATCTAGAACACTAAGTCTTACACACATGCATTTTGGTCACAAGGACTTGGAAAAGAAGAGGCTAAGAAACGTTGTGATTATGTGGGAATTTTTAGGTCATGTGATGCTAATACGGGAAAGGAACTAACTCCACAATCTCATTTTTGCTCAACTTCCCAACAAGTGTATAATTTTTCTCCATCTTTTCTTTGTTTTCTTTTCTTTTTCACTTATTTTTGAGACAATGGCATTGGTGTACAAAAGCCGAAACCTTGGTGATTATCCGTCCTCGGGCTTTTTTATTTTTCGAGGTGCATCCACACCGGGCACACATACCAAAGGTCGTTAGGACTATCGGTTTATTTGACTTTGGCAAGGCACAAACACCCGATTATGTGAATGGTGCCGAGTTACTCGTCATTTAAACCAACGTCCCCAAACCTATATTTTTGTTCTACACTTTCACAACAAATTCATTACTTCATTCACAACATTCTTTCATCAACAACTTCATCCCACACTTGCTTTTCACACACATGAACACACTAGCATGCTCCTATTCCCGGATGGGTCAAAAGAGGTCAAATTTTTCATCAATTGAGGTGCTCAACAACATGATCAAGATAAGAAGTAGAGAAAGATGAATTGCCTTAATCACTCCTAAATGATATGCAAGAACTATCATGTAATTTCGACGTTCAATCCTCAATTCAATCAAGGCAAACATTCATGATCATAAATCATTCATGGGATTCAAGATAAGTACTTCAAGTCCACATACGCATTCATCAATTTAACACATAAGGCCATCCATAGCCAATTCACAAGACAAATTTCATCATAAGGGTCATTCCCAAGCTTAGAAGCACTAAAACTTTTAAAATTTTCTGATTGTTTGTTTTTTTTTTTTTTGGATTTTTCGAAATATGTATGTACAATGCAAGACATAATGAAACATGTGACAATATTAAACTATCCTAGATGTTAATCATGCAAGTGATCATGAAAACCCCACCCCATACTTAGAAACACATTGTCCCCAATGTGGAAACTAAATAAAGAAGTGAAAGAGAGTCCTCACAATGTAAAATTGGTGATGCTTTGGTATTTCGGTTCACATCGAATGATGATGGTGGATGATCGATCAAGGATGGTAGAGAGCTCTTGATGTTCATTATGGTGTCGGAACCCGCGCTTGGCACCACAAACCGTCCAAGTTCCACGTCCGCTCCACCCATGCTTGATTTAAGATCATCAGTTTCCTTTACAGAAGGAAAAATCGCCCCAATTGCCCAGGAAATCGGCCGATCTGGCTGAAGAACAGGCCGATTTTTCTGGGTGATTTCCTCCTCGTCCATGTTCTTGGATCTTGTACTTTCAACAGTTCCATGAGGTTTTCACATGACCTCCAATATCTCATCACACATGACAATCAACAAGATCTAGCACTCAAAAACACAAAAGAAAAACAAAGCACACCAAGAGTAAGATCAAACAAAAGCAAGAAAAACAAAAGGGAAAAATATGTACCAATGGGTTGCCTCCCATTAAGCGCTTCTTTAAGGTCATTAGCTTGACCAAATTCAGGAGCGTTTCACTCAAGGTGAAGTGGGGCAATCACTTCCATCGGGGCTTCCGGGATGTATTTCTTCAAACTGTGCCCATTCACCTTAAAGTTACCACAATGATCTCCTCCTATCTCCACCGCTCCGTGAGGGAAGACTTTCTTCACAACATAAGGACCCGTCCATCTTCATTTGAGCTTTCCGGGGAAGAGCCGCAGCCTCGAGTTGTAGAGAAGTACTAAGTCACCCTCATTCAACTCCTTTGGGATGAGGCGCTTGTCATGCCAACGCTTGGTCCTCTCCTTGTAGATCCGGGCATTCTCATAAGCATCCAACCGGATCTCCTCAAGGGCGTTCATGTCTAGCAACCACTTCTCACCGGCCTCCTTGAGGTCAAAATTCAACCACCTTATAGCCTAATATGCTCTATGCTCCATCTCTACCGGAAGGTGGCAAGACTTGCCATAGACTAACTTGTAAGGAGTGGTGCCAATTGGTGTCTTGAAAGCGGTCCTATAAGCCCACAAAGCATCATCGAGCCTCATAGCCCAATCCTTTCTTGTTCTAGAAACCGTCATCTCAAGGATTCCTTTTATCTCCCGGTTGGAGATCTCCACTTGGCCACTAGTTTGGGGATGGTAAGGTGTTGCCACCTTGTGAGTCACCCCATACTTAGCCAAAAGTGCTCCAAAGTTCCTATTAGTGAAGTGCTTTCCTCCATCACTTATGATCACCCTTGGTGTTCCAAACCTAGGAAAGATCACTCGGTTGAAGAACCGCACCACCACCTTCGCATCATTTGTGCGAGAGGCGATTGCCTCCACCCATCTCGAAACATAATCTACCGCCAATAGGATGTAGAGGTTGCCACATGAAGAAGGGAATGGTCCCATGAAGTCCACACCCCACACATCAAATATCTCCACCTCTTGTATGTTGTTCAAGGACATTTTATTCCTCCTTGAGATGTTGCCCATCCTTTGGCAAGCATCACAAGCTACCACAAAGTTTTGCACATCCTTGAACAAACTTGGCCAAAAGAAACCCGATTGCAACACCTTAGCACATGTCTTGTGTGAGCTAGCATGCCCTCCACATGGCAAGGAATGACAATGGCGGATCACACTCTCCACCTCATCCTCCGGTATGCATCTTCTAAACACTCCATCCGGCCCTCTCTTGAACAAAAGTGGTTCACTCCAATAGTAGTGCCTCACATCTTTGAAGAACTTCTTCCTTTGGGCATACGACAAACCGGGAGGCACTTCCTCACATACAAGATAGTTCACAATGTCGGCGTACCATGGTTCGCTTCCTCTAGACACTTGGAACAAGCACTCCTCCACCATTTGCAATTGCTTATCCCGGAATGAGTCATCAATCGGGATGTCATCTCTCTCAATCTCTAATGGAGGTAGTCTACTAAGGTGATCCGCCACCGAATTTTCGGACCCCTTCTTGTCCCGGATTTCCAAATCAAACTCTTGAAGAAGAAGGATCCACCGAATTAATCTAGGCTTGGCATCCTTCTTGGTAAGTAGATAACGGATCGCAGCATGATCCGTATAAACTATGACCTTCGCTCCAACAAGATATGAGCGGAACTTCTCAAAAGCATACACCACCGCTAGCAATTCCTTTTCGGTGGTAGCATAATTGAGTTGGGCATCATCTAGCGTCTTGCTAGCATAATAAATGGCATGTGTGCGCCCGTCTTTCCTTTGCCCCAAAACGGCCCCAACGGCCACATCACTTGCATCACACATCACTTCAAATGGTAAGCTCCAATCCGGAGGTTGCATGATAGGTGCGGAGATCAAATCATTCTTCAACCTACAAAACGCTTCAAGGCAATCTTTGGAGACAACAAATTCAACGTCCTTTATTAGTAGGTTAGTAAGAGGCTTAGAAATCTTAGAGAAATCTTTAATAAACCGCCGGTAAAAACCGGCATGCCCTAGAAACCTCCTTACCCCCTTCACCGAGGTAGGTGGTGGCAACTTCTCTATCGTCTCAATCTTGTCCCTATCAACCTCAATGCCACGGTTGGACACCAAGTGTCCCAACAGAATACCTTCACTTACCATGAAGTGGCACTTTTCCCAATTCAAGACAAGATTTGTCTCCTCACATCTCTTAAGTACCAAAGACAGGTTAGCTAGGCAATTATTAAAGGAAGATCCATAAACAGAAAAGTCATCCTTAAACACCTCCATGATATTCTCAATATATTCAGAAAATATGGTCATCATACACCTTTGAAAGGTGGCGGGTGTGTTACACAACCCAAATGGCATTCTCCTATATGCAAAAGTTCCCCATGGACATGTAAATGTGGTTTTTTCTTGGTCATCGGGGTGGATAGGGATTTGGAAGAATCCACTATAGCCATCTATGTAACAAAAATGGGAATGTTGAGCTAATCTCTCTAGCATTTGGTCAATAAAGGGAAGGGGGAAGTGATCTTTCCTAGAGGCCATGTTAAGCTTCCTATAATCAATACACATCCTCCATCCCGTAACCGTCCTAGTGTGGATTAGTTCATTGTTCTCATTAGTTACTACGGTCATCCTACCTTTCTTAGGAACCACATGTACGGGACTAACCCATTTACTATCCGAAATAGGGTAGATGATTCCCGCATCTAGCAACTTAATGATCTCCTTCTTAACTACCTCTTTCATTACAGGATTCAATCTTCTTTGATGTTCAATAGAGGGTTTATGGTTATCTTCCATCATTATCTTATGCATGCACAAAGAGGGCTTAATGCCAACAAGGTAATCAATGGTGTATCCTATTGCCTTTCTATGCAGTTTCAATTCATTCAACAATCTATTAAGTTCATCATCATTCAAAGATACATTCACAATCACCGGATAAGTAGAATTTGAACCAAGGAAAACATACTTTAAATGAGATGGGAGAGGTTTAAGATCAAGTTGAGGAGGACCTTTTTCGATTGGAGATGATCCATACAATGTAGGTTGAGATGATTGCAAAGCCATGGAAGCCTCCCCTAAGTCCCTTGATGATAGCTCACAAACACTTGGATGTTGCTCAAAAGACTCAGGAAAATCGGCCCAGTCAGAAAAATCGGCCGATTTTCCTGAGGGTAGGTCGATCTGAGTTTCTGTATTTGCAGAATTTGATGAAACTTCAAGATAAGTATAAAAATCGGCCGATCTGGCCCCTTCAGTCCGATTTTTCTGGCTGCTTCTCTCTTCTTCTAGTACTTCAAATCCAACACTTGGTAGCTCGTCCAATGCATTCAAGGCTTTGATTACTTCATTGCTACTCTCCTCAACTCCTTCCTCCATCAAACTTGAGCTAAGAACCCTCTCAAGTGGATCTTTGAGCAAGATTGAGCTCACAACCTCTCTAGACTCCTCTTCCTCAACAATGTTGAAGACATCTTCACCTAGGGCTGGCCTCTTCACCATTGTGGACAAATTAAACTTGATGTTCTCTTCTCCAATGTTGAAAGATAGAACCCCATTCTTTCAATCCACCAAACATCCGGAAGTAGCTAGGAAAGGTCTTCCCAAGATGATAGGAACCGGATAATCCGCCGGGATATCCAAAACAACGAAGTCTATGGGCACATAGAACTTCCCTAGTTGCACCAGAATGTCTTCCAATATTCCAACCGGATGAGTGATTGAGCGGTCCGCCATGTAAAGGGTCATCTTGACCGGCTTTGGCTCTCCTAGCCCAACCTTGTTGCAAAGTGCAAGCGGTATGATGCTTACACTTGCCCCAAGATCACATAGGGCGTCATACTTCACTTCTCCTACTCCGATTGGCACACAAAAGGATCCCGGATCCCTTAGCTTAGGAGGCATCTCCTCCTTCATTGTTTGGATCAATTCCGAGGGCCCCTTTGTCATTCTTATTTCCCCATACTCATCCAACTTCCTCTTGTTGGAGAGTATTTCTTTCAAGAACTTTCCATATGCCGGCATACCTAGAATAACATCCATGAACGGAATGTTAATATGCAATTTAGCATAAGCTCAAGGAATTTACCAAAGTGTTTGTCCAAACGAGCTCTTGCTCGTGATTGAGGGAACGGTAGTGGTGGCTTGTATGGAGGTGGTGCCACATATGATGGCTCATCTTCCTTGCTCTTTCCGCCATCTTCTTGCAATGGCTCTTCTTTATTCACCACTTGCTTCCCTTTGTCATTTCCCTTAGGTAAGGGATCCTTCATGCTTAACCCACTCCTTGTTGTAATAGCCAACACTTGGCCTCTTGGGTTGTCTTCGGTTCTTCCGGGAAGCTTTCCCGGATCTCTATGCGCTTCACCCGCTTTTTGGAACACTTCTGTTGGAAAAGGGTGTTTCACTAATGGAAGCAATTACCGGGTAGGTCTCTTACTTCACTAATCCCGCATCAAACTCCTATTACCGGGTAGGTCTCAAGGAGGTAAAGTAGGGAATTCTACACAAACCGGACACTACTTAAGTGGCAAACCTCTCCTTACCGGGTAAGTCTCGGAAAAGTAAGTCTCAAGCAATAATCCTAGCACATTCAATCCAATAGCGGCTTGTGAGGCTCACTACTACCTAGAATTCATCATCTTAGGTATCTAAGATCGGAAATCATCGGGTAGATTTATTCCCTCACTTAGGTTAATAGCATTAGATGATCCTAAGCTAAATTAAGCTTAATAAACACTAGGATTTCAACAACCTAACACCCTAACATACAGATTCATCAATTAAAGAGCAATAGAGAGGAAAATCGGGTGGATCATGCCTAAATCGGCCGATCTGGCTCAAGAACAGCCCGATTTTTCTCTCTGGGTTGGGTTTTGTGCAATCAAATCATCCTAAACTAACATATAAGTCCATTCTATCATCACCCAAGCCATAACCATCAATCCATCACTCCAAAATCACAATAAACTAGCCAATAATATGCATATCAAGATCCAAAATCATTACACAAGCATACATGGTGTTAATAGAAGGATGATGAAAGATAAGCAAGTAAAAACAATAAATCTTAGCTTAATCTAAGTTTTAGCAGGACTTATAACCCTTCAAATGAAGTTCCAAAACGTTCCTAACAATCCTTGCAAAAGTTCTTCAATCAAAAACCCCAGAAATTACTCAAAATCTTTCAAAAACTCACTATCACTCTTAGATTAGTGTTCTTCTTCTTCCTTTAATTTGAGAGAGTTTTTCTCTTCTCCAAGTCTATCCCCAATGGAATAAGCTGTGAATGAGAGAATGTGGGAGAGGAGAGATGCCCAGCAACAGCTTGCAGGCCCCCTTATATTCTCCACCAAGACCAAGGCCGGATCAAGAGATCGTGGGACACGTGGCTTAAGCTGTTGAAGGCCAAAAAATCGACCCAGTCAGGAAAATCGGCCGATTTTCCTGAGTGATGGTCCGATTTTCTTCAACAGAAACATACTATGATCGTCTAGCCATGAGTTGCTCCATTGCTTGCACCAATAGTGGTCTTTGTGTCCTTTGTTGCTCCAATTATGATCCTTCAAAGCTTCGGATGTGTACCACCATGAGGCTTAACCCTCGAATGCATCGGTTAATGTCCAAAAGATCCCCGAAATACCTACAACACCGACAAAAGCTCGTGTAGACGTCTTTTCAAGGAATATGCACGAAATGAGTGTAAACGTCGTGAACTAGTGCCAAAACATGCATAAATAACAAAGAAAACTATCTAAATGTATGCCTATACTAACGTCATAAATCACGTTATCAATGATAGATCGATCGTAAACAGATTGGATCCTGAGAGTTAGAGAGAATCGCCGACGAACCTAATCCACGGTCTGTTCTTGAGCTTCCACGGCCGTGAAACTCAAGAACTACCCGTAATTTTGTGTTAGTTTACGAACTTGCTTTTACTTTAATCCAAAGTTAAAGATTTGCTTTAGCTTAGTCTTGGCTTGCCCTTTTCTAGGTGGTAGTGAAGCCTCAACAACCTCCATCTCGACTATGAGTGTTACAATCTTAATCGGTTTAGTTAGTCTTGACCTTAGATTACAAGTTTGGGTATTTGACGTTAATTCTTGCCTTTAGATCCTTTCTATACTGAAGCCTCCACAACCTTTATAAAGAGTGATTTTTAGGTAGGTCATATAAGGTTTTTGGAACTTCACCGTACGACTACCTTACATTCGTATACCTTTGAATACCTTAACTCTGTCCTTATATCTTTAGTATATCTTGAATCGATTGCCACAGCTGGATTCCTGGATCTTTAGGATTGTTGTTTTCCCAATATTTGAAAAGCTTCATACATTTACTTGCTTGATAATCTATAACTGGATTTAACCCCCCAAATCCCTGTGTTCGATACTCTGGAATACTTGCTAATCTACGCCGATCCGTACACTGCGGGTTCGCTTGCTTTTATTCTAGTTTTATAAATTTAAAGCTTTATTCTAGTTTTATTCAAGAATTAAGCTTTGTGTTGATTGTAGGCAATTTAGAGCTAATTCCGAACGGATTGAGAGAGAATGGAGTTTGATTGAGCATGTCCAAGGATTGAGGACATCTCTAGGAGCTAAGGGAGGTGCTAACTTGAAGAATAGCACGAGGCTAAGGAAAATCACGAACTACCTCTAAACCACGCTCTAAAATACGGCCGTACTAGATTCAACGTTCAAGTCCACGGCCGTGGAACCTTGGCAAGAGAGGTGTGGTGCATTCCAGCAACTTACACGGCCGTGGAGGGCTGTGATAAACCGTGACCACATTCCACGCTCTAAATTACGGGCGTGGAACTCTTCCACGACCGTGATCTTGGCAATATTTTACACAATATTATAAGCCACGATCTTCTACGCAATGGGCCGGGCCAATATTTTATCTTAGACTATAAAAGGACGGAAGAAGGGAGATTCCGTCACCTCTGCTTAGGCTTACACTTCGGCTTACCCTAGTTTTACATTTTGAGGGAGATTGTGATTGAGAGATTTGCGCTTTGCTATTGAGATTTCCGGATTGACGGAAGAGTTGAAGATTTGGAAGATTGTTCGTAAAGAGATTACGCTTCATCTTTAGGTTTAATTAGAAGACGGATTGACATCCCGTTCTTCGTTCTTATCTAAGATTTGTGACTGTTTGCGTTATTCCGAAACTATTGCATCATTGTTCTATACTTGTGGACTTGAGATTGATTTAAGGGTTATTGAAGGTTTTCGGAAGTTTTCATCTTTCATTCTTTTAATTCTTGAATTTGATATCAATATGACTATTGTTGGCTAAAACCCTTTAGCAATTCTAAGGTGAAGGGTTGACAGTTGTGGCTTAGATGATGATAGATCGATCGTAAACAGATTGGATCCTGAGAGTTAGAGAGAATCGCCGACGAACCTAATCCACGGTCTGTTCTTGAGCTTCCACGGCCGTGGAACTCAAGAACTACCCGTAATTTTGTGTTAGTTTACGAACTTGCTTTTACTTTAATCCAAAGTTAAAGATTTTCTTTAGCTTAGTCTTGGCTTGCCCTTTTCTAGGTGGTAGTGAAGCCTCAACAACCTCTACCTCGATTGTGAGTGTTACAATCTTAATCGGTTTAGTTAGTCTTGATCCTTAGATTACAAGTTTGGGTATTTGACGTTAATTCTTGCCTTTAGATCCTTTCTATACTGAAGCCTCAACAACCTTTATAGAGAGTGTTTTTTAGGTAGGTCATATAAGGTTTTTGGAACTTCACCGTACGACTACCTTACATTCGTATACCTTTGCATACCTTAACTCTGTTCTTATATCTTTAGTATATCTTGAATCGATTGCCACAGCTGGATTCCTGGATCTTTAGGATTGTTGTTTTCCCAATATTTGAAAAGCTTCATACATTTACTTGCTTGATAATCTATAACTGGATTTAACCCCCCAAATCCCTGTGTTCGATTCTCTAGAATACTTGCTAATCTACGCCGATCCGTACACTGCGGGTTCGCTTGCTTTTATTCTAGTTTTATAAATTTAAAGCTTTATTCTAGTTTTATTCAAGAATTAAGCTCTGTGTTGATTGTAGGCAATTTAGAGCTAATTCCGAACGGATTGAGAGAGAATGGAGTTTGATTGAGCATGTCCAAGGATTGAGGACATCTCTAGGAGCTAAGGGAGGTGCTAACTTGAAGAATAGCACGAGGCTAAGGAAAATCACGAACTACCTCTAAACCACGCTCTAAAATACGGCCGTACTAGATTCCACGTTCAAGTCCACGGCCGTGGAACCTTGGCAAGAGAGGTGTTGTGCATTCCAGCAACTTACACGGCTGTGGAGGGCTGTGATAAACCGTGACCACATTCAACATTCTAAATTACGGGCGTGGAACTCTTCCACGACCGTTATCTTGGCAATATTTTACACAATATTATAAGCCACGATCTTCTACGCAATGGGCCGGGCCAATATTTTATCTTACACTATAAAAGGACGGAAGAAGGGAGATTCCGTCACCTCTGCTTAGGCTTACACTTCGGCTTACCCTAGTTTTACACTTTAAGGGAGATTATGATTGAGAGATTTGCGCTTTGCTATTGAGATTTCCGGATTGACGGAAGAGTTGATGATTTGGAAGATTGTTCGTAAAGAGATTACGCTTCATCTTTAGGTTTGATTAGAAGACGGATTGACATCCCGTTCTTCGTTCTTATCTAAGATTTGTGACTGTTTGCGTTATTCCGAAACTATTGCATCATTGTTCTATACTTGTGGACTTGAGATTGATTTAAGGGTTATTGAAGGTTTTCGGAAGTTTTCATCTTTCATTCTTTTAATTCTTGAATTTGATATCAATATGACTATTGTTGGCTAAAACCCTTTAGCAATTCTAAGGTGAAGGGTTGACAGTTGTTGCTTAGATGATGATAGATCGATTGTAAATAGATTGGATCCTGAGAGTTAGAGAGAATCGCCGACGAACCTAATCCACGGTCTGTTCTTGAGCTTCCACGGCCGTGGAACTCAAGAACTACCCGTAATTTTGTGTTAGTTTACGAACTTGCTTTTACTTTAATCCAAAGTTAAAGATTTGCTTTAGCTTAGTCTTGGCTTGCCCTTTTCTAGGTGGTAGTGAAGCCTCAACAACCTCTACCTCGATTGTGAGTGTTACAATCTTAATCGGTTTAGTTAGTCTTGATCCTTAGATTACAAGTTTGGGTATTTGACGTTAATTCTTGCATTTAGATCCTTTCTATACTGAAGCCTCAACAACCTTTATAGAGAGTGTTTTTTAGGTAGGTCATATAAGGTTTTTGGAACTTCACCGTACGACTACCTTACATTCGTATACCTTTGCATACCTTAACTCTGTCCTTATATCTTTAGTATATCTTGAATCGATTGCCACAGCTGGATTCCTGGATCTTTAGGATTGTTGTTTTCCCAATATTTGAAAAGCTTCATACATTTACTTGCTTGATAATCTATAACTGGATTTAACCCCCCAAATCCCTGTGTTCGATACTCTAGAATACTTGCTAATCTACGCCGATCCGTACACTGCGGGTTCGCTTGCTTTTATTCTAGTTTTATAAATTTAAAGCTTTATTCTAGTTTTATTCAAGAATTAAGCTTTGTGTTGATTGTAGGCAATTTAGAGCTAATTCCGAACGGATTGAGAGAGAATGGAGTTTGATTGAGCATGTCCAAGGATTGAGGACATCTCTAGGAGCTAAGGGAGGTGCTAACTTGAAGAATAGCACGAGGCTAAGGAAAATCACGAACTACCTCTAAACCACGCTCTAAAATACGGCCGTACTAGATTCCACGTTCAAGTCCACGGCCGTGGAACCTTGGCAAGAGAGGTGTGGTGCATTCCAGCAACTTACGCGGCCGTGGAGGGCTGTGATAAACCGTGACCACATTCCACGCTCTAAATTACGGGCGTGGAACTCTTCCACGACCGTGATCTTGGCAATTTTTTACACAATATTATAAGCCACGATCTTCTACGCAATGGGCCGGGCCAATATTTTATCTTACACTATAAAAGGACGGAAGAAGGGAGATTCCGTCACCTCTGCTTAGGCTTACACTTCGGCTTACCCTAGTTTTACACTTTAAGGGAGATTTTGATTGAGAGATTTGCGCTTTGCTATTGAGATTTCCGGATTGACGGAAGAGTTGAAGATTTGGAAGATTGTTCGTAAAGAGATTACGCTTCATCTTTAGGTTTGATTAGAAGACGGATTGACATCCCGTTCTTCGTTCTTATCTAAGATTTGTGATTGTTTGCGTTATTCCGAAACTATTGCATCATTGTTCTATACTTGTGGACTTAAGATTGATTTAAGGGTTATTGAAGGTTTTCGGAAGTTTTCATCTTTCATTCTTTTAATTCTTGAATTTGATATCAATATGACTATTGTTGGCTAAAACCCTTTAGCAATTCTAAGGTGAAGGGTTGACAGTTGTTGCTTAGATGATGATAGATCGATCGTAAACAGATTGGATCCTGAGAGTTAGAGAGAATCGCCGACGAACCTAATCCACGGTCTGTTCTTGAGCTTCCACGGCCGTGGAACTCAAAAACTACCCGTAATTTTGTGTTAGTTGACGAACTTGCTTTTACTTTAATCCAAAGTTAAAGATTTGCTTTAGCTTAGTCTTGGCTTGCCCTTTTCTAGGTGTTAGTGAAGCCTCAACAACCTCTACCTCGATTGTGAGTGTTACAATCTTAATCGGTTTAGTTAGTCTTGATCCTTAGATTACAAGTTTGGGTATTTGACGTTAATTCTTGCATTTAGATCCTTTCTATACTGAAGCCTCAACAACCTTTATAGAGAGTGTTTTTTAGGTAGGTCATATAAGGTTTTTGGAACTTCACCGTACGACTACCTTACATTCGTATACCTTTGCATACCTTAACTCTGTCCTTATATCTTTAGTATATCTTGAATCGATTGCCACAGTTGGATTCCTGGATCTTTAGGATTGTTGTTTTCCCAATATTTGAAAAGCTTCATACATTTACTTGCTTGATAATCTATAACTGGATTTAACCCCCCAAATCCCTGTGTTCGATACTCTAGAATACTTGCTAATCTACGCCGATCCGTACACTGCGGGTTCGCTTGCTTTTATTCTAGTTTTATAAATTTAAAGCTTTATTCTAGTTTTATTCAAGAATTAAGCTTTGTGTTGATTGTAGGCAATTTAGAGATAATTCCGAACGGATTGAGAGAGAATGGAGTTTGATTGAGCATGTCCAAGGATTGAGGACATCTCTAGGAGCTAAGGGAGGCGCTAACTTGAAGAATAGCACGAGGCTAAGGAAAATCACGAACTACCTCTAAACCACGCTCTAAAATACGGCCGTACTAGATTCCACGTTCAAGTCCACGGCCGTGGAACCTTGGCAAGAGAGGTGTGGTGCATTCCAGCAACTTACGCGGCCGTGGAGGGCTGTGATAAACCGTGACCACATTCCACGCTCTAAATTACGGGCGTGGAACTCTTCCACAACCGTGATCTTGGCAATTTTTTACACAATATTATAAGCCACGATCTTCTACGCAATGGGCCGGGCCAATATTTTATCTTACACTATAAAAGGACGGAAGAAGGGAGATTCCGTCACCTCTGCTTAGGCTTACACTTCGGCTTACCCTAGTTTTACACTTTAAGGGAGATTTTGATTGAGAGATTTGCGCTTTGCTATTGAGATTTCCGGATTGACGGAAGAGTTGAAGATTTGGAAGATTGTTCGTAAAGAGATTACGCTTCATCTTTAGGTTTGATTAGAAGACGGATTGACATCCCGTTCTTCGTTCTTATCTAAGATTTGTGACTGTTTGCGTTATTCCGAAACTATTGCATCATTGTTCTATACTTGTGGACTTAAGATTGATTTAAGGGTTATTGAAGGTTTTCGGAAGTTTTCATCTTTCATTCTTTTAATTCTTGAATTTGATATCAATATGACTATTGTTGGCTAAAACCCTTTAGCAATTCTAAGGTGAAGGGTTGACGGTTGTTGCTTAGATGATGATAGATCGATCGTAAACAGATTGGATCCTGAGAGTTAGAGAGAATCGCCGACGAACCTAATCCACGGTCTGTTCTTGAGCTTCCACGGCCGTGGAACTCAAAAACTACCCGTAATTTTGTGTTAGTTGACGAACTTGCTTTTACTTTAATCCAAAGTTAAAGATTTGCTTTAGCTTAGTCTTGGCTTGCCCTTTTCTAGGTGGTAGTGAAGCCTCAACAACCTCTACCTCGATTGTGAGTGTTACAATCTTAATCGGTTTAGTTAGTCTTGATCCTTAGATTACAAGTTTGGGTATTTGACGTTAATTCTTGCATTTAGATCCTTTCTATACTGAAGCCTCAACAACCTTTATAGAGAGTGTTTTTTAGGTAGGTCATATAAGGTTTTTGGAACTTCACCGTACGACTACCTTACATTCGTATACCTTTGCATACCTTAACTCTGTCCTTATATCTTTAGTATATCTTGAATCGATTGCCACAGCTGGATTCCTGGATCTTTAGGATTGTTGTTTTCCCAATATTTGAAAAGCTTCATACATTTACTTGCTTGATAATCTATAACTGGATTTAACCCCCCAAATCCCTGTGTTCGATACTCTAGAATACTTGCTAATCTACGCCGATCCGTACACTGCGGGTTCGCTTGCTTTTATTCTAGTTTTATAAATTTAAAGCTTTATTCTAGTTTTATTCAAGAATTAAGCTTTGTGTTGATTGTAGGCAATTTAGAGCTAATTCCGAACGGATTGAGAGAGAATGGAGTTTGATTGAGCATGTCCAAGGATTGAGGACATCTCTAGGAGCTAAGGGAGGTGCTAACTTGAAGAATAGCACGAGGCTAAGGAAAATCACGAACTACCTCTAAACCACGCTCTAAAATACGGCCGTACTAGATTCCACGTTCAAGTCCACGGCCGTGGAACCTTGGCAAGAGAGGTGTGGTGCATTCCAGCAACTTACGCGGCCGTGGAGGGCTGTGATAAACTGTGACCACATTCCACGCTCTAAATTACGGGCGTGGAACTCTTCCACGACCGTGATCTTGGCAATTTTTTACACAATATTATAAGCCACGATCTTCTACGCAATGGGCCGGGCCAATATTTTATCTTACACTATAAAAGGACGGAAGAAGGGAGATTCCGTCACCTCTGCTTAGGCTTACACTTCGGCTTACCCTAGTTTTACACTTTAAGGGAGATTTTGATTGAGAGATTTGCGCTTTGCTATTGAGATTTCCGGATTGACGGAAGAGTTGAAGATTTGGAAGATTGTTCGTAAAGAGATTACGCTTCATCTTTAGGTTTGATTAGAAGACGGATTGACATCCCGTTCTTCGTTCTTATCTAAGATTTGTGACTGTTTGCGTTATTCCGAAACTATTGCATCATTGTTCTATACTTGTGGACTTAAGATTGATTTAAGGGTTATTGAAGGTTTTCGGAAGTTTTCATCTTTCATTCTTTTAATTCTTGAATTTGATATCAATATGACTATTGTTGGCTAAAACCCTTTAGCAATTCTAAGGTGAAGGGTTGACAGTTGTTGCTTAGATGATGATAGATCGATCGTAAACAGATTGGATCCTGAGAGTTAGAGAGAATCGCCGACGAACCTAATCCACGGTCTGTTCTTGAGCTTCCACGGCCGTGGAACTCAAAAACTACCCGTAATTTTGTGTTAGTTGACGAACTTGCTTTTACTTTAATCCAAAGTTAAAGATTTGCTTTAGCTTAGTCTTGGCTTGCCCTTTTCTAGGTGTTAGTGAAGCCTCAACAACCTCTACCTCGATTGTGAGTGTTACAATCTTAATCGGTTTAGTTAGTCTTGATCCTTAGATTACAAGTTTGGGTATTTGACGTTAATTCTTGCATTTAGATCCTTTCTATACTGAAGCCTCAACAACCTTTATAGAGAGTGTTTTTTAGGTAGGTCATATAAGGTTTTTGGAACTTCACCGTACGACTACCTTACATTCGTATACCTTTGCATACCTTAACTCTGTCCTTATATCTTTAGTATATCTTGAATCGATTGCCACAGTTGGATTCCTGGATCTTTAGGATTGTTGTTTTCCCAATATTTGAAAAGCTTCATACATTTACTTGCTTGATAATCTATAACTGGATTTAACCCCCCAAATCCCTGTGTTCGATACTCTAGAATACTTGCTAATCTACGCCGATCCGTACACTGCGGGTTCGCTTGCTTTTATTCTAGTTTTATAAATTTAAAGCTTTATTCTAGTTTTATTCAAGAATTAAGCTTTGTGTTGATTGTAGGCAATTTAGAGATAATTCCGAACGGATTGAGAGAGAATGGAGTTTGATTGAGCATGTCCAAGGATTGAGGACATCTCTAGGAGCTAAGGGAGGCGCTAACTTGAAGAATAGCACGAGGCTAAGGAAAATCACGAACTACCTCTAAACCACGCTCTAAAATACGGCCGTACTAGATTCCACGTTCAAGTCCACGGCCGTGGAACCTTGGCAAGAGAGGTGTGGTGCATTCCAGCAACTTACGTGGCCGTGGAGGGCTGTGATAAACCGTGACCACATTCCACGCTCTAAATTACGGGCGTGGAACTCTTCCACGACCGTGATCTTGGCAATTTTTTACACAATATTATAAGCCACGATCTTCTACGCAATGGGCCGGGCCAATATTTTATCTTACACTATAAAAGGACGGAAGAAGGGAGATTCCGTCACCTCTGCTTAGGCTTACACTTCGGCTTACCCTAGTTTTACACTTTAAGGGAGATTTTGATTGAGAGATTTGCGCTTTGCTATTGAGATTTCCGGATTGACGGAAGAGTTGAAGATTTGGAAGATTGTTCGTAAAGAGATTACGCTTCATCTTTAGGTTTGATTAGAAGACGGATTGACATCCCGTTCTTCGTTCTTATCTAAGATTTGTGACTGTTTGCGTTATTCCGAAACTATTGCATCATTGTTCTATACTTGTGGACTTAAGATTGATTTAAGGGTTATTGAAGGTTTTCGGAAGTTTTCATCTTTCATTCTTTTAATTCTTGAATTTGATATCAATATGACTATTGTTGGCTAAAGCCCTTTAGCAATTCTAAGGTGAAGGGTTGACGGTTGTTGCTTAGATGATGATAGATCGATCGTAAACAGATTGGATCCTGAGAGTTAGAGAGAATCGCCGACGAACCTAATCCACGGTCTGTTCTTGAGCTTCCACGGCCGTGGAACTCAAAAACTACCCGTAATTTTGTGTTAGTTGACGAACTTGCTTTTACTTTAATCCAAAGTTAAAGATTTGCTTTAGCTTAGTCTTGGCTTGCCCTTTTCTAGGTGGTAGTGAAGCCTCAACAACCTCTACCTCGATTGTGAGTGTTACAATCTTAATCGGTTTAGTTAGTCTTGATCCTTAGATTACAAGTTTGGGTATTTGACGTTAATTCTTGCCTTTAGATCCTTTCTATACTGAAGCCTCAACAACCTTTATAGAGAGTGTTTTTTAGGTAGGTCATATAAGGTTTTTGGAACTTCACCGTACGACTACCTTACATTCGTATGCCTTTGCATACCTTAACTCTGTCCTTATATCTTTAGTATATCTTGAATCGATTGCCACAGCTGGATTCCTGGATCTTTAGGATTGTTGTTTTCCCAATATTTGAAAAGCTTCATACATTTACTTGCTTGATAATCTATAACTGGATTTAACCCCCCAAATCCCTGTGTTCGATACTCTAGAATACTTGCTAATCTACGTCGATCCGTACACTGCGGGTTCGCTTGCTTTTATTCTAGTTTTATAAATTTAAAGCTTGATTGCACGCACACTAAGTTGCGAACAGGGGGTTAAACCCGCCAGTTGATCGGTTAAAGGATAATTAACGACTTCGCTAAAGGATAATTATCGACTTCACTATAAATAGCGGAAAATCGTTTATTAAATCATTTCCATTCACATTTCCTCGTAAAAGCTCTAATTTATCTCAAACTTCAAACTCAGATCTACTCTCCGTTTCTTATCCAATTCCAATTCCGTTTGAGTTTCTGGATTCCTCTCTTCATTCTCTTCATATCGGTACCAAGTTTCTGCATTTTCGAGCAAATAAGGACCTGGTCGAGCATATAAGTCACCAGGACAGTTCCGTCGCTCAGATTCCAGTGAATTTGATGTTGTACATGCGTAGCCTGCGTCGTTGTGATTACGAATCTTCTTTCAGATAGTCAATCGGGTTAGTAACGAATAAGTTATGAATTTATTCGTTTTTCGTACTGCGATTTGGCCTAAATTGACCTTAGGCTTTTCAAAATGGATAATTAGAAATTCCATTATGATCATTATATTATTCTGGTGTTTATGGGTTGTTTGTTTGATGAAATCTGATGACAGGTGGGTTTAGAAATGGCCTACAGGCAAAACGTTATTCTAGTGAAATTTAATTATTTAATTAAAGGTTAATTAATTAAATTAGGATTAAATTTGAGATTGAGGAATACTGATTAGGTGCATGCTAGGTTTTAGAATGAGTTGAGGATCATGATGATGTTATGGATATCGGTTATGGCTTTAAGGTTTAGTATGTGTACGAGTATGATGAGATGTTATGTTGAGGATATGCCTTAGGCATTTATGAATTTGTTGAGGATCTGAGGTTTAGATTTGAGATATAGGTTGGTTGTGGTTAGTGAGACGAGTCTCCTAACCTTTGCAATATGTGATTGTGTGTGCCTTGCTATTGTAGGCGTTGATTACTTCCCCAAGGGGAAGCAGGGACGTGGTACAGGTTACGAGTATATCAAGTAAGTGCATAGGACTTACTTAGCGTACAATTGTGGATTGTATGATTGTGACGGTTGTGTGTGTTCATATGATTGTGCATTTATAACCTAAACCGGACTAGGATGACCATTTATTACATTTATTTGGCCCAAGTGTATTATAACGGGCGGTAACCACCGGTGTCCGCCTGCTGGTTAGAAGGAGGTGCTTGGAAACCAATAACACAAGGGGGACGAGTGACGATCACCCCCAGTGCAAACCCCTGTGTTAACGGGGAAAGGGACGAGGTTCTTTAGGTTCCTCGTCTTACAAAAGAAGTTGAATTAGTAATGGAATAACGTAATGAAAGATAATAAATGAATGTGTGTGGCATTGCATGTATGAGATGTTGATGTGTGGTTGTGCTATTACCTTCATGCTTTTCATTGTTGTAGCTAACGGTTTCATACGGTGTTGTAGATGATCTGCAGGTTAGGAAGACTGTAGGGTGAGACATATGGTGTGGCCACCCTAGGATTTCTGTACATTAGGATGCGCGGAATATGGGTTCTTTTGTATGAGATGTTGTGGTTTGATGTTTTGTACTCGACTCTGAGTTTGTAAACTCTTTTGATGTATCATTTGTAGCTTTTATGTATTTGGTTTTAATCTACTTGTGCCTTATTGTAAGATCCAGTGAACTTGTTGTCAGGCTAGGGTTAGGATCCATTGTGAGATCCTAGCCTAATGTGACACTCGAAGTCCCGTGGATTTGGGGTGTTACAGAGTTGGTATCAGAGCATTAGGTTGAAAACAATGGCACTTGCTATCTGCAATAAAGGTAGAGTGGATAAATAAACAGAACCCACATGGGGTCTGACTTTTTTAAAGGATTTTTGTTTTAAAGCTAGTACACATGTTTTGGGAAAGTATGTACAGAATTCGTCACCCATTTGAGGATCTCGACAGTGTATATATATATATATATATATATCGATACATATGACATATATATATTTAGCCTTATAAGTTAGGAACGTATATTCTACAGATTGCTCAGACTAGAGCAATATCTATAGTGAGACGAGATAGGGGTACACCCCCTCTTCCACTAGTAGTGTCAAGTCAGGGACCAGTATCCGCTGCTGTGTTGACTATGGAAAATAACGAGTTTGAAGACGCTGATCGTGTCTCCATTAGTAGATTCGAGTTTCAAGAGTATATGCAACAAGTATATAAGGCGGTTATAGCGGGTAGACCTACACCGGATTTACCAACATCTGTAAGATCAACTGAAGCTTCTAGATTAAAGAAGAAACAATGGGTTGAATCAGTGAAAGACGAGGTTGGATCTTCGGGTTGCAAACCCGGCCCGACTTGTGGACGTATGAGTACTTCTCTTTTCACACGCACTTTTGGTGAGACGAGGACCTATTACAACTGTGGGAAGCCTGGACATATATGACCACAATGTCCAAGATCGTTAATGACTTGCTTTACCTATGGTAGACAGGGTCATAGAGTTGTCTTCTGTAAGCAAATTGGAGTGGCATCGCGATAGGGTTTTACTTCTGCTAGTGTGATGGGAGGTGGTCAGAAGACACCTTAGGAGCAGACGCGGGGGCAGTAGAGAGTCCCAAATCATTCGCCTACTCAGGAATCCGTTCCCAGGCTGAGTAGAGGTAATGGTCGTGGTAGGAGTACCACGGATACTACAAGAGCTCAAGGTAGGCCTTTTGAGCTGGGCAGTGTAGAGGAGCCACCCGTACTAATGGCAGGGATGAAACGTATATGTCTCAACTGTAGTTATCCAGATCATGTGCGCTCTGAGTGCCCCATGGCACCGATAGCTTGCTTCACGTGTGGTGAACTAGGCCATCTGGCCCCTTTCTGTCAGCAAGGTAGTGTTTCTTCTCATCAAGACCTTCCTCTTTCCGATGCAGAAAGAGTGGAAGTGGAGGGTATGATGATGACCTCAGTGATACATGAGGAGCATAGGTCTGAGATTGAGTAATGATATGTAGTAGAGCTTCGGGCGTTAGCTGTTACAGGTACCATTCTTGTTAATGGTTTACCTAGTGGAGTTTTGTTTGTTGTGAGTGCTATGCACATCTTGTCTTGTGATGCATCTGTTAATAGTTAACCGTGGATGCAGTAGAAGATAGATCTTCCTTTATAGGATTACGTGTTATGGGTCTTAGGTAACCGCGAGATATGTGGTTGTTCCCTTTGCTCAGGGACTTGTGTATAGCTTGAAGACTTCTTTGTCATACCTTAGGTGCATTAGAAGGTCTTTATGTGTGTGGTGCACGAATAGATATCATGTTGGTTTAGATAGCAGTAGGAGGACTATTATAGTCTCTACTGAGATCGACTAAGTAGAGGTTTTCCGAGTTTATGACCTTTGAGGAGGTGAGTTGTCTTTAGTGCCGTATGAGCCGCGAGGTTGATAACACCAGAGGGTGATGTTTTTTTTTATGTTGTGCCATGAAGGAAAGAGATAGTTCCACGCTAAAGAGTATTCCAGTGGTATATGATCCTATAGACGTGTTACTGAACCGTTCAATCTATCGCCTCAACGGAATGAGGACTTTGATATTGCGCTAAAGTATGGTACGAGACTGGTTGGGAGAAGGCCTATGAGGTATATGGCTTGTTGAGTTGTTAGAAATTGAAGAAGCAATTGGAAGAGTGGTTTGAGACTGGCTCCGTTCGCCCTAGCACGTTCATTGCTACGTATGGACGACTTGTTGGATAAACTAAGAGAAGTAATTGTATTTTTAAGATTTCTGTATGCTTAGGATATCATCAGCTAAGGATGAGAGAGCAACGTGGGCATAGAACAACATTCCATACCCGTTTTGGACACTACGAGTTGTAGTGCTGTCATTTGAGTTGAGGAACGTCCTAGTAGTCGTTATAGGAGTTGATGAACAGTGTCTTCATCTACTTCCTTAATCAGTTGGTGGTAGACCTTATTTATGACATTTGGTGTACTCTCACAACGGAGAGGAACGTACCGGTTATTTGAGGACGGTTTTGCAGAATCCGAGGGATAGAAGTCAGTGTGCTATGCTCCCTAAATGTGAACAGTGATGCCACAAGTAACCTTCAAGGTCATGTTGTTCCACCAGTAGGATCATGATTGATGTGACGAGGAGTAAGTATGAAGTCGTATGGATGATACTAATGAACATTAAGGGAATGCGTACTTCTCGCCCCAGCCGATTACTACCAATGCTTTGAGGAAGGATTCTATGTAATTGTGCATCCATTTATGAGTCTTCAGAGAAAAACCACCATAATTGTGTGGTTGAAGTAGTATGTCGAAGCTCTGAAGAGTAGAAGAAGCATTTGACCTCTACTTCTATTCGGTGATAATCAGAAGATTCTGGGAATCACGTGACTACGGTGCTGAGAACGTATGAGGAGAACTGCCCGACTCATGATGTCAAGTTAGTGGTGGTAGTTCAAGTTCCTAGATTTGAAGACAATACCTGTGTGACATTTCGTGTCAGAGTTTCACAAATCATAGGAGGTTGAAGCATATTTTTATGCAATAAAGGTTGAATAACTGTCAGCGTCGATGGTTTGAGTTGATCAAGGACGCTAACCTTGAGATTTTTATCATTCTGGCAAGGAGAATGTTACGCTAAGAACATGTGCACACAATAAGCTTTAAATTTATACTCGTTATATTTCTGCTAACTCCTAGCGAACCCGCAGTGTACGGGACGTTTGTAGTAGGGATAGTATTCCGAGGTCGAACACAAAGACTAAGGTGAGATTGATTCGATTTATGATTAAGTTTAGTGAAGATCTAGGTTAAGAAAAGAGAAAGAAATAAAGAAATGAAAACCTCAATGTTTTTGGTTGGTTTTTAGGTGATCAATCAATGATCACAAATCATGCAAAGTAAACAATCAACTAAGCTAACGAATCAACAGAAACAAACAAGCTAAACACGAGATATGAATCAAAAGAGAAAGGAGGATTCTAAGGGTTGGAAATTTTGGTTATGGCATAGGACTCAAGCTATCTAATCATTCCTTGGATTAACTATGATATGTTGGGAGTGAGTGTTTCTAGATTGGGATCAATCACCAGGTAGGTCTCATGGTCCACTAGTCCGTTCCTAAGGTCTTATCACCGGGTAGGTCTCAAAGAGCCTAAGGGATGAAATTATACACAAACCGGATTGTAACCTAGGGATCTAACCTATCCTCACCGGGTAAGTCTCGAAAGGGTTAGTCCTAAACAACTATCCTAGCACACTTAGTCCAATGGCGGCTTATGAGGCTCACCACTACCTAGGGTTTGTCATCTTTGAAATCTAAGAGTAAGAATCACCGGGTAGGTCTCTTCTAACACTTAGTTGCTAACACTAGGTCACCCTAGAATAGATTTAACTCAACAAACACTAGGATTTCAACATTCTAACAATCTAGTACTTAGATCCATCGAACCAGGAAAATCACGGGCTGTTCTACCACTTCCACGGCCGTGGAACGGCATGAACTAACCGTGGATTATAGCAGTCACTTCGTACAAGCAAATGAATCATCCAAGGGCAAATCTAAGTCCATCCTATCATAGTCCTAGCCATAACCATTCTTTCCTTACCCTAGAATCGCATCTACTTAGCCTACAACAATCATCATAACAATCGAAATCATCAAACATAAAATCATGGCTTCCATTTGCAAGATAATGAAGAGAAATAGATGAATAAGTGAAGCAAACAAACCAAGCTGAAAATAAGATTAGAAAGACTCACAACCCTTCCAAAAGAAGGTTCAAATGATTCTTACAACTCTAGAAATCGATTCCGGAAATCCTCACTACAAAACCTATCAAAGTCTAGCAAATGGTGTGTTCTTCTCTTCTTCTCCAATGGAGCTCTTCTCCTCCTCTAATGGTAGCTCTCCTCTTGAGAGAATCTTCTTGTTGAGAGTGTATTTGATTGGATTTTTTATTCTGAAAATTGATATTCTTCTCAGCCTTGCAGGACCACTCTTTATACACAACTTTGCAAGAGCTAGCCATGAGATCGTGGCACAGCTGTCACAACCGTCTGGCAAATTACACGGGCACTTTTCCACAACCGTGGTCTTGCCAGTGACCGTGGTTTTGTGCTTCAGCTTTGCCTTGGATTATTAAGCTTCGGTTTGGTGCATGACTTATGTTGGCAAGGTTCCATGAGTCCTCCTTAGCACTTAGCTTGCATCCTAATGAGTCCGAGGGTGTGTCATCTTGATGAACGATCCTCAAACGTATCGTTTAAGTTCCTAAATCTTTCAAAATACCTACAAAGCAATGCAAATGTCCGTGTAGACGTCTATCTCGACAAAATATGTGAATTTAGTGCAAACGTCACAAACTAGTGCTAAACCATGCATGAATGAGTGAGGAATCTATCTAAATAAGTGTCTAATCCTAAGTCATAAACCGTGTTATCAAAAATACCCCATACTTAAGGTTTGCTTGTCCCCGAGCAAATTCTCAACTATAGACTAAGAGATGACATGATTTATGCATGCAGAAAAATGGCAAAATCATTTTGGAGTTGTGCTTCTAATATTGGATCACCTTCATAGTCATGTTTCATGGCAAAGGACAGGCAATTATGTATCAAATAAATGAAGGCACGGAAAGACAATTGTACTTAACTCGAAAGCATGCATGAAATGTAAAAATGAAGAAGTCAAGATGATCAAGAGCATATCCAATCTTGATTACTAAGTCTTACACATATGCAATTAGGTCATAAGGTCTTGTGAAATAGAAGGCCAAGAAACGTTGAGATTAGGTTGGGATTTTTCTAGGCTATGTGATGCTAATCCGGGAACGGAACTAACTCCACAATCTTGTCCTTGATCAACTTCCCACAAGTGTATATTTTCTCCATTTCTTTCTTTCTTTTCTTTTTCTTTCATTTATTTTTGAGACAATGGCATTGGTGTACAAAAGCCGAAACCTTGGTGATTAGCCGTCCTCGGGCTTTTTCTATTTTTCGAGGTGCATCCACACCGGGCACACATACCAAAGCTCGTTAGGACTATTGGTTTATTTGACTTTGGCAAGGCACAAACACCCGATCATGTGAATGGTGCTGAGTTACTTGTCATTTAAACCAACGTCTCCAAACCTATATTTTTGTCTACACTTTCACAATAATTTCAGCATTTTATTCATGACATTCTTTCATCAACATCTTCACCCCACACTTGCTTTTCACACACATCAACACACTAACATGCTCCTATTTCCGGATGGGTCAAAAGAGGTCAAATTTATATCAATTGAGGTGCTCAAACATTATGATCAAGATGAGAAGTAGAGAAAGATCAATTGCCTCATTCATTCCTAGATGATGTGCAAGGACTAGCATGTAATTTCGACTTTCAATACTCAATCCATTCTAGGCAAACATCATGATCACAATCCATTCATGGGATTCAAGATTAGTACTTCAAGTCCACATATGCATTCATCAATTTAACACATAAGGCTATCCATAGACAATCCACATGACAAGATTCATCATTAGGGTCATATCCAAGCCTAGAAAGCACAAATTTTTTTAAAATTTTCTGATTTTTTGGATTTTTTGAAATATCTATGTACAATGCAAGACATGTGACAAAAAGAAATTACCCTAGATGCTAATCATGTAGAGGATCATGCAAACCCCACCCCATACTTAGAAACACATTGTCCCCAATGTGTAAATGAAGTAAAGAAGAGTGAAAGAAGGTTCTCACAATGTAAAAATGGTTTGCTTTGGTATTTGGGATTACTCAAGTGGATTGATGGTGGATGATCCTATCAACAATGGTAGAGAGCTCTAAGTGTTCATCAAGGCGTTGGGACCCGCGCTAGGCACCGCTAGCCGTCCAAGTTCCGCGTCCGCTCCGCCCATAATTGATGAGGGGCTCATCATCATCATTCACATGCCATGCAAGGCTTCCATGCTACCAAGACTTTAACACACAAAGCACAAAAACACACAAAAACAGAAAAATCAAAAGCAAAAACAAAAATGAAAAGGGAAAGATGTCTACCAATGGGTTGTCTCCCACCAAGCGCTTCTTTAAGGTCATTAGCTTGACCAAACTCGGGGGCGTCTACTCAAGGTGAAGTGGGGCAATCATGTCCATCGCAGCTCCCGGGATATACTTCTTCAAACGGTGCCCATTCACCTTGAAATCTCCACAATGCTCCCCTCCTATCTCAATAGCTCCATGGGGAAAGATCTTTTTCACCACATATGGCCCAGTCCATCTTGATTTTAGCTTTCCGGGGAAGAGCCGCAGCCTTGAGTTGAAGAGAAGGACAAGGTCACCTTCACTCAACTCCTTCGGGATGAGGCGTTTGTCATGCCAACGTTTGGTCCTCTCCTTGTAGATCCGGGCATTTTCATAGGCATCCAACCGGATCTCCTCAAGAGCATTCATGTCTAGCAATCTCTTCTCTCCGGCCTCCTTGAGGTCAAAATTTAGCCACTTAATGGCCCAATAAGCTCTATGCTCCATCTCTACCGGAAGGTGGCAAGACTTGCCATAGACTAGCTTGTAGGGAGTGGTGCCAATTGGTGTTTTGAAGGCAGTTCTATATGCCCATAAGGCATCATCGAGCTTCATAGCCCAATCCTTTCTCGTCCTAGAGACCGTCTTCTCAAGAATTCCCTTGATCTCCCGGTTGGAGATCTCCACTTGGCCACTAGTTTGGGGGTGGTAAGGTGTTGCCACCTTGTGAGTCACCCCATACTTAGCCAAAAGTGCTCCAAAGTTCCTATTGGTGAAGTGCTTCCCTCGATCACTTATGATCACCCTTGGTGTCCCAAACCTAGGAAAGATCACTCGGTTGAAGAACCGCACCACAACCTTGGCATCATTTGTAGGAGAAGCAATTGCCTCCACCCATCTCGAAACATAGTCTACCGCCAATAGTATGTAGAGGTTGCCACATGAAGAAGGGAATGGTACCATGAAGTCCACACCCCACACATCAATTATTTCCACTTCTTGTATGTTGTTCAAGGGCATCTCATTCCTCCTTGAGATGTTGCCCGTCCTTTGGCAAGCATCACAAGCTACCACAAAGTTTTGCACATCCTTGAATAAACTTGGCCAAAAGAAGCCCGATTGCAACACCTTCGCACATGTCTTGTGGGAGCTAGCATGTCCCCCACATGGCAAGGAATGACAATGTCGGATCACACTCTCCACCTCATCCTCCGGTATGCATCTTCTAAACATTCCATCCGGCCCTCTCTTAAATAAAAGTGGTTCACTCCAATAGTAGTGCCTCACATCTTTGAAGAACTTCTTTCTTTTGGCATATGTCAATCCGGGAGGCACTTCCTCACACACAAGATAGTTCACAATGTCGGCATACCATGGCTCACTTCCTCTAGATACTTGGAACAAGCACTCCTCCATCATTTGCAATTGCTCATCCCGGAATGAGTCATCAATCGGGATGTCATCTCTTTCAAGCTCTAACGGTGGGAGTCTACTAAGGTGATCCGCCACGGAATTCTCGGACCCTTTCTTGTCCCGGATTTCCAAATCAAACTCTTGAAGAAGAAGGATCCACCGAATCAACCTAGGCTTGTCATCCTTCTTGGTAAGGAGATAACGGATCGCAGCATGATCCGTATAAACAATGACCTTCGCTCCAACAAGATATGAGCGGAACTTCTCAAATGCATACACAACCGCTAGCAATTCCTTTTCGGTGGTAGCATAATTGAGTTGAGCATCATCTAGCGTCTTGCTAGCATAATAAATGGCATGTATGCGCCCATCTTTCCTTTGCCCCAAAACAGCCCCAACGGCTACATCACTTGCATCACACATGATCTCAAAACGGTAGACTCCAATCCGGAGGTTGCATGATAGGTGCGGAGATCAAAGCGTTCTTCAACCTACAAAAAGCTTCAAGGCAATCCTTGGAGAAAACAAACTCAACATCTTTCATTAGTAGGTTAGTAAGGGGCTTAGAAATTTTAGAGAAGTCTTTAATAAATCTCCGGTAGAAACCGGCATGCCCTAGAAAAATCCTTACCCCCTTCACCGAGGTAGGTGGTGGCAACTTCTCTATCGTTTCAATCTTGGCCCTATCAACCTCAATGCCACGGTTGGACACCAAGTGTCCCAACACAATACCTTCACTTACCATGAAGTGGCATTTTTCCCAATTTAAGACAAGGTTTGTCTCTCACATCTTTTCAATACCAAAGACAAATTAGCTAAGCAATTATCAAAGGAAGATCCATAAACAGAAAAATCATCCATAAACACTTCCATGATATTCTCTATGTATTCCGAAAAGATAGCCATCATACACCTTTGGAAGGTGGCGGGTGCATTACACAACCCAAATGGCATCCTCCTATATGCAAAAGTTCCCCATGCACATGTAAATGTGGTTTTCTCTTGGTCATCGGGGTGGATAGGGATTTGGAAGAATCCACTATAGCCATCTAGGTAGCAAAAGTGAGAATGCTGAGCTAACCTCTATAGCATTTGGTCAATGAAAGGAAGGGGGAACTGATCTTTCCTAGAGGCCATGTTCAACTTCCTATAGTCAATACACATCCTCCATCCCGTAACCGTCCTAGTTGGGATTAGTTCATTGTTTTCATTAGTCACTACGGTCATCCCACCCTTCTTAGGAACTACATGAACGGGACTAACCCACTTACTATCCGAAATAGGGTAGATTATTCCCGCATCTAGCAACTTAATGATCTCTTTCTTGACTACCTCTTTCATTATAGGATTCAATCTTCTTTGATGTTCAATAGAGGATTTATGGTTATCTTCCATCAATATCTTATGCATGCACAAAGAGGGCTTAATGCCAACTAAATCATCAATAGTATAGCAAATGGCTTTCCTATGTAATCTTAGCTCATGCAACAACTTAGCAAGTTCATCATCATTCAAGCATGCATTCACAATCACCGGATATCTAGAATTATCACCAAGAAAAGCATACTTTAAATGAGAGGGGAGGGGTTTGAGTTCAAGTTTAGGAGGACCTTTATCGAGTGGAGACGATCCAAATAACGTTGGTTGAGATGAACCCAAAGCAAATGAAGGCTCTCCAAGGCTCCTTGAAGATTGATCATCAACAAGAGCTGCTTTTGGGGAAACCACGGTTGGATCCATGGGTCATGGCACATCCACAGCCGTGGAAGTTGCCAAGCTTGCTTGTTGGAGCTTTCTAGAGAGTTCTACGGCCGTGGAACACACTCCACGCCCGTGGTCCTACAGGTGCTTAACATGCTTTCGTGAACCTCAAATTCAGCTCTTGTCTCCTTTTCTAGTGCTTCCAAGGCCTTGATTTCTTCATTGCAAGCCTCCTCAACACCTTCCTCCATCAAACTTAAGCTAAGAACCTTCTCCAAGGGGTCCTTGATCAAGATCGAGCTCACAACTTCTCTAGACTCCTCTTGCTCGACAATGTTGAATATATCTTCATCAAGGGTTGACCCTTTCATCATTGTGGACAGCTTGAACTTCATGTTCTCTTCTCCAATGTTGAAGGAGAGAATTCCATTCTTACAATCCACCAAGCATCCGGAAGTGGCTAGGAAAGGTCTCCCTAAGATAATGGGAACCGGATAATCCGCCGGGATGTCCAAGACAACAAAATCAACCGGCACATAGAACTTTCCTAGTTGCACTGGAATGTCTTCTAAGATCCCAACCGGGTGGGTGATAGAACGGTTCGCCATATAGAGGGTCATCTTGACCGGTTTCGGCTCTCCTAGCCCAACCTTGTTGCAAAGTGCAAGCGGTATGATGCTCACACTTGCCCCAAGATCACAAAGGGCTTCATACTTCACTTCTCCCACTCCGATTGGTACACAAAAAGATCCCGGATCTCTTAGCTTAGGAGGCATCTCCTCCTTCATTGTTTGGATCAATTCCGAGGATCTCTTCGTCATCCTTACATCTCCATACTCTTCCAACTTCCTTTTGTTGGAGAGTATTTCCTTCAAGAACTTGCCATATGCCGGCATACCTAAGATAGCATCCATGAACGGAATGTTAATATGCAATTTAGACATAAGTTCAAGGAATTTACCAAAGTGTTTGTCCAAGCGAGCTCTTGCTCGTGATTGTGGGAACGGTAGTGGTGGCTTGTATGGAGGCGGTGCCACATATGTTGGCTCAACATCCTTGCTCTTGCCTCTATCTTCTTGCAATATTTCTTCTACCACTACTTGCTTTCCCTTAGCATTTTCCTTGGGCAAAGGATCCTTCATACTCAACCCACTCCTCGTTGTAATGGCCAACACTTGGCCTCTTGGGTTGTCTTCGGTTCTTCCGGGTAGCTTTCCCGGATCTCTATGAGCTTCTCCCGCCTTTTGGAACACTTGTGCTTGCAACACCTTTTGAGCCTTAGAAATGAAAGTCACCGTGCTCTCAAGACCACTCAACCTTCCAAGCAATTGCTCAAACATCATCTCGGTTCTATCCTTTGGAGGTTGAGTAAGTCCGGGTGGAGGTTCTTGTGAAGCCTTTGGTGGTGGAGTTGCACTTGTGGAAGCGGGAGAGTTCAAGGCTCCATCCGGATTTGAATAGGAAAACCCGGGATGGTTGTGGTTAGGCCGGTAATTGTTGAATTGCCGGTTGTTGTTAAAGTTCCTTGGTCATTGATAGTTGTTGTAGTTGCCCCTTCCCATGTAGTTCACATCCTCCTCCTTGGAAGACAAATTTGCTTGCACTTGCACTTGAGGGGTTGCTTGGTTTTTCAAAGTTGTAGCACACAACTCCCTCAAAGACTTTAGCTCATTGTTGATGGCGTCAAGCTTGAAATTGCTCATGGTGACTTCACTCACCTCATATGCCCCAGCCTTTCTCCCTTCACTCTTCCTATGGGAGTACTTCTCAATCACTAAAGCTTGTTTTTCTACAAACTCCCAAGCTTCGTCCACATGCTTTTCCATAAAAGTCTCACCGGAAAGAGATTGAAGCTTGAATTGGCTATCTTCATCAAGTCCTTTGAAGTAGATCTCCAATAGCTCAATTTTTGGTATACCATGGTGTGGACAATCTAGGAGAAGATCCTTGAATCTCTCCCAAGACTTATATAAACTCTCTCTATCCTTCATCACGAAGATATTGATCTTCCCTCTTAGCTCGGTAGTCTTGGAAGGTGGGAAGAACTTAGTCAAAAACTCGGTTGTCATCTCCTCCCAAGTACTCACTCGCCCTTGTGGAATAGATTGATACCAAGCCAAGGCCTTGTCCTTAAGAGAGAAGGAGAAAGCCTTTAGCTTACGGTTGTTGCTCTCCAATCTAGGCGGTCTAAGAGTCTCCATCAAGATCTCATAGTTCATCAAGTGTTGATGAGGAGAATCTCCTTCCATCCCTCCAAATTGATTATGCCGGATCATTTGTAGAACTTGAGGGCGGAGTTCATAGTCATGGGCTGCGGGATCTCCTAAGTTCACACCCGGACGGTGTGCTCTTTGTGCCGGATCCATACGTTGCCCTAACGTCTGTGGCTCTCCAATGGCAATGGGCACAACCCGTATATTAACCGCCTCCGGTTGCGGTTGTGGTGGAGGTGGAGGTTGTTGACGATTAAGCTCAACTTGGACAAGTGCTTGCCTAATCTCTTCAATCTCCCTCCTAGTTGCCTCTTGCCTCTCATTGGCAAGTCTCCTTTCATTCTTAAAAGCTTCATCCCTTATCCTAATTTGCTCTAAAGCCTCATCCAACTCAGCTTGGAGATCTCTTCCGGCCATCTCTTTTCCCTTTTTAATGCTCTTGGATCTAGATCTAAGGGTTTCTCCGGTTCGGGATCGAATGGAGCTAAATCCTTGCCACGAGATCTTCACATACACCTAAAGAGTGAGATATGTCCTGAAAAGAAAAGACACACACCAAAAGAGATCAAAAGCAACAAGAAAGACCTACACTATAAACAATCACAAAAAGACTCAATCTAGACCTAGTCCCCGGCAACGGCGCCAAAAACTTGTTACGCTAAGAACGTGTGCACGCAATAAGCTTTAAATTTATACTCTTTATATTTCTCCTAACTCCTAGCGAACCCGCAGTGTATGGGACGTTTGTAGTAGGGACAGTATTCCGAGGTCGAACACAAAGACTAAGGTGAGATTGATTCGATTTATGATTAAGTTTAGTGAAGATCTAAGTTAAGAAAAGAGAAAGAAATAAAGAAATGAAAACCTCAATGTTTTTGGTTGGTTTTTAGGTGATCAATCAAGGATCACAAATCATGCAAAGTAAACAATCAACTAAGCTAACGAATCAACACAAACAAACAAGCTAAACACGAGATATTAATCAAAAGAGAAAGGCGGATTCTAGGGGTTGGAAATTTCGGTTATGGCATAGGACTCAAGCTATCTAATCATTCCTTGGATTAACTATGATATGTTGGGAGTGAGTGTTTCTAGATTAGGATCAATCACCGGGTAGGTCTCATGGTCCACTAGTCCGTTCCTAAGGTCTTATCACCGGGTAGGTCTCAAAGAGCCTAAGGGATGAAATTCTACACAAACCGGATTGTAACCTAGGGATCTAACCTATCCTCACCGGGTAAGTCTCGAAAGGGTTAGTCCTAAACAACTATCCTAGAAAACTTAGTCCAATGGCGGCTTATGAGGCTCACCACTACCTAGGGTTTGTCATCTTTGAAATCTAAGAGTAAGAATCACCGGGTAGGTCTCTTCTAACACTTAGTTGCTAACACTAGGTCACCCTAGGATAGATTTAACTCAACAAACACTAGGATTTCAACATTCTAACAATCTAGTACTTAGATCCATCGAACCAGGAAAATCACGGGCTGTTCTACCACTTCCACGGCCGTGGAAGGGCAAGAACTAACCGTGGATTATAGCAGTCACTTCGTACAAGCAAATGAATCATCCAAGGGCAAATCTAAGTCCATCCTATCATCATAACAATCGAAATCATCAAACATAAAATCATGGCTTCCATTTGCAAGATAATGAAGAGAAAGAGATGAATAAGTGAAGCAAACAAACCAACCTGAAAATAAGATTAGAAAGACTCACAACCCTTCCAAAAGAAGGTTCAAACGATTCTTACAACTCTAGAAATCGATTCCGGAAATCGTCACTACAAAACCTATCAAAGTCTAGCAAATGGTGTGTTCTTCTCTTCTTCTCAAATGGAGCTCTTCTCCTCCTCTAATGGTAGCTCTTCTCTTGAGAGAATCTTCTTGTTGAGAGTGTATTTGATTGGATTTTTTATTGTGAAAATTGATACTCTTCTCAGCCTTGCAGGACCACTCTTTATACACAACTTTGCAAGAGCTGGCCATGAGATCGTGGCACAGCTGTCACAACCGTCTGGAAAATTACACGGGCACTTTCCACGGCCGTGGTCTTGCCAGTGACCGTGGTTTGGTGCTACAGCTTTACCTTGGATCATTAAGCTTCGGTTTGGTGCATGGATTGTGTTGGCAAGGTTCCATGAGTCCTCCTTAGCCCTTACCTTGCATCCTAATGAGTCCGAGGGTGTGTCATCTTGATGAACGATCCTCAAACGTATCGTTTAAGTTCCTAAATCTTCCAAAATACCTACAAAGCAATGCAAAAGTCCGTGTAGACGTCTATCTCGACAAAATACGTGAATTTAGTGCAAACGTCGTGAACTAGTGTTAAACCATGCATGAATGAGTGAGGAATCTATCTAAATAAGTGTCTAATCCTAAGTCATAAATCGTGTTATCAAAGAATGTGGTCACTGATGCCTCGAATAAGAAGACGCCTCGAGAGAAGGCGATTGTTGGAATTGTTGCACAGTCTCGGTTTCAAAATGATCTAGCTTGGTTAGAGTTGGGCCTACAACTGCTCATAAAGACGTTAGTTTCATGTTTAGGGATTTAACCTGGTTTGTTGGATGAGGTCCAACAAAAACAAGGGACTTGCGTGACCTTGAGGGAACTTGATGGAAGGATGCCTCATGGTGAGGCACCATAGTTCTTTAATGTAACAGAACGAGTATGAGGCGCTGTAACTGCGTCAATATAACCGCTTATGCGGAGTCGAGTGGAGAAGATTACAGTACACTCATTGTACACCTTCTTTAGTCCATCCATGTACGAATAAGAGGTACCACGAAGTAGTAAATCAGGTTTAAGTGTTACTGACCTGGAGATGAGCTCATCCACTATCAGTGTTGTAGTGGAAGTGAGAGGACTTTTCTGTGGACTTGTGATGGGATTGAGACCCAGTGAGAGTTTTGGTGTTATCCAGATTATTAGTAACAAATTTACGAAGGTGACACGTTCCATCTCTATAGAGAGACGTGGCTAGTGAATGAAGTAACAAAGGAGTACACTAGACAGATGGTGGGACTCCATAAGTGTGTACCAAGGACGATCGACTATGATTGTAGTAGACGGTTTACTTTGAGGTTTTGATAGCAGATTCAGACTGCTTGGGGAACGCGTCCACATATCATGATTGAGTTTTACCTCAGACAGACGGTCAGTCTAAGAGACCCCCTTCAGACTGTAGAGGACATGTTATGAGCTTGTGGGATAGATTGGGAACAGGGACGATCTGTTTATCTCCCACTCGTTGAGTTCTTATACCACCACCGTTGGTATGCATCTATAGGTATGGCCTCTATGAGGCGTTGTGTAGACATAGGAGTCATACACCTTTATGTTGGGAGGAGCCTAGTAGTACTAGTGGGATAGCACCAGAACAAATTCAAGATGATATGGCTCGAGTAACACTGATCAGAGAGAGGATGTTGGCTGCACAGACTCACCAGAAGTTATTTGCAGATAGGAGGCATCGACCTCTAGAGTTCAGGGTAGGAGCTCATGTCTGGTTGAGAGTAACTTATGTAGAACAACCTTTTGTAGTTCTAGAAAGAGAGGTGTGAGACGCCTGCATTCGAAGGATATTCCTATGATGAGGATACAGTGGTCGAGACGAGGACCGGATGAGGCTACCTGGGAGACAGAGGATAGTATCCAGAGGAACTATCCAGAGTTCTATGCGGAGTTAGAGGCACCCGTAGGATCCACGAGTAGATCTTAGTGCCTTGTTAGTGAGTGCTTCTGTGCTATGTGCTTATGTGATATGATGTGTTTTCATGCTAGCTTTGATATGTGCATCTGATCTGTTAGATCTTGTTTGCTAACACGATATAGGTATAGCTGGAGATGGTTCTTTCCTCCATGCTATTGTAATATGTTTGAGATTAGCTGGAGATGGTTCTTTCCTACATGCTATTATTGATGGACATAGTGTGAGTGGAGACGGTTTTCCTCCACATAGTTGTGTTACGAGTACGATTGGCTGGAGACGGCTTTCCTCCATGCCTTGTGACGTGGTTAGTAGTTGGCTAGAGATGATTTTTCCTCTATGCCTTTGGATAGCGTTATGATCTTGTTGCTAGAGTTGGTGATTCCTCCATGCTGTGTTTTGAGGTTATAGAGTGTTATAGGTTGATACGTTTGAACGGAGATGTGATACCTCCGATAGAGAGAGTGTCTATACCTCAGCGTATGGGTCCGACAGGATTTGGGAATTGTTCAAGTTTTGGGACGAAACTTTTTCTTAAGGGGTGTGTGATGTAATAGCTAGGACTTCCGAATTCTAATTAATGTTGAGTATAAGTCCCACCGTTATGTTCCGGGCGTAATTTTGGGCTTATGGTTAAATTTTCACTTTTTCCCCGGGTAATTGTTTTTACCCTCCGGTATTATTTGGAGCATTTAGGAGCTCCAATTAATAAAAATGCGGTTGAGAGAAATGATCAGGACATCGGACATGTCCTAGATATGAAATAACATGGAAAGGCAAAACGGCCAAAAGAGTCGCTATTTCGTTTCTTAACAGCAAAGAAAGACGGCTTAGGAATACACGTTTTCCGAGGCAATTGTGGGTTAATTATCCCTACAATATTCAAGATTTATTGTTCCAATTTCGAGAAGTTTGAAGAAGGGGGTTCAACCCGCCAATGGATCGGTTAAAGGATAATTATCGACTTCGCTAAAGGATAATTATCGACTTCACTATAAATAGCGGAAAATCGTTTCTTAATTCATTTCCTTTCACGTTTCCTCGTAAAAGATCTTATTTCTCTCAAACTTCAAACTCAGATCTTCTCTACGTTTCTAATCCGATTCCAATTCCTTTTGAGTTTATGGATTCCTCTCTTCATTCTCTTCATATCAGTACCAAGTTTCTGCATTTCCGAGCCGATAAGGACCTAGTCGAGCATATATGTTACCATAACAGTTCCGTCGCTCAAATTCCGGTGAATTTGATGTTGTACATGCGTAGCCTGTGTTGTTGTGATTCCAAATCTTCTTTCAGATCGTCAATTGGGTTAGTAACGAATAAGTTATCAATTTATTCGTTTTCCGTACTGCGATTTGGCCTAAATTGACCTTAGGCTTTTCAAAATGGATAATTAGAAATTCCATTATGATCATTATATTATTCTGGCGTTTATGGGTTGTTTATTTGATGAAATCTGATGACAGGTGTGTTTAGAAATGGCTTGCGGGCAACACGTTATTCTAGTGAAATTTAATTAATTAATTAAAGGTTAATTAATTAAATTAGGATTAAATTTGAGATTGAGGAATACTAATTAGATGCATGCTAGGTGTCAGAATGAGTTGAGGATCATGATGATGTTATGAATATCGGTAATGGCTTTAAGGTTTAGTATGTGTACGAGTATGATGAGATGTTATGTTGAGGATATGCCTTAGGCATTTATGAATGTGTTGAGGATCTGAGGCTTAGATTTGAGATATAAGTTGGTTGTGGTTAGTGAGACGAGTCTCCTAACCTTTGCAGTATGTGATTTTGTGTGCCTTGCTATATTGCAAGCGTTGATTACTTCCCCAAGGGGAAGATGTGACATGGTAAAGGTTACAAGTATATCACGTAAGTCCATAGGACTTACTTAGCGTGCAGTTGTGGATTGTATGATTTTGATGGTTGTGTGTGTTCATATGATTGTGCATTTATAACCTAAACTGGACTAGGATGACCATTTATTACATTTATTTTGCCCAAGTGTATTATAATGGGCGGTAACCACCGGTCTCCGCCTGCTGGTTTGGAGGAGGTGCCTGGAAACCAGAAACACAGGGTGGACGAGTGACGATCACCCCCAATGCAAACTCTTGTGTTAACGGGGAAAGGGACGAGGTTCTTTAGGTTCCTCGTGTTACAAAAGAAGTTGAATTAGTAATGGAATAACATAACGAAAGATAATAAATGAATGTGTGTTGCATTGCATGCATGAGATGTTGATTTGTGGTTGTGCTATTACCTTCATGCTTTTCATTGTTGTAGCTAACGGTTTCATACCGTGTTTTAGATAATCTGTAGGTTAGGAAGACTGTAAGGTGAGATAGATGGTGTGGCCAACCGAGGAATTCTGTACATTAGGATGTGCGGGATATGGGATCTTTTGTATCAGATGTTGTGGTTTGATGTTTTGTACTCGGCTATGAGTTTGTAAACTCTTTTGATGTATCATATACAGCTTTTATGTATTTGGTTTTAATCTACGTGTGCCTTGTTGTATGATCCAGTGATCTTGTTGTCAGGCTAGGGTCAGGATCCATTGCGAGATCCTAGCCCAATGTGACACTCCAAGTCCCGTGGATTTGGAGTGTTACAGCTAGATTGGCCTTCGATATTGGAGAGAGAAGGTTGATTTTGTCCTCTCAACTTTAACAAAAGATCCAGCACTTGGAGAGGACATGTTCAACATCTATGATGAAGAGGCATCTAGGGAAGAAGTAAGTTCAATCTTGGTTAAAGATCCGTTACAAAAAGTCATAACGATGAGCATCATGGAAAGTGGAGAAGAATAGGATTGTAATGCTGAGGTTGGAAGGGCTAAAAGAAGTGCAAACTGAAGAATTCGAAAAATTGTATGATGGCTCCGAAAACGTTAGAAACCACGGTCAATCGTGCTTTTCCACGGGCGTGGTTTCACCTATTTCAGCCGTGGAAAGTTATGTCGAGAGCAAATATTTAATTCAAACCACATTCCACGGCACCCAAGATACAAACCACGGCCGTCGAAGTAACAGTGGCACCGTGGTTTTGGAAAATGCTGAAGACAACTCCGTTGTTTTTACAAACATCCATGATTATTCTTCCAACACTTCCACACCCTTGGAGACTTCCAAAGAGACATCAGCCAACCCTCAAGATAGTCCAAAGATATCAACAACCTTGGAATTGAAGCCGATTCCCGCACATCGTAGGCACGCATTTCTTGGAACTAATTCTACGTTTCCCGTTATTGTTAGCTCCGATTTAGGTGAAGATGAACATGAGAAGCTCATGATTGTTTTGAGGAAACATAGAAAAGCTCTAGGTTACACCATAGAAGATCTTGTAGTAATTAAACCATCTTTATGTATGCACAAGATTCTAATGGAGGAGGATTATAAGCCTTCACGCCAACCTCAAAGACGGTTAAATCCGATCATGAAAGAGGTCGTGAAGAAGGATATCCTCAAATTACTTGATGCAGGTACCATTTACCCTATCTCCGATAGCAAGTGGGTGAGCCCCGTTCAAGTTATCCCGAAGAAGGGAGGAATGACCGTTGTGGCTAACAAAAACATCGAACTTATTCCAACAAGAACTGTGACATGATGGAGGATGTGCATTGACTACCGCAAACTCAACAATGCGACGAAGAAGGATCACTTCCCGCTGCCGTTCATTGATCAAATGCTTGAAAGGTAAGCACAACACTCTTACTTTTTCTATCTTGACGATTATAGTGGTTTCTTTCAGATTCCGATTCATCTGGACGAGTAAGAGAAGACCATATTCACGTGCCCATGGGGTACGTTTGCTTATAGGAGGATGCTATTTGGCCTTTGCAACGCTCCAACCACCTTTCAAAGGTGTATGATGGCCATCTTCTCGGAATACATTGAGGAGATCATGGAGGTTTTTATGGATGAATTTTCTGTTTATGGTTCCTCATTCGATAATTATCTTGCTAACCTAGATCTTGTTTTCCAAAGTTGTGAAGACACGAACCTAGTTCTAAACTAGGAAAATTGTCACTTTATGGTTGAAGAGGGCATAGTTTTTGGACACCTGATAGCTTCCTCCTCCATCTTCGGTAAAGGGAATTAGAAGTTTCCTAGGACACGTTGGATTCTATAGGAGATTCATAAAAGACTTCTCAAAAATTTCTGAACCGCTAACTAATCTTTTGATGAAGGATGCAGTTTTTGAATTTTCGAAAGAATGTTTGGATGCATTTTATAGGATTCGGGAAGCTCTAATCTCAGCCCCAATTATTCAACCTCCGGATTGGAATCTTCCCATCGAGATCATGTATGATGCAAGCAACATGGCCGTAGGAGCGGTGCTTGGACAGTAGAAGGATGGACGCACAAATGCCATCTACTATGCTAGCAAGACGCTAAATGAAGCACAACTCAACTATGCTACAACGGAAAAGGAATTTCTTGCCGTCGTTTATGCATTTGAAAAGTTTCGTTCTTATCTTGTAGGGGCGAAGGGTGATAGTATACACGGATCATTCAACAATACGGTATTTGCTCGTCAAGAAAGACGAAAAACCAAGGCTGATTAGGTGGATTCTCCTTCTTCAAGAGTTCGATCTTGAGATCCGTGACAAGAAGGGACCCGAAATTTCTATTGTGGATCATTTGAGTCGTCTACCACATGCTAATAGTGACGATTTGCCTATTGATGACTCCTTCCCGGATGAAAAATTGCATATAATGGAGGAGTGCATCAATCTTTTTTCTAGAGGTAACGAACCTTGGTTTGCTGATTTTGTGAATTATTTGGTTTTTGAGGAAATACCTCCCGGAATATCCTACGCACAAAGAAAGAAGTTCTTTAGGGATGTCCGTCAATACTATTGGAATGAGCCTCTACTCTTCAAGAGAGGTCCTGATGGCATCATTAGAAGATGTGTACCGGAAGACGAGATGCAAAGTGTCATTCGTCATTGTCATTCACTTCCTTGTGGAGGGCACCCTCATTCTCATAAAACTAGCGCTAAGGTATTGCAATTTGGATTCTATTGGCCTACTTTATTTAAGGATGTGCAAACCTTTGTTGTTTGTTGTGATGCTTGTAATAGAACAGGGTACATTTCTAGGAAGAATGAGATGCCTCTCAACAACACTCAAGAGGTAGAGATCTTTGATGTTTAGGGAGCCGATTTCATGGGACCATTTCCATCATCTTGTGGAAACCAATACATACTTCTTGATGTAGATTATGTTTCGAGATGGGTTGAAGCTATTGCCTCTCCAACTAATGATGCTATGTTGGTTGTCAAGTTCTTTAATAGAACTATTTTCCCAAGGTTTGGGACACCACGAAACATCATTAGTGATGGAGGTTCACACTTCATAGCCCGACGATTTGAAGCTCTACTAGCTCAGCATGGGGTGATTCACAAGATCGCCACACCCTACCATCCGCAAACAAATGGACCTGTGGAGATTTCAAATAGGGAAATTAAAGGAATTGATGACACGATTTATGACGTTAGTTTAGGCATTCATTTAGATAGTTTTTCCCGTTATTCATGCATGGTTTGGCATTAGTTCTTGACGTTTACGCTTAATTCATGCATATTGTCGAGACAGACGTCTAAACATGATTTTTTCGGTCTTGTAGGTATTTTGGGGAGCTCTTGGACTTAATCGACACATTCGAGGTTCATTCGTCGTGATGGCACACTTCCAGACTCATTAAGGAGCAAGCTAGGAGCAAAGGAGAACACATAAGACCTTGTTGGTGCATGCCTTGCACCAATTCATGGCTTAATGATCCAAAGAGAGTCGAACAGGGAATTCCACGGTCCATAAGCCAGAACCACGCCCGTAATTTTGGCTGTGGTTTTCTCCGCACAACCTTGACACGTGTCCCACGATCTCTTTGCCCGACCCTTGCTCTTGGTGGAGAATATAAGTGGTCCTGCATGCTGTTGCTAGGGGATTCTCCCATATTCTCTTACACATTATCATTATCCACATTTGGGAATTCTTGGAGAAGAAGAAAAACACTCTCATTTTGGAGGAAGAACAACACATCAGATAGAGATTTGGAGTGAACTTTTGAGTGATTTTTGAGTGACTTTTGTTGAGAACATTTGAAAGCATTGTAAGGAACGTTTTGGAGCTGTGTTTGAAGGGTTGTAAGTCTTGTTTAATCTCATATTCAGCTAAGACTACTTGTTCATTTTCATTTCCATCTCATTTTCTTGTTATGGAAGCCATGAATGTTTGCTTGTTAAGTTTAAATCTTAAAATGCATGTTGTTGGCTAAATAGTTGTGATTCTAAGGTATTGGAATGATGGTTATGGCTTGGACTATGATAGAATAGACATTAATGTCCCTTTCGATGATTTGCTTGCTCGAACCTAACCTCTGATGAAAATCACGGCCCGTTCATGTGATTCCACGCCCGTAGTTCTGTATGATCTACCCGTGGTTTGCTCTGTTGTGCTTGTATTGATGAATCTGAATGTTAGGATTTTAGATTGTTGAAATCCTAGTGTTTGTTAAGCATAATCTAGCCTAGGGTGACCTAATGCTAGCAAACTAATAAGGGAAGAGACTTACCCGGTAATTCTTGATCTTAGATACCAAAGATGATGAACTCTAGGTAGTAGTGAGCCTCACAAGCCACTATTGGACTGAGTGTGCTAGGATTGATGCTTAGGACTTTCCTTCCCAAGACTTACCCGGTAAGGAGAGGTTTGACCCGTAGATAGCAATCCGGTTTATGTAGAATTCCCAACCTTAAGCTTCTAGAGACTTACCCTGTGATAAGACCTTAGGTTAGGGATTAGTGGACCATGAGACCTACCTGGTGATTGATCCCATTTGAGAAACACCCTTTTCCCAACATACCGTAGTTTGTCCAAGGTTGATTAGAAGCTTGAGTCTAATGCCATAACCGGAAGTCCTAACCGCTAGAATCCGATTTTCTCTCTTTGATTACATATCGTGTGTTTGCGTTGCTAGTTTGTGTTGCTAGCTTGAGTCATTTGTTTGATTTATAATCTTGCATGATTTGTGATCTTTGCTTGATCACCACAAAAACCAAACCCAAAAATATCATGATTTTCATTTCTTTATTTCCTTCTCTTTTCTTAGACTAGATTTGCACTATCCATGGTCACTTGTTTGATTTGATTTCACCTTAGTCTTAGTGTTCGACCTCGGAATACTATTCTTGCTACAAAATGACCCATACACTGTGGGTTCGCTAGGAGTTAGGAAATTAGATCGAGATATAAATTGTAAGACTTTTGTGCTATACATTTCTAGCATAACAAGTTTTTGGCACCGTTGTCGGGGACTAGGTGTAGATTGAATCATTTTGTGTGATTGTTTATAGTGTAGGTCTTTCTTGTTGCTTTTGATCTTGTTTGGTTTGTGTCTTTGATCTTTTAGGACATCTCTCACTCTTTAGGTGCATGTGAAGAACTCGTGGCAAGGATTTAGCTCCATTCGATCCCGAACCGGAGAAAACCCTTAAGAATAGATCCAAGAACATTAAGAAGCAGAAGGAGATGGCCGAAAGAGATCTTCAAGCTGAGTTGGATGATGCCTTAGAGCAAATTAGGCTAAGGGATGAACTCTTGGAGAATGAATGGAGACTTGCAAATGAGAGGGAAGAAGCAACTAGGAGGGATATTGAAGAGATTAGGCAAGCTCTTGTGCAAAGGGAGCTTAGTCGTCAACAACCTCCACCACCACCACCACCACCACAGCCGGCGGTCATGTTCGGGTTGAGCCGATCATCATTGAGGAGCCACAAACGCCAGAGCAACGTATGGATCCAGCCCAAAGTGTCCACCGTCCGGGTGTAAACATAGGAGATCCCGCATCGCGTGACTATGAGCTCCGCCCTCAAGAGCTACAAATGATCCGGCACAATCAATTTGGAGGGACGGCAGGAGAGTCTCCTCATCAACACTTGATGAATTATGAGATATTGATGGAGACTCTAAGGCCACCTAGATTGGAGAGTGACCGAAGGTATTTCTATGGTTGTCTATACCCAATCAAAAGTAAATCCCGACTTAGCACTAAGAACAAGTATAGTGATTAAGTAAGGGTCGAACCCAAGAGAGTTAAGGTGTTTTAGATGCGATTATCAATTATAGTGACAAGTAACACAAGGGGGGGGGGGGGTTTGGTTTAATTGATGCACAAAAACTTAGGAAAATGATTAATGCGGCAAGTAAGACAATAGTGGATGAATCTACACTAGGTTGATTCTAAGCATGCAATTGTTACTTCGGTGAGTTCCTTTTAAAAGTTTTCAAGTAATCTCCCGTCTCGATCATATATATGTGTTGAGTCAACCGGAATCAACACAACTTAACAGGTTAGAGTTCCGTAATCCTACAAGAACAAATAACAAGTTAGCTTTCAAACAAAGACTAAGGGATATAAAGAGAAGATTAAAACCGTTAAACTTATCTTTATATTTGTGTTCCTTTTCTTTAAGTAATCACAACCCGTTATTACTTAAAGTTGCTACTAGATTAAAGACTCGAACCCGGAACCTATTAATCCTAGTTGTTTACATGAACTTTAGAACCTAAGGTGATCAATCTCAAGCAATAGTAAACATGCAATTAGACAATGGAGATCAAGGAAACACAAAGTATTACTGAATGAAAACTTATATTATAGAGAACTTACAACCAAAGTAACAATGCAGCTTCAAACCACCCCAATGTAGCAAGGGAGTTAGCAACTCATTACAAGGTAGCAAGAAAATCTAAGTGGATAATTGGTTGACTAACAAGATGATAAGATGGATGATTGTAGCAATCAACCAAGGACTATTTATACTACAAAAGACACTAAATAGGAGTAAATGGCCGGCCCAAAACAGTCACCTTAAATGCCATAAAGGTGGTGTAAACAGCCGGAGTAAAGCTTCTGGCGTTAAACCGCAGGGGCGGCCTTACGGAACCGTAGGGGCGGTTTAGGCAGAATCGGTTGATCTTCTTCAGAACTGCTGGGGCGGCTACACATTTCCGTTGGTACGGATCTTCAATGCTCTTCAACGTCTGACCTTTCGCCTTCCTGACATTTCTAATGTCAAGCCGCTGGGGCGTCCCTATGTCAACGCAGGGGCGGTGACACAACCTCTTCGCCTTCCAGCTCCCAAGTTGAGGCGCAGGCAGGGGCGCAGTGGGAGACGCAGGGGAGCTGATCTTCGTTTCTTTAGGGAAGGTCACCGTAGGGGCGCCAAGGAGTGGCGTAGGGGCGGTGGCATTCTTCATGGCAGGTGCTAGCAAAGACGCAGGGAGCGCTCCAGTGGAAAACGTCATCCGTAGGGGAAACTGCAAGGACCTGCTGGGGCGGTGAGGCAATACAAACTTTGCTTCGTGATCGATCTTCACTCCTAAGTGCTTATAACTCCTTCTTTAGCTTCTTTTAGTCTTCTTCTTCTGGACCAAGGAGTTAGTAGCATAAACCGACACTAATGCAATAAAAAGACTAAAAACTACCATAATTGATAGTGATTCCATCACCTATCAAACTCCCCCATACTTAGACCTTTTACTCGTCCCGAGTAAAAACAAATGACATCAACTAGACTCAAAGGCCTCAGGAAGCATGAGCAAGAAAACACAATGAAAAACAAGAGAAAAGACAAGAAATAAAGAAGGAAAAGAGAGGAAATGTGAGAAAAAGAAATACTACCATCCTTATCACTCCAAGAGTGGCCTACCCGGACAACCTCCTTATGACTCCCCTTCTTATGTCGCCAAAACGCCAGAAGGGAAACCTACGCTCGGTGTCACTCAGTTTGCCAAGGCGCCCTTTTGGGTTTTCACCTTGCCACTCTTCTTCTTTTCTCACTTTAACTCACATCCCTCAAGTCCAATTTTTTCACCAACCTAAGGTTGGTCGGACTACCTTCTTTTTACCTAAACCACCCTTTCGGGTTTCGGTTTATCCAAGGATTTCATGCCTCTTTTCATTTCATTGGCTTTTTCTTTTTTTTTTTTTTGTGAATTTCAATCTGAATTCAAAAGATGAAAAACAAATTCAAAACAACTAAATGAACTGTACAAGCAATGATATATCCCTCCCCCATACTTGAAGTACACTTTGTCCTCAAAGTTGAAATGATTCAAAGATAAATATGGGAGAAGGGAAATGAAATGTACCCCTCACTAGGGTGGTCCGGATGGACCACCTGGACCCTCCTCCGGTGGGTAAGGAAAATGGCGGAAGAAGTGCTCCTGCCGGCGGTAGATATCATCTATGCGGTCCTGCTGGGCTGTCATCCGCCGGCCAAATGAGGTCTCAAAACTGGCCTGCCAAGCCAGCTGCTGAGCCTCCAGCTACTGCTGTTGGGCTGCCTGCCAGGCCTCCTGCCTCTGGTCAAAGTGTGAGGTCATGGAGGTGGCAAAACTGGTCTGCCAGCTCTATTGCTGCTCCAGCATAGTCCGTTGGTAATCGGACTGCCATGTCCAGTATTGGGTCGTCATAGCCGCCATCTGAGCCTGAAGGCTCGCAAGGGCCGGGTCCTCCTCTGCTGCCGTCGTGGGCATCTCCTTGTCATTTGGGATGGGAAGGTTCTCCTCTAATGAGCCCGGCTGGAGGTGGCATCATGCCTCTCCACAATGGCCCCTAGTGGCCTCCTCGACACAAAAGGATCTGCCGGAATGTAGAGCTCGGAGAGCTCACCTCCTAATGGTAAAGGCTGAGGGAGGTATGTGAGGTGGCTCCCATCTACAAGGGAGATCCAAAATAGGTTGTCCCCGTCCGTCGGAGGAGCTTGCACCTCCTAAGCATCCCCTCAGTGTAGAGAGAGGCCGCCATCCCGTCCTCTAACTCGGACAGGTCCATCACTTATAAGGTGATCAAAGAGATCACCCCACCGCCGACAATATCCCTCGGCTCGTCCCTCCTAATCCGCTTCAAAGCGGCAAGGAAGAGAGAGGGCCAATCCATCACCTTCTCGCTCTGTGGAAGGCATGAGTAGAGTAGTAGGAGGTCCTTGAGAGCCACCTTATTTTCCTCTTTGTGTCCATAGAAGACACTCATGAGGATCTTTGAAATGAGCCTCAAGCTGGGGTGAGTGAGTTTGTTGGAGTACTAACCCCCAGCATAGAATTCTAACCCGGTAGCTGCCTGCCAAAACTCGCACAGGTCCGGGGCCGGGATTGGATCCCATCTGTTTGCAGAGGGGTTTAGAGTCACCCCAAAGGCCTCCCGTAGATCGACGAAGTCAAGAGTGTATTTTACCTTGTTGAACTTGAAGGTGAGGCCAATACACACTTGATCTTCCTTCTCTATTGTGAAAGTGGAGATAAACTGTCTAGTGAGCTCGGGATATGTTGGAGCACTCTTCTGGAGGAAATCTCCGAGCCCGGCATTCGACAAAAAAGCTTGCATGCTCTCTAGCATGCCTAGTTTCTCCAAAGTGGGAATATGCGAAAATCGAGTTGGATACACAACTCGATCCTGCACAATCCTATAACGCTCCTTCTTTGAGTCGGTCATCTTGTATTTCCTTGGGGCTTCCATTCTTGAAAGTAATTGAAGCAAAGGATTAGCAAATGTCGAAATAAGGAAAAGAAAACGACCTCTCTGGTGTGATTTCCGCAGGGGCGCCTGTGCAGGCGCGGGGGGCGGTGAGGCGCAGAGGCGGATGCTTGCAGCCGCAAGTGCGGGAGAGGTGCAGAGGCGATTTCCGGGAAGCGATGGAAAGGGTGTTGCTGAGGCTGCTCCGATGACGTCCTTGGTGGTTTAGTCTCGCCGGCGGTGTAGCTGGAGTGGAATGTGTGAAGTGGGTGAGGAGGAAGGTCGTAGGGTTTTGGGGGAGTAAGGGGTAGTGGAAGAGGGTGGCGCAGGATCGTTGTGACTAGTGGCTGGCTGTCGGAGGCGGCGCAAGGGCATCGGCGAGATTGTTGGTGGGAAGAGGGCACAAGGGCGTGAGAGAGTTTCTGAAGGAGATGGGTTTGGAGGGTTTGTATGTTTGGTGAAGAAGGTTGGTGGGTGGTGCGTGGTAGGTGTAGGCGTTTTCGAGATCCTCTTTTTTTTTTCTTTTCTAGGTAAACCTGCAGGGGCGGGATTTTATCACCGCGGGGGCGGAGACAAGGGAGAAAGGCACGCAGGGGCAGCGCCGGGGGCGTCGCTGGGAATTCGTGTCAAGGGTGGCCGCTGCAGGGGCATAGGGATGTCACCGCGGGGGGCGGTGACAAGCATGTTGCAGGCGCAGGCCCAGCGCCGGGGGCAACACTGGGCATGAGTGTCACCGCAGGGGTGGGGGTACAAAGCCGCAAGGGCGGTTTCCTTGACAGAAGCTCCTCTTCTTATTCCTTCGGGTTGCCTCCCGAGAAGCGCCTTTGTTTTACGTCGAGCCAACGTAAGATCTCTACTTCTCTGACTGTGCTTCGTCCAACACCATCTCGTCAATCGGATCGTTCTTGACTCCTTCAAGGTAAAGCTTTAGCCTTTGTCCGTTCACCTTAAACACCTTGTGCGTTTGGGGATCATAGAGATCCACAACCCCGTGAGGGTATTCTTCAGCTACTATGAACGGCCTTGTTCATCTCGAACGCAGCTTTCCTGGTAAGAGTTTCAAACGGGATTGAAAGAGAAGTACCTTATTACCTACCTTGAAGGCCTTCCGAAGAATGTTCCGGTCATGCCATGCTTTGGTCTTTTCTTTTTATGTGGTAGCATGGTCATATGCATCTAGCCTCAGTTCCTCCAACTCTTGCAATTGGAGCTTCCGGAATTCTCCCACTTCCACTATGTTCATGTTGCACTTCTTTACCGCCCACCAAGCTTTGTGCTCTAACTCCACCGGTAGGTGGCAAGCTTTCTTAAACACAAGCCTAAAGGGGACATCCCGATAGGAGTTTTGTAGGCTGTCCGATATGCCCATAGGGCGTCATTTAGCCTTGCACTCCAATCCTTCCGCCCGAGAGAAATTGTCTTTTCAAGGATGGTCTTTATTTCCCGGTTGGACACCTCAGCTTGGCCGTTTGTTTGTGGATAATAAGCTGTTGATACTCTTTGGTGAACGTGGTACTTCTTAAGGAGAGCCGTGATCATCTTGTTGCAAAAATGAGTCCCCCTATCACTGATTAAGGCTTTTGGGATTCCAAATATTGCAAAGATATTTTCCTTTAGAAAAGCTGCAACTACTTTTGAATCATCAGTTTTGGTGGCCTTTGCTTCCACCCACTTGGAAACATAGTCCACCGCAAGCAAAATATATGTGTTCCCGAATGAAGTAGGAAACGGCCCCATGAAATCAATTCCCTAAACATCAAATATTTCACAAAATATAAGAGAGGATTGGGGCATTTCATGTCTTCTTGAAAGATTTCCTACCCTTTGGCATCTATCACACACTTTACAAAATGCAAAAGCGTCTCGAAAGATGTGTAGCCAAAAGAAACCGGCATCCAAAACTTTTCTTGTACTTTTGTTTGCCCCAAAGTGCCCCCCACATGCTTCGGAATGATAGAAAGTTAGGACAGATTGTACCTTATTGTCCGAAATGCAACGCCGGATCACTTGGTTACTACAATGCTTCCAAAGGTAAGGATCGTCCCAAACGTAGTGTCGAGCTTCAGCTTTTACCTTCTCTCGTTGTGCCTTGGTGAAATCTGGAGGATACTCCTTCTTGACAATGAAGTTCACAATATCAACAAACCAAGGCTTAAAAGATTGGAGCTTAAGACAAACCTCTGTCAACAATTCCGCAGGGGCGCCTAGACTGAGCCGTAGGGGCGGCTGGTGTGAGGCGCGGGGGCGGTTACACAAAAGAGATTGGTGTAGAATGTATTGTCTGGAAAACTTCCGGCTATCTCTCTTTTTTCTGGATCTTCCTCCTCTTGCACTAGTCTGCTCAAATGATCGGTCACTAGGTTCTCAGCCCCCTTCTTGTCCCTTATCTCTAGGTTAAACTCGCTTAGAAGAAGCACCCATCGGATCAATCGTGGATTTGCCTCCTTCTTTTCCATGAGGTACCTAAGAGTTGTATGGTCAGTGAAGATAATTACCTTTACCCCAAGTAGGTACTGCCGGAATTTCTCAATTGCAAAAACCACTGCTAACATCTCCTCTTCGGTGGTAGAGTAATTCCTTTGCACTCCATTGAGTGTCATAGACGCATAATGGATTACATGGGAGGCCCGTCCGTCTTTTTGTCCTAAGACAGCTCCGATGGCGTAGTCACTGGCGTCACATATGATTTCAAAAGGTTTCTCCCAATCCGGGGAACGGATGATCGGTGTGATGGTGAGACATGCCTTCAAAGTGTCGAAAGCTTTCTTGCAATCCTCATCCACTATGAAGGTGACATCTTTCTTGAGCAATTCATACAGGGGTGCCGAGATTTTTGAAAAATCTTTGATGAACCGTCGGTAGAAACCTGCATGACCAAGAAAAGATCGGATTTCCCGAACATTAGTTGGATAAGGTAAATTTTGAATAACATCAACCTTTGCCTTATCTACCTCTATCCCTTTTGAGGATATTACATGTCCTAGCACAATTCCTTATTCCACCATGAAATGACATTTTTTCGAATTAAGAACTAAATTGGTTTCAACACATTTTTCAAGAACAAGTTTTAAATGTCCTAAAAATGCGTCAAAACTATCTTCATGGACGGTAAAATCATCCATGAAGACTTCAATGAAATTTTCTATGTATTCGGAGAAAATACTTATCGTGCACCTTTGGAAAGTGTCTGGTGCGTTGCAAAGTGCAAATGGCATTCTGCGATATGCAAAAGTGTCAAATGGGCAAGTGAACGTCGTCTTGTCTTGATCTTCTGGTGCGATGGCTATTTGGAAATAGCCCGAATATCCATCCAGGAAATAGTAGTACTGATGACCTGCAAGATGTTCCAATATTTGATCAATAAAAGGTAAGGGGAAATGGTCTTTTCGTGTTACCTTATTGAGCTTGCGGTAGTCAATGCAAACTATCCATCCGGTTTGTGTTTTGCTTGGGACCATCTTTCCATGTTGATTTTCCACCAAAGTGATGCCTCCCTTCTTTGGAACTACTTGGGTCGGGATAACCCAAGTGCTATCCGAGATAGGAAAGATCATATCCGCTTGGAGGAGCTTCAGCACTTCCTTTTTGACCACATCCATCATTGGCAGGTTCAACCTCCTTTGAGGTTGCCTAGAGGGCTTGGCTTCGTCCTCAAGTAGAATCCTATGCATGCAAGTGGAAGGACTTATCCCTTTGATGTCTGCAATAGTCCATCCAAGGGCCGTCTTGTGCACTTTTAGTACTATCACCAACTTATCTTCTTGTCCGGTGGTCAACTTGTTCGAGATAATCACCGGCAAGGTATTGTGTTCTCCAAGTAAAACGTACTTGAGGTGTGACGGAAGGTCCTTCAATTCTATTTCAGGTGCCTGCATTATGGACGGAACAAGCTTCTCGCTTGGAGTTAGTAAAGTGGGCCCATCGGCCAAACTGGAGATAGGTAGCCTTTTATGCCCATCTAATTGGGCTAGGACCTCTTTCATGCTAGATGTTAACACATAATCTGATTTAAAACCATCAATGTCATTCTCAATCACATTTCTTAATTCATCCACGTCAGAGTTATCAAAAACATCTTGCACAAAAGGTTCAACAATGTCAATATCACACAAAGAATGATCATCACTAGGAAATCTCATTGCATCATAGATGTCAAATTCCACTACTTCTCCATCAAACTCCATGGTCAATTTACCACTAACATAATCAATTTTAGTCCTTGCCGTTTTCAGAAAATGGCCTACCTAACAGAATGGGTGCAGCATGTGAATCATTTTCCATATCCATTACAAAGAAATCAGCGGGGAATATTAGGTTGTCTACCTTTACTAATACATCTTCAATTATCCCTTTCGGATACACATTAGATCCATCATTAAGTTGTACTACGATCCTAGTTTCCATTAATGGCCGAAAACCAAGTGATTTGTAAATCGAATATGGTAAAACATTGATAGAAGCACCGAGATCAAGCATTGCTTTGTCAAAGCAGGTTTCCCCTATAACACAAGGAATGCTTACCATGCCTGGATCGCTGCACTTCTTGGGCATTCTCCGTTGGAAAACTGCCGACACATGCTCACTCACTTGCACTTTATGTTTCCCCTTTAGCTTCTAATTCCTCTTGATAGTGCAAAGTTCCTTCAAAAAACGAGCATACTTAGGGATATTTTACACCACCTTAAGGAGGGGAATGTTTACCTCGCATTTGGAGAAAGTTTCAAAGAGGTCCTTGTCCTCATTGATTCTTCTCTCCTTCAAAGCCTCAGGAAAAGGAGTTGGTGGCTTCTCGGAGTATAGTGGCGGAAAGTTGGGCCGGACGTAGGTATCCTTTTCAGCAGGAACTTCTGTTGTGTTTTCCGCAGGGGCATCACCTTGAAAGCGCAGGGGCGGCTCAGTAGTTTTCACCGCAGAGGCGGGGACATCCAGCCGCAGGGGCGTCGTCCGTTTTGTGTTGGGCGCAGTTGCAGCCGCAGGGGCGGCTGTGGGTGCGGAAAAAACGACAGAAGGTTTGCTTTGTGATTCTTTTGCTGGTTCTTGTTGAATTTGCTTCCCACTCCTTAATGTTAGGGCACTAACATTCTCCTTGGGGTTTATAAACGTCCGGGAAGGCAATCCTCCGGAAAGCCTTGATTTGGTCCTTGAAATAGCTTCCGCCATTTGACTAACCTGTTGTTCAAGGTTCTTGATGCTAGATTTTGTTGTTTGGACATGAGTAGCAAAGTGTTTAGTCCAAAACCTGCAACATATCTTTAGTTGAGTGATACTTACCTTGGCGGGGATGTTGTTGTTGGTTTTGTTGATCCCTCCAACAAAAATTCTATTGGTCACACCAATTTGGCATGAAATTTTGTGCATAGGGATCGTTCCTAGGTCTTTGCTGTTGTGGTTGTCCATAACCTATTGCGTTCACTTCAGCATCGTCATCTTGGACTTGTGGACACATGTCCGTAGGATGATACGGGTCAGCACAAACTCCACAAGCTTTGAGTTGTTGTGGTGTTCCCATAAGTGTTAGCCTCTTCACCATTTCCTTCAATTCCGCGAGCTCGGTGAAAATCTCACTCTTCCCGGAACTCATAGCATGAACTCCTTTCTTAGCCGGAGTCCTTCCAAAGCTTCGAGTTCCTTCCGCTAGTTCCTGTATCTTTTCCAAAGCAAGGTCAGGAGTAGAGTTAAGAATATTACCTCCGCAAGCCGCATCGACGATCCTCCTTTCATTGTTTAGTAAGCCATTGTACAAGTACAAGACTAGATCTTGAGTTGAATATCCGTGAAAAGGACAGCTGGATCGGAGGCGTGCAAACCCTTCGAAGTACTCGTAGAGAGTTTCGTTTTCCTCTTGCTCGATGTTGCTTATAGCTTTCTTCAAGCTATTGGCCTTCTTAGCTGGAAAGTATTTCTCCAAGAACGCCTCGTGAAGGTTCTCCCAAGTGTCGATACTCTTGGATGGAAGGTGGTAATACCAATCATCCGCCGAATCTTTGAGTGTGAAGCCGAATGCCCTCATCTTGATTTGTTCTTCGGTAATGTTGGCCGGCTTCATGCTCATACACACGGTATGGAACTTCCCAAGGTGCTTGATGGGGTCTTCACCACTTAGCCCATGGAAGGATGGGAGCAAGTGAATGAGGCCCGGTTTGAGTTCAAAGTTGACTCCTTCCCCTAGTGCCGGTATAGTGACCGCAAGAGGGTTTTGAGCGAAGGTGGGTTGCGTAAGTTGACGAAGAGTACGGTTAGCCATCTCTTGTTGAAGTTGTTGTTGTCTTCATTGCCGGATGTGCGTCCTCTCAATTTCTGGATCAAAAGAAGCAAAGCCGGAATTAGTAGCACGGGTTTGAACCATAAAAATGGTTCAAACCAATAATCAATAATAACAATAAAGCACTAAAACTCCCCGGCAACGGCGCCAAAATTTGACCGAAGGTATTTCTATGCTCGTCTATACCCAATCAAAAGTAAATCTCGACTTAGCACTAAGAACAAGTATAGTGATTAAGTAAGGTTCGAACCCAAGAGAGTTAAGGTGTTTTAGATGCGATTATCGATTATAGTGACAAGTAACACAAGGGGGGGTTGGTTGAATTGATGCACAAAAACTTAGGAAAACGATTAATGCGACAAGTAAGACAATAGTGGATGAATCAACACTAGGTTGATTCTAAGCATTCAATTGCTACTTTGGTTAGTTCCTTTTACAAGTTTTCAAGTAATCTCCCGTCTCGATCATATATATGTGTTGAGCCAACCGGCATCAACACAACTTAACAAGTTAGAGTTCCGTAAACCTACAAGAAAAAATAACAAGTTAGCTTTCAAATAAAGACTAAGCTATATAAAGAAAAGATTAAAACCGTTAAACTTATCTTTATATTTGTGTTCCTTTTCTTTAAGTAATCACAACCCGTTATTACTTAAAGTTGCTACTATATTAAAGACCCGAACCCGGAACCTATTAATCCTAGTTGTTTACATGAACTTTAGAACCTAAGGTGATCAATCTCAAGCAATATTAAACATGCAATTAGACAATGGAGATCAAGGAAACACAAAGTATTACTGAATAAAAACTTATATTATAGAGAACTTACAACCAAAGTAACAATGTAGCTTCAAACCACCCCAATGTAGCAAGGAAGTTAACAACTCATTACAAGGTAGCAAGAAAATCTAAGTGGATAATTGGTTGACTAACAAGATGATAAGATGGATGATTGTAGCAATCAACCAAGGACTATTTATACTACAAAAGACACTAAATAGGAGTAAATGGCCGGCCCAAAACAGTCACCTTAAATGCCATACGGGTAGTGTAAACAGCAGGAGTAAAGCTTCTGGCGTTAAACTGCAGGGGTGGCCTTCAGGAACCGCAGGGGCGGTTTTGGCAAAATCGGTTGATCTTCTTCAAAACCGTTGAGGCGGCTACACAATTCTGCTGGGGCGGATCTTCAATGCTCTTCAACGTCTGACCTTTTGCCTTCCTGACGTTTTTGATGTCAAGCCGCCGGGGCGTCCCTATATCGACGCAGCGGCGGTGACATAGCCTCTTCGCCTTCCAGCTCCCAGGTTAAGGCGCAAGCATGGGCGTAGTGGGAGACACATGGGAGCTGGTCTTCGTTTCTTCAGGGCGGGTCACCGTAGGGGCACCAAGGAGTGGCGCAGGGACGGTGGCATACTTCATGGCAGGTGTTGGCGAAGACTCAGGGAGCGCTCCAGTGGAAAATGTCATCCGCAGGGACGGCTGCAAGGACCCGCTGGGGCGGTGAGGCAAAAGAAACTTTGCTTCATGATCGATCTTCACTCCAAAGTGCTTATAACTCCTTCTTTAGCTTCTTTTAGTCTTCTTCTTCTAGACCAAGGAGTTAGTAGCATAAACCGACACTAATGCAATAAAAAGACTCTAAAAACTACCCTAATTGATAGTGATTTCATCACCTATCAGAGAGCAACAACCACAAGCTTAGGGCTTTTTCCTTCTCACTTAAGGATAAGGCCTTTGCTTGGTACCAATCCACTCCACTAGGACGTGTGGGTACTTGGGAGGAGATTGTTCGCTCCAAATGGTGTGTGAAAGCTTTAAATTTATATCCCAAGAAATATGCTTAAAACAAGGATGCGAACCCGCAGTGTACGGATCAATTATAGTAAAAAGCAAGAATTCCGGAGTGTCGATCTCAGGGACTTAGGTGAAACTAAGCAAGTATAGGTTGTCAATGCAACTAATAACCATAAAAGCAATTAAAGTAATCAAAGATGATAATAGGGTAAAATAAGGGGAAAATGCAAATTCTAGGGATTAAAGCATCTAGTTGTGGTTCCAACTCAAGATCTCAAGATAAGTGCACAAAACTAGGATTTTGCTAAGGGAAGGTGTTTCTAAAATGGGAATAGATTACCGGGTAAGTCTCACTACTCACTATCCCAAACCAAAGTTCCTATTACCGAGTAAGTCTCAAGGTACTAAGAAAAGGAACAATAATCTCAAACCAACACACCAACTAAGGGAATAAAATCAACCTTTACTGGGTAAGTCTTAGGCTAACTCACAAAGATGGGATGAAGGCACACTCAAACCTCAATAAAGGATAAACCTTTATCACCGACACTTACGATCATGGGTAAACAAACTAAGGAATCACCGGGTAAGTCTCATTCTAGGCTTGCATTGAACCAGGAAAGGTGTAATAAGAATAGGATTTGGCAAACTAGAACACTTAACTCTCAGTTTCGGATCAGAAAAGGTCACCTTGGTCAGTCAAGTTCCACCCCGGTCGAGATGTTCATCGACTGAACGAGGTACTCTAGGGTTAAGGTTAAAGACTCGAGCTTTCAAGGTCCTATTGGGATTAAGATCATTCTATCATTGTCTTTCCCACAACTTTCAGTCAAACATCCTAGAATCGCACAAGGAATTTAGCCACTCATCATCATGAAAACAATAATCAAATATATTAGAAGGGAATAAATATTTGAACACAAAAACCATAAGAACAAGGCTTCAATAACTGCATCAAATAGTTCACAAATTAGCGTTCCTCAAATCACAAATCACTCAAGACAATAAACCAAAGGGAATCTAAGGAAATCTTACAAACTCCCTCAAAAGCTATCTCAAAACTATGAATCTTCCTTCCTTCAATCTTCAAAGCTTCCTTCAAACTTCCAGAAAATCTTCTAACTACTGTGTGGAGAATATTGCTGATCAAAAGATGATTGAATTGTAAAAATCCAACCCTTTATATAGGAGAATTATATTACAAAGATAATAATATCTTAAAAAGATAATTTCCTATAAAATATATTATATCTCTAAAATAGATTTCCCATATATATGGTCTTCCTTCTAGAAATTCAGCCCAAAAATATAAGATATCTTCCTTCCAAAAATAAAAGATCTCAGCCAAAAGATATGATCTCGCCGGCGCCAAGGTGTTCGTCTCGGTCGGGGTGCTCCTCAAGATCACCTCGGTCGAGGTGATACTGTAGCTGACCGAGGTGGATCTCAACTGAATGCAAAATCTCTCAAATCTGGTCCAAAGTAAATCTTTTTCATTAATTCCATGCTTCCTAAATTCTTCTTTTAAGCTCCAAAATGTAGCTCTTATGACTCCTTAGCTCCATTTTAGTCCAAAATGTGCCATTTTACCTACGATTACAACGAGACTTGGTGTAGACCTCGATTCCCGTAAAGGTAGATGAAACAACAATATAATCACATAATATGCATCCATAAATGCAGTTTATTTAAGATAAAACGTCTAAACAAGTTCCAAAATATAGACTATAATACATGCTATCAACAATATAATCACATAATAATCACATAATATGCATCCATAATATGCATCCATTATTGTCAACCTAAGCTCTGATACCAACTCCGTAACACCCCAAATCCGCGGGACTCGGAATGCTACATTGGGCTAGGATCTCACAATGGATCCTGACCCTAGCCTGACAACAAGTTCACTGGATCTTACAACAAGGCACAAGTAGAGTAAAAACAAATACATAAAAGTTGTATGATACATCAAAAGAGTTTACAAACTCAAAGCCCAGTACAAAACCATAACAAAACCAACAACATCTGATACAAAAGATCCCAACTCACGCATCCTAATGTACAGAAGTCCTCGGCTGGTCACACCATCTGGCTCACTCTGCAGTCTTCCTAAGCTACAGATCATCTACAATACAGTATACACCGTTAGCTACAACAATAGATAAGCATGAAGGTAATAGCACAACCACACATCAACATCTCATACATGCAATGCCACCCATATTCATTTATTATCTTTCATTATGTTATTCTATTACTAATTCAACTTCTTTTGTAACACGAGGAGCCTCAAGAACCCCGTCTCATCCAACGTAACACAGGAGTTTTGCATGGAGGTGACCTTCACTCGTCCCCTCATGTGAGATCATCTTCAGGGTACCTCCTCCTAACCAGCAGGTGGAGACCGGTGGTTACCGCCCGTTATAATACACTTGGGTCAAATAAATGTAATATATGGTCGTCCTAGTACGGTTTAGGTTATAAATGCACAATCATATGAACACACACAACTATCACAATCATACAAGTCCACAACTGAACGCTAAGTAAGTCCTATGGACTTACCTAATACATTCGTATCCTCTACCACATTACAGCTTCCCCTTGGGGAAGAAACCAACGTCTGCAAGAGCAAGGCACACTATATCAGAACCTCAAAGGGTTAGGAGACTCGTCTTCATAACCAGAACCAACCTACAACCTCAAGATCATAACAAGATCACATATTCCTATAGCATAACCCCAACATCAACACAAGTGCCTATGGCACATCTCTATCATACAACTCACCCTAACCATCCTAACTTAGCTATCGACTAAGCCAAGGCTAGAGGAAAGGAAGGAAGGAAGACATACCAACAAGGTTTGCACCAGCAGAAGCAAGAACACACCAGCCGATCCAGTGAGGAGGAGTGGCGGCTCACCAAAGGCGCAGGGGCGGCTCCACACCAGGCGCAGGTGCGGCTCAGGACAGGCGTAGGGGCGGCCAATTGTGCAGAGATTTGGTCCCGACTTCTCTTCGACCCCTTTCTCGATTCTCTTCACGTCTTCAATACACCACAACAACACATATGCATATATACACACATATGATCATCAAGACATCCAAGAAAGGATCCAACACAAGCCTAGCTTGTGATCCTAAGCTAGAAGGAAGAAGAAAGAAGCAAGAATGAAGTAAAGAAGAGAGAAGAAGAGAAGATCTTACCATACAAACCCTAGGCTACAACTATGGAGCATCAACTCGTCTATCACCTCAACACAATTGCAACAACTCTCAGCAGCATCCACAAGAGCATCCAAGGCCTAGAACACCTCCAAACTCTCAAGAACTCACTCACACGAGCAAGAGGACATCAAAGAAGATCAAAGAAGAAGAAAGGAGAAGAGGAAGAACGTGAGGATGAAGATGGAGCTAAAAAGAGGTAAGGAAACCCCTCATCTGAAGTATAAGGAGGCTTATAAGAAAAGTTAGCCGCAAAGCATAAGTCAAGAGTCAACAAAAGCGGCTGCGCACAACGTGAGGCGCTGGGGCGCCTAGACGCAAGGGCGGACAAGGTGGTGCGCAGGGGCGGCTGACTGGGTCCAGCTAAAGCACTCTCTAGCTCATCAAGGCTCCAAAGACCAAGGCTCTTACACTCCCTCAGCTCCATCATCTCCAGTGACAAGGCGGCGTAAGAGTCGATCATTTGGTCCGTCAGCTCATCAATCCGTCGGTGTGCTACGGGATCTCTCTGTCTGTGGACTCTACTCCCAGCAGGACGTGATGGTACTGCAGCAACCTCCTCCTCTGTCGCCTCGTCATCTAAATCGACAACAGGCACACTAGGGCCGGTTGTATATGTACCTGTCTCCATTGCAGCACCGCCATCATCATACTCCTCCTCCACCTGAGCTGGTGTAGCATCTCTAGTATCCTCTATGTAGGGAAACCACGTAGAAGACCAGTATTGTGGATCAAAGACTGTATGCTGATCTGACTATGGGATACCCTGAGGGGCAGTCTGCTCCCAAAGCATTGCCACGTACGGTGCAGTAAGGCGACGAGGAACTAGTATCCTCCTCGTGATCATCTCCTGAAGTCCAAACGGCTTTGTAGCCGCCACCAGTGTACAAGCAGTCAAATCTAGACCCATAACTATAGTGATATGAGTCACCAGTCCTCCACAATAGATATCACCCTTTGCCTTGGCCTTGATCCAATGCAGATCCTCAGCTAACATGGCCCCAAAGTCAGGCACTCCTCCAGTCACCATGCAGAAAAGACTCAAAAGCTCTCCCTGTCTAATCTTCTAGGGTGTCTCAATACGCGCCAGAAGGGTCTCATTGAAAATGCGGTGGGCCAGACGGAAATCCAAATGGAAGATGATGTGCTCCCTAGAGTCTCCAGGTCTCCATCTGTCTGCATGCTCTACTACGTGGGAAATTTTTCCCAAAAACTGTCGAGCCACTACTCGAGAAGGAAAGTCAGGAACTTGTGGAGTCGGGAAGCCAATTATATCCCTGAACTGATCCATAGGAACCATGTAGTTCCGGTTCAGCAACCGGTACTTGATGTTGTTCCTCTCTGACATGTGAGTAATATAACTCACAAACTCTAGGGTCGGCTCAAGATAAGCTGGAGCTCTAATCTCCATAAAATGCTCCAGCCCCACCATGGATATCATCTTCTTCAAGTCCTCCACCACGTGGAGGCACTCGAAGACCGGAACATCTAAGAAGCGCAGGGCAATGACAAGGCGAGCGCATATACGGTCAAAGTCTGCCCGGTGACGCTCATGGATCACCGGGATAGAAGATCTAGAGGAAGGGGAAGGGAAAGAACCACTAGGGGTATCTCTCAGAACAAGCTCAAGATCAGATTTGTGAGTCATAGTTTCTGCTGACAAGGCACCTCGGTCGGTCTGATAGACTCAAGAACACCTCGGCCGAGACACAGCTCGACTGGACCGAGGTGAAGCGCTGTTCGATTTCTCCTCTCTGATTTTCTGTTATTTTCCCCCAAATTCACTACAAATTGCTTCCTATGGGGTACTTATACTCTTTTCAGCACAAAAACGTGGCAACCAAAGCCACAAATCCCTAAAATCAGTAAAGAGAGAAGGAGTTAGGGTTTACGACAATTTACCCCAGATTAGGTCGATTCAAGGCGTTTTTCTTGCAACTTCTTGCTTGAAATCTGATCCTCGTGCTTTTCCTTGCAAGATCAGAGCAAAAATCGTGGAAAACGATCGAGAATCGAAGAAATGAGGAGGAGGAACGCCGCGGTCGAGAAGAAGAATGGGAGGGAAGAGAGAGAAATCCTTTCTTCTTTTATACCCCTCGCCGATTCTGCTATCACCTCGGTCGAGGTGGTCCCGACCGGACCGAGGTGGCTGACTGCATTGTCAGACCTAGTCGCCTCGGTTGCTCAAGAATCATCTCGGTCAAGGTGCTGTGACAGCAACCGAGACGTGTCTCAGTCAAACTCCGTCTTCTCAATTTCTCAAACTTCTGTCTTTCCAGTGTTGCTCCTGAGTTGTAATCCTTCCTTAGAAAGTACCTGGTTTCTGTCTAGGACGCCAAAAACAAAACAAAACAAAGCAAAGCAAAAGCAAACTATCTAAAACTAAACTAGAAAAAGGGAAAGGAATGCAATACCTTGGGTTGCCTCCCAAGAAGCGCTTGATTTAAGGTCACTAGGTGGACAATACGACATCCCTAAACATGCAGGAAGGTATCCTCAACCCATACTTCATCTTCATCATGGGGTGAGATAAAGAAGTCTATCAAACGCTCCACCAAGTGCAAGTGGTCATCGGGGAATGAATCGTCTATGAGTGGGTCGTCCTTCTCCCGTGAAGAGGGAGGTAGCCGGCTGAGGTGATCGGCAAAAGAATTTTCGGATCCCTTCTTATAGCGAATCTCTAGATCAAACTCTTCAAGCAAGAGAATCCATCTAATAAGACACGGATTTCCATCCTTCTTAGCATGCAAGTAACGAATAGTTGCATGGTCAGTGTAAACAATAACTTTCACTCCTACTAAGTAAGAGCGAAATTTCTCAAAAGTATATACAACCGCCAAAAGCTCCTTTTCGGTGGTGGCGTAGTTTAGTTGAGCTTCATCTAGCGTCTTGCTAGCATAGTAAATGGCGTTGGTCCGTCCATCCTTCTTTTGTCCAAGAACCGCTCCTACCGCCACATCACTCATACCACACATGATCTCAAAAGGCAAGGTCCAATCCGGAGGTTGAATAATGGGAGCGGAGATCAATGCTTCCTTTATCTTGTAAAATGCATCAAGACATTCATGCGAAAACTCAAAAACAACATCCTTATTCAAGAGTTTAGTGAGTGGTTTAGAAATCTTCGAGAATTCCTTGATGAACCTCCTGTAGAAACCTGCATGCCCGAGAAAACTCCTCATACCCTTAATGGAACAAGGGGGAGGGAGTTTCTCAATAGTCTCGATCTTAGCTCGATCGACCTCAATACCTCGGTGAGAAACGAGGTGTCCTAGTACAATTCCTTCATTAACCATAAAATGACACTTCCGCCAATTCAAAACGAGATTAGTGTCTTCATATCGATGTAGCACTAGAGATAGGTTAGATAAGCAATCATCAAAAGAGGAACGATATACTGAAAAATCATCCATAAATACCTCGATGATCTCCTCTATATACTCGGAAAAGATAGCCATCATGCAGCGCTGGAAGGTAGTAGGTGCATTACATAATCCAATTGACATCCTCCTATAAGCGAATGTCCCCCATGGACAAGTGAAAGTGGTCTTCTCTTGATCATCCGGATGGATAGGAATCTGAAAGATGCCACTATAACCATCTAAATAGCAAAAATGTGAATGTTGGGCTAACCGTTCGAGCATTTAATCGATGAAGGGAAGTGGAAAATGGTCCTTCCGAGTGGCCATGTTCAGCTTCCTGTAATCGATGCATACCCTCCAGCCCGTAACGGTCCTAGTTGGGATCAACTCGTTGTTCTTATTCGTCACAACGGTCATCCCTTCTTTCTTCGGAGCTACATGCACTGGGCTCACCCACTTGCTGTCCGAGATAAGAAATATGCTACCTACATCCATCAATTTAAGAATCTCCTTCTTCACAACCTCTTTCATGATCGGATTTAACCATCTTTGAGGTTCCCGTTAAGTCTTATGATCGTCCTCCATTAGTATTATATGCACGCAGAAAGAAGGCTTAATACCAATAAGATCATCAATAGTATAACCCAAAGCCTTTTGATATTTTCTCAGGACATGGATCAATTTAGACAATTCAGTTTCGGAAAGGGAAGCGCTTACAATAACGGGATATGTAGAATCCAGTCCAAGGAAAACATACCTCAAGTGACTTGGAAGTGGTTTAAGCTCCACAATTGGGGGTGCTTTCTGAGGGGAATCCTTGCTTCCTCCTTCCAGTAGAGTAGGCTTAGATCGAAGAACTGGACTGTTAGAAGTCTCAGTTGACATCATCTCTCTTGCGACCTCGGTCGAGGTCCAAAGTGGGTGACCGAGATGTTCTTCAGATAAGAACACCTCGCTTGGTCCAGAAAGTGCCTCGGTCGAGGTACTGGAACTGGGACCGAAACCAAAATTTCTCCTCTCCAGGATTAGTTTCTCAATTTTAGCACCTGGATCTGCTTCCACTGCCTTTAAGCTCCGTATATCTGCATCGCAAGAAACATCTATACCTTCCTCTATTAAGCTAAAACTAATAACTCTTTCAAGAGGGTCATTAATAAGGATACAGCTCACCAATTCTCTTGATTCTTCTTCATCATAGATGTTGAAGATGTCATCCTCCAACGGCTCTCTTTTCATTGCAGCAAGCAATGCAAACTCCACTTGATCTCCGCCAATGTTGAATTTCAACTTGGCGTTCTTACAATCCACATTGCAACCCAAAGTTGCTAGAAATGGTCTCCCGACAATGATAGGAACGAGATAATCTGCGGGTATATCAAGTACAACAAAGTCTATAGGTAAATAGAATTTACCTAACTTAACCGGAATGTCTTCCAAAATGCCCACGGGATGGGTATTGGAGCGGTCCGCCATGTATAACCTTATCTTCACCGGCTTGGGCTCTCCAAGTCCGATCTTCACACATAGCTCCAACGGGATAATGCTCACGTTGGCTCCTAGATCACACAATTCTTCACAAGTTACATCCCCAACTTAAATGGAAATGCAAAATGAGCCGGGATCTCTCAACTTGGGTGGCATCTTCTCCTTCATGATTTGAATGAGATTCGAGGATTTAGATGTCATCCTTACGTCACAAAAATCTTCCAATTTCCTCTTTCTTGATAGAATCTCTTTTAAGAACTTCCCATAGGCAGGCATCCCTAGAATAGCATCAAGGAAAGGGATGTTAATATGTGGTTTATTCATCAAGTCAAGGAACTTACCAAAGTGCTTGTCTAGATGTGCTCTGGCCCTGGACTGAGGCAATGAAAGTGGTGGTTTATATGCAGGAGGTGGGACATAAACTTTAGATTTGTCTGTCGCCATCTGGGACTCCACCTCGGGTGGCACCTCAACCGAAGTGTTCCTTGTCTGTACCTGGACCGAGGTGTTCTTTGTCTACACTAGCATCGACCGAGGCATTGGATCTGCAGTTTTCAATCCACTTCTCATCGTTATTGCCATAATCTGTCCTTTAGTGTTGCTCTCTGTTCTTGCTGGGAGATTCCCTAGATCTCTTGGTGCTTCATTCGCCTTATCAAAGAATTGTTGCTCTAAGGCTTTTTGTGCCTTTGAAAATGAAGTCATAGACATCTCCATAGCGTTGAGCTTGATCAAGATGGCCTCCAGCACTGCATCTTTCTTCTGTGGCTGGGACGAACTTGATCCAGGCTCTTGGCTCTTTAATGGAGTAAAAGAAGAAGAAGAAGAAGAAGAAGAAGAGGGGTTAAAAGAATTATTAAAATTTGAATTAGAATAAGGGTTACCCGAATTTTGATTGGATCTCCAATGGTTGCTGTTGGAGCCTCTATTATTGTTGTAATTGTTGTTCCTTGACCCTTGATTGTTGTTTCTCGCTTGATATCCTCCTTCTTCCTTCTTTATGTGAGCAACCAAAAGGACCTTCAATTACTTCACAGCGTTCTTGAGGTAGATGAGTTGATTATCATTTGATGGAGCTTCTTGTAAATTAACTCTCTTAATTCCATTTTCGGCTCCTTGGTGGGAGTACTTCTCCATAGGCAAAGCTTGTTTCTCAATGAACTCCCAAGCTTCGTCTATCAGCATGTGCCTCAATGTGCCGGCAGAGAGTAGTTGAAGATTGAATTGAGTAGCTCCATCCAATCCCTTGAAGTATATCTCCAGCAACTCTATCTTTGGAATCCCATGATGTGGGCAATCCAATAGAACATCTTTGAATCTTTCCCATGACATGGACTGTAACGTCCGGAATTTTTATTCCGATCCTTGAGCGGTTTATCGACCTTCCCGCGTTAGCGGCTCAGTTTTCCCCGCAGGCACGGGATGCTGAGTAACGAGTTTTATTCCTTTCCGGCACTGCGTTTTACCTAGTAAGCTTGGACCCCTAGTTGCTTGTGCCTAGGGGACAAGAGGTCAGCTGACCCCTTGGTTCCCTCCCACCTTTTGCAGCCAATGATTCCCTCTTTTCCATTTGGCTCTCATTTCACGTTCTTCACTTCTCACATTTCCTCTTTTCTTCTCTCTTTTTCCCTCTTTGCTCTTTGGAGATCTCGCATGTGTGGACTGTAGAAGAAGAAGATCAGATCTGTGTGGTAAGTTCTTCCCCTTCCTTCCTTCTACATCCTTGGTTGTTTTCCTTTTTCTTCCCTTTTCCATCCATAGCCATGGATGAAGCTTTTGTGAAGCTTTTCCTTAGATCCTTGCATGTCCATGTTCTTAGATCTATTAAGTCGTGGAGAGGAGCCTAAGATTAGAGGATAGTGTTTGGAGAAGACCCAGCAAGAAGAGGAGGAGATTGGAGCCAAGGATCCATAGTCGAAGACGAAGAAGACGAGGTTCTACTACTTAAACCGCGGGGGCGGATCTTCACAGACGTGGGGTCGGATCCAAGCCACCACAGAGGCGGCTCATTGACCCACTGGGGGCGGCTCCAGGACACAGGAATCCGCAGGGGCGGTGCCAGGGTTCCGCTGGGGCGGTGACAGGGGTCACGTAGGGGGCGCCGGCTTGTTCCGCGGCTGCGTTTTCTTCAACAGTAGGTTTTCCTCTCCCTTCCTCTTCGTTCCTTTCTTAGCTTTGTAGTTGTATCGTGATAGTATCATGCCTAGGATGGCCTATAGTAGCTTGAGAATTCCACCTAGTGGTTGAGAACCTAGGAGCCCTTATGGCTCGATGTAGCTAATGGCTTTGATTTGGTTGAGCATGTTGTACCTTCTAGGCTAGTTTGCCCTTTCTAGGTTGAGGTTATGATCATATGAGAGTATTAGGCTGTGGAGCAATCTCCTCACGCATTGAGTGAGATGTGAGTGTTATAGATTCTAGGATGCGGTCCTAGAATGAGAGTCAAACGATCTTGCGTAGATCGTTTGTGAGAGATACCGTAGACTTTTGAGTTGAGCGAGTTGTTGATTTATATATCCTCTTGTGAGCAGGTCGTGGGCTTCTTTCCAAGGGAAGCGAGAGTGTGTAAGTTGAGAGTGAAGATGAGGTAAGTCTCCGGACTTACTTAGCTCGTATTTTATGTATTAGATTCGATGCTTGTTTGGTGGTGTGTGTTTTATTGCTTTCATTATAACTTATAAAACCAGAATAGGATTACCGACCTTTATATATTGATTATTGGCCCAAAGAGTATGATAACGGGCGGTGACAACATTGCCTGGTTCTTGCGGAGAGCTAGGGGGTTCTCGGTAACTAGCCCGGGCAGGTAGACGGCCAGATGCATCAGTTCCATTCCTTGACGGTGAGTGGGAACCGAGGCGAGATCATACGCTGATTTTCGTGTCAAAAAATGAAAGATGAATTAGTAACGGGAAATGATGTTATGGAAAAGATAATGAACCGGACTTATGTGTTGTGTCCATGTTGTACTTTTGGATCATGTTGAGTGCTTTGTTTATTTATGTGTGTTTGTTCCATCGCCTTGTTTCTAATGCCTTGAATGTTAGCTAACGGTTTTAAACCGATTGTGTAAATGCCTTGTAGGTTAGGGATGCCTCCGAGTGAGGTGGAGGAGTGGACAGACAGGATCTCCGTACATTATAGGATGGGGACGTTTTTGGGGTTATGTCTTTTGTTAGTTTTCGGTTTAAGTTGGTCTTTAAACCGATTTTTCGTTTTGGAGTTGTGTTGTTTTGAGGACTCGGCTGAGTTTCCAAGTTGGTCTTTACTTTCGAATTGGTTTCATTGCATTAAAACGATTTCAATTTTTGCCTTTATTTGTGCCATGTTGGAAAGATCCGGTGAAATTGTTGTCACGCTAAGGGTCGGGACCCATTGTGAGGTCCCAACCCGTAGCGCCCCGAGTCCCGCAGAATCGGGGTGTTACAAAGTGGTATCAGAGCCCTAGGTTGACAACAATGGCACTCGCAATCTTCTAAAGGCTGAATGAGAAATAAACAGAACCCACGGGTTCTGACTTTTCATTTTTAAAATCATATGCATGAGTCGGGGTGGGTTAGAATGTACGGGACCACCGGCCACTCCTTCCATGGACCTCGGCGACGTAGTTTTCTGGATTATGATATGCATATACTATTACATAACTACCTATCTATATATATATATGTGTGTGTGTGTATATGGCCTTAGGATTGTTTTTGGACTTGTATGTACCTAGTTATGTATGTGACCTTAGGATGTTTTGGGCTTGTATGCCTTGGATGTGTTTTGTGAGCATGCTTATTACTTTCGCATTTCTAAATCCTGTACGAGATATACGCACAAATGATTATACAAATGCGTTATACGATATTAGATGGCACGCACGAGAGCTACCGCTTACGTAGGACCCGCCAGGGGTAGACCCCCTCTTCCACCTACCGTCCCAAGGCAAGGACGATTAGGAAGACCTCCAGGCGTGAGAGGTCAGGGACGTATCCCTATTGCGGACCCACCAGTTGTGGATCCGCCAGCAGCTGAGGATCCCGTTGAGGACGTGGCAGAAAGCATCATCCCCGAGGCTAGGGATAGGACCGTTGCGAGGTCCGGGGCACAAGGTCCTCCATGCGTCGAGACTGATGGAGCATCGATAGGGATTTCGGTGTTTAGAGAGTATGTTAGGCAGGTTGAGGAGGCGTTTAGGACGGGAGTACCACCTCCCGCACCACCGGTACCTACACCTGCACCTACGAGATCAGGTGAGGCCTCGTAGAGGGTTACTCAAATTAGGGCCGCACAAGAGGCCGTGTCACCAGCGGTAGTTGCATCCGAGACGAATGTTGAGATTTCTAGGGCTAGAGGCGAGTTGAGGTCTCCTAGACATGATTCATGGTTGAAGGATTTCAACCAGTAACATGTACCCTACTTCGACGGGGGAGTAGGACTAGAGGTGGAGCATTGGATTGGGCACGTAGAGTCCGCTTTAGAGGCGATCCGTTGCCCGAGGGGAGGCAGGTTGAGGTAGTCCAGACGCTATTCAAGGATCAGGCCCAGTACTAGTGGAGGACAGTTATAGGAGGTGTGACCAGGATGGACTAACTGTTGAGCCTTGTTAGGGAGACCTTTTGCCCGGATTCACTGAGGAGAGACAAAGTCTAGGACTTCTTGGAGGCGGGTTTTGAGGACGTCCCGGTCATCGAGGCTATTAGGCATTTTAGGGCAGAGTTAGCCTTGTTAGGTCCCGCCGGACCTCCGGCGGACCAGCATGTCTATCTCTTTTCACGGAGATTGAGGGAGTCCATCTGAGCTTACCTTGCGGGATTCCATTGTGACTCCTTGGTGGAGTACCAAGATCGAGCTGCGGCATATGAGAGGGACCACCTGGGTCCTTAGAGAGTTGTTCAGTCCGAGGGGCCGGACAAGAGACGGAGGACAGAACCCACTAGTTCACGAGTAGGAGCCTCAGGATGTGAGCGGAGCCAGGTGCAGAGCCGTCCTAGTCCTAAGACTACCACCCCGATACCCGATCGGAGGCGTCAGTGTTTCAGTTGTGGAGGGTATGGACACATTAGGAATGCATGTAGGAAGCCACCTGTGGCTTGTTTCACTTGTGGCCAGGTGGGCCACCGAGCTGCTTTTTCTAGTCAGGGCAAGGGACAGTTACAACAGGGTTCTTCACCTGCTAGTGTGGCGGGAGGGGGGCAGAGGCCGCCTCAGTACCAGGCGTCGAGCCACCAGCAGAGGTTCCAAGGTCAGGCTTGTTCGCAGGGATCGGCCCAGAGTGAAGGCCTAGGTAGGGGACATATTGGAGGCACCACAGAGGCTAGAGGTGCTCAGGCCAGGGTTTTCGAGCTTATGAGCACCATAGATCTAGCGGCGCCGGTGGACACAGGTACTTCTTAGATTCACGACTTCACGGTCGAAGTATTGCTTTATTATACGAGTGCTATGCACCCTTCTTTTGCCGCTATTTGTGTAGCTAGGATTTACCTTAGTTACGTTAGAGGGGAGACCCTCATTATAGGTTTACCTGGCTAAGAGTAAGATTAGTGGTACCTGCGAGGTACCCGGTTGTCTCAATCGCTCGAGAAACCGTTATTGGGGAGCTGAATTCCACGTATCTTGCACTGCAAGTAAGTTGGGAAGACATCGCAAAGACGGACGGGATAGACCTCCATTGACCTTCTAGGACATCAGTCGGAAGGTCGTAATGGCAACCATGGAGAAGAAACAAAGTGTCCTTTTCCAAAGCAGGGCAAGAAGAAGCCGAACTTCCATCGTGATCAAAAGGAAGATAAACGAGCGAGAGGTGCATAAGATGGACACCAAGAGGAAGAAAAGACCAAGCGTGAAGTGGATATTGACATGAGGTAATAGAGGAGAATATGGAAGATTAAGATTTGAATCCTTACAAACGGAAGGACGTTACCTACTCGAAGGAATGACGTACGATTATCAAGAAAGAGTAGAACTTCCCTAGTTGTTGGGATGTCGAAGGGTCAAGCTTTAATTAAGACTTAACCGAAGCCAAGAGCGAGAAGACTCGAAAAATCTTCTCGAGCTCTGAAGATGAAGTACGGTCAACCTTGTACCAGAAGACAAAGCGATATGTGTTTATAGACATCACCCTAACAGATTGGGGTAGGTCTTTAGTGTTTGACCATTGGGCAAGTGTTAAGATAAGATCGTGTCAGGCGATTACGTAATGTATGAAAAGAGAAAAGACAGTAAATGTGATATCACAGAGTCTACAACGTTGGATTGGGTATGTTGCCATTAACGACGAGCTTAAATTAACTCGGACATTCAGAGTGCCATGAACGATGACCGGAGAAGAACCTTGAGTGGTGGAGGCATTTGAGGGGAATCTACTACAAGACCTTGTGGATAAAGGTCCACATGAACCAGTGCACAAAAAAGAAAAGAACGCCACACGTTATTTTGAACCCTTGTTTGAGGTGTCAAGAGGGACACCAGTTGCGAAACAAGAAGAAGCTAAGCGACGAGTTGTCTCAAGATGGAAAACCCTGGAGTGTGAGAAGGAAGTTGAGTTTCGATATATCGGACCCTTGTTAGATCCTAGAGTATTTTAAGGGAAATGACTTGCAAGACAACCTTTCCACCGATAGTGAGTTCGAGTGTAGTATGAGACGATCCCGAGGTCTACCCTTGTTTGTGCTTGTATGATCCATGTCATGACATGTTATGTGAGTTCGTATGAGGGTGTGTGTACCGTGTTAGGTCTTGATGTGATGTGTTTCGTATGTAGACTTGGATTAGGACCGACAATTGAAGTGTTATGAATTCCGAGTAGTTACGAAGCGTGTTTTAACCGAGAGTTTTACATTAGCGAGTTTCGGGACGAAACTTGTTTTAGGGGGGGTTATTTGTACCGTCCGGAATTTTTATTCCGATCCTTGAGCGGTTTATCGACCTTCCCGCGTTAGCGGCTCAGTATTTCCCGCAGGCACGGGATGCTGAGTAACGAGTTTTATTCCTTTCCGGCACCGCGTTTTACCTCGTAAGATTGGACCCCTCGTTGCTTGTGCCTAGGGGACAGGAGGTCAGCTGACCCCTTGGTTCCCTCCCACCTTTTGCATCCAATGATTCCCTCTTTTCCCTTTGGCTCTCATTTCACGTTCTTCACTTCTCCCATTTCCTCTGTTCTTCTCACTTTTTCCCTCTTTGCTCTTTGGAGATCTTGTGTGGACTGCAGAAGAAGAAGATCAGATCTATGTGGTAAGTTCTTCCCCTTCCTTCCTTCTATATCCTCGGTTTTTTGTCTTTTTCTTCCTTTTTCTATCCATAGCCATGGATGAAGCTTTTGTGAAGCTTTTCCTTAGATACTTGCATGTCCATGTTCTTAGATCTATTAGGTCGTGGAGAGGAGCCTAAGATCAGAGCATACTGTTTGGAGAAGACCCAGCAAGAAGTGGAGGAGATTGGAGCCAAGGATCCATAGTCGAAGACGAAGAAGACGACGTACGGTTGCTTAAACCGCGGGGGCTGATCTTCACAGACGCGGGGGCGGATCCAAGCCACCGCTGGGGAGGCTCAGTGACCCGTTGGGGGCGGCTCCAGGACGCAAGAAGCCGCAGGGGCGGTGCTAGTGTTCCGCTGGAGCGTTGACAAGGGCCACGCAGGCGGCGCCAGCTTGTTCCGCGGCTGCATTGATAGTAGCTTGAGAATGCCACCTAGTGGTTGAGAACCTAGGAGCCCTTATGGCTCGATGTAGCTAATGGCTTTGAGTTGGTTGATCATGTTGTATCTTCTGGGCTAGTTTGCCATTTCTAGGTTGAGATTATGATCATATGAGAGTATTAGGCTGTTGAGCGATCTCCTCACGCGTTGAGTGGGATGTGAGTGTTACATATTCTAGGATGCGGTCCTAGAATGAGAGTCAAACAATCTTGCGTAGATCGTTTGTGAGAGATACCGTAGACTTTTGAGTTGAGTGAGTTGTTGATTCATATATCCTCTTATGAGCAGGTCGTGGGCTTCTTCCCATGGGCAGCGAGAGTGTGTGAGTTGATAGTGAAGACGAGGTAAGTCTCTGGACTTAGTTAGCTCGTATTCTATGTATTAGATTCGATGCGTGTTTGGTGGTGTTTGTTTTATTGCTTTCATTATAACTTATAAAACCGGAATAGGATTACCGACCTTTATATATTGATATTTGGCCCAAGTGTATGATAACGGGCGGTGACAACATTGCTTGGTTCTTGCGGAGAGCTAGGGGGTTCTCGGTAACTAGCCTGGGCGGGTAGACGGCCAGATGCATAAGTGTCATTCCTTGACGGTGAGTGGCAACTGAGGCGAGATCATGCGTTGATTCTCGTGTCACGAAATGAAAGATGAATTAGTAACGGGAAATGACGTAATGGAAAAGATAATGAACCGGACTTATGTGTTGTGCCCATGTTGTGCTTTTGGATCATGTTGAGTGTTTTGTTTATTTATGTGTGTTTGTGTCATCACCTTGTTTCTAATGGCTTGAATGTTAGCTAATGGTTTTAAACTGATTGTGTAGATGCCTTGCAGGTTAGGGATGCCGCCGAGTGAGGTGGAGGAGTGGACAGCCGGGGTCTCCGTACATTATAGGACGGGGACGTTTTTGGGGTTATTTCTTTTGTTAGTTTTCGGTTTAAGTTGTACGTTTCGGATTTTTCGTTTTGGAGTTGTGTTGTTTTGAGGACTCGGCTGAGTTTCCAAGTTGTACCTTTACTTTCGAATTGGTTGCATTGCATTAAAACGATTTTAATTTTTGCCTTTATTTGTGCCATGTTGGAAAGATCCGGTGAAATTGTTGTGAGGCTAAGGGTCGGGACCCATTGTGAGGTCCCAACCGTAGCGCCCCGAGTCCCGCAGAATCGGGGTGTTACATGGACAAACTCTCCTTGTCCTTCATGATGAATGCATTAATCTTCCCTCTCATTTCAGCGGTTTTAGAGGGGGGAAAGAGCTTTGTTAAAAACTCCATCGTCATCTCTTCCCAAGTGTTGATCTTTCCGGGTCGAAGAGATTGATACCAAGTAAGCGCCCTGTCCTTTAAAGAAAAGTAAAAAGGCCTTAGCTTGTAATTGTTGTTTTCCACCCTTAAAGGTCTCAAGGTCTCCATCAGGATCTCATAGTTTTGCAAATGCTGATGCGGAAACTCCCTCTCTAAACCTCCAAACTGGCATTGGCGGATCATGGATAGAACTTGCGGTCAAAGTTCGTAATCATGCTCCGCTGGATCACCTACGTTGAGTCCTGGACGCCTCGCTTGCTAGTTTGGGTCCATACTCTGTCCTAGGGTTTGTGGAATTCCTACAAAAAGAACATCTCGGACAGGCATCCGAGGTGGATGTATCTCGGCCGCGGCAACTGGGACTGGGTCCTGCCTCGGTCGAGGGTGTGGTCGATGTAGAATCTGGGCTCGTAGATCGGTCATATCTGCTTCAATCTCTGTAGTTCTGGTGCGAGTTTGCTCTCTTTCGCATTGCAGTTCTTCCTTATTGAGGCGCAGCTGTTCCAGCGCCTCCTTCAATTCGGCCTCTAGATCTCGATTGTCTTGGTTGTCCATTTTCGCTTCTTTCAAGCGTCGTTTGTATGTCTTTTCTAGTTCGGAATCGTAAGGAATGATTTCCTTCCCAGCACGGGTTCTTCGCATAAACCAAAGAAAAGATCTTTCGCAAGCACTCAAGTAGAGTGGTTAGTAGCAACAAGGGCAATTGCCCTAAAAGACAACCGCAACCGGCTTGGTCTAGACTAAGTCCCCGGCAACGGCGCCAAAAACTTGTTCGCTCCAAGTGGTGTGTGCAAGCTTTAAATTTATATCCCAAGAAATATGCTTAAAACAAGGATGCGAACCCGCAGTGTACGGATCAATTATAGTAAAATGCAAGAATTCCGGGGTGTCGATCTCAGGGACTTAGGTGAAACTAAGCAAGTATAGGTTGTCAATGCAACTAATAACCACAAAAGCAATTAAAGTAATCAAAGATGATAATAAGGTCAAATAAGGGGAAAATACAAATTCTAGGATTAAAGCATCTAATTGTGGTTCCAACTCAAGATCTCAAGATAAGCGGACAAAGTTGAGATTTTGCTAAGTGAAGGTGTTTCTAAAGTGGGAATAGATTACCGGGTAAGTCAGTTCCTATTACCGGCTAAGTCTCAAGGTACAAAGGAAAGGAACTATAATCTCAAAATAACACACCAACTAAGGGAATAGAATCAACCTTTACCGGGTAAGTCTTAGGCTAACTCATAAAGATGTGATGAAGGCACACTCAAACCTCAATAAAGGATAAACCTTTATTACCTACACTTACGATCATGGGTAAAGAAACTATGGAATTACCGGGTAAGTCTCATCTTAGGCTTGCATTGAACCAAGAAAGGTGTAATAAGAATAGGATTTAGCAAACTAGAACACTTAACTCTCAGTTTCGGATCAGAAAAGGTCACCTCGGTCAGTCAAGTTCCACCTGGCCGAGATGTTCATCTACTGAGCGAGGTACTCTAGGGTTAAGGTTAAAGACTCGAGCTTTCACGGTTCTACTGGGATTAAGATCATACTATCATTGTCTTTCCCACAACTTTTAGCCAATCACCCTAGAATCGCACAAGGAATTTAGCCACTCATCATCATGAAAACAAGAATCAAATATATGAGAAGGGAATGAATATTTGAACACAAAAACCTTAAGAACAAGGCTTCAATAACTGAATCAAATAATTCACAAATCAGTGTTCCTCAAATCACAAATCACACAAGACAATAAACCAAAGGGAATCTAAGGAAATCTTACAAACTCCCTCAAAAGCTATCTCAAAACTATGAACCTTCCTTCCTTCAATCTTCAAAGCTTCCTTCAAACTTCTAGAAAATCTTCTAACTGCTGTGTGGAGAATATTGCTGATCAAAAGATGATTGAATTGTGGAAAATTCAACGCTTTATATAGAATAATTATCTTCTAAAGATAATAATATCTTAAAAAGATAATTTTCTTTAAAATATATTATATCTCTATAATAGATCTCCCAAATATATGATCTTCCTTCCAGAAATTCAGCCCAAAAATATAAGATATCTACCTTCCAAACATAAAACATCTCAGCCAAAAGATATGATCTCGCCGGCGCTAGGGTGTTCGTCTCGGTCGGGGCGCTCCTCAAGATCACCACGGTCGAGGTGATATTGTAGCTGACCGAGGTGGATCTCAACTGAATGTGAAATCTCTCAAATCTGGTCCAAAGTAAATCTTCTTCACTAATTCCATGCTTCCTGAGTTCTTCTTTTAAGCTCCAAAATGTAGCTCTTATGACTCCTTAGCTCCATTTTAGTCGAAAACGTGCCATTTTACCTACGATTACAAGGAGACTTGGTGTAGACCTCGATTCCCGTAAAGGTAGATGAAACAACAATATAATCACATAATATACATCCATACATGCAGTTTATTTAAGATAAAACGTCTAAAAAAGTCCCAAATATAGACTATAATACATGCTATCAGAGATGACAACCGAGTTCTTGACAAAGTTCTTCCCACCTTCCAAGACAACCGAGCTAAGAGGGAAGATCAATACCTTCATGATGAAGAATAAGGAAAGCCTATTCAAATCTTGGGAGAGGTTCAAAGACCTCCTCCTAGATTGTCCACACCATGGGATACCGAAGATAGAGCTATTGGAGATTTATTTCAAGGGGCTTGATGAGGATAGTCAATTCAAGCTCCAATCACTTTCCGGGGGAACATTCATGGAGAAGAATGTGGATGAGGCTTGGGAGTTTGTAGAGAAGCAAGCCTTGGTGATAGAAAAGTACTCCTATAGGAAGAGTGATGGGAGGAAACCGGGAGTATATCAAGTAAGTGAAGTCACCATGAGCAACTACAAACTTGATGCAATCAACAATGAGCTTAAGTCCTTAAGGGAGTTGTGTAGCACAACCTTAAAGAATCAAGCAAGTCCTCAAGTGCAAGAGCAAGCCAATTTGGCTTCCAAAGAGGAGGATATTAACTACATGGGAAGGGGTAACTTCAACAATTATCAAGGCCCTAGGAACTTCAACAACAATAGCCGGTAATACAATAATTACCGGCCTAATCACAACCATCCCGGGTTCTCCTATTCTAACCCGGATGGTGTCTTGAACCCTCCCGCTTCCACAAGCGCAGCCCCACCACCTAAGGCTTCACAAGAGTCTTCACCCGGTTTTGCTCAACCTCCAAAGGATAGAACCGAAATGATGTTTGAACAACTGCTTGGAAGGTTGAGTGGACTTGAGAGCACGGTGACATCCATTTCGAAGGCTCAAAAGGTGCTAGAAGCACAAGTGTTCCAAAAGGCGGGTGAAGCACAAAAGGATCCGGGAAAGCTTCCCGGAAGGACCGAGGACAATCCAAGAGGCCAAGTGTTGGCCATTACCACAAGGAGTGGGCTGAGCATGAAAGATCCCTCACCAAAGGAGAATGACAAGGGAAAGCAAGTAGTAGTGGAAGAAGAACCATTGCAAGAAGGAGGCAAGAGCAAAGATGATGAGCCAACATATGTGGCACCACCTCCATACAAGCCACCACTACCATTCCCACAATCACGAGCAAGAGCTCGTTTGGATAAACATTTCGGTAAATTCCTTGAACTCATGTCTAAATTGCATATCAACATTCCGTTCATGGATGCAATTCTAGGTATGCCGGCCTATGGAAAGTTTTTTAAGAAGATACTCTCCAACAAGAGGAAGTTGGAGGAGTATGGAGAAGTGCAATATCAGGCTCTATATGACCTTGGAGCAAGTGTAAGCATTATACCGCTTGCACTTTGCAACAAGGTTGGGTTAGGAGAACCGAAGCCGGTCAAGATGACCCTCTACATGGCGGACTGATCCATCACTCACCCCGTAGGAATCCTAGAGGACATACCGGTTCAGCTTGGGAAGTTCTATGTGCCAATCGATTTCGTTGTTTTGGGCATCCCGGCCGGTTCCTATCATCTTAGGGAGGCCATTCTTAACCATATCCGGATGCTTAGTGGATTGCAAAAATGGGATCCTCTCCTTCAACATAGGGGACGAAAATATCAAGTTCAAGCTGTCCACAATGATGAAGGGGCCAGCCCTTGGTGAAGACGTTTTTAACATTGTCGAGGAAGAGGAGTCTAGAGAAGTTGTGAGCTCAATCTTGATAAAGGATCCACTTGAGAAGGTTCTTAGCTTGAGCATCATGGAGGAAGGAGTTGAGGAAGCTTGCAATGAAGAAATCTGAGCTTTGGATGCATTAGAAAAGGAGACAAGTGCTGAATTTGAAGTGCACAAAGGAGTGCTGAAATACAGAAAAAACCACGGCCTGGGGCCCAGAACCACGCCCGTGGTTTCAACCGTGAAACTCTCTGTAATGTCCATTTGTGCTAGCTCTTCCAATTCCACGCCCGGGGTTATGCCAGAGGCCGTGGTTTTGCCCGTGGTTTCTCCAGAAAGTCCTTTAGTTGTGGATAAAACTTCAAGGAGTCTTGGAGAGTCTTCAATGGCTTTGGATTCATCTAATGTGGAGCTATATGGATCACATCCAACCGATAAAGGTCCTCCTAAACTTGATCTCAAACCTCTTCCTTCTCATTTAAAGTATTCTTTCCTTGGTTCAAATTCTACTTATCCCGTGATTGTGAATGCATCTTTGAATGATGATGAGCTTGATAGATTGTTGAATGAATTGAAATTGCATAGGAAGGCTATTGGATACACCATTGATGACGTAGTTGGCATTAAACCTTCCTTGTGCATGGATAAAATCTTAATGGAAGACAACCATGAACCTTCTATTGAACCTCAAAGAAGATTGAACCCTATTATGAAAGAGGTAGTCAAGAAAGAGATCCTAAAATTTCTAGATGCGGGAATCATTTTCCCGATTTCAGATAGTAAATGGGTTAGTCTTGTACATGTTGTTCCTAAGAAGGGTGGTATGACCGTAGTAACTAATGAGAACAATGAACTAACCCAACTAGGACGGTTATGGGATGGAGAATGTGTATTGACTATAGGAAATTTAATGTGGCCTCTAGGAAAGATCACTTCCCTCTTCCCTTTATTGACCAAATGCTAGAAAGGTTAGCTTAACATTCACATTTTTATTACCTAGATGGCTATAGTAGGTTGTTTCAAATTCCTATTCACCCGGATGACCAAGAGAAAACAACATTTACTTGTCCTTGGGAAACATTTGCATATAGGAGGATGCCATTTGGGTTGTGTAATGCACCCACCACCTTTCAAAGGTGTACGGTGGCTATTTTTTCTGAGTATATTGAGAATATTATGGAAGTGTTTATGGATGATTTCTTGGTGTATGGCTCTTCATTTGATAATTGCTTGGCTAATCTATCTTTGGTGTTGAAGAGATGTGAGGAAACTAATCTTGTGTTGAATTGGGAGAAATTCCACTTCATGGTGAGTGAAGGCATAGTATTAGGACACTTGGTTTTCTACCATGGCATTGAGGTTGATAGAGCAAAGATAGAAACCATAGAGAAGTTGCCACCACCTACCTCGGTGAAAGGGGTAAGGAGTTTCTTAGGGCATGCCTGTTTTTACCGGAGGTTTAAAAAAGATTTCTCTAAATTTTCTAAGCCTGTCACTAACATACTAATGAAGGATGTTGAGTTTGTTTTCTCCAAGGATTGTCTTGAAGCATTTTGTAGGTTGAAGGATGCTTTGATCTCCGCCCCTATCATGCAACCTCCGGATTGGAGCTTACCATTTGAAATAATGTGTGATGTGAGTGATGTGGCCGTTGGGGTTGTTTTAGGACAAAATAAAGATGGGCTTACACATGCCATCTTCTACGCTAGCAAGACGCTAGATGATGCCCAACTCAACTATGCCACCACCGAGAAGGAGTTGCTAGCGGTAGTGCATGCCTTTGAGAAATTCCGCTCATATCTAGTTGGAGCACAGGTCATTGTGTACACGGATCATATTGCAATCCTTTATCTCCTCACAAAGAAGGATGCCAAGCCTCGCTTGATTAGTTGGATCCTTCTCCTCCAAGAATTTGACTTGGAGATTCGGGACAAGAAAGGTTCCGAAAATTCAGTAGCGGACCATCTTAGTAGGCTACCACTATCGGAGATTGTAAGAGATGACATCCCGATTGATGACTCATTCCGGGATGAGTAATTGCAAATGATGGAGGAGTGCTTACTTCAAGTGTCTAGAGGGGGTGAGCCATGGTATGCGGATATAGTGAACTACCTTGTGTGTGAAGAGGTGCCACCCAATTTGTCATATGCCCAAAGGAAAAAGTTTTTCAAGGATGTGAGGCATTACTATTGGAGCGAGCCTCTCTTGTTCAAGAGAGGACCGGATGGAGTCTTTAGGAGGTGCATTCCGGATGACGAGGTGGAGAGTGTAATCCATCATTGCCACTCCTTGCCATGTGGAGGTCATGCTAGCTCGCACAAAATGTGTGAAAAGGTATTGCAATCCGATTTTTATTAGCGGAGCTTGTTTAAGGATGTGCATAATTTTGTAGTAGCTTGTGATGCTTTCCAAAGGACGGGAAACATCTCAATAAGGAATGAGATGCCCTTAAGCAATATCCAAGAGGTTGAGATCTTTGATGTTTAGGGTGTGGACTTCATGGGACGTTCCCCTCTTCATGTGGCAACCTCTACATTCTATTGGCGGTAGATTATTTGTCGAGATGGGTGGAAGCAATCGCCTCTCCCCACAAATGATGTCAAAGTAGTGGTGCGGTTCTTCAACCGAGTTATCTTCCCTAGGTTTGGAACACCAAGAGTGATCATAAGTGATGGAGGGAAGCATTTCACCAATAGGAACTTTGGGCCACATTTGGCTAAGTATGGGGTGACTCATAAGGTGGCCACACCTTACCATCCCCAAACTAGTGACCAAGTTGAGATCTCCAAGCGGGAGATCAAGGGGATACTTGAGAAGACGGTTTCTGTGACAAGAAAAGATTGGGCTATGAAGCTCGATGATGTTGTGGGCATATAGAACCGCCTTCAAGACACCAATTGGCACCACTCCCTACAAGCTAGTTTATGGCAAGTCTTGCCACCTTCCGGTAGAGATGGAGCATAGGGTATATTGGGCCGTAAGGTGGCTGAATTTTGACCTCAAGGAAGTCGGTGAGAAGAGGTTGCTAGACATTAATGCTCTTGAGGAGATCCGGTTGGATGCTAATGAAAATGGCCGGATTTATAAAGAAAGGACCAAGCATTGGCATGACAAACGTCTAATCCCAAAGGAGTTGAGTGAAGGTAACTTAGTCCTTCTCATCAATTCAAGTCTGCGACTCTTCCCCGGAAAGCTAATGTCAAGATGAACGGTTCCTTATGTGGTGAGGAAGGTCTTCCCCCATGGAGCGGTTGAGATAGGTGGGGAGCATTGTGGAGATTTTAAGGTGAATGGGCATCGTTTGAAGAAGTACATCCCGGAAGCTCCGGTGGATATGATTGCCCCACTTCACCTTGAGTGAAATGCTCCCAATTTTGGTCAAGCTAATGACCTTAAAGAAGCGCTTAATGGGAGGCAACCCATTGGTACATATCTTTCCCTTTTTCGTTTTTTTTGTTTTCATTTTCGATTTTTGCTTTTGTTTTGGTGTGTTTTTGTGTTTTGTATTTGTGTGCTAGAAGTCTTGCAAGACATGAGGTTGATGATGATGATCCCGCATCAAACATGGGTGGAGCGGACGTGGGACTTGGACGGCTTGCGGTGCTTAGTGCGGGTCCCGACGCCATAATGAACATCAAGAGCTCTCTACCATCTTTGATTGATCATCTACACCATCACTCCACATGAGTGAACCAAAATACCGAAAATACCATTTTTACATTGTGAGGACTCTCTTTCACTTCTTTATTTAACTTGCACATTGGGAACAATGTGGCTTTAAGTATGGGGTATTTAGGGGTTTTCATGATCATTTGAATGATAGCATCTAGGATAGTTTCATATTGTCACATGTTTCATTAGCTTTTTGCATTGTAGATATTTATCTCAAAATTTCCAAAAAATCAGAAAATTTAAAAAATTTTGTGCTTCCTAGTTTGGATATGACCCTTATGATGAGATTGTTTTGTGAATTGCCTATGGATGGCCTTGTGTATTTAATGGATTTATGCATATGTGGACTTGAAATACTTCTCTTGAATCCTATGTATGAATTGTGATTATGATGTGTTCGCCACTTAGCGTGCGTGCAATCAAGCTTTAAATTTATAAAACTAGAATCAAGCAAGCAAACCCGCAGTGTATGGATCGGCGTAGTAAAGCAAGAATTCCAGAGTATCGAACACAGGGATTTGGGGGGAACAAATTCAATTTGCAAATTGTCAAGCAATAAAAGGTTAAGCTTTGCAAATATATTAGGAAAACAGCAACCCTAAAGATCCAGGTATCCAGTTGTGGCAATCGATTCAAGATATACTTAAGATATAAGGACAGAGTTGAGGTTTGCAAAGGTATACGAATGTAAGGTAATGTACGGTGAAGTTCCAAAACCCTATATAACTCACCTAAAAACACTCTCTATAATGGTTGTTGAGGCTTCAGTATAGAAAGGATCTAAAGGTAAGAATTGAACTCAAATACCCAAACTTGTAACCCAAGGATCAAGACTAACTAAACCAATTAAGGTTGTGACACTCAAAATCGAAGTAGAGGTTGTTGAGGCTTCACTACTACCTAGAAAAGGGCAAACCTAGACTAGATTAAAGCTAATCTTTAACTTTGGATTAAAGTAAAAGCGAAGTTCGTAAACTGGAGTAAATCACGGTTGGTTCTTGAGAATCATGGCCGTGGAAACCTAAGAACAGACCGTGATTTAAGGTGTCGACGAAGTTTCTCTAACTCTCAAGGTCTAATCTGTTTACGATCAATATATCATCATCTAAGCCACAACTATCAAAAATTCAATAATAATCGAAAACTCAATCTCAAATCAGAACAATCAATGTTTGTATCGAATGAATACAAAAAAAGGGAATAGAAATCCTCACAACAATTTATGGGAACAATGAAGAACGGGATGTCAATCCGTCTCCAATTGTAAACCCTGAGATATACTCGCGTCCTTCTCCGAATCTTCCTTGTACGCAATAAAATCTTCAACCCTCCCTCTCTTTGGGGATCCAAATCCTAGGGTTGTCACCGTCCGTCCTTCAATGTTGAAGGCTATTGAATATATGTACGGATCAATGTAGGGTTTAAAGATAAAACCCTAAATATTTGGGCTGAAAAGAAGTCGAATCCGCTGGTATCAGAAGATACTCTGGGCCACGTCATAAGGTATCAGAAAATACTTTGGCGCGTTAGACGGTATCAGAGAATACTTTGGGACGCGTCCGACGGTATCAGAAAATACTTTGGGCCGCGTCCGAAGGTATCAGAAAATACTTTGGGCCACGTCCGAATGTATCAGAAAATACTTTGGCGCGTCCTAAATTCCTTTTTGCCTAAAAATAGGTCATAATTCATGTCATCAAAATACCCCATATGTAATGCCCCAATTTTTGGGCGCGTTTGCGTTAATTATCTTTCCGGATATTATCGATATCTTTATATCTTAGGTATATTTTTGACGAATATATTTAATATATTAGATCCGCTTATATCTCCCGTATTTTATTTTACGAGGAAAGTTTGGAAAATTCTCCGATTCGTAAATCCCGTTCCAAATGCTTTGGATCGAGTTCACTCTTAATTCCTTTTTATTTTTATTTTCTTTTTCTTTCCTCTACTTTTTCTCTCTCTGTCATTCGCCATAAAGAGTGTTTATCGACCCCTCGTTGTTGTTGCCTATGTCCTACAACCCCTATGTGAACCCTGCACACCTACTCGACCCCTTTGTTTTACCTCCTCACACAGCAAGACACCCTTCACTTTTCACTCCACCCCTTGACATCAAGCAGCCTCGAACATTACCTCTCCCCTGTTTTCCTTCAGCAACGTCGCAAGCTCTAGCAGCCATGCCAATTTCTGCTTCCTCCCTCAACGAACCAGCCAGCCTTTCTCAACTTCAACCCCTGGAGAAGCCCAACCAACGCTACCAATCAATCCGAGCAAGCCGGCGTCCCATTCATTTCTTCGTCTCCCTTCCAGGTTCGAAAACTCCCCAGTATCTACCGGGAACCACCACTGGAGCTGGAGATCCTGCCGCCGCCTTCACCGCAGTCATCGGACGAGCCCTATGCCGACCCTTGCGTCTCCCTAACTCACCTTCTTTGTTCTCGGTATCGACCTTCGAACCTCAGTTTCTTTCACCTCCGTCTCGACCTCCTTCTACCCTTCTTCGTTGGAGATCGAAGCCTCCGCCGTCGAGTCCCTCGCCGGGAGTTTCCTGCCTTGCCTCACCTTCCTGCCGAAGTCCGCCGGAGCACACCGAGAAGACGCAGCCGCCGCTGCTTTTTCCTTTCCTAGACGATGAAGAAGAACCTTTTTGGGTTTTAAAACCCTTACAATTATCACAAGTGGGCCCCCCATATTTTCTTATAACTTCAGTAAATAACGCATTATATATATTTCCTATTTTGGCCCATGTTTTAGTATATTTACAAATAGTGCCCATGTTTTGTACTTGCAGATTAGACTCACTCTTTTAGAAGTGCATTTAATGCCCCTGCTAGTTTGTATAATTATACTTTTGACCCTATGTTGTGAAATGTGCAGTTTTGCCCTTGTTGAATAAATCATAGATTTGGCATAAAGCTTATTTCGGAAATTGGTCGAGTTTCTTGAGTACCATATTGTGCCGGGAGAGTTTATTAAGGATTTTAACTCATCTTAATTTATATAATCGGATATTTTGTCCCGGACAATATTCTTATTGTTTTAACCTTGGATTTTTAACTACAGGATTTTAAAGTTGACGTTTGAAAAACAAGTTTTACCTTTGAATTATATATTATATAGATATAAAATCAAATTTAGCATATAAGCTAAATTTCCTTAGCTTTGGTTTAGGTCTGGAAGCGGCCGTTATAGATCAACGAATCCAATCTCAATGTCCGTAGATCATCTTCAACCTCGGATCATGTGTGAGTACCTTCTTCCTCGATCTAGTTATGTTTAGTGGTAGAATCATGCTAAGTTGGATCTAGCATAACTTAGGGCAAATGCCAAGTAGTGGCTTGGAACTTTAGGTTAAGATTTGAGGATGGTTTGAACGTTCTAAGGATTGCGGTGTGTATGTTATCATGTTAGCTTTGTGAGGTTGTGAGTATGTGTTTGTTGAGATTGTGGAGTTAGGATGGAAGTATTCTAGCATGTGGTATTAGTTGAGATCTCGTGAGTTTATGAGGGCTAGGAGAGTATTCTAGTTTAAGGGAGTGTATGACCTAATATAAGTATATAGTACTAGAAGTCTAGGGACTTCTAGCTTGCGTGAGTAGTTGTTGATTATCTTGCCTTGTCTTGAACAGACTTTGGTTATATTCCTTCGGAGAGTGTTATCGGTTTCGAGTAGCTTTGAGACGAGGTAAGTCCTCGGACTTACTTAGCCGCTTCTATTCCTTATTTGGATATATATGGTGGTGTGTGTTTACCGCTTTTAAGCATGAAAATGGATTAGGCTTTACTTGACCTTATTTATTGGCCCATCGTTACTACTATTATTATCGGGCGGTGACATCACCGCTCAGTTTCCCGAGGGAGACTGGGGGGATCTCTACGACCAGGCCATACACGGTATACGGGCGGGCTTCTTCATCACTCCCTCAGGGTATACGGGTTGGGCGCCGCCACACTACTGTTGGTTACACGAGGACAGAGGCGAGAGTTATAAGACTCTCGTGTCACACTTGAACGAATGAATTAGATATGGAATAACCTAAAAAGATAATAAGTAATGGATGTGTATGTTTATGAGCATGTTGTGTGTTTGTGTTCCTATGTGTGTGTGTGCCATATTATTCTTATAATGCCTAGAATGTGAGCTAACGGTTTTATACCGATTGTTGTAGTTGATGTGCAGGATAGGATGTGGCCGAGTGATCCGGAGGAGTTGGCAGCCGGGGTTCCGTACATCTTAGGTTGAGTTGGGTTTTGGAGTCCTTCTGTCGTTGTTATTATATATTATGTTGACGTTGTTGTAAGGACGGCTGAAGTCTTTCCTTTCTTTTATTGTAGGGTTTCATAACATTGCATAAAAATGTATTTCGGTTTTGGCTTTTATTTGTGTCTTGTTGCAAGATCCGGTGAAATTGTTGTCAGGCTAAGGGTCGGGACCCATTGTGAGGTCTCGCCCGTAGCATCCCGAGTCCCGCGGATTCGGGGTGTTACACCATACTTGCCTCTTGCTTGTCCCCAAGCAAGGTTCAAACATAAAATACAAGATGATATGGATTATGAATATGCAAAAATAAAGAAAAACCACAATATTTTGGTTGTGCTTCTATTCATAGATCACCCTCAATGAATTGCTTCATAACTAATGATAACCATCATATGGTCAAAAGGAATTATATCATGAAAAGGATAATCACACTTTGCAAGAAAATCATAACATGCATCATAACTTGCAATATATCAAAATCAATCATGAGGAATCCAATTTAGACCACAAAGCCAAACAACATACTCAAAGATCTTAAGGACTTTCAAGTAAGGTCAAGAATGCGGAAAGGAGGGAAACTTATAAGGGATGTGGTGCATGAATCCGGGAAAAGGAATAACCCAACGTTTTTACTTTTTCTTTTAATTCTGCAACAACATCAACTTAGAGGTTTGCTCTTTCTTTTTCACATTATTTTTTTTTCGACTTTACTTTTCGAAATATGGACAATGGTGCACAAAAACCGAAGCCTGAGATTGGCGTTTCTCAAATTTGAGATGCCTCAAACCCTTGATGCACATACCATAATCCATTAGGAATATCGCTCATTCCGACTTTGGCAAGACACAAACACCCGGCTATGTGAATGGTGCCGAGTTAGTCATCGTCATGATTGACTTCCCGAAACCTACAAATTTTTTCTATTCTTTGAATGCAAAATTTTGCTTTCATGGCCCTCCCACATCAAACATGCCAAAACTCAACTCTTCCTAATTCCCGGATAGGTAAAGGAGGCAATTATTTTCATTGAGGAGCTAAGTGATCAAAGAAAGAAGTAAGAAAATCGAAGTGCCTTAATCATTTCAATAAGAAGTGTAAGAACTTATATGCGGCTTCAACCTTCAACACTAAACATGATTTAGAATGAAAGCGAATCATCAAACATGCATGAAGTTCTATCAAAGTATTCAAATCCCACATATGTCATAAATCAATTCAAGCATATCAAAATCATCATAGCTATTTCACAAAACAATGTTCATCATAGAGATCATATCCATTTTAGAGGCACAAGAATTTTAAAATTTTTCAAAATTTTCAAAATCATATGATGCAAGACATAAAACATGCAAATGGTATTGCAAATACCTCCACCCCATACTTAAAACTCACATTGTCCCCAATGTGAAGAAAAGAAAAGATGGAAAACGATACTCATATTGTAAGATGGCGAATCATCAATCGGGCGGTGGTGGTGAAAATCCTTAGAAGCTTAATAGGGAACTCCGAATACTCTAATCGACGTCAAAAAATGAAGAAGGGGAACGTCTTTCCGCCGAAAATTTTTCCGAAAAAAAAAAAAAATTTTTTTTTTTTTTTCTGGTCGGGAATTTCCACGGCCGTGGTTTTGGCCGTGGAACTTTCTGTTGTTCTTGACAAAGCATTCCACGGTCCAATTTAGCAAACCACGGCCGTGGTTTTGCCTCTTTGGCCGTGGAATCCTCTAATGCTCGCCAAAAGTCCAAGTTTTGTCAATCTTTCGGCTTTTCTCATCTTCTCTTGCTTATTCCTTATTCCTCACATCCAAAAACACAAACATACCGGAAGGTATCGAAGAAAAACAAACAAAAACAACTACTCTAATCTAAGAAAGAAAAGGGAAAAGGATTCATTACCTTGGGTTGCCTCCCAAGAAGTGCTTGGTTTAACGTCGCTAGTTGGACCTATGTCCATAGATGACTTAATGCACCTTGAAAATCTTGGATTGCTCTTCAAATCCATCATAGAGCTCTTCCCAGAAAATACTTTGGGCCGCGTCCGAAGGTATCAGAAAATACTTTGGGCCACGTCCGAATGTATCAGAAAATACTTTGGCGCGTCCTAAATTCCTTTTTGCCTAAAAATAGGTCATAATTCATGTCATCAAAATACCCCATATGTAACGCCCCAATTTTTGGGCGCGTTTGCGTTAATTATCTTTCCGGATATTATCGATATCTTTATATCTTAGGTATATTTTTGACGAATATATTTAATATATTAGATCCGCTTATATCTCCCGTATTTTATTTTACGAGGAAAGTTTGGAAAATTCTCCGATTCGTAAATCCCGTTCCAAATGCTTTGGATCGAGTTCACTCTTAATTCCTTTTTATTTTTATTTTCTTTTTCTTTCCTCTACTTTTTCTCTCTCTGTCATTCGCCATAAAGAGTGTTTATCGACCCCTCGTTGTTGTTGCCTATGTCCTACAACCCCTATGTGAACCCTGCACACCTACTCGACCCCTTTGTTTTACCTCCTCACACAGCAAGACACCCTTCACTTTTCACTCCACCCCTTGACATCAAGCAGCCTCGAACATTACCTCTCCCCTGTTTTCCTTCAGCAACGTCGCAAGCTCTAGCAGCCATGCCAATTTCTGCTTCCTCCCTCAACGAACCAGCCAGCCTTTCTCAACTTCAACCCCTGGAGAAGCCCAACCAACGCTACCAATCAATCCGAGCAAGCCGGCGTCCCATTCATTTCTTCGTCTCCCTTCCAGGTTCGAAAACTCCCCAGTATCTACCGGGAACCACCACTGGAGCTGGAGATCCTGCCGCCGCCTTCACCGCAGTCATCGGACGAGCCCTATGCCGACCCTTGCGTCTCCCTAACTCACCTTCTTTGTTCTCGGTATCGACCTTCGAACCTCAGTTTCTTTCACCTCCGTCTCGACCTCCTTCTACCCTTCTTCGTTGGAGATCGAAGCCTCCGCCGTCGAGTCCCTCGCCGGGAGTTTCCTGCCTTGCCTCACCTTCCTGCCGAAGTCCGCCGGAGCACACCGAGAAGACGCAGCCGCCGCTGCTTTTTCCTTTCCTAGACGATGAAGAAGAACCTTTTTGGGTTTTAAAACCCTTACAATTATCACAAGTGGGCCCCCCATATTTTCTTATAACTTCAGTAAATAACGCATTATATATATTTCCTATTTTGGCCCATGTTTTAGTATATTTACAAATAGTGCCCATGTTTTGTACTTGCAGATTAGACTCACTCTTTTAGAAGTGCATTTAATGCCCCTGCTAGTTTGTATAATTATACTTTTGACCCTATGTTGTGAAATGTGCAGTTTTGCCCTTGTTGAATAAATCATAGATTTGGCATAAAGCTTATTTCGGAAATTGGTCGAGTTTCTTGAGTACCATATTGTGCCGGGAGAGTTTATTAAGGATTTTAACTCATCTTAATTTATATAATCGGATATTTTGTCCCGGACAATATTCTTATTGTTTTAACCTTGGATTTTTAACTACAGGATTTTAAAGTTGACGTTTGAAAAACAAGTTTTACCTTTGAATTATATATTATATAGATATAAAATCAAATTTAGCATATAAGCTAAATTTCCTTAGCTTTGGTTTAGGTCTGGAAGCGGCCGTTATAGATCAACGAATCCAATCTCAATGTCCGTAGATCATCTTCAACCTCGGATCATGTGTGAGTACCTTCTTCCTCGATCTAGTTATGTTTAGTGGTAGAATCATGCTAAGTTGGATCTAGCATAACTTAGGGCAAATGCCAAGTAGTGGCTTGGAACTTTAGGTTAAGATTTGAGGATGGTTTGAACGTTCTAAGGATTGCGGTGTGTATGTTATCATGTTAGCTTTGTGAGGTTGTGAGTATGTGTTTGTTGAGATTGTGGAGTTAGGATGGAAGTATTCTAGCATGTGGTATTAGTTGAGATCTCGTGAGTTTATGAGGGCTAGGAGAGTATTCTAGTTTAAGGGAGTGTATGACCTAATATAAGTATATAGTACTAGAAGTCTAGGGACTTCTAGCTTGCGTGAGTAGTTGTTGATTATCTTGCCTTGTCTTGAACAGACTTTGGTTATATTCCTTCGGAGAGTGTTATCGGTTTCGAGTAGCTTTGAGACGAGGTAAGTCCTCGGACTTACTTAGCCGCTTCTATTCCTTATTTGGATATATATGGTGGTGTGTGTTTACCGCTTTTAAGCATGAAAATGGATTAGGCTTTACTTGACCTTATTTATTGGCCCATCGTTACTACTATTATTATCGGGCGGTGACATCACCGCTCAGTTTCCCGAGGGAGACTGGGGGGATCTCTACGACCAGGCCATACACGGTATACGGGCGGGCTTCTTCATCACTCCCTCAGGGTATACGGGTTGGGCGCCGCCACACTACTGTTGGTTACACGAGGACAGAGGCGAGAGTTATAAGACTCTCGTGTCACACTTGAACGAATGAATTAGATATGGAATAACCTAAAAAGATAATAAGTAATGGATGTGTATGTTTATGAGCATGTTGTGTGTTTGTGTTCCTATGTGTGTGTGTGCCATATTATTCTTATAATGCCTAGAATGTGAGCTAACGGTTTTATACCGATTGTTGTAGTTGATGTGCAGGATAGGATGTGGCCGAGTGATCCGGAGGAGTTGGCAGCCGGGGTTCCGTACATCTTAGGTTGAGTTGGGTTTTGGAGTCCTTGTGTCGTTGTTATTATATATTATGTTGACGTTGTTGTAAGGACGGCTGAAGTCTTTCCTTTCTTTTATTGTAGGGTTTCATAACATTGCATAAAAATGTATTTCGGTTTTGGCTTTTATTTGTGTCTTGTTGCAAGATCCGGTGAAATTGTTGTCAGGCTAAGGGTCGGGACCCATTGTGAGGTCTCGCCCGTAGCATCCCGAGTCCCGCGGATTCGGGGTGTTACACCATACTTGCCTCTTGCTTGTCCCCAAGCAAGGTTCAAACATAAAATACAAGATGATATGGATTATGAATATGCAAAAATAAAGAAAAACCACAATATTTTGGTTGTGCTTCTATTCATAGATCACCCTCAATGAATTGCTTCATAACTAATGATAACCATCATATGGTCAAAAGGAATTATATCATGAAAAGGATAATCACACTTTGCAAGAAAATCATAACATGCATCATAACTTGCAATATATCAAAATCAATCATGAGGAATCCAATTTAGACCACAAAGCCAAACAACATACTCAAAGATCTTAAGGACTTTCAAGTAAGGTCAAGAATGCGGAAAGGAGGGAAACTTATAAGGGATGTGGTGCATGAATCCGGGAAAAGGAATAACCCAACGTTTTTACTTTTTCTTTTAATTCTGCAACAACATCAACTTAGAGGTTTGCTCTTTCTTTTTCACATTATTTTTTTTTCGACTTTACTTTTCGAAATATGGACAATGGTGCACAAAAACCGAAGCCTGAGATTGGCGTTTCTCAAATTTGAGATGCCTCAAACCCTTGATGCACATACCATAATCCATTAGGAATATCGCTCATTCCGACTTTGGCAAGACACAAACACCCGGCTATGTGAATGGTGCCGAGTTAGTCATCGTCATGATTGACTTCCCGAAACCTACAAATTTTTTCTATTCTTTGAATGCAAAATTTTGCTTTCATGGCCCTCCCACATCAAACATGCCAAAACTCAACTCTTCCTAATTCCCGGATAGGTAAAGGAGGCAATTATTTTCATTGAGGAGCTAAGTGATCAAAGAAAGAAGTAAGAAAATCGAAGTGCCTTAATCATTTCAATAAGAAGTGTAAGAACTTATATGCGGCTTCAACCTTCAACACTAAACATGATTTAGAATGAAAGCGAATCATCAAACATGCATGAAGTTCTATCAAAGTATTCAAATCCCACATATGTCATAAATCAATTCAAGCATATCAAAATCATCATAGCTATTTCACAAAACAATGTTCATCATAGAGATCATATCCATTTTAGAGGCACAAGAATTTTAAAATTTTTCAAAATTTTCAAAATCATATGATGCAAGACATAAAACATGCAAATGGTATTGCAAATACCTCCACCCCATACTTAAAACTCACATTGTCCCCAATGTGAAGAAAAGAAAAGATGGAAAACGATACTCATATTGTAAGATGGCGAATCATCAATCGGGCGGTGGTGGTGAAAATCCTTAGAAGCTTAATAGGGAACTCCGAATACTCTAATCGACGTCAACAAATGAAGAAGGGGAACGTCTTTCCGCCGAAAATTTTTCCGAAAAAAAAAAAAAATTTTTTTTTTTTTTTCTGGTCGGGAATTTCCACGGCCGTGGTTTTGACCGTGGAACTTTCTGTTGTTCTTGACAAAGCATTCCACGGTCCAATTTAGCAAACCACGGCCGTGGTTTTGCCTCTTTGGCCGTGGAATCCTCTAATGCTCGCCAAAAGTCCAAGTTTTGTCAATCTTTCGGCTTTTCTCATCTTCTCTTGCTTATTCCTTATTCCTCACATCCAAAAACACAAACATACCGGAAGGTATCGAAGAAAAACAAACAAAAACAACTACTCTAATCTAAGAAAGAAAAGGGAAAAGGATTCATTACCTTGGGTTGCCTCCCAAGAAGTGCTTGGTTTAACGTCGCTAGTTGGACCTATGTCCATAGATGACTTAATGCACCTTGAAAATCTTGGATTGCTCTTCAAATCCATCATAGAGCTCTTCCAAGAAATCTCCGGTTCCTAATTTCACCGGCAAGTGGTAAGATCTCCCACGTACAAGCTTGTACGGTTTGATTCTCACCGGAATGAAGAAGCAAGCAAGTAAATCACAATGTACGGATCGGCGTAGTAAAGCAAGAATCCAGAGTATCGAACACAGGGATTTGGGGGGTTAAATCCAGTTATAAATCGTCAAGCAAGTAAATGTATGAGTTTTGCAAATATATTGGGAAAACAGCAACCCTAAAGATCCACGTATCTAATTGTGGCAATCGATTCAAGATATACTAAAGAACTAAAGACAGAGTTAAGAGTTGCAAAGGTATGCTAAGGTAAAGCAATGTACGGTGAAGTTCCAAGGCTTTATATGACTTATCTAAAGACACTCTCTATAAAGGTTGTTGAGGCTTCAGTATAGAAAGGATCTATGGACAAGAATTAATCTCAAATACCCAAACTTGTAACCCAAGGATCAAGACTAACTAAACCGATTAAGGTTGTGACACTCGAAATTGAAGTAGAGGTTGTTGAGGCTTCACTACTACCTAGAAAAGACAAGTCAAGACTAGATTAAAGCTAATCTTTAACCTTGGATCAAAGTAAAAGCAAAGTTCGTAAACTAGGGTAAATTACGGGTGGATCTTGAGTTCCACAGCCGTGGAACCTCAAGAACAGGCCATGATTCTAGCTCGTCGGCGAAATCTCTCTAACTCTCAAGGTCCAATATGTTTATGATCGAGCTATCATCATGTAAGCCACAGCTATCAACCCTTCACCTTAGAATTGCTAAAGGGTTTTAGGCAACAACAGTCATTATGATATCAAATTCAAGATTAAGAAGAATTAAAGATGAAAACCTTCGAAAACCTTCAATAAACTTCAAATCAATCACAAATCCACAAACAAAGGTAATGATATATATCAGATTTGGAATAACACAAACCAATCACAATCCTTGATAAGAACGAAGAGCGGGATGTCAATCCGTCTTCTAATTAAACCTAAGGACAAAGCGCAACTTTCAAACCTTCAAGCCTTTGCAAATCTCCGTTGCAAATGGCAATCTCCGCACGTCCAACTGGAACCCTAGGCACGTGCAAGCAAGCGTAAGCGAAGGTGCCGAAATCTCCCTCCTTCAGTCCTTTTATAGGGAAAGATAGAATAAGTGTCCGGCCCATGTGTGTAGACAATGTGTCTATATTTTATTCGTCAAAAGATTGCCAAAATCACGGTTTTATGGAATTCCACGCCCGTGGTTTAGAGCGTGGAATTGGATTACGGTTCTTCACAACTTCCACCACCGTACTTTATACCGTGTAACTCTCTGGAATGCTCCACGCTCATGTTTCCAAGTTCCACGGCCGTGGTTTAGGGTGTGGACTTCATTACGGCCGTATTTTAGAGCGTTGAAGCATAGGTTGCTCGTAATCCCCTTTGTTTCGTGTCATTCCTCATCCTAGCATCTTCATTGGCTTCTTTGTGGTGTCCTCAATCCTTGGATATGCTCAATCCATCTCCATCCTCTCATAATTCGTTCGGTTTTAGCTCTTATTCGCCTACAATCAACACAAAGCTTATGTAGACCTCTATATCGACAATATAGACAAACTAGCTCACAATTGCTTCAATGCTTTATCAATGAACACTATAATGGATGAAATACATCTAGAAAACGTGCCTAAAATATCACAATATTTCATGCTAACAAAATATCCTATACTTGCCACTTGCTTGTCCCCAAGCTAGGTCTGTCAAAAGCTTTAAAACTCAAGTTAGGATGAAATATAGATGCACTCTCAAAAACAAAACGTATTTTAAGTAAATGTGCTTCTAGTCGATAGATCATTCTCAAACCTTGCTTCATTCGTTCATAAGACTCTCATATACATAACCAAAGAATAAAGAGTAAAGAAAACTCATGAATTGATCAAACTTCCATGTAAACATCATAACCTTCAAACATTATCAAAATGAATCATAAAAAACTTCAATTTAGATCACCAAGTCATATAACATCCTCTTGATCTTAAGGACTTTCAAGTAAGGTCTAGAATGCGGAAAGGGAGAGGAGATTATAAGGAATGTGGTGCATGAATCCGGGAAAGTGGATAACTAACTCTTTTCTTTTTCTCTTGCGGTCTTGCAACACTTTCAACTTAGAGCTTTGCTCTCTTCTTTTGTACATAATTTTTCGACTTTACTTTTGGAGTTATGGATAGAGTTGCACAAAAACCGAAGCCTAGGAGATTGGCGGTTTTCAATTTTGCGAGATGCCTCAAACCCTTGATGCACATATCATAATCCGTTAGGATTATCGCTCAATCCGACTTTGGCAAGACACAAACACCCGGCTATGTGAATGGTGCCGAGTTACTCATTGTCATGATTGACTTCCCCAAACCTATAAGTTATTTATATTCCTTGAATGCAAAAATTTTGCTTTCTTGGCCCTTCCACATCAAACATGCCAAATATCAACTCCTCCAAATTCCCGGATAGGTAAAGGAGGTCATTATTTCATTGAGGGGCTAAATGATCAAAGAAAGAAGAAAGAAAATCGAATTGCCTTAATCATTTCAACAAGAAGTATAAGAACTTATCATGTGATTTCAACCTTGATTTCTCAATATGATTTAGGTAACATTCTTCACATTCTGAAACTTGCAAAAGAGGAATAATTAACTTATTCAATTTCTTTTCAATTCACTATTTGTTTAAGCATGCGATTGTCATCAAAACTCAATTCACAAGTAGTGATTATCATAGAAATCATCTCAATCCTTAGAAGCACAAAATTTTCAAAATTTTTCGATTTTTATGGGTTTTCCAAAAGCTTTTTCATGCAATGCGATAATGAAACGTGTAACAATGGAATGAAACATGCAAGGTGTTCTCAATCAAAGCAAGAAAAGTGAGTAGAGTTATTACAAACGAATAGTCACACCCCACCCCATACTTGAGACAAACGTTGTCCCTAATGTTCAAAAAGAAAATAAAGAAAAGAAAGAAAGAAAAAGAACTCACAAGACGGTGGTGGAGTGGCTAAAGTGGTAGATCATCAACATCCTCACTAGGGTGCCGGTGGTGGTGGAAACGGGAAGAAGCTGGGATCATAGTTCCGCCCAAACTACTGGCGTTAAATGTCTCTCATCATCCGGTCATGCGCATCGGCTCGTGCATCCCTAGCATCCATGCGGATCTCCAAGGCTCCGACCCTACTGGAAAGATCGGTGGCCCAATCCGGCAGCTGCTCGTACCATCCCGACGGCTGGCTATACCACGCTGGTGCATTTGACGGTGTTGGTGCGGGTGGTGGCTGGGCATGCCAAGCTGGTGGAGCTCCCATCCAATCCGGCTGAGTGTTGTACCACTGAGGAGGGGTCGCAATCCATGTCGGCCTCTCACTCACGCTGGCGCGGCGAGAGGAAGAACCAGAAGCTCTAGCGGGGCGGGGAGAGTGTCTAGGAAAGTCGGGAACTGCATCTGGCTGATCCGGGAAGGTACCATAATCGTGATCCTCACCTCCTCCCTTAAACTCATCATCTCCTCCTCCTCTACAACGGGTGGCTCAGGGGAACGTAAGGGGGTGCTACTAGTCTATTCGCATGCATAGCTGCGAATGTCTCCTTCCAATTATGGTGTCCAGCCATAATGGAATACTCGGGAAGCCATGTAACCCCTCTACCTCCTCTACCCTCCCAAGGCATGGAAGCGGTAGGTGGACCTCTATGTCTAGGAAAGATAATGCCTCTAGTCATGAGGCTTTGGAGTCCTAGAGGTCTAGCAGCTATCCTGGTGCATGTGGAGAAGTCTATACCAAGCTGCCTAGCCAGGTGGGTGACCATCCCACAGTATCCAATATTGTCGGCCCTCTTATTCTTTAGCTTACTCATAGTAGAAGCTAAGAGGGTGGCACAGTCAGCCGGCCTACCATGCAGCATACAATAAAGCAAAAACAGCTCGTCAGTCTTGATTTTCTGAGGAGTCTCCGCCCTAGGGAAGAGACACTCACAAAGCACTCGGTGGGCAATCTTCAAGGCTAAGTGATAAATCAACTTAGTCTTGGTATCAGCAGGTTGCCAGCGGTCCTCCCTGGAGTATACCATAGCAATGTCCTCCCAAAAAATCTTTGGTGTACACACGCCACTAGGGAATCGACCATTGAAGGTCTCTTGGAACCCAAAGAAGGCTGCAAACTCCCGAATCGAGAACTCATAGTTTCTCTCCATCAACCGGAAAGAAACAGTCCTATCAACATGACTATGCTCAAATGAGATCACAAACTCTCTAGTGATCTCCTCATATGCATCTTCCTGAATTGCGGAGAAGATGATCAATCCTGCTTTATCAAACAGCCAAGTAAGGTCACCTACCACATTCAGTGGCTCTAGCTCCTCAAGCAACAGATAATGAGGTCCTATGACCGCTCTCTTCTCGATCCTCTCTAAGGCATCGAGGTAATCTTCATGGATTATAGGAATTCTAGGAGGTGGGGGTGATGGTGGTGGTGTTGGCTCACTAGGGGGTGCCTGAGAGGAAGAGGAAGCATTGCCTTTCCTCTTCTTTGTCCTATTTGACATTCTCCTAACGAGGTCAATGTTTCTGTTCTAAACCACGGTCTGTTCTTCAGAAACCACGGCCGTGGAATGCCTAGAGACCGTGATTCGGTTCGAAATTTCTCAAAACTCAACAGATTCACACCAAAATCAACAGATGGCAGCCCTAAACTAATTTCAATCTAATTACAATCAGTTCTCCTAAAAATTCTTGAAAAAAGTGAGGCAAATCGACAAAGTGAGAGAAGAGATAAAAAAACCTAGGTTTTCGGATTTTAAAATCCGAATTCTGTCTTCTCCGGTGATTTGCCGCTTGAACCGTGGCTTGGATCTTGTAGGTGATTGAATTTGCTTCACTTTTGGTCAAAGAATCACTCGAAACGATTAACGGACGAGAATTTGAGAGAGGGGGACGATTTTGGCGATTTTGGGGCGTGGAATTTGGGGATTTTGGTTGTGTTTGTGAAGAAACGTGGTTTTTATAGTGGCCGTAAATTTTTTCAAAAATTATGGTCACTCGGGGGTTTCCACGGCCGTGGAAATGTACGGAACCGTAGTTTTGGTGATTTTTCTCAGGCTTTTGCAAATTACGGTCACTGTAGCTGTCACGGCCGTGGTTTTGGCCGTGGAACTCTCTGTAATGTGCTAAAGTCCAAGTTTCGTCAATTTTCTTCAAACCTTTCCTTCTCCCTTTCTCTTCCACTGATCCTACATCCAAAAACACGAACATACCGGAAGGTATCGAAGGCAAAACGAAACAAAACATCTAAACTATTCTAATCTATGAATCAAAAACTAAAACGTAAGTGCAATACCTTGGGTTGCCTCCCAAGAAGCGCTTGTTTAAGGTCTGTAGCTAGACCATATTCGCACTTATTCGAGTGCGGTGGGTGCGAACTCTTCAGCTTGGAGTTCCGGTGAATACTTCTTGAGTCGTTGACCGTTCACCTTAAAGCTTCCGCCCTTTTCACCCCATACTTCAACTGCACCATGGGGAAAAACACGTTTGATTAGATAAGGTCCAGTGCAAGGAGATTTAAGCTTACCTGGAAAGAGATGAAGTCTTGAATTGAAGAGGAGAACTTGATCTCCTTCTTTGAGGTCCTTTGGGATGATATGCTTATCATGCCAATGCTTCGCTCTTTCTTTATAGATCTTGGCGTTTTCGTAGGCGTTCAAGCGAAGTTCTTCAAGCTCGTTAAGGTCCAAGAGACGCTTTTCTCCCGCCTCCTTCATGCTGAAGTTCAACCACTTTATTGCCCAATACGCCTTATGCTCCAATTCTACCGGCAAGTGACAAGACTTCCCATACAAAGGTTGTATGGTGTTGTTCCGATGGGAGTCTTATATGCAGTCCGGTATGCCCATAATGTGTCATCTAGCTTCAAAGACCAATCCTTCCTTGTCCTTGAAACCGTCTTCTCTAGGATCCCTTTAATCTCCCGGTTTGAGATCTTCACTTGTCCACTAGTTTGTGGATGATAAGGGGTGGCGATCTTGTGAGTTACCCCATACTTAGCTAAAAGAGCTTCGAAACATCGGGCAATGAAGTGAGAACCTCCATCACTAATGATAGTCCGTGGTGTCCCAAATCGTGGGAAGATGGTCTTGTTAAAGTACTTAACCACTACCATGGCATCATTGGTGGGAGAGGCAATTGTTTCAACCCATCTCGAAACATAATCCACCGCTAAAAGTATGTATTGGTTTCCACAAGATGATGGGAAAGGTCCCATGAAGTCTACTCCCCAAACGTCAACGATCTCCACCTCTTGGATGTTGTTAAGAGGCATCTCGTTCCTCCTAGATATGTTCCCTGTTCTTTGACAAGCATCGCACCAGGAAACAAAGGTTTGCACATCTTTAAACAAAGTAGGCCAAAAGAATCCAGATTGCAATACCTTAGCACTAGTCTTGTTCAAACTAGCGTGTCCTCCACAAGGTAGTGAATGACAATGACGGATGACACTTTTCATCTCATCTTCCGGTACACATCGCAGAATGATGCCGTCCGGACCTCTCTTAAAGAGGAGAGGTTCGTTCCAAAAGTATTCCCGAACATCCTTAAAGAACTTCTTTCTTTGTGCGTAGGATAATCCGGGTGGTAATTCGTGGCAAACCAAATAGTTAACAAAATCAGCAAACCATGGTTCGTTACCTTTGGTGATCACGTCGATGCACTCCTCTATGATGTGTAAATGCTCGTCCGGAAAGGAGTCATATATAGGTAGATGGTCGTCTTCTAGATGTGGTAGACGACTCAAATGATCCGCAACAGAATTTTCCGAACCCTTCTTGTCACAGATCTCTAGATCGAATTCTTGTAGGAGAAGAATCCATCTAATCAGCCTTGGTTTAGCATCCTTCTTCGCAAGCAAATACCGGATCGCAGCATGATCCGTGTACACAATCACCTTAGCACCTACAAGATAAGAGCAAAACTTTTCAAATGCATATACAATTGTTAAAAATTCCTTTTCGGTAGTGGCGTAGTTGTGTTGCGCTTCATCTAGCGTCTTGCTAGCGTAGTAGATAGCATGGGTTCGTCCTTCCTTTCTTTGCCCAAGAACAACCCCTATGGCTACGTCACTTGCGTCACACATAACCTTAAAGGGAAGATTCCAATCCGGAGGTTGGATAATCGGGGCTGAGATTAGAGCTCCCCAAATCATATTAAACGCATCTAAGCATTCCTGCGAGAAATCAAAAACTGCATCCTTCATTAATAAATTAGTGAGCGGTTTTGATATCTTGGAAAAAAACCTTTATGAAACGCCTATAGAATCCAGCATGTCCTAGAAAACTTCTTATCCCTTTCACCGAAGTTGGGGGAGGAAGCTTTTCTATTGTCTCTATCTTAGCTTTATCCACCTCAATCCCTCTACTAGAGACTAAGTGTCCTAATACAATGCCTTCTTTCACCATAAATTGACACTTCTCCCAATTAAGAACTTGGTTAGTGTCTTCACACCTTTGTAATACAAGAGCATGGTTAGAAAGACAATTATCAAAAGAAGATTCATAAACGGAGAAATCATCCATAAAGACCTCCATGATCTCCTCTATGTACTCCGAAAAGATAGCAATCATGCATCTTTGAAAGGTGGTTGGGGCGTTGCAAAGCCCAAACGGCATCCTCCAATACGCAAATGTTCCCCACGGACATGTGAATGTGGTCTTCTCTTGATCGTCCGGATGTATCGGGATCTGAAAGAAACTACTATAACCATCAAGATACCAAAAGTGTGAGTGTTGTGCTAACCTCTCAAGCATTTGATCGATGAAGGGTAGTGGGAAGTGATCCTTCCTCGTTGCGTTGTTTAGCTTGCGGTAGTCTATGCACATACTCCATCCCGTCACGGTTCGTGTAGGAATGAGCTCATTGTTCTTGTGGGTAATGACCGTCATTCCTCCCTTCTTTGGAACCACCTGTACGGGACTCACCCACTTGCTATCGGAGATAGGGTAGATGATACCTGCATCAAGTAGTTTGAGAATTTCCTTCTTGACAACCTCCTTCATGGTCGGATTTAACCGCCTTTGAGGTTGTCGCGAAGTTCTAAAGTCTTCTTCCATTAGGATCTTATGCGTGTATAGTGAAGGTTTGATTCCTACTAGATCCTCTATAGTATACCCTAAGGCTTTCCTATGTTTCTTAAGAACAACCATGAGCTTACTATGTTCATCAATACTCAAATCGGAACTAACAATTACCGGAAAGGTAGAATTAGGTCCTAGAAGTGCGTACCTTAGATGTGTAGGAAGTGACTTCAATTCCATCACTATAGGAGTCTCTAATGTCTCTTGAGGAGTATCCGATGCTTCCTTAGAAGTGTCTAAGGATGTAGAAGGTGCTGGAGAAGAGTCAAGAGAAGTGGTGGAGAATATACAATCTCCTTCAGATTCACCCAAAATTACGGCTCCCCTGTTCCCTCCACGGCCGTGGTTTTGGGCGTGGAAGTCAATTACGGTGCCTCTGTTTGTTCCACGGCCGTGGTTTTGGCCGTGTAACTTACTGGAGTCCTCTGAATAGCTGATTACGGTCATATTGGTAGGTTCCACGGCCGTGGAATTGCACGACTGGCCGTGATTTCGTACGTTTTCTGACCCATCATAGAGTTTCTCAAATTCTTCTTCATACACTTCTTTTTGCTTCTCTAAGGCTTCAATTTCTTCATTGCATTCCTCTTCTTCCCCTATATCCATAATGCTCATAGAAATAACTTTCTGTAAGGGATCTTTGAAGAGAATCGAACTTACCTCCTCTCTAGATAGCTCTTCGTCATGGATATTGAATATATCCTCATCGAAAACTAGTTCCTTCACCAAAGTGGAGAGAACGAATTCTACCTTTTCTTCTCCTATGTCGAAGGCGAGTCTAGCATTCTTGCAATCAACTATACAGCCGGATGTTGCAAGAAACGGTCTTCCGAGTATGATCGGGACCGGACTATCTGCAGGAATGTCAAGCACAACAAAGTCTATAGGAACATAGAACTTACCAAGCTTGACCGGGACGTCTTCAACTATACCGACGGGACGAGTTATGGATCGATCCGCCATGTACAACGTCATTTTTACCGGCTTAGGTTCGCCTAAACCGATCTTCCTGCATAAGGCAAGCGGAATAATGGTCACGCTTGCTCCTAAATCACATAATGCATCATATGTGACATCTCCCACTCCTATGGGAATACAAAATGACCCCGGATCCTTCAGCTTTGCGGGCATCTTCTCCTTCATTATCTTGATGAGATCCGATGAATCCAAACTCATCTTGACCTCTCCAAAATCCTCTAATTTTCTTTTGTTAGAGAGGATCTCCTTTAGGAACTTTCCATAAGCTAGCATACCTACAATTGCATCAATGAAAGGTATATTAATATGTAGTTTGCTCATGAGTTCAATAAACTTACCGAATTGCTTGTCTAGACGCGCTCTTGCTCTAGATCGCGGAAACGGTAGGGGAGGTTTGAAAGCTGGAGGAGGAACATAGACATCTTCCTTCTCCTTTCCCTTTTCTTTCTCCTTTTCGGCGGGGACTTCTACAAACTTAGGCTTTGGGTCGATGGTTGTTGCTCCGCTCCTAGTTGTGATTGCCATCACCCTTCCCTTTGGGTTATCCTCCGTCTTTCCAGGAAGTTTTCCTTGATTCCTAAGAACTTCTTCAGCTTGACTAAACATTTGGTTTTCTAAAACCTTTTGGGCTTTATCAACCTTAGTAATGTGATCATCGACCTTGATGATGCGAGTCTCCAATCCTTGAAGTTTTCCCAAGATTGTTTCCAACATGGGATCGGACTTTTATTTCCCCGAAGTGCTTCCGCTATTAGATGCTTGTTCCTGGCTTTTCAAGGGAATGGAAGAAGAAAAAGGTGGAGTTAGTGAATTTCCTGAATTGGGATAAGAATTACCGGAATTGTGTTGTTGGTTGGACCGCCAATTGTTGTTGTTTGAACCCCTATTGTTGTTCCAGCCGTTATTCCGGTTGTTGTTGTTGTTGTTCCAATTATTCCGGTTGTTGTTCCGGTTGTTGCGATTTGTATTCTCATTCCCATTGTGGTTTTTGTTGTTTCCCAAATAACCCACATCTTGTCCCTTTTGCTTTGGGAAGTTTGTTTTAATGGCTTCCTTCAACTCTTTAATCTCGGTATTGAGAGAAAAGATATGAGTTTGAGGGCTTGTGATAATTTTGCTCCTTGCTCCACTTGATTTGCTTCTACTTTCCGGTGAGAATACTTTTCTATGACTCGGGCTTGCTTCTCAATGAAGTCCCAAGTGTCATCTTCCCTCATGTCCATGAATGTACCACATGAAAGGGATTGAAGCTTGAATTGTGTTTCCACATCCAGCCCCTTATAGTATATCTCCAATAAACCCTACTTTGAAATGCCATGGTGTGGGGAATCCAATAATAAGTCCTGAAATCTTTCCCAAGATTGAAACAAACTTTCGTTAGATCTCATAGAAAACGCATTAATCTTATCTCTCAACTCCGCCGTCTTGGATGGCGGAAAGAATTTGGTGAGGAATTCCACGGAAAGATCCTCCCATGTGTTAAGTCTCCCATTTGGAAGAGCTTGATACCAAGATAAAGCTTTCCCTTTCAAGGAGAAGAAGAATGGCTTGATCTTGTAGTTGTTGGTGGTTGCATTCTTTGGCTTCATTGTCTCCATCATGACCTCAAAATTTTGTAAATGTTGATATGGAGATTCAGAACTCGTTCCTCCAAACTGATTTTGGCGAACGATGGTGATAACTTGTGGGTTGAAGCTAAACCCTTGCATATCATCAGCATCAAAGTTCACACCTAAGCGGCGTGGTTGCTGAATGGGATCCATGCTTTGGCCAAGAGTCCTTCGCTCTCCATCTACACGAGCAGCTCTCGCATTCCCAGCTGGAGCACGACGATTGGCGGCTGCCCGTGGAGCAAATGGGTTCGCATTGATCGTCGGATCAATTTCTTCTAGTTGTGGCATGGAAGAGTCGCTATCCTCATCGGATGAATGGGCTCTAATCGATCTTGACGATTTCCTGCTCTTCTTCTTCTTAAGATCGCTTAATTCCACCCTCATTTGAAATATCACATCCATAAGATCGTCAACTTTCGATTGATGACGCTCCGATTCCTCCTTGTGAGTCCTCTCGCTCCATCTAAGTTGAGCTTCGGATTCCGCTAACTACGTTTGGTAATCTCGTTCTCTTTCTTCAGCCATCTTTCTTTCCTTGAGCTTCTTCCTCAAAGTCTTCTCAAGTTCTTGTTCAAGAGGTAAAAGGTCCGTGTTATTCCTAGACCTGGGCATAAACCTAAAGTAACCTGCAAATATCACTCACTAGAGATATAAAATAACAAGAGCTAAGCTCCCAAGCTTGACAACCAGCAACCGAATTCGGCCTAGACCAAATCCCCGGCAACGGCGCCAAAAACGTGTTCGCCACTTAGCGTGCGTGCAAATAAGTCTTAAATTTATAAAACTAGAATCAAGCAAGCGAACCCGCAGTGTACGGATCGGCGTAGTAAAGCAAGAATTCTAGAGTATCGAACACAGGGATTTGGGGGGTTAAATCCAGTTATAAATCATCAAGCAAGTAAATGTATGAGCTTTGTAAATATATTGAGAAAACAACAACCCTAAAGATCCAGGTATCTAATTGTGGAAATCGATTCAATATATACTAAAGAACTAAAGACAGAGTTAAGAGTTGCAAAGGTATGCTAAGGTAAAGCAATGTACGGTGAAGTTCCAAGGCTTTATATGACTTATCTAAAGACACTCTCTATAAAGGTTCTTGAGGCTTCAGTATAGAAAGGATCTATGGACAAGAATTAATCTCAAATACCCAAACTTGTAACCCAAGGATCAAGACTAACTAAACCGATTAAGGTTGTGACACTCGAAATCGAAGTAGAGGTTGTTGAGGCTTCACTACTACCTAGAAAAGACAAGTCAAGACTAGATTAAAGCTAATCTTTAACCTTGGATCAAAGTAAAAGCAAAGTTCGTAAACTACGGTAAATTACGGGTGGATCTTGAGTTCCACGGCCGTGGAACCTCAAGAACAGGCCGTGATTCTGGCTCGTCGGCGAAATCTCTCTAACTCTCTCAGTCCAATCTGTTTACGATCGATCTATCATCATCTAAGCCACAACTATCAACCCTTCACCTTAGAATTGCTAAAGGGTTTTAGCCAACAACAGTCATTATGATATCAAATTCAAGATTAAGAAGAATGAAAGATGAAAACCTTCAAAAACCTTCAATAAACTTCAAATCAATCTCAAATCCACAAACAAAGGTAATGATGTATATCAGATTTGGAATAACACAAACCAATCACAATCCTTGATAAGAACGAAGAGCGGGATGTCAATCCGTCTTCTAATCAAACCTAAGGACAAAGCGCAACTTCCAAACCTTCAAGCCTTTGCAAATCTCCGTTGCAAAATGGCAATCTCCGCACGTCCAACTGGAACCCTAGGCACGTGCAAGCAAGCGTAAGCGAAGGTGCCAAAATCTCCCTCCTTCAGTCCTTTTATAGGGAAAGATAGAATAAGTGTCCGGCCCATGTGTGTAGACAATGTGTCTATATTTTATTCGTCAAAAGATTGCCTAAATCACGGTTTTATGGAATTCCACGCCCGTGGTTTAGAGCGTTGAATTGGATTACGGTTCTTCACAACTTCCACGACCGTACTTTATACCGTGTAACTCTCTGGAATGCTCCACGCTCATGTTGCCAAGTTCCACGGCCGTGGTTTAGAGCGTGGACTTCATTACGGCCGTATTTTAGAGCGTGGAAGCATAGGTTGCTCGTAATCCCCTTTGTTTCGTGTCATTCCTCATCCTAGATCTTCATTGGCTTCTTTGTGGTGTCCTCAATCCTTGGATATGCTCAATCCATCTCCATCCTCTCATAATTCGTTCGGTTTTAGCTCTTATTCGCCTACAATCAACACAAAGCTTATGTAGACCTCTATATCGACAATATAGACAAACTAGCTCACAATTGCTTCAATGCTTTATCAATGAACACTATAATGGATGAAATACATCTAGAAAACGTGCCTAAAATATCACAATATTTCATGCTAACATGATGTTTGCCTTGATTGAATTGAGGATTGATAGTCGAAATTACATGCTAGTTCTTGCACATCATCTAGGAATGACTAAGGAAATTCATCTCTCTTCTTCTCATCTTGATCATGTTGTTTGAGCACCTCACTTGATATAAAAATTTGACCTCTTTTGACCCATCCGGGAATACGAGCATGCTAGTGTGTTGAGTGTGTGAAAAGTAAGTGTGGGGTGAAGTTGTTGATGAATGAATGTTGTGAATGAAGTGCTGAGTTTGTTGTGAAAAGTGTAGAAAAAAATATAGGTTTGGGGACTTTAGTTTTGATGACGAGTAACTCGGCAGCATTGACATAATCGGGTGTTTGTGCCTTGCCAAAGTCGGATAAACCGAATGTCCTAACGAGCCTTGGTATGTGTGCCCCATGTGAGGCACCTCGGAAAAATCCCGAGGCCTGCTAATCACCAAGGTTTCGGCTTTTGTACTCCAATGCCATTTTCTCAAAAATAAGTGAAAGAAAAAGAAAATGAAAAAGAAAAGAAAAGAAAGAAAGGATAGAGAAAAATATACATTTGTGGGGAAGTTGATCAAAAATGAAATTGTGGAGTTAGTTCCTTTCCAGGATTAGCATCACATGACCTAAAAAAGTTCCCACCTATAACAACGTTTCCTGGCCCCTTCTTTCCAAAGTCCTTGTGACCTATTTGCATATGTGTATGACTTAGTGATCTAGATTGGACATTCTCATGATCATCTTGACTTCTTCATTTTAAACTTTAATCCATGCTTTCGAGTTAAGTATAATTGTCTTTCCGCACCTTCATTCATTTAATACATGATTGCTTGTCCATAGCCATGAAACATGACTATGAAGGTGATCAAATTTTAGAAGCACAATTCCAAAAATATTTTCTGTTTTTCTGCATTCATAAATCGTGCCATCTCGTAGCCTATAGTTGGACCTTGCTCGGGGACGAGCAAGTGCTAAGTATGGGGTATTTTAATGACACGATTTATGAAGTTAGTTTAGGCATTCATTTAGATAGTTTTTCCCGTTATTCATGCATGGTTTGGAATTAGTTCGTGACGTTTACGCTTAATTCATGCATATTGTCGAGATAGACGTCTACACGGGCTTTTGTCGGTCTTGTAGGTATTTTGGGGAGCTCTTGGACTTAATCGACATATTCGAGGATCATTCCTCGTGATGGCACACTTCCGGACTCATTAAGGAGCAAGCTAGGAGCAAAGGAGAACACATAGGACCTTGTTGGTGCATGTCTTGCACCAACTCATGACTTAATGATCCAAAGAGAGCTGAAAAGGGAATTCCATGGTCCAGAGGCCAAAACCACGCCCGTAATTTTGTCCGTGGTTTTCTCTGCACAACCTTGACACGTGTCCCACGATGTCTTTGCCCGACCCTTGCTCTTGATGGAGAATATAAGTGGTCCTCCAGGCTGTTGCTAGGGGATTCTCCCACATTCTCTTACACATTATCATTATCCACATTTGGGAATTCTTGGAGAAGAAGAAAAGCACTCTCATTTTTTAGGAAGAACAACACATCAAGATAGAGATTTAGAGTGAACTTTTGATTGATTTTGGAGTGATTTTTGTTGAGAACATTTGAAAGCATTGTAAGGAACGTTTTGGAGTTGTGTTTGAAGAGTTGTAAGTCTTGTTTAATCTCATATTCAGCTAAGACTACTTGTTCATTTTCATTTCCATCTCATTTTCTTGCTATGGAAGCCACGAATGTTTGCTTGTTGAGTTTAAATCTTAAAATGCATGTTGTTGGCTAAATAATTGTGATTCTAGGGTAATGGAATGATGGTTATGGCTTGGACTATGATAGAATAGACTTGAATGTACCTTTGGATGATTTGCTTGCTCCAACCTAACCTTTGATGAAAACCACGGCTTGTTCATGTGATTCCATGCCCCTGGTTTTGTATGATCTACCCGTGGTTTGTTCTGTTGTGCTTGTATTGATGAATCTGAATGTTAAGATGTTAGATTGTCTAAATCCTAGTTTTTGTTAAGCATAATCTAGCCTAGGGTGACCTAATGCTAGCAAACTAAGTGAGAGAAGAGACTTACCCGGTAATTCTTGATCTTAGACACCAAAGATGATGAACTCTAGGTAGTAGTGAGCTTCACAAGCCGCTATTTGACTGAGTGTGCTAGGATTGGTGATTAGAACTTGCCTTCCCGAGACTTACCCGTTAAGGAGAGGTTTGACCCTCGATAGCAATCCGGTTTATGTAGAATTTCCAACCTTAAGCTCCTAGAGACTTACCTGGTAATAGGACCTTAGGTGAGGGATTAGTGGACCATGAGACCTACCCGGTGATTGATCCCATTTGACAAACACCCTTTTCTCAACATATCGTAGCTTGTCCAAGGTTGATTAGAAGCTTGAGTCCAATGCCATAACCGGAAGTCCTAACCCCTAGAATCCGCTTTTCTCTCTTTGAATACATATCTTGTGTTTGTGTTGCTAGCTTGAGTCGTTTGTTTGATTTATAATCTTGCATGATTTGTGATCTTTGCTTGATCACCACAAAAACCAAACCCAAAAATATCATGATTTTCATTTCTTTATTTCCTTCTCTTTTCTTAGACTGGATTTGCACTATCCATGATCACTTGTTTGATTTTATTTCACCTTAGTCTTCGTGTTCATCCTCGGAATACTATCCTTACTACAAAACGACCCATACACTATGGGTTCGCTAGGAGTTAGAAAATTAGATCGAGTTATAAATTGTAAGACTTTTGTGCTATACATTTCTAGCGTAACAGGAAACCTTGAGAAGACGGTTTCAAAGATAAGGAAAGATTGGTCATTGAAGCTGGATGATGCATTATGGGCATATAGGACGGCATACAAGACTCCAATCGGCACAACACCATACAAACCTTGTGTATGGGAAGTCTTGTCATCTTCCGGTAGAGCTGGAACATAAGGCGTATTGGGTTGTCAAGTGGTTGAACTTCAGCATGAAGGAAACAGGCGAGAAGGGCCTCTTGGATCTCAACGAGCTAGAAGAACTCCGCTTGAACGCCTATGAGAACGCCAAGATTTATAAACAAAGAGCGAAGTGTTGGCATGATAAGCATATCATTCCAAAGGATCTCAAAGAAGGAGACCTTGTTCTTCTCTTCAATTCTAGACTTCGGATTTTTCCAAGTAAGCTTAAATCTCGTTGGACGGGACCTTATGTAATTAAATGTGTTTTTCCCCATGGTGCAGTGGAAGTATGGGGTGAGAAGTGCGGAAGTTTCAAGGTGAACGGTCAACGACTCAAGAAGTACTCACCGGAGCTCCAAGCTGAGGAAATCGCTCCGATTGTTCTCACCTAAACACTAAGGAATGGTCTAGCTACGGACCTAAAACAAAGCACTTCTTGGGAGGCCACCCAAGGTATTGCATTCTTGCTTTTGTTTTTGTTTTCTTTCTTAAGTTAGAGTAGTTTAGTTGTTCTTGTTTGCTTTTCGTCGATACCTTCCGGTATGTTGTGTTTTTGAATGTCAGGGATAAGAAACGAGCAAAAGAAGTGAAGGAAACCAAAAGAATCACGAAACTTGGATTTTTGGCAAGAACGGAGGATTCCGGCCAAAGAGGCAAAACCACGGCAGTGGTTTGCCGAATTGGGCCGTGGAAAAGCATGTCGTAGCTAATTAAAATAAAAGAGCCAGAAATCACGCGTGGCCGTACAAAACCACGGCCGTGGAACACCCCGATAGGCCGTGGTTTTCAAGATTTTTACGGCCCTATATAAGTTCTTATTCTTCACAGTTTTCTCACAACTCTCACAATCTCCACGCCCAAAACCACGCCGGAAGCCTACTAATACCGTGATTCTTCATTCGGTGACCGATTCGAGCGATTCTTCAACCCATTGTGAAGAAAATCAAATTCTACACAAGATTAAAACAACAAATAGCACGAACAATCAGCAATCAGAAGTGAATTTGGATTTTTTCAAATCCAAAACCTAGGTTTTCTCTCTATCCTCTCCTTGGTTGACTTTTCTTGTCTTTCTTGCAAATTTTTAGGAGAACTTGACGGAATTGGACTTAGAATTAGTTTAGGGTTGTTGTTGTTGAGTTTGTTGTGGTTTTTCTGAATTTTTGGTGAATTCGAAGCTTTCCACGGTCTGCCGTACGTTTCCACGGCCGTGGTTTCTAAAGAACAGACCGTGGTTTTTGGTAATTTTGGTGAAAATGTTCGGAACTCGGAAATCAAACAGGAACAAGAAGCAAAAGGGGGATGGATCCTCTTTCCAACCCCCTCCTAACCTCCCACCAAACCCTAGAGTTCCCACTATCCATGAGGATTACATTGGAGCTATAGAGAAAATTTCTGGACGGAAAGTGATAGCTCCTAGGTTTATTATTATAGAGGAACTCCAGGAATTGAATGTGGTTGAGGACTTGACTTGGATACTGGATAGGGCTGGTTTGGTTGTGTTCTCTACCATTAGGGAAGATGCGTATGAGGAGATCACTAGGGAATTCATCACTTCCTTTGAGCATAGTGTCGTTAACCGAACGATATCTTTTAGATTGATGGAACGCAGGGTTTACCGAGACGTTCAATGAAACATTTACTAGAGGTGCTAAGGCAAAGGAGTTTTGGAAGGAAATAACTACGATTGTCAGTCATGAAGACTGTTGGCAACGGCCGATTCAAAGGCCAAGCTCATCTACCACCTAGCAATTAAGATAGCCCATAAGATCCTCTCCGAATGCTTATTCCCGAGGACCGAGACACCTCAAAAGATCAAAACCGATGAGCTTTTTATCTTGTATTGCATGATTTCCAGCCTCTCTCCGGATTGTGCAACCATGCTCGCCTCCACTCTTAGCAAAGTGAAGAACAAATTAGCAGGAAATAGAGGCTATGGAGGTTTGGTTACGCACATTGCAAACCAACTAGGGATGGACTATTCTGCTTGTACGAGGGCAGCCGTTGCGAGACCATTGGGGCTCAATGGTCTCATGACTAGAGGACTCTTGTTTCCTTGCCACCGAGGTCCACCTACCGCAGTCATGCCTTGTGAAGATAGAGGTGGTAGAGGCATCCCATGGCTCCCAGAGTATTCTCTTAGACTTAGCCGACAAAATTTGAAGAATACTTTTGTTCCTATGCATGCTAACAGGTTAGGAGCACCCCCTTACATTCCCGATGAGGTACCCGCTCCAACTGATGATGTTGAGGAGATGGGTGGAGCTGAGTTCCCGGATTAGGAGGTGGATAGCAGGACTTTGTATCATTCCCGGAGCAGCCAACAGCTTTTTTCAGGAACCACCCAGGAGGTCCACTTACCAGCAGCGACCCTCCACTTCTTCTTCCTCACGCCGAGCTAGTGTGAGCGAGCGTCCTACATGGATGGCGAGTCCACCAGATTGGTACGGGCAGCAGCCGGCTTGGATGCAGCAGCCTCCATCTTGGACCCAACAACCGCATGAGTGGACACAACAGCCTCCTGCTTGGTATACACAGCAGCCGGGATGGGTGACTGATATTACACGGAGGATGGATGACCTAGAGACCCGCCAGGATGAGCGAGATGAAGAGCGCCAGGAGAATGCAAGGATCTTCCGTGGTGTCTATCGACAGCAGTTTGGGCGTAACTTCGACCCAAACTTTTATCCATTCCCGCCGCCTCCTATGTGATTGATGAGATGACCGCCCGGTTCGAGCTACTCCACCGCCTTAGTGAGTTTTCTTGTTTCTTTTCTTTTCTCTATTTTTCCTAAACATGGAGGACAATGTGTGTATGCATAGTATGGGGTGGGGTGTGACTCTCGTTTTATGTAATAACTCGATACACTTGCTTTGCTTTATTCCATGAACATTTGCATCTTTCTTTTATTGTCACACGTTTCTTTATTGCATTGCATTAAAAAGATTTGAAAAACCCATAAAAATTTTGTAAATTTTTTTAAAATTATTGTGCTTCTAGGATTGAAGATGAACATATAATTATAAAAATTATTATTTTTAGTTATTATATACATATATATGAAAATATTTGAACATTTAATTCATAAAATTGTACAACAAATTAAAAATATTTTTGAAGGGTCAAATATTTGCAAGACACTCTATGTTTATATTATTAATGAAAATTATAAGTTATATTTAATATAGCTTCAATTTTTTAGTTACTTAACATCTATAAAAGTTTATTATATGTTTAAGAATTTATTTTAGAGTTATACACCAATATATTATTCTAAGAATTCTTAAAAGTAAGCAAATATACACATTAACACTATCATGAACATAAAAAAGAGACATGTATTGAACTTAAGTTTAAATATTATATTTAACTATAAAATGGTAGAAATTTGAAAGAAAAACCTGAATACCTACTAATTTACTGCACTTTCATGGCATTTTGCGGTCAATAACTCAATGTCAAATCAAACTATAAAAAATGAATGGATGATAAAAGAGAATGGACTTTACTACAAGAAAATAGAAGAAACTGGGGATATTTTTTTCAAACAAATATGAACTAAATTTTTTGATATAATGTATGGACTAAGTAACTTTATTGGTTTGGGTGGTCGACAATCTGTCAAGCCCACCTCTAAATCCGCCTTGTTTGTCATCATATTGTCACCGAAATATTATCATAGATTCAATGACATCGACTGTGCCATCGTCATCTATCATCGCCAATGGTAATGTTGACAAAAAAAAAATTATTTAAAAAAAAATATAAATTAGTTTTGAAAAAAAATGTCAAATTCCCCCCTTAGAGGTAAAATTCAAATAAAATTTGTTAGAAAATCGAAAAAGCTAAAGACACGAAGTTTATATTACTAACGTAAAAAACAAACGCATTCCGATAACGCTCAATCAAAAAAAAAAAAGTTTTGGGCGCCAATGCAATGCGCCGGAACAGAATTTTTTTAAAAAAAAAAAACTGGGGAAAAATTCGGAAAAGGTAGGGTTTTGAGTGCCAGCGCATGGCGTTGGCGCTCAAAGTAAAAAATAAACTAAAAAATGGTCAAAAATAGAAAACAAAAAGGTTTTGAGCGCCCACGCATGAAGTTGGGGCCCAAATAAATTGAAAAAATAAATTTAAAAAAAATAAAAATGGATATGTCAGCGTTCATATTGAGTGTCAACGCAAAGCGTTCATTTTTGATACCAAGTAAATTCAAAACTGTGCATATAACACGCCCCAAAACAAATCGTCCGAACAACTCAAAGAAAAATACGATCAATATGGCTTTGTTCGACGTTGCTTCATTTCTTGTTTCTACAATTTCTTCCTCAGTATTTGAGAAGGCTTACACAAAGGCTATTTCAATCTCGGAGGCCAAAGTAGAACTCGACAAACTTAGGATCAACACCGAGACGATCCAAAATGTACTCCCTGATGTTGAGAAGAAGCAAGAGACCTCTCCTGTTGTGACTCAATGGATTAAGAGGGTAAAAACTGTTTTGTATGAAGTAGATGATTTGTTCGATGGGGTCACTACTGATGATCTACTTAAGCAAATTAAGGGAAACAAGATGCAATTCTTGAAAAAAAATCCAGTTTTGAGTGTGATATAGCAGTTGTTTTATTTTGAACTATTCAATAAATTTATTTAGATAGTGACATTGTTGAATTGAGTTGATATAAAGAATCTTATATACATCACGTAAAATAATAAATTTTCTAACGCTAACATGAATCAAGAAAAAATATAAATATAACATATATAGTAGAAAAAATATTCATATTAAAAAACAATTTTGTTAGAGTTGTTTCGAACAATAAAAACTAAAATTAAAACATGTTCGTTCCATTAACTAATTTAAAATACCAAAGTAAAAAAATTAAATTTATATATAATAGAATTATAATAGAATTTTTTAAAGGAGGCTTTTTAAAATTAATGTAATTGAAAATTGTAACACCCCGAATCCGCGGGACTCGGGGCGCTACGGGTGGTGACCTCACAATGGGTCCCGACCCTTTGTTTGCCGAATCTTACAACAAGACACAAATAAAGACAAAACCGAAATACGTTTATGCAAATGATATGATCCCCAGAAACAAACAAAAAACAAACTTCAGCCGAGTTTTCAACTCCAAAGACTCGAACATAAAAAAACATAACAATATATAAAAACAATACCCAAACACGACTTCAACTAAACCCCTCCTAAAATGTACGGTACTCTAGATGCCTACTCTTCCGGATCTCTCGGCCGCATTCTTAACCTGCAAGACAATCTACAACAATCAGTATAAAACCGTTAGCTAATATTCGAGGCATTAGAATCAAGGTGAAAGGCACAAACACAAGTCAAACTCATAAACACCCAATACACTCCAAAGCACACAAGTCCGGTTTATTATCTTATTATTATTATTAAGTCATATCCCGTTTTAACTCAACTTAAGTTGTGACACGAGAGTCACCGAAACTCGCCTCAATCCCTACTTACCTGCATGGAATGGTACTGATGCATCCGACCGTCTACCAGCACGGGATAGTCGCCGAGAACCTCTTAGCTCTCGCGGGAGCCACGCAAGTTGTCACCACCCGTTATCATACACTTGGCCCAAAATAATATAAAGGTCGGTAATCCTATTTCCGGTTAAGTTGTTATATAAAAAATAAAAAATAAATACACACCACCAAACACACATCAATGCTAATACAAGGAATATGAGCTAAGTAAGTCCGGAGACTTACCTCGTCCCAAAGATATTCCCGCTATATGCCGCTCTCATCTTCCCGCAGGAAGAAACTCAACGCCTGTAAAAAGGCACACGATCAACATCTCTCTAACATGCTAGAAGTCCTTAGACGTCTAGTCCTAATGATCTCGAAAGATCATAAACCAAAACCATGATAGGATAACAACTCCTAATCCTCACGCTGTAACAAGGTCATAACCATCACAACACATGCTAGGATACTCTCGTCCTAGACTCCACAATCTCGACAAGATCATACAAACATAATCTTAATCCTCATAAGCTCACAAGATCAACCAAACACTTGATGCCCTACAATCCTCACAAGATAACATCAACACCTCAAGCCTTAAAACATTTCAGAATCCTCAAACACCCAACTAAGGTCCAAAGTCACTACTTGGCATTCTCTCTAAGTTTTGCTAGATCCAACCTAGCATGATACTACCGCTAAATATAATTATATCGAGGGAAAGGATACTCAAGCGACGCCAAAAGACGGAAGTCGTTCAACGGATGTCGAGAAGGATTCGTTGGCCTTAAACAGGACACTTCCAAACCTAGCACCAAACTAAACAAATTTAGCATAACGCTAAATTTGGACATACTACATAGTAAATATAAACTATAAGAATAACCCTCGTAATTCAAATCCGAGTTTAAAAATCTTTAAAACACTTTCCGGACAATTTATACAATTTTAGAAACTTGATCATATTCCGCAAATAAATCTTCGGACCATAAATCCAAAAAAATCCAACAAAGGGAATAATTTAACTATATATCAATAAGAAATAAAATCATATTTAAAATCCAAGGTTAAAACCCGTAAAGACATTTTCTGGGCAAATTATAAAATTCTAGAAACTTGAGGGTAATTTTTCATAAACAAAACCTTTGGGCCAAATGTGTAATTTACTCCACAAGTGCAATTCTACAAAGTCCAATAATCCGGGTAAAAACTATTGAAAACTCCACCTTGATTGAAATGGTTTAAAGTGAAGAAGATGACTTGTTCGATGTTGAACGCTAACGCAAAACGTTCAGTATAGAAAATGTATCTGTCAGCGTTCATGTTAAACGCCAACGCAAAGCGTTCATTTTTGATACCAAGTAAATTCAAAATAGTGCATATAACACGACCCAAAACAAATTGTCTAAACAACTAAAAAAAAAATAATATAAATATGGTTTTGTTCGACGTTGCTTTATTTCTTGTTTCTACAATTTCTTCCTTAGTATTTGAGAAGGCTTACACAAAGGCTAATTCAATCTTGGAAGCCAAAGTAGAACTCGATAAACTTAGAATCAGTATCGAAACGATACAAAATATACTCCCTGATGCAGAGAAGAAGCAAGAGACCTCTCCTGTTGTGAAACAATGGATTAAGAGGGGAAAAACTATTTTGTATGAAGTAGATGACTTTTTTTATGTTGAACGCCAACACAAATCGTTCACTATAGAAAATGTATCTGTCAACGTTCCTGTTGAACGCCAACGCAAAGCGTTCATTTTTGATAACAATTAAATTCAAAATTATGCATATAGCACGCCCCAAAACAAATCGTCCAAACAACTCAAAGAAAAATAATATAAATATGGCTTTTTTCGACGTTGCTTTATTTCTTATTTCTACAATTTTTCCTCAGTATTTGAGAAGGCATACACAAAAACTAATTCAATCTCGGACGCCAAAGTAGAACTCGACAAACTTAGGATCAACATCAAAACGATCCAAGATATACTCCTTGATGCTGAGAAGAAGCAAGAGACATCTCCTGTTGTGAATCAATGGATTAAGAGGGGAAAAATTGTTTTGTATGAAGAAGATGAATTGTTCGATGTTAAACGCCAACGCAAAACATACACTGTAGAAAATTTGTTTGTCAACGTTCATGTTGAACGCCAACGCAAAGTATTCATTTTTGATAACAAGTAAATTTAAAATTGTGCATATAACATGCCCCAAAACAAATCGTTCAAACAACTCAAAGAAAAATACGATCAATATGGCATTGTTCCACGTTGCTTCATTTCTTGTTTCTACAATTTCTTCCTCAGTATTTGAGAAGGCTTACACAAAAGCTAATTCAATCTCGGAAGCCAAAGTAGAACTCGAAAAACATAAGATCAGCATCAAAATGATCCAAAATATACTCTGTGGTGCTGAAAAGAAGCAAGAGACTTCTCCTGTTATGAATCATTGGATTAAGAGGGGAAAAACTGTTTTGTATGAAGAAGATGACTTGTTCGATGTTGAACGCCAACGCAAAGCGTTCGATTTTAGAAGACAACGCAAATCGTTTAGTATAGAAAATGGATCTGTCAGCGTTCATGTTAAACGCAAACGCAAAGCGTTCATTTTTGATACCAAGTAAATTCAAAATTGTGCATATAACAGGCCAAAAAAAATCGTCCAAACAACTAAAAGAAAAATAATATAAATATGGCTTTATTCGACGTTGCTTTATTTCTTGTTTCTACAATTTTTCCTCAGTATTTGAGAAGGCTTACACAAAGGCTAATTGAATCTCGAAAGCCAAAGTAGAACTCGACAAACTTAGGATCAGTATCGAAACGATCCAAAATATACTCCCTGATGTTGAGAAGAAGCAAGAGACCTCTCCTGTTGTGAATCAATGGATTAAGAGGGGAAAATTATTTTGTATGAAGCAGATGACTTGTTCGATATTGAACGCCAACGCAAAGCGTTCACTATAGAAAAAATATCTATCAGCTTTCATGTTGAATGCCAACGCAAAGCGTTCATTTTTGATAACAAGTAAATTCAAAATTGGGCATATAACCCGCCCCAAAACAAATCGTCCAAACAACACAATAAAAAATAATATAAATATGGCTTTGTTCATTGTTGCTTTATTTCTTATTTCTACAATTTCTTCTTCAGTATTTGAGAAGGCTTACACAAAGGTTACTTCAATAGCGGAGGCCAAAGTAGAATTAGACAAACTTAGAATCAGCATCGAAACGATCCAAAATATACTCCTTGATACTGAGAAGAAGAAAGAGACCTTTCTTGTTTTGAATCAATGAATTAAGAGGGGCAAATTTGTTTTGTATGAAGAATATGACTTGTTCGATGTTGAACGCAAACGCAAAGCGTTCGATGTTGAACGTCAAAGCAAAATGTTCAGCATAAAAAATGGATATGTCAGCGGTCATGTTGAACGCCAACACAAAGCGTTCATTTTTCATACCAAGTAAATTCAAAATTGTGCATATAACACGACACAAAACAAATCGTCCAAATAACTCAAATCAAAATACGATAAATATGGCTTTGTTCGAAGTTGCTTTATTTCTTGTTTCTACAATTTCTTCCTCGGTATTTGAGAAGGTTTACCCAAAGTCTAATTCAATCTCGAAAGCCAAAGTAGAACTCGACAAACTTAGGATCAACATCGGAACGATCCAAAATATACTCCCTGATGCTGAGAAGAAACAAGAGACCTCTCCTGTTGTGAATCAATGGATTAAGAGGGGAAAAATTGTTTTGTTTGAAGCAGATGACTTGTTCGATGTTGAACGCCAACACAAAGCGTTCACAATAGAAAGTGTATCTGTCAGCGTTCCTGTTGCACGGCAACGCAAAGCGTTCATTTTTGATAACAAGTAAATTCAACATTGTGCATATAACACGCCCCAAAACAAATCGTCCAAACAACTCAAAGAAAAATACGGTCAATATGGCATTGTTCGACGTTGCTTCATTTCTTGTTTCTACAATTTCTTCCTCAGTATTTGAGAATGCTTACACAATGGCTAATTAAATCTTGGAAGCAAAAGTAGAACTCGACAAACTTAGGATCAACATCGAAACAATCCAAAATATACTCCCTGATGCCGAAAAGAAGTAAGAGACCTCTCCTGCTGTGAATCTATGGATTAAGACGGGAAAACTATTTTGTATGAAGAAGATGACTTGTTCGATATTGAACGCCAACACAAAGCGTTCACTATAGAAAATGTATATGTCAGCGTTCCTGTTGAACGCCAACGCAAAGCGTTCATTTTTGATAACAAGTAAATTCAAAATTGTGCATATAACACGCCCCAAAACAAATCGTCCAAACAACTCAATGAAAAATACGATCAATATGGCATTGTTCGACGTTGCTTCATTTTTTGTTTCTACAATTTCTTCCTCAGTATTTGAGAATGTTTATACAAAGGCTAATTCAATCTCGAAAACCAAAGTAGAACTCGACAAACTTAGGATTAGCATCGAAACGATCCAAACTCCTTGATGCTGAGAAGAAGCAAGAGACCTCTCCTGTTGTGAATCAATGGATTAAGATGGGAAAAACAGTTTTGTATGAAGCACATGACTTGTTCGATGTTGATCGCCAACGCAAAGTGTTCACAATAGAAAATGTATCTGTCAGCGTTCATGTTGAACGTTAACGCAAAGCGTTCATTTTTGATACTAAGTAAATTCAAAATTGTGCATATAACACGCCCCAAAATAAATCGTCCAAACAAGTCAAAGAAAAATAATATAAATATGGCTTCGTTCGACGTTGCTTTATTTCTTGTTTCTACAATTTCTTCCTCAGTATTTGAGAAGACTTACACAAAGGCTACTTCAATATCGGAGGCCAAAGTAGAATTTGACAAACTTAGGATCAGCATCGAAACGATTCAAAATATACTCCTTCATACTGAGAAGAAGAAAGAGACCTTTCCTGTTGTGAATCAATGAATTAAGAGGGGCAAAACAGTTTTGTATGAAGAATATGACTTGTTCGATGTTGAACAGAAACGCAAAGCGTTCGATGTTGAACGCCAACGCAAAACGTTCAGTATAAAAAATTAATCTATCAGCGTTCATGTTGAACGCCAACGCAAAGCGTTCATTTTTTCATACCAAGTAAATTCAAAATTGTGCATATACCACGGCACAAAACAAATCGTCCAAACAACTGAAAGAAAAATACGATCAATATGGAATTGTTCGACGTTGCTTCATTTCTTGTTTCTACAATTTCTTCCTCAGTATTTGAGAAGGCTTACACAAAGGCTACTTCAATCTCGGAGGCTAGAGTAGAACTCGTTAAACTTAGAATCGGCATCGAAACGATCCAAAATATACTCCCTGATGCTGAGAAGAAGAAAGAGACCTCTCCTGTTGTGAATCAGTGGATTAAGAGGGGAAAAACTGTTTTGTATGAAGCACTTGACTTGTTCGATGTTTAACGCCAACACAAAGCGTTCGCTATAGAAAATGTATCTGTCAGCGTTCATGTTGAACGCCAACGCATAGCGTTCATTTTTGATACCAAGTAAATTTAAAATTGTGCAAATAACACGTCCCCAAACAAATTGTCCAAACAACTCGAAGAAAAATAATATAAATATGGCTTTGTTCGACGTTGCTTTATTTTTTGTTTCTACAATTTCTTCCTCAGTATTTGAGAAGGCTTACACAAAGGCTAATTCAATCTCAGAAGCCAAAGTAGAACTCGACAAACTTAGGATTAGTATCTAAACGATCCAAAATATACTCCCTGATGCTGAGAAGAAGCAAGAGACCTCTCCTATTGTGAATCAATGGATTAAGAGGGAAAAACTGTTTTGTATAAAGGAGATGACTTGTTCGATGTTGAACGCCAACACAAAGCGTTCGATGTTGAACGACAACACAAAGTGTTTAGTATAGAAAATGGATCCTTCAACTTTCATGTTGAACGCCAACGCAAAACGTTCATTCTTAATACCAAGTAAATTCAAAATTGTGCATATAACACGCCCCAAAACAAATCTTCCAAACAACTCAAACAAAAATACGATCAATAAGGCTTTGTTCGACGTTGCTTCATTTCTTGTTTCTAAAATTTCTTCCTGAGTATTTGAGAAGGCTTACACAACGGCTACTTCAATCTCGGAGGCTAAAGTAGAACTCGACAAAATTAGAATCAGAATCGATACGATCCAAAATATATTCCATGTTGCTGAGAAGAAGCAAGTTACCTCTCCTGTTGTGAATCAATGGATTAAGAGAGGAAAAACTTTTTTGTATGAAGCAGATGACTTGTTCGATGTTGAACGCCAACGCAAAGCGTTCGATTTTGAACGACAACGCAAAGCGTTCCATATAGAAAATGAATCTGTCAGCATTCATGTTGAATGCAAATGCAAATCGTTCATTTGTTATACCAAGTAAATTCAAAATTGTGCATATAACATGTAACATCCGGAATTTTTATTCCGGATGGTTAGTGAGTTAACGACCTTTCCGCGTTAGCGGCTAAGTTTTCCCGCAGGCACGGGATGCTGAGTGATGGGATTTTATTCCTAATCACGTCCCGACCTTTCGCTTTTTCATTTTGCTTTCCGACCCCTCGGGTTTTGGTGTGAGGAGACTTGTGAGCAGCTGACCTTTGGGTCTCCCCACCCCTTTGTGCAACCCACTCTTCTCTCTTTCCTCACTTTTCATTTCACGTTACTCTCTCACACACACTCTCCTCTTGGTGCCCTTTTCCTCTATCCTCTCCTTGAAACTCTTGGCTTGTGATCTACAACAGTGGGAAGCTTTGGATTCAGTTTGAGTAAGCTTTCTCTCCTCCCTTCTCCCTTCTTTCCAGCTACGACCTTCATCTTCTCCTCTTCTTCTCCATTGCCATGGATGAAGCTCTAGAAGAGGGTTTTTGTTGAATCCTTTTCATGTGTGTGTTCTTGGCTCGATTAGGTCATGGGGGAGATCCTATATACCATGGATGATGTTTGAAGAAGACCCACCAAGAGAAGGAGGCCATTGAAGCTCAAGATCCACAGTCGAAGACGAAGAAGACGCTATTTCGGGAGTTCAGCCGCGGGGGCGGGATCTCGCGCCGCGGGGGTGGATCTTAGCCAACCGTGGGGGCGGCATCAGGATTTCCAGGCGCCGCGGGGGCCGTGACCTTCAGCACACAGTCGCGCCTTTTGTTTCCGCGGATGCGTTTCTTCAACAGTAGGCTCTTTTACTCCCTTCTTCTTCGTTCCTTCCTTAGTTGTGAGGTTGTTTCATGTTAGTATCATGCCTAGGATGGACCTAGGGTAGTTGAGAATGCCACCTAGTGGTTGAAAACCTAGGAGCCCTTAAGGCTCGATGTAGTTGATGGCTTGGAGTATGTTGAGTATGATGGACATCCTAGGCTAGCTTGTTCCTTATTGAATGTGGTTTAGGTTCTTGTGAGGCTATAGGCTGTTGTGAGTTTCTTTTACATGTTGAGAGTGTTGTGAGTATCTTGGATCCTAGGATGCATTCCTAGCTTGAGGGTTAGGTGATCTTGATTAGATCACTAGAGTGAAGTCTAAGACTTCTTGAGCGTGAGAATGTGTTGATACATATTTTCTTGTGAGCAAAGGTTGTGGGCTTCTTCCCAAGGGAAGCTAGAGTGTGTTGAGTTGAGATTTGAGGCGAGGTCAGTCTCCGGACTTACTTAGCTCGTATTCTTTGTATTAGCGTTGATGTGTGATATCATGAATTATAGTCTATATTTTGGAGCATGTTTAGACGTTTTATCTTCAATAATTTGCATGTTTGAATGTATATTATGTGATTATGTTATCGTTTCATCTACCTTTGCGGGAATCGAGGTCTACACCAAGTTTCGTTGTAATCGTAGGTAAAATGGCACGTTTTGCATCAAAGTGGAGATAAAGGAGCTAAGGAGTCATCAGAGCTACATTCAGGAGTTTAAGGAAGAATCCAGGAAGCATGAAAATGGATTAGAGATTTACTTTGGACCAGATTTGAGAGATTTTACATTCAGTTTAGAGTCATCTCGGTTGACTACACTACCATCTCGACCGAGGTGATCTTGAGGAGTGTCTCGACAGAGGCGAATACCCTGACGCGGCGAGATTGTTTATTCTTGGCTGAGATCATTTATTTTTGGAAGGAGAGATCTTATATTTTTGGGCTGGATTTCTGAAATGAAGATTATATATTTTGGAGATCTATTTTAGAGATTGAGATATATTTTATTAGGATAATATCTTTTCAATATATTTTATCTTTGGAAGATAATTCTCCTATATAAAGGGATGGATTTTCCATAATTCAGCATTGGCGCATCACCGAGCAACCCGCTACCATCGCAGCACTGGGGGATTGAAGGAACTGCAGTTAGGAAGGATTTTTGGAAGGTTGAAGGAAGATTGAGGGAAGGAAGTTCATAGCTTTTTATAGCTTTTGTGAAGTGTTTTGTAAGACTTTCTTAGATTCCGTTCTTGTTGATTGTCTTGTTGGATTTGTTATCCAAGGAACGCTTATTGTTTGATATTTGATTCAATTATTGAAGCCTTGTTCTTAAGGTTTGTGTTCAAATATTCATTCTCTTCCCATATATTTGCTTATTGCTTTCATGATGATGAGTGGCTAATTTCTTTGTGTGATTCTAGGGTGATTGGCTGAAAGTTATGGGAAAAACAATGATAGAATAATCTTAAATTCCAGTAGGACCCTGAAAGCTCGAGTCTTTATCCTTAACCCTAGAGTACCTCGCTCAGTCGATGAACATCTCGGTCGGGGTGGAATTCGTCTGACCGAGGTGACTTATCTGATCTGTAACTGAGAGTTAAGTGTTAGAGTTCGCCAAATCCTATTCTTATTACACCTTTCCTTGTTCAATGCAAGCCTAGGATGAGACTTACCCGGTAATTCCTTTGTTTGTTTACCAAAGATCATAAGTGTAGGTCATAAAGGTTTATCCTTTATTGGGGTTTGAGTGTGCCTTCATCCCATCTTTGTGAGTTAGCCTGAGACTTACCCAGTAAAGGTTGATTCTATTCCCTTAGTTGGTGTGTTGGTTTGAGATTCTAATTCCTTTCCTTAGTACCTTGAGACTTACCCGGTAATAGGTTTTTTAGGTTTGGAGTTAGTGAGTAGTGAGACTTACCCGGTGATCTATTCCACTTTAGAAATACCTTCCCTTTGCAAAATATCAGCTTTGTCCGCTTATCTTTAGATCTTGAGTTGGAACCACAACTAGATGTTTTAATCCCTAGAATTGCATATTTCCTTTAATTGACTTTTTATCATCTTTGATTGCTTTAATTGCTTTTGTGGTTAGTTGCAATATTGACTACCTATATTGGTTTTGCTTCACCTAAGTCCTTGAGATCGACACCCCGGAATTCTTGCTTTTACTACGATTGACCCATACACTGCGGGTTCGCATCCTTGTTTTAGGCATACATCTAGGGTTATAAATTTAAAGCTTGCACACACCATTCGGAGCGACCAAGTTTTTGGCGCCGTTGCCGGGGACTTGGTCTAGACCGAGCCGGTTGTGGTAGTCTTTCGGGGCACTTGCCCCTGTTTCTACTAACCACTCTACTTGAGTGACTTTCGTAGGTTCTTTCTTGTAGGTTTATGCGAAGAACCCGCGCTAGGAAGGAAATCATTCCTTACGATCCCGAACCAGAAAAGACATACAAAAGACGCTTGAAAGAAGCTAAGATGGCCAATCAACAGAATCACGATCTTGAGGCCGAATTGAAGGAGGCATTGGAACAACTACGCCTCAGTAAAGAAGAACTTCGACTCGAAAAGGAAGAAACTCGCGCAAGGACGGAAGCGATCGAAGCAGATATGGCGACCTTACGGGACCAATATCTACCTCGACCAGTTCCAGATCCTCGACCGAGGCAGGACCCAGTTCCAGTTGCCCTGGCCGAGATATTTCCACCTAAGATGCCAATCGGAGATGCTCTTTTTGCAGGTATTCCACAGACCCTAGGGCAGAGTTTGGAGGGCTAGAGAGGGAGTCTCCGCATCAACATCTGCAAAACTATGAGATCTTGATGGAGACCTTGAGACCTTCAAGGCTGGAAAACAACAATTACAAGCTAAGGCCTTTCTACTTCTCTTTGAAAGATAGGGCGCTTACTTGGTATCGGTCTCTACCTCCAGGAAAAATCAACAGATGGGAGGAGATGACAACGGAGTTCTTGACTAAATTCTTTCCCCCCTCTAAGACCGTTGAAATGAGAGGGAAAATCAATGCATTCATCATGAAGGACAAGGAGAGTTTGTCCAAGTCATGGGAGAGATTTAAAGACATCCTTTTGGATTGCCCACATCATAGGATTCCAAAGATAGAGTTGTTGGAGATATACTTCAAGCGACTGGACGGAAACACCCAGTTCAACCTTCAACTACTATCCGCCGGCACGTTCATGGACATGCCGATTGACGAAGCTTGGGAGTTCATAGAGAAGCAAGCTTTGCACATGGAGAAATACTCCCACCAAGGAGCTGAAGGTGGAGTTAAAAGAGTCAACTTCCAAGAAGCTTCATCAAACAATGATCAACTCACCTCTTTGAAGAATGATGTGAAGCAATTGAAGGAACTTTTGGTTGCTCAAACCAAGAAAGAAGATGAAGGATATCAAAGCTCAAGGAACAACAATGGTTACCGGAACAACAACAACAACGGTTCCCGGAACAACAACTACAACAACAATGGATGATCCAACATCAATAATTGGAGGCCAAACAATCAAAATTCGGGTAACTCTTACTCTAACTCCAATTCAAACAAATCCTCTAATCCTTTCCTCTCTTCTTCTTCTTCTTCTACTCCATTGAAGAGCTAGGAGCCTGGATCAAGCTCGTCCCAGCCGGAAAAGAAAGATGTGGTGTTGGAGGCTATCTTGATCAAGCTCAATGCTATGGAGACGTCCATGACTTTGTTTTCGAAGGCACAAAAAGCCTTAGAGCAACAATTCTTTAACAAGGCGAATGAAGCGCCAAGAGATCCAAGGAAGCTTCCAGCAAGGACGGAAAGCAACCCTAAGGGACAGATCATGGCAATAACGACGAGAAGTGGACTGAAAACTGCAGATCCAGTGCCTCGGTCGATGCCAGTACAAACGAAAAACACCTCGGTCCAGGTACAATCGAAGAACACTTCGGCCGAGGTGCCAACCGAGGTCGAGCCTCAGAGAGCGTCGGACAAAACTGATGTTTATGTTCCACCTCCTGCATATAAACCACCACTTCCATTCCCCCAGTCAAGGGCCAGAGCACATCTAGACAAGCATTTTGGTAAGTTCCTTGACTTGATGAATAAACTACATATTAACATCCCTTTCCTTGATGTTATTCTAGGGATGCCTGCCTATGGGAAGTTCTTGAAAGAAATTCTATCAAGGAAGAGGAAGCTGGAAGATTTTGGTGAAGTAAGGATGACATCTAAATCCTTGAAACTTATTCAAATCATGAAGGAGAAGATGCCACCTAAGTTAAGGGATCCCGGCTCATTTTGCATTCCCATTCAAGTTGGGGATATCACTTGTGAGGCGTTGTGTGATCTAGGAGCCAGCGTGAGCATCATCCCGCTGGATCTATGTGTGAGGATCGGACTTGGAGAGCCCAAGCCGGTGAAGATACGGTTGTACATGGCGGATCGCTCCATTACCCATCCCGTGGGCATTTTGGAAGACGTTCCAGTTAAGTTAGGTAACTTCTATTTACCTATAGACTTTGTTGTGCTTGACATTCCCATAGATTATCCCATTCCTATCATTCTCAGGAGGCCATTTCTAGCAACTTCGGGTTGCAATGTGGATTGTAAGAGCGCCAAGTTAAAATTCAACATTGGCGGAGATGTAGTGGAGTTTGCATTGCTTGCCGCAATGAAGGGAGAGCAGCTAGGAGATGATATCTTCAACATCTATGATGAAGAAGAATCAAGAGAATTGGTGAGCTCTATCCTTATTAACGATCCACTTGAAAATTTTATTAGCTTTAGCTTAATGGAGGAAGGTATAGATGCTTCTTGTGATTCAGATATACGTAGCTTAAATGCACTAGAAGACAATCCAGGAGCTAAATTCGAAACACTAATCCAGGAGAAGAAGATCTCCAGTTTCGGTCCCAGTTGTAGTATCTCGACCGAGGCACCTTCTGGACCAAGCGAGGTGTTCTTGACTGAGGAACATCTCGGTCACCCTCTCTGGACCTCGACCGAGGTCGAAAGCGAGATGATGTCAACTGAGAATAACAAACTTCTTACTCCCTTTTCTGAAATTCATCCTCAGTTGGTGGAACACTTTCTCCACCAAACTTCTGATAATAAAGGGCCTTGGTATGCTAACATTGTTAATTATCTTGTTTGCCAATAAATACCACACGAATTGACGTACGCTCAAAGGAAGAAATTCTTTAAAGATGTACGCCATTACTATTGGGATGAACCTCTACTATTTAAGAGAGGTCCGGATCGGATGCTTCGAAGATGCATTCCGGAAGATGAAGTTACTAGTGTAATAAGGCATTGTCACTCAATTCCTTATGGAGGGCATGCTAGCACTCACAAAACATGCGCCAAGGTATTACATTCCGGTTTCTTTTGGCCTACATTATTTAAGGATGTGCAAACGTTTGTTGTCTCTTGTAATGCATTCCAAAGAACAGGGAACTTATCTAGGATGAATGAGATGCCACTCAATAACATACAGGAGGTTGAGATCTTCGATGTATGGGGAGTAGATTTCATGGGACCTTTCCCATCATCCGGAGGAAACCTCTACATTCTCCTAGCTATCGACTACGTCTCTAGATGGGTTGAAGCCATAGCATCTCCCAGTAATGACGCCATGGTGGTAGTGAAGTTCTTTAATAGGACTATCTTTCCACGTTTTGGGACTCCACGCATCATCATCAGCGATGGAGGGACACATTTCATCAACCGGAAGTTTAAGGCACTTATATCGAAGTATGGGGTAACCCACAAGGTAGCAACCCCTTATCACCCTCAAACTAGTGGACAGGTCGAGATCTCAAATAGAGAAATTAAAGCAATCTTGGAGAAGACCGTCTTTAGGACGAGGAAGGATTGGTCCATGAAGTTGGACGATGCTCTTTGGGCCTACAGGACCGCATTCAAGACTCCCATTGGTACCACCCCTTATAATTTGGTATATGGGAAGTCTTGTCATTTGCCCGTTGAGCTGGAACACAAAGCATATTGGGTGATCAAATGGTTGGACTTCGACATCAAAGACGCCGGTGAGAAGCGGCTATTGGACATCAACGAGCTAGAGGAGCTGCGTTTGAACGCTTATGAGAATGCTAAGATCTACAAAATAAAGGACAAAGAAATGGCATGACAAGCGTATCATTCCTAAGGAGTTTAAAGAAGAAGACTTAGTTCTACTCATCAACTCCCGCCTTCGCCTCTTTCCAGGTAAGTTGAAATCTAGATGGACCGGACCTTATGTTGTGAAACATGTTTTCCCTTTTGGTGCAGTTGAGATTTGGGGAGAAACAAGTGGAAGCTTCAAGGTCAATGGCCATAGACTTAAGAAATATAAACCGGAAGTTCAAGTCGAAGAGATTGCACCAGTATACCTTGTTTAGGGGCACCGTACGGTCCAGCTAGCGACCTTAAATCAAGCGCTTCTTGGGAGACAACCCAAGATATCACTTTATTTTCCCTTTTTCTAGCTTAGCTTTAGATAGTTTGCTTTTGCTTTGCTTTGCTTTGCTTTGTTTTTGGCATCCTAGACAAACAACAGGTTCTCTCTAAGGAAGGAATACACTTCAGGAGCAACACTGGAAGGACAGAAGTTCGAAAAATCGAGAAGATGGAGTTTGACTGAGACACATCTCGGTTGCTGTCACAGCACCTCAACCGAGATGATTCTTGAGCAACCGAGGCGACTAGGGTTATTGAAGATCCACCTCGGTCCGTATCACCTCGGTCCGGTCGAGACCATCTCGACCGAGGTGACAGCACTTCCAGAAAAGGGTATAAAAGGGAGATCGGTTTCTCTCTCTTCCCTCTCTCACCTTCTCGACCGCGGCGTCCCAATCCATCTCGTTCTCTGATTTTCGATCGTTTTCAACGATTCTTGCTTCCAAACTGCAAGGAAAGAGTAGATGATCGGGTTGCAAGCGACAATCTGCAACAAAAATGCTCCGAATCAACCGAATCTTGGGTAAATCGACAAAAAACCCTAACTCACTTTTCTTCACTGTTTCGGTCAAATTGGGCTTTGGTTGCCCCTGCATTGTGTTGAAAAAGGCTTAAGTACCCCACAGGAATAATTGGTAATGATATAGGGAGAAAATAACTGGATTTCTGAGAGTTACGATCGAACAGCACACTACCTCGGTCCAGTCGACCTGCGTCTCGACCGAGGTGTTCTTGAGATCTGATAACCGACCGAGGTGGTCTGACAGAGTGAGAGAAAAAAAAAGAGTTCTGATAGACAACTGGTTCTTAGGGATAGATCTTCCCCTTCTCCTTCTTCTTCTTCTTCTCGTCGATCCATACCGGTGATCCATGAGCGTCACCAGGTAGATTATGACCGTATTGCTGCGCGTCTAGTGGTTGCACCGCGATTCCTTGATATCGGTGCTTTTGATTGCCTCTACGTAGATGATGATTTGAGGCGGATGATTGCTATGGTAGGGCTGGAGCAGTTTACTGAGATTAGATCTCCAGCCTACCTTGAGCCGACTTTGGAGTTTGTGAGCTAAGTGACCTACCTGCCTACAGAGCAGGCCATCAAGTACAGGTTGGTGGATCGGAACTACCTAGTTCCGATGGCCATTGGAGGGATATCTTCGGCTTCCCGACCCCCACAGTTTCTGATTTTCCTTCTCGAGCCGTGGCTCGAGAGTTCTGGGGCCAGATAGCTCACGTAGTTGAGCATGCTGATAGTTGGAGACCTGGAGACTCAAGGGAGCGTATTATCTTCCACCTCGCCTTCAGATTAGCCCATTGGATCTTTAGCGAGACACTTCTGGCGCGTACTGAGACGCCCCAGAAGATTAGACAGGGGGGAGTTGCTGAGTCTGTACTGTATGGTTACCGGAGGAGTTCCCGACTTTGGAGTGATGCTGGCAGAGAATTTACACAAGATAAAGGCGAAGACGAAGGGGGATATTTGTTGCGGAGGTCTAGTGACACACATCGCGAGTTACATGGACTTAGATTTGAGTGCTTGTACTATGGTGGCGGCTGCCAAGCCGCTCGGGCTGCAGGAGATGATTACGAGGAGGATCTTTGTTCCTTGCGCACTTACTACGCCGTATGTGGCGATGCCCTGGGAGCAGACTGCCCCTCAAGGTATTAGATGGTCATCTCAGTTTTCAGTTTATGACCCTCAGTACTGGTACACCGCGTGGATTCCTCTCATTGAGGATGTTAGAGATGCAGCAGTAGCAGCCCAGGAGCAGGATGAGGAGGAGGCTGATGAGGAGGTTGATTAGGATGATGATGGCGGTGCTCCCATGGATACAGGGACCGATACAATTGGGACTAGTATAGAAGTCGTCGATCTGGACGACGAGGAGACAGAGGACGAGCCAGCTGCAGCACCAACACGTCTTGCCAGGCGTAGAGTACGCAGATAGAGGGATCCCGTAGCTAACCTCCGGATCGACGATCTGACAGATCAGATGATTGACTCCTACGCAACCACGACCGTCGATCTAGGGGGACGTTTGGATGACCTTCACCAAGAGTTGTATAGCCGGACTCATCAGATATTGGAGAGCCAACACTATCAGCGCTAGATGATGGAGATCCAGTTCCAACATATGATGGGACATCCATTCGACCCATCCCAGCATCCGTACATACCATATCCTCCACTACCGCCAACAGATCAGGATTAGAGCTTGCAGAACTTCTTTTCTTTATTTATTATGCAGTTCAGCTTTGTCCGGTGAGTTCTTCTGTTCTTATGACTTATTTGACCCATTGGGGCAATGTTTCCCGAGTATGGGGTATGCGGATATGTATTATTTGACTTATGTGGATGATTGTATGACTCTTGATGGATATTTACTGTTTTATCTTGCTCTATATGCTTATGTGAGACTACATGCATGCATACAGGTTATTTGATTGAAAAAAACGTCAAAATCTGGTTTAAGAAAAAAGAACATTTTTTGCCTCGACCGATGTGACTCTGACCAATCGAGGTACAATACCTCGGTTGACTTAGAACATCTCGACCGAGGTGGTTTAACTGAGAAAGTTTTCGAAACGATTTTTTTGTGCTTCTTATCTGGATATGACCTCAGTGATGATTCTGTTTGCTGATTGGTTTTGAAATCTTTATATGTTTGAAAGGTTTTATAATATGTTTAAGTTGCTAAATGCTTTGTTTAAAACTTGTGGCATGTTTAATACTTTGTTTTTATCCAAATTATGTTGAATTTGAAGGTTGACACCACATGATGAGTTCTCTCACTTTCTTCCTGGGATGATTAAGGCAATTCATTCTCTTCTCTTCTTCTTCTTGATCATGCTTAGCCCCTCATATACATATTTTCCTCCCTTTACCTATCCGGGAATTTGGAAGCAAACAAATGAAAAGCAAGTGAAAGAAAAGTTGAGATGTTGGCTGAAAGTTAGAAAGAAACAAATAGGTTTGGGGAAGTCAATCATGATGGTGAGTAACTCGGCACCATTCACATAGCCGGGTGTTTGTGCCTTGCCAAAGTCGGAGTGAGCGATATTCCTAATGAGTCATGGTATGTGCATCAAGGGTTTGAGGCATCTCGAGAAATTGATGATTGCTGATTTCCTAGGCTTCGGTTATTGTGCACCTTTGTCCATGCATCCCAAAAAGTAAAGTAAAAAAAGTAAATAAGCAAAGCTTATTAGTGGAAGATGTTGAAGTTCAAAGGAAGTGAAGTAAGATCCTTTTCCCGGATTCTAGCACCACATTCCCTATATACATCCCACACTCACACGTTTCTTGACCTTCTCTTGAAAAGCCCTTGAGACCTCGAGCTTGTTGATTGACTTAGTGGTTTAAAATGGATTATACATGATTAATTTCGATGATTATGATTTATTATGCATTCTATGATTTTATGCAAAGATGAACAACTTTCTTATATTTATAAAATGTTTTGATCATGTTTTGATTTTAAATTCCATGAAGCATTCTCTTAGAGTGATCTATTAGTGGAGCACACCACCAAAAATGTTTTGTAATACTTTTCATTGATCTTTATGACTTATAATCCATTCTATCTTGTATTTTAGATTTGGAACTTGCTTGGGGAGAAGCAAGGGACAAGTATGGGGTATTTTGATAGCATGAATTATAGTCTATATTTTGGAGCCTGTTTAGACGTTTTATCTTCAATAATCTACATGTTTGAATGTATATTATGTGATTATGTTGTCGTTTCATCTACCTTTGCGGGAATCGAGGTCTACACCTAGTTTTATTGTAATCGTAGGTAAAATGGCACGTTTTGCATCAAAATAGAGCTAAAGGAGCTAAGGAGTCATCAGAGCTACATTCAGGAGTCTAAGGAAGAATCCAGGAAGCATGGAAATGGATTAGAGATTTACTTTGGACCAGATTTGAGAGATTTCACATTCAGTTTAGAGTCATCTCGGTTGACTACAGTACCATCTCGACCGAGGTGATCTTGAGGAGCGTCTCGACCGAGGCGAATACCCTAACGCGGTGAGCTCGTTTATTCTTGGCTGAGATCTTTTATTTTTGGAAGGAGAGATCTTATATTTTTGGGCTGGATTTCTGGAAGGAAGATTATATATTTTGGAGATCTATTTTAGAGATTAAGATACATTTTATTAGGATAATATCGTTTCAAGATATTTTATCTTTGGAAGATAATTCTCCTATATAAAGGGCTGGATTTTCCACAATTCAGCATCGGCGCATCACTGAGCAACCCGCTACCATCGCAACATTGGGGGATTGAAGGAACTGCAGTTAGGAAGGATTTTTGGAAGGTTGAAGGAAGATTGAAGGAAGGAAGTTCATAGCTTTTTATAGCTTTTGTGAAGGGTTTTGTAAGACTTTCTTAGATTCCCTTCTTGTTGATTGTCTTGTTGGATTTGTTATCCAAGGAACACTTATTGTTTGATATTTGATTCAGTTATTGAAGCCTTGTTCTTAAGGTTTGTGTTCAAATATTCATTCTCTTCCCATATATTTGCTTATTACTTTCATGATGATGAGTGGCTAATTTCTTTGTGTGATTCTAGGGTGATTGGCTGAAAGTTGTTGGAAAAACAATGATAGAATAATCTTAAATTCCAGTAGGACCTTGAAAGCTCGAGTCTTTATCCTTAACCCTAGAGTACCTCGCTCAGTCGATGAACATCTCGGCCGGGGTGGAATTCGTCTGACCGAGGTGACTTATCTGATCCGTAATTGAGAGTTAAGTGTTAGTGTTTTCCAAATCCTATTCTTATTACACCTTTCCTGGTTCAATGCAAGCCTAGGATGAGACTTACCCGGTAATTCCTTTGTTTGGTTACCAAAGATCATAAGTGTAGGTAATAAAGGTTTATCCTTTATTGGGGTTTGAGTGTGCTTTCATCCCATCTTTGTGAGTTAGCCTGAGACTTACCCGGTAAAGGTTGATTCTATTCCCTTAGTGGGTGTGTTGGTTTGAGATTATAATTCCTTTCCTTAGTACCTTGAGACTTACCCGGTAATAGGTTCTTTAGGTTTGGAGTTAGTGAGTAGTGAGACTTACCCGGTGATCTATTCCACTTTAGAAACACCTTCCCTTTGCAAAATCTCAGCTTTGTCCGCTTATCTTTAGATCTTGAGTTGGAACCACAACTAGATGTTTTAATCCCTAGAATTGCATATTTCCTTTAATTGACTTTTTATCATATTTGAATTCTTTAATTGCTTTTGTGGTTAGTTGCAATATTGACTACCTATATTGGTTTTGTTTCACCTAAGTCCCTGAGATCGACATCCCGGAATTCTTGCTTTTACTACGATTGACCCGTACACTGCGGGTTCGCATCCTTGTTTTAGGCATACATCTAGGGTTATAAATTTAAAGATTGCACACACCATTTGGAGCAAACAATGTGTGTTTGGTGGTGTGTGTTTATCGTTTATGTTATAACAACGGAACTTGAAATAGGATTACCGACCTTTATTTTGGCCCAAGTGTATGATAACGGGCGGTGACATCATCTGCCTAGCTCTTGCGAGAGTCTAGGAGGTTCTCGGCGACTAGCTGTGCTGGTTAGACGGTCGGAGCATCCGTACCGTTCCATGCCGGAAATAGGGACCGAGGAGGGACCACGGTGGTCTCGTGTCACAAATCTAAGTTGAATTAGAACGGGATATGACTTAATCATAATAAAGATAATAAACCGGATTGGTGTGCTTTTGAGTGTGTTGTGTGCTTATGATGATTTACGTGTGTTTGTTCCTTTCCCATTAATTCTAATGCTTTGAATGTGAGCTAACGGTTTTATACTGGATGTTGTAGTTTGCCTTGCAGGTTAGGCATGCTCCGAGAGATCCGGAAGGGTGGGCAGCCGGGGTCCGTACATTTTAGGAAGGGTTTTGAGTTGGAGTTGTCTTATGTTTTGTCTTTCCGTTATTACGTTTTGTGTGCCGCTTGTTTGGCGTTTGGTTTGAGTTGTACCTCGGCTGAAGTTTGTTGTTGCATTCTTTCGGGTTTCTCATCATTTGCATTAAAAATGATTTACGTTTTTGCCTTTATTTGTGCCATGTTGGAAAGGTCCGGTGAAATTGTTGTCAAGTTAAGGGTCGGGAACCATTGTGAGGTCTCGCCCGTAGCATCCCGATATTCCGCGGATTCGGGGTGTTACAAAGTGGTATCAGAGCCCTATAGTAGTATGTGGAGCTATGGGATCTTGTATTGATATGATGACATGTTGGATGTGTATATTAGTAAGATATGTACTTAGGACTTATATAGTTATGTATATGTAGACTTATACATATAGTAGTATGTGGAGCTATGGGACCTTTGAGCTAAGATGATGATATGATATCATCACCTTTAGGACGATGATGTAACTTACGATGACGTTCATAAGTAGTAGAAGACGCTCTAGTATCGAGTTGGGCATTCCGTGCTAACGAACACAACGACGTCCTCGAATTCCTTTTAAAAGATGTCGAAGAGGAGGATTGGAGACAACGTCAATGAAAGACAACCAAGCAAAAGAAGAAAACGAGACAACTAAGAGTGTAACATGAAGATGTGGAAGTGGTTACCAAAGAAGGCGCGAATGGAAAGGTAGCAAGACCAATGTAGATAAGGTATATAAGTTTTCATGAAGATGCGTGAACCACTAAAGATGCGAGTCAAGGAAGAGATGAGAACATTCTAACAAGGTTAAAGGCGGTGTCTCATTACGATAAGTGAAACTTTTAGACGCTCCTAAGCATTGGAGTCAAGATGTGAGGAATGATCGAACCCGGTGTGAAAGATGAAGCATACCGTAAGTTAAGCTTACGAGTTACCGTTAAGTGAAGAGTCAGATTATGATAGTAAGGGGAAGAATGGTATGGCAAGGATTCATGTGGAATTGACCGATTTCCGTTATGGTGATAAGGCTAAGAAATGCCAAGAAGTTAGAAGTGTGCGCGGACGTGATTCCGAGAAGAGGAGTGACGCAACAAGGAGCTTTAGAAAGAAAGGACTTAAGGCGACGACCAAGAGATACGCGAGCGGTTGCTAAATTATATTAGAGCTTTTGAAGAAGACACACTTACAAGATGTCGCGAGGAGCGGTTAAGCATGAAGACGAGTTATACCAAACGTGAGGCTAGAAGAGTATGATTACATTATGGAAAAGGAAGAAAGCACGGAATGTGGAAGGAGCTAACGTGGTTGAGGTAGAATACCCCAAGGAGGGTAGCCTTCATGAAAATAGTGACATGAAGTATTAGAGGATTGGTAAGTCGTTGACCTTAGAGAAGGTCAACCACAAGCTTATCGGTGACAACCGAGATTGCATAAACTACGGATTTCCTATTGAGAAGTGGTAGACGAGAGGTATAACCTCCAGTGGAGGCTATTAAGGAGCGGTAATGAAAGCTTGGAGTTTTCCCTATGGTTAGACGTCAATGGTAAGAAGTAATTCAGTAACATCGTGATTGTCTTGAGGAATGTGACGTTGAATGGTTAAAAGCAAGTGATGGTAGTGGACCTCCCATAGGGGGATCATAATGATCCTTCGTGCGACCTTAATAGGTCTTGAGTTTTGGCATAGAGAGGAATTGAGTGGTATGGAACCTTAAAGATTTAAGCATATAAGGACGTAGCGGATCAAGAGGAAAGTGAAGTTTCCCGAGTTGCTTAAAGTAAATGGGAAGATATGGAAAAGAAATGCAGGATATTTCGTTATTAAGGAACGAATGATAAGTGATGTGAACAAGAGATATGTCAAAGTTTTTAGACTCACCAAAGGAGCCATGAATGCTACGGTGTGAAACGAAAGGCCGTAGCTACATTAGCGTTGTAAGCTTTAAGCTTAAGGTGGTAGTACATGGGGGACCATGATTCAGAAGTTTCGTGAGAGGAATGGAGAATCCTTCCATCTTTCCTTCAGAACATTCTGATAGGAGTTTTGAGGAAATGTACGAGTCGGGAAGTGTATTTCGATTTCCAAGGGATGTGTATGGTGAATAACGGGTAAGGGCATTTTCTTTGTATTAGATGACTCGTTAAGACTAGTTGCACGCGATTGCGACATTTGACTAGATCAACTTTGAGTTGAGAAGCCACCAAATTTGGATGAAAAGAAGAAAGGACCTTTGTAAGGCGGCATTTAGGGCCAATATGGTTAATACAAGTGTAGTGAAGCCATTTGAAGTTGCAAGGGCGATTGATGAGTCGAGAGTTTACACAGATAAGTATCCATTGGTTTCGGAATCGTGTTACGATGAAGTCGGCATTTGTGTTGTTCGGACGGCTCCAAGGTGTACCCTAACTTAAGGGAGTTATGACAGTTATGATACTTGAATTGCGCTTATGATTGGATTTGACGATGCCTTGTTGTACTCTCAGAATTGAGAGAAATGAGCTTGACATGGGACGACAAGGATACCGGTCATGAAGGATAAGAGGGTAACTAGAGTTATCTAGACGGATTGGGCATCCGAGGTGATTTCCTAAGAGACATAGCTGGTTGAGAAGATCCGGTAGATCAGCTGTGTAATATCCGGAATTTTTATTCCGTTTAATTCCGAAACAATTCGGACTTTGAGCCGTTGACGGTTTTCCATTCTATCTAGTATTTCTTTCTTCACAAATTTTATCATTTTATGTAGAATTTAATTCACATAAAATGATAAAATTATATCAAACCCTATTTCTTATAATTATTTATCATTTTATGTAGAATTTAATTCACATAAAATGATATAATTATATCAAACCCTAATTCTTATAATTAATTCTTAACGACGAATTTAGACGAGATCATGACAAGGCTGAGACGAGTGTGTGACAAAGCTGTGACGAGGCCCAGGCAAGCAGTTGACAAGGCCGAGACAAGCAGTTGACAAGGCCCAGACAAACATTTGACAAGGCCCATACAAGCTATTGAAAGGCCACACCCTACCTAATGCTGCTGAACTCTTCAAGACAGCCCAGAACACAGCCCACGTCACTGGAGCAGGCGCTAGCAGCCCGGAGAGAAGACGGGCCGGCTGTTTCCTTGCCTCGAAGCCCAGGAGCCCAGTTGTAGCAGACGTTACGGATGGTTCCTCTCCCTTATTCCCCTACATGTCCACGTTCAGTTGCAAACCCTTGCACGTACAACACGCCAGATTCCAGTCCCTTTGATTTCCGCTTATTCGCATGCCACACTTCCCTTCTGAAGACGATGTTGTGGTGCAGTGACCGACAACTTCCTTTCCCAACCGTTCGGCACCTGCACATGAGCATCGAGCGAACCAGTAAGTGCATCATCTCTCTTCCCTTCCACTCAGTTTACAGATCGACCCATCTCCGCCTGAACCACCTCTTTTCCTTTCATCTATCACACAACACGAGCCAGGAGGAACTAGTCGCTCTCTCCTGCACAGGTGCGCCACTCTCTTCCTTCTGTCAACCCAAACTGGCACCCGGACTGGTTGCTTCTCATTCTGGCGACCCCAAACTCAGCACCAGCGGGCTGTTTCTCTTCTGTCGATCCAGCAGACCATTGATACCGAGGAGCCCAGATCCGATCCGCAGCAGCCTTGGTGCTGTCATTCACGTGCCTTCGAGTTTTGGAATCGAGTAAGGTTGATACCCTCCTCTTCCTTGCACTTATGTCCATGTAATTCATGCCTAATGAGTGTCTTTGATGTCTCCTAAACCTGCTTAGAACTTTTGTAGGACAGCAGTAAAGAAGCATTCGTTTTCTGAAATTTCGGAAGTGACAAACAGTCAACTTCGGATCCAGATTTGGGTAAGTTAGACTTTTTCTTTTTGGCTGAATTTTGGATATGCTGTAGTCAGTAGTACATAGTACATCATACTAAAATTTGGGGAGAATCGGAGTTACGGTTTGAGAGTTATGATGTTGCAAAGTGACTCCTCATGCAGTTTTAATATATGTGCTGAGTGTTGGGAAAAACAGCAAGTGATGCTGTTTTGTGAGATGGTTTTGGATAAGCTCTTGATCTCCGTTGGGTTTGAATTTGGGATATGATATGGTTGACATATTTTTGTAGAACATATTAAAATTTGAGAGGAATCCAGCGAGGGGTTTGAGATTTATGATTTTTCAAAGATTGAATCGTAAGCAGTTTTTCTGTTGTGCTGAAATTCGGTTTTGTGAGATAGTTTTAAATAGGATTTTGATCAACTTTGAGGCTGAATTTTGGATATATTATAGATAAGATTTTATAATAGAACATATCAAAATTTGAGATAAATCCAGCTAGTATTTTAGGAGTTATGATTTTTTCAAAGTTAAGACAGTGTGCTGTTTGTTAAGTGTTGTAACCAACTTTAGAAATTTTTGTAGAAGTGATGATTGAACAGTTTTAAGAAATTCTTGCTCCTAGGAGTAGAGGAGATATCATAGATGATCTAGGGAATTATTTCGGAATTTTTATAAGATTATTCGAATTTTATATTTGAAGCCGAAGTTGGACCTTAACGATCTTTCCGAAAATAAGGAAATGGGTAAATTGTCAGTTTGTAATCAAACTCATCTTTAGGAGTTACAATATGACTCTTTAGTCTCAAATAAGAGTTTAGGTATGAATTAAGAAATTTTTGGAAGTTTCGAGACCAAGGGTAAATAGTCATTTTACCATAAATTAATATTGTAATAAATTCTGTTCTATAAGACCTACTATCTTAGAAGTCTTAGACTTCTAATCACCTAGAAAGTGTGCTGACACACTTGCCTCCTTTGACAGGCCACTCAATTCCTACTGTACAGATCGATTTGCGAATTAGAAAGTCGAGATCTGATTCAGGTAAGTCCACGGACTTACTTAGCTGGCTTCTTGTATGAGTGTAATGTGTATGAGTGATGTTTGTTAGTTATGATAAACAACGAAACCGGATTAGGCCGACTTTATTATTTACGTAATTGACCCAAGTGTATGATAACGGGTCGTGACATCATCTGTCTAGCTCTTGCGAGAGTCTAGGAGGTTCCTTGCGACCAGCCCAGTCTGGTAGACGGTCAGATGCATTAGTACCATTCCGCGTTGGTAAACGGGGACAGAGGCGAGGTTTGGGAATCCCTCGTGTCACAAAATAAGTATCATTAGTAGTGACCTATCACCAAATTAAAGATAATAAAAGGATTGAGTGTTGCATGTTGATTGTGTATGATGTGTGATTGTGCTTTTACCTTTATACTTATGCATAGAATGTTAGCTAACGGTTTTATACCGCTTGTAGATGCCTTGCAGGTTAAGACAGTTGTAGAGAGATCCGGAGGGAATGGTCAGCCGAGTCCACGTACTCATTTAGTTGGGGACGAGGTTGTCTTATATACTTCATATGCGTCGTTTTAGTACCTTAGATTTGTAAGGCTGATACATATTTTTTCATGTATATATTGTTTAAAGTTTTCAAATGTTTTTAATAATTTTGTGCCTTGTTGTAAGATCCTAGTAAAATTGTTGTCAAACTAAGGTCGGGACCCATTGTGAGGTCCTAATCAGTAGCTCCCCGAGTTCTCAGAATTTGGGGTGTTACAAGTTGAGAACGAGATGATAGTATCGGTGATACCTTCAAGGTATGTGGAAGAGATATGAAGCTTATAAGTTGATGGGTCATAACCACCGAGTTGCGGGATGGTTTTGACATTTTCTTCCCTTCTGAAGAAGTCAATAGGATCGTGGGATCTGAGACGCATACATGGAGTTTTATTAGAAGCGGAAGAGGTGAGTGATCTCTAGTCCGTTTGCTTTTACACCAACGTTGAGTTATAAGGACTTACGACATTGTGGATACATCCAAGCGGGCTAGGGATGCGTATGAAGGGACAAGAGAGGCTTCGTGTGTACAAGGACAATTGCTGGTATGTAAGAAGAATGACCGACTAAGGGTCGAAAGTTGGTCACTTTAGGGCACGTGCGTATGGTGATGTCGGTTTGACTACGGAGAAACATGCTAGGAATGTATGAACAATAAGAATATGATACGTGTATATATACTCACTCAGAAAGAGTTGAGTACCCCGCAGAGGCGATAGTTAGAGCTGGTTAAGGACTCTAGTCGTAAATGGTCTTTGAATGGCTTTGAGAAGGATCCAAGATAGAGGGTTCCAAGGAGAGACCCCATAGCTACCTTTATGGGTTGATTGTTGTTAAGACCATGACGTTGGTAATAGATATCCGGTTTATGACGTTCACATTGGTGGGACGGGCTTAAGGCCGAGGTGGCTAAGTACGTAACCCTTATGTGTGAACCGTCGTCAGGTCAAGTGGCACCATAAGACGGGAAAGAAGACTTCATCCACCGCGAGTTATGCAGCGGGATTGGTAAGATACCTCCAGGGAGATTGTTACTGGTTTGAGACCATGTAACGGTTGCGATGTGTTTGGGTCATTGAGGACCAACCAACGGGAATAATGTATTTACACCCTATTGAGATATAAGGCCGATGAGTCGGCTAATAGTGGAATATGCTAAGAGATAGTGAGATAACTTGGGAATAACGTGGTCTCGGATTGAGATGAGCATTTGTTTCGGGGAAGTGTCGGCGGCAGCATCTTGCCGCATAAGAGACCATATGTCTTTCATGACAGTTTTACCCTTGAATAGTTGGGCGGGTATAAGGACTTTAGTGACAAGTCGATGCCATGTAGAGGGTATGTGTGCGAGTTAAGGGAGTAAAGGTAGACCTCATACCTTCCCTTGGGTTGAGTTATCGTTATGACAATTGAGAAGTACCGTTGTAATGGCCTAGTTCGAAGCAAGTTGTGGACGGAAGTGCGGTACCTTGTGATGTTAGAACTGATGAATATATGTAAGTTTAGCTGAACAAATACGTGATGACCTCGCTTGGGTAGTGGCGATCCAAAGGTAGATCCTAGACAAGTTAAGTCGCGAAAAAGTATGTAGCGAAGAGAGGTACAAACCTCTTGGGTTAGGATATGAGATGAGTCGAGTTAAGAGTGTCATGGACGCAAGGCGTCACACGTATTGGTCATTGGAAGGGAGTTGGGTTCCTATATATATCGGACTTTTCTTGGGACATTTTTGTCGCGAATTGGGGTTGGTTTACCGGTTGCCATGGTCACCGAGAGTGGAGGATGTTCACCAGGTTTCAGGTGTGACGGCGAGAGAATACATGTATGACTGAACTTATGTTGTTAGTCGTGTTGATCTAGTGTTAGACGAGGAGCCGATGAGACTAACGAGAGGACGTGAGATAATATCTTTGTTGGAGTTTTTATGATGATCTCGTTACGTCGAGTTAGACGATGTGTTAGATGTTGTGTGCATGTGCGAGTTTAGGTGTTTTGTGCCCGAGCGGGAATGTGTGTATGATTGGTTAGCTTTTGGCATTTTATGCGATACGTGGTTCATGCGAGTATGTGTGTACGTAGGCCTTTCGAGGTCTTGACGCAGTTACGCGAGTGTCTGATGGTCATCGGGTACAATGTTGGCACGTTATTGTTTGAGTGGTTACCGAGTTAGTCACCTGAGAGTGTTGTGTTTAGCAAGTTTCGGGACGAAACTTATTTTTTGGTGGATTAGTTGTAACATACGGAATTTTTATTCTGGATGGTTAGTGAGTTATCGACTTTCCGCGTTAGCGGCTCAGTTTTCCCGCATGCACGGGATGCTGAGTGATGGGATTTTATTCCTAGTCCCGACCTTTTTCTTTCCCATTTTGCTTTCCGACCCCTCGGGTTTTTGTGTGAGGAGACTTGTGAGCAGCTGACCTTTGGGTCTGCCCACCCCTTTGTGCAGCCCACTCTTCTCTCATTCCTCACTCTTCATTTCACGTTACTCTCTCACACACACTCTCCTCTTGGTGTCATTTTCCTATACCCTCTCCTTGGAACTCTTGGCTTGTGATCTACAACAGTGGGAACCTTTGGATTCAATTTGGGTAAGCTTTCTCTCCTCCCTTCTCCCTTCTTTCCAGCTGCTACTTTCATCTTCTCCTCTTCTTCTCGATTGCCATGGATGATGCTCTAGAAGAGGGTTTTTGATGAATCCTTTGCATGTGTGTGTTCTTGGTTCGATTAGGTCATGGGGGAGAGCCTATATACCGTGGATGATGTTTGAAGAAGACCCAACAAGAGAAGGAGGTCATTGAAGCTCAAGATCCACAGTCGAAGACGAAGAAGACACTGTTTCTACAGTTTAGCCGCGGGGGTGGTATCAGGCACCGCGGGGGTAGATCTTAGCCAGCCGCGGGGGCGGTGCAAAGCACCGCGGGGGCGGCATCAAGATTTCCAGGCGCCGCGGGGGGGGCTGCTGGCGCCGCGGGGGCCGTGACCTTTATCACGCAGTCGCGTCTTTTGTTTCCGCGGCTGCGTTTCTTCAACAATAGGCTCTTCTACTCCTTTTTCTTCGTTCCTTCATTAGTTGTGAGGTTGTTTCATGTTAGTATCATGCCTAGGATGGACCTAGGGTAGTTGTGAATGCCACCTAGTGGTTGAGAACCTAGGAGCCCTTAAGGCTCGATGTAGTTGATGGCTTGGAGTATGTTGAGCATGATGGCCCTTCGAGGCTAGCTTGTTCCTTATTAAATGTGGTTTAGGTTCTTGTGAGGATATAGGCTGTTGTGAGTTTCTTTTACATGTTGAGAGTGTTGTGAGTATCTTGAATCCTAGGATGCATTCCTAGCTTGAGGGTTAGGTGATCTTGCTTAGATCACTAGAGTGAAGTCTAAGACTTCTTGAGTGTGAGCATGTGTTGATACGTATTTTCTTGTGAGCAGGTTGTGGGCTTCTTCCCAAGGGAAGCTAGAGTGTTGTGAGTAGAGAGTTGAGGCGAGGTAAGTCTCCGGACTTACTTATCTCGTATTCTTTGTATTAGTGTTGATGTGTGTTTGGTGGTGTGTGTTTATCGTTTATGTTATAACAACGGAACTGGAAATAGGATTACCGACCTTTATATTATTTTGGCCCAAGTGTACGATAACGGGCGGTGACATCATCTGCCTAGCTCTTGCGAGAGTCTAGGAGGTTCTCGGTGACTAGCTGTGCTGGTTAGACGGTCGGAGGCATCCGTACCATTCCATGCCGAAATAGGGACCAATGCGGGACCAGGGTGGTCTCGTGTCACAAATCTAAGTTGAATTAGAACGGGATATGACTTAATCATAATAAAGATAATAAACCGGATTGGTGTGCTTTTGAGTATGTTGTGTGCTTATGATGATTTATGTGTGTTTGTGCCTTTCCATTAATTCTAATGCTTCGAATGTGAGCTAACGGTTTTATACCGGATGTTGTAGTTTGCCTTGCAGGTTAGGCATGCTCCGAAAGATCCGGAAGGGTGGGCAGCCGGGGTCCGTACATTTTAGGAAGGGTTTTTAGTTGGAGTTGTCTTTTGTTTTTTCTTTCGGTTATTACGTTTCGTGTGCCGCTTGTTTGGCGTTTGGTTTGAGTTGTACCTCGGCTGAAGTTTGTTGTTGCATTCTTTCGGGTTTCTCATCATTTGCATTAAAATTGATTTACGTTTTTGCCTTTATTTGTGTCATGTTGGAAAGGTCCGGTGAAATTGTTGTCAAGCTAAGGGTCGGGACCCATTGTGAGGTCTTGCCCGTAGCATCCCGATATTCCGCTGATTCGGGGTGTTATATAACACGTCCCAAAACAAATCGTACAAACAACTCAAAGAAAAATACGATCAATATGGAATTGTTCGACGTTGCTTTATTTCTTGTTTCTACAATTTCTTCCTCAGTATTTGAGAAGGATTTACACAAATGCTACTTCAATCTCGGAGGCCAGAGTAGAACTCGACAAACTTAGAATCAACATCGAGACGATCCAAAATATACTCCCTGATGCTGAGAAGAAGCAAGAGACCTCTCCTGTTGTGAATCAATGGATTAAGAGGGGAAAAGCCCAATCATCCTAACGTCACATGCATATCTAAGTACATACAAGTCCAACAACAACCCTAAGGTCATAATATAGATAACTAGGTAATTATACATACATACATACGTCAAATCCAGAAATCTATGTTGCCGAGGTTTGAGTGAGGAGTGGAGGTCCCGTATATTCTAACCCAATCCCGACTCATGCATATGAATTTTGAAAACAAAAAGTCAGAACCCGAAGGGTTCTGTTTATTCCTCATTCGGCCTTTAGAAGGTTGCGAGTGCCATTGTAGTCAACCTAGGGCTCTGATACCACTTTGTAACACCCTGAATCCGCGGGATATCGGAATGCTACGGGCGAGACCACACAATGGGTCCCGACCCTTAGCCTGACAACAATCTCACCGGACCTTTCCAACATGGCATAAATAAAGGCTCAAAAACTCTATAACGTTTATAATGTATACAAGACGGAAAAGTAAAGAGTACAACGTGCAAACTTAGCCGAGTCCTCAAAACGACACAAAAACATAATCCGAAAGCGTACAACAATCCATAGTCCAACATAAGAGTAAAATGACAACAACAATCCCAAAAACACCCCCGTCCTACAATGTACGGCGACCCTCGACTGTCTACTCCTCCACCTCACTCGGCGGCGTCCCTAACCTACGGGGCATCTACACAAGCGGTTTAAAACCGTTAGCTACATTCGAAGCATTAAAGACATGGTGAATGAACAAATACAATCATATATAATCACATCACATAAACATGCTCAACAAACAATCCGGTTATTTATCTTTATTTATTAGGTCGTATCCCATTCTAGTTCAACTTCTTTTGTGACACGAGAATCTCCGAAAACTCGCCTTGGTCCCTTCTTCCGGCAATGAAACGGTCGGATGCCTCCGACCGTCTAACCAGCACGGGCCAGTCGCCGAGAACCCCCTAGCTCTCGCGAGAGATAGGCAGTGATGTCACCGCCCGTGATCATACACTTGGGCCAAATCATATAAAGGTCGGTGGTCCTATTACCGGTTTTTAAGTTATAACAAAAGCGATAAAACATAGACCACCAAGCACACAATGAATCTAATACGACGAATATGACTAAGTAAGTCCACAGACTTACCACGTCTCTCAACTCAGAACACTCTAGCTTCCTTAGTGAGGAAGCACACAACCTGCTCATACACGAATACACTCATCAACACAAGCCCACAATTATGAAGTCATAGACTTCATTCTAGTGAGCTAAGCAAGATCCCACCACTCTCAAACTAGGAATACATCCTAGGGTCCAAGGTAAACATGATACTCTCAACAAGTAAGGGAACCTCACAACAGCCTATACAACCTAAGGACATGATCAACACAACAACCTAGGAGAAGCAACTAGCTTAGGAAGATCAACATGCTCAACACTCAAGATCATCATTCACACCAAGCCATAAGGGATCCAAGGCTAGCAACCACTATATGGAATTCTCACAAGTCCTAGGTCCATCCTAAGCATGCTTCTAACTATGACATCAAGGGTCTAAGGAAGGAACGAAAGGAAAGGGAGGGAGGAACCTACTGGTGAAGAAAACGCAGCCGCGGAAGCAAGCTGACGCTTCCGGCGGACCCTGTCGCCGCCCCTACTGATGCCTGGTGCCGCCCCTGTGCCTTGGTGGCCGCCCCTACGGTGGCCTTGATCCGCCCCCGCACCTTTGTAGATCTTCGCCCACGGTCGAGCAGCAAAAACTTCGTCTTCTTCGTTTCTTCGACTGGTTCTTTGCTCCTAGTGCCTACTTCTCTTGTTGGGCCTTCCCCAAACCTTCCCCACAGGTCTTAGCCTCCACACCACAACCTAAACGAGCTCAAGAAAGGGACATGCAAGTGTTTATGACAAGACTCTTATCTAGAGGTCATTTTTATCTTATCAAAATTATAATCCCGACTTTGCACTAAAGCGAGTATAGTGGTTAAGTAAGGGTCAAACCCAAGAGAGTTTGGTATTTCTATTAAATGCAATTATTGATTATAGAAACAAGTGACAAGGGGGGGGGGTTGGTTGAATTGATGCACACAAAACTTATGAAAACAAATAACGCAACAAGTAAGACAATGATGGGTGAATCTACACTAGGTTGATTCTAAGCATACGATTGCTACTTTGGTGAGTTCCTTTTACAAGTTTTCAAGTAATCTCCCGTCTCGATCATATATATGTGTTGAGTCAACTGGCATCAACACAACTTAACAGGTTAGTGTTCCGTAAACCTACAAGAACAAATAACAAGTTAGCTTTCAAACAAAGACTAAGGGATGTAAAGAAAAGATTAAAACCGTTAAACTTATCTTTATATTTGTGTTCCTTTTCTTTAAGCAATTACAACCCGTTATTACTTAAAGTTTACTACTAGATTAGAGACCCGAACCCGGAATTTATAAATCCTAGTTCTTTTCATGCACTTTAGGACCTAAGGTGATCGATCTCAAGTAATAGTAAAACATGCAATTAGACAATGAAGATGAAGGAAACACAAAGAATTATTGAAAGAAAACTTATATTAGAAAGAACTTACAAACAAGGTAACAATGCAGCTTCAAACCAACCCAATGTAGCAAGGGAGTTAGCAACTCATTACAAAGGTAGCAAGATAGTCTTAATGGAAAAAGTGGATAAAATGGGATGATAAGTGTATGATTCTAGCAATCAACCAAGGACTATTTATACTACAAAAGACACTAAATAGGAGTAAATGGCCGGCCCAAAACAACCACCTTTAATGCCATAAAGGTGTGTAAACAGCCGGAGTAAAGCTTCTGTCGTTGAACCGCAGGGGCGGCCTTCATCTCCGCAGGGGTAGTGTAGGCGAAAACGCTTGATCTTCTACATGGCCGCAGGGGCGGCTAGGAAATTCCATAGGAGCGGATCTTTAATGCTCTTCAAACGTGTGACTCTTCAACTTTCTGTCGCTTGAGATGCTGAGCCGTAGGGGCATCCCATTGTCAACGTAGGGGCGGTGACACTGACTCTTCATCTTCCGGCTCCCAGGTTGAGGCGCAGGGGCGCTGGTCTTCACTTTCTCAGGGCAAGTCACCGCAGGGCGGCCAAGGGTCGACGCAGGTGCGGTGACAGTCTTCGTGGTTGGCGCTGGCGAAGGCGCAAGGGGCGCTCCAGAGTGTGGTGTCACCCGTAGGGGCAGTGACAAGGCTTCGCGGGGGCGGTGAAGCAACAGAAGCTTTGCTTCGTGAACGATCTTCACTCCTAAGTGCTTATAACTCCTTCTTTATCTTATTTTAGTCTTCTTCTTCTGGACCAAGCAGTTAGTAGCATAAACCGACACTAATGCAATAAAAAGACTCTGAAAACTATCCTAAATGATAGTGATTCAATCACCTATTAAACTCCCCCATACTTAGACCTTTTATTCGTCCCGAGTAAAACATATGACAGCAAACTAGACTCAAAGGCCTCAGGAAGCATGGACAAGCAAAAAAGACAATGAAAACAAAAGAAAAGACAAGAAAGAAAGAAGGAAAAGAGAGAAAATGTGAGAAAAAGGTGAGAAACTAACATCCTTATTGCTCCAAGAGTGACCTACCCGGACAACCTCCTTATGAGTCCCCTTCTTATGTCGCCAAACGCCAGAAAGGGAACCTACACTCGGTGCCGCTCATTTTGCCAAGGTGACCTTTCGGGTTTTCACCTTGCCACTCTTCTTCTTTTCTTTGATGATCTCACTTTGAACTCATATCCCTCAAGTCCAATTTTGCACCAAGCTAAGGTTGGTCGGACTACCTTCTTTTTGCCTAAACTGACTTTTCGGGTTTTCGGTTTATCCAAGAATTTTCATGCATTTTTTTTCATTTTCTTTGCCTTTTTCTTTTCTTCTTTTTCTGAATTTCAAACTGAATTACAACTCGAAAGACTCAATGCAAAACGACTCAAAACAAATATACATGCAATGATATGTCCCTCCCCTATACTTGAAGCACACGTTGCCCTCAAAGTGGAAATGAAACAAAGATAAATGTGGGAAAGGGAAAGAGAATGATACCACTAGTGGGATGGCCCGACTGGACCATTCGGACCCTCCGGTGGGTACGGGAAGTGGCTGAAGAAGTGCTCATGCCGGCGGTAGAGTGTGTCTATATGATCCTCCTGAGCGTCCATCCTCTGCCTATATGAAGTCTCAAAGCTCTGCCATCCTCTGCCCATATGAGCCTCTCGTTGCTCTCGTTGGCAGATGGGAGTCACATCACATCCACCTGAGCGTCCATCCTCTTCCTATATGAGCCTGAAGGCTCTCCATGGCCGGACTGTCGTCCGGTGCTGTAGTAGGCATCTCCTCATCATCTGGTATGGGCACATGGTCAGCAACAGGAGCCCGCAACATATCTCTCAACAATGTCCCCCTGAGGCCGTCTCAGAGCAAAGGGGTCAGCTGGTATGTATAACTCGGAGAGCTCGTCTCCAAGTGGAAGTGGCCGGGGCAGGTGTGTGATGTGACTCCCATCTGCCAACGAGAGTCAAAAGAGGTTCTCCCCGTCTCTCCTGAGGATCCTGCACCTCCTCAACATCCCTTCTGTGTATAGTGGGGCCTCTAAACCTTCCTCTAAGTCAGGGTGGTCCATCACCTGTGCATCTATCAAGGAGATCAACCCACCTCCCACAATGTCTCGTGGCTCGTTCTTCCTAATCCGCTTCAAAGCGGTAAGGAAGAGGTAAGGCCAATCTTGTATCTTGTCGTTCGTGGGGAGGCAGGAGTATAATAGTGGAAGGTCCTTGAGAGCAACCTTGTTCTCCTCCTTGTGTCCAGAGAAGACACTCATGAAGATGAGCCTCAAACAGGGGTGAGTGAATTTGTTAGAATACTCACCCCTACATGAAACTCGGATCTGGTGGCGGCCTGCCAAAACTCACACAAGTCGGGTGTAGGGATGGGATCCTGCTAGTCGTCAGAGGCACAAATAGTCACCCCAAATGCCTCTTGCAATTGGGTTTAGTCCAATGTGTACTTTCTCTTGTTGAACTTAAATCAAAGTCCAACACAAATATTGTCCTCCTTCTCCATGGTGAATGTGGCGATGAATTGGCGGTTGAGCTCGGGGTATGTTGGAGGATTCATTTCTAGAAAATCGACAAGCCCAACATTGTTGAAGAATGCCTGCATTCTCTCCAACATGCCCAATTTTTCCAAAGTAGGAATGTGTAGAAACCGAGTTGCATACACATCCCGACCTTGCACAATCCTATACCGCTCCTTCTCAGCTTCCGACAACTTGTATTTCTCTTGTTTTTCCATTTCTTGCAATTGAACAAGCAAAGGAATTAGAAAGTTCACAAATTAGAGTAAGAGACGAACCCTCTGTTGCTATTTCCGCAGGGGCGCCTGAAGGATGCGCAGGGGCGGCGAGGCGCAGGGCGGCAGTCTTGCAGGCGTAGGGGCGGGAGAAGTGTAGAGGGCGATTTTTGACAACTGCGAAGGTGGGGGTGCTGAAGGGCGTTTTGGCGGCTTCTTGTCGGTGGGGATGTCGCCGGCGGTGATGAGCGGTAGAGGGTGTAATAGCTAGGATTTCCGAATTCTAATTAATGTTGATTAACTCAATCAATGATAGCAATTGACATATAACTTGCGAAGATTGCGTAAGTGTTGAGTATAAGTCCTACCGTTATGTTCTTGGCGTAATTTTCGGCTTATGGTGAAATTTTCACTTTTTCCCCCGGGTAATTACTTTTACCCTCCGGTATTATTTGGAGAATTTGGAAGCTCCAATTAATAAAAATGCAGTTGAGAGAAATGATCAGGACATCGGACATGTCCTAGATATGAAATAACATGGAAAGGCAAAACGGACAAAAGAGTCGCTATTTTGTTTCTTAACGGCTAAGAAAGACGACTTAGGAGCACACTTTTTCCGAGGCAATTGTGGAATAATTATCCCTACAATATTCAATATCTATTATTCCAATTTCGAGAAGTTCGGAGAAGGGGGTTCAACCCGCCATTGGATCGGTTAAAGAATAATTATCGACTTCGCTAAAGGATAATTATCGACTTCACTATAAATAGCGGAAAATCGTTTATTATATCATTTCCTTTCACGTTTCCTCGTAAAAGCTGTGATTTCTCTCAAACTTCAAACTCAGATCTAGTCTCCGTTTCTAATCCGATTTCAATTCCGTTTGAGTTACTGGATTCCTCTCTTCATTCTCGTCATATCGGTACCGAGTTTCTTCATTTCCGAGCAGATGAAGACCTGGTCGAACATATATGTCACCAGGACAATTCCGTCCCTCAGATTCCGGTGAATTTGATGTTGTACATGCGTAGCCTACGTCGTTGTGATTCCGAATCTTCTTTCAGATCGTCAATCGGGTTAGTAACGAATAAGTTATGAATTTATTCGTTTTCCGTACTACGATTTGGCCTAAATTGACCTTAGGCTTTTCAAAATGGATAATTAGAAATTCCATTATGATGATTATATTATTCTGGTGTTTATGGGTTGTTTGTTGATGAAATTTGATGACAGGTGAGTTTAGAAATGGCTTGCGGGCAAACGTTATTCTGTGAAATTTAATTAATTAATTAAAGGTTAATTAATTAAATTAGGATTAAATTTTAGATTGAGGAATACTGATTAGATGCATGCTAGGTGTCAGAATGAGTTGAGGATCATGATGATGTTATGGATATCGGTGATGGCTTTAAGGATTAGTATGTGTACTAGTATGATGAGATGTTATGTTGAGGATATGCCTTAGACATTTATGAATGTGTTGAGGATCTGAGGTTTAGATTTGAGATATAGGTTGGTTGTGGTTAGTGAGACGAGTCTCCTAACCTTTGCAGTATGTGATTGTGTGTGCCTTGCTATTGCAGGCGTTGATTACTTCCCCAATGGGAAGTTGTGACGTGGTACATGTTACGAGTATATTAGGTAAGTCCATAGGACTTACTTGGGGTACGGTTGTGGATTGTATGATTGTGATGGTTGTGTGTGTTCATATGATTGTGCATTTATAACCTAAACCGGACTAGGATGACCATTTATTACATTTATTTGGCCCAAGTGTATTATAACGGGAGGTAACCACCGGTCTCCGCCTGCTGGTGAGGAGGAGGTGCCTGGAAGCCAGTAACACAGGGGGGACGAGTGACGATCACCCCCAATGCATACCCCTGTGTTAAGGGGGAAAGGGACGAGGTTCTTGAGGCTCCTCGTGTTACAAAAGAAGTTGAATTAGTAATGGAATAACGTAATGAAAGATAATAAATGAATGTGTGTGGCATTGCATGTATGAGATGCTGATGTGTGGTTGTGCTATTACCTTCATGCTTTTCATTGCTGTAGCTAACGGTTTCATACCGTGTTGTAGATGATCTGCAGGTTAGACATACTGCAGAGTGAGTCAGATGGTGTGACAAGCCGAGAATTTCTGTACATTAGGATGCGTGGGATATGGGATCTTTTGTGGTTGTGGTTTATGATGTTGTTTCGTACTCGGCTATGAGATTGTAAACTCTTTTGATGTATCATACTTAGCTTGTATGTATTTGGTTTAATCTACCTGTGCCTTGTTGTAAGATCCAATGAACTTGTTGTCAGGCTAGGGTCAGGATCCATTGTGAGATCGTAGCCCAATGTTATATTTCAAATCCCCTAGATTTGGGGTGTTACAGAGTTGGTATCAAAGCCTTAGGTTGACAACAATGGCCCTTGCTATCTGCAATAAAGGTAGAGTGGATAAATAAACAGAACCCGCATGTGGTTTGACTTTTCAAAAGGTTTTGGTTTTAAGCGAGTACAGATGTTTTGGGATAGTATGTACAAAAGTTGTCACCCATCTGAGGATATCGACAATGTAGATATATATATATATATAGATATCTTTTATGTGCTGATATGTATGCATGTAATAATGAGTATTATATATATATATATATATATATATATATATATATATATATATATATATATATATATATCGATACATATGGCATATATATAGTTTTATAAGTTTAGGGGCGTATATTCTACAGATGGCTCAGACTAGAGCAGCATCTGTAGTGGGACGAGATAGGGGTACACCCCCTCTTCCTTCAGTAGTGCCAAGTCAGGGACCAGTATCCGCTACTTTGTTGCCTATGGTAGAGAACGAGTTTGAAGAGGTTGATTGTGTCTCCATGAGTAGATTCGAGTTTCAAGAGTATATGCAGCAAGTATATGACGTGGTGATAGCGGGTAGATCTACACCGGATTTACCAACATCAGTGAGATCTACTGAAGCTTCTGGATTAGAGAAGAAACAACGGGTTGAATCAGTAAAAGATGAGGTTGTATATCGGGGTTGCAAACCGAGCCCGACTTGTGGACGTTTGAGTACTTCTCGTTCACACGGACTTCTGGTGAAACGAGGACTTGTTACAATTGTGGGAAGCCTGGACATGTACGACCACAGTGTCCAAGATCTCTAGTGACTTCCTTTAATTGTGGTAGACAGGGTCATAGAACTGCCTTCGGTAAGCAAACTAGAGTGGCAACACGATAGGGTTTTATTTCTACTAGTGTGACGGGAGGTGGTCAGAAGACACCTCAGCAGCAAACGCGGGGGCAACAGAGAGTCCTAAATCATTCGCCTACTCAAGAATCCGTTCCCAGGCTGAGTAGAGGTAAGGGTCGTGGTAGGAGTACCACGGAGACTAGAAGAGCTCAAGGTAGAGCCTTTGAGCTGGGCAGTGCAGAGGAGCCACCCGTACTAGTGGCAGGGATGAGACGTATGTGTCTCAACTGTGGTTATCCAGATCATGTGCGCTCTGAGTGCCCCATGGCACCGATAGCTTGCTTCAAGGTGAACTAGGCCATCTGGCCCCTTACTTTCAGCAAGGTATTGTTTCTTCTCATCAAGACCTTCCTCTTTCCGATGTAGGAAGAGTGGAAGTGGAAGTTATGGCGATGACGTCAATGATACCTGAGTAGCATAGGTCTGAGGTTGAGTGATGATACGTAGTAAAGCTTCGGGCGTTAGCAGTTACAAGTACCATTCTTGTTAATGGTTTACCTAGTGGAGTTCGTTTGTTGTGAGTGCTATGCACCTCTTGTCTTTCTATGCATGCATTAATAGTTAACTATGGATACAGTAGAAGATAGATCTTCCTTTATAGGATTACGAGTTACGGGTTTGAGGTACCCGCGAGATATGTGGTTGTCCCCTTTGTTCAGGGACTTGTGTATGGCTTGTAGACTTCTTTTTCATGCCTTAGGTGCATGAGAAGGTCTTTATGTGTGTGGTGGACGAATAGATATCATGTTGGCTTAGATAGGAGTAGGAAGACTATTATAGTCTCTACTGAGATTGACTAAGTAGAGGTTTTTCGAGGTTATGACCTTTGAGGAGGTGAGTTGTTTTTAGTGCCATATGAGCAGCGATGTTGATAACACCAGGGGGTGATGTTTTTTTTATGTATGTCGTGAAGGAAAGAGATAGTTCCACGCTGAAGATTATTTCAGTGGTTTATGATCTTATAGACGTGTTACTGAACCGTCTAATCTACCGCCTCAGCGGAGTGAGGACTTTGATATTGCGTTGAAGTATGGTACGAGACTGGTTGGGAGAAGGCCTATGAGGTATATGGCTTTTTGAGTTGTTAAAACTTGAAGAAGCAATTTGAAGAGTGGATTGAGATGGGCTTCGTTCGCCCTAGTATATTCATCGCTATGTATTGATGACTTGTCGGATCAACTAAGAGAAGCAATTGTGTTCTCAATATTTCCGAATGCTTAGGATATCATCAGTTAAGGATGAGAGAGCAGCGTGGGCATATGACAACATTCCATACCTGTTATAGACACTACAAGTTGTAGTGATGTCATCGGAGTTGAAGAGTGCTCTAATGGTTTTTATAAGAGTTGATGAATAGTATCTTCATCGACTTCTTAATCAGTTGGCGGTGGACTTTATTGATGACGTTCTGATGTACTCTCACAATGGAGAGGAACGTACCGATTATTTGAGGACGGTGTTGCAGAACCCGAGAGATAGAAGCCTGTATGTTATGCTCCCTATATGTGAGTTGAAATGCAAAGTTATCCTTTTTGCTCATGTTGCCCCTGCCAACGGGATCATAGTTGATGTGACGAGGAGTGAGTATGATGCCTTCTGGATGATGCTGCTGAACATTAAGGGAATGCGTAGTTCTCGGCCCAGCCGATTGCTACCAACACTTTGAGGAAGGATTCTATGTGATTGTGCATCCAATTACGAGTCTTCTGAGGAAGACCACCATAAGTGTATGATTAAAGTAGTATTTCGGAGTTCTGAAGAGTAGAGGAGGCATTTGACCTCTGCTTCTATTAGGTGAGAATCAGAAGATTCTGGGAATCACATGACTACGGTATTGAGAACGTATGAGGAGAACTGCCCGACTCATGATTTTGAGTTAGTAGTGGTAGTTCAAGTGTCCATATTTGAAGGCAATATCTGTGTGATATTTCATGTTAGATTCCCACCGATCATAAGAGTTTGAAGCATATTTTTATGCAACATAAGCTGAATAACCGCCAGCGTTGTTGACTAGAGTTGATCAAGGAGTTTGATCGTGAAGTTTGGCACCATTCTGGCAAGGAGAATGTGGTAACTGATACCTTGAACAAGAAGACGCCTCGAGAGAAGGCGATTGTTGGAATTGATGTACAGCCTCGGTTGCATAATGATCTAGCTTGGTTAGAGTTGGACCTACAATTGTTGATAAGGACGTTAGTTTCATGTTTTAGGGGTTCTACCCGATTTGTTGGATGAGGTCCAACAAAAGTAGGGGAATTGCCTGACCCTGAGGGAATTTGATGGAAGGATGTCTCAGGGCGATACACCACAGTTCTTTAACGGAGCAGAAGGAGTATGAGGTGCTGCAACTGCGTCTGTATAACCGCTTATGCGGAGTTGAGTGGAGAAGATTACAGTACACTCATAGTACACCTTCTTTAGTGCATCCATGTACGAATAAGAGGTACCCTGAAGTAGTAAATCAGGTTAAAGTGTTACTGACCTGGAGATGAGCTCATCCACTACCAGTGCTGTAGTGGAAGTGAGAGGACCTTTCTATGGACTTGTGATGGGATTGAGACCCAGTAAGAGTTTTGGTGTTATCCTGATTATTGGTAACAGATTTACGAAGTTGACACGTTCCATCTCTACTGAGAGACGTGGCCAGTGAATGAAATAATAAAGGAGTACACTAGACAGATGGTGGGACTCCATAAGTGTACCGGGGACGATCGACTATGATTGTAGTAGACGGGTTAGTTTGTGGTTTTGATAGCAGATTCAGACTGCTTGGGGAACACGTATACACTTCATCATTGAGTTTCACCTCAGATAGACGTTCAATCTGAGAGGACCCTCCAAACCGTAGAGAACATGTTGCGAGCTTGTGGGATAGATTGGGAACAGGGACAATCTGTTTATCTCCCACTTGTTGAATTCTTATACCACGGCCGTTGGCATGCATCTATAGGGATGGTCCCTATGAGACATTGTGTAGACATAGGTGTCATACACCTTTATACGGGGATGAGCCTAGCAGTACCAATGGGTTAGCGCCAAAGCAGATTCAGGATGATATAACTCGAGTAATGTTAATCAGAGAAAGGATGATGGCTGCACAGAGTCGCCAAAAGTCATATGTAGATTGGAGGCGTCGACCTCTAGAGTTCAGGGTAGGAGCTCATGTCTGGTTGAGAGTATCTCCGACGTGAGGCGTCAGACGTTATGGTATAAAGGAAAAACTGAGCCCCCGATAGGTCGGTCCTTTCGAGATACTGGATAGAGTTGGGAGAGCAGTGCACAGATTGGCTTTGCCACCGAAGTTAATGGGTGTTCACCCTATGTTTCATGTGTCTCAGCTGAGAAAGTACATACCAGATCTGAGGCACATTGTGAGTCATGATGATCTAGTGGTTGAGCCGGACCACACTTTTGCAGAACAACCTTTTGTGGTTCTACATAGAGAGGTGTGAGACGCCTGCATTCGAAGGATATTCCTATGATGAGGCTATGCGGGAGACTGAGGGTAGTATCCAGATTTTGACGTTGGGACAGATGCACCTGTAAGATCCACGATTAGATTTTGGTGCTATCTTAGTCAGTGTATGTTATGCTATGTGCTTATGTGATATGCTGTGTTTTTGTGCTAGCTGTGAGTTGTGCATATGATCTGTTAGATCTTGTTTGCTAGTACAAGATAGGTATAGCTGGAGATGGTTCTTTCCTCCATAATACGGTGTATGTGTTAGGATTAGCAGGAGATGGTTATTTCCTCCATGCTATCTTTGATGGACATAGTGTGAGTGGAGATGGTTCCTCCACGTAGTAGTGTTACGAGCACGATTGGCTAGAGACCGCTTTCCTCCATGCCTTGTGACGTGGTTAGTAGTTGGCTACAAATGATTTTTCCTTTATGCCTTTGGATAGTGTTATGATCTTGTTGCTGGAGTTGGTGATTCCTCCATGTTGTGTTTTGAGGTTATAGAGTGTTATAGATTGATACGTTTTAATGGAGATGTGATACCTCCGATAGAGAGAGTGTTTATACCTCGGCGTATGGGTCCGAGAGGATTTGGGAATTGTTCAAGTTTCGGGACAAATCTTTTTCTTAAGGGGTGTGTGATGTAATAGACAGGATTTCCGAATTCCAATCAATGTTGATTAACTTAATCAATGATAGTAATTGACATATAACTTGCGAAGATTGCGTAAGTGTTGAGTATAAGTCCCACTGTTATGTTCCTGGCGTAATTTTGGGCTTATGGTGAAATTTTCACTTTTTCCCCCGGGTAATTAGTTTTACCCTCCGATATTATTTGGAGCATTTGGGAGCTCCAATTAATAGAAATGCAGTTGACAGAAATGATCAGGACATCGGACATGTCCTAGATATTAGGTAAGTCTTATGGACTTACCTAATATAATCGTAACCCGCCATTGGATCGGTTAAAATCGTTTATTAATTCATTTCCTTTCACGTTTCCTCGTAAAAGCTGTGATTTCTCTCAAACTTCAAACACAGATCTACTCTCCGTTTCTAATCCGATTTCAATTCCATTTGAGTTTTTGGATTCCTCTCTTCATTCTCTTCATATCGAGTTTCTGCATTTCCGAGCAGATGAAGACCTGGTCGAGCATATATGTCATCAGGATTGTTTCGTCGCTCAGATTCCGGTGAATTTGATGTTGTACATGCGTAGCCTGCGTCGTTGTGATTCCGAATCTTCTTTCAGATCGTCAATCGGGTTAGTAACGAATAAGTTATGAATTTATTCGTTTTCCGTACTGCGATTTGGCCTAAATTGACCTTCGGCTTTTCAAAATGGATAATTAGAAATTCCATTATGATCATTATATTATTCTGGTGTTTATGGGTTGTTTGTTGATGAAATCTGATGACAAGTGGGTTTAGAAATGGCCTGCGGGCAAAACGTTATTCTAATGAAATTTAATTAATTAATTAAAGGTTAATTAATTAAATTAGGATTAAATTTGAGATTGAGGAATAATGATTAGATGTATGCTAGGTGTTAGAATGAGTTAAGGATCATGATGATGTTATGGATATCGGTTATGGCTTTAAGAATTAGTATGTGAACGAGTATGATGAGATGTTATGATGAGGATATGCCTTAGGAATTTATGAATTTGTTGAGGATATGAGGTTACGAGTATATTAGGTAAGTCCATAAGACTTACTTAGCGTGACGTGGTACAAGTTACGAGTATATCAGGTAAGTCCATAGGACTTATTTAGCGTGCAGTTGTGGATTGTCTGATTGTGATGGTTGTGTGTGTTCATATGATTGTGCATTTATAACCTAAATCGGACTAGGATGACCATTTATTACATATATTTGGCCCAAGAGTATTATAACGGGAGGTAACCACCGGTCTCCACCTGTTGGCTAGGAGGAGGTGCCTGGAAGCCAGTAACACAGGGGGGGCGAGTGACGATCACCCCCAATGTAGACCCCTGTGTTAAGGGGGAAAGGGACGAGGTTCTTGAGGCTCCTCGAGTTACAAAAGAAGTTGAATTAGTAATGGAATAACGTAATGAAAGATAATAAATGAATGTGTGTGGCATTGCATGTATGAGATGCTGATGTGTGGTTGTGCTATTACCTTCATCCTTTTCATTGCTGTAGCTAACGGTTTCATACCGTGTTGTAGATGATTTGCAGGTTAGACAGACTGCAGAGTGAGCCAGATGGTGTGACACGCCGAGGATTTCTGTACATTAGGATGCGTGGGATATGGGATCTTTTGTGGTTGCGGTTTATGATGTTGTTTTGTACTCGGCTATGAGTTTGTAAACTCTTTTGATGTATCATACTCAGCTTGTATTTATTTGGTTTAATCTACATGTGCCTTGTTGTAAGATCCAGTGAACTTGTTGTCAGGCTAGGGTCAGGATCCATTGTGAGATCCTCACCCAATGTGACACTCCAAGTCCCGTGGATTTGGGGTGTTACAGAGGAAGAGAGTGTGAGGGGTCAGGGTGTTTTAGGGTGAGAGTTTTTGAGAGGATGAGGGAAGTGTGTGGTGGTAGCGAGGGCCGGTGTCGCAGGGGCGGGTGTGGCTAGGTCGCCGGAGGCGGCGCAGGGGCGTTGCAAAGGGTGGCGTAGGAGATCTTGCTGAGGGCGCAGGGGTGTAGGAGGCGAGGAGGTGTAGGGTTCGAAGAGTGAGTGGAGAGAGAGAAGAGGGTGTGTAATTGTAGGTTATTTTTGGGAAGTGTATATTTTTCTTTCCTTAATAAAACCGCAGGGGCGGGGGCTTGTGTTCGCGGGGGCGGTGAAAAGGAAGAGGGGAAATGCAGACTCAGCGCCGGGGGCGGCGCTGAGAATGTGTGTCAAGGATGGCCGCCGCAGGGGCGTAAGGTAGTCACCGCAGGGGCGGTGACCAATATGTTGCAGATGTTAGACTCAGCGCCGGGGGCAGTGGCCATGGGTGTCACCGCGGGGACGGGGACACTGAGCCGCAGGGGCGGTTTTCTTGACAGAGGCTCCTCTTCTTATTCCCTCAGGTTGCCTCCCGAGCAGCGCCTTTGTTTTACATCGTTGGCTCAACGCAAGGATTCTACCTCGTGATTGAGCCTCCTCCAACATCGCCTTGGGGTATATAACCGCCTGTGAAGGAAAATCTCCGGAGGACCTAGTTTCAATCCTTGTAATGACTTCCGCCATTTGCCCAACCTATTTTTCAAGGTTCTTGATGCTGGATTCTGTTGTTTGGACATGAGTACCAAAATGTTTAGTCAAAACCTGCAACATATCTTCAGTTGTTTGATACTTACCTTGTCGGGGCTGTTGTTGTTGGTTTTGTTGATCCCTACAACGAAAGTTCTGTTGGTCACGCCAGTTTGGCATGAAATTCTGTGCATAGGGATCGTTCCTAGGCCTTTGCTGTTGTGGTTGTCCATAGCCCATTGCATTCACCTCAGCATCATCCTGGACTTGGGGACACATGTCCGTCGGATGGTATGGGTCAGCACACACTCCACATGCCTTCAACTGCTGTGGGATTCCCATAAGTGTTAGTCTCTTTACCATTTCCTTCAGTTCCGCAAGCTCAGTGGAGATCTCACTCTTCCCGGAAGTCACAACATGAACACCTCTCTTGGAAGGAGTCCTTCCAAAGTTTTGGGTCCTTTCAGCTATTTCTTGTATCTTTTCAAAAGCAAGGTCAGGAGTAGAGTTATGAATGTTACCTCCACAAGCCCCATCGACGATCCTCCTTTCATTGTCTAGCAAGCCATTGTACAAGTACAAGACTAGATCTTGAGTCGAATATCCATGGAAAGGACAGCTGGATCGGAGGTGTGCAAATCTTTTGAAGTACTCATAGAGAGTTTCGTCCGCCTCTTGCTCGATGTTGCTTATAGCTTTCTTCAAGCTATTTGCCTTCTTGGCTGGGAAGTATTTCTCCAAAAACGCCTTGTGGAGGTTCTCCCAAGTGTCGATACTCCCGCATGGAAGGTGGTAATACCAATCATCCGTTGAATCTTTGAGTGTGAAACCGAATGCCCTCATCTTGATTTGCTCTTCGGTAATGTTGGCCGTCTTCATGCTCATACACACGGTATGGAACTACCCAAGGTGTTTGATGGAGTCTTCACCACTTAACCCATGGAAAGATGGGAGCAAGCGAATGAGACCCGGCTTGAGCTCAAAGTTGATTCCTTCCCCTAATGCCGGTATGGTAACCGCAAGAGGGTTTTGAGCCTAAGTGGGCTGAGTGAGTTGACGAAGAGTACAATCAGCCATTTCTTGTTGGAATTGTTGTTGTCTTCGTTGCCGGATGTGCGTTCTCTCAATTTCTGGATCAAAGGAAGCAAAACCGGAGTTAGTAGCACGGGTTTCAACCATAAAAATGGTTCAAACCAATAATCAATAATAACAATAAAATAAAAACACTAAACTTCCCGGCAACGACGCCAAAATCTGACAAGACTCTTATCTAGAGGTCGTTTTTGTCTTATCAAAATTATAATCCCGACTTAGCACTAATGCGAGTATAGTGGTTAAGTAAGGGTCGAACCCAAAAGAGTTTGGTATTTCTATTAAATCCAATTATTGATTATAGAAACAAGTAACAAGGGGGGGTTTGGTTGAATTGATGCACACAAAACTTATGAAAACAAATAACGCAACAAGTAAGACAATGATGGGTGAATCTACACTAGGTTGATTCTAAGCATGTGATTGCTACTTTGGTGAGTTCTTTTTACCAGTTTTCAAGTAATCTCCCTTCTCGATCATATATATGTGTTGAGTCAACCGGCATCAACACAACTTAACAGGTTAGTGTTCCGTAAACCTACAAGAACAAATAAAAAGTTAACTTTCAAACAAAGACTAAGGGATATAAAGAAAAGATTAAAATCGTTAAACTTATCTTTATATTTGTGTTCCTTTTCTTTAAGCAATTACAACCCGTTATTACTTGAAATTTACTACTAGCTTAAAGACCCGAACCCGGAAACTATTAATCCTAGTTCTTTGCATGCACTTTAGGACCTAAGGTGATCAATCTCAAGTAATAGTAAAACATGCAATTAGACAATGAAGATCAAGGACACACAAAGAATTACTGAATGAAAACTTATATTAGAAAGAACTTACAACCAAGGTAACAATGCAACTTCAAACCAACCCAATGTAGCAAGTGAGTTAGCAACTCATTACAAAGGTAGCAAGATAATCTTAATGGAAACGGTGGATAAAATGGGATGATAAGTGTATAATTCTAGCAATCAACCAAGAACTATTTATACTACAAAAGACACTAAAGAGGAGTAAATGGCCGGCCCAAAACAACCACCTTTAATGCCATAAAGGTGGTGTAAACAGCCGGAGTAAAGCTTCTGTCGTTGAACCGCAAGGACGGCCTTCAGCTCCGCAGGGGCGGTGCAGGCGAAAATGCTTGATCTTCTTCATGGTCGCAGGGGCGGCTAGGCAATTCCGCAGGAGCGGATTTTTAATGCTCTTCAAACGTCTGACTCTTCAACTTTCTGTCGCTTCAGATGCTGAGCCGCAGGGGCGTCCCAGTGTTAATGCAGGGGCGGTGACATTGACTCTTCATCTTCCGGCTCCCAGGTTGAGCCGCAGGGCCGCTGGTCTTCGCTTCTTCAGGGCAAGTCACCGCAGGGGCGCCAAGGGTCGACGCAGTTGCGGTGACAGTCTTCGTGGCTGGCGCTGGCGAAAGCGCAGGGGGCGCTCCAAAGTGTGGTGTCACCCGTAGGGGCGGTGACAAGGCTCCACGGGGGCGGTGAAGCAACAGAAGCTTTACTTCATGAACGATCTTCACTCCTAAGTGCTTATAACTCCTTCTTTATCTTCTTTTAGTCTTGTTCTTCTGGACCAAGGAGTTAGTAGCATAAACCGACACTAATGCAATAAAAAGACTCTAAAAACTATCCTAAATGATAGTGATTCCATCACCTATCAGTTTACTAGATCTCCCTTAAAAAGCTTCCTCCATAGCCATGGAGGTGAAGAGAAGGGGGAAGAAGAGGATACAAGCTGCAAGAGAAAGAGGGAAGAAGGCTACTTACCACTACAGATCCGGAATGCTCAAGCTGCAGCTTCCATACACCACTCTTCCAAGGAGAAGGAAGAACAAAAGCAACAAGGAAGAAGAAGAGAAGTAGGAGAGGGAAAAAGAGCGTAAAAGTGAAATGAGGTATAGAGGAGAGAGTAAATGGCTGATAAAGGAGGTGGGATATCCCAACGGTCAGCCTCCTTGTCCCCTCACTCCTCTCCCGCGATAAAACTCGTACTCAACAAACGTGTATGCGGGAAATAAGTCGCCGATGCGAAAAAGATCGGAATCACCTCGACTTCCTGAAATAAAACTTCCGGATGTTACAACTAACCCCCTAAAAAAAAGTTTCGTCCCGAAACTTGGTAAACGTACACCCCACTAACTACAGAACTCGACGCTTACGGGACATAAAATGTAATGGTTGGGATTTCCGAATTCTAATTAATGTTGATTAACTTAATCAGTGATAGTAATTGGCATATAACTCGCGAAGATGGCGTAAGTGTTGAGTATAAGTCCCACCGTTATGTTCCTAGCGTAATTTTGAGCTTATGGTGAAATTTTCACTTTTTCCCCGGGTAAATATTTTTACCCTCCGGTATTATTTGGAGCATTTGGGAGCTCCAATTAAATAAAATGCAGTTGAGAGAAATGATCAGGACATCAGATATGTCCTAGATATGAAATAACATGGAAAGGCAAAACGGCCAAAAAAGTCGCTATTTCGTTTCTTAACGGCTAAGAAAGACGGCTTAGGAATACACGTTTTCCGAGGCAATTGTGGAATAATTATCCGTACAATATTCAAGATTTGTTGTTCCAATTTCGAGAAGTTTGGAGAAGGGGGTTCAACCCGCCATTGGATCGGTTAAAGGATAATTATCGACTTCGCTAAAGGATAATTATCGACTTCACTATAAATAGCGGAAAATCGTTTATTAATTCATTTCCTTTCACGTTTCCTCGTAAAAGCGCTTTTAAACTTCAAACTCAGATCTACTCTCCGTTTCTAATCCGATTTCAATTCCGTTTGAGTTTGTGGATTCCTCTCTTCATTCTCTTCATATTGGTAACAAGTTTCTGCATTTCCGAGCAGATGAAGACCTGGTCGAGCATATATGTCACCAGGACAGTTCTGTCGCTCAGATTCCAGTGAATTTGATGTTGTACATGCGTAGCCTGCGTCGTTGTGATTCCGAATCTTCTTTCAGATCGTCAATCAGGTTAGTAACGAATAAGTTATGAATTTATTCGGTTTCCGTACTGCGATTTGGCCTAATTTTACCTTAGGCTTTTCAAAATGGATAATTAGATATTTCATTATGATCATTACTTTATTCTAGTGTTTATGGGTTGTTTGTTTGATGAAATCTGATGACAGGTGGGTTTAGAAATGGCCTGCGGGCAAAACATTATTCTGGTGAAATTTAATTAATTAATTAGAGGTTAATTAATTAAATTAGGATTAAATTTGAGATTGAGGAATACTGATTAGATGCATGCTAGGTGTCAGAATGAGTTGAGGATCATGATGATGTTATGGATATTGGTTATGGATTTAAGGTTTAGTATGTGTACGAGTATGATGATATGTTATGTTGAGGATATGCCTTAGGCATTTATGAATGTGTTGAGGATCTGAGGTTTAGATTTGAGATATAGGTTGGTTGTGGTTAGTGAGATGAGTCTCCTAACCTTTGCAGTATGTGATTGTGTGTGCCTTGCTATTGCAGGCATTGATTACTTCCCCAAGGGAAAGCTGTGACGTGGTACAGGTTACGAGTATATCAGGTAAGTCCATAGGACTTACTTAGCGTATAGTTGTGGATTGTATGATTGTGATGGTTGTTTGTGTTCATATGATTGTGCATTTATAACCTAAACCGGACTAGGATGACCATTTATTACATTTATTAGGCCCAAGTGTATTATAACGGGCGGTAACCACCGGTCTCCGCCTACTGGTTAGGAGGAGGTGCCTGGAAGCCAGTAATACAGGGGGGGACGAGTGATGATCACCCCCAAGGCAAACCCCTTTGTTAATGGGGAAAGGGACGAAGTTCTTCAGGTTCCTCGTGTTACAAAAGAAGTTGAATTAGTAATGGAATAATGTAATGAAAGATAATAAATGAATGTGTGTGGCATTGCATGTATGGGATGTTGATGTGTGGTTGTGCTATTACCTTCATGCTTTTCATTGTTGTAGCTGACGGTTTCATACCGTGTTGTAGATGATCTGCAGGTCAGGAAGACTTCAGGGTGAGACAAAAGGTGTGGTCAGCCGAGGATTTCTATACATTAGGATGCGCGGAATATGGGATCTTTTGTATCAAATGTTGTGGTTTGATGTTTTGTACTCGGCTCTGAGTTTGTAAACTCTTTTGATCTATCATATACAGCTTTTATGTATTTGGTTTTAATCTACCTGTGCCTTATTGTAAGATCCAGTGAACTTGTTGTCAGGCTAGGGTCAGGATCCATTGTGAGATCCTAGCCCAATGTGACACTCCAAGTCCCATGGATTTGGGGTGTTACAAAGTTGGTATTAGAGCCTTAGGTTGACAACAATGACACTTGCTATCTACAATAAAGGTAGAGTGGATAAACAAACAGAACCCACATGGGGTCTAACTTTTTAAAGGATTTTGGTTTTAAAGCGAGTATAGATGTTTTGGGATAGTATGTACAGAACTCGTCACCCATCTGAGGATCTCGACAGTGTTGATATATATATTTATATATATAGATATCTTTTATGTGCTGATGTGTATGCAAATAATAAGTATTATATATATGTATCGATACAAAAGATCCCAGACTAGAGCAGTATCTGTAGTGGGACGAGATAGGGGTACACCCCCTCTTCCTCCAGTAGCGTCAAGTCAGGGACCAATATCTGTTGTTGTGTTGCCTATGGCAGAGAACGAGTTTGAAGAGGTTGATCGTGTCTCCATGAGTAGATTCGAGTTTCAAGAGTATATGTAACAAGTATATGAGGTGGTGATAGCGGGTAAATCTACACCGGATTTACCAACATCTGTGAGATCGACAGAAGCTTCTGGATTAGAGAAGAAACAACGGGTTGAATTAGTGAAAGATGAGATTGGATATTCGGGTTGCAAACCGAGCCCAACTTGCGGACGTTTGAGTACTTCTTGTTTCACACGGACTTCTGGTGAAACGAGGACTTGTTACAATTGTGGGAAGCCTGGACATGTACGACCACAATGTCCAAGAACTCCAGTGACTTGCTTTACCTGTGGTATACAGGGTCACAAAGCTGTTTTTTGTAAGCAAACTCGAGTGTCATCACGACAGGGTTTTATTTCTACTAGTGTGACGAGAGGTGGTCAAAAGACACCTCAGCAGCAAACACGGGGGCAACAGAGAATCCTAGATCATTTGCCTACTCAGGAAACCTTTCCCAGGCTGAGTAGAGGTAAGGGTCGTGGTAGGAGTATCACGGATACTAGAAGAGCTCAAGGTAGAACCTTTGAGGTGGGCAGTGCAGAGGAGCCACCCGTACTAGTGGCAGGGATGAGACGTATATGTCTCAACTGTGGTTATCCAGATCATGTGTGCTCTGAGTGCCCCATGGCACCGATAGCTTGCTTCACCAGTGGTGAACTAGGCCATCTGGCCCCTTTCTGTCAGCGAGGTAGTGTTTCTTCTCATCAAGACCTTCCTCTTTCCGATGCAGAAAGAGTGGAAGTGGAGGCTATGGCAATGACCTCAGTGATATCTGAGGAGCATAGGTCTGAGATTGAGTAATGATATGTGGTAGAGCTTCGGGTGTTAGTTGTTACAAGTACCATTCTTGTTAATGGTTTACCTAGTGGAGTTTTGTTTCTTGTGAGTGCTATGCACCTCTTGTCTTTCGATGCATGTGTTAAAAGTTAATTGTGGATACAGTAGAAGATAGATCTTCCTTTATAGGATTACGAGTTACGGGTCTTAGGTACCCGCGAGATATGCGGTTGTTCCCTTTGTTCAGGGACTTGTGTATGGCTTGAAGACTTCTTTGTCATGCCTTAGGTGCATGAGAAGGTCTTTATGTGTGTGGTGGACGAATAGATATCATGTTGGTTTAGATAGCAGTAGGAGGACTATTATAGTCTCTACTGAGATCGACTAGGTAGAGGTTTTTCAAGGTTATGAATCTTGAAGAGGCAAGTTGCCGACAATACCGTATGTGTAGCAAGGTTAATAAGGAGGTGATGATTTCTAATGTTATGTCGTGAAGGAAAGAGATAGTTCCACGCTGAAGAGTGTTCTAGTGGTTTATGATCTTATAGACGTGTTACTGAACCGTCTAATCTATTGCCTCAGTGGAGTGAGGACTTTGATGTTGTGTTGAAATATGGTACGAGACTTGTTGAGAGAAGGCCTATGAGGTATATGGCTTGTTGAGTTGTTAGAAATTGAAGAAGCAATTTGAAGAGTGGTTTGAGACGGGTTCCGTTCGCCCTAGCACGTTAATTGCTACGTGTGGACGACTTGTTGGATCAACTAAGAGAAGCAATTGTGTTTTTAAGATTTCCGTATGCTTAGGATATCATTAGCTAAGGATGAGAGAGCAATGTGGGCATAGGACAACATTTCATACCCGTTATGGACTCTACGAGTTGTAGTGTTGTCATCTGAGTTGAGGAACGTCATAATAGTCGTTATAAGAGTTGATGAGTAGTGTCTTCATCTACTTCCTTGATCAGTTGGTGGTAGACGTTATTGGTGACGTTTTTGTGTACTCTCACAACGGAGAGGAATGTACCGGTTATTTGAGGACGGTTTTGCAAAATCCGAGGGATAGAAGCCATTGTCCTATGCTCCCTAAATGTGAATTGAGATGCCAGAAGTAACCTTCAAGGTCATGTTGTTCCACCAGTAGGATCATGATTGATGTGACGAGGAGTAAATATTTAGTCTTATGGATCATACTAATGAACGTTAAGGGAATGCGTAGTTCTCGGCCCAGCCGATTGCTACCAAAGCTTTGAGGAAGGATTCTATGTGATTGTGCATCCATTTACGAGTCTTCTGAGGAAGATCACCATAATTGTGTGGTTGAAGTAGTATGTCGAAGCTGTGAAGAGTAGAGGAAGCATTTGGCCTCTACTTCTATTCGGTGATAATCAGAAGATTTTGGGAATCACGTGACTGGGTAGCCCTCTGAGAACGTATGAGGAGAACTGCTTGACTCATGATTTCGATTTAGTGGTGGTAGTTCAAGTTCCAAGATTTGAAGACAATACTTGTGTGACATTTCGTGTCAGAGTTGCACAGATCATAGGAGGTTGAAACATATTTTTATGCAATAAAGGTTCAATAACTGCCAGTGTCGATGGTTTGAGTTGATCAAGGACGCTGACCTTGAGATTTGTACCATTCTGGCAAGGAGAATGTGGTCACTAATGCTTTAAATAAGAAGACGCCTCGAGAGAAGGCAATTGTTGGAATTGTTGTACAATCTTGGTTTTAAAATGATCTAGCTTGATTAAAGTTGGACCTACAACTGCTGATAAGGACGTTAGTTTCATGTTTAGGGATTTTAACTGGCTTGTTGGATGAGGTCCAACAAAAACAAGGGACTTGCCTGACCCTGAGGGAACTTGATGGAAGGATGGCTCATGGCGAGGCACCACAGTTCTTTAATGGAACAGAAGGAGTATGAGGTGCCGCAATTGCGTCAGTATAACCGCTTATGCGGAGTCGAGTGGAGAAGATTACAGTACACTCATAGTACACCTTCTTTAGTACATCCATGTACGAATAAGAGGTACCACGAAGTAGTAAATCAGGTTAAAGTGTTACTGACCTGGAGATGAGCTCATCCACTACTAGTGATGTAGTGGAAGTGAGAGGACTTTTCTATGGACTTGTGATGGAATTGAGACACAGTAAGAGTTTTGGTGTTATACAGATTATTAGTAACAGATTTACGAAGGCGACACGTTCCATCTCTACACAGAGACGTGGCTAGTGAATGAAGTAACAAAGGAGTACACTAGACAGATGGTGGGACTCCATAAGTGTACCGAGGACGATCGACTATGATTGTAGTAGACGGTTTACTTTGAGGTTTTGATAGCAGATTCAGACTGCTTGGGGAACACGTCCACATATCATGATTGAGTTTTACCTCAGACAGACGGTCAGTCTGAGAGAACCCTCCAGACCGTACAGGACATGTTGTGAGCTTATGGGATGGATTGGGAACACGTACGATATGTTTATCTCCTAGTCGTTGAATTCTTATACCCCCACCGTTGACATGCATCTATAGGGATGGCCCCTATGAGGCGTTGTGTAGACATAGGTGTCATACACATTTATGCTGGGAGGAGCCTAGTAGTACCAGTGGGATAGCACCAAAACAAATTCAAGATGATATGGCTCGAGTAACGCTGATCTGAGAGAGGATGTTGGCTGCACAAAGTTGCCAGAAGTTGTATGCAGATAGGAGGTGTCGACCTCTAGAGTTCAGGGTAGGAGCCCATGTTTGGTTGAGAGTAACTCTGACGCGAGGCGTCAGACGTTATGGCATAAAGGGGAAGTTGAGTCTCCGATATATCATTCCTTTCGAGATACTGGATAGAGTTGCGAGAGCAGTGCACAGATTGGCTTTGCTACCGAAGTTAGAGGGTGTTCAACCTATGTTTCATGAGTCTCAGTTAAGGGAGTACATACCAGACCTGAGGCACATTGTGAGTGGTTGAGCCGGACCACACTTTTGCACAACAACCTTTTGCAGTTCTAGAAAGAGAGGTGTAAGACACCTGCATTCAAAGGATATTTCTATGATGAGGATACAGTGGTCGAGATGAGGACCGGATGACGCTACCTGGGAGATAGAGGATAGTATCCAGAGGAACTATCCTGAGTTCTATGTGGAGTTAGAGGCACCCGTAGGATCCACGAGTAGATCTTAGTGTCTTTTTGGTGAGTGCTTGTATGCTATGTGCTTATGTGATATGATGTGTTTTTGTGCTAGCTTTGATATGTGCATCTGATCTGTTAGATCTTGTTTGCTAGCACGATATACGTATAGCTGGAGATGGTTCTTTCCTCCATGCTATTGTAATATGTTTAGGATTAGCTGGAGATGGTTATTTCTTTCATGCTATTATTGATGGACATAGTGTGAGTGGGACGGTTTTCCTCCACATAATTGTGTTACGAGTACGAATGGCTGGAGATGGCTTTCCTCCATGCCTTGTGACGTGGTTAGTAGTTGGCTAGAGATGATTTTTTTCTCTATGCCTTTGGATAGCGTTATGATCTTGTTGCTGGAGTTGGTAATACCTCCATGCTGTGTTTTGAGGTTATAGAGTGTTATAGGTTGATACGTTTGAACGGAGATGCGATACCTCGGATAGAGAGAGTGTCTATACCTCGGCGTATGGGTCTAAGAGGATTTGAGAATTGTTCAAGTTTCGGGACGAAACCTTTTTTAAAGGGGTGTGTGATGTAATAGCTAGGATTTCCGAATTCTAATTAATGTTGATTAAGTTAATCTGTGATAGTAATTGACATATAACTCGCGAAGATTGCGTAAGTGTTTAGTATAAGTCCCACAGTTATGTTCCTGGCGTAATTTTGGGCTTATGGTGAAATGTTCACTTTTTCCCCCAGGTAATTATTTTTACCCTCCGGTATTATTTGGAGTATTTGGGAGCTCCAATTAATAAAAATGTAGTTGAGAGAAATGATCAGGACATCGGACATGTCCTAGATAAGAAATAACATGGAAAGGCAAAACGGCCAAAAGAGTCGCTATATCGTTTCTTAACGGCTAAGAAAGACGGCTTAAGAATAGACGTTTTATGAGGCAATTGTGGAATAATTATCCCTACAATATTCAAGATTTATTGTACAATTTCGAGAAGTTTGGAGAAGGGGGTTCAACCCGCCATTGGATCGGTTAAAGGATAATTATCGACTTCGCTAAAGGATAATTATCGACTTCGCTAAAGGATAATTATCGACTTCATTATAAATAGCGGAAAATCGTTTATTAATTCATTTTCCGTACTACGATTTGGCCTAATTTGACCTTAGGCTTTTCAAAATGATAATTAGAACTTCCAGTATGATCATTACGTTATTCTGGTGTTTATAGGTTGTTTGTTTGATAAAATATGATGACAGGTGGGTTTAGAAATGGCCTGCGGGCAAAACGTTATTCTGGTGAAATTTAATTAATTAAATTAGGATTAAATTTGAGATTGAGGAATACTGATAGATGCATGCTAGGTGTCAGAATGAGTTGAGGATCATGATGATGTTATGGATATCGGTTATGGCTTTAAGGTTTAGTATGTGTACGAGTATGATGAGATGTTATATTGAGGATATGCCTTAGGCATTTATGATTGTGTTGAGGATCTGAGGTTTAGATTTGAGATATAGGTTGGTTGTGGTTAGTGAGACGAGTCTCCTAACCTTTGCAGTATGTGATTGTGTGTGACTTGCTATTGCAGGCGTTGATTACTTTCCCAAGGGAAAGATGTGATGTGGTACAGGTTACGAGTATATTAGGTAAGTCCATCGGACTTACTTAGCATGCAGTTGTGGATTGTATGATTGTGATGGTTGTGTGTGTTCATATGATTGTGCATTTATAACCTAAACCGGACTAGGATGACTATTTATTACATTTATTTGGCCCAAGTGTATTATAACAGGCGGTAACCACCGGTCTCCGCCTGTTGGTTAGGAAGAGGTGCCTGGAAGCAAGTAACACAGCGGTGGACGAGTGATGATCACCCCCATGCAAACCTCTGTGTTAAATGGGAAAAGGACGAGGTTCTTTAGGTTCCTCGTGTTACAAAAGAAGTTGAATTAGTAATGGAATAATGTAATAAAAGATAATAAATGAATATGTGTGGCATTGCATGTATGAGATTTTGATGTGTGGTTGTGCTATTACCTTCATGCTTTTCATTACTGTAGCTAACGTTGTATACCGTGTTGTAGTTGATCTGCAGGTTAGGAAGACTGCAAGGTGAGCCAGATGGTGTGACCAGCCGAGGACTTCTGTACATTAGGATGCGTGGGATGGGGTATCTTTTGTGGTTATGGTTTATGATGTTGTTTTGTACTCGGCTTGGAGTTTGTAAACTCTTTTGATGTATCATATACAGCTTTTTATGTGTTTGGTTTTAATCTACATGTGCCTTGTTGTAAGATCCAGTGAACTTGTTGTCAGGTTAGGGTCAGGATCAATTGTGAGATTCTAGCCCAATGTGACACTCCAAGTCCCGTGGATTTGGGGTGTTACATAAAACGTCGCCCATCGGTCCTAAAACCCCGAAGTCAAACTTGTAATCGCATCAATAACTCGAAAGGTAATCACACATACACACATATAGCATACACAGGACATGTAACAACACATAGCACATAGGTATAAACAAGGAAGAAGCTCGGACTAACGCTACTGTCTTAAGGGTGACTCTAAGCCTTTGTAAAACTCGGGATAGTTCCTCCGGATACTATCCTCCGTCCCCCAAGTAGCCTCGTCTGCTCCTCTCCTCGATCACTGCACTCTCAACATCGGTATCTCATTCGATCGAAGACGTCTCGTACTCTTCTCCAAAACCGCTATCAGGTGCTCAGCAAAAGTATGGTCCGGCTCGACCACAAGGTCCTCATGACTAATGATGTGTCTCCGGTCATGGATGTACTCCCTCAGCTCAAACACATGGAATACCGGATGTATACCCTCCAACCGTGGTGGCAATGCTAGTCGGTATGCCACCTCACCGACTCTCTCCACTATCTCGAATGGACCGACATATCGGGGGCTTAACTTCCCCTTAATGACGAATCGTTTGACACCCCGGGTCGGTGATACCCTCAGCCACACCTAGGCTCCTACCCTGAACTGGAGAGGTCTACGCCTCCTATCCGCGTACGATCTTTGACGACTTTGAGCGGTCAACATCCTCTATCATATCAAGGCAACTCTAGCCATGTCATCTTGTACCTGATCCGGAGCTACAACACTCGAACTCCCCAGCTCGTCCCAATATAAGGGAGTGTGGCATCTCCTTCCATACAATGCCTCATAAGGTGCCATCCCGATCGACGCGTGCCAGCTATTATTATACGAAAACTCCACCAAGGGAAGGCGGTCTGGTCATACATGCCCAGTCTAGTACACATGCCGGCAACATGTCCTCTAGAGTCTGAATAGTCCGCTCTGACTTGCCGTCAGTTTGTGGATGGTATGCGGTGGTGAAATGTAGACTCGATCCTAGGGCGGCGTGTACTTGTTGCCAGAACCTCGAGGTAAAGCGCCCGTCCCTATCCGAGACAATGGTCCTCGGTACTCCGTGCAACCTCACAATCTGACGAGTAAACTCCTCGGCTAGACGACTCACCGGCCACGTTTCCCAAATAGGGATGAAACGTGCGGTCTTCGTCAACTGATCCACCACTACCCATATCGCATCAAAGCTCCTACTCGGTATTAAACCCGTCACGAAGTCCATGGAAATATCCTCCCACTTCTACTGCGGCACGGGCAGTGGATGAAGCTCTCCTGCGTGTCTGTGGTGCTCGATCTTGACCTGCTGGCAGGTCATGCACCGGACCAAATATCTAGCTATATAGGGCTTGAGCCTGCCCCACCAATAAGATCTCCTAAGTTCCTGGTACATCTTACTCGCCGGGTCAACCATGACATCCTCGGCGGAAACTATGTGACCCAGGAATGCGACCTCGGATATCCAAAACTCGCACTTAGAGAGCTTTGCATAAAGCTCTCTATCTTGAAGGACTTGATGAACAGTCCTCAGGAGTCCCGCATGCTCCTCCCTACTCCGGGAGTAGACTAATATGTCATCTATAAACACTACCACAAACTGGTCCAAAAAGTCGATGAAGATGTCGTTCATCAACTCCATGAAGACGGCAGGTGCATTTGTGAGGCCGAATGGCATCACGACAAGCTCATAATAGCCGTATCTCGTCTTGATTGCCGTCTTCGGCACGTCCTCCTCTCTCATCCTCAGCTGGTGGTATCTCAACCTCAAGTCGATACGCGAAAATACGGATGCTCCTTGCAGTTGGTCTTGCAAATCATCAATGCGTGGTAGGGGGTACTTGTTCTTGATGGTGACTTTGTTCAACTCCAGTTAGTCGATGCAGAGTCTCAAAGATCCGTCCTTCTTCCTGACGAAGAGGACTGGTGCACCCCAAGGGGAAACACTCGGGCATATGAAACCCCTCTCGGCTAACTCCTCAAGCTGCTTCTTCAACTCTAACATCTCGATCGGCACCATGTGGTATGGGGCCTTGTAGATCAGCCATATGCCGGGCTCCAACTCAATAGCAAAATCCATGCTCCTTTGTGTTGGCAATCCGGGTGGCTGCACAAATACATCCTCGAACTCACAAGCCAGGGGAATCTCCTCCAACGACGGTCCCGTCTCCTCCTTCATGGCATAGCACTAGAAGACCTCGCATCCATGTCCGATAAGTCTCGCGGCTCGGACCGCGCTAATGATTGTACCGGCCTTCCCGAGGTCCAAACCTTGGAAAATCACCTCATGACCCGTCTTTGTGGTAACCGTCATGGTCCTCCACCTAATGTGTAACACGGGTCGATGGCGGTCCATCCAATCTATCCCAAGGATGACTTCTTCATGCACCAAGTGCATAACATAGAAGTCGGCTAACCAATCACGGTTTTCTAAACGTATGGGACAACCGTGTACCTCTCGGGTACCACTAACTCTACCCCCATCGGGTAAACCCACAACAAAAGGTCTCCCCTCTCTACTGTAATTAAGGACAACCTAGCTACATAATCATCGGAAATAAAAGAGTGCGTGTCACCCGTATCAAAAAAATGCGGACCGGAAGTCTATGGATCTGAATAGTACCTTTAGTTTCTAGTGCTACTAGATCAACATCACTCCTCAACTCCATCGCTTTGACCTGGGTTGCCCCTGTTCTCCTACGTACCCCCACCACGGCCTCTAACTCGAACCTGACCCTAGGCTGAACCCTGTGTACGAGTCTGCCCCTGGAACCTCTGTTGAGAGCACTGTCGCTAAAACTGTGGAGGCCTCTGACAACCTCCTGCTATCCCAGCAGGCGAAGAACCGTGTTGAGACTATGACCTGCCCTGACGGCAAAAAGCGACTCGGTGGCCCATCTGACCACAAGTGAAACATGATACGGGTGGCTTCATGCAAGTCCTCCAAATATGTCCATATCCTCCACAACTATGGCACTAGGGCCCACGGTCGGATGTCTGCGTCGGCTGCTGTGGACCGAAACGCCCCGGAGCCTGACTGCGTCCCTGTCCTCCAGCCCCGGAACTAGCTGGTACGGTCCTCTGTTTCTTGTCCGGTCCCTCGGACTATGCTGCTCTCCTCATCCGGGGTCGGTCTCTCCCGTAGGCTGACGCTCGATCTTGGTACTCTGCCAATGAATCGTAGCGAAATTCCACCAAGTAAGCACGGTGGACTCCCTCAGTCTCTTGGAAAAGAGATAGACATGCTGGTCCGCTGGAGGAGCAGCGGGCCCCAGTAATGCTAACTCCGCTCTAAAATGTCGAATCGCCTCCATGACAGGAACATCCTCAAAACCTGCCTCTACGAAGTCCTGAACTCTGTCTCTACGCAGGCAATCGGGGCAAAATGTCTCTCTCACGAGACGGAGCAACTGGTCCATCCCGGTCACACCTCCCCTCACCGACCTTCACTAGTACTAGGCCTCCACTCTAAACAATGTCTGAACTATCTCCACCTGCCTCTCCTCCGGGCAGCTTGTCGCCTCCAATGCTGACTCCAAATGCCCAATCCAATGCTCTACCTCTAACCCTACCTTCCCGTCGAAGTGGGGTACATGTTGTTGGTAGAAAGCCTTCAACCAGGCATCGGGTCTAGGAGACCTCAGCTCGTCTCTAGGCCTAGCAATCTCCACAGCCTGCTCAGGTGCCACTACTGCCGGTGTAACTATATCAGGTGAGGCTCTGATTTGGGTAGCCCTCTGCGAGACCTCGACTGATCTCGCCGGTTCAGGTGCAGGTACCGGCACTGGTGGTGCTGGAGGTAGTACTCCAGTCCTAAGCGCCTCCTCTACTCGGCGTACATAAACCTCAAACACTGTAGCTCCAATCGATGCTCCCCCGTTCCTAGTAGATGAGGAAGTATGTGCCCCAAACCTTACAGTTGTCCTATCCCCAGCCTCGGGAATAACGCTCTCGACAACGTCCTCAACGGGGTCCTCAGCTGCTGGCGGATCCACAATGGGTGGGTCCGCAATGGGGATACATCTCCAACCTCTCGTGCCTGGAGGTCTCCCTACTCGTCCCCGTCTCGGAACGGTAGGAGGTAGAGGTGGTCTATCCCTAGCGGGTCCCACATATGTGGTAGCTCTCGTACGTGTAATTTGATATCGTTTCGCGTTTGTTTATATTTAATTAAGTCGGTATATATATATATATATATATATATATATATATATATATATATATATATATATATATATATATATAGGGTGTGGTTCCCATGAGAACATCCCAAACGTGAGAACATGAGAACAATCGTACACCGTTGGATGGTGAGTATTAAGGGTTGAGATTTAGAGTAGATATCATAATTAATAATAACTACGAGTAATAATAATTAGGAATCCAAAAATAACTACGAATAATCCACTCAACCAACAATAACTACGAATAATACATTAAACGATATGGCACCTTCGTAACAAAATTAATAATAATTACGAATCTGTTCTCATGTTCTCACGTTAGGGGTGTTCTCATAGGATCCATACTATATATATAGTACTCGCATTACTTAATATGAAAGGTACTTATAAAACTTAAGAGAAAGGTGCCGAAATCCAGAATACAACCAAGGCATAAAACCCCAATCATCCTATGGTCACGGGCATATCTAAGTACATACAAGTCCAATAACAACCCTAAGGTCATAATATAGATAACTAGGTAATTATACATACTTACATACGTCACATCCAGAAATCTATGTCGCCGAGGTTTGCGTGAGGAGTGGAGGTCCCGTACATTTTAACCCAATCCCGACTCATGCATAGGAATTTTGAAAACAAAAAGTCAGAACCCGAAGGGTTCTGTTTATTCCTCATTCAGCCTTTAGAAGGTTGCGAGTGCCATTGTAGTCAACCTAGGGCTCTGATACCACTTTGTAACACCCCGAATCCGTGGGATATCGGAATGGTACGGGCGAGACCACACAATGGGTCCCGACCCTTAGCCTGACAACAATCTCACCGGACCTTTCCAACATGGCACAAATAAAGGCTCAAAAACTCTATAACGTTTATAATATATACAAGACGGAAAAGTAAAGAGTACAACGTGGAAACTCAGCCGAGTCCTCAAAATGACACAAAAACATAATCCGAAAGCGTACAACAATCCATAGTCCGACATAAGGGTAAAATGAAAACAACAATCCCAAAAACGCCCCTGTCCTACAATGTACGGCGAACCTCGGCTGTCCACTCCTCCACCTCACTCGGCGGCGTCCCTAACCTGCGGGGCATCTACACAAGTGGTTTAAAACCGTTAGCTACATTCGAAGCATTAAAGACATGGTGAAGGAACAAATACAATCATATATAATCACATCACATAAACATGCTCAACAAACAATCCGGTTATTTATCTTTATGTATTAGGTCGTACCCCGTTCTAGTTCAACTTCTTTTGTGACACGAGAATCTCCCAAAACTCGTCTCGGTCCCTTCTTCCGGCAATGGAACGGTCGGATGCCTCCGACCGTCTAACCAACACGGGCCAGTTGCCGAGAACCCCCTAGCTCTCGCGAGAGATAGGGAGTGATGTCACCGCCCGTGATCATACACTTGGGCCAAATCATATAAAGGTCGGTGGTCCTATTACCGGTTTATAAGTTATAACAAAAGCGATAAAACACAGACCACGAAGCACGCAATGAATCTAATACGATGAATATGACACAACCTCACAACACTCTAGCTTACTTAGTGAGGAAGCACACAACCTGCTCATGCACGAATGCACTCATAAACACAAGTCCACAATCATTAAGTCATAGACTTCATTCTAGTGAGCTAAGCAAGATCCCACCACTCTCAAACTAGGAATACATCCTAGGGTCCAAGGTACACATGATACTCTCAACAAGTAAAGGAACCTCACACCAGCCTATACAACCTAAGGACATGATCAACACAACAGCCTAGGAGAAGCAACTAGCTTAGGAAGATCAACATGCTCAAGACTCAAGTTGAACGCCAACGTAAAACGTTCATTTTTTATACCAAGTAAATTCAAAATTGTGCACATAGCACGTTCCAAAACAAATCGTCCAAACAACTCAAAGAAAAATACGATCAATATGGCTTTGTTCGACGTTCTTCATTTTTTGTTTCTGCAATTTCTTCCTCAGTATTTGTGAAGGCTTACACAAAGGCTACTTCAATCTCGAAGACCAAAGTAGAACTCGACAAACTTAGGATAAGCATCGAAACGATCCAAAACATACTCCCTGATGTTGAGAAGAAGGAAGAGACCTCTCCTGTTGTGAATCAATGGATTAAGAGGGGCAAAACTGTTTTGTATGAAGGAGATGACTTGTTCGATGTTGAACGCAAACGCAAAGCGTTCGATGTTGAATGCCAACGCAAAGCGTTCAGTATATAAAATGGATCTGTCAGCGTTCATGATGAACGTCAACGCAAAGCGTTCAGTTTTCATACCAAGTAAATTCAAAATTGTGCATATAACACGCCCCAAAACCAATCGTCCAAACAACTCAAAGAAAAATACGATCAATATGGTTTTGTTCGACGTTGCTTCATTTCTTGTTTCTATAATTTTTTCCTCAATATTTGAGAATGCTTAGACAAAGGTTACTTCAATCTCGGAGGCCAATGTAGAACTTGACAAACTTAGGATAAGCATCGAGACGATCCAAAATATACTCCTTGATGTTGAGAAGAAGCAAGAGACCTCTCTTATTGTGAATCAATGGATTAAGAGGGGAAAAATTGTTTTGAATGAAGCAGATGACTTGTTCGATATTGAACGCAAATGCAAAGCGTTCGATGCTGAACGCCAACACAAAGCGTTCAGTATAGAAAATGGATCTGTCAGCGTTCATGATGAACGCCAACACAAAGCGTTCATTTTTTATATGAAGTAAATGCAAAATTGTGCATATAACACGCTCCAAAACAAATCGTCCAAACAACTCAAACAAAAATACGATCAATATGGCTTTGTTCGACGTTGCTTCATTTCTTGTTTTCTACAATTTGTTCCTCATTATTTGAGAATGCTTACACAAAGGCTACTTCAATCTCGGAGGTCAAAGTATAACTCGATAAATGTCGGATCAACATCGAAACGATTCAAAATATACTTATTGATGCTGAGAAGAAGCAAGAGGCCTCTCCTGTTGTGAATCAATGGATTACGAGGGAGGAAATGTTTTTGTATGAAGCAAATAACTTGTTCGATGTTGAACGCCAACGCAAAGCGTTCAATGTTGAACGCCAACGCAAAGCATTCAGTATAGAAAATGGATCTGTCAGCGTTCATGATGAACATCAACACAAAGCGTTCATTTTTTATACCAAGTAAATTAAAAATTGTGCATATAACACTCTTCAAAACAAATCGTCCAAACAACTCAAATAAAAATACGATCAATATGGCTTTGTTCGACGTTGCCTCATTTCTTGTTTTCTACAATTTGTTCCTCAGTATTTGAGAACGCTTACACAAAGGCTACTTCAATCTCGGAAGTCAAAGTAGAACTCGATAAACGTCATATCATCATCGAAACGATTCAAAATATACTTCCTGATGCTGAGAAGAAGCAAGAGACCTCTCCTGTTGGGAATCAGTGGATTAAGAGGGACAAAACTGTTTTGTATGTAGCAAATGACTTGTTCGATGTTAAAAAGCAAACGCAAAGCGTTCGATGTTGAACCCCAACGCAAAGCATTCAGTATAGAAAATAGATCTGTCAACATTCATAATGAACGCAAACGCAAAGCGTTCATTTTTTATACCAAATAAATTCAAAATTGTGCATATAACACGCTCCAAAACAAATCGTCCAAACAACTCAAATAAAAATACGATCAATATGGCTTTGTTCGACGTTGCTTCATTTCTTGTTTTCTACAATTTGTTCCTTAGTACTTGAGAAGGATTACACAACGGGTACTTCATCTCAGAGGTCAAAGTAGAACTCGATAAACGTCGGATCAGCATCAAAACAATTCAAAATATACTTCTTGATGGTGAGAAGAAGCAAGAGACCTCTTATGTTGTGAATCAATGAATTACGATGGAGAAAGCTTTTTTATATGAAGCAGATGACTTGTTCGATGTTGAACGCCAACGCAAAGCGTTTGATTTTGAACGCCAACGGAAAGCGTTTAGTATAGAAAATGGATCTGTCAGCGTTCATGTTGAACGCCAACGCAAAGCGTTCATTTTTAATACCAAGTAAATTCAAAATTGTGCATATAACACGCCCCAAAACAAAACGTCCAAACAACTAAAAAAAAATACGATCAATATGCCTTTATTCGACGTGGCTTTATTTCTTGTTTCCACAATTTCTTCCTCAGTATTTGAGAATGCTTACACAAAGGCTACTTCAATCTAGGAGGCCAAAGTAGAACTTGGCAAACTTAGAATAAGTATCGAGACGATCCAAAATATTTTCCCTGATGCTGAGAAGAAGAAAGAGATCTCTGTTGTTGTGAATCGATGGATTAAGAGGGGAAAAACTATTTTAAAAAGCAGATGACTTTTTCGATGTTGAATGCCAACGCAAAGCGTTCGATTTCGAACGCCAACGCAAAGCGTTTAGTATAGAAAATGGATTTGTCAGCGTTCATAATGAAGGCCAGTGCAAATCATTCATTTTTGATACCAAGTAAATTCAAAATTGTGCATATAACACGCTTCAAAACAAATCGTCCAAACAACTCAAAGAAAAATAGGATCAATATGGCTTTGTTCGACGTTGTTTCATTTCTAGTTTCTACAATTTGTTTCTCAGTATTTGAGAAGTCTTACACAAAGGTTACTTCAATCTCGGTAGCCAAAGTAGGACTCGACAAACTTAGAATCAGTATCGAGACGATCCAAAATATACTTCCTTATGCTGAGAAGAAGCAAGAGACATCTCCTGTTGTGAGTAAATGGATTAATAGAGGAAATATTGTTTTGTATGACGAAGATACCTTGTTCGATGTTGAACGTCAACGTAAAGCGTTCAATATAGAAAAGGGATCTGTCAGCGTTCATGTTGAACGCAACGCAAAGCGTTCATATTTTGATAACAAGTAAATTTAAAATTGTGCATATAACACGCCCCAAAAGAAATCGTCCAAACAATTCAAAGAAAAATACGATCAATATGGCTTTGTTCGACGTTGTTTCATTTTTTTTTCCAACAATTTCTTCCTCAGTATTTGAGATAGGTTACGCATAGGCTACTACAATCTCGAAGACCAAAGTAGAACTTAACAAACTTAGGATCAACATCGAAATGATCCAAAATATACTTTCTGAGGCTGAGAAGAAGCAAAGGACCTCTCCTATTGTGAATCAATGGATTAAGAGGAGAAAAACTGTTTTGTAAGAAGCAAATGAGTTGTTCGATGTTGAACCCATGCAAAGCGTTCGATTTTGAACGCAAACGCAAAGCCTTCAGTATAGAAAATGGATCTGTCAGCGTTCATGTTGAACGCCAACGTAAAACGGTCATTTTTTGATACCAAGTAAATTCAAAATTGTGCATATATCACGCCCCAAAACATATCGTCAAAACAAGACAAAGAAAAATACGATCAGTATGGCTTTGTTCGACGTTGCTTCATTTCTTGTTTCTACAATTACTTCCTCAGTATTTGAGAAGGGTTACACAAATATAACTTTAATCTCGAAGTTCAAAGTAGAACTCGACAAACTTTAGATCATTATCAAAATGATCCAAAATATACTCCCTGATGCTGGGAAGAAGCAAGAGACCTCTCTTGTTGTGAATCAATAGATTAAGAGGGGATAAATTGTTTTGTATGAAACAAATAACTTTATCGATGTTGAACGCCAACGCGAAGTGTTCGATGATGAACGCCAATGCAAAACGTTCAGAATAGAAAATGGATATGTAAGTGTTCATGTTGAACGCCAACGCAAAGCGTTCATTTTTTATACCAAGTAAATTCAAAATAGAGCTCGACAAACTTAGAATCATTACCAAAACGATCCAAAATATACTCCCTGATGTTGAGAAGAACCAAGAGACCTCTCTTGTTGTTAATCAATGGATTAAGTGGGGCAAAACTGTTTTGTATGAAGCAGATGACTTGTTCGATGTTGAACGCAAACGCAAAACGTTCGATTTTGAACGCCAACACAAAGCGTTCAGTATAGAAAATGGATTTGTCAGTGTTCATTTTGAACGCCAACGCAAAGTGTCATTTTTTATATCAAGTAAATTCAAAATTGTGCATATAACACGCTCCAAAACAAATCGTCCAAACAACTAAAACAAAAATACGATCAATATGATTTGTTCGACGTTGTTTCATTTCTTGTTTGTACAATTTCTTCCTAAGTATTCGAAAAGTCTCACACAAAGGCTACTTCAATATCGGAGGCCAAAGTAAAACTCGACAAACTTAGAATCAGTATCGAGACGATTCAAAATATACTCCCTCATGGTGAGAAGAAGCAAGAGACCTTTCCTGTTGTGAATCAACGGATTAAGAGGGAAAAACTGTTTTGTATGAAGCAAATGACTTGTTCGATATTGAAGGCCAACACAAAGTGATCAATTTTAAACATCAACGCAAAGTGTTCAGTATAGTAAATGAATCTGTTAGCGTTCAACTTGAATGCCAACGGAAAGCGTTCATTTTTTAATAATAAGTAAATTCAAAATTGTGCATAAAACGCGCCTCAAAACAAATCGTCCAAACAATTAAAAAAAATACGATCAAAATGGCTTTATAGGACGTTGCTTCATTTCTTGTTTCTACAATTTCTTCCTCAGTATTTTGAGATGGTTTACACATAGGCTACTTCAATCTCGGAGGCCAAAGTAGAACTCGACAAATTTAGAATTAGCATCGAGACGATCCAAAATGTACTCCTTGATGCTGAGAAGAAGCAAGAGACCTATCCTGTTGTGAATCAATGGATTAAGAGGGGAAAACTGTTTTGTATGAAGGAGATGACTTGTTCGATGTTGAACGTTAATGCAAAGCGTTCAGTATAGAAAATGGATCTGTCACCGTTCATGTTTAACGTCAACCCAAAGCGTTCATTTTTTATACCAAGTAAATTCGAAATTGTGCATATAACACGCCCCAAAACAAATCGTCCAAACAACTCAAAGAAAAATACGATCAATATGGCTTTGTTTGACGTTGTTTCATTTCTTGTATATAAAATTTCTTCCTTAGTATTGAAGAAGGCTTACACAAAGGTTATTTCAATCTCGGAGTTTAAAGTAGAACTCGACAAACTTAGAACAGCATCGACACGATCTCAAATATACTCCCTGATGGTGAGAAAAAGAAAGAGACCTCTCCTGTTGTGAATTAATGGATTAAGAGGGGAAAAAATGTTTTGTATGAAGCAGATGACTTGTTTGATGTTGAACGCCAACGAAAATCATTTGTTATTAAACACTAAACACAAAGCGTTCAGTATAAAAAATGGATCTGTCAGCGTTCATGTTTAACGCCAACGCAAAGCGTTCAGTATAGAAAATGGATCTGTCAGCGTTCATGTTGAACGCCAACGCAAAACGTTAATTTTTTTATATCAAAGTAAATTCAAAATTGTGCATATCACGCCCCAAAACAAAATCGTCCAAACAACTCAAAGAAAAATACGATAAATATGGCTTTGTTCGACGTTGCTTCTTTTTTTGTTTATACAATTTCTTCCTCGGTATTTGAGAAGGGTTACACAGAGGCTACTTCAATCTCGAAGTTCAAAATAGAACTCGACAAACTTAAGATCAACATCGATACGATCCAAAACATACTCCCCGATGCTGAGAAGAAGCAAGAGACATCTCTTGTTGTGAATCAACGGATTAAGAGGGGAAAAACTGTTCTGTATGAAGGAGATGACTTGTTCGATGTTGAACGCCAACACAAAGCGTTCGATGTTGAACGCCACCGCAAAGCGTTCAGTATAGAAAATGGATATGTCAGTGTTCATGTTAAAACGCCAATGCAAAGCGTTCATTTTTTATACCAAGTAAATTCAAAATTGTGCATATAACACGCCCCAAAACAAATCGTCCAAACAACTCAAAGAAAAATACGATAAATATGGCTTTGTTCGACATTTCTTCATTTCTTGTTTATACATTTTATTCCTCAATATTTGAGAATGCTTACACAAAAGCTACTTGAATCTCGCAGGCCAAAGTAGAACTTGACAAACTTAGGATAACCATCGAAACGATCCAAAATATACTGTCTGATGCTGATAAGAAGCAAGAAACCTCTCCTGTTTTAAATCAATGATTTAAGAGGGGGAATACTGTTTTGTATATGGCAGATTACTTGTTCGATGTTGAACGACAACGCAAAGCGTTCGTTTTTAAACGCCAACGCAAAATGTTTAATACAGAAAATGAATCTGTCAGCGTTCATGTTGAATGCCAACGCAAAATGTTCATTTTTTATACCAAGTAAATTCAAAATTATGCATATAACACGCTTCAAAACAAATCCTCCAAACAACTCAAATAAAAATACGATCAATATGGCTTTGTTCGACGTTGCTTCAACTTCTTATTTCTACAATTTCTTCCTGAGTATTCTATAAGGCTTACACAAAGGCTACTTCAATCTCGGAGGCCAAAGTAGAACTCGACAAACTTAGAATCAGCATCGACACGATCCCAAATATATTCCCTATTGCTGAGAAGAAACAAGAGACCTCTCCTGTTGTGAATCAATGGATTAAAAGGGGAAAAACTGTTTTGTATGAAGCACATGACTTGCTCGATGTTGAACGCCAACTCAAAGCATTCGATGTTGAACGCCAACGCAAAGCGTTCAGTATAGAAAACGGATATGTCAGCGTTCATGTTGAACGCCAACGTAAAGCGTTCATTTTTGATACCAAGTAAATTCAAAATTGTGCATATAACACACCCCAAAACAAATCGACCACACAAATCAAAGAAAAATACGATTAATATGGCTTTGTTTGACGTTGCTTTATTTCTTGTTTCTACAATTTCTTCCTCGGTATTTGAGAAGGCTTACACGAAGGCTACTTCAATCTTGGAGGCCAAAGTAGAACTCGACCAACTTAGGATCAACATCGAAACGATCAAAAATGTACTCCCTGATGCTGAGAAGAAGCAAGAGACCTCTCCTGTTGTGAATCAATGGATTAAGAGGGGCAAAATTGTTTTGTATGAAGGAGATGACTTGTTTGATGTTGAACGCAAACGCAAAGCGTTCGATGTTGAACGTCAACGTAAAGCGTTCAGTATGGAAAATGGATCTGTCAACGTTCATGTTGAACGTCAACCCAAAGCGTTCATTTTTTATACCAAGTGTAACACCCCGAATCCGCGGGACTCGGAGTGCCACTTTGGGCTAGGATCTCGATATGGATCCTGACCCTAGCCTGACAACAAGTTCACTGGACCTTACAACATGACAGAGACAGATGTAAAAACAAACACATAAAACCGTATAGAAGTGTACAACCCAAAAGGTAAGACAACACAGCCGAGTTTGAAATATAACACCCTCACACAGGAGGTAACAAAAGACCATCCTCACGCAGGAGGAAAAGATAACAAACCCAAAAGCCCACATAACCTATGTACGAGACGTCCTCGGCCTGTCACTCTGCTAGATCACCCAGCAGCATGCCTATCGTGTGGGGCATCTACAACATGGTAATGAACCATTAGCTATCCATAAGATATATAGAGTAATGCATAAGCACAATCACAAGTAAGGGAAGATAAACACATCAGCATGCTTCCACTCATTTACCCATTTAATCATCTCAATATAATGGTTATTCACTCCAAACATATGTACATAATATATATATGAAACTATGTGACACGAGGACTGATACATCCTCGCCTCTGAGCCTTCTAGCCAGCCGTACTAGTATCGGTCACACAATTCGTGTACCCTATGTGGGTGGATTGCGCCCTTCCTGTAAACCGGTCTGGCCTGACCCAAGAGAACCTCCCAGACTCCACGGTGGGATGAAAGGGAAAGGTTATCACAACCACGTATACGGGACAATCAATAAAACATAGGTCGGTATATACGACATCACATGCTATCATAGCAAACATACAAAACACACACCACTCATGCAAACACCCAATATAAGGATGGCAACTAAGTAAGTCCTACGGACTTACCTCAACCTTGATCACAACTCAACCACGATCACCTCTACACTGGAGGGCCAACACAACCTATAAACAAGGCATAAGGAGATATATCAATCTCCTAGCAACATAAGGGTCACACCTAGACCCAAAGGGATCCAAAGGATCAACATCAACCTCACTCACAACCTAAAGAACCTCAAAAGTCATACAAGGCACAAACCGATCATAACCTCAACCAAACTCATCCTCACACATCTAGCATGATCCTAAGCACTCACACTAGGAAAGGAGGGAACAAATGCACCCTAAGGAAGGCCTAAAAGCAACACACACCTGCAGAACCAAAGGAAACACCAAGATGGTGCAGGTTGGCGCAGGGGCGACTCACTGGTGGCACAGGGGCGGTACACTGGCCGGCACAGGGGCGGCTGTAAAGTGGGGCAGGGGCGGCTGGTGTGCAGAAGACACCACCTCAACTCTTCCTTCACTTCTTCCTTCGATTCTCTACCCTTCTTCACACCAACAATAACATATATACAGAACATACACATATGTACATAAACATAAGCCAAACTTAGCTAAAACAAGATCCAATCCTAAGGAGTCTATGCTAGACTAAGGAAACGAAGGAGAAAGAGACAAGAAGATGCAAAGAGAAGAAGAAGGGGATGGAAGGCATGAAAGCTTACCAAGCTGAAGATCCAGAAGCTCACAAACTCCCAAACGTCTTCAAGCTAGCTCACAAGATCCAACAACCATAAACATCATCAAAGCCAAGAAAAAACACACCATCTCACACACAAACTCAAAGAAGATCAAGCAAAGTGATCCAAGGAGAAGAGAGAAGAAGATGTGCGTATGGAGAGAGAGAGAGAAGTCTGAGAAAGGTAAACCCTCATCAAGGTAAGGGATGAAGATATATACAGAGGTAAAAAGTAAAGCACGGGTAAGAGAAGTCAAAGAAGATGGATGCAACAGACAAAGCCGCGGGGGTGCACTCTGTGAGCCGCAGGGACGGTCCAGGCTAGGCGCAGGGGCGCCCTCTGGGTCACGCAGGGGCGGCTCAGGCATAATCCTGGCCCTCTGCACACTCTCTCAGCAACTCAGCAACTAGGATCTTACAACAAGTAAATTCAAAATTGTGCATATAACACGCCCCAAAACAAATCGTCCAAACAACTCAAAGAAAAATACGATTAGTATGGCTTTGTTCGACGTTGCTTCATTTCTTGTTTCTAAAATTTTTTCATGAGTATTTGAGAAGGCTTACACAAAGGATAGTTCAATCTCGGAGGCTAAAGTAGAACTCGACAAACTTAGAAATGACATCGAAATGTTCCAAAATATACTCTCTGATGCTCAGAAGAAGCAAGAGACCTCTGTTGTTGTGAATTATAACACCACAAGTTCTGGGAACTCGAAGCACTACGGGTTAGGACCGCACAATGGGTCCTGACCCTCAGAGTAGCCACAACAAACAGATCTTACAACAAGGCACATACGAATGAAAACCAAAACACAATATAAAACCAAAGGTTTAAACAAAAGAAAACGTAAAAGACTCGCAGCCGAGTTCAAAACAAAAGGGAAAACAACAACAAAAACATAAACCCGATCCCGTCCTATAATGTACGGGAATCCCGGCTGACCACACCATCCGGATCACTCAGCAGCATCCTGAACCTGCGGAAAGTCTACAACGATGGTATAAACCGTTAGCTAACATTCTAGGTATAAGCAAGAGTGTAAAGGCACAAGCACACATAAAGTGAAATAAACATATATCATGCTTGCACTCAACCGGTTATTATCTTTCATTAAGTCATTCATTACTAATTCAACTTCTTTTGTCACACGAGAATCCTTTCGAAACTCGCCTCGGTCCCCTCTTCCGGCAATGGAACGGTGCGGATGCCTCCGACCATCTAACCAGCACGGGCCAGTCGCCGAGAACCTTCTAGCTCCTGCAAGAGCTAAGCAGATGATGTGACCGCCCGTTATCATACACTTGGGCCAATTAAGGTTATAAGGGCGAATCCTAGTCCGGTTATCCGTTATAACATGAATAAACAACACAAACAAGGCAACACAATCCAACTAATATGCAGAATGAAGCTAAGTAAGTCCAAGGGACTTACTTCACACGAAGGTAACTCAAAGCTCAGGAATAACAACTCAAGAATACTCAAGAGAGCTCAATTTCCCTCAGGAAAGGAGCAAGGAAAGCTTGTACAAACAAGCAACATGGATCAGGAATGAAATGGTTGCTAGAAGTTTATGACTTCTAGTCTCAAAGATCTCTAAGAGATCTACGCATGCTAAGGGCTCAACCCTAGTCTTACAACACTCACATCAGATCAACAACATCCAGAAGATGTAAGGAAAGGAACGAGGAAATCAAGGAAGAAAGTAACTCATAAGAACGGGAGTTACTGTTGAGGAAACCGTAGGGGCGGCTGGACAGAGGCTTAGGGGCGGCTGGACAGAGGCGTAGGGGCGCTCTGTGTAGGCGCAGGGGCGGCTCTGTGCAGGCATAAGGGCGGCTCTGTGCAGGCGCAAGGGCGGCTCTGTGCAGGCGCAGGGGCGGCGGCGTGACAGAAAGCGTTGTCGGCTTTCTTCTTCGACAGAACTCGCAACAAGGATAACCAAAGCTCACACCTTTGGCTCCAACACGTCAAGACTCAACTCGAAAGATACTGAGAACAACGATACATCAACAACGAGAAGCCAATAAGAATCAAGGTTCAAACTTGATTCTTGGAGAAGAAGAAAAGGAGAGAAGAAGAAGAAAACGAAAGGAAGGAAGCATGCTGCAGTACAAGAACGTAAGAAGGAATAAAGGATGAAGAACTTACACGTTCAAAAAGGTCGCAGGAGGTGAAGGACGGCTGCAGCTCTCTAGGCTTTGAAGACGATTGCAAGAAAGGGGAAAAAGGAGGAAAAAGAGGGAATATATAGAGAAGGGTTGGAAGGATAGAAGGAAGGGACGTCTAGGGTTAGGAGAATAGAAGGAGGACGTGCCAAAAACCCAAGGATGGAAAAAGATAGGAGAAGACGAAGATAAAATAGCCCGTAGACGGGCTGGGCCTAGCCGCACCTACGGCTGGGCCGTGCCGCGACCGCGAGGTTGAGCCGCGCATGCGGCTCCCCTTCACCGTGGGGGCGGTGAAGGGAAAAACTTGGGATCTTACTTTAGATCCTCCTAAAAAGAAGTATCGTCCGGAAACTTGCAAAAGCCTAATGATCACAACAACACATAGAAACAAAACTGAACTCATATATTCCCACTCGGGACACGTAACACAAAACGTCACACAAAAGCATATGCCACGCAACAAGAGAAAACCCAACCAACTGACTATGCTAAAGGTGCATCCATCCTAGCGAAAAACTCCGGATAGTTCCTCGCATCGACCACTGAATCTTCATCATCGCTATGTCCTTGGAACGCAAGCGTCTCGTACAACGCTCTAAAACAGCCACCGGGTGCTCGACAAACATGTAGTCTGGTTCGATCACTAGATCCTCGTGACTGACGGTGTGTCTCGGGTCCGGTATGTACTCCCGTAACTGAGACACATGGAAGACGGGGTAAACACCCTCGAGTCTAGGTGGCAAAAGCCAGACGGTATCCTGCCTCTCCAACTTGCTCAAGAATCTCGAACGATCCGACGTATCTGGCTCAGCTTCCCCTTGACACCAAAACGTCTAACGCCTCGTGTCGGGGATACTCTCAAGCAAACCTGAGCTCCAACCTTGAAATCTAGAGGTCTACGCCTCTTATCTGCATAAGACTTTTGTCGACCCTGCACTGTTACCATCCATTCGCAGATTACTGCTACACGAGTCATGTCATCTTGTATCTACTCAGGTGCTACTCCGCTAGCACTACTCGGCTCATCCCAACATAACGGTGTACGATATCTATGTCCGTATAAAGCCTCATAAGGAGTCATCCTGATCGATGCGTGCCAACTGTTGTTGTATGAAAACTTCACTAAGGGAACGTGATCTGACCATACCTGTCCCCAGTCTAGCACGGAGGCTCTCAACATGTCCTCCAGAATCTGGATGGTCCGTTCGGACTGACCATCAGTGTGAGGATGATGAGCAGTCGTGAACTACAGACTCGTACTTAGGGCGGCATGAACTTGCTGCCAAAACCTCGAAGTGAACCGTCCGTCTGTGTCAGAGACAATAGTCCTAGGTATTCCATGAAGTCTCACTATATGCTTCGTGAACTCCTCTGCCAATCGACACACCGGCCACGTTTCTTTAATCGGAATGAAACGTGCGTTCTTCGTCAATCGATCTACAATGACCCAGATAGCATGAAAGCCTCGACTCGGTATCAAACCGGTAAGGAAGTCCATAGAGATCTCCTCCCACTTCTATTGAGGAACGGGAAATGGGTGTGTAGCTCGCCTCCTGGTCTATGATGCTCGATCTTGACCTGCTGACAGGTCGCACATTGAGCTATATATCTCGTGACGTCTGGTTTCGGACCTTCCCACCAGAAAGAGCGTTTGATATCCTGATACATCTTACTCGCACCAAGGTGCACTGAGTAAGGTGAAGAATGAGCCTCTTGAAGGATCCTCTGTCTCAACTCTCGATCTGAAGGCACACAAACACGCTTCTGACGCCTTAGAACTCCATCAGCACCAACTGCAAACTACGGTGCCTCTCCTCGAGACATTTAGTCTCGGATCTGTGTCAAAGCTGGGAAACTTTCCAGCTTTTGTCGGATTTCGGCCAACAGATCAGGTACTATTTTCAAGGTGTTCAACTGGCTGTCGGAATCCGGGAAACGGATATCCATCTCTAGCCATGCCAGGTCTTGCTGTAATTGTGGCTGAGCTGTCAGTCTAGCAATCGCCATCTCTCGGGGAGTCTTTCTACTAAGGGTATCAGCTACCACATTAGCTTTCCCCAGTGGTATAAGATCTTTAGATTAGAATCCTTGATCAACAACAACCACTTGCACTGGAGTTTATTCAACTTCCACTAAGTGAATAAGTACTTTGGACTTGTTCAATGTTGAACGCAAACGCAAAGCGTTCGATGTTGAACGTCAACGCAAAGCGTTCAGTACAGAAAATGGATCTGTCAACGTTCATGTTGAACGCCAAACCCAAAGCGTTCATTTTTGATACCATGTGTAACACCGCGGGACTCGGAGTGCCACATTGGGCTAGGATCTCGATATGTATCTTGACCCTAGCCTGACAACAAGTTCACTGGACCTTACAACATGACACTGACAGATTAAAAACAAACACATAAAACTGTACAACCTAAAAGGTAAGACAACATAGCCGAGTATGAAACATAACACCCTCACACAGGAGGTAACAAAAGACCATCCTCACGCAGGAGGGAAAGATAACAAACCCAAAAGCCCACATAACCTATGTACGAGACGTCCTCGGCCTGTCACTCTGCTAGATCACCCAGCAGCATGCCTATCGTGTGGGGCATCTACAACATGGTAATGAACCATTAGCTATCCATAAGATATATAGAGTAATGCATAAGCACAATCACAAGTAAGGAAAGATAAACACATCAGCATGCTTCCACTCATTTACCCATTTAATCATCTCAATATAATGGTTATTCACTCCAAACATATGTACATAATATATATATATGAAACTATGTGACACGAGGACTAATACATCCTCGCCTCTGAGCCTTCTAGCCAGCCGTACTAGTATCGGTCACACAATTCGTGTACCCTATGTGGGTGGATTGCGCCCTTCCTGTAAACCGGTCTGGCCTGACCCAAGAGAACCTCCCAGACTCCACGGTGGGATGAAAGGGAAAGGTTATCACAACCACGTATACGGGACAATCAATAAAACATAGGTCGGTATATACGACATCACATGCTATCATAGCAAACATACAAAACACACACCACTCATGCAAACACCCAATATAAGGATGGCAACTAAGTAAGTCCTACGGACTTACCTCAACCTTGATCACAACTCAACCACGATCACCTCTACACTGGAGGGCCAACACAACCTATAAACAAGGCATAAGGAGATATATCAATCTCCTAGCAACATAAGGGTCACACCTAGACCCAAAGGGATCCAAAGGATCAACATCAACCTCACTCACAACCTAAAGAACCTCAAAAGTCATACAAGGCACAAACCGATCATAACCTCAACCAAACTCATCCTCACACATCTAGCATGATCCTAAGCACTCACACTAGGAAAGGAGGGAACAAAGGCACCCTAAGGAAGGCCTAAAAGCAACACACACCTGCAGAACCAAAGGAAACACCAAGATGGTGCAGGTTGGCGCAGGGGCGACTCACTGGTGGCACAGGGGCGGTACACTGGCCGGCGCAGGGGCGGCTGTAAAGTGGGGCAGGGGCGGCTGGTGTGCAGAAGACACCACCTCAACTCTTCCTTCACTTCTTCCTTCGATTCTCTACCCTTCTTCACACCAACAACAACATATATACAGAACATACACATATGTACATCAACATAAGCCAAACTTAGCTAAAACAAGATCCAATCCTAAGGAGTCTATGCTAGACTAAGGAAACGAAGGAGAAAGAGACAAGAAGATGCAAAGAAGAAGAAGAAGGGGATGGAAGGCATGAAAGCTTACCAAGCTGAAGATCCAGAAGCTCACAAACTCCCAAACGTCTTCAAGCTAGCTCACAAGATCCAACAACCATAAACATCATCAAAGCCAAGAAAAAACACACCATCTCACACACAAACTCAAAGAAGATCAAGCAAAGTGATCCAAGGAGAAGAGAGAAGAAGATGTGCGTATGGAGAGAGAGAGAGAAGTCTGAGAAAGGTAAACCCTCATCAAGGTAAGGGATGAAGATATATATATACAGAGGTAAAAAGTAAAGCTTGGGTCAGAGAAGTCAAAGAAGACGGTTGCATCACACAAAGCCGCGGGGGTGGACTTTGTGAACCGCAGGGGCGGTCCAGGCTAGGCGCAGGGGCGCCCTCTGGGTCACGCAGGGGCGGCTTAGGCATAATCCTGGCCCTCTACACACTCTCTCAACAACTCAGCAACTAGGCTCTTACAACAAGTAAATTCAAAATTGTGCATATAGCACGCCCCAAAACAAATCGTCCAAAGAACTCAAAGAAAAATACGATTAATATGGCTTTGTTCGACATTGCTTCATTTCTTGTTTCTACAATTTTTTCATGAGTATTTGAGAACGCTTACACAAAGGATACTTCAATCTCGGAGGCCAAATTAGAACTCGACAAACTTAGAATCGACATAAAAATGATCCAAAATATACTTTCTGATGCTCAGAAGAAGCAAGACACCTCTCTTGTTGTGAGTTATAACACCCCAAGTTCTGGGAACTCGAAGCGCTACGGGGTAGGACCGCACAATGGGTCCTGACCCTCAGATTAGCCACAATAAACGGATCTTACAACAAGGCACAGACGAATGAAAACCAAAACTCAATATAAAACCAAAGATTTAAACAAATAAAAACATAAAAGACTCGCAGCCAAGTTCAAAACAAAAGGGAAAACAACAATAGAAACATAAACCCGATCCTATCGAATAATGTACGGGAAACCCGGATGACCACACCATCCGGATCACTCAGCAGGATCCTGAAACTGCGGAAAGTCTACAATGACGGTATAAACCGTTACCTAACATTCTAGGTATAAGCAAGAGTGTAAAGGCACAAGCACACATAAAGTGAAATAAACATATGCCATGCTTGCACTCAACCGGTTATTATCTTTCATTAAGTCATTCATTACTAATTCAACTTCTTTTGTCACACGAGAAACCTTTCGAAACTCGCCATGGTCCCCTCTTCCGGCAATGGAACGGTGCGGATGCCTCCGTCCATCTAACCAGCACGGGCCAGTCGCCGAGAACCTCCTAGCTCCTGCAAGAGCTAAGCAGATGATGTGACCGCCCGTTATCATACACTTGGGCCAATTAAGGTTATAAGGGCGAATCCTAGTCCGGTTATCCGTTATAACATGAATAAACAACACAAACAAGCCAACATAATCCAAGTAATATGCGGAATGAAGCTAAGTAAGTCCAAGGGACTTACCTCACATGAAGGTAACTCAAAGCTCAGGAATAACAACTCAAGAATACTCAAGAGAGCTCAATTTCCCTCAGGAAAGGAGCAAGGAAAGCCTGTACGAACAAGCAACACGGATCAGGAACGAAACGGTTGCTAGAAGTCTATGACTTCTAGTCTCCAAGATCTCTAAGAGGTCTACGCATGCTAAGGGCTCAACCCTAGTCTTACAACACTCACATGAGAACAACAACATCCAGAAGATGTAAAGAAAGGAACGAGGAAAGCAAGGAAGGAAGTAACTCACTAGAACGGGAGTTACTATAGAGGAAACCGCAGGGGTGGCTGGACAAAGGCGTAGGGGCACTCTGTGCAGGCGTAGAGGCGGCTGAAAAGAGGCGCAGGGGCGGCGGCGTGACAGAAAGCGCTTTCGGCTTTCTTCTTCGACAGAACTCGCAGCAAGGGTAACCAAAGCTCGCACCTTTGGCTCCAACACGTCAAGACTCAACTCGAAAGAGCCTGAGAACAACGATACATCAACAACGAGAAGCCCATAAGAATCAAGGTTCAAACTTGATTCTTGGAGAAGAAGAAAAGGAGAGAAGAAGAAGAAAACGAAAGGAAGGAAGCATGCTGCAGTACAAGAACGTAAGAAGGAACAAAGGATGAAGAACTTACACGTTCAACAAGGTCGCAGGAGGCGAAGGACGGCTGCAGCTCTCTAGGGTTTGAAGACGATAGCAAGAAAGGGGAAAAAGGAAGAAAAAGAGGGAATATATAGAGAAGGGTTGGAAGGATAGAAGGAAGGGACGTCTAGGGTTAAGAGAATAGAAGGAGGACGGGCCAAAATCCAAGGATGGAAAAAGATAGGAGAAGACGAAGATAAAACAGCCCGTAGACGGGCTGGGCCGTGCCGCGACCGCGACAGCGAGGTTGAGCCGCGCATGCGGCTCCCCTTCACCGTGGGGGCGGTGAAGGCAAAAACCTGGGATCTTACATCAAATCCTCCTAAAAAGAAGTTTCATCTCGAAACTTGCAAAAGCCTAATGATCACAACAACACACAGAAACAAAACTGAACTCATATATTCCCACTCGGGGCACGTAACACAAAACGTCACACAAAAGCGTACACCGTGCAACAAGAGAAAAACCAACCAACTGACTATGCTAAAGGTGCATCCATCCCAGCGCAAAACTCCGGATAGTTCCTCGCATCGACAATTGAATCTTCATTATCGGTATGTCCTTCGAACGCAAGCGTCTCGTACAACGCTCTAAAAACAGCCACCGGGTGCTCGACAAATGTGTAGTCTGGTTCGATCACTAGATCCTCGTGACTGACGGTGTGTCTCGGGTCCGGTATGTACACCTGTAACTGAGACACATGGAAGACGGGGTGAACACCCTCGAGTCTAGGTGGCAAACCCAGACGGTATCTGTAACAACCGGAAATTTCATTTCCAATAAATTTCGAGTCAAACCGGACCTTGACCGGTTTAAACTTCCTCCATTTTTAATTTTAAGCCAATAGTGGTACTTACAGGATCGATATTCTAGATGACCCATCTTTTTATCATTTTATGTAATAACGAAGATTTTTGAATGATAGTAATGCTACTCACATTTTTCTTACCCTCCTTTTTAAACCTTATTTATTTGTTTTTTTTCTTTCCTTCTCAAACATAAGAACCTTTCTTTTATTTAATTTTTTTTGTTCCCTCCTACTCTTAAAACCCTAATTCCTTTCCCTCTTAAAGAAAGAGAGCACCCGTAACTTTTTTTCTCTACTCTTCCTTCCCTAGAATGTCGCCTCTCTTCCTTCTCTTATCTGGCGTGGTCCTTCCTTCTTCCTCAGGGAAGTCAACCACCGCCCTACCCTCCGTTTTCTCGTCGTCGTCTCAAGCCTGATGCCCTGAGAAGCAGCCCGCTGCCAGCCTGCACCGCATCACTACAAGAAGTCCGCTGATGCCAGTCCGCTGTTGCCAGTCCGCGCCAGAGAGTTGCGAGGGTTGATCGGGGGAAGACTCAACCGCAAATAGCCGCAGGGTTGCCGCAGGGTTGCCGCCGGATCTCCACCACCTACCACCCGTCCTGGTGCCGAAGACGCTGCTGGCATCACCTTGTGTCGGATTCCTCCTGTGCCGCTTCTTTCAGGCCGCCAGTGATGACCCTCACCCCATTAACACCGGCAATCCTCTTCCTCCTCTTTTGTGTGTAGATTTGGGTCTGATTTGGGTGAGATTCTCTTGTATCTTAAACCCTAAGTTGTGAAATTGGTGATTTTTGTGTTGAGATGTGGAATTGAGTAATTATATGTGTATTTTGGTACGAATAGTGATTTATAAATGTTGTTGAGATAATCTAAGTTGATTTTGTGTATTGAGAAATGATTTAGAAATAATTGGAATGTATTGTAGGATTTTGTAATTTATTTGGGGAGCAATCGTTGTTTTGGTGAATTTTGGAGTGGATGAGAGAATTAACGTTCATCATGGTTTATGATTTTTGTGTATGTTAAGGAAATGTTGGGTTGTTTATGGATTTAGTCGTTATGTATGATTGTATGCAAAAAAATTTTGGTGAATATGATGAGCTTGTTAGATTATATATTTAAGGTAAGGATGACGTTTATGATAGAAGCGAATGCTTGTAGGTTGTGACACATTGTGGGATAGAACTTCGATCGGTTATTTGAACTTGAGATGCTTTGGGGTAGAATGCAAGCTCCGTTGTTTATGAGAGGATTAGTTCTAGAATTGTGTGTTCTTCGAGATGGCTTTGTGATACGTGTGACTGTATGGATTGATAGTATAGGAGTAGATATGGCGTTGCACGTGAGTATGTATTCTCGGAATGTTTGGGTTTAGGAGTGACATGTTAGTTGGACCTTAGTTACTTTAGGTTAGGAGTTGAAAGTTGGGCATCTTTCAAACTCAATAAATCCTTCGTCTTAAGAGTTGGACATCTTGTATTGGGTTTCTAGCAAGAGGCATGAGAGTTTACATATCTTTTAAAGTTTCCGGATCCTAGGGGTACAATTGTCTTTTCTCATAAAAGAGTTGGTTTAATACCTTTTCTCGGATTTTCGTTGTTGACCTAGAAGTTGGAACTTCTAGATGTCGGATAGTATATTGATTTGAGTTTTATGTTATGATTAGGTAGTTGAGATTATACTCACCGAGATCGAGTGTTATGGTTGATTGGACTGGACTTGGTATAGGTAAGTCTCCGGATTTACTTAGCTCGTATTCCTTGTATTAGCATTGATTTGGTGGTGTGTGTTTATTCTTTATTGTTTATAACTAAACCGGTAATAGGACCACCGATCTTATATTATTTTGGCCCAAGTGTATGATAACGGGCGGTGACATCATCTGCCTATCTCTTGCGAGAGTCTAGGAGGTTCTCGGTGACTAGCCTGTGCTGATTAGACGGACGGAGGCATCCGTACCGTTCCATTGCCGGAAGAGGGGATCGAGGCGAGTTTCGGGTGATTCTCGTGTCACAAAAGAAGTTGAATTAGAACGGGATATGACTTAATAATAAGAAGATAATAAACCGGACTTGTGTCATTTGGTGCATATTGTGTGTTATGTTGATTTACTTGTGTTTGTGCCTTTCACCTTGATTCTAATGCTTCGAATATTAGCTAACGGTTTTAAACCGATTGTTGTAGATTGCCTTGCAGGTTAGGAATGCGGCCGAGAGATCCGGAAGAGTGGACAGCCGAGGTTCCGTACATTTTAGGATGGGTTGGTTGAAGTTGTGTTTGAGTTTTGTTTATTGTATCTCGTTTTTTTTGTAAGCCGCATGTATGACTTTTGGTTTTTGGACTTGTATCTCGGTTGTAGTCTTTAGTTTGTTTGCTTTGGGCTCCATTTATTGCATAAAAATGTTTTTCGGTTTTGGCCTTTACTTGTGCCATGTTGCAAGATCCGGTGAAATTGTTGTCAGGCTAAAGGTCGGGACCCATTGTGAGGTCCCAACCCGTAGCGCCCCGAGTCCCGCGGATTTGGGGTGTTACAAAAGTTGTATCAGAGCCTAGGTTGATAGCAATGGCACTCGCAATCTTCTAAAGCCCGAATAGTTAAACAAACAGACCCCGCAAGGGGTCTGACTTTTGAAAAGAATTTCGTTTCTAAAATCATGTGCATGAGTCGGGTTGGGATAGAATGTACGGGACCATCACTCCTTCCGTGGACCTCGGTGACGTAGATTATTGGATTATTGATATAAGTATATATATAGATATGTACATGTGAATTAGAATGTTTTTGGACTTGATGTACCTCAATTATGTTTCTGGACCTTGTATTATCGTCGTGGTTTCTTGGATTTGATTTGTTGCTAGTAATGTGAACATATGACTTATATATATATAATTATATATACATATAGATATGGTATGCAAGTATTATTTTAGTAATAGTGGACCTTATAGTTATGATGATAGAAAACTATAATCGCACCTTGGACAACGCCTTTTGGCTTAGGATAGTGTCAACATGAAGATGAATATTCTCAAGTATCGAGTTTAGCATCACGTTTTATCGAGCACCCGGTGATTTCTCGGACTCCTTAGAGAACATCTAAGCAACTATATGAAGACTAGAGATGACGTTAACCGCAAGGACAAACAAAGAGAAGAGAACCTCGAGTCAACTTAAGCGAAACTAAGATGGAAGCTATACAAATAGGGAAGTGACATGAAGACATGAGAGTGGTTCCGAGGAAGCAATGGTGGAGCGTCGATGCAGCAACTAGAGATAACAAACTTAAGGATCTTCCAAGTATTGCACTAATAAAATAAAGATGCGAATCAAGTGAAGAAGAGTGCAGTCTCGCTCGAGGATAAAAGTGGCGTTCCAATTGAGACGTAAGTTTCCCCTAGACGCTCCTAAGCATGGGAGTCAAAACGAGAAGTGTAGACGGACCAATTACGAAGATTTAAGAGATACGTAAGTTAAGCTTACAAAGGAGACATGAGGTGAAGTGTCGATTTTTGTGGGATCCTAAGACTCTTCGGACATTCGAGAGATTACAAGAAGAATCACATGGCTAAAGTTCACATGGTAGAATTTCTTTAGTGAAGTCAACCGATTCCCGTTATGGTGATAAGGCTAAGCAACGCCAAAACAAGGAAGTCTGTAGAGATGATAGTTTCAAAAGATGCAAGACTCAACAAGGAGCTTTTGTTTATTAAAAGACTTAAGGTACCAAATAAGAGCAAGACGAGTGGATAGAAGGTGAAGGCTACAAGATGATTCTTAACAACAAGAACAACCCGATGAGAAAGAATTCCAAATCAACTCAAATAGAAATGATAAAGTTGTACAAGGAACTTAGCGGCATGAAGACGAGAGATGAAACTAAAGGATGTAAGTAAGGACTAATAAGAGTGCAGATTGAAGAGGACAATATCGGAACACACATCACGCAAGGTAGAGTACAACCACACTTAGCGAGTTAAATGATATTGCAATCAAGGTGGATGCATCCATAGACAATTATGGGCATGATAGTCCAACTGAGATAAGATGTCGACCCATATTTGAAGAACTAGAGGAGCACAAAACAAAGTTTACGGTTGGGTTGGAAAGCAAAAAGTACATTTCATAAACATGGAGACGATTTGATATCTTAGGACATACAAAAATTTAGAAGAAATCCTGACGCGAGCATCATGGGGATAAAGTGAGTATCAAAAGCGATAGAAGCTTGTAGTTGAAACAACGGAAATTTCTGAATACAATGTTATGAAATAACATTAGCTAAAGAAGAAGTGGGAGCGAGATTGTCCTTGGTGGACTCAAGAGTTTGCAGTGATCTCTCACTTACTGTGGGACTTAAGTTATCAACAACAGTCCATACAAGAGAAACCGCAAGTGGATGGTAATTAAGGTTATATAGGAGTCGCGAAGACGCGCTTGCAAACTATCATGGAAGACTTGAAAAGACCATTGATGTCAAATAGACGACACAACTTGAAAAAAAAAGGAATGAAAAGGAAAAGGTGGAGAATAGGACTCGAACCTACACCTTTGAGTATCAACTACGACAAGGATTACCATTTCAGTTAATGAGAAAAGGGAGTTAGCTCATTGAGGAACCAGAAGTGTGGAGTGTAGAGCAAGCTAAAGGGGTATAAATGGATGAACACATGTAAGTAGTACTTGACAAGGAATTCAATGTAAGATGACACAGTAGACAAGTAAGTTCATGATCTTGGGATAAGTCAACTATGAACTGACCGGTGATGACCGAAGACGTACACGCGTCGGCGGATTATGGACGAGTTATTGACAGGTAGAAAGAGTAACGATGATTGCGGTTGTAAGAGAACTTTAGCGACACCTACGAAGATTTCCTCATGTGGTCAACGACAAACCTTTTGGATCATTTAACCATATAAAGAGAATCGTATTAGAGGTTACTTACCTGCTGGTTAAGGCAGGACCTGATTAGAGTCGGTAGAGATTGATCTATATAAGAAGAATTAGGAGAGACAAAGAAAGAGGTTTTTTTCCAATTGTTGTCTTCATTCCATAAAGGCGGATGGAGAGAGTACTTGGTATTTCTTCCAAATGGGACCAGTGGTGTGTTTTGACGAGCGAGAGTTGGGTAAATCATTCTTACGCACGAAAGACGCCATTATGATTAATCAGTGCAACAGAGTAATCAGAGTTGCGCAGCGGAAGCGTGGTGGGCCCATAAAGCACAGAGCAAGAAGCCCACGGGTATAGAAAGGTGACGTGTCGAGTATAAGGCGATGTTAATCGGAGAATACATCTCGATTGAACGATATGAGATAGAGCAAAGCTGAGTGACCGGTGTTGTTATATGGATTTGGTGCCACCCTGACAAGATAAATGCATTATCTGCTTATCTAAAGAGTTTATCAAGAGGGAGTGGTACTCCATTGCAGATCCAAGACAATTAAGGTAACCTTGTCATACGAATATTGATGAGTAGTTTTGTAACTGCATACATAAATGGTGTACCCTGGAGTCTTTTTCCAACTGATTGAAGCATAATCGATGAAAGTAACAATTTATTTAACGCAATCCGTAAGGTTTGCACGAAAAAGCTCAAGGGGACTAAACCCTCATACTTGGGATAAGGAATTATGAGGTGGTAACCTTTTATTATCGGGTTGATAAATCTATTGTAGATTAAGCGCAAATCCAGATGGACGGATTAACCGGTGAAGAGGAAACATTAGATATTAACATTTAATAAGTACAACATAACTGGTGGTTTAACATTTAATGAGTGATTATGATCAGTTGACGGTAGTGAGAGCTCACCTTGGGTTTAATATCATCAGTTCGGATATATTGTTACATTACTTTAAGATCTATGAGTTGAGCTGAAAGCTCAATGGTAAGTTAAGTATAAACCTCAAGGAAGAAAGTTATAATCAATACAAGAATTTCCACATGGAGTTTGTTTATGTATTATATCAAGTTGGAAGTCAAACCAGGTGTATGTGACGATGGAACACGGTCTGACTAGGTCATGTGAAGGAGACAAGACCAAGTGAGTGGTCTTACAAAGAGCAGTAAGCACTTATAAAAATGCTGAAAGATGTCTCAAATCATCGCCCCAAAGTTGATAGTTGGAAACAGTCGGAAGGTCGGAAACAATGGAACTCTGCCAAAGGAAGAAAGTTTTTATAGTTTCTTTTTCTCAGTAGAGTCATCAAAGGACTTGAAAGTGGGTTGAGAAAAGCAACCATTTTTAGATATTAAAGCGGATCGAGAAGTTATCTTATTGACTAGTGCTTCTTCCCATATTAGAGAGTGTATCTCCAGTTCTCCACGAATCTCAGTGAGAGAATATTTACCAAACCCGAGATAGGTCATCAATTACGAGAATCGGACGGCCAAACCGGAAAATACATGGAGAGGTATTCTAGGGCGTTTTATCAAGCACTTACGGTCTAAGAGCGTCCAACATTGTCGGAGTTAGTAGTGGACGAAAAGTCGATGAGGCTACCGGGGTTACCCAAGATAGAATTAGGCGTAACCATACAGAGATCTATGCAGGGTTAACTGTAACCTCATGACCGACGAGTCAATACTCGGTCCTGTATCTGTGTGACTTTATCTGACTACTTGTTTACTTTAATGCCTTAAGGCCTAATCTCTGATGTGTGTTATATTGACGTTTGTTATTATCGATGCTTAAATGATTGGGAGGAAATAGGAAGTCGAGATTGTTGGTAGAATGATTAGATACACCGTACATGTGCCTTAAGGGCCAACTTTATGATTATCTTACTTTAAGTTTTGGGACGAAACTTATTTTAAGGGGGAATTGATGTAACAACCGGAAATTTCATTTCCAATAAATTTCGAGTCAAACCGGACCTTGACCGGTTTAAACTTCCTCCATTTTTAATTTTAAGCCAATAGTGGTACTTACAAGATCGATATTCTAGATGACCCATCTTTTTATCATTTTATGTAATAACGAAGATTTTTGAATGATAGTAATGCTACTCACATTTTTCTTACCCTTCTTTTAAACCTTTTTTTTTTTCTTTCATTCTCAAACATAAGAACCTTTCTTTTATTTATTTTTTTTTGTTCCCTCCTACTCTTAAAACCTTAATTCCTTTCCCTCTTAAAGAAAGAGAACACCCGTAACTTTTCTTCCCTACTCTTCCTTCCTTAGAATGCCGCCTCTCTTCCTTCTTTTATCTGGCGTGGTCCTTCCTTCTTCCTCAGGGAACTCAACCACCACCCTCCCCTCCGTATTCTCGGTGTCGTCTCAAGCCTGACGCCCAGAGAAGCAGCCCGCTGCCAGCCTGCACCGCAACACTACAAGAAGTCCGGTGCTGCCAGTCCATTGTTTCCAGTCCGCGCCAAAGAGTTGCAAGGGTTGATCGGGGGAAGACTCAACCGCAAATAGCCGCAGGGTTGCCGCCGGATCTCCACCACCTACCACCCGTCCTGGTGTCGAAGACGCTGCGTGTGCCCATGAACTAACCGCCGCTGGAAGCGTCCGCCTTCTTCAACGCCGGCTGCCGGCATCACCGTGTGCCCATAAACCCAAACGTTCATCATGGTTTATGATTTTTGTATATTTTAAGGAAATGTTGGGTTGTTTATGGACTTAGTCGTTATGTATGATTGTATGCAAAGAATTTTTGGTGAATATGATGAGCTTGTTAGATTATATATTTAAGGTAAGGATGACGTTTATGATAGAAGCAAATGCTTGTAGGTTGTGACACATTGTGGGATAGAACTTCGATCGGTTATTTGAACTTGAGATGCTTTGGGGTAGAATGCAAGCTCCGTTGTTTATGAGAGGATTGGTTCTAGAATTGTGTGTTCTTCGAGATGACTTCGTGATACGTGTGACTATATGGATTGATAGTATAGGAGTAGACATGGCGTTGCACGTGAGTATGTATTCTCGGAATGTTTGGGTTTAGGAGTGACATGTTAGTTGGACCTTAGTTTAGGTTAGGAGGTGAAAGTTGGGCATCTTTCAAACTCAATAAATCCTTCGTCTTAAGAGTTGGAAATCTTGTATTGTGTTTCTAGCAAGAGGCATGAGAGTTTACATATCTTTTAGAGTTTCCGGATCCTAGGGGTACAATTGTCTTTTCTCATAAAATAGTTGGTTTAATACTTTTTCTTGGATTTTTGTTGTTGACCTAGAAGTTGGAACTTCTAGATGTCGGATAGTATATTGATATGAGTTTTATGTTATGATTAGGTAGTTGAGATTATACTCACCGAGATCGAGTGATATGGTTGATTGGACTGGACTTGGTATAGGTAAGTCTCCGAATTTACTTAGCTCGTATTCCTTGTATTAGCATTGATGTGTGTTTGGTGGTGTGTATTTATTCTTTATTGTTTATAACTAAACCGGTAATAGGACCACCGATCTTATATTATTTTGGCCCAAGTGTATGATAACGGGCGGTGACATCATCTGCCAAGCTCTTGCGAGAGTCTAGGAGGTTCTCGGTGACTAGCCCGTGCTGGTTAGACGGACGGAGGCATCCGTACCGTTCCATTGCCGGAAGAGGGGACCGAGGCGAGTTTCGGGTGATTCTTGTGTCACAAAAGAAGTTGAATTAGAACGGGATATGACTTAATAATAAAAAGATAATAAACCGGACTTGTGTGATTTGGTGCATATTGTGTGTTATGTTGATTTACTTGTGTTTGTGCCTTTCACCTTGATTCTAATGCTTCGAATATTAGCTAACGGTTTTAAACCGATTGTTGTAGATTGCCTTGCAGGTTAGGAACGCGGCCAAGAGATCCGGAAGAGTGGGCAGCCGAGGTTCCGTACATTTTAGGATGGGTTGGTTGAAGTTGTGTTTGAGTTTTGTTTATTGTATCTCGTTTTTTTTTGTAAGCCGCATGTATGACTTTTGGTTTTTGGATTTGTATCTCGGCTATAGTCTTTAGTTTGTTTTCTTTGGGTTCCATTCATTGCATAAAAATGTTTTTCGGTTTTGGCCTTTATTTGTGTCATGTTGCAAGATCCGGTGAAAATGTTGTCAAACTAAAGGTCGGGACCCATTGTGAGGTCCCAACCCGTAGCGCCCCGAGTCCCTCGGATTTGGGGTGTTATAGTATCCTGCCTCTCCAACTTGCTCAAGAATCTCGAACGATCCGACGTATCTGGCCCAGCTTCCCATTGACACCAAAATGTCTGACGCCTCGTGTCGGGGATACTCTCAACCAAACCTGAGCTCCAACCCTGAACTCTAGAGCTCTACGCCTCTTATCTGCATAAGACTTTTGTCGACCCTACACTGCTACCATCCATTCACGGATTACAGCTACACGAGCCATGTCATCCTGTATCTACTCAGGTGCTACTCCGCTGGCACTACTCGGCTCATCCCAACAAAACGGTGTACGACATCTCTGTCCATATAAAGCCTCATAAGGAGCCATCCTGATCGATGCGTGCCAACTCTTGTTTTATGAAAACTTCACTAAGGGAAGGTGATCTGACCACACTTGTCCCCAGTCTAGCACGCAGGCTCTCAATATGTCCTCCAGAGTTTGGATGGTCCGTTCGGACTGACCATCAGTGTGAGGATGATGAGCAGTCGTGAACTACAGACTCGTACTTAGGGCAGCATGAACTTGCTGCCAACACCTCAAAGTGAACCGTCCGCCTCTGTCAGAGACAATAGTCCTAGGTACTCCATGAAGTCTCACTATCTGCTTCGTGAACTCCTCTGCCAATCGACTCACCGGCCACGTTTCTTTAATCGGAATGAAACGTGCGGTCTTCGTCAGTCGATCTACAATGACCCAGATAGCATCAAAGCCTCGACTCGGTATCAAACCGGTAACGAAATCCATAGAGATCTCCTCCCACTTCTATTAAGGAATGGGAAATGGGTGTAGCTCGCCTCCTGGTCTATGATACTCGATCTTGACCTGCTGACAGGTCGCACACTGAGCTACATATCTCGTGACGTCTGGTTTCGGACCTTCCCACCAGAAAGAGCGTTTGATATCCTAATACATCTTACTTGCACCAGGGTACACTGAGTAAGGTGTAGAATGAGCCTCTTAAAGGATCCTCTGTCTCAACTCTCGATCTGAAGGCACACAAACACGCTTTTGACGCCTCAGAACTCCATCAGCACCAACTACAAACTACGGTGCCTCTCATCGAGACATTCAGTCTCGGATCTGTGTCAAAGCTGGGAAACTTTCGTGCTTCTGTCGGATTTCGGCCAACAGATCAGGTACTATTTCCAAGGTAGTCAACTGGCTGTCGGAATCCGGGAAGCGGATATCCATCTCTAGCCATGTCAAGTCTTGCTGTAACTGTGGCTGAGCTGTCAGCCTAGCAATCGCCATCTCTTGTGGAATCTTTCTACTTAGGGTATCTGCTACCACATTAGCTTTCCCCGGTGGTATAAGATCATAAGATTAAAATCCTTGATCAACTCCAACCACCTGCACTGGCGTTTATTCAACTCCCACTGAGTGAATAAGTACTTCGAACTCTTGGGGTCTGTGAATATTTGACACATAGCTCCGTACAGATAATGCCTCTAAATTTTCGAAGCATGAACAACAACAACCAACTCCGGATAATGGGTAGGGTAATTCTCCTCGTACGTCTTGAACTGTCGAGACCCGTAAGCAATCACCTTACCCCGCTGAATCAAATCACATCCCAAGCCTAGCTTGGATGCATCGCTGTAAACTACTAAATCCTAAATGCCCAGGTGCTGAGCTAGGATAGGAGCAGAGGTCAACCTCTTCTTCAGCTCCACCAAGCTCTACAAGCACGATTTGGACCATACGAACATCGTCGACTTCCGCAACAAGGAAGTGAGCGGTCGGGTGATAACTGAAAATCCCTAAACAAAATGCCGGTAGAAGCCTGGCAATCCTAAGAAGGGGCGTACCTCCTTGACGTTCTTAGGTGGCGGCCAAGATACTACTGTCTCGATCTTTGCCGGATCTACCTTGATCCCTTCAGCTGAAACAATGTGACCAAGGAATGTTACCTCGGACATCAAAAACTCGCACTTAGAGAGCTTGGCGTAAAGCTCTCTGTCGTGTAAGACCTAAAGAACAATACTGAAGTGTTCAACGTGCTCGTCTCTGCTGCGAGAGTAAACCAGAATGTCGTCGATGAAGACAACTACAAACTAGTCTAGAAAGTCGATGAATATGTTGTCAATCAACTCCATGAAGACTACGGACGCGTTTGTAAGCCCGAATGGCATCACCACAAACTCGTAGTGTCCATCTCTGGTCCAAAAAGCTGTCTTAGCTACATTCTAATCTCTCACCCTCAGCTGGTGATATCCAGATCTCATATCGATCCTCGAAAACACTAAAGCTCCATGCAACTGCTCCAAAAGATCATCGATACGGGGCAATGGGTACTTATACTTGATCGTCACCTTGTTCAGCTCTCGGTAGTCGATACATAACCTCATTGACCCATCTTTCTTCCTGACTAAGAGAACTGGTGCGCCCCAAGGAGATACACTAGGGCGGATGAAGCCCTTCTCTGCTAACTCCTCGAGCTGCTTCTTCAACTCAAGCATCTCGATAGGCGACATAGGTTAGGGATCCTTAGAGATCGGTCTTGTACCGAGCTCTAGCTCAATGCCAAAATCTACACTCCTTTGTGGAGGTAAACCTGATGGCTCTCCAAAGACGTCAGCAAACTCGCAAGCTACTAGAATCTCCTCAAAAGATGTACTAGTACTATCCTTCATGGCATAGCACCAAAAAGCCTCACATCCCTGACTGATAAGTCTTGTAGCTCAAACTACACTGATAACTGTACCAGTCTTCCCGAGATTCCATCCTTTGAAAATCTCAACATAGCCTGCGTCTATAGTTACCGTCATTGTCCTCTTGCCGATGTCCAGAACTGCTCGATGTTGATCCATCCAATCCATGCCCAGAATAACTTCTTCATGTACTAAGTACATGACAAAGAAGTTAGCTGGCCAATTGTGACCTCCCAATCTAATAGGGAAATCGCGAACCTCTCGTGTACCTCGTATCTTACCCCCATCGGGTAATCCTATAAAGAAGGGTCTACCTTATATAGTAACTAAGGCCAATCTATCTACGCATGCATCAGATATAAAAGAATGCATAGCACCAGTATTGAAAAGAACTCTGACATGAAAACCATTAATGTGAATGGTACTCGTAGTTGCGGTAATAGCTAGGATTTCGAATTCTAATTAATGTTGATTAACTTAATCGTTGATAGTAATTAGCATATAACTCGCAAAGACTTCGAAAGTGATGAGTAAGAGTTCCACCGTTATGTTCCTGGCGTAATTTTGGACGTTTGAGGAAATTTTTACTTTTTCCCCGGGTAATTATTTTTACCCTCCGGTATTATTTGGAGCATTTGGGAGCTCCAATTAATAAAAATGCAGTTGAGAGAAATGATCAGTACATCGGATATGTCCTAGATATGAAATAACATGATGAGGCAAAACGGCCAAAAGAGTCGTTATTTCGTTTCTTAACGGCTAAGAAAGACGGCTTAGGAATACACGTTTTCCGAGGCAGTTGTGGATTAATAATCCCTACAATATTCTAGATTTAATGTCCCAATCTCGAGAAGTTTGGAGAAAGAGGTTCGACCCGCCTTTGGATCAATTAAAGGATAATTATCGACTTTACTAAAGGATAATTATCGTCTTCACTATAAATAGCGGAAAATTCTTTATTAATTCATTTCCTTTCACGTTTCCTCGTAAAAGCTCTGATTTCTCTCAACCTTCAAACTCATATCTACTCTCCGTTTCTAATCCGATTTCAATTCCGTGGTTTCTAGATTCCTCTCTTCATTCTCTTCATATCGGTACCGAGTTTCTGCATTTCCGAGTATATGGAGGGTTGGTCGAGCATATATGTCACCAGGACGGTTCCGTCGCTCAGATTCCGATGAATTTGATGTTGTCCATATGTAGCCTGCGTCGTTGTGATTCCGATTCTTCTTTCAGATCAGTAATCTGGTTAGTAACGAATAAGTTATGAATTTATTCGTTTTCCGTACTGCGATTTGGCCTAAATTGACTTTAGGCTTGTCAAAATGGATAATTAGAAATTCCATTATGGTCGTTATATTATTCTGGTGATTATGGATAGTTTGTTTGATGAAATCTGATGACAGGTGGGTTTGGAAATTGCCTGCGGGCAAAACGCTATTCTGGAGAATTTAATTAATTAATTAAAGGTTAATTAATTAAATTAGGATTAAAATTGAGATTGAAGAATGTTGATTAGATACTACCTTGAGACTTGCGGAATTGTGAGTTATGATGAGATATTGAGGTTTAGTTGGTTGTGAGGCTCATAGATTGAGTGTGATACTTATGGATCCCTTTGGGTCTAGGTGTGACCCCTTTGATGAATAGAAGTTGATATATCTCTTTATGCCTTGTTTATAGGCCGTGTTGTCCCTCCAGTGTAGAGGTGATCGTGGTTGAGTTTGTACGAGGTTGAGGTAAGTCCGTAGGACTTACTTAGCTACCATCCTTATATTGGGTGTTTGCATGAGTGGTGTGTGCTTTATGTGTTTGCTATGATAGCATGAGTTGTAATTTTTATCGACCTATGTTTTATTGACTGCCCCACTGTGTGGCTGTGATAACCTTTCCCTTTCATCCCGCCGTGGAGTCTGGGAGGTTCTCTGATGTCGGGCCAGACTGGTTTACAGGAAGGGCGCAATCCACTCCCATAGGGTACACGGATTGTGTGACCGATACTCGTACAGCTGGACATTGTACTCAGAGGCGAGGATGTATCGGTCCTCGTATCACATACTTTCATCTATCTATATATATACGGTTTTTGAGTGAATGGTTATTATATAAAGGTAATAAATGGGTAAATGTGTGATAGCATGCTGATGTGTTTATCTTCCATGATTGTATTTGTGCTTATGCATTACCTCATATATGTATTGTTAGCTAACGGTTTCATACCGTGTTGTAGATGTTTACAGGTTAGGCATTGCTGAATGATATGGCAGGGTGACAGGCCGAGGACTCTCGTACATTAGGTGGTTGGTTTGAGTTTGTTGTGTTCCCCTCCTGCGTGAGGATGTTCTTTTGTACCTCCTGTGTGAGGTTGTCGTTTTTATGTTGTTGTTTACTTTGGGTTGTACAGTTTATACTGTTTTATGTATTTGTTTTATATCTGTCAGTGCCATGTTGTAAGGTTCAGTGAACTTGTTGTCAGGCTAGGGTCAGGATCCATTGTGAGATCCTAGCCCAATGTGACATCCCGAGTCCCGCGGATTCGGGGTGTTACAAAGTTGGTATCACCCAGGTTGACAACAATGGCACTTGTACCTGCAATGAGGTTTGATAGGTGTTCGCCCCTAGAGGTGTGTGCAAATAAGTTTTAAATTTATAAAACTAGAATCAAGCAAGCGAACCCGCAGTGTACGGATCGACGTAGTTAAGCAAGAATTCCAGAGTATCGAACACAGGGATTTGGGTGGAGCGAATTCAATTGCAAGTTATCAAGCAGGTAAATATGGGAGTTTTGCAGATATTGGGAAAACAACAATCCTAAAGATCCAAGTATCCAGCTGTGGCAATTGATTCAAGATATACTTAATGATATAAAGACAGAGTTGAGATATGCAAAGGTATACTAATGTAAGGTAATCGTACGGTTGAGGTTCCAAAAACCTTATGTAACTCACCTAAAAGACACTCCCTATACAGGTTGTTGAGGCTCAATATAGATAAGGTTCTAAAGACGAGGATTAGTATCAAATACCCAAACTTATAATCTAAAGATCAAGACTAACTTATCCGATTGAGGTTGTTGAGGCTCACAATCGAGGTAGAGGTTGTTGAGGCTTCACTACCACCTAGAAAAGACAAGTCTAAACTAAGTTAAAGCAAATCTTTAACTTTAGATTAAAGTAAAAGCAGGTTCGTAGACTTAAGGTAAATCACGGTTAGTTCTTGAGGTTCCACGGCCGTGGACTCAAGAACAGCCCGTAATTTAGGGCTGTCGGCGACAATTCTCTAACTCTCAGGGTCTAATCTGTTTGCGATCGATCTATCATCACCTATGCCACAACTATCAACCCTTCACCTTAGAATTGTTAAGGGTTTTTAGCCAATAATAGTCATATTGATATTAATTCAAGAATTAAAAGATAAAAGATGGGAACTTTCAAGAACTATCAATAATCTTCAAATGAATCTCAGAATCACAGTCAAGAACAAGTGTTTATCAAAAGATTCAAAACGGAGTAAACAATCACAATCTTAGGAAAGAAAAGAAACGGGATGTCAATCCGATCCTAAATCAAACCTAAGCAAGAAGAGGGATCTTCTTGCAAAACCCTCCAAGAACTTCGATCTTCCACAAACACGAAGATCACAAACAGCAACTCTCCAATACGAACTTTGATCTTCAATGAGATCTCCAAATTACCTCCAAGATGAGGGTTTGTGCGTTGCTAAACGTGGATTGTAAGCGTGCGTTTGCCGTTAAGCGAGGGTTGAAAAGGTCGTAAGCGAGGTGACGGAATCTTGCTTCGTCCGTCTTTTTATAGTGTATGGTAAAGTGTCGGCCCGGCCCAATCTTTCAAAAGATCATGGCTTCGAAGTGTGGCGAAAAGATTCGACAAGATCACGGTCGTGGAAGATTCCACGACCGTAATTTAGGGCGTGGAAACAATTACGGTTAGTTCCACGGCCGTAGAATCCCCTGGAATGAACATCGAATTCTGACTCTGAATCCACGGCCGTAATTCTGAACGTGGTTTGTGATACGGCCGTGTTTTAGGGCGTGATTTAGGGCAAGAACGTGATTCTTCCCTGAACTCGTGCATTCTTCAATCTAAGACTCCAAATTGCTTCAAAAAGTGTCCTCGATCTATGGACATATCAACTCAACTCTCCTTTGCTCGATTCCGTTCGGAAATAGCTCCAAATTACCTATAATCAACATAGAACTAGTGTAGACATCCATATCGAAAATATAGGCAATACTAGCTCACATATGTACAAAGATCAATCAAAGACTATCAATATGAATCAAATACATTTAGAAAACGTGCCTAAAATATCACAATATTTCATGCTAACAAATAACCCCATACTTAGCACTTGCTTGTCCCTAAGCAAGGTCTTTCAAAAAGCTTTAAACAAGAGTTAGGATGAAATATGTGTACCTTCTTTTGGGTGAATGTGACTTCTAAAGAATAGATCATTCTCAAACCTTGCTTCAATCGTTTTTCAAACTTTCACACACTTAATTAGAGAGTAAGAGGTAAAGAAAATTCATGAATCAACTCAACTTCTAAACAAGCATTATAACCTTCAAACATTATCAAAATCAATCATAAGAAGCTTCAATTTAGATCACCAAGTCATATAACATTCTTTTGATCTTAAGGACTTTCAAAAAAAAAAGGTCTAGAGTATGGAAGGGAAGGGAAAACTTTAAGGGAAAGTGGTGCATAAATCCGGGAAAGTGGACAACTACCTTCTTCTTCTTATGCGGTTCCCGCAACACTTCAACTTAGAGCTTCGCTCTCTCCTTTTCATTTTTCGACTTTACTTTTGGAGTTGTGGATAGAGGTGCACAAAAACCGAAGCCTAGGAGATTGGCGTTTCTCAATTTTCATGAGATGCCTCAAACCCTTAGCGCACATACCATAATCCGCTAGGAATATCGCTCAATCCGACTTTGGCAAGACACAAACACCCGGCTATGTGAATGGTGCCGAGTTACTCATCGTCATGATTGACTTCTCCAAACCTATAATTTCTTTCTATTCAATTGATTGCAAATAATTGCTCTCATGGCCCTCCCACATCAAACATGCCTTTTTCTCATTCACTTTTCCAAATTCCCGGATAGGTAAAGGAGGCTAATATTTCAATGAGGAGCTAGATGATCAAAGAAAGAGGAAAGAAAGTATCGAATTGCCTTAATCATTTCAACAAGAAGTATAGGAACTTATAATGTGATTTCAACTTCAATCTCTCAACATGATTTAGGCAATGTTTTCACATTATAAAACTTGTAAAAGAGGTAGAATTCATTCATTTAAATTCTTTTCGATTTACAATCCTTTTAAGCATGCAATTGTCATCGAACTCAATTCACAAGTAGTGATTATCATGGAAATCATCTCAATTCATTAGAAGCTCAAAATTTTCAAAATTTTTCAATTTTTATGGTTTTTTTCAAGTCATTTTTCATGCAATGCAATAAGGAAACGTGCAACACATAACGAACATGCAATGATAGTCTCAAATGAAGCAAACATAGAGAGTAGAGTTATTACAAACTTTAGTACATCCCACCCCATACTTAGGACGAACATTGTCCCTAATGTTCAAAAGAAAGAACAAAAGAAAGAAAAGAAAAAGAAACTCACAAGTGGTGGCGGGAATGTCTAAATCAAACGGTCATGCATCGATCACTGCGGCGCCGGTGGAGGTGGAAATGGAGAGAAGCTCGGATCATAGAACCGCCCGAACTGCTGGCGGTAGACGTCCCTCATCATGTGGTCAAGGTCGTCTAGGCGTCCGTCTCTAGCATCCGCCCGGATCTCTAGCGCTCCGACTCTCTCTGAAAGTCCGGTAGCCCAATCCGGCATCCTCTCATACCATCCCGGGGCGTGATCATACCATGAGGGGGCATCGGCTGGTGCTGGTGCTGGTGGTGGTGGTGGTGCTGCTGGCTGCGTCGTGGACCAAGGAGGAGGTGTGCTGTACCAAGTGGGAGGTGTAGTCATCCACGTGGGTCTCTCACTCACGCTGGCGCGGCGAGATGACGAGCCTGAAGCTCTAGCTGGGCGTGGAGAGCGCCTAGGTACATCCGGGGCCGCTTCCGGCTGATCCGGAAACGAGCCGAACTCCTGCTCCGCTCCTCCACCACTCTCGTACTGCTCTCCCATGTCCTCCTCATCCTCAACCGGTGGTGGAATGTAAGGGGGAGCTACAAGCCTGTTCGCATGCATCGCAGCGAACGTCTCCTTCCAATTGTGGCGTCCCGCCACAATGGAATACTCTGGCAGCCACTCAATACCCCTGCCTGTCCTACTCTCCCAGGGCATGCCCGCATAAGGCGGACCTCTATGTGTGGGAAAGATGAGTCCCCTAACCATGAATGCATGTAATCCTAGAGGTACGGCGGGTATGCGGGTGCAAGCTGAAAAATCTACACCAAAGCTCCTAGCTATGTGGGTCACTATCCCACCATATCCAATGTTCCCTCTCGATTTGTTCTTGAGTTTACTCATCGTCGCCGCCAAAAGAGTAGCACAATCTGCGCGGCATCCATAAAGCATGGCGTAAAGAAGGAATAGCTCATCCGTCTTGATCTTTTAGGGCGTCTCCGTCCTAGGAAAGAGACACTCCGAAAGAACACGGTGAGCTATCTTCAAGGCTAGATGGTACATCAATCTAGCCTTGGTATCAGCTGGTTGCCAACGGTCCTCGTCGGCATAAATCATGGCCACTTCCGCCCAAAAATCCTTGGCGGAAATGCCTCTAGGAAGTCGACCGTTGTAGGTCTCATGGAACCCGAAAATGGTCCCGAACTCAACAATGCTCAAGTGGTAGTCTCGATCCATAAGACGGAAGGAGACGGTCCTATCTACTGGGCTGTGCTCAAAGGACGTCACAACCTCTCGGGTAATCTCCTCGTAAGCGTCTTCACGAATGTTCGTGAAGACAAGCAATCCGGCTCTATCCAAGAGCCATGTAAGGTCATCAACTATGTTGAGAGGATGTAGATCCTCCAACAACAAGTACCTAGGGCCAATCACTGCCCTCTTCTCTATCCTTTCAAATGCAGCTAGGTGGTTTTCGTGTATGGTTGGGATGCTAGGGTGAGGGGGTGAAGATGGAGGTGAAGGTGAGGATGGTGGTGAGGGAGATGAGGGTGGTGGTGCCTTAGAGGTGGAGGGGTTGCCCTTCCTTTTCTTGTTTTGCTCCCCTTTCTTTTCCTTAATCCTTCCCGACACTCTCCTTACGAAATCCATTTTCAGCAAAAATCACGGTCTGTTCTATAGAAACCACGGCCGTGGAACCTCCAGAGACCGTGATTCGTCACAGAATCTCGTGAATCTCAGCAAATTCACCAAATATCACCACAACAAGCAGTCCTAATCTAATTCCTTCCAATCTTTGTCAGTTCTTCCTAAAAATCTATAGCAAAAACGAACCAAATCCGCGAGAATCGAAGAGAAAGAGATAACCTCTTTTTCGGATTGAAAAATCCAAAATGCGCGTTTGTTGATCGATTTCCACTCGATTTGTTGCTTGGATCCTGTTCGTGGTTGGATTTGCTGCAGTTTAGAGCGAAGAATCGTTGAAAACGATTAGAGAATGAAGAATTGGGAGAAGCTGCGGGTTTTCGGTATCTAGGTCGTGGAATTGGGGAAGAATTGTGGTGGTTTTTGTGATGAAGTGTGGCTTTTATACTCGCAGGCAAAATTTCAAAAATCACGGTCTATCGGGGCATTCCACGGCCGTGGAAGTGTACGGACCCGTGGTTTTGGTGATTTTTCACAGGCTTTTGAGAATTACGGCCACTGTAGCTATGACGACCGTAATTTAGACCGTGGAACCTTCTGTAAAGCTTCAAAGTCCAAATTTCGTCACTTCTCTTCGACATTATCCTCCCTTTCTCCCTTTCCATCGATCCTACAACCAAAAACACGAACATACCGGAAGAAATCGAGGAAAAATAAAGCGAAAACGTTTATTCTAAACTAATCTATGAATCGAAGACAAAACGAGAATGCAATACCTTGGGTTGCCTCCCAAGAAGTGCTTTGTTTAAGGTCCGTAGCTAGACCAATCTCGCACTTATTCGAGTGCGGTAGGTGCAAACTCCTCAGCTTGGAGTTCCGGCGAGTACTTCTTGAGTCGTTGGCCGTTCACCTTAAAACTTCCACTAGCTTCACCCCATACTTCAACTGCACCATGGGGGAAAATACGCTTAATTAGAAAAGGTCCAGTCCAACGAGATTTTAACTTACCTGGGAAGAGGCGAAGTCTCGAATTGAAGAGGAGAACTTGATCTCCTTCTTTGAAGTCCTTTGGAAAGATATGCTTATCATGCCAACGCTTTGCTCTTTCCTTGTAAATTTTGGCGTTTTCATAGGCGTTCAAGCGAAGTTCATCCAGCTTGTTGATGTCTAGGAGACGCTTCTCTCCCGCTTCCTTCATGCTGAAATTTAGCCATTTGATAGCCCAAAACGCTTTGTGCTCTAGCTCTACCGGCAAATGACAAGACTTCCCATACACAAGGTTGTATGGTGTGGTTCCTATGGGAGTCTTGTATGCAGTCCGGTATGCCCATAATGCGTCATCTAGTTTCAAGGACCAATCCTTCCTAGTCTTTGAAACCGTCTTCTCTAGACCTTGATCTCCCTGTTTGAGATCTCAACTTGTCCACTCGTTTGTGGATGGTAAGGGGTAGCGATCTTGTGAGTAACCCCATACTTGGCTAGAAGAGCTTCAAAGCGACGGGCTATGAAGTGAGAACCTCCATCACTAATGATTGTCCTTGGTGTCCCGAATCGCGGAAAGATGGTCTTGTTGAAGAACTTGACCACCACCATGGCATCATTTGTGGGAGAGGCAATTGCTTCCACCCATCTAGAAACGTAGTCTACCGCCAATAATATGTATTGGTTTCCACAAGAAGAAGGGAATGGTCCCATGAAGTCGACTCCCCAAACGTCGAAAATCTCCACCTCTTGGATGTTGTTGAGGGGCATCTCGTTCCTTCTAGAGATATTGCCTGTTCTTTGACAAGCATCGCAACAAGAAACAAAGGATTGCACATTTTTAAATAAAGTAGGCTAATAGAATCCAGATTGCAATACCTTTGCGCTAGTTTTGTTTGAACTAGCGTGTCCTCCACAAGGTAGTGAATGACAATGGCGGATGACACTTTGCATTTCCTCTTCCGGCACACACCGCCGGATGATGCCATCCGGACCTCTCTTGAAGAGGAGAGGCTCGTTCCAATAATATTCCCGGACGTCCTTGAAGAACTTCTTCTTTTGTGAGTAGGATAGTCCGGGCGGTATCTCTTGGCAAACCAAATAGTTAACGAAGTCAGCAAACCATGGTTCGTTACCTTTGGAGATTACCTTGATGCACTCCTCTATGATATATAGGTGTTCGTCCGGGAAGGAGTCATCAATGGGCAAATGGTCGTCCTCTAGATGTGTTAGACGACTCAAATGATCCGCAACAGAATTTTCCGAGCCTTTCTTGTCGCGGATCTCAAGATCGAATTCTTGTAGGAGAAGAATCCATCTAATCAGCCTTGGCTTCGCGTCTTTCTTCGCAAGGAGGTACCGGATCGCAGCATGATCCGTGTAGACAATCACCTTTGCACCTACAAGATAAGAGCGAAACTTGTCAATAGCGTAGACAATGGCTAAAAATTCCTTCTCTGTGGTGGCGTAGTTGAGCTGAGCTTCGTCTAGCGTCTTGCTAGCGTAGTATATGGCGTGGGTTCGTCCTTCCTTTCGTTGCCCAAGAACAGCTCCAATGGCTACGTCACTAGCATCACACATAATCTCGAAGGGGAGAGTCCAATCCGGAGGTTGGATAATGGGTGCTGAAATTAGAGCTTGCCGAATGGTGTTGAATGCATCTAGACATTCCTGTGAAAACTCAAAAACCGCATCCTTCATCAATAGATTAGTGAGAGGTTTTGATATTTTAGAAAAGTCCTTAATGAAACGTCTATAGAATCCAGCATGTCCTAGGAAACTTCTTATCCCTCTACTAGAGACTAAGTGACCTAACACGATTCCTTCCTTAACCATGAATTGACACTTCTCCCAATTTAGAACTAGGTTAGTGTCTTCACATCTTTGCAAAACAAGAGAAAGGTTAGAAAGACAATTGTTAAAAGAGGAACCGTAAACGGAGAAGTCGTCCATGAAGACTTCCATGATTTCCTCTACGTATTCGGAGAAGATGGCCATCATGCATCGTTGAAAAGTGGCTGGGGCGTTGCAAAGCCCGAATGGCATTCTCCTATAAGCGAACGTACCCCAAGGGCACGTGAATGTGGTCTTCTCTTGATCATCCGGATGTATCGGAATCTGAAAGAAGCCACTATAACCGTCAAGGTAGCAAAAGTATGAATGTTGTGCTAACCTTTCAAGCATCTGATCGATGAATGGCAATGGAAAGTGATCCTTCCGCGTTGCGTTGTTGAGCTTGCGGTAGTCTATACACATTCGCCATCCAGTTACGGTTCGGGTAGGAATGAGTTCGTTGTTCTTATTGGTGATGACCGTCATTCCTCCCTTCTTCGGAACTACTTGAACTGGGCTCACCCACTTGCTATCGGAGATAGGATAGATGATACCTGCATCAAGAAGTTTAAGAATTTCCTTCTTAACAACCTCCTTCATGGTCGGATTCAACCGCCTTTGAGGTTGTCTTGAAGTTCTAAAGTCCTCCTCCATTAGTATCTTATGCATGCATAGGGAGGGTTTAATTCCTACTAAGTCCTCAATAGTATAGCCTATGGCTTTTCTATGTTTCCTAAGGACAATCATGAGCTGTTCATGTTCATCTATGCTTAATTCGGAGCTAACGATAACCGGGAAGGTGGAATTAGATCCAAGAAAAGTGTACCTTAGATGAGTAGGAAGTGGTTTGAGTTCCATTGCTTTCGGAGCCTCCAATGATCCTTGAGGAGCTTCCGATGTTTCCTTAGAAGTTTCTAAGGATGTTGAATGGTTTGGAGAAGAATTAGAAGAAGTTGAAGGAGTATGCCGATCACCCTCTTCCACGGTCAAAATTACGGTCTCCTCTGGCATTCCACGGCCGTAATATCTTCTGGAATGGAGGTCGATTTTGGTCGTGGAATCCACGGTCGTGGAATACAGAGTATGACCGTGGATTCTAGTATTCTCAGCCTCATCGTGGAGTTTCTCAAACTCCACTTCATGCATCTCTTCTTGTGCTTCCAAGGCTTCAATTTCCTCTTTGCACCCTTCTTCTTCTCCTACATTGGTTAGACTCATAGTAATAACCTTTTGTAAAGGATCGTTAAAGAGAATCGCACTTACCTCCTCCCTAGACAAACCTTCTTCGTCTTGGACATTGTAAATATCCTCATCAAAGATTGGCTCCTTCACTAGAGTGGAAAGAACGAACTCTACTTTCTCTTCCCCAATATCAAAAGCGAGTCTCCCATTCTTGCAATCGACCATGCAGCCAGAAGTTGCAAGAAACGGCCTTCCGAGTATGATCGGGACCGGACTATCTGCAGGAATGTCAAGTACGACAAAATCAATGGGGACAAAGAACTTGCCTAGCTTGACCGGGACGTCTTCTACAATGCCGACGGGACGAGTAATGGATCGATCCGCCATGTATAACGTCATCTTCACCGGTTTAGGGTCGCCTAAACCGATCTTCCTGCACAATGCAAGTGGTATGATGCTCACACTTGCTCCCAAGTCACATAAAGCGTCATATGTGACCTCTCCCACTCCAATGGGAATGCAAAATGACCCCGGATCTTTCAGCTTTGGGGGCATTTTCTCCTTCATAGTCTTGATGAGATCCGAGGAATCCGAACTCATCTTGACTTCTCCGAAGTCTTCTAGCTTCCTCTTGTTAGAGAGGAGCTCCTTCAAGAACTTGCCATAAGCCGGCATACCTACAATAGCATCAATGAAAGGTATATTAATATGCAGCTTGCTCATGAGTTCTATAAACTTACCAAATTGTTTATCTAGGCGCGCTCGCGCTCTAGATTGAGGGAACGGTAGGGGAGGTTTGAAAGCTGGAGGAGGAACATAGACGTCTTCCTTCTCCTTCTCCTTTCCTTTGTCCTTCTCTACGGGGACTTCCACGAACGTAGGCTGCGGATCGGTGGTAGTCACTCCGCTCCTAGTCGTAATCGCCATTACCCTTCCCTTAGGGTTGTCCTCCGTCTTTCCTGGAAGTTTCCCTTGATTTCTGGGAACTTCCTCCGCATGGTTGAACATTTGGTTTTCCAAAACCTTTTGAGCTTTGTCAACCTTAGAAATTTGATCATCAACCTTGATGATGCGGTTCTCCAACCCTTGAAGCTTTCCCAAGATTGTCTCCAACATGGGATCGGGCTTCTCCTTTCCCGTATTGTTTCCTCCATTTGATGATTGCCCCTGGCTTTTCAAAGGAGTAGAGGAAGAAGAGGGTGGAGTTAGTGAATTGGAATTGGAAGGATAGGAGTTACCGGAATTTTGTTGATTGGAACGCCAATTGTTGTTGTTTGAACCCCGATTGTTGTTCCAATTGTTGTTGTTCCGGTTGTTGTTGTTTCCATTCCAATTGTTATTCCGGTTATTGTTCCGGTTATTGTTGTTGCGGTTGGTGTTATCACCGCCGTTGTTGTTGCCCAAATAGCCAACATCCTTCTCTTGTTGCTTTGGGAAGTTGGTCTTGATAGTCTCCTTCAACTCTTTGATCTCATTGTTGAGGGAGAAAATCTGATTTTCAGCTTCATGTGTGAGCTTTGCTCCTTGCTCCACACGATTTCCCTCCACTTTCCGGTGGGAATACTTCTCTATGACTCTTGCTTGCTTCTCAATGAAGTCCCAAGCGTCATCTTCTCTCATGTCCATGAACGTTCCACATGCGAGGGATTGGAGGTTGAATTGCGTTCCCGCATCCAGCCCCTTGTAGTAAATCTCCAGCAAGGCAAGCTTGGATATGCCATGATGAGGGCAATCCAAGAGCAAATCCTGAAACCTTTCCCAAGATTGAAACAAACTTTCGTTAGATCTCATAGAAAAAGCATTAATCTTACCTCTAAGTTCCGCCGTTTTGGAAGGCGGAAAGAATTTGGTGAGAAACTCTGCGGAAAGATCTTCCCACGTGTCTAGTTTCCCATTAGGAAGAGCTTGATACCAAGATAACGCTTTCCCCTTCAAGGAGAAGAAGAAAGGCTTGAGCTTATAGCTGTTGGTAGTAGCGTTCTTCGGTCTCATCGTCTCCATCATACACTCAAAGTTTTGTAAGTGTTGGTGTGGAGATTCAGCACTTGTACCGCCGAATTGACTTTGGCGAACAAGAGTGATAACTTGAGGGTTAAAGCTAAACCCTTGCACATCTTCAGCGTCAAATTTCACACCCAAGCGGGGTGGTTGTTGTGTTGGATCCATTCGTTGGCCAAGAGTCCTTGGCTCATTATCCACACGTTCGACTCTCACATTCCTAGGTGGAATGCGGCGATTAGTAGGTCCTTGTGGATGGAAAGGATTCATGTTGATCGTGGGATCAATCTCTTCTAACGGTGGCATGGAAGAATCACTATCATCAGTGGATGAGTGGCTTTTTCTTCTAGACCTTGATCTCCTTCTCGAGGACTTCTTGCCTACCTTATCTTCAAGGTCGCTCATCTTTATCCTCATTTGGACGATCATGTCTTGTAGACCGTTAACTTGAGATTGATGACGATCCATCTCATCCTGGCGGAGAGTCTCATTCCATCGGAGTTGAGCTTCCTTCTCCGCCAACTCCGTTTGAAGATCGCGTTCGTTCTCTTCAGCCATCCTCTTTTCCTTGCGCTTTTGCCTCAAGGTTTTCTCTAGCTCTTGATCAAGAGGTAAGAGATCTTCGGTGTTCCTAGACCTGCGCATGCACTCAAAGGAAATCAAATAACGAGAGCAAGCTCCCAAGCTTGACAACCGGCTACCGGATTCGGACGAAACCAAATCCCCGGCAACGGCGCCAAAAACTTATTCGCCCCTATAGGTGTGTGCAAATAAGTTTTAAATTTATAAAACTAGAATCAAGCAAGCGAACCCGCAGTGTACGGATCGACGTAGTTAAGCAAGAATTCCAGAGTATCGAACACAGGGATTTGGGTGGAGCGAATTCAATTGCAAGTTATCAAGTAGGTAAATATGGGAGTTTTGCAGATATTGGGAAAACAACAATCCTAAAGATCCAAGTATCCAGCTGTGGCAATTGATTCAAGATATACTTAATGATATAAAGACAGAGTTGAGATATGCAAAGGTATACTAATGTAAGGTAATCGTACGGTTGAGGTTCCAAAAACCTTATGTAACTCACCTAAAAGACACTCCCTATACAGGTTGTTGAGGCTCAATATAGATAAGGTTCTAAAGACGAGGATTAGTATCAAATACCCAAACTTATAATCTAAAGATCAAGACTAACTTATCCGATTGAGGTTGTTGAGGCTCACAATCGAGGTAGAGGTTGTTGAGGCTTCACTACCACCTAGAAAAGACAAGTCTAAACTAAGTTAAAGCAAATCTTTAACTTTAGATTAAAGTAAAAGCAGGTTCGTAGACTTAAGGTAAATCACGGTTAGTTCTTGAGGTTCCACGGCCGTGGACTCAAGAACAGCCCGTAATTTAGGGCTGTCGGCGACAATTCTCTAACTCTCAGGGTCTAATTTGTTTGCGATCGATCTATCATCACCTATGCCACAACTATCAACCCTTCACCTTAGAATTGTTAAGGGTTTTTAGCCAATAATAGTCATATTGATATCAATTCAAGAATTAAAAGATAAAAGATGGGAACTTTCAAGAACTATCAATAATCTTCAAATGAATCTCAGAATCACAGTCAAGAACAAGTGTTTATCAAAATATTCAAAACGGAGTAAACAATCACAATCTTAGGAAAGAAAAGAAACGGGATGTCAATCCGATCCTAAATCAAACCTAAGCAAGAAGAGGGATCTTCTTGCAAAACCCTCCAAGAACTTCGATCTTCCACAAACACGAAGATCACAAACAGCAACTCTCCAATACGAACTTTGATCTTCAATGAGATCTCCAAATTACCTCCAAGATGAGGGTTTGTGCGTTGCTAAACGTGGATTGTAAGCGTGCGTTTGCCGTTAAGCGAGGGTTGAAAAGGTCGTAAGCGAGGTGACGGAATCTTGCTTCATCCGTCTTTTTATAGTGTATGGTAAAGTGTCGGCCCGGCCAATCTTTCAAAAGATCATGGCTTCGAAGTGTGGCGAAAAGATTCGACAAGATCACGGTCGTGGAAGATTCCACGACCGTAATTTAGGGCGTGGAAACAATTACGGTTAGTTCCACGGCCGTAGAATCCCCTGGAATGAACATCGAATTCTGACTCTGAATCCACGGCCGTAATTCTGAACGTGGTTTGTGATACGGCCGTGTTTTAGGGCGTGATTTAGGGCAAGAACGTGATTCTTCCCAGAACTCGTGCATTCTTCAATCTAAGACTCCAAATTGCTTCAAAAAGTGTCCTCGATCTATGGACATATCAACTCAACTCTCCTTTGCTCGATTCCGTTCGGAAATAGCTCCAAATTACCTATAATCAACATAGAACTAGTGTAGACATCCATATCGAAAATATAGGCAATACTAGCTCACATATGTACAAAGATCAATCAAAGACTATCAATATAAATCAAATACATTTAGAAAACGTGCCTAAAATATCACAATATTTCATGCTAACAATAGGTAAAATAAACAGAGCCTACATGGGATCTGACGTTTTCAAAGGTTTTGGTTTTAAGTGTGGTTTTGGGATAGAATGTACGAGAAGTCGTCACCTCTGCCATGGATCTCTGCAGCGTAGATATGTATATATATCTGTGTATACTATGGATTATGTGGATGTATTATATACATATCGATACCTATGGAATATATATAGCCTTATAAGATTAGGTGCGTATATCCTACAGATGACTCAGACTAGAGTAGTATCTGTAGTGGGATGAGGTAGGGGTACACCCCCTCTTCCTCCAGTGGTGATAACTTAGGAACCAGTTTCCGCTGTTGTTTCGCCTATGGCAGAGAAAGAGTTTGAAGAGGCTGATCGTGTCTCCATGAGTAGATCCGAGTTTCAAGAATATATGTAACAATTATATGAAGCGGTGATAGCGGGTAGATCCACACCGGATTTACCAACAATTGTGAGATTAACTGAAGCTTCTGGATCCGGAAAGAAGCAATGGACTGAATCAGTTACTGGAGAAGCAAAGATGATGAATGGGGAACCAAGTCCAATATAAGGACAATCTAGTGATCCTTTGGCCATGAAGATGACTAGCAAGGAACTAGTGTTTTAATTGCGTGGAAGGTGGGACACTAGCGAGCTGTGTGCCAAAGGCGCCCATCATATGCTTTACGTGTGGTAAAGCAGGGCATAGAGCAAAGTTTTGTCGACAGGGCAAGGCATTGTCTTTACAAGTTCCCTTCAAGAGTGAGATCATTCCAGGTGGACGACGAAGGTCGAGTTACCCTTCAGTTGCACATGTTTCAAGGATGGGATGATTATGTTTCAGTTGTGGCTATCCAGATCAATTGCGTTCTGTGTGCCCTTTGACAGTGATAGCTTGTTTCACTTGTAGTAAGTTAGGTCATCTGGCCCTTTCTGTCAGCACGGTGGTGTTTCTTCCTAGCAAGACCATCCTCTTTCCGGTGCAAAAGGAGTCGAAGTGGCGGATATAGTAATGACCTCAGTGATACCTGAGGAGCATGGATCTGACATTGAGTGATGATATATAGAGGAGCTACGAGTGTTAGCTGTTATAGGTACCATTCTCGTTAATGGTTTACCTGGTGGAGTTTTGCTTGTTGTGAGTGCTATGCACGTCATGTCTTTCGATGCATGCGTTAATGGTTGAATTTTAGTATATAGTAGAAGGTGGATTTTCTTTTACAGGATTATCTTTTTGGGATTTGAGATACCCGTGAGATGCGTATTTGTTCCCTTATTTCAGGGACCCGTGTATGGTTGCATACTTCTTTGTCATGTCGTAGGTGCGTGAGGAAGTCATTATATGTATTGATTGGATGAATAGATATAATGTGGTGTTAGATATTAATAGTAAGGCTATTATAGTCTTTACTAAGATGGTAATTAGAGGTCTTCTAAGGTTAAGACCTTTGAAGAGACAGGTTTGTCATCAGGACTGTACGAGCAGCGAGCTGATAGCACAGGGATGTCACGCCTTCTAGTGTTATACCATGAAGGAGCGAGATAGTCCAACATTGGAAGGTATTCCAGCTGTTTATGAGTTTATAGATGTGATACTGAACCGTCTAGTTGCCACCTCAGCGAAGTGTGGACATTGTTATTGAGTTGAAGTATGATACAAGATTGAATGGGAAAGCTACACTATATCGTGCTTGTTGAGATATTGTACTGATAACTTGAAAAGTTGACTGAAACGGGCTTCTTTTACCCTAGTAGGTTCCATGTTCCGTATTGACGACCTGATGAGTTAGCTTCAAGAAGCAATTGTGTTTTCAGGATTCCTTTGTGCTCAAGATATCCCTAATCATGGATGAGAGAGCAACATGTGTATGAGATAACATCCCATACCCATTATGGACACTACGAGTTTGTAGTGATGTTGTTTGGGTTGACGAATGTTTTAGTAGTTTTTATGGAGTTGATGAACAGTATCTTCATCGACTTCCTTGATTAGTTGGTGGTGGACTTCATTGATGACATGTCGGTATACTCTCAAAGCAGAGAATAGTAGACCGATCGTCTGAGGACCGTTCTGCAGATTTCGAGAGATAGAGAGTTGTATGCTACGCTCTCTAAGTGTAAGTTGAGATGCCAGTGGTAGCCTTTTTAGGCCATGTTGTCTCCGCCAGTGGGATCATGGTTGACCAGGCGATAATCTAGTATGTTGTACCATGGGAGATATTGATGAACATTAAGGAATACGTAGTTTTCTCGGCTCAGCCGATTGCTACCAATGCTTTGAGGAAGGATTTTATATGATTACGTATTCATTTGCGAGTCTTTTGAGAAGACCGTACCGGTGTGATCTTCATTTCAGATTTCTATAGATCATTGGAATCTAATGTATATTTTATGCAATAGGGGTTGAATAACCGCCAGTGTTAAGAGCTTAAGTTGATCAAGACTTTGACTTAAAGATTCCATATCATTCAGAGAAGTTGAACGTTGTCGCCGATAACTTGAATGGAAAGGAGAAGATGATTGTGAGACTGATAGTTCAACCTCAGCTTCAGAGAGATCTAGCTTGGCTAGAGTTGGACAATCAGTTCCTTGATGAGGATACCCAGTTATACCTCAGAGGTTCTACTGGGTCTGTTGGATGAGATCCAACAGAAGCAGGAGACCTGCCCGGCCTTGACAAGGTTTAGAGAAAGGATGTCTCGTACTGAGGCACCATAGTTCTCCATGGGAGTAGATGGACTGATGAAGAGTCATGACCACTTTTGTGTACCTGCTGATGCATATGGAGACATAGAATATTATGGTATACCCACTGTACGCCTTATTCAGTACATTCAGGTACGAGTAAGATGTACCATGAGATGAGACGATTATATTGTATGAAGCCGATATAACCAGATTTGTGATACAGTGTGTGACCTGTTAGCAGGTCTAGATAGAGTATTTTCGATCTAGAGATAAGCCCCACCCACTACCAGTGCAGTAGTAGAATTTGGGAGGACATCTCTATGGACTTTTTTATGGGATTGTGACCCAGTAGAAGATTTATGTTATCTGGATTGTTGGTAACAAATTAATGAAACCGGCACGTTTCATTTCTATCAGAAGGACGTGGCTAGTGAATGAATTGGCTGAGGAGTACACTAGACAAATAGTGAGACTCCATGGTATACCGAGAACGATCATTTTTGATCGAGATGGATGTTTTTACTTTGAGATTTTAGGCAGAAAATTCAGACTGCTTTGGGGACGAGTTTGTACCTCATGACTACACTTCACCCCCTGACAGATGGTCAGTTAAAGAGGATCATCTAGATTTTAAGAATCTAATATAAGTTGTAAGTTGAATGGGAAACGTGGATGATTATATTACCTTCCATTATTGAGTTATTATATAACAGTGTTTGACGTTTATCTTCGGGAATGTCCTTGAGAAGTATTGTATGGGCGTAGATGCCATACACCTTTATGCTAGAAGTGATCTAGCAGTAGTAGTGGAAATAACACATGACCAGACTCAGGATTTTATAGTTCGAGTAACGATGATTAAAGGAAGAGTGTTGGCTCTACATAGTCGCCAGATTGTGTGTGTAGACAAGAGGTGTTAACCTCTAAAGTTCAAGTGAGAGTTCATGTCCGGCTGGAGTTATCTCAGCTGTGAGACGTTAGTTGTGTTATTATGGAAACAGGAACTGAGTTTCCAATATGTCGGTTACTTGAGATCTTGATCAGTTTTGTGAAGGCAACATGATGTTTAGCTTTGCCTCTGAGATTAGAGGATATTCACCCAGTGTTTCATATGTCTCAACTGAGGATGTATATACTAGACTCGAGACACCTTGTGAGTTACGATGATTTGGTGGTTGAGTCCAACCACACTTTTGTTGAGCATTCGATTACATTCTTGGAATGAGATATAAAACGCTTGCATTCGAAAGACATTCCCATATTGAGGATATAATGGTCGAGATGAAGACCTGAAGAGGCTATGTGAGAGACTGAGGATAGTGTCCTGAGGAACTATCCAGAGTATATGTTGGGACAAACCCATTTGTGGGAGCACGAGTATATCTTAGTCCTATCTTGATGAATGTTGTGCTTATGTGCTTATATGCTTATATGCCTTGATGTGTTATTCCATGCTAGTTGTGATGTGATTTATGATCTTAGTAGATCTTGATGTGCTAGCGTGATGTATGCTATAGCTGGAGATGATTACTTCCTTCACGCTACCCGAGTATGATTATATTTATAGCTGGAGATGGTTCTTTCCTTCATACTATTTGAGTGGGATTAGGATTCAGCTGGAGATGGTTCTTTCCTCCATGCTACCTTGATGGACATAGTTCAGTGGAGATGTGATTCCTCCATGCGATATATATGTTTATGGGATGGCTAGAGATGTATTTCCTCTATGCCTGTGATATGTTTTGACTAGAGATGTGCTTCCTCTATGCCTTGTGATGTGGTATGGCGAGAGACGTGATTCCTCTACGCCTTTTGGTAACGTTATGGCCCTGTTTCTTGGAGATGATGATTCCTCCATGTTTATACTTGAGGTTATAGATTGTTATAGGTTGTGATCTTTTGAACGGAGATGTGATACCTCCGATAGAAAGAGTGAGAGTTATACCTCGGCGTATGGGTCCGAGAGGATTTGGGAATTGTTCAAGTTTTGGGACGAAACTTTTTTTAAGGGGTGTGTGATGTAATAGCTAGGATTTCGAATTCTAATTAATGTTGATTAACTTAATCGTTGATAGTAATTAGCATATAACTCGCGAAGACTTCGAAAGTGATGAGTAAGAGTTCCACCGTTATGTTCCTGGCGTAATTTTGGACGTTTGGGGAAATTTTTACTTTTTTCCCCGGGTAATAATTTTTACCCTCCGGTATTATTTGGAGCATTTGGGAGCTCCAATTAATAAAAATGCAGTTGAGAGAAATGATCAGTACATCGGATATGTCCTAGATATGAAATAACATGGAGAGACAAAACGGCCAAAAGAGTCGCTATATCGTTTCTTAACAGCTAAGAAAGACGGCTTAGGAATACACGTTTTTCGAGGCAGTTGTGGAATAATAATCCCTACAATATTACATATTTAATGTCCCAATCTCGAGAAGTTTGGAGAAAGACGTTCAACCCGCCTTTGGATCGGTTAAAGGATAATTATCGACTTTACTAAAGGATAATTATCGTCTTCACTATAAATAGCGGAAAATTCTTTATTAATTCATTTCCTTTGACGTTTCCTCGTAAAAGCTCTGATTTCTCTCAACCTTCAAACTCAGATCTACTATCCGTTTCTAATCTGATTTCAATTCCGTTTGAGTTTCTGGATTCCTCTCTTCATTCTCTTCATATCGGTACCGAGTTTCTGCATTTCCGAGTATATGGAGGGCTGGTCGAGCATATATGTCACCAGGACGGTTCCGTCGCTCAGATTCCGATGAATTTGATATTGTCCATATGTAGCCTGCGTCGTTGTGATTCTAAATCTTCTTTCAGATCGTCAATCCGGTTAGTAACGAATAAGTTATGAATTTATTCGTTTTCCGTACTGCGATTTGGCCTAAATTGACTTTAGACTTGTCAAAATGGATAATTAGAAATTTCATTATGGTCGTTATATTATTCTGGTGATTATGGATAGTTTGTTTGATGAAATCTGATGATAGGTGGGTTTGGAAATTGCATGCGGGCAAAACGTTATTTTGGAGAAATTTAATTAATTAATTAAAGGTTAATTAATTAAATTAGGATTAAAATTGAGATTGAGGAATGTTGATTAGATACTACCTTGAGACTTGAGGAATTGTGAGTTATGATGAGATATTGAGGTTTAGTTGGTTGTGAGGCTCATAGATTGAGTATGATACTTATGGATCCCTTTGGGTCTAGGTGTGACCCCTTTGATGAATAGAGGTTGATATATCTCTTTATGCCTTGTTTATAGGCCTTGTTGTCCCTCTAGTGTAGAGGTGATCGTGGTTGAGTTTGTACGAGGTTGAGGAAAGTCCGTAGGACTTACTTAGCTACCATCCTTATATTGGGTGTTTGCATGAGTGGTGTGTGCTTTATGTGTTTGCTATGATAGCATGAGTTGTCATTTTTATCGACCTATGTTTTATTGACTGCCCCACTACGTGGCTGTGATAACCTTTCCCTTTCATCCCGCCGTGGAGTCTGGGAGGTTCTCTGATGTCGGGCCAGACTGATACTCGTACATCTGGACATTGTACTCAGAGACGAGGATGTATCGGTCCTCATATCACATACTTTCATCTATCTATATATATATGGTTTTTGAGTGAATGGTTATTATATAAAGGTAATAAATGGGTAAATGTGTGATAGCATGCTGATGTGTTTATCTTCCATGATTGTGTTTGTGCTTATGCATTACCTCATATATGTATGGTTAGCTAACGGTTTCATACCGTGTTGTAGATGTTTACAGGTTAGGCACTGCTGAGTGATATGGCAGGGTGACAGGCCGAGGACTCTCGTACATTAGGTGGTTGGTTTGAGTTTGTTGTGTTCCCCTCCTGCGTGAGTATGTTCTTTTGTACCTCCTGTGTGAGGTTGTCGTTTTATATACTCGGCTATGTTGTTGTTTACTTTGGGTTGTACAATTTATACTGTTTTATGTATTTGTTTTATATCCGTCAGTGCCATGTTGTAAGGTCCAGTGAACTTGTTGTCAGGCTAGGGTCAGGATCCATTGTGAGATCCTAGCCCAATGTGACATCCCGAGTCCCGCGGATTCGGGGTGTTACAGTTGCTGGCGCTGACGGCTCTACAACACTCCTCAACTCGTACACTCTAGCTGATGCATCTCTGGTGTCAGGCGTACCACCTCCTCGTCTTCTGCTTTGACGGCAGAACGTAGCTCTATGTTTGGACATGCCACAAGAAAAGCAAGTCACTACAGGCTTCTCACAATCTGCTCGAATGTGTCCGACACCTCTGCAGTTATGACACTGTCGTCCTCTGCTGGAACTCCGTATCGTCTGTTGGATCCTAGAGTGACCTGTCATCGGAACATGCTTGAATCCTTATGCTCCAGCTCCAGCACTGGTTGGTCCAGTCTTTTGTCTCTTCGTAAGACCTCCTGCCTGAAGATCTCTGATGGAATCCGGTCGCTTCCTGAGCATACTTCTTATTGACTCCAAAACTGAATCCATGTGGTCTAGCCAAAGCTCAACTTCCGAACTTGCTCCATCTTGAGTTCTGACGTGCTCAACTGATCTCACGGGTACTGGCGGTGCTGGTGCAGGTCTTCCGGTCTTGATAGCTTCTTCAACTCTTAGTACATAGTCGCAATATGTAGATACTTCGATGGTCACTTCACCGGACTCGATCGTTTGTGCTCCTTGTGCTCCGGACTTCTTGATAGTTTTGTTCCTTGATTCGGGGACACCTCTCTCAGCAACTTCTTCAACGAACGCCTCAGCGATAGGCGAAACAACAACTGGGGCTTGGCCCCGACCTCTAGCTAGTGGAGGTCCTTTTGCACGTCCTCGTCCACGGACGGCAAGTGTAAGTGGTGGTTGACCCCTTCCTCGCCCCATAGCAGATGTAACTCTAGTACGCGTCATCTACCATAAAGATAGATATAAGGAAACTATATATATAGATATAAGGCCACGCTACAGCTAAAGTAGGAAACCAAGAAAAGCACACATAAAGGCCAACACAAAAAAAATACAATGCTGAGATTTGCGGAGGTAGTGGTGGTCGCCCGTACATCTATCCCATACCAAAAGGTTAAAAACAAAACCCCCTTTTTAAAACGTTAGACCCCTTCCGGGTTCTATTTATTTATCCATCCGACCTGTAGAAGACTTTGAGTGCCATTGTTGCCAACCTGGCTCTAATACCATATTGTAACACCCCAAGTTCTGGGAACTCGAAGCGCTAGGGGCTAGGACCGCACAATGGGTCCTGAACCTCATAGTAGCAACATCAAACGGATCTTACAACAAGGCACAAACAAATGAAAACCAAAACTCAATATAAAACCAAAGGTTTAAACAAAAAAAAACGTAAAAGACTCGCAACCGAGTTTAAAACAAAAGGGAAAACAACAACGGAAATGTAAACCCGATCCTGTCCTATAATGTACGGGAACTCTGGCTGACCACACCATCCGGATCACTCAGCAGCATCCTGAACCTGCGGAAAGTCTACAACGAATAATGCTTGGGTTATATTTTTGGATGCACGAATAATGCTTGGGCAAAGGAAAGAAGCAAAAGTTGGAAGGAATTGACGAAACTTGAATTCTGGCACACAACAGAGACTTCCACGCCCTAAACCACGGTCGTGGAAGTAACAGTGGCCGTAATTCTTTAAAAATTGGCAAATTTCACAAAAACCACGGGTTCCGTAAATTTCCATGGCCGTGGAATGGCCCGAGTGACCGTAATTTTCAAAAATTTTACGGGCACTATATAAACCACCTTCCTTCACAAAACACACCAAAAACCCCAATTCCACGCCCAGTTCCACGTCCTAATCGCCGACCCCCTTCTTCATCTCACAATTCTTCGTTCGGAGTCCGATTCGTTGGATTCTTGAGCCTAAAGTGGAGCATTTTCGATCATCTACACGATCCAAGCAACAAACCAAGTGAACAATCCACTCAGAAGAAGGAATTTGGATTTTAAAGAATCAAAACGTAGGTTTTTCTCCCTTTTCTCTACTTTGTCAATTCGGTTCTATTTTTCGCAAGAATTTAGAAGAACTGATTATAATTGGAATTGGAATTAGTCTAGGATAGTGATTGCTGAGTTTGGTGTTGATTTGCTGATATTTGAGAAAAACAGACCAAAACCACGGTCCCTATAGATTCCACGGCCGTGGTTTTCCAAAAACACGCCGTAATTTTCTCTGTCGAAAGGAAAAATGTTTAGGAGAAAGTCTAGTAGGAACAAGAAGAGAAAGGATGATAGTTCCTCCTCTTTCCAGCCTCTCACTAGTGAACCACCATCACCACCACCTCCTAGAATCCCAACTATCCATGATGACTACTTAGGAGCCTTAGAGAGAATCGAGAAAAGGCCGGTCATAGGACCTCGATACTTAGTCCTTGAGGAGCTAGAGCCACTCAACGTTGTCAATGACTTGATATGGCTCTTGGATAGAGCTGGTTTGATAGTCTTCTCCGCTACTAGAGAAGACGCTTATGATGAGATCACAAGGGAGTTTGTCACCTTCATTGAGCATAGCCACATGAACCGAACCGTTTCTTTTAGTCTAATGGAGCAAGACTATGAGTTCTCCATTGTTCAGTTTGGAATCTTCTTTGGTTTCCATGAGAGTTTCAATGGTAGGCTTCCTAGTGGTGTGTATGCTAAGGACTTTTGGGAGGAGATTGCCATGATATATGCTAGTGATGATCGTTGGCAACCGGCCGACACCAAGGCTAAGCTCATCTACCACTTAGCCTTGAAGATAGCTCATAGGGTCCTTTCCGAGTGTCTCTTCCCTAGGACCGAGACCCCCCAAAAGATTAAGACCGATGAGCTCTTCCTCCTCTATTGCATGCTTAATGGTAGACCCGCCGATTGTGCTACCTTCCTTGCCTCCACCACGAGTAAGTTGAAGAATAAGAAAGCCGGGAACATTGGTTATGGTGGCATGGTGACTCATATAGCCAACCAACTAGGGATAGATTACTCCGCTTGCACTAGGATAGCGGCGAGACCTTTGGGTCCCAACAACCTTATGACTAGAGGCATCATCTTTCCCCACCACAAAGCTCCACCAACCGCAGCCATGTCATGGGAGGAGAGAGGTGGTAGAGGTATCCCTTGGCTTCCCGAGTACTCCATTATGGCCGGACGCCATAATTGGAAGGCGACCTTTGCGGCTATGCATGCCAATAGGCTAGCAGCTCCTCCGTATGTGCCGGATGATATCCCAGTTGGGGATGATGATGAGGAGATGGGAGGAGGTGATGACCATGAGGTAGGAGGTGATGAGCACATATTTGGTACATTCCCGGATCAGCCGGACGCCTTCCCGGACCCACCTAGACGTTCTCCCCGCCCTTCTAGACCTTCTGGTGCCTCTTCTTCACGCAAGGCTAGCGTGAGTGAGAGACCGACTTGGATGGACGCTCCACCCACTTGGTATGGAGCGCAGCCCGACTGGATGGGAGCTCCTCCACCATGGTATGAGCAGGCACCGGTGGCACCGACAACTCCGCCACCTCAGGACGCTCCAGATTGGTATGGACAGCTGCCGGAGTGGTACTCGCAGCTTCCGGAGTGGGCCACCGATCTATCCAGGAGAGTGGGAGATCTAGAGATCCGTCAGGAGACTCATGACACCTGGATCCAAGAGCATGATCGCATCTTGAGGGACATCTACCACCAGCAGTTTGGCGGCCTTTTAGCTCGGATTTCTTTCCGTATCCACCACCGCCTCCTCCATAGTGATGACGATGATTGACCGCTGGATTGAGCCACCGCACCGCCATTAGTGAGTTCCTTTTGCTTTTCTCTCTTTTCTTTATTTCTTTTGAATATTGAGGACAATGTATGTTTCAAGTATGGGGTGGAGTGTGACTATCGTTTGTAATAACTCTACTCACTTTGCTTTGCACTTCTATGAACACTTGCATGTTTCCCTTTCATTGTCACACGTTTCATTATTGTTTTGCATGAAAAAAGCATTGAAAAACCCTTAAAATTTTGAAAAATTTGAAAATATTTGTGCTTCTAAGATTAGAGATGATTTCTATGATGAAAACTACTTGTGGAATGAGTTTTTGATCACAATTGTATGCTTAAATTGAGTTATGAATTGTGAAGAGATTGAGTATGTTGTTTATCCTTTCTTACAAGTTTCATAATGTGAAGGTTTTATCTAAATCGTATTGAGAAACAAAGGTTGAAATCACAATATAAGTTCTTATACTTTTTTATGAAATGATTAAGGCACCTCGATTTTCTTACTTCTTTCTTTGATCATTTAGCCTCTCAATGAAATAATTGCCTCCTTTACCTATCCGGGATTTAGAAAGAGTTTATTTGGCATGATTGATGTGGGAGGGCCATGAAAGCAATTGTTTTCAAAGTGTAGGAAAATTCTAGGTTTGGAGAAGTCAATCATGACGATGAGTAACTCGGCACCATTCACATAGCCGGGTGTTTGTGTCTTGCCAAAGTTGGATTGAGCGATATTCCTAACGGATTACGGTATGTGCATCAAGGGTTTGAGGCATCTTGAAATTGAGAAACGTCAATCTCCTAGGCTTTGGTTATTGTGCACCGCTTTCCATAACTCCAAAAGTAAAGTCGAAAAATTATGTGCAAAAAGTCTAGAGCAAAGCTCTAAGTTGGTGGAAGTTTGAATGGTAAAAATGAAAAGAGTTTGTGTTGTCCTTCTTCCCGGATTCATACACCACATTCCTTTACAAGTTTCTCACCTTTTCCGCATTCTTGACCTTATTTGAAAGTCCTTGAGATCATAAGAGTGTTATTTGACTTGGTGATCTAAATTGAAATTTCACATGTTTGATTTTGACAATGCTTGAAGGTTATGATGTTTGTCTTGAAGTATTTGCAATTTATGAAGTTTCTTTGCTTTGCATACTTTGGTTTATGAATATGAGTGTTTTCACGGATGAATGAAGCAAAGTTTGAGGATGATCTGATGACTAGAAGCACACCAACCAAAAAGATTGTTTTGTTTTGTTTTGCATTCATATTTCATTCTACATTTTGTTCTACGCTTTTAAAAACCTTGCTTGGGGACAAGCAAGAGGCAATTATGGAGTATTTTGATAACATGAAATATGACTATATTTTAGGCACTTGTTTTAGTTGTTTTTCCTTCTTTATTGTGTTCTTAGATATGAGTGCGAAGCAATTGTGAGCTAGTTCACCCACTTTGTCGATATAGAGATCTACACTAGCTTCGTTTTGTTTTTAGGTGAATAAAGCTTGGATTGGAGCAAAGTAAGGAAGGAAAAGGGTATTTGACCATGCTTGATGGCAAGGAGATGCATTGGAGAGGCCAAGGAAGGAGCATTGATGAAGTATGTCACAAAACTAAGGCAAAAACAAGGAGTTAGAAGAACCACGCCCTGAATTACGGCCGTGGAAGTGAGTTTTGAAGTCCACGCTCTAAATTACGGCCATGGATCTAACAACATGATCGTGGACGTGAGTTTGGAGCACACCAGAGAGTTACACGTCCTAAACCACGGCCGTGGAAATCATATGGCACCGTAATCTTGTTCCACGCCCTAAATTACGGTCGTGGAAAGTTGTTCATGACCGTGATTTTGGTGATTCTGTGACGTGTCATATTTTGCCACGTTAACCACGTCATTGGGCTTTCTCGTAACCCTACCTCGCCCTATAAAAGGCTTGAGAAAGGAGTTTTTGGGACGCTCGCTTACTCTCACTTAGACTCGCTTTACCGCTGTTTAGAGTTCCGCTTGGAGTTTGGAGACGGACTGAAGGTTTCATTTCAACCTTAAGGATTGGAGATTCGTGAAGGACGTATTTTCGGAGATTGTGTACTTTTAGAAATATTTTAGGTTTTCATTGAAGGACGGATTGACATCCCGTTCTTTGTGACTTCACTAGATCTTTGTGTGGGTTTATATTCCTATTCTTCTAAATTCATAAACATAATACTTTGTGTTTGAATTCTGAGATTAACTTTGAGTTTTATTTGAGTTTTCGAGGGTTTTCACCTTTCATTCTTCTTAATTTGATTATTGATATCATGACAATGATTGTTGGCTAAAACCCTTTAGCAATTCTAAGGTGAAGGGTTGATAGTTGTGGCTTAGATGATGATAGATCGATCGTAATTTGATTGGACCCTGAGAGTGTGAGAAATATCATCGACACCCTAAATCATGGGTTGTTCTTCGTTTCCACGGCCGTGATTCTCAAGATCTAGCCGTGATTTCCCCTGGTTTACGAACTTTGCTTTTGCTTTGATCCAAAATTAAAGATTAGTTTAACCTAGCCTTGGCTTGCCTTTTCTAGGTAGTAGTGAGACTCAACATCCTCTATTTGCTCGAGGACGAGCAAATACCCCATACTTAAGATTTGCTCGTCCCCGAGCAAGACCCAACTATAGACTAAGAGATGACGTGATTTATGCATGCAGAAAAACAACAAAATCTTTTTGGAATTGTGCTTCTAACATTGGATCACCTTCATAGTCATGTTTCATAGCAATGGACAAGCAATTATGCATCAAATGAGTGAAGGCATGGAAAGACAATTATACTTAACTAGAAAGCATGCATGAGAGGTGAAAATGAAGAAGTCAAGATGATCATGAGTATGTCCAATCTAGATCACCAAGTCTTACACACATGCATCTAGGTCACAAGGACTTAGAAAAGAAGAGGCTAAGAAACGTTGTGATTAGGTGGGAATTTTTAGGTCATGTGATGCTAATCCGGGAAAGGAACTAACCCCACAATTTCGTTTTTGCTCAACTTCCCAACAAGTGTATAATTTTCTCCATCTTTTCTTTGTTTTCTTTTCTTTTTCACTTATTTTTGAGACAATGGCATTGGTGTACAAAAGCCGAAACCTTGGTGATTAGCCGTCCTCGGGCTTTTTTATTTTTCGAGGTGCATCCACACCGGGCACACATACCAAAGCTCGTTAGGACTATCGGTTTATTTGACTTTGGCAAGGCACCAACACCTGATTATGTGAAGTGTGCCGAGTTACTTGTCATTTAAACCAACGTCCCCAAACCTATGTTTTTGTCTACACTTTTCACAACAAATTCAGCACTTCATTCACGTCATTCATTCATCCACAACTTCACCCCACACTTGCTTTTCACACACATCAACACACTAGCATGCTCCTATTCCCGGATGGGTCAAAAGAGGTAAAATATTTCATCAATTGAGGTGCTCAAATAACATGATCAAGATGAGAAGTAGAGAAAGATGAATTGCTTAATCACTCCTAAATGATGTGCAAGAACTATCATGTAATTTCGAATTTCAATCCTCAATCCAATCAAGATAAACATTCATGATCACAATTCACACATAAGATTCAAGATAAGTACTTCAAGTCCACATATGTATTCATCTATTCAACACATAAGGCCATCCATTGCCAATTCACAAGACAATTTTCATCATAAGGGTCATTCCCAAGCTTAGAAGCACTAAAATTTTTAAAATTTTCTGATTTTTTGGATTTTTCGAAATATGTATGTACAATGCAAGACATAATGAAACATGTGACAATATTAAACTATCCTAGATGCTAATCATGCAAGTGATCATGAAAACCCCACCCCATACTTAGGAACACATTGTCCCCAATATGGAAACTAAATAAAGAAGTGAAAGAGAGTCCTCACAATGTAAAATTGGTGATGCTTTGGTATTTCGGTTCACATCGAATGATGATGGTGGGTGATCGATCATGGATGGTAGAGAGCTCTTGATGTTCATTGTGGTGTCGGAACCCGCGCTTGGCACCGCAAGCCGTCCAAGTTCCACGTCCGCTCCACCCATGCTTGATTGGAGATCATCACTTTCCTTGACAGAGGAAAAATCGGACCATATCCCAGGAAAATCGGCCGATTTCTGTGAAGAACAGTCCGATTTTCCTGGGTGCTTTCTTCCTTGTCCATGTGCTCGGATCTTGCACCTTCTTCTCAACAGTTCCATGAGGCTTTCACATGACCTCCAGCATCTCATCACACATAACAACAACAAGATCTAGCACCCAAAAACACAAAAGAAAAACAAAGCACACCAAAAACAAAAGCAAAAACGAAAACGAAAGAGAAAAGGGAAAGAGTTGTTACCCTTGGGTTGCCTCCCAAGAAGCGCTTCTTTTAGGTCATTAGCTTGACCAAACTCCGAGGATGTGTCAATCCACCTCGAATACCATGGTTTGCTTGAGGAGTCCAAGCAACCATCGCTTTCCGGCATCCATGATGACAAGCAAGGGCCACTTGATGCCCAAATAAGCTTTAAGTTCTCTCTTCACCGGTGAGTAGTAGACTCCTTCATCACCGCTCCCTTGATGATAGTATGGAGTTGCAACCATAGGTGCCACCCCATACTTAGACAATTGGTACTCCGCGGTCACACCGTTGAGATACTTGCCATCCTCATCCTCTATAATCCGAAGAAGGCCGGTTCTTAGAAAGAATTCTTCATTGAAGTGCTCCATAACCATCATGGATCCATCATGCTTGCCTCCATCATTCAACATTGGAGACTCCTTAGGAAGGGGACTCCAATCTTTGTGTGTACTCCGGGCAAGCAAGAAAGGATTAGAAGGAGTTAAAGTTAACTTAGGGTTCTCCTTCGTGAGCTCTTCAAGTGTGGTTCCGGGGTTGATGGCAAGGATGTCCGGGGGTGAGAATACTTCATTGCACTCCTCCAAAGGTGAAGGAGGTGGAGGTAAGTCTTGAAGGATGGTAGGATCTCCTAGCATAAGAGCATGCCTAATCTCCTCAATCTCCCTCCTCATTTGTTCTTCTCTCTCAACATTCAATCTTCTTGTATCCTCCAGGGCCAAATCCCTTAGCCACAATTGCTCCCGAGCTTCATTCAACTCTTCCTCAAGGTCTCTATTGGCTATGGTTGAACCGAGTAATTCTTGGATCTCCTCATGGTGAACCTCCTCTTGTTGAAATACTTCCTCTTCAAGCACCATGTGGGAACTTGAAATGGAAGCAAGATTGCTCTCTAGATCATCCATCTTCCTCAACATTTCTTCTAGCATTGATTCCACTCGGTCATTTTGAGGTTGATGGTGAGGTTCCACATAAGGCAATGTAGTCATGTGAGCTTGATCATGGGACTCATGATAGGCATTAAACTCCTCCCAATACTCAAACTCATCATGGAGAGGTCCTAGATCTTGGATTTCCATCCACTCCTCATACTCCATGTTGTCAAGGTCGTCTTGGAAGTACAATCCGTCCATGGCAAACATGAAAAGGCAAAGACAAAAACAACACAAGATCAAAAGTAAGAAGAAAGATAAACACTAAAAACAATCACAAAAATGACTCAATCTAGACCTAGTCCCCGGCAACGGCGCCAAAAACTTGTTACGCTAGGATGTGTAGCACAAAAATCTTTACATTTATAAACTCGAACTAAAATCCTAAACTACCTAGCGAAACCCGCAGTGTACGGATCGTTATGTAGGAAGGAAAGTATTCCGAGGTCGAACACAAGGACTGAGGCGAAATCAAGTCATTCAATGATCAAAGATAGTGCAAATCTAGTCTAAGAAAGGAGAAAGGAACAAAGAAATGAAAATCTCGATATTTTTGGTTGGTTTTTTTGTGGTGATCAAGCAAGACAATAAAACAATCTAACAACTCAACTAGCAAACAAACAAATGACACAAACACAAGATGTGAGATCAAAGAGAAAAATGGATTCTAGAGGTCAAGATTTCCGGTTATGGCATTGGACTCAAGGTTCTAAAGATTCTAAGGGCAAAGCTGCGGTGTTGGGAAAGGGTGTTTCTCTAATGGAAGCAATTACCGGGTAAGTCTCATGCTTCACTAATCCCGCACCAAACTCCTATTACCGGGTAAGTCTCAAGGAGGTAAAGTTGGGAATTCTACACAAACTGGATACTACTTAAGGGGCAAACCTCTCCTTACCGGGTAAGTCTCGGAAAAGGTAAGTCTCAAGCAACAATCCTAGCACTCAATCCAATAGCGGCTTATGAGGCTCACTACTACCTAGAGTTCATCATCTTTGGTACCTAAGATCGGAAATCACCGGGTAGGTCTCTTTCCTCACTTAGTTTGCTAGCATTAGGTCACCCTAAGCTATATTATTCTCAACAAACACTAGGATTTCAACAATCTAACATCCTAACATAAAGATTCATCAATTAAAGAGCAACAGAAGGAAAAATTGGGTGGATCATAGCAAAAATCGGCCGATTTACCTGAAGAACAGGCCGATTTTTCTCTCTGGAATGGGTTTCGTGCATACAAATCATCCTAAACTAACATATAAGTCCATTCTATCATCACCCAAGCAATAACCATCAATCCATCACTCCAGAATCACAACAAACTAGCCAATAACATGCATTTCAAGATCTAGAATCATCATACAAGCATACATGAAATCCATAGCAAGAAGATGAAGTAAGGAAATGAAAGCAATGAAACTTAGCTAGATTTGAGCTCAATACAAGTCTTTCAATACACCAAATGTAGCTCCAAGTCGGATCTTACAACCTTCAACAATCTTCTTCACAAAAATCACTCAAATCTCACTATGAAATTGAAATCTACACTAATCTCCCTCAAGAACACCCACAAGGGTGTCTTGAAGAGAGCTCCCAATTGGAAGATTCTTTGAGAAGATGCTAGAAGGGTCCAAAGGAAAGAGAAGGATCCCCAAATCAGCCTGCAAGACCACTTATATTCTCCACCAAGAGCAAGGCCGGACAAGAGATCGTGGGACACGTGGCTTAAGCTGTCAAAGACCCAAAAATCGACCCAGTAGGAAAAATCGGCCGATTTTCCTGGCTGTAGGTCGATTTTCTTCAACAGATACTTGTTATGATCATCTAGCCATGAGTTGCTCCATTGCTTGCACCAACAAGGGTCCTTGTGTCCTTCATTGCTCCAATTATGTTCCTTCAAGGTCTCGGATATGTACCACCATGAGGCTTGATCCTCGAATGTATCGATTAATGTCCAAAAGATCCCCGAAATACCTACAAAACCGACAAAAGCTCGTGTAGACGTCTTTTCTAGAAATATGCACAAAATGAGCACAAAGGTCTTAAACTAATGTCAAACCGTGCATGAATAACGGGAAAAACTATCTAATTGTATGCCTATACTAACGTCATAAATCACGTTATCAACAACCTTAACCGTTCTGACTTATCTTTGATTCCTTGGGTTTGGGAATGGGTATTTTAGATTAGTTCTTACCTTTAGATCCTTTCTATACTGCAGCCTCAACAACCTTTATAGAGAGAGTCTTTGGGTTAGACATATAGGGTTTTGGAACTTCTCCGTACACTACCTTACTTTAGTATACCCTTGCAATTCTCAACTCTTTCCTTATATATATATAGTATATCTTGAATCGATTGCCACAATTTGATATCCGGATCTTTAGGGTTGCTGTTTTCCCCAATATTTGCAAAGCTTCTACACTTTTACTTGCTCGATTACTTGAAACTGATTTTTGTTTCACCAATTCCCCGAGTTCGATACTCTGGAATACTTGCTAATCTACGCCGATCCGTACACTGCGGGTTCACTTACTTTTATTCTAGTTTTATAAATTAAAACTTATTTGCACGCACGTTTTAGGGCGAAAACTGAGAAGAAGCAAGAGACCTCTCCTGTTATGAATCAATGGATTAAGAGGGGAAATACTCTTTTGTATGAAGCAGATACTTTGTTCGATGTTGAATGCCAACGCAAAGCGTTCGATGTTGAACGCCAACGCAAAGCGTTCGGTATAGAAAATGGATCTGTCAGCGTTCATGTTGATCGCCAACGCAAATCGTTCATTTTTTGATACCAAGTAATTTTGAAATTGTGCATATAACACGCCCCAAAACAAATCGTCCAAACAACTCAAAGAAAAATACGATTAATATGGCTTTGTTCGACGTTGCTTCATTTCTTGTTTCAAAAATTTCTTCCTCAGTATTTGAGAAAACTTACACAAAGGCTATTTCAATCTCGGAGGCAAAAGTAGAACTCGACAAAATTAGGATCAGCATCAAAACGATCCAAAATATACTCCCTGATGCTGAGAAGAAGCAAGAAACCTCTCATGTTGTGAATCAATGGATTAAGAGGGGAAAAATTGTTTTGTATGAAGCAGATGACTTGTTCGATGTTGAACGCCAACGCAAAGCGTTCGATGTTGAACGTCAACGCAAAGCGTTCGGTATAGAAAATGGATTTGTCAGCGTTCATTTTGAACGCCAACGCAAAGCGTTCATTTTTGATACCAAGTACATTCAAAATTTTCCATATAACACGCTCCAAAAAAATCGTCCAAACAACTCAAAGAAAAATACGATCAATATGGCTTTGTTCGATGTTGCTTCATTTCTTGTTTCTACAATTTATTCTTCAGTATTTGAGAAGGCTTACACAAAGATTACTTCAATCTTGGAAACGAAAGTAGAACTCGACAAATTTAGAATCAGCATCGAGATGATCCAAAATATAGTCCCTGATCATGAGAAGAAGCAAGTGACCTCTCCATTTGTGAATCAATGGATTAAGAGGGAAAAACTGTTTTGTATGAAGCAGACGACTTGTTCAATGTTGAACGCCAACGCAAAGCGTTCAGTATAGAAAAATGGATAAATCACCGTTCAAGTTGAACGCCAACGCGAAGTGTTCATTTTTGATACCAAGTAAATTCAAAATTATGCATATAACACGCCCCAAAACAAATAGTCCAAACAACTCAAAGAAAAATACGATATATATGGCTTTGCTCAACGTTGCTTCCTTTCTTATTTCTACAATTTCTTCCTCAGTATTTGAGGATGCTTACACAAAGGTTACTTCAATCTCGGACGCCAAAGTAGAACTCGACAAACTTAGGATAAGTATCGAGATGATCCAAAATATACTCCCTGGTGGTAAGAAGAAGCAAGAGGCCTCTCTTGTTGTGAATCAATGGATTAAGAGGGGAAAACTGTTTTGTATGAAGCAAATGACTTGTTTGATGTTGAACGCCAACCCAAAGCGTTCGATGTTGAACGCCAATGCAAAGCGTTCAGTATAGAATATGGATCTGTCAGCGTTCATGTTGAAAGCCAACACAAAGCGGTCATTTTTAAGACCAAGTAAATTCAAATTTGTGCATATAACACGCCCCAAAACAAATCGTCCAAACAACTCAAAGAAAAATAGGATCAATATGGCTTTGTTTGACGTTGCTTCATTTTTTGTTTCTACAATTTCTTCCTCAGCATTTGAGAAGGCTTACACAAAGGCTACTTCAATCTCGGAGGCCAAAGTAGAACTCGACAAACTTAGGATCAGCATCGAGAAGATCCAAAATATACTCCCTATTGCTGAGAAGAAGCAAGAGACCTCTCCTGTTGTGAATCAATTAATTAAGAGGGGAAAAACTGTTTTGTATGAAGCAGATGACTTGTTCGATGTTGAACGCCAACGAAAAGCGCTCGATGTTGAACGCCAACGCAAAGCATTCAGTATAGAAAATGGATCTGTCAGCGTTCATGTTGAACGCCAACGCAAAGCGTTCATTTTTAATACCAAGTAAAGTTGTGCATATTACACGCCCCAAAACAAATCGTTCAAACAACTCAAACAAAAATACGATTAATATGGCTTTGTTTAACGTTGCTTCATTTCTTGGTTCTACAATTTATTCTTCAGTATTTGAGAATGCTTACACAAAGGCTACTTCAATCTCGGAGTCCAAAGTAGAACTCGATAAACTTAGGTTAAGTATCGAGACGATCCAAAATATACTTTCTGATGGTGAGAAGAAGCGAGAGACCTCACATGTTGTAAATCAATGGATTAAGAGGGGAAAACCTATTTTGTATGAAGCAAATGACTTGTTCGATGTTGAACGCCAACGCAAAGCGTTCGATTTTGAACGCCAACGCAAAGCGTTCAGTAGAAAAAATGGATCTGTCAACGTTCATGATGAACACCAATGCAAAGTGTTCATATTTATTACCAAGTAAATTCAAAATTGTGCTTAAAACATGCCCCAAAGCAAATCATCCAAACAACTCAAAGAAAAATAAGATTAATATGGCTTTGTTCGACGTTGATTCATTTCTTGTTTCTACAATTTCTTCTTCGGTATTTTAGAAGGCTTACACAAAGGCTATGTAACACCCCGAATCCACGGGATTCGGAGCGCTACGGGTTAGGACCTCACAATGGGTCCCGACCCTTAGCCTGACAACAATTTCACTGGATCTTACAACAAGACACAAATAAAGGCAAAACCGAAATTCATTTTAATGCAATGATATGAACCCCAAAAGAAAACAACGAAAGACTTCAGCCGAGATACAACGCTAAAGGCAACCGCCATACACGCGACATACATAATACCCTAAACAATACATAAAAACAACCTCCAAAACCCATCCTAAAATGTACGGACCCCGGCTGCCCACTCTTCCGGATCTCTCGGCCGCGCCCCTAACCTGCAAGGCAACTATAACAATATCGGTATAAAACCATTAGCTAGCATTCAAGGCATTAGAATCATGGTATTGGCACACACACACACATAAGGCATCATAAACACACAACATGTTCCAAAACACACAATCCGGTTTATTATCTTTTTATTATTAGGTCATATCCCGTTCTAATTCAACTTATTTTGTGACACGAGAATCTTAAAGATCTCGCCCTTGTCCCCTTTCACCATACGGGTTTGTACTTGATGCGGATCAGCATCACCCGATGGGCTGGTCGCAAGGCACCTCCCAGTCATCCCCATTTTGGACTGGACAAGCGGTCACCGCCCGTTATCATACACTTGGGCCAAATATAAACATATAAAGTAATAAACACACAAATAAACAATAAACACACACCACCAAACACGCATTGAAACTAATACAGAGAATACGAGCTAAGTAAGTCCGGAGACTTACCTGAATCGAGTCAAAATCCCGATAATACTACTACTCGAATCCGTAAGGATAAGATGTCAAACACCTGGTTATAAAGGAAGACTTGGATCAAAATTATATTCATACTCTTAGAAGTTTTATAATTCTAAGTTAACAAGATCATCTAAGAGAAGACACTCAATCTAGCCTTACTTTGAGAAAAGACAATTTTACCCCTAAATCTGAAAACCCTAAAAATTCTAGAAAGACTCCTAAACTTTTTCTAAAACCAATAATCTGATGTCCGACAATAAAAAGAATAGTTATACTAAGCTTGAAAGCTTCTCCGACTTTCACGCTCCTTAACAATACTAACTAAGGTCAACTAAACGCTACTACTAAAATTCCAAAAGTTCCAAGGAACCCATAAACGTACAAAGTCAGACTATAATCTATTACTATCAAAAGAAGCTAACTTAGATCATGCATCTAACGTTTAACTCGTCATCATCGCTAGTCCACAACATACTTCTATTACCATCATACCATTCCATTTTACAACATTCATCTAACATACAAATTCACAACTTACATATCCTTCACAACCACTTGATATAAACAAGCCTCTCCACTTCTTAAAACGGATATTCCAATCAACTTCGATTACTACCCGTCTACAAATACTCGACATAGTCTTCAACATCACCAAATACCATACAAACACATACATAGAATAATCCAGACCCAAATTACAATCATTTTAGAATCCACCTTTTAACATGCCACAATATCCTACATGCATCTCATCACATACCAATTAACATTCTCATCTAAAACTCACAACTTCACTTAATAGAAATCAGTACACAAGACACAAGAATACCTCACCCACTATTTTCACAAATTGGACTGCGAAGAGGGGAGGATTTTCGCCGGAGAAGGGTCCTGGTGGCGCCGGAGTAGAAGCCGGTGGCGGCAAGGCAGTCGTCTGAAGTGAAGCGAGATCCCGATGATCGTTCTTTAGTGAAGGCACACATCCTGCGTCGACTCCATGTGCAGCCCTCAAGTAGTACGGCAGCCGGCTTGCAGTGGAGGAGCACGTCCGGCGCGAGAGTAAGTGAGGGAAGGAGGAGGCGGCGGAAAGGTTCTAGCCCTAGCACAGCTTCCCCAGGCGTTGGAACTGGAGGCGGCCCTCCCTAGCGCAGCTCCTCTGCGACGGAACTGGAGGCGGCCCACCTTGGCGCAGCTCCTCTTGCGTCGGAATTGGAGCTTCGTATCCGGAGGACTAGGCTCGTTGTTGAGAGAGACGACAAATCTGAGAAAGGCTACCTGGATTGCCGATGAAGAAGGTCGAAACAGGTTCCTCGACAGCTTGACGTAGATAGGTGCGGTGGAAGACGCCCGTCTCTGGCCCGGCGTTGCACGAGGCGGCCGATCCACCAGCCTCCTTGGCTGCTTTGAAGGGAAAACATGAAGAGAAGGAGGAAGAGGAAGTGGGAGGCGTGCGGCTGAGATGAAAGAAAAGGAAGCCACGGCTAGGTTAAAAAAAAGAAGGTAAGGGCTTCCTATCATCCACCATGGGCCACGGGCCTGAAATATCTAAAAAGAATTGGGCCCAACTAACGGCCTGACTAAAATGTCGGATTTTTATTAAAAATATTAAGGACTCAGAACGAGTCCTAACCGGTCAGGTCTAGATGATCCGGAAATTATCAAAAATAAATTCTCGGGTATTACATTAGATCCCTCAAAAAAAAAAATTCCGTCCCGAAACTTATAGAAAAAAGCATCCTTCACATAACCTTCTATAACTACAACCGACGTTTCTAAGTTTCTTCTATAGAGTCTTCGTTCTACTCTTTTAAACATAGAAGTATCACTAAACGATTATAAACATGCAACACATGAAATAACAAATACTCAAACTACATATATAGTTAAATAGGTTACATCGTTCAAAGTCCGAGTACTAACTCGTCGGTGCAGGGGTGCGACCAATTCCGCAACGAACTCTAGACAACTACTCCTAATGCTATCATATGTCTCCCATGTATCCTCATCGGCTCTTTGTCTAGATTAATGGATCCTCAACATCAGTATAACTTTAAACTGCAGACGTCCGGTACTAAGCTCTAAGATGGTCACCAGATACTCCACAAAAGTACAAACTGGCTCGACTGTCAGGTTCTCGTAGTTAATTATGTGTCTCGCATCCGGTATGTACTCTCTTAACTAAGGCATGTAGGACGCTTGGTGTACACCCTCTATTATGGGCAAGAGTGCTAGTCGATAAATAACTTCTCAATCCGCTTTAAGATATCGACGGTTGCTTCCCTCAACTCACTTTTAGCTCTTTTAAAGGTTTTACTAAAAATAAACTATAAAAACTTTATTTCTTCCGTTGGGCCTACTTGCCTTTACCTTTAGGAAGATCCTTACTATCAACTCATAAACAATGATCTTTCTTGTGCCAGAACATTACTAAGCGTCTAATGCTCTTCGCAATATACTCGCTTGGTCGGTTTCCTTAATGTGACCCAGTCGGATCGTCCCTTAATACTCAATCAAGACCTTGTCTTGGAGAATCACTTGTACACCTCAAACCCATCTTACCTCGAGGAAATTTGAAAACAGTTGCATCAATGAATCTCCTCTTAACTCTCAACAACTCCATTGTCAATTTTCGTCCATCTTGATACTTCATTGTCACTAGGAGTAGGTTAACCATAGATGGTGCTACTTTGGAGAATTTTTCCACTAATCCGGTAATGATCAACACATCCAAGAAAACTTGTAACTTCTTTCACATCCCTTGGGGATTTTCATCCCAAGACAACTTGTCATACACCTTCTCCCCTCTTCGAGAGTAGACCCAAAGTATCTCATCCGGGGCATTAGTAAGCCCATATGGAATTACTACAATTCATAGTGACCATGGCTTGCCCAGAATGCCGTATTTATAATATCCCAATCTCAAATTCTCAATTGGTGACAATCAGACCTTAAATCAATCTTAGAAGAGAATACCGACCCTTGCAGCTGATCGAGTTGATCTCCCATTCGTTGTAAGGGATACTTGTCCTTCATCATCATCTTTCTCAACTTATAGTAACCGATGTACAAATGAAGATAACCGTCTCTCTCTTCGCAAACTGGTGTCCTCTATAACAACTTCAAATCAAGAATTCAAGATATAACATAACGTGAACTTCAAATCAAGAGTTCAAGATGTACTCCAATATGAACTTAAAATAAGAGTTCAAGATATACTTCCAAATTCCCCATGTAGTGTATTAACGAACCCTTGTCGTCAAGAGCTTGCAATTGCAATTGATCCTTCAATTGCTTCCTTAATTCGAGTTACTTCACGGGTATCATTTATTGATGTCATCTTTACGGCGCCTTGGAAATGGGAGTTGAGCCCAAATCAATCTTAGCGGTAAAATCCACATTCCGATTCATTGGAATCCGTGCTATCTTGGGTTCAATCTTTTCTCTAGTAATCACATCGTAATAACCGACACAACGTGGTCCTACGCTTGACAAGTGGTCCACCCCGATCTCTTGGGGTGACATCCTTCCACACGTGTAATGCTCCATCCGTAGCTACAATGTCGACCGTCTTTCTTTTACAAATCCTTCATTTCCCAAACTTGTGGGACTTGCTTGAGTCTTCCGACTCTTGAAGCCTTGGTTAGGCAATAATTCAGCTTAACCCTTCTTTTTACTTTTAAAAGAAGGCGATAATAAAATCTCTTGATCTCTCGCATGTGTTTAGTCACAAAAGTCCTAACTACAAGACTCAATCATGCCATATAACAAATCGATATCATCTTCTTCACTTCCTCTGACATCCCAACATATGGGAGGAGCTCTCCGTATTCTACATCAGCTTTTACCATACACATCGTTTCTTCAATTAGGCATAGAAATTTACACTTCATTTTCTTATATAACGTCAACGATCGTAGAGGATCTAACCTCAATCTTTCATGTACTCCTAGTACATCTCATATAGACATCAAACTTCAAAACTTCAGTCTTCTTTTACTCTTGTTGGTCACCTTATACATTTTTTTTTTTTGGTATCCATGAACAACTTCACAACCGTACCCGTATGTCCTTAGGCGAAATTTTCCAACTATAATCACTGAAAGACCCACTCATAACTCCACCAATCACTAACATCATAACTCTAAGCTTGTTGCGTTGCCCTAATCTAGATTCCTCGTTTCATGTCATAGCCACTATAGCTTCGCCATGCGAGTCACAATACTTGACTTAGCTTTTCCTCGCGCAAACATGACATTCATTACCTTAGAACAAATATACCATACATCCCCTCATATATTCCCCCTTTAAGCACAATAAACATAGAAATCTCGCCTTCTTCGTTGTCTTTCCAATCCTGCTTACCCTGATCCGTGTTCTTCCCCATATGACAAACCCATGTCCTAAGAAGGTCGCACCAGATCCTTACAATCCCTCCCCACACGGTACGTACTATCACTTGCTGGAATTGATTATTTTGTTACCTGATCCTTGATATAACTCTTTATTGCCGACATTCAACCACCACGAATATTCCGCGTTCTTGTTACCCCTCTTCATAATCCAATCTCCTGGGTTACTCTCCCCACCTACAGTCACCAGTATCAACCCGCACCTGTGCATTCTCAGTGGTCACCGAATAGCTCATTAATGACCCTTTCCAAGATCAACGACTTACCCTCCGACCACACTTCCATGTTACCATACTCCTGAAGGATACCTTCTTGGGGTATTCCACCTTAAACTTCACTAGCTCAATTACTTTACTTCAAACTCCATTAGCTTTTCTACGCTCCCTTCATAATGTGTTGTAAGTGTATCTTCCCTATATCTCTATCGCTAATAACCACTCTCTCTTCTCTTGGTTGGTAACTTAAGTCTTTCGATCAGTGCCCCTTGTTTCATCTTTCATCTTCTGAAGATCATCACCCACACACACGTTCTCCTTCTTAGCATTGCTCAGTCTCATCACCATAATGGAAAACGATTGACTCCACAAGGTAATTCTACTATGTGACCTTTTTCCATGTAATCCTCCTTGTAACTCTCATATTTCTGAAGAAGTCTCCCGCTTCAGCTTTTACAAAAACCGTCACTTCACGCTATAGTTCTTCTGTAAGCTTAACTTACGCATCTCATGAATCTTCGTATTAATTCGACCACACTTCACACTCTGACTCCCATGCTTAGGATCATCTAGGAAAAACTTCACGTCTCAAGGAAATACCACTTCTACCCTTGCTAGTATGCACTCCTTTCCTTCCCGCTCCGCGTCTTTAGTTATCCATGCGTCGTCTTGAAGAATCATAATTTCGTTGTCTCGACTTCACTTCATTGTTACTAGTCATCGCTTTCTCGGAACCACTCCCACAACTTCAGATTGCTTCCCTATTTGTATATCTTCCATCTCAGTTTTGCTTATGTTGACTCGAGGTTCTCTTCTCTTTGTTTGTCCTTGTGGTTAACATCATCTCTAGTCTTCATATGGCTGCTTATATGCTCTCTAAGGAGTCTGAGGAATCATCGGGGTGCTCACTAAAACATGATGTTCAACTCGATACTTGATCATTTTCGTCTTTGTGGTGACAATATCCTAAGCCAAAAGGCATTGTTCAAGGTGCGATGATAGCTTTCTATCATCCTAACTATAAGGTCCAAAAACCATATGCTACTATATATCCTAGTACATGTATATGACTATATAAGTCCTATGTCCACATTGCTATAACCAACATATCACATCCAAGCAAAACTATTACAACAAAACAAGGTCCCAACACTTATATGATATCATCATGCCACATGTACAAATATCAATATAAAAATCGTGCCTTCATTTTCACATAACAAGTCCATCATTCATAACTATAATCCACATATAATAATATTTCAACAACATCCTAGGCCCACGATAAATATCTACATAACTACACATATCTATATATATATATACTAAAAATCCAATAAACTATGCTGCCGAGATCCACGGAAGGAGTGGTGATCCGTACATTCTACCCCGACTCATGCATGTGATTTTGAAAACGAAAACTCAGAACCCGTGGGGTTTGTGTTTATTCCTTATTCGGCCTTTAGAAGATTGCGAGTGCCATTGTTGTCAACCTAGGGCTCTGATACCACTTTGTAACACCCCGAATCCACGGGATTCGGAGCGCTACGGGTTAGGACCTCACAATGGGTCCCGACCCTTAGCCTGACAACAATTTCACTGGATCTTACAACAAGACACAAATAAAGGAAAAACCGAAATTCATTTTAATGCAATGATATGAACCCCAAAAGAAAACAACGAAAGACTTCAGCCGAGATACAATGCTAAAGGCAACCGCCATACACGCGACATACATAATACCCTAAACAATACATAAAAACAACCTCCAAAACCCATCCTAAAATGTACGGACCCCGGCTGCCCACTCTTCCGGATCTCTCGGCCGCGCCCCTAACCTGCAAGGCAACTATAACAATATCGGTATAAAACCGTTAGCTAGCATTCAAGGCATTAGAATCATGGTATTGACACACACACACACATAAGGCATCATAAACACACAACATGTTCCAAAACACACAATCCGGTTTATTATCTTTTTATTATTAGGTCATATCCCGTTCTAATTCAACTTATTTTGTGACACGAGAATCTTAAAGATCTCGCCCTTGTCCCCTTTCACCATACGGGTTTGTACTTGATGCGGATCAGCATCACCCGATGGGCTGGTCGCAAGGCACCTCCCAGTCATCCCCATTTTGGACTGGACAAGCGGTCACCGCCCGTTATCATACACTTGGGCCAAATATAAACATATAAAGTCGGTGGTCCTATTACCGGTTTAGATGTTATAACATAAGCAGTAAAACACACACATAAACAATAAACACACACCACCAAACACGCATTGAAACTAATACAGAGAATACGAGCTAAGTAAGTCCGGAGACTTACCTGAATCGAGTCAAAATCCCGATAATACTACTACTCGATTCCGTAAGGATAAGATGTCAAACACCTGGTTATAAAGGAAGACTTGGATCAAAATTATATTCATACTCTTAGAAGTTTTATAATTCTAAGTTAACAAGATCATCTAAGAGAAGACACTCAATCTAGCCTTACTTTGAGAAAAGACAATTTTACCCCTAAATCTGAAAACCCTAAAAATTCTAGAAAGACTCCTAAACTTTTTCTAAAACCAATAATCTGATGTCCGACAATAAAAAGAATAGTTATACTAAGCTTGAAAGCTTCTCCGACTTTCACACTACTTAACAATACTAACTAAGGTCAACTAAACGCTACTACTAAAATTCCAAAAGTTCCAAGGAACCCATAAACGTACAAAGTCAGACTATAATCTATTACTATCAAAAGAAGCTAACTTAGATCATGCATCTAACGTTTAACTCGTCATCATCGCTAGTCCACAACATACTTCTATTACCATCATACCATTCCATTTTACAACATTCATCTAACATACAAATTCACAACTTACATATCCTTCACAACCACTTGATATAAACAAGCCTCTCCACTTCTTAAAACGGATATTCCAATCAACTTCGATTACTACCCGTCTACAAATACTCGACATAGTCTTCAACATCACCAAATACCATACAAACACATACATAGAATAATCCAGACCCAAATTACAATCATTTTAGAATCCACCTTTTAACATGCCACAATATCCTACATGCATCTCATCACATACCAATTAACATTCTCATCTAAAACTCACAACTTCACTTAATAGAAATCAGTACACAAGACACAAGAATACGTCACCCACTATTTTCACAAATTGGACTGCGAAGAGGGGAGGATTTTCGCCGGAGAAGGGTCCTGGTGGTGCCGGAGTAGAAGCCGGTGGCGGCAAGGCAGCCGTCTACAGTGAAGCGAGATCCCGACGATTGTTCTTCAGTGAAGGCACACATCTTGCGTCGACTCCATGTGCAACCCTCAGGTAGTACGGCAGCCGGCCTGCAATGGAGGAGCACGTCCGGCGCGAGAGTAAGTGAGGGAAGGAGAAGGCGGCGGAAAGGTTCTAGCCCTAGCACAGCTTCCCCAGGCGTTGGAACTGGAGGCGGCCCTCCCTAGCGCAGCTCCTCTGCGACGGAACTGGAGGCGGCCCACCTTGGTGCAGCTCCTCTTGCGTCGGAATTGGAGCTTCATATCCGGAGGACTAGGCTCGTTGTTGAGAGAGACGACAAATCTGAGAAAGGCTACCTGGACTGCCGATGAAGAAGGTCGAAACAGGTTCCTCAACAGCTTGACGTAGACAGGTGCGGTGGAAGACGCCCGTCTTTGGCCCGGCGTTGCACGAGGCGGCCGATCCACCAGCCTCCTTGGCTGCTTTGAAGGGAAAATATGAAGAGAAGGAGGAAGAGGAAGTGGGAGGCGTGCGGCTGAGAAGAAAGAAAAGGAAGCCACAACTAGGTTAAAAAAAAGAAGGTAAGGGCTTCCTATCATCCACCATGGGCCACGGGCCTGAAATATATAAAAAGAATTTGGCCCAACTAACGGCCTGACTAAAATGTCGGATTTTTATTAAAAATATTAAGGACTCAGAACGAGTCCTAACCGGTCAGGTCTAGATGATCCGGAAATTATCAAAAATAAATTCTCGGGTATTACAGGCTACTTCAATTTCGGAGGTCAAAGTAGAACTCGACAAACTTGTGATCAACATCGAGACAATCCAAATTATACTCCCTGATGTTGAGAAGAAGAAAGAGACCTCTCCTGTTGTGAATCAATGGATTAAGAGGGGAAAAAATGTTTTGTATGAAGCAGATGACTTGTTCGATGTGGAACGCCAACGCAAAGCGTTCGATTTTCAACGTCAACGCAAAGCGTTCGATGTTGAACGTCAACGCAAAGCGTTCAGTATAAAAATGGATCTGTCAGCGTTCATGTTGAATGCCAACGCAAAGCATTCATTTTTTATACCAAGTAAATTCAAAATTGTGCATATAACACGCAGCAAAACAAATCGTCTGAACAACTCGAAGAAAAATGCGATCAATATGGATTTATTCCACGTTGTTTCATTTCTTGTTTCTACAATTTCTTCCTCAGTATTTGAGAAGGCTTACACAAAGGCTAATTCAATCTCGGAGGCCAAATTAGAACTCGACAAAGTTAGGATCAGCATCGAAAATCCAAAATATACTCCATGATGCTGAGAAGAAGCAAGAGACATCTCCTGTTGTGAATCAATGGATTAAGAGGGGAAAAATTGTTTTGTATGAAGCATATGACTTATTTGATGTTGAACTCCAACCCAAAGCGTTTGATGCTGAACGCCAACGCAAAGCGTTCAATATAGAAAATAGATCTGTCAGTGTTCATGTTGAACGTCAACGCAAAGCGTTCATTTTTAATACCAAGAAAATTCAAAATTGTGCATATAACACGCCCCAAAACAAATCGTCCAATCAACTCAAAGAAAAATACGATCAATATGGTTTTGTTCGACGTTGCTTCATGATAGCATGTATTATAGTTTATATTTTGGGACTTGTTTAGACGTTTTTTCTTCAATAATCTGCATGTTTGGATGTATATTATGTGATTATGTTGTCGTTTCATCTATCTTTATGGGAATCGAGGTCTACACCAAGTTTCGTTGTAATCGTAGGTTAAATGACACGTTTTGGATCGAAATGGAGCTAAGGAGCAAAGGAGTCATAGGAACTACATTTTGGAGCTTAAAAGAGAACTCAGGAAGCATGGAATTAATGAAGAAGATTTACGTTAGACCAGATTTGAGAGATTTCACATTCAGCTGAGATCCACCTCGGTCAGCTACAGACCGAGGTGATCTTGAGGAGCGTCCCGACCGAGGCGAACACCCTGACGCAGCGATATATATTTTTTTGGCTGAGATCTTTTATTTATGGAAAGAAGATATCTTATATTTTTGGGCTGGATTTCTGGAAGGAATATTTTATTTAAGGGAGATCTATTTTAGAGATATAATATATTTTATATAGGAAATTATCTTTTTAAGATATTATTATCTTTGGAAGATAATTGTCCTATATGAAGTTTTGGATTTTCCACAATTCAGCCATCCGATATACCATCTTTGGATCATTGAAGAAGCTGTAGTTAGGAAGGATTTTTGGAAGTGTGAAGGGAGTTTGAAGATTGAAGGAAGGAAGTTGATAGCTTGAGATAGCTTTTGAGGGGATTTGTAAGATTTTCTTAGATTCCCTTTGGTTTTATTGTCTTGTTGGATTTGTGATCCAAGGAACGCTGATTTGTTTGATATTTGATTCAGTTATTGAAGCCTTGTTCTTAAGGTTTTTGTGTTCAAATCTTTATTACCTTCTCATATTTTTTATTATTGTTATCATGATGATGAGTGGCTAATTTCCTTGTACGATTTTAGGGTGATTGACTGAAAGTTGTGGGAAAGACGATGATAGAATGATCTTAATCCCACTAGGATCCTGAAAGTTCGAGTCTTTAACCTTAACCCTAGAGTAGCTCGCTCAGTCGATGAACATCTCGGCGGGGGTGGAACTTGACTGAACGAGGTGACCTTTTCTGATCCGTAACTGAAAGTTAAGTGTTAGAGTTTGTCAAATCCTATTCTTATTACACCTTTCCTGGTTCAATGCCAGCCTAGGATGAGACTTACCCGGTGATTCCTTAGTTTGTTTATCCATGATCATAAGTGTAGGTAATAAAGGTTTATCCTTTTTTGGGGTTTGAGTGTGCCTTCATTCTGTCTTTGTGAGTTAGCTTTGAGACTTACCCGGTAAAGGTTGATTCTATTCCCTTAGTTGGTGTGTTGGTTTGAGATTATAGTTCATTTCCTTAGCACCTTGAGACTTACCACGTAATAGGAGCTTTGGTTTGGGATAGTGAGTAGTGAGACTTACCCGGTAATCTATTCCATTTTAGAAACACCTTCCCTTTTCAAAATCTCAGTTTTGTCCGCTTTATCTTGAGATCTTGAGTCGGAACCATAACTAGATGCTTTAATCCCTAGAATTTGCATATTTTCCTTAATTGACCTTATTATCATCTCTTTGATTGCTTATCGCTTTTGTGGTTATTAGTTGCATTGACAACCTATACTTGCTTTGTTTCACCTAAGTCCCTGAGATCGACACCCCGGAATTCTTGCATTTTACTATAATTGATCCGTACACTGCGGGTTCGCATCCTTGTTTTAAGCATATTTCTTGGGATATAAATTTAAAGCTTGCACACACCATTTGGAGCGAACACTTCATTTCTTGTTTCTACAATTTCTTCCTCAGTATTTGAGAAGACTTACACAAAGGCTAGTTCAATCTCGGAGCCCAAATTAGAACTCGGCAAACTTAGGATCAGTATCGAGACGATCCAAAATAAACTCCCTGATATTGAGAAGAAGCAAGAGACCACTCTTGTTGTAAATCAATGAATTAAGAGGGGGGAAATTGTTTTGTATGAAGTTGATGACTTGTTCGATGTTGAACGTCAACGCAAAGCGTTCGATTTTGAACGCCAACGCAAAGCGTTCAGTATAGAAAATGGATCTGTCAGCGTTCATGTTGAACGCCAACGCAAACCGTTCATTTTTTATATCAAGTAAATTCAAAATTATGCATATAACACGCCCCAAAAAAAATCGTCCAAACAACTCAAAGAAAAATACGATCAATTTGGCTTTGCTTGACGTTGCTTCATTTCTTGTTTCCACAATTTCTTCCTTAGTATTTGAGAATGGTTACACAAAGGCTACTTCAATCTCGAAGACCAAAGTAGAACTCGACAAACTTAGGATAACCATCGAAACGATTCAAAATAAACTCCCTAATGCTGAGAAGAAGCAAGATACCTCTCCTGTTGTGAATTAGTGGATTAAGAGGGGCAAAACTGTTTTGTATGAAGCAGATGGCTTGTTCGATGTGGAACGCCAACGCAAAGCGTTCAGTATAGAAAATGGATCTGTCAGCGTTCATGTTGAACGCCAAAGCAAAACGTTCATTTTTGATACCAAGAAAATTCAAAATTGTGCATATAACACGCCCCAAAATAAGTCGTCCAAACAACTAAAATAAAACAATCAATATGGCTTTGTTCGACGTTGCTTCGTTTCTTGTTTCTACAATTTCTTCCTCAGTATTTGAGAAGGCTTACACAAAGGCAACTTAAATTTCGGAGGTCAAATTAGAACTCGACAAACTTAGGATCGGTATTAAAACGATCCAAAATATACTCCCTGATGTTTAGAAGAAGCAAGAGACATCTCTTGTTGTAAAATCAATGGATTAAGAGGGGAAAAACTGTTTTGTATGAAGCAAATGACTTGTTCGATGTTGAACGCCAACGTAAGGCATTCGATTTTGATAGCCAAAGCAAAGCGTTCACTATAGAAAATGGATCTGTCAGCGTTCATGTTGAACGCCAACGTAAAGCGTTCATTTTTTATACCAACTAAATTTAAAATTATGCATACAACACGACCCAAAACAAATCGTCCAAACAGCTCGAAGAAAAATACGATTAATATGGCTTTGTTCGACGTTGTTTCATTTCTTGTTTCTACAATTTCTTCCTTAGTATTTGAGAAGGCTTACACAAAGGTTACTTCAATCTCGGAGACCAAAGTAGAACTCGACAAACTTCGGATCAGCATCGAAACGATCCAAAATATTCTCCGTGATGCTGAGAAGAAGCAAGAGACATCTCCTGTTGTGAATCAATGGATTAAGAGGGGAAAAGTTGTTTTGTATGAAGCAGATGAATTTTCAATGTTGAACGCCAACGTAAAGCGTTCGATTTTGAACACCAATGCAAAGCGTTCAGTATAAAAAATGGATCTGTCAGCGTTCATGTTGAACGGCAACGCAAAATATTCATTTTTGATATCAAGCTAATTCAAAATTGTGCATATAACACGCCTCAAAACAAATCGTCCAAAAAACTCAAAGAAAAATACGATCAATATGGTTTTGTTCGACGTTGCTTCATTTCTTATTTCTACAATTTCTTCCTCAGTATTGGAAAAGGCTTACACAAAGGCTAATTCAATCTTGGACGCCAAAGTAGAACTTGACAGACAAACTTAGGATCAGCATCGAAACGATCAAAAATATATACTCCGTGATGCTGAGAAGAAGAAAGAGACATCTCCTGTTATAAAGCAATTGATTAATAGGGAAAAACTGTTTTTTAAGAAGCAGATGACTTGTTCGATATTGAACGCCAACGTAAAGTGTTCTATTTTGAACGCTAACGTAAAGTGTTCAGTATTGAAAATGGATATGTCAGCGTTCATGTTGAACGCCGACGCAAAATGTTAATTTTTGATATCGAGTAAATTCAAAATTTTCCATATAACACGCCCCAAAACAAATCCTACAAACAACTCAAAGAAAAATACGATCAATATGACTTTGTTCGAGGTTGCTTCATTTCTTGTTTTTAAAATTTCTTCCTCGGTATTTGAGAATGCTTACACAAAGGTTACTTCAATCTCGGAGGCCAAAGTAGAACTCGACAAACTTAGAATCAACATCGAGACGATCCAAAATATACTCCATGTTGCTGAAAAAAAGCAAGAGACCTCTCCTGTTGTGAATCAATGGAATAATAGGGAAAAATCTGTTTTGTATGAAGGAGATGACTTATTCGATGTTGAACGCCAACGCAAAGCGTTCGATATTAAAACGCCAACGCAAAACGTTCAGTATAGAAAATGGATCTATCAGCGATCATTTTGAACGCATACGCAAGTCGTTCATTTTTTATACTAAGTATATTCAAAATTGTGCATATAACACGCCCCAAAACAAATCGTCCAAACAACTAAAAGAAATATACTATTAATATGGCTTTGCTCGACGTTGTTTCATTTCTTGTTTCTACAATTTCTTCCTCACTATTTGAGAAGGCTTATACAAAGGCTACTTCAATCTTGAAGGTCCAAGTAGAACTCGACAAACTTAGGATCAGCATCGAAACGATCCAAAATATAATCCCTCATGATGAGAAGAAGGAAGAGACCTTTCCTGTTGTGAATCAATGGATTAAGAGGGGAAAAACTGTTTTGTATGAAACAAATGACTTGGTCGATGTTGAACGCCAACCCAAAGCGTTCGATGTTGAACGTCAATGCAAAGCGTTCAGTATAGAATATGGATCTGTCAGTGCTTATGTTGAAAGCCAACGTAAAACGGTCATTTTTAATACCAAGTAAATTCAAATTTGTGCCTATAACACGCCCCAAAACAAATCGTCCAAACAACTCAAAGAAAAATAGGATCAATATGGCTTTGTTTGACGTTGCTTCATTTTTTGTTTCTACAATTTCTTACTCAGTATTTGAGAAGGCTTACACAAAGGCTACTTCAATCTCGGAGGCCAAAGTAGAACTCGACAAACTTAGGATCAGCATCGAGACGATCCAAAATATACTCCCTGTTGCTGAGAAGAAGCAAGAGACCTCTCCTGTTGTGAATCAATTAATTAAGAGGGGAAAAACTGTTTTATATGAAGCTGATGACTTGTTCGATGTTGAACGCCAACGAAAAGCGCTCGATGTTGAACGCCAACGCAAGGCGTTCAGTATAGAAAATGGATTTGTTAGCGTTCATGTTGAATGCCAATGCAAAGCGTTCATTTTTAATACAAAGTAAATTCAAAATTGTGTATAAAACACGCCCCAAAACAAATCGTCCAAACAACTCAAAGAAAAATGCGATCAATATGGCTATCTTCGGCGTTGCTGCATTTCTTGTTTCTACAATATCTTCCTCAACATTTGAGAAGACTTACACAAAGGCTACTTCAATCTCGTAGCTCAAAGTAAAACTCGACAAACTTAGGATAAGCATCGAGACGATCCAAAATATACTCCCTGATGTTGAAAAGAAAGAAAGAGACCTCTCCTGTTGTGAATCAATGAATTAAGAGGGGGAAAATTGTTTTGTATGAAGTAGATGACTTGTTCGATGTTGAACGCCAATGTAAAGCGTTCGATTTTGAACGCCAACGCAAAGCGTTTAGTATAGAAAATGGATTTGTCAGCGTTCATGTTGAACGCCAATGCAAAGCGTTCATTTTTTATACCAAGTAAATTCAAAATTGTGCATATAACACGCCTCAAAACAAATCATCCAAACAAGTGAATGAAAAATACGATCAAAATGGCTTTGTTCGATTTTGCTTCATTTCTTGTTTCTACAATTTCTTCCTCAGTATTTGAGAAGGCTTACACAAAGGTTTCTTCAATCTCAGAGGCCAAAGTAGAACTCGGCAAGCTTGGGATCAGCATCGAGACGATCCAAAATATACTCCCTGATGCTAAGGAGAAGCAAGAGACCTCTCCTATTGTGAATCAATGGATTAAGAGGGGAAAAACTGTTTTGTATGAAGCACATGATTTGTTCGATGAGGTCGCTACTGATGATCTACTACTGCAAATTAAGGGAAACAAGATGCAATTCTTGAAAAAAAAATCTAGTTTTGAGTGTCATATAGCAGTTGTTTTATTTTGAACTATTCAATGAATTTATTTAGACAGTGACATTGTTGAATTGAGTTGATATAAAGAATCTTATATACATCACATAAACTAATAAATTTTCTAACACAAACATGAATTAAGAAAAAATATAAACAAAACCTATAAATTAGAAAGAATATTCATGTTAAAAAACCAATTTTGTTAGAGTTATTTCAATCAATAAAAACTAAAATAAAAACATGTCCGTTCCATTAATTAATTTAAAATACCAAAGTAAATAAATTAAATGTATATATAATATAATTATAATAGAGTTATTTAAATGAGGACGTCATCTCATAGAATTAAAGTGAGGGATAGAGAAGAGATGTGTGTACAGGGTCCCAACAACCACCTATATATACATTACTTTACTTAGTTGCAAAATAAAACAACTAAAAACAAACAAAAAAGCTAAAGACACGAAGTTTATATTACTAACGTAAAAAAGAAACTCATTCCGATGGCGCTCATTCAAAAACAGGAAAAAAAAAAAAGTTAGGGGCGCCAACGCAATGTGCCGCAGCCCAAATTTTAATAAAAAAAAAACTGGGCAACAATTCGGATAAGTTAGGGTTTTGAGGGCTGGCGCAAGATGTTGGCGCTCAAAGTAAAAAATAAAATAAAAAGTAGTCAAAATTTGAAAAAAGGTTTTGAGCCCAGCGCATGGCGTTGGCGCCCAAAAAAAATATAAAAATAATTTTTAAAAAAAATTAAAAAAAATAGAAAATGGATCTGTCAGCGTTCATGTTGAATGCCAACACAAAGCGTTCATTTTTTTATACTAAGTAAATTCAAAATTGTGGATATAACACGTCCCAAAACAAATCGTCCAAACAACTCAAATAAAAATATGATAAATATGGCTTTGTTCGACGTTGCTTCATTTCTTGTTTCTACAATTTCTTCCTCGGTATTTGAGAAGGCTTACACAAAGGCTAGTTCAATCTCGGAGGCCAAAGTAGAACTCGGCAAACTTAGGATCAGTTTCGAGACGATCCAAAATATACTCTCTGATATTGAGAAGAAGCAAGAGACCTCTCTTGTTGTAAATCAATGGATTAAGAGGGGAAAAATTATTTTGTATGAAGCATATGACTTGTTCGATGTTCAACGTCAACGCAAAGCATTCGATTTTGAACGCCAACGCAAAGCGTTCAGTATACAAAATGGATCTGTCAGCGTTCATGTTGAACACCAACGCAAACCGTTCATTTTTATATCAAGTAAATTCAAAATTGTGCATATAACACGCCCCAAAACAAATCGTCCAAACAACTCAAAGAAAAATACGATCAATATGGCTTTGCTCGACGTTGCTTCATATCTTGTTTCTACAATTTCTTCCTCACTATTTGAGAAGGTTACACAAAGGCTATTTTGTAACGCCCCGCTAATTGGGTGCGGTTTTAATATTTATTTTTCCTACTTTTATCGATATTTTATTAGATTGAGTTTCTTTTTATATTTTTAAAGGGGTTTTACGTCGTAAAATAGCTTTCTCGATTATAGTTTTTTTATATGTAAAATAAAATAAAATCGGAAAGACGTTCCGATTCGGAAAATCTTGTTCCGAATGTTAAAACGAGTCTATCCTTATGTTATATATTTTATTATTTTATTTTTTTTCTTTATTCTTCTTTTGCCTCTCTCCTTCTGTTGGTGAGGTCATTGAGTGACTGAGGTTCTCACTGCTCACCTCTTCCCCAAATCTGCCCCGACCCCTCGTTCCTTGCTTTCCCTCAGCTTCACTCAACCATACCTCTGCACGCCCTCCTTCCACTCGGTCAACCTAAATCTCTCAACTCCCATCTCTCACTCTCTGGTCTGCACTCACCTCTCGGTTGCTTCCTTCATCGACACCAGGGGAAGGCGCCTTGCTGCCGCCAGGGAGAGACGACACCAACACCACCGGAGACGACCATTGCGACGCCCACACAGGCACCCCTCCTTTCCCTAGTCTTCCCTGCAATCCCTTGCCGGTGCCGGATCGAAGACCGTCATCTCTACAGCCTCGACATTGACATTCTCTCTTTCGTTTCAACCACCGGGACGAATTTGCAACCCTCCCTCAGCTTCACTCGCATCCACCAAGGAGAAACACCCTTCTCAAGGCCTTTGCCGCCCCACTGCCGTCACCACCATAGTTGTTTCCCCTCTCCCCTTTCCACTGGTGGTGACCGACCGAAGACCTAGGAGTTCGGCCGCCGTCGGAGAGCCTGCTCTGCGTCGCCCGCCCTAGCGTCGGGACGTAGAGCCGCCACCAAGGACGCCGCCACATCTGCTAGGTTGTGCGCCGTTCTTCTGCTGCGTTTTCTGAAACTGAACAGGGTTGAAGAAACCCTTCTTCCCTATTTACAATCATGACCCCTTATGTTGGATTAATTACAAATATGACCCAATGTTGTGTATTTACATATTTTACCCACATTTTGGAATCTTGCATTTATATCCTTTGTTGGAAAATTACAGATTATGGTCCTTTTTTACATTTTTAGAATATGACCCAAGTTTATGAATTTGTTCATCTTTACCATAAAAATGTATTTGTCGATTTTAAACTCGGGTTTTTATTAGGGGGTATTCTTATATTTGTATATACTACATATTATGCCTTTGTTGGATTAATTTCGATTTCTTGCAAAGATTTTATTGTGGGTATTAACCTTGGCTTTGAAAACGAGTTTTACCTTGAGTTTATAATGTTATACAATTTGCCCGGAATATTATATTTACGGTTTTTAACTTGGGTTTTAGAAGTGGGATTTTCCTTAGATTATATATGTTCTTTATTCCGTTCAAATTTAGCTTATAAGCTATATTTGTAGTTTGGTGCTAGGTTCGGAAGCGCCCCGATAAAGGCCTAACGAGTCCAAGTCGACATCCGTTGAACGACGTCGTGTGAGTATTCTTTCCCCTCGATCTAATTATGTTAAGTTTTAGTATCATGCTAGGGTGGATCTAGCATAACTTAGAGTTAATGTCAAGTAGTGACTTTGAACCTTAGGTGAGTTTCGAGGATTCGATATTGTTTGATGGATTGATGTTGATTCTAAGCTTGAGGTGTTGATTATCTTGTGAGGTTGTTATAAGGCTTTAAGTCATATGGTTGATATTGTGAACGTTTTGAGGCTCGAAGTGGGGTTGTATGATCTTGTGGGATTTTGGAGTTTAGGTTTGGCTTATCCTAGTTGCGTTGTGAGTTATGATCTTGCAAGATCCGAGAGTTTAGAAGTCTTAGACTTCTAGCTTCTGTTGAGTTTGATCTGAGCATGAGAGATCCTAGGATACGGTCCTAGAATTGATAGTCAAATGGTCTTGCGTAGATCATTTGTATAGAAGTCTAAGACTTCTATTGTGAGTGGGTTGTTGTTGATATAGTCATATTCTTGTGAGCAGGTTATGGGCTTCCTCCCTAAGGAAGCAAGAGTGTTGTGAGTTGAGTGTGGTGACAAGGTAAGTCTTCGGACTTACTTAGCTCGTATTCCTTGTATTAGCATTGATGTGTGTTTGGTAGTGTGTGTTTAATGTTTATAACAACTAAACCGGAATTAGGATTACCGACCTTTATATTATTTTGGCCCAAGTGTATGATAACGGGTGGTGACATCATCTGTCTAGCTCTTGCGAGAGTCTAGGAGGTTCTTGTCGACTAGCCCGTGTTGGTTAGACGGTCGGAGGCATTTGTACCGTTCCATGCCGGTAAGTAGGGACCGAGGCGGGACCACGGTGGTCTCGTATCACAACCTAAGTTGAATTAGAACAGGATACGACTAAATAATAATAAGATAATAAACCGGACTTGTGTGCTTTGGATTGTATTGTGTGTTTATGATGGTTTACTTGTGTTTGTGTCTTTCCCATTGATTCTAATGCTTTGAATATGAGCTAGCGGTTTTATACCGACTATTGTAGATTGCCTTGCGGGTTAGGATTGCGGCCGAGAGATTTGGAAGAGTGGGCAGCCGGGGTTCTGTACATTTTAGGTTTGGGTTTTAAGGTGGTGTCGAGTTTGAGTATTGTATTTAGTGTATGTTGTATGGCGTTTAGTCTTTGGGGTTGTATTTTCGGCTGAAGTCCTTTGTTGTATTCTTTCGGGTTATTCTTTTTATTGCATAAAAATGTATTTTGGTTTTGGCCTTTATTTGTGTCTTGTTGCAAGATCAGGTGAAATTGTTGTCAAGCTAAGGGTCGGGACCCATTGTGAGGTCCTAACCCATAGCACCCCGAGTCCCGCGGATTCGGGGTGTTACATATTTCAATCTCATAGGCCAAAGTAGAACTCGACAAACTTAGGATCAGCATCGAGATGGTCCAAAATATACTCCCTGATGCTGAGAAGAAGGAAGAGACCTCTCTTGTTGTGAATCAATGGATTAAGAAGGGAAAAACTTTTTTGTATGAAGCATATGAGTTGTTCGATGTTGAACGCCAACGCAAAGCGTTCGATTTTGAATGCCAACGCAAAGCGTTCAGTATAGAAAATGGATTTGTCAGCGTTCATGTTGAACGGCAACGCAAAACGTTTATTTTTTATACCAAGTAAATTCAAAATTGTGTATATAACACGCCCCAAAACAAATCGTCCAAACAACTCAAAGAAAAATACGATCAATATGGCTTTGTTCGACGTTGCTTCATTTGTTGTTTCTACAATTTCTTCCTCAATATTTGAGAAGGCTTACACAAAGACTACTTCAATCTCGGAGGCCAAAGTAGAACTCGACAAACTTAGGATCACCATTGAAACGATCCAAAATATACTCCCTGATGCTGAGAAGAAGCAAGAGACCTCTCCTGTTGTGAACTAATGGATTAAGAGGGGAAATACTGTTTTGTATGAAACAAATGATTTGTTCGATGAGGGTTCTACTGATGATCTACTTAAGCAAATTTTAAGAGGGGAAATACTGTTTTGTATGATATAGTAGTTGTTTGATTTTGAACTATTCAACGAATTTATTTAGATAGTGACATTGTTGAATTGAGTTGATATAAAGAATCTTATATACATCACGTAAATTAATAAATTTTCTAACACAAACATGAATCAAGAAAAAATATAAACAAAACCTATAAACTAGAAAGAATATTCATATTAAAAAACCAATTGTTAGAGTTATTTCAATCAATAAAAACTAAAATAAAAACATGTTCGTTCGATTAATTAATTTTAAATACCAAAGTAAATAAATTAAATTTATATATCATGTAATTATAATAGAGTTTTTAAAGGAGGCTTTTTAAAATAATGTAATTAAAAGTTTTATTTAATTTGAATTAAGATACATAACTTTTTAATAAAAGCCTATAATGTTGTTTTATATGTGATAAAAAAACACATGTATTATTAATTGAATCAAAATTAATATAGTTTACCTACAATTGAGCTATATATATGTCATATATGAGGACGTCATCTTATAGAATTAAAGTGAGGGATAGAGAAGGGGTGTGTGTAGAGGGTCCCAACAACCACCTGTATTGTTACACCCCAAGTTCTGGGAACTCGAAGCGCTACGGGCTAGAACCGCACAATGGGTCTCGACCCTCAGAGTAGCAACAACAAATGGATCTTACAACAAGACACAGACGAATGAAAACCAAAACTCAATATAAAACCAAAACCCAAATACAACAATTTCACTGGGATGCTGTGGGTTGGGACCTCACAATGGGTCCCGACCCTTAGCCTGACAACAATTTCACCGGATCTTACAACAAGACACAAATAAAGGCAAAACCGAAATACATTTTTATGCAAATGATAAGATCCCCAGAACAAATAAAAGACAACTTCAGCCGAGTTCTCAATTTCACCGGATCTTACAACTTGCAGGTTAGGTATGCGGATCTCTCGACCGCATACCTAACCTGCAAGACAATCTACAACAATCGATATAAAACCGTTAGCTCATATTCGAAACATTAGAATTAAAGGGAAAAACACATACACAAGTAGAACACCGCAAGCACACAACATACTTATAAGCACACCAAACCGGTTTATTATCTTTATTATTATTAAGTCGTATCCCATTCTAATTCAACTTAGGTTGTGACACGAGAGTCACCGAAACTCGCCTCGGTCCCTACTTACCGGCATAGAATGATACTGATGCATCCGACCGTCTTCCAGCACGGGATAGTCTCCGAGAACCTCCTAGCTCTCGCGGGAGCTAGGCAAGTTGTCACCGCCCGTTATCATACACTTGGGCCAAAATAATATAAAGGTCGGTAATCCTATTTCCAGTTTAGTTGTTATAAACAATAAAGAATAAACACACACCGCCAAACACACATCAATGCTAATACAAGGAATACGAGCTAAGTAAGTCCGGAGACTTACCTGGTCACCACACTCAACTCACAACACTCTCGCTTCCTTAGATAAGGAAGCCCATAACCCGCTCACAATAAGGTAACTATATCAACAACGGCTCACTCACAATAGAAGTCTTAGACTTCTATACAAATGATATACACAAGACCATTTGACTCTCAATTCTAGGACTGCATCCTAGAATCCCTCATTCTCACATCACACTCAACAAAAGCTAGAAGTTCTAAGACTTCTAAACCCTCGGATCTCGCAAGATCATAACTCACAACACCACTAGGATAACATGCCTAGTCCCCACGATCGCAATGGTAACAACATTATGCTAGGATACGCATATCCTAGCCCATAATCTCAACAACCATAAGCTCACAACTATAAACTTACAATCTCAACCTCAACAATCATTCAACCTCAACCCCTAAATTCTCACAAGCTCAACATGCAACTTAAAGCCATAAACAACCTCACAAGATAATATCGACTCCTCAAGCCTTATAACATTTCACTATCCACAAAACTCACCTAAGGTCCATAACCACTACTTGGTATTCGCTCTAAGTTATGCTAGATCCAATCCTAGCATGATACTACTAAACATAACTAAATCGAGTAAGATCATAAGCTCGGGGGAAAGGGTACTCACATGACGTCAAAAGACGGAAGACGAACTTAGACTCGTTAGGCCTTTATCGGGGCGCTTCCGGACCTAAAATCAAAGCTACACAAACTTAACTAATACGCTAAATTTGATCGTAATATAAGATATATTATTCTAAGGTAAACTCATATTCAAAAGCAAACACTAAAAACCCGCAATTAAATTGTTGAGTCATAATCTCGAAATTAATACAACGAGGGTATAAAGTATGAGCAAAGTCCCGCTTTTAAAATAAGGATAAAACTCGCAAAACGCTTTCCGTGATAAATAATACCATTCCAAAATATGGGGCATAATACACAATTAAATATTGGGCCAAGTTCCATTAATAAACCAACAAGGACACAATACATAATATACATAAATATAAGATCAAACTCGTATATAAATCCAAGGTTAAAACTCGTAAAAACATTTTCTGGGAAACTGATGAAGTTCCATAAACTTTGGGATATATTTCTAAAAATAAAATCTGGCCAAATCTGTAATTAATCCAAAACAGTAGGGCACAATCTACAAATTCCAGAAGAGTGGGTCAAATCTGCAATAAACACAAATCATGGGTAAATATTGTAATTACATATAAATGGAGGGGGGCGATTGCAATTAACCCAAAAGGGTTTTCTTCCTCAAGAGACATGAACGCAGGCTGGGACTAGAGGCACCGGCAGCGTAGGGATGCTTGAATCCGGCAGCAAGGCAAGGGGGCTGGGTTCCGACCGGAAGGAAGGCGGCTCCTTGGCGGCGTTGGCTGCTCCTTCGCGGCAGTCAGAACAGAGAAGAAGGCTCGCTTTGTTGGGGAATGGGAAGAGCAAAAGCGGCGGCAGGAGGCAACACTAGCGGCGGTTGGGGGCAAGACTAGCGGAGAAGGAGGAGGTTGTGCATCTCCTTCTCCGACGAGGCTTGACAGAAAGAGAAGGGGAAGAAAGGTGAGATGGAGGGCGCTGTAAAGGGGTTGGGGGGGTTTGTTGCTGCTTCCCGCGAATCGACCGGAGGGCGAGAATAGAGGTAGGTGGTGGAGACTAGATGCGAGGATGGAATGCTGATGCCTGATGGGGATCGGGGTCAAAGGCGTCCGCAGGCCGGCTCATGAGGAGAGGAGCTTGAGGGCTCCGGTGCTGGGCTCATCAGTTCAAAGTCGAAAGTAGATGAGAGGGAGATTGAGTGACAGGGAGAGATGGGAGAAGCAGACAAGTGAGGGAAAAGCAGACAAGTGAGGGATGGGTAGGCAAAACGAGGGGTCGATGCAGGCTTCATCACACGCAGGAGAGAGACAGGAGGAAAAAGAAAAGGAAAAAGGAAAGAAAAGAATAAAGAGAGGAAGGGAAAAATAAATAAATAAACTCAATTTTGAACATTCGAAACGAGATTTCCGAATCGGAAACATTTCCTAATAATTAAAATACGGAAATTATACGTCAATATATAAACTCGAAAAAATTTAATTTACTGCGGAAAATATTCTTGAAAATATTTAAGCCAATAAAATGTTGGTAAAAGTAGGATAAAATAATATCGAAAACACGCCAATATTTTGGGGCGTTACATCAGATCCCCCTAAAAAAAAGTTTCGTCTCGAAACTTGCTATACGTCGAACTTCTCGGTCCCTAAGGCCGAGATATGAACTCTCAAACTGAGAAGGCTTAAACCTTCTAATCTATAAACACAAATCTATTTAAACTATCACTGCAAGATATATCAAGTCATATAACACATTCCCTCACGAGGCACAAACAATTATAAGATCACACATGCACATAACATAACTAAGGAAAGAACTAGGTCTAACCCATTGATTTTATCGAAGCTACTAGCTCGGCGTAAACTCAACAAAAGATATAATCGTCCGTCTTCCAGTTAGCCTCATTGGTTCCTTGTCGGCCACTTGATCATCATGACTGACAACATGTCTCGAGTCATGTATGTACTCTATCGACTGATACTCTTGAAACACCATTGAACACCTTCTACTCTCGGCGGCCCCGACAACCGGTAACCCATTATCTCAACTCGCGCTAAGATCTGAAAAAGGTCCGTTATATCGGAAACTCAACTTCCTTTTCGGGTCTCTCTCAATGCAGCATATCCATTATTTTCCCTTTGATTTTCTCTAGCAAAGAAGATCGAAATTTCAACTTACACCGCCAGCTTTGGTTCTTGTCAAACCAAACTTTAACGTTATGTTTCCTCAATTCTTGTTGCAATTCCAAGTAACGAAGGAAGTACTTTACTTCATACTACTTCTGCTAACAAGACACGTATGTTATTACTTTTACATCGCTTCTCAATTGTAACACCCCGAATCCGTGGGACTCGGAATGCCACATTAGGTTAGGATCTCACAATGGATCCTGACCCTAGCCTGACAACAAGTTCACTGGACCTTACAATATGGCACTGACAGATATGAAAACAAATACATAAAACTGTATAAAACTGTACAACCCAAAAGATAAGACATCATAGCCGAGTAAGAAACATAGCACCCTCACACAAGAGGTAACAAAAGACCATCCTCACACAGGAGGGAAAGATAATTGACTCAAAAGCCCACACAACGTAATGTACGAGACGTCCTCGGCCTGCCACTCTGCTAGATCACCCAGCAGCATGCCTATCCTGTAGGGCATCTACAACATGGTAATAACCCATTAGCTATGCATACACATATATAGAGTAATGCATAAGCACAATCACACATAGGGAAAGATAAACATATCAACATGCTTTCACTTATTTACCCATTTATTCATCTCAATATAATGGTCATTCACTCAAATCGTATAGATATAATATATACGAAACTAGGTGACACGAGGACCGATACATCCTCGCCTCTGAGCCTGCTAGCCAGCCGTACTAGTATCGGTCACACAATCCGTGTACCCTATGGGAGTGGATTGCGCCCTTCCTGTAAACCGGTCTGGCCTGACATCAGAGAACCTCCAAGACTCCATGGCGGGATGAAAGGGAAAGGTTATCACAGCCACGCAGTGGGGCAATCAATAAAACATAGGTCGTTAAATACGACATCACATGCTATCATAGCAAACATATAAGGCACACACCACTCATACAAACACCCAATATAAGGATGGTAGCTAAGTAAGTCCTACGGACTTACCTCAACCTCGTATAAAGCTCAACCACAACTGGATCACCTCAACATTGGAGGAACAACACAACCTATAGACAAGGCATAAAGAAATGTCACATCTCTTATTAAGCAAAGGGTCACACCTAGACCCAAAGGGATCCATAGGAATCATAATCATCCTAAGCCTCGAATAACATACTAAACCTTAAAGCCACATCATGGCATATATCCAACTCATGATATCATCATCAAACTAAAATCCATAATTACCAGAATAAGGTAACGAGCATAATGGAAATTCCAATTATCCATTTTAACCAACTTAAGGTTAATTTATACTAACCCGCAATACGGAAAACGAATAAATTCATAACTTATTCGTTACTAACCCGATATACGAATCGGAAGAAGATCCAGACTCCTAGCGATACGGGGAGTAAGAGCGCGGTATGAAACCTTACATTTGATGACTTGCGGTGGTCGTCGGTGCTCCGATAGCGATAAACAGAAGCTTTACCAAAAAGCTAACAAACGGGAAATAACTTGGTATCACGTTGAAGAGAACAAGATAAGGGACTCGATGGTATGATCGGATTTGAAATTGGATCAAAGAGGAACGATATAGGACTGATTGAAATTTTGTTCGGTTCATCCGTCTATGTGCTTCGCTCTCTCCATGGATAGAAAGTAAAGTGAGAATGATAAGTTAGCCGCCATCTTCACTTATATACTTAACATACATATATAAATATCAAAAGTGGAGAAGAGTCGGCTATTCTTTCCTTTGCACATTTGTATATATAATAATATAATATTATATATATATAGGGTATTGTTCAAGTAAGGCCCATTATTCCGGTACGGCCGTGCGGCCGTCTGTACGGCCGACACGTGTCCCGGAAAAAAAAAAAAAAAAATTTCTTTTTCTGAACGATTTTTTTTTTTAAAACGAGTAAAAGTAATAGTTCAAAACTTATTATGGAATAGTTCATAACTTATAAAAGGATAGTTCATGAATTATAATAGAATAGTTCATAGTGTAAAATTTATAAAGGATTGAAAGTAATAGTTCAAAACTTATTAAGTAATAGTTCATAACTTCTAAAAGGATAGTTCATGATTTATAATAGAATAGTTCATAGTGCAAAATTTATAAAGGAGTGAAAGTAATAGTTCAAAACTTATTATGGGATAGTTCATGAATTATAATAGAATAGTTCATGAATTATAATAGAATAGTTTAAAGTGCAAAAATTTATAAAGGAGTGAAAGTAATAGTTCAAAACTTATTATGGGATAGTTCATGAATTATAATAGAATAGTCCATGGATTATATTAAAAAGTAATAGTTCATGGATTATATGGGAATAGTTCAAAGTTTATAGGATAATAGTGCATAAATTATAACATGGTAGTTCAAATAAATTTTCATTAGTTTCCGTAAAAAAAATAAATAAATAAAATTTTTTTTTTTTTTTTTCGGGACACGTGTCGCCCGTACGGTCGGCCGTAAGACCGTACCGCAATAAAAGGGCCGTACCTGAACATTTACCTATATATATATTGTTATTATTTATAACATTTATCCAATTTATTTAGTTAAAGCGCGGTTATGAATTCTGGTCTCCAAACTTTATGGAATTGGAATATAAAATCCGGAATATTGTCGGGATAATTAATCCATATCTATCTCGTAAAATGGGCATTCTTAAGCCGCATTTCTTAACCGCTAAGAATTGGAATAGCGACTCTTTTATCCGTTTCGTCTTTTTATATTATTTCACATTTAGGATATATCCGATGTTCCGATCATTTCTCTCAACTGCAACTTTATTTATTGGAGCTCTCAAATACTCCAAATAACACCGGTTGTTACATCATCTCCCCCTAAAAACAAGTTTGTCCCGAAACTTGAACAAACCCAAATCCTCTCGGACCCATATGCGGTGGTATAACTTTATCTATTGGAGGTATCACATCTCCGCTCAAAAAGGTCAAAACCTATAACAAATCAATAACCTCAAACATCAACATGGAGGAATCATCCACTCCAGAAAACAGGGCCATAACGCTACCCAAGGCAGAGAGGAATCACATCTCTCGCTATATCACATCACAGGGCATAAAGGAAGCACATCTCTAGCCAACCATAAATATATACATCGTATGGAGGAATCACATCTCCAGTGAACTATGTCCATCAAAGTTGCATGGAGGAAATAACCATCTCCAACTGAATCCTAATTCACTCAGATAGCATGGAGGAAAGAACCATCTCCAGCTATAAACATACGTCATACACAAATAACATGGAGGAAATAATCATCTTCAGCTATACATACATCCCGCTAATATAGCAAGATCTAATAAGATCATAAGGCATAACATCACTAGCATGGAATAACACATCAAGGCAGGAAAGCACATAAGCACATTATCACATACTCACCAAGATAGCACTAAGATCTACTCATCGACCCTAGGTGCATCTATCTCGGCATAAAACTCTGGATAGTTCCTCTTGATACTATCCTCAGTCTCCCATGTAGCCTCCTCGGGTCAACGTCTTGACCACTGTATCCTCATCATGGGAATATCCTTCGAACGCAGGCGTCTCACACCTCATTGTAGGACTGCAATAGGATGCTCAGCAAAGGTGTGGTCTGTAGGCTGCTCTCCCAACTCTGAAACTATTACTCTTGGTGATAAAGGAAAGTATGACATAATTGGCATTGGTAAAATTTGCTATGATTCATCCAACTTTATTGATGATGTTTATTTAGTTGATGGCTTGAAATATAATCTGCTAAGTATTTCTCAAATTTGTGATAAAGGCAATAAAGTCATGTTTGATTAAAAAAAATGTGAAGTTCAAGACATAAAGATGGGAGAAGTATTGCTTACTGCTCCTAGGTTTAATAATGTTTATTCTTTGAGTATTAACCAAGTTACAGGAACTAAGCTAATATGTCTAAAGGCCTTGACTGATGATCCAAGGCTTTGGCATAGAAGACTTGGCCACGTAAGCATGCACACCATGCAGAAGCTACTTACAAAAGATTTGGTACGTGGTTTGCCAAACCTAAACTTCAAGGTTGATGACCTATGTAAAGCTTGTACACAAGGTAAACAAACACGAGGTTCATTCAAACCTAAGAAAGTTGTAAGTTCTTCTCGACCTATTGAACTTTTACATATGGATCTTTATGGACCTATGCGTGTCAAATCTTCCGGAGGAAAACAATACATCCTTGTTATAGTAGACGATTTCTCTCGGTTTACATGGAAATCCTTTTTTCGAGAAAAATTTGAAGCCTTATTTGAGTTTTCAAAATTGTGTAAGGAGTTACAAAGTTTGAAAAACCTACCAATTGTTCTATAAGAACCGATCATGGTAGAGAGTTTGATCAACTAAAGTTCGATTTATTTTGTACAAAATATGGTATTTCTCATAACTTTTCTGATCCTAGAACTCCTCAACAAAATGGAGTTGTGGAACGCAAGAACCGCACTCTTGAGGATATGTCTATGACAATGCTTTTAGAAAATCATTTGCTAAAAGTTTTTGGGCTGAAGCAGTAAACACCACAAATTATATTTTAAATTGTTGCTTAATTCACATTTTGAAAAAGACTCCTTATGAACTCTTCAAAGGAAGAAAACCAAACATTTCATACTTCAAACCTTTTGGATGTACTTGTTTTGTTCACAACAATGGAAAAGACAATCTCGGGAAATTTGATGCACGTAGTGATGAAGCTATATTCATTGGATATGCTTCAAATAGCAAAGCTTATCGAGCATATAACAAACGTAGCAAAGTTGTTGAAGAAAGCATTCATATTATTTTTTATGAAAGCAATAATGGTACTTTGAGTGAGAGTTTTGCAGATTTAAATCTGAATCAAAGAGAAGATGACATTTCGGATGAAGAGGAAGATCCTAAAGGTCAAGACAAGAATATGCTAGAAAAGATTCAAGATACCAAAGAAAATCCTCAAGACCTTGAAACACACCTTCAAGACCTTGAAACTGGAAACTGTGACAACAGGACTCCACTTCAAGGGCTTGAAACCCAACTTCAAGGCCTTGAGATTGGAACAACAGGTAATGCACAAACAGTACCTGAATCAAGTCAGGCATATTCAACTCAACCTTCTGGATCTACATCATCTATCAAAAGAAGAAAAGTTCAACACTCCTTGTATTATCCACAAGAAAATGTGATCTCAGATCCAAATGCTGGAGTTCAAACTAGATTTAAAGTGAATAATCTTTGTGCTTTCTCCGCTTTTGTATCACTTGTCGAGTCAAAGAACTACATTCAAGCTCTTAAAGAACCAGACTGGATCATTCCCATGCAAAATGAATTAAATGAATTTGAGAGGAACAAGGTATGGACTCTTACTTCAAGACCAAAACATCAATCAGTTATTGGCACGAAGTGGGTCTTTCAAAACAAATTGGATGAAAGTGGCAAAGTCATACGAAACAAAGCATGACTTGTAGCACAAGGCTATAACCAAGAAGAAAGTGCTGATTATGAGGAGACTTTTACTCCTGTTGTCAGATTAGAAGCCATATGTATGTTACTTGCATTTGCATCCATTATGAGCATAAAACTTTTTCAAATGGATGTAAAATGTGCTTTTCTAAACGGCTTCTTAGAAGAAGAAGTCTACGTTGCTCAACCTCCTAGTTTTGAAAATGATGAATTTCCGGATCATATTTTTCAATTAGATAAAGCTCTTTACGGTCTTAAGCAAGCTCCTCGAGCTTGGTATGAAAGATTGTCTAAATATCTTCTTGAAAACAATTTCAAAAGAGGTTTGATTGATAAAACATTGTTTATCAAAACTAGAGGCAACGACATTTTAGTAGTACAAATTTATGTTGATGATATATGATTCGGTGCTACTAATGATTCCCTTTGCAAGGAATTTTCAGATATTATGTGCAGGGAATTTGAGATGAGCTTAATGGGAGAGTTAAATTTATTTGTTGGACTTCAAGTTACACAAGCAAAGAAAAAAAAAATTATCAATCAAAGCAAGTATACTAAAGACTTGCTTAAAAAGTACAAAATGGATCAATTTAAGGTTGCAAAGACTCCTATGAGTTCAACACTTTCGCTAGATCATGACAAGGATGGCAAAAGTGTAGTACAAAAGGAGTATCGAGGTATGATCGGTTCATTGTTGTATCTAACTGCTAGTCGTCCTGACATTATGTTTAGTGTGTGCATGTGTGCAAGATTTCAAGCTGATCCTAAAGAGTCACACTTGATAGTTGTGAAAAGAATTTTTTGGTATCTCAATGGCACTAAGGATATAGGGTTATGGTACCCACGTCAAAGCTCATTTCATCTTGTTGGCTATTCAGATGCAGACTTTGTAGGTCATAAGGTTGATAGAAAAAGTACTTCTTGATGTTGTCAATTCTTAGGGTCATCCCTAATTAGTTGGCACTCCAAGAAGCAAAATTTTGTTGCCCTATCCACAGTTGAGGCCGAGTATATAGCTGCTTGAGCCTGTTGTGCTCAAACTCTTTGGATTGCTCAACAACTTCGTGACCTTGGCTTTGACTTAAGAGGTATTCCTATAAAATGTGATAATACTAGTGCTATTTCTATAACCAAAAATCTTGTGCAGCATTCAAGGACTAAACATATTGATGTGAGGCATCACTTCATACGTGATCATGTTGAGAAAGGTGATGTTTCGATTTCTTTTATCTCAACTAACTTGCAGCTTGCAAATATCTTTACCAAGCCTCTTCCTGAGGAACAATTTAATTTTATTAGATTTGAACCTGGTATGTTGAACAAGGAAGCATTACCGTAGGGGGAGTAAACGAGTTTTAATCATCCTACGCATGTAAGCCAAATTGATGTTTTCAAGGGTCTTGAAATAAAATTCAAGGTGCCTTGAAACTATTTTCAAAGGGTACATAAATAAATCGGATAAAGAAAAAATTCATATCTTTTAGATATTGAATTATCTAATTTTTAAAAGGGATTTCAAAGGTTTTGTTTTCAGATTTAAAGGATTTTGAAAAGAGGTTACCTAAATTTATGGAAGGAATTTTTATCACTCAAAATCTTTAAAATCTTTTGATCTTATGTTGATTGGATTTCTTTCCTTAAATACCTCCTCTCTTCCCTCTTTCTTTCTTCTGCTTCCCTTTGCTTTCGAAAGAACGGTGCTTTACTTTTCAAAATTTCTAAAACCCTCTTCATCGCTTTCTCAAAATTTCTCAATGGCTCCCAAGAGATCTTCAGCCAACGACGCATCTTTATCAACTCCAAAAAGGCTAAGTGTCGTACAAGTTTCATCCGACTCTGACTCCAGTTCTGAATCTGGGTCAAGTTCAAGCTCGAGTTTGTCAGGGTTCTCAAATGACGCCGAAATTTTTGCTAGAATAGGGCTACCATCAAGTTGGTTCATCAACCCCACAGCTGCCAAAAAGTGGGTCAAGGAATATGATGACCGTCTTCAGTGCATGTGTGAAGAAGTGCTATTAGCATGAAATATTGTGATATTTTAGACACGTTTTCTAAGTGTATTTGATTCATATTGATAGTCTTTGATTTAGCATTGTTGCAATTGTGAGCTAGTTCGCCTATATTGTCGATATAGATGTCTACACAAACTTTATGTTTATTATAGGTGATTAAGAGCCATTTCCAAACGGAATCGAGCAAAGACGAGTTGATTGAGTATGTCCATGGATTAAGGGCATTCTTAGGAGCAAAATGGATGTCAACTTTAGGAATACACGAGGCTAGGGAAGAATCACGTTCTTGCCCTAAACCACGCTCTAAAATATGGCCGTACTACAAACCACGTTCAGTTCCACGGCCGTGGAACCATGCAGGAGAAGCGTGATTCATTCCAGGAGCTTTTACGGTCGTAGAATCCATGGTTCAAACCGTGTTGATTCCCACGCTCTAAATTACGGTCGTGGAACCTTCCACGACCGTGATCTTGGCGATCTTTTTCGCCACATTTTGAAGTCACGATCTTTTGAAGATTGGGCCGGGCCGATATTTTATCTTGCCCTATAAAAAGACGGACGAAGGGAGATTCCGTCATCCTCGCTTACCCCCGCTTAGACGCGTTTTGCGACCTCGTTTTAGAGTTACGCTTGCACCTTCACTTTGGAGATTTTTGGCGGTTCTTGCAAAAGACGTATTTTGCCCTTTCCTTAGAGTTGCCCTAATCTCGCACTTTTGGTGGAGATTTCTGTAGAGATTTCCGGATTGACGGAAGATCGAAGTTTTTTGGAAGATTGTTACAAGAAGATTTCTCTTCTTGTTTAGGTTTGATTTGGAAGACGGATTGACATCCCGTTATTCTTTCTTTCCTAAGATTGTGATTGTTTGCTTTATTCTAAATCTATTGACAATATTCATTCTTGATTGTGACATTGAGATTGGTTTGAAGTTTATTGAAAGTTTTTGGAAGTTTTCATCTTTCAATCTTTTAATCTTTGAATTTGATATCATAATGATGATTGTTGGCTAAAAATCCTTAACAATTCTAAGGTGAAGGGTTGATAGTTGTGGCTAAGATGATGATAGATCGATCGTAAACAGATTAGACCCTGAGAGTTAGAGAGAATCGTCGACAAACCCTAAATCACGGTTTGTTCTTGAGTTCCACGACCGTGGAATCTCAAGATCTGCCCGTAATTTCCCTTAAGTTTACGAACCTGCTTTTACTTTAATCCAAAGTTAAAGAGTAGCTTTAACTTAGTCTTGGCTTGCTTTTTCTAGGTGGTAGTGAAGCCTCAACAACCTCTACCTCGATTGTGAGTGTCACAACCGTAATCGGTTAAGTTAGTCTTGATCCTTGGATTACAAGTTTGGGTATTTGACATTAATTCTTGCCTTTAGAACCTTTCTATATTGAAGCCTCAACAACCTGTATAGAGAGTGTCTTGTAGGTGAGTCATATAAGGTTTTTGGAACTTCACCGTACGATTACCTTACATTAGCATACCTTTGCATATCTCAACTCTGTCTTTATATCATTAAGAATATCTTGAATCGATTGCCACAGCTGGATACTTGGATCTTTAGGATTGTTGTTTTCCCAATAATTTGCAAAGCTCTTACATTTACCTGCTTGATAATCTGAAATCGAATTTGTTTCTCCCCAAATCCCTGTGTTCGATACTCTGGAATACTTGCTAATCTACGCCGATCCGTACACTGCGGGTTCGCTTGCTTGATTCTAGTTTTATAAATTTAAAGCTTATTTGCACGCACGTTTAGGGGCGAACAAGTTTTTGGCGCCGTTGCCGGGGATTTTGTTTAGACCGAATTCGGTAGCTGGTTGTCAAGCTTGGGAGCTTGCTCTCGTTATTTGATATCTCTTTGAGTGCATGCGCAGGTCTAGGAACACCGAAGACCTCTTACCTCTTGATCAAGAGCTTGAGAGGACTCTAAGGCAAAAGCGTAAGGAAAAGAAGATGGCTGAAGAACACGAACGTGATCTTCAAGAGGAGTTGGCGGAGAAGGAAGCTCAACTCCAATGGAATGAGAACCTCCGCCGGGATGAAATGGATCGTCATCAATCTCAAGTTAACAATCTACAGGATATGATCTTCCTAATGAGGATAGAACTAAGCGACCTTAAGAATAAGGGAAGCAAGAAATCCTCAAGAAGGGCATCAAGATCTAGAAGAAGAGCTCACTCATCTGCTGATGATAGTGATTCTTCCATGCCACCGCTAGAGGAGATTGACCCCACAATCAATGTGAATCCTTTTCATCCACGGGGAGCTGCTAATCGCCGCATTCCACCTAGGAATGCAAGGATCGAACGTGTAGATGAAGAGCCAAGAACTCTTGGCCAGCGGATGGATCCAACACAACAACCACGCCGCTTGGGCGTGAATTTCGATGCTGAAGATGTGCAAGGGTTTAGCTTCAACCCTCAAGTTATTACTCTTGTTCGCCAAAACCAATTTGGCGGGACAAGTGTTGAATCTCCACACCAACACTTGCAAAACTTTGAGTGTATGATGGAGACAATGAGACCGAAGAGCGCTACTACCAACAACTATAAGCTCAAGCCTTTCTTCTTCTCCTTGAAGGGGAAAGTGTTGTCTTGGTACCAAGCTCTTCCTAGGGGGAAACTAGACACGTGGGAAGACCTTTCCACGGAGTTCCTCACCAAATTCTTTCCGCCATCCAAAACGGCGGAACTTAGAGGTAAGATCAATGCATTTTCCATGAGATCTAACGAAAGTTTGTTTCAATCATGGGAAAGGTTTCAGGACTTGTTATTGGATTGCCCTCATCATGGCATATCCAAGCTTGCATTGCTGGAGATTTACTACAAGGGGCTGGATGCGGGAACGCAATTCAACCTCCAATCCCTCTCATGTGGAACATTCATGGACATGAGAGAAGATGACGCTTGGGACTTCATTGAGAAGCAAGCAAGGGTCATAGAGAAGTATTCCCACCGGAAAGTGGAGGGAAATCGTGTGGAGCAAGGAGCAAAGCTCACACATGAAGCTCAAAATCAGATTTTCTCCCTCAACAATGAGATCAAAGAGTTGAAGGAGGCGATCAAGACCAACTTCCCAAAGCAACAAGGGAAGGATGTTGGATATTTGGGCAACAACAATGGCGGTGATAACACCAACCGCAACAACAACAACAATAACCGGAACAACAACCGGAATAACAATTGGAATGGAAACAACAACAACCGGAACAACAATTGGAACAACAATAGGGGTTCAAACAACAACAATTGGCGCTCCAATCAACAAAATTCCGGTAACTCTTATCCTTCCAATGCTAATTCACTAACTCCATCTTCCTCTTCCTCTACTCCTTTGAAAAGCCAGGGGCAATCATCTAATGGAGGAAACAATACGGGAAAGGAGAAGCCCGATCCCATGTTGGAAACGATTTTGGGAAAGCTTCAAGGGTTGGAGAACCGCATCATTAAGGTTGACGATCGAATTTCTAAGGTTGATAAAGCTCAAAAGGTTTTAGAAAACCAAATGTTCAGCCATGCGGAGGAAGTTCCTAGGAATCAAGGGAAACTTCCAGGAAAGACGGAGGACAACCCTAAGGGAAGGGTGATGGCAATCACAACTAGGAGCGGAGTGACTACCACCGATCCGCAGCCTAAGTTCGTTGAAGTCCCCGTAGAGAAAGACAAAGAGAAGGGGAAGGAGAAGGAAGATGTCTACATTCCTCCTCCAGCTTATAAACCCCCCTACCATTCCCTCAATCTAGAGCGAGAGCGTGCCTAGATAAACAGTTTGGTAAGTTCATAGAACTCATGAGCAAGCTGCATATTAATATACCATTTATTGATGCTATTGTAGGTATGCCGGCTTATGGCAAGTTCTTGAAGGAGCTCCTCTCCAACAAGAGGAAGCTAGAAGACTTCGGTGAGGTCAAGATGAGTTCAGATTCTTCGGATCTCATCAAGACCATGAATGAGAAAATTCCCCCAAAGCTAAAGGATCCGGGGTCATTTTGCATTCCCATAGGAGTGGGAGATGTCACATATGACGCTTTGTGTGACTTAGGAGCAAGTGTGAGCATCATACCACTTGCATTATGTAGGAAGATCGGTTTAGGCAATCCTAAACCGGTGAAGATGACGTTATACATGGCGGATCGATCCATCACTCGCCCCGTCGGTATTGTAGAAGACGTCCCGGTCAAGCTAGGTAAATTCTTTGTCCCCATTGATTTTGTCGTGTTTGATATTCCTGCAGATAGTCCGGTCCCGATCATACTCGGAAGACCGTTTCTTACAACTTCCGGTTGCATAGTCGATTGCAAGAATGGGAGACTCGCTTTTGATATAGGAGAAGAGAAAGTAGAATTCGTTCTTTCCACTCTAGTGAAGGAGCCGATCTTTGATGAGGATATATTCGATATCCAAGATGAAGAAGGGTTATCTAAGGAGGAGGTAAGTGCGATTCTCTTTAACGATCCTTTACAAAAGGTTATCACTCTGAGTCTAACCAATGTAGGGGAAGAAGAAGAGTGCAATAAGACAATTGAAGCCTTAGAAGCACAAGAAGAGATGGGTGAAGTGGAGTTTAAAAAACTCCACGATGAGGCAGAAAACGTGAGAATCCACGGCCATACACTGTATTCCACGGCCGTGGATTTCACAACCAAAACCGTGTCCCACTCCAGGGAGTTATACGGTCGTGGAGAAGATGTGACAACCGTATTTCCCTTCCACGCCCTAAACCACGGCCGTGGAGGCCATGAGGAACCCGTAATTTTGGGCGTGGAAAGGAGTGATCGAGACACTTCTTCAACTTCTTCTGATTCTTCTCCCACACACTCATCACCCTTAGAAACTTCTAAGGAGACATCGGATGCTTCTCAAGGATCATTGGAAGCTCCGAAAGCAATGGAACTCAAACCACTTCCTACTCATCTAAGGTACGCTTTTCTAGGACCTAATTCTACCTTTCCGGTTATTGTCAGTTCCGATCTAAGCATAGATGAACATAATCAGCTCATGATTGTCCTTAGGAAACATAGGAAAGCTTTAGGCTATACTATTGAGGACTTAGTAGGTATGCATGCATAAGATACTAATGGAGGAAGATTTTAGAACTTCAAGACAACCTCAAAGGCGGTTGAATCCGACCATGAAGGAGGTTGTCAAGAAGGAAATTCTTAAGCTTCTTGATGCAAGTATCATCTACCCTATCTCCGATAGTAAGTGGGTGAGTCCGGTTCAAGTAGTTCCGAAGAAGGGAGGAATGACGGTCATCACCAACAAGAACAACGAACTCATTCCTACCCGAATCGTGATAGGATGGCGGATATGCATAGACTACCGTAAGCTCAACAATGCAACGAGGAAGGATCACTTCCCGTTGCCATTCATCGATCAAATGCTTGAAAGGTTAGCACAACATTCACATTTTTGCTACCTTGACGGTTATAGTGGTTTCTTTCAGATTCTGATACACCCGGACGATCAAGAGAAGACCACATTCACGTGCCCATGGGGTACGTTTGCTTATAGGAGAATGCCGTTCGGGCTTTGCAACGCCCCAGCCACCTTCCAACGGTGCATGATGGCCATCTTCTCCGAATACGTAGAGGAAATCATGGAGGTCTTCATGGACGACTTCTCCGTATACGGTTCCTCTTTTAACGATTGCCTTTCTAACCTTTCTCTTGTTTTGCAAAGGTGTGAAGACACTAACCTAGTTCTTAATTGGGAGAAGTGTCAATTTATGGTTAAGGAAGGAATTATATTAGGCCACTTAGTCTCTAGTAGAGGGATAGAAGTAGACAAGGCTAAGATAGAGACCATAGAGAAGCTTCCTCCCCCAACTTCGGTGAAAGGGATAAGAAGTTTCCTAGGACATGCTGGATTTTATAGACGTTTCATTAAGGACTTTTCTAAGATATCAAAACCTCTCACTAATCTATTGATGAAGGATGCGGTTTTTGAGTTTTTGCAGGAATGTTTGGATGCGTTTAACACCATTCGGCAAGCTCTAATTTCAGCACCTATTATCCAACCCCCGGATTGGACTCTTCCCTTTGAGATTATGTGCGATGCTAGTGACGTAGCTATTGGAGCTGTTCTTGGACAACGAAAGGAAGGGCGAACCCATGCCATATACTATGCTAGCAAGACGCTAGATGAAGCGCATCTCAACTACGACACTACCGAAAAAGAGTTTTTAGCCATTGTCTATGCTATTGACAAGTTTCGCTCTTATCTTGTAGGTGCAAAGGTGATTGTCTACACGGATCATGCTGCGATCCGGTACCTCCTTGCGAAGAAAGATGCGAAGCCAAGGCTAATTAGATGGATTCTTCTCCTACAAGAATTCGATCTTGAGATCCGCGACAAGAAAGGTTCAGAAAATTCTGTTGCGGATCATTTGAGTCGCCTAACACATCTAGAGGACGACCATTTACCCATCGACGACTCCTTCCCGGACGAACACCTACATCTTATTGAGGAGTGCATCGATGTGATCTCCAAAGGTAACGAACCATGGTTTTCTGATTTTGTTAACTATTTGGTTTGTCAGGAGATACCACCCGGATTATCCTACGCACAATGGAAGAAGTTCTTTAAGGATGTCCGGGAATACTTTTGGAACGAGCCTCTCCTCTTTAAGAGAGGTCCGGATGGCATCATTCGGCGATGTGTGCCGGAAGATGAGATACAAAGTGTCATCCGCCATTGTCATTAACTACCTTGTGGAGGACACGCTAGTTCAAACAAGACTAGCGCAAAGGTATTGCAATCTGGATTCTTTTGGCCTACTTTGTTTAGAGATGTGCAATCCTTTGTTTCTTGCTGCGATGCTTGTCAAAGAACAGGCAATATATCTAGGAGGAATGAGATGCCCCTCAACAACATCCAAGAGGTGGAGATTTTCGACGTTTGGGGAGTAGATTTTATGGGACCATTCCCATCTTCTTGTGGAAACCAATACATACTATTGGCGGTAGACTACGTTTCTAGATGGGTGGAAGCAATTGCCTCTCCCACCAATGATGCTATGGTGGTGGTTAAGTTCTTCAACAAGACCATCTTCCCGCGATTTGGGACGCCAAGGACTATCATTAGTGATGGAGGTTCTCACTTCATTGCCCGGCGCTTTGAAGCTCTTCTAGCTAAGTATGGGGTTACTCACAAGATCGCTACCCCTTACCATCCACAAACAAGTGGACAAGTTGAGATCTCAAATAGGGAGATCAAAGGAATCTTAGAGAAGACGGTTTCAAGGACTAGGAAGGATTGGTCTTTGAAGCTTGACGATGCATTGTGGGCGTACCGGACTGCATACAAGACTCCCATAGGAACCACACCATACAACCTTGTGTATGGGAAGTCTTGTCACTTGCCGGTAGAGTTGGAGCACAAAGCGTTTTGGGCTATCAAGTGGCTGAACTTCAGCATGAAAGAAGCGGGAGAGAAGCGTCTCCTAGACATCAATGAGCTGGATGAACTCCGCTTGAATGCTTATGAAAACGCTAAGATCTATAAGGAGAGAGCAAAGCGTTGGCATGATAAGCATATCATTCCAAAGGACTTCAAAGAAGGAGATCAAGTTCTCCTCTTCAATTCAAGGCTTCGTCTCTTTCCAGGAAAGCTTAAATCTCGTTGGACCGGACCTTTTCTAATTAAGCGTATTTTCCCCCATGGTGCAGTTGAAGTATGGGGTGAAACGGGCGGAAGCTTTAAGGTGAACGGCCAACGACTCAAGAAGTATACGCCGGAACTCCAAACTAAAGAGTTCGCGCCTACCGCACTCGAATAAGTGCGAGAATGGTCTAGCTACGGACCTTAAACAAAACGCTTCTTGGGAGGCAACCCAAGGTATTGCATTCTTGTTTTTGTTTTCGATTCATAGTTTAGCTTAGAATAGACGTTTTTGCTTTGTTTTTGCCTTCGATTCCTTCTGGTATGTTCGTGTTTTTGGATGTAGGAACGATGGAAAAGGGAAAGGGAAGGATAATGTTGAAGAAAAGTGACGAAATTTGGACTTTGGAGCTTTACAGAGAGTTCTACGGCCTAAACCACGGTCGTGACAGCTACAGTGCCCGTAATTTCCAAAAGCCTTTGAAAAATCACCAAAACCACGGTTCCGTACAGAACCACGGCCGTGGAACACCCCGACAGACCCTGATTTTCAAAATTTTGCCTATGACTATATAAACCACGTTCTTCACAAAAACCACCCACAAAACCCCTCTTCCACGACCTAAAAGCCGAATCCACGCCTCCTCTCTCAATTCCTCGTTTCTTAATCGTTTTTAACGATTCTTCTTCCTAAACTGAAGCAAATTCGACCACCAACAAGATCCAAGCGACGAATCGAGCGGAAATTCACCAAGGAACGTGCTGTTCGGATTTTTCAATCCGAAAAATAGGTTTTTCCACTCTTCTTGATCTTTGTCGATTTGATTCGTTTTTGTTAGAGATTTTAGGAAGAACTGATTGGGATTGGAAGAAATTAGATTAGGACTGCCTGTTTGTGGAGATTGAGTGTTGATTTGCTGAGATTTGAGACTTTCTGACACGAATCACGGTCTCTGGGAGAACCACGGCCGTGGAATCTGTAGAACAGCCCGTAATTTCTGACAGAATGGACTTTGTGAGGAGAGTTTCGGGGAGGATCAAAGAGAAAAAGGATAACCAGAACAAGAAGAGGAAGGGTAATCCCTCCTCTTCCTCATCCTCTAGAGCACCACCACCCTCTTCCCCTTCACCTCCATCATCACCTTCCTCACCCTCACCACCTAGCCCTCGAGTATCGACCATTCATGAGGATCACCTTGCTGCACTCGAGAGGATCCATGAGGGACCCGTGATTGGACCTAGGTACCTTTTGTTAGAGGATCTAACTCCTCTTAACATAGTTGATGACCTCACTTGGCTCTTGGATAGAGCCGGACTTATTGTCTTCTCGGCTATCCGAGAAGACGCCTATGAGGAGATTACACGGGAGGTTGTTACATCTTTTGAGCACAGCCATGTAGACAGGACCGTCTCTTTCCGTCTTATGGAAAGAGAGTATCATTTTACCATCCGTGAGTTCGGGACCTTCTTTGGGTTTCAGGAGACCTTTAACGGTCGCTTTCCTAGTGGCGTTTACACCAAGGATTTTTGGGAAGAGGTAGCGATGATTTACGCCAGCGAGGACCGCTGGCAACCTGCTGACACCAAGGCTAGGTAGATGTACCACCTAGCCTTGAAGATTGCTCATCATGTTCTTTCGGAGTGTCTCTTTCCTAGGACGGAGACGCCCCAAAAGATCAAGACGGATGAGCTCTTTTTGCTTTACTCCATGCTGTACGGGCGCCGAGCTGACTGTGCCACTCTCTTGGCTGCTACTATGAGCAAGCTCAAGAACAAGAAGAAGGGCAACATCGGATATGGTGGGATAGTTACCCACCTTGCTAGGAGCTTGGGTGTTGATTTTTCTGCTTGCACCCGCATACCGGCCGTTCCCTTAGGACTCCATGCCTTCATGACTAGGGGTCTCATCTTCCCCACACATAGAGGTCCGCCTTATGTGGCCATGCCTTGGGAGAGCAGGACGGGTAGGGGTATAGAGTGGCTACCGGAGTACTCCATTATGGCGGGACGCCATAACTAGAAGGAGACGTTCGCTGCTATGCATGCGAACAGGATAGCAGCTCCCCCATATGTCCCACCACCAGTTTGTTGAGGAGGAGGAGATGGGAGATCAGTTTGAGGGTGGAGGAGGAGCCGAGCAGGAGTTTGGCACGTTTCCGGATCAGCCGGAGGCGGCCCCCGATGCACCTAGACGTTCTCCACGTCCAGCTAGAGCTTCAGGCTCGTCTTCTCGCCGCGCTAGCGTGAGTGAGAGACCTAGATGGATGACCACACCTCCTGCATGGTACGGAGCTACACCTCCTTGGTCTACAGAGCAGACAGCAGCACCAGCACCAGCACCAGCACCAGCCCCATCCGACGCTCCAGCATGGTACAGTCAGGCTCCGGGATGGTATGAGCAAATGCCGGATTGAGCTACTGGCCTTTCAGAGAGAGTAGGAGCATTGGAGATCCGAGCCGATGCTAGAGACGGACGTTTAGACGACCTCGACCACATGATGAGGGATGTCTACCGCCAGCAGTTTGGGCGGTTTTATGATCCTAGCTTCTCTCCATTCCCGCCTCCACCAGCGCCGCAGTGATTGATTGCATGACCGTTCGCTTTAGCCATTCCACCGCCACTTTGTGAGTTTCTTTTTTCTTTTCTTCTTTTCTATCTTTCTTTTGAACATTAGGGACAATGTTCGTCCTAAGTATGGGGTGGGATGTACTAAAAGTTTGTAATAACTCTTACTCACTATGTTTGCTTCTATTCGAGACTATCATTGCATGTTCATTATATTGTTGCACGTTTCATTATTGCATTGCATGAAAAAGAACTTGAAAAACCCATAAAAATTGAAAAATTTTGTGCTTCTAATGAATTGAGATGATTTCTATGATAATCACTACTTGTGAATTGAGTTTGATGACAATTGCATGCTTAAAAGATTAGTGAATTGAAAAGAAATTGAATGCGTTGATTGTGCTTCTTTTGCAAGTTTCATAATGTGAAGAATGTTACCTAAATCATGTTGAGAAATTGAAGTTGAAATCACACTATAAGTTCTTATACTTCTTGTTGAGATGATTAAGGCAATTCGATTTTTCTTTCTTCCTTCTTTGATCATTTTAGCTCCTCATTGAAATATTGACCTCCTTTACCTATCCGAGAATTTGGAGAAGTGAATGAAAAAGGCATAATTGATGTGGGAGGGCCATGAAAGCAATTATTTGCAATCAAAAGAATAGAAAGAAATTCTAGGTTTGGGGGAGTCAATCATGATGATGAGTAACTCGGCACCATTCACATAGCCGGGTGTTTATGTCTTGCCAAAGTCGGATTGAGCGATATTCCTAGCGGATTATGGTATGTGCGCTAAGGGTTTGAGGCATCTCATAAAAATTGAGAAACGCCAATCTCCTAGGCTTCGGTTTTTGTGCACCTCTATCCATAACTCCAAAAGTAAAGTCGAAAAATGAAAAGAAGAGAGCGAAGCTCCAAGTTGAAAGTGTGCGGAAACCACAAAAGAAGGAGTAGTTGTCCACTTTCCCGGATTCATGCACCACATTCCCTAAAGGCTTCCTTACCTTCCACATTCTAGACCTTTTCTTTGAAAGTCCTTAAGATCAAAAGAATGTTATATGACTTTGTGGTCTAAATTGAAGTTTCTTATGATTGATTTTGATAATGTTTGAAGGTTATGATGCTTGTATAGAAGTTTAATTGATTCATGAGTTTTCTTTGCTTTTTACTCTTTGATTAAGTGTATGAAAGTTTGATAAACGATTGAAGCAAGATTTGAGAATGATCTATTCTTTAGAAAGCACATTCCTCCAAAAGAAGTATCGCTTTGAGAAGGTACACATATTTCATCCTAACTCTTGTTTAAAAAGCTTTTGAAAGACCTTGCTTAGGGACAAGTAAGTTGCAAGTATGGGGTTATTTGTTAGCATGAAATATTGTTATATTTTAGGCACGTTTTCTAAGTGTATTTGATTCATATTGATAGTCTTTGATTTAGCATTGTTGCAATTGTGAGCTAGTTCACCTATATTGTCGATATAGATGTCTACACAAACTTTATGTTGATTATAGGTGATTAAGAGCCATTTCCGAATGGAATCGAGCAAAGACGAGTTGATTGAGTATGTCCATGGATTAAGGGCATTCTTAGGAGCAAAATGGATGTCAACTTCAGGAATACACGAGGCTAGGGAAGAATCACGTTCTTGCCCTAAACCACGCTCTAAAATACGGCCGTACTACAAACCACGTTCAGTTCCACGGCCGTGGAACCCTGTAGGAGAAGCGTGATTGATTCCAGGAGCTTTTACGGTTGTGGAATCCATGGTTCAAACCGTGTTGATTCCCACGCTCTAAATTACGGTCGTGGAACCTTCCACGACCGTGATTTTGGCGATCTTTTTCGCCACATTTTGAAGCCACGATCTTTTGAAGATTGGGCCGGGCCGATATTTTATCTTGCCCTATAAAAAGACGGACGAAGGGAGATTCCGTCATCCTCGCTTACCCCCGCTTAGACGCGTTTTGCGACCTCGTTTTAGAGTTACGCTTGCACCTTCACTTTGGAGATTTTTGGCGGTTCTTGCAAAAGACGTATTTTGCCCTTTCCTTAGAGTTGCCCTAATCTCGCACTTTTGGTGGAGATTTCTGTGGAGATTTCCGGATTGACGGAAGATCGAAGTTTTTTGGAAGATTGTTACAAGAAGATTTCTCTTCTTGTTTAGGTTTGATTTGGAAGACGGATTGACATCCCGTTATTCTTTCTTTCCTAAGATTGTGATTGTTTGCTTTATTCTGAATCTATTGACAATATTCATTCTTGATTGTGACATTGAGATTGGTTTGAAGTTTATTGAAAGTTTTCGGAAGTTTTCATCTTTCAATCTTTTAATCTTTGAATTTGATATCATAATGATGATTGTTGGCTAAAAATCCTTAACAATTCTAAGGTGAAGGGTTGATAGTTGTGGCTAAGATGATGATAGATCGATCGTAAACAGATTAGACCCTGAGAGTTAGAGAGAATCGCCGACGAACCCTAAATCACGGTTTGTTCTTGAGTTCCACGACCGTGGAATCTCAAGATCTGCCCGTAATTTCCCTTAAGTTTACGAACCTGCTTTTACTTTAATCCAAAGTTAAAGAGTAGCTTTAACTTAGTCTTGGCTTGCTTTTTCTAGGTGGTAGTGAAGCCTCAACAACCTCTACCTCGATTGTGAGTGTCACAACCGTAATCGGTTAAGTTAGTCTTGATCCTTGGATTACAAGTTTGGGTATTTGACATTAATTCTTGCCTTTAGAACCTTTCTATATTGAAGCCTCAACAACCTGTATAGAGAGTGTCTTGTAGGTGAGTCATATAAGGTTTTTGGAACTTCACCGTACGATTACCTTACATTAGCATACCTTTGCATATCTCAACTCTATCTTTATATCATTAAGAATATCTTGAATCGATTGCCACAACTGGATACTTGGATCTTTAGGATTGTTGTTTTCCCAATAATTTACAAAGATCTTACATTTACCTGCTTGATAATCTGAAATCGAATTTGTTTCTCCCCAAATCCCTCTGTTCGATACTCTGGAATACTTGCTAATCTACGCCGATCCGTACACTGCGGGTTCGCTTGCTTGATTCTAGTTTTATAAATTTAAAGCTTATTTGCACGCACGTTTAGGGGCGAACAAGTGCATTGCGAACTGTTCACCTGCTCGTCTCTGCTAGGGCTTGAAGCACTTCAAGCGAGTTCAATATGGATCATGTTGAATCCAGGGGAATCATCTCATCCTCGACTAACAAGGTTGTTCTACGCCAACTTGTCGGTAAGACGTGAAAGAGGGGAATGGATTCTAACACGGTTATCAAAGGTAAGAAAATCACCCTCACTCCTGAAATCATAGCAGATATTTTTGGGATTCCTTTGTATGATGCTTCAGAAGATTCAAACCCTGCTAGAACTTTAAGGCCAGCAAAAGAACAAATTCTCCTTCTCAGTGCCTTATCACCTCCAACCATTACCTATTTAACCTTGTAAGCTAGGATAGTCTATTCTATTATAGATAGATGCATTGTCCCTAGAGTTGGCAACAAAGAGATTTTAACCAATTTTGTGCTGATGTTGACTTACAATGCCTTGAATGGGTTGAAGGTGAATCTGCCTGAAATTATTTTGTCTCATATGGTGAATGTGATTAATTCTCCAAGCACCAGTCATCTACCTTATGGGAATTTGCTTCCTATAATATTCACACATTTTTCAGTAGATTATACTAGTGAAGTGTTGAATCTTTACAATGATGGATTAGATGAACCTTTCTTTGAGACAATAGGAATCAAAAAGACTAAAGTGGGCTTTAGTACAATGTGGGTGTTAATGGATCAGCCTGAATGGAATTTTACTACTCAGTAGCGACTGAATTTTGTGGAAGACTCGATGAAATAATTAACTTGTGACTTTATAGAGTTTAGAGCGTCAATAACTGATCAGATGGATAAAGCTCAAGATTTACTGGGAATTCTGAATCAGAAGATTAACCAGTTATTTCATGTGAGTGCTATGACCTTAACAATTGCAAGTAGTATCAAACCATTATCAGAGGAAGATGGCAAGGAAACCCATCAGGACGCTGAGAAAGTTATGGATCAGTGTTATAAGGTTGTCAAGGATAAGCCCATTCGATAGTCAATGCCAGAGGATCCAGATATTTTGACAATTGAAGAGTTTGGGGTCGTAAAGAAGTATGCCAAGGATTCTACTCAACGAGGAACAGACTTGTCTCTCAAGGAACGTGATCTTGCTGATGCAAAAGATCAATGGAGAGATATGTGCCTTCGCGACTATTATGGAAAAGGAAGTTCCTCTAAGTGGTACAAGGAGGATTGAAGATCTTGGCATATCACGAGTTAAATTTTTATGGTTTTGAAATACATTTATTCTGGGTTTGTAATCTCTTTTTAAGACTTCCTGTTTTGACATTGCTTTTTCTCCCTTGTTGAAACACAAAGGGGGAGAAATATGATCCGACATTTCCGATATACTGCATTCTACATTTTTTTAGTTTTGAGATTGTTATATGCATTGCTAAAATAATAAATGCAGGAACGAAACTTTGTGTTGTCTTCCATCAAGGGGGAGATTGAAAACTCCACCTTGATTGAAATGGTTTACAAGTGTTGATGATGGAAGACTTCACACAAACATAGTAGTTGGATCTCTAACAATGTACTTGATTATATTTCTAGATGTCTGGTTAGTTTGAATTCAGTGTAGGTTGCATATCTACATGTCAAGGCCCTTGAAGTTGGATTCAAGAACAAGTTCAAAAGGACGAAGATCAAGGGCCTTGGAAACTAAAGTGCACGGAACAAGGATTCAAATAAATTTAAGATCTTCGTTGAAGATTCTATAACAAGAAGATCTTATCAATCAAAGACTTTGTCAACCGAAGGAAGATCTCAACCGAAGGATAGAAAATCATTTCGAGAAGATTTTCTAAACAACAAAAAAAAAGAAAAAAATATCTTCTCTCTCTTATCCAACAGAAGACGAGAAGATCAAGGAGTAAAAGACTCAACGTGTTCGTAGGGATCAAAGACGTGTAACGTCTACCATACGATCTTCATGGAAAAGAAGGATGATCTTCAAACGGTCATCTCTTCAACGGCTAGAAGATCTTTCCATAGAATATATAAATGAAGATGATGGACGAAGAAGAAGATACACAAGCCTACACCGGAAAACATCTTTGCATCCTCAAGTAACCTAATCATCTTCATTCGTTGTTTTTCTTTCTCACGTTCACGTAAAAGTGTTATCCCCTTAGAGAGAGAGAAAACACCAGAGCTCCATTGGTAGATCTAAAAAGTGTTATACTAGAGTGTGTTACTCTGCGAAGTAACTAGGCTATTATAGCTAGGTTAAGAGTTGGAGCTAGATCGTAGCATTGGCTACAAGTGAGAGAAGAAGGGGATTTCTTCTAGTTTGTATTTAGGACTCTTTGAAGCTGATAATAGATAGTTAGATCCTACAGATATACCCTGGGACGGAGAGTAGGCTATTTAGAGCCGAACTTCGTAAACATATCCTCGTGTCAATCTTTTCAATTCCGCACCATATAAGCTTTACTGTGACTAACTTTGTTTTGTAGGAGCAAGAATTCAAGGCCCTTGAAATTGAGTTTTAAAGCCCTTGAAATCGAAGTTTCACTAGTAACACAGATTAACATCAAGGCCCTTGAAAGGAGTTTCAAGGCCTTGAGATTTGGTTTGCGAAAAGTTCTCATACTCTATTCAACCCCCCTTCTAGAGTATTATCTATATTATTTATATCACCTAACGGTTCTTCAAAAACGTTTATGCTTCCGTTGTTAACAACTCCTATTACTGACATTCAACCACCACGAATGTTCCAGTTCTTGTTCCCCTTCTTCATGATCTCACATATTGGGTAACTCTTCCACCTACAGTCTTTAGTACATAACCCGCACTCGTACATTCTCGTTGGTCACCGATTAACTCATTAACCCTCTCCAAGATCAACGACTTACCCTCCTACCACACTTTCATGTTATCATACTCTTGAAGAATACCCTCTCAGGGTACTCTGTCTTAAACTTCACTTGCTCATTTTTATTCTACATCCCACATCGTTAGCTCCTATTACGCCCCCCTTTTCCTTTCGCTTTTGTAAGATAACTATACCTTCCCAGCTCTTTCGTGTCATATGACCCACCTTCCAAGGCTTAACCATGATGTTTTGCAAAAGAACCTCTCAAACATCGTGACCTTAATTAGCATACACTCGCGTTCCTCTTGGTTGGTATCTTTAGTCCTTCGATCAAACCTCATTGTTTCATCTTTCATCTCCTTGGGATCGTCATTTATACACACTTCCCCCTTCTTGGCGTTTATTAGCCTTGTCATCATAACGGAATCGGCCAACTCCACATGAATCCCCACCATGCCCTTCTTCTCATAACTCTAGTAATGTTGACACTTCACTTATTGGTACCTCGTAAGCTTAACTTACGGTATCTTAATCTTTCGCCAATGGTTCGTCCACTCTTGCTCATCTTGATTCCAATGCTTAGGAGCTTCTAAGGAAAGCTTCACATCTTAATTGAATACCACCTTTAACCTTGGTAGAATGTAACCCTCTCCTCCTCAATTCGCATCTTTAGTTGTCCACGCGTCTTCTTGAAGAACATAAGTTCGTTATCCCTATTGGTTTCGTTGTCTTTCCAATCGTGACTTCTTGTAACCACTTCCACACCTTCGTGTTACTCCTTTTGCTTATATGGTCTCCATCTCGATTTATCTTAAGTTGCTACGAATTTTCTTTTACTTGGTTGTCCTTCGTTTACGTCATATCCAATCCTCCTCTTCGACCTTCTCTTAAAGGACTACGAGAACTCCAAGGTGTTCGCTCGAACGTAGCGTTCAACTCGATACTTGAGCATATTCATCCTCGTAATTACACTAGACTATGTCAAACAACGTTGTACAAGGGCGATGATATCATAAAATCATCTTTTCTATTAGGTCCATAACTCCATATGCTACTACTATATATAATAAGAATCCGCATAAACGACTATATAGGTCTTATGTCCATATCACAACTAATATGCCAAATCCAGAAAATACTTTACAACAACACAAGGTTCAAAAGCTAATCAGATCCTATCAAACCACATATATAGGCATATATCTATATAAGGTCATGCCACTACTATACATAACAAGGTCTAAAATGCACTATAGTCCACATATATAACTATACATATTTATCAAGTTCATCAAGCAACTTACAATCCACAAAGATAAACATCAATTCCATCATGCATAACTATAAACCTCATATTCATATCTATATATACATATATATACATATAAAAATCCAATAAACTAAGCTGCCGAGATCCGCGGAAGGAGTGGTGGTCCGTACATTCTACCCCGACTCATGCATGTGATTTTGAAAACGAAAACTCAGAACCCATGGGGTTCTGTTTATTCGTTATTCGGCCTTTACAAGATTGCGAGTGTCATTGTTGTCAACCTAGGGCTCTGATACCTCTTTTGTAACACACCGAATCCGCGGGACTCGGGATGCTACAGGTTGGGACCTCACAATGGGTCCCGACCCTTAGTCTGACAACAATTTCACCGGATCTTACAACAAGACACAAATAAAGGCAAAATCAAAATACATTTTTATGCAAATGATAAGATCCCCAGAAAAAATTAAAGACAACTTCAGCCGAGTTCTCAACTCCAAAGACTCGAACATCAAAAACATTACAATATACAAGAAACGAAACCCAAATACAACTCCAACCAAACCCCTTCTAAAATGTACGGAACCCCGGCTTCCCACTCTTCCGGATCTCTCGACCGCATACCTAACCTGTAAGACAATCTACAACAATCGGTATTAAATCATTAGCTCATATTCGAAGCATTAGAATTAATGGGAAAGACACATATACAAGTAGAACACCGCAAGCACACAGCATACCTATAAGCACACCAAATCGGTTTATTATCTTTATTATTATTAAGTCGTATCCCGTTCTAATTCAACTTAGGTTGTGACACGAGAGTCACCAAAAATTGTCTCGGTCCCTACTTACCGGCATGGAATGATACTGATGCATCCGACCGTCTACCAGTACGGGATAGTCGTCGAGAACCTCCTAGCTCTCGCGGGAGCGAGGCAAGTTGTCACCGCCCATTATCATACACTTGGGCCAAAATAATATAAAGGTCGGCAATCCTATTTGCGGTTTAGTTGTTATAAACAATAAAGAATAAACACACACCACCAAACACACATCAATGCTAATACAAGGAATACGAGCTAAGTAAGTCCGGAGACTTACCTCGTCACCACACTTAACTCATAACACTCTCGCTTCCTTAGGGGAGGAAGCCCATAACCTACTCACAAGAAGGTAACTATATCAACAACGACCCACTCACAATAGAAGTCTTAGACTTCTATACAAATGATTTATGCAAAACCATTTGACTCTCAATTCTAGGACCGCATCCTAGAATCCCTCATGCTCACATCACACTCAACAGAAGTTAGAAGTCATAAGACTTCTAAACCCTCGGATCTCGCAAGATCATAACTCACAACACCACTAGGATAACATGCCTAGTCCCCACGATCGCAATGGTAACAACACTATGCTAGGATACGCATATCCTAGCCCATAATCTCAACAACTATAAGCTCACAACTATAATCTTACAATCTCAACCTCAACAATCATTCAACCTCAACCCTAAATTCTCACAAGCTCAACATACAACATAAATCCATAAATAACCTCACAAGATATTATCGACTCCTCAAGCCTTACAACATTTCACTATCCACAAAACTCACCTAAGGTCCATAACCACTACTTGGTATTCGCTCTAAGTTATGTCAGATCCAATCCTAGCATGATACTACTAAACATAACTAAATCGAGTAAGATTATAAGCTCGGGGGAGAGGTACTCACATGACGTCAAAAGACGGAAGACGAACTTAGACACGTTAGGCCTTTATCGGGGAGCTTCCGGACCTAACATCAAAGCTACACAAATTTAGCTAATACGCTAAATTTGATCGTAATATAAGATATATTATTCTAAGGTAAACTCATATTCAAAAGCAAATGAAAAACCCGCAAATAAACCCTTGAGTCATAATCTCGAAATTAATCCAACGAGGGTATAAAGTATGAGCAAAGTCCCGCTTTTAAAATAAGGATAAAACTCGCAAAATGCTTTCCGTGACAAATAATACAATTCCAAAATATGGGGCATAATATGTAATTAAATATTGGGCCAAGTTCCATAAATAAACCAACAAGGACACAATACGTAATATACATAAATATAAGATCAAACTCGTATATAAATCCAAGGTTAAAACTCATAAAAATATTTTCTGGGCAACTCATGAAGTTCCATAAACTTTGGGATATATTTTGAAAATAAAATCTGGCCAAATCTGTAATTAATCCAAAACAGTAGGGCACAATCTACAAATTCCAAAAAAGTGGGTCAAATCTGCAATAAACACAAATCATGGGTAAATATTGTAATTACACATAAATGGAGGGGGCCGATTGCAATTAACCCAAAAGGGTTTTCTTCCTCAAGAGACATGAACGCAGGCTGGGACTAGAGGCACCAGCGGCGCAGGGCTGCTTGAATCCGGCAACAAGGCAAGGGGGTTGGGGGTCCGGCCAGAAGGAAGGCGGCTCCTTGGCGGCGTTGGCTGCAGCTTCGCGGCAGTGAGAGCAGAGAAGAAGGGAGAGAAGAAGGCTCGCTTTACTGGGGAATGGGAAGAGCAAAAGCGGCGGCAGGAGGCAACACTAGCGGCGGCTGGGGGCAAGACTAACGGCGAAGGAGGAGGCTGTGCATCTCCTTCTCCGGCGAGGCTTGACAGAAAGAGAAGGGGGAGAAAGGTGAGATGGAGGGCGCTGCAAAGGGGTTAAAAGGGGGGGGGGTTGTTGCTGCTTCCCGCGAATCGACAGGAGGGCGAGAATAGAGGTAGGTGGTAGCGACTAGATTCGAGGACGGGATGCTGATGCCTGATGTGGATCGGGGTCAAAGGCAGCCACAGGCCGGCTCATGTGGAGAGGAGCTTGAGGGCTCCGACGCTGGGCTCATCAGTTCTGAGTCGAACGTAGATGAGAGGGAGATTGAGTGACAGGGAGAGATGGGAGAAGCAGACAGGTGAGGGTTGGGTAGGCAAAACGAGGGGTCGATGCAGGCTTCATCACACGCATTAGAGTGAAAGGAGGAAAAAGAAAAAGGAAAGAAAAGAATAAAGAGAGGAAGGGATAAATAAATAAATAAATAGACTCAATTTTAAACATTTTAAACGAGATTTCCGAATCGTAAACATTTCCTAATAATTAAAATACGAAAATTATACGTTAATATATAAACTTGAAAAATTTTAATTTACTGCGTAAAATATTCCTGAAAATATTTAAGCTAACAAAATATTGGTAAAAGTAGGATAAAATAATATAGAAAACGCGCCAATATTTTGGGGCGTTACAGTCGCTACTGATGATCTACTTAAGCAAATTAAGGGAAACAAGATGCAATTATTGAAAAAAAATGTAACACCCCAAATCCGCGGGATATTGGGATGCTACGGGCGAGACCTCACAATGGGTCTCGACCCTTAGCTTGACAACAATTTCACCGGACCTTTCCAACATGGCACAAATAAAGGCAAAACTCAAATCGTTTATAATGTATGCGAGAACGGAAAGTAAAAGTACAAAGTGGAAACTCAGCCGAGTCCTCAAAACGTCACAACTCAAAACATATATCCGAAAACCATGAGTCAAACATAACAAGAATAAACTCAAAAACGCCCCCGTCCTATAATGTACGGAGACCCCCCGGCTGTCCACTCCTCCACCTCACTCGGCGGCATCCCTAACCTGCAAGGCATCTATACAACCGGTTTTAAACCGTTAGCTAGCAATTCGAATATAAGAAGAACGATAAGGCACAAACACATATAAGGATAAAGTAAACACACAATCATGCTTGCAAAGAAGTCCGGTTATTATCTTTAATTTAAGTTATTCCATTACTAATTTCCATTTAGTTGTGGCACGGGAATCACAAGGATCCCGCCCTTGTCCCCTTTCACCAAACAGGTTTGGGCCAGATGCGAATCAGCATCACCTGTTGGACTGGTCGCAAGGCACCTCCCGGCCATCCCCATTTTGGGCCGGACATAGTGGTCACCGCCCGTTATCATACACTTGGGCCAAATAAATAATAACACGTCCACATCCTAGTCCGATTTATAAGTTATTTCATAACAATTAATAGGAATAACACACACCACCCACACGTCACAACTCATATGCGAAAAGCTAGTTAAGTAAGTCCGTAGACTTACCTCACCCAAGGTACACGAATAAATCCTCTAGGCTTCTTGCAGAAAACGCTCAATGCCTGAACACAACGAGGCATACTATCATCAACTATCCGTCAAGGTAACCACCCCCGTACTTCTATATGCTCAACTTGTAAGATAACCATTAGCATGCTAGTTCCCATATTTTGATTCTCTAAGTAAGCTTGCCGAAGCACACCACAATCTATAAACTATTCTTAACACCCAAGGTCACGGCCACTATATGGCATTTGCTCTACGTTATACTAGATTCACCTAGTATGATACACTACCGCCATTCACCTAGTGCGGGGGTTATGGATGTCGAGAACGGATTTGGTGGACTTAACGGGTGCTTCCGGACCTATACAACAAAGCTACAAGAATTTAGCTTATAGGCTAGATTGATTGAATAACGGTTTAGACATAATTCGAGAAACTCGTTTTCAAAACACGGTCAAAACCCGTAAAACATTTTCAAGGTGAATAACATGATTAGACCAAAACTCCCCAATTCATTATTTTTCCGTTCGGATGAAAAACCCAACAACTCGGTTATTTTTCAAAGATCCATAGTTGGTTAAATCTCGTAATAAACTTCACATGGCTAGAATAGTGGTTATTAATAAATTTTGGATACAAACTACAGTTATCCAGAAAATAGGGTCACTATTGCAATTATACAGAAGCTGGGGAAAAATCTGTAATTTAAAAAAAAAGAAACAGGAGCAGCTCTCGTTTGCCCTAGCCGCACGCTGCAGTGGAGAGGAAGGTGGGCCTGGAGGCGGGCTTACGGCGTGGCGGCGTGGCGGGTGGCACAAGGGAGGACAAGGTCCGGCGGCAGGCTTCCCGGCGAGGCGTTCTGTCCTCCGGCGACTGTCACAACCGGCCATCAAAGTCACTAAAAAAAAAAGAAGAAGAATAACGAGAAAGGAGAGGAGAGGGAGGCGTAGCTCACCAGCGAGGAGAGGGCGTCGCACTCCGGCGGGCTGAGGCGGCAGTGAGGGCTTCTCCCTGGTGGTTTCGTTGCACCGTCGGCCTCCACAGAGCACGAGGGTGCGAGAGAGAGAGTTTCTGAGAGAGTTCAGGGAGAGAGAGGGAAGAAAGAGAGAGATGAGGGAGAGTGGTGTGAGGCTTGCGGGTTGGGGTAGTCATGAAGGGAGGGTGTCGAACGGCCGGCCGCAGGCCTGCAGAGTCGGGTGGATCGAGGAGGCCGGCTAGACCTAGCCCTAGGCGGCTCCTATCCTCTCACCAGTGGGCAAGGCAGTGCAGCTGGAGCACAGGCACACGCGAGAGAGAAAGAAGGAAAAGAAAAGAAGAAAGAAAAGAAAAGAAGAAAGAAAAGAAGAAAAGAAGAAAAAAAAAAGATAAGGGCCCAACTCGAATAAATGATCGGAACGGGATTTCCCGGTCCGGTAAATCTCGACTTTCCGAAAAAAAAATAAATAAAATTCGGAAGTACATTCATGTATCCCAATTTAATATAATACTCGGAAAAATTATTTAATTCAGTAAAGATATATTTCTTTTAAAAAAAAGAATTCGAGCTAGAATGAATCGGATGGAGGGGGAAAGCACAATCGGAACGCACCCGAATAAACGGGGCGTTACATCAGGTCCTCCTAATGAAAAGTTTCGTCCCGAAAATTGCTAAACGCGAAACTCTCAACGACTTAGTCCCGATAACCGCTCAGAAACACTATATTGTAGTAACTACGGCCCTCGAATTTCAAGTCTACCCGCCTAAACACAACAGGACTCGCAAGATATACACATAAGGAACACACACATATCATGTTGCAAATCACATAAACACAACCAAGGAAAAAGGTCTCGGGACTAACCCGATGGTCCTATAGATGTCGCTACTCTTGCGTAAAACTCGGAATAGTTCCTACGGATACTATCCTCCGTCTCCCAAGTGGCCTCATCGGCTCCTCGCCTCGACCACTGCACTCTCAGCATTGGTATCTCCTTCGACCGAAGTCGTCTCGTGCTACGCTCCAAAACCGCAATCGGATGCTCCGCGAAAGTATGGTCCGGCTCGACTACCAGGTCCTCGTGGCTAATGACGTGCCTCGGGTCATGTATGTACTCTCTCAGCTGAGATACATGAAACACCGGGTGAATACCCTCCAACCTCGGTGGTAACGCTAACCTATATGCCACCTCTCCGACTCTCTCCAAAATCTCAAAGGGACCGACATATCGGGGGCTCAACTTCCCCTTAATGCCAAATCTCCTGACGCCCCGTGTCGGTGATACCCTCAGCCAGACGTGTGCTCCTACTCTGAACTCCAAGGGTCTACGTCTCCTATCTGCATACGACCTCTGACGGCTCTGCGCGGCCAACATCCTCTCTCGGATCAAAGCAACCCTAGCCATGTCATCCTGTATCTGGTCTGGAGCTACAACACTAGAACTGCCCGGCTCGTCCCAACACAAGGGAGTGCGACATCTCCGTCCATACAACGCCTTATACGGTGCCATCCCAATCGATGCGTGCCAACTGTTATTATACGAAAACTCCACCAATGGAAGGTGGTCTGGCCATACATGTCCCCAGTCTAGTACACATGCCCGCAACATGTCCTCTAAGGTCTGAATAGTCCGCTCGGACTGGCCGTCGGTCTGTGGATGATATGCGGTGGTGAAATGAAGACTCGAACCTAGGGCGGCGTGTACCTGCCGCCAGAACCTCGAAGTAAAACGCCCATCCCTATCCGAGATGATAGTCCTCGGGACTCCATGTAACCTCACAATCTGACGAGTAAACTCCTCAGCTAGACGACTCACTGGCCACGTCTCCCGAATAGGAATGAAACGTGCGGTCTTCGTCAGCCGATCCACTACCACCCAAATCGCATCAAAACTCCTACTCGGTCTCAAACCGGTGACAAAGTCCATGGATACGTCCTCCCACTTCCACTGCGGCACAGGCAGGGGGTGAAGCTCTCCTCCAGGCCTCTAGTGCTCGATCTTGACCTGTTGGCAGGTCGCGCATCTGGCCACATATCTAGCTACATCGGGCTTAAGCCCGCCCCACCAATAAGACCTCCTAATATCCTGGTACATCTTACTCGTGCCTGGATGCACCGAGTAAGGAGTAGAATGGGCCTTCTGTAAAATCCGATCTCTCAACTCTGGGTCTGACGGTACACAAATACGTCCCTGACGTCTCAACAATCCATCTGCCCCTGTGATAAACTGCGGTGCCTCTCCTCTGGCCATCCTGTCCCGAATCCTAGTCAAGATGGGACATCTCTCCTGCTTCTGTCGGATCTCTCCGGACAGGTCAGGTAGTATCTCTAACTCGGTCAAGTGACAACCCGTATCCGGGAACCGGATATCCATCTCTAACTCCATCAAATCCCTCTACAACTAAGGCTGAACCGTAAGCCGAGCTATCGCCTCCTCTCGAGGTGTCCTCCTACTCAAGGCGTCGGCGACTACGTTCGCCTTCCCCGGATGATATAAAATCTCCAAATCAAAGTCCTTAATCAGCTCTAACCATCTCCTCTGGCGGTTATTCAACTCCCGCTGAGTGAATATGTACTTCAGACTCTTATGGTCTGTGAAGATCTGACACGTGGCCCCATACAAGTAGTGTCGCCAGATCTTCAGGGCATGAACCACTGCCGCTAGCTCAAGATCATGGGTAGGGTAATTCTCCTCGTACGGCTTCAACTGCCGAGAAGCGTACACAATAACCCTACCCCTCTACATCAAGACACACCCCAATCCTAGCTTGGAGGCGTCACTATATACTACAAAATCCTCCATGCCCTCAGGCTGAGCTAGAACGGGAGCGGAGGTCAACCTCCTCTTCAGCTCCTCAAAGCCGCGCTGACAAGGCTCGGACCAGACGAATCGGGTAGACTTCCTCAACAAGGAAGTAAGTGGCCGTGCAATCACAGAAAAGCCCTCAACAAATCGACGGTAATATCCTGCTAAGCCCAAGAAACTGCGCACCTCCTTGACCGTCCTAGGAGGCGGCCATGAGGAAACGGTCTCTATCTTCGCCGGGTCAACCATGACACCCTCGGCGGAAACTATGTGACCTAGGAATGCCACCTCGGACATCCAAAACTCGCACTTAGAGAGCTTTGTATAAAGCTCTCTATCCTGAAGGACTCAAAGCACCGTCCTCAGGTGTCCCGCATGCTCCTCTCTACTCCGAGAGTATACTAAAATGTCGTCTATGAATACTACCACAAACTGGTCTAGAAAGTCGATGAAGATGCCGTTCATCAACTCCATGAAGACGGCAGGTGCGTTCGTGAGCCCGAATGGCATCACGACAAACTCATAATGACCGTATCTCGTCCTAAATGCCGTCTTCGGCACGTCCTCCTCTCTCACCCTCAGCTGGTGATATCCCGACCTCAAGTCGATACGTGAAAACACGGAGGCACCATGCAACTGGTCTAGTAAGTCATCAATGCGCGGTAGAGGGTACTTGTTCTTGATGGTGACTTTGTTCAACTCTCGATAGTCAATACATAGCCTCAAAGATCCGTCCTTCTTCTTGACGAAGAGGACTGGTGCACCCTAAGGGGAAACGCTCGGGCGTATGAAACCCTTCTCGGCTAACTCCTCGAGCTGCTCCTTCAGCTCCAGCATCTCTATCGGTGCCATGCGGTATGGAGCCTTGGAGATCGGCCTCGTGCCGGGCTCCAACTCAATCGAAAAATTGACGCTCCTCTGTGGTGGTAGTCCAGGTGGCTCCCCGAAGACATCCTCAAACTCACATGCCACGGGAATCTCCTCCAGTGATGGTCCCATCTCCTCCTTTATGGCATAACACCAGAAGGCCTCGCATCCCTGCCCGATAAGTCTTGCGGCTCGGACCGCGCTAATGACTGTACCGGTCTTTCCGAGGTCCCAACCTCGAAAAATCACCTCATGCCCCATCTCGGTAGTGACTGTCACAGTCCTCCGGCTAATGTCTAAAACGGCTCGGTGGCGGTCCATCCAATTCATCCCTAAAATGACTTCTTCATGCACTAAGTGCATGACATAGAAGTCGGCTAACCAATCCCGGTTTCCCAAACGAATGGGACAACCGCGTACCTCGCGGGTACCGCTAACCCTACCACCATCGGGTAACCCCACAACGAAGGGTCTCCCCTCTATCGTAACTAAGGACAACCTAGCTACACAATCATCGGATATAAAAGAGTGCGTAGCACCCGTATCAAACAAAACTCGAACTGGAAAGCCGTGAATCCGAATGGTACCTGTGGCTGCCGGCGCTGCGGGCTCAACAGCACTCCTCAACTCAAATACTCTGGCCTGCTGACCTCTGGTCTCCTGGGGGCCTCCACCACGTCCCCTACCCCTACCCTGCCCTTGGGCAGAAGTTTGTGCCTGTGAATATCCCGGGACCCTCTGCTGGTGCTGACTCTGTGTCTGACGCTGGGGTGGTCTCTGTCCACCCCTAGGGATGCCAGCAGGTGAAGAACCCTGCTGGGATGGTATCGGGCCCTGTCGGCAAAAAGTGGCTCGGTGTCCAGGTCTGCCACAAAGATAACAAGTCACTGTCGTCCTCGGGCAGTCACCTCGCATATGTCCATACCCGCTGCAGTTGAAACACTGCCGTCCTCTATCTGATACCTGCCCGGACTGCTGGGGTCCTGGACGTCCCTGAGTCTGACTACGCCCCTGAGTCGGGCCACGTCCCTGTCCTGGGGCTCCTGCTCCTGAACCAAATGATCCTGTCCTCTGTCTCTTGTCCGGCCCTCCGGACTGTGGTGCTCTCCTAGACCCTGGTCGGTCTCTCTCGTATGCTGCGGCTCGGTCCTGGTACTCCGTTAGGGAATCACAGCGGAATCCCGCAAGGTAGGCACGTGTGGAATCCCTCAATCTCCTAGAGAATAAGTAGACGTGTTGGTCTGCCGGAGGTGCGGCGGGACCCAACAAAGCTAACTCCTCACGGAACCGTCTAACCGCCTCGATAACTGGGACATCCTCAAATCCCGCCTCCAAGAAGTCCTGTACTCTATCTCTCCTCAGTGAAGCTGGACAAAAACTCTCTCTAACGAGGCTAAACAACTGGTCCATCCTAGTCAATCCTCCTCTAACCGTCCTCCACCAATACTGGGCCTGCTCCTTGAATAAAGTCTGAACTATCTCCACCTGTCTCTCCTCTGGACAACGGATCGCCTCTAAAGCCGACTCCACATGCCCAATCCAGTGCTCCACCTCTAACCCTACCTTCCCATCGAAGTAGGGTACATGCTGCTGGTTGAAAGCCTTCAACCAGGAATCAGGTCTCGGAAATCTCAGCTCATCTCTCGCCCTAACAACATCAACAACTGGCTCGGGTGCAGCTACTGCTGGTGCAACTACCTCTGGCGCGGCCCTAATCGGAGTAACTCTCTGCGTGACCTCTGCTGATCTCGCAGGTGCCGGTGCAGGTGCTGGCCCTGGGGGTGCGGGTGGTGGTACTCATGTCCTAAATGCCTCCTCAACTCGTCGTAGATAGTCTGCAAACACGCTAGCTCCAATAGATGCTCCCCCAGTCCTAGCAGATGGAGAACTCTGAGCCCTGGACCTCGCGACGGTCCTATCCCTAACCTCGGGAATTATGCTCTCCGCGACGTCCTCTACGGGATCCTCAGGTGCTGGCGGTTCCACAACTGGTGGGTCCGCAATGGGAATACGTCCCCGACCTCTCGTGCCTGGAGGTCTTCCTACTCGTCCCCGTCTTTGGACGGTAGGAGGAAGAGGTGGTCTACCCCTGGCGGGTCCTACGTATGCGGTAGCTCTCGTACGTGCCATCTGATATCGTTCCGCGTTTATTTATATATGAGTGTATATATATATAGGGAAAGGGTCATATGGAAACTCACGTTCCTATAGAAACACTCTTACTATGAGAACTTTTAATCTCAACCCTTAGATCTAGATAAAAAAATAATCAACGGTAGAGTTAAAACAATGGCAATTTTGTAATTATAATTAATGAGATATGGGAGATCTCCTTCCTCTGTGTGTTTATACCGCCGTCTCCCTTCCCTTCTCTCTCATTTCATCCTACCGACGAAGAAACATCTCTATTCTCTTCCTCGCTTTGATTCTTATGGATCCACTGCGCATACACCCTCCGGTCTCCGCCGATTCACATCGCTTCTACAATCTCGTTCCTCTCTTCTGAAATCTCCAACATGATTTCCACTTTTTGCTTGCCTCTATCTTTCGCTTGTTTTCTGTGTTGACAGGGAAGAACATTGTCCGGTCGAACCAACATCGTCGAGGTCCTAGTAAGTTAATCTCCACACTCAGTTACATAATTGGTTATGAATTAATTTTTTTTCTCATGCTTGATGGTTGTGGGTGTGGAAAAGTCAATCCCTCGATGCCCAAAATCAAGCCTGAAATTGAGAAATTACTGCTAGTGAATAGGGCTGAAAATTGAATGTGGATGGAAATTGCCTAACAATGGAGTTTGCTGACCACTGTTGTGTCCTAATTTTGGCTATAAATTGGTTAAAAGTTGTTACTTACGATGATTTGTTGATGGAAATGGGGCTGAAATTGACGGTGGATGGAAATGTGTTGGAAATTGTTGTTGTAATAAGTATATGTAACTGACTTCTTCAAATCAAAAATTCTTACTTATGGGGATTTGTTGAGACTTATATTGTAGGTCACACGGGCATTTGCTTTAGCTTATTCACAATTGTCTACTGACTATTTCTAGCCTATTAGCTTAAATGGTAGAGCAATGTGTAATACACATCGTGTGGGTTCGAATCCCACATAGGCTACGTTGTTGTGCAAACTTTCAATTTTATTATTCTTCTTAATAAGTTCTAACCTGTCAAATGTTACAAGTCATGAAAAGCTAATTTGGGTGATTTGTTGAGTAACAATAACCGTAGACTTTGAAGCACACATTTGCTATTGGCTTTCCTGGTAGTATGATACCCATAACATACTCGGTTATTATGTTTAGTCCTGGCGTCTACAATTCAAAGCAAGAAAGTATCTTGAGATAAAATAGATGTGTATGTAGTAGGATAATAATTCAAGTTCCTCCTTCCAATGCACATGTTTAGAAAGTATCTTGAGATTAACTCAGAATTTGTAGTAGGAGATTAACTAATTTTGGGATATACAAAGACGCATGATAGAGTTCTGGGTCATAATTTGTATATATCAACGAAGAGCCCCTCTACGATAATAACAAAAGGGCCTTATTGACATAAACTAGTTCAAACAACGAATTTATTTTAAAAGTCAAAATAATACTAACTTGGCTGATTGGGTCAATCTCTTGCAAGCCACCAATGCTTACACAAGCCTTGCAAGTTGAAAGAAAACGTCAAAACAAGCCATCTTATGCGTTAATGATAGTATATATGAACTTCAATAACATACTTAGAGGCTGTAAGTTCAACTAAACTCCTTTACATTATCAGTTTCTACCTGAAGCAATGAAGCATGGTTGCTTGACCTTCATAATCAACTTTTTAATCCTTTTTTCCATATTCTCATTACAAGCAAGCGTTGTATCAAACTTCTTGTACGAATTCTGCACTACTGACAACAATTTCACAGACAATAGCTTTTACAAAACAAACCTCAATCAACTTTTGCCTACTCTAACCGCTCAATCATCCTCCAACACCTTCTACAACTCGACTTCCGGATCTGAACCCAACAAACTGTACGGTCTCTACTACTGTCGGGCGACATGACAACGCAAGATTGCAACGACTGCGTTAAGGCAGCAGCATATGACATTGTTTTGAGTAACTCCTTTACATTATCAGTTTAGGTTCAAATGAGTTAATCTCCCAAAGGGGATCCCCGCTCGAAACCTCATTTGAACCTTATTGCACTGTTTTTATTTTTCTACCAATTACCAACAATATTTTACCAATGCAATGTACAAATTCTGATTCAAAAAAGAAATTACTCGTTTCTTGTCAAAACTATGTTGCTTGACCATTTAAGAAAACTGACAGTAGCAAACCAAGTTAATAATTTTCACCAAAATCTTACAAATTAAATACAACCACAATAGCAGTAGCAAATTCTCAATTGACATCCTTAAGCATATCTCCAGCATAGCTCACAACAGCATTGTCCTCATTTGAACCTTATTTCATACAATTATACAACACCCAAAATTAGCTTCTCATGACTTGTAACATTTGACAGGTTAGAACTTATTAAGAAGAATAATAAAATTGAAAGTTTGTACAACAACGTAGCCTACATGGGATTCGAACCCACACGATGTGTATTATAACACATTGCTCTACCATTTAAGCTAGTAGGCTAGAAATAGTCGGTACACAATTGTGTATAAGCTAAAGCAAATGCACGTGTGAGCTACAATATAAGTCTCAACAAATCACCACAAGTAAGAATTTGATTTGAAGAAGACAGTTACGTATACCTATTACAACAACAATTTTCAGCCCATTTCCATCCACGATCAATTTTCAGCCCCATTTCCATCAACAAATCATCATAAATAACAATTTTTAACCAATTTATAGCCAAAATTAGGACACACCAGTGGTCAGCAAACTCCATTGTTAGGCAATTTCCATCCACATTCAATTTTCAACCCTATTCACTACCAGTAATTTCCCCATTTCAGGCTTGATTTTGGACATTAAGGGATTGACTTTTCCACACCCACAACCATCAAGCATGAGAAAAAGAATTAATTCATAACTAATTATGTAACTGAGTGTGGAGATTAACTTACTAAGACCTCGACAATGTTGGTTCGACCGGACAATGTTCTTCCCTGTCAACACAGAAAACAAGCGAAAGATAGAGGCAAGCAAAAAGTGGAATTCATGTCAAAGATTTCTAAAGAGAGGAGCGAGATTGTAGAAGCGATGTGAATCGGCGGAGACCGGAGGGTGTATGCACAGTGGATCCATAAGAATCAATGCAAGGAAGAGAATAGAGATGTTGCTTCGTCGTTAGGATGAAATGAGAGAGAAGGGAAGGGAGGCGGCGGTATAAACACACAGAGGAAGGAGATCTCCCATATCTCATTAATTATAATTACAAAATTGCCATTGTTTTAACTTTACCGTTGATTATTTTTTTATCTAGATCTAAGGGTTGAGATTCAAAGTTCTCATAGTAAGAGTGTTTCTATAGGAACGTGAGTTTCCATATGACCCTTCCCCTATATATATATATATATATATATATATATATATATATATATATATATATATATATATATCGATATATACGTAATAATTGCAATATTAGCATACAAGGGAAACTTGTAAAAGCATAAAAAGGAGCAACAATCTAAGATTCAACCGAGGCATAGAAGCCCAATCATCCTAAGGTCACATGCATAGCTAAGTACATACAAGTCCGAAAACATCCTAAAGTCATATATAAATACTTATAACTATGCCAATATATAGGTATTACATACATCAAATCCAGAAATCTACGTCGCCGAGGTTTGCGTGAGGAGTGGTGGTCCCGTACATTCTAACCCAATCCCGACTCATGCATATGAATTTTGAAAACGAAAAGTCAGAACCCGTGGGGTCCTGTTTATACCTCATTCGGCCTTTAGAAGATTGCGAGTGCCATTGTTGTCAACCTAGGGCTCTGATACCACTTTTGTAAAACCCCAAATCCGCGGGATATTGGGATGCTACGGGCGAGACCTCACAATGGGTCCCGACCCTTAGCTTGACAACAATTTCACCGGACCTTTCCAACATGGCACAAATAAAGGCAAAACTCAAATCGTTTATAATGTATGCGAGAACGGAAAGTAAAAGTACAAAGTGGAAACTCAGTCGAGTCCTCAAAACGTCACAACTCAAAACATATATCCGAAAACCATGAGTCAAACATAACAAGAATAAACTCAAAAACGCCCCCGTCCTATAATGTACGGAGACCCCCCGGCTGTCCACTCCTCCACCTCACTCGGCGGCATCCCTAACCTGCAAGGCATCTATACAACCGGTTTTAAACCGTTAGCTAGCAATTCGAATATAAGAAGAACGATAAGGCACAAACACATATAAGGATAAAGTAAACACACAATCATGCTTGCAAAGAAGTCCGGTTATTATCTTTAATTTAAGTTATTCCATTACTAATTTCCATTTAGTTGTGGCACGGGAATCACAAGGATCCCGCCCTTGTCCCCTTTCACCAAACAGGTTTGGGCCAGATGCGAATCAGCATCACCTGTTGGACTGGTCGCAAGGCACCTCCCGGCCATCCCCATTTTGGGCCGGACATAGTGGTCACCGCCCGTTATCATACACTTGGGCCAAATAAATAATAACACGTCCACATCCTAGTCCGATTTATAAGTTATTTCATAACAATTAATAGGAATAACACACACCACCCACACGTCACAACTCATATGCGAAAAGCTAGTTAAGTAAGTCCGTAGACTTACCTCACCCAAGGTACACGAATAAATCCTCTAGGCTTCTTGCAGAAAACGCTCAATGCCTGAACACAACGAGGCATACTATCATCAACTATCCGTCAAGGTAACCACCCCCGTACTTCTATATGCTCAACTTGTAAGATAACCATTAGCATGCTAGTTCCCATATTTTGATTCTCTAAGTAAGCTTGCCGAAGCACACCACAATCTATAAACTATTCTTAACACCCAAGGTCACGGCCACTATATGGCATTTGCTCTACGTTATACTAGATTCACCTAGTATGATACACTACCGCCATTAACATAAAGAGACGGAGAGGGTACTCACGCGAGTTCCAAGGTAGTGCGGGGGTTATGGATGTCGAGAACGGATTTGGTGGACTTAACGGGTGCTTCCGGACCTATACAACAAAGCTACAAGAATTTAGCTTATAGGCTAGATTGATTGAATAACGGTTTAGACATAATTCGAGAAACTCGTTTTCAAAACACGGTCAAAACCCGTAAAACATTTTCAAGGTGAATAACATGATTAGACCAAAACTCCCCAATTCATTATTTTTCCGTTCGGATGAAAAACCCAACAACTCGGTTATTTTTCAAAGATCCATAGTTGGTTAAATCTCGTAATAAACTTCACATGGCTAGAATAGTGGTTATTAATAAATTTTGGATACAAACTGCAGTTATCCAGAAAATAGGGTCACTATTGCAATTATACAGAAGCTGGGGCAAAATCTGTAATTTAAAAAAAAAGAAACAGGAGCAGCTCTCGTTTGCCCTAGCCGCACGCTGCAGTGGAGAGGAAGGTGGGCCTGGAGGCGGGCTTACGGCGTGGCGGCGTGGCGGGTGGCACAAGGGAGGACAAGGTCCGGCGGCAGGCTTCCCGGCGAGGCGTTCTGTCCTCCGGCGACTGTCACAACCGGCCATCAATGTCACTAAAAAAAAGAAGAAGAATAACGAGAAAGGAGAGGAGAGGGAGGCGTATCTCACTAGCGAGGAGAGGGCGTCGCACTCCGGCGGGCTGAGGTGGCAGTGAGGGCTTCTCCCTGGTGGTTTCATTGCACCGTCGGCCTCCACAGAGCAAGAGGGTGCGAGAGAGAGAGTTTCTGAGAGAGTTCAGTGAGAGAGAGGGAAGAAAGAGAGAGATGAGGGAGAGTGGTGTGAGGCTTGCGGGTTGGGGTAGTCATGAAGGGAGGGTGTCGAAGGGCCGGCCGCAGGCCTGCAGAGTTGGGTGGATCGAGGAGGCCGGCTAGCCCTAGCCCTAGGCGGCTCCTATCCTCTCACCAGTGGGCAAGGCAGTGCAGCTGGAGCACAGGCACACGCGAGAGAGAAAGAAGGAAAAGAAAAGAAGAAAGAAAAGAAGAAAAGAAGAAAAAAACAAAAGATTAGGGCCCAACTCGAATAAATGATCGGAACGGGATTTCCCGGTCCGGTAAATCTCGACTTTCCGAAAAAAAAATAAATAAAATACGGAAGTACATTCATGTATCCCAATTTAATATAATACTCGGAAAAATTATTTAATTCAGTAAAGATATATTTCTTTTAAAAAAAAGAATTCGAGCTAGAATGAATCGGATGGAGGGGGAAAGCACAATCGGAACGCACCCGAATAAACGGGGCGTTACAAAAAAAATCTCGTTTTGAGTGTGATATAGTAGTTGTTTTATTTTGAACTATTCAATGAATTTATTTAGTTAGTGACATTGTTGAATTGAGTTGATATAAAGAATCTTATATACATCACGTAAACTAATAAATTTTCTAACACAAACATGAATCAAGAAAACATATAAACAAAACCTATAAACTAGAAAGAATATTCATATTAAAAACCAATTTTGTTAGAGTTATTTCAATCAATAAAAACTAAAATAAAAACTTGTTCGTTCGATTAATTAATTTTAAATACCAAAGTAAATAAATTAAATTTATATATAATATACTTATAATAGAGTTTTTTAAAGGAGGATTTTTAAAATTAATATATAATTGAAAATTTTATTTAATTTGAATTAAGATACATAACATTTTTACAAGGGCTAATTTGGAAACTAGACCTTTTTGAGTTATGGTGATAGTAACTAGGCTTTTTTTTATTTTTGATTAAGTAACTAGACCCCTTTCTTTTTTAAACGTTCAACCCTAACTCTCCTTACTCTCCTCTCCTCTTCCCTCTCTGGTAGCCGTAACTTGCAAACAACTCAGAACAAAATCTCTTTTATCACCTCTTTCTCGTTCATCGGCTCAGAGGTAGAGCTTCCACATCGCCATCTACGACGACGTTCCCGGTATTCATCATCAAGCAGCTCGGATGGAGGATCCGATCCAGGTGGAGGCAATTTCTGATTCGAATTTGGAGATGCAGACCCTCCAAAGCTACACTCAGAACTTCGATGATGATGCTCGTCGTTCCCCTCTTGCTCCTTGAATCCTCTTTTTTATTCTCAATAATATCTGGATCTATATTTAGATCTGGATCTGGATCTGGATTGGGAGTTGTTCGCCACTTAGCGTGCGTGCAAATAAGCTTTAAATTTATAAAACTAGAATCAAGCAAGCGAGCCCGCAGTGTACGGATCGACGTAGTTAAGCAAGAATTCCAGAGTATCGAACACAGGGATTTGGGGGGAACAAATTCGATTTCAGATTATCAAGCAGGTAAATGTAAGAGCTTTGCAAATCATTGGGAAAACAACAATCCTAAAGATCCAAGTATCCAGCTGTGGTTATCGATTCAAGATATACTAATGATATAAGGACAGAGTTAAGATATGCAAAGGTATGCTAATGTAAGGTAATCGTACGGTGAAATTCCAAAAACCTTATATGACTCACCTACAAGGCACTCTCTATAAAGGTTGTTGAGGCTTCAATATAGAAAGGTTCTAAAGGTAAGAATTAATGTCAAATACCCAAACTTGTAATCCAAGGATCAAGACTAACTAAACCGATTACGGTTGTGACACTCACAATCGAGGTAGAGGTTGTTGAGGCTTCACTACCACCTAGAAAAGGCAAGCCTAAACTAAGTTAAAGTAAATCTTTAACTTTGGATTAAAGTAAAAGCAAGTTCGTAGACTTAAGGGAAATTACGGTTAGTTCTTGAGGTTCTACGGCCGTGGACTCAAAAACAGGCCGTAATTTAAGGTTGTCGGCGATTCTCTCTAACTCTCAGGGTCCAATTTAATTACGATCGATCTATCATCACCTAAGCCACAACTATCAACCCTTCACCTTAGAATTGTTAAGGGTTTTTAGCCAACAATAGTCATTATGATATCAAATTCAAGGTTTAAAAGATTGAAAGATGAAAACTTCCGAAAACCTTCAATAAACTTCAAACCAATCCCAATGTCACAATCAAGAACAAATATCGTCGCTAGATTTAGAAAAGAACAAACAAACACAATCTTAGATAAGAAGGAAGAACGGGATGTCAATCCGTCTTCTAAATCAAACCTAAACAAGAAGAGAAATCTTCTTGCGAACAATCTTCCGAATCTTCGATCTTCCGTCAATCCGGAAATCTCAATCACAATCTCCACCAAAGTGCGAGATTAGGGCAAATCCAAGGATGAACGCAAAATCCGTCTTTTGCAAAAGTCTCTAAGCGGAGATCCAAGCGAAGGTGACGGAATCTCCCTTCGTCCGTCCTTTTATAATGTATCATGAAGTAGCGGCCCAGCCCAATCTTTTAAAAGATCGTGGCTTAAAGTGTGGCGAAAAAGATCGCCAAGATCACGGTCGTGGAAGGTTCCACGACCGTAATTTAGAGCGTGGAATTCAACACGGTTTGAACACATGAATCCACGACCGTAGAAGTTGCTGGAATGAACCACGTTTCACTTGCTAGGGTTCCACGGCCGTGGAACTGAACGTGGAAAGTAGTACGGCCGTATTTTAGAGCGTGGTTTAGGGCAAGAACGTGATTCTTCCCTAGCCTCGTGCATTCCATAAGTTGACACCCCTTTTTCTCCTAAGAATGCCCTCAATCCATGGACATACTCAATCAACTCATCCTTGCTAAATTCCGTTCGTAAATGGCTCTCAATCACCTATAATCAACATAAAGCTTTTGTAGACATCTATATCGACAATATAGGCAAACTAGCTCACAAATGCAACAATGCTCAATCAATGACTATCAACATGAATCAAATACACTTTGAAAACGTGCCTAAAATATCACAATATTTCATGCTAACAAATAACCCCATACTTAACACTTGCTTGTCCCTAAGCAAGGTCTTTCAAAAAGCTTTAAAACAAGAGTTAGGATGAAATATGTGTACCTTCTCAAAGCAATACTTCTTTTGGAGGAATGTGCTTTCTAAAGAATAGATCATTCTCAAGTCTTGCTTCAATCGTTTATAGACTTTCATACACTTAATCAAAGAGTAAAGAGTAAAGAAAACTCATGAATCAATCAAACTTCCATACAAACATCATAACCTTTAAACATTATCAAAATCAATCATAAGAAACTTCAATTTAGATCACCAAGTCATATAACATTCTTTTGATCTTAAGGACTTTCAAAGAAAATGGTCTAGAATGTGGAAAGGGAAGGAAACTTTAAGGAATGTGGTGCATGAATCCGGGAAAGTGGACAACTACTCCTTCTTCTTTTGCGGTTTCCGCAACACTTCAACTTAGAGCTTCGCTCTCTTCCTTTCATTTTTCGACTTTACTTTTGGAGTTATGGATAGAGGTGCACAAAAACCAAAGCCTAGGAGATTGATGTTTCTCAATTTTTATGAGATGCCTCAAACCCTTAGCGCACATACCATAATCCGCTAGGAATATCGCTCAATCCGACTTTGGCAAGACACAAACACCCGGCTATGTGAATGGTGCCGAGTTACTCATCGTCATGATTGACTTCCCCAAACCTACAATTTCTTTCTATTCTTTTGATTGCAATTAATTGCTCTCACGGCCCTCCCACATCAAACATGCCTTTTTCATTCACTTCTCCAACTTCCCGGATAGGTAAAGGAGGTCAATATTTCAATGAGGAGCTAATATGATCAAAGAAAGAAGAAAGAAAAATCGAATTGTCTTAATCATCTCAACAAGAAGTATAAGAACTTATAGTGTGATTTCAACTTCAATTTCTCAACATGATTTAAGTAATATTCATCACATTATGAAACTTGCAAAAGAGGTATAATCAACTCATTTATTTCCTTTTCAAATCACTATTCTTTTAAGCATGCAATTGTCATCAAACTCAATTCACAAGTAGTGATTATCATAGAAATCATCTCAATTCCTTAGAAGCACAAAATTTTCAAAATTTTCACTTTTTATGGGTTTTTCAAGTTCTTTTTCATGCAATGCAATAACGAAACATGCAACAATATAATGAACATGCAAGATAGTCTCGAATAGAAGCAAACATAGTGAGTAAGAGTTATTACAAACTTTTAGTCACACCCCACCCCATACTTGGGACGAACATTGTCCCTAATGTTCAAAAGAAAGGAAGAAAAGAAAGAAAAGAAAAAGAAACTCACAAAGTGGCGGTGGAGCGGCTAAAGCAAACGGTCATGCAAATTATCACTGTGGCGCTGGTGGAGGCGGGAATGGAGAGAAGCTAGGATCATAAAACCGCCCAAACTGCTTGCGGTAGACATCCCTCATCATGTGATCGAGGTCGTCCAAGCGTCCATCTCTAGCATCGGCTCGGATCTCCAATGCTCCTACTCTCTCCGAAAGACCAGTAGTCCAATCCGGCATCTGCTCATACCATCCCGGAGCCTGACTGTACCATGTTGGAGCGTCAGATGGTGCTGGTGTTGGTGCTGGTGCAGATGGTGTCTCTGTAGCCCATGGAGGTGGAGCTCCATACCATGCAGGAGGTGTCTCAGCCCAAGTAGGTCTCTCACTCACGCTGGCGCGGCGAGAAGACGAGCCTGAAGCTCTGGCGGGACGTGGAGAACGTCTAGGCACATCGGGGGCCGCATCCGGCTGATCCGGAAACGTGCCAAACTCCTGCTCGGCTCCTCCTCCACCCTCAAACTGATCCCTTATCTCCTCCTCCTCAACAACGGGCGGTGGTGGAACATACGGAGGGGCTGCAATCTTGTTCGTATGCATAGCAGCGAACGTCTCCTTCCAATTATGACGTTCAGCCATAATGGAGTACTCCTGCAGCCACTCAATACCCCTACCGGTCCTGCTCTCCCAAGGCATGGCCGCATAAGGCGGACCTCTATGTGTGGGGAAGATGAGCCCTCTAGTCATGAAGGCATGAAGTCCTAAGGGTACGGCGGGTATGCGGGTACAGGCAGAAAAATCAACACCCAAACTCCTAGCAAGGTGGGTAACTATCCCACCGTATCCAATGTTGCCCTTCCTCTTGTTCTTGAGCTTGCTCATAGTAGCAGCTAAGAGGGTGGCACAGTCAGCTCGGCGCCCATACAGCATGGAATACAGCAAAAAGAGCTCATCCGTCTTGATCTTTTGGGGCGTCTCCGTCCGAGGAAAGAGACACTCCGAAAGAACACGGTGAGCAATCTTCAAGGCCAAGTGATACATCAACTTGGCCTTGGTATCAGCAGGTTGCCAGCGGTCCTCGCTGGCGTATATCATCGCTACCTCCTCCCAAAAGTCCTTGGCGTAAACGCCACTAGGAAAGCGACCGTTAAAGGTCTCATGAAACCCGAAGAAAGTCCCGAACTCACGGATGGAAAAGTCATAGTTTCTTTCCATAAGACGGAAAGAAACGGTCCTATCTACATGGCTATGCTGAAAAGAAGTCACAACCTCCCTCGTAATCTCCTCATATGCGTCTTCTCGGATAGCCGAGAAGACAATAAGTCCGGCTCTATCCAAGAGCCAAGTAAGGTCATCTACGATGTTAAGAGGAGTTAGCTCCTCTAACAATAGATACCTAGGACCAATCACATCCCTCTCCTCGATCCTCTCAAATGCAGCAAGGTGATCCTCATGAATGGTCGGGACTCTAGGGCTAGGCGGTGAGGGTGATGAAGGTGAAGATGGAGGTGAAGGGGAAGAGGGTGGTGGTGCTCTAGAGGATGAAGAAGAAGAGGGATTACCCTTCCTCTTCTTGTTCTGGTCATTCTTTTTCTCTTTGATTCTCCCCGAAACTCTCATTACAAAGTCCATCACTGTCAAGAATTACGGGCTGTTCTTGCCGTTCCACGGCCGTGGTTCTGTCAGGAACCGTGGTTTGTCTGGTTTTTTCGCAAATCTCAGAAATCAACACTCAAACTCAGCAACCAGGCAGCCCTAATCTAATTCCTTCCAATTTCAATCAGTTCTTCCTAAAATTTCTAACAAAAACGAACCAAATCGACAAAGATCAAGAAGAGTGGAAAAACCTAGGTTTCGGATTTTGAAATCCGAATTGCACGTTCCTTGGTGAATTTCCGCTTGATTCGTCGCTTGGATCCTATTGGTGGTTGAATTTGCTTCAATTTGGGAAGAAAAATCGTTGAAAACCATTAAGAAACGAGGATTTGGGAGAGGGTCGTGGATTCGGCGTTTTGGGTCGTGGAAGAGGGTTTTGTGGAGTGATTTTTGTGAAGAACGTGGTTTATATAGTCATAGGAAAAATTTTGAAAATTACGGTCTGTCGGGGTGTTCCACGGCCGTGGAATTGTACGGAACCGTGGTTTTGGTGATTTTTCAAAGGCTTTTGGAAATTACGGTCACTATAGCTGTCACGACCGTGGTTTAGGCCGTGGAACTCTCTGTAAAGCTCCAAAGTCCAAGTTTCGTCACTTTTCTTCAATATTATCCTTCCCTTTTCCTTTTTCATCGTTCCTACATCCAAAAACACGAACATACCGGAAGGAATCGAAGGCAAAACAAAGCGAAAAACGTCTAAACTAAGCTAAACTATGAATCGAAAACAAAAACAAAAATGCAATACCTTGGGTTGCCTCCCAAGAAGCGCTTTGTTTAAGGTCCTTAGCTAGACCAATCTCGCACTTATTCGAGTGCGGTAGACGCGAACTCTTCAGCTTGGAGTTCCGGCTTAAACTTCTTAAGTCGTTGGCTGTTCACCTTAAAGCTTCCGCCTGCTTCACCCCATACTTCAACTGCACCATGGGGGAAAATACGCTTAATTAGAAAAGGTCCGGTCCAACGAGATTTAAGCTTACCTGGAAAGAGATGAAGCCTTGAATTGAAGAGGAGAACTTGATCTCCTTCTTTGAAGTCCTTTGGAATGATATGCTTATCATGCCAACGCTTTGCTCTCTCCTTATAGATCTTAGCGTTTTCATAAGCGTTCAAGCGGAGTTCGTCCAGCTCATTAAGGTCTAGGAGACGCTTCTCTCCCGCTTTCTTCATGCTGAAATTCAACCACTTGATAGCCCAAAACGCCTTGTGCTCCAACTCTACCGGCAAGTGACAAGACTTCCCATACACAAGGTTGTATGGTGTGGTTCCTATGGGAGTCTTGTACGCGGTCCGGTACGCCCACAATGCATCATCAAGTTTCAAAGACCAATCCTTCCTAGTCCTTGAAACCGTCTTCTCTAGAATTCCTTTGATCTCCCTATTTGAGATCTCAACTTGTCCACTTGTTTGTGGATGATAAGGGGTAGCAATCTTGTGAGTAACCCCATACATAGCTAGAAGAGCTTCAAAACACCGGGCAATGAAGTGAGAACCTCCATCACTAATGATAGTCCTTGGCGTCCCAAATCGAGGAAAAATGGTCTTGTTGAAGAACTTAACCACCACCATGGCATCATTGGTGGGAGAGGCAATTGCTTCCACCCATCTAGAAACGTAATCTACCGCCAATAGTATGTATTGGTTTCCACAAGAGGATGGGAACAGTCCCATAAAATCTACTCCCCAAACATCGAAAATCTCCACCTCTTGGATGTTGTTGAGGGGCATCTCATTCCTCCTAGAGATGTTGCATGTTCTTTGACAAGCATCGCAGCAAGAAACAGAGGATTGCACATCTCTAAATAATGTAGGCCAAAAGAATCCAGATTGCAATACCTTTGCGCTAGTCTTGTTCGAACTAGCGTGTCCTCCACAAGGTAGTGAATGACAATGGCGGATGACACTTTGCATCTCATCTTCCGGCACACATCGCCGAATGATGCCATCCGGACCTCTCTTAAAGAGGAGAGGCTCGTTCCAAAAGTATTCCCGGACATCCTTGAAGAACTTCTTCCTTTGTGCGTAGGATAATCTGGGTGGTATCTCCTGACAAACCAAATAATTAACAAAATCAGCAAACCATGGTTCATTACCTTTGGAGATCACATCGATGCACTCCTCAATAAGGTGTAGGTGTTCGTCCGGGAAGGAGTCGTCGATGGGTAAATGGTCGTCCTCTAGATGGATTAGGCGACTCAAGTGATCCGCAACAGAATTTTCTGAACCTTTCTTGTCGCGGATCTCTAGATCGAATTCTTGTAGGAGAAGAATCCATCTAATTAGCCTTGGCTTCGCGTCTTTCTTCGCAAGGAGGTACCGGATCGCAGAATGATCCGTGTAGATAATCACCTTTGCACCTACAAGATAAGAGCGAAACTTGTCAATAGCATAGACAATGGCTAAAAACTCTTTTTTGGTAGTGGCGTAATTGAGTTGCGGTTCATCTAGCGTCTTGCTAGCATAGTATATGACATGGGTTCGTCCTTCTTTTCGTTGTCCAAGAACAGCTCCAATAGCTACGTCACTAGCATCGCACATAACCTCAAAGGGAAGAGTCCAATCCGGAGGTTGGATAATAGGTGCTGAAATTAGAGCTTGCCGAATTGTGTTAAACGCATCGAGACATTCCTGCGAAAACTCAAAAACTGCATCCTTCATCAATAGATTAGTGAGCGGTTTTGATATCTTAGAGAAGTCTCTAATGAAACGTCTATAAAATCCAGCATGTCCTAGGAAACTTCTTATCCCTTTCACCGAAGTTGGGGGAGGAAGCTTCTCTATGGTCTCTATCTTAGCTTTATCTACTTCTATCCCTCTACTAGAGATTAAGTGACCTAATACAATTCCTTCCTTAACCATAAATTGACACTTCTCCCAATTAAGAACTAGGTTAGTGTCTTCACACCTTTGCAAAACAAGAGAAAGGTTAGAAAGGCAATCATTAAAAGAGGAACCGTATACGGGGAAGTCGTCCATGAAGACTTCCATGATTTCCTCTATGTATTCGGAGAAGATGGCCATCAAGCACCGTTGAAAGGTGGCTGGGGCGTTGCAAAGCCCGAACGGCATTCTCCTATAAGCAAACGTACCCCATGGGCACGTGAATGTGGTCTTCTCTTGATCATCCGGGTGTATCGGGATCTGAAAGAAACCACTATAACCGTCAAGGTAGCAAAAATGTGAATGTTGTGCTAACCTTTCAAGCATTTGGTCAATGAATGGAAATGGGAAGTGATCCTTCCTAGTTGCATTGTTGAGCTTGCGGTAGTCTATGCACATTCGCCATCCTGTCACGGTTCGGGTAGGAATGAGTTCGTTGTTTTTGTTGGTGATGACCGTCATTCCTCCCTTCTTCGGAACTACTTGAACTGGACTCACCCACTTACTATCGGAGATAGGGTAGATGATACCTGCATCAAGAAGTTTAAGAATTTCCTTCTTGACAACCTCCTTCATGGTCGGATTCAACCACCTTTGAGGTTGTCTTGAAGTTCTAAAATCTTCCTCCATTAGTATCTTATGTATGCATAGGGAGGGTTTAATTCCTACTAAATCCTCAATAGTATAGCCTAAAGCTTTCCTATGTTTTCTAAGGACAATCATGAGCTGATTATGTTCATCTATGCTTAGATCAGAACTAACAATAACCGGAAAGGTAGAATTAGGTCCTAGAAAAGCGTACCTTAGATGAGTAGGAAGTGGTTTGAGTTCCATTGCTTTCGGAGCTTCCAATGATCCTTGAGAAGCATCCGATGTCTCCTTAGAAGTTTCTAAGGGTGTTGAATGTGTGGGAGAAGAATCGAAAGAAGTTGAAGAAGTGTCTCGATCACCCCTTTCCACGCCTAAAATTACGGGTTCCTCATGTCCTCCACGGCCGTGGTTTAGGGCGTGGAAAGGAAATACGGTTGTCATGTCTTCTCCACGATCGTATAACTCCCTGGAGTGGGACACGGTTTTGTTTGTGAAATCCACGGCCGTGGAATATAGTGTGTGGCCGTGGATTCTCACGTTTTCTGCCTCATCGTGGAGTTTTTCAAACTCCACTTCATGCATCTCTTCTTGTGCTTCTAAGGCTTCAATTGCCTCATTGCACTCTTCTTCTTCCCCTACATTTGTTAGACTCATAGTGATAACTTTTTGTAAAGGATCGTTAAAGAGAATCGCACTTACCTCCTCCCTAGACAACCCTTCTTCATCTTGGATATCGAATATATCCTCATCAAAGATTGGCTCCTTCACTAGAGTGGAAAGAACGAACTCTACTTTCTCTTCCCCTATATCAAAAGCGAGTCTACCATTCTTGCAATCGACTATGCAGCCGGAAGTTGCAAGAAACGGTCTTCCGAGTATGATCGGGACCGGACTATCTACAGGAATGTCAAGCACAACAAAATCAATGGGAACAAAGAATTTACCTAGCTTGACCGGGACGTCTTCTACAATACCGACGGGGCGAGTAATGGATCGATCTGCCATGTACAACGTCATCTTCACCGGTTTAGGGTCGCCTAAACCGATCTTCCTGCATAATGCAAGTGGTATGATGCTCACACTTGCTCCTAAATCACATAACGCATCGTATGTGACATCTCCCACTCCTATGGGAATGCAAAATGACCCCGGATCCTTTAGCTTTGGGGGCATTTTATCCTTCATGGTTTTGATGAGATCCGAAGAATCCGAACTCATCTTAACCTCTCCGAAGTCTTCTAGCTTCCTCTTGTTAGAGAGGAGCTCCTTCAAGAACTTGCCATAAGTTGGCATACCTACAATAGCATCGATAAAGGGTATATTAATATGCAGATTGCTCATGAGTTCTATAAACTTACCAAACTGTTTATCTAGGCGCGCTCTCGCTCTAGATTGAGGGAATGGTAGGGGAGGTTTGTAAGCTGGAGGAGGAACGTAGACATCTTCCTTCTCCTTCCCCTTCTCTTTGTCTTTCTCTACGGGGACTTCAACGAACTTAGGCTGTGGATCGGTGGTAGTCACTCCGCTCCTAGTTGTGATTGCCATTACCCTTCCCTTAGGGTTGTCCTCCGTCTTTCCTGGAAGTTTCCCTTGATTCCTAGGAACTTCCTCCGCATGGTTGAACATTTGGTTTTCTAAAACCTTTTGAGCTTTATCAACCTTAGAAATTTCATCATCAACCTTAATGATGCGGTTCTCCAACCCTTGTAGCTTTCCCAAAATCGTTTCCAACATGGGATCGAGCTTCTCCTTCCCCGAAGTGTTTCCTCCATTAGATGATTGCCCCTGGCTTTTCAAAGGAGTAGAGGAAGAGGAAGGTGAAGTTAGTGAATTAGAATTGGAAGGATAAGGGTTACCGGAATTTGGTTGATTGGAGCGCCAATTGTTGTTGTTTGAACCCCTATTGTTGTTCCAATTGTTGTTCCGGTTGTTGTTATTGCCATTCCAATTGTTATTCCGGTTGTTGTTCCGGTTATTGTTGTTGTTGTTGCGGTTTGTGTTATCGCCGCCATTCTTGTTGTTGCCCAAATAACCAACATCCTTCCCTTGTTGCTTTGGGAAGTTGGTCTTGATAGCCTCCTTCAACTCTTTGATCTCATTGTTAAGGGAGAAAATCTGATTTTGAGCTTCATGTGTGAGCTTTGCTCCTTGCTCCACACGATTTCCCTCCACTTTCCGGTGGGAATACTTCTCTATGACCCTTGCTTGCTTCTCAATGAAGTCCCAAGCGTCATCTTCTCTCATGTCCATGAATCTTCCACATGAGAGGGATTGGAGGTTGAATTGCGTCCCCGCATCTAGCCCCTTGTAGTAAATCTCCAGCAATGCAAGCTTGGATATGCCATGATGAGGGCAATCCAATAACAAGTCCTGAAACCTGTCCCATGATTGAAACAAACTTTCGTTAGACCTCATGGAAAATGCATTGATCTTACCTCTAAGTTCCGCCGTTTTGGATGGCGGAAAGAATTTGGTGAGGAACTCCGCGGAAAGGTCTTCCCACGTGTCTAGTTTCCCACTAGGAAGAGCTTGGTACCAAGACAACGCTTTCCCCTTCAAGGAGAAGAAGAAAGGCTTGAGCTTATAGTTGTTGGTAGTAGCGTTCTTCGGTCTCATTGTCTCCATCATACACTCAAAGTTTTGCAAGTGTTGGTGTGGAGATTCAGCGCTTGTCCCGCCAAATTGGTTTTGGCGAACAAGAGTAATGACTTGAGGGTTGAAGCTAAACCCTTGTATATCATCAGCATCAAAATTCACGCCCAAACGGCGCGGTTGTTGTGTTGGATCCATCCTTTGGCCAAGAGTTCTTGGCTCATTATCTCCACGTTCGATCCTCGCATTCCTAGGCGGAATGCGGCGATTAGCAGCTCCCCGTGGATGGAAAGGATTCACATTGATCGTGGGATCAATTTCCTCTAGCGGTGGCATGGAAGAATCACTATCATCAGCGGATGAGTGACTTCTTCTTCTAGATCTTGATGCCCTTCTTGAGGATTTCTTGCTTCCCTTATTCTTAAGGTTGCTTAGTTCTATCCTCATTTGGAAAATCATATCCTGTAGATTGTTAACTTGAGATTGATGATGATCCATTTCATCCCGGCGGATGTTCTCATTCCATTGGAGTTGAGCTTCCTTCTCCGCCAACTCCGCTTGAAGATCACATTCGTGTTCTTCAGCCATCTTCTTTTCCTTACGCTTCTGCCTTAAAGTCCTCTCAAGCTCTTGATCAAGAGGTAAGAGGTCTTCGGTGTTCCTAGACCTGCGCATGCACTCAAAAAGATATCAAATAACGAGAGCAAGCTTCCAAGCTTGACAACCGGCTACCGAATTCGGCCTAGACCAAATCCCCGGCAACGGCGCTAAAAACTTGTTCGCCACTTAGCGTGCGTGCAAATAAGCTTTAAATTTATAAAACTAGAATCAAGCAAGCGAACCCGCAGTGTACGGATCGACGTAGTTAAGCAAGAATTCCAGAGTATCGAACACAGGAATTTGGGGGGAACAAATTCGATTTCAGATTATCAAGCAGGTAAATGTAAGAGCTTTGCAAATCATTGGGAAAACAACAATCCTAAAGATCCAAGTATCCAGCTGTGGCTATCGATTCAAGATATACTAATGATATAAGGACAGAGTTAAGATATGCAAAGGTATGCTAATGTAAGGTAATCGTACGGTGAAGTTCCAAAAACCTTATATGACTCACCTACAAGGCACTCTCTATAAAGGTTGTTGAGGCTTCAATATAGAAAGGTTCTAAAGGTAAGAATTAATGTCAAATACCCAAACTTGTAATCCAAGGATCAAGACTAACTAAACCGATTACGGTTGTGACACTCACAATCGAGGTAGAGGTTGTTGAGGCTTCACTACCACCTAGAAAAGGCAAGCCTAAACTAAGTTAAAGCAAATCTTTAACTTTGGATTAAAGTAAAAGCAAGTTCGTAGACTTAAGGGAAATTACGGTTAGTTCTTGAGGTTCCACGGTCGTGGACTCAAAAACAGGCCGTAATTTAAGGTTGTCGGCGATTCTCTCTAACTCTCAGGGTCCAATTTAATTACGATCGATCTATCATCACCTAAGCCACAACTATCAACCCTTCACCTTAGAATTGTTAAGGGTTTTTAGCCAACAATAGTCATTATGATATCAAATTCAAGGTTTAAAAGATTGAAAGATGAAAACTTCCGAAAACCTTCAATAAACTTCAAACCAATCTCAATGTCACAATCAAGAACAAATATCGTCGCTAGATTCAGAAAAGAACAAACAAACACAATCTTAGATAAGAAGGAAGAACGGGATGTCAATCCGTCTTCTAAATCAAACCTAAACAAGAAGAGAAATCTTCTTGCGAACAATCTTCCGAATCTTCGATCTTCCGTCAATCCGGAAATCTCAATCACAATCTCCACCAAAGTGCGAGATTAGGGCAAATCCAAGGATGAACGCAAAATCCGTCTTTTGCAAAAGTCTCTAAGCGGAGGTCCAAGCGAAGGTGACGGAATCTCCCTTCGTCCGTCCTTTTATAATGTATCATGAAGTAGCGGCCCAGCCTAATCTTTTAAAAGGTCGTGGCTTAAAGTGTGGCGAAAAAGATCGATCGTGGAAGGTTCCACGACCGTAATTTAGAGCGTGGAATTCAACACGGTTTGAACACATGATTCCACGACCGTAGAAGTTGTTGGAATGAACCACGTTTCACTTGCTAGGGTTCCACGGCCGTGGAACTGAACGTGGAAAGTAGTACGGCCGTATTTTAGAGCGTGGTTTAGGGCAAGAACGTGATTCTTCCCTAGCCTCGTGCATTCCATAAGTTGACACTCCTTTTGCTCCTAAGAATGCCCTCAATCCATGGACATACTCAATCAACTCATCCTTGCTAAATTCCGTTCGGAAATGGCTCTCAATCACCTATAATCAACATAAAGCTTGTGTAGACATCTATATCGATAATATAGGCAAAGTAGCTCACAAATGCAACAATGCTCAATCAATGACTATCAATATGAATCAAATACACTTAGAAAACGTGCCTAAAATATCACAATATTTCATGCTAACAGGAGTCGAATGGAAGGTTAGGGAAGTGGATCTGGACATTCGTCATCAGCCATGGCAGTATATCGCTTTCTCCCTCTTTTCTCATCCTTATACTCTTTCTGGTATGAATTTTGGTTTACACTTGTACATTTAATTGGTTCAATTAGGGTTCCTGATCTGGTTTTAAAAAAATGAAAAACAGGTCTTAGATATGACGATTTGCATGATCCGAAGGAAGATCTCGACATCAAGGAGGCTTTGAACCATCTTCCTCGTGAGATTGTCGATGCTCGTAACCAACGCCTGAAGCGTGCCATGGACCTCTCGATGAAGCACGAGTATCTTCCCGAGGATCTCCAGGTAGAGACTCTCTCCTTTGTAGTTTTATGCTGATCAGGTAGTGACTCTCTCAATGGCAGGTTAGGAAGCACCAGCCTCAAATGAGCCAGATTTCAATAGAGTTCAAAGAGCCCTAAAGAACCACTACAGTCTGTAGCTGCTTATTGTTGTTGTAGTAAGGTAACTTCATTCTTCATTGCTTGATATTAATCTAATTTTTACAAGTGGAATAAATAAAGAAAACATGAAAGTTCTGATTAAAAATAGCTTCAGCTTATGCTTGCTTTGTTCGTTGGCAGATAGAGGAGATTGAAGAGCACTGATGTTGAATAGGCGAGCTGTATCGTTTGAAATGACTTGCTACTTCCTAAAAAAGATTGAAACCCTCTCTTCTTTCTGTTGTGATTCTTGTTTCCATTTGAAGGCCAATTTGCGGTTTCACTCATCAATTTAATACATATGAGTTTAATTGATTGTGATTTCAATACTTGTATATGCCCAATGGTAGCATTAATCTGAAAATAATGTTAATAGTCATATTTTGGTTCATAACAATGAATTTCTGGTATGAAATATTTTTCTGGTATAGAATATTTCATACCAGAAACTCACTGATGGACTTATCAATGTACTAGAAGAGAAGAAGATGAACTTTTAGTCTATAATATAGCCATGTTGTAAACATTTTCTCATTTTTATGTATCAATGATAGACTTGTTAAGCATGAAGATCAGTTCATCTGGTATGCAGCATATCTTGATTTAATATTGATATGGTATGAATTTTTTCATGCCAAAATAATCAATTATGAAGTTATGAGTTTTTCAAATTCTGGTAGGAAAAAAATTATGGTATATAATTTTCGTAGGAAAAAATTCTTGTATGAAAATTTTTGGTAAAAATTCTAGTATGTAAAAATTCTGGTATGATTTACTTCTGGTATGTAATTTTTTGGTATGAAAAATCTGGTTGAATTTCTGGTATGTTATTTATGGTATGAGAAATTTCTGGTATGATAAACTTTTGGTATGTAAAAATTCTGGTATGATAAAATTCTGGTATGTGAAAATTCTAGTATGAGAAAATTATTTCAGAAAATAAAAAAAATAAAGAAAGTCAAAAAGTCAAAAAAATAAATACAATAAACAATAAATTAAGTAATTAAAAATTAAAACTTAGACAACAAACATCATTTATTCCTTTCTTTTTAAATAGAAGGGTTAATAATTTTTACCAAATATTAAATGAAAATGGTAAAAAATTTGGGGTACACTTTCTTAAACAAAAACTCAAAAAAGCCTAGTATGTCAAATTCTCCCTTTTTACAAAAGCCTATACTGGTGTTTTATATGTGATAAAAAAAGACATGTATCATTAATTAAATCAAAATTAATATAGTTTACCTAAAATTGAGCTATATATATGTGTCATGTATGAGGACGTCTCATAGAATTAAAGTGAGGGATAGAGAAGGGGTGTGTGTAGAGGGTCCCAACAATCACCTATATTGTAACACCCCAATTCTGGGAACTCGAAGCGCTACGGGCTAGGACCGCACAATGGGTCCCGACCCTCAGAGTAGCAACAACAAACGGATCTTACAACAAGGCACAGACGAATGAAAACCAAAACTCAATATAAAACCAAAGGTTTAAACAAAAGAAAACACAAAAGCTCCGCATCCGAGTTCAAAACAAAAGGGAAACAACAAAAGAAACAAAACCGATCCCGTCCTATAATGTACGGGAACCCCGGCTGACCACACCATCCGGATCACTCAGCAGCATCTTGAACCTGCGGAACATCTACAACGACGGTATAAACCGTTAGCTAACATTCTAGGTACAAGCAAGAGCGTAAAGGCACAAACACACATAAGGTAAAGGAAAACACATAGCATGCTCACACACCAACCGGTTATTATCTTTCATTAAGTCATTCCATTACTAATCAACTTCTTTTGTCACACGAGAATCTCCCGAAACTCGTCTCCGCTTCCGTCTACCAATAGGAATAGATTAGTACTATCCGTTACCTACGGGCCTGGGTTGCAAGAGCATATTCTAGTCTCTTGTAGAACTAGACAAGTGGTCACCACCCGGTTATCATACACTTGGGTCAGTTAAGGTTATAAAGGGTGAATCCTATTTCCAATTATCTGTTATGAACATGGTAACAACACAAACAAGCCAAAACAATCCAACTAATACGCGGAATGAAGCTAAGTAAGTCCAAGGGACTTACCTCACATGAAGGTAACAAAAAAGGCTCAGCAACAACTCAGAGAACACTAAAGGAAGCTCAGTTTCCCTCAGGAAAGGAGCAAGGGAAGCCTGTACGAACAAGCAACACAGATCAGGAACGAACGGTTGCTAGAAGTCTATAACTTCTATACTCGCACCAGGGTTGACAAGACTTTTTCCTTAGGTCATTTTTTATCTTATCAAAATAAATCCCAACTTAACACTAGAGCAAGTATAGCGGTTAAGTAAGGGTCGAACCTAAGAGAGTTTGGTGATATTTTTATTAAATTCAATTATTGATTATAGAACAAAGAAAAAGGGGTGGGGGTTGGATGAATTGATGCACACAAAACTAGAAAGCAATTAATAAAATGAATAGGATGATGATGAGTGAATCTACACTAGGTTGATTCTTAGCATGCGATTACTACTCTAGTGAGTTCCTTTTTACAAGTTTTCAAGTAATGTTCCCGTCTTGATCATATGTATGTTTTGAGCCAACCGGCATCAACACAACTTAACAATTTTAGTGTTCCGTAAACCTACAAGAACAAGTCACAAGTTAGCTTTCAAACAAAGACTAAGAGATATAAAGAGAAGATTAAAACCATTAAACTTATCTTTATATTTGTGTTCCTTTTCCTTTAAGCAATTACAACCCGTTATTACCCAAAGGCTACTACTAGATTAAAGACCCGAACCCGGAATCTATTAATCTTAGTTCTTTGCATGTACTTTAGAACCTAAGGTGATCAATCTTAAGTGATAATAAAACTTGCATTTAGACAAATGAAGATTAAGAAACACAAAACATTACTGAATAAAACTTATATTAAAAGGTACTTACAACCAAAGTAACAATGCAACTTCAAAACAACCCAATGTAGCAAGGGAACTAGAAGCTCATTACAAGGGAAGCAAGAGAAAAGAGAGCATTAAAAATGGGAAAATGATGGATGACCTAGCAATCAGCCATAGGTCTATTTATACTACAAATGACACTAAATGTGAGTAAATTACCGGCCTAAAAAGCCACCTTTAATGCCATAAAGGTGGTGCAAACAGCCGGAGTAAAGTCTCTGTCCCCAAACCGTAAGGGCGGCCTTTAGGACCGCAAGGGCGGTTTAGGCAGAAACGCTTGAAGTTTTTCATGGCCGTAGGGGCGGCCTGGCAATTCCGTAGGGGCGTATCTTTAATGTTCTTCAAACACCTGACTCTTCATCTTTCTGTCGCTTCTAATGTCGAGCCGCAGGGGCGGCCCAGTGTCAACGCAGGGACGTGACACTCACTCTTTGGCTTTACAGCCCCACAGGGTGAGACGCAAGCAGAGGCGTAGGGGCGCCGGTCTTCGCTTCATTCCGGGCGCTGGAAAAGGCGCAGGCTGCGCTCCAGAGTGTAGTGTCACCTATAAGGGCGGTGACACTGCTCCGCGGGGACGTTGAGGCATCAGAAGCTTTTCTTCATGAATGGTTTTCAACTCCCAAGTTCTTATAACTCCTTTTTTATCTTCTTTTAGTCTTCTTCTTCTGGACCAAGGATTTAGTAGCATAAAACGATTCTAATGTGATAAAAAGACTCTAAAAACTAACCTAAATGATAGTGATTCCATCACCTATCAAGGGTGTACTGAGTAAGGTGAAGAGTGAGCCTCCTGAAGGATCATCTGTCTCAACTCTCGATCTGAAGGCACACAAACACGCTCTTGGCGTCTCAAAACCCCATTAGCGCCAACTGCAAACTGTGGTGCCTCTCCTCGAGACATCCGGTCTCGGATCTGTGTCAAAGCTGGGCAACTCTCCTGCTTCTGTCGGATTTCGGCCAACAAATCATATACTATCTCCAAGGTGGAAAACTGACTGTCGGAATTCGGAAAGTGAATATCCATCTCTAACCATGCCAAATCTCGATCTGAAGGCACAAAAACACGCTCTTGGCGCCTCCAAACCCCATCAGCGCCAACTGCAAACTGTGGCGCCTCTCCTCGAGACATCTGATCTCGGATCTGTGTCAAAGCTGGGCAACTCTCCTGCTTCTGTCGGATTTCGGCAAACAGATCATATACTATCTCCAAGGTGGACAATTGACTGTCGGAATCCGGAAAGTGAATATCCATCTCTAACCATGCCAAATCTCGTTGTAATTATGGCTGAGCTGTCATTCTAGCGATCACCATCTCCCGGGAAGTCTTCCTACTGAAGGCATCTGCTACCACGTTAGCCTTTCCCGGGTGGTATAAGATCTCAAGATCAAAGTCCTTGATCAACTCCAACCCTCAGAGTAGCAACAACAAACGAATCTTACAACAAGGCACAGACGAATGAAAACCAAAACTCAATATAAAACCAAAGGTTTAAACAAAAGAAAACACAAAAGCTCCGCAACCGAGTTCAAAAAAAAAGGGAAACAACAAAAGAAACAAAACCCGATCCCGTCCTATAATGTACGGGAACCCCGGCCGACCAAACCATCCGGATCACTCAGCAGCATCCTGAACATGCGGAACATCTACAACGACGGTATAAACCATTAACTAACATTCTAGGTACAAGCAAGAGCGTAAAGGCACAAACACACATAAGGTAAAGGAAAACACATAGCATGCTCACACACCAACCGGTTATTATCTTTCATTAAGTCATTCCATTACTAATTCAACTTCTTTTGTCACACGAGAATCTCCCGAAACTCGCCTCCACTTTTGTCTAATAATAGGAATAGATCAGTACTATCCGTTACCTACGGGCCTGGGTTGAAAGAGCACATTCTAGTCTCCTGTAGAACTAGACAAGTGGTCATCGCCCGGTTATCATACACTTGAGCCAAATAAGGTTATAAACAGTGAATCTTATTTCCAATAATCCGTTATAAACATGGTAACAACACAAAAAATCCAACTAATACGCGGAATGAAGCTAAGTAAGTACAAGGGACTTACCTCATACGAAGGTAACAAAAAAGACTCAGCAACAACTCGGAGAACACTCAAGGAAGCTCATTTTCCCTCAAGAAAGCAGCAAGGGAAGCTTGTACGAACAAGCAACACGGATCATCAACGAACGGTTGCTAGAAGTATATAACTTCTAGGCTTAAAGATCTCTAAGAGATCTCTACAAGCTAAGGGCTCGACCTTAGTCTTACAGCAACTCAAGGAACAAGGACGACCAAAAGGAACAAGGAAAAGAACGAGGGAAAGGAAGGAAGGAAGTAGCTCACCAAAGACGGGAGCTACTGCAGAGAAACCTCAAGGACGGCTGGACAGAGGCGCAGGGGCGGCTGGACGACAAAAGCGCTATCGAGCTTCTCTTCGACAGAACTTACAACAAGGGAAACCAAAGCTCGAACCTTTGGTTACAACACGTCAAAACTCAACTCCAGAGAGCCTGACAACAACAAAGGGTCAACAACGGAACGCTCCACAAGAATCAAGGATCAAACTTGATTCTTAGGGAAGAAGAAAAGAGAAGAACGAAAGGAAGAACCCACAACAGGAGGAGAAGGCATGCAACAACTGTAAGAACGTGAAGAAGAAACCAGAAGGGAAGATCTTACACGCTCAGCAAGGTTGCAGGAAGCAAGGGGACGGCTGCAGCTCTATGGATGAAGAAGACATAAGCAAGGAACTGGAAAAAGAGAAGAAAGAGAGAATATATAGGGACGGGCTAAAAAGATAGACGGAAAGGCGTCTAGGGTTTGGAAAGAAGATTAGGAAACCGGCCCATAAGATAGAATATCGGGTATTCTATCTGTAAGAGCCTTAGTCCTTGGAGCCTAGGAGCCTTGTTGAGCCTTAGCTGAGTCCTAGTTGGACCCTGTCAGCCGCCCCAACGGACCCTGTGAGCCGCCCCTGCGCCTCAGGAGGGCCGCCCCTGCGCCTTGCCTGATCCGCCATTGCGGGATTGTGCGGCTGCAGGAGGGGACGAGTGATGATCACCCCCATGCAAAACTCCTGTGGTATGTTGGATGGGACGGGGTTCTTGAGGCTCCTCATGTTACAAAAGAAATTGAAGTAGTAATGGAATAACGTAAATGAAAGATAATAAATGAATGTGGGTGGCATTGTATGTATGAGATGTTGATGTGTGTTTGTGCTATTACTTTCATACTTATTCATTGCTATAGCTAACGGTGTATACCGTGTTGTAGATGATCTGCTGGTTAGGAAGACTGCAGAGTGAGCCAGATGGTGTGACCAGCCGAGGAATTGGAAAAAGAGAAGAAAGAGAGAATATATAGGGACGGATAATTGGAAATAAGATTCACCGTTTATAACCTTAAAGGATGTATTGTCGTTCCGCGTAGGGGCCTAGTGTCTTTAATGACAAGTTTCTCGCTCTCAGAAGTATGGTCGTTAGAGAAGGCTTTCCAAGCCTTAAAGGATGTATTGGAAGCATTGGGGCTAGAGTGGGGACAAGTGTTATCCGAACCCTTTCCGGGAATGAGTTCGCGTGTTGTAATAGTTGAGATGTACCATTATGACACCCTTTTTCGAGGCAATTAATGGACGGAAGTGTAGTAACTTATGATGTTGGAAATTGGTTGGTATATTTAACTATAGCACTGAGCAGATACGGGACGACCTCGCTCGAGTAGCGGTGGTCCAAAGGCGGATGATAGATGATCTAAGTCGTAAGGAAGTATGTACGGACCTCTTGGTTTCGGATATGAGACAATTCGAGTTAAGAGTATCACGGACGTGAGGCGTCATACGTGTTGTTCATTAGATGGGAGTTGAGTTCCAATATGTCGGACCTTTTTGGAGATATTGACACGAGTTGGGAAGTGGTTTACCGGTTGGCATGGCCACCGAGAGTGGAGGATGTTCACCAGATTTCAAGTGTGACGATCGATGGACGTGTATGGCTCGAATTATGTTGTTAGTCGGTTTTACCTAGTGGTAGACGAGGAGCCGATAGGGCTACCGGGAGGACGTGAGAGGGTACCTTTGTCGGAGTTGTTGCGATGATCTAGTTACGTCAAGATGGACGATGTGTTAGAATTATATGCATGTGCGAGTTTATTTGTTTTGTGCCCCGACCGGGAATATGTGTACGATTGGTTATCTTTTAACTTTTATACGAGACGCAGTTCATGCGAGTATGTGTGTAGGCCGTGCGAGGTCTTGACGCGGTTATACGAGTGTGTTTAGTTATCGAGTAGGGAGTTGACACATTACGGTTTGAGTGGTTACCATGTTAGTCACCCGAGAGTCTTGTGTTTAGAAAGTTTCGGGACGAAACTTGTTTTTAGGGGGGTTAGTTGTAACATCCGGAATTTTTATTCCGGATTGTTATCAAGTTATCGACCTTCTCGCGTTAGCAGCTCAGTTTTCCCTCAAGCACGGGATGCTGAGTGACGGGATTTTATTCCTAATCCCGTCCGACCTTTCGTTTTCCCTTTTTGCTTTCCGACCCCTCGGGTTTTGGTGTGAGGGGACATGTGGGCAGCTGACCTTTGGGTTCTCCCACCTCTTTTGTGCAGCCCACTTTTTCTCTCTCTCTCTCTCTCCTCTTTCATTTCTCTCTCACGTTAGTTCATTTTTTCCCTCTACTTTCTCTTGTGCTTCTTCCTCTCTTCCCTTGGAGTTTTACTTGTGGATGAACTGTAGTGGAGAAGGATCTCAGTGGTTTGGTAAGCTTCTTCCCCTTCCTTCCTTCTCCTTCTTTGCTAGTTATCTCTTCTTCCCTTCCCCTTCATCCATTGCCATGGATGAAGCTCTTGAGGAAGCTTTTTCTTAGATCCTTTGCATGTCCATCTTCTTAGCTCGATTAGGTCATGATGGAGAGCCTTGATACCATGGATGATGTTTGGAGAAGAGCCAGCAAGAGAAGGAGGTCATTGAAGCTCAAGATCCACAGTCAAAGACGAAGAAATCGTTGTTTTTGGAGTTCTGCCGCGGGGGCAGCATCAGGTGCCGCGGGGGCGGTGAGATGCGCCGCGGGGGCGGCATCAGGATTTCCTTGCGCCGCAGGGGCCGTGACCTGCAGCACGCAGTCGCCCCAACTTGTTTCCACGACTGCGTTTCTTCAACAGTAGGCTCTTCTCCTACTTCCTTCTTGGTTCCTTCATTTGTTTAGAGGTTGATATATGTTAGTAGCATGCCTACGGTGGACCTATGGTGGTTGTGAATGCCACCTAGTGGTTGAGAACCTAGGAGCCATTATGGCTCGATTTAGTTGATCGCTTTGAGTTGTTTGAGCATGTTGGATCTTTCTAGGCTAGATTGGCTCTCCTAGGCTGTTGTTGAGGATCATGTGAGCAATACGCTGTTATGAGTTTCCTTTGCTTGTTGAGAGTGTTATGATTACCATGGATTCTAGGATGCTTTCCTAGTTTGAGAGTTGGGTGATCTTGCTTAGATCACTGATAACACGATTTATGGCTTAGGTTTAGGTAATCATTTAGATAGTTTTTCCACTCATTCATGCATGGTTTAGCACTAGTTCACGACGTTTGCACTCAATTCATGTATTTTGTCGAGATAGACGCCTACGCGGACTTTTGCTTTCTTTGTAGGTATTTTGGGAGATTTAGGAGCTTAATCGATACATTCGAGGATCGTTCCTCGAGATGACACACCTTCGGACTCATTAGGATGCAAGCTAGGGGCTAAGGAAGACTCATGGGACCTTGTTGTTGCAAGCCATGCACCAAATCGTGGCTTGATGATCCATATAGTGTAGGAACACCAGAACCACGGTCACTAGAAGAACCACGCCCGTGGAAATGGGCCGTGGTTTTTACCAGACGGTTGTGACAGCTGTACCACAATCTTCATGGCCAACTCTTGCAAATTTGTAGGATAAATAGGTGGTCCTCCAAGGCTGAAGGGGGATCCACTCTCACTCCCATTCTCTCCCACACTCTCAACAAGAAAGACTCTCTCAATTGGAAGCTTGGATTGAAGCTACTCTTGGAGGAGAAGAAAAGTTCCATTGGAGAAGAAGAGAAGAACACACCATTATTAGTCTTTGATAGATTTTAGAGTGAAGATTATCGGAATCGTTTTCTAGGGTTGTAAGAATCGATCGAACCTTCTTTTGAAGGGTTGTGAGTCTTTCTAAATCTCATATTCAGCTTGGTTTTCCTTGTTTTACTTGTTCATATCTTTCTCTTTATTTTCTAGCAAATAGATGCCATGATTTTATGCTTGATGATTTCGATTGTGATGATGTATGTTGTTGGCTAAATAGATGTGATTCTAGGGTAAGGAAAGGATGGTTATGGCTTGGACTATGATAGAATAGACTTAAATGTATGATTGGATGACTCGTTTGATTGAACCTAGTCACTGTTAGAAACCACGGTTTGTTCTAGACGTCCCACAGCCGTGGATCTTGATGAACACCCCGTGATTTTGATTAACTTGCTTGTAATGATAAATACAAGTGTTAGGTTGTTAGATTGTTGAAATCCTAGTGTTTGTTGAGTTAAATCTATCCTAGGGTGACCTAGTGTTAGCAACTAAGTGTTAGAAGAGACCTGCCCGGTAATTCTTACTCTTAGATACCAAAGATGACGAACTCTAGGTAGTAGTGAGCCTCACAAGCCGCTATTGGACTAAGTGTGCTAGGATAGGTGTTTAGGACTTACATTCCCGAGACTTACCCGGTGAGGAGAGGTTAGATCCCTAGAATACCATCCGGTTTGTGTAGAATTCCTATCCTTAGGCTCTTTGAGACTTACCTGGTGATGAGACCTTAGGAATGGACTAGTGGACCATGAGACCTACCCGGTGATTGATCCCAACCTAGAAACGCTCTCTCCCAACATACTATAGTTGATCCAAGGAATGATTAGATAGCTTGAGTCCTATGCCGTAACCGGAATTTCCGACCTCTAGAGTCCGCTTTTCTCCCTTTGATTACATATTTCGTATTTGCTTGTTTACTTGTGGTGTTAGCTTAGTTGATTGTTGATTTCGCATGATTTGTGATCTTTGATTTATCACCTAAAAACCAAACCAAAAACATTGAGATTTTCATTTCTTTATTCCTTTCTCTTTTCTTAGCCTAGATCTTCACTATCCTTAGTCATTAATCGATTCAATCTCACCTCAGTCTTTGTGTTCGACCTTGGAATACCATCCCTACTACAAAACGTCCCGTACACTGCGGGTTCGCTAGGAGTTAGGAGAAATATATCGAGTTATAAATTTAAAGCTTTTACGTGTCACGTTCTTAGCGTAACAAGTTTTTGGCGTCGTTGCCGGGGACTAGGTCTAGATTGAGTCTTTTTGTGATTGTTTATAGTGTAGGTCTTTCTTGTTGCTTTTGATCTCCTTTGGTTTGTGTCTTTTCTTTTCAGGACATCTCTCACTTTTAGGTGTATGCGAAGATCTCGTGGCAAGGATTTAGCTCCATTCGATCCCGAACCGGAGAAAATCCTTAGATCTAGATCCAAGAGCATTAGAAAGGGAAAAGAGATGGCCGAAAGAGATCTCTAAGCTGAGTTGGATGAAGCTTTAGAGCAAATTAGGATAAGGGATGAAGCTTTGGAGAATGAAAGGAGACTTGCCAATGAGAGGCAAGAAGCAATTAGGAGGGAGATTGAAGAGATTAGGCAAGCTCTTGTGCGAAGAGAGCCTAACCCTCAAGAACCTCCACCTCCACCACCACAACCGCAGCCGGCGGCTAATATTCGGGTTGTGCCCATTGCTATTGAAGAACCACAAACGTTAGGGCGACGTATGGATCCGGCACAAAGAGCACACCGTCCGGGTGTGAACTTAGGAGATCCCACAACCCATAATTACGAGCTCCGCCCTCAAGTTCTACAAATGATCCGGCATAATCAATTTGGAGGGATGGAAGGAGAGTCTCCTCATCAACACTTGATGAACTATGAGATCTTGATGGAGACTCTAAGACCGCCTAGATTGGAGAGCAACAATCATAAGCTTAGGGCTTTCTCCTTCTCACTTAAGGATAAAGCCTTGGCTTGGTATCAATCTATTCCACAAGGGCGAGTGAGTACTTGGGAAGAGATGACAACCGAGTTTTTGACTAAGTTCTTCCCACCTTCCAAGACTACCGAGTTAAGAGGGAAGATCAATGCCTTCGTGATGAAGGATAGAGAAAGCTTATTCAAGTCTTGGGAGAGGTTCAAGGACCTTCTCCTAGATTGTCCACACCATGGTATACCGAAAATTGAGCTATTGGAAATCTATTTCAAGGGACTTGATGAAGATAGTCAATTCAAGCTTCAATCTCTTTCCGGTGGGACTTTCATGGAAAAAATGTAGATGAAGCTTGGGAGTTTGTAGAGAAACAAGCTTTAGTGATTGAGAAGTACTCCCATAGGAAGAGTGATGGGAGGAAAGCGGGAGCATATGAGGTGAGTGAAGTCACCATGAGTAACTTTAAGCTTGATGCAATCAACAATGAGTTGAAATCTTTGAGGGAGTTGTGCACTACAACTTTGAAGAATCAAGCAAGCTCTCAAGTGCAAGTGCAAGCAAACTTGTCTTCCAAGGAGGAAGATGTGAACTATATGGGAAGGGGCAATTACAACAACTATCAAGGCCCAAGGAACTTCAACAACAACCGGCAATTCAACAATTACCGGCCTAACCACAACCATTCCGGGTTTTCCTACTCTAACCCGGATGGAGCCTTGAACCCTCCCGCTTCCACAAGCGCAGCTCCTCCACCAAAGGCTTCACAAGAACCTCCACCCGGATTTACTCAACCTCCAAAGGATAGAACCGAGATGATGTTTGAGCAATTGCTTGGAAGGTTGAGTGGTCTTGAGAGCACGGTGACTTCCATTTCTAAGGCTCAAAAGGTGTTGGAAGCACAAGTGTTCCAAAAGGCGGGTGAAGCTCATAGAGATCTGGGAAAGCTTCCCGGAAGAACCGAGGATAACCCAAGAGGCCAAGTGTTGGCCATCACAACAAGGAGTGGGTTGAGTATGAAGGATCCCTTACCTAAGGGAAGTGACAAGGGGAAGCAAGTAGTGGTAGAGGAAGAGACCTTGCAAGAAGATGGACAAACACTTTGGTAAATTCCTTGAACTTATGTCTAAATTGCATATTAACATTCCGTTCATGGATGCTATTCTAGGTATGGCGGCATATGGCAAGTTCTTGAAGGAAATACTCTCCAACAAAAGGAAGTTGGAGGAGTATGGGGAAGTGATAATGACAAAGAGGTCCTCGGAATTGATTCAAACTATGAAGGAGGAGATGCCTCCTAAGCTAAGAGATCTGGGATCCTTTTGTGTGCCAATTGGAGTGGGAGAAGTGAAGTATGAAGCCCTATGTGATCTTGGGGCAAGTGTAAGCATCATACCGCTTGCACTTTGCAACAAGGTTGGGCTAGGAGAGCCAAAACCGGTCAAGATGACCCTTTATATGGCGGACCGTTCGATCACTCACCCCGTAGGAATCTTGGAGAACATACCGGTGCAACTCGGGAAGTTCTATGTGCCAATAGACTTCGTTGTTTTGGACATCCCGGCGGACTATCCGGTTCCCATCATCTTAGGGAGACCTTTCTTGGCTACATCCGGATGCTTGGTGGATTGTAAAAATGGAATTCTCTCCTTCAACATTGGAGAAGAGAATATCAAGTTCAAGCTGTCCACAATGATGAAAGGGTCAACCCTTGATGAGGATGTATTCAACATTGTCGAGCAAGAGGAGTCTAGAGAAGTTGTGAGCTCGATCTTAATCAAGGACCCCTTGGAGAAGGTTCTTAGTTTAAGTTTGATGGAGGAAGGTGTTGAGGAGGCTTGCAATGAAGAAATCAAGACTTTGGAAGCATTAGAAAAGGAGACAAGAGCTGAATTTGAAGTCCACGAAAGTGTGCTGAATTCCTGTAGGAACCACGGCCAGGGCCCAAGAACCACGCCCGTGGAAAGACCCGTGGAACTCTCTGGAATGCTCCGAAATGCAAGCTTTGCAAGTTCCAAGGCCGTGGTTGTGCCAGAGCCCGTGGTTCTGCCCGTGGTTTCCCCAGAAACTGCATTGGTTGTTGATCAATTTCAAGGAGCTTTAGGGAGTCTTCAATGGCTATGGATTCATCTCAACCAACATTGTATGGAGCGTCTCCACTTGATAAAGGTCCTCCTAAACTTGAACTTAAACCCCTCCCCTCTCATTTGAAGTATGCTTTTCTTGGTGATAATTCTACATATCTGGTTATTGTGAATGCATACTTGAATGATGATGAACTTGTTAGATTGTTGCATGAGTTGACATTGCATAGGAAAGCCATTGGCTATACCATTGATGATTTAGTTGGAATTAAACTTTATTTGTGCATGCATAAGATCTTGATGGAGGATAATCATAAACCTTCAATTGAACCTCAAAGAAGACTAAACCCTATCATGAAAGAAGTAGTCAAGAAAGAGATCCTTAAATTGCTAGATGCGGGAATCATTTTCCCGATTTCGGATAGTAGATGGGTTAGTCCCGTGCATGTGGTTCCTAAGAAGGGTGGGATGACCGTAGTAACCAATGAGAATAATGAACTAATACCAACTAGAACGGTTACGGGATGGAGGATGTGTATAGACTATTGGAAACTAAATATGGCCTCTAGGAAAGATCACTTCCCTCTTCCTTTCATTGACCAAATGCTAGAGAGATTAGCTCAACATTCTCATTTTTGTTACTTAGATGGCTATAGTGGATTCTTCCAAATCCCTATTCACCCCGATGACCAAGATAAAACTACATTTACTTGTCCTTGGGGTACATTTGCATATAGGAGAATGCCATTTGGATTGTGTAATGCACCCGCCACCTTTCAAAGGTGTATGATGGCTATCTTTTCAGAATATATTGAGAACATCATGGAAGTGTTTATGGATGATTTTTCTGTTTATGGATCTTCCTTTGATGATTGTTTAGCTAACTTGTCTCTAGTGCTTAAAAGATGTGAGGAGACTAATCTGGTCTTGAATTGGGAGAAATGCCACTTCATGGTAAGTGAAGGTATTGTGTTGGGACACTTGGTGTCCAACCGTGGCATTGAGGTTGATAGTGCTAAGATAGAAACCATAGAGAAGTTGCCACCACCTACCTCGGTGAAGGGGGTAAGGAGTTTTCTAGGGCATGCCGGTTTTTACCGGAGATTCATTAAAGATTTCTCTAAGATTTCTAAGCCTCTTACTAACCTACTAATGAAAGATGTTGAGTTTGTTTTCTCCAAGGATTGCCTTGAAGCTTTTTGTAGGTTGAAGAATGCTTTGATCTCCGCACCTATCATGCAACCTCCGGATTGGAGTTTACCGTTTGAGATCATGTGTGACGCGAGTGATGTAGCCGTTGGGGCTGTTTTGGGGCAAAGGAAAGATGGGCTTACACATCCAATCTATTATGCTAGCAAGACGCTAGATGATGCCCAACTCAATTATGCTACCACCGAGAAGGAGTTGCTAGCGGTGGTGTATGCATTTGAGAAGTTCCGCTCATATCTTGTTGGAGCGAAGGTCATAGTGTATACGGATCATGCTGCGATCCGTTATCTCCTTACTAAGAAGGATGCCAAGCCTAATTTGATTCGGTGGATCCTTCTTCTTCAAGAGTTTGACTTGGAAATCCGGGATAAGAAAGGGTCCGGAAATTCTGTTGCGGATCACCTTAGTAGACTCCCACCATTGGAGCTTGAGAGAGATGACATCCCGGTTGATGACTCATTCCGGGATGAGCAATTGCAAATGGTGGAGGAATGCTTGTTTCAAGTGTCTAGAGGAAGTGAGCCATGGTATGCCGACATTGTGAACTATCTTGTGTGCGAAGAAGTGCCTCCCGGTTTGTCATATGCCCAGCGGAAAAAGTTCTTCAAGGATGTGAGGCACTACTATTAGAGCGAGCCTCTCTTGTTCAAGAGAGGGCCGGATGGAGTTTTTAGAAGATGCATACCGGAAGATGAGGTGGAGAGTGTGATCCGCCATTGTCATTCCTTGCCATGTGGAGGGCATGTTAGCTCACACAAGACATGTGCTAAGGTGTTGCAATCGGGGTTCTTTTGGCCAAGTTTGTTCAAGGATGTGCAAAATTTTGTGGTAGCTTGTGATGCTTGCCAAAGGACGGGCAACATCTCAAGGAGGAATGAGATGCCCTTGAACAACATACAAGAGGTGGAGATATTCGATGTGTGGGGTGTGGACTTCATGGGACCATTTCCTTCTTCATGTGGAAACCTCTACATCCTATTGGCGGTGGACTATGTTTCGAGATGGGTGGAGACAATCGCCTCTCCCACAAACGATGCCAAGGTAGTGGTGCGGTTCTTCAACCGAGTGATCTTTCCTAGGTTTGGAACACCAAGGGTGATCATAAGTGATGGAGGGAAGCACTTCACCAATAGGAACTTCGGGACACTTTTGGCTAAATATGGGGTGACTCATAAGGTGGCAACACCTTACCATCCCCAAACTAGTGGCCAAGTGGAGATCTCCAACCGGGAGATAAAGGGAATTCTTGAGAAGACGGTTTCTAGGACGAGAAAGGATTGGGCTATGAAGCTCGATGATACTTTGTGGGCATATAGAACCGCTTTCAAGACACCAATTAGCACCACTCCTTACAAGCTAGTCTATGGCAAGTCTTGCCACCTTCCGGTAGAGATGGAGCATAGAGCATATTGGGCTATAAGGTGGTTGAATTTTGACCTCAAAGAGGCCGGAGAGAAGAGGTTGCTAGACATGAATGCTCTTGAGGAGATCCGGTTGGATGCTTATGAAAACGCCCGGATCTACAAGGAGAGGACCAAACGTTGGCATGACAAGCGTCTCATCCCTAAGGAGTTGAGTGAAGGAGACCTTGTCCTTCTCTTCAACTCAAGGCTGCGGCTCTTCTCCGGAAAGCTAAAGTCAAGATGGACGGGTCCTTATGTGGTGAAGAAGATCTTTCCCCATGGAGTGGTTGAGATAGGAGGGGAGCATTGTGGAGATTTTAAGGTGAATGGGCATCGGCTGAAGAAGTATATCCCGGGAGCTCCGGTGGATATGATTGCCCCACTTCACCTTGAGTGAGACGCCCCCGAGTTTGGTCAAGCTAATGACCTTAAAGATGCGCTTGATGGGAGGCAACCCATGTAACACCCCAAATTCTCGGAACTCGGGGAGCTACTGGTTAGGACCTCACAATGGGTCCCGACCTTGGTTTAACAACAACATTACTTGGATCTTACAACAAGGCACAAATGTATTTAAAACAATTTCTAAAACATAATATTTTTAATGGTATAAACGTACACATGTGACATCCTTACAAACATATATAAAGATACATAACATGCATGACGTATGGAAGACTCCCCCGTCCCCATCTAATGAGTACGTGGACCCGGCTGACCATCCGTTCCGGATCTCTCTGCAACTGTCTATCTCTACAGATCTACAACACGGATAAACCGTTAGCTAACTATCCAAATATAAGCAAAATGATAACAGCACAAACACAAGCAGAAACAAAATAAACAAACATCATGCTGGCACTCAACCGTTTATTATCTATTATTTAAGTGATTCACATTATTCAATTTAAGTTGTGGCACGAGAATTATTATTAGTTCTCGTCTCCGTTCCTTATCCCACTGGTGTAGGTTTAGCTGACTTCCACTGGTAGCATCACTACAAACCACGTATGGACTAGTCCCGAAAGAAACCCCCAGCGCCCGCAAGCTACTGAGCAGAATGCCACCGCCCGTTACTCTTAGGCCAAAATATAGGTCGGTAATTATATATCACAACCTATCTCCATAAACATTTCAATCACACACCACCATCATCATTTATACTCATATTTAGAAGTCAGCTAAGTAAGCCCAAAGGACTTACTTGATATAAAGCTCGACTCTCTGTAAACCAACTCGCTCTGTAAACTGTAGCAACTCAGTTGCCTGTCAAAGGAGATAAGTGCATTAGCACACTCCTACATAGTTAGAAGTCTAAGACTTCTAAAATGGAATAATATATTAAGACATAACTAGTTGCAGTATTAATTTATGGTAAAATGACCATTTTACCCTTGGTCCCGAAATTCTCGAAAATTCTAAAATTCATGTCTAAACTCCTATTTGATATTCTAAAATCATATTCTAACTCCTAAAGCTTCGTTTGGTCCCAAACTGACATTTTTCCCATGTTTCTATTTTCCGGAAGATCGCAAAGGTCTAACTTCGATTCCAAATATAAAATTCGTAACAGCTTATAAAAATTCCGAATAAATTCTCTAGGTCATCTATGATATCCTATCTAACTTTAGGAGAAAGAATTTCTCCAAACTGTTCATTCAACAGTTTAATAAAAATTTCTAAAGTTGACTACTCCCTTTACAATTTCTATACTTAGCCAAAATTCTAAGGTTTACAAAACTGCTCAACTACCCAACTTCAGAAGCCCATAACTTCTAATCCGACCGTTCATTTCTTGCCAAATTTTAATACCCTATACTACGTATAACCGTCTACAACATATCCAAAATTCAACGGTGGATCTTCATTCAAACTCTCAAACATTAATCCTCAACATTGACCATTATTCACTTACAAAGCTGAGTTCTACAAAGAGTTTTTCATTTCTATTTCTAAGGCAATCTAATCTATTCTCATTATCATCTAGTTACACTCAAGTAGAACTACAGGAGACTTCAACAAAACTCATTTACTATCCCTCCAATTCCTTGGCTTGATTTCTATTCATAATAAAATCGAAACATGTATATATATAATTTATACATTTCTAACATCTAGAGGCAAGGATTGGACTGCAGAAGAGAGAGCTCACCTCTTCAACCGCTACTGGGCTGAGGCGTTTTCACACGGTTCCGGATGGCTTCTAGCTTCCTCGGCGTGACAGATTAGGAGGAGAAAAATGAAGGTTCGGCTTGGCTCTACTGCTACACTGATTGGAGAATTCTTCCCAGCCTCGCTGTTGTCCTGGATCGACCAAGACGGGGGTTGTCCGGCACAACAAGACAGTTGCGTGAGTCCAGCAGTGGCACTAATCGAAGGTAGAAGGGTAAGGAAGGGAAGAGTCTACCTGCTGCGTTTTTCAAACTCTCCAGTCGAGGTTGCTGTTGATCGATGTACTCAGTCTCTTTGGCTCAGAATAGGGCTCTTGAAGCGGCTGGATGTGTGCAGAAACTGGTGTAGATCTGTTGCGTGTTGTGCTGTAGAATAGAGGCGAAGGAGGAGTTCTGTATGTGACCAGAATGTAGGACGGAAGAGATGGGTTCACAACTGCTGCTCGATCGGTTGTGTGAGTGTGGAAGGCGACGTTCACAAGCAAGGAACGAAACAGAAGAGGCGAGGGTTGCTGATGAATCTGGACGGCTGAGTGTGTGCAGCGCATAAGGAAGGAGATCAGAAGGTGAAATCTGGCGTGGAATTAATTAGGCAGTTACGGATCCCTTCCTTATTAATACAGCAGTTACGTGAAGTCTGAGGGAAAGGGGTGACGCTGCTGATTTTCTGCCATCTGTTGGATTCGACTTGCTGCTGGCCCATACCGAAGTGCACTACTGGGCTGGACAAGATCCGTTGGACGCACGGCTGGCTAAAGCTGGAGCTTGCTGGGCTTGCAAGCTGATGGCGGGCTTCTGGTGCTGCGGACAAGCAACTGGGCTGGAGCTGGCGCTGGACAATCAAGACCGTGGGCTGCTGGCGCTGGAAAGGCAAGTAGTGGGCTGCTGGAGTTGCTGTAAGGATGGGCTGGTTCTTGGGCTGGAGCAACTGGACATGAAGAGATGAGCTGAACTAAGGTAGACAAAAGAGTGAGGTAGTTTTGTCAACTTGTCACAACCTTGTCAAAACGTGTCATGGCTTCGTCAAGCCCATGCATGACTTTGTCATGATCTCGTCATGGTCTCGTCAAACCTCGTCATGGTCTCGTCTTGATCTTGTCAAAAGGACGTCATGACTTTGTCAAGGACAAGTCATGTTATAAACTAGGGTTTGATAGATTAGGGTTTAATATAAAAACTATCATTTTATGTGAAATAAATTCTACATAAAATGATAAGTAATTATAGGAATTAGAGGTTCATATAATTTTATCATTTTATGTGAAATAGCTTCTACATATAATGATAAAATTTGTGAAAAAGAATTGCTAGATAGAATGGAAAACCGTCAACTGCTTAAAGTTCCGATTTGATTCGGAATTAAACGGAAATAAAATTTCCGGATATTATAACCCATTGGTAACGTTTTTCCCTTTTCGTTTTTGTTTTTGCTTTTGATTTTTCTGTTTTTGTGTGTTTTTGTGTGCTTTGTGTGTGTCCTAGAGTCTTGGTAGCATGAAATCCTTGCATGGCATGTGGATGATGATGATGAACCCCTCATCAATTATGGGTGGAGCGGACGCGGAACTTGGACGGCTAGCGGTGCCTAGCGCGGGTCCCGACGCCATGATGAACATTTAGAGCTCTCTACCATTGTTGATAGGATCATCCAACATCACTCCATTTAAGTGATCCCAAATACCAAAGCAAACCATTTTTACATTGTGAGAACCCTCTTTCACTCTTCTTTACTTGAATGCCACATTGGGGACAATGTGTTTCTAAGTATGGGGTGGGGTTTGCATGATCTTTTGCATGATTAGCATCTAGGATATTTAAGATTGTCACATGTCTTGCATTGTACATACACATTTCGAAAATTCCAAAAAAAAAATCAGAAAATTTAAAAATTTTAGTGCTTCTAAGCTTGGGAATGACCCTTATGATGAAATTGTCTTGTGGATTGGCTATGGATGGCCTTATGTGTTGAATTGATGAATGCATATGTGGACTTGAAGTACTTATCTTGAATCCCATGAATGATTTGTGATTATGATGCTTGCCTTGATTGGATTGAGGATTGGAAGTCAAAATTACATGCTAGTTCTTGCACATCATCTAGGAATGATTAAGGCGATTCATCTTTCTCTACTTCTCATCTTGATCATGTTGCTTGAGCACCTCAATTGATATAAATTTGACCTCTTTTGACCCATCCGGGAATAGGAGCATGTTAGTGTGTTGAGTGTGTGAAAAGCAAGTGTGGGGTGAAGTTGTTGATGAAAGAATGTTATGGATGAAGTGTTGAATTTGTTGTGAAAGTGTAGACAAAAATATAGGTTTGGGGACGTTGGTTTAAATGACGAGTAACTCGGCACCATTCACATAATCGGGTGTTTGTGCCTTGCCAAAGTCAAATAAACCGATAGTCCTAACAAGCTTTGGTATGTGTGCCCGGTGTGGATGCACCTCGAAAAATAAAAAAGCCCGAGGACGGCTAATCACCAAGGTTTCGGCTTTTGTACACAAATGCCATTGTCTCAAAAATAAGTGCAAGAAAAAGAAAAGAAAAGTTCGGAAAATATACACTTGTGGGAAGTTGATAAAAAAATGTGAAGTTGAAGTTAGTTCCATTCCCAGATTAGCATCACATAACCTAGAAAAATTCCCACCTAATCACAACGTTTCTTGGCCTTTTATTTCACAAGCCCTTGTGACCTATTTGCATGTGTGTAAGACTTAGTGATCTAGATTGAATATGCTCATGATCATCTTGGCTTCTTCATTTCTACATTTCATGCATGCCTTCGAGTTAAGTATAATTGTCTTTCCGTGCCTTCATTATTTCGATGCATGATTGCTTGTCCGTTCCCATGAAACATGACTATGAAGGTGATCCAATATTAGAAGCACAACTCCAAAAAGATTTTGTTATTTTTCTGCATGCATAAATCATGTTATCTCTTAGTCTATAGTTGGGACTTGCTCGGGGACGAGCAAACCTTAATTATGGGGTATTTTTGATAACACGATTTATGGCTTAGGTTTAGGTAATCATTTAGATAGTTTTTCCGCTCATTCATGCATGGTTTAGCACTAGTTCACGACGTTTGCACTCAATTCATGTATTTTGTCGAGATAGACGCCTACGCGGACTTTTGCTTGCTTTGTAGGTATTTGGGAGATTTAGGAGCTTAATCGATACATTCGAGGATCGTTCCTCGAGATAACACACCTTCGGACTCATTAGGATGCAAGCTAGGGGCTAAGGAAGACTCATGGGACCTTGTTGTTGCAAGCCATGCACCAAATCGTGGCTTGATGATCCATATAGTGCAGGAACACCAGAACCACGGTCACTGGAAGAACCACGCCCGTGGAAATGGGCCGTGGTTTTTGCCAGACGGTTGTGACAGCTGTACCACAATCTTCATGGCCGACTCTTGCAAATTTGTAGGATAAATAGGTGGTCTTGCAAGGCTGAAGGGGGATCCACTCTCACTCCCATTCTCTCCCACACTCTCAACAAGAAAGATTCTCTCAATTGGAAGCTTGGATTGAAGCTACTCTTGGAGGAGAAGAAAAGTTACATTGGAGAAGAAGATAAGAACACACCATTATTAGTCTTTGATAGATTTTAGAGTGAAGATTATCGGAATCGTTTTCTAGGGTTGTAAGAATCGATTGAACCTTCTTTTGAAGGGTTGTGAGTCTTTCTAAATCTCATATTCATCTTGGTTTTCCTTGTTCTACTTGTTCATCTCTTTCTCTTTATTTTCTTGCAAATGGATGCCATGATTTTATGCTTGATGATTTCGATTGTGATGATGTATGTTGTTGGCTAAATAGATGTGATTCTAGGGTAAGGAAAGGATGGTTATGGCTTGGACTATGATAGAATAGACTTAAATGTATGATTGGATGACTCGTTTGATTGAACCTAGTCACTGTTAGAAACCACGGTTTGTTCTAGACGTCCCACGGCCATGGATCTTGATGAACACCCCGTGATTTTGATTAACTTGCTTGTAATGATAAATCCAAGTGTTAGGTTGTTAGATTGTTGAAATCCTAGTGTTTGTTGAGTTAAATCTATCCTAGGGTGACCTAGTGTTAGCAACTAAGTGTTAGAAGAGACCTACCCGGTAATTCTTACTCTTAGATACCAAAGATGACGAACTTTAGGTAGTAGTGAGCCTCACAAGCCGCTATTGGACTGAGTGTGCTAGGATAGGTGTTTAGGACTTACCTTCCCGAGACTTACCCGGTGAGGAGAGGTTAGATCCCTAGAATACCATCCGGTTTGTGTAGAATTCCTATCCTTAGGCTCTTTGAGACTTACCCGGTGATGAGACCTTAGGAATGGACTAGTGGACCATGAGACCTACCCGGTGATTGATCCCAACCTAGAAACGCTCTCTCCCAACATACTATAGTTGATCCAAGGAATGATTAGATAGCTTGATTCCTATGCCATAACTAGAATTTCCGACCCCTAGAGTCTGCTTTTCTCCCTTTGATCACATATTTCGTATTTGCTTGTTTACTTGTGGTGTTAGCTTAGTTGATTGTTGATTTCTGCATGATTTGTGATCTTTGATTTATCACCTAAAAACCAAACCAAAAACATTGAGATTTTCATTTCTTTATTCCTTTCTCTTTTCTTAGCCTAGATCTTCACTATCCTTAGTCATTAATCGATTCAATCTCACCTCAGTCTTTTTGTTCGACCTCGGAATACCATCCCTACTACAAAACATCCCGTACACTGCGGGTTCGCTAGGAGTTAGGAGAAATATATCGAGTTATAAATTTAAAGCTTTTGCGTGTCACGTTCTTAGCGTAACAATCACTAGAGTGAAGTCTAAGACTTCTTCAGCACGAGCTTGTGTTGATGAGTGTATTCTTGTATGAGCAGGTTGTGTGCTTCCTCTCTAAGGAAGCTAGAGTGTTGTGAGTTGAGAGACGAGGTAAGTCTCCGGACATACTTGGCCGTATTCGACGTATTAGATTCATTGCGTGCTTGGTGGTTTGTGTATTATTGGTTTTGTTATAACTTATACACCGGTAATAGGACCACCGACCTTTATTCTATTTGACCCAAGTGTATGATAACGGGCGGTGACATCACTGCCTAGCTCTTGCGAGAGCTAGGAGGTTCTCGGCGACTGGCCCGTGTTGGTTAGACGGTCGGAGGCATCCGAACCGTACCATTTCCGGAAGAAGGGATCGAGGTGAGTTTTAGGAGATTCTCGTGTCACAAAAGAAGTTGAACTAGAACGGGATATGACTCAATAAATAAAGATAAATAACTGGACTTGTTTGTTGAGCATGATTATGTGATGTTATTATATATGAGTGTGTATGTGCCTTCACCGTGTCTTTAATGCTTTGAATGTAGCTAACGGTTTTAAACCGCTTGTGTAGATGCCCCGTAGGTTAGGGACGCCGCCGAGTGAGGTGGAGGAGTGGACAACTAAGGTCCCCGTACATTATAGGACGGGGGCGTTTTTGGGATTATTATCGTTTTACTCTTATATTGGATTATGCTTAATGTACGTTTTCGGGTTTATGTTGTGTGGTGTTTTTGTGTCGTTTTGAGGACTCGGTTGAGTTTCCATGTTGTACTCTTTACTATTCAATCTTGCATACATTACAAAGGTTTTCGAGTTTACGCCTTTATATGTGTCATGTTGGAAAGGTCCAGTGAGATTGTTGTCAAGCTAAGGGTCGGGACCCATTGTGTGGTATCGCCCGTAGCATCCCGATATCTCGCAGATTCGGGGTGTTACAGTATAAATGATGATCCCAAGAACATGAAAGACGAAACGAGGAGCTTTGATCGAGAGACTTAAGATACCAACCAAGAGAAGAGCGGGTGGCTACTAACGATAGATATGCTGGAGAGATGCACTTACAAGATTTTTTGAAGGACGGTTAAGCCTATGAAGTTGGGTCATATGACACAAAAGAGTTGGGAAGGTGTAGTTATCTTACAAAATTGGAAGGAGGAGAGGAGCGTAGTAGGGGCTAACGAAGTTGAAGTAGAGTAAAGGAGCTAGTGAAGTTTAAGGTGTAGTACCTCGAGAAGGTATCCTTCAGGAGTATGGTAACATGGAAGTGTGGTAGGAGGGTAAGTCGTTTATCTTGGAGAGGGTCATCAATGAGCTAATCGATGACCACCAAAAATGCACAGGTACGGGTTGTATACTGGTGAATGTAGGTGGGGGGAGTAATCTAGGTGTGGGATCACGGAGAAGGGTAACAAGAACTCAGAACATTCGTGGTGGTTGAATGTCGGCAATGAAGAGGTATATCGAGGGAAGTGCAAATATCTTAATCAAGTAATAATTTACCGATTCCAACTAGTGATGGTAACGTACCTTGTTGAGAGGGGATTGTAATGAACCGATACGACTTTCTTAGTTCATGGGATCGGCATAAGTGGGAAACAACACGTATAAGAGTTGTTAAGGTTTGATAAGAATTAAGGGGATAGAGGAGCGAGAGGAAGTGAGGATTTTCTACAATTGATGTACGTAAATAGAAATGCATAAATATGATGCATGATATGTTTGTGGTAATGAAATTGAGGATATGTTTTCTCGGGCAAAATATGAGATAGATGTTTCAAACTCACATGGAAGAGGCATGTTGGCTATGGCGTGAAGAGAGGACCTAGATTAGGGCAACACTGCAAGCTTAGAGTTATGTTGTTAGTACCTGGAGATGTAATGAGTTTGATATTTTAGTGGTTTTGGATGGGGAGTTTCTTCTAGCATTTTCCACGGGGTATACCGGTACAGTTGTGAAGTTGTTCATGGAATACCGAGAGAGGCATAAGGGGACCAACAAGAGTAAGAGAGGATCAAAGTTTTGAAGTTTGATGTCGACAAGAGATGTACAAAAAGTATATGGAAGATTGAGGTTAGAACCTCTACCGTCGGGTTGACTTAAAAAAAAAGTGAAGTATAATTTCTACTTATAGAAAGGATGTCTACGGTAAGAGCTTATGTAGAATACGAAGAACTCCTCCCATTTGTTGGGATGCCGGGGAAAGCAAAGAAGATAAGGTTAATTATTTTGAAGCACGGTTTAGTCCTGCAGTTTGGACCCCTATGGTTGCACATAAGTGGGAAACCTTAGAAGATTTTTACAATCGTGTCATCAAAGAGGGAAAATGAGATTAAGATAAAGGAATACTTAAATAAGGCTACAAGAGTCAGAAGACTCGAGCAAGTCTCTCGAGTTCAAGAGATGAAGGATCTCGGAAAGAAGACGGTAGACATTGTAGCTAAAGATGGAACAATACACGTGTTTAAAGGACGTCACCCCAACAGATGTAGGTAGATCATTAGTATCATGACCACTTGTAAAGTGATAAGACAAGATTGTGTCGGTTATTACGATATGTGATGGGAAGAGAAAAGATGAAAGCTGAGATATCACGGATCCAATACGTCAGAATGTGGAATTTTCCACTAAGGTCGAGCTTGATTTAATTCCGATGTCTAAGGCACCGTATGAAATAACACTTAGGCAGAGACATGAGTTGTGGAAGCGAGTGAAGGAGGAATTGCAAGAACTTAGTGATAATATTTCATTAGAATTAGTGAAATACTATGAAGAACTTCAAGTGTTATCTTGAACTCTTGATTTGAAGTTCATATTGGAATATATCTTAAACTCTTGATTGGAAATTGTTATGGAGAACAACAGTTTGCGAAGAGAGAGACGATTATCTCCATTTGTACATTGATGTCTATAAGTTGAGCAAGATGACAATGAAGGACAAGTATCCCTTACAACGAATGGGAGATCTACTCGATCAGCTGCAAGGGTTGGTAGTCTCTTCTAAGATTAAGTTAAGATTTTATTGACACCATTTGAAAATTTGAGATTCGGATTTTGCGATTAAGGTATTCGGACAAACCACGGCTAACCTACTCCGGAAGACAAAAGGTTTTGAGCGGGACAAGTCTTATAAGAGTTGTAAGAGATAAGAGGAGAGTCTTTGGGAAATTGTTTTGACATTGCCTCGCGGTATGAGGGATTTGGAGATTACAACCAATTCTCCGAGACAAGGTCTTGGTTAAGTATTGATGCAAAGGGAGAAGTAATAACATACGTGCCTGGTCAAGCGAGTATAATACTTCCTTCATTGCTTGGGAGTTGCCACAAGAATTGATGAAACGTAATATCAAAGTTTGGTTCGACAAGAACCAAAGCCAACGGTGTAAATTGGAAATCCGATCTTCTTTGTTAGAGACAATAAAAGAGAAACATAATAGAAATATTGCATTGAGAAAGACCCAAGAAAGAAGTTGAGTTTCCGATATATCAGACCTTTTTTTTAGATCTTAGTGCGAGTTAGGAAAGTAGTTTACCGGTTGGCGTGGCCGCCGAGAGTAGAGGGTGTTCAACGGTGTTTCAGGTGTATCAGTCGAGGGAGTACATCCATGACTCGAGATATGTTTGTAACATCCGGAATTTTTATTCCGGATTGTTAGCGAGTTACCGACCTTCCCGCAGGCGCGCCTCAGTTTTCCCGCAGGCACGAAGTTCTGAGCGTCGGGTTTATTCCAAAATCTCGTTCCGACCTCTCGTTTTTCACCCTTGCTTTGGACCCCTCGGTTTCCTTGCGTAATTTGGAAGGTGGGCCAACTGACCTTTGAGCTTGCCTTTTGGTGGCAGCCTTGTCCCTTCTCTCTCTCTCCCCTCATTTCACTCTTATGTGAATGTCTCCTCCTTCTCTACTTTCTCTCTCTTTCTTTGGCTTGGAACTTGGAATCACTTCCATGGAGGCCCTCTCCTTTCCCTCCCTCTTATGTGCGAGTATCCAGCCATGGTGTTCTCTTGGATGAGTAAGTCTTCTTCTTTCCCTTCCTTCACCTTCTTCTTCTTCCTCAAGCTTTAATGGTGGAAGCCATGGATCCTAAGCTTTTTCCTTGTTTATGCTTGCATGTTCTTTGATCTAGCCTAGATCTTGTGTAGGGATCATTGTTGTGTGTGGAGATCTTTCTTGATGGAGCCAGCCAGCCTGAAGTGACCGGAATCGAGTGCCCAGGTGAGAAGAAAGCCGTCGAAGCTCGCCTCTGGAGTTCAACCGCACCCGCGGCTGGACAGAGCCGCGGGGACGCCAGCAACAGCCCAACCGCAGGGGCAACAACCACAGCCGCAGGGGCGGTGGCCTCTGGCCGCAGCGGCGGTTCTACCCCAGTCCAGCTTCCTTCCCGGAGCCGTGTTTCATTCCTTTCGATCCCGTGCCTTTTCTTGGTGAGTTCCCTACCTTGAGTATGTTTTCTTAGATGATCTTAGAGAGTGTTGATGATAGTATCATGCTAGGATTTGACCTAGGATTGATGAGAATGCCAAGTAGTGGCTTGCACCTTAGGTGAGTGTTCGAGGATCTTGCTATGTTCTAAGGTTGGTTGATGTATAATTTGAGCAGACTCGTGGGCTGACTGTAGGCAGTTTCTTGTGAGGCTTTGACGAGGATAATTTCTTAGGCCGTTTATATCCTATCAAAATAATTTCCGTACTCAATACTAAAGCAAGTTAGTGATTAAGTAATGGTCGAACCCAAGAGAGATAGAGAGTAATTAAAGCACAAATGTGATTAAACTATCAATTATATGTAACCAAGGGGGGGTTGTGATTGTTAAAGTAACAAATAGGCAAAGCAAACAAGAAGTTGATTTCAATGATTTTAAGAAAACGTTGCACTTGACAATTATCCACTTCAACATAAGATATGGTTGATCATTGTATTCATGAAGTTTATTCCAAAGTTTGTTCTCATCTCGATCGTATTTAAACACCGGTTCAACTGTTAGCATGAAATATTGTGATATTTTAGGCACGTTTTTTAAGTGTATTTCATCCATATTGATAGTCATTGATTAAGCATTGATGCAATTGTGAGTTAGTTTGCTTATATTGTCGATATAGAGGTCTACACAAGCTTTATGTTGATTGTAGGCAATTAAGAGCTATTTCCGAACGGATTGAGCAAGGATGGAGTTTGATCGAGCATGTCCAAGAATTGAGGACATCTCTAGGAGCTAAGGAAGGTGCTAACTTGAAGAATAGCACGAGGAAAGGAAGAATTACGGTTTACCCCTAAACCACGCTCTAAAATACGGCCGTACTACATTCCACGTTCAAGTCCACGGCCGTGGAACCTTGGCAAGGGAAGCGTGATTCATTCCAGCAACTTCTACGGCCGTGGAGGGATTGTGTCAAACCGTGACAATTTCCACGCTCTAAATTACGGTCGTGGAACCCTTCCACGACCGTGATCTTGGCGATCTTTTACGCCATATTTTAAGCCACAATCTTCTACGCAATTGGGCCGGGCTTATATTTTATCTTACACTATAAAAGGACGGAAGAAGAGAGATTCCGTCACCTCTGCTTAGGCTCACCTTCGCTTACGCTTAGACGCACTTTCGCCTACACTTGGATTTGCCCTAATTTTGCATTTTGGCGGAGATTGTGATTGAGAGATTTGCGCTTTGCTATTGAGATTTCCGGATTGACGGAAGAGTTGAAGATTCGGAAGATTGTTCGTAAGAAGATTTCGCTTCTCATTTAGGTTTGATTTGAAGACGGATTGACATCCCGTTCTTCATTCTTATCTAAGATTGTGATTGTTTGCATTATTCCAAATCTATTGACGTTATTGTTCTTAATTTGTGGATTTGAGATTGACTTGAGAGTTATTCAAGGTTTTCGGAAGTTTTCATCTTTCATTCTTTTAAATCTTCAATTTGATATCAATATGACCGTTGTTGGCTAAAACCCTTTAACAATTCTAAGGTGAAGGGTTGATAGTTGTGTCTTAGATGATGATAGATCGATCGTAAACAGATTGGACTCTGAGAGTTAGAGAGAATCGTCGACGAACCTAATCCACGGTCTGTTCTTGAGCTTCCACGGCCGTGGAACTCAAGAACTACCCGTAATTTTGTGTCAGTTTACGAACTTGCTTTTACTTTAATCCAAAGTTAAAGATTTGCTTTAACTTAGTCTTGGCTTGCCTTTTCTAGGTGGTAGTGAAGCCTCAACAACCTCTACCTCGATTGTGAGTGTCACAACCTTAATCGGTTTAGTTAGTCTTGATCCTTGGATTACAAGTTTGGGTATTTGACATTAATTCTTACCTTTAGATCCTTTCTATATTGAAGCCTCAACAACCTTTATAGAGAGTGTCTTTTAGGTGGGTTATATAAGGTTTTTGGAACTTCATCGTACGATTACCTTACATTCGCATACCTTTGCATATCTTAACTCTGTCCTTATATCTTTAGTATATCTTGAATCGATTGCCGCAGCTGGATTCCTGGATCTTTAGGATTGTTGTTTTCCCAATAATTTGAAAAGCTTCATACATTTACTTGCTTGATAATCTATAATCGGATTTAACCCCCCAAATCCCTGTGTTTGATACTCTGGAATTCTTGCTCAACTATATCGATCCGTACACTGCGGGTTCGCTTGCTTGATTTCTAGTTTTATAATTAAAGCTTATTTGCACGCACGCTAAGTGGCGAACATCAACCAGCCCCGATATTACTTATTGTTAATCCTAACTCGTAAACCTACAGAATCATATTTTAACAATAGCATTCAAATAAAGATAAAGAGACACATGAGATTTAGAAACAACCCGTTACTAAAATCATGTGGTCATGTTCCACTCACGAATTACACTTGCAACCCGCTTATGTAAACGTGTTTGCTACTAGAAAGATCACCCGAACCCGGAACCACAATTCCTAGCACATTGGATAAGACCCAAGTACCTAGATGATCAAGCTAGATAGAGGGTGAGATACAATCAAGAAATTAAGCACAAGAACATAACACAAATCATTATGGAATAATAACTTCAATTATAAAACTTACAAACAGATATATGTCGAAAGCTTCTAATGTCAAGCACAACTAAAGGTGCTTAGCCCTCCATAGAGAATAAAACAAAACAAAGAAAATGAAAGTGTTTTTTATGCGATGAGGTGAAAAATGAGATAACCTAATACTAACCTAACATCTCTATTTATACTAATTAGGACACTAAATTGCATTAAATAGGCAGCCCAAACCGTCACTTTAAATGCCATAAAGTGAGAGTCTGAACAACCAAACTTATTACGACTGTTGCATAACTGTGGGCGCGGATCTGAGAGCCGCGGGGCGGTTTAGTGCAAAACGCTTCATCTTCAACTAAGTCGCGGGGGCGGCATGGCTGGGCCGCAGGGCGGGTCATTAATGCTTTGGAACGGCTTCCTATTGATCTTCTTGACCTTTCTGGTGTGAAACCGCGGGCGGCTCAGTGTCACCGCGGGGGCGGGACAATGTCGCCGCGGGTGCCGTGACATGGATCCTCTGGAATCAGTGTCGCCGCGGGGGCGGGACAGTGTCGCCGCGGGTGCCGTGACAGGGTTCCTCTTGACTTCTCTTTGCTTCCGTTCTTCCAATTGTTGCTAAATCTTTGGATTTCTTCATTGCTTAGTTCTTCAGCTGGATTTACACAGTTGGCAACAAAATACAACCATTTGACTCTAAAAACATACTCAAACTACCTTAATAAGATAGTGATTCCATCACCTATCAAATTCCCCCATGCTTAGACTCTTACTCGTCCCGAGTAAACTAAAAATCTACCTAATGAAAATAAAAAGCCTCAGGAAGCATGATGAATATAAAAAGGCAATGAAACAAAGCATGCAAAAGAGCAAAAATCAAAAATCTATCAAAGTGATGTGAAAAGAGAAAAACTACCATCCTTATTACTCCAAGAGTGGTCTACCCGTTCCTCCTTATATCTCCTCTTCTTATGTCGCCAACGTAAAAAAAGGGAACCTATCACTCGGATTTCGCTCATTTTGCCAAGGAGCCCTTTCGGGTTTTCACCTTGCCACTCTTCTATTTTCTAAGATGCTCTCACTACTTCTCACATCCCTCAAGTCCATTTTCGCACCAACCTAATGTTGGTCGGACTACCTTCTCTTTGCCTAAACCGACCTTTCGGGTTTTCAGTTTATCCAAGGATTTTTCATGCTTTTTTTTTCAATTTTTTTTTTTGGCTTTTCTTTCTCTCTTTTTTTTCTTTTTTTTTTTACTGAATATAAAACATTACAATTCAATAATCAAACATAACAAAGATAGATCCCTCCCCCATGCTTGAAGATCACTTTGCCTTCAAAGTGTGAAAATGAAGGAAAAAACTAAAAAGGGAGAAGGATGAAGAACCAGCTTACTAATGAGATGGTGGACAATCGGGGTACTCTTGTCGGTACGGGAAGTATGAGAAGAAGAGTTCCTGCCACTAGTGGAGATCAGGTGGTAGCGTAGTGGATAAGTGGATGTGAGTGTGGAAGATAGGTTTTGAGTGGAGAAGAATGGTGAATGTAAGTGGTGAGGGAAAGAGGGGATGGTGGTCGGAGATTTGAGTGGAGGTGAATTTTTTCTTTCTTTTTTTTTTCTTTCTTTTTCTTTTTTTTTTACATACCTGCCGTCATGGCTACAGCGGTCGCGGCTCTTCTTTGCCGCGGGTGCGGCCACTGTTGGGTTAGCCGCGGTCGCGGACGTTCATAGCCGCGGGGCGGATAGACGACAAAAAGACTTTTATTTCTCCTTCCTCGGGTTGCCTCCTGAACAGCGCCTTTGTTTCACGTCGTTGGCTCGACGTAAGTCCTTGATCATGCTTGTATGACTCCTCCAGGATCAATTCGTTGATGTTGAGGTCTTACCCCGTTGATGTCATCCATGATCCAACCACTTGTTTTCTCACTCTCTTCTAGTGCAAACGAGAGATTAGTAGCATGAGTTTGAACCATACAAATGGTTCAAACCAATAATTGACAATAAAAATAACAAAGTACTTAAGAACTCTAATCTCCTCGGCAACGGCGCCAAAATTTGACGAGGATAATTTCTTAGGTCGTTTATATCCTATCAAAGTAATTTCCGTACTCAATACTAAAGCAAGTATAGTGATTAAGTAAGGGTCGAACCCAAGAAAGATAGAGAGTAATTAAAGCACAAATGTGATTAAACTATCAATTATATGTAACCAAGGGGGGGTTGTGATTGTTAAAGTAACAAATAGGCAAAGCAAACAAGAAGTTGATTTCAATGATTTTAAGAAAACGTTGCACTTGACAATTATCCACTTCAACATAAGATATGGTTGATCATTGTATTCATGAAGTTTATTCCAAAGTTTGTTCTCATCTCGATCGTATTTAAACACCGGTTCAACCAGCCCCGATATTACTTATTGTTAATCCTAACTCGTAAACCTACAGAATTAGATTGCAACAATAGCATTCAAATAAAGACAAAGAGACACATGAGATTTAGAAACAACCCGTTACTAAAATCATGTGGTTATGTTCCACTCACGAATTACACTTGCAATCCGCTTATGTAAACGTGTTTGCTACTAGAAAGATGATCCGAACCCAGAACCACAATTCCTATCACATTGGATAAGACCCAAGTACCTAGATGATCAAGCTAGATAGAGGGTGAGATACAATCAAGAAGTTAAGGACAAGAACATAACACAAATCATTATGGAATAACAACTTCAATTATAAAACTTACAACCAGATCTATGTCGAGAGCTTCCAATGTCAAGCACAACTAAAGGTGCTTAGCCCTCCATAGAGAACAAAACAAAACAAAGAAAATGAAAGTGTTTTTGATGTGATGAGGTGAAAAATGAGATAACCTAACACTAACCTAGCATCTCTATTTATACTAATAAGGACACAAAATTGCATTAAATAGGCAGCCCAAACCATCACTTTAAATGACATAAAGTGAGAGTCTAAACAGCCAAACTTATTACGACTGTTGCATAACCGCGGGCGCGGATCTGAGAGTTGCGGGGGCGGTTTAGTGCAAAACGCTTCAACTTCAACTGAGCCACGGGGGCGGCATGGCAGGGCCGCGGGGGCGGGTCATTAATGCTTTGGACGGCTGATTGTTGATCTTCTTGACCTTTCTGATGTCAAACCATGGGGGCGGCTCAGTGTCACCGCGGGGCGGGACAGTGTCTCCGCGGGGCGGGACAGTGTCTCCGCGGGTGCCGTGACAGGGTTCCTTTGGAATCAGTGTCGCCGCGGGGTGGGACAGTGTCGCCGCGGGTGCCGTGACAAGGTTCCTCTGGAATCAGTGTCTCCGCGGGGCAGGACAGTGTCGCCGCGGGTGCCGTGACAGGGTTCCTCTGGACTTCTCTTTGCTTCCGTTCTTCTTCCAACTGTTGCTAAATCTTTGGATTTCTTCATTGCTTAGTTCTTCAGCTGGATTTACACAGTTGGCAACAAAATACAACCATTTGACTCTAAAAACATATTTAAACTACCTTAATAAGATAGTGATTCCATCACCTATCAGGCTTGTGAGGGTGATTTTGTGAGTTTTGATCTTGCGAGATCCAAGGGCTTAGAATTATTAGGACTTCTAGCTTGTCGAGTGTGATGTGAGCATGAGGGATTCTAGGATGCAGTCCTAGAATTGAGAGTCAAATGGTCTTGCGTTGACCATATGTATAGAAGTATTAGACTTCTATTGTGAGTGGGTTGTTGTTGATATAATTACCTTTTTGTGAGCAGGTTATGGGCTTCCTCCCCTAAGGAAGCTAGAGTGTTGTGAGTTGAGTGTGGTGACGAGGTAAGTCTCCGGACTTACTTAGCTCGTATTCTTTGTATTAGCGTTAATGTGTGTTGGGTGGTGTGTGTTTATTATTTATTGTTTATAACAACTAAACCGGAAATAGGATTACTGACCTTTATATTGTTTGGCCCAAGTGTATGATAACGGGCGGTGACATCACTGCCTAGCTCTTGCGAGAGTAGGAGGTTCTCGGCGACTGGCCCGTGCTGGTTAGACGGTCGGAGGCATCCGAACCGTTCCATTGCCGGAAGAAGGGACCGAGGTGAGTTTCGGGAGATTGTCGTGTCACAAAAGAAGTTGAATTAGAACGGGATATGACTTAATAATAATAAAGATAATAAACCGGATTTGTGTGCTTTTGAGTATGTTGTGTGACTATGTTGAATTATTTGTGTTTGTGCCTTTCCCTTTAATTCTAATGCTTCGAATGTGAGCTAACAGTTTTATACCGAATGTTGTAGTTTGCCTTGCAGGTTAGGCATGCTCCGAGAGATCCGGAAGGGTGGGCAGCCGGGGTCTGTACATTTTAGGAAGGGTTTTGAGTTGGAGTTGTCTTGTGTTTTATCTTTCGGTTTTATGTTTCGTGTGCCGCTTGTTTGGCGTTTGGTTTGAGTTGTACCTCGGCTGAAGTTTTTGTTGCATTCTTTCGGGTTCCTTATCTTTTGCATTAAAATTGATTTACGATTTTTGCCTTTATTTGTGCCATGTTGGAAAGGCCCGGTGAAATTGTTGTCAAGCTAAGGGTCGGGACCCATTGTAAGGTCTCGCCCGTAGCATCCCGATATCCCACGGATTCGGGGTGTTACAATGTTGTCAATCATGAGGATTTAGTGGCAGACAAGGAATTGATGAGGCTAACTGGAGGACGGAGGGTAGTATCTTTGGTTAAGTTTTACGCTGAGCTAGTAGCATTAATAGAATCAACGGGTTAGACCTAGTTCTTCCCTTGGTTGGGTTATGTGCATGTGTGATTATATGTGTAGTTGTGTCGTGTACATGAGTGTGTTATATGACCTGATATATCTCGCGATGGTAGTTCTAGTAGTTTGTGTAGATAGATTAGAAGGTTTCAGCCTTCTTAGCATGAGAGTTCATACCTCGGCCTTAAGGACCGAGAAGTTCAGCGTGTGGCAAGTTTCGGGACGAAACTAGTTTTTAGGGGGATCAAATGTAACGCCCCAAATTTTAGGAGCGTTTGCGAGACCTTTTTTTCCGGCTTCTATCGATATTTTATTAGCTTAAATATTTTCAAGAATATTTACATCGTAAATTATGAGTTTATATATATATATATATATATATATATATATATATATATATATATATATATAGAAACTGACTTCCATGTAAACAGCCCTTATAGTGTTCAATGAGAACGAATTATATTCGTTGGATCATTATAATGGATGGCTGAGATTAAGCAATAGTTTAATAAATAAAAAATTATATAAAAAAAAAATTTTAACCGTAATTTTGGAAGTAATAGCGCGTGTCAAACATTCCTCTCCATAATTATCCTCAATTTTAAAATTTCCCTTAAATAAAACAATTAAATCTTTTTACGGTTATTTTTGTATCCCGCTTCTTCCTCCAAAGCAGAATCTCCTGTTTTCGAACTGAAGGAGACCATTGGTGCCACTATCTTCTTCCATTATTCGCCGCCGTCTGTGGAGCAGGAGCTTTTTTCCCCCATCCATTCTACACTAGGTATTGTGTTCGCCTTTCCCCGCCGTCGCTCGAGGTAATGTCCATTGTTGATGAACTTTCTATTTCGTTTCTACAAATTAGGGTTATTTTGCGGTTAAAAGTAACGAAATCCCTAATTTTGTTGTAGTTATCTTCATCCTCTACTTCTTCTTCCGGTCTTCAGCGCCATTAGAGTCACCGGTGTTGTGTTCATACTCGATTCCGCATTCGGTTCTGGGAGCGTCGGTATTCGGAGTTCTGCATCTTAATATCCTGTTCATTGTCGATTGCTACACAGATTAGGGTATTCTTCCACTAGCCGTAACCCATCCGTCACACGAGGTACTGTTATCGTTGTATTCCGCTTGCCTGTCCATATATGAGTGGTGTTAATGAGTAATGATTTTTATATTCGTTAGTCCATTGTTGTTGAATGTTGCCAACCGAATGTCTATTGATTTTTGTTGATGAGCTTGAAGTATTATTGTCGAATTTGGGTTGATAAGTCATTGTTGTTGAATGTTGTTCATGCCTTGTCGAATGCAAGTTATGCTTGAGCCATTATTCACTTGCCTGTTCATATGTGATTGGTGTTAATGGCTATAGATTTTTATATTCGGTAGTCCATTGTTGATGAATATTGCCAACTGAATGGCTATTGATTTATGTTGATGAATTTGGGTTGATAGTCCAATTTTGTTGAATATTCTCCCATGTCTTGTCGAATACGAGTTATATTTCAGCCATTATACACTTGCCTGCTCATATATGATTGGTGTTGATGGTCATTATTTTTTATATTTGATACGAAACTTGATAAAATTGCTAAAAGATGAATTATATTCATTATTGTTTGATTGTTCTTCATGCCTTGTCGAATGAGACATTGGCTATACTTATGAAATATTCATGAATAAGAAGAATTATATTCGTTATTGTTTGATTGTTGTGTTCAGAAAACAAGACGGTGTTAGACAAGAAACAACGGATTAGAAGTGGGAAAAAGAAGGCCGTTTCAATTCAAAAATCTTTTGACGAGTCAGATATTTATATACTTTGCTCCATTGGTCTGAGAACACAATGATGCCAAAATACCGTGTATGGTTGCTAGAGGGGCGTTGGAGATTAACAACACTAAGGATGATGATGAATATAGACTATCCAAGTAGTTATCTTGATATGTTGCTTCGGACAACTGTTTTGCTACACTTTGTCAAAACTATTCTACCGTTTATTTCTCTATTTGGATATTTTGAACACTTATGTAGGGATTATTGTGTTTGACACTACTGTCTTTATTAATGTCAAAACAATATTTTACATTGTCAAAAATCTTTTTTTATATGTTGTTTTGGACAATTCTTTTGCTACATTGAGTAAAACACAACAACCATTGGAAGAAGATCTTTATCTTGTATGCTAACACCGTTTACCATGCATAATATGATGGATTAGTAAGTGTACTAATCACTGAATAGGAACGATATAATTTCAGAATATACATGATATAGTTAATGAGTGTTTCATGTATTAGATGTTGTATGTTAAGGAGCACAACCTTTTTACTTTTTACCGTATATGATGCTATATTTTATAGAATATACAAGGTATATTTACCGGATATAGAATATATTAGTGTGTTGTATGTTAGTGAGCGTTGTACATTTGGGTAATTAAGTTTACGCTTTCTTATTTGTTGTTTCAACGCTATAAAATGTAATCGTATTTCAAACAATATATCCCGAAATAATATTTTTATATTAACGTATATAGTTGAAGAAAAATTGTACATTACTGGAACTAATATTTCAAATAATATTTTTATATTATCATTATCTTGATATTCTTTACTACCCTTATTAATTAATTGGAAGATTCTATAAATTGTAACTGCCTAAAATAGTGGAAGAAGATTTCATTTATAATTATTAAAAAATATCAAATTTGCTTTAATTTGGAGGGTGTATTACACATTCCAATCAAGAGAGTGGTTTGTATTTTTTTATAGAATATTTAGGTAAAATTTCAGCCTTTGGATTAATCAGATCAAGTGCTACTATTCGTTCTCGTTGAACACTATAAGAGCTGTTTACTTGGGAGCCACAAACTCTATATATATTTTCCGTAAGATATAACTTTTTTTAAAATAAATTGCGAGAATGGTTTTTGTATTTCAAAGTATATTTTGCGAGTTCACCTGTATATTCGATCCATATATATTTTTCGTATTTTATTTTATTCTATTTTTATTTTTCGGAAAAGTTGAAAATGTTTTTCGATTCAAAAACTCCGTTCAGAACGCTTTTGATAGAGTTATTCTAGGGCTCTTTTGTTTCCTTTTATGTTATTTATTTTTTCTTTTCTTTTTCTCTTTTTTCTTTCTTCCCTCTCTTCTCCCTTACCCCTGATGAGCTACAACACTGTACTGCAGTCTGCAGTGACTCCTCGATTCGTACACGCCCCTAGTTCCCCTATAGCCTATGGCTGCTAGTCCGGCCTTTGGCCTCACCATCGCACACCTCTGGATCTCTTTCCCCCGCTTCACTCCATCTGCTTGAGCAGCTATCCCTCTTCTCTGTTCTTCACTCATGTCTGCATCCATCTTTCCTTGTTCGTCATCGCTTCTCCTGCAAACACTGGTGAGCCTTCACACTCAAACTTCGACTCCTCCCCATCTTCATCCTCTTCGCTCCGCCTCTACAGCGCTCGCCGTCGAGCCCTTATGTCGCGCCTCAACCAACAACCTAGGAGAAGAGCTTCCTCGCCTCACTCCTCCCGTTTGCACCTTCACTGGTCGCCAAGGGGGAAGCCTTGCCGGCGCCAAGAAGGAAGCCTCCCGTGCCTTCTCCACCGGATCCGGTGCTGCCCTGGAGCACCGCCTCTCACCACGCTTGGCCACCGGGGACGCCTTTTTGCACCCTCCTCGAGCCCTTCTTCTATGGGATTCTCCACCTGTGTAGAAGCTCCGCTTAGCCTCGCCGGAGCCACACGAGGAACCACCGGAGAAGCGACCTGCTTCGCTTCCTTCGCCGACTCAGCCCTAACAGCCGCCGCCGGATCGGGCTTTCCAGGGCTGCCGCCAACTGAGGAAGGTTTCAAATGAAACCCTTTGGATATTACATTCGGGACCCCCTAATTTTGGTATAATTGCATATTGTACCCACGATTTGTGTTTATTGCAGATTTGACCGACTTTTTTGGAATTTGTAGATTGTGCCCTACTGATTTGAATTAATTACAGATTTGGCCCAAATTTTATTTTCAGAATATATCCCAAAGTTTATGTAACTTCATGAGTTACCTAAAAAATGTTTTTACGAGTTTTAACCTTGGATTTTATATACGAGTTTGATCTTATATAAATGTATATTACGTATTGTGTCCTTGTTGGTTTATTTATGGAATTTGGCCCAATATTTAATTACGTATTATGACCCATATTTTTGGAATGATATTATTTGTCCCGGAAAGCGTTTTTGCGAGTTTTATCCTTGTTTTAAAAGCGGGACTTTCCTTATATTTTATACCCTCGTTGGATTAATTTCGAGATTATGACTCGATGGTTTAATTGCGGGTTTTTAGCGGCTGCTTTTGAAAATGAGTTTACCTTAGAATAATATATCTTATGTATTACGATCTAATTTAGCGTATTAGCTAAATTTGTGTAGCTTTGGTTTTAGGTCCGGAAGCGCCCCAATAAAGGCCTAACGAGTCTAAGTTCGTCTTTCGTCTTTTAACGTCATGTGAGTACCCTCTCCCCCGAGCTTATGATCTTACTCGATTTAGTTATGTTTAGTATTAGTATCATGCTAGGTTGGATCTAGCATAACTTAGAGTGAATACCAAATAGTGGTTATGGATCTTAGGTGAGATTTGTTGTTTGTGAAATGTTGTAAGACTTGAGGAGTTGATTATATCTTGTGAGGTTGTTTATGACTTTAAGTTGTATGTTAAGTTTGTGAGAAATTAGGGGTTGAGGTTGTATGATTGTTGAGATTTTGGTGACTAGGACGAGAGTATCCTAGCCTAGTGTTGTTACCATTATGATCGTGGGGACTAAGCATGTTATCCTAGTGGTGTTGAGTGTTATGATCTTGCAACATCCGAGAGTTTAAAAGTCTTAGGACTTCTAGCTTCTGTTGAGTGTGATGTGAGCATGTGGGATTTTAGGATGCAATCCTAGAATTGAGAGTCAAATGGTCTTGCGTAGATCATTTGTATAGAAGTCTAAGACTTCTATTGTGAGTGGGTTGTTGTCGATATAGTTATCTTCTTGTGAGCAGGTTATGGGCTTCCTCCCTAAGGATGCGAGAGTGTTGTGAGTTGAGTGTGGTGACGAGGTAATTCTCCGGACTTACTTAGCTCGTATTGCTTGTATTAGCATTGATGTGTGTTTGGTGGTTTGTGTTTATTGTTTATAACAACTAAACCGGAATTAGGATTACCGACCTTTATATTATTTTGGCTCAAGTGTATGATAACGGGCGGTGACAACTTGTCTGGCTCCCGCGAGAGTTAGGAGGTTCTTAGCGACTATCCCGTGCTGGTAGACGGTCACATGCATCAGTAACATTCCATGCGGGTAAGTAGGAATCGAGGCGAGTTTCGGTGACTCTCGTGTCACAACCTAAGTTGAATTAGAACGGGATATGGCTTAATAATAATAAGATAATGAACCACATTGGTGTGTTTTTATGTATATTGTGTTCTTGCGGTGTTCTACTTGTGTTTGTGCCTTTCACCTTGATTCTAATGCCTCGAATATTAGCTAACGGTTTTATACCGATCGTTGTAGATTGTCTTGCATGTTAGGAATGCGGTCGAGAGATCCGGAAGAGTGGGTACCCGGGGTTCCTTACGTTTTAGGAGGGATTTGGTTGGAGTTGTATTTGGGTTTGATTTCTTGTATATTGTTATGTATTTGATGAGATTGAATTCGTCTTCCGTCGAAGAAGCAAGATGGATGAATCTTTTTTTGTCTATCAAGTCTGTCTCGTATTTCTCGAAAAAGTGATTCGTTCGAGTCTTTGGAGTTGAAAACTCGGATGAAGTTGTCTTTTATTTGTTTCTGGGGATCATATCATTTGCATAAAAATGTATTTTCGTTTTGCCTTTATTTGTGTCTAGTTGTAAGATCCAGTGAAATTGTTGTTAGGCTAAGGGTCGTGACCCATTGTGAGATCTCAACCCGTAGCATCCCGAGTTCCGCGAATTTGGAGTGTTACAAATAAGTTCCTTAATTAACGATTTAAAATAATTAGCTTATTTAATTAGGCATATAATAAAGTTAATTAAGGAGAGAGAAAGATCATGATTTATGAACAATCTTTAATTTTGCTTATAATTTATCTTTTTATAAAAATTTAGAGGGGTCTAGTTTGTCAACATATAAACAAAAGGGTCTAGTTTATACACTTTGATACACAAACTTCTTACTTTGCCAACACATCCAAAACTATATTGTATGAAGCAAATGATTTGTTCGATGAGGTCGCTACTGATGATCTACTTAAGCAAATTAAGGGAAACAAGATGCAATTCTTGAAAAAAAGTCTAGTTTTGAGTGTGATATAGCAGTTATTTTATTTTGAACTATTCAATGAATTTATTTAGATAATGACATTGTTGAATTGAGATGATATAAATATTTTTATATACATCACATAAACTAATAAATTTTCTAATACAAACATGAATCAAGAAAAAATATAAACAAAACATAAAAACTAGAAAAAATATTCATATTAAAAAACCAATTTTGTTAGAGTTATTTCAATCAATAAAAACTAAAATAAAAACATATTTGTTCCATTAATTAATTTAAAATACCAAAGTAAATAAATTAAATTTATATATAATATAATTATAGTAGAGTTTTTTAAAGAAGGTTTTATAAAATTATTGTAATTGAAAATTTTATTTAATTTGAATTAAGATACATAACATTTTTACAAAAGCCTATACTCTTGTTTTATATGTGATAAAAAAAAGGCCTGTATTATTAATTGAATCAAAATTAATATAGTTTACCTACAATTGTGATATATATACATGTCATGTATGAGGACGTCATCTCATAGAATTAAAGCGGGGGATAGAGAAGGGGTGTGTGTAAAGGGTCCCAACAACCACCTATATATACACTACTTTACTTAGTTCCAAAATTAAAACAACTAAAAACAAACGAAAAAGCTAAAGACAAGAAGTTTATATTACTAACGTAAAAAAGAAACGCATTCCTATGGCACTCAATCAAAAACAGAAAAAAAGGTTTTGGGCGCCAACGCAATGCTCCGGAGCCCAATTTTTTTTTAGAAACAACTGGGCAAAAATTCGAAAAAGCTAGGGTTGAGTGCCGGCGCATGGCGTTGGCGCTATGTAACACCCCGAATTCTCAAAACTCGGGACATTACACGTTAGGACCTAACAATGGGTCCCGACCTCACTTTGACAACAATTTTACTAGGATCTTGCAACAAGACACAAATAAGAAAAACCGAAATTCATAAAATATTATTTTAAAGAGATGAATGCGACACAACGTCTAACAACCCACGGTACTTAAAAAAATATAAAAGTCTAACCGTCTTAAAACGAAAGAAAGAAGCAATAAAGCAAACACCAAACCCCACTCTAAGGAGTACGGAGACCCGACTGACCACTACTTCCGGATCACTCAGCTGCTGCTCTAACCTGTGGTAAATCTAAACAACACAACAGAACAACCGTTAGCTAGCTATCTAAAAGTTAGATAAATGACAAATAGCACACACACACACCATAGCAAAAATAAACACACATCATGCTTTCAAACAATCCATTTATTATCTTTACTTAGGTCATTCACTCTTACTAATGATACTTATTTTGTGACACGAGGGATTCCCAAACCTCGCCTCCGCCCCGTGTAACCATCAGGAATAGATCCGATGCATCTCACCTTATACATGTATGGTCTGGGTATAGAGAACCTCCCAGTCTCGTGTCAGAGTTGGGCAGTGATGTCACGGCCCGTTATACATACACTTGGGCCATAAGAAAAAAATAAAAGTCGTCCTAGGCACATTATAGTTATCAAACACACAACACACACCACTATCCTTATTCATCTAACAAGTAGAAAACCGGCTAAGTCGCAAGGACTTACCTGAATCAAATCACAATTCTCTCAATCTCAACTCGGTCTACAAACGTAGAACACAAACGCCTGTCATACAAGGCATGTCGATCAAAAATATGTCCCATACTCTTAGAAGTTATAAACTTCTAAGATGTACAATCTCATAAAGGGAAAAATTTTTTTACTAGAATACCCTCTAAAGGTAAAAAAAAGACTATTTTACCCCTGATCCCGAAATTCCAAAAATAATTCATAACTTAGTTCCCAAATCTCCTTTGGAACCTATTTCCATAATCTACTTCTCAAGATCTAGTTTACTGAAGTTTTATAAAAGTCAACCAAAAATTCTAGTTTTCCTTAAGAGTCTCTAAGATCCGTCTTTGACTTAAGATAAGAGGCTAGAACAAAAATATGAAAATTCCGAAAAAAAACTCTAGACCCTCTATGATATGCATACTAAACATAGGGGTAAAGATCTCTCAAAAATACTCAACCATAACTCTCCCATAAATCTCTAAAGTTGGAATAAAAGCTGAAATTCCCATACTTAGCCAAATTTCCTTTGTTGAAAAACAGCCTAACTGTCCTACTTTGAGTCCTTATAATTTCTAATACAACCGTTAACTTTCTCTCAAATTTGAACACAGTAAACTACATATTTGCATCTGCAACATATCAAAAATTCAACAGTGGATTCTCGATTTAAGGTATCGAACCTAGATCCTAAAGTCAGCAGACCAAGGCTGAAATTTAAGGTGTGTAGGAGGTCCAAACTTCGATTCCTCTTGTCATCATATGTCTCCCTTATTTCTACTTGGAGGTCATCAGTTCGAAACCTACAGAGTCCAAAAGTTCCTGAACTTATTAACTCATTTGATGATGATTCTCTCTTCCTCCAATGTCCTTAACTCCTTCCTTGTTTTCTCGCCTATCTACGCTCTATCCTACTCAGCAACCTATTTCAACTACTCTACACAATGCTATGGTACACGGGTGGAAGTTGTAGTCACTCACCTACAGCACTGGAGGCTCGACCTGCGGTTACTCTCCCCGCAGAGGGACTCAGTTATAACAACATCAAGGTTTGTACGCCAATGGAAGGCTGCAACAAATTAGGGAAGAATGGTGCTGTTACTACATGAAATTAGAAGGGAAGAAGGGTAGGAGGGGACGGTCTTGGGCTCACCCGGTGGTCGACGGAGAAGGTCGCAGGTCTCCGGTGGGTTGTTGGTGTCGCTGCAATACCTTCGGTCGGTTCACTTTGACCTAGTTCAGAAGCGGAAGTAGGAGCAGTCCTTGCGGCTCGTCGATTTGGAGTACTTCCGTCAGTCGCCCACTCTCGTTGATGGTGGTGTGCAAATTCCGGCGTCGAGGGAGATCGTCTAGGAGGATCGATGGGCGGCGCTTCCAACTCAGTTGCAGTTGCCCGAGAACGCCGAAGACGTTGTTGGTGCCGGTCGTGCAGAAGAATGAAGAAGAGGTAAGGTACGTGATGTTAATTAGGTTTACGTGATTAGATTAGGTTAAAACAATTAAGGAAAAAGGATTAGGGTAAAGGTTTAGCGTGTGGGCCGGCAAAAGGGTCATTGGGCCGAATCTGTTGGGCCTGCTCATCTAGCTAAAAGATGGGCTGATAAATGAATCGTTACTCGCACGGAACCGCTCTTCGGTTTTTTTTAAATTGTACGGAATTACTATCCGGGTTACATATTTATCATTTTATGTGAATTAAGGCCACATAAAATGATAGAATTTAATATTGTTTAATATTTTATAAAATGATGAAAGGTTAGCGGATCGGAATCCGGTTTGATATGGTATTAAATGGAAATTAAATTTTCCGGGTATTACATCAGTGCCCTCTTAAAATAAATTTCGTCCCGAAACTTAGAATAATGTATCTAATCAAACGACTTTCTTTGTATAACTTGGTTTCATTAAGTCCCGTTTTCTAACATATAACTACTCAATCATCATAATCAGGCACACATCAAAGAAAACACAATCACTCAATCCAAGGTAAAAACATGAAAAGTCAAACAACACAGCATCCGTGTACTAACTCGTCGGTACCGAAGTAGCAGCTAACCCCGCAAAGAACTCGGGATAATTACGTCTAATACTCTCCTCTGTCTCCCAAGTGGCCTCATCGGCTCGTCGTCTAGACCACTGGATCCTCAACATCGGTATCTCCTTAGGTCGCAAACGTCTAGTACTGCGCTCCAGGACACCTACTAGGTACTCCACAAATGTGTGATGGGGTTCAACTATCAGATCCTCATGGCTGATGCCGTGTCTCGGGTCCGGGATGTACTCTCTCAACTGAGATACATGGAAGACCGGATGGACACCCTCTAGTCTTGGTGGTAGTGCTAATCGGTAGGCGACCTCTCCGACTCTCTGCAAAATCTCAAAAGGTCTGACATATCGGGGACTCAGCTTCCCCTTAATGCCAAAACGCCAGACGCCTCTTGTTGGTGACAATCTCAACCATACATGTGCATCCACTCTAAACTCCAAGGGTCGACACCTTTTGTCGGCGTAGGATTTCTTACGACTTTGAGCTGCTAACATCCGCTCTCGGACCAGGGCAATCCGGGCGATATCATCCTGTATCTGTTTTGGGGCTACGGGCTACTCCATCAACTCTGCTAGGCTCATCCCAGCACAATGGTGTGCGACATCTCCGTCCTTACAAAGTCTCATAAGGGGCCATCCCAATAGACGCGTGCCAACTGTTATTATATGAAAACTCTACAAGTGGAAGGTGATCTGGCCATACCTGTCCCCAATCCAGTACACAGGCCCGCAACATGTCCTCTAATGTCTGGATGGTCCTCTCAGACTGACCGTTGGTCTGTGGGTGATAAGCAGTGGTAAAGTGGAGACTCGTCCCCAAAGCAGTATGTACCTGCTGCCAAAATCTCGAGGTAAAACGTCCATCCCTGTCAGCGACGATAGTCCTCGGTACTCCATGGAGTCTCACAATGTGTCTGGTGAACTCCTCAGCTAGACAACTTACCGGCCACGTTTCCTTAATCGGGATGAAACGTGCGGTCTTCGTTAGACGGTCTACCACTACCAAAATAGTATCAAAGCCTCTGCTGAAACGTGACAAAGTCCATAGAGATATCCTCTCACTTCCACTGTGGTACTAGGAGTGGGTGGAGCTCTCCTCCGGACCTACGATGCTCAATCTTGACCTGCTGGCAGGTCGCACACTGAGCTACATACCGAGCCACGTCGGGCTTCAAACCACCCCACTAGAAGGAACGTCTCACATCCTTGTACATCTTACTCGCTCCGGGATGTACAGAGTATGGGGTAGCATGAGCCTCACCAAATATCCTCTGTCTCAACTCACTGTCTGATGGCACACAAATGCGGTCCTGACGCCTCATCTCTCCATCAGCATCAATAGTGAACTGAGGTGCCTCATCTCGAGATATCCTGTCTCGGATCCTGGTCAAAGTCGGGCAAATCTCCTGCTTCTGTTGGATCTCACTCAACAGATCATGAAGTAACTCCAAAGTAGCCAACTGACAAATTATATCTGGAAACTGGATCTCTACCTCTAACCAAGCCAAATCTCTCTGTAACTGTGGATGTACCGTCAACCGGGCTATCGCCTTCTCCCGAGGCGTCTTCCGGCTCAAAGTGTCAGCTACTACATTCGCCTTTTTGGGTTGGTATAGAATCTCAAGGTCGAAATCCTTGATCAACTCTAACCACCGCCTCTGGCGGTTATTCAACTCCCGCTGAGTGAATATGTACTTCAGACTCTTATGGTCTGTGAAGATCTGACATGTCGCCCCATAGAAATAGTGACGCCAAATCTTAAGAGCATGGACTACTACAGCTAACTCTTGATCGTGTGTAGGGTAGTTCTCCTCATACGTCTTCAACTGTTGAGACGCATAGGCTATGACCTTACCCCTCTGCATCAAAACACACCCCAAGTAGCTTGGATGCGTCACTGTATACCACAAAGTCATTTGTACCCTCAGGCTGTGCTAAAATCGGAGCAGATGTCAATCTCCTCTTCAGCTCCTCAAAACTCCGCTGACACGGCTCAGACCAAATGAACCGAGTAGTCTTCTTCAGAAGGCAGGTAAGTGGTCGGGCAATCAGAGAGAACCCTTTCACAAACCGGCGGTAGTAGCCTGCCAAACCGAGAAAGTTGTGAACCTCCTTAACATTCTTCGGAGGTTGCCAAGATGACACTGACTCGATCTTTGCCGGATCGACCTTAATTTTCCTCATCCGTCACTACATGACCTAGGAAAGCCACCTCTGACATCCAGAACTCACACTTGGACAGCTTAGCATAAAGCTGGCTATCCTGAAGAATATGTAGCATTGTCCTCAAGTGCCCGGCATGCTCCTCTCGACTCCTAGACTAAACTAGATTGTCGTCAATGAAGACCACCACAAACTGGTCTAAGAAGTCGATGAAAGTCCCGTTCATCAGCTCCATGAACACTGTTGGCACATTAGTGAGCTCGAATGGTATCACTACAAACTCATAATGACCATACCTAGTCCGGAATGCAGTCTTAGGTATGTCCTGATCTCTCACCCTCAGCTGGTGATAACTAGATCTCAAGTTAATCCTCGAAAACACAGACGCTCCATGTAACTGGTCCAACAGATCATTTATGCGCGGCAGTGGGTACTTGTTCTTGATAGTGACCTTGTTCAACTCTCTGTAATCGATGCATAGCCTCATCGATCCATCCTTCTTCCTCACAAATAATACTGGCACGTCCCAGGGAGACACACTAGGGTGTATGAAGCCCTTCTCAGCCAGTTCCTCCAACTACTTCTTCAGCTCAAGCAGCTCTATCGGTGCCATGCGGTACGGGGCCTTCAAGATCGGTCTCGTGCCCGGCTTCAACTCAATGCTAAAATCGACGCTCCTCTGTGGGGGTAACCCTGACAGATCGTCGCTGAATACCTCTGCAAACTCGCATGCGACTGGTATCTCCTCTATTGTCAAGCTCTTGCGTTCCTTTATGGCATAACATTAGAAGGTCTCGCAACCCTGTGCTATCAGTCTCACTGCTCTCACTGCGCTGATAATTGTGCCGGACTTTCCGAGGTCCCAACCTCGAAATATCACTCTATGACCCTCCTCAGTGGCAACAATCACTGTCCTCCTACCAATGTCTAAGACCGCTCCATGTCTCGTCATCAAGTCCATCCCTAAGATCACGTCCTCATGTGCTAAGGACATGACTAGGAAATCTACCAGCCAATCTCGATCTCCTAAATGAATGAGGCAGTCATAGATCTCTCGGGTCCCTCTGACCTTACTCCTATCAGGTAATCCTATCATAAATGGTATCCCCTCTACAATAGCTAAGGAGAACCTATCTACGCATGCATCAGATATAAAGGAGTGCGTAGCACCCGTATCAAACAAAACTTATACGGGTAAGTCATGGATCCAAATAGTACATGTGGTCGTCGGTGCCTCTGGATGATCAGCACTCCTCAACTCAAATACCCATGCGGGGCTCCCTTGGTATCAATTGCACTACTACGTCCCCTGTCCCGACCGGATTCCTGCATAGAACTCTGTGAGGAAGGATATCCTGGAGCCCGGTACTGCTGCTGCTGACCTAGGGCTTGGTACTGCTATTGCTGACTCGGAGCTCGGTACTGTGGTTGCCTCTATCCACCCCCTGATAGACTTGCAGGGGAAGAACCCTGCTGAGATGGAGTCTTGCCTTGGCGGCAAAATACAACTCTATGTCTAGCCTTGCCGCACTGAAAGCAGGTCACTAACGGCTTCGTGCAGTTCGATCGGATGTGTCCGTAGCCACTACAGTTTTGACACTGTGAACCCCCAACTGGAGTCTGAACTGTAGCGGTGTGACTATGTCATCCCTGAGTCTGTCCCCGTCCAAAACCAACTACTCCCATACTACCACTAGCATATCCTGTCCTCTGCCACTTATTCAGCCTATCTGACTGAGCAGCACTCCTTGGGACTGGCCTAACTCTCTCATATGCAGAAGCCCTATCCTGATAGTCCGACAAAGACTCGTAGTGAAATCCTGCCAGATAAGAACGAGTGCTCTCTCTCAATCTCCATGAAAAGAGGTACACATGCTGCTCCTCAGGAGGTGCAGCTGGTCCAAGTAGGGTCAACTCCTTCTGAAACTTCTTGACTGCCTCGGCAATCGGAATATCCTCGAATCCCGCCTCAATGAAGTCCTGAAACCTCTCTCTCCTCAATGAGGCAGGGCAGTACCTCTCTCTAATAATACTCCTCATCTGCTCGCAACTAGTGACTCGGCTACGAATGGTCTGCCACCAGGAATGAGCATCCTCCGTGAACAAGGTTTGTACTAACTCTACCTATCGATCCTCTAGGCAGGGTTTCGCCTCTAGTGCAGTCTCTACGTGCCCTATCCAATGCTCCACCTCCAACCCTATCTCTCCATTGAATGACGGAACTTTTTGAGAGTTGAAAGCCTTCAACCACTTATCCGGCCTCAGGGCTCTAGATCTAGCAGGAGCTCTGTCAGCCTCAACTCTTCTCTCAGGCACAGCCGGTACCTGAGTCACTCTCTGTGTCACCTGAACTGACCTAGCCGGTACTGGTGGTACGTGGGCAAGTCTCTCCGCCCTGGCAGCTTCCTCCATGCGCTGGACGTATGCTCTGTACTCTTTGTACTCAGATGCCCCTATAGAGACACGTCTTGATCCAGTCGAATGTGCTCTCTGTGATCCAGACCTAGTAGTGGTCTATTCTTGACCACGGGAACCACACTCTCAGCCACCTCCTCCACTCCAACATCTGGCATGCTCACTGCTGGTGGATCCTCTCAAGGAGCTCGACCCCGACCACTTGCTAATGGAGGTCTACCTCCGCGGCCGCGGCCTCTAACCAAAGGAGTCATATTGCCCCTACCCTGCCCAGCTGGAGGGAGAGGTGGACGACCTCTACCTTGACCAGTAGGTGATGTAGCCCTAGTACGTGCCATCTGCACGAGTGATAACAACTACAGTTATAATCTAGCTAGTAAGTTAGAAGAGAGTACAACCTAAAGTCCATACTAAGCATACTGAGATCCGCGGTAGTAGTGGTGGTCAGCCGTACTTTCTATTCCCAACCAGACTATGCATGCATTTTGAAAACCAAAAGTCCTTTTTAAAACTCATATCCCTTTTCGGGTTCTACTTAATTACTTATTCGGTCTTTCAGAAGATTTCAAGTGTCATTGTTGCCAACCTAGAGCTTTGATACCATGTTGTAACACCCCGAATTCTCAAAACTCAGGACATTACTGGTTAGAACCTCACAATGGGTCCCAACCTCTCTTCGACAATAATTTTACTAGGATCTTGCAACAAGACACAAATAAGAAAAACCAAAATTCATAAATTAATATTTTAAAGAGATGAATGCGACACAACGTCTAACAGCCCACGGTACTTAAAAACATAAAAGTCTAACTGTCTTAAAATGAAAGAAGAAGCAATAAAGCAAACACCCAACCGCACTCTAAGGAGTACGGAGACCCGGCTGACCACTACTTTCGGATCACTCAGCTGCTGCTCTAACATGTGGTAGATCTAAACAACACAACAAAACAACCGTTAGCTAGCTATCTAAAAGTTAGATAAATGACAAATAGCACACACACACACGCCATAGCAAAAGTAAACACACATCATGCTTTCAAACAATCCATTTATTATCTTTACTTAGGTCATTCACTCTTACTAATGATACTTATTTTGTGACACGAGGGATTCTCAAACCTCGCCTCCGCCCCCGTGTAACCATCAGGAACGGATCCGATTCATCTCACCTTGTACCTATATGGTCTGGGTATAGAGAACCTCCAAGTCTCCTGTCAGAGTTGGGCAGTGATGTCATGGCCCGTTATACATACATTTGGGCCATAAGAAATAAATAAAAGTCGTCCTAGGCACGTTATAATTATCAAACACACAACACACACCATTATCCTCATTCAGATAACAACTAGAAAACCGGCTAAGTAAGTCGCAAGGACTTACCTGAATCAAATCACAATTATCTCAATCTCAACTCGGTCTACAACCGTAGAACTCAAACGCCTATCATACAAGGCATGTAGATCAAAATATGTCCCATACTCTTAGAAGTTATAAACTTCTAAGATGTACAATCTCATAAAGGGAAAAAATTACTAGAATACCCTCTAAAGGTAAAAAAAAGACTACTTTACCCCTAGTCCCAAAACTCAAAAAATAATTCATAACTTAGTTCATAAATCTCCTTTAGAACCTATTTTCATAATCTAGTTCTCAAGATCTAGTTTACTAAAGTTTTATAAAAGTCAACCAAAATTTGTAGTTTTCCTTAAGAGTCGTTAATATCCGTCTTTGGCTTAAGATAAGAGGCTCGAACAAATATATGAAAATTCCGGAAAAAAAACTCTAGACCCTCTATGATATGCATACTAAACATAGGGGTAAAGATCTATCAAAAATACTCAACCATAACTCTCCCATAAATCTCAAAAGTTGGAATAAAAACTGAAATTCCTATACTAAGCCAAATTTCCTCTGCTGTAAAAATAGTCCAACCGTCCTACTTTGAGTCCTTATAATTTCTAATCCGACCGTTAAATTTCTCCCAAATTTTAACACAGTAAACTACATATTTCCATCTACAACATATCAAAAATTCAACGGTGGATTCTCGATTTAAGGTATCGAAACTAGATCCTAAAGTCAGCAGACCAAGGCTGAAATTTATGGTGTGCAGGAGGTCCAAACTTCGATTCCTCTTGTCATCATATGTCTCCCTTATTTCTACTTAGAGGTCATCAGTTCGAAACCAACAGAGTCCAAAAGTGCCTGAACTTATTAACTCATTTGATGATGATTCTCTCTTCCTCCACTGTCCTTAACTCCTTCCTTGTTTTCTCGCCTATCTACGCTCTATCCTACTCAGCAACCTATTTCAAACACTCCACACAGTGCTATTGTACAAGGGTGGAAGTTGTAGTCACTCACCTACATCAGTGGAAGCTCGACCGGCGGTTACTCTCCCCACAGAGGGACTCAGTTGGAACAACAACATGGGATGAACGTCAATGGAAGGCTGCAACAGATTAGGGAAGAATGGTGTTGTTACTACATGAAATCAGAAGGGTAGAAGAAGGGTAGGAGGGGACGGTCTTGGGCTCACCCGGTGGTCGACGGAGAAGGTCGTAGGGCTCCGGTGCGCCGCTGGTGTCGCTGCAATACCTTCGGTCGGTTTCACTTCGACCCAGTTTAGAAGCGGAAGTAGGAGCAGTCCCTGCGGCTCGTCGATTTGGAGTGATGCCGTCAATCGCCCACTCTCGTTGATGGTGGTGTGCAGATTCCGGCTTCGAGGGAGATCGTCTAGGAGGATCGATGGGCGGCGCTTCCAACTCAATTGCAGTTGCCCGAGAACGCCGAAGACGCTGTTGGTGCCGATTGTGCAGAAGAATGAAGAAGAGGTAAGGTACGTTGTGTTAATTAGGTTTACGTGATTAGATTAGGTTAAAACAATTAAGGAAAAAGAATTAGGGTAAAGGTTTAGTGTGTGGGCCGGCAAAAGGGGCATTGGGCCGGATCTGTTGGGCCTGCTCATCTAGCTAAAAGATGGGAGGATAAATGAATCGTTACTCGCACGGAACCGCTCTTCGGTTTTTTTTAAATTGTACGGAATTACTATCCGGGTTACATATTTATCATTTTATGTGAATTAAGGTCACATAAAATAATAGAATTTAATATTGTTTAATATTATTAAAAATGAAGAAAGGTTAGCGGATCGGAATCCGGTTTGATCTGGTATTAAACGGAAATTAAATTTTCCGGGTATTACATCCGTGCGCTCTTAAAATAAGTTTCGTCCCGAAACTTAGAATAATGTATCTAATCAAACGACTTTCTTTGTATAACTTGGTTTCTTTAAGTCCCGTTTTCTATAATATAACTACTCAATCATCATAATCAGGAGCATATCAAAGAAAACACAATCACTCAATCCAAGGTAAAAACATGAAAAGTCAAACAACACAGCATCCGAGTACTAACTCGTCGATACAGAAGTAGCAGCTAACCTAACAAAGAACTCGGGATAATTACGTCTAAATAAAAATAAAAAAATGGTCAAAAATAGAAAAAAAAATTAAAATTTATGACGCCGGCACATGGCGTTGGCGCCCAAATAAAAACAAAAAATAAATTTAAAAAAATAGTAAATGGATTTGTCGGCGTACATGTTGAACGCCAACGCAAAGCGTTCATTTTTGTTACCAAGTAAATTCAAAATTGTGCATATTACACCCCCCAAAACAAATCGTCCGAACAATTCAAAGAAAAATACGATCAATATGGCTTTGTTCGACGTTGCTTCATTTCTTGTTTCTATAATTTCTTCCTCAGTATTTGAAAAGGCTTACACAAAGGCTACTTCAATCTCGGAGGCCAAAGTAGAACTCGACAAACTTAGGATCAACATTGAGACGATCCAAAATATACTCCCTGATGCTGAGAAGAAGCAAGAGACCTCTCCTGTTGTGAATCAATGGAATAAGAGAGGAAAAACTGTTTTGTATGAAGTAGATGATTTGTTCGATGAGGTCGCTACTGATGATGTACTTAAGCAAATTAAGGGAAAAAAGATGCAATTCTTGAAAAAAAATATATAGTTTTGAGTGTGATATAGCAGTTGTTTTATTTTGAACTATTCAATGAATTTATTTAGATAGTGGCATTGTTGAATTGAGTTGATATAAAGAATCTTATATACATGACCTAAACTAATAACTTTTCTAACACAAACATGAATCAAGAAAAAAGTATAAACAAAACCTATAAACTAGAAAGAATATTCACATTAAAAAAACAATCTTGTTAGAGTTATTTCAATCAATAAAAACTAAAATTAAAACATGTTCGTTCCATTAATTGATTTAAAATGCCAAAGTAAATAAATTAAATTTATATATAATATAATTATAATAGAGTTTTTTAAAGTAAGTTTTATAAAGTTAATGTAATTGAAAATTTTATTTAATTTGAATTAAGATACATAATATTTTTACAAAAGCCTATACTGTTGTTTTATATGTGATAAAAAAATACCTGTATTATTAATTGAATCAAAATTAATATAATTTACCTACAATTGATCGATATATATGTCATGTATGAGGACGTCATCTTATAGAATTAAAGCGGGGGATAGAGAAGGGGCGTGTGTAGAGGGTCCCAACAACCACCTATATATACACTACTTTACTTAGTTGCAAAATTAAAACAACTAAAAACAAACGAAAATGCTAAAGACACGAAGTTTATATTACTAACGCAAAAAAGAAACGCATTCCGATGACACTCAATCAAAAACATAAAAAAAAGGTTGTAACGCCCCAAAATATAAGGCGCGTTTTCGATATTATCATTCCGGGTATGTTACGTTGTAAATTCAATTTTACGAGATTATATTTATATAAGTACATAGTATATCTACATATTATCCGTATTTAAATTATTATATCAACATCGAAAGTATTTAATGGGAATAATTTCTATATAGAAAATTATATTTTACGGGTATATATTTTTCGGAATTTTATTTTACGGAAAAGTTTTCCGTTCCAGAAATGTTATTCCGATAATTTTCGATCGAGTTATTTCTGACCCTTCTTTATATATATATATATATATATATATATATATATATATATATATATATATATATATATATATATATTTATATTTACTCTTTTCCTTTTCTTTCTTCTGCCGATACCTTCCCTGGCTAGTCTTCTTCTCACTGTGAATGCCGCCCAAGCTAGCAGCCAGTTTTCCCTAGGCCTTACCCTCCTGCTGCCTACGTCTCCTAGTCGACCCTTGCATTCCCCTCTGTGCAAGCCCTACTACAAGCAATCTTCTCCTCTATTTTTTCCTTCAGCGACACAAGGAGACATCTGCATCCCATCCCTTTCCCTGCGTCTTGCAGGAAGCACTTTCCCCCTCCCTGAGCACTACCCTTCGAGCCCGAAGATGAGCCTTCCTCTCTGTTCCTCGGTCTACCTCCCTAATGTGAGCCGCAGCCATGCCTCTCACCCCTGCCTAACTCTCCTGTGACAACCCTGCATATTATCTTCACACCACACCCTGCATACCTTAATCCTCCTCAGCATTGCTTAGCCTCCATCTCGCAACCAGAGCATCAACGATTTCTCCTCCTCTTCACTTCTCTGGGACTCTCTTCGAGCCTAACCGGGACGCCAGACTTCGCCTGCCCTAAGCCTCTGTCGCGCCACTACTCTCCACCATCGGGCTTTGCCTGAAATAGAGGGGGACCTCCTGTCAAACACCCCTGCGGCGTCGCTTTTGAGGAGCCACCTCACTCTCCGAGTCTTCTCGTTGTCGGAGCCCAGAACCACCGCAAATAGACGACACCACTGCCACCAGATGCCAGAGACCGCTCCCTCTATTGCTAGAAAATCGGGAGGCAACCTTGCCACGCGAAGGAGCTCTCCTTGCCGCCGCCGGAGAAGCCCAGCCGCCTCGCCCTGCCGTCACCTTCTCTGTCGCCCACCCAAGCTTGTCGGAATTCCAAGGAGTAGCCGTCGGCGCTGTATCCCCCTTCTCCTCCGCCGCATCTTTCTCCTTCTCCAACACACCATGAAGCGTGTTTAAAACCCTTGGATCAATTTAAATCGGCCCCCTCTTTTTTGGGTATAGTTACAGAATGTACCAACTCTTTTTGTAATTGCAGTTTTTGACCCACTCTTATGGAAATCTTGCATTTTTACCCCTGCAGAATTTATTTACATATTATGGCCCAAAGAGTTAATTGCGGATTATTACCCATATTTTTGAAACGTTATAATTTCCCCGGAAAATGTGTTAGCGGCTTTTAACCTTGGATTTTAATTACGGGATATTCTTATATTTTTATACACGGGATATTATGTCTTTGTTGGATTAATTCGGTTATGGCTCAAAGATTTAATCCCGGGTTTTTAACGTTGACTTTTGAAAACGAGTTTTTCTTAGAGTTATGTATATATTATATATTCCGTTCAAATTTAGCATATGAGCTAAATTTGCTTAATTTTGTTGTTAGGTTCGGAGGCGTCCCGATAAAGGCCTAATGAGTCCAAAGTCGATATCAATTGATCGACTTCCGTCTTTTGACGTCGTGTGAGTATATTTTTCCCCTCGATCTAGTTATGTTAAGTTTTAGTATCATGCTAGGATGGATCTAACATAACTTAGAGTTAATGCCAAGTAGTGGCTTTGAACCTAGGTGAGTTTCGAGGATTTGATATTGTTTGATAGATTGATGTTGATTCTAAGCTTGAGGTGTTGATTATCTTGTGAGGTTGTTATAAGGCTTAAAGTTATATGGTTGATCTTGTGAGCGTTTTGAGGCTCGAGTTGGGGGTTGTATGATCTTGTGGGATTTTGGAGTTTAGGTTTGGCTTATCCTAGTTGCGTTGTGAGTTATGATCTTGCGAGATCCGAGGGTTTAGAAGTCTTAGGACTTCTAGCTTGTGTTGAGTGTGATGTGAGCATGAGGGATTCTAGGATGCGGCCCTAGAATTGAGAGCCAAATGGTCTTGCGTAGATCATTTGTATAGAAGTCTAAGACTTCTATTGTGAGTGGGTTGTTGTTGATATAGTTATCTTCTTGTGAGCAGGTTATGGGCTTCCTCCCCTAAGGAAGCGAGAGTGTTGTGAGTTGAGTGTGGTAACGAGGTAAGTCTCCGGACTTACTTAGCTCGTATTCTATGTATTAGATTCGATGCGTGTTTGGTGGTGTGTGTTTTATTGCTTTCATTATAACTTACAAAAACCGGAATAGGATTACCGACCTTTATATATTATTTGGCACAAGTGTATGATAACTGGCGGTGACAACTTGTCTAGCTCTTGCGTAGAGTTAGGAGGTTCTTGGCGACTAGCCCGTGTGGTTAGACGGTCGGATGCATCCGTACGTTCCATGCGGTAAGTGGGGACCGAGGCGAGTTTCGGAAGATTCTCGTGTCACAAAAGAAGTTGAATTAGAATGGGATATGACCTAATAATAAAAAGATAATAACCGGACTTTTGTGTTTTGTGCATGTTAGGTGTTATGTTGATGTATGTGTGTATGTGCCTTCACCTTGCTTCTGCTGCGAATATTAGCTAACGGTTTTATACCGATTGTTGTAGATTGCCTTGCAGGTTAGGAATGCGACAGAGAGATCCGGAAGAGTGGACAGTCGGGGTTCCGTATATTATAGGAGTGGGTTTTTGTTTGGAGTCATGTTTGGGGTTTTGTATATTGTATCATTGTATGCCGCATGTATGGCGTTTGGTCTTTGTAGTTGTTGTCGGCTGAAGTCCGTTGTTTGTTTTCTTTCGGGTTATCTTACATTGCATAAAAATGTATTTTGGTTTTGACCTTTATTTGTGTCTTGTTGCAAGATCCGGTGAAATTGTTGTCAAGCTAAGGGTCGGGACCCATTGTGATGTTCGAACCCGTAGCATCCCGAGTCCCGCGGATTCGGGGTGTGACAAAGGTTTTGGGCGCCAACGCAATGCTCCGGAGCCCAAATTTTTTTCAAAAAAAAACTGGGCAAAAATTCGGAAAAACTAGGGTTTTGAGTGACGGCGCATGGCGTTGACGCTCAAAGTTAACAATAAAATAAAAAATGGTCAAAATAGAAAAAAACGGTTTTGAGCGTCGGCGCATGGCGTTGGCGCCAAAATAAAAATAAAAAATAAATTTAAAAATAAATTTTAAAAAATAGAAAATGGATCTGTCAGCGTACATGTTGAGCACCAACGCAAAGCGTTCATTTTTTATACCAAGTAAATTCATAATTGTGCATATAACACGCCCCAAAACAAATCGTCTAAACAACTCAAAGAAAAATACGATCAATATGGCTTTGTTCGACGTTGCTTTATTTCTTGTTTCAACAATTACTTCCTCAGTATTTGAGAAGGCTTATATAAAGGCTACTTCAATCTCGGAGGCCGAAGTAGAACTCGACAAACTTTTTTTTTTTAATACAAAGGTAAGCAAGATAGGAGGATCAGGTTCTAGAAACCGATCGACCTAACGCATCCTTGCGGATGAGGTCTTTCACATCTTCCGGCAACGTGTCGATGTCTAGCGATTGGTTGAAACCATGTAGCGCAATCTTATCTGCAACTGTGTTGACCTCCCTGAAAATGTGTTGTACAGAAGAATGTGTGAAACCTGAAATCATTTTGGAAATATCCGAGATGATCATGTCCGGATCCCATGGAGGTTGCCATATTTTGTTGATTGCATTTATAAGGGTCAAGTTATCTCCTTCAATTTCAATGGATGTGGCACCTATCAAAGTGGTCTTTATGAGACCCTCTCTCAAAGCGATAACTTCAGCCTCAAGAACAGATTCGGCGTGACACCTTCCATTACCTACAGCAATGGGAATGACAAGATGATTTCTAATAATGAAACTAAAAGTGTAATACCCCGAATTTTCAAAACTCGGGACATTACTGGTTAGGACCTCACAATGGGTCCCGACCTCAGTTTGACAATAATATTACTAGGATCTTGCAACAAGACACAAATAAGGAAAAACCGAAATTCATAAAATAGTATTTTAAAGGTAATGAATGCAACACGGTCTAGCAGCCTAAAGTACTTAAACAAGGGAAAGACGAACAATTGTCTTAACGAAAGAAAGAAAGAAAGACAAACACAACCCCAACCCCCACTCTAAGGAGTACGGAGACCCGGCTGACCACTACTTCCGGATCACTCAGCTGCCGGTCTAACCTGCGGTAAATCTAAAAACACAACAAGAGAAACCATTAGCTAGTTATCCAAAAATTAGAAGAATAATAGTAGCACACACACACACATAAAAATATAAACACCTATCATGTTTTCAAACAAGTCCATTTATTATCTTAAGTTAAGTTACTCGTTCACGCTAATGATACTTATTTTGTGACACGAGGGATTCCCAAACCTCGCCTCCGCCCCCGTGTAACCATCAGGAATGGATCCGATGCATCTCACCTTGTACCTGCCTGGTCTGGGTATAGAGAACCTCCTAGTCTCCTGTCAGAGCTGGGCAGTGATGTCACGGCCGTTATACATACACTTGGGCCTTAAACATAATAATAACGGTCGTCCTAGCAAGTTATTATTATTAAAATCACACACATAGCACACACAGCCATCACTCAACTAACATCCAAAAACTGGCTAAGTAAGTCACAAGGACTTACTTGAGTCCAAACACTCTCTAACACGTCTCAAAATAGTCCGTACTCGTGGTAACTCAAACGCTTGTCAATTAAGGCATGTGGATCAAAATCACATCTCAATATCCAACCTCATGCGAAGGAATTACGGAAAAAGCTCTCTTACGGTAAAAGACCATTTTACCCTTAATGTCGTAAATTCTCGAAGTTTATTCTTGAATTCTACTAATTTCTTTCATATCTTGTTTCCCATAAATCATGTCTCTCGGATAGCTACTTATAGTTATAAGGTCCAAACTCGAGACAACCTGAAGAAGGACAACACTCCTTCTCTCCGGTTACTAATTACGCTACTACATATATTATACCGTCAAGCATGTTTTTAACCTTTCTCCTCAACTCAATTATTTTTACATAATTTCATAACTCCCAACTCGTACTTATATATTAACTCATATATGATTATATATACACTATATTTATGCTTATAAATATATCCTTATATAAAATTACATACTTACTAATTCTATGCTTTTATATAGCTTACCCTTACCCGTCTATATATATGTATCTTCACTGCACTTATCCATTTATATTTATATGTATGTCTCCCGTCTCATATATCTATATATTCGTGTATAAGTACACTGCACTGCCAAATACATATTTATTTATATAGTCTCCAATCCCCTACTTTCGGTTCAGTACTCCTATATGCACATACATACATCTCGCACTTCGATCTCTTACTTCTATATATAATATATATATCTGTTTCGGTACTCGGCACCCTATACTTAAATATATATGTGTACATACATCCGTAATTTAATCCTTCATTTGTATAATATAACAACTCCATATACTTATTAGATCTCACCTCTCCCTAACTTATACATCTATCTAAATATATATATATATATATATATATATATATATATATATATATATATATATATACTTCGTTATCCTTACTCTAGTGTTTAATTATATACGTATATATACAACAGCACTCAACTTTCATGATATAAACTTACAGCTGCATAAACGCTTTTAAAACAGGAGTAACAAGTGCCGGACTGTACAACACACTCACCTACACCTTGGATCGGCGCGACTCGACAACGGATCTCCGGCTGCAGCAGTGAAGAAGGCCGGCTCTACCCGCACTCGGAACGACAGTACCTTCCACGCCACAGCGGTGGTTCGTTGGTCACACTGCAGGGCTCGACAGCACCAGCCTGCAGCCGCTTGGTTCCGAAGCTGAAGTAGAGAAGACGGCAACGAAGAGGGACAAAACGGAAAGGCTTACCGGTCTTTGGCGGTGGCTGGCGGGGCTCTGGGTGGTCGACAACAGCGGCGCAACGGCTCGGTGGGGGCTAGGGTGCTACTGTAGCCCTCCTCCGGTGTAGTCTGGCTGCTGTGCGCAAGCCAACGGTTACGGACGGTATTACTCGCAAGAAGAAGGGAAGAACGAGGGGGATGGAATAGAGGCGGGTGCTCACCTGGTGGTCGACGGACGGCAGCGACCGAGGACGGCGGCGCGGTGGTTCGGCAGAGAAGGCGCGGTGGCTCGGTGGCGGTCCTGTGCGTTGTTGCGGTTGGCTTTCGTACAGAGAGAGAGGTGGGCAGCAGGAGCGGCAATAGGAGAAGGGTTAGATAGGATTAGGGTTAGATTAGGTTAGCTTAATTAGGTTTAGTTAGAGGTTAGGAATGGGCTGGGCTGGCCGGCAGTCCACAATACGATCGGGCCCACTTTCGCTTCATTAAAACGAGCTGAAACGAAACCCGTTACTCGCATGGATTGGTAGGCATTTGCGGAAAAATTTTATTTTATGGAATTATATTTCGTATTAGGTAAAATTATTATTTTTATTTTAAAGGTACAGAAATATCTCCGGTTACACATTTTATTATTTTATGTGAACTAAGATCGCATAACATGATAGAATTTAATTTATTCTAACTTATTTAAAGGTTAGAGGTTAGCGGATCGGAATCCGGTTAAATTCCGTATTAAACGGAGTTTAAAACTTTCGGTTATTACAAAAAGAGCATTGGTTCATGGAGTTTTAGACGCATCGAAATTTAGTTTAAGATGCCCCACCATTGGTCTCTTCCATTTCAAGTTTTTAGTTTTCCTTCTCGGAGTTGTGTTTGTCTTATTGTTGGACTTTGAGCTTTCCTTCGCCTTATTCCACTCAACAATTTGGTTGAGGGCGAGGAGTTTTAGATTATGTGGGATCTTCAATTTGTTGAAAATGATTTGATTTCTAGCCATCCAAATGTTCCACCATATTACAACCAGTTATCTGAATTCCGAAGAACTGATTTTTTCTCTAAGGTCGGTCAAGATATCGATAATCCTCCAATTTTCTAAGTCGTAGTTTTGTAGTATTGAAGAAATATTCGGGTTGTCAATTGTTTGTATCATGTATGGGCATTTGAAGAAGAGATGTTTAGAACTTTCTGTATGGTGTTGACAAAATTCACAATTCATTACTACCGGAATTTTTTGTTTATCAAGATTCTGCTTTGTTGGTATTCCGTCAAGTGATACTTTCCATAGAAAGTTTTTGATTTTGGGTATCATATCAAGTTTCCATATCCATGTTTTGTCCGTAGTTACTCCGGTCCTTCATTTTTGTATCATTTCTATTGCCGATTTAGTCGAGAACCATCCTTCATCTTTCATTGCCCAGTATAGTCTATCTCTGATATCATTTTCCGGAAGGTTATAACCCTTGATTTTCTCAACAATATTGATTGGTAGAATATTGTTTAGTTTATTTAATTGTTGTTGATTCCATTTTTTGTTTGTGATATACGAATCCGCGTATTCGTTTGGATTTATAGAGGCTTTGTTGTTCACTAGATTTTGTAATGGGGTTTCGGTAATCCATCTATATGTCCAGAATCTAACTGTTTTTCCATCACTCACGCGCCATCTCAGCCCTTTGTCAAAATCTTCTCGCAAGTTCACTAATTTCTTCCATTGCCATGATGTGTTTTTTCCACTTTTATAATTCCAAAGGAATGTGCCTTTTAGGTATTTTTCCTCGATTATTTTGATCCATATATTTTCTGGGTTAGCCATAATTTTCCACAGAAGCTTCATCTGTAGAGCTTTGTTCATGTCTTCTACTTTCCTAATTCCCGTTCCACCAAGCGTGGTGGGTTTACAAATTTTGTCTCAGCTAATGAGTGGGTGAAAATTAGGTCCCTTATTCCAAAAAAAGTTTCTGTTAATCCGATCTAGTTCTTGATGAATGCTTGTTGGTAACATAAAGGCCTGCATAATATAACTTGGTTTGGCATTGAGATTTGCTTTAATAAGTGTTACTCTCCCTTCTTGAGACAATGATGAAGCTTTCCATTTTGTAAATTGTTGTTTGGACTTCTGTATTACGGAGTTAAAAATATCTTTATTTACTCTACCGTTTATGATAGGACACCCGAGGTATTGTTCAAGGTTATTGACCGCCTTAATGCCTATAGATTCTTGGATTCTTCTTTTTTTGTTTTGATCCACGTTCGCGGTTGTTTGGAATGAAGATTTGTGGTAGTTTATGACCTGACCAGAGATATCACAATAATCATTCAACGTTGATCGTATTTTTATTTGCTTCTGCAGTTGTCTTGGTGAAGATTATTATGTCATCTGCGAATGCTAGGAAAGGAATGTTTGTTCCATTTTTTGTAATAGGAAAACCTATGCATTTTGGGTTGTCGATTGATATTTTTTGGATATTTCTAGCTAATACTTCGGCACAAAGGTTGAAAAGGAGGGGAGATAGGGGGTCTCCCTGCCGGAGTCCTCTTTGGGGGTTGAAGATTATTGTAGGGGAGTCATTTATTAGTATGGAGTATGAAACTGTTGATATACATTCAAAGATCCAGGTTTGAAATTTTTCTCCTAATCCAAATTTTCTTAATACTGCTTTTAGAAAGTCCCATTCAACTTTATCGTACGCCTTTTCCATGTCTAGCTTAATTGCCATATATCCTTCTTTTCCTTTTTTTGTTCTGAACCCATGAAAGATTTCATGAGCAATAAGGATGTTATCATGAATTGCTCTATTTTTTATGAAGGCGCTTTGTAGCGGATGAATCAATTTCGGTAGTACTGAACTTAGTCTTTTAGCCAATATTTTGGCAATTATTTTATATACGGTTGAGCATAGACTTATAGGTCTGTAATGATTCATAGTAGTTGGATTGTCGATCTTTGGAAGAAGTGCAATGAAAGTATGGTTGATTTGTTTGAGAATTTTACCGGTTCTATAGAAGCTTTGTACCGCTCTGGTAACTGCTGGTCCTAGGATATGCCAGTATTTTTGGTAAAAATCTGCAGTCATACCATCAGGACCCGGCGATTTGTCACTGCCGATGTCAAAAAGAGCATCTTTTATTTCCTTTGTGGTGAAGGTCATTGACAGATTTTGGTTATCATCCTCATATTTTGTTGATTGGATGACTTCTAGTTGTCTGTGTAGCTTTTCTTGGTCTAAAGTTGACTTTTGAAATCTCTGCTTAAATTCGTTCAAGAACTCTTCGTTAATCTCATTTTCCTTTGATAACACTGTTCCATTTGTTGTCGTAATTGTAGTGATGATTTTCTTATTTCTTCTTCTTGTTGCTTTTCTGTGGTGAAATTTTGTGTTCTTATCACCTAGTTGTAGATTAGTCGTTTTAGCTCTTTGCATCTAGTATTTATGTTGATAGTCCAACAGACATTCTCTTTTCCTAAGTAATCTATTTATTTTATCATTCTTGGTTTGGACGAAGTTTGTGAAATTTTGTTTCTGAAGTGATTCTATCTCTCCATCCACCATTTGCATTTGTTTATAGATATTTCCAAATTTTTCTCGACTCCACTGTTTTAACTTTATTTTAAGGAGTTTTGTCTTTTTTACAAGATTAAACATATGTGTGCCTGGGAATTGGGTTCTCCATACTTGCTTTACTATATTCTCGCAGTCTTGTCGTTGTAGCCACGTTGATTCAAATCTGAATGGTTTATTTCTGATGCATGTTTGCGTATTTTGGAGATATATGGAAATCGTGCAATGATCCGAGGTAGTGAATGCATGGTTTCTCGTGTGTATTCCGGGATATTCCTGGATAATTTGTAGTGATGTCATTGCTCTGTCTAACTTTTCGTAAGTGTTATCTTCTCCTTCTTTTTTCTTTCTCCACGTGTATTCATTACCTTTGGTGGGGAGATCAATTAGATTACATTCTTGTGAGAATTGTTGTAGCCTTTCATATCTATTGTTTGTAGTTCGGGCCCCTCCCTTTTTGTCGGTCGGTTCCAATAGTTCGTTATAGTCTCCAATCAGTATAATTGGCTTGTTGGTGGCAATTACTTCTCTCGTTAGTAGTGACCAAAAATCATTTTTCAGTTGTTCGTTTGGTGGAGCATAGATAAAGAAAACCATAGTTTCAATCCTGGTATGAGTGTTTGTGTGTTTTGCTATAAGAAACCTATCATGAGTTTTTATAATTTCTATCTTTTCATTCTTTAGTTGATATTCCTTCCATAACAGACATAGGCCACCCTTATACCCTCTAGCCGGAATAAAGAAAATATTGTCGAATCCAGCATTTCTCCATATTGCTTCATCGAGTTGCACGCTGGATTTTTTTTCTGCCAGCATAATCATTTGAATATGTTCGTTTTTGCAAGTAATATTGATATTTGTCCAAAAATTATTTTTCTTCATACCCCTACAGTTCCAAAATGCAATCTTCATTTATGAATTATATTTTGTGGTGGGTAATAGCCGTCCCTTTATTCCTATCCATAATCCATCATTCACTGAATTCTTAATGCTCCCTTCCTTTAGGTTTATTTTAGTTTTCTCTATATTCGAGAAGTGCATCCGATGGTAATCGTAGCAACCTTGGGAATCAAACGATTGAAGATGTCCGTATTTTATCTTTTTTCCTATGTTTCTTGCTCCACTTGGTTTGGGTTTTGGCTTTCCAGTTTTAAAATCGTCACGGATTATAAGATACCTTACACTTTTACCTTTGTAGTTTTTCCGTACATTCCCCATCTCATTTTCCTTCTCAGTGGTCTTATTTTTGGTAGTTTTTTCACTCTTAGTGGTGCAATGCAACATTTGGTTGGTCACTATTTCATTAAGTGAATATGTTTTATACCATTTTAGTTTATTAACTCTTCTGAATTGATTATTTTTGGGCCTTTGTTCCAATATCGATCTGGTAATTTGACTTAGTGTCAGCGGGGGAATCATCGTTAGACTTATCTGTTTTGTTCTCGGATAATGGGCATTCTTTAATCGGGATTCAGCTAGTTTTGCATGCCTTCGATCTATACAACCACAAACCTTTGTACGATTTGGATGATTTAAATTACAGCCATGAAACAATTGGTTTGTTTTATCAAAAACGCTGCATAGGATCCGGAAATTTTCTTGATAAGAAATCTTATACAACCATCTAAGTACACATAGTATCTTATTACATCTCTGTATAATCTTTACATAATTATAGTATCTTTATCTCTCTTGGAACCATGTTCTTTCTTTGCTTCTCTTGTTGGACATAGGGCCTTTATTCTGAGATATCTTCCACTGTTTGTCTATCATGCCATTATTCATTTGTCGGTATTTAGTCAAAAGATCATCATGTCCACAATCAAAACCATGTATTAAGCAAAAAACACGGTTACATAAATTGCGTACTAGTATATACAGTAGTAAACCTTCCACAAGGATATTTGCTAAGTCACCCCACCATGTCTTAGCTTCTCTTTTCCTCTTTGTATACAGCTTGTTAGTACTCATTTTTGGGACCATAGTTAATGGCCTAGCTCCACCATCTGTTAAGCATTTTTTCCTCATTTTTGCCACCTATTTCCAACATTTGCAATCTGTCTCATTGTACCTACACCAGCGAAAACACCGCAGCCAGCAAGGAGAAAACAACAGGACTTTACAACAGTGCAACAAAACTGACAACTCTAAGATATTCAAGGGGTAATTGTTATACCATATTATAAAAGCATACATTTGATTAGATAGTAGACAATCAGATTTAAAACAAGAAAAGCCATATCTTTTTTCCAGAACATTAATCATGTAATGAAATCCACTTGCATAATTATCATTCATGGGGAAAATGAGAACATTAGTCATGTAATAAAATCCACTCACAGAATGTTCATTCAAAAGGAAAATTATGAGCAAAAGCTCCTGAGTACATTGTGTGAGGATAATATGAAATCTAAGAGCAACAGCGGGAAGTAGACAGTACGATAACTTAGCATTTCTACTTGTTCTACGACTAAAAACACATTCATGAAAGGTAAAAACAGGTTTTCTAACAAATAGCAGCACATTACTAAAGGCACTAATACTACTGGATTTCATATATCTAGGTAAATTTCTGTTTTTTTATTTCCTTCAGCTTTGAGGAAGCGGTATCTTCGGATCCCCCTGCCTCTTCCCTAAGCTCGAGTCAAAATTTGCCGATTCTTGATTAACCTCCATGGCATCCATCATCTTGTTGACTGTGTTGTTAGTTTGTGTGGAGTGGTAAGAATTCTCCGAACCCAAGTGTTTCAGCTCCTCGGGAATATTCCCATCTTTAAACAGTAAGGTTGTGAACTCTTCGACTGTTAACTCATCCTCAGACATGTTTAGATTCTCGTCCTCATCATTGAACTCGTCCTCAGCATTAAGTTTTTTCTCGATTTCTGCAGCTTTGGCTTTGGTATCTTCATCCTCCAGCATAGGGGCGGTAAGGGGTTCCTGGATGACCACTTTATGTTCAACATTCACATCATTAGAGTTTGGACCCTCATGTATTTCATCATCGGGTTTGACTGTGTTAATTGGACCCTCGGTACCCACAGCTGGGGTATCCAGAGGCTTGGTTTCAACTTTACTCTTCTGAGTTATCTCCTTTTCTTTCTCCTCTTTGATCTCACTTGGCTGTTGGGTACTCTCTTTGGAGCTCATGGAAGACCCATCACTCATGAATCCATATTTTTCGGACAAATATGGTCTAATCTCATGTGGATCTTGATAGTTCTCTTTCTTCTTTTCATTTCTGTTTATCTTTTGCCATTCATTTCCTTCATTATTCTTAGTTTGAGGTTCATGGTTGTTTGTTCTATTTTTATTATACCTAAAGGCTTTTGTTCTAACACCTCTAAGGGGACAGTTTTCATACTTATGATCTTTTTGGGCACAGAATCCGCATCCCCTAGAAAAGTCTTCATACCAAATGGGAAACATCTTAAGCTCATCATCCTCGTCCGGGATAGGTACCTCCTTTATCCTTTTTATGTTTGTGTCTCTATTAATGCAAATTCTAGTGAAGTTTACTCCTTTTCCTTTTTCTGAGAATGAATCCAGTTTTATGAAATTCCCCACCCCATTTTTCTCTATTATAAGTTTCATAGCATCCTTATTCACGTATTCTGCAGGAACTTGTGGGATCCTAATCCATAGGTCTGCTATGGTATTGTTCTCACTAAATGTGTTGAAATTAGGTTTTCATGGTCTAAGAATGACTAGTTGACCAAATATGTGGTATGGTCTAGCTTCCCATACATACTTTTGGTCTAAGGGATTAGAAAAGTTCACTTCAAACCAGAAATTTGGTTTTGCTATAATTCTTAGCTCCCCCTTGATATTTTTCCATTCATAAAGTAGTTTTGTTCTAAGTTTGGCTAACTCCATTGGTTCACCTAACAGGCATCCTAACAGGGATGTTTGTTTTTGTTTTTGAAAGTCATTTTTTACTTTAGCTAAACTAGAAAGATACTATTGAAGATCAGATTGCTCAGAGTTGTTACCTTTGTTCTTTGATTCATTTTTGTTCTCTCCTTGTTGGTTGTTCTCTCCTTGTTGGTTGTTCACTTTTTCTTCATCATTGGCTTTGGTTTTGTCAGTGCAGATTGCTTGCTTGTAGGTAGCTTTGCTCTCCTCCATAGAACACAAGTATAAGAGAAACTTAGAGGTAGAATTTGAGAAATTTGAGATACGAGAAAAAGTTTTGTGTGGCTTAGAATGGATTCTAACACGCCCATTATATACGGCTTTTCTGGCAGCTTTGAGTTTATACCATAATAAATAAAATCTTTTATTCAAACAGAGAGAATCAAGTTCACAGGATAAATTTGCTACTCCCATTGCAGTATTCAAGCGAGAAATCAGAGTAGAACGAAAGAGAGTTAGTCTTTTTTGGGTAAAAATATTACCTCTTATCTGATGGGATCGATATATGATATCGATTCTTGTTGAAGATATGTTGCCCTTGGACTTGTTGAAACTAGACAAAGCACTACCCGACGGGTGACCCCAACCCACTTCTATCCTGTCTTGGATCCAGAAAGCTAAAAATGGAGTCCGACGCTTTTGCTCCCTCGCCCTATGCCTTTTGCGCTTCCTCTTTCGATTTCTTCGCACCCTGAGCCCAAATTTCTTTTTGAGATGAAGTATCTTTGATGTTGATTTGCAGTTGTCTTCATCAGAAGGTTTTTGTCGCGGCATTCTTCTTCCTCTTTTCAATTGCTGCTTCAACTGATTTGGAAATCTCTTCTCCCCCATAGCTCTTAATATTTCTTGACTTTATGCTTTACAATCATCGGTATCGTTTTGGATCTTAGCTTGGTCGGGGATACTGGGAGTCGATTTCGATTTGGGGCTAGGGTTTTCTGAAGAAGTGTTGGGAGAGGGTGAAGCGCGTCTACGGCGCGTACTCCTTTAAGTTTTTAGGGTTTTCTTTAGTTCTAGGATTTAAAATTATGAGTTCTAGAACTCGACAAACTTAGGATCAACATCGAGACGATCCAAAATGTACTCTCTGATGCTGAGAAAAAGCAAGAGACCTCTCCTGTTGTGAATCAATGAAATAAGAGGGAAAAAACTGTTTTGTATGAAGTAGATGATTTGTTCGATGAGGTCGCTACTGATGATCTACTAAAGCAAATTAAGGGAAAAAAGATGCAATTCTTGGAAAAAAAAAATATATAGTTTTGAGTGTGATATAGCATTTGTTTTATTTTGAACTATTCAATGAATTTATTTATATAGTGACATTGTTGAATTCAGTTGATATAAAGAATCTTATATACATGACCTAAACCAATAACTTTTCTAACGCAAACAAGAATCAAGAAAAAAATATAAACAAAACCTATAAACTAGAAAGAATATTCATATTAAAAAACAATTTTGTTAGAGTTATTTCAATCAATAAAAACTAAAATTAAAACATGTTCGTTCCATTAATTAATTTAAAATGCCAAAGTAAATAAATTAAATTTATATATAATATAATTATAATAAGAGTTTTTTAAAGTAGGTTTTATAAAATTAATGTAATTGAAAATTTATTTAATTTGAATTAAGATACATAACATTTTTACAAAAGCCTATACTGTTGTTTTATATGTGATAAAAAAGACTTGTATTATTAATTGAATCAAAATTAATATAGTTTACCTACAATTGATCTATATATATGTCATGTATGAGGACGTCATCTCATAGAATTAAAGCGGGGATAGAGAAGGGGCGTGTGTAGAGGGTCCCAACAACCACCTCTATATACACTACTTTACTTAGTTGCAAAATTAAAACAACTAAAAACAAACGAAAAAGTTAGAGACACGAAGTTTATATCACTAACGCAAAAATAGAAACGCATTCCGATGACGCTCAATCAAAAAAAAAAAAAAAGGTTTTGGGCGCCAACGCAATGCTCCGGAGCCCAAATTTTTTTCAAAAAAACTAGGCAAAATTCGGAAAAGCTAGTGTTTTGAGTGCCGGCGCATGGCGTTGGCGCTCAAAGTTAAAAATAAAATAAAAAATGGTCAAAAATAGATAAAAAACGGTTTTGAGCGTCGGCGCATGGCGTTGGCGCCAAAATAAAAATAAAAATAAATTTAAAAATAAATTTAAAAAAATAGAAAATGGATCTGTCAGCGTACATGTTGAGCACCAACGCAAAGCGTTCCTTTTTTATACTAAGTAAATTCAAAATTGTGCATATAACACGCCCCAAAACAAATCGTCTAAACAACTCAAAGAAAAATACGATCAATACGGCTTTGTTCGACGTTGCTTCATTTCTTGTTTCTACAATTACTTCCTCAGTATTTGATAAGGCTTACACAAAGGCTACTTCAATCTCGGATGCCAAAGTAGAACTCGACAAACTTAGGATCAACATCGAGACGATCCAAAATGTACTCTCTGATGCTGAGAAGAAGCAAGAGACCTCTCCTGTTGTGAATCAATGAAATAAGAGGGAAAAAACTGTTTTGTATGAAGTAGATGATTTGTTCGATGAGGTCGCTATTGATGATCTACTAAAGCAAAGTAAGGGAAAAAAGATGCAATTCTTGGAAAAAAAAAAATATAGTTTTGAGTGTGATATAGCAGTTGTTTTATTTTGAACTATTCAATGAATTTATTTCTATAGTGACATTGTTGAATTCAGTTGATATAAAGAATCTTATATACATGACCTAAACCAATAACTTTTCTAACACAAACAAGAATCAAGAAAAAAATATAAACAAAACCTATAAACTAGAAAGAATATTCATATTAAAAAAACAATTTTGTTAGAGTTATTTCAATCAATAAAAACTAAAATTAAAACATGTTCGTTCCATTATTTAATTTAAAATGCCAAAGTAAATAAATTAAATTTATATATAATATAATTATAATAGAGTTTTTTAAAGTAGGTTTTTTAAAATTAATGTAATTGAAAATTTTATTTAATTTGAATTAAGATACATAACATTTTTACAAAAGCCTATACTGTTGTTTTATATGTGATAAAAAAGACTTGTATTATTAATTGAATCAAAATTAATATAGTTTACCTACAATTGATCTATATATATGTCTTGTATGAGGACGTCATCTCATAGAATTAAAGCGGGGGATAGAGAAGGGGCATGTGTAGAGGGTCCCAACAACCACCTATATATACATTACTTAGTTGCAAATTAAAACAACTAAAAACAAACGAAAAAGTTAAAGACACGAAGTTTATATTACTAACGCAAAAAAGAAACGCATGCCGATGACGCTCAATCAAAAAAAAAAAAAAAAGGTTTTGGGCGCCAACGCAATGCTCCGGAGCCCAAATTTTTTTCAAAAAAAAACTGGGCAAAAATTCGGAAAAGCTAGGGTTTTGAGTGCCGGCGCATGGCGTTGGCGCTCAAAGTTAAAAATAAAATAAAAAATGGTCAAAACTAGAAAAAAATGGTTTTGAGCGTTGGCGCCCTAATAAAAATATAAAATAAAATTTAAAAATAAATTTAAAAAATAGAAAATGGATTTGTCAGCGTACATGTTGAGCACCAACGCAAAGCGTTCATTTTTTATACCAAGTAAATTCAAAATTGTGCATATAACACGCCCCAAAACAAATCGTCTAAACAACTAAAAAAAAATACGATCAATATGACTTTGTTCGACGTTGCTTCATTTCTTATTTCTACAATTACTTCCTCAGTATTTGAGAAGGCTTACACAAAGGATACTTCAATCTCGGACGCCGAAGTAGAATTCGACAAACTTAGGATCAGTATGGAGTAAGCATGTCCACGGGTCATGACCCGGCGGGTCCGGGTTCCCCCGGGTCGCGGGTACGGGTAAGGGTCGTTAGATCATTACCCGTGACCCGCCGGGTCGACCCGTAACGGCTACAAATTCAAAAAAAAAAAAAAATTCCCAACGGCTATATAGCCGTTGGGTAGCCGTTACAATGGCTAGTTTGATAATTAAAAAAATATATAATTTAATAAATCTAACCTAAAAACAATTCTATAAATACCCCAAACTCAACTCATATCATCTCACACCAATTTTCATCATTCAATCATCTATTCACTCTCTCAATCTCTCCATAATTTCCAACTCTTACATTCAATTACTCGCCTAATCTCATATTCTTATTCTCTTATTTTTCATTTTACCACTCTTACTACTACATTCTATTATTCAAAAAAAATGTCTAGCCGAGGAAGACGTTTCGTTAGCGGTGCCGGTCCTTCATCCGGCGAAGGTTTTATTCGAGGACGTCATTCCGTTAGCGGTCCTCCAACCGGTTTGGATTTAAGGCGAGACGTATTAAGTGGAGATCACGAGATCTTCGAGGAGGAGGAGGATATCACGGAATCACCTACTTTCCCCAACATCCAAGGATCCGAGACTCAATTCACGGAGGAGCCGGAGCCGGAGGAGCCGCCGTTGAACAACACTCAACTAACGGCGGCGGTCTTCCGATTTTGGTTTACAAAGGATGCTCCCGACGCCAACGGAGTTTTCTATGCCAAATTCAATTTTTGTGCGACACAATACAAGCACAAAAAGGGAGAAGACTACGGGAACTACAAGAGGCATATCCGGAACAAGCATCCCGAGAAAATGGGATTAGCACGAGGGCAAACAGAACTTACCGGGTACGCATCTACTTCTAACCAACCTCCTTCTCTATTTACATATGATCATTCTTCTTCTATGGATGCATTTTCGGAAATATTGGCCGTAGATTCTTTAGCATTTAGTTTTGCACAAAATGTTGGTTTTAATGATTGGATGCAAAATCATGCTCAACCTGCATATAAACCGATTTCTCGTCAAACCTCTAAAAGAAAAATGATGCATAAATATAAAATTCGTAAAGAAGAATTGATTAAATATTTTATGGACAACGGTGATATTCAAGTTTCTATTTGTAGTGATATTTGGACCGACGGTTTTCAAAAAAATTCACATATGGGTATTACTTGTCATTTTGTTGATAAATTTTGGATTTTAAACAAAAGAGTTTTAGCATTATGAGTTTTCAACGAACAACACACCGCCCAAAACATTGCCCGTTTGATTGCAAATGTTTTGGAAGAATATAGATTAGTTTCACGAGTTTTTTCAATCGGTTTTGACAACGCCTCCGCTAACACGGCTTCAATTAGAGATTTAACCAACTATTGTAAGCCGACGGTTGGAGATAAATTTTTTCACATTAGGTGTGCCGCTCATATTTTAAACTTGTGTGTTCAAGACGGTTTAGCATACGTTGGAGATTTAGTACAACCTATTCGAAAAATTCTTAATGAACTTTGGTCTAAAAAAAGTGTACGTACTAAATGGTATGCACATTGTAAACAAAATGGCGTTTATCCTAAAAAATTTCCAAAAGATGTTTGTACAAGATGGAACTCTACTTACAAAATGATTTACGAATCATATAAATATCGAGAACTTTTAAGTGGTTTTTCCGCACAACATATTGACGGTGATTTTGTTTTCGGTGAATCTTGGGTTTCAGCAAGAGATGTAATGGAGGTTTTCAAACATTTTTATGATGCTACTAACACTTTTAGTTATGTTTATATACCAACTTCAAACATATTTTGTTATGTAGCAATTAATATTGCATTTGCAATTCAACAAGGTCTTTTAATTGAAAATATTTCACAAGCTATTTATTCAATGCGAAGTAAATGGTTAGATTATTATACAACCATTCCCGATGTTTTTTCTTGTTGCATTTGTGTTAGACCCTAGACATAAAATGGATGGTTTAAAACAATTTTTAGAAAGTTATTATGAATTTTTAAGTTTTGAACAACATCCCGATTGTCATGTTTCTACCATAATTGCTAATGTTAGAAAATTATTTGATGAATTATTGGTTCAATATCGTGTTTCCGATCGAGGTCAATCTTCTCAACCCCCTCCTCGTCCTTCATCTTCAAGTTCATCTAAATTTAAATCAATTGCTAGAGATTTGTTTGGTTCGAAAAGGGCAAAAACCACGTCGAGTTCCAACTCGGAACTCGACGAATATCTAACCATTTCTTTTGAGTTTTCCAATGACGAAGAAGAGGAGGATTTCAACATATTAGAATGGTGGAGCCGACCGGAGAGAATGAGGTTCCCTACCCTCTCAAGGATCGCGGCACAAATTCTCGCCGTTCCCGCCTCAACGGTAGCGGTTGAGCAAACCTTTAGCCGGAGTGGAAAGATGCTCGATCCGACAAGATCAAACATATTGCCCGAAACGTTGGAGGCACAAGTCCTCCTAGCCGATTGGAGGAAAGCGGAAATACGAACACAAAAGAACAACCTCTCGGCGGAGGAAGGCGACGAAGATGACGACGAGCGACAACAAACGCCATCGGATGTATTGGCGGGAGAGTCCGACTAAGGTAAGGGCCAATCGGGGATATAAACAAAGGTAAGAGAACTACGTGGACTTTGATTCCTCCTCCCCGAGAGGATACGTAGGCAACCGGGATTCCGGTTCAAGCCTAATTCTTTCCTTTTTTTTTTTTAAAGTTTAAGACTTAAACTTAAAAAAGAAGAAAATAAACTAATAAAAAGAGGACTTAAACTTAAAAAAATTGGACTTAAACTTAAACTTTAAGTTTAAGTCCAATTTTTTTAAGTTTAAATCCTCTTTTTATTACTTTATTTTCTTTTTTTTAAGTTTAAGTCCTATTTTTTATTAGTTTATTTTCTTCTCCTTTTTTTAAGTTTAAGTCTAATTTTTATGTTCTATTTATTTTCTTATTTTTTAAAGTTTATATCCAATTTTTTTTTTTTAATAGTGAGGTGGCCGACCCGTCGACCCGCCGGGTCTGACCCGTGACCCGGCGGGTCTGACCCGTGACCCGGCGGGTCTGACCCGTGACCCGGCGGGTCTGACCCGTGACCCGGCGGGTCTGACCCGTGACCCGGCGGGTCTGACCCGTGACCCGGCGGGTCTGACCCGTGACCCGGCGGGTCGGCCAGATACACGGGTCCGGGTCACCCTCTCCGGACCCATGACCCGGGGGGTCGGACCTGTCGACCCGGCGGGTCCGACCCGTGGACATGCTTAGTATCGAGACGATCCAAAATGTACTCGTGATGATGAGAAGAAGCAAGAGACCTCTCCTTTTATAAATCAATGGATTAAGATGGGGAAAACTGTTTTGTATGAAGCAGATGATTTGTTCGATGAGGTCGCTACTGATGATCTACTTAAGCAAATTAAGGAAAACAAGATGCAATTCTTTAAAAAAAAAATCTAGTTTTGAGTGTGATATAGCAATTGTTTTATTTTGAATTATTCAATGAATTTATTTAGATAGTGACATTGTTGAATTGAGTTGATATAAAGATACTTATATACATCACCTAAACTAATAACTTTTCTAACACAAACATGAATCAAGAAAAAATATAGACAAAAACTATAAACTATAAAGAATATTCATATTAAAAAACCAATTTTGTTAGAGTTATTTCAATCAATAAAAACTAAAATAAAACATGTTCGTTCCATTAATTAATTTAAAATTCCAAAGTAAATAAATTAAATTTATATATAATATAATTATAATAGAGTTTTTTAAAGGAAGTTTTTTAAAATTAATGTAATTGAAAATGTTATTTAACTTGAATTAAGATAAATAACATTTTTACAAAAGCCTATATTGTTGTTTTATATGTGATATAAAAAGACCTGTATTATTAATTGAATCAAAATTAATATAGTTTACCTACAATTGAGCTATATATATGTCATGTATGAGGACGTCATCTCATAGGATTAAAGCGGAGGATAGAGAAGGGGAGAGTGTAGAGGGTCCCAACAACCACCTATATATACACTACTTTACTTAGTTGCAAAATTAAAACAACTAAAAACAAACGAAAAAGCTAAAGACACGAAATTTATATTACTAACGCAAAAAAGAAACGCATTCCGATGACGCTCAATCAAAAAAAAAAAAAAAAAAAAAATGTTTGGGGCGTCAACGCAATGCTCTGGAGCCCAAATTTTTTTCAAAAAAAACTGGGCAAAAAAATTTTTTTTTCAAAATTAAAACAACTAAAAACAAACGAAAAAGCTAAAGAAACGAAGTTTATATTACTAACGCAAAAAAGAAACGCATTCCGATGACGCTCAATCAAAAACAGAAAAAAAAAAAGGTTTTGGGCGCCAACGCAATACTCTGGAGCCCAAATTTTTCTTCAAAAAAAAACTGGGCAAAAATTCGGAAAAGCTAGGGTTTTGAGTGCCGGCGCATTGCGTTGGCGCTCAATGTAAAAAATAAAATAAAAAATGGTCAAAATAGAATAAAAAAACGGTTTTGAGCGCCGGCGCATGGCGTTGGCGCCCAAATAAAAATAAAAAATAAATTTAAATAAATAGAAAATTGATTTGTCAGCGTTCATATTGAACGTCAACGCAAAGCGTTCATTTTTGATACCAAGTAAATTCAAAATTGTGCATATAATACGCCCCAAAACAAATCGTCCAAACAACTTAAAGAAAAATACGATCAATATGGCTTTGTTCGACGTAGCTTTATTTCTTGTTTCTACAATTTCTTACTCGGTATTTGAGAAGGCTTACACAAAGGCTACTTCAATCTCGGCGGCTGAAGTAGAACTCGACAAACTTAGGATCAGCATCGAGACGATCCAAAATGTACTTCCGGATGATGAGAAGAAGCAAGAGACCTCTACTTTTGTAAATCAATGGATTAAGAGGGGAAAAACTGTTTTGCATGAATTAGATAATTTGTTCGATGAGGTCGTTATTGATGATCTACTTAAGCAAATTAAGGAAAACAAGATGCAATTCTTGAAAAAAATCTAGTTTTGAGTGTGATATTGTAACACCCCGAATCCGCGGGACTCGGGATGTTACGGGCGGAGACCTCACAATGGGTCCCGACTCTTAGCCTAACAATAATTTCACCGGATCTTGCAACATGGCACATATAAAGGCCAGAACCGAAAAACATATTTATGCAAATGTTATGATCCCGACAAAATACAAATAACTAAAAGACTTCAACCGAGTTCTCAACTCCAAGTGCCATCATAAAACCCAACAACATACAATAACATAACCAAGATTTTGAACCAAACCCGTCCTAAAATGTACGGACCCCGGCTGCCCACTCTTCCGGATCTCTCGGCCGCATCCCTAACCTGCAAGACAACTACAACAATATCGGTATAAAAGCGTTAGCTAGCATTCGAAGCATTAAAATCATGATATTGACACACACGCACATAATAATCATAACCACACAACAATTATAATCTAAACACACACCACTCATTTTATTATCTTTATTTTAACGTTATTCCTTTAGTAATCCACTTATGGTGTGACACGAGAATCTCTCGCCCTTGTCCCCTTTCACCATGCTGGGTTTGTACTTGACGCCTATCAGCATCACCGCTGGACTGGTCGCAAGGCGCCTCCCAGTCACCCTATTTTGGACTGTACAAGTAGTCACCACCCGTTATCATACACTTGGGTCAATATACCTATAACACAAGGTCGGTGATCCTATTTCCGGTTTATTATCTTTCATAAAATAAATGGTACACACACAACCAATCACGCAATGAAGCTAATACAAAGAAGCTAGCTAAGTAAGTCTGGAGACTTACCTGTACCAAGTCAAGTCTCAATAACGATATTCCTTAGTCCCATCTGTATAGGATCTCAATTGTCTGATTACAAAAGGAAAACTTGGATCAAATCTTACTCAATCTCTAGAAGTCTTAAACTTCTAGCTCATCTATCACTATTCAGAAAATGCACTAATTTAATCCTTATCCCAAAAGACAGATCGACTTTGAAAATCCGATAACTCTAAAAGTTCTATGGAGGTACAACGACCTCCATCAAAATCCAAAGATATGATGTCAAACACTAGAAGAATACTATTTTTGCAAATTCGTTCTAGAACTCAACATCATCTTAAAGAATATACTTTCATACTAAACCCGGTCCTTTCATCTACAACGGAGCTTGCATTCCATTCTAGAGCATCACAAGGTCAACTAACCGATCGAAGTTCTATCCCTCAAGTTGTCACAACCTACAAGCCTTTTCTTCTATCGTACATGTCATCCTTACCTAATATATAAGTCAAACAAGCTCATCATATTCATCATCAGTTCTTGGCATACTATCACATAACGACTAAGTCCATAAACAACTGAACATTCCTGTAATGTCTAAGGATGTCAATGGGTTGGGGATTCCTGAAATTCGCAGGTATGGGGATTTTAAACGGGTACGGGGATGAGTTAAAAATTGATTTACCGCTTGGGTATGGGGATGAAGATAGGGGTATTCGCCCCGCTCCCCGATCCGAACCCGAACCCGAACCCGAACCCGAACCCGAACCCGAACCCGAACCCGAACCCCGAACCCCGAACCCCGACGGGAACCCCGACGGGAACCCCGACGGGAACCCCGACGGGGACCCCGACGGGGACCCCGACGGGGAATCTAGGGTTTCAACTCTAAGGGTGGCGGCACAGTGCAGCGAGATTTCTCGGCGGCCTGGTGGACGGCTGTCGACGGAGGCAGCAGATCTAGAGTCCTCAGCGTCGGACGGCGACAGCAGCACTGAGCACTAGTGGTCGGTGAGGGCGGCGAGCTCACTACGGCGGCAACGATAACAGTTGGGCAGGTACGGGGAGAAGGAGGAAGCGATGCCTAGGTCTCCGACGGCCGATGGTCAGAAAGCCGGTCTTCGACGGCCAGCGAAGGGGAGGAGGAGCGTCGGTCTGAGAGAAGGAAGACGAGGGGAGGTCCGGCGAGGTCTGGAGAAGCCCGATACAGGGATGGCGGTTAGCGGTGGCTCCCATTGCGGATGTCCCGTTCAACAGTTCCCGATCGAGCGAGAAGAAGGTGAGGGGGCGAGGTTGTGACCGGTGGTGGTCTAGGTGGCTAGTTCCAGCGGCGAGGGCGACAAAACATTGTCCTTCACTTCCGGAAAAGTGAGGCGATCGTTGCAGCTCTTGTTCGAGGAGGATGCCGGCAGGGATCGAGGGCGGCGAGGTGTAGTCTAGTCCGGTGGCTTGTGCGAGGGAGACGGCGTTGATGGATTTGGTTCAGAGGCGGTGTTGCGAGGGCAGCAGACAACCGCCGGCGTGGAGAAGGAAGAAGAGGCGTGGGTGCCAAAATGAGGAGGGAGGCGGTAGCTCTCCAAATAGGAAGGAAGGGGGAACATGAAGGCCGGCTAGGGTTAGGAGTAAAAACCAAATAAATAAAAGGAAAAAGAAGTATAAAACTTAGAAGCTCCATGTCACCAAATGGGCACAGCTAACGGGTCCGGTTGAAAATTCGTAAAATTAAAGACTCGCAATTATTATCAATCGGTGTGGTCCGATTGATTTGGAATTTATCGAACTCAAAAATTAGGGTATTACATCAGTCCCCCTAAAAATAAGTTTCGTCCCGAAACTTGCTAAACGACAAACTCTCGCTCATAACTATCTCGATAACCGCTCATAAAGCACAAACATGCTATTTAACGGCCCCCTAATCCAAGGCCTACTCATATAACCATGTCAAGACCTCGCAAAGCTTACACACATACTCACATGAACTGCATGTCGCATACCCAATGAAGATCTAACCGATCATACAACACATCCTTGCTCGGGTACAAAATACACATATCCTCGCGCATGCACATAAATCTAACTCATCGGCCATATCGATACAACTAGCTCATTGCAAAAACTCAACCAAAGATACTATACTCCGTCCTCCCGGTAGCCTCATCGGCTCTTCGTCTATCACTAGATCATCACAACTAGCATCATAGCCCAAGTCATACATGTACTTCTTCGACCATCACACATGAAACCTGGTGGACGCCCTTCACTTTCGGTGGTCATGCCAACGGTGAAATACTTCCCAACTCGCGCCAATATCCGATATATTGGAACTTCAACTCCCTTCTAATGACCAACGCGTATGACGCCTCGCATTTGTGATACTCTTAACTCGACTCTTCTCACATCCGGACCCCACCGGTCCGTACCTCTTTCTGTACACACTTCTCGCAACTTAGCTTGTCTAGCATCCGCCTTTGGACCACCGCTACTTGAGCGAGGTCATCCCATATATACTCGGGGTTATCCCCTCAAACACTATCTGAACTCTAACACTACGGTGTACTACACTTCCGTTCATAAAATGCCTCACAACAGCTATCACAAGCACATCTCGACTGTCATAATATGTAAACTCAACCACGGAAAGTGTCCAGATCACAATTGTTCTCATTTGGTCCGCTGGATATTCTCAACACCGCTACGTCTCTTAGGAGGTCGCATCGGACGTACCAACCCGTTATATAACTCTTCTCATTCCACATAACTTGTATTGTCATCGTCCCAAGTTGAGCTTGTTCCTCCCAATTCTGAGAGTACAACAATGCATCGTCAAATCCGAACATAAGAATCATTCGGGCGACTCGTGCACCAATAACTGTCAACACTTAACATTAGATTACGGTCCACTTCATACAACATCGCTTATTTGTCCGCAACATTTAGCGTAAGCTTAGGGGAACCACCCGAAACCACAAACCGAACGTTATTACCACAACTCAATTCAGAAACCCGATGAAAGCAATTCTATATACGCCAACTCATAAATGCACCTGCGAGTCCACCAAGCTCCACTACAACTTGTAGTGACCATACCGGTCCAAAACGTCCTCTTACTTAGGTCCTTTCCTTTCTCCACCCAACTCGGGTGACATCCCGACTACAATTTGATCCTATAACATCGTAATCACATGTATTGGTTGAACGAGTCGTCTACTACGGCGAAGGAACTTATCCTCTTTGGTAGCCTTACACAATTCTCGATAGCCAAAGTATAACTTTTCCGCCCTGTACCTTTCCTCAAAACTCGTACCCGAAAGCCCTGAAGGGAAGGCCAGAAGAAATTGCCATTCAAAACCACTATAACCTCCAACTCATAAATTCTCAAGGCTTAAAGGTTTCAATCCGCGCCATTCCTCCATATGCCAATTCCAAGGCCTAAGGTCACAAAAAGGGTCATTACCATCCCTCCCTAGGAGGTACTATACAAACACTTGTCTTGAACTAATAATCATTTCTTTTTAGTACATTCATACTTCAGTTATCATACCACCTTACTACTTACACCGAAATAGCGGAAATCCTCAAAGCTCTCGTTACCCATCCTTCATGACATAGACTTGTCTACTCTTCCTATCTAGGCCCGTCAATAGACAACCCGCACATGGATGTTCTTGGTTGTCACCGGTCAGCTTATAATTGACCTTCTCCTTGGTCAACGACCTACCATTCTTCTACACTTTCATGTCACTACTCTCCTGGCGGCTACTTTCCTTGGGTTACTCCACCTCAACTCTGACAACTTTCCACATTCTGTGCTTTATTCCTCTTCCATAGGCAACCATACTCTTCTGGGCCCCGCGTGCCGTATAATTCACCTTCATAGGCTTAGCCGTGCCTCATGCTAACTGGTAAGCATGTCTCTTCAGAATCTCTAACGTCCCTCAGCAGCTGCTCGCGTTTCTTTTGATTATTGTCTTGTGTCTTTCCAAAACTAAGCTCTTTGTTGTGTCACTTATCTTCTCATGATCACGTCTACTCATTCTTCTTTCTTCATGGCCTTTCTTAGCCTTATCATCCTAACGAAAACCGGTCAACTCCACGTGAATCCCCACCATGCCATTCTTCTCATAATTCCCGTAATGTTGGCACTTCACTTATTGGTACCTCGTAAGCTTAACTTACGGCGTCTTAAGTCTTTCGCAATTGGTTCGATCACTCTTCTCATCTTGACTTCAAGACTTAGGAGTGTCTAATGAAAACTTCACATCTTAATAGAATACCACCATCAACCTTGCTAGAACGTACCCATCTCCCCCTCAATTCGCACTTTAGTTGTCCACGTGTCTTCTTGAAGAATTTAAAATCGTTATCTTTATTTGTCTCATTGTCGTTCAATCATGGTTTCTTTTGAACCACTTCTATACCTTAATGTTTCTCCCTTTACTTGCATTGCTTCCATCTCGATTTCTTCTTATGTTGTTTCGAGTTTTCCTTCCACTTGTTCGTCCGTCGTTTATGTCGTCTCTAATTCTTCTCTTTGACATCCTTTTAAAGGAATCTGATAACCGTCATGGTGTTCGCTAGCATGAAATGCTCAACTCGATACTTGAGCGTACTCCTCCATGTATGAACGCTATCCCACGCCAACAACGTCGTCTTATAGGTGATGACAACCTACTATCATCTTTTCTATTAGGATGCATATGCTACTATATATATATAATATACGTATACCTATATGACTATATAAGTCCTATGTCCACATCACTACCAACATGTCAAATCCGAAAAATACATTACAACAATACAAGGTTCAAAAGCTAATAAGATCTTATCAAACCACATGTATAAGCATATATCAATATAAGGCCATGCCACTACTATACATAACAAGTCCATCATACATACTGCAATCCATAAGGATACCTAACAAGTCCATCATGCAACTATAATACATATATACATATCTACATATAATATATACTTTTACTATATCGAAAACCAATAAAATAAGCTGCCGAGATCCGCGGAAGGAGTGGTGGTCCGTACATTCTACCCCGACTGACTATGCTCGTGATTTTGAAAAACAAAAAGTCTTGCGGGTTCTGTTTATTCCTCATTCGGCCTTTAGAAGATTGCGAGTGCCATTGTTGTCAACCTAGGGCTCTGATACCACTTTTGTAACACCCGGAATCCGCGGGACTCGAGATGCTACGGGCGGAAACCTCACAATGGGTCCCGACCCTTAGCCTGACAACAATTTCACCGAATCTTGCAACATGGCACAAATAAAGGCCAAAACTGAAAAACATTTTTATGCAAATGTTATTATCCCAACAACATAAAAAATAACCAAAAGACTCCAGCCGAGTTCTCAACTCCAAATGCCATCATAAAACCCAACAACATACAATAACATAACCAAGACTCTGAACCAAACCCGTCCTAAAATGTACAGACCCCGGTTGCCCACTCTTCCGGATCTCTCGGCCGCATCCCTAACCTGCAAGACAACTACAACAATATCGGTATAAAACCGTTAGCTAGCATTTGAAGCATTAGAATCATGGTATGGACACACACACACATAACAATCATAACCACACATAAATCATCACAACACAATAATTATAATCTAAACACACACCAGTCGTTTTATTATCTTTATTTTAACGTTATTCCTTTACTAATCCACTTATGGTGTGACACGAGAATCTCTCGCCCTTGTCCACTTTCACCATACCGGCTTTGTACTTGACGCCTATCAACAACACCCGTTGGACTGTTGCAAGGCGCCTCCTAGTCGCCCCATTTTGGACTGGACAAGCGGTCACCGCCCGTTATCATACACTTGGGTCAATATACCCATAACGCAAGGTCGGTGATCCTATTTCCGATTTATTATCTTTCATAACATAAATGGTACACACACAACCAATCACGCAATGAAGCTAATACAAAGAAGCTAGCTAAGTAAGTCCGGAGACTTACATGTACCAATTCAAGTCTCAATAACGATATTCCTTAGTCCCACCTGTATAGGATCTCAACTGCCTAATTACAAAAGGAAAACTTGGATCAAATCTTACCCAATCTCTATAAGTCTTAAACTTCTAGGTTAACTATCACTATTGAGAAAATGAACTAATTTGATCCTTATCCCAAAAAGGCGGATCTACTTTGAAAATCCAATAACTCTAAAAGTTTTATGGGGGTACAACGACCTCCATCAAAATCCAAAGATATGATGTCAAACATGTAACGCCCCGTTTATTGGATGCGTTCTCGATTTTTATTTTTTCATACTCCTATCGATATTTTATTAGCTTAAATATTTTATTAAAAGTATTTATACGGCGTAAGTTTTTCTTTCCAAGTATTTATATATTGGGTACGTTCACGTATATCCGTGTTATTATTTTCAGAAAAGCCGGGAAAGTTTTCCGATTTGAAAATTCCGATCCGAATGTTTCGATCGAGTTCTTTTCCTTTTATATATCTATATGGAAAATATATTTTTACGGGTATATATATTTTGTAGATTTTTTTTCCGTATATTATTTTAAGGAAAAGTGCTCCTTACCAAATGTCCCGTTTGGATTTACTTGTATCGAGTTAGTTTATTTTTATTTTTTTTTCTCGCACCATCATTGGGGAAGCAGACCCTTCCCTGGCGTGACTCCTCGTTGCCCCTGGTGCCTTGCTTTGGCCTGCACCCTACAGGGCTACTCAATCACTCATCCTCACTCATTTCCGTCACCCTTCTCTTTCGTGTTTCTCTCAGCTCCTCCTATCTTCAATTCAACAGCTTCTACTCCCACAAGCAACACCCTCCACCTAACAGCACCTGCAACCTCCTCTCCCATCAGCAGCTGTCTCTCCCTCACTTCAACTACCACCAACACCGTCTGTTGCCGCCCTCGATAACGATCCTTGGACGAGCCGGATCGAAGACACCACCTGCAGCTCCTGTTCTCTCCCGAAACCTTCACCTATGCTCTTCATCCCTCGCCTGATTTATTCCCTCTTCGCCTCTGTCGAGTCAGTACGCCGGAAGCAAGACTCGCCTGACGCCCGGAATCGAAGCTTGTCGCCGTCGGGAAGTGCTTAGCCTCGCTTCCAGCTTCGTCCCCTTGCGCCACCAGCCCGATCTGAGAAGCAAGAGGCGTCCCCTCCTCTCGTTCCCTTCTATAGCAATCAGGGACCACCGTCACTGCAACATCGCCGGAGTCCTGCGCAGTCCCTCGTCCGCCCCTGTCGAAGCCGCCGGAGATGCCTCGGTGCATCTTCCTGCTCCGCCTGGCCGTTGCCAGCTTCTTTTTCCCTCCGCCGGCTGCTGCTCTTGCGGGTTCAAAGTGAAAGTGTGAAACCCTATTCTAATTTTGTAAATCTGCCCCCTTATTTTGTGGGATTTTTTTCTAAAATAATAACAAAATAAAAGTTATTTCTAAGATTAGGTTCGGGAAAAAACTATTTCCGAGTATAGGAAGAAATTAGGGTCGGAGTAGACCCGCAGTTTCAAACTGCGGGTTTAAATAAATAACCCGCAGTTTCAAACTGCGGGTTTGATTTCTCAAAAAAAAAAAAAAAAAAAAGTAACCCGCTGTTTCAAACTGCGGGTCTCTTTAAAAAAAAAAAAAAAAAAAAAAAAAAAAAAAAAAAAAAAAAAAAAAGCTAAGCTGCGGATTAAAAGGCTACAGCAAGATTTGAACCCAAGATCAATTGGTTCAACACCAACACCCTCACCACTAGACCATGAAACCTTTTGCTAATTTAATAGGAGATGTAGTTTATATAGCTTAATTTTCATATACACCAAAAACCGAAATAAGTGAGATTCGATCCCAATACCTATGGGTTACGGAATTAACATGTTTCCACTAAGCTAAACTACATTATTAATATAAGTTCAAAACTAAATATATTTTCAAAACAAAGATACAATTCGAGTTCAAAATCATATTGGTGTTATTTTTTATAAATATTTATATTTTTTTAACATAATTATATCTTTACATTATTGACTTATAAATATCATTTTACATGTATAGAAATAAGAAATAAAAATTTTATTATATATTTCATAATATTTTAAAAAATAACATGAAATTATAATTATTATTCAAAAAAATCATAACACATGTAGGAGCTAAGCTAATTATATAGAAAATATAATGATATTTATAAGTCAATAAGATATTCAATATAATTAATTTAGCTCCTACAACTTGTATGTATTTTTTCGAATAATAATTATAATTTTATGTAATTTTTTTAAAATTATAAAAATATTCAATAAATTATTTTACTCTTATTTCTATAGATGTTAAATGATATTTATAAGTTTAAAATATATATAATAATGTTAAAAAATATAAATATTTACAAAAAAAAACATAAATACGATTTTAACTTCGAATTCGTGAATATCTTATTGACTTATAAATATCATTATATTTTCTATATAATATTATCAAATATATAATAAAATTTTTAATTCTTATTTCTATACATGTAAAATTATATTTATAAGTCAATAATGTAAAGATATAATTATGTTAAAAAAAATATAACTATTTATAAAAAATAACACCAATATGATTTTGAACTCGAATTGTATCTTTGTTTTGAAAATATATTTAGTTTTGAACTTATATTAATAATGTAGTTTAGCTTAGTGGAAACCTGTTAATTCCGTAACTCATAGGTATTGGGATCGAATCTCACTTATTTCGGTTTTTGGTGTATATGAAAATTAAGCTATATAAATTACATCTCCTATTAAATTAGTAAAAGGTTTCATGGTCTAGTGGTGAGGGTGTTGGTGTTGAACCAATTGATATTGGGTTCGAATCTTGCTGTACCATTTTAATCCGCAGCTTAGCTTTCCTCTTTTTTTTTTTTTTAATTAAAGAGACCCGCAGTTTGAAACTGCGGGTTACTTTTTTTTTTTTTTTTTTTTTTTTTGAGAAATCAAACCCGCAGTTTGAAACTGCGGGTTATTTATTTAAACCCGCAGTTTGAAACTGCGGGTCCGCTCCGACCCTAATTTCTTCCTATACTCGGAAATAGTTTTTTCCCGAACCTAATCTTAGAAATAACTTTTGTTTTGTTATTATTTTAGAAAAAAATCCTATTTTGTGTTAATTGTAAATGGAACCCAATGTTTTGAATTTACATTTTTTAACTCACATTTTTGGAAAATTTCAGATCTGCCCTTTATTGAATTAATTACAGATTTTACCCAATGTTTTATAATTACAACATTGCCCATATTTCTTGACTGTGGCAATTGTGCCCTCTATTGAGATATTTTCGGAAAATGCCCAAGGATCTAATTATGGATTATGACCCATAGTTTCGGAACAGTATATTTTCCCCGGAAAATGGATTAGCGGTTTAGAACTTTAGATTTTGATTACAGGATATTCTTATATTGAAATGCTATAACTTACGCCCTTATTAGATTTAAATTCGATTTATGGCTCAAAGTATTGATTGTGGTTTTACGACCAAGTTCCTAGAATTTCATATTTTGCCCGGAAGGGTAATTACGGGATTTTAACGTTGGATTTTGAAAACGAGTTTTGCCTTAGGATTTTATATATTATATTTTACGATCAAATTTAGCGTATAAGCGAAATTTTCCTAGCTTTGGTGGTAGGTTCGGAAGCGTCCCAATAAAGGCCTAACGAGTCCAAAGTCGACATCCATTGATCGACTTTCGTCTTTTGATGTCATGTGAGTATCCTTTCCCACGATCCAGTAATGTTTAGTATTAGTATCATGCTAGGTTGGATATAGCATAACTTAGAGTGAATGCCAAGTAGTGGTTGAACCTTAGGTGAGTTTTAAGGATTTATGATTATTGTAAGGCGTTGAGTGTTTGGTTGATCTTGTGATCTTATGAAGATTGAGATTATGGTGATATGATCTTGTTGAGATTGTGGAGACTAGGACGAGAGTATCCTAGCATGTGTTGTGATGGTTATGACCTTGTGAGATCGTGAGGATTAGGAGTTTGTTATCCTAGCATGGTTATGGTTTATGATCTTGCGAGATCATTTGGACTAGAAGTCTAAGGACTTCTAGCATGTGAGAGAGATGTTGATTGTGTGCCTTGTTTTGAGTAGGCGTTGAGTGCCTTCCTACGGGAAGTTGAGAGCGGGTGGTTAGCGGGATTATCTTTAAGACGAGATAAGTCTCCGGACTTACTTAGCTCGTATTCCTTGTATTAGCATTGATGTGTGTTTGGTGGTGTGTGTTTATTTCTTATTGCTTATAACAACTAAACCGGTAATAGGACCACCGACCTTATATTATTTTGGCTCAAGTGTATGATAAGGGGCGGTGACATCATCTGCCTAGCTCTTGCGAGAGTCTAGGAGGTTCTTGGCGACTAGCCCGTGCTGGTTAGACAGTCGGAGGCATCCGTTGTAACACCCCGAATCCGCGGCACTCGGGGCGCTACAGGTTGGGACCTCACAATGGGTCCCGACCCTTAGCTTGACAACAATTTCACCGGATCTTGCAACAAGGCACAAATAAAGGCCAAAACCGAAATACATTTTTATGCAATGAAAAGAAAAACCCGAAAGTACAACAAAGGACTGCAGTCAAAAATACAACCCCAAAGACTAAACGCCATATAATATACAATACATACAATACGCAAATTCGACTCCACCCCAAAACTCAATCCTAAAATGTACGGAACCCCGGCTGCCCACTCTTTCGGATCTCTCGGCCGCAATCCTAACCTGCAAGGCAATCTACAACAATCGGTATAAAACCGTTAGCTCAAATTCGAAGCGTTAGAATCAATGGGAAAGACACAAACACAAGTAAATCATCATAAAAACACAATATTCTCAAAGCACACAATTCCGGTTTATTAATTTTTTTTATTATTAAGTCATATCCCGTTCTAATTAAACTTAGTTTTGTGACACGAAACCACCGTGGTCCCGCCTCGGTCCCTACTTACCCGCATGGAACGGTACGGATGCCTCCGACAGTCTAACCAACACGGGCTAGTCGCCAAGAACCTCCTAGACTCTCACAAGAGCTAGGCAGATGATGTCACCGCCCGTTATCATACATTGGGCCAAAATAATATAAGGTCGGTGGTCCTATTACCGGTTTAGTTGTTATAAACAATAAAGGATAATCACACACCACCAAACACACATCAATGCTAATACAAGAAATACGAGCTAAGTAAGTCCGGAGACTTACCTCGACGCCACACTCGACTCACGACACTCTCGCTTCCTTAGGGAGGAAGCCCATAACCTGCTCACAAGAAGATAACTATATTAACAACAACCCACTCACAATAGAAGTCTTAGACTTCTATACAAATGCTCTACGCAAGACCATTTGACTCTCAATTCTAGGACCGCATCCTAGAATCCCTCATGCTCACATCACACTCAACACAAGCTAGAGTCCTAAGACTTCTAAACCCTCGGATCTTGCAAGATCATAACTCGCAACGCAACTATGATAAGCCAAACCTAAACTCCAAAGTCCCACAAGATCATACAACCCCACCTCGAGCCTCAAAACGCTCACAAGATCAACCATATAACTTAAAGCCTTATAACAACCTCACAAGATAACCAAACACATCAAGTCTTAGCACAATCATAAATCCTCAAAACTCACCTAAGGATCAAGACCACTACTTGGCATTCACTCTAAGTTATGCTAGATCCAACCTAGCATGATACTAATACTAAACATAACTAAATCGAGGAAGAAGGTACTCACAAACGATCCAAGGTTGAATATGATCTACGGACGTCGAGATTGGATTCGATGGCCTTTGAACCTAAATCCAAAGCTAAACAAATTTTGCTCATACGCTAAATTTGATAGTAATATATATACGATATATTAATTTGAGGTAAAACTCGTTTTCAAAAGCCAACATTAGAAACCCACAATACATTTTCCAGGCAATTTATACGAACATAGGAACTTGGTCATAAACCACAATTAAAATCTTTAGGGTCATAATCCGAATTTAATCAAACAAGGGCATATTTGATAATTTGTAAAACCGGGTCAATAGATGTAATTAATTTTCTGTAGAGAGCGTAAATGCAACTTCCAAAAATTACGGTCATTATTGAAAATTTAAAGTAGTGGGCACAATCTGTAATATACCAAAATAGAGGGGGCCGAATTAAATAATCCTATTTAGGGTTTTTCTTCCTCGCAAGAAGGAATAGAGGCATGACAAATGGTGAGCCGGCGGCTAGCAGCGAATGAGGGCTTTGTAGGGGCTCCGGCGGCGAGACTGACTGCGGCTCCAACCAGGCGAGGGCGAAGGAGGGGCCCTCCGGCGGTGTGTTCTGGCGTGACAGAAGCTGGATGAAGGGAGGAGGGCAGTAAGGCTAGCATGCGGCTTTGATAGGTGATGGAATCACTATCATTTAGGATAGTTTTTAGAGTATTTTTATTGCATTTGTATCGGTTTATGCTACTAACTCCTTGGTCCAGAAGAAGATTACTAAAAGAAGCTAAGGAAGGAGTTATAAGCATTGGGGAGTGAAGTTCGTTCACGAAGCAAAGCTTCTATTGCTTCACTGCCCCCGCGGAGCCTTGTCACCGCCCCTGCGGGTGACACCTTACTCCGGAGCGCTCCTTGCGCCTTCGCCAGCGCCAGCCACGAAGACTGTCACCGCACCTGCGTCAACCCCTAGCGCCCCTGCGGTGACTTGCCTTGAAGAAGCGAAGACCAGCGCCCCAACGCCTTTCCCTGTGCCTCAACCTAGGAGCTGGAAGATGAAGAGTCTGTGTCACCGCCATTGCGTTGACACTGGGACGCCCCGGCGGCTTGGCATCAAAAACGGCAGGAAGTTGAAGAGTCAGACGTTTGAAGAGCATTAAAGATCCGCCCCTGCGGAATTGCCTACCCGCCCCTGCGGCCATGAAGAAGATCAAGCGTTTTTGCCTTCACCGCCCCTACAGAGCTGAAGGCCGCCCCTGCGGTTCAACGATAGAAGCTTTACTCCGGCTGTTTATACCACCTTTATGGCATTAAAGGTGGCTGTTTTGGGCCGGCCATTTACTCCTATTTAGTGTCTTTTGTAGTATAAATAGGCCTTGGTTGATTGCTAGAATCATCGAACCATTTATCCATCATTTTCCACTTAGAATCCAATTTTCTTATCATTTCCATTGTAATGAGTTGCTAACTCCCTTGCTACATTGAGTTGGTTTGAAGCTGTGTTGTTACTTTGGTTGTAAGTTTTCTTTAATATAAGTTTTCATTCAGTAATGCTTTGTGTTTCCTTGATCTCCATTGTCTAATTGCATGTTTTACTATTACTTGAGATTGATCACCTTAGGTTCTAAAGTGCATGCAAAGAACTAGGATTAATAGGTTCCGGGTTCGGGTCTTTAATCTAGTAGTAAACTTTAAGTAATAACGGGTTGTAATTACTTAAAGAAAAGGAACACAAATATAAAGATAAGGTGAACGGTTTTAATCTATTCTTTATATCCCTTAGTCTTTATTTGAAACCTAACTTGTTAATTGTTCTTGTAGGTTTACGGAACACTAACTTGTTAAGTTGTGTTGATGCCGGTTGGCTCAACACATATATATGATCGAGACGGGAGATTACTTGAAAACTTGTAAAAGGAACTCACCAAAGTAGCAATTGCATGCTAAGAATCAACCTAATGTAGATTCATCCATTATTTTCTTACTTGTTGCGTTAGTCGTTTTCATAAGTTTTTGTGTGCATCAATTCAACCAACCCCCCCCCTTGTTACTTGTTCTTATAATCAATAATCACATTTAATAAAAATACCTTAACTCTCTTGGATTCGACCCTTACTTAACCACTATACTTGTTTTAGTGCTAAGTCGGGATTATATTTTGATAAGGTATTGACGACCATAAAAATACCTACTAGTCAAATTTTGGCGCCGTTGCCGGAGAGTTTAGTGTTTTTATTCTATTGTTATTATTGATTATTGGCTTGAACCATTTTTATGGTTCAAACCCGTGCTACTAACTCCGGCTTTTCTTCTTTTGATCCAGAAATTGAGAGGACGCATATCCGGCAACGAAGACAACAACAACTCCACCAAGAAATGGCTGATCGTACTCTTTGTCAACTTACTCAGCCCACTTTGGCTCAAAACCCTCTTGCGGTTACCATACCGGCATTAGGGGAAGGAATCAACTTTGAGCTCAAGCCGGGTCTCATCCACTTGCTTCCATCTTTCCTTGGGCTAAGTGGTGAAGACCCCATCAAACACCTTGGGAAGTTCCATACCGTGTGTATGAGCATGAAGCCGGCCAATATTACTGAAGAACAAATCAAGATGAGGGCATTCGGCTTCACACTCAAAGATTCAGCGGATGATTGGTATTACCACCTTCCATCCGGGAGTATCGACACATGGAAAAACCTCCACAAGGCGTTTCTGGAGAAATACTTCCCAGCCAAGAAGGCGAATAGCTTGAAGAAAGCTATAAGCAACATCGAGCAAGAGGCGGAAGAAACTCTTTATGAGTACTTTGAAAGATTCGCGCGCCTCCGATCCAGCTGTCCTTTCCACGGATATTCAACTCAAGATCTAGTCTTGTACTTGTACAATGGCTTGCTGGATAATGAAAGGAGGATCGTCGATGCGGCTTGCGGAGGTAAAATTTTAAACTCTACCCGTGACCTTGCTTTTGAAAAAATTCAGGAACTAGCGGAAGGGACCCGGAACTTTGGAAGGACTCCTTCCAAGAGAGTTGTTCATGTTGTGAATTCCGGGAAGAGTGAGATCTCCACTGAGCTCGCGGAACTTAAGGAAATGGTGAAGAGACTAACACTTATGGGAACCCCACAGCAGCTCAAAGCTTGTGGAGTGTGTGCTGACCCATATCATCCGATGGACATGTGCCCACAAGTCCAGATGATGATGCTAAGGTAAACACAATGGGCTATGGACAACCATAGCAGCAATGGCCTAGGAACGATCCCTATGCACAGAATTTCATGCCAAACTGGCGTGACCAACAGAATTTCCGTTGGAGGGATCAACAAAACCAACAACAGCAGCCCCAAAAAGGTAAGTATCAAACAACTGAAGATATGTTGCAGGTTTTGACTAAACACTTTGCTACTCATGTCCAAACAACAGAATCCAGCATCAAGAACCTTGAAAAACAGGTTGGTCAAATGGCGGAAGCCATTAAATGGATTGAAACTAGGTCCTCCGGATGATTACCTTCACATACGGTTATAAACCCCAAGGTGATGCTGGAGGAGGCTCAATCATAGAGGAAGAGTCCTCACGTCGAGCCAACAACGTAAAACAAAGGCGCTGCTCGGGAGGCAACCCGAGTGAATAAGAAGAGGAGCCTCTGTCAAAAAAACCGCCCCTGTGGCTCAGTGTCCCCGCCCCCGCGGTAACACCCATTGATCAGCACCGCCCCCGACGCTGGGCCTGCGTCTGCAACACACAAGCCACCGCCCCCGCGGTGACACCCTTACGTCTCTACGGCGGCCACCCTTGACATGTATCCTCAGCGCCACTCCCGGTGCTGAGGCTGCACCCTGGTCTGTTCCTTGTCACCGCGGGGGCGGTGACAAACGCCGCCCCTGCGGTCTTATTTAGGAAAGAAAAAAAATACACTTCCTAAAAATAACCTACAACTACCGCCCCTTCCCCTCCCTCTCCATTCACTTTTCGAACCCTACACCGCCTCGCCTCCCACGCCCCTGCGCCCTCCGGAAGCTCTCACACGCCGCCTTGTGCAAACGCTCCCACGCCACCTCCGGCAACCTAGCCACAACCGACACCGGCCCTTGCCACCACCACACACAAACCTCATCCCCTCAATCCTCTCACTCTCCAACACCCTCGCCCCTCACACTCTTCCCTCCACCGCTCAACACCGCCGGCGACATCTACACCAACAAAGAAGTCGCCGGAACAACCCTAACACCACCACCTTCGTAGGCTCCCAGAATCGCCCTTTGCTCTTCTCCCGCCCCTACGCCAAGCCGCCCCTGCGCAAACTTCAGCCGCCCCTGCGGAAAACACAACAGAGGGTTCGTCTCTTACTCGATTTTCTTAACCTCCTAATTCCTTTCCTTGTTTACTTGCAAGAAATGGAAAAACAAAAGAAATACAAGTTATCGGAAGCTGAGAAGGAGTGGTATAAGATTGTGCAAGGTCGGGACGTGTATGCAACTCGATTTCTACACGTTCCTACTCTGGAAAAATTGGGCATGTTGGAGAGCATGCAGGCATTCCTCAACAATGCTGGGCTCGGCGATTTCTTGGAAATGAATACTCCAACATACCCTGAGCTCAGCCACCAATTCATTTCCACATTCAACATGGAAACGGTGGACCACAGTTCTGTTGGACTTTCATTCAATTTCAACAAGAGAAAGTATACATTGGACTACACCCAACTGCAGGAGGCATTAGGGGTGACTATTGGCGCCTCTGAAGACTGGTGGGAACCCATCCCCACACATGACTTATGTGAGTTTTGGCAGGGCGCCACCAGATCTGAATTTCATGCGGGGGTGAGTATTCCAACAAATTCACTCACCCCTACTTGAGGCTCATCTCCAAGATCTTTATGAGTGTCTTTTGTGGACACAAGGAGGAGAACAAGTTCGCCCTCAAAGACCTTCCCATGTTATACGCCTGCCTCCCCACGAACGACTGGGTACCAGATTGGCCATACCTCTTCCTTACCGCTTTAAAGCGGATTAGGAAGAATGAGCCACGAGACATTGTGGGAGGTGGGGTGATCACCTTATTGGCTACACAGATGATGGACCTCCCTGACTTGGAGGAAGGTTTAGAGGCCCCACTGTACACGGAAGGGATGTTGAGGAGGTGCAGGCTCCTCAAGAGAGACGGGGAGAACCTCTTTTGGCTCTCGTTGGCAGATGGGAGTCACATCACATACCTCCCCCGACCACTTCCACTTGGAGACGAGCTCTCCGAGTTATACATACCAGCTGATCCCTTTGCTCCGAGACGGCCTTAGGGGGACATTGTTGAGAGATATGTTGCGGGCTCAGCCGGGCTCCTATTACTGATGAGGAGATGCCTCCTGCAACACCGGAATAGGATCCAGCTCTTGAGAGCCTTCAGGCTCAGATGGCTGCCCTGACCACCCAATATCAAGTATGGCAGACCAAGTACCAGCGGTCCATGCTTGAGCAGCTGGCGTGGTAGTCCAGCTTCGCCTCCTCCATGACCACCCACTTTGACCCCGGCAGGATGCTTGGCAGGCGGCACATCAGCAGCAATTAGAGACTCAGCAGTTGGCTTGGCAAGCTAGCTACGAGACTTCATTTAGAGAGAGGTTGGATGCTCAGGAGTACCACATCGACACACTCTACCGCCGGCAGGAGCATTTCTTCCGCCACTTTCCATCCCCACCAAAGGAGGGTCCGGATGGTCCAGCAAGACCATCCCACTAGTGGTATCTTTTCTGTCCCTTTCCCATATTTATCTTTGCTTCATTTCCACTTTGAGGGCAAAGTGTACTTCAAGTATGGGGGAGGGACATATCATTGCATGTACAGTTTCTTTTGATTTGTTTTGAGTTGTTTTGCATTGAGTCGTATGAATTGTAATTCCTATTGAAATTCATATAAGAAAAAAGAAAAAGCCAAATAAAATGATAAAAAAGGCATGAAAATCCTTGGATAAACCGAAAACCTGAAAGGGCGGTTTAGGCAAAAAGAAGGTAGTCCGACCAACCTTAGGTTGATGTTAAATTGGACTTGAGGGATGTGAGATTAAAGTGAGATCATCAAAGAAAAGAAGAAGAGTGGCAAGGTGAAAACCCGAAAGGGCACCTTGGCAAAATGAGCGACACCGAGTGTAGGTTTCCTTTCCGGCGTTTGGCGACATAAGAAGGGGAGTCATAAGGAGGTTGTCCGGGTAGGCCACTCTTGGAGCAATAAGGATGGTAGTTTCTTACCTTTTTCTCACATTTCCTCTCTTTTCCTTCTTTCTTTCTTGGCTTTTCTTTTGTTTTCATTGTCTTTTCTGCTTGCCCATGCTTCCTGAGGCATTTGAGTCTAGTTTGCTATCAATTGTTTTACTCGGGACGAGTAAAAGGTCTAAGTATGGGGGAGTTTGATAGGTGATGGAATCACTATCATTTAGGATAGTTTTTAGAGTCTTTTTATTGCATTTGTGTCGGTTTATGCTACTAACTCATTGGTCCAAAAGAAGATTACTAAAAGAAGCTAAGGAAGGAGTTATAAGCACTTAGGAGTGAAGTTCGTTCACGAAGCAAAGCATCTGTTGCTTCACCGCCCCCGCAGAGCCTTGTCACCGCCCCTGCGGGTGACACCTTACTCCGGAGCGCTCCCTGCGCCTTCGCCATCGCCATCCACGAAGACTGTCACCGCACCTGCGTCAACCCCTAGCGCCCCTGCGGTGACTTGCCCTGAAGAAGCGACGACCAGCGCCCCAACGCCTTCCCTTGCGCCTCAACCTAGGAGCTGGAAGATGAAGAGTCTGTGTCACCGCCCCTACGTTGACGCTGGGACACCCCGGTGGCTTGGCATCAGAAACGGCAGGAAGTTGAAGAGTCTAACGTTTGAAGAGCATTAAAGATCCGCCCCTGCGGAATTGCCTAGCCGCCCCTGCGGCCATGAAGAAGATCAAGAGTTTTTGTCTTCACCGCCCCTACGTTTCAACGATAGAAGCTTTACTCCGGCTGTTTACGCCACCTTTATGGCATTAAAAGTGGCTGTTTTGGGCCGGCCATTTACTCCTATTTAGTGTCTTTTGTAGTATAAATAGGCCTTGGTTGATTGCTAGAATCATCGAACCATTTATCCATCATTTTCCACTTAGAATCCAATTTTCTTATCATTTCCATTGTAATGAGTTGCTAACTCCCTTGCTACATTGGGTTGGTTTGAAGTTGCGTTGTTACTTTGGTTGTAAGTTTTCTTGAATATAAGTTTTCATTCAGTAATGCTTTGTGTTTCCTTGATCTCCATTGTCTAATTGCATGTTTTGCTATTACTTGAGATTGATCACCTTAGGTTCTAAAGTGCATGCAAAGAACTAGGATTAATAGGTTCCGGGTTCGGGTCTTTAATCTAGTAGTAAACTTTAAGTAATAACGGCTTGTAATTACTTAAAGAAAAGGAACACAAATATAAAGATAAGGTTAACGGTTTTAATCTATTCTTTATATCCCTTAGTCTTTATTTGAAACCTAACTTGTTAATTGTTCTTGTAGGTTTACGGAACACTAACTTGTTAAGTTGTGTTGATGCCGGTTGGCTCAACACATATATATGATCGAGACGGGAGATTACTTGAAAACTTGTAAAAGGAACTCACCAAAGTAGCAATTGCATGTTAAGAATCAACCTAGTGTAGATTCATCCATTATTGTCTTACTTGCTGCGTTAGTCGTTTTCATAAGTTTTTGTGTGCATCAATTCAACCAAAACCCCCCCTTGTTACTTGTTCTTATAATCAATAATCACATTTAATAAAAATACCTTAACTCTCTTGGAATCGACCCTTACTTAACCACTATACTTGTTTTAGTGCTAAGTCGGGATTATATTTTGATAGGGTATAGATGACCATAGAAATACCTACTAGTCAGGCTTCAAGGATGGTTGTGGCTGGAAGAGAGGCTCGAGAGGAGTTCGAGGTTGCGTTGCTCCGGCTCTCCGGGTTGCAGAGGAGATTTAGAAAGAGAGACAAGTACATAAATGGAGATGGGAGAGAAGAGAGGTGCACTGCACATGGGGGAAACAATCTGCACTGGTAAGGGGGTACCTAGGGCGGCACAGCTTTGGTCTCCGGCTTCGGCAACGATAGGGCAGGCGAGGCGGGTACAGGAGGCAGGGCAACCAACACAGGGCGGCGGCCATGGTTCCGGAAGGGCTGCCCAGATTAGTTTGCTCAGTTCGGGGTGGGTGAAATTGAAAGCTTGAGGGTAGTTGCTCGTTGTTGCTTGCTGTTGCATGGACGGAGCTGACGAAGAAGAGATGCAGAAGACATTGCTTGCTTGTTGAGGTAGGGAAGAACATAGGGTAACGAGGGATCACTTCAGTCCTGAGGTGCCAGGCTAGGCAGTAGCCTGGGCGGCTGTGGCGGGTCTTGCACAAGGGGCAGCTAGGCTGCTACTTCACACATAAAAGAAACAAATATGAAAGAAAAGAAAGGGAAGACTGGTAGGGAAAAGGAGCAAAACTCAGCCCGGTTGGGCTACCGTGATCTCCGGGTCAGAGAAGGAGGGAAAAGAAGAAATAAAAGAAGGGAAAAGAAATAAAAAGAACCGGATACATGTTACTCGGAACGGATTTTTCGGAACGGAAAACTCCCAAACTTTTCCGTAGAATAAAACACGGAATATATAATTATAATTATAAAATATATAACAAAAAATAATAATAATAATTTACGACGTAAAAATACTCGTAAAAATATTTAAGCTATAAAAATATCAATAAATCAGGAAGAATAAATATCACAAACGCGTCAAAAATTTTGGGGCATTACATCCGTACCGTTCCATGCCGGTAAGTAGGGACCGAGGCGGGACCACGGTGGTCTCGTGTCACAAAACTAAGTTGAATTAGAACGGGATATGACTTAATACTAAAAAGATAATAAACCGGAATTGTGTGCTTTGAGAATGTTGTGTGTTTATGATGATTTACTTGTGTTTGTGCCATTCCCATTGATTCTAATGCTTCGAATATGAGCTAACGGTTTTATACCGACTGTTGTAGATTGCCTTGCAGGTTAGGATTGCGGTCGAGAGATCCAGAAGAGTGGGCAGCCGGGGTTCCGTACATTTTAGGATTGGGTTTTGGGTGGAGTCGAGTTTGAGTATTGTATTTATTGAATGTTATATGGCGTTTAGTCTTTGGGGTTTGTATTTTTTCGGCTGAAGTCCTTTGTTGTATTCTTTCGGGTTTTCTTTTCATTGCATAAAAATGTATTTCAGTTTGGCCTTTATTTGTGCCTTGTTGCAAGATCCGGTGAAATTGTTGTCAAGCTAAGGGTCGGGACCCATTGTAAGGTCCTAACCCGTAGCATCCCGAGTCCGCGGATTCGGGGTGTTACAAAACCCTAGAAGAATACTATTTTTGCATATTCGTTCTAGAACTCAAAATCATCTCAAAGAATATACTTTCATACTAAACCCGATCCTTTCATCTACAACGGAGCTTGTGATGCGTCCTTAGACACGTCAATGAAAGATTCCGGATCTAGATCAAGCTGAAGCTCAACTACTCCTTAGTTGAAGTGCGAATGCGATTGAAGATGGGTTGTGGAAGCTTAGAGATGGAGGCGGAAGTTGAATGGATGATTTGATCTAGATTGATCGATCAAGCCTTGAAGTGGGTCGGTTGAGTTGATTCTTGAAGAATCCTCGAATGTGGTTGAGTTTGGATCGAAGATCCAAAAGAAGAATTTTGAGAGGATTGGAAGAGGGATTTGATGCTCAAGTAAGTAGGAGGAAAATACTTCTCATATACTTAATCAAATTGAACATGCTTTACAACTGAGTCAAGAATCCCCTTATATAGTGGATGAAGGCCATACAAAGAGACGGGACATAAATAACGGAAATAAAGTCGGAATTAAAGTTCCGAAAATGAAACACCTAAAAATATGAAAGGTTGAGAATTTAAGTTCGGAATTAAGTTTCCGAATTAAATTCCGAAACCAAAAGTCTAATCTTAAATACGGAAAATTAATACCCGGAAATAAAGTCCCGGAAATTAATATTCGGAAAATGAAAAGACTTATTATTACAAAACGCTAAAATATGGAAAATTCGCCGAAACGGTGCCGGCTTGACACTTCATGCCATGGTGGCGTAGAGGCACGGTTGGCAACCAATGGGCCCGTGACAAGCAACGGTGCGGGCAATGATGGAGCCGGTAGCTTGGGCGATTGCCTTAGCACGGAAACGGGTGAGCGGTCCATCGGAGAGAACCCAGAAAGCCTCGTCTTCCTCATCTTGGGACATAGGGGTTAAGGGCGCATCAGTCCCCCCATCTTGGATGTGAAACGTCCCCGTTTCACCTTCGTCAAATAGGGGCTCAATGTATGGTGCAAGATCCTTGACATTGAACGTCGGGTGCACGCATTGTCGTCCGAAAGCTCCAACTTGTAGGCATTCGGGCCATGGCGGGATAAGATGCGGAATGGTCCATCACCGCAGTCCGAGAGCTTGCCTTTGCGGCGAGATGGAAACGCTCCTTCGTGAAGTGGAGCCAAACAAGATCACCGGGCTCGAATGTGATTGGACGTCGGCCTTTATTGCGTTATGAGGCAAGTTGATCGGCACGTTGTTGGAGTTGTGTCCTAGTCCGCTCACGAAGCTCAATGATGTGAGCGGCACGACTTGCTCCGGTGATGTGTTCTCCGTCTTTGAGTGGGCGCGGAGTGAAGTCCATCGGAGTGTGTGGATTAAGGCCGTAGACAACTTCAAAGGGTGAAAGCTTTATTGCCGAGTGTCGAGACCTGTTATAAGAAAACTCCATAATAGAAAGTAAGTCCTCCCACTTGCGTGGGTTGTTCGTAAGGGTCGCTCTAAGTAGAGCGCCGAGAGTCCGATTGGTCACCTCCGTTTGACCATCGGTTTGGGGATGATAGCTACTTGAAAACAACAAGTTGGCTCCAAGTTTACCCCATAAGGTTCTCCAAAAATGGCTCACAAATTTGACGTCCCGATCACTAAGGATGAAACGCGGTATTCCATGTAAGCGCACAACATTGTCAAAGAAAATGGTAGCGACTTCGCTAGCATTTTGTGTGCTCTTACATGCAATAAAATGTGCCATTTTTGAAAAACGATCGACTACCACGAAAATGGAATCTTTGCCTCGTTTTGACATGGGTAGGCCAACCACAAAGTCCATAGAAAGATCCTCCCAAGGTCCCATTGGTATAGGCAAAGGAGAATACAATCTATCCGGACCTTGGCGCAATTTTGCATGGTGACATGTGATGCAACTTGTGCAAAACCGTGTCACATGCTTGCACATTCGGGGCCAAAAGAAGTGCTCTTGTAGAGCGGCAAGAGTCTTGGTAGCACCGAAGTGACCACGACCCTCATGGGCCTCCTTTATCAACAAATGACGAATACTCGAGCGCGGGATACAAAGCTTGCCCGTACGGAATAAGTAGCCATCGTTAATAAAGAAAGACTCATGCTCTCGGAGGTTAAGGAATTGAGCGAATATATCCTTGAAGTCAAGATCTGTGGCATATAACTCTTTGATAAGAGCAAATCCATGGATCTTGGCGTCCATATGCACAAGAAGGATATATCGTCGGGAAAGGGTGTCGGCTACCACATTCTCTTTACCTTTCTTATGTCGAATGACATAAGGGAAGGTCTCAAGGAATTCTACCCAACTTGCATGGTGCCGAGTCAAAGTAGTTTGACCCTTGAGATACGAAAGAGCCGCATGATCCGAATGAATCACGAACTCCTTCGGCCACAAGTAATGTTGCCATGTTTTAAGACAATGAATTAAAGCATATAGTTCCTTATCGTAAGTTGGATAGGTGAGTGAGGGACCGGAAATTTTTTTGCTAAAGTAAGCAATGGGCCGATTCTCTTGTAGGAGAACCCCTCCAATGCCCACATTAGATGCGTCACACTCCACCTCGAAGGTTTTCGAAAAGTTGGGGAGTTGGAGTAGTGGCGCATGACAAAGACGGTCTTTGAGCGACTCAAACGCTCGAGCATGGGTGTCACGTCACTCAATTGTGACACCTTTATTAGTAAGCTCATGTAACGGTGCCGCTATGGAGCTAAAGTCCTTGACAAAGCGTCGATAGAAGCCTGCTAAGTCGAGAAAGGCTCGAACCATGGTGGCGGTAGTAGGAGTAGGCCACTCCCGAATGGTGCGAACTTTTGATTCGTCCACTCGTAGTCCGTCCTTAGACACGACATAGCCAAGAAAAATTGGGGTGTCTGAGCAAAAGACACATTTCTCCAAATTGACATATACTTACTCTTGTCTAAGGCACTCGAGCACTTGGCGAAGGTACCCGATGTGTTCATCCAAAGGCCATGCTTTGTCTTGAAAGCCGTCTTCCATTCATCCCCTTCGGCCATACGGATTTGATGGTATCCGCTCCGGAGATCGATCTTTGAGAATATGATGGCGCCATGGAGCTCTCCCAACATATCATCGAGGCGCGGGATCGGATGACGGTACTTGACGGTTATTTGATTGATGGCTCGGAAATCTACGCACATCCGCCAAGATCCGTCTTTCTTCGGCACAAGTATGACCGGTACGACACATGGAGACAAGGACTCATGAACATAGCCCGGTCTAGAAGCTCTTGGACTTGACGTTGTAGCTCCTTGGTCTCTTCCGGACTTGCACGGTATGTGGCACGGTTGGGCAAAGACGCGTCGGACACCAAGTCAATTTGGTGTTCAATTCCTCGGATTGGTGGCAAGCCGAGTGGTAGTTTGTCGGTCCAAATATCCTGAAATTCGGACAACAACAAGGACACCTCGTGTGGCACGTTACTTGGGTCATGGGAAATAGATAAGCAAAAAGGGACAAGTAAGAAACAAGGAAACTTACCTTCCATGACCGGTGTCAAATCATGTCGTCGAGCCAATATGATTCGTGGCTCACATCGCCCTTGAATAGTAGGAGCCGGAGGTGCATTTATAGGGACAACACTCTTACTATCTCTGGCTTCGGTACCATGAGCCTTAGGGCCGGAATTACGGGAACCGGAATTATGGGCATCCACAACATCGGGAGAGAGTCGAGGAGGGTCCGATGTTGCCGGCGCTTTTGTTGTGTCATCAATAACTTGTTGTCTCTTTCGTTCTGTATAGTAAACTAAAATTTCTTGTGGAGTCATAGGCAAAAGTGTGATCCATTTTCCATTGTATTGGAACATGTACCGGTTGAGATAACCATCATGAAAAGTTTTACGGTCAAATTGCCATGGTCGTCCCAACAATACATGTGTGGTGTCCATTTTGATAACATCACAAAAGACCTTATCAATATAGGCGCCAATAGAAAACGTCACCCACGCTTGTTGTGTGACGGTGTCACTTGCCTTATCGAAAATCCAATGGAGTCCGTATGGTTGTGGGTGGGGGTTGTAGGCAACTTAAAGTGTTTCACCACTTTTTCGTTGACAATATTACAACACGAACCCCCATCGATGATAAGAGAGAGACTAGTGTTATTGACCAAGCAACGAGAGTGGAAGAGATTCTCGCGTTGGTCAATAGGGAGATGCTCTTTGATAGCCAAAATACGATGAGAGACAAGAGCAAACTTACCTGGTTGTGCCGGACCGCAAGCAAGTTGGTCGTCGTAAGGTTCCATGCCATAGTAGGGGTTGGCATCTTGGTCATCTTCCAAAAGGATATCACCATTATATTCATCTTCGCCATCGTTATATGATGGGTTGGAAAACATCACCTGCTTGGTGTTCGGGCAATCACGTTGGACATGACCAAACCCGCTACATTTGAAGCACACGGGTTCTCTTGGGCGGGCTACCGTTTGAGATCCTTATTGGCCTCGACCCGGAGGCATTTGTGGTGGAGCAACGGTGCCACGGTATGGTGTCTTCTCGGTAGCCGCTTGCCGGGTGGGTTGACCCGTCCGTGGTGACCCTTTAGCGGCGCCGGAATCTTGAGAACTAGAAACATCTCGAGAACGGCGATTAGAGGTATAAGCATATTGACTAGATGAAGAATTATACCTTGAATATCGAGGTGTTTCAAGTTGATGCTTGTGAAGTTTCATGGCGGCATGACATAAGGCTCCCAAATCCTTGTATTGGACAATCTCGAGGGAGCGCCGGATTGACGGATTAAGGCCGCTCATGAATTTGGTTCGAAGGGCGGAGGTGGAGGCCGAGATGCCGGCCTTTATATGCATGTCCTCAAGCTTGGCTAAGTAAGCCAACGGAGTAAGACTTCCTTGTTGGAATTCGGCAATTTGCAACCGCATGTCGTTTTTGAAGTCGTCGGGCACGTACTCCGTAGTCATGACATAGATCAATTGATCAAATTTCGCAACCGGTGCCCATCCTCGGTTCTCATGGTTGGTCTCGTACCGGTTCCACCAAGATTTTGCATCACCTTCAAAGTAAAGGGTCACCGCTTTGATTTTCTCGTACTCTTCATAATGGCAATGCTTGAGAGCTCTTTTCATATCCTGTGTCCAATCAAAAAATGCACAAGGATCATATTCACCATAAAAGATCGGAAATTCAACCTTACCTTCCCTACGAGCTCGGTAGGGATCCGGTCGGGGTGGTGCCATGTAGGCCTCTTCGTGATGGGCTCGCCGGTGGCCATCGTTATGCCGTTGGCGCCCATGATTAGGTTGTGCACGCCTTGGTGGGTTAGGAGGAGGCAACCATTCTTCTCCTCTATCTTAGTTCTCATAAGGCTTTCGGATGGGTGGGTGCCATGGACGGACATGTGTCACCCGGTCCAAGTCCGAATCGTCGTCGGAGAACACGTCAAAGTCATCTCTCTCGTCATACTCTTCATAATCATGATACATCGGTTGCCGGCTATGCTGTTAGTGGCGTTGTCCGGACCGATCATTCTCGGGATGTTGAGAGCGATCGTTTGTTTGATGATGGTACCGGTCATCAACCTGGGAGGGACGGTTGGTGCGTTGGGCACTTGATGGAGGAGGGAAATTGCCATACTTACGTCGGTTGTGCTCATAACGCTTGTGCCTTTGATTTTCAATAACGGAGGCAAGCCGTCAACAGTTAGATGGTTCGGCGCCCAAGATACCTTTACCTTTGCGACGTTCATCAGACGTGGAAGCATCGACCAAGGTTCCAGTTGGATTCGGTGGGGCGGTCGTCAGGGTAAGCATTTGGGCCTTCAAAGCTTCAAGTTCTTGCCTAAGAGAGGCATTTTCTTCGGTCAAAGTAGTGAGCTCTTACCTTTCACGAGAGTCCTGAGAATTTTCTATTTTGACGTTAGTCATAACTCCAATTTAGACAAACAATTGCAAGCAATCAAATGAGCAAGGTGACAAGTTAAGTCAACGTTACCCAAGTTCAAGTGCGTTAAGGTTCTACCTTTGGGAAGGCCGTGTGGCGGTTAGGCAAGGAAGGCAAATTCAACAAATTTGAACCAAAATGCACACAAAATCAAGAGATAGTTTGCAATGTGTAAAAAAATGGAGAGATAAGAAATGGAGGGATTGTTTAACGGCAAGTTTTACTTGCTTTGGTCTTTGACCTTTTTGAAAAATCCGAGTTTTCGGATGGACCGGTTCGCCGGACGTCTTTTAACTTTGTTTTTGTGGAATTGTTTCTTTTTGAAACTTTTGAATGCAACCTTTGGAATGCAAGAGATGAATCCACTTTTTCTTTTGAAACAAATCCGTTTTTTTTGAAGAGTTTTTGCTTGTTTTTGGTTTTTGGAATATCAAAAGTTGCGATATCCGATTTTGTCAACAAAAAATCCCAAGAGATTGGTGAAATCGATTAACAAAGTTGTCGGATTGGGTGAGGAAAAACGTTTGTTGATTAATGGTTTGATGGAAAACCAAAAATCTCCTAAATTTGCTTTGCAAAATGGATCGAGAAAAAAAAATTTCAAGAACGTGGATGAAGATGCGAAGAACGAGATGAAGATGATGATGAACAAAAGGCAAAAGGATGAATGATGATAATCCACAAAAACAAGAGTAAAGATAACTTAGCTTATATCCCTTCGCTCTGATGCCAATTTGATGCGTCCTTGGACACGTCAATGAAAGATTCCGGATCTAGATCAAGCTGAAGCTCAACTACTCCTTAGTTGAAGTGCGAATTCGATTGAAGATGGGTTGCGGAAGCTTATAGATGGAGGCGGAAGTTGAATAGATGATTCGATCTAGATTGATCGATCAAGCCTTGAAGTGGGTCGGTTGAGTTGATTCTTAAAGAATCCTTGAATGTGGTTGAGTTTGGATCGAAGATCCAAAAGAAGAACTTTGAGAGGATTGGAAGAGGGATTTGATGCTCAAGTAAGTAGGAGGAAAATACTTCTCATATACTTAATCAAATTGAAAATGCTTTACAAATGAGCCAAGCATCCCCTTATATAGTGGATGAAGGCCATACAAAGAGACGGAACTTAAATGACGGAAATAAAGTCGGAATTAAAGTTCCGAAAATGAAACACCTAAAAATATGAAAGGTTGAGAATTTAAGTTCGGAATTAAGTTTCCGAATTAAATTACGAAACCAAAAGTCTAATCTTAAATTCGGAAAATTAATACCCGGAAATAAAGTCCCGGAAATTAATATTCCAAAAATAAAAAGACTTATTATTACAAAAAGCTAAAATACGAAAAATGCGGAAAATGCGCCGGAACGGTGCCAGCTTGACAAGCTTCATGCCATGGTGGCGTAGAGGCACAGTTGGCAACCAATGGGCCCGTGACAAGCAACGGTGCGGGCAATGATGGAGCCGGTAACTTGGGCGATTGCCTTAGCACGGGAACGGGTGAGCGGTCCATCGGAGCGAACCCGGAAAGCCTCGTCTTCCTCATCTTGGGACATAGGGGTCAAGGGCGCATCAACTTGCATTCCACCCTAGAGGATCACAAGGTCAACTAACCGATCGAAGTTCTATCCCTCAAGTTGTCACAACCTACAAGCCTTTGCTTCTATCGTACATGTCATCCTTACCTAAGATATAAGTCAAACAAGCTCATCATATTCATCATAAGTTCTTGTGATAAACAACTCAACATTTCCGTAATGTCCAAGCACATATCATAATGGGTCAAATACACCTACCATACCAAGTAATCCACCACTTTAATAATTTCACTGCACAAGTTAACTTCCATTTGCTAACTAAAGATATAATTCACAATCTTAAAGAAAAAAAAAATGAGTCATCCTCCAAAAATAGTCTAATCCAGAAAAATAGGTCCTTAAACACAAATTGGAAATATGGGGCCAGATTTGTAATTACCCAAAGTCGGTCAACACAATTGACCAGATCTAGGGTTTCAACTCTAAGGGTGGCGGCACTGTGCAGCGAGATTTCCCGGTGGCCTGGTGGACGGTTGTCGACGGAGGCAGCAGATCCAGAGTCCTTAGCGTCGGACGGCGACAGCAACACTGAGCACTGGTGGTCGGTGAGGGCGGCGAGCTCACTGCGGCAGCAACGATAACAGTTGGGCAGGTACGGGGAGAAGGAGGAAGCCATGCCTAAGTCTCCGACGGCCGATGGTCAGAAAGCCGGTCTTCGACGGCTAGCGAAGGGGAGGAGGAGCGTCGGTCTGAGAGAAGGAAGAAGAGTGGAGGTCTGACGAGGTCTGGAGAAGCCCGATACAGGGATGGCGGTTAGCGGTGGCTCCCATTGCGGCTGTCCTATTCAACAGTTCCTGATCGAGCGAGAAGAAGGCAAGGGGGCGAGGTTGTGACCGGTGGTGGTCTGGGTGGCTAGTTCCAGCGGCGAGGGAAATAAAACATCGTGCTTCACTTCCGAAAAAGTGAGGCGATCGTTCTGTAACATCCCGAATCCGCGGGATATCGGGATGCTAAGGGCGAGACCTCATAATGGGTCCCGACCCTTAGCTTGACAACAATTTCACCGGACCTTTCCAACATGGCACAAATAAAGGCAAAACGTAAATTATTTTTAATGCAAATGATGAGAAACCCGAAAGAATGTAACAATAAACTTTAGCCGAGGTACAACTCAAACCAAACACCAAACAAGCGGCACACAAAACGTAAAAACCGAAAGACAAAACACAAGACAACTCCAACTCAAAACCCTTCCTAAAATGTACGGACCCCGGCTGCCCACCCTTCCGGATCTCTCGGAGCATGCCTAACCTGCAAGACAAACTATAACATTCGGTATAAAACCGTTAGCTCACATTCGAAGCATTAGAATTAAAGGGAAAGGCACAAACACAAATAATTCAACATAGACACACAACATACTCAAAAGCACTCAAATCCGGTTTATTATCTTTATTATTATTAAGTCATATCCCGTTCTAATTCAACTTCTTTTGTGACACGAGAATCTCCCGAAACTCGCATCGGTCCCTTCTTCCGGCAATGGAACGGTGCGGATGCCTCCGACCATCTAACCAGCACGGGCCAGTCGCCGAGAACCTCCTAGCTCTCGCAAGAGTTAGGAAGTGATGTCACCGTCCGTTATCATACACTTGGGCCAAACAATATAAAGGTCGGTAATCCTATTTCCGGCTTAGTTGTTATAAACAATAAATAATAAACACACGTCACCCAACACACATTAACGTTAATACAAAGAATACGAGCTAAGTAAGTCCGGAGACTTACCTCGTCAGCACACTCAACTCACAACACTCTCGCTTCCTTAGGGGAGGAAGACCATAACCTTCTCACAAGAAGATAACTATATCAACAACAACCCACTCACAATAGAAGTCTAGGACTTCTATACAAATGATCAACGCAAGACCATTTGACTCTCAAATTCTAGGACCGCATCCTAAAATCCCTCATGCTCACACCACACCCAACAGGCTAGAAGTCCTAAGACTTCTAAACCCTCGGATCTCGCAAGATTAAAACTCACAACACCACTAGGATAACATGCCTAGTCTCAACAACGTCAAAGGTAACACTCTACGCTAGGATACGCATATCCTGGCCCACAACCTCACAACCACAAACTCACAATCTCACTCTCACAAGTCTCACCAGAAACAACCTACACTCATCCCACGAGTCAACTCAGAACATACATCAACCAACCTTAGAACATAACAAGATCCTCGAACACTCACCTAAGGTGCAAGTCACTACTTGGCATTCTCATCAATCCTAGGTCCAATCCTAGCATGATACTATCATCAACCCTCTCTAAGATAAACTAAGCATACATACTTGATAACACGATTTATGACTTAGGTTTAGGTAATCATTTAGATAGATTTCTCACTCATTCATGCATGATCTAGCACTAGTTCACGACGTTTGCACCTAAATCATGTATTTTGTCGAGATAGACGTCTACGCGGACTTTTGCTTGCTTTATAGGAATTTTGGGAGATTTAGGAGCTTAAACGATACGTTTGAGGATCGATCATCAAGATGACACATCCTCGGACTCATTTGAATGCAAGCTGAGGGCTAAGGAGGACTCAAGGAACCTTGCCAACACAAGTCATGCACTAAATCAAAGCTTAATGAACCAAGGCAACGCTGAAGCACCAAACCACGGTTCACTGCCAGACCACGGCCGTGGAACCACCCGTGGATTTTGCCAGTCGGTTGTGACAGCTGTGCCACGATCTCATGGCTCACTCTAGCAAGGTTGTAGTATAAAAGTGGTCCTGCATTGCTGAGAGAAGGCATCTTGGAGCAGCTCTCCATTATCCACTATCATCCAATCAAAATACTCTCTCAACAAGAAGATTCTCTCAAGGAGGAAAGCTACCATTGAAGGAGAAGAGCTCCATTGGAGAGGAGAAGAAGAACACACCATTGCTAGACTTTGATAGCTCTTATAGTAAAGAATTCCGGAATCGATTTCTAGGGTTGTATGAACCATTTGAACCTTCTTTTGGAAGGGTTGTGAGTCATTCTAATCTAAATTTCAGCTTGGTTTTGTTTACTTCACTTGTTCATCTCTTTCTTTTCATTATCTTGCAAATGGAAGCTATGATTTTATGTTTGATAATTTCGATTATTATCATGCATGTTGTAGGCTAAATAGATGTGATTCTAGGGTAAGGAAAGGATGGTTGTGGCTAGGACTATGATAGGATGGACTTAGATTTACCCTTGGATGAGTCACTCACTTGAACGAAGCCTCTATTAGGGTCCACGGTTTGTTCTTGCCAATCCACGGCCGTGGACTTGGTAGAACAACCCGTGATTCTCCCTGGTTTGATGGATCTAGTTTTAGATTGTTAGAATGTTGAAATCCTAGTGTTTGTTGAGTTAAATCTACCCTAGGGTGACCTAGTGTTAGCAACTAAGTGTTAGAAGAGACCTACCCGGTGATTCTTACTCTTGGATTTCAAAGATGACAAACCCAACCTATGTGGCACCGCCTCCATACAAGCCACCACTACCGTTCCCTCAATCACGAGCAAGGGCTCGTTTAGACAATCACTTTGGTAAATTCCTTGAACTTATGTCTAAATTGCATATTAACATTCCGTTCATGGATGCTATCTTAGGTATGCCGGCATATGGCAAGTTCTTGAAGGAGATACTCTCCAACAAAAGGAAGTTGGAGGAGTATGGGGGGATAAGAATGACGAAGAGGTCCTCGGAATTGATCCAAACAATGAAGGAGGAGATGCCTCCCAAGCTAAGAGATCCGGGTTCTTTTTGTGTCCCAATTGGAGTGGGAGATGTGAAGTATGAAGCCCTTTGTAATCTTGGGACAAGTGTAAGAATCATACCGCTTGCACTTTGCAACAAGGTTGGGCTAGGAGAGCCGAAACCGGTCAAGATGACCCTCTATATGGCGGATCGCTCAATCACCCATCCGGTTGGGATCTTAGAAGACATTCCGGTGCAACTAGGGAAGTTCTATGTGCCCATAGACTTCGTTATTTTGGACATCCCGGCGGACTATCCCATTCCCATCATCTTAGGAAGACCTTTCCTAGCCACTTCCGGATGCCTAGTGGAATGCAAGAATGGGGTTCTCTCCTTCAACATTGGAGAAGAGAACATCAAGTTCAAGCTGTCCACAATGATGAAATGGTCAACCCTTGATGAAGATGTGTTCAACATTGTCGAGCAAGAGGAGTCTAGAGAAGTTGTGAGCTCGATCTTGATCAAGGACCCCTTGGAGAAGGTTCTTACCTTAAGTTTGATGGAGGAAGGTGTTGAGGAGGCTTGCAATGAAGAGATCAAGGCCTTGGAAGCATTAGAAAAGGAGACAAGAGCTGAAAATGAAGACCACGAAGGCATGCTGAACATCTCTAGGTTCCACGGGCGTGGAATGTGTTCCACGGCCGTAGAACTCTCTGGAAAGCTCCAACGTGCAAGCATGGCAACTTCCACGGCCGTGGATGTGGAGCCAACCGTGGTTCCCCCAGAAGCAGCCTTCATTGATGAGCAAGCTTCAAGGAGCCTTGAAGGGTCTTCATTTTCTTTGGATTCATCTCATCCAACTTTATTTGGATCGTCTCCACTCAACAAAGGTCCTCCTAAACTTGAACTCAAACCCCTCCCCTCTCATTTAAAGTATGCTTTCCTTGGTGATAATTCTACATATCCGGTGATTGTGAATGCATGCTTGAATGATGATAAACTTGCTAAGTTGTTGCATGAGCTAAGATTGCATAGGAAAGCCATTGGCTATACCATTGATGATTTAGTTGGCATAAAACCTTCTTTGTGCATGCATAAGATATTGATGGAAGATAATCATAAACCCTCTATTGAACATCAAAGAAGATTGAATCCTATAATGAAAGAGGTAGTCAAGAAAGAGATCATTAAGTTGCTAGATGCGGGGATTATCTACCCTATCTCGGATAGTAAGTGGGTTAGTCTCGTTCATGTAGTTCCTAAGAAGGGTGGGATGACCGTAGTGACTAATGAGAACAATGAACTAATCCCGACTAGGACGGTTACGGGATGGAGGATGTGTATTGACTATAGGAAATTGAACATGGCCTCTAGGAAAGATCACTTCCCTCTTTCCTTCATTGACCAAATGCTAGAAAGGTTAGCTCAACATTCTCATTTTTGCTATTTAGATGGCTATAGTGGATTCTTCCAAATCCCTATCCACCCCGATGACCAAGAGAAAACCACATTTACATGTCCATGGGGAACTTTTGCATATAGGAGAATTCCATTTGGGTTGTGTAATGCACCCGCCACCTTCCAAAGGTGTATGATGGCTATCTTTTCGGAATACATTGAAAATATCATGGAGGTGTTTATGGATGACTTCTTTGTTTATGGTTCTTCCTTTGATAATTGCTTAGCTAACTTGTCATTAGTATTGAAAAGATGTGAGGAGACAAATCTTGTCTTGAATTGGGAAAAATGTCACTTCATGGTAAGTGAAGGTATTGTGTTAGGACACTTGGTGTCTAACCGTGGCATTGAGGTTGATAGGGCCAAGATTGAAACGATAGAGAAGTTGCCACCACCTATCTCGGTGAAAGGGGTAAGGAGTTTCTTAGGGCATGCCGGTTTTTACCAGAGGTTTATTAAAGACTTCTCTAAAATTTTTAAGCCTCTTACTAACCTACTAATGAAAGATGTTGAGTTTGTTTTCTCCAAGGATTGCCTTGAGGCTTTTTGTAGGTTGAAGAACGCTTTGATCTCCGCACCTATCATGCAACCTCCGGATTGGAGTTTACCGTTTGAGATCATGTGTGATGCAAGCGATGTAGCCGTTGGGGTTGTTTTGGGGCAAAGGAAAGATGGGCGCACACATGCCATTTATTATGCTAGCAAGACGCTAGATGATGCCCAACTCAATTATGCTACCACCGAGAAGGAGTTGCTAGCGGTGGTGTATGCATTTGAGAAGTTCCGCTCATATCTTGTTGGAGCGAAGGTCATAGTTTATACGGATCATGCTGCGATCCATTACCTCCTTACAAAGAAGGATGCCAAGCCTAGGTTGATTCGGTGAATCCTTCTTCTTCAAGAATTTGATTTGGAAATCCGGGACAAAAAGGGATCCGAGAACTCCGTGGCGGATCACCTTAGTAGACTCCCACCATTGAAGCTTGAAAGAGATGACATCCCGATTGATGACTCATTCCGAGATGAGCAATTGCAAATGGTGGAGGAGTGCTTGTTCCAAGTGTCTAGAGGAAGTGAGTCATGGTATGCCGACATTGTGAACTATCTTGTGTGTGAGGAAGTGCCTCCCGGATTGACATATGCCCAAAGAAAGAAGTTCTTCAAGGATGTGAGGCACTACTATTGGAGTGAACCACTTTTGTTCAAGAGAGGGCCGGATGGAATGTTTAGAAGATGCATACCGGAGGATGAGGTAGAGAGTGTGATCCGCCATTGTCACTCCTTGCCATGTGGAGGCCATGCTAGCTCACACAAGACATGTGCGAAGGTGTTGCAATCGGGCTTCTTTTGGCCGAGTTTGTTCAAGGATGTGCAAAGCTTTGTGGTAGCTTGTGATGCTTGCCAAAGGACGGGCAACATCTCAAGGAGGAATGAGATGCCCTTGAACAACATACAAGAAGTGGAGATATTTGATGTGTGTGGTGTGGACTTCATGGGACCATTCCCTTCTTCATGTGGCAACCTCTACATCCTATTGGCGGTTGACTATGTTTCGAGATGGATGGAGGCAATCGCCTCTCCCACAAATGATGCCAAGGTGGTGGTGCGGTTCTTCAACCGAGTGATCTTCCCTAGGTTTGGAACACCAAGGGTGATCATAAGTGATGGAGGGAAGCACTTCACTAATAGGAACTTCGGGGCACTTTTGGCTAAGTATGGGGTGACTCAAAAGGTGGCAACACCTTACCACCCCCAAACTAGTGGCCAAGTGGAGATCTCCAACCGGGAGATAAAAGGGATACTTGAGAAGACGGTCTCTAGGACGAGAAAGGATGGGGCTATGAAGCTCGATGATGTCTTGTGGGTATATAGAACCGCCTTCAAGACACCTATTGGCACCACTCCTTACAAGTTGGTCTATGGCAAGTCATGCCACCTCCCGGTAGAAATGGAGCATAGAGCTTATTGGGCCATTAAGTGGCTAAATTTTGACCTCAAGGAGGCGGGAGAGAAGAGGTTGTTTGATATGAATGCCCTTGAGGAGATCCGGTTGGATGCTTATGAGAATGCCCGGATCTACAAGGAGAGAACCAAAAGGTGGCATGACCAACGCCTCATCCCGAAGGAGTTGAGTGAAGGTGACCTTGTCCTTCTCTTCAACTCAAGGCTGCGGCTCTTCCCCGGAAAGCTAAAATCAAGATGGACCGGGCCATATGTGGTGAAGAAGATCTTCCCCCATGGAGCTTTTGAGATAGGAGGAAAGCATTATGGAGATTTCAAGGTGAATGGGCACCGTTTGAAGAAGTATGTCCCGGGAGCTCCGGTGGATATGATTGCCCCACTTCACCTAGAATGAGACGCCCCCGAGTTTGGCCAAGCTAATGACCTTAAAGAAGCGCTTGGTGGGAGGCAACCCATTGGTAACGTTTTCCCTTTTTCGTTTTGTTTTTGTTTTTGATTTTTCTGTTTTTGTGTGTGTTTGGTGTGTTTTGTGTGTGTGCTAGAGTCTTGGTAGCATTGGAGGCCTTGCATGGCATGTGAATGATGATGATGAACCCCTCATCAATTATGGGTGGAGCGGACGCGGAACTTGGACGGCTAGCGGTGCCTAGCGCGGGTCCCGACGCTTTGATGAACACTTAGAGCTCTCTACCATTGTTGATAAGATCATCCAACATCAATTCCACTTGAGAAATCCCAAATACCATAGCAAACCATTTTTACATTGTGAGAACCTTCTTTCACTCTTCTTTACTTCATTTACACATTGGGGACAATGTGTTTCTAAGTATGGGGTGGGGTTTGCATGATATTTTGCATGACTAGCATCTAGGGTAGTTTAATATTATCACATGTCTTGCATTGTATATACTCATTGCGAAAAATCCAAAAAATCAGAAAATTTAAAAAATTTTGTGCTTTCTAGGCTTGGATATGACCCTAATGATGAATCTTGTCTTGTGGATTGGCTATGGATGGCCTTATGTGTTAAATTGGTGAATTGCATATGTGGACTTGAAGTACTTCTCTTGAATCCCATGAATGATTTGTGATCATGATGTTTGCCTAGAATGGATTGAGTATTGAAAGTCGAAATTACATGCTAGTTCTTGCACACCATCTAGGAATGAATGAGGCAATTCATCTTTCTTCTTCTTCTCATCTTGATCATGATGTTTGAAGCACCTCAATCGATATAAATTTGACCTCTTTTGACCCATCCGGGAATAGGAGCATGCTAGTGTGTTGATGTGTGTGAAAAGCAAGTGTGGGGTGAAGATGTTGATGAAAAAATGTCATGAATAAAATGCTGAAATTGTTGTGAAAGTGTAGACAAAAATATAGGGTTGGGGACATTGGTTTAAATGACAAGTAACTCGGCACACTTCACATAATCGGGTGTTGGTGCCTTGCCAAAGTCAAATAAACCGATAGTCCTAACAAGCTTTGGTATGTGTGCCCGGTGTGGATGCACCTCGAAAAATAGAAAAAGTCCGAGGATGGCTAATCACCAAGGTTTCGGTTTTTGTACACCAATGCCATTGTCTCAAAAATAAGTGAAGGAAAAAGAAAAGAAAGAAAAGATGGAGAAAATATACACTTGAGGGAAGTTGATCGAGGACAAAATTGTGGAGTTAGTTCCATTAGCATCACATAGCCTAGAAAAATCCCCACCTAATCACAACGATTCTTGGCCTTTTATTTCATAAGACCTTATGGCCTATTTGCATGTTTGTAAGACTTAGTAATTTAGATTGGATATGCTCTTGATCATCTTGACTTCTTCATTTTTACATTTCAAGCATGCTTTCGAGTTAAGTGTAATTGTCTTTCCGTGCTTTCATTTATTTGATACATAATTGCTTGTCCGTTGCCATGAAACATGACTATGAAGGTGATCCAATAGTAGAAGCACAAACCCAAAAAGATTTTGCCATTTTTCTGCATACATAAATCATGTCATCTCTTAGTCTATAGTTGGGAATTTGCTCGGGGACGAGCAAACCTTAAGTATGGGGTATTTTTGATAACACGATTTATGACTTAGGTTTAGGTAATCATTTAGATATATTTCTCACTCATTCATGCATGATCTAGCACTAGTTCACGACGTTTGCACCTAAATCATGTATTTTGTCGAGATAGACGTCTACGCGGACTTTTGCTTGCTTTATAGGTATTTTGGGAGATTTAGGAGCTTAAACGATACGTTTGAGGATCGATCATCAAGATGACACATCCTCGGACTCATTTGAATGCAAGCTAAGGGCTAAGGAGGACTCAAGGAACCTTGCCAACACAAGCCATGCACTAAATCAAAGCTTAATGAACCAAGGCAACGCTGAAGCACCAAACCACGGTTCACTGCCAGACCACGGCCGTGGAACCACCCGTGGATTTTGCCAGTCGGTTGTGACAGCTGTGCCACGATCTCATGGCTCACTCTAGCAAGGTTGTAGTATAAAAGTGGTCCTGCATTGTTGAGAGAAGGCATCTTGGAGCAGCTCTCCATTATCCACTATCATCCAATCAAAATACTCTCTCAACAAGAAGATTCTCTCAAGGAGGAAAGCTACTATTGAAAGAGAAGAGCTCCATTGGAGAGGAGAAGAAGAACACACCATTGCTAGACTTTTATAGCTCTTGTAGTAAAGAATTCCGGAATCAATTTCTAGGGTTGTATGAACCATTTGAACCTTCTTTTGGAAGGGTTGTGAGTCATTCTAATCTAAATTTCAGCTTGGTTTTGTTTACTTCACTTGTTCATCTCTTTCTTTTCATTATCTTGCAAATGGAAGCTATGATTTTATGTTTGATGATTTCAATTGTTATCATGCATATTGTAGGCTAAATAGATGTGATTCTAGGGTAAGGAAAGGATGGTTGTGGCTAGGACTATGATAGGATGGACTTAGATTTACCCTTGGATGAGTCACTCACTTGAACGAAGCCTCTGTTAGGGTCCACGGTTTGTTCTTGCCAATCCACGGCCGTGGACTTGGTAGAACAGCCCATGATTCTCCCTGGTTTGATGGATCTAGTTTTAGATTGTTAGAATATTGAAATCCTAGTGTTTGTTGAGTTAAATCTACCCTAGGGTGACCTAGTGTTAGCAACTAAGTGTTAGAAGAGACCTACCCGGTGATTCTTACTCTTGGATTTCAAAGATGACAAACCCTAGGTAGTGGTGAGCCTCATAAGCCGCCATTGGATTAAGTGTGCTAGGATAGTCGTTTAGGACTAACCCTTTCGAGACTTACCCGGTAAGAATAGGTTAGATCCCCAGGTGACAATCCGGTTTGTGTAGAATTCCGTCCCTTAGGTTCTTAGAGACTTACCCGGTGATAAGACCTTAGGAACGGATTAGTGGACCATGAGACCTACCCGGTGATTGATCCCAATCTAGAAATACTCACTCCCAACATATCATAGTTAGTCCAAGGAATGATTAGATAGCTTGAGTCTTATGCCATAATCGGAATTTCCAACCCCTAGAATCCGCTTATCTCTTTTGATTCATATCTCGTGTTTAGCTTGTTGCTTGTGTTGATTCGTTAGCTTAGTTGATTGTTTACCTTGCATGAATTGTGATCCTTGATTGATCACCTAAAAACCAACCAAAAACATTGAGATTTTCATTTGTTTATTTCTTTCTTTCTTAAATTAGATCTTCACTAAACTTAATCATAAATCGAATAAATCTCACCTTAGTCTTTGTGTTCGACCTCGGAATACTATCCATACTACAAACGTCCCGTACACTGCGGGTGCGCTAGGAGTTAGGAGAAATATAACGAGTATAAATTTAAAACCTATTGCGTATCGCAAACACATCCTGAGCGTAACAATACTCAAGGTAGGGAACTCACCAAGCAAAGGCACGGGATCGGAAGGAAGAAGAGCAGCCGCGAAAGGGGAAAGAAGACCGCAAGGGGAGGCCGACAGAAGCTGCAGCCGCCCCTGCGGCTTGGGCTGGCCGCCCCTGCGACTCAGGCTGACCGCCCCCGCGGTCGAACAGCAGTGGCCGATTCCGCCATGGTTTCTTCGGTAGATCCTTGATGTGTTGATGTCTCCTAGCTTCCTTGCTCCACCATAGATGTTCTCCACACACAATAGCATCACACAAGGCATCCCAAACTCGATCCCAAACACATGCAAGCCAAAAGAAAGAAAACAAGATGAAGTTATGGCTTCCATCATTGAAGCTTGAGGAAGAAGATGAAGAAGATGAAGGGGAAGGAGAAGCTTACTGTTGGACTCGGATTGCACATCACCTCCTTGCTAGACACTTACATGAGAAGAGAAGAAGGAAGGATCATCAAGAGCTCCTCCCAAATCAAGTATCGAAGAAGAGAGTAAAAGAAAGGAAGTGGGAAAAGAGTTTCAATGTGAATGAGGAAGGGGGAGAGAGAGAAGTGCCAAGGCTACCACAAAAGAGGGAATTCAAAGGTCAGTTGGCCCTTCCTCTCATTTATGCTAGGAACCGAGGGGTCCAAAAGCAAGAGGGACAAACGAGAGGTCGGAACGAGATTTTGGGATAAACCCTGTTACTCAGCGCCTCGTGCCTGCGGGAAGACTGAGGCGCGCCTGCGGGAAGGTCGGTAACTCACTAACAATCCGGAATAAAAATTCAGGGTGTTACACATTGTAGCTCTTGTTCGAGCAGGATGCCGACAAGGATCGAGGTTGGCAAGGTGTAGTTTAGTCCGGTGGCTTGCGCGAGGGAGACGACGTTGATGGATTTGGTTTAGAGGCAGAGTTGCGAGGGCATCAGACAACGGCCGGTGTGGAGAAAGGAGAAGAGGCGTGGGTGCCAAAATAAGGAGGGAGGCGGCAACTCTCCAAATGGGAAGGAAGGGGGAATATGAAGACTGACTAGGTTTAAGAGTAAAAACCAAATAAATAAAAGGAAAAAGAAGTATAAAACTTAGAAGCTTCATGTCACCAAATTAGCCCAACTAACGGGTCCGATTGGAAATTCTTAAAATTAAAGACTCGCAACAATTATCAATCGGTCCGGTCCGGTTGATTTGAAACTTATCGAACTTAAAAATTATGGTATTACAGATATAGCACTTGTTTTATTTTGAACTATTCAATGAATTTATTTAGATAGTAACATTGTTGAATTGAGTTGATATAAAGAATCTTATATACATCACCTAAACTAATAACTTTTCTAACACAAACATGAATCAAGAAAAAATATAAACAAAACCTATAAACTAGAAAGAATATTTATATTAAAAAACCAATTTTGTTAGAGTTATTTCAATCAATAAAAACTAAATAAAAACATGTTCGTTCCATTAATTAAATTAAAATGCCAAATTTAATAAATTAAATTTATATATAATATAATTATAATAGAGTTATTTAATGGAGGTTTTTTAAAATTAATGTAATTGAAAATTTTATTTAATTTGAATTAAGATACATAACATTTTTACAAAAGCCTATACTGTTGTTTTATATGTGATAAAAAGACCTGTATTATTAATTGAATAAAAAATAATATAGTTTACCTACAATTGAGCTATATATATGTCATGTATGAGGACGTCATCAAATAGAATTAAAGCGGGGGATAGAGAAGGGGTGTGTGTAGAGGGTCCCAACTACCACCTATATATACACTACTTTACTTATTTGCAAAATTAAAACAACTAAAAACAAACGAAAAAGCTAAAGACACGAAGTTTATATTACTAATGCAAAAAAGAAACGCATTCTGATGACGCTCAATCAAAAACAGGAAAAAAAGGTTTTGGGCGCCAACGCAATGCTCCGGAGCCCAAATTTTTTCAAAAAAAACTGGGCAAAAATTCGGAAAAGCTAGGGTTTTGAGTGTCGGCGCATGGCGTTGGCGCTCAAAGTTAAAAATAAAATAAAAATTGGTCAAAAATAGAAAGAAAAAAAACAGTTTTGAGCGCCGGCGCATGGCGTTGGCGCCCAAAAAAATAAAAAATAAATTTAAAAAAAATAGAAAATGGATCTTTCAGCGTACATGTTGAACGCCAACGCAAAGCGTTCTTTTTTGATACCAAGTAATTTCAAAATTGTGCATATAACCAGCCCCAAAACAAATCGTCCAAACAACTCAAAGAAAAATACGATCAATATGGATTTGTTCGACGTTGCTTCATTTCTTGTTTCTACAATTTCTTCCTCAGTATTTGAGAAGGCTTACACAAAGGCTACTTCAATCTCGGAGGCCAAAGTAGAACTAGACAAACTTAGGATCAACATCGAGATGATCCAAAATGTACTCCCTGATGTTGAGAAGAAGCAAGAGACCTCTCCTGTTGTGAATCAATGGAATAAGAGGGGGAAAACTGTTTGTATGAAGTAGATGATTTGTTCGATGAGGTCGCTACTGATGATCTACTTAAGCAAATTAAGGGGAAAAAGATGCAATTCTTGAGAAAAAAAAAAAAAGTTTTGAGTGTGATATAGCAGTTGTTTTATTTTGAACTATTCAATGAATTTATTCAGATAGTGACATTGTTGAATTGACATGATATAAAGAATCTTATATACATTACGGAAACTAATAAATTTTCTAACACAAACATGAATCAAGAAAAAATATAAACAAAATCTATAAACTAGAAAGAATATTCATATTTGTAATACCCGAAATTTTTACTTCCGGCAATCTCAAAAACAAATTAGAACTTGACCGTTTGTGACTCTTTCCGGCGCTTTATTTCCTTTGCATGGACTCCGACTTTGTGTTGTCTTCTTTCAAGTTTCGGGACAAAACTTTTTTAAGGGGGAACTGATGTGATAACCGATAAATTTTAATTCGGAAACCCGTCTCCGAATTACAATTTGCGGATCTTTATTGTACGTGACCGGACTTGAGCCATCTCCTTTCCCTCTCAAATCGACCTGGCGGCCCACTCTTATTTTTTTCTTTCTTGATAACGGGCCACCTTCCTTCTTTCTTAAAGCCCAATCCCTCACAACTGCAGCCCAGCCGGAACCAGCTCTCCTTTTTATTTGATGACAAGGCCCAAATCCCTTTTCATTTAATAAAGGGCCCAAACGAAGGCTTAACCCATTTTCTTTCAGCAGCCACCTCTCCCGTAAATTAAGCCCATCACCATTTGATTCTTCTCTCTCCTCTTTCACGCCAGCTGGGCCCGGATTAAGCCGTTACTTCTCCAGCCCCCCTCTCCCCCAAATCTCAGTGTCTTCTACATGCAAAGATCGGATCTTTTGCTCACCGTTAGGAACGTGAACAAGACCGCTTCCGAGCCTCTATCACCCACACATTCATAACCGCAACCCATCTACATCTCTCTCACAATCGCCCAAGAAGAGTCTCCTAGCCTCTGCACGCAGCACCATCAGCGAGTCTCCTAGCCTCTGTACGCAGCACCATCAGCGAGTCTCCTAGTTTCTGTTTGCGGACGACATTGGTGAGCCTTCCAACACATGCTCACTGTCGACGGCGACGAACCCATCCCATCTCCTGTACGTTCTCTTCAAGGACGACGGTGGCCGAGTTCTCACAGTTAGGTCAAGAAGTTTAGAGGCGGGTCAGGTTACGGGCAAGCCTTCATCAATCTCTCTCTCCTATGTTGTCGACTCACCGTCGTGAAGTCACTCGCACGCGCCGCTGACTGCCACTGCCAGAAAAGTAGGGCCTCCTTGTTGCAGTCGGGTAAGCTCTCATCCTTTTACCTCTTTTACTTACATGTGGAAGGAAGAAGACGCGGTGGGGTGTACCCGTTGGATAGAGACGTGAATTGGGTAAGCCTAGTTTCGAGTCTAGGATCAATTTGAGGCATAGACTAAGACCTTGTAGATGTTGCATAGGGGTTTCAAATTTCTGAACCTTAAGGATATGTAGAATTAGGATTATGTTGGCAATGAGATTAGAACTGTAGACCTACTGTTGCTCCTTTTATTTTGGTAGATTTGAGATTGTGAACTGCTGACTTTGGGGATAGGTTTGGATGCTTTATAATGATCATCCACCGTTGAGTTTGTGATATGTTGTAGGAGAATATATGTAGTTTGATGTATTAAAATTTGGAAACAATCCAACGATTGGATTTGGAGTTATGATGTTCCAAAGTAGAGTAGTAATGCAGTTTGGTATATAGTTGGAAATTTTGGCTAAGTATGGGATTTTTTTGTTTTGGAGTGATCTTTGAGATTTTGTGTAGGATTAGTTATTGATCCTTTTTTAGTTCTCTTTGTCCTAGTAAGTAAGGTACATATCATAGGATGTTGAGATATTTTATTCGGTCTTTCAGAAGATTTCAAGTGTCATTGTTGCCAACCTAGAGCTCTGATACCATGTTGTAACACCCCAAATTCGCAGAACTCAGTACATTACTGGTTAGGACCTCACAATGGGTCCCGACCTCACTTTGACAACAATTTTACTAGGATCTTGCAACAAGACATAGATAAGAAAAACCGAAATTCATAAAATAATAATTTAAAGAGATGAATCCGACACAACGTCTAACAACCCACGGTACTTAAAAAACATAAAAGTCTAACTTTCTTAAAATGAAAGAAAGAAGAAATAAAGCAAACACTCAACCGCACTCTAAGGAGTACGGAGATCCGACTGACCACTACTTCCGGATCACTCAACTGCTGCTCTAACCTGTGGTAAATCTAAACAACACAACAGAACAACCGTTAGCTAGCTATCTAAAAGTTAGATAAATGACAAATAGCACACACACAACCATAGCAAAAGTAAACACACATCATGCTCTCAAACAATCCATTTATTATCTTTACTTAGGTCATTCACTCTTACTAATGATACTTATTTTGTGACACGAGGGATTTCCAAACCTCGCCTCCGCTCCCGTGTAACCATCAAGAATGGATCCGATGCATCTCACCTTGTACTTGTATGGTCTGGGTATAGAGAACCTCCCAGTCTCCTGTCAGAGCTGGGCAATAATGTCACAGCCCGTTATACATACACTTGGGCCACAAGAAAAAAATAAAAGTCGTCCTAGGCACGTTATAATTATCAAACACACAAATCCTCATTCAGATTACAACTAGAAAACTGGCTAAGTAAGTCGCATGGACTTACCTGAATCAAATCACAATTCTCTCAATCTCAACTCGGTCTGCAACCATAGAACTCAAACGCCTGTCATACAAGGCATGTGGATCAAAATATGTCCCATACTCTTAGAAGTTATAAACTTCTAAGATGTACAATCTCATAAAGGTAAAAAAATTACTAGAATACCCTCTAAAGGTAAAAAAGACTATTTTACCCCTGGTCCCGAAACTCCAAAAATAACTCCTTTGGAACCTATTTCCATAATCTAGTTCTGAAGATCTAGTTTACTAAAGTTTTATAAAAGTCAACCAAAAATTCTAGTTTTCCTTAAGAGTAGCTAGGATCCGTCTTTGGCTTAAGATAAGAGGCTCGAACAAAAATATGAAAATTCTGGAAAAAAAACTCTAGACCCTCTATGATATGCATACTAAACATAGGGGTAAAGATTTCTTAAAAATACTCAACCATAACTCTCCCATAAATCTCAAAAGTTGGAATAAAAGCTGAAATTCCTATACTTAAATTTCCTCTGCTGTAAAAATAGTCCAACCGTCCTACGTTGATTCCTTATAATTTCTAATCCGATCGTTAACTTTCTCCCAAATGTTAACACAGTAAACTACATATTTCCATCTACAACATATCAAAAATTCAACGGTGGATTCTCGATTTAAGGTATCGAAACTAGATCCTAAAGTCAGCAGACCAAGGCTGAAATTTAAGGTGTGCAGGAGGTCCAAACTTCGATTCCTCTTGTCATCATATGTCTCCCTTATCTCTACTTAGAGGTCATCATTTCGAAACCTACAGAGTCCAAAAGTGCCTGAACTTATTAACTCATTTGATGTTGATTCTCTCTTCCTCCACTGTCCTTAACTCCTTCCTTGTTTTCTCGCCTATCTACGCTCTATCCTACTCAGCAACCTATTTCAAACACTCAACACAATGCTATGGTACAAGGGTGGAAGTTGTAGTCACTCACCTACATCAGTGGAGGCTCGACCTGCGGTTACTCTCCCCACAGAGGGACTCAATTGGAACAACAGCAGGGGATGTACGTCAATGGAAGGCTGCAACAGATTAGGGAAGAATGGTGTTGTTACTACATGAAATCAGAAGGGTAGAAGAAGGGTAGGAGGGGACGGTCTTGGGCTCACCCGGTGGTCGACGGAGAAGGTCGCAGGGCTCCGGTGGGCTGCTGGTGTCGCTGCAATACCTTCGGTCGGTTTCACTTCGACCTAGTTCAGAAGCGGAAGTAGGAGTAGTCCCTGCGGCTCGTCGATTTGGAGTGCTGCCGTCAGTCGCCCACTCTCTTGATGGTGGTGTGCATATTCCGGCGTCGAGGGAGATCGTCTAGGAGGATCGATGGGCGGCGCTTCCAACTCAGTTGCAGTTGCCCGAGAATGCCGAAGACGCTGTTGGTGCCGGTCGTGCAGAAGAATGAAGAAGAGGTAAGGTACGTGATGTTAATTAGGTTTACGTGATTAGATTAGGTTAAAACAATTAAGGAAAAAGGATTAGGGTAAAGGTTTAGTGTGTGGGCCGGAAAAAGGGTCATTGGGCCGGATCTGTTGGGCCTGCTCATCTAGTTAAAAGATGGGTTGATAAATGAATCGTTACTTGCACGGAATCGCTCTTCGGTTTTTTTTAAATTGTACGGAATTACTATTCGGGTTACATATTTATCATTTTATGTGAATTAAGGTCACATAAAATGATAGAATTTAATATTGTTTAATATTATTTAAAATGAAGAAAGGTTAGCGGATTGGAATCCGGTTTGATCTGGTATTAAACGGAAATTAAATTTTCCGGGTATTACATCAGTGCCCTCTTAAAATAAGTTTCGTCCCGAAACTTAGAATAATGTATCTAATCAAACGACTATCTTTGTATAACTTGGTTTCATTAAGTGCCGTTTTCTAACATATAACTACTCAATCATCATAATCAAGCACACATCAAAGAAAACACAATCACTCAATCCAAGGTAAAAACATAAAAAGTCAAATAACACAACATCCGAGTACTAACTCGTCGGTACAGAAGTAGCAGCTAACCCAGCAAAGAACTCGGGATAATTACGTCTAAATAAAAATAAAAAATAAAAAAAAAATGGTCAAAAATAGAAAAAAAAAAGAAGTTATGAGCGCCGGCGCATGGCGTTGGCGCACAAATAAAAATAAAAAATAAATTTCAAAAAATTGAAAATGGATTTGTCAGCGTACATGTTGAACGCCAACGCAAAGCGTTCATTTTTGTTACCAAGTAAATTCAAAATTGTGCATATAACACGCCCCAAAACAAATCGTCCGAACAACGTAAAGAAAAATACGATCAATATGGCTTTGTTCGACATTGCTTCATTTCTTGTTTCTATAATTTCTTCCTCAGTATTTGAGAAGGCTTACACAAAGGCTACTTCAATCTCGGAGGCCAAAGTAGAACTCGACAAACTTAGGATCAACATCGAGACGATCCAAAATGTACTCCCTGATGTTGAGAAGAAGCAAGAGACCTGTAATGCCCGGTTTATTGGGTGCATTTTTTTTTATATTTATTGTCCTACTTCGATCGATATTTTAATAGCTTAAATATTTTACGAGTATTTTCACATCGTAAATTAATTTTTCGAGCTTATATATTTTGATCCATATAGATTTATTTTCCCTATTTATTTTTGGAAAGGTTCGGAAATACTTTCCGATCCGGAAAATTCATTCCGATTAATTTGATCGAGTTTATTTTAATTCCCGTTATCATGTTTTAATGAATTATTTTTATTTCTCCCTTTATTCTTCTCTCTCTTTCCCACTTCTCTACCCATTGTGATGATGCTCCCTCTACAGTACATGACTCCTCGGTCTACCCCTTCCCGTGCAGCCTACACTTGCTACTCTCTAGCCCGACCCCTCGACCCTCACCCGATCCCCTCCCTCACTCAATCTTCCTCTCATCTTCTCAAGAACACCAACTATTTGCCCTCTCCCCTATCTCCCAACTCACCACTCTATCGAATCACCTTTGCAACTCTCTGCACTCCCAAACTAGTTACACATCCCCTTCGCCTGTAATCGAACCAGGACAGCAGCCCTCCGCATCCTCATCAGCTACACCAGCAGGAGCGTCGCCTAGAGCCCCCATCGAACCGCCCTCCTGTTGTAACCTTCTTCCAATCTCTCTCCCTATGCTCTCTGTCGCTTCTCTTCGAACCTCGACGGAAGGAGTACCACATCGCTGCCTCGCCGTCCACCTTGTGCCACCGGAGTCACCAGCACAGGGAGCTCTGCCGCCTTCTCTCCTTCCCTGTCTCTCTTTTGCATACCTGCGCGGCCCCCTCCTTCAGTGACCTCGCCGGATTGAGAGAGCACCTGCTCCGTGTTCTGCCACCAAGGACGATGCCGGAGAAGCCACTGCCTCGCCTTCCCTAGCGTCGGACTTGGAGACGCCGTCAAGGGCCACCGCCAACGCCGATTGCGTGTCCTCCCTCCACCAAGCTTGGCCGCCGCAACGCAGCTCCTTTCCCATCTTACGCTGATGTGCCTGCGCATAAATGAAAACCCTTTTGGGTTATTAAAATTGCCCCCCTGATTTTGGTATAATTACAGAATATACCCAACGTTTTGTTATTGCAGTTTTGACCCATATTTATGGATTGTTTCATTTTTGCCCTCTACAGAAAATTAATTACACTTATTGGCCCGGTTTTACAAATTATCAATTATGCCCTTCTTGGATTAAATTCGGATTTTGACCCTAAAGATTTTAATTGTGGTTTATGACTGAGTTCATATGTTCGTATAAATTGTCGGAAAATGTATTGTTCGTTTTAATGTTGGCTTTTGAAAACGAGTTTTACCTCAAATTAATATATCGTATATATATTATTATCAAATTTAGCGTTATGCTAAATTTGTATAGCTTTGGTGTTAGGTACGGAAACGCCCCGATAAAGGCCAACGATTCCAAACTCGACATCCGTGGATCGACTTCCGTCTTTTGACGTAGTGTGAGTATTCTTTTCCTCGACCTAGTTATGTTTAGTAGTAGTATCATACTATGTTGGATCTAGCATAACTTAGAGTGAATGCCAAGTAGTGGTCTTGATCCTTAGGTGAGTTTTGAGGATTTATGATTGTGCTAAGACTTGAGGTGTTTGATTATCTTGTGTAGTTTTTATAAGGCTTTAAGTTGTATGTTGAGCTTGTGAGGTTATATGATTGTTGAGGTTCTATGATTGTTGAGGTTGTGGACTAGAAAGAGAGTATCCTAGTGGTGTTGTGAGTTATGATCTTGCGAGATCCGAAGGTTTAGAAGTCTTAGGACTTCTAGCTTCGGTTGAGTGTGATGTGAGCACGAGGGATTCTAGGATGCGGTCCTAGAATTGAGAGCCAAATGTTCTTGCATAGATCATTTGTATAGAAGTCTAAGACTTCTATTGTGAGTGGGTTGTTGTTGATATAGTTATCTTCTTGTGAGCAGGTTATGAGTTTCCTCCCCTACGGAAGCGAGAGTGTTGTGAGTTGAGTGTGGTGACGAGGTAAGTCTCCGGACTTACTTAGCTCGTATTCCTTGTATTAGCATCTATGTGTGTTGGGTGGTGTGTGTTTATTCCTTATCGTTTATAACAACTAAACCGGTAATAGGACCACCGACCTTATATTATTTTGGCCCAAGTGTATGATAACGGGCGGTGACATCATCTGCCTAGCTCTTGCGAGAGTCTAGGAGGTTCTTGGCGACTAGCCCGTGCTGGTTAGACGGTCGGAGGCATCCGCACCGTTCCATGCCGGTAAGTAGGGACCGAGGCGGGACCACGGTGGTCTCGTGTCACAAAACTAAGTTGAATTAGAACGGGATATGACTTAATAATAATAAAGATAATAAACCGGAATTGTGTGCTTTGAGAATGTTGTGTGTTTATGATGATTTACTTGTGTTTGTGCCTTTCACCTTGATTCTAATGCTTCGAATATTTAGCTAACGGTTTTATACCGATTGTTGTAGATTGCCTTGCAGGTTAGGAATGCGGCCGAGAGATCCGGAAGAGTGGGCAGCCGGGGTTCCGTACATTTTAGGAGTGGGTTTTTGTTAGAGTCGTGTTGTGTTTTATTCTTTGTTTATTATGTTGGTATGCCGCGTGTATGGCGTTTTGGTCTTTGGTGTTGTTTATCGGCTGAAGTCTTTTGTTGTTTTCCTTCGGGTTTCTTATCATTTGCATTAAAAGGAATTTCGTTTTTGCCTTTATTTGTGCCATGTTGAAAGATCCGGTGAAATTGTTGTCAGGCTAAGGGTCGGGACCCATTGTGAGGTCCCAACCTGTAGCATCCCGAGTTCCGCGGATTTGGGGTGTTACAAAAGTGGTATCAGAGCCCTAGGTTGACAACAATGGCACTCGCAATCTTCTAAAGGCCGAATAAGGAATAAACAGAACCCCACGGGTTTTGAGTTTTCGTTTTCAAAATCACATGCATGTGTCGGGGTAGAATGTACGGACCACCACTCCTTCCGTGGATCTCGGCAACTTAGTTTATTGGATTTCGATATATATACGTATATATGTAGATATCTATAGTATATGTGGATTGTAGTTGCTTGTTGGACTTGATATATATATGTATATATGTAGATAGGTATAGTATATGTGGATTGTAGTTGCATGATGACTTGATTTATATGTATAGTTAATATATGTGGACTATAGTACTTGTTTGGACCTTGTTGTGTTGTAATGAATTACCGGATGTGTTATATTAGTACTTATGTAGACATAGGACATATATAAGTTTATATACGGACTCTTATATATAGTAGTATATAGTATGAGATCTTATAGTTAGGACGACAGAAAGATAGCATCACCTTTAAGACGACGTTGTTGGCTTGGGATATCGTTCATACGTGGAGGAGTACGCTCAAGTATCGAGTTGAGCATTTCGTGTTGACAAACACCATGGCGTTTCTTGGGTTCCTATAAAAGGACATCGTAGAGGAGGATTTGAGATGACATAAACGAAGGACAAACAAGTGAACAGAAAACTCGAGACGACTAAAGAGAAAGCGAGATGGAGACAATACAAGAAAGTGGAGTAACATTTATGTGTGGAAGTGGTTCCAAGGAAGCCATGATTGAACCAAAACGGGACCAATAGTGAAAATGAACGTAAGTATGCGTGGACAACTAAAGATACGAATCGAGAAGGAGATGGATACACTCTAGCAAGGTTAAAGGTGGTATTCCTTCAAGACGTGAAGCTTTCCTTAGAAGCTCCTAAGCATTGGAGTCAAGATGAACAAGAGTGAACGGACCATTTGCGAAAGATTAAGATACCGTAAGTTAAGCTTATGAGGTACCAATAAGTGAAGTGTCAATATTACTAGAGTTAGTAAAAGAAGAGCATGGTGGAGATTCAGGTGGAGTTGACCGGTTTTTATTATAACGATAAGACTAAGAAACGCCAAGAAGAAGGAAGTGTGAGTAGACGTGATCCCGATAAAAGGAGTGACGCAACAAGAAGCTTTTGTTTATGGAAAGACTTAAGATACCAACCAAGAGAAACGTGAATGGACGCTACCTAAGGCTGTAATATTTGGGAAGGTGCACTTGGAAGACATCAAGGAAGAATGGTTAAGCTTATGAAAGGGAGTTATATGAAACAACAAGGCAAAGAAGATATAGTTACCTTATAAAGAATAGGAAGCATGAAAGGAAAAAAAAAAACTAATGAAGTTTAAGGTAAAGTACCCCAAGGAGGGTAGCCTTCATGAGAATGGTAACATGAGAAGCGTAGTAGAATAATAAGTCGTTGACTTCGGAGAAGGTTAGATGCAAGTTAATCGGTGACAACTGAGAATGCACAGGTGCGAGTTGTCTATTGGTGAGTGTAGAAGGGGATGAGTAAACAAGAGTATGGGCATTTAGAGGATTGACAACAAGAGCGTAAAGTATTCGCGGTGGATCAATGTCTATGGTAAGGAAGGACGTCAACGGAAGGGCATTTGTCTTAAATCAAATAATGTTGAATGAAGTCAAGCAAGTAACTCTAGCAGACCTTTTAGATGTAAGAGTTAGGATTTTCGGATCCTAAATAATCATGATTAAGGTGACAGATTAAGCCTAATCATTGATAGTAATATTGGGCCACTTGTCAATGGGGCGAAATGGGCAAGCTTGGATTCCACTATTGAGTTTTTAGCCTCAGATTGACCTTGTGAGAAAAACTCTACTTTTTCATCCGGAAAATAGTTTTTACCACCAGTGTTATTTGGAGCATTTGGGAGCTTCAAATAATAAAAATGCAGTTAAGAGAAACGATTCGGACATCGGACATGTCCTAGATATGAAATAACATGGAAATGCAAAATGACAAAAAGAGTCGCTATTTTGTTTCTTAGCAGCTAAGAAAGACGGCTTAGGAATATGCATTTACAAGGAAATTGCAGAATAACTACCCACACAATATTCCGGAATTATTATTCTAATTCCGAGAAGTTTGGAGAAAGGACTCAAACCACCTTCGGATCGGTAAAAGGATAATTATCAATTTTGCTAAAGGATAGTGCTTGAGGATAATTATCAACCTTGCTAAAGGATAATCATCAATGTTGCTAAAGGATAATGCAAGAGGATAATTATCCATTTTGCTAAAGGATAATGCTAGAGGATAATTATCGACTTTGCTAAAGGATGATGTTAGAGGATAATTATCGACTTTGCTAAAGGATAATGTAAGAGGATAATTATCCATTTTGCTAAAGGATAATGCTAGAGGATAATTATCGACTTTGCTAAAGGATGATGTTAGAGGATAATTATCGACTTTGCTAAAGGATAATGCTAGAGGATAATTATCGACTTTGCTAAAGGATAATGCTAGAGGATAATTATCGACGTCACTATAAATAAAGGAAATTCATTCATTTCCTTTCACATTTCCTCGTAAAAGCTCTCATTTCTCTCAAACTTCAAATTCAGATCTACTCTTCGTTTGTAATCCGATTTCTAATTCGTTTGAGTTTTCGGATTTCTTTCTTCGTACTCTTCATTTTGGTACCGAGCATCTGCATTTCCGTTGAAGTTAAGTCCAGGTCGAGCCTCCCCTTACATGGACGGTTCCGTCGCTCAGATTCCGGTGAATTTGATGGTTTCCGAGCGTAGCCAGCGTCGTTGTGATTCCGAATCTTCTTTCGGATCGTCAATCGGGTTAGTAACGAATAAGTTATGAATTTATTCGTTTTCCGTATTGCGATTTGGCATAAATTGACCTTAGGCTTCAAAATGGATAATTGGAAATTCCATTATGCTCGTTACATTATTATGGTGATTATGGGCTATTTGTTTGATGAGATTTGATGATTGTTGGGTTCAGAAACTGCCTGTGGACAAAACGTTATTCTGGTGAAATTTAATTAGAAATGTAGGAAAAGCTATAAGCTAATTAAATTCAAAGGAATGAATTTAATTGATGTTTGAAGCAAGAAGTTTAATACGAGGAATATGATATTCTCGACAGGTGTTGTTGAAGACGGTAGACAAACTATAGCTTAGTTGCTCAGTGAGCGTATCTAGGTAAGTCTTCGGACTTACTTAGCTTCGATCTGCAGAAACTCGTGCCTGAGAGATTTATATCTTGTTGTGTTGAGTTTTGATTGATGTTATGCATTCTGATGTGTTATGTGTGAAGCATGCTAATGTTATTGTTGTGTTTTATGATGAATATGATTATATGATGTGATGTGTAAAGCATGCTTAATGTTGTTGTTTTGTGTATCATACTAGGGTTATGTGAAATGATTAAATTGATAAGTGTTAGCCTATTGAGGCGTGGTATTATATGACATGATAGACCTGTTGAGACGTGTGATATGATGGCGACCTGCAAAGGTCAAGAGTATGTAAAGTGAGTATTTTGTAGTGAATACCGGAGCTTGGCCAGGCCCGGATCACTTGCGCGTGTATAAGAATGACGCCGAGTCTGATGGACTCCGGGCTCGGGTCGCACACCTAATTAAAATGGTAAATGTTTGCATTAACATGAACGGAAAAATGTTGCATGTGGTTAGAGGGTTAAGACCATAACCCGCCACGCGAAATCCTGGCCCGTAGACTTGATCAGTCTGGCTACGACCTAAGAGCAAATGTCTGAATTAACCTAATCTTGGCAATGGTGAGCTCACACCAAAGCCAGAATCGTAAAGAAATGGTTCCGGATTAATTGGTCCGGGATCGAAAATTGTAAATTGCATACTGCATTCACGTGCATCATATAAGCATGATATCATCTCATGAGCACGATATATGGTATTTGAATATGTGTGTTGTGTTGTGATGTGTTGATATAATCTCTCGTGGATAGATTATGATCGGTAGCTAACGGTTTTAAACCGAATCTTTTTAGGTAATGTCGACCATAGGAACGCTCAGGGATGTCAGCTGCAGGAAGTGGACAGCCGGGGCAGTGTTAACCCAAGGGTTGGTTGAACATCTTTTGAAATTAATCGCTTGCAAGCGAGTCTTTTGTTGTTTGTGTGCAATTATGTACACGTGTTGGTTTCAGGCTGATGTTTTAAGCAATGGTTCGAGTGTCATGTTATGAAATGTCGTTTTGGGATATACATACTAACTGCATGCATGGTTGTTATGTAAATGTTTTCTAAATGACAGGTTGAATGTTTTCATTATTTATCGTGCTTCTTGTTGCAAGGTCCTATTTGTGAAATTGTTGTCAGGCTAATTGATGGGACCCACTGTGTGGTCCTTAGCCTAGTGACGTCTTGGGTTACTTAAAACCCGGGGTCGTTACATTAGAGAGGGGTTAGGATGACCTTATCCTACCTGTGTAGGTCATGAAAATTGGCATATGGGAGAACGACACGGATTAGAGGTTTTAAAGTTTGACCACGTTAAAGGGGAAGTAGCGAATCAAGAAGAAGGAAAGGTTTCATGGAGGTGGTACGTAAACGGGAGTATATAAAGGATGCATGGTATGAAATGGATTGTATGTTTTCATAAGCAAAAGCTGAGTCAGATGTATCAAACTCACACAAAAGAGCCATGGTTGCTCTGGTTTGAAAGAGAGGACCTAGATTAGGGCAACACTTCAAGCTTGGAATTACGATGTTAGTGATTAGTTGAGTAATGAGTGAATCTTTTTGTGATTATGGTTGGGAGTTTTGCCTGAAGGCATACAATTACGGTTGTGAAGCTATTCATGGATACCAAGAGGTATATAAGGTGGCCAACGAGAGTAAGAGAAGACTGAGGTTTTGAAGTTTGATATCGATATGAGATGTATAAGGAGTACATGAAAGGTTGAGGTTAGAGTCCCTTCGGTCGGTTTGACGTTACATAAGAAAATGAAGTATAAATTTCTACGCCTACTTGAAGAAAGGATGTCTATGGTGAAAGCTTATGTAGAAGACGAAGAGCTCATTCCATATGTTGGGATGTCATGGAAAGCAAAGAAGATAAGAGCAATTGTTTTGAAGCACGGTTAAGTCCTGTAGTTTGGACCCTTATGACTGCACATAAGTGAGAAACCTTAAAAAAAATAAAAATAAAAATAAAAAAAATAAAAAAAAAATAAAAAAATAATAATAATAATAATAATAATAATAAAATTTTACAATCATGTCAACAAAGAGGGAGAATGAGGTTAAGATAAAAGAATACTTAAATTAGGCTACAAGAGTCAGAAGACTCGAGCAAGTCTCTCGAGTTCTGTAGATGAAGGATCTTTGAAAGAGGACGGTGAACATAGTAGCTACAAAAGGTGCAATACACGAGTTGAAGAACGTCACCCCAGCAGATCGGGTAGACCACTAGTCAAGTGTTAGGACCAGGTTGTGTCGGTCATTACGATATGTGATGGGTAGAGAAAAGATAGAACCCGAGATAGAACGGATTCCAATGCATCGGAATGTGAATTTTACGGCTAAGATTGATTTGGGCTCAACTCCCATTTCTAAGGCGCCGTACAAAAGACATCAATAAATGATACCCGTGAGGATACTCGAATTGAAGATGCAATCAAAGGAGCAATTGCAAGGACTTGTTGATAAAGGTTCATTGAAACCAATGCACTGCCATAGAGAACACCAAAATTATTGTGAAAAAGACATACAGTTCTCTCCAATTGAACATCGAATACCGTGAGTCGACGGACAAGTCTTCCTTACAACGAATGGATGATCTACTCGATCGGTTACAAGGGTCGGTACTCTCTTATGAGAAGGATTTAAGGTCTGATTGTCACCAATTGAGAATTCGAGGATGAGATATTGCAAGTACGACATTTTGGACCAATCAAAGTCACTACGAGTTGTAGTTATTCCATATGGGCTTACTGATGTCCGGGTGAGATATTTTGGATCTACTCTTGAAAAGAGAGATGTATGACATGTTGCCTCGGGATGGCAACCCCCAAAGGATGTGGAAGAGGTTACAAGTTTTCTTGGATGTGCTGAGCTTTACCAGATCTATGAAGAGAGAAGTTGTATAACACCAATTATGGTAACCTACTCCGGATGACAATGAAGTACTGAATGTGACGAAGAATTGACAAAAGAGTTGCTAAAAGTTACGAGGGGATTCATTGGTGCAATTTATTCGATTTACCTTGAGGTATTATGAGTTTGAAGTGTACAAGTGATTTTTCAAGACCAGGTCTTGATCGAGTATTGCAGAGCGATGTAAAAGTAATAGCATACGTGTCTCGTTAGTAGAAGCGGGTAAAGTAAGTACTTCCTTCGTTACTTGGAACAAGAATGGAGGAACATAACATCAAGTTTGGATTGACAAGGACCAAAGCCAAGGTGTAAATGGGAATATTCGATCTTCTTAGTTAGAGACGATCAAAGAGAAACATAATGGAAATGCTGCATTGAGAAGGACCAAGAGGAAGGTTGAGTTTCCGATATATCAGACCTTTTTGAGATCTTAATGCAAGTTGAAAAAATGTGGTTTACGGTTGGCGTGGCCGCCGAGAGTAGAGGGTCTTCACCCGGTGTTTCATGTGAATCAATCGAGATAGTATGTACATGACTCGTGACATACTGTCAGTCATGAGGATCTAGTGGCAGACGAGGAACCGATGAGGCTAACTGGAAGACGGAGAATAGTACATTTGGATGAGTTTTACGTTGAACTAGTAGCATCGATAGAATCAACGGGTTAGACCTAGTTCTTCCTTTGGTTGGGTTCTGTGCATGTGTGATGTTATGTGTAGTTTGTGTTGTGTGCGGGAATGTGTTATATGACCTGATATATCTTGCGATGGTAGTTCGAGTAGTTCGAGTAGTTTGCGATGTTAGTGTGAGAGTTCATACATCGGCCTTAGAGACCGAGAAGCTCGATGCATAACAAGTTTCGGGACGAAACTTATTTTTAGGGGGGTCTAATGTAATGCCCGGTTTATTGGGTGCGTTTTTTTTTTATATTTACTGTCCTACTTTGATCGATATTTTAATAGCTTAAATATTTTACGAGTATTTTCACATCGTAAATTAATTTTTCGAGCTTATATATTTTGATCCATATAGATTTATTTTCCCTATTTATTTTTGGAAAGGTTCGGAAATACTTTCCGATCCGAAAAATTCATTCCGATTAATTTGATCGAGTTTATTTTAATTCCCATTATCATGTTTTAATTAATTATTTTTATTTCTCTCTTTATTCTTCTCTCTCTTTCCCCCTTCTCTACCCATTGTGATGATGCTCCCTTTGCAGTACATGACTCCTCGGTCTACCCCTTCCCGTGCAGCCTACACTTGCTACTCTCTAGCCCGACCCCTCGACCCTCACCTGATCCCCTCCCTCACTCAATCTTCCTCTCAGCTTCTCAAGAACACCAACTATTTGCCCTCTCCCCTATCTCCCAACTCATCACTCTATCGAACCACCTTTGCAACTCTCTGCACTCCCAATCTAGTTACACACCCCCTTCGCCTGTAATCGAACCAGGACAGCAGCCCTCTGCATCCTCATCACCTCCATCTTCGGATCCAGCTACACCAGCAGGAGCCTCGCCTAGAGCCCCCATCGAACCGCCCTCCTGTTGTAACCTTCTTCCAATCTCTCTCCCTATGCTCTCTGTCGCTTCTCTTCGAACCTCGCCGGAAGGAGTACCACATCGCTGCCTCGCCGTCCACCTTGTGCCACCGGAGTCACCAGCACAGGGAGCTCTGCCGCTTTCTCTCCTTCCCTGTCTCTCTTTTGCATACCTGCGCGGCCCCCTCCTTCAGTGACCTCGCCGGATTGAGAGAGCACTTGCTCCGTGTTCTGCCGCCAAGGACGATGCCGGAGAAGCCACTGCCTCGCCTTCCCTAGCGTCGGACTTGGAGACGCCGCCAAGGGCCACTGCCAACGCCGACTGCGTGTCCTCCCTCCGCCAAGCTTGGCCGCCGCAACGCAGCTCCTTTCCCATTTTACGCTGATGTGCCTGCGCATAAATGAAAACCCTTTTGGGTTATTAAAATTGCCCCCCTGATTTTGGTATAATTACAGAATATACCCAATGTTTTGTTATTGCAGTTTTGACCCATATTTATGGATTGTTTCATTTTTGCCCTCTGCAGAAAATTAATTACACTTATTGGCCCGGTTTTACAAATTATCAATTATGCCCTTCTTGGATTAAATTCGGATTTTGACCCTAAAGATTTTAATTGTGGTTTATGACCGAGTTCATATGTTCGTATAAATTGTCGGAAAATGTATTGTTGGTTTTAATGTTGGCTTTTGAAAACGAGTTTTACCTCAAATTAATATATCGTATATATATTATTATCAAATTTAGCGTTATGCTAAATTTGTATAGCTTTGGTGTTAGGTACGGAAACGCCCCGATAAAGGCCAACGATTCCAAACTCGACATCCGTGGATCGACTTCCGTCTTTTGACGTAGTGTGAGTATTCTTTTCCTCGACCTAGTTATGTTTAGTAGTAGTATCATACTATGTTGGATCTAGCATAACTTAGAGTGAATGCCAAGTAGTGGCCTTGATCCTTAGGTGAGTTTTGAGGATTTATGATTGTGCTAAGACTTGAGGTGTTTGGTTATCTTGTGTAGTTTTTATAAGGCTTTAAGTTGTATGTTGAGCTTGTGAGGTTATATGATTGTTGAGGTTCTATGATTGTTGAGGTTGTGGACTAGAAAGAGAGTATCCTAGTGGTGTTGTGAGTTATGATCTTGCGAGATCCGAAGGTTTAGAAGTCTTAGGACTTCTAGCTTCGGTTGAGTGTGATGTGAGCACGAGGGATTCTAGGATGCGGTCCTAGAATTGAGAGCCAAATGGTCTTGCATAGATCATTTGTATAGAAGTCTAAGACTTCTATTGTGAGTGGGTTGTTGTTGATATAGTTATCTTCTTGTGAGCAGGTTATGAGTTTCCTCCCCTAAGGAAGCGAGAGTGTTGTGAGTTGAGTGTGGTGACGAGGTAAGTCTCTGGACTTACTTAGCTCGTATTCCTTGTATTAGCATCTATGTGTGTTGGGTAGTGTGTGTTTATTCCTTATCGTTTATAACAACTAAACCGGTAATAGGACCACCGACCTTATATTATTTTGGCCCAAGTGTATGATAACGGGCGGTGACATCATCTGCCTAGCTCTTGCGAGAGTCTAGGAGGTTCTTGGCGACTAGCCCGTGCTGGTTAGACGGTCGGAGGCATCCGCACCGTTCCATGCCGGTAAGTAGGGACCGAGGCGGGACCACGGTGGTCTCGTGTCACAAAACTAAGTTGAATTAGAACGGGATATGACTTAATAATAATAAAGATAATAAACCGGAATTGTGTGCTTTGAGAATGTTGTGTGTTTATGATGATTTACTTGTGTTTGTGCCTTTCACCTTGATTCTAATGCTTCGAATATTTAGCTAACGGTTTTATACCGATTGTTGTAGATTGCCTTGCAGGTTAGGAATGCGGCCGAGAGATCCGGAAGAGTGGGCAGCCGGGGTTCCGTACATTTTAGGAGTGGGTTTTTGTTAGAGTCGTGTTGTGTTTTATTCTTTGTTTATTGTGTTGGTATGCCGCGTGTATGGCGTTTTGGTCTTTGGTGTTGTTTATCGGCTGAGGTCTTTTGTTGTTTTCCTTCGGGTTTCTTATCATTTGCATTAAAAGGAATTTCGTTTTTGCCTTTATTTGTGCCATGTTGAAAGATCCGGTGAAATTGTTGTCAGACTAAGGGTCGGGACCCATTGTGAGGTCCCAACCCGTAGCATCCCGAGTCCCGCGGATTTGGGGTGTTACAAGACCTCTCCTGTTGTGAATCAATGGAATAAGAGGGGAAAACTGTTTGTATGAAGTAGATGATTTGTTCGATGAGGTCACTACTGATGATCTACTTAAGCAAACTAAGGGGAAAAAGATGCAATTCTTGAGAAAAAAAATAGTTTTGAGTGTGATATAGCAGTTGTTTTATTTTGAACTATTCAATAAATTTATTTAGATAGTGACATTGTTGAATTGAGATGATATAAAGAATCTTATATACATGACCTAAACTAATAACTTTTCTAACACAAACATGAATCAAGAAAAAATATAAACAAAACCTATAAACTAGAAAGAATATTCATATTAAAAAAACAATTTTGTTAGAGTTATTTCAATCAAGAAAAACTAAAATAAAAACATGTTCGTTCCATTAATTAATTTAAAATGCCAAAGTAAATAAATTAAATTTATATATAATATAATCATAATAGAGTTTTTTAAAGGAGGTTTTTTAAAATTAATGTAATTGAAAATTTTATTTAATTTGAATTAAGATACATAACATTTTTATAAAAGCCTATACTGTTGTTTTATATCCTTATCCTTATTATACTAAAAGTGGGGCTTCTCCAATGAATAGAAGATTTCCACTTTTACCCTTATAATTTCAATTTTTCAGATTTACCCTCATTAATTTTCATATATTACGTGTTACCTCCTCCATCTTTCACTTCCATTGAACGTTTGATTGACACGTTATCTTCATCTTCTGTTCTGCCTAATACATGTCTTCTTCTTCTGCCTTTCTCGTTCTCTACCGCTTCATGAAACCTTCATTCTACACAAATTCGATATAACCCTCTCTTATTCTTTTCGCTTGAATATCTCTCTCTCATCGTCTCTTCTTCTACTCACTTCTCTTAGTCGTTGAACCGCTATTGTTTCAATGTCAATAGGTTAGGTTCGTAGCCATCTTTATCCCTCAAATTAGGTTTGGTTTTGGGCCAAATGATCGTTCAATTGAATTTGATATGTGTACTTGCAGAGATCGCAAAATGTTCAGTGTGGAACCCATCTTCTTCAATAGCCCTTCGATGAAGGTGACCTGAATGTGTTTTTAATTTCGCTATAATCTCATGTTTATTGTTTTTCTATCACTTTATTGGTAGATTATGGCACCGACTCATCTCATGGACTCTCTAATCTAGGTATACTTTCTCTGTTCCCTTTAATTTCATCTCTCGAATCTCTCAGTAGCATTCGAAAACCTGAAGGCTTCCAAGCAATCGCTGTTATCTTCTCTGAATCTCATCTATGGCGGTTCGGGCGGCGATTTCTAGAAGGTTCCAAACATCGTTCTGGATGAAAGGAGGAACGAGATCGGCATCTACATGGTGGGTTTTTTTTTGTTTGTTCAATTTGATCCTCACCGTTGCCTGCTCTGCCTTCTCAAGTAAGTTGCTCTTCTTCTTATCTATGAATCTTCTCTTCCTTTGCGTTATCTTCCCCTTCATTTCTCCATATACTCCTTCTACCTCCCTAGTGTGCCTCCTTGCGAGTTCAACCCTAACTGAACCAATGTTTACTGCTTTGTATATTTTTATTGTTGCGCCACTTATCCAACCCGGAGTCCATGCAATAACAAAAGAATAGCAAGAACAACAAAAGTTCTACTAATCACAACAATGCCCATTTGAATCCTAGAAACATATGCGATGTACAGTCCCGAAGATATCAGAACAGCCTAGCATATAAAATTAATCTAAGCACATCATTAAACTCAAATTACCAAAATTAAGAAGATAAATGAGCTAGAATATATGCAACAGTGTGAAGATTAAATCCAAATACTCAAGGCAACATACATGCATCATAGTACACATACCAAACTTTTGTAGCAAAACGCATTTTCGGCGGCTCAAAAGGATAACCATCTGTGAAGATAGATACATGTATCAGAATATTGCATTCAGAATATTGCATTCAACTTGATATACTCTTCTTCTGTTAATAATAATTCAATTTCAATCTATTAGTATTCTGTTATTTTAAACAACTTCATTGATTTCCATTTCTTTGGTGGATTGGCTAACAATTGTCTACTTATCTGAACATCGGTGGTGACATGTCTGTTGTAGATGATCTTAATCATGCTTATCCTTCTGAATTCTAACTTGTAAACTTGTGCATAAGATTCCTCTTTTGAGTTAAGGCTGTGACATATACTTTTGAATCGGTTTTTTGGTCTGTCTAAAACCTGAGTTTTGAAATATTGAAACGTGAATTCAAATTAGATCAAAATTTTTGACTGATTTGATGCCAATTTAACCTGTTTAATTCATTGGACTATTGGAGACTGTTTTTCTACTATTGTGTATAAACTTGTTCATAAATTATTATATGCAAAATTGCTTGTGGACTACTGTTCCTTGTGCATATCATGTCTCTATGACCAATCAATATCCTGAGGAGCAAAACTAACTGATAGATCATTTTGCAGGACATAACAAGTGCAAGGTTGCCTTCAACTAATCCAATTAGACTTGTCTTGCACTTAACTTTTCGGTCTTTTACTATGAAATTATCGATGCTCTTGATCGTGTTGTAGCCTTGTAAAGAAAAGCTTGGGGAGATTAAATTGCATCTTTAATGGGTGAAGAGGTTGACTCATTCGTTTGTCTTCTTTTGCTATGATTTTGAGGAAGCATGAACAAAGCTTGAAGTGCTTGGGGAGGACTCATACAAGGATAGCACTTTGATAATTCAATGGGCATTTTTGTATTATCTTATCTTTCTGAAACTGTTGAGGCTTGTTTAGTTTATGAAATATAGGCTAATAAAATGTTCATTTTCTGATTGAGGTTTACTCTATTTCAATATTGATTGATCCTAAAGTTTTGTTGTTATTTCAAAACTACAGTTGAATGTGCCTAAGCTTCTTGTAGAAACCCTCTATTGATATCCAAGTTAATCTCATTTTCACATATGTGCTCTCATGAATGCCCAATTGCGGTTTATTGTGCCTTTTAAAATTCTAGAAATTTAGGTTTATGCATACGATTGTCTAACGCACTTTATGCCCTGATTTGATGTTGCCCTTGAGGTGTTCTTCTTGCGAAATCTATGTGCTATTGATGTTCACACATTAGCAGTTCTTCTGATCAGTGGTTTACTTTTATTCATTTGCTCAGTAATCTGTACATGAGAGAGCATGTTTTGGCCTTTACTTTGATTCATTTGCTCAATGATTTGTTCATGAGAGAGCCATGTTTCGTTAGTGGCTTTCTTTCATTTGACGTGGTAGAAAAAAATTTCAAAAAATTTAACCTTATCATTCACAAAGTTCAAAAGGTATCTCTATTTTTCTTGAAAGGTTTATAATTAGGTCCCGGTTTGATTGGCTTTGCCGCTCTACGTCCGGGACGGGTATAAGTCGTGGCCCAATTTGGGGATACTCTTCCAATACCAATTTTTCCATATGGGACGTGTATCTTTTTTTTTGGTACTATTCTTTTTCTTTCATTTGATGATATTCTGTATTTGTTTACAGTAGTTTCAACTTTTGCCTCAGTCAGTTTCATGTATGAGTATCCCTGTTTCCCGATAAGGTCGTCTCCGTTCATCCATTTTTACACAACTCATTAGGAATGTGCAATGTGATTAAAAATCTCAATGTGATTAAAGCCAAAACACCCCTAAAAAGCCCACCCTGATTAAAGCCAAAATACCCATATACGAATCTGTTATGTTTGGATTTTTTCTGAGTTATTACTTTATTTTTAGTTTCAATTAGTTTTATCTTTGTTGCAGTAACACATTTGAAGAACAACCTAGACGGTTATCAAATGGGATTGTCTTTGTTGCAGTAACACATTTGAATAGCAGCCTAGATAGTTACCAAATGGGAGCACATAGATGAAACAACGACTCATATCAGAACCTTGTTGTAAAGAGACTAATAGTACTTAAACATAGTCATTCGAATGTAATAGTATTTTCGTTCGATTAATCATTAATATATTGTGCGTTTACAAAATGAATTTTGATGATACATTGTACGTGTACAAGTTACGGCGCGCGTGCGTAGCACGCGCATCCAAACTAGTGTGATAAAAAAGACCTGTATTATTAATTGAATCAAAATTAATATAGTTTACCTACAATTGAGCTATATATATGTCATGTATGAGGACGTCATCTCATAGAATTCAAGCGGGGGATAGAGAAGGGGCGTATGTAGAGGGTCCCAACAACCACCTATATATACACTACTTTACTTAGTTGCAAAGTTAAAACAAACGAAAAAGCTAAAGACACGAAGTTTATATTACTAACGCAAAAAAGAAACGCATTCCGATGACGCTCAATCAAAAACAGAAAAAAAAAAGGTTTTGGGCGCCAACGCAATGCTCCGGAGCCCAAATTTTGTTCAAAAAAAACTGGGCAAAAATTCGGAAAAGCTAGGGTTTTGAGTGATGGCACATGGCGTTGGCGCTCAAAGTTAAAAATAAAATAAAAAATGGTCAAAATAGAAAGAAAAAAAACGGTTTTGAGCGCCGGCGCATGGCGTTGGCGCCCAAAAAAATAAAAAATAAATTTAAAAATAAATTTACAAAAATTGAAAATGGATCTGTCAGCGTACATGTTGAACGCCAACGCAAAGCGTTCATTTTTTATACCAAGTATTTTCAAAATTGTGCATATAACCCGCCCCAAAACAAATCGTCCAAACAACTCAAAGAAAAATACGATCAATATGGCTTTGTTCGACATTGCTTTATTTCTTGTTTCTACAATTTCTTCCTCAGTATTTGAGAAGGGTTACACAAAGGCTACTTTAATCTCGGAGGCCAAAGTAGAACTCGAGAAACTTAGGATCAGCATCGAGACGATCCAAAATGTACTCCCTGATGTTGAGAAGAAGCAAGAGATCTCTCCGATTGTGAATCAATGGAATAAGAGGGGGAAAACTGTTTTGTATGAAGTAGATGATTTGTTCGATGAGGTCGCTACTGATGATCTACTTAAGCAAATTAAGGGAAAAAAGATGCAATTCCTGAGAAAAAAATATAGTTTTGAGTGTGATATAGCAGTTGTTTTATTTTGAAATTCAATGAATTTATTTAGATAGTGACATTGTTGAATTGAGATGATATAAAGAATCTTATATACATCACGTAAACTAATAAGTTTTCTAACACAAACATGAATCAAGAAAAAATATAAACAAAACCTATAAACTAGAAAGAATATTCATTTTTATAATACCCGGAATTTTTATTTCCGGCAATCTCAAAAACAAATTAGAACTTGACCGTTTGTGACTCTTTCCGGCGCTTTATTTCCTTTGCATGGACTCCGACTTTATGTTGTCTTCTTTCAAGTTTTGAGACGAAACTTATTTAAGGGGGAACTGATGTGATTACCGAGAAATTTTAATTCGGAAACCCGTCTCCGAATTACAATTTGCGTATCTTTATTGTACGTGACCGGACTTGAGCCATCTCCTTTCCCTCTCAAATCGACCTGGCGGCCCACTCTTATTTTTTTCTTTCTTGATAGCGGGCTAGCTTCCTTCTTTCTTAAAGCCCAATCCCTCACAGCCGCAACCCAGCCGGAACCAGCTCTCTTTTTTATTTGATGACAGGGCCCAAATCTCTTTTCATTTAATAAGGGGCCTAAAAGAAGGCTTAACCTATTTTCTTTCAGCAGCCACCTCTCCCGTAAATTAAACCCATCAATATTTGATTCTTCTCTCTCCTCTTTCACGCCAACTAGGCCCGGATTAAGCCGTTACTTCTCTAGCCCCTCTCTCCCCCAAATCTCAATGTCTTCTACGTGCAAAGATCGGATCTTTCGCTCACCGTTAGGAACGTGAACAAGACCGCTTCCGAGCCTCCATCACCCACACTTTCATAACTGCAGCCCATCTACATCTCTCTCACAATCACCGAAGAAGAGTCTCCTGGCCTCTGCACGCAGCACCATCAGCGAGTCCCCTAGCCTCTACACGCAGCACCATCAGCGAGTCTCCTAGTTTCTGCAAGCGGACGACATCGGTGAGCCTTCTAGTACCTGCGCACTATCGACGGCGACGAACCTATCCCATCTCCTGTACGTTCTCTTCAAGGACGACGGCGGCCGAGTTCTCACAGTCAGGTCAAGAAGTTTAGAGGCGGGTCAGGTTATGGGCAAGCCTTCTTCAATCTCTCTCTCCTGTGTTGTCGACTCACCATCGGGAAGTCACTTGCACGCCGCCGCTGACTGCCACTGCCGGAAAAGTATGGCCTCCTTGTTGCAGTCGGGTAAGCTCTCATCCTTTTACCTCTTTTACTTACATGAGGAAGGAAGAAGACGCGGTGGGGTATACCCGTAGGATAGAGATGTGATTTGGGTAAGCCTAGTTTTGAGTCTAGGAACAATTTGAGGCATAGACTGAGACCTTGTAGATGCTGCATAGGGGTTTCGAATTTCAGAACCTTAAGGATATGTAGAAGTAGGATTATGTTGGCAATGAGATTAGAACTATAGACCTACTACTGCTCCTTTTATTTTGGTAGATTTGAGATTGTGAACTGCTAACTTTGGGGATAGGTTTGGATGCTTTATAATGATCATCCACCGTTGAGTTTTTGATATGTTGTAGGCGAATACATGTAGTTTGATGTAATAAAATTTGGAAATAATCCAACGGTCGGATTTGGAGTTATGATGTTCCAAAGTAGAGTAGTAATGTAGTTTGGTATATAGTTGGAAATTTTGGCTAAGTATGGGATTTTTATATTTTGAAGTGATCTTTGAGATTTTGTGTAGGATTAGTTATTGATCCTTTTTTAGTTCTCTTTGTCCTAGTAAGTAGAGTACATATCATAGGATGTTGAGATATTTTATTTGGAATTTTTTGATTTTTGTATGAGTGCTTTAAGTTAGGTCAAAGTGAGATCCTTAGTGAGTTTTTATGGAGTTAAGAAGTTGGGAAAATCTTCCAACTTAGCTAGATCTTCTTGTGAGTGTATATTGTGATTGTGGACTTTATAGAAAGTTTTAGAAATATTCTAACAATATCTCTAGAGTTTTGAGACCCAAGGGTAAAATCGTCTTTTTGCCCTTATGAGGGTGTTTTGGGTAATTTCCTCTTATGATGAAGTTGAGTATCTTAGAAGATGAATACTTCTAAGAAAGTGAGACACATTATTAATCCACTTGCCCCATTGCGTGGCAGTGATAACCTTTCCCTTTCATCTTGTAAGGAGTTGGGAGGTTCTCTGACGTCAGGCCACCTGGTATACAGGAAGGGCGCAATCCACTCCCATAGGGTACACGGGTTATGTGACCGACACTACTTCCAGATGGATAGCAGGCCAAGAAGCGAGGATGATACGGTCCTCGTGTCACATAGTTTCATATTTCTATATATATACGATTTGAGTGAATGACTATTACATAAAGATAATAAAATGGGTAAATGTGTGACAACATGACTATGTGTTTATCTTTCATGACCTGTGTTTGTGCTTATGCATTACCTTATATATGTATGGTTAGCTAATGGTTTCATACCAAGTTGTAGATGCCTTGCAAGATAGGCGAGTTGTAGAGTGATCCGGCCGGGTGACAGGCCGAGGGCTCTCGTACACTAGGTGGTCATGTTTTTGGGGATATTATATATACTTCCTGTGTGAGGATGATGTTTTGTATACCTCTTGTGTAAGGATGATGTTTTATACTCGGCTATGATGTTAGATACCTTTTTGATGTATAACTTTATACAATTTTATGTATTTGTTTTATATCTATCAGTGTCATGTTGTAAGGTCCAGTGAACATGTTGTGAGGCTAGGGTCAGGATCCACTGTGAGATCCTACCCAATATGGTAGCTCGAGTCCCGCGGATTCGGGGTGTTACTGAAGGTAATTCTATGGTCTTCTATACCCAATCAAAAGTAAATCCTGACTTAACACTAAAACAAGTATAATAGTTAAGTAAGGGTCGAACCCAAGAGAGTTAAGGTGTTTTATTAGATGCAATTATTGATTATAGAACAAGTAATCAGGGGGGGTTTGGTTAAATTGATGCACAAAAAGTTATGAAAACAAATAACGCAACAAGTAAGACAATAAAGGGTGAATCTACACTAGGTTGATTCTAAGCATGCAATTGCTACTTTGGTGAGTTCCTTTTACAAGTTTTCAAGTAATCTCCCGTCTCGATCATATATATGTGTTGAGCCAACCGGCATCAACACAACTTAACAGGTTAATGTTCCGTAAACCTACAAGAACAAATAACAAGTTAGCTTTCAAACAAAGACTAAGGGATATAAAGAAAAGATTAAAATCGTTAAGCTTATCTTTATATTTGTGTTCCTTTTCTTTAAGTAATTACAACCCGTTATTACTTAAAGTTTACTACTAGATTAAAGACCCGAACCCGGAACCTATTAATCCTAGTTATTTGCATGTACTTTAGAACCTAAGGTGATCAATCTCAAGTAAAAGTAAAAACATGCAATTAGACAATGGAGATCAAAAAAACACAAAGCATTACTGAATGTAAACTTATATTAAAGAAAACTTACAACCAAAGTAACAACGTAGCTTCAAACCAACCCAATGTAGCAAGGGAGTAAGCAACTCATTACAAAGGTAGCAAGATAATCTAAATGGGAAAAGTGGATAATTTGTTGGCTAACAAGATGGATAATTCTAACAATCAACCAAGGACTATTTATACTACAAAAGACACTAAATAGGAGTAAATGGCCGGCCCAAAGCAGCCACATTTAATGCCATAAAGGTGTTGTAAACAGCCGGAGTAAAACTTTTGATGTTAAACCGCAGGGGCGGCCTTCAGCTCCGCAGGGGCGGTGAAGGCAAAAACGCTTGATCTTTCTTATGGCCGCAGGGGCGGCTAGGCAATCCCGCAGGGTGGATCTTTAATGCTCTTCAAACGTCTGACCCTTCAACTTCTTACCGTTTTTGATGCCAAGCCGCCGGGGCGTCCCTATGTCAACCCAGGGGCGGTAACACAACCTCTTCATCTTCCAGCTCCCAAGTTGAGGCGCCGGCAGAGACGCAGGGGAGGCGCAGGGGCGCTGGTCTTTGCTTTCTTCAGGGCAAGTCACTGCAGGGGTGTCAGGGGTTGACGCAGAGGCGGTGACAACCTTCATGGCTGGCGCTAGCGAAGATGCAGGGAGCGCTCCGGAGTAAAGTATCACCCGTAGGGGCGGTGACAAGGCTCCGTTGGGGCGGTGAGTCAACAGAAGCTTTGCTTCGTGAACAATCTTCACTCCTAAGTGCTTATAACTCCTTCATTGGCTTCTTTTAGTTTTCTTCTTCTGGACCAAGGAGTTAGTAGCATAAACCGACACAATTGCAATAAAAAGACTCTAAAAGCTATCCTAAATGATAGTGATTCCATCACCTATCAAACTCCCCCATACTTAGACCTTTTACTCTTCCCGAGTAAAACAAATGACAACAACTAGACTCGAAGGCCTCAAGAAGCATGGGCAAGCAGAATAGACAATGAAAACAAAAGAAAAGCCAAGAAAGAAAGAAGGAAAAGAGAGGAAATGTGAGAAAAAAAGGGGAGAAACTACCATTCTTATTGCTCCAAGAGTGGCCTACCCGGACAACCTCCTTATGACTCCCCTTCTTATGTCGCCACACGCAGGAAGGGAAACCTACACTCGGTGTCGCTCATTTTGCCAAGGCGCCCTTTCGGGTTTTCACCTTGCCACTCTTATTCTTTTGATGATCTCACTTTAACTCACATCCCTCAAGTCCAATTTTGCACCAACCTAAGGTTGGTAGGACTACCTCCTTTTTGCCTAAACCGCCGTTTCGGGTTTTCAGTTTATCCAAGGATTTTCATGCCCTTTTTTCATTTTCTTTGGCTTTTTCTTTCTTTTTTTTTTGTGAATTTCAAACTGAATTCAAAAGCAAAATAACTCAAAAACAACTCAAATGAAACTGTATAAGTAAGAATATGTCCCTCCCCCATACTTGAAGTACACTTTGTCCTCAAAGTGGAAATGAGACAAAGATAAATGTGGGAAAAGGGAAAAGAAATGTACCCCTCAGTGGGATGGTCCGGATGGACCACCTGGACCCTCCTCCGGTGGGTAAGGAAAATGGCGGAAGAAGTGCTCCTGCCGGCGGTAGATGTCATCTATGCGGTCCTGTTGAGCCGTCATCCGACAGCCAAAAGAGGTCTCAAAACTGGCTTGCCAAGCCAGTTGCTGTTTTTGGGCTGCCAGCCAAGCCTTCTGCCTCTGGTCGAAGTGGGAGGTCATGGAGGCGGCAAAGCTCGTCTGCCAGCTTTGTTGCTGCTCCAGCATAGTCATCTGGTAGTCGGACTGCCAACTCCGGTGTTGGGTGGTCATAGCCGCCAATTGAGCCTGAAGGCTCGCAAGGGCCGGATCCTCCTCTAGTACAGAAGTGGGCATCTCCTCGTCATCGGGGATGGGCAGGTGCTCCTCCTGATTAGCCCGACTAGAGCTCGCAGCATGCCGCTCCATAATGGCCACTAGCGGCCGCCTCGGCACGAAGGGATCTGCCGGAATGTAGAGCTCGGAGAGCTCATCCCCTAATGGTAAAGACCGAGGGAGGTAGGTGAGGTGGCTCCCATCTGCAAGGGAGATCCAAAATAAGTTCTCCCCGTCCCGTCGGAGGAGCTTGCACCTCTTGAGCATCCCCTCAGTGTAAAGAGGAGCCTCCAGCCCGTCCTCTAGCTCGGACAGGTCCATCACCTGTGAGGCGATCAAGGAGATCACCCCACCGCCGACAATGTCCCTCGGCTCGTTCCTCCTAATCCACTTCAAAGCGGCAAGAAAGAGGGACGGCCAATCCATCAACTTCTCGCTCATCGGAAGGCAGGAGTAAAGTAGTGGGAGGTCCTTGAGGGCGACCTTGTTTTCCTCTTTGTGTCCACAGAAGACACTCATGTGGATCTTGGAGATGAGCCTCAAGCTAGGGTGAGTGAGTTTGTTGGAGTACTCACCCCCAACATGGAACTCTGACCCGGTAGCTGCTTGCCAGAACTCGCACAAGTTCGAGGTCGGGACTGGATCCCACCAGTTTGCGGAGGGGTTGAGAGTTACCCTGAAGGCCTCCTGTAGATCGTTGTAATCAAGTGCGTATTTCACCTTGTTGAACTTGAAGGTGAGGCCGATACACACATGATCTTCCTTCTCCATTGTGAAGGTGGAGATGAATTGTCTGCTGAGCTCGGGATATGTTGGAGCACTCCTCTATAGGAAGTCTCCGAGCCCAACATTGGCCAGGAAGGACTGCATGCTCTCCAACATGCAAGCTTCTCCAATGTCGGAACGTGCAAGAACCGAGTTGCGTACACAACTCGATCCTGCACGATCCTATACCTCTCTTTCTCGGATTCGGTCATTTTGTATATCCTTTGTGGCTCCATTCTGGTATTCAATTTAGCAAATGAATCAGAACTTTCAAAAACTTGAGAGAAAACAAACCCTCTGTTGTGTTATCCGCAGGGGCGGCTGTAGCAGGCGTAGGGGCGGAAAGGCGCAGTTGCGGGGCGAATTCTGTGGAGCGACGAAGGTGGTGATGTTGAGGCCGTTCCGGTGACTTCTTGCTGGTGGAAGCGTCGCCGGAGGTGGAGCAGGGGTGGATTTTGGTGGTGGTTGGTGATGAGGTATGTGGTAAGGTGAGAGTGTTTGGAGGGAGGAAGGTGGAGCTGGTGAGGGTGGCGCAAGGGCGTCGCAAGGGTTTGGCAGTCGTCGGAGGTGGTGCAAGGGCGTCGCAGGGTGGCTTGTGAGTGGCTTTGGTGGGGCGCGGGGGCGTTGTAAGGGTTTGAGAGGGTAAAGCGAGGGAGATGTGGTTGGTGAGGAGATAGAGAGTGGGTGGGTGGGGTAGATATAAGGAATACTTTTGCGATTTCTATTTTTTTTCTTTTCTTGGTAAAACCACAAGGGCGGGACCTTGCGCCGCAAGGGCGGTGACAAGGGAGAGGGGTCACGCAGGCTCAGCGACGGGGGCGGTGCCGAGGATGTGTGTCAAGGATGGCCGCCGCAGGGGCGTAGGGATGTCACCGCGGGGGCGGTGACTAGCATATTGCAGGCGCAGGCCCAGCGCCGGGGGCGGTGCTGGGCATGAGTGTCACCGCAGGGGCAGGGACACTGAGCCGCAGGGGCGGTTTTCTTGATAGAGGCTCCTCTTCTTATTCCTTCGGGTTGCCTCCCAAGAAGCGCCTTTGTTTTACGTCGTTGGCTCGACGTAAGATCTCTACTTCTCTGACTTTGCTTCCTCCAACACCATCTCGTCCATTGGATCGTTCTTGACTCCTTCAAAGTAAGGTTTTAGCCTTTGTCCGTTTACCTTGAACACCTTGTGCATTTGGGGATCATAAAGATCCACAGCTCCGTGAGGGTATACTTCGGCTACTACGAACGGCCATGTCCATCTTGAACGCAACTTACGTGCAAAGAGTTTCAAACGTGATTGAAAGAGAAGTACCTTATTAACTACCTTGAAGTCCTTCCAGAGAATGTTTCGGTCATGCCATGCTTTAGTCTTTTCTTTGTATGTGGTAGCATGATCATATGCATCTAGCCTCAGTTCCTCCAACTCTTGCAATTGGAGCTTCCGGAATTCTCCCACTTACTCTATGTTCATATTGCACTTTTTTACCGTCCACCAAGCTTTGTGCTCTAGCTCCACCGGTAGGTGACAAGCTTTCCCAAACACGAGCCTAAAAGGAGACATCCCGATAGGAGTTTTGTAGGTTGTCCGATATGCCCATAGGGCGTCATTTAGCCTTGCACTCCAATCCTTCCGTCTGGGAGAAACTGTATTTTCAAGGATGGTCTTTATTTTCCGGTTGGATACTGAGCTTGGCCGTTTGTTTGTGGATGATAAGCTGTTGATACTCGTTGGTGGACGTGGTATTTCTTAAGGAGAGCCGTGATCGTCTTGTTGCAGAAATGGGTACCCCTATCACTGATTAAGGCTTTTGGAATTCCAAATCTTGCAAAAATATTTTCTTTAGGAAAAGCTGCAACCACTTTTGAATCATCAGTTTTGGTGGCCTTTGCTTCCACCCACTTGGAAACATAGTCCACCGCAAGCAAAATATATGTGTGCCCGAATGAAGTAGGAAACGGCCCCATGAAATCAATTCCCCAAACGTCAAATATTTCGCAAAATATAAGAGAGGATTGGGGCATTTCATGTCTCCTTGAAAGATTTCCTACCCTTTGGCATCTGTCACACACTTTGCAAAACGCAAAAGCGTCTCGAAAAATGTATGGCCAAAAGAACCCGGCATCCAAAACTTTTCTTGCAGTTTTGTTTGCCCCAAAGTGTCCCCCACATGCTTCAGAATGACAGAAAGTTAGGACGGATTGTACCTCATTGTCCGGAATGCAACGTCGGATCACTTGGTCACTACAATGCTTCCAAAGATAAGGATCGTCCCAAACGTAGTGTCGAGCTTCAGCTTTTACCTTCTCTCATTGTGCCTTGGTGAAGTCTGGAGGATATTCTTTCCTGACAATGAAGTTCACAATGTTAGCAAACCAAGGTTTAAAAGATTGGAGCTTAAGACAAACCTCTGTCGACAATTCCGCAGGGGCGCCTAGACTAAGCCGCAGGGGCGGCTTGTGTGAGGCGCGGGGCGGTTACACAACAGAGGGTTGTGTAAAATGTATCGTTTGGAAAGATTCTAGCTATCTCCCTTCTTTTTCCTGGATCCTCCTCTTCTTTCACTAACCGGCTCAAATGATCGGCCACCAGGTTCTCAGCCTCCTTCTTGTCCCGTATCTCGAAGTTAAACTCACTTAGGAGGAGCACCCATCGAATCAATCGTGGTTTTGCTTCCTTTTTCACCATGAGATACCTAAGAGCAGCATGGTCAGTGAAAATAATTACCTTTACCTCAAGTAGGTACTGCCTGAATTTCTCAAGGGCAAAAACCACCGCCAACATTTCCTTCTCGGTGGTAGAGTAATTCATTTGCGCTCCATTGAGTGTCATAGACGCATAATGGATTACATGAGAAGTCCATCCGTCTTTCTGTCCTAAGACGGCTCCAACGGCGTAATCACTGGCGTCACACATGATTTCAAAAGGTTTCTCCCAATCAGGGGAACAGATGATTGGTGCGGTGGTGAGGCATGCCTTCAAATTGTTGAAAGCTTTCTTGCAATTCTCATCTACTATGAAGGTGACGTCTTTTTTGAGTAATTCACATAGGGGTGTCGAGATCTTTGAAAAATCTTTGATGAAACGTCGGTAGAAACCTGCATGACCAAGAAAAGATCGGATTTCCCGAACATTAGTAGGATAAGGTAAATTTTGGATTACATCAACTTTTGCCCTATCTACCTCTACACCTTTTGAGGATATTACATGTCCTAGCACAATTCCTTGTTCGACCATGAAATGACATTTTTTCGAATTAAGAACCAAATTGGTTTTAACACATTTTTCAAGAACAAGTTTCAAATGTCTCAAACATGTGTCAAAACTGTCTCCATGGACGGTAAAATCATCCATGAAGACTTCAATGAAATTTTCTATGTATTCGGAGAAAATACTTATCATGCACCGTTAGAAGGTGTCGGGTGCGTTGCAAAGTCCAAATGGCATTCTGCGGTACGCAAAAGTGCTAAATGGGCAAGTGAACGTCGTCTTTTCTTGATCTTCTGGTGCGATGGCTATTTGGAAATAGCCCGAATATCCATCAAGGAAACAATAGTATTGATGACTTGCAAGACGTTCCAACATTTGGTCAATAAAAGGTAATGTGAAATGGTCTTTTCGCGTTACCTTGTTGAGCTTGCGGTAGTCAATGCAAACTCTCCATCCGGTTTCTGTTTTGCTCGGGACCATCTCTCCATGTTGATTTTCCACCATGGTGATGCCTCCTTTCTTTGAAACCACTTGGGTTGGACTAACCCAAGTGCTATCCGAGATAGGGAAGATCATATCCGCTTGGAGGAGCTTCAACACTTCCTTTTTGACCACATCCATCATCGGCGGGTTCAACCTCCGTTGAAGTTGCCTAGAGGGTTTGGCTTCATCCTCAAGTAAGATCCTATGCATGCAAGTTGAAGGGTTTATCCCTTTGATGTCCGCAATGGTCCATCCAAGGGCCGTCTTGTGCTCTTTTAGCACTTTCACCAACTTGTCTTCTTGACCGGTAGTCAACTTGTTGGAGATGATCACTGGCAAGGTATTGTGTTCTCCAAGGAAAACGTAATTCAGATGTGAAGGAAGGTCCTTCAGTTCTATTTCTGGTGCCTACACTATAGACAAAACAAGCTTCTCGCTTGGGGTTAGTAAAGTGGGCCCAATGACCAAATTGGAGATAGGTAGCCTTTTATGCCCGTCTAATTGGGCTAGGACCTCTTTCATGCTGGATGTTAATACATAATCTGCTTTAAATCCATCATTGTCATGCTCAATTACATTTTTCAGTTCATCAACATCAAAGTTATCAAAAACATCTTGCACAAAAGGTTCAACAATGTCAATAGCACATAAAGAATGATCATCACTAGGAAATCTCATTGCATCATAGATGTCAAATTCCACTACTTCACCATCAAACTCCATGGTCAATTTTCCACTAACATAATCAATTTTTGTCATAGCAGTTTTCAGAAATGGCCTACCTAACAGAATGGGCGCAGCATATGAATCATTTTTCATATCCATTACAAAGAAATCAACAGGAAATATTAGGTTGTCTACCATTACTAACACATCTTCAATTATCCCTTTCGGGTACACATTAGTTCTATCAGCAAGTTGTACTACAATCCTAGTTTCCATTAATGGCCCAAGGCCAAGTGATTTGTAAATCGAATATGGTAAAACATTGATAGAAGCACCAAGATCAAGCATTGCTTTGTCAAAGCGGGTCTCCCCTATAACACAAGGAATGCTTACCATGCCCAGATCGCTGCACTTCTTGGGTATTCTCCGTTGGAAAACATCCGACACATGCTCACTTACTTGCACTTTTTGTTTCCCCTTCAGCTTCTGATTCCTCTTGATAGTGCAAAGTTCCTTCAAGAAACGAGCATACTTAGGAATACTTTTCACCAACTTAAGGAGGGGAATGTTTACCTCGCATTTGGAGAAAGTCTCAAAGAGGTCTTTGTCCTCAATGATTCTTCTATCCTTCAGAGCCTCAGGAAAAGGAGCTGGTGGTTTCTCAGAGTATAGTAGCGGAAAATTAGGCCGGATGTAAGAATCCTTCTCAGCAGAACCTTCTATTGTGTTTTCCGCAGGGACGTCAGCTTGTATGCGCAGGGGCGGCTCAAGGGTTGTCACCGTAGGGGCGGGGGCGACATCTGCTCTGTGCTGGGCGCAGTTGCAGCCGCAGGGGCGGCTGTGGGTGCGGTAAAATCGACAAAAGGTTTGCTTTGTGACTCTTTTGCTGGTTTTTGTTGGATTTGCTTCCCACTCCTTAATGTGAGGGCACTAACGTTCTCCTTAGGGCTTATAAATGTCTGAGAAGGCAATCATCCGGAGAGTCTAGATTCGGTCCTTAAAATGGCTTCCGTCATTTGCCCAACCTGTTTTTCAAGGTTCTTGATGTTGGATTCTGTTGTTTGGACATGAGTAGCAAAGTGTTTAGTCAAAACCTGCAACATATCCTCAGTTGTTTGATACTTACCTTGACGGGGCTGCTGTTGTTGGTTTTGTTGATCCCTCCAACGAAAGTTTTGTTGGTCACGCCAGTTTGGCATGAAATTCTATGTATAATGATCGTTTCTAGGCCTTTGTTGTTGTGGTTGTCCATAACCCATTGCGTTTACCTCAGCATCGTCATCCTTGACTTGTGGACACATGTCCGTTGGATGATATGGGTCAGCACACACTCCACAAGCTTTGAGTTGTTGTGGGGTTCCCATAAGTGTTAGCCTCTTCACCATTTCCTTCAGCTCCGCGAGCTCAGTGGAGATCTCACTCTTCCCGGTATTCACAGCATGAACTCCTTTCTTGGACGGGGTTCTTCCAAAGTTCCGAGTTCCTTTCGCTAGTTCTTGTATCTTTTCCAAAGCAAGGTTAGGAGTAGAGTTAAGAATATTACCTCCGCAAACCGCATCGACGATCCTCCTTTCATTGTCTAGCAAGCCATTGTACAAGTACAAGACTAGATCTTGAGTTGAATATCCGTAAAAAGGACAGCTGGATCGGAGGTGTGCAAACCTTTCGAAGTACTTGTAGAGAGTTTCGTTCGCCTCTTGCTCGATGTTGCTTATAGCTTTCTTCAAGCTATTGGCCTTCTTGGCTGGGAAGTATTTCTCCAAAAACGCCTTGTGAAGGTTCTCCCAAGTGTCGATGCTCCCGGATATAAGGTGGTAATACCAATCATCCGCTGAATCTTTGAGTGTGAAGCCGAATGCCCTCATCTTGATTTGTTCTTCGGTAATGTTGGTCAGCTTCATGCTCATACACACGGTATGGAACTTCCCAAGGTATTTGATGGGGTCTTCGCCACTTAGCCCATGGAATGATGGAAGCAAGTGAATGAGACCCAACTTGAGCTCAAAATTGACTACTTCCCTTAATGCCAATATAGTGAGTGCAAGGGGGTTTTGAGCCAAGGTGGGCTGCGTGAGTTGACGAAGTGTACGGTCAACTATCTCTTGTTGAAGTTGTTGTTGTCTTCGTTTCCGGATGTGTGTCCTCTCAATTTCTGGATCAAAGGTAGCAAGATCGGGGTTAGTAGCACGGGTTTGAACCATAAAAATGGTTTCAAACCAATAATCAATAATAACAATAAAACACTAAACTCCCCGGCAACGGCGCCAAAATTTGACTGAAGGTATTTCTATGGTCGTCTATACCCAATCAAAAGTAAATCTTGACTTAGCACTAAAAAAGTATAGTAGTTAAGTAAGGGTCGAACCCAAGAGAGTTAAGGTGTTTTATTAGATGCAATTATTGATTATAGAACAAGTAACCAAGGGGGGGGGTTTGGTTAAATTGATGCACAAAAACTTATGAAAACGAATAACGCAACAAGTAAGACAATAATGGGTGAATCTACACTAGGTTGATTCTAAGCATGCAATTGCTACTTTGGTGAGTTCCTTTTACAAGTTTTCAAGTAATCTCCCGTCTCGATCATATATATGTGTTGAGCCAACCAGCATCAACACAACTTAACAGGTTAATGTTCCGTAAACCTACAAGAACAAATAACAAGTTAGCTTTCAAACAAAGACTAAGGGATATAAAAAAAAGATTAAAACCGTTAAGCTTATCTTTATATTTGTGTTCCTTTTCTTTAAGTAATTACAACCGGTTATTACTTAAAGTTTACTACTAGATTAAAGACCCGAACCCGGAACCTATTAATCCTAGTTATTTGCATGCACTTTAGAACCTAAGGTGATCAATCTCAAGTAATAGTAAAAACATGCAATTAGACAATGGAGATCAAGGAAACACAAAGCATTACTGAATGAAAACTTATATTAAAGAAAACTTACAACCAAAGTAACAACGCAGCTTCAAACCAACCCAATGTAGTAAGGGAGTTAGCAACTCATTACAAAGGTAGCAAGATAATCTAAATGGGAAAAGTGGATAATTTGTTGGCTAACAAGATGGATGATTCTAACAATCAACCAAGGACTATTTATACTACAAAAGAAACTAAATAGGAGTAAATGGACGGCCCAAAGCAGCCACCTTTAATGCCATAAAGGTGGTGTAAACAGCCGGAGTAAAGCTTCTGATGTTAAACCGCAGGGGCGGCCTTCAGCTCCGTAGAGGCGGTGAAGGCAAAAACGCTTGATCTTCCTTATGACCGCAAGGGCGGCTAGGCAATCCCGCAGGGGCGGATCTTCAATGCTCTTCAAACGTCTGACCCTTCGACTTCCTAACGTTTCTGATGCCAAGCCACCGGGGCGTCTCTATGTCAATGCAGGGGCGGTGACACAGCCTCTTCGTCTTCCAGCTCCCAGGTTGAGACGCCGGCAGAGACGCAGGGGAGGCGCAGGGGCGCTAGTCTTTGCTTTCTTCAGGGCAAGTCACTGCAGGGGCGCCAGGGGTTGACGCAGGGGCGGTGACAACCTTCATGGCTAGCGCTGGCGAAGACGCAGGGAGCGCTCCGGAGTAAAGGGTCACCCGCAGGGGCGGTGATAAGGCTCCGCTGGGGCGGTGAGGCAACATAAGCTTTGCTTCATGAACGATCTTCACTCCTAAGTGCTTATAACTCCTTCATTAGCTTCTTTTAGTCTTCTTCTTCTGGACCAAGGAGTTAGTAGCATAAACCGACACAATTGCAATAAAAAGACTCTAAAAGCTATCCTAAATGATAGTGATTCCATCACCTATCAGTATCAGAGCCTTAGGTTGACAACAATGGTACTTGCTACCTGCAATGAGGTCGGATGGATAAAATAAACAGAACCCGAAAGGGGTCTGACGTTTTCAAAAGATTTTGGTTTTAAAAGTTGTGTTTTAGGATAGAATGTACGAGAAGTCGTCACATCTGTCGTGGATCTCAGTATTATAGATATGTATATATATATATATATATATATATATATATATGTATTATGGATTATGTCTATGTGTTATATATATATATACACACACACACATATGGCATGTATATAGCCTTATAAGTTAGGTGTATACCCCGCAGATGGCTCGGACTAGAGCAGCTTCTGTTGTAGGCCGGGGTAGAGGTAGACCACCTCTTCCTCCGGGCGTGATAGGACAGGGACCAGTTCCTGTTGCTGATCTACCAATGGTGGAGGAGGTTCATGAGAAGATTGCCGAGAGTGTCGTCCCCGAGACAAGGAGCGGTAGATTTGGTAGATAGAGATCACAGCGAGTCCAGTCAGATGACTCGGATCGTGTCCCCGAGACGAGGAGCGGTGGATCTGGCATACCTAGATCTACCAGTGCATGAGGGATCTTCTGAGATGTCCCAAGGAGCCACTCAAGTGCCAGCTATGTCGGCACGTGTTGTTGAGACTGTTAGAGCTCTAGAGAAGTATAAAGGGTCTCGACCAAATACTTGGTTGAAGGCATTTCATCATCTGGGCGTACCACCTTTCTCTAGGAAGGTGGGATTAGAGACGGAGGTCAGGATTGGACATGTGGACTCAACTCTAGAGTCTATCAAATGTCCAAAGGACAAACGGATAGAGGTAGTACAAAATCTATTCTGTGACCTAGCTCATCAGTGGTTGAGGATCATGCAGGGTCGAGCCACTAGTTATGATCAAATGAGGAGCATGATTAGGGAGCGTTTTTTCCCTGCCTTGCTGAGGAGGGAGAAACTCCAGGACTTCGTGGAGGCATGCTTTAAGGATGTGCCGATTGTAGATGCCATAAGCCGCTTCCAGTTAGAGTTGGCATTGTTGGGTCCAGTTGCACCTTTTGAGGATCAGCACATGTATTTGTTCTCCCGTCGACTGAGGGAGAGTACACGTTCTTATATGGCGGGATTCCATTGTGAGGCCTTGATAGATTATCAGGACCGGGCCTCAGCTTATGAGCGTGAGTGGGCCAGTTAGAGGAGGACTTCTCAAGCGGGACGGTCTGAGAAGAGGCAGCGTACTGGGCAGACTAGTGGCGTTGGTGGAGCTTCAGGTTTTGGACGAAGCCAAAGACATCATGGTTACCCCTCATCTGCATTGACTATAGAGAAGGGACGACAATGCTTCAATTGTGGTGATCTTGGACATTTGCGACCAAAGTGTACGAGACCACTAGTGACTTGCTACACCTGTGGTAGACTAGGTCATAGAGCTGCCTTTTGTAGGCAGGGTGGAGTTGCATCACAACAGGGTTCTTCCCCTGCCAATGTGGCAGGAGATGGGCAAAGGACACCTCAGTAGCAAACACAAGGACATCAGAGAGTCACATATCGTCCTTCTACTCAAAGATCTGCTCCCGGGCCGAGTAGAGGTAGAGGTCGTGGTGGGAGTACCATTGACACCAAAGGAGCTCATGGTAGAGTCTTTGAGTTGAAGAGTATAGAGGAGTCACCTGCACCGGCTACTACAGGTACCATTCTGCTCTATGGTTTACATATTAGAGTTTTATTTGATACGGGTGCCATGTATTCCTTTATTTCTGATGTATGTGTTGAGCGCCTGGGTTTAGCTACTATAGATGGGATACCCTTTATTATAGGGTTACTTGATGGTAGTAGGGCCAGAGGTACCCACAAGATACATAGTTGTCCCTCTCGTTTAGGGACTCGTGTGCTGCTTGTAGACTTCTTTGTCATGCCATTGGTGCATGAGGAAGTCATTTTAGGTATGGATTGGATGCGTAGACACCGTGCGGTATTAGATGTAGGTAGGAGGACTGTGATAGTCTCTACCGAGGTAGGTCAGATAGAGGTCTTTCGAGGTTGGGACCTTGGGAAGACGGGCTCTGTCATCAGTGCAGTACGAGCAGCGAGGCTGATAGCACAGGGATGTCATGCCTTTTGGTGTTATGCCATGAAGGATAGAGAGATTCCAGCATTGGAGGATATTCTAGTGGTCTGTGAGTTTACAGACGTGTTTGTTGAGCCGTCTAGTTTGCCGTCTCAGAGGAGTGTGGACTTCAGCATCGAGTTGGAGTCTGGCATGAGACCGATCTCGAAGGCCCCCTATCGTATGACGCCTATCGAGATGTTGGAGCTGAAGAAGCAACTCAAGGAGTTGGCTGTGCGCCCTAGCGTATCCCCGTGGGGAGCATCTGTCCTCTTCATGCGGAAGAAGGACGAATCGTTGAGAATGTATATTGATTACAAAGAGCTGAACAAGGTGACCATCAAGAACAAGTATCCATTGCCTCGTATTGATGGTCTTCTTGATCAGCTTCAGAGAGCGACAATGTTATCCCAGATCGATTTACGTTCAAGATATCACCAGTTTAGGGTGAGGGAGCAGGACGTGCACAAGACGGCATTTCGGACCCGTTATGGACACTACGAGTTTGTAGTGATGCCATTTGGGCTTACGAATGCCCTAGAGGTTTTCATGGAGTTGATGAACAATATTTTCATCGACTTCCTTGATTAGTTTGTAGTGGTCTTCATAGACGATATCCTGGTATACTCTCGTAGCAGAGAGGAGCATGTCGGTCATTTGAGGACGGTTTTACAAATTCTACGGGATAGAGAGTTGTATGCCAAGCTTTCTAAGTGCGAGTTCTGGATGTCAGAGGTAGCCTTTTTGGGTCATATTGTCTCCGCCGATGGGATCATGGTTGACCTGATGAAGATTGAGTTTGTTGCAGCCTGGACGACACCGACGAACGTCAAGGAAGTGCATAGCTTTCTTGGCCTAGACGGATATTATCGACGCTTTGTGGAGGGATTTTCTGTGATTGCCCGTCCACTTACGAGTCTTTTGAGGAAGACTACCAGATTTGTATGGTCTGAGCAGTGTGCCTAGAGTTTTGAGGAGTTGAAGAGGTGTTTGACTTCTGCTCCTATCTTGACACAACAAGAGGGTTATGAGGATTTTGTTGTTTACAATGATGCATCCAAGCTAGGCTTGGGATGTGTGTTGATACAGAGGGGCATAGTGATTGCATATGTGTCTCAATAGTTGAAGACGTATGAGGAGAACTACCCGACTCATGATCTGGAGTTGGCAGTGGTAGTTCATGCTTTGAAGATCTGGAGACATTACCTGTATGGTGCTACTTGTTAGATCTTCATAGATCATAAGAGTCTGAAGTATATTTTTACACAGCGGGAGTTGAATAACCACCAACGTCGATGGATTGAGTTGATCAAGAACTTTGACCTTGAGATTTTGTATCATCCAAGGAAGGCGAACGTTGTCGCCAATGCCCTGAGTAGGAAGACGCCTCGAGAGAAGGCGATTACGAGACTGGCAGTTCAACCTCATCTTTAGAGGGATCTAGCTTGGCTAGAGATGGACGTCTAGTTTCATGATGAGGATGCCCAGTTATATACTTTAGAGGTTCTACCTAATCTGTTGGATGAGATCCAACAGAAGTAGGGGACCTGCCCGACCTTGATGAGGATTATAGAGAGGATGTCTCGTGGTGAGGCACCACAGTTCTCCATAGGAGCAAATGGAGTGATAAGGCGCCGCGGCTTGAACCGCCCCTGCGGCCAGGCTAGGTTTCCCCTGCGCCATCTCAAATCAGCCTCTGCAGCCACCAAGATCCGCCCTTGCGGTTTGTGGTGTGCTGCAACCGGTTTTGTTGACCATGACCCATGCTTTTGGGTGGCTTCCTATATAAGCTTCTTCTTTGCTTCATGTGGAAGGTTTCTCATCTTTTCCAACTCCATCTCCTCTCCCTTACGCTCTTCTTCTCTTCCTTTGAATCTTCTTCTTGTTTTGCCTTGATCTTGCAAGAGTTTTGATAAGAGTTTGATGCTTGGATGATGAGGATAATGTTGTATGATGTTGTTGTGCCTTTGATGAGCCAACCTTGAGGTTGTGGTGAGGATTCTCCCTCCGTTAGGTTTCAACTTGGCAAGATCTTCCTCCTCCTTTTCTTTCTTTCTTCGTATCTTCTTTTCTTTCTTCTTAGCTTAGGATTCCACAAGCTGAGGTTGTGGTGAGGATTCTCCCTCTGTTAGGTTTCAGCTTGGCAAGATTTTCCTCCTCCTTTCCTTTCTTTCTTCGTATCTTCTTTTCTTTCTTCTTATCTTAGGATTCCACAAGTTGAGTTTTGTGATGAGCTTCCTAGGCATATGTTGATGTATATATGTGTATGTATGTGTGTTTGGGCTGCTGGATGTTGAAGAAGTGAAGAGAGGTGAGTGAAGGATCAAAGAGAAATCGGAGACCCCTTGTTGTCCATCCGCCCTTGCGCCACCTCAGGGTCGCCCTTGCGCCTGGTGTGCCACCGCCCCTGCATGTGGTGCCGCCGCCCCTGCGGTTCTCTGCATTCCAGCTTTGCTTTGCTCTTGTCATGCAGGTGTGTCTTGCCTAAGGATGACATTGTCCCTTCCTTTCCTAGTGTGAATGTGTAGTACCATGCTAGGTATAGATGAGTGTGTGATGATGATGTTATGATCATGTTATGTCTTGTATGGCTTTGAGGATTAGTAGGTTGTGAGGCTTAGGTTGAGGATGATCCTATGGATCCCTTGGGTCTAAGTGTGACCCCTTTGATCGATAGGAGATTGATATATCTCTATGCCTTGTTATTAGGCAGTGTCTCTCACAAGATTGAAGGTTGATCGTGGTTGAGATTGTACGAGGTTGAGGTAAGTCCGTAGGACTTACTTAGCTACCATCCTTATATTGGGTGTTTGCATGAGTGGTGTGTGTGCTATATGCTTGATATGATAGCATGCGATGTCGATTATTACCAACCCATGTTTTATTGATAGCCCCATTGCGTGGCAGTGATAACCTTTCCCTTTCATCCTGTAAGGAGTTGGGAGGTTCTCTGAGGTCATGCCACCTTGTATACAAGAAGGGCGCAATCCACTCCCATAGGGTACACGAGTTGTGTGACCGACACTACTTCCAGATGGATAGCAGGCCTAGAGGTGAGGATGATACGGTCCTCGTGTCACATAGTTTTATATATATATATATACGATTTGAGTGAATGACTATTATATAAAGATAATAAAATGAGTAAATGTGTGACAACATGACTATGTGTTTATCTTTCATGGCCTATGTTTGTGCTTATGCATTACCTTATATATGTATGGTTAGCTAATGATTTCATACCATGTTGTAGATGCCTTGCAGAATAGGCGAGTTGTAGAGTGATCCGGCAGGGTTACAGGCCGAGGGCTCTCGTACATTAGGTGATCATGTTTTTTGGGAATTTTATATATACCTCCTGCGTGAGGATGATTTTTTGTATACCTCCTGCGTGAGAATGATGTTTTATACTCGGCTATGATGTTGGATACCTTTTGATGTACGACTTTATACAGTTTTATGTATTTGTTTTATATCTGTTAGTGTCATGTTGTAAGGTCCAGTGAACTTGTTGTCAGGCTAGGGTCAAGATCCACTGTGAGATCCTATCCCAATGTGGCATCACGAGTCCCGCTGATTCGGGGTATTACAATCTACTCGTCGGTGGTACTATTAGTATGCTCCACTAGATGCTCCTCTACAACTACCTGCTTTGGTTGTACAGAAGAAGCATCCTCCTCAACCTCCGACTTGGCCGCATACGTCGGTTGTGGAAGAACATCCATACGGACTGTTGGAGATGGCTTTGATGTGCAAGGCCTCACTGGACGTTGTGTTGCTGGTGGTCCAACCGCCGGGCTATCGACCAAAGTGCTACTCTCAGTCCCTCTATCTCTACGAGTACGTGGAGGCCGTAGGACGCATCCGTCTCTCCATACTCTAATGTCTGTAGTAATATATGCTTTACGTATTATATTTAATACGAATACTAATTTGATTTTAATTACTTAAATACAGTTTATTTGATTTAAATTAATTAAATATAATTTAATTGCTTTTAATTAATTATACTTGGATATTTTATAAGTTTAATGTAATTACATTTCAAATACATATTAATTTAATATAAACTAGTTTAATGCCTGCACCTTGTGCGGTTTTGTTTAAATAATTTTTTTTTATATCATCTAGAAAAAGATTGTGTAAAAATATGTATACTTAAAAATTTAATTATAGGCTAAATTGACTTAAAACTATTTTTTTTATATCATCTAGAAAAAAGATTGTGTAAAAATTGCGGGTAGGATTATGTGGAATCATTTAAGATATTTATCTATTTTGTTAACTATTATTAATTATTTAATATAAAATAAAATTTGAATTTTAAAATTAAAATTAAGAAAACAAAAACATGATATATATACACATACATAGTTCGAAAATAAAAAATTAATTTAAAAAAATAAAATTTTAAATTCTAAAATAAGAAAACAACATATGATATATAAATGCTTACATTATTTTTTTTGAAAATTATGAAAACAAAATGTAGATATGTTATTATTATGTTTTTTATTTGTTTTTGTTTTAATTAATCTTTGATTAAAGTTGACGTGGCATGATGATTTATTAGATTAAAAATAATTTGGCATGCTGACTGTTTATTAATTGTAACGACTTTTTTTTATTGTGAAAGATATTATGGCAAATCCGTAAATATCTTGTGGCAATATTGTAAATAAATTGGAAAAAAGCTGATGTGGCTAGTCTTAACATACGACATGTGGACTAAATGGGTTCTGTTTTAGTAAGATATATAGATTAGTTTGATAGATATAAATTAATTTTTATTTAGTTTATTTTAATGCAATACAATTTATTTGATTTTCATTTAATTTAATTTATTTTAATTTCATTTATAATTTATTAGATTTTAATTGGGAAATTTTGGTAACTAGGCCTTTTAAAAAACCATTATACTAAGTAGGCCTTTTCCATAATTTAATTTAGTAAATATACCCCATCTCTTTTTTTACTGTCGTTCTCTCCCGTGACGCGCTCTCTCTCAGCTTCTCTCCCATCGTTCTCTCCCGTCGCGCTCTCTCTCTCAACTTCTCTAGATTTGAATGCTTCGAATTTCATAATCACCAGCACCTATCAAGAAATCGCCGGAAGGTATTTTGCCCTAGCTTGCTAGCATGAATTGATTTTGCCCTAATTTGAGAGATTTGATAAATTTAATGATTTTGGTTGAGCAGTATATAGGCTTTTTGGTTGAGAGATTTGATAAATTTGATGATTTTGGTGAATCCAAATCGAATATCTTGTCCAGGACAAGCTTCAAGTCTTTGAGTATCAGGTAACTCGCTCTTCAATTTCATTTCTACGTAGCTTCACCGATTTCTCTGTAATTTTGGTTTGGTATGAAATTTTGGTATGTAATTTTATACCAGAAGTTACGTTGCCAAAGCTGCAGCCCAAACAAAGTAATCTTTGGCCATGATTTCCACCAATCTCTCTACTGTCACTTGCTTCAAGCTGTACAAAAAGCTCCTAGAGTTGTAGAAGCTCGTTCGCATCAGATCATGCCATTGTTGAGTCTTTTGCACGTGTTGAGAAATTCTAGGTCTTATGATCCCATTCAATTTCTGAAAAAGGTACTTGTGAGGTATGTTGAAGCTTCAGATATTGGCTTTGTTTGTAGTGGCTTGAATCCTTGGGTGTATGTGCTTTTGTTTCTCATTTTCTATATATTTGATAATATTTATCATTTAAGTATAAAATTTTCCCCATAAAATATACATTATAGTTAAGAAAATTGCTGATGGGAGGGTCGTCCTATCTTTAAGTATAAGATTTAGGTATAGTGTCGTTGTGGTGAATAAGGATGAGCCTAGAAGGAAATTGCGGGGAAGTATAGACATGGTTGGATTGTTGATAAGGTTTTGGAGGAGGATGAAGTCAAGAAAATTGCTGATATTTTTGTTCAAGTATTTGTAAATGGTGGAAAAACGAAAGGATCTATCCGTGGGGAGTTTATGCCTGTTGGTGCTGATGGGAGGGTTAAGCTATCTTTTAGCCTTTTGAACACGGATCCCAGCGATTGGATCTATGATTGGTATAGACCTTACTCTCGTCCTTGATTATGTTACCTTGTGATTAGCAGTTGTTTTGTTTTAGGCTTTGTAGCTTGCTCATATGTTTTTCTTGGTCCAGATTTAAGCCTTGGATGTTTACACCTTATGTAAATGAGAGCATATAGTTTCTTATTTAATATAGCTGACTTATGCAACTTGAGTTTAAATATTTAGGTAGCTAAGTTGATGTTCGGAAGTTCTGAGAAGTTTCTAAAATCACAATTTAGCTTTCTCTATGTAACATAGTGATGTCGACTTGTTTTAATTGTTGGCCTGTAGCTTGCTCGTAAAATTTAGAACTTTTTATTTTTCTGGTATTAGTGGATTTCTGGTATGTTGAAGCTTCAGATATTGACTCGATGAAGATTTGCAAGTTTCATAATGACTTGATTTTTTCTGGTATGTGAAAAAAATACAATTCTGGTATGTGAAAAATACAATTTTGGTATGTGAAAAAATACAATTCTGGTATATGAAAAATACAATTATGGTATGTGAAAAAAATACAATTCTGGTATGTGAAAAAAATACAATTCTAGTATGTGAAAAATAAAATTTTGGTATGTGAAAAAATTTTGGTATGTAGAAAAATTATGGTATGTAATTCTAGTATGAAAAATTTATGGTATGTAATTATGGTATGAAAAAATGCTGGTATAAAAAAAATTCTGGTATGAACAAATTTCTGATATGAATATGAAATTCTGGTATGAATATGAAATTCTGGTATCAAATTCATACCAAAAAATAAAAATAAATAAATAAATAAAAGGCAAAAAAAAAAAGAAAGGAAAATAAAAATAAAAATAAAAATAAAAGTCACATTCATTTACGTAACATTTGAAAGATTTTGACTAAGTTCATGTATTTTTTTTTTAAATAGAAGAGTTAATTATTTTTACCTACCATTAAATGAAAGTGGTAAAAAATTATAGGGTACATTTACTAAATCATATTCTCAAAAAGGCCTAGTAGGTCAAATTCTCCCATTTTAATTTAACCTAATTTATTTTAATTTTATTTAATCAAATATAATTGAATTAATTTTAATTCAAGTTAATTTGGATGAAATTATTTTAATTTAATTACATTTAATTTTATTTTAATAAATTAACTTAATTTTAAATGAAATTAAAATTAATTTAATTTAATTGTAATTGAAATAAATTAATTTAATTTGAAACCAATTGATCCGAATTTATTTTAATTTAAATTAATGTAATTTAATTACAATTTAATTTAATTTAATTACATTTTAATTACATTTTAATTTAATTTAATTACATTTTAATTTAATTTTTATTACATTTTAATTTAATTTAATTACAGTTTAAATTAATTAATTTTAATTTAATTTAATACTATAATATTATTTAATTTAATTTAATCTAATTAATTTAATTTAATTCATTTATATTAATTTAATCCAATAATGCATTATAATACAAAGCCAATGCATTGTGAACAAGGACACCACAGATCCGGATCCCGTGACCGTGGTGCCACTATTCATCTTCTTGGCAAATCCGCCTTCAATGGCGAATCGTGAATCGTTTTTTCACCATTCAACCAATTTCTTCTTAAATCCAGCCTATTCTACTCAAATCTAACCTAAAATATCAACATTCAAACAAACAAACACAAAATAATTGAGATTTACGGTTCCGAAACCGAAACGAAAAACCGAAAAACTCGTAAACGCTTACTTCGGTTGGGATATGTTTACGCTTTTGGAACGGTCACCCTATGTCGCCGCCTTGATCCATTTGATTTGGGTTTCGAGTGTGAAATCTAGGTCTTCTTTGTTGGTTGATCGTATCGCCGTCTCCTTCGTCTTTTCTTTTATTTCGCGTTTGAACGTAATGATAGCTACGGGCTCGCAAAATAGGGTTCTAAACCCTTCACGGATCCAGAACCCGTTACATGGTCACGAATTCCGTATTTCCGTTAATTAATTGAACTAAATAATAATATAGTGTGAGATAGGGTGAAGCTTCGAGTCAATCAATCCCAAGCGAAAGTTTAATCGTCTCGATTGAAGTGGTTCGTTTCGTCCAAACGGTGGTGCACGGCAGAAAGTAATCATCGTAATTTCTTCTCCATTATAGTAAAAAAAAAAAAAAAAATCAGAAAAGCAAAAATTAAATTCGAAGAGCCTCTATCTATCGCCTATCGCCCCCGGTCTCGCCGACTCTGCTTTACTTTCAAGCAGAGTTTCTCCTGTTGGCCGCTCCATATATTTATATAGGGTTTTTGCATCCTTGAACTCCGCTCCTCCTCCGCTCCGCTGCCGTCTGAAGGGGTTTTCTGATCAGCTATGGCGGCCAACAAGCTCAGGGATTTGAGTCAGCCTATTGATGTCGCCCTTCTCGACGCCACCGTTGCTGCTTTCTACGGTACTGGATCTAGAGAAGAGGTAATTCTGTCGGGATAGAGTTGCATGGGTTGGTTTATCAGAGAGGTAGCGTAGAGCATGTTTTAGTTCTGCCATTGTTTTGCTAATTTTTACTTCACACTAGTTTCTGCTTTCCTTGGGATTTGGTCTGAACGATTTCACTTGGTAAGGTTTTTTGCTCTTCTTAGTGTGAATATTTTTCGGGACCTAGTTTTCTTTTTTGTATTTTGGGCGTTTGACGGTGGTGTGTAGGAATTCGTGCTTGTTTTTCCGAATTTGTTAGTGCTTATCAAAATCACGTCTTTTCTAATTGGGGATTTTGTGGTATGGTTTGAACTTTGATGGTCTCATTTGCAAACGAAATGTCCGTCACTTAGACTGTGGACTGTGGTGGCGGATGTGTCAAAGTGGGAGTTTTCCCCCCTACTTAATGCTTCAGGTTTTAATTGGACCGTTTAACAGGCGGCTCTCCCAGTTACTCGGTGGGTGGGGTTGGGAGGTTGTGTAGGTTAATTTGTTGTAATTGAGTAACTAGTGTAGTTTTTGAATGGCAGAATTGTGAACTCAGACGCAGCACAGATGCCTCATTTGTAGATTGAATTTTTATCAAATGTCTTATACGGTCACTTCTTTGTCATATGAAGTTCTGTATATTGCTTGAGATAGTATATTTGGTATTGGTGCACTTAGGGCTTTAGAGGTGATTTGAGACATTTTTTTTATTGATTCATGACACCTGAGCATGAACAGATATGTTTATTGGGGAAACTTATGTTTTCCTTGTGACTTATTGTTGGGGATTGCTGTGGAAGTAAACTAAGAGTTTTTGTACAGCAATGTACGCCAAACCTTGGGAGATCATAGTTTTATGTTAATGAATAGAATAGACACCTAGGCATTTGTTTTGTTCCTATGCAATGTCTAGGTGCGTATTTTTACAGAATTGATTTAACATACCCTTTTTTCTTAACAAAACATTTATTGATATTTGCATAGATATTCTGCAAATGAAAACCAATCAACCTAAAAACCATCTTGTAAATGTGTGCTATGACTTTGTTTTCCTGTTGGCGGTTGTGCGTGGTTACCCAGCTTGAAACATCATATTTAACAGACTGGTATCTCATTACACCTTAATTTATTATTCTTTGCTTATTTTAGATCAGCCTAGGATTGCCTTTGGAGGCCTATAAGAGGGTTTAGGTATTAAGAAACAATTGAGTATGAGAGTTGGTCAGTTTTATTCCAATCCGTTACTTCATTCTTTACGAACCTTTGGACCCTTGCTTTTGGTTAATTGATTTGCTGAGCTTGTTGCATGAATGTGAAGGGAAGGTATTGTGTTCTTGGTAAGATGTAGCGAGTCCTTGGCAGTTCTTGTCTGTTATTTATAATATGATTAAATGAGTGAATGCTTTGAAATGGATCTGGAAGCTCTTTTATCCTATTGTTAGTTTGGGTACAGTGGAGATGTCACTGCTTTCTGGGATAGGATTAAATTTATTGATAAGCGGAAAAAAACTGCATGATGATCAGATGATGTCTCTCTATTGTAAGAAGTGAGCAAATTGTGGGCTGTATAATCATTATCCTAATTGAAATAAATTCCTTATGACTTCTTTTTAGTTTGTTTCTAGTCAAACTACTCTCCAATTGCTTGCAGCTTCTTCATGATCTTGATGCTGGGATCTGTTTTGCATCAATCAAATGTGTTGTTCCTTTCAGAATAATTTCTTACATTACTGTGATAATTCAGTGTTTCACTAATTCTGATTAGTCTCTGCGTAATGCTTGTACTTTTCTGTTGTTGCAGAGGGCAGCAGCCGATCAGATTTTAAGGGACTTGCAAAACAATCCTGACATGTGGCTCCAAGTAGTGCACATTCTACAAAATACACAGAGTCTGAATACAAAATTTTTTGCCTTACAGGTACTGATTCTATCTTTTCAGTTTACTATTGTTTGATATCTAGCGCTTCCTTGTGGGCAACCTTCTTGTGATTCAATACTGTCCGATATCAAAAACGTATATCCTATTATCTTACCATGAAGGGTTGTAGGGCTTGTACTGATACTTGCAAGTTGCATATGAACCAACACAATATATTATAAGTTAATTGATTGTGATTCTTTTGGGTTGTTGGTTTGGGAGCTTTGTGGGGTTTGCCTCTCCTATGATCATATCATCCTTTGTATTAGACTATTTTTCTTCTGTCTCAATCTTACTGGTTTCCAGCTGATTACATCTCATCATATGTAGGTATCCTGTCCTTTGTAGTATGAATGACTATATAACATATAAGTATATCAGAGATAAATTGGAGAGGTTAAAGCAATCTAATAAGCAGTAGTTTCACCTGTATAAGTATCTCAAAATTACCATATGGAGAGGTTCTGTAGCTCTTACTTTGGCTGCAAGCGCTTGTGGGCTTGATTTGATCTGGATTTAGCAAGAAGAGAAGCACGCCTTTGATTTTGTAACTACAACAATTTCTTTGGTTCTGTTTTTTATCTTTTTAAATAGAAAATTCTTTTCTTAATAGGTCTTGGAAGGTGTCATTAAGTTCCGGTGGAATGCACTGCCCATTGCACAAAGAGATGGAATGAAGAATTATATATCTGATGTCATTGTAAAGGTGTGGTAATTATGCTGGCAATTACGTATTTCGCTTAGGATGTGGCACTATTTTCTTTCTCACGCGCTTTCTAATTTGTATTTCTGAGCTTAACTAGTCTTTGTATGACGAGGTTTACACAGCTTTCAAGAGATGAAGTTTCTTTCAGAAAGGAAAGTCTTTATGTGAACAAACTAAACGTTATACTAGTCCAGGTATGTCAAGTATTTACCTGTTTTAAATGGAAAATTGTTCTCATTTGTGATACGCTTGAGATTCACAATCTGTGGGCCTGTATATAATTATATTCTTGCATTAAAAAACTCGATGTTGCTCTTGTCTGCATTCTATTATAAAAATCCGAATTTACTAAGTTGTTTTCTTGATTAGATTTGGTTTTAAGTATAGGCTTCTTACTGAATAAATTTATTATTACTTTGAGGAGTTAATGTAATAAATCATTGTTGTTTCCTTGCATATACAAGTAGCTTAGCTGTTTGTGGGGTGGGAATTGTCTTACACTTTATTTATTAGCTTATTGCCTTTTCAATTCTTTAGTCTGGGACCTTTTATTGCAGGTAGTTCCATCTTTGTTATCCTAGTAAACATTTATCAACTCTGACATTCTCTCATCATTTGGCATATTCTTTGAATTCAACAGATATTGAAGCATGAATGGCCAGCTAGGTGGCAGAGCTTTATCCCTGACCTCGTTACAGCTGCTAAAACAAGTGAAACTATTTGTGAGAACTGCATGGTTATTTTAAAAGTACAACCCAAAACCACCTTTTGTTCTTTTAGCTCCTTGGAGAATCATGTATCTGGATAACACTAGGTAATTGCTATGCAGCTATTGAGTGAAGAGGTTTTTGACTTTTCGAGAGGAGAGATGACACAACAAAAGATCAAAGAGCTTAAACAGTCACTAAACAGGTAATTTAGAGTCTAGTTTGACAATACTCTGTAGGTTTGGTGTTAACTGTTTAGTTGTAGTGAAGCTTTCTGTTGAAATCCCCGGGGGATTGGGTGAGATTCACCTTTTCCCAAATATGAGTAGGTAGAATACTAAGACTCAGTGACTCACTCTTCTTGTTCCTCGTTTTTTCTGTTTCTTAAAGGCATTGTTTCCGAAGTCATTTTGTTATTACGTTCCTTTCCTACTTAAAAAACTATTTTGTCATTTACATTAATATAAAATTGTTTCTGATACTCATTCTCCTGCTTATTTCAGAGCTACTTATTGCTTTTAATTATGAAAAGTTGTAACATGACATTTACATTACAAACATTGGATGCCTGACTCAGATAATGTAGTATATTCCAGAAAGAGGAAAAGGGGCTTATTTTTGTTAGGCAAATTCAGCAAATGGAATGTCGGCTGATTTATATGACTTCAGTTTTCATTTCTATTTTTCTGTTTTGGCCTTATTCTCACTGGCACTGGGGTAGTTTTGTGGGTCTGTTGTTATCTTTTTTCAATGTATTTCCTTTCCTATTTAAGCTGTATGCAGCTTCAAGTTTGTACAGACTTGGAATTAATACATCACAACATTGGAGATTCTCCAGCAATCCCTTTGTGTGAGATTTTTGTGTTCAGTGTTAATCCGAGATCCTTAGTTCTAGTGGGTTCCATCAGATTGAATAAGTGTTTGCTGTCTATGAAAATTAATATTTTTTTTTATGATTGCAGTGAGTTTCAACTCATCAATGAGTTGTGCCTTTATGTGCTATCAGCATCTCAGCGGGCTGAGTTGATTCGAGCTACATTGGGCACATTGCATGCATTCCTTTCGTGGATTCCTTTGGGTTATATTTTTGAATCACCGCTGGTTTGTCCCGTCTTTGTGGCTTTTCTGAACTATTCATCTTTTACTTGTTAGTGAACTATTATTTTTCCTTAATGGGTAATTAAACTAGTACCTGTTGTTGCATGTGCTTTGTAGTTGGATATTCTTCTGAAGTTCTTCCCTGTGCCAGCTTATCGTAATCTGTCCCTTCAGTGCTTAACTGAGGTATATTGCTTTGACACAAGAAGATGATAATCTTTTCTGCGTTAGTGCTCTTGCTTGAGAATTCAATGAATCATTTTGGCTGTGGACACAACAGGTTGCAGCCCTGAGAGATTCTTTTGACATGCAGTATGTGAAGATGTATAACATATTTATGGTTCAATTGCAGGTAATTGTATACTGCTAATATAGAGGGCTTTTACCATGTCATTTTTATTGCTTATCATCAATTATCTGTATTTTTTATCTTCTGGAGGTCCTTTGTAGTTCATAAAATTTCTGGAATTATGCTTTGCAGACAATCCTTCCTTTGAATACAAATGTACCGGAAGCTTATGGTCACGGGTCAACAGATGAGCAGGTGCTTTCTGCTATTAAATTAGTACTTTGTTTGCAAGGGTTTGCTTTTGCATGTGTTCTTTAACAAATAAAGAAAATCAAATTTCTTTCAAGCAGGCTTTTATTCAGAACCTGGCCCTCTTTTTCACCGCTTTTTTCAAGGTAAAGTCTCCGTTATGCCTTAAAAAGACATCATTCATTTCTAATTGCTAACTTTTTTAATCCTTTCTTTTATGATGCATCTTGCTAATTCTTGCCATGTTACGTAAACAGAAGATTCTTCTGTAAATTCTTTCCGCATTCTGCTAATAATTTTTCAATTCGATTTTACGGAAGTGTTTTCTTCTGATTTCATTGGGATGCTAAGGCTAAATGGTGCACATTTCTGCTTATAACTGCAGTGGCATATCCGGATCCTTGAATCCAATCAAGAAAACGTGGCTGCTCTTTTGATGGGTCTTGAGTGTCTAATTAACATCTCCTATGTAGAGGATACGGAGGTTTTTAAGGTTAGGTTACATTTTCACTTATTTTGTTGTGACGAGGTGACTGCTTTGTACTTTACCTTCTCTCTGATTTTGCCTTCAACAATAACAGGTGTGCCTAGATTACTGGAACTCTCTGGTTTTAGAACTTTTTTCGGCTCATCACAATGTAGAAAACCCTGCATTAAGTGGGAATACGATGGGGATGCAGGTCTGTACAACCTTCTACCTATTGAGTTATAATTGTTTATACCATGCCTAAGTTTTCAAGGTAGTATTTTATTCTGTTTTTTTGACACTATGCAATTAAGTTATCTACCAAAATGAGTGGAACTTTCGCTTCTAATTCAGCAAGGTCATGTCAGGAATTTTTCTCAAAGTTGTTCTTTTTGCTAAAAAATGTTGTCTTTACTTTGTGGGATGCCATTTGAGCTCTGTTTGATAATAAATTATCCTTTTTCTCAACCTTTTGCATACATTATAATTCATTAACCGAGATCTTATTTTTGAGGTGTTTTCGTTCATTAACTGGGTGCTTACAAATTACAAAATCTGGCTCCTTTTAATGTATAGGATATAGGATATAATTTGATCAAAGATTTCCGTGTCGTTTAAAATTGTTCCATTCTTGCTTCTGTATCAGCAGACACCATTTCTTGATGATATGGGAGCAAAGTTTCTGCAACGAAGGCAGCTGTATGCTAGTACAATGTCAAAGTTGCGTACGTTAATGATTTGTCGAATGGCAAAGCCAGAGGAGGTTTTGATTGTTGAAGATGAGAATGGAAATATTGTACGGGAGACAATGAAGGATAATGATGTTCTTGTGCAGTACAAGGTGATATGGTTTTCCGAATATCTAAAATATATATGTTTTGATTAAGTTGTTGCAGTGTTAATGTTATATGGTATATGTTTGTATGTCTGGCAGACTAACCTTTTAGGAAAGTTTGTTCTGAATTTAAAGTACACATACATTATAATGCCTTTGAGGTTATGAAGCACAGACACACTTGTTGGGCTGTTTTACGTGGCAGGAGAAAGATGGTGAAAAACGCTCGAGAAATTTAGGAGAAACAGTTTGAAAGATTGGAATGGACTGGACATGCCGAGGAAACGACAAACAAACCCGAAATAGCTTTCCCACGTCTCTTCCCTTTCTGCTTAAAAATTCTGACAATATAAGAAAGAGTCACTTTTGCGAGGCTGCCTAGCAGCTTAAAATATCCTTAAAGTTTCATAACTTAGGAATATCGTCTCTATGTCTATATTTTGATTATTAGTGTTGTATGTTGTTTAAAATGCAGTTCTACTTTGTCTTTTATATGTTTTAGTAGTAGTAATTTCCCATTGACATTGAAAAATAAGATACATCATATTGATGTTTCCTTTCCATGACTGTTGAATCCTATGTTTTTTCAAAGTAACGTTTGACCACGTCTCAGTTCTACTTGGCGTTTAAAGTATCATAAGCAGCACATCGATGGTTAAAAGTAAAGAAATGAAAATTTTAAAATGCCTTTTGGATCTGACTTTGCTGGCTGTGTAACTCTTGATAGTATATGAACACAAGGATATTTTTGACCATTTAGTTTATGATTATTGCTAGTAATGGTTGTTTCATACTGAGGGTTTTGGTTGGGTTATATCATGCATAAAGAGGATGTAATTTTTGGTCTTACACTAGTGACTAAGATACAATTTTTTTTGTTTGTTGTGGTGGTTTCAGTTCACAAAATGCTACTATTATTAGCTTAAAATAAGTACGTGGTTGCTATTCGCATTTAGGCTCCCTTCACTGGTTTGTGGATGGGGTACTTCACTGCAGCAGCTTCTTTTGGGGTCTAGCTCATTACTTCTTACCCTTGTCCAGTTTGGTGATGCTAGCATAATGCCTAACTGATTATATGTTACAATGTCACTGGGATAATGGCAGAAAGAGCAACAATTCCTATTACAATACTGTTATCATCCAATTATGAATATTCAGCTCTCAAAATGGTTGTGCCATCAATCTGTGAAAGTAATTACTTATGTTAAGCAAATGAATATGACATTTATCTTTCACATTGCCACATAGAATTATCTTTTATTAGCAATTCTGTCCTAAACATTTTTGATGTCTGATAGAATATCCAATGCAGATTATGAAGGAGACACTCGTCTATCTGACCCACCTGGACCATGATGACACGGAAAAGCAGGTAGTTATTTCTCAATTCCTACATTCTGGCATCACTATACTATTTTTTTAATCATACCGTTTGTGTAAGTGTGAGTTTACGTGTTTACCAATTCCCAGTGTTTCTGCTGCTACTTCAGTATATCTGTCCCAGGTTTAGTGCTTTTCTGCATCGTCAAATACTCTTGCATGATTCCATGTGTACTGTTCATCTGTATGCCATTTGTAAATGTGGAAACAACATTTTCATGCTGGGAGCCAACGTGGAAACGCTGGTGGGAGGCAATATGAGAATATTGTTTTCACATTGGGGTCCAATGTGAACAATTTTTTTTAATATTGGGATCCAATGTGAGTATTCAATTCACATATTGGCTCACAATGTGATTATTTCATTTTTACATTGACGACCCATGTAGATTTTTTTTTTGTACTTTACAAAAGATATAGGCTGCGTCTTTTTGTGGTGGATATAATAACATTTCCTCAATGAATCATTCTCTGTACTTCTGGAGATCGGCGTTTCTTGTGTCCCTTTGGTTTCCAATTCCGAAATATGTAATGAATCCCAGGTTTTAGCCACTTTATTTGATAATTGTGAAGCCTGGATTTTGGACTTGCTGCCCAGATATTTCTTGCCCTTCTAAATATTGAAGGGACATTTTTCACACATTCTGTTGAGTTGAGTTAGATGCTAACATGGTGCAAATAGGCCGATAATATTGTTTGTTTAATATATCTCCTCACCAGGAATTTGTAACTTGTGTGATTGTGGAAGGAAGTTTTGTAGTACCTTAAGACTCATCTGCTCTTTCTATGATTCAGATGCTGAAGAAGTTAAGCAAACAGTTGAATGGTGAGGATTGGTCATGGAACAATTTGAATACATTATGTTGGGCAATAGGATCTATATCGGGATCTATGTTGGAGGATCAGGTACTTTTTTAAAGTAAAAATTGTCTAGTTCAATCTGGTTATCATACATGCTGTATTGAATCTTGTGATCACTTTGTGATGCTTATTTTTTCATTGTTCATCATCTTCGCAATGCACTATGGAATTAGAATTAGGTAGGTTTGGGCATGAGATGGGATTGAGGTATTCCATGTCCCATCCCAGCTATTATACATGGGACGGGATCAGGACGGGCCTTGTGTTTTTTAGGTTGAATCCCGCCGGGCGGGATTGGAACGGGATGAGACATGACCAATCCCGCTTGCCATATAATTTGTTTATGCTTTACGTTTTACACACCAAAATATTTGTTGATATCCCCTTAAATTGGAACACATGAAAATTTTCAATAATTCATTATAACTTTTACATAATTTACCTCAAAACAGAATCAATTTTTGTCAAATATGCAAAATAAAATTCCTGAACATAATTACACGTCCATGTTCCGTTAGCAACCCGATACACATTTCCAATAATCCATAATAACTTGTATTTTGTAACCCTGTTCTCATTTGAAAAGTCTGGTGCGTGGGCATAATCAACAGGCATATCTGCTAATTTGGGCTTGGCCATAGTTTTTAACATATAAATAAGATTTGAGAGTAAGAGGATAATTTGCTTATATTTTAAATTAAATACTCATATAATACAGGGGACGGGTCTAGTGGGACGAAGAAGTTAAGGTCCATATCTCGTCCCGGATATTCTTTGATGGGACGAGATTTTTACTTTTTGAATGAAATCGTGATGGGACCGGGATTTGTGCCCACTCCTAGATTTAGCGGTGCCACCCAAGTTTATGGTGATTGCCTAAATGACAAATTTACAATTGATTATGATTGAACTGTCATTGAAGGTGCTTTAGGTAAACAAGACATAATTGTGGCATTTGGTTCTTTTTCAATCAAATAAAAATGTAAAGATAGAACTGGATAAGGAGAAAAGCCTTTCCGTTCTGTCGTTCCCATCCTCGGTTTTCTTGTTATATCGCCAGATCCTCACGACTTCACAATTTGACAGTTCCACCAGCAGCCACCACTGTGACATTTAACTACCAAAGTCCGAAGCATCTGTTCTTATGCCTACATCATCGATCTTCAAGGCAACCCACAAACACACCTCTTAAAACTACAGCAAGAAACTTCCACAATGCCAATGCCCCTGAACCATCTGAACACCTACACCAACATTTTTATATTGAAACATAACAACAAAACAACTTTCAAATCCAAATTACACTATTTCCAATACATTCCCATGGAACAAAAACAAAAAAAGAACTGATGAAGGGGTACGAATGAGACTATTGTTGGTAGAGTTTTTGGTGAACAATAGAGACAAGCACATGGGGGTGTTAATGGTGGCAAACTGGCAATGATGAGACCTCAGACGGAACAGAGTGGCTTGATTGTCAGGTGTTAATGGTGACTATGTTCCTTTCAAGCATAAGAGTGCAAATTCAATTCTATACTAGTCTGTAGAACTTCCACAATTCTATTTATGTGACCAATGACTTCATTGTAGTACCTAAAAAAATAGAATTTTCTGTTATTTTGATGTCATGAGGTTTAGAGTTGTAATTTCCCAATAAAGATTTATGTAACCTTTTGATCAAAGAATTAAATATCATGTTTAAATGAAGTTAAAACCTTAATAGATTTTGATAAAGAACTGAGATATTCTTTTTATAATAAAATGGTTAAATGGATATTCTAAATGACAAGTAATCTTGAAAAAGGCTAGGTAGTGATTTAAATGGTCCGAATTTTAGGGTTTTTCATTTCTGATTGCTTGATTAGTTTTAATTTATTTATTTTTCAATATTTGTACAATCATTCTTACAACTTTGATTAGTGCAAAACGAAAATATTCAAATCAAAGCTTTGATATTTAGGCCATAGGGTTGGATTCTATTAGCAACCACTAGAGAGGCAAGGATAGTACTCCTAGAACTGCAATGGGAGAATCTTACTTTGTATTTAAGGTTAACATTTCCAGTCTGACCCAAACAAATGCAGTAGTTTCTCCTTTTATGACATGATAGAAATACCAAACTCCTAATCATTTTCTCAAAATTTAGATTAGTGCAAATGAAAAATGCCCGACTCAAAGTTTGATATTTAGGCCTTATGGATGGATTCTGTTAGAAACCACTAGAGAGGCAAGGATTTCATCCCTACAACTGCAACGAGAGAATCTCACGGGAGAGCAAAATTTGAGGAATCCTTTGTATTTAATTATAACATTTCCAGTCTGACCAAAACAAATGCAGTAGTTTCTCCTTTTATGACATGATAGAAATAACAAACTCCTAATCGTTTTCACAATTTTGATTAGTGCAAAACAAAAAAACTCAAATCAAAGCTTTGATATTTAGGCCATTGGGATGGATTCTGTTAGAAAGCATTAAAGGCAAGGATCTCACTCCTAGAAATGCAATGAGAGAATTTCACAGGAGAGCAAATTTTGAGGAATCCTTGCTCTGTATTTTAATGTTACAGTCTGACCCAAACAAATGCAGTAGTTTCTCCTTTATGACATTATTATTATAGAAATAACAAACTCCTAATCATTTATACAATTTGATTAGTGTAAAACTTAAATAGTCTAACCAAAGCTTTGATATTTAGGCCATACTCTGTTATAAACTACTAGAGGCAAGGATCTCGGACAGAGAACTGCAATGAGAGAATCTCATGGGAGAGCAAATTTTGAGGAATCCTTACTCTGTTTAATGTTAACATTTTCAGTCTGACCCAAACAAATGCAGTAGTTTCTCCTTTTATGATATGATGGAAATAGATAACTTCTAATAATATATAAACACCTCCTAATGACATTTCCAGTCTGACCCAAACAAGTGCACACTTGTGTAGAAGGTGATCACCAGTGACAGGGTTACCTACTTGGGAAGTTTGTCCTCGATGTGAAAACAATTCGATGTTTACGTAATATTCCATGTTAATAAGTTTAATATAAAACAAATACAAATTTGAGAATCCTGTTTGATATATTCCAGATTGAAATTCTGGTCTTGGGTTGGGAACAAAATGAAATGGAATTGTGCAAGTTCTACAGACTAGTATAGAATTGAATTTGCACACTTATGCTTGAAAGGAACAAATACAAATTTGAGAATCCTGATATATTCCAGATTGAAATTCTGGTCTTGGGTTGGGAACAAAATGAAATGGAATTGTGCAAGTTCTACAGACTAGTATAGACTTGAATTTGCACACTTATGCTTGAAAGGAACATAGTCATTTGTGTGCCTTTTTTCTTTGGTGCTTGCACCTCGATCTTTGACCTCGATGTTAGATCCATATGGGTGTCTTTTGTACCTGTACTATTTGATACCCGTGTTAATGGTGTTTTGTCTGCAGGAAAATAGATTTTTGGTGATGGTCATCCGGGACTTGCTGAATTTATGTGAAATCACTAAAGGGAAAGATAACAAGGCTGTGATTGCAAGCAACATAATGTGAGTGTTTGGTGTATCATCCATAAAAAAAATTTCTTCATTGATCCATTCTCACCTGTTAACTATCTCAGCCATTTTCCTGGGAATGTCCTTATTCATTGGACTTTTTACTATACGACTATGCCTGAGAATAGATCTAAGAGGGCATGAACAAACACAAGAACCCAATGAACACAATGAAGGCAAAATCCCTCAGGAAATTATCTATCACCAGAAGAGAACACTTGCTGGCCAAGGCTGCAGCCATGGCGCCACGCTCAACTTTTGTTTGGCTCCAAAAAAAGAATAGTACACAACTTTGAAGCATATAACAACGCCTAATTAGGGGGAGAGTACCCTTATATATGCTAACCTTTTGATGGTCAAGTTACTGTCCGTGAACTAAGAAGGCCCAATCTCTGCGAGTCACCCTAACATTTGTCGTACTTTCCTTCGCTTGTCCCACTCCCCCATAACCTTTACATTTCCCCACCACATACCCTTGCACGTAAAACTGTAACCTCTGTATTAACCGGAATGTACTAGTACTAAATCTACTTTGAAGTGATTCTGAGTAAGTAGCTATTGCTTTATCCACTTCTAAACTTTGAGCCAATTATTTGCACGGTTTGCAGGTATGTTGTTGGACAGTATCCAAGGTTCTTGAGAGCTCATTGGAAGTTCCTAAAAACGGTGGTCAATAAATTGTTCGAGTTCATGCATGAAACACATCCAGGAGTTCAGGTTATCCTCTTTTATTAATCCGATTTGCTTTTCTGAAGACTTGAACATATAACTAGTATTTTGGATTGTTAGCATGAGTGCCTTTAATCATGAAGTTTAGCATTATGTTTTTTTTTTGTCTTGTAGGACATGGCATGTGACACATTCCTGAAAATTGTTCAAAAATGCAAGCGGAAGTTTGTTATTCTGCAGGTATTTTTTCAAAATCAAGAACTGTAAGCCTGCTATAGTATCCTGTGTAATTCAAACTTTGGAAACATCTGTGTTGGGTGGAGGTTTGATCTCTTATCTAGTTCTTTTGTGGAGTGATTGGTATTATTTTATCTGTGTGATGGCTTATTAAACAGGTTGGAGAGAGTGAACCCTTTGTGTCTGAACTTCTAACAAGTCTTCCAACAACCATCACAGATCTTGAAAAACACCAAATTCATACGTTTTATGAAACTGTAAGCCTCCTCCAATTCAAGAATGGCGGCATACTTATGGGGTATTGTTGTGTTCCCTAACTATGTTCCTTCTCCATTTAGGTTGGTCATATGATTCAAGCAGAGTCTGACCCTCAAAAGAGGGATGATTATTTGCGGAGATTGGTGGAACTGCCAAATCAGGTGCTTTTCATCTTTGTTGAGATATTTGCTTCTGAACAATGATAATAGGCTGATATCATTACTTATATACCAATTATGCAGTTTGACTGATGGTCTTTTCTTGCTGTTCAGAGATGGGCTGACATAATTGGTGAAGCACGACAAAGTGTAGATATTCTAAAGAACCCAGATGTTATCAAAGCTGTGCTTAATATATTACAGGTAAATTAATTTTAAGTGAATTGCCGGAAACTTGTGCTAAAAATCTTCTAAGAAAGCACTTTTCTGCACATATATTTAGCTAAATTGTGAATGTTCATAGCTAAGACTCATTCTGCTAAGTTCCGGAAGTATAAGTTGAGCAATTTATCTGTTGTTGATTAAGTACTGTTTTTAGTTTGTTACTCCTTTTCTTTTCAGCTTCATATGAATTCTTTCTCATTTTGCTTTAATCATCCTATTAATTGACAGATTCTGCATCTGACACTTCTGTGTAACATTGTGATTTTGTTTATCTTTCTTGTTTGTTTTTTTTCTTTTTAATAGACAAACACAAGTGCTGCGACTTCACTGGGGGCTTTCTTCTTTCCACAGATCCAATTGATTTTTCTGGATATGCTGAATATTTATAAGTATCCTTTTATTCCTAACCTTAGGCACTTTCCGATTTCATTTAGCAGTCAAACAAATGTATCGAAATCTTATTTTGTTTCATTTGTGACAGGATGTATAGTGAGCTTATATCAAGTAACATTGCTCAAGGGGGGCCCTATGCTTCAAAAACTTCCTTTGTTAAGCTTTTGCGGTAGGGTAGACACTTAACTTGAAATCTAGCAAGCATTTTTGTGTTAATGATTCGTGTTTTTTTTGTCTTTGTTGATCATATTCTGCATTGGCTGTGCCCGTTACTCAACAGATCAGTGAAAAGGGAGACACTTAAGCTTGTTGAGACATTTCTCGAAAAGGCTGAGGACCAACCACATATAGGGACCCAATTTGTCCCTCCAATGATGGATCCTGTGCTTGGCGACTATGCAAGAAATGTGCCGGATGCTAGGGAATCAGAAGTGCTATCACTTTTTGCAACAATTATAAACAAGTAATTAAAAACAATCCTTTGTTTTTCTTTCCACATTTAGTTTGTTTTAACTAAATAATAAACAATTGATCAGAAGTTCTATCACTTTCAATACATTCTAACTATATTTTTCCAATGGGGTAGTAAATATAAAGTAGTGGATATTTTTTTGATGTAAACCTAAACAAATACAGAAAATGGTTATTAAGGGCACATGGTGAAAAAGAGCTTTGAGAGGGGAAGAGAAAATGGTTATTAAGGGCACATGGTGGAGGGTGGATGGTAACAGGGAGCTTCCATCAATTTCTTACCGTACATGGTGGTCAGTGTAGCCTTTATTTCTTACGCTACATGGTAGTGAGTATATGTTTGTGAAGTGAATTTTTGCACCTTATGCTTCAAAGGCTTAGTTTCTTTTTAGCCCAGTCTGTTTTTTTGGGCATCTTGTGCTCTAGGTCTGTGCAACATGTTTTTGGTTATGCAGTTGATAATTGAGTAAAAATGGTTATCGGTTGTGTTTGTATGATCAAAAGAAATTTCAATATATTTCCACATTTTTAATGCAATATATTGTATTAGATTTTTTTTTGAAGTAATCTCTCTGTCTATGGGTGTGATCCGATGCCTCTGGCGAACATCCTTGAATGAGCCTATGCCTCCGGCGAACATCCTTGAATGAACCTAACATCCATGCTTTACTTTTTTATAACTAGTAAGTTGAATGAACAGTGCCAGGGGTGTACACATTAAATTGATTTACATGATGTTTTGACCATCTAGGTACAAAGCTGCAATGATAGACGATGTTCCTCGTATTTTTGAAGCTGTATTTCAGTGCACTTTAGAGGTAAAAATATCAGCAATTGCTATTTCATTTCCTTCTCTTTCAAGTTTGAAGATTCAAATTGAGCATATTTGAGGAAGGAAATGTTTTGACACTTTGTTTGAAGATCTGTGTGAAACAGTAAGTTCTTTCATTTTAACTAAAAATGGTGGGGGCTGAGATCTTTGTTGCTTGATATTAAGATTCAGTTTGTAACCACATGGATATAGGCAGCGTCTTTATGAGAAATTATCATCTTTCTTTGTATTCAAAAATGCGTGTCTTGTAAGTCGTTATGACTTGTCTTTGGCTGTACAGATGATTACAAAGAACTTTGAAGATTACCCTGAGCATCGCTTGAAATTCTTTTCCTTGCTCCGAGCCATAGCTACGCACTGTTTCCCTGCTTTGGTTCGATTGTCTCCTCAGGTTAGGATTGAACTACCAATTTTGTTGCTACATAATGCACCCTATTCAATTATTTCATAGGCTGTTTTGTTGCTGCTCTGTTGGATTTTCTTAATGATCTGCTCCATTTTTCAGCAACTGAAGCTTGTTATGGACTCCATTATATGGGCTTTTCGTCATACAGAGAGGAATATTGCTGAAACTGGGTTAAACCTTTTACTGGAGATGCTGAAGAACTTTCAGGTTACACATTTGGATTTTGCGATCGTGTGTTGAAGTTTGTTATATTACTTTCCCATAAATGTGCTGTTGGCTTTTGACAGCTTTCTGAGTTTCGCAACCACTTTTATGTAACATACTTCTTGACCATTGAGCAAGAAGTTTTCGCAGTGTTGACTGATACATTCCACAAACCTGGTTTCAAGTTGCATGTTTTGGTGTTGCAGCACTTGTTTTGTCTGGTATGTGAATCTCCTTTTCATTTTTGATTGATCTGGTCTTCTATATATTGGATATTTGTTGAAATCTAATCTTGATATTCAGGTGCATTCGGGTGCATTAACGGAACCTTTATGGGATGTGGCTTCTGTATCATACACATATCCAAATAATGATTTCTTTGTTCGTGAGTACACTATAAAGCTATTGAGTTCGTCCTTTCCAAATATGACAGCTACTGAGGTACATCATCTATTTCTCGGTGTCAAATGATATTTTTTGGGTAGGGAAGCAGGATACTTGATCCTTAATATTACTATATAAATGTTGGATCTTTTAGGTTACACAGTTTGTGAATGGACTCTTTGAATCAACAAATGATCTTGCTGCTTTTAAAAATCACGTGAGGGACTTCTTGGTCCAGTCGAAAGAGTTTTCACCTCAGGTAATAGCAGATATGTGGTGAGCTAAACATTGTTTCCTGAGTTTACCAGAGGTTGATTTCTGTAAATCTCCCAACAATTTTTGTTAGTTGCAGATTCTACCTTGAATATCTAATTTCACCAAATTATACTAACCTTTGTTTTAAAGGGTACCCTTAATATACCGAAAATGAACAAGTTCGACTAGTTAGTAACTTAGAATGACATGCCATAAGTTTTATAGGGTGTGAGGCACACTGAGGTGCAAAGGTCTCTGGCACCTCACGTAGTCTGGCACCTCACGTAGTTTGAGACCTGGACATGATGCATTTAGGCACTTATAATGCTAGTCACAATTGTAAAACACCCAAAATTTACAAAACAAGTACACAGTCACATTAAACACAAACCAAATTGAAACAAAATGAATAACAGTTAATGCAAGTTAGACAACACAATATTGAATAAAAAAAAGACTAAGAGATGACTAGAAGAGAAAATCAGGAGCAAATAGAGAGATTGCGAGAAGAAGAGAAGACAAACATGGAGGAGTGAGGAGCAAAGAAAAGACGAGAAAGAAGAGGCAGCAAAACTGCAGAGAAGCAAAAAGAGCGAGCAGCAGAAACAAAGAGAGAAAACAGTAGTATTGTGTACAGCAGTAGCAGAGGACTTAGAATTATATTGGGATGGGAAAGGGATCATGGATGCACATGTAGGGGCCAGAGGGGTGGAGTGGAACTATTTAAAGAATAAGAGAAGTATGATTTGAATAGGATTAGAAGAGTTAGGTACCCAGAGGAGCAAACTATTTTTGTAAAAATAATCTTGTACTGATTTAATATCTAGATAAACATCAGGTACCCAGAGGAGCACCTAGCTGCGCCTCAGGCGCCTAGGATGCCTGTAAGTGTGTAGGCGCATGACCCCCTAGTGCCAGGTGTGCCTCACTGCTTGCACCTCCGTGTGCCTGAGGTGTTTTTATTGGACATGTCATGTTCAACATAACAAAGGTGAAATTGCATTTTTGGTTTTCAATAGATGAAAAATAATAGAACTAAAAAATACTCACTATATCATATCTCTAGGGTACTATTTGTTACATATACAAGATGAGGGTAGTTGGTAAAAATTTAAATACTTTGATAGAGTCTGCAACTACTCGAAATGTTTGGATGGTTGGTGCAGTTGAGCCTTGATTATTTTGGAAGATGCAAGTTCTCCATTGCAAGTGCTGGATTTTACAAGGGAAAGATCCTTTGTATGATTCACCTTTGATGGAATATGTCTGTCTTACGATTGCCGTTGACAAATGAATATTGCAGGACAACAAGGATCTGTATGCAGAAGAAGCTGCCCTACAGCAACAGAGGGATCGGGAGATAAAACTACGAGTTCCAGGTCTCATTGCTCCTAGTGAAATACAAGATGAGATGGTAGACTTATAGATGATTTGGTAAACAACATTTTGTGGAAGTCAAGTCTCTTATTAGAAAAGGTAACTTCATCTACTCCGTATAGCCCATGGACGTCCACGGTTCCTATATTACCTTTGATGATGGGCGAGTATTACCTGGAATCCGGAAGTGACATCAATTTGTCTTTTCATCTATCTGAATGAAGAAGGTGGCCCTGCTATACCAAGATCTGCATTGGGTTTGTTGGCTGGGGTATAGTATAAAAAGTAAATTTAGGTTTTGTAGTTGAGGAACCTCGGGAGAACAGGGTTGGGGATTGTGTTTGTTGCTGTGGTTTCCTGAATTCATTAATCTTGTGTTCATATCATCAGTCGTAGAGACGCTAGATATACAAATTGTTGGCATGGGCTGGCTCCTTTGTCATCACTGAATCAGTCGGGTTTTGATGTATACTTGACTAACTTGTTACATAATCTTTTACTCATTTATGTCCATTGTAGGTGTTCTCTCCTTTCTCATGTCTTTTAAGTGAACTAGTCTGAGGTATGGGCACAGGTTTATCTGATAAATTGGTAAAAGTCATGTGCAGCTGGACCTGTGGAAATTTTGAGCTATAGAAAACAATCTTTTAGATAAGCGATAAAGGGTGATTTGCTTTCCACGTGATGTACTAGAGCTAATGTAAAGTACCTAGACATACATCCAAAGGCCAATGTAAAAATTACATTTCATGTTGTGGTCTCTGGGTGATTTAACGCTTTAAAAAAAAAAGTCAATATCACTAACTAGGATTTTTTTCAATATTACCACTATTAGGGGTATATTACCACTATGTACTAGAGTAATATTGCTAAAAAGAAGGGCTATTAATGTTTTATTAAAGAATTGAACTATTAGGGGTATATTACCACTATTACGTATAAAAAAATGGTGAAGTAGGCTCATGAAAAAGAGCCTAGTTGACCAAATTCTTTTTTAAAAAAAACCTAAGAATAGAACAATTGCAATTTAATGTTTTTTTTTTAAAAAAAGGAAGAATTGAAGAGAAAACCCTAGGGCGATTGTGTGGCGGTGCCGTTGGCTTCCTCCCAAACTCGCAGAAACTTCCCTCTAATTTCGTGAGGGCTAGGTGTGTTTCTTCTCAGAGGTGACGGATAGAAGTAAGGAGCATTGAGCATGGAGAAGGGCAAAGGCAAAATACACCTCACAGAAGAGGAATGTATTGTAGTACATACAGAGGAGAGGAATTCAGATTCAACGAAGATTGGGGAGGCTATTCTTATGGGGACTGTTCTTACCCAAAGACCATTTGATTCATACGCATTGCAGGGAACTATGAAAGGGGCATGGAGATTAGCCAAGGGGTTTGTGTTCCGAGAATTGAAGCAAAACATGTTCTTTCAATTTGCAACAGTCAACGACAAAAACAAGGTGATGCAAGAAGGCCCTTGACACTTCGATAAAGCGTTAATTGTACTAAAGGAACCCGGGCATGTCCAACCCTCGAAAATGGAGTTTGCTCATGTTCCGTTCTGAATACGTGTTCAGGACATTCCATTTGGCATTGCATCGGAATCACTGGCAAAAGAAAAAGGAGATTTGATGGGAGGTTTCATCAAGAACGACGTGGACTCAGCCACAAAGATCAACATCGAGATGAGGATTAGGGTGTTGCTCGAGGTAACAAAACCATTGCGGAGAGGCCTTCTTCTTACAGTTCAAAATCAAAGAATTTGGTTCCCCGTAAGGTATGAAAAATTGCCAAATTACTGCTATACTTGTTGAAGGCTGGGACATGTGGAGGGAGAATGTACTTATGATGAAGCCAAATCCTTTCAAAATTTGAATATGGGTAGAACCTGAGAGCCACACAGATACACATGAATAGGGACAAAAAAGCAAAAGATTGGGGACCGAATGCAGTGCCAGGGCATGGGGAATCTGACACAGAGGGGCCCATTAGCACAAAAAACGACAAATTCAAAAAGAGAGAAGCGAGACTCTTGGAAACCCTACTTGAGTTGAACACATAAACAGATTTGCAGATGATGTCCGGAGAGGAGGATACTATTCTTTCCACTGAAATTAATGGTATCTCCATAGCCCAAAAAAGGTTGTTGAGGAGGGGCTCCTCACACATCAGAAGGAACAGGGACGTGAAGTCCATGACATCCACAGTGAGGAAGGGAGCAAGGGCATCCAGAGGAAGAAATGGAGAAAGTTGCCAAAAAACAAGATGTGGTTATAGTGAGCTATGCAGGACAAGAGAGTACTAGCAATAAGAGAAAGGAGAGGGGAGCAAAAGAGGCATTAGACAACTATCTGGAAGGAGCACAAAAGCGTGCTAGGATGGACAATGCTGATTATTCTTTGGCCGGAGAGACAGAAGAGCTCTCCCGCCAAATCCATCGAGTATTATTAGTTTTAATTGTCGTGGACTAGGAAAAGGCTTGGCATTTACGAGATTAGCAACGCTAGTTAGAAATAAGGAGCCCGACTTACTCTTCTTGAGTGAGACGAGAATGGAACAAATTCGACGCAGATGTTTTACGGTGGAGAACGTTAGAACTTCGGGAGGTCTTTTTTTAATGTGGAGGGAGGGTTATGATGTGTGAGTGGAATCGTATACTCAACACCATATTAGTGCACAGATTGATAGTTGGAGTTTACAGGAATTTAGGGATGGTTCAAACCAAATGAATGGATTCATACGTTGGAGTTAATCAAACGTATCAAAGCAAATGTGCATGAGCAGTGAGTAGTGATGGGAGACTTCAATTAGGTTCTTTCTTGATGACATGAATTATGACCTATATTTAGGCATGTATTTATGTAGATTTTCCCTTTATTTTGCATGCATAGACATACATTCATTGCATTTATGGTTATATTCACCTACTTTGCGAGAAAACGGTCTACACAGAGTTTTATTGCATTTGTAGGTAAATTGACGAATTGTGGAGTGAAATGGCATATTTATGGATCAAGCCTTGAAGATGGACAAAAAGGAGCATAAAAGGAAGCTAGGACGCGTCATAGTATTCTCTAGTACTGTCTGACGCGACAAAGTATTCTCTGATACCGACTGACGCGGCCCAGAGTATTTTTTGATACCAACGGGCTCGACTTCTTTTCAGCCCAAATATTTAGGGTTTTATCCTTAAACCCTAGATTTATCCGTACAAATATCGGATAGCCTTCAACATTGAAAGGCGGACTTGGATCCCCAAACAGAGGGAGGTTTGAAGATCTTATTGCGTACAAGGAAGATTCGGAGAAGACCGCATTTTGAGATTGCGTATTGGGAGAAGATCTTAGGATTTATTTTTGAAGACGGATTGACATCCCGTTCTTCATTATTGCTAGAGATTTTTGTGAGGTTTTCTGTTCTTTGATTCTACTTTCATTAGAACACAAACACGCTTTGGTTATCTTTGAGATTGATTGTTCGATATTATTGAGTTTTTGAAGTTTTACCCTTTTTTCTGTTTTATATTTGATTATTGATTTGATGATGATGATTGTTGGCTAAAACCCTTTAGCGATTCTAAGGTGAAGGGTTGATAGTTGTGGCATTATTGATGATAGATTGAACCAAAACAAATTGGACCGTGAGAGTTGCAAGAAACCTCGTCGTCGACCTTTTCCACTGCCTATTCTTGAGTTCCACGGCCGTGGTTCTTCAAGATCTAGCCGTGGTTTCCTCTGTCGTACGTCCTTTGCTTTTACTTTGATCCAAAGTTAAAGATTTGCTATAACCTAGCCTTGGCTTACCTTTTCTAGGTAGTAGTGAGACTCAACATCCTCTACTTTGGTTTAGAGTGTCACAACCTTGCATGGATATTTGAGAGTAATTTTTATCCTCAGATCCTTTCTATACTGCAGCCTCAACAACCTTTATAGAGAGAGCCTTTGGGTGAGTCATATAGGGTTTTGGAACTTCACTGTACATTACCTTACTTTAGTTATACCTTTGCAATCCCGACTCTGTCCTTATATTTTTAGAATATCTTGAATCGATTGCCACAATTGGATACCTAGATCTTTAGAATCGCTGTTTTCCCAATTATTTGCAAAAACTTTCTATTTAATTGCTTGACAACTTTATAAACTGAATTTGTTCCCCCCAAATATCTGAGTTCGATTATCTGGAATTCTTGCTTTACTACGCCGATCCGTACACTGCGGGTTCGCTTTTGCTTAATTTTAGTTTTATAAATTTAAGACTTTGACGCACACTTTCGAGCGAACATTTCTTCTGCGGATAAGATCGGGGGAAATCCGACTTCGTTTCAAAGTATTGTGGGATTCAGGGAGACTCTTGAGTAATGCGAGTTGCGTGAGGTGAGGTTTGTGGGACCTAGATTCACTTGGGATAATGACCAGCAGAGAGATAATCTTATCCAAGAAAGAATTGATCTAGGGTTCGCAAATAGACAATGGATGGCCAGATTCCCTCAGGCTAGGATTAGCCACCTAGCAAGGATCAATTCGGATCATGTCCCCATATTCCTTGACTTGAATGGAGGGGACGGGGAGGGAAGACCGAGATGGATGCAACGGCCATTCCGTTTGGAGGCTACATGGTTAACTGAAGTGGGTTGTGATGTAGTGATAAAAAAATGCGTGGGAAAATCCAGTGTCGTCTTTTGCCGAAAATGGAATCATGGCCAACATTAGGAGGTGTGGCATGTATTTGAAGGAGTGGAGAAATCAAACTTGTGGGAATATAAGCTTTAAGCTGAAACACATCAGAAGAGAGCGTAAGTTATTGCATGAAAAGGGCATCGATGGAGACTTAGTGGCTCGGCGAAGGGTTTTGGAAGCGGAAGAAAGTGAGTTGATGGAGAGGGAGGAATTAATATGGTACCAACGTGCTAAAGCTAATGAATTGAAATGGGGAGACCGTAACACGTCCTATTTCCATAAGAAAGCTAGTGGGAAGAGAAGGTGAAACATGATCACTCGGTTGGTAGACAACGAGGGGCTGATTTGGCGATCTACCTCAGGGAAGATGGAGGTGGCGATTGGATACTTTATTGAGTTGTTTGCAGCGGGTGGGCGGGGGAACGCTACTGAAGGCGTTAGAATGGAGGAGGGGGTATCTCGGTCAGATAATGATGAGTTGCTGAGGAAGTGCACAATGGAAGAGGTGAAGGAGGCATTGTTTAGCATGCACCCGACAAAATCTCCAGGACCGGATGGTTTTCCAGCGATGTTCTATCAAAGAAACTGGAGTGTGATTGGGGAGGAGCTATCCAAGGTTATTATCGGATTATTCAATGGAGACGAATTTCCGGAAGGTTTAATCACACTTTCATCTCTCTCATCTAAAGTTAATGATCCACATTCTATGAATGATCTTAGACCTATTAGTCTTTGTAATGTTATTTTTAAGATCTTTTCCAAGATTCTTGCTAATAGGCTTAAGAAATGCTTGAAAAATGTGATTTCTCCTAATCAAAGTGCATTTGTCTTTGGTAGACTTATTACAGATAACATATTGACAGCTTTCGAGATTTTTCACTTTATGAAGACTAGGGAAGGAGGAAAGGAATGAATGGCTTTAAAACTGGATATGGCAAAGGCATATGACCGGGTGGAATGGGACTATCTTGAAGAATCCATGAGGAATATGGGTTTTGCGGAACGGTGGATTGGTCTCATCATGAAATGTGTCTCCACGGTGACATTCTCGGTTTTGATGGATGACATGATTTCGAGTGAGTTTTGCCCTAAGCGGGAGCTTAGACAAGGGGATTCTTTGTCCCCTTTTTTTTTTCTTGATATGTGCAGAAGGGTTGTCATTTATGATCCAGAAGAGTGAAAGGGAGGGGAAGTTCCAAGGGATCGAGATTGCTCGTAATACACCAAGGGTTTCTCATCTATTTTTTGCTGACAATAGTGTGTTCTTTGCTAAGGCTTCGATTGCACAATGTAATGAAATTAGAAATATTCTTCATGAGTATGAAGTGGCTTCGGGACAACAAGTGAACCTTGCAAAGTCGGAATTGTCTTTTAGTAAGAATGTAGATGAAACCAAGAGGGGTGTTTTACAAGGAATATTGGGGATTAGAGAAGTTGGAGCTCATGAGAAATATTTGGGACCTTCAACAATGGTCGGAAGATCGAAGAAGATCATTTTTGCTAATGTGAGGGAACGGGTCTGGAAAAAGCTCAAGGGTTGGAAAAAACCACGCTTAGTAGAGCTGAGAAAGAAGTGTTATTGAAAGCGGTTATTCAGGCTATACCACAATACACTATGTCTTGCTTTGTGATGCCCGAAGAGATGTGTCATGATATTGAAATGCTTATGAACAAGTTTCTGTGGAGAAGTACTGGACATAACAGAAAGATCCATTGGATGTCGTTCCAAAAGATGTGTACGGCCAAGGAGTTCGGTGGTTTGGGTTTTCGTGATCTGAAGGCTTTTAACTTGGCAATGTTGGCCAAGCAGGGATGGAGAATTATGGTTGAGCCCGGATCGCTTATGGCTCGTCTGCTGAAAGCCAGATACTTCCCTAGCTCCTCTTTCTTACAAGCTTCGGTGGATTATAGACCGAGTTTTATGTGGAGAAGCATTTTGCAAGGCCGGGATATTCTGAGTGCCGATGTGTGTAGTTCAGTGGGTAATGGAGCCAATATCAAGGTGTGGAAGGATGCTTGGATCCCTAGACCTATCTCGTTTAGACCCGTCATAATCCCGGAAGACGCTGACCTTGACTTGCGTGTCGTGGACCTCATTAACTAGAATACTGGTACTTGGTGTGTAGAGGAGATTCAAAGACTGTTTCAACCTTGCGATATTCTGGAAATTTTGAAAATTCCACTGCTATCTTATGAGGTTAACGATGACTTTTTATTGGTTCCATTCTAAGGATGGTGTTTACTCAGTGAAGTCCGGATACTATTCGGCTTGTAACTTGAAGCTTTTCAAAGACAACAATGGTTCATGCTCATCGAATTCATCTGTGAGGAGTTTCTAGAAGCGGCTCTAGAAAGTTAAGGTGACCCCTTCTGTTAAGTCGTTTGCTTGGAGGGCAAGCAGGGAGGTCCTTCCCTGCTTAAATAATATGGTACGTAGGAAGGTGTGTGTGAGCAGTCATTGTGACTTGTGTGGTTTGTAAGAAACACATACCCACGCTCTTCTTCACTGTCATGGAAATCGCAAAATTTGGAAGGCATTTCCGGAGATTGCGAGGGCAGGCTTGGATGTTAGAGACACTTGTCAATGGGCTTTGGAGGTGCTCCAACGACTATCGACAGAGGGTTTGAAGATCTGGATGATTGTATGCTGGTGGATATGGAAGCGTCGTAATCTTAGAATCTTTGAAGAAAAAGTTATGGAGGAAGCGAGGACCATGGCAACGAGTCATGGTGAATTGGGTAAAGAGGTGTTTGAAGGTCCGATGGCAGAAGATATGACGGCCGGGGTTGTGGGTCAGAGGGTCCGGCATGGGTGGAGCCGTCCTCCTGCTGGGGTGATAAAGATCAATTGCGATGCTGCAATGAAGAGAGATGAGAGATGCGGTATAGGTATCGTTGCTAGGAATTCTTTAGGTGATGCTCTTCTGTTAGCATCGAAAAAGGTTAGTAATGACTGTTCGGTCGACATGGCAGAAGGGCTCGCTATCCTCTGGGCTATGGAGCAGGCTATCAAGCGAGGATGGAATAACATAATATGTTAAACGGATGCAAATGGGGTGGTTGAACTCATTCATGGAGAGAAAGTGATTCGGGGGGGCCTTTGGGAGATCTCATATCAAAGATCACTGCTCGGGCGTGCTCGCTGGGTAGCTGCAAATGGCACTTCACAAAAAGAGATTCGAACAGTGTAGCTCACTAGTTGGCATCCTTCTTCCCTGAGTCTCCTAAGGTTTTTGATCCGTATGGTGGGTTACCGGAACAATTGATGTCTTTGCTTGTACTGGATGATGAGATTTGATAAGATGGTTTGTTTAAAAAAAAACACTATTATTTGTTTCAACTAGGTTAAAGTTTACAACACTAACAAAAAAAATTAGAATAGAACACTATTATCTAATTTAACCGAGTTAAAGTATACGGGGCTAACTAAAAAAAACTGATTTTTTGTCTCACGTGTATTCTTACGTTGAGTCACAAAATGATAAGTACAATCTCATGTATAAGTGCGACTATCTTTCTTGCACTATGTCTCGTGATGTTGTAATTTTCATGTTGTGACTCAACCTGAGATTGTTATTTTCAAAGAGGGGTATTAAGGATACGATGATGGAATTCACAAACAATGGGCATTTAGAACCCTTAACCGTCACAATTCCGGATTTCGGATCCATTGTACGTTTGTGAATTCCATCGAGGTACGTTTACGACTTCCGTTTTCAAATTAGGTATATGAGCATAGAAATATAAATTTGATGTCGGCTCCCTACGCCTACGAGAATGCCAATCAAATTTAATGTCATACAACATCAATTGTGTACATTTTTAACATGTTTTAAGCATTAATTTTATACAAAACAACTCCAAACCTTCAAAATTGGACAATGAATTTAGATGAAAACACTCATGGTCTTTTTTTTCCCTTCAAAGATAGAGCCAAAAAAACTAGATTGAAGTTTAGAGAATTTCGGCAAATTTTTCAGGAGAGAAATAAGGTAATGTGGAGCAAATAACCATTGTGAGAAAATGTCATCTAGAAAAATGTAATGGAAAATCCTATGATATAATAGCGATACTCCTATTTTTATTCAACATAGAATTGTTAAGAACTAAGATACGTCATATACTCACGAGAAACGAAACAAGGCTTTCTTACAAATATCTATTCAATTTTTTAACACAAAGGGGACAAAAAAAGACAAGTCACTTCTTAGATGTGCATCAACTCTGAGCATCCTTACAGATGACAATATCGATTTCATGAGGTATACTTGAACAACAAATGGTTTGAATGGCACAATGCGACAAGTTTATCTATAACACAACATTTGTTTTCCTGAAAATTATTAACTTGAGTGTATCTAGAGAGGAGTATTTGAATATAAGAGGTGGTTAAACCAATTTCTCAAGGTGATTTTCTAAAGTTTATTAACCGAGTTGATAAGAGTCAAATTATCACCAATTATATGAATTTTCTTATTATGTTTTTCCTAAACTTTCAAGATTCCCTATTCTTAAGACATAAACCTCGGATGATTGAAGTGAACATAGAGAGGAACATTGAAATATTGTAGATGATCAAATCAATTTCACAAAGTGATTTTTATATATTAATAATGGAGTCGATATAAGTTAAATTATGACCCTTTACCGAGTCTACATCCATCAAAATTCAGTTTGACCTCACCATCTTTAGGGTTTTTTTTCAACAAATATTTTTCTTTTGACTTATGTTGTAAATGCTTATACTATTTTTCTCTCTCTAAATTTTGCTTTCTTCTTTACTTTGTCTCACGACAAATTCCGAGACATGATACATGATTTATGATGACACTTTTTTTTAATATTAAGGATAAACATAGGATTATACAGATCCACCAAACCAAACCAGCATGTTCAAAGCTGTTGCTTCTGAATTTTTCATAAAGAGCACTAAGCATATATCTTTAATGTTCTTGTTTCTCTTCACCAATATGATAGGAAAATTCCACAGTTGATATCAAATCGTATTTTTTATATGATAAAGGGACATTTGAAGTATATGAATGAAGAATCCAGTAAAAATTACTAGTAAGAGCTAGCAAAAATTGACCCGATTCGTGAAAGTGACTTGACAAACCCGATTTGTGAATCCGTCAAAGATTCAAAATTTTTGGAAAAGGCATATCCCAGACCGACATGCTTGAAATTGATTTAACTCAAATCATAAATGATACGAACCTGAAAATGACCCGGATCTGAAAAAATAGCCCGATATCAAGCCAAGAACTAAAACTACCGACTCGAAATGACCCGATCCAAAATAACCCGCTCTAAATTGACCCGATAATTTTGAAGTAGTCTGACCCGAGATAGCCCGTCCCAAGAAAGAAATGGTAGTCTCAATTTAGTATATGATTCTTTCACATATATGTTTAGTAAACTTGAGAATACTAATTTACAAAGAAAATTAAATAATCACCTAATCAATTTCTATTATCAACTACTAAGACTATAGCCACTCTGATTAGGCAAGTTGCGGTTCTTAATTTTTGAATCAGTAAAAAGTTTCAACTTGTAAGCTATCATGTACTCATGACTAGTAAACCAATAACTACTAATCAGTGAATCAATAATTAAACTAATGCATATGATCAAACACTTAATCCCTCATATTAAATAATTAAATGAATTGTAAACAAGAGAGTTATTCCATAAACTTGTAGAAATGTGAATGATTTACAAATTTACAGGTTGTTGGAAACAAAGGAGGACTGAAAGGTTCAAACTATCAATTGGCTGAAGTCGATTGGGGTGCGGGGGTGGTAGGCAAACATAAATGCAAGAGTTGTCGAAGTTGAGGGATGCAATTACGTGACTGAGTGTAACGACCGCTTTTTTTTTTTTTTTACGCTTTGATAAAGTTAGAGGAGTTTAGGAAACGAAATTAAAATTTAGTGAGACTAGGATATACAAGTTTAATTATGGAAGTTGTTTGGTTAAGTACTTGTTCAAAGTTTCGGGACGAAACTTATTTTAAGGGGTACTGATGTAATACCCGGAAAATTTAATTTCCATTTAATAACCGATCAAATCAAATTCCGATCCGATAACCTTTCTTAATTTTAAATAATTATACAAAATTAGATTCTATTATTTTATGTGACCTTAATTCACATAAAATGATAAATATGTAAACCGAAGAATATTTCCGCACAATTTAACGACCCACTTTATAGCCCATTACCTAATTAGATGAGCAGACCCATCGAATTAGGCCCGATTTATACAAACTTCCGACCAGCCCATGACTTAACCCTAAACCCTAATTATTAACCTAATCTAATCTGACTCCCTTAATCCTATTTAGCGTTAAAACACTTCTCTCTCTACCGCATCAACTCCTTCTGTAAACCGATATAGCAGCAGCCTCGCAGCAGTCCGGTGAGATCTCGTTTCCCTTCAGCAACCCATAGCAGCAATCCGACGCAGCAGCAGCCTCACGTTCTCCTTCAGGACAGTACGCCATCTCGTGTTGTTCCAGCCGACGCAGCAGCCTTCTGCAACCAGGGATTCAACCGGAACAACAACCCATAGCAGCCTTCTGCTTACGACGCTGGACCCCCTCGCATCTACGCTCAAGAGACGGCCCTCCTCCAGCGGGAACGAGACCGGAGTGGACGGTTGCTAAGCCACTGCAGACGAGCCTCCGGTAGGTACGACCTGCTGTCAACCTTCGTTTCTGTGATTAAGTTGTAACCTGCCTTACTCCGGTGCAGCCTTGTGACAAGCAGAAGTGACCCTGCAATGACTTGGAAGCCAGCACCGAGTCTGTCCCAGTCGACCTATCTTGAGCCGTGAATCTTGGGCTGTGGTGAGTAAGCAGCCCCTTCCTCTACATAAACTGTAATGTATAGGGAGTTACTTGGGTTTTATTTGCTGAATGAGAGGGGTGTAGATGTTAGTATGCTGAACAAATGTAGGTTAGGAGAGTAGAGTAGGTTGGATTTAGAAGGATTAAAGAGTCAGTAAGAGGGATTCGAACTGTTTGAGAGTTATATATGTGCTGAGTGTTGGGGAAAACAGGAGGTGATGCTGTTTTGTGAGATGGTTTTGAATAAGCTCTTGATCTCCGTTGGGCTTGAATTTTGGATATAATATAGTTGACATATGGTTGTAGAACATATTAAAATTTGAGAGGAATCCAGCGAGTGGTTTGAGATTTATGATTTTTCAAAGATTGAGTCGTAAGCAGTTTTTCTGTTGTGCTGAAATTCGGTTTTGTGAGATAGTTTTAAATAGGATTTTGATCTTCTTTGCGGCTGAATTTTGGATATATTATAGATAAGATTTTATAGTAGAACATGTCAAAATTTGGGATAAATCCAGCAAGTAGTTTAGGAGTTATAATTTTTCAAAGTTAAGACAGTGTGATGTTTGTTAAGTGTTGTAACCAACTTTAGAAATTTTTGTAGAAGTGATGCTTTAACAATTTTAAGAAATTATTTCTCCTATGAGTAGATGGGATATCATAGAGGACCTAAGAAATTATTTTGGAAAATTTATAAATTTATTCGAGTTTTATATTTGAAGCCTAAGTTGGATCTTAATGACCTTTCGGAAAATAAGAAGAATGTGTAAATTGCTAGTTTGTAACCAAACTCATCTTTATGAGTTAGAATATGACATTTTAGTCTCAAATAAGAGTTTAGACATAAATTATGGAATTTTTAGAAGTTTCGGGACCAAGGGTAAAATAGTCATTTTACCATAAATTAATACTGTTATCAATTCCGTTCTATTAAGACCTACTATCTTAGAAGTCTTAGACTTCTAATCACCTAGAAAGTGTGCTGACACACTTGCCTCCTTTGACAGGCCACTGAATTCCTACTGTACAGATCGATTTGCGAATTAGAAAGTCGAGATCTGATTCAGGTAAGTCCACGGACTTACTTAGCTGGCTTCTTGCATGTGTGTGATGTGTATGAGTGGTGTTTGCTAGTTACGATAAATAACGAAACCGGAATAGGCCGACTTTAGTATATTGTGTAATTGACCCAAGTGTATGATAACGGGTCGTGACATCATCTGCCTAGCTCTTGCGAGAGTCTAGGAGGTTCCCTGCGACCAGCCCAGTCCGGTAGACGGTCAAATGCATTAGTACCATTCCGCGTTGGTAAACGGGGACAGGGGCGAGGTTTGGGAATCCCTCGTGTCACAAAATAAGTATCATTAGTAATGACATATCACCTACTTAAAGATAATAAAAGTATTGATTGTTGCATGTTGATTGTTTATGTTGTGTCTTTGTGCTTTTAACCTTATACTTATGCATAGAATGTTAGCTAACGGTTTTATACCGCTTGTAGATGCCTTGCAGGTTAAGAAAGTTGTAGAGAGATCCGGAAGAAATGGTCAGCCGGGTCCACGTACTCTTTTAGTTGGGGGCGAGGTTGTCTTATGTTCTTTATATGCGTCGTTTTAGTACCGTTGGTTTGTAAGGCTGATACATATCCTTCATGTATATATTGTTTAAAGTTTTCAAATGTTTTAATACTTTTGTGCCTTGTTGTAAGATCCTAGTAAAATTGTTGTCAAACTAAGGTCGGGACCCATTGTGAGGTCCTAACCAGTATCTCCCCGAGTTCTGAGAATTTGGGGTGTTACACTGAGAGTCTAAGCAGAAGAGAGTTGTGGTTTAATTGTGAGAGGTGATTAATAGAAATCTATTTAGAGTTTTATCATCATTATTATAATACATCACCTACCTCTTTTGGGCTAAATGACATATCTTATCGGCCTTCATATTAGTGTTTTGGAAATCTACCGGTTGATTTATGTAATTATAAGCATTCTAGACATTGTGGAGCATAAATGGTATACATATAGAAAAATAAACTTATACACACTAAGAATATCCTTGTGGTCTAAAAAATCAAGGTCAAGACGGAAATAAACGAGGTCTGAGAGTGAAGTGAAGAACATCGGGAAATGTTCAAAAGTGTTTGACGATCAACTAGCCGTTGAACCACCACCTGTCGCATGTCGCCTTTTACACATGACCTCGAAATGACTTCTTGTTGAAGTGAAAAATTCATGGAGAAAGTTTTAAACCATGCCCAACACTTTAACCCATTTGGTCGGGACCGGCTTGCTCGACTGACCCGCTTTGATGTTAATTATTCTTTCCCTTATCCTTTTTTAGGATTGAACTTTTGGCCCGTCTACTTTTACGCTTTATCTTATAGATTTGATATTATCTTTATAGAAGATATGATCCTAGTAGATCTATGGTTTCAGGCCATACCCCTGACCCTATAAATAACACGTTTTAAACATTAAGTTATATATCTCTTTCTTCTATAATACAACAGTCCTCTGTCGCCTTTTATCTATCGTTGTCGCTCGACTAACCCTTCCCGGTTTCTCGACTAGCACTTTTTTCAATCATTAATAAAAACATTTTGGAGTTTGTTTCAGGTATGTTTGGATAATTCCCATCTTTTCTAGGGTGTGGTTAGCCCAGCTACATGAATCTATAATATTGGATTGATTCTATATATTTAGATTTTTATCTATGTAAAATATGGTAGTATTTGGAATCTTCCTTTGCTCTATGTTCATCAAGGTAGGGCTGAGCATCGGTCGAGAATCAACCCGAAACCGAAAACATCAATATCCTAAACCGTAACCGATAATATCGGTTTCAGTTCGATTGAAAACCAAAAATGTCGGTTCTGTTTAGGTTCAAACCGACTTGGAATCGATTGTGTAGGTTCAGTTGAGGTTTAGGTTCGGTCTGATTAAAACCGATTTGTGCACATGAACCGAAAACCGAATTCTGAACCAAAAACCGATTTTGAACCAAAAACCAATTTGAACCAAAAACCGAAATTAGAACCGAAAATCAAAAAGAATCGAAAACCAAAACCAAAACTAAAAAGTTATCGAAAGTTCAAACCAATTTGGGTCCGGTTTAGGTGTTGTTCGAGTAAAAGTCTAAACCTTTTGGAACCTAAAAACACGTAATTGCATGAAACCTATAAACAAACATCCAAAATCCTAATGAACCAACATTTTGGAAGTTGTAAACTTAACAAAGTACAAATAATAAAATCATTAACATGAAACATCCAAAAATTCCAAAATGCAATAGTTTTTGCAACAATGACCAAAATCCATCATGCACCAATGAGTCAATTACCAAAATCACCAATCACCATGGTTCCATTATACACACCACATCCACCTACCAAGAAATAACAATATACTTTCTTGTCAGCTGAATTTTAAAACACAAAAGAGTTGAAAAAATTAGACATTTAGAGTTTTAGGCATACCTCTTTGACAACATATAGAGTCAATCATATATAAGTTTTAGAGATACCTCTTTGACAACATAATTTCTTGTTAGTTGAGTTTTAAACATTACCTTTTCATATTTTCATCATCTTTTCATCTTCATCGTCTTCAATCTCGTCACCGCTAGTAGTGTGACTAGCGTCATTATTGAAGTTACTCCTAATTTTCCCAAGTATCCAATCTTGTGCACAAAGAAGACCTTGAATTGTCTATTATCATACATAACATAATTCATGAGAAGATAAATAGAAAATAAATGATATACTAAGTTTAAGAGTTAAAAAATAATAAAATAATTTAGAAGGATACCTTAGGATCTAAGAAACTTCTATATTCATCTAGAGTATGACCTCCAGTACTAGATGTTGATTCAGATGCAACAATAGTGATTGAGATGAATAACACATCCCGATGTGAAAGGATAAGATATTTTCTTTCATTAAATCTGCACCACCCTAATATGCCAATATTCTTAATTGAAGACCTTTTCTCTATCAAATATTCCTCAAGCTCACATGTAGCAAATCCCCCTTTATAACTTTCTTTGTCCTCAAGTTATTTAGTGAACTCATAAAGCTCACCCAAAAAACTTCACAAGGGTTTCAATTTGCTTCCACTTCTCTCTAGTAATGGGTCCTAAACAACCATCATCACCTCCTCTTGGAGTATCAATCCGGACAAACATAGACTTAGAATTCCATCTAATAGATACATCAAGGACAATCTTCTTTTTGCTTTCAACTTTCAACTTGAAAGCTTCTTCTTTAAACAAATGCATCTTAGCAGGAGAGTAGCTTACATACCAGATAATGAACCTCACTGTCTCAATACAAGTTATATGCAACTTCAACTATAATTCCCAATTAGATTAGAAATGTGAGCTACACATCTTATATGCAAGTTATGACCACTATAAATGCATGATCCATTTGTTATAATCGATTATTTCATGCCAACTGATAACATGAAATATGACATTAGTTTAGGCACATATTTAGGTAGATTTTCCCTTTTTTTATGTACATGGATATGAGTTTCAAGCATATATGAGCACATTCACCTATTATGTTGGTATAGAGATCTACACAAGCTTTTTTTGTGATTATAGGTGAATAAAGGCTTGGATTGGAACATAAATGGAGCATGAGGGCGTGATTGATCATGCTTGACATTAAGGGGATGCATTGGAGCAGCTAAGGAAGGAGCATAATTGGAAAGCTTTGGAGAACAAAGGATTGTACGCCAATTTTAGGATTTCCACGGCCAAATACATAAAACCACGGCCGTGGTTTTGGTAATTAATTGAATTAAGGGCGTGGAAAACCACGTCGTCAGCACCCACGGTCAATTCCACATCCGTGGAAATCAGAGGGACCGTGGTTTTCCAATGACTGCCATGTGGCACTTTTGCCACGTCAGCATTCGTTATGGGCCTTTCGTAACCCTAATTTTTCCTATAAGAAGGCGGAAGAAAGAGAGAAGAAGGACACGCTGGGATATTTGCAAGATTACGTATTTGGATCTTCACTTACACATCGTAAGAGGAGATTGAGGATTGAGGGTTTGAAGGAAGATTTGAAGAAAGACACACTTTCCTATTTTGGAGTTGGAAGATCTTGGGGTTACACTTTGAAGGCGAGTTGACATCCCGTTCTTCTTGTTCATCAAGATTTGTGAGAGATTTATGATTCTATTATGTATTCATGAAACACAAGCACGGATTTTGAGTTATTTGATATTGGTTTTGCATTCATTATTGAGTTCTCAAAGTTCTATCTTTTCTCTCTTCCAAACTTGATTATTGATTCAATGACAATGATTGTTGGCTAAACCCCTTAAGCGATTCCAAGGTGAAGGGTTGATAGTTGTGGCATGGATGATGATAGATTGATCCAACATAGATTGGACCCTGAGAGGTGCGAGAAACCTTGCCATTATACCTTTCCACGGTCTGTTCTTGAGTTCCACGGCCGTGGTTCCTCAAGAACTGACCGTGGTTTTGCCTGTTTGACGTGCTTTGCTTTTGCTTTGATCCAAAGTTAAAGATTGACCCTAACATAGCCTTGGCTAACCTTTTTTAGGTAGTTGTGAGACTCAACACCCTCTACTTAGGTTACAAGTGTCAAAACCTTAAATTGTTTGGCTTATCTTTGATTCCCTTGGGTTTGGGCATGGGTATTTGAGAGTTTAATCTTGTCCTTAGATCCTCTTTATAACGAGACTCAACATCCTTTATTGAGAGAGCCTTTCGGTAAGGTATATGGTTTGGAACTTCACCGTACAACACCCTATCTTAGATCTATACCTTCGCAATCTTAAGTCTGTCCTTATACCTTTAGAAGATCTTGAATCGATTGCCACAATTAGATACCTGAATCTTTAGAATCGTTGTTCTCCCATTAAACTTTACAAAAGCTTATTTACTTGCCAGACAATTTTACGAACTTAATTTGATCCCTAAATCCCTGAGTTCGACTATGGAATTCTTGCTTTACTATACCGATCCGTATACCGCGGGTTCACTTATTTGCTTGATTCTGGATATAAATTTAAGACTTAGTGACGCACAGTTTTGAGCGAACAAGCTTTTGGCGCCGTTGCCGGGGATTTGGTCTAGGCCGAATTCGGTTTTCGGTTTTCTAAATTGGGAGCTTTTGCTCTTGTTATTTGATCTATCTACCTTAGTGATTTTGCAGATTTATCTTTAGGTATATGCAAAGGTCTCGATCTAAGAAAGACCTCGTTCCTTTTGACCTAGAACCTGATAAGAATCTTAAGAAACGGTTAAGGGAAGCAAAAATGGTTGAACACAATGAAAAGAACCTTCAAGATGTGTTGGACGAAACTCGTGCTCTCCTTAACACAAGTGAAAGAAGACTTCTTGAGGAGAGAGCTGTAGCTCGTGCTGATAGAGAGCGATTGCAAGCTCAAACGGATGAAATCCAGGCGATGGTACAACAAGTAAACTTAGAGAAAGCCACCAATGGTAAGAAAGACGAATCATCCGATGATGATATGCCTGAGCTAGAAGAGATAACACATAATCCGCCACCTAATCCTCGTACTCCTGTTAGAGATGCGAGAGTTGCTCCTATCGTGGATGAAACACGAACTCTTGAGCAACGTATGGATCCGAATCAGCAACCGCGCCGTTTGGGCGTGAATCTTGGAGATCCAGATGAGCATGACTACGGGTTTCGCCCTCAAGTCATTACTATGATCCGCCAAAATAAGTTTGGTGGAATGGAAATGTAATCTCTGCATCAACATCTGCAGAACTATGAGATTCTTATGGAGACCTTGAAGCCTCCAAGATCAACCAACAACAACTATAAGTTGAGACCTTTCTTTTTCTCTTTGAAAGACAAGACCTTAGCTTGGTATCATTCTCTTCCAACTGGAAGAGTTAACACATGAGAGGAGATGACTTCGGAATTCCTCACCAAGTTCTTTCCACCATCCAAGACGACGGAGTTGAGTGGTAAAATCGATGTCTTTGCTATGAAACCTAATGAAAGTTTGTTTAAATCTTGGGAAAGGTTCAAGGACCTTCTATTAGATTTCCCTCACCATGGCATTCCAAAGCTTGAGTTGTTGGAGATCTACTACAAAGGGTTGGATGAGGATACTCAATTCAAACTTCAATCTCTTTCGGCTGGAACTTTTATGGAAATGAGAGATGATGATGCTTGGGATTTCATTGAAAAACAAGCTCTAGTGATTGAGAAGTACTCCCATAGGAAGGTTGAAACCAGAGGGCGAGATCCCGGAGATCCGGGAGCGAGGTTGAATCAAGCGAGTCAAGCTCAAATTTTCTCTCTCAACAATGAGATTAAGGAGTTGATAGAACTCTTGAAACCCAACATTCAATTGAAAAAGGAGCAAGACGTTGGCTATTTAGGAAGAGAGAACAATAAAAATAATAGGAATAACAACCGGAACAACCATTGAAACAATAACAACAAAAATGTTCGCTCCAAATGGTGTGTGCAAGCTTTAAATTTATAACCCTAGATGTATGCCTAAAACAAGGATGCGAACCCGCAGTGTACGGGTCAATCGTAGTAAAAAGCAAGAATTTCGGGGTGTCGATCTCAGGGACTTAGGTGAAACCTAATCAAGTATAGGCAGTCTATGTAATTACTAACCACAAAAGCGATTAAATCAATCGAAAGATGATAATATAGTCAATTAAGGAAATATGCAATTCTAGGGATTAAAGCATCTAGTTGTGGTTCCAACTCAAGATCTCAAGATAAAGTGGACAAAGCTGAGATTTTGCTAAGGGAAGGTGTTACAAAAGTGGAATAAATCACCGGGTAAGTCTCACTACTCACTAATCCCAAACCGTAACTCCTATTACCGGGTAAGTCTCAAGGAATTAAGGAAAAGAACTATAACCTCAAACCAACACACAAACTAAGGGAATAGAATTAACCTTTACCGGGTAAGTCTCAAGCTAACTCACAAAGATGGAATGAAAGCACACTCAAACCCCAATAAAGGATAAACCTTTATTACCTATACTTATGATCTTAGGTAAACAAACAAAGGAATTACCGGGTAAGTCTCATCCTAGGCTTGCATTGAACCAGGAAAGGTGTAATAAGAATAGGATTTGGCAAACTCTAACACTTAACTCTTAACTATATCACTTAACTCTCAGTTTCGGATCAGATAAGTCACCTCGGTCAGACGAATTCCACCCCGGCCGAGATGTTCATCGACTGAACGAGGTGTTCTAGGGTTAAGGATAAAGACTCGAGCTTTCACGGTCCTATTGGAATTTAAGATTATTCTATCATTGTTTTTCCCACAACCTTCAGCCAATCATCCTAGAATCACACAAAGAAATTAGCCACTTATCATCATGAAAGCAATAATCAAATATATGGGAAGAAGGTGAATAATTGAACACAAAAACCTTAAGAACAAGGCTTCAATAACTGAATCAATTATCAAACAAACAAGCGTTCCTTGGATCACAATCCAACAAGACAATCAACAAGAAGGGAATCTAAGAAACTCTTACAAATCACTTCACAAAAGCTATAAAAAGCTATCAACTTCCTTCCTTCAATCTTCCTTCAACCTCCGAAAATCCCTCCTAACTGTTGTATGCGGCCTCTTGCCGTTAGCGGATGTTGGATTTGTGGAAAATCCAACCCTTTTTATAGGAAAACTACCTCCCAAAGATAAAATATCTTGAAAAGATATTTTCCTAATAAAATATATCTATCTCTCATAAATAAACCCCTAAAATATATAATCTTCCTTCCAGAAATTCAGCCTAAAAATATAAGATCTCTCCTTCCAAAAATAAAAGATCTCAGCCAAGAATAAAATATATCTTGCCGCATCCAAGGTGTTCGCCTCGGTCGGGACGATCCTCAAAATCACCTCGGTCGAGATGATACTGTAGCTGACCGAGGTGGCTCTAAACTGAATGTGAAATCTCTCAAATCTGGTCTAAAGGAAATCTCTAATCCAATTCCATGCTTCCTGGATTCTTCCTTAAGCTCTTGAATGTAGCTCCAATGACTCCTTAGTTCCTTTAGCTCCATTTTGATGCAAAACGTGCCATTTTACCTACGATTACAATGAAACTTGGTGTAGACCTCGATTCCCGCAAAGGTAGATGAAACGACAATATAATCACATAATATACATCCAAACATGCAGATTGTTGAAGATAAAACGTCTAAACAGGTCCCAAAATATAGACTATAATTCATGCTATCAAAAAACAACAGGAATTTCAACGACAATTGGAGATCCAATCAGCATAATCCCGGTAATCCTTATTCCCGTGCTGAAAATGCACTAACATCTCCTTCTTCTCCTTCTACCCCTTTGAAAAGTTAGGAACAAGCTTCATCAAGTTCAAGCCAACCGGAGAAGGACAAGCTTGAAGCGATGATGGAAACAATCTTGGGAAAGATGCAAGGAATGGAGAATTCCATCACTTCGATTTCTAAAGCACAAAAAGCTTTGGAGAAACAAGTGTTTAACAAAGCCAGGGAAGTTCCTAGAGATCAAGGGAAGCTTCCCGGAAAAACGGAGGACAATCTGAAAGGGAGGGTGATGGCAATTACTACAAGAAGTAGTGTAACAACCACCGATCCACAACCCACATTCATCGAGTGTCCTGTTGAGAAGGAGAAAGAAGATGTCTACGTGCCTCCTCCAGCTTATAAACCTCCCTTGCCATTCCCGCAGTCTAGAGCGAGAGCACATCTAGACAAACACTATGGTAAGTTCGTTGAACTCATGAGCAAACTGCACATTAACATACCTTTTCTTGATGCAATTTTAGGTATGCCCGCTTATGGGAAGTTCTTGAAGGAGATCCTCTCTAACAAGAGGAAGCTTGAAGATTTTGGTGAAGTTAAGATGACTTCGGATTTGTCAGAACTCATCAAAACAATGAAAGAAAAGATGCTCCCAAAGCTACGAGATCCGGGGTCAATTTGTATACCAATAGGAGTGGGAGAAGTCACATATGATGCACTTTGTGACATGGGAGCAAGTGTGAGCATCATTCCACTGGCTTTGTGTCAGAAAGTTGGTTTAGGTGAACCTAAACCGGTGAAGATGACGTTGTACATGGCGGATCGATCCATTACTCGACCCGTTGGTATCATTGAAGACGTCTCAGTTAAACTTGGCAATTTCTATATTCCTATAGACTTTGTTGTTCTTGACATTCCTGCCGATTGTCCGGTCCCAATCATACTTGGGAGACCTTTTCTTGCAACTTCCGGCTGCATGGTTGATTGCAAGAACGCTAAATTGGCCTTTGACATTGGAGAAGAGAAAGTTGAATTTGTACTCTCAGCTTTGACAAAAGAACCATCACTTGGAGAGGACGTTTTCAACATATATGATGAAGAGGATTCTAGAGAAGAAGTAAGTTCGATCTTGTTCAAAGATCCCTTACAAAGGGTTATAAGCATGAGCATCATGAAACAAGGAGCGGAAGAGGATTGTAACCTTGAAGTTGAGGCTTTGGAAGAGTTAGAAGAGGTGCAAATTGAAAAATTCGAAGAATTGCACGATAGTTCGGAAAATATCCGAAACCATGGGTCAGAGGTGTTTTCCACGGGCGTGGTTTCATTAATTCCACCCGTGGAAACCTATGTCGAGAGCAGCCACGACCAAAACCACGGCCGTGGAAGTATCACAGGGGTCGTAGTTCTTGAAAATTCTGAGGGAGGTTTTGTTCTTTCTACAAACGTTCTTGCTCCTTCTTCTACCATTTCCACACCCTTGGAGACATCCATGGAGACTCTGGACAACCCTCACAACACACCAAAGGCATCTACAACTTTGGAATTGAAGCCTCTTCCCGCACATTAAAGGTACACTTTTCTTGGATCTAACTCAACATTTTCCGTTATAGTTAGTTCTAGTTTAAGTGAAGATGACATGACAGGCTTATGATTGTCTTGAAGAAACATAGGAAAGCCTTAGGTTACACTATAGAGGATCTTGTAGGGATTAAGCCATCACTATGTATGCATAAGATACTAATGAAGGATAACCATAAGCCTTCACGTGAAGCTCAAAGACGGTTAAATCCAATCATGAAAGAGGTAGTGAAGAAGGAAATCCTTAAGCTTCTTGATGCTTGAATTATATTCCCCATTTCCGATAGCAATTGGGTGAGCCCCGTTCATGTTGTGCCAAAGAAAGGAGGAATGACTGTCGTGGCTAACAAGAACAACGAACTCATTCCAACAAGAAAAGTGACGGGATGGAGAATATGTATAGACTATCGCAAGCTGAATATTGCGACGAGGAAGGATCACTTCCCGCTGCCCTTCATTGATCAAATGCTTGAGAGGTTAGCACAATATTCTTATTTTTGCTATCTTGATGGTTATAGTGGCTTCTTTCAGATCCCGATCCATCCTGACGATCAAGAGAAGACCACATTTACATGCCCATGGGGTACGTTCGCTTATAGGAGGATGCCATTCGGATTGTGCAACGCTCCAACCATCTTTCAAAGGTGTATGATGGTCATCTTCTCGGAGTACATTGAGGAAATCATGGAGGTTTTCATGGATAATTTTTCTGTTTATGGTTCCTCATTCGATAATTGTCTTGCTAACCTATCTCTAGTTCTACAAAGATGTGATGACACTAACCCAGTTTTAAATTTGGAGAAGTGTCATTTTATGGTTGGTGAGGGCATAGTATTAGGACACTTGATCTCTAATAGAGGAATCGAGGTTGATAAGGCTAAGATTGAAACAATAGAAAAGCTTCTTCCTCCATCTTTGGTGAAGGGGATTAGATGTTTTCTAGGACATGTTGGATTCTATAGGAGGTTCATGAAGGATTTTTCGAAAATTTCTAAACCGTTGACTAATCTATTGATGAAGGATGCAGTTTTTGAATTTTCAAAAGAATGTTTAGATGCTTTCTACAGGATTAAAGAAGCCTTAATCTCAGCCCCAATAATTCAACCTCCAGTTTGGAATCTTCCATTTGAGATCATGTGCGATGCAAGTGACGTAGCAGTGGGAGCGGTGCTTGGACAAAAGAAAGATAGATGCACTCACGCCATCTATTATGCTAGTAAAATGCTAGATGAAGCTCAGCTTAACTACGCCACAACGGAGAAGGAATTTGTTTCTATTGTGTATGCATTTGAGAAGTTTCGTTCTTATCTTGTAGGAGCGAAGGTGATTGTATACACGGATCATTCAACCATTCGGTATTTACTTGCCAAGAAAGATGCAAAACCAAGGCTGATTAGATGGATTCTTCTCCTTCAAGAGTTCGATCTTGAAATTCATGACAAGAAAGGATCCGAAAATTCAGTTGCGGATCACTTGAGCCGTCTACCACATGTCACCCATGATGACCTTCCTATTGATGACTATTTCCCGGATAAACAATTGCATCTAATGGAAGAGTGTCTTGATCATATTTCTAGAGGTAACGAACCTTAGTTTGCTGATTTCGTAAATTATTTGGTTTGTCAGGAAATACCTCCCGGACTATTCTATGCTCAAAGGATGAAGTTCTTTAAGGATGTCCACCAATACTATTGGAATGAACATCTACTCTTCAAAAGAGGTCCAGATGGCATCATTAGAAGATGTGTACCTGAAGACGAAATGCAAAGTGTCATTCGTCATTGCCATTCTCTTCCTTGTGGAGGACATGCTAGTTCTTACAAGGCTTGTGCTAAGGTATTGCAATTCGGATTCTTTTGGCCTACATTATTTAAGGATGTGCAAACCTTTGTTGCTTGTTGGATGCTTGTAAAAGAACAGGGAACATATCTAGGAGGAATGAAATGCCTCTAAACAACATCCAAGAAGTGGAGATCTTTGACGTTTGGGGAGTTGACTTCATGGGACCATTCCCATCATCTTGTGGTAATCAATACATACTTCTAGCCATAGATTACGTTTCAAGATGGGTTGAAGCTATTGCTTCTCCAACTAATGATGCGATGGTGGTTGTAAAGTTCTTTAATCGAACTATTTTCCCAAGGTTTGGGACACCCGAACCATCATTAGTGACGGAGAATCACACTTCATTGCCCGTCGATTTGAGGCTCTATTAGCTAAGTATGGGGTGACTCACAAGATCGCCACCCCTTACCATCCGCAAACAAGTGGGCAAGTGAAGATTTTCAATAGAGAAATCAAGGGAATTCTACAGAAAATTGTCTCTAGAACAAGGAAGGATTAGGCGTTAAAGTTAGATGACGCGATGTGGGCGTATAGAATGGCATACAAGACTCCCATTGGCACAACACCATACAATCTTGTGTATGGGAAGTCTTGTCATCTTCCGGTGGAGTTGGAACACAAGGCGTATTGGGTTGTCAAGTGGTTGAACTTTGGCATGAAGGAAGCGGGAAAGAAACGTCTCTTGGACCTCAATGAGTTAGAAGAACTCCGCTTGAATGCATATGAGAACGCCACGATTTACAAGGAGAGAGCAAAGCGTTGGCATGATAAGCACATCATTCTGAAGGACTTCAAAGAAGGAGACCTTATTCTTCTTTTCAATTCGAGACTTCGAATCTTTCCAGGTAAGATTAAGTCTCGTTGGACAGGACCTTATGCTATTAAGCACGTTTTTCCCCATGGTGCAGTTGAAGTATGGGGTGAAAAGTGCGAAAGTTTCAAGGTGAATGGTCAACAACTCAAGAGATACTCGCCGGAACTTCAAACTGAGGAGATAGCACCGATTCTCCTCACTTAACACAAAGGATAGGTCTAGCTACGGACCTAAAACAAAGCGCTACTTGGAAGGTAACCCAAGGTAATGCTTTTTTTTTTCTTTTTTCTTTTTTTTTCTTAGAATAGATTAGCGTAGATTGTTTTTGTTTTGTTTTTCATTGTTGTCTTTCCGGTATGTCTTGTGCCTTTGAATGTCAGGCTTGAAGAACAACCAAGAGAAGTGAAGAAAGCCAAAGGAATGAAAAATTTGGATTTTTGGCAAAAATTTAGTATTCCACGAGTTGGAAACCACGGGCGTGGTTTCTTAATTTTTGGCCGTGGAGAACCAGGTCGAGAGCAACCACGGCTAAAACCACGGCCGTGGAAGTAGCAGGTGGCCGTAGTTTTCAAAATTTGGTTGAGGGTATATAAGGTCGTCTTCTTCACAAACCCACACAACTTTCCCCCTTTCCACGCTTCTCACTCCACGACCAAATCCCTCAACTCCAAATCTTCATCCGGTAACCGTTTCGCATGATTCTTCATCCCAAGTTGAAGAAAGCGCCATCCTATTGAAGATTGTGACCACAAACAGTGCAGACAATCAACAATCAAGCGAGATTTTAGACTTTTCAAATCCAAAACCTACGTTTTTCTCTCAACTCTATCTTTAGTTGATTTCTTTCGATTTCTTTAAAGGTATATACGAGAACTGAACGGAATTGAACATAGAAATAATCTAGGGATGTTGTTGCTGAGATTGCTGTGAGATTTTTGGTGATTTGCGAAAAATCGTGAGATTCCACGGTCTGTCGCTAATTTCCACGGGCGTGGTTTGCCAAGAACAGGCCGTGGTTTTGGTGAAAATGGCGGAAGGTCGTAGATCCAGCCGAAAGAAAGCCACAAGAGGTGCTAGCTCCTCTTCCCAACCCCCTCTCACTCCTCTACCGGTCCTTAGGATTCCTACAATCCATGAAGACCACAAAAAAGACAACTTAAAAATCCATAAGCGCATGGTTATAACCTCTAGGTACATAGTCTTTAATGAATTTGAGGATCTACATGTTGTAGATGACCTTAGGATGATGATTTCTAGGGCAACACTTACCACATTCGTGGACATCAAGAAGGATGCATATGAGGAGATAACTATGGAGTTCTTGAGTTTGTTTGATCATAGTGTCGTGAATCGAACGATTTCTTTCTGTTTGATGAACCGCACCCACCACTTATCCATAGTTCAGTTTGGAGCTTTGTTTGGTTTTGGGAAAACTTATAATGGGACATTTCCTAGGAAAGGGCACTCTCGCGAGTTTTGGGAAGAGATAGCTATGGTGTTGAGTTCCGAGGATCGTTGGAAACCCGCAGATTCAAAGGCTAAGTTGATTTACAACTTATCCTTTAAGATAGCTAATATGATCCTATTTGAGTGCTTATTTTCTAGATCTGAAACCCCACAAAAGCTCAAGGCTGACAAGCTTTATATTCTTTATTGCATGGCGACCAGTATCGCTCCGGATTGCACCACCATGCTTTCTGCTACCCTTAGTAAGATAAAGAACAAGGCTAAATGGAATATTGGATATGGAGGGATTGTTACACACGTAGCACGGAAGTTGGGGATTGACTTTTCAGCTTGTGAGTTAGCGGCATCTGGGAGTCCACTAGCGCTTCAAGGTTTTATGACTCGGGAGCTCTTGATTCCCCTCCACCGAGGTCCTCCATACGTCTCCATGGCTTTGGAAGGCAATGGAGGACATGGCATTCCTTGGAGCGCTGATTACACCATCCGGGACCGGCAGAATTGGCAAGCAACTTTTGTCCCGATGCATGCTAATCTCCTTGGACCAGCTGACTATTATCCCGAGGATGAGCTTACAACAGCTGAGGAGGAGGGTGATCAGAAGATAGGTGGAGATGCGCACCACGATGCTGCAGCTGCTGAGCAGTATTTTGGAAGTTTTCCGGATCAACCGACAGACTTCCATGAGCCACCTAGGAGGTCCACTTATCAGCAGCGACCTTCTACTTCCTCTTCTTCCCGTAGTATGAGCGTTAATGAGAGACCGACATGGATGGACGCGCCGCCAACTTGGATGGGAGCTCCGCGGAGTGGATGGCACAAAGGCCGACGTGGATGGATCAGCAGCCTGGATGGGTCACCGGACTTGAGGATCGGATGAAGGGACTTGAGCTCCGTTTTGATGCAGCTGAGGAGGAGCGCCGCGACAATGCAAGGATCCTTCGAGATGTCTACAGGAAGCAGTTTGGGCGTCCATACGACCCGAACTTCTTCCCATTTCCACCACCGCCGCCCATGTGATGAGTTGGTTTGTTTGAGTTGCTTCATAGACTATGTGAGTTTCTTTGTTCTTTTCCTTTTTCTTTTATTACATATTAGGGACAATGTGTAATTAAAGTATGGGATGGATTAAGATTTCTCAATGTGTTGTAATAGCCTGACATTATGCTTCATTTCTTATCCATGAATATTTGCACTTTTATTTCTTGTCACACGTTTCTTATTTGTCTTACATTTTTAAGCTTTGAAAACCCATAAAAATTTGAAAATTTTTGAAATATTTTGTGCTTCTAGGATTGGAAAAGACCTCAATGATTATTTTTCTTGTGGATTAATTTTTTGATGACATTTGTGTGCTTAAGATGAGTTGTGAATTGTGGAGAAGTTGAGTATATTGTTTGACATGATTAAGGCACATTGATTTTCGTTGTTTCTTCTTAATCCATTTAGCTCAATAAATTTTTGCCTCCTTTACCTATCCGGGAATTAGAAGTGTGTAATGTATGGCATAATTGATGTGGGAGGGCCTTGGAAAGTGTTCATTCAAAGTATAGAAAAATAGGTTTGGGGACATCGAACATGAGGATGAGTAACTCGGTACCATTCACATAGCCGGGTGTTTGTGTCTTGCCAAAGTCCGAATGAACGATAGTCCTAACGGGATATGGTATGTGTACCAAGGGTTTGAGGCATCTCGAAAAACTTGAGAATAGCTGATTTCCTAGGCTTCGGTTTATGTAAACCGCTGTCCGTATTTCCAAAAAGTAAAGTAAAAGAAAATTTTGGATGCAAAGCATGTTTGGGAAGCAATGTTCTTCTTGCTTGTGTTGTGTAGTTCCTTTCTCCCGGATATTGCACCACATTACCTTACAAAAGTCCTACCCATTCACGTTTTTTGACCTTTGCTTGAAAGACCTTAAGATCTTTGGGTTGTTGTTTGATTTAGTGATCTAAACTTGATTATTGATTCAATGACAATGATTGTTGATAGCATGAATTATTGTCTATGTTTTGGGGTTTGTTTGGACGTTTTATATTCAATAATCTGCATATTTGTATGTATATTATGTGATTATATTACCATTTCATCTACCATTGCGGGAATAGAGGTCTACACCTAGTTTTGTTGTAATCGTAGGTAAAATGGCACGTTTTGCATCAAAAAGGAGAAAAAGGAGCTATGGAGTCATTGGAGCTACATTCAGGAACTTAAGGAAACATTCAGGAAGCATAGCCATGGATTAGAGATTCACTTTGGACCAGATTTGAGAGATTTCACATTCAGTTGATTCACCTCGGTTGACTACAGAGTCACCTCGACCGAGGTGATCCAAAGAAGTCGACTCGACCGACGCGAACACTTGGGACGCGGCGAGAATATTTTATTCTTGGCTGAGATCTTTTATCTTTGGAAAGAGGATCTTATATTTTTGGGCTTGATTCCTGGAAGGAAGAAGATAAGATAGACTATATATTTTACCTATTTTTATGGGAAGAGATCTTTCTAAGATATCTTATCTTTGGAGAGTAATTTTCCTATAAAAAGGGTCGGATTTCCCACAAATCCAGATCATGCTATACCACCGATTGTGTTTTATACACCGCTGCAGCCATACCCCAGTTGGGAGATTTAAAGAACCTTTCTGAAGGTTGAAGGAAGAAAGTCTATAGCTTTTATAGCTTTTCAAAGGGTTTTTGTAACATCATCTTAGATTCCCTTCTTTTGTTGATTGTCTTGTTGGATTTCTATCCAAGGAACGCTTGTTGATTGTCTTTTCCTTAATTCCTTGAGACTTACCCGGTAATAGGAGTTACGGTTTGGGATTAGTGAGTAGTGAGATTTACCCGGTGATCTATTCCACTTTAGTAACACCTTCCCTTTGCAAAAACCTCAGCTTTGTCTGCTTATCTTTAGATCTTGAGTTGGAACCACAACTAGATGCTTTAATCCCTAGAATTGCATATGCCTCAACAGAGAAGAACTGAGGCAGGAGAAAGAAGAAACTCGCACCGGGACTGAAGCTATCGAAGCAGATATGGCAGCCTTACGAGACCAATATCTACTTCGACCGAGAGAAGACCCAGTTCCCGATCCTCGACCGATGCAGGTCCCAGTTCCAGACCCTCGACCGAGGCAGGTTCCAGTACCTGACGCCCCGGCCGAGGTACTTCCACCTCGGATGCCAGTCCGAGGCGCTCTTTTTGCAGGAATCCCGCAAACCCTAGGTCAAAGGATGGACCCCAATCAACAACTGAGGCGTCCAGGAGTTAACCTAGGAGATCCAGCGGACCATGACTACGAACTTCGACCGCAAGTTCTTTCCATGATTCGCCAATTCCAGTTTGGAGGGCTAGAGAAGGAATCTCCGCATCAACATCTTCAAAACTATGAGATCTTGATGGAGACCTTCAGACCCTCAAGAATAGAAAATAACAACTACCAGCTAAGACCTTTTTACTTTTCTTTAAAAGATAGAGCTCTTACTTGGTATCAATCTCTTCCTCCAGGAAAAATCATCACTTGGGAGGAGATGACTACGTAATTCTTGACTAAATTCTTTCCCCCCTCTAAGACCGCTGAAATGAGAGGAAAGATTAATGCATTCATTATGAAGGGCAAGGAGAGATTGTCCAAGTCATGGGAGAGGTTTAAAGACATTCTTTTGGATTGCCCACATCATGGGATTCCAAAGATAGAGTTGTTGGAGATATACTTCAAGGGACTGGACGGAAGCACCCAGTTTAACCTCCAACTACTATCCGCCGGTACATTTATGGACATGGCGATTGACGAAGCTTGAGACTTTATAGAGAAGCAAGCTTTGCATATGGAGAAATATACCCACCAAGGAGCTGAAGGTGGAGTTAAAACAGTTAATTTCCAAGAAGCTCCGCCAAACAACAATCAACTCACGTCTTTGAAGAATGACGTGAAGCAATTAAAGGAACTCTTGGTTGCTCAAACCAAGAAGGAAGATCAAGGATCAAGGAACAACAACAATGGATACCGGAACAACAACAACGGTTCCCGGAACAACAACTACAACAACAATAGAGGATCCAACAACAATAATTGGAGGGCGAACAACCAAAATTCTAGTAACAATCATTCTAACTCCAATTCTAACGATTCCTCTAATTCTTTCCTCTCTTCCCCTTCTTCTTCTTCTACTCCATTAAAGAGCCAGGGGCAAGGATCAAGTTCGTCCCAGCCGGAAAAGAAAGACGCGGTGCTGGAGGCTATCTTGATCAAGCTTAGTGCTATGAAGGCATCCATGACTTCATTTTCGAAGGCCCAAAAAGCCTTTGAACAACAACTTGCTAGTAGGGCGAATGAAGCGCCAAGAGATCCAGGGAAGCTTCCAGCAAGGACGGAAAGCAACCCTAAGGGCCAGATTATGACCATAACAATGAGGAGTGGATTGAAGACTGCAGATCCAGTGCCTCGATCGGTGCCAGTTCCGACGAAGACCACCTCGGTCCAGATGCAGTCGAAGAACACTTCGGCCGAGATGCCAACCGAGGTGGAGCCACAAAAAGCGGAGAGGAAAACTGAAGTTTATATTCCACCTCCTGCATACAAACCACCACTTCCATTCCCCCAGTCAAGGGCCAGAGCACATCTAGACAAGCACTTTAGTAAGTTCCTTGACTTGATGAATAAACTACACATTCACATTCCTTTCCTTGATGCTATTCTAGGAATGCCCGCCTATGGGAAGTTCTTGAAAGAGATCCTATCGAGGAAGAGGAAACTAGAAGACTTTGGTGAAGTAAGGATGACATCTAAATCCTCGGAGCTTATTCAAATCATGAAGGAGAAGATGCCACCTAAGTTGAGAGATCTCATTTTGCATTCCCATTCAAGTTGGGGATGTCACTTGTGAAGCCTTATGTGATCTAGGAGCCAGCGTGAGCATCATTCCGCTGGAGCTATGTGTGAAGATCGGACTTGGAGAGCCCAAGCCGGTTAAGATAAGGTTATACATGGCGGATCGCTCCATTACCCATCCCGTGGGCATTTTGGAAGACGTTCTGGTTAAGTTAGGTAACTTCTATTTACCTATAGACTTCGTTGTACTTGACATTCCCGCAGATTATCCTGTTCCTATCATTCTCGGGAGGCCATTTCTAGCAACTTCGGGTTGCAACGTGGATTGTAAGAACGCCAAGTTGAAATTCAACATTGGTGGAGATGAAGTGGAGTTCGCATTACTTGCGGCCATGAAGGGAGAACAACTAGGAGATGATATCTTCAACATCTATGATGAAGAAGAATCAAGAGAATTTGTGAGCTCTATCCTTATTAACGATCCACTTGAAAGAGTTATTAGTTTCAGTTTAATGGAGGAAGGTATAGATGCTTCTTGTGATGCAGATATACGGAGCTTAAAGGCACTGGAAGAAGATCCAGGAGCTAAAACTGAGAAACTAATCCAGGAGACGAGTATCTCCAGTTTCGATTCCAGTTACAGTACCTCGACCGAGGCACTTTCTGGACTAAGCGAGGCGACTGAAGAACATCTCGGTCAACGCCTCTGCGCCTCGACCGAGGTCGATGGCGAGATGATGTCAACTGAGACTACTGAGAATAACAAACTTCTTACTCCTTTCTCTGACATTCATCCTCAGTTGGTGGAACATTCTATCCACCAACTTTCTGATAATAAAGGACGCTGATATTGTGAATTATCTTGTTTGCCAGGAAATACCGCCCGGATTGACGTACTCTCAAAAGAAGAAATTCTTCAAGGACGTATGCCATTACTACTGGGATGAACCGCTGCTATTCAAGCGCGGGCCGGATGGGATGCTTCGAAGATGCATTCTGGAAGATGAAGTTAATAGCGTCATACGGTATTGTCATTCACTTCCTTGTGGAGGACATGCTAGCACCGATAAGACATGCGCTAAGGTATTACGTTCCGGTTTCTTTTGGCCTATATTATTTAAAGATGTGCAATCGTTTGTTGTCTCTTGTGATGCATGCCAAAGAACAGGAAATTTATCTAGGAGGAACGAAATTCCACTTAATAACATTCAAGAGGTGGAAATCTTTGATGTATGGGGGATAGACTTCATGGGACCTTTCCCATCCTCCGGAGGAAACCTCTATATTCTTCTAGCAGTTGATTACGTCTCTAGATGGGTTGAAGCCATTGCTTCTCCCACTAATGACGCCAAGGTGGTTGTGAAGTTCTTTAACAGGACTATCTTTCCACGTTTTGGAACTCCACGTATCATCATCAGCGATGGAGGGATGCATTTCATCAACCGGAAGTTTAAGGCACTTCTATCGAAGCATGGGGTTACCCACAAGGTAGCAACCCCTTATCACCCTCAAACTAGTGGACAGGTCGAGATCTCGAATAGAGAAATTAAAGCAATTTTGGAGAAGACCGTCTTTACAACGAGGAAGGATTGGTCCATGAAATTAGACGACGCTCTTTGGGCCTACAGAACCGCATTTAAGACTCCCATTAGTACCACCCCTTATAATTTAGTATATGGGAAGTCTTGTCATTTGCCCGTTGAGTTAGAACACAAAGCATATTGGACGATCAAATGGTTGAACTTCGACATTAAGGAAGCCGGCGAGAAGCGGCTATTGGATATCAATGAGCTGGAGGAGCTGCGTTTGAACGCTTATGAGAATGCCAAAATCTATAAGGAAAGGACGAAGAAATGGCATGACAAGCGTATCATCCCTAAGGAGCTTAAAGAAGGAGACTTAGTTCTACTCTTCAACTCCCGCCTCCGCCTCTTTCCAGGTAAGTTGAAATCTAGATGGACCGGACCTTATGTTGTGAAACATGTTTTTCCTCATGGTGCAGTTGAGATATGGGGCGAAACGAGTGGAAACTTCAAGGTCAATGGTCATAGACTTAAGAAATACAAACCGGAAGTTCCGGTTGAGGAGGTTGCACCACTATACCTCGTTTGAGAAATGCCGTATGGTCCAGCTAGCGACCTTAAATCAAGCGCTTCTTGGGAGGCAACCCAAGGTATTGCTTTCTTTTTCCCTTTTTCTAGTCTAGCTTAGATAGTTTGCTTTTGCTTCGCTTTGTTTTGTTTTTGGCGTCCTAGACAGACAACAGGTGACATCTAAGGAAGGAGTACAAACCAAGAGCACAACTGGAAGGACATAAGTTCAAGAATTTGAGAAGACGAAGTATGATTGAGGCACATCTCGGTTGCTGTCAAAGCACCTCGACCGAGATGATTCTTGAGCAACCGAGGCGACTAGGGTTTCTGTAGATCCACCTCGGTCAGTACCACCTCGGTCCAGTCGAGACCACCTCGACCGAGGTGACAGCAGTTCCAGAAAAGGGTATAAAAGGGGGCTGAATTTCTCTCTCCTCCTTTACCTTCTCCTCGACCGCGGCAGCCTCTTCGTCTCGCTTCGCCATTCTTCGCTCGTTTTCGACGATTCTTGCTTCCAAATTGCAAAGAAAGGGTAGAGGATCCCAGTGCAAGTGCTAATCTGCGAGAAAAACGAACTGAATCGACCGAATCGAGGTAAAATCAGAAAAACCCTAACCTCGCTCCTCTCCACTATTTTCCTTCAAATTGGGCTTTGGTTGCCCCTGCATTTGCTGAGAAACAGATTAAGTACCCCATAGGAACAAGTTGTAGTGATTTTAGGGGAAAAGAACTGGATTTTTGAGAAAATTCGTCGCGCAGTTATTCGCCTCGGTCCAGTCGGTCTGTGCCTCGGCTGAGGTGTTCTTGAGATTTGTCAGACCGACCGAGGTGATCTGACAGGTTGTTTGAGAGATGAGTTCAGATAGACAGCTGGTCCTGAGGGACAGATCCTCCCCTTCCCCTTCTTCTTCTTCCTCTAGACCTATTAGACCGGTGATCCACGAGAGACACCGGGTTGACTATGACCGCATCGCAGCCCATCCAGTGATTGCACCTCGCTTCCTGGACGTATCAGCTTTTGATTGTCTCCATGTGGATGGAGATTTGAGACGGATGATTTCGATGGTAGGGCTAGATCAATTTACTGAGATCCGCGCACCTGCCTACTTAGAGCCTACTTTGGAGTTCATCAGCTCCTTCACCTACCTTCCCACAGAGCGTTCTGTGAAGTACCGGTTGATGAACCGGAACTTCATAGTTCCTTTAGAGTAGTGGAGAGACATCTTTGGTTTCCCGGCTCCGACTGCTGTAGATTTTCCCTCCCGAGCTGTAGCTAGGGAGTTCTGGGGTCAGATTGCTCATGTAGTTGAGCACGCAGATAGATGGCGCCCTGGAGACTCTAGGGAGCGTATTATTTTTCACCTAGCATTTAGGTTAGCTCACCGGATTTTTAGTGAGACGCTTCTGGCGTATACTGAGACACCCCAGAAGGTTAGACAGGGAAAGCTTTTCAGCCTTTACTGCATGGTGACTGGAGGGATCCCAGACTTTGGCTTGATGTTGGCAGAGGATCTGCACAAGATCAAGGCCAAGGCGAAGGGGGATATCTGCTGCGGAGGCATCGTGACTCACATAGCGAGTTACCAGGATATGGATCTCAGCGCATGTACCATGATGGCGGCTGCCAAGCCGCTAGGACTTCAGGAGATGATTACTCGGAGGATACTGGTTCCCCGAGGACTCACTACGCCGTATGTAGCTATGCCATGGGAGCCGACTACACCACAGGGGATCAGATGGTCACCCCAGTTCTCAGTATATGATCCTCACTATTGGCAGACTGCTTGGATCACATTGATGGAGGATGCTAGAGATGCAGCAGTTGCACCAGCTGAGGAGGATGAGGCTGAGGAGACAGCTGATGATGACATGGATGGTGGAGTTCCTATGGATACAGGGATTGATACTGTTGGGACGAGTGCGCCGGTCATTGACTTAGACGATGACGATACTGAGACCGCGCCGGTTGCATCACCAGTGAGACCTGCTAGGCGTAGGGTACACCGACAAAGAGATCCAGAGGCTCACCGTCGGATCGATGATCTGACGGATCAGATGATAGACTCTTATGTTGCCCTTACTATGGACATCCATGAGAGATTTACTGACCAGCGCCGAGAGTTCGACCGCATGACTCATCAGATGTTAGAGAGCCAGCACTATCAGCGTCGGATGATGGAGATCCAGTTTCAGCAGACTATGGGTTATCCATTTGACCCATCCCAGTATCCGTACATGCCACCACCACCACCACCGGATCGTGATCATTGAGAGCTTGCAGGAATTTCTTTCTTTATTTATTATGCAGCTCAGCTATATGTCCGGTGAGTACTTTATTTCCTTTAGACTTATTTTGACCCACTGGGACAGTGTGTCCCAAGTATGGGGTGTTTATGTATTTTATGACTTATGTGATGTATGACTCGACATTATCGGATATTTATGCTTCATTTTGCTTCTATGGTTTTAACTGAGATTACATGCATGCATACAGGTTATTTGATTGAAAAAAACGTCAAAAACTAGACAGAAAAAAAAAAAATTTGACCTCGACCGGGGCAGTTCTGGCCAAACGAGGTACTTCACCTCGGTTGACTAAGAACACCTCGACCGAGGTGGTTTAACTGAGAGTTTTCGAAACGATTTTTTGTGCTTCTTATCTGGATATGATCTCAGTGAAGATCTTGTTTGCTGACTGATTTTGAAATCTTTATATATTTGAAAGGTTTTATGATATGTTTAAGTTGCTAAATGCTTTGTTTGAAATTTTTGGCATGTTTAATACTTTGTTTTTATCCAAATTATGTTGAATTTGAAGGTTGACACCACATTATGAGTTCTCTCTTTCTTCTTGGAAAGACCAAGGCAATTCATTCTTCTCTCTTCTTCTTCTTGATCATGTTTAGCCCCTCATATACATTATTGCCTCCCTTTACCTATCCGGGAATTTGGAAGCAAGCAAAGTGGTGAAAGCAAGTGAAGTAAAAGTTGAGAAGTTTGTTGGAAGTGAAAGTATTAGAAAGCAATAAATACGTTTGGGGAAGTCAATCATGATGATGAGTAACTCGGCACCATTCACATAGCCAGGTGTTTTTGTCTTGCCAAAGTCGGATTGAGCGATATTCCTAACGGGTCATGGTATGTGCATCAAGGGTTTGATGCATCTCAAGAAATTGACGATTGCTGATTTCCTAGGCTTCGGTTATTGTGCACCTCTGTCCATGCATCCCAAAAAGTAAAGTAAAAAAGAAAAAGTGTGAAATAAGCAAAGCTTATTGGTGGAAGATGTTGAAAGTCAAAGTGAAAGTGAAGTGATATCCTTTTCCCGGATTCTAGCACCACATTACCTTATATACATCCCTACCCTACACGTTTCTTGACCTTTCTTTTGGGAAGCCCTTGAGACCTCGAGCTTGTTGATTGACTTAGTGGTTTAAACTGGATTATGTATGATTAATTTCGATAATTATGATTTATTATGCATTCTACGATTTTATGCAAAGATGAACAACTTTCTCATATTTATAAAATGTTTTGATCATATTTTGATTTAAATTCCATGAAGTAATCTCTTAGAGTGATCTATGATTGTAGCACACCATTAAAATGTTTTTGAAAGACTTTTTCATTGATCTTTATGACTTATAATCCATTCTATCTTGTATTTTATATGCGGAACTTGCTTGGGGACAAGCAAGGGCTAAGTATGGGGTATTTTGATAGCATGAATTATTGTCTATGTTTTAGGGTTTGTTTGGACGTTTTATCTTCAATAATCTGCATGTTTGTATGTATATTATGTGATTATATTACCATTTCATCTACCTTTGCGGGAATCGAGGTCTACACCTAGTTTTGTTGTAATCGTAGGTAAAATGGCACGTTTTGCATCAAAAAGGAGCAAAAGGAGCTATGGAGTCATTGGAGCTACATTCAGGAACTTAAGGAAACATCCAGGAAGCATAGCCATGGATTAGAGATTCACTTTGGACCAGATTTGAGAGATTTCACATTCAGTTGATTCACCTCGGTTGACTACAGAGTCACCTCGACCGAGGTGATCCAGAGAAGTCGACTCGACCGACGCGAACACCTGGGACGCGGCGAGAATATTTTATTCTTGGCTGAGATCTTTTATCTTTAGAAAGAGGATCTTATATTTTTGGGCTTGATTCCTGGAAGGAAGAAGATAAGATAGACCATATATTTTACCTATTTTTATGGGAAGAGATCTTTCTAAGATATCTTATCTTTGGAGAGTAATTTTCCTATAAAAAGGGTCGGATTTCCCACAAATCCAGATCATGCTATACCACCGATTGTGTTTTCTACACCGCTGCAGCCATACTCCAGTTGGGAGATTTGAAGAACCTTTCTGAAGGTTGAAGGAAGAAAGTCTATAGCTTTTATAGCTTTTCGAAGGGTTTTTGTAAGATCATCTTAGATTCCCTTCTTTTGTTGATTGTCTTGTTGGATTTCTATCCAAGGAACGCTTGTTGATTGTCTTTTCCTTAATTCCTTGAGACTTACCCGGTAATAGGAGTTACGGTTTGGGATTAGTGAGTAGTGAGACTTACCCAGTGATCTATTCCACTTTAGTAACACCTTCCCTTTGCAAAAACCTCAGCTTTGTCCGCTTATCTTTAGATCTTGAGTTGGAACCACAACTAGATGCTTTAATCCCTAGAATTGCATATTTCCTTTATTGACTTTTTATCATCCTTGATTGTTTTAATTGTTTTTGTGGTTAGTAATTGCTAAAGCTTACCTATTCCGACTTTGTTTCACTAAGTCCCTGTGATCGACCCCTGGAATTCCTTGATTTTTACTACGATTGACCCGTACACTGCGGGTTCGCATCCTTGTTTTAAGCTTTCATCTAGGGTTATAAATTTAAAGCTTGCACACACCGTTTGGAGCGAACAATTGTTGGCTACAACTCTTAAGCGATTCTAAGGTGAAGGGTTGATAGTTGTGGCATAGATGATGATAGATTGAACCAAAATAGATTGAACCCTGAGAGTTGCGAGAAACCTCGCCGTCGTACCTTTCCACGACCTGTACTTGAGTTCCACGGCCGTGGTTCCTCAAGAACTGACCGTGGTTTTTCCTGTTTGACGTGCTTTGCTTTTGCTTTGATTCAAAGTTAAAGATTGGCCCTAACCTAGCCTTGGCTTACCTTTTCTAGGTAGTAGTGAGACTCAACACCCTCTACTTAGGTTACGAATGTCACAACCTTAACCCGTTTGGCTTATCTTTGATTCCCTTGGGCTTGGGCATGGGTATTTGAGAGTTTCATCTTGTCCTTAGATCCTCTTTATAACGAGACTCAACATCCTTTATTGAGAGAGTCTTTGGGTAAGATATATGGGTTTGGAACTTCACCGTACAACACTCTATCTTAGATCTATACCTTTGCAATCCCAACTCTATTCTTATACCTTTAGAACATCTTGAATCGATTGCCACAATTTGATACCTCTGAATCTTTAGAATCGTTGTTTTCCCATTAAACTTTACAAAAGCTTATTTACTTGTCAGACGATTTTACGAACTGAATTTGATCCCCAAATCCCTGAGTTCGACTTTGGAATTCTTGATTTACTATACCGATCTGTACACTGTGGGTTCGCTTCTTTGCTTGATTCTGAATATAAATTTAAGACTTAGTGACGCACACTTTTGAGCGAACACAAACACACATCACATCATTATAACTAGTATTATCAACCATGATGATAAACAATTTCTCATCTAAACCCCATACCCTCAAACAATCCTCAACTCCTCTAGCAAGTGCTTCACCCCTATGACTAGTGGTCTTACAAAAGTTCAGAATTCTTTTGTGCAAATTCCAGTCATTATCAATAAAATGAGAAGTAATAACCATATAGTTGATTCTTTGAGTTAAAGTTCATGTTTCAGTAGTCAAGCTAACTCTTTGACAGTTCTTCTTCAACCAACTATATAGTGACACCTTTTCATTCAAATATAACTCATAGCAATCTCTAGCAATAGTCTGACGCGAATACATTTTAAAGGTAGGGCGGTACTTAGCAACAAATCCTTTAATTTCACGTTTTTTCACAACTTTAAACGACAATCATCTATAATTATCATATAAACCAAAGATATTGATGAGGGATCATCCCAACACCTGTTATACAAGGACCAATCACTAGAGATAGAGCAAGAAAATTGAAGGAGAAGGAGTCTACATCATCTTCACATTCTATCATGGAAGGATATATCACTAGATCAAGATGAAGGTCCATCCAAGAAGAGGTTGCTAGCTCATTGGCATCATGCACATCTAAGGAGACTCTACTTATGTCTAACTCTTCTTTAGTTACATTGATATCTATTATGTAGGAGCCATACATGAGTGACGATGATCAAGGAAGCAAGGGAGAACAAATTAAGACCTCAACCCCACAGTTATAGATCCAACCGATATATGGATAAATCTCAGCCGAGATGATCTTGAATCTTATCGAGATTTAGCTAAGATTATAATTAGTTATTTTATACCTTTAAAGCTCTAAACATTCTAAGGGTTTTTATTTTCTATCCTATATTTTGTAGGATTATTTTATTCTTTGTCTTTTAGGAGAATCTCGCCTGTTAATACCCAAGGAGGCCGAGATTTATAATTAGATTAGATTGATAATTGATTTCCACATTATTGTGAGATACTCGTTACTTCATTTACGAAGTGTACGTTTTATTCATTCCTATTCAATCATAAAGAGAGACTTTGATTGAATCCTTGTGAGTCCTTGCAAGGTTGTTCTTGTGTGTGTTAATCTTCTTAAAGACCGGTACTACTAGTCAAACCAGTCTCTCCTTGTGCTTGTCTTAACTAGAAGGCTTGTGTAAGGTTACAAAAGGAAGGGTTAAGATACCTCTTTGTAGAGGATTTTGATCCAATTGGTCAAGGTTCTTTGCAAATTTATATCTTGGTTCTATCTTCCTATATTTTCATCAACTTCAGTCCATTATCATCTTCTTTATCTTTCCATTATCATCCATAATATCCACGTTCTCATTCTCTGAGTTTTTAAGAACTTCGGCCCTACCATTATCAAATCTCACATGAGATTTGCAACCGAGATTCCTTCCGTTGTCGATTTCGTGGACTTCAATCTAGATCGGGAAACTGTGGCATCAACCCCACATCAAAGTGGTACTAGAGCTAATCAATTGAAGTTCAACTCAAACCGTGGTTGTCAATTTGAGTATTTTTATTTGGGTCTTCTTTGAGTCATATAAAAATCGAGTCTTTTCTTTGTTGCTATTTCTTTATGATATTATTTGAGTCTAACGTGCTCTGTCTTGTTTCTGTTGGAGAAGAGAGAAACTCCATAGCCAAACATAAGCCAACCAGCCCTAAAATTGAAATCTCGACAAAGCTCTAGACAAATCTCATCCGAGATTGTTGTGCACAACGCTAAGATTTTACGTTACTTGGCAACAAGTTTCATGATCTTCTCCATATCCAGTCGATATCCATACATAGATTTGTGTCAAATCTATCCATATCCAACTACTATATCAAACGAGGAAAAAGATTTACATGTTATCTTGTTGTTGAGATCTAATTATCTTTCAAATCCTAACCGAATATCTACCCCAAATATCGTCCTATATCCACTTGAAATAGCAATATATCTCGACCTTCCCATCCCATAACTCCACAACAAAGCCAAATACAAAAGTTCCATAATTTACCCCAAACGCCCTTTCATCAACTATATCGTAGCGTTCGGGAAAGCCTTCAGGCAAGAGTTGTTGCAATCCAATTACAAAGGGATCATCAAGGAAACAAGGGAGGAGTATATCCCAAAGCACATTCAGTGATTGTCTTCAATATTTGATGTTCAAAAAATCTCAGCCCCCAGTCCAAAATCTCGCCCGAGCTATTGACCGAGATTTGCTACTATTGCGAATTTTATTGAAAATTTGGAGGAAAATTTTGAGAAATTCAAGTGTGTCAAGTTCAATAGGACATCCAAAGAAGAAGTTTCATACCATCCTTAATCCAATTCATAGCCGAACACACCTAAATTTTGATCAATCTCGACCCTCAAAAAGAAATTTTGCCGAGATCCAGACCGAGATTACCCTCTGTCGAGATTAAACCTACGCATCTATCTCTTTCTCTAATTGCATAAGTTCAAGGTACATAAAACTCTCTTTTTTGTCTCTTGTGTGTCTATTTATTGCCTATTTTTACTCTAAACACATTAATTCTATTTCTTTGGGTGTGTTAGTTAGTCTTTCTACTTTGTGTCAATTATGTGAAGAGAACTCCAGCAGGTTTCCTTAACTATCTTTTAACACAAGAACCTTCTTCCAAGCCAAGTCAACTACTTGATTCATCCAAGGAGATTCTAATTGAAGCTAGTCATCGATTTTAAAGGAGTAGTAATCCATCCAAGACAATTACATCAAATTAACTTGAGATATCACAACAAAGTTTGAGCGTGAGAGAAAACAAGTAAGACGCCTTCATCTCACTAACTTCACAAGTTTGTTGTTACTTTGCGTGTTTGTGTAGATGTGAAAGCAAAATATCCCTTGAGGGTCACATAAGAGTGATTCCTCAGGTCTGGAAGCCATAGACATGCTTAAACGACTCATGAAAACAGTCTCAACATTGGTTGAAGGAATGGAGAAACTGGAATCTCGCCCCAGAGAAGAATCTCAGCCCCAAAGTCTTGCCCAATCAATCCGAGATTCCAGTCAAGATCTGTATTCAACGTTGGTGAAAGTTTATGCAATCCACATATGCATCTAGCTACCGATCCCCTCCAAGATCCCCCAAGGGCCAGGTGTAAGATATACAAATCCTAATTTTTATGCACCTAAGATTCCGGATTTTGTTGATGACTTTCAAGAATTCAAAGACAAGGATGAAGAAGGCATGTGGAGAGACTTTCCCTGACATAACCATCGTCCTAGGAGATGTCGGGACTTGGAACCTTATAGGCCTCACCAAGATCATGACGGAATTGGCAAAGTGAAGGTCAAAATTCCACGTTTTGAAGGAAAGTGTGATCCGGACATGTTCATGGAGTGAGAGACCAAAATCGAGAAAATTTGGTCTTGCTATAACTTTAGTGAGCAAAGGAAGATCCAACTAGCTGCATTAGAATTTCAAGGTTATGCCTTAATTTGGTGGGATCATCTTGTCAAAGATAGGAGAAGAATGCTAGATCCGGACATCAACACTTTGGAGCAAATGAAAGCGTTAATGCAGCTAGATTTATGCCTTAACACTAGGGGTGGGCATGGGACAGGACGTGACGGGATAAGGGTCGTCCCGCGTCCTGTCCCGCAAATAACTTGCGGGACAAGACGAGACGGGATTTATGACATTTTTTCTTCGTCCCGCGCGGGCCCTGTCCCATGTGGGATGGGACTGGACGGGACAAATCCCGCGAAAATTACGCAGTACGCACCGATTATATTTAATATGTATACTTGTTTTCTCTCGTGTTTAAAGACATAGATGATCGGGAAAAAAACTCGATACCGAATTATCGATTCATGACGCCTACATTAGTAGTTTATACATTGAAAACAAATTCCAGTTACATCAAAATGTCTTACCGACTCACATTCAAAAAATAACAACAGATAATTTAATGAAAATTATATTCATTTAACTATCGATTACAATTGTGGTAATCCACAAATACAAGAGCGGTGGAACCGACTAGAGCAAGGGTGTCGATGGAACGGACCAGAGCAAGGCGGCAAACGGACTAAATCAAGGGAGATCAGAAATTCTAGTATTTTAGATCCAACCGAATGAGTAGTAAAGAATGAGTGAATGAATGACGAAAAATCATCGATCTAATAATTTTAAAAATAAAAAAATATTTTTAAAAATTATAATTTATGTATATTATTTATCTATATAATATTTATAAAGATATAAAAATATTATTTATATATATATGCGGGACGGGACGGGATACACATTTTTTTTTCCAAATCCCGCCGGGATCGGGACGGGATCGGGACGAGATGCGGGACATGACGGGAATAAGCGGGATTTATGCCCACCCCTACTTAACACCATGCTAGAGGGTTAAGACAAAGATTGGACAACCTCAAGCAAGGAACTATGTGTGCGGAGGAGGTTTACACTTCTATGTAAATGACAATGGTTAAAGCCAATGTCATAGATAATGAGGAGAAAACAATGGCTCGTTATTTACGTATTTTGCATCCATCTTTAGCTAATGAAATTGACTTATTTTCTTATGCTACTATGACAGATTTGTTGCACTTAGCCATCAAAGTCATAAAGAAGACTAAGGGAAGAAGTCAAGGAGTTGAGACTAGTTTTAAAGTGTCTAATTCATGTAAGCAATAAAATACTCGCCAACTAGTACCCAAGGCCGAGACCGAGACTCCACAACGGACGAGTAAAGGACATGAAATTTCGACCAAGGAGCTTCGAAAATCTTGCCTCAATAACCACAATCTCGATCCTTGAATGAGACTTCAAGTGATCCTAAAGGGAGCAATTCTAACTCTACTTTATGTTATAGATATATTATATGCTTTAAATGTTAAAGTAGAGGTCATTATATAAGAGATTGTCCTAATAAATGGGTTTTATTCATAAATCAACAAGGAAAATATGAAAGTGAAGAAGAGCATGATAATGATCATAACCACCTTAATGCATTGCATGAACATGATAGTGCTAGTGCTAGTCCTGAAGGTATTGAATTTGAGCATGGAGAATCATTGATTTCTAGGAGAACATTGCATGCTAAGATAACTCCATGTGAGGATACACAACCAGACACAAGAGGGAGCGATGATAAATCCTACTCGCCACGGATAAGCAGAACAACTCAAACAATTCCAAGCTAACAGTCGAACAAGACGTTTATCGCTCTCTACTTCCCACACGGAAGCCAACAAATCGGCAGCTACTAGCAATTCCAAAAATAAAATGTATTTGATTCAAATTCAGGGTATCCTACATATGGTTCAAACCACCCCTTATATATAGGGTGCGGGTCGAGTGATCTCCAAGCAGGAATTCTTGAAGAAAATAATAAAATAATACCAATCTTCTAGTAAGATGTGATCTGTAACACCCGAAATTTTAATTCCGGTTAGTGAGTGGTTTAGCGGCCTTCCCGCAGGCGTGTCTTAGTCTTTCCGTAGGCACTACGTGTTGAGTGGACGAGTTTTATCTTGTTTCCGCTCCGACCTTTCATTTTTGGAACCCGACCCCTCGTTCCTTGGTCTAAAGGTGACATATGGGCTGCTTGACCCCTTGATTTTTCCTCTTGTGGGCAGCCTTCCCTCTATCTCTCTCTTCCCATTCTTCTCAAACACGTGACTTTCATTCTCCTCTTCTCCTTTGTTCCACTCTCCTTCTCCCTCCTCTTGTTGGATCTCCCTTGGTGATCTTCTTGTGGGCAAGCCAACAGGTGTAGGAGCTATAGATCCAGATTAGGGTAAGCTCTTCTCTTATTCTTCTTCTTCCTCCTTCCATCCTTGAGCTCTAATGGTGAAAGTCATGGATTCTTAAGTTCTTCCCTCTCTATTGGCTTCAATGTGAGTGTATCTTGATTAGGATGATATGTTGCGAGTGGATCCATGTGGTGATCATTCTGGATGGAGGAAGCCAACCTTGAGTAGCCGGAATCGACTGCACAACGAAAAGAAGCCTGTAAAATAGCTTTTCTAGAGTTTGACCGCACCCGCGGTTGGACAGCGCCGCGGGGGCGCCATCAACACCCCAACCGCCGGGGCGGCCAAAAGTAGCCGCGGGGGCGGTGACAGCTTTCCGTAGCAACGCCTTCTGAGTTCGCGGTTGCGTTTCTGCAACAATAGGCCCTCCTTCTCTTGTCTTCTTCTTTCCTTCCTTCGTATGAGAGATTTTTCATGCTAGTATCATGCCCAGGATGGACCTAAGATAGTCTTGAATGTCATCTAGTGGTTGTGAACCTTAGGAGACCTTAGAGTCTCGGATGTTGCTTTAGGATGTCCTTGAGTGTGATGATCTTGCAATGCCTCCATGGCTAGATGTATTCTGGCATGGCTGCTGAGTTAACCTCGTTAGAGACTGGGTTTTTGTAGTATCTTACTTATGCTTGTTGAGTTTATGGTATCTATGTACCACCCCAAATCCACGGGACTTGGAGTGTCACATTGGTCTAGGATCTCACAATGGATCCTGACCCTAGCCTGACAACATGTTCACTGGATCTTACAACAAGGCATGGGTAGATTAAAACCAAATACATAAAATCTGTATATGATACATCAAAAGAGTTTACAAACTCAGAGCCGAGAACAAAACATCAAACCACAACATCTGATACAAAAGATCCCATATCCTGCGCATCCTAATGTACAGAAGTCCTCGGCTGGCCACACAATCTGTCTCACCCTGCAGTCTTCCTAACCTGCAGATCATCTACAACACAGTATGAAACCGTTAGCTACAACAATGAAAAGCATGAAGGTAATAGCATAACCACACATCAACATCTCATACATGCAATGCCACACACATTCATTTATTATCTTTCATTACGTTATTCCATTACTAATTCAACTTCTTTTGTAACACGAGAAACCTAAAGAACCACGTCCCTTTCCCCGTTAACATAGGGGTTTGCATTGGGGGTGATCGTCACTCGTCCCCCCCGCGTTACTGGCTTCCAGGCACCTCCTCCTAACCAGCAGGCGGAGACCGGTGGTTACCGCCCGTTATGATACACTTGGGCCAAATAAATGTAATAAATGGTCATCCTAGTCCGGTTTAGGTTATCAATGCACAATCATATGAACACACACAACCATCACAATCATACAATCCACAATTGCACGCTAAGTAAGTCCTATGATATACTCATAACCTGTACCACGTCACAGCTTCCCCTTGGGGAAGTAATCAACACCTGCAATAGCAAGGCACACACAATCACATTCTGCAAAGGTTAGAAGACTCATCTCACTAACCACAACCAACCTATATCTCAAATCTAAACCTCAGATCCTCAACACATTCATAAATGTCTAAGGCATATCCTTAACATAACATCTCATCATACTCATACACATACTAAACCTTAAAGCCATAACCGATATCCATAACATTATCATGATCCTCAACTCATTCTGACACCTAGCATGCATCTAATCAGTATTTCTCAATCTCAAGTTTAATCCTAATTTAATTAATTAAACTTTAATTAATTAATTAAATTTCACCAAAATAACGTTTTGTCCGCAAGCCATTTCTAAACCCACCTGTCATCAGATTTCATCAAACAAACAACCCATAAACACCAGAATAATATAGTAATCATAATGGAATTTCTAATTATCCATTTTGAAAAGCCTAAGGTCAATTTAGGCCAAATCGCAGTACGGAAAACGAATAAATTCATAACTTATTCGTTACTAACCCGATTGACGATCTGAAAGAAGATTCGAAATCACAACGACGTAGGCTACGCATGTACAACATCAAATTCACCGGAATCTGAGCAACGGAACTGTCATGGTGACATATATGCTTGACCAGGTCTTCATCTGCTCGGAAATGCAGAAACTTGGTACCGATATGAAGAGAATGAAGAGAGGAATCCAGAAACTCAAACGGAATTGAAATTAGATTAGAAACGGAGAGTAGATCTGAGTTTGAAGTTTGAGAGAAATCAGAGCTTTTACGTGAAAACGTGAAAGGAAATGAATTAATAAATGATTTTCCGCTATTTATAGTGAAGTCGATAATTATCCTTTAGCGAAGTCGATAATTATCCTTTAACCGATCCAATGGCGGGTTGAACCCCCTTCTCCAAACTTCTCGGGATTGGAACAATAAATCTTGAATATTGTAGGGATAATTATTCCACAATTGGCTGTTAAGAAACGAAATAGCGACTCTTTTGGCCGTTTTGTCTTTCCATGTTATTTCATATCTAGGACATGTCCGATGTCCTGATCATTTCTCTCAACTGCATTTTTATTAATTGGAGCTCCCAAATGCTCCAAATAATACCGGAGGGTAAAAATAATTACCCGGGGAAAAAGTGAAAATTTCACCATAAGCCCAAAATTACGCCAGGAACATAACGGTGGGACTTATACTCAACACTTACGCAATCTTCGCGAGTTATATGTCAATTACTATCACTGATTAAGTTAATCAACATTAATTAGAATTCGGAAATCCTAACTATTACAATCTAGGTGTCTAAGGATGCGATCCTAGCTTGAGAGTTTAGATGATCTTGTAAGATCATTAGAACTGGAAGTCTAAGGACTTCTAGAGCGTGAGAGTGTTATTGATTACATGCCTTGTTATGATCAGGCGTTGGGTTGTTGGTTTAGCTTTGAGACGAGGTAAGTCTCTGGACTTAGCGAGCTTCCTTGTATTACCATCGATGTGTGAATGGTCGTGTGTGTATTTAGTTATGATTATAACAACGAAATCGGAACTAGGACGACCTTTATATTTGGTAATTTGGCCAAAGTGTATGATAGAGGGCGGTGACAACATTGCCTAGCTCTTGCGAGAGCTAGGAGGTTCTCTACGACTAGCCTAGGCAGGTAGATGGTCGGATGCATCAGTATCATTCCTTGCTGATAAGTAGGGACGGAGGCGAGTTTCGGGGATTCTCGTGTCACAAAACTAAGTTGAATTAGTAATGGAATGACGTAAGTGAAATGATAATAATCGGCTTGTCTGATATCGTGTTATGTGCTTTCGTTATTACGTGTGTGTTTGTGTGTTGTTACTATCTTTCTAATGCTTTGAATGTTAGCTAACGGTTTTATACCACTTTGTAGATGCCTTGCAGGTTAGGAACACCGCAGAGTGACTCAGAGGAGTGGGCAGCCGGGGTTCCGTACATTATAGGACAGGGATGAGGGCTTTGTTTTACGTTCCGTTGTCGGTTGTACCATAGTTGTTGTTTTGAGGACTTGGCTGGAGTTTCCACATTGTATTGTATTTCGGTTTGAGTCACATTGCATTCAAATGATTTGGTTTTGCCTTTTTATTTGTGTCTTGTTGGAAAGGTCCGGTGAAATTGTTGTCAAGCTAAGGGTCGGGACCCATTGTGAGGTCTCCGCCCATAGCATCCCAAGTTCCGCGGATTTGGGGTATTACAATATGGTATCAGAGCCCTAGCTTGACAATAATAGCACTTGCAATCTTCAAAATCACGAGCATAGTCGGGATTGAGATAGAATGCACTAGACCACCACTCTTTCCGCGGACCTCGACGCCTTAGTTTATTGGATTATTTATATATATATATATATATATATATATATATATATATATATACATATATATATATATATATATATATATGTGGACTTAGGATGTTTTTGGACTTGATGTATCTTAGTTAAGTGTTTGGACTATAGTTGTATGTTGGATTGTGAGTTGTTTATGGACTTATTATGTTTATAGTAGTAGCATGGTTTTCATATCGTTATATATATATATATATATATATATATATATATATATATATATATATATATATATATATATATATATATATATATATACGTATGGTACACTAGTATCATATTGGTGTTGTAGACTTCGTAGTCAGATTATAGACAGATATCATCGCCATGGCCGCCGCCATTTGGCTTTGGGTAGTGTACATACGACAAGGAGTATGCTCAAGTTATTGATTTGAGTGTCACATTTTAGCTAGAACATGGTGATTTCTGCGACTTCTTCAGATGACGTTGAAGAAGAAAGACTAGATATGACGTAACCAAGAACAAGTACATGGAAGAGACCCTCAAGTCAATTTAAACAAATCAAGATGGAAGTTATACAAATATAAAAGTGACACGAAGACATGAGAGTGGTATCTAGGAAACAATGAAGGAGAATCAATGAAGCAACTAGAGGCAACGAGCTTAAGGTTCCTCCAAGTGGCGTGTCGATTGACTAAAGAAGCGGATAAGGTAGATAGGAGTACAAGAATGGAGTTCCAATTAAGGCAAGTACTCCATAGGCGATCCCGAGGTTGGAAGTTGAGATGAGAAGAGTGGAAGAACAATTGGGAAAGATTCAAGATAACCGTAAGTTAAGCTTACGGGGGTATCAAAAGGTGAAGTATCAACATTACGATATTATGAGTGGATGACTTATTCGGACTTACGAGAGTTATGAAAAGAATTACATGGTGGGGATTCCATGGTAAGATTACCTTAGGGGAGTCAACCGTTTTCCGTCGTAGTGATGAGGCTAAGCAACACCATGAAGAAAGAAGTGTGAGTGAATGTTGATCTTGAGAAGATGAGAGACGCAACAAGAAGCTTCTATTTATGGAAGGACTTAAGTAACCAACCCAAGAGAAACGTGAGCGGATGCTATCTAAGGCTAGAATATTTGAGAAGGTGCCCTTGAAGGACATCATGGAAAAGTGGTTAAGCCTATGAAAGTGAGTTATACGATACAATAAGGTCAAGAAGAGTATAGTTATCTTGTGAAAGAGGAAGGAATCATGGAGTGTAGATTGAGCTAGCAGAGTTTAAGGTAGAGTACCCCGAAGATGGGTAGCCTTCATGAGAACAATAACATGAAAAGTATAGAAGAAAGGTAAGTCGTTGACCTCGAGGAGGTCAGCTATAAGCTGACCGGTGTCAATCAAGAATGTACATGTGTGGGTTGCCTATCGATGAGTGAGGATGGGAATAGTAAACCAGACTATGGGAACATAGAGGATCGGCAACAAGAGCTTGGAGTATTCGCGGTGCATCAATGTCAATAGTGAGGAGGTACATCAATCGAAGTGAATTTGTCTTAAATCGAATAATGTTGAAAGAGTCCGAGCAAGTACTTATAACAAGACCTCCGAGGAGAAGATTGTAACGACCCTTTTGCGACCTTCTTAGGTCTTGAGATTGGCATATGGAGGAATGACACAAATTAGAACCTTTAAGTTTTGAACATGATAAAAGGGTCTAGTCTAGTGGATCAAAAGGAAGGTGAGGTTTCCCTAGTTGCTTTACGCAAATGGGAAAGTATATAAAGTGAATGCATGGTATTTTCGTTCTTACGAAACGAATGATATGTTGTCGCGAACAAGAGATGAGTCAAAGTTTCTAGACTCACCCGAAGGAGCCATGGTGGCTATGATGTGAAACGGAGGACCGGGATTATAGTAACGTTGTAAGCAAAGCTTAAGATGGTAGTACTTGAGAAGTACTGAGTTGGATATTTCAGCGATTTTGGTTGAGGAAATTTGCCTAGTGTATGGGTCATAGTGGTACGGTTTTTGAGGAAACGTACGGGTCGGAAAAGTTGTACTTTGGTTATCGAGAAATGTGTAAGGGTACCAATAAGGATAAGTATCTTTGCCCCGTAGTGGACGACTCACTAGTATAGTTGCATGTGGTTACAATGTTTTATACGACCGACTTGAAGTCGGGATGTCACTAGCTAAGGGTGAGAAGAGAAAGGACCTACGTAAGATGGTATTTCGGACCAGTATGGGCACTACAAGTTATGATCAAGCTCTTTGAGCTCACGATTGTGATCGACCAGCTTAGATATTTAATAAATGAGTAGTCATCGATTTTCAGAATTGGATTGCAGTGGTGGTGTACAACTTGTGGTTTTTAGGTGGTTCCAAGGTGGACCATAACCTAATGTTATTCATGAGAGCTATAGATGTTGGAAATGAACGAATGATTCTTTAAGTTCTCATTGTTGAGAACAGCTTGTTTTACTCTCAGAACTGAGAGGAACAAGCTTGACACGGGACGACAATAATACAGGCTATGCAAGATAAGAGTATAAGCAGATTTACCTAAGCGAGTTAGGACGTCTGAGGTGATTTCCTAGGACACGTAGTGACAACGAGAGAGATCAAGTTGATCCAACGAAAACCAAGGTGATATTTTCGGTACTACCCCAAGGTGTGTGAGGGAGGTATGCAACTTATGGGTTGGTGGGCTATAACCGCCGAGTTGTGGAATTGTTGTTGACACTCCCTTCTTTTCTTGGGAAGTCTATTAGATCGTGGGGTCCAAGCCGTGTCCGTGGAGCTTTAATAGAAACAGGATAGGTGAGTGACCTCTATTCCGTTTTCTTTGGCTCAAACAAAGAGTCATGGGACTTTATGACGATATGGCTACATCCAAGCGGGGCTTGGGATACGTATGAAGTAACAAGAGAGGTTTCGTGTGTGTGTTAGACAATTGTGGGCATATAAGAATAATGACCGAAGAAGGGTCGAGAGTTAGACGCTTAAATGCACACACTTAAGAGGATGTCGGTGTTTTTGTTATGAAGCGACATGCTGGTCTTGTACGGATATTAAAAGTATTACATACATATATTCAATCAGCAAGAGTTGAATACCCACCAGAGGTGATGGTTAGAGTTGGTTAAGGACTTCGGTCTTATGATTTTGGATCATTCAAGGGAAGGTGAATGTGGTCACCAATACCCTTACTAAGTGGACACTTCGAGAAGAAGCAACAACTTAATTGACGGTTCAGCCTCAGTTTATTAACTTAGATGATATGTGAAGAGACCCGACAGAAGCGCGGGATTTGTATGGCTTTGAGGAAGATCCGGGATAAAAGGTCCCGAGGAGAGACACCATAGTTACCTTTATGGGTTGACGGTTTATTGAGATGCCAAGAGCATCTATGTGTACTTATAACGGAGAGATGATATAGAGCCTCTAGGAGGATCACACTACCCTTACTAGTTCACTCTGGTGTTGGTAAGAGGTATCTGGATTGGTGATGTTCACATTGGTGAGGCGGGCTTAAGGCCGATGTGGCTAAGTGCATAGCTAGTATACAACCTGTCATCAGGTCAAGCTTGAGCACCATGAGACGAGAGGAGGGCCTACTAGCTGCATAGTGGGGGTGAGAGGATAACTCCCTAAAGTTATTACCGGTTTTAGATCAAGTAACAGTTGTGACGTGATTGGGTCATTGTGGACCGACCGATAGAGACAATGCGTTTTACACTATTGGGAAACAAGGCCGAAGAGTCAGCTAGGGGTGGAATCTACTAAGTGATAGTGAGATTACGTGGGGTACTGAGTAACATTGTTTTGGGTCGAGGTCGGCAATTCACCTCGGGAATTTGGGCAGTAGGATCATGCTATTTTGGGTACTAGTTGTATTTCATGTCAGTTTTGCATCCTCATACGTATGGTCAGTTAGAGAGGGCTTTTCAGGCCTTAAAGGATGTGTTGGGAGCCTTTGTGCTAAAGTGAGAACAAGTGTGATCCGAACACTTTCCGCGATTAAGTTCACGTATTATATTAGTTGGCATGTGTCGATTTGTGATGTCCCATTTATGAGACATCATATGGGCGGAGATGTCATATACCGTTGTGTTAGAATTAGAATAGTACATGTAGAGATGGCCCTAAGTAGATACCAGACGACCTCGCTCGAGTAGCGATTGTCCAAGAGCGGATACTAGCCGAGTTGAGTCGCCAAAAGGTGTATATAGATGAGACGTGCAGACCTCTAGAGTTCAGATATGGATTAGGTTGGGTTAAGAGTATCACGGATGCGAGGCGTCATACGATTTTGGACTTTAAAAGGAAGTTGGGTTTTGCGATTTATCGGGCCCCTTTGAGATCTTGTCGTGAGTTGGGAAGTGGTTTACCGGTTGGCGTGGCCACCGAGAGTAGACGATGTTCACCAGGTTTCATGTATGTCAGTCGAGGGAGTACATGTATGACTCGAGGTACGTTGTTAGTCATGACGATGAGCTAATGCATCGATAAGGCCGTTGAGTTAGATCTTATGTGCATGCGTGAGGTTATGTGTATTGTGTGCCCCGTGCGGAAATGTGTTGTATGATCGGTTAGATCTTGATGTGGTGTGTGATATGCGTTTCATGTGAGTATGTGGGTATGCCTTGCGAGGTCTTGACATGCTTATATGAGTAGGCTTTGGATTAGAGGGTCGTTAGTTGGCATGTTTATGTTTTCCAGAGCGGTTATCGAGTGGTGTTTGACCAATATTTCTGCATTAGCAAGTTTCGGGACAAAACTTGTTTTTAGGGGAATCTGATGTAACGCCCGGAATTTTAATTCTAGTTAGTGAGTGGTTTAGCGGTCTTCCCGCATGCGCGTCTCAGTCTTTCCGCAGGCATGGCGTGCTGAGTGGACGAGTTTTATCTCGTTTCTATTCCGACCTTTTGTTTTTGGAGCCCGATCCCTCGTTCCATGGTCTGAAGGTGACCTATGGGTTGCTTGACCCCTGATTATTCCTCTTGTGGGCAGCCTTCCCCCCCCCCTCTCTCTCTCTCTCTCTCTCTTCCCATTCTTCTCAAACACGTGACTTTCATTCTCCTCTTCTCCTTTGTTCCTCTCTCCTTCTCCCTCCTCTTGTTGGATCTTCCTTGGTGATCTTCTTGTAGGCAAGCTAGCATGTGTAGGAGCTGCAAATCCGTATGAGGGTAAGCTCTTCTTCTTCTTCTTCTTCTTCTTCTTCTTCTTCTTCTTCTTCTTCTTCTTATTCTTCTTCTTCTTCTTCTTCTTCTTCCTCCTTACATCCTTGAGCTCTAATGGTGGAAGTCATGGATTCTTAAGTTCTTTCCTCTCTTTTGGCTTGCATGTGAGTGGATCTTGATTAGGATGCTATGTTGTGTGTGGATCCATGTGTTCATCATTCTAGATGGAGCAAGCCAACCTTGAGTGTCCGGAATCGACTACACAGCAAAGAGAAGCTCGGAAAATTGCCCTTCTAGAGTTCGACCGCAGCCGCGGCTAGACAGCGCCGCGGGGGCGCCATCAGCACCACAACCGCGGGGGCGGCCAACAGTAGCCGCGGGGTCGGCGACAACTTTCCGCAGCAGCGCTTTCTGAGTCCGCAGTTGCGTTTCTGCAATAGTAGGACCTCCTTCTTTTGTCTTCGTCTTTCCTTCCTTCGTATGAGAGATTGTTCATGCTAGTATCATGCCTAGGATGGACCTAGGATAGTCTTGAATGTCATCTAGTGGTTGTTAACCTTAGGAGATCTTAGAGTCTCGGATGCTGCTTTAGGATGTCCTTGAGTGTGATGATCTTGTAGTGTCACCATGGCTAGATGTATTCTAGCATAGTTGTTGAGTTGACCTTGTTAGAGAGTGGGTTGTTGTAGTATCTTGCTTATGCTTGTTGAGTTTATGGTATATTGGTGTCTAAGGATGCGATCCTAGCTTGAGAGTTTCGATGATCTTGTAAGATGATTAGAACTAGAAGTCTAAGGACTTCTAGAGCGTGAGAGTGTTATTGATTACGTGCCTCGTTATGAGCAGGTGTTGAGAATCTTCCTACGGGAAGCGAGAGTGGTTTGTTGGTTTAGCTTTGAGACGAGGCAAGTCTCCGGACTTACTTAGCTAGCTTCCTTGTATTAGCATCGATGTGTGAATGGTTGTGTGTGTGTTTAGTTATGATTATAACAATGAAACCGGAACTAAGACGACCTTTATATTTGGTAATTTGGCCCAAGTGTATGATAACGGGCGGTGACAACGTTGCCTAGCTCTTGCGAGACCTAGGAGATTCTCTACGACTAGCCCAGGCAGGTAGACGATCGGATGCATCAGTATCATTCCTTGCTAGTAAGTAGGGACATAGGCGAGTTTCGGGGATTCTCGTGTCACAAACCTAAGTTGAATTAGTAATGGAATGACATAAGTGAAAAGATAATAACCGGATTGTGTGATATTGTGTTATGTGCTTTCGTTATTACGTGTGTGTTTGTGTGTTGTTACTATCTTTCTAATGCTTTGAATGTTAGCTAACGGTTTTAAATCGCTTTGTAGATGCCTTGCAGGTTAGGGGCGCCGCCGAGTGACTCGGAGGAGTGAGAACGGAGTTCCGTACATTATAGGAAGGGGGTGAGGGCTTTGTTTTACGTTCAGTTGTCAGTTGTACCGTAGTTGTTGTTTGGATGTTGCTTTGAGGACTCGGCTGGAGTTTCCACATTGTATTGTATTTCGGTTTGAGTCACATTGCATTCAAATGATTTGGTTTTGCCTTTTTATTTGTGACTTGTTGGAAAGGTCCGATGAAATTGTTGTTAGGCTAAGGGTCGGGACCCATTGTGAGGTCTCCGCCCGTAGCATCCCGAGTCCTTCGGATTGGGGGTGTTACATGATCTTCTAAGAGTTGGACGTCAAGTATATCTAGAAGATATGATTCAAGTCTATCTTTTAAGCTTCCCTATTAAAAGGCATAAATTATTTGCAAAATATATAAAATAACATGGGCTCAAAAATAATATTTAAAAGCCCGATATTACCCCATAATTAATTTTTTTTGTAGGCTAAAAATAAAATAGAGTATGTCCAATTTAGCCCTAAGCTCACGCCACACTGAGTAGGGGGAGAATCTGAGATGACCTTTGTGGGTCATGGTTCATGGTGACGTGGTGGATTAGGTAGGCTTGTCAACAGAAAGATAAATCACAAGTTCCGATGGGTGGGTCCGGAAGGATTATGTCTCAAGATTGTGGACCCTATTTGGTGAGCTTGTAGGGATGGCTTGTATTGGTGTTGTAGGAGTTATCCAATCTAATACAAACCTTATTTGGAGAGCTTGTAGGAATGACTCGACTTGTAGGGATGTCTCTAATGACAATCCAAGAAATCACATCAAATATAAAAGTCGATCTGGGAGGGATAATAGGTAGAAAACCATAAGCCTCACAATAGGCTAATTTTTTAGGTATTTTGAAAATGGCCTTCTCCCCTTTTTCATGGTGGCAATTCCTTCATCTAGTCCACTAATAACTTCACCTCAATGAGTCTTCAACATCAATTTACAGTTTAAAGTTTAAAGCCAAATAAACAATTAGGATCATCATGTAGAAAAATAAGTGACGTTGCCCTAATTTGAACTTGGAAGGAGCTGTCTTTTACCTTGTAGAACTCAAACAAGGTCCATCCTTGACTTGTCCACTATAAAATATTGTGACATCGAGCAAATTTCAGAAGAGTCACAATGTTGGAAGTTCGATTGTGGCCGAGTTTACGTTTGGATCGTCGATGTTCAGGGGCGGTGAAGAGTCGACGACAAAGGGATCGAATTCCAAAGATTGTTTTAATTCACCTTGGACTAGTTGATTTTTCATTTTAAAACTCAAAACATAAAATCTCATAGTTTAATGAAAGAACCAAATTGTTGGAGGAATTAAATGTTTAAAAATTTGGGTTGCCCCGTGTGCCATTCTTTTTTGTAAGACAGAGTTTGGGACAGTATACAGGACAGATGATCGTAAAACCCTTCCACTATAATCTTATCAATTACAGGTCCACAAAAGATCAAATAAGGGGACTTGTAATTGATCCAAGAAGTAGGGATGTAAAAAGATACAAGCTACTCGGGCACAACTCGTTACTGCTTGAGCTCGTTCGTTTTTCTAAACGAGCTGACTATGAACACATTTCAAAGCGCGTATAAAATTTCGGTCCGGTGTTACGCTAAAAAGTGTGCACGCAATAAGCCTTAAATTTATACTCGTTATATTTATCCTAACTTCTAGCGCACCCGCAGTGTACGGGACGTTTGTAGTATGGATAGTATTCCGAGGTCGAACACAAAGACTAAGGTGAAATTGATTCGGTTTTGTGATTAAGTTTAGTGAAGGTCTAAGGTTAGAAAAGGAGGAAACAAAGAAATGAAAATCTCAATTGTTTTTGGTCGGTTTTTGGTGATCAATCAAAGATCATAATTCATGCAAGGTAAACAATCAAACTAAACTAAAAATCAGCACAAATGAACAAACCAAGCGAGATAATGATCAAGTAAAGAAAAAACGGGTTCTAGGGGTCGGAAGTTCCGGGTATGGCATAGAACTCAAGTTATCTATTCATTCTTTGGATTAACTATGATATGTTGGGACTAAGTGTATCTTAATTTGGGATCAATTACCGGGTAGGTCTCATGGTCCAACTAGTCCACACCTAAGGTCTCATTACCGGGTAAGTCTCTAATAACCTAAGGATAGGAATTCTACACAAACCGGATTGTTAATTAGGGATCTAACCTATCCTTACCGGGTAAGTCTTGGAAAGGGAAGTCCTAAGCAACTATCCTAGCACATCTAATCCAATGGCGGCTTATTAGGCTCACCACTACCTAAGGTTTGCTCTTTTAGATTCTAAGGGCAAGGATTACCGGGTAAGTCTCTCCTAACACTTAGTCACTACACTAGGTCACCCTAGGGTAGGTTAAACTCAACAAACACTTAGGGTTTCAACATTTTATAGGTCTAAAGCAAGGTCCTTCGAACCAGGGAGAATCACGGTCTGTTCTACCGAAACCACGGCCGTGGTTCTTCAAGAACTACCCGTGATTTCTAATAGGAACTACGTTCACAAGCAAAAGTCATCCAAAGGTAAATCTAAGTCCGTCCTATCATAGCTCTAGCCATAACCATCCTTTCCTTACCCTAGAACCACATCAATTTAGCCTACAACATTCATAATGGAAATCGAGACAAACAAACATAAAATCAAAACATCCATTGCAAGATAATGAAAGAAGAGAGATGAACAAGTGAACTTAATTCAAAACTAAGCTGAAGATTAGAATAGAGCCACTTACAACCCTTCCAAAAGAAGGTTCAAAGGTTCATACAATCTCTAGAAAACGAAATCCGAAATACAAGAAAGCTATGGTGTGTGTTCTTCTCCTCCTCTTCAATGGAGCTCTTCTTCTTCTCTTTGACACTTTCCTTCCTAGAAAAACTTCTTGTTTTTGAGAATATATTTGTTAGAGAGAAATGGATAATGGATGAGCTGCTCCCAAACTACCCAGTTGCCTCAAACAACCCATGAAGGACCACCTTTATAACAAATCTTGCATGTGCTGGCCATGAGAGTCGTGGCACAGCTGTCACGAGAATCTGGCAAAATCCACGGTCATTTTCCACGGCCGTGGTTCGTCAGAGAACCGTGATTTTATACAGAAACTTCGCCTTGGATCATTAAGCTGTGATTTGGTGCATGGCTAGTGTTGGTAAGGCTCCATGAGTCCTCCTCAGCCCTTGGCTTGTGTCCTAATGTGTCCGAGGGTGTGTCATTTAGATGGACGATCCTCAAACGCACCGTTTAAGCTCCTAAACTTCCCGAAATACCTACAAAACGCGCACAAGTCCGTGTAGACGTCTATCTTGACAAAATACGTGAATTGGGTGCAAAACGTCTTGAACCAATGCTAGATCATTCATGAATGAGCGAGAATTCTATCTAAATGAACACCTAAAACTACGTTATAAATCGTGTTATCACCCGGCTCGGGTTTGACTCATTTATAAACAATCCGATCTTGAACATGTCAATGCTCGGCTTGCTTGGGCAAAGGTCGGCTCGTTCACCTAAAATAATCTATTTGGACATTATTTTAGCCGAGCTACTCGAGCTCGGCTCGGGATCGGCTCGTTACAAGCTCGGCTCGAGCTCGTTCATTTTCGAAACAAACCAAATATGAACACCTTTTAAAACTCATATAAAATTTGGGTTCAGCTCATTTAAAACCCTTACTGAGAAGATACCAACTTGTAGTTCTTAAGTATCACGGCTCAAAACAATCCAAATTATGGGGGGGGGGCAAATGAGACATCTCTGATAACACGATTTATGACTTAGATTTAGGTAATCATTTAGATAGATTTCTCACTCATTCATGCATGGTTTAGCACTAATTCACGACGTTTGCACTCAATTCACGTATTTTGTCGAGATAGACGTCTACACGGACTTGTGTATTGCTTTGTAGGTATTTCGGGGGTCTTTTAGACATTAACCGATACATTCGAGGTCCAAGCCTCATGGTGGTACACATCCAAAGCTTTGGAGGAGCATAATTGGAGCAACAAAGGACACAAAGACCACTATTGGTGCAAGCAATGGAGCAACTCATGGCTAGACGATCATAGCATGCTTCTGTTGAAGAAAATCGGACCAACTAGCAGATAAATCGGCCGATTTTTATCTCTGGGTCGATTTTCCTGCCTTCAACAGCTTAAGCCACGTGTCCCACGATCTCTTGATCCGGCCTTGCCCTTGGTGGAGAATATAAGTGGTCCTGCAAAGCTGTTGCTGAACATCTCTCCTCTCCCACATTCTCATTCACAGCTCATCCATTGGAGGCAAGATTAGGAGGAGGAGAAAACTCTCAAGGATTGAAGGAAGAAGAAGAACACCATTCTAGGAGTGATAGTAAGGTTTTGAGTGATTTTGAGTTATTTTTGTAATCTTGGATTGAAGAACTATTGCAAGGATTGTTAGGAACGTTTTGGATCTTCATTTAAGAGTTTGTAAGTCTTGCTACAACTTAGATTCAGCTGAGATTTATTGATTTTACTTGCTTATCTTTCATTATTCATCTATGAGAACCATGTATGCTTGTATGATGATTTTGGACCTTGATATGCATACTATTGGCTAGTTTATTGTGATTCTGGAGTGATGGATTGATGGTTATGGCTTGGGTGATGATAGGATGGACTTATATGTTAGTTTAGGATGATTTGATTGAACAAAACCTTAACCAGAGAGAAAAATCGGCCAGATCATCAGCCAGATCGGCCGATTTAGCTGTAGAACAGCCCGATTTATTCTCCTGTTGCTCTCTAATTGATAAATCTGTATGTTAGGGTGTTTGGTTGTTTAATTCCTAGTGTTTGTTAAGCCTAATTTAGCTTAGGATCACCTAATGCTATCGATCTAAGTGAGGGAAGAGATCTACCCGATGATTTCCGACCTTAGATACCTAAGATGATGAATGCTAGGTAGTAGTGAGCCTCATAAGCCGCTATTGGATCGAGTGTGGTAGGATTATTGCTTGAGACTTCCCTATTCCGAGACTTACCCGGTAAGGAGAGGGTTACCCCTTAAGTAGTATCCGGTTTGTGTAGAATTCCCTACTTTAACCCCTTGAGACCTACCCGGTAATAGGAGTTTGATACGGGACTAGTGAGGTGAGAGACCTACCCGGTGATTACTTCCATTAGTGAAACACTCTTCCCCAACACCGCAGCTTGTCCTTAGAATCCTTAGAACCTTGAGTCCAATGCCATAACCGGAAATCTTGACCTCTAGAATCCACTTTTCTCTCTTGATCATATACTTGTGTTTGAGTTACTTGTTTGTTTGCTAGTTGAGTTGTTAGATTGTTTCATTATCTTGCTTGATTTGTGATCTTTGCTTGATCACCACAAAAACCAACCAAAAACATCATCATTTTCATTTCTTTGTTCCTTTCTCTTTTCTTAGACTAGATCCACACTATCTATGACCATTGCTTGACTTGATTTCACCTTAGTCTTTGTGTTCGACCTCAGAATACTATCCTTACTACAAACGTCCCGTACACTGAGGGTTCGCTAGGAGTTAGGAGAATTATATTGAGTTTATAAATTTAAGGCTTATTGCGTGCATCTATTCCTGAGCGTAACAAGTTTTTGGCGCCGTTGCCGGAGATCAAGATCCAAGCGCATGGAACTGTTGAAGGTACAAGATCCAAGCACATGGACGAGGGGGAAATCACCCAGAAAAATCGGCCTGTTCTTCAGCAGATCGGCCGATTTTCCTGGGCAGTTGGGGCGATTTTTCCTTCTGTAAAGGAAAGTTGTGATCTCCAATCGAGCATGGGTGGAGCGGACGTGGAACTTGGACGGCTTGTGGTGCCAAGCGTGGGTTCCAACACCTTAATGAACATCAAGAGCTCTCTACCATCCTTGATCGATCATCCACCATCATCATCCAATGTGAACCAAAATACCAAAGCATCACAAATTTTACATTGTGAGGACTCTCTTTCACTTCTTTATTTAGTTTACACATTAGGGACAATGTGTTTCTAAGTATGGGGTATTTGGGGTTTTCATGATCACTTGCATGATTAGCATCTAAGATAGTTTAATTTTGTCACATGTTTCATTATGTCTTGCATTGTACATACATATTTCGAAAAATCCAAAAAATTCAGAAAATTTCAAAAAAATTTTAGTGCTTCTAAGGCTTGGATATGACCCTAATGATGAATCTTGTCTTGTGGATTGGCTATGGATGGCCTTATGTGTTAAATTGATGAATGTATATGTGGACTTGAAGTACTTCTCTTGAATTCCATGAATGATTTGTGATCATGATGTTTGCCTAGAATGGATTGAGTATTGAAGGTCGAAATTACATGCTAGTTCTTGCACACCATCTAGGAATGAATGAAGCAATTCATCTTCCTCTAATTCTCATCTTGATCGTGTTGTTTGAGCACCTTAATTGATATAAATTGACCTCTTTTGACCCATCCGGGAATAGGAGCATGTTAGTGTGTTGATGTGTGTGAAAAGCAAGTGTGGGGTGAAGATGTTGATGAAAGGAATGTCATGAATGAAGTGCTGAAATTATTGTGGAAGTGTAGCCAAAAATATAGGTTTGGGGACATCGATTTAAATGACAAGTAACTCGGCACACTTCACATGATCGGGTGTTGGTGCCTTGCCAAAGTCGAATAAACCGATAGTCCTAACGAGCTTTGGTATGTGTGCCCGGTGTGGATGCACCTCGAAAAATAGAAAAAGCCCGAGGATGGCTAATCACCAAGGTTTCGGCTTTTGTACACCAATGCCATTGTCTCAAAAATAAAAGAAAAGAAAGAAAAGAAAATGAAGAAAAATATACACTTGAGGGAAGTTGATAAGAAATGTGAAGTTGGGGTTGTTTAGCTCCTTTCCCGGATTAGCATCACATAGCCTAGAAAATTCCCACCTAATCACAACGTTTCTTGGCCTTCTATTTTACAAGTCCTTTTGACCTACTTGCATGTGTGTAAGACTAAGTGATTTAGATTGGATATACTCATGATCATCTTGACTTCTTCATCTTTACATTTCATTGCATGCTATCAAGTTAAGTGTAATTGTCCTTTCATACTTTCATTTATTTGATACATAATTGCTTGTCCATTGCCATGAAACATGACTATGAAGGTGATCCAATAGTAGAAGCACAAACCCAAAAAGATTTTGCCATTTTTCTGCATACATAAATCATGTCATCTCTTAGTCTATAGTTGGGAATTTGCTCGGGGATGAGCAAACCTTAAGTATGGGGTATTTTGATAACACGATTTATGACTTAGATTTAGGTAATCATTTAGATAGATTTCTCACTCATTCATGCATGGTTTAGCACTAATTCACGACGTTTGCACTCAATTCACGTATTTTGTCGAGATAGACGTCTACACGGACTTGTGTATTGCTTTGTAGGTATTTCGGGGGTCTTTTAGACATTAACCGATACATTCGAGGTCCAAGCCTCATGGTGGTACACATCCAAAGCTTTGGAGGAGCATAATTGGAGCAACAAAGGACACAAAGACCACTATTGGTGCAAGCAATGGAGCAACTCATGGCTAGACGATCATAGCATGCTTCTGTTGAAGAAAATCGGACCAACTAGCAGATAAATCGGCCGATTTTTATCTTTGGGTCGATTTTCCTGCCTTCAACAGCTTAAGCCACGTGTCCCACGATCTCTTGATCCGGCCTTGCCCTTGGTGGAGAATATAAGTGGTCCTGCAAAGCTGTTGCTGAGCATCTCTCCTCTCCCACATTCTCATTCACAGCTCATCCATTGGAGGCAAGATTAGGAGGAGGAGAAAACTCTCAAGGATTGAAGGAAGAAGAAGAACACCATTCTAGGAGTGATAGTAAGGTTTTGAGTGATTTTGAGTTATTTTTGTAATCTTGGATTGAAGAACTATTGCAAGGATTGTTAGGAACGTTTTGGATCTTCATTTAAGAGTTTGTAAGTCTTGCTACAACTTAGATTCAGCTGAGATTTATTGATTTTACTTGCTTATCTTTCATTATTCATCTATGAGAACCATGTATGCTTGTATGATGATTTTGGACCTTGATATGCATACTATTGGCTAGTTTATTGTGATTCTGGAGTGATGGATTGATGGTTATGGCTTGGGTGATGATAGGATGGACTTATATGTTAGTTTAGGATGATTTGATTGAACAAAACCTTAACCAGAGAGAAAAATCGGCCAGATCATCAGCCAGATCGGCCGATTTAGCTGTAGAACAGCCCGATTTATTCTCCTGTTGCTCTCTAATTGATAAATCTGTATGTTAGGGTGTTTGGTTGTTTAATTCCTAGTGTTTGTTAAGCCTAATTTAGCTTAGGATCACCTAATGCTATCGATCTAAGTGAGGGAAGAGATCTACCCGATGATTTCCGACCTTAGATACCTAAGATGATGAATGCTAGGTAGTAGTGAGCCTCATAAGCCGCTATTGGATCGAGTGTGGTAGGATTATTGCTTGAGACTTCCCTATTCCGAGACTTACCCGGTAAGGAGAGGGTTACCCCTTAAGTAGTATCCGGTTTGTGTAGAATTCCCTACTTTAACCCCTTGAGACCTACCCGGTAATAGGAGTTTGATACGGGACTAGTGAGGTGAGAGACCTACCCGGTGATTACTTCCATTAGTGAAACACTCTTCCCCAACACCGCAGCTTGTCCTTAGAATCCTTAGAACCTTGAGTCCAATGCCATAACCGGAAATCTTGACCTCTAGAATCCACTTTTCTCTCTTGATCATATACTTGTGTTTGAGTTACTTGTTTGTTTGCTAGTTGAGTTGTTAGATTGTTTCATTATCTTGCTTGATTTGTGATCTTTGCTTGATCACCACAAAAACCAACCAAAAACATCATCATTTTCATTTCTTTGTTCCTTTCTCTTTTCTTAGACTAGATCCACACTATCTATGACCATTGCTTGACTTGATTTCACCTTAGTCTTTGTGTTCGACCTCAGAATACTATCCCTACTACAAACGTCCCGTACACTGAGGGTTCGCTAGGAGTTAGGAGAATTATATTGAGTTTATAAATTTAAGGCTTATTGCGTGCATCTATTCCTGAGCGTAACAAGTTTTTGGCGCCGTTGCCGGGGATCAAGATCCAAGCGCATGGAACTGTTGAAGGTACAAGATCCAAGCACATGGACGAGGGGGAAATCACCCAGAAAAATCGGCCTGTTCTTCAGCAGATCGGCCGATTTTCCTGGGCAGTTGGGGCGATTTTTCCTTCTGTAAAGGAAAGTTGTGATCTCCAATCGAGCATGGGTGGAGCGGACGTGGAACTTGGACGGCTTGTGGTGCCAAGCGTGGGTTCCGACACCTTAATGAACATCAAGAGCTCTCTACCATCCTTGATCGATCATCCACCATCATCATCCAATGTGAACCAAAATACCAAAGCATCACAAATTTTACATTGTGAGGACTCTCTTTCACTTCTTTATTTAGTTTACACATTAGGGACAATGTGTTTCTAAGTATGGGGTATTTGGGGTTTTCATGATCACTTGCATGATTAGCATCTAAGATAGTTTAATTTTGTCACATGTTTCATTATGTCTTGCATTGTACATACATATTTCGAAAAATCCAAAAAATTCAGAAAATTTCAAAAAAATTTTAGTGCTTCTAAGGCTTGGATATGACCCTAATGATGAATCTTGTCTTGTGGATTGGCTATGGATGGCCTTATGTGTTAAATTGATGAATGTATATGTGGACTTGAAGTACTTCTCTTGAATTCCATGAATGATTTGTGATCATGATGTTTGCCTAGAATGGATTGAGTATTGAAGGTCGAAATTACATGCTAGTTCTTGCACACCATCTAGGAATGAATGAAGCAATTCATCTTCCTCTAATTCTCATCTTGATCGTGTTGTTTGAGCACCTTAATTGATATAAATTGACCTCTTTTGACCCATCCGGGAATAGGAGCATGTTAGTGTGTTGATGTGTGTGAAAAGCAAGTGTGGGGTGAAGATGTTGATGAAAGCAATGTCATGAATGAAGTGCTGAAATTGTTGTGGAAGTGTAGCCAAAAATATAGGTTTGGGGACATCGATTTAAATGACAAGTAACTCGGCACACTTCACATGATCGGGTGTTGGTGCCTTGCCAAAGTCGAATAAACCGATAGTCCTAACGAGCTTTGGTATGTGTGCCCGGTGTGGATGCACCTCGAAAAATAGAAAAAGCCCGAGGATGGCTAATCACCAAGGTTTCGGCTTTTGTACACCAATGCCATTGTCTCAAAAATAAAAGAAAAGAAAGAAAAGAAAATGAAGAAAAATATACACTTGAGGGAAGTTGATAAGAAATGTGAAGTTGGGGTTGTTTAGCTCCTTTCCCGGATTAGCATCACATAGCCTAGAAAATTCCCACCTAATCACAACGTTTCTTGGCCTTCTATTTTACAAGTCCTTTTGACCTACTTGCATGTGTGTAAGACTAAGTGATTTAGATTGGATATACTCATGATCATCTTGACTTCTTCATCTTTACATTTCATTGCATGCTATCAAGTTAAGTGTAATTGTCCTTTCATACTTTCATTTATTTGATACATAATTGCTTGTCCATTGCCATGAAACATGACTATGAAGGTGATCCAATAGTAGAAGCACAAACCCAAAAAGATTTTGCCATTTTTCTGCATACATAAATCATGTCATCTCTTAGTCTATAGTTGGGAATTTGCTCGGGGATGAGCAAACCTTAAGTATGGGGTATTTTGATAACACGATTTATGACTTAGATTTAGGTAATCATTTAGATAGATTTCTCACTCATTCATGCATGGTTTAGCACTAATTCACGACGTTTGCACTCAATTCACGTATTTTGTCGAGATAGACGTCTACACGGACTTGTGTATTGCTTTGTAGGTATTTCGGGGGTCTTTTAGACATTAACCGATACATTCGAGGTCCAAGCCTCATGGTGGTACACATCCAAAGCTTTGGAGGAGCATAATTGGAGCAACAAAGGACACAAAGACCACTATTGGTGCAAGCAATGGAGCAACTCATGGCTAGACGATCATAGCATGCTTCTGTTGAAGAAAATCGGACCAACTAGCAGATAAATCGGCCGATTTTTATCTCTGGGTCGATTTTCCTGCCTTCAACAGCTTAAGCCACGTGTCCCACGATCTCTTGATCCGGCCTTGCCCTTGGTGGAGAATATAAGTGGTCCTGCAAAGCTGTTGTTGAGCATCTCTCCTCTCCCACATTCTCATTCACAGCTCATCCATTGGAGGCAAGATTAGGAGGAGGAGAAAACTCTCAAGGATTGAAGGAAGAAGAAGAACACCATTCTAGGAGTGATAGTAAGGTTTTGAGTGATTTTGAGTTATTTTTGTAGTCTTGGATTGAAGAACTATTGCAAGGATTGTTAGGAACGTTTTGGATCTTCATTTAAGAGTTTGTAAGTCTTGCTACAACTTAGATTCAGCTGAGATTTATTGATTTTACTTGCTTATCTTTCATTATTCATCTATGAGAACCATGTATGCTTGTATGATGATTTTGGACCTTGATATGCATACTATTGGCTAGTTTATTGTGATTCTGGAGTGATGGATTGATGGTTATGGCTTGGGTGATGATAGGATGGACTTATATGTTAGTTTAGGATGATTTGATTGAACAAAACCTTAACCAGAGAGAAAAATCGGCCAGATCATCAGCCAGATCGGCCGATTTAGCTGTAGAACAGCCCGATTTATTCTCCTGTTGCTCTCTAATTGATAAATCTGTATGTTAGGGTGTTTGGTTGTTTAATTCCTAGTGTTTGTTAAGCCTAATTTAGCTTAGGATCACCTAATGCTATCGATCTAAGTGAGGGAAGAGATCTACCCGATGATTTCCGACCTTAGATACCTAAGATGATGAATGCTAGGTAGTAGTGAGCCTCATAAGCCGCTATTGGATCGAGTGTGGTAGGATTATTGCTTGAGACTTCCCTATTCCGAGACTTACCCGGTAAGGAGAGGGTTACCCCTTAAGTAGTATCCGGTTTGTGTAGAATTCCCTACTTTAACCCCTTGAGACCTACCCGGTAATAGGAGTTTGATACGGGACTAGTGAGGTGAGAGACCTACCCGGTGATTACTTCCATTAGTGAAACACTCTTCCCCAACACCGCAGCTTGTCCTTAGAATCCTTAGAACCTTGATTCCAATGCCATAACCGAAAATCTTGACCTCTAGAATCCACTTTTCTCTCTTGATCATATACTTGTGTTTGAGTTACTTGTTTGTTTCTAGTTGAGTTGTTAGATTGTTCCATTATCTTGCTTGATTTGTGATCTTTGCTTGATCACCACAAAAACCAACCAAAAACATCATCATTTTCATTTCTTTGTTCCTTTCTCTTTTCTTAGACTAGATCCACACTATCTATGACCATTGCTTGACTTGATTTCATCTTAGTCTTTGTGTTCGACCTCGGAATACTATCCCTACTACAAACGTCCCGTACACTGCGGGTTCGCTAGGAGTTAGGAGAATTATATCGAGTTTATAAATTTAAGGCTTATTGCGTGCATCTATTCCTGAGCGTAACAATCTCTCTCTCTCTCTCTCTCTCTCTCTCTCTCTCTCTCTCCCCGTGTCGGAAGAACAAAGAATTGCTAGAAGCAAAGATGAAATTTCGTAGTGAATTAAACGTGTGTAAATACGTGGGCAACAATCCTATAATAAGAGAAGAAGGATTTATCTTCTAATTTAAGGATATGATAAGATCTATCTTATGTAAGATAAGGTAAGATCTTCTAAGACGGGCTAACAAATAAAAGGGAAATAAGTGATATAGTGTGGGCTAAAAAATAACGATAAAAAGCCTAAAATAAATAATTTAACCCATAACAAAATTTTGTTTTTATGGGCTGGAAAAATAATTACACAAGGCTGAAAATCAACCACTCTAATACGGGGATATCTCGTTGTTGCCCAATTTAGATGTTATGATTCCTTCAAGACTCAACACAAATAAGAAACAAGGACATTATGACTCAGTTGGGACGATATTGACAAGAATCATAGCATCTAGATCGGACAACAACAGGATATCTACATATCAAGTGATATCATAACTCAAATGGTGTTTTGATTATACTCCATGCCTATTTCAAGTTGTAAGTGTCTTCAATTTCCTTTGTGTACGTCTTCCATCGTTGAGTCTAGTCAAGCTCTTGAGTTATTTTTCATCTTTGAGTCTATTTCAAGTCCTATTTGTGAGTAAAACTAACTTGTGCTTGAGATTGATCGAAGAAGAGCTAGCAAACCATCATTCCAACACCATATCACAACCATTGTTGTCTATAAATTCCGAGCAAAACCTCCATCGATCAAATTTGGCCTCCAAAACCGTCTTCCACAAAAAGAAAAGTGATGACATGAATTATGACCTTAGTTTAGGTATGTATTTAGATAGATTTCCCATTTTGTTTTGCATGAACAGATATATATTCCTATCAATTATGTTATTATTTACCTACTTTGGAAGAATGGAGGTCAACACATAGTTTTGTTGCAATTGTAGGAAATATGACACATATTGGATCAAAAGGAAGCATGAGAATACAAGGAGTCAAGAGGACGACATGATGGAGTACACTGAGGTGCAAAAGAAGACCAATGATCATCAAAAGAAAAATTCAAGTGGAATGAAAGCAAGGAATTAAAGAAAGTACGTAACAAAAGAGAAATCTCGGATGGATAGGAACTATCTCGGCCGAGATTTTCTTCGGGTTCGTATGAGATTACGCTAAAAAATGATCCGCGACCCGAAGTCAAAATCCTAATTTTAATATTAAAAAGGAGAGTTGCGGCGAGGGTTAGGAAGACCGATTTCCGATACCTTTTTCGAGTCCGACTTTCGCGGGAGTTTTACGCAGTCTGATGCGCGGAGAAAGACATCGATAGAGAAGGAAGAACAACATCAAGTGATCGAAGAATCACATAGATAACTTTGGAATTTTGTGAGTATTCTTGAAGGGTATTTTGGTATCTACCTTGATTTTTATGTGTTTCATGCATTTACAGCATCGAAAGTGCAAATATTGTATCCTCCCCAAGGTCATATTAGGAGATAAGATCAATATAAATGCGAAACTACAACACTTAGTCCGGAAGATCGGAGCAAAAGAGAAAGATTTGAGATTAGAAGAAAACAACAGGCAAAACGCCCTCTTTACGCCCAGTCCACAGCCGTATGGTGGCCGTTGCTAGGCCGTTTGACTGGTCATTTGTCCCGAGACTTCAACGTCATGATCCATGTCATCAGCCGGCCTATGCAGCCCATGACAAGGGTGTGAAACGACCACCAAATTGTAAGAGCCTAGTTATTGAGAGTGTGAGTTGAGGACCTGATTTTAGCCTGGACCGCCCATGCGTGACCCCAATGACCACCCCTGCGGTTTGCCTTGGTCGCACCTGCGCCTCACAGGGTCTGCCCCTGTGGCTCTGTGTGGTTGTAGCCGTTTTTGTTGACCCTTTGACCCGTGCTTTATCCTTTACCTCCCTTTATAAGCTTCTTCTCTCTCCTTCTAATGAGGGCTCTTCATCTACATCTTCATCTCTCCCTACGTTCTTCTTCTCCTCTCATCTCTCCTTGGATCATCTTTGATCTTCTCTTGAAGTTTTGTTGAGTTTGAGAGCTTATATGCTTGACTTTATTGCTGATTGTTGATGGTTGTTGTTGCTAAGCCTTGTGAGTTAGCTTGAGGTTGTGGTGGTGTTGTGTTTGATCTCCTGGAGAGCTTAGCTTGGTAAGCTTCCATGACTTCCTTCCTATCTTTCTTCTTTCCTTCATCTTTTCCTCTCTTTCCTTAGTCTAGCTTAGATTCCTTTTGGATAGATCTTGTTCTAGCCATGATTGGCCTATGTTGATGTAAATATATATGTTTCTGTATGTTTGGTGTTGGAGTGAAGAAGGAGCAAAGGAATCGAAGGAAGAAGTGAAGAAAGGGTTGAAGTGGTGTCCTCTGATGTCCAGCCGCCCCTGCGCCACCTTGCAGCCGCCCCAGCGCCGGCAGTGAGCCGCCCCTACACCACCTGTGAGCCGCCCCTACAGTCACCTTCACCAGCTGGTGTTTCCACTTGGTTCTGCAGGTGTGTATTGTTTTTAGGCTTGCTTTAGGATGCCTTTGTTCTCTCCCTTCCTAGTGTGAGTGTGTAGGATCATGCTAGATGTGTGAGGATGTGTTTTGATAAAGTTATGATCAATATATGCCATGTATGGCCTTTGAGGTTTATTAGGTTTTAAGGTTAGGTTGAGGATGATCTTATGGATCCCTTTGGGTCTAGGTGTGACCCTTGTGTTGTTAGGAGATGGATATATCTATTTATGCCTTGCTTATTGACTGTCCCGTTGCATGGCTAAGGTTAAGGTAAGTCCGTAGGACTTACTTAGCTACCATCCCTATATTGGGTGTTTTCATGAGTGGTGTGTGCATTATATGTTTGCTATGATAGCATGAGATGTCATCTATACCGACCTATGCTTTATTGACTGTCCCGTTGCGTGGCTGTGATAACCTTTCCCTTTCATCCCGTCGTAGAGTTTGGGAGGTTCTCTGATGTCAAGCCAGACTGGCTTTACAGGAAAGGTGCAATCCACTCACATAGGGTACACGGATTGTGTGACAGATACTCGTACAGCTGGTATCAAGCTCAGAGGCGATGATGTATCGGTCCTCGTGTCACATACTTTCATCTATCTATATATATACGATTTGATTGAATGATTATTATATAAAGATGATAAAATGGGTAAATGTGTGATAGCATGCTAATGTGTTTATCTTTCCATGATCGTGTTTGTGCTTACGCATTACTCTATATATGTATGGTTAGCTAATGGTTTATTACCATGTTGTAGATGCCCTACAGGATAGGTGTGTTGCTGGGTGATCTAGTAGAGTGGCAGGCCGAGGACCTCTCGTACATAGGATAGTTGTGTCTTTTGGGGTTGTTTACTTTTTCCTCCTACGTGAGGATGATCTTTTGTTACCTTCTGTGTGAGGATGTTATCGTTTATACTCGGCTATGTTATTGTTACCTTTTGGTTGTATAGTTTATACAGTTTTATGCATTTGTTTTATATATGTCAGTGTCATGTTGTAAGGTCTAGTGAACTTGTTGTCAGGCGAGGTATCAGGATCCATTGTGAGATCCTAGCCCAATGTGGCATCCCGAGTCCCGCAAATTCGGGGTGTTATAGAGTTGGTATCAGAGCCTTAGGTTGAGAACAATGGCACTTGCTACCTGCAATAAGGTTTGATAGGTAAAATAAACAGAATCCGAAAGGGGTCTGAAGTTTTCAAAAGGTTTTTGGTTTTAAGTGTGATTTTGGGTTAGAATGTACGAGAAGTCGCCACCTATGCTATGGATTTCTACAGTATAGATATGTATATATATATATGTATTGTGAATGATGTTTGTATATGTGTTATATATATATATGCCTATACATATGGCCTATATAGAGCCTTATAAGTTAGGTGTACATACCCCGCATATGGCTCGGACTAGAGCTACTACTGCTGCAAGCCGAGGTAGAGGTAGACCACCTTTTCCTCCGAGCATGATAGGAGAGGGACCGGTTCCCACTACTGATCCACCAGTGGTGGAGGAGGTATATGAGGAGATCGTTGAGAGTTTCGTCCCAAAGACGAGGAGTGGTGGATCGAGGAGACATCATTCACATTGAGTCCAGTCTGACGACTCGGATCGTGTCTCCATGAGGGGGTCAGAGTTTAGAGAGTACATCCGACGTGTTGAGGAGGCTGATAGAGCTGGTAGGCGAGCTCTAGATCTACCAGGACATGAGGGATCATCTGAGACGTCTTAGGGAGCCACAAAGGTGCCAGCTATGCCGGCACGTGCTACTGAGACTGTTCGAGTCTTAGAGTAGACTAGAGGGCCTCGACCAGGTACTTGGTTGAAGGCATTTCACCAGATGGGTGTACCACCTTTCTCAAGTAAGATTGGTTTGGAGACAGAGGTTTGGATAGGACATGTAGGCTCATCTTTAGAGTCTATTAGATGTCCTGAGGACAGACGGATAGAGCTAGTTCAATCTCTATTCCGTGACCTTGCACATTAGTGGTGGAGGATTGTACGAGCCAGAGCCACCAGTTACGACCGTATGAGGAGCATGATTAGAGAGTAGTTATGCCCTTCCTCACTGAGGAGGGAGAAGCTGCAGGATTTTGTGGAGGTCGGCTTTGAGGATGTGTCTAGTGTAGACGTCATTAGCCGCTTTCAGACTGAGTAAGCTTTGTTGGGTCCAGTTATACCTTCTGAGGACCAGCATGTATACTTGTTCTCCCGTCGTCTGAGGGAGAGCACACACTCATATATGGCGGGATTCCATTACGAGTCCCTAGTTGATTATTAGGATCGGGCTTCTACTTATGAGAGGGAGCGAGCCAATCAGAGGAGGGCTTCTCAGACAGGACGGTTTGAGAAGAGGCAGCACACTGGGAAGACTAGTGGAGTTGGAGGAGCATCTAGCTCTAGACGAGACCAGAGACTTCAAAGTTACCCCTCATCTGCACTAACTGCAGATAAGGGACGACAGTGTTACAACTCTGGTGATCGTGGACATTTGAAACCAAAGTGTACCAGGCTAGTTGTGACTTGCTTCACTTGTGGTAGACAAGGACATCGAGTTGCATTTTGTAGGCAGGGTGATGTTGCATAGCAACAGGGTTCTTCCCCTGCCAGTGTGGCGGGAGGTGGTCAGAGGACACCTCAGCAGTAGACACAGGAGCAATAGAGAGTCCCATATCGTCCTTCTACTCAGGGATCTGCTCCCGGGCCGAGTAGAGGTAGAGGTCGTGGTGGGAGTGCCACTGACACTAGAGGAGCTCAGGGTAGAGCTTTTGAGCTGAGGAGTGCAGAGGAGCTGCCTACACCGGCCACTACAAGTACCATTCTGCTTCATTGTTCACCTGTTAGAGTTTTGTTTGATACGGGTGCTACGCATTCCTTTATTTCTGATACATGTCTTGAGCGTCTGAGTTTAGCTACTATAGAGGGGATACCATTTACTATAGGGTTACCTGATGGTAGCCGGGTCATAGGTAACCGTGAGATACGTAGTTGTCCCCTTTGTTTAGGGACTCGAGTTTTTCTTGTTGAATTCTTAGTCATGTCATTGATGCATGAAGAAGTCATATTAGGTATGGATTGGATGCGTAGACACTGTGCAATTTTAGATGTTGGTAGACGGACTGTTACAATCTCTACCGAGGTTGGTCAAATTGAGGTCTTCCGAGGTTGGGACCTTGGGAAGACGGGCTCTGTTATCAGTGTTGTACGAGCAACTAGACTGATAGCACAGGGATGTGATGCCTTCTGGTGCTATGCCATGAAGGATGGAGAGAGTCCAGCCTTGGAAGACATACCAGTAGTCTGCGAGTTTGCAGACGTATTTACTAAGCCGTTGATCTTGCCACCTCAGAGGAGTGTGGACTTCAGTATCGAGTTAGAGTCTGGTACGAGACCCATCTCGAATGCCCCATATCGTATGGTGTCTGTCGAGATGTTGGAGTTGAAGAAGCAACTCGAGGAGTTGGCTGAGAAAGGCTTCATACGCCCTAGTATTTCACCATGGGGTGCACCTGTCCTCTTCGTGCGGAAGAAGGACGGATCGTTGAGAATGTGCATTGATTACAAAGAGCTGAACAAGGTGACCATCAAGAACAAGTATCCATTGCCTCATATTGATGATCTACTTGATCAGCTTCAGGGAGCGACCGTATTCTCCCGGATTGACTTGCGCTCAGGATATCACCAAGTGAGGGTGAGGGAGCAGGATGTACACAGGACGACATTTCGTACCCGTTATGGACACTACGAGTTTGTAGTGATGTCATTCGGGCTGACGAATGCCCCAATAGTCTTCATGAAGTTGATAAACAGTATTTTTATCGACTTCCTTGATCATTTTGTGGTGGTCTTCATTGATGACATTTTGGTATACTCTCATAGCAGAGAGGAGCATGCCAGTCATCTGAGGACAGTTTTGCATTTTTTGAAGAATAGAGAGTTGTATGCCAAGCTCTCTAAGTGCGAGTTCTGGATGTCTGAGGTTGCTTTCCTTGGGCATATCGTCTCCGCCGATGGGATTATGGTAGATCCGGCGAAGATCGAGTTTGTTGCTGCATGGACGATACCGACGAACGTCAAGGAAGTGCGTAACTTTCTTGGCCTAGCCGGATATTACAGACGCTTTGTAGAGGGATTTTCTGTTATTGCCCGTCCACTTACGAGTCTTATGAGGAAGACTACCAGATTTGTATGGACTGATCAATGTGCCCAGAGTTTTGAGGAGTTGAAGAGGTGTTTGACTTCTGCTCCTGTCTTGGCACATCTAGAGGGTAGATGATTTTGTGGTCTATAGTGATGCATCCAAGCTAGGCTTGGGATGTGTATTGATGCAGAGGGGCAAAGTGATTGCTTATGCATCTAGACAGTTGAAGACGTATGAGGAGAACTACCCGACTCATGATCTGGAGTTAGCAGCGGTAGTTCATGCTTTGAAGATCTGGAGACATTACATGTATGGTGCTACGTGTCAGATCTTCACAAACCATAAGAGTCTGAAGTACATTTTTACGCAGTGGGAGTTGCATAATCGCCAACGTCGATGGCTTGAGTTGATCAAGGACTTTGACCTTGAGATTCTGTATCATCCTGGGAAGGCGAATGTTGTAGTTGGCGCCTTGAGCAAGAAGACGTCTCGAGAGAAGGTGATTGCCAGATTGACAATACAACCTCAGCTTCAGAGGGATCTAGCTTGGCTAGAGCTGGACATCTAGTTTCCTGATGGGGATGCCTGGTTATATGCTTTAGAGGTTTTACCTGGTCTGTTGGATGAAATCCAACAGAAGTAGGGGACCTGCCCGACCTTGATGAGGATTAGAGAGAGGATGTCTCGTGGAGAGGCACCACAGTTGTCCATTGGATCAGATGGAGTAATGAGGCGTCACGACCGTATCTGTGTACCTGCTGATGCAGAGTTGAGACAGAGGATCTTACATGAGGCTCACTGTACACCTTACTCAGTACATCCTGGTACGAGTAAGATGTACCATGATGTGAGACGCTCATATTGGTGGGGAAGGTTGAAGCCCGATGTAGCCAGATTTGTGGTCTAGTGTGCGACTTGTCAACAGGTCAAGATAGAGCATTGCAGACCTGGAGGTGAGCTCCATCCACTGCTAGTACCGCAGTGGAAGTGGGAGGACGTCTCCATGGATTTGTGACCGGTTTGAGGCCCAGTAGGAATTTTGATGCTATCTGGGTTGTGGTTGACAGACTGACGAAGACGACGTGTTTTATTCCTATTAGAGAGACGTGGCTAGTGAGCAGATTGGCTGAGGAGTACACTAGACAAATAGTGAGAATCCATGGTGTACCAAGGACGATGGTCTACGATCGTGATGGACGGTTTACCTCGAGATTTTGGTAGCAGATTTAGACTGCTTTGTGGACGAGTCTACACTTTATGATTGCGTTTCACCCCCAGATAGATGGTCAGTCAGAGAGGACCATCCAGACCCTTGAGGATATGCTGCGAGCTTGTGTGTTGGATTGGGGACAGGGATGGTCTAATTACCTCCCACTAGTTGAGTTTTCATACAACAATAGCTGGCATGCATCTATAGGGATGGCTCCTTATGAGGCACTGTATGGACATAGGTGTCGTACCCCTTTATGTTGGGATGAGCCTAGCAGTATCAGTGGGATAGTGTCAGAGCAGATTCAGGATAATATGGCTCGAGTACCGCTGATTAGAGAGAGGATGCTAGCTGCACAGAGTCACTAGAAGTCGTATGCAGACAAGAGGCATCGACCTTTAGAGTTCAGGGTAGGAGCTCATGTCTGGTTGAGAGTATCTCCGACGCGAGGCGTTAGACGTTTGGCATAAAGGGGAAGTTGAGTCCCCGATATGTCGGTCCTTTCGAGATACTGGATAGAGTTGGGAGGGCAGCCTATACATTAGCATTGCCTCCGAGGTTAGAGGGTGTTCACCCTGTGTTCCATGTGTCTCAATTGAGGGAGTATATACCAGATCCGAGGCACATTGTGAGTTATGATGATTTGGTGGTTGAGCCAGACAACACATTTGCTGAGCATCCTATTGCAGTCTTAGAACGAGGTGTGAGACGCATGCGTTCGAAAAACATTCCAATTATGAGGATATAGTGGTCTAGACGTGGACTTGAGGAGGCTACATGGGAGGCTAAGGATAGTATCCAAAGGAACTATCTATAGTTTTATGCTGAGATAGATGCACCTAGGGTCGATGAGTAGATCTTAGTGCTATCTTAGTGAGTATATGATTATGTGCTTACATGCTTATATGCCTTGATGTGTTTACTTCATGCTAGTTGTGATGTGAATTATGATCTTATTAGATCTTGATGTGCTAGCGTGATGTATGATTATAGCTGGAGATGGTTCTTTCCTCCATGTTATTTGAGTATGATTAGGATTTAGCTGGAGATGGTTCTTTCCTCCATGCTACCTTGATGGACATAGTCTATTGGAGATGTTATTCCTCCATGCGTTGTATATGATAATGATTTCGCTAGAGATGTGATTCCTCCATGCCTTGTGATGTGGTTATGGCGAGATATGTGATTCCTCTACGCCTTTGGGTAGCGTTATGGCCTTGTTTTCTGGAGTTGATGAATCCTCCATGTTCATGCTTGAGGTTATAGATTGGTATAGGTTATGACCTTTTGAGCGGAGATGTGATACCTCTGATAGAGAGAGAGAGAGAGAGTATACCTCGGCTTATGGGTCCGAGAGGATTTGGGATTTTGCAAGTTTCGGAACGAAACTTGTTTTTAGGGGGGTGATATGTAAGAGCCTAGTCATTGAGTTGTCGAGAGTGTGAGCTGAGGACCTAATTTTAGCCTGGACCGCCCCTGCGTGACCTAGTGGCCGCCCCTGCGGTTTGCCTGGGCCGCACCTGCGCCTCACAAGGTCCGCCCCTGCGGCTATGTGTGGCTGCAGCCGTTTTGTTGACCCTTTGACCCATGCTTTACCCTTTACCTCCCTTTATACGCTTTTTCTCTCTCCTTCTGATGAGGTTTCTTCATCTACAACTTCATCTCTCTCCCTACGTTCTTCTTCTCCTCTCATCTCTCCTTGGATCATCTTTGATCTTCTCTTGAAGATTTGTTGAGTTTGAGAGCTTATATGCTTGGCTGTGTTGCTGATCGTTGATGGTTGTTATTGCTGAGCCTTGTGAGTCAGCTTGAGGTTGTGGTGGTGTTGTGTTTGATCTCCTGGAGAGCTCAGCTTGGTAAGCTTCCATGGCTGCCTTCCTATCATTCTTCTTTCCTTCATCTTTTCCTCTCTTTCCTTAGTCTAGCTTAGATTCCTTTAGAATGGATCTTGTTTCAGCCATGATTGGCCTATGTTGATGTATATATATGTATGTTTCTGTATGTTTGGTGTTGGAGTGAAGAATGAGCAAAGGAATCGAAGGAAGAAGTGAAGAAAGGGCTGAAGTGGTGTCCTTTGTTGTCCAACCGCCCCTGCGCCACCTTGCAGCCGCCCCAGCACCGACAGTGAGCCGACCCTACGCCACCTGTGAGCCGCCCCTGCGGCCACCTACACCAGTTGGTGTTTCCACTTGGTTCTACAGGTGTGTGTTGTTTATAGGCTTGTTTTAGGATGCCTTTGTTCCCTCCCTTCCTAGTGTGAGTGTATAGGATCATGCTAGATGTGTGAGGATGTGTTTTGATGAAGTTATGATCGATATATGCCATGTATGGCGTTTGAGGTTTATTAGGTTGTGAGGTTAGGTTGAGGATGATCATATGGATCCCTTTGGGTCTAGGTGTGACCCTTGTGTTGTTAGGAGATGGATATATCTATTTATGCCTTGCTTATAGGTTGTATTGTCTCTCCAGTGTAGAGGTGATCGTGGTTGAGGTTGATCGAGGTTAATGTAAGTCTGTAGAACTTACTTAGCTACCATCCCTATATTGGGTGTTTGCATGAGTGGTGTGTGCATTATATGTTTGCTATGATAGCATGAGATGTCGTCTATACCGACCTATGTTTTATTGACTGCCCCGTTGTGTGGCTGTGATAACCTTTCCCTTTCATCCAGCCGTGGAGTCTGGAAGGTTCTCTGATGTCATGCCAGACTGGCTTTACAAAAAGGGCGTAATCCACTCCCATAGGGTACACGGATTGTGTGACTGATACTCGTATAGCTGGCTATCAGGCTCAGAGGCGAGGATGTATCGGTTCTCGTGTCACATACTTTCATCTCTCTATATATATACGATTTGAGTGAATGACTATTATATAAATATAATAAAATGGCTTAATGTGTGATATCATGCTGATGTGTTTATCTTTCCATGATTGTGTTTGTGCTTATGCATTACTCTATATATGTATGGTTAGCTAATGGTTTATTACCATGTTATAGATGTCCTACAGGATAGGCGTGCTGCTGGGTGATCTAGCAGAGTGGCAGGCCGAGAACCTCTCGTACATAGGATGGTTGTGTCTTTTGGGGTTGTTTAATTTTTCCTCCTGCATGAGGATGATCTTTTGTTACCTCATGTGTGAGGATGTTGTCATTTATACTCTGTTATGTTGTTGTTACCTTTTGGTTGTATAGTTTATACAATTTTATGCATTTGTTTTATACTTGTCAGTGTCATGCTGTAAGTTCCAGTGAACTTGTTGCCAAGCTAGGGTCGGGATCCATTGTGAGATCCTAGCCCAATGTGGCATCCCGAGTCCCGTGGATTCGGGGTATTACACAAATGATAATCATATGGCCGTATGGTGGTCGCTGCTATACCATTTGGTTGGCCGTTTTGCCGCCGTAGCGAGAGCTTCCAAAATCTTGACTTCATCTATGACAAGTGTATATTTTGTGTAAATCCTAAACACCGATTTCTCCCCTATATAAACACCCTCGGTCTTAAGGTTAGATACGTTGATTCCTCTTGAATACAATATTCTTCTATTCCCTTCTTAATTTGTCCATCAGATATTGTTAGTTTTGCTTGAAGGTTGCCCTAAAGGAACCAAACTCTTGTAAGTTTCGTCCTTCTTGATTTAATATATGATCTTTGGTTTATATTTTTTCATTATTGGCCAAACTTTCTCGCTGATCTAAGGACTGGATGATCTCTATAATGTTGTAGTATATTGTATGCATATATCTTTATGTATTGTGGTTTTGAAATTTTATTTTCAAAGTATTTCACTCCACTTTTTGAAAACCTCCGAATGTAGTGGTGTTATTTTTTTTTTTTTATTAATTTAGATAAAACAAGTGAAGGGATAAAATCTGAGTTTGTTTAACTGGATTTATTGAAAAAACTTGGTTTTGAGATAACTAGTTTATCAAAACTTCAAGGATTCTTAATCATCGTAGAAAGTTCCGGTCTTTGAACCTTTTTGAACTGAAGGGCCACAAGCGAAGATTTTTCTTGGTCTTTTCCAGATTTCTAAATGTTCAGTGGGATTTTTTTATACTCGCCGAACCGTTGGATTGAAGGCTACGTGAGTTGAAAATCACGGTCTTGGTTTGTCTATGCCTAATGCGATTTTAGATGGTTACCTACTTTATTCATTATCCAATGTATATATATATATATCTATATATATATATATATATATATATATATATATATATATATATATATATATATATATATATATATATATAATGAATCATTATAACTGAGATTCTTGTTTTATTAGATCAACTTTCCTTCTATTGATATACATCAATCATTGATTTGATATCATAATTGCTTGTTATTGCTTTCTTTTTTGCTTAAAATAATAAACTATTAATGTTATCCAATTCATACACAACCCATGTGATTAGATAATCCGATTATACTACATCCGATCCATAATACTTGCGGGGGAGTTCGTTGTACTTCGCTAAAACTTCCAAGATCAGTGCCCTTGTACTTTTGTCTTTTTCCGATTTTGTCCAAGAAATTTTCACTTTCTGGATGATGTCCCTAAGTTTAAGACTTTTCCGTATTATACCCTTATACCATTTATAAATTAGTATTTTGAGGAAAAAGAGTTTATTATATTTTTTCTAGTTATTGTTAACAGTCATTTTAAAGTTATAGATTATTTGCTGAATAAATAATTATCTTTTAATTTCCTTAAAATGTTAATAAATGTTACTTTATAAATGGTACAAGAGTATAATTAAAAAAAAGTCTAAACTCAAGGACACCCCCGAGAACTGAAAAATTATTGAACATAATCCAAAAAAGTTTAAACGTAGAGAGGGACGATCCGAAATTTTTATAAAATAAAATAGGGAATTTTTCGGCTTAAGCCAACTAGAAAATGAATGAGTTGGTTAAGTAGATAATTTACGTAACATTGGACATAAAGTAGGTACCTTTTGTGTTCTATTAATAAATTAGACACCCTAAATTATGATGAAAAAGATTTAATAAAAAATTATAAAAAAAATTATCATGTAATTCAACGTTCTCTCCTATCTCATTTAATTATTTTCCTAATTAAAAATTTAAAGAAATATGTTGTTACCTCAAATAAGGAATGATATAATAATTGATCCTAAAATCTCTCCCTAATTATTTTCCTAATTAAAGATTTAAATAAATCTGCTCCCTAATTATTTATTTATCATAATTAAAGAAATATGTTGTTATTAATTTCGTGGTTATGTACATATGCTGAGTCTACGTAGTTAGTCATTCGTATGATATGTTTGTTAACTTTTTTTTTTTGGGAAAATATGTAGGTGACTCATCCAATATAGTTGAGACGTGATATCTGTGTACATATGAGCATATTAATGTGTCAAGTTTCAATTGAGGATCCGTGATGAATACATAATTATTGCGACTTTCTACATAACGATTACGTTTATGTAGTACAAGTGTCTGTCATTTTGACAATGTTTGGTTACACAAATCCGTCATTTACACAAAGTTTGGTTACACAAGTCTTTTATTTATTAACTTGCGTAGTTGAAATTGTGTAATTAAATTATGTATTAACGTTGTTAATTAAAATTGTGTATTAATATTACGTATCATCCAAATAATACATAAAGTTTAATTAGTACACCTGATACAGAGTGGAAGGGAGGGTCAACTCATCCAGAGTTGAGACGACGGTACCGATCATCCTAATAAAACGACCTGTAATATTCATAGAAGGGGCTAAAACGCTTTGTTTTGAGTCCATGCCTTAGCGCATGAGCAAACGCAAACCGAGAAGGCGTTTGACGACGCCACTCATCGACGTTACCACTTACCAACACAGCACTCCCAAAACCTTCTCTCTCCTGACCTCACTTCCCTATCAGATTGCTAGCATACTTCTCTGCTGCTCACCCTGTTCCCCTTTCAGAGATCCAAACTTTGTAACTCGTCTCCATGTCGGTTAGTATCGGTCTTCCTCTGCTCAATTACATTTACATAGCTTTTCGGTCTTCACTCGATCAATGATTAAATCGTTTACTGCGTTGAAATTATTGCGTTCTGCTGTTTTTGATTGATTACGGCTTCTCTCTGTTTTCTATGTACATAGAAGTCTAGATCGGTGAATTGCCAACTTGGCGAAAATTACGCAGCCTTTATCGGATTACGATTAGGTGTTTATTTCGGTCTTTCTATCCGAATGAAATCAACCTCTTTGGAGACTTCCCATGATCGAACGAATTCGTGTGAATTTATTGATTTGATAGGTTATTTTCCTGAGTTAAGTGTTGATCTGTGTGTGATGTTATTAGTTCTGAATTTCTACTAGCTTCGAGCTAATGATGATCTTGATTTGCGTATCTATACTACTTCAACTCAACTACAGTGCAGAAGTGTTTGCCTGTGAATTATTTTCTTGCAGTGGATTCTGTGTTTAGATGATTGCTATTGAACAAAACGAGACTGGAAGATCAGCGTCACAGATTAAATACTATATAAGCCTTGTGTAATAAAATTCTATGCAAGTGGAGAGCCTTAGTTGTATGTGACTGAGAGACATAGGAACACTTTGACCTTCAAAACGAAGGCTTAGCCTCTGTATCCCATTTCTACATTATCTATAGTAGGCGAACAAGGTATCATCAGTGATACCGCCTCTCTTATTAGTTACCTGTTAATTTCGAATTACAAAGGTCACCGTCCAAACATTTAATGTTTAAAATGTAAATCTAGAATTTTTATCCGGATGTGAGTGTGAGCCATGTGGAAGTCATGTTCATTTATTGTGTTGAGTTGAATATACTATCAAAGAATAAATCATCCTTAGTGTGACAGGTCTACAAATCTACGATATGATATTGTATGATGTGCTAGAATGAACTTGGTCTTTATCCTATTCATTTTTTCAATGATTTTATCTCGCAGATTAGAAGTGTGAAAGTTTGCAATGTCTCACATGGTGCATATGAGCAAGATATAAAGGAGTTTTTTTCCTTTTCTGGTGAAATAGAGTATGTTGAGATGCACAGGTTGGTTTTGTTATGCTTTGTGCTTGTGTATCTGATTCTGCTATCTTCTTCTCACTAGAGCAGTGCCAACTGCCAAGTCTATCATGGAGAGTTTGTATACATTCGTAAATTAGTGTCTTGCAATCAATCATCTATCGGTTGTAATATTTACTTCTCCATTTTATTGAGTGGAATATTTGAAACCTTTGGGTCATATGCCCACTCTATGGTAGGGATACAACCCACTTCTTAATTCCCTACAAATTTCGTATTTTTGTTGTATCAGATTTTGTTGAATTTATCTAAAATAGACTGGATCTCATCACTGTAGAAGTATGTGATTTTTCTTTTTTTACCTCAAATAAATCTGGATTTAGTTCATGAACTCTAATCATACATTTTATGTCTTCCCTTTATCATGATTACCGAAGGGGACTAGTTAAGACGCATATCACTAGATCAAGTAACTATTATCTTCGAGGTAGTGAACTTAAGAGATGTTCATTTATTTTGTTTCCGTGTTGTATATCAAAATGGTACTTAGATAGTGGATCCTATCTGGATATTTGTTAATTTGAGGTCTTCAAAATCCATGTATTTGTCGACAAAAATAGAAAATTATGAGTTTGCATTTTTTTTAACTACGGTACCCTCAATGATTTAATGGCATGACATGAAGTTTTGTTGAACAACTTTACTTGCAGTGAGAATGAGCGATCTCAAACTGCTTATGTCACGTTCAAGGATGCCCAGGGGGCAGAAACTGCTGTTCTTCTTTCGGTAATCCACTTTCTAAATTAAATTTCTTGGATGAACTTAAACTTGAGTTTTCAACTTGTTAGCAAGCATGCTTTGAATGCATCTACAAGTATTAAAACAAGTAGGGTTAGCTGGCCAAAATCAGTTTTGGGGTTGGGTGTGTGTGTGTTAAGTTGCTCTACCCTAAAGTATCGGTATTTCACCAAATATCTCAACCTTTCCGGGTGTGTTCCCAATAGTACATGGAATACACTAAAAACAAACAAGTTTGTCTATTTAACGTTATGACAACGAAGTTTCATATTGAGTTTTGTAAACAAACAAAAGGTAAATAGAAAACTTAAGTAAAAAAAGTCAGGTCACCCTCCGCAACCTACTTCAATATTAGGATAGTTGGTGTGATTTTGATAGTTCTGCAACTGCCTAAAAAGGTTGGAATATTTTGCACAATTACTCGGTCACATTATAAGCATGCCCCTCAAAAATGCATATTTTCCACAATAATATATTGTCAATACCTTTCCATATTATGTTCAATTTTCTAGTTTATCCTTCCAGCATGATATGAAAGTATTGAGCATACAAGTTTCCGTTTCTATCCTATATGCTTGCCATTCCCTTTGTAGATGTTTCAAATTATTTGTGTAGAAATGTAGTATCCTAATTCATACGATAACATGTTGCGTTTCTTCTGTATGGTGCACAATAAGTATTAGGTACATGGATAGTCGAGGCTAGAACAGTAATTGGCGGGGAGGGGCTGTGACCATTAGAGCTCAATAAATAAGGGCAACGTGACCTCTTTTTAATGAGTAGTATTGAGAATTTTGGAGCCTTTAACCAAGGAAGTTGCTTCTTGAAGCAATGCTTATGCCTTCTGGTTGAAATTAAAATTCTCAGACAGAGTAAAATCAGATTTTCCTCCGGATTACTATTATATTGCTCGAACCCATAGTTTTCCATTGAAACCGGTTTATAAATACGCTATCAATCGCACTCCTAGTCTATCATAGATAAGATTTTAACCTAAGTAGTTTTTACGCAGCCAAGTAACTATCCAATAGAATATTCTTACATTGCTCAATCCCTACCGTCTATGATATGCTAAGTACTCGTAAGTCGTAAGTCGTAACAAGGGCAGGGTCTCCTGCAAAGTATATGCATATTTTTTGGTTCTCTTTGTAGGATTCTTGATTGACAAAGCAATCAAAATGGTCGTTATGTTGTACCATATATTTCATTGTTTTATATTTGCAGTTACTAGTGACATTGTAGTCCAGTGATGGACCTCACTATATTCAGATGGTATCTTCTTTTGTTATAGGCATTGTTATGCTTGTTCAACCTTATGATGTGCTAATGTGCTTGTAAGTTACTGGGAGTATCTGTTATCCTACTGGTTATTCATTTAATTTCCTTTCCCCAGGGAGCGACAATTGTTGATCAATCTGTCACGATAGCCCTTGCACCTGATTATAAGCCAGCAGTAACTATCCCATCTGCACCCATGGTATGATTTTAGGTCTATATTTGGAAACTGTCATTGTTGTGCACACAAGCAGCATATGCCTTCATGTTACTAACTGTGAGTGGTAAATATACATGTGAAGGAAAATGAGGACTCAAAAAGCGGAGCAGCAGGATCTGCTATTCAGCGGGCTGAGGATGTCGTCTCTACGGTGCTAGCGAAAGGGTTCGTTTTGGGAAAAGATGCAGTGGGGAAGGCAAAGGCATTTGACGAGAAACACCAGTTCACCTCCAGTGCCACGGCTAAGGTGGCTTCTATAGATCAAAAGATTGGCTTGACAGAAAAGCTAAGCATGGGGACCACCTTGGTGAATGAGAAGATGAAGGAAGTTGACCAGAAGTTTCAGGTGTCGGAGAAAACCAAGTCCGCGTTGGCAGCTGCTGAGCAGACGGTGAGCAACGCAGGGTCTGTAATAATGAAAAATCGCTATGTCCTGACCGGAGCAACTTGGGTGACTGGCGCTTTCAGCAAGGTTGCAAAGGCTGCTGGAGAGGTGGGCCAAAAAACACGGGAGAAGATGGCCGAGGAAGAGAGAGACAGAAATGGTTCGGAGGGGTTCACTCAGATGAGTGAGTCTGGATCCCCAGTGGCTGCTGTTGCTTCGACCACCACTACAAGTCAGTCTTCCAAGACTGAGCCTGCACATGGACTGATCCTGTGAGGTCATCGACGCCTGTGTCGAATGGGTAAGTTGATGTGAATACTATATATAGACTGTCATACAAGGTTCTTGGGTCTTGCTTTACATTGTCCATGCTTTCTGTCCTTTACCCGTTTACAATGTTTTAGAAATTATGGTATTTCTGCTTCGTACCCAATTTGTGAGGGTTATTTGGGTGCTTTGTTTCTTCATGCCACTTATCTCATTTTTAGAACTTGAAAGCTTCAACTTTTTTCTACCAAAAAGTAAAACTAAATGATCCTTCCATTTGGGAAAAAACAATAATAAAATGAGACTTTCTAAAAAATACGACAAATGCAATAAAATGCTGCAACTCCTCACCTTTGTGATGGCTGCCAATTATACCTGTTTTTCCAAATATCCCCTGCAATTATATGGGTTGAAGTAGTGTAGGAAGAAAACACTTGAGGGAAAGTAGGGTTCTCCTATGACGATGTGGCGTTCCCTGATATAAAAATTTAAAAATTGAGCTCTCTCAATTAAAATAATTTTTTTTAATTATTTAATTAAAATTATCTATTTAAATTTTTTAAGAATTAATCATTTATTAAATCTCTTTAAATCAAACAAATTAATAAAATGGCTACCTTATCTCTATGGCTCGCTGTGAAACCAGTAATCAAATGGAGCTCCCACAATTTTTTTTGCCAATAAATCTTTATTTTTTAAGTCAGAAAATCTTTTTTACTAAGACTAAGATTCTTTTATTCAAAAATTGTACGTAACTTTTTTTTGTTGGAGATTCTCCAGCATTTTAATCAATTAATCAATAAATAAATTATATATTATAGCCAAAAATCTATTCTTATCAACGTAACCACAAAAAATTGTATGTAATTTTTTTTGTTGGAGATTCTCCAAAATTTTAATCAATTAATAAATTATATATTATAGCAAAAAATCTATGAAAGAATTTGGCCTACTAGGCTCTCTTTGGTTTTTGTTAAAGAAACTATATCCCATCTATTTTTTTAACACTTTCATTTAATGGTAGGTAAAACTAATTAACCCATCTATTAAAAAAAATATTTGTTATTTGTTATTTAAGTGTAAGTTTTAATTTTAAAAACTAAATTTATTTTTTTATTTTATTTTATTAATTTTTTTCACTTTTTTATTTTCTTTTTTTTTATTTTCTGGAATGAAGAATTTTTCACATACCAAAATTTTCACATACCGGAATTTTCACATACCGGAATTTCCAATACCGGAATTTCACATACCGGAGCTTCACATACCGGAAGTTCACATACCGAAAGTTATCATACCGGAAGTTATCATATCATACCGGACGTTATCATATCATACCGGAAGTTATCATACCAGAAGTTATGATATCATATCGGAAGTTATCATACTGAAATTTTTTTCTTTTGGAATGCATACCGGAGTTTCACATACCGGAGTTTCAAATAACGAAAGTTCACATACCGGAGCTTCGCATACCGGAAGTTCATATACCGGAAGTTATCATACCGGAAGTTATCATATCATACTGAAAGTTATCATACCGAAAGTTATCATATCATACCGGAAGTTATACCCAACAAACTGATTTTATGTCTTAGTTTAGAACTAAAAGTTACATAACGGAGAATTACATACCGGAGAATTACATACCGGAAGTTATAAAAATGGTATGAGCAAAAACGCAACATTCAGGTATCAACCTTGAAGCAACAAAAATATCTCTAAAAATGGTATAACCTTCTTCTTTGCCCAGAGACGATCAAGACCAGCATCACCCTGAGCGAGCAAAGGTTGTAAATTCACCACTGTAAACATCATTGGCATGCGGTATGAACTTCCGGTATGAAAAATTTCGTTATGAGCTTCCGGTATGAATGGTATGAACTTCCGGTATAAAAAATTTCGGTATGAACTTCCGGTATGAAAAACTTCGTTATGAACTTCTGGTATGAACTTTCGGTATGAACTTCCGGTATATAAAATTTCGGTATGAACTTCCGGTATGAAAAACTCCGATATGAACTTCCAGTATGAACTTTCGGTATGAACTTCCACTATGAACGGTATGAACTTCCGGTATGAACTTTCGGTATGAACTTCCCAGTATGAACGGTATGAACTTCCGGTATGAACTTCCGGTATGAACTTCCGGTATAAAAAATTTCGGTATGAACTTCCAGTATGAAAAACTTCGTTATGAACTTCCGGTATGAACTTTCGGTAATAACTTCCGGTATGAACTTCCGGTATGAACTTTCGGTATGAACTTTCGGTATGAACTTCCGGTATAAAAAATTTCGGTATGAACTTCCGGTATGAAAATTTTCGTTATGAACTTCCGGTATGAAAAAATTTCGGTATGAACTTCCGGTATGAAAAAATTCGTTATGAACTTCCGGTATAAAAAATTTTGGTATGAACTTCCGGCATAAAAAATTTCGGTATGTGGTATGAACTTCCAGTATGAACATCCGGTATGAACTTCGTATAAAAAATTTCGGTATGAACTTCCGGTATGAAAAATTTCGTTATGAACTTCCGGTATGAACTTCCGGTTTGTAAATTGTCCGGTACGTAAATGTCCGGTATGTATGTAACACCCCAAATCCGCGGGACTCGGGATGCTACGGGTTGGGACCTCACAATGGGTCCCGACCCTTAGCTTGACAACAATTTCACCGGATCTTACAACAAGGCACAAATAAAGGCCAAAACGAAATACATTTTTGATGCAATGAAAAGAAAAACCCAAAAGAATACAACAAAGGACTTCAGCCGAAAATACAACCCAAAAAAAACTAAACACCATATAACATACAATAAATACAATACTCCAACTCGACTCCACCCAAAACCCAATCCTAAAATGTACGGAACCCCGGCTGCCCACTCCTCCGGATCTCTCGGCCGCAATCCTACCCTGCAAGGCAATCTACAACAGTCGGTATAAAACCGTTAGCTCATATTCGAAGCATTAGAATCAATGGGAAAGGCACAAACACAAGTAAATCATCATAAACACACAACATTCTCAAAGCACACAATTCCGGTTTATTATCTTTTTATTATTAAGTCGTATCCTGTTCTAATTCAACTTAGTTTTGTGACACGAGACCACCGTGGTCCCGCCTCGGTCCCTACTTACCGGCATGGAACGGTACGGATGCCTCCGACCGTCTAACCAGCACGGGCTAGTCGCCAAGAACCTCCTAGACTCTCGCAAGAGCTAGGCAGATGATGTCACCGCCCGTTATCATACACTTGGGCCAAAATAATATAAGGTCGGTGGTCCTATTACCGGTTTAGTTGTTATAAACGATAAGGAATAAACACACACCACCAAACACACATCAATGCTAATACAAGGAATACGAGCTAAGTAAGTCCGGAGACTTACCTCGTCCCAAAGATAATCCCGCTAATCACCGCTCTCAACTTCCCGTAAGAAGGCACTCAACGCCTAGTCAAAACAAGGCACACAATCAACATCTCTCTCACATTCTAGAAGTCCTTAGACTTCTAGTCCCAATGATGTCGCAAAATCATAAACCATAACCATGCTAGGATAACAAACTCCTATTCCTCACGATCTCACAAGGTCATAACCATCAAAACACAGACTAGGATACTCTCGTACTAGTGTCCACAAACTCATCAATCCTACAACCTCAACCCCTAAATTCTCACAAGCTCAACATACAACTTAAAGCCATAAACTACCTCATAAGATAACAATACCACCTCAAGCTTAGAATCAACATCAATCCATCAAACAATATCAAATCCTCAAAACTCACCTAAGGTTTAAAGCCACTACTTGGCATTCACTCTAAGTTATGCTAGATACAACCTAGCATGATACTATTACTAAACATAACTAGATCGAGGGAAAAAGGATACTCACAAGACGTCAAAAGACGAAAATCGATCAACGGATGTCGACTTGGACTTGTTAGGTCTTTATCGGGACGCTTCCGAACCTAACACCAAAACTATACAAATTTAGCTTATACGCTAAATTTGCTCGTAATATATAAGATATATATATATATATATATATATATATATATATATATATATATATATATATATATATATATATATATATATATATATATATATATATATATATATCAATATAAGTATATAAACTTAAGGTAAAACTCGTTTTTCAAAAGCCAATGTTAAAACTCGTAATTAACCCTTCCGGGGCAAAATATGAAATTCTACAAACTTGGTCATAAGACCGCAATTAAAACCTTGAGCCGTAAACCGAACGTAATCAAACAAGGGCATAATATATAATACAAATAAATATAAGAATATCCCCACAATTAAAATCCAAGGTTATAAACCGCTAACACATTTTCCGGGGTAATTCATACGATTTCATAAATATGGATCAAAATCTGTAATTAAATTTTCTGGGCCAAATCTGTAATTAATTCCAGCAAAGGGCACTTTTGCAACTTCGCATAAGTTGGGTCAAAACTGCAAATATAAAATATGGGTTACAGATTGCAATTATACCAAAAGAGGGGTAGCCTGATTTAATTAATTAGAAGGGTTCATTTAACCCTTCTTCTTGTTGACGGCGGAAGGGGAGCAGGCTTGCGCAAGGATCCGGCGGCAAGGGCGACGGTACAGGGGCTTCTCCGGCATCTGGTGGCCCGTCAGCGGCGGCGCAGTGGCCCAAGGCTCGGGAAGGGTGACTGATGGCGGTTGTGGCTCGTTCCAAAGGTGAATAAGAGGGGAGAAACTGCCGACACAGAGGAGGGCTCGACAAAGGAGACCACAAGTAGAAGGGTTGAGTTCCGGCGAGGTCTGTGGCGGGTATGTCCGATGCGGCTTCGGTCTCCCTCAAGGCGAGTCGGAGGTTCCCAAGTTGTGATGCCGAGGGTGGAGTTTGACAGGAGAGTCATTGGTGCCTGCTTTGAGAGATGAGAAGCAGAGGGTTTGCTTCTGGGATGCTGTCAACCGAAGGCAAGAAAGAGACGCCGAGGGAGATGCTGAACCACTGCTCCGGTGGCAGGGTTCGAAGAGGGACGAGATCGATTGAGGTAGATGGAGAGACTACAGAATGAGAGCTGTACAGAGAAGGTTGAGCTTGGGGAATGACAGAGAAGGCAGGGAAGCTCATCAATGTTGTGCAAGGAGTGAAGAGATGGAGAGGCTGAGAAGTGAAATGATAGGTGAAGGTAAGGGTGTCTGCAGAGCATCGGAGATGGAAAGACGGTCGAGGGGAAAGACGGTCGAGGGGAGGGATTGATTGTGGGCTGAGTGCAATGAGGGGTCGGGTAGCAGTGAGCGAGAGGTCGAGCTAGGGAGGTCACAGGCTAGCCACGACATAGGCATAGGGTCATGGCTAGATCAAGTCACATGACGAGGCTATACAGGCTGCACTGCTGAAGATTGGACAAGCCAATGTCACTATGAAACAAGTCCCACGCTGAAGAAGGGAAAAAAAAAGAATGTAGAAGGCAAGGGGAAATAAATAAAATAAAATGTAAAAGAAAAGAGGGATAAAATAACTCGATCGAATTTAAATCGGAACGGGATTTTCGGATCGGAAAATATATCCGAACTTTTCCGAAAAAGATACGGGAATATACGTGGATCGAATTTATAAATAATTCACCAAATAACCTTTACAACATATTTCAAACGATCTCGTAACTATATTACAAGGTTTAAATAATAATAAAATACCGTGAAAAAATATATATACATATATATACTCGTAAAACTATCTTAAGATATATTAGAAGTATCAATAACCGTTGGAAAGAAAAAAAACGAAAACGCCCTAATAAACGGGGCGTTACAATGTAAATCTCCAGTACATAAAATGTCTGATATGTAAATGTCCGGTATATAAAATGTCTAGTATGTAAATGTCCGGTATGTAAAATATTCGGTATGTTGTCCGGTATGTTAATGTCCGGTATGAAAACAGAAAATAAAAAGGGAAATAAAATAAAATTAAATAAAAAACAATTTCAGTAATTAAAATCAAAATTTACATAACAAATATCAAATATTCTTTTTTTTAATTGAAGGGTTAATTAGTTTTACCTTACCATTAAATGAAAGTGGTAAAAAAATCATGGGGTATATTTACTAAATAGAAAACTATAAAAGGCCTAGCTAGTATACAATAAAATAAAAAAGCATACTTACCTAATTAACCTAAAATCTATTCTTATAAACGTAACTGCCAAAGATTATACGTAATTTTTATATTGTTGGAGATTCTTTAACTTTTTAATCAATTAATAAATTATATATATTCTAGCCTTTACTGAAAGCTTATCAACGTGGGAGCCAACCGTCCTTTTTTTTTTATTGTTTAGAATAATTATTAATCAATTAAAAAAATCTACCCAAATCTCCTTTTTTACGTTCTTATCAGATCCTTGAAAATTCCACAACACACTTCCTACGTTTTGATTTCTATTCTATAAATAGTGTACTCCATAACGTAAAATTGTATTTGCTGTTTTGCTATTCTTCTCTTTAACCTATTATCGTCCTCATTGATTCGTTCTCATAGTGGTATTTTGCTACTATTCTCAATTATATAACCCGTTTCTATGTAACTGCATATCGATATTAATTTGTCATTTTCATCCTTTTAATAATTTGCATTGTCCTTCTTTATGCATTTCAGGAATCGTTGGCTTTCTTATTTCGCTGTTCAGTTTCATAATTTTCGGGTCACTTTGTAGCTACGTGCTTGGTTTACTTTGTTTCTATATAATTTAGTTTGATTCTCAACTTGCCATAATTACACATCATTCATTAGCTATTATACATACTAAAAGAGAGTACATGATCTGATGAGGTGGCACGTTGTGGAAGCAATAATCAAATGGAGCTCCCATAATTTTTTGGCCAATAAATCTTTATTTTTTAAGCCATAAAATCTTTTTTTTACTAAACTAATGACCTATTATTCAAAGATTGTACGTAACTTTTTTTTGTTGAAAAATATCCAAGATTTTAATCAATTAATCAATTATAGATTATAGCCAAAAATCTATTCTTATCAACATAACCGCCAAAATCTACCAAAAATCTCCTTTTTTACGTTCTTATCATATACTTGAAAATTCAACAACACACTTCCTGAGTTTTGAAGGATTTTGTTATACCACATCGATTAAAATCTTGTATAAATAGGGAGTCTAAAGAGTATACAAATAATACATTTCTTAGCCTTTTGGTTAAGTTCAACTATAATTATTATTCATATCCGAATAATATTTTATTTTTGGAATCGTTAACCTACAATTATGTGGGTCATAATGTTCTTCCCTAAAGTAATCGTACCCCTAAAATTTTATTTTTATGGTAAGTAATCGTATCCCTAAAGTTTTATTTTTAGGGAAAAAATTTATTTTTGAGAACGTTAACCTACAATTAGGTGGGTCATAATGTTCTTCCCTAAAGTAAAGATTTTATTTTTGAGAACATTAACCTACAATTATGTGAGTCATAATATTCTTCCCTAAAGTAATCTTGACCTTTTGCTTATTACGTTAGATTTTATTTTTGGGAACGTTAATGTACAATTATGTGGGTCATAATGGTCTTTGGTTATTACGTTAAATATTTTCACGTTACTTTTATATAACTAACCGTATCCCTAAAGTTTTATTTTTAGGGAAGATTTTTTTCTTTTTTTTCAAATGAATATCAAAATAATCTATTTAGTTAAATTTTTTGAGGGTTTTTGTTGTTCCACATCGATTAGTTACTAAGCTTGATGGTTTAAAATTGTATAAATAGAGATTCTATATACTCCCTGACGTGGCACTTTGGAAATATGGAGTCTATATACTCGCTGACGTGACGCGTTGGGGAGACAGTATTTCTAAATTAGAGTTCCCACAATTAACGCCATCAAATCTTTTTACTTTTTAAGTCCAATTTTTTTTGTAACCGATTTGTTTCGAAAATATCTTTACTCCTAAAAAAAATTTTAAGCCAGAGAATATTTATTTTGTAAACTATTTTTGGGAGAATTTGACATACTAGGCTTTTTTGAGAATATGATTTAGTAAATGTACCCCAAATTTTTTTACCACTTTCATTTAATGGTAGGTAAAAATAATTAACCCTTTTATTTAAAAAAGAATGTTTGTTATTTGTAATGTAAGTGAATGTTTTAATTTTTATTCCTGAATTTGTTTTTTATTTTTCCTTTTTTTTTTTGTTTTTTTTTTTATTTTTTTATTTTTTATTTTTCTGGATGAATTTCACGTACCAGAATTTTTATTATACCAGAATTTGACATACCAGAATTTGACATACCAGAATTTGACATACCAGAAACTTAACATACCAGAAACTTAACATACCAGAAATTTTACATTACATACCAAAAATTTTACGTATCAGAAAATTCTGGTATGAGTTTTCTGGTACGAATTTCATACTAGAATTTTCTGGTATGAATTTCATACCAGAAAACTCATACCAAAATTTTCTGGTACAAATTTTTATACCATAAAATTCTGGTATGAGTTTTCTGGTATGAAATTCATACCAGAAAATTTTTATACCATAAAATTTTTATACCATAACATACCAGAAATTTTACATTACATACCAAAAACAGGATTAAAACAAACAGAGTCCTCGGCGGCCAACTGGTGCAGCCAATAAAACAAAGAACATCATTACCATCTCAATCGATTTCAAACACAGAGATATAGGACGACAAAAATGAATTTTACCGTCGTCGATCCATAAGCAATTAGGCAAGCAGATTTTTTATAGGATCGATCAAATTGAAGCAATATCGAAGATGCTGGTGATGCTGGATGGCCCGATGAGCAACCGATTCATCAACGACATAGATAGCTTCCAAAAATGCGCTGACGAGCGATTCCACCAGCTGGACATTGACGGAGACAGATTCCTCTCCCGGAACGATCTGCGGTGGACTTTATCCCGATCAATTGCGCTGTAGCAAGGGAAGGAAGACGAGGACATTGCTAGGGATTACGATCTATTCTTCAGTAGGTTCGATGTCGATCGGAACGGTTGGATTGACGGGGAGGAGTTCAAGTCGATGCTCATGGAGATCCTGGCGGCGATTGCGCGTGGAATCAGGTCAACGCCGGTGAATGTGAGCGTGGAGGAAGAAAGCTTGCTTGTTAGGGTTTACGAGCGCGTGGAATGTGAGCCCATATCTTCGACGGCCGATGGCAAGAAGCCAGATCTAGATCTATTTTTGGATCTAGATCTGGCCAGATTAAGCTTAGATTTCGAACGAGTTTGCAATATAGAGAGAAGATTAGGGTTGATAATAGAAGAGAACTTGAGTACCTGGAACGTTGAGCTTGAAGCAGGAGGCATCTTTGATCCAGAAATCATATGGGAGAAGCGGTAGAAGCGAGAAGCGTTGAAGTGTTGGACAAATATTTGCGGCTATCAGAGAGGGAAGAGGAGAGGAGGGTAAGGAGTTAGGGTTGAACGGTTAAAAAAAAAATGGGCCTAGTTACTTAATCAAAAATAAAAAAAGCCTAGTTACTATAAGCCTAACTCAAAAAGGCCTAGTTTCCAAATTAGCCCACTATTTTTTTAAGACAGAGAATCTTTATTTATTAAACTAACAATATGTTATTTAACGTAACTTTTTTTTGTTCCAACCAACCTATTTTTGGACAATAAATCTTTAATTTTAAATTACTTTTTAAGCTAAGGAATCTTTTGTTATCAACATCGTCCATTTTACGTTAAATTTTTTGAATGATTTTGTTATCCCACATCGATTAGCTACTAAAGTTGATGGTTTTAGAACTTGTATAAATAGGGAGTTTAAAGACTATACAAATAATACATTTCTTAGCCTTTTGGTTAAGTTCAACTATAATTATTATTTATATCGGAATAATATTTTATTTTTGAGATTGCTAACCTACAATTATGTGGGTCATAATGTTCTTCCTAAAGTAATCGTACCCCTAAAGTTTTAGTTTTAGGGAATATTTTATTTTTGGGAACGTTAACCTACAATTATGTCATAATGTTCTTCCCTAAAGTATTCCTAAAGTAATATTGGCCTTTGGTTATTACGATAAATATTTTGACGTTACTTTTATATAAGTAACCGTTCCCCTAAAGTTTTATTTTTAGGGAAGCTTTTTTCTTTTTTTTTTTCAAATGAATATCAAAATAATTTATTTAGTTAAATTTTTTGAGGGTTTTTGTTGTACCACTTCAGTTAGTTTGTATAAAGAGGGAGTCTATATACTCGCTGACGTGAGACGTTGTGGAAGCAGTATTTCTAAAATAGAGCTCCCACAATTAACGCCATTAAATCTTTTCTTTTTAAGTCCAAATTTTTTTTTTGTAACCGATTTATTTCGAAAATATCTTTACTCCTAAAAAAAACTTTTAAGGCAGGGAATATTTATTTTGTAAACTATTTTTTAAGCCAAAGAATCTTTATTTATTAAATTAACAATTTGTTATTAGAAGATTTCATGTAACTTTTATTTTTTTCCAACCAACCTATTTTTTGGACAAAAAATTTTAATTTTAAACCATTTTTTAAACTAAGGAATCTTTTGTTATCAGCATAATCCATTTTACATTGAATTTTTTGAAGTATTTTGTTATCCCACATCGATTAGCTACTAAAGGTGATGGTTTTAGAACTTGTATAAATTGGGAGTCTAAAGAGGATACAAGTAATACATTTTTAGCCTTTTGGTTAAGTTCAATTATAATTATTATTCATATCGGAATGACATTTTATTTTTGAGATCGTTAACTTACAATTATGTGGGTCATAATGTTGTTCTTCCCTACAGAAATCGTACCCCTAAAGTTTTATTTTTAGGGAAGAGTAATTGTATTCCTAAAGTTTTAATTTTAGGGAAAATTTTATTTTTGGAAACGTTAACCTACAATTATGTGGGTCATAATGTTCTTCCCTAAAGTAATCTTGGCCTTTGATTATTACGTTAAATATTTTCACGTTAGTAACCGTATCACTAAAGTTTTATTTTTAGGGAAATTTTTTTTTCTTTTTTTCAAATGAATATCAAAATGATCTATTTAGTTAAATTTGTTGAGGGTTTGTTGTCCCATATCGATTAGCTACTAAGCTTGATGATTTTTGAACTTGTATAAATATGAAGTCTAAATTGTGTCCCTCGAGTATTTTTAGGCAGCCTTATCTATTTACGTTCAATATTTTTAGGATTTTGACTATACAAATAATACATTCTTGGCCAATAAATATTTATTTTTTAAACTATTTTTAAGGCAAAGAATATTTTGTTAACAAATTAACAATATGTTAGTGGACCTATTTCACGTTACTTTTATTGTTGGAACCAATCTATTTTTTGGATAATTTTTTAAATAAAAATAATGTAGTCCGATTTTTTCTTTTAGTTTTCAATTTCTATTCACGTTAAATATTCTCATGTTATTTTGATTAAGTAATCGTACCCCTAAAGTTTATTTTTTGGAATATTTTTTTACAAATGATTATTATGTTGATCTATTTACGCTAAACTTTTTGAGGGATTTTATTATCCCACATCGATTAACTACCAAGGTTGATGGATTTAGAACTTGTACAAATAGGGAGTCTAAGGATTATACGTATTGTAACACCCGAATCCGCGGGACTCGGGATGCTACGGGTTGAGACCTCACAATGGGTCCCGACCCTTAGCTTGACAACAATTTCACCGGATCTTGCAACAAAGCACAAATAAAGGCCAAAACCGAAATACATTTTTATGCAATGTTATGAAACCCGAAAATAAAAGAAAGGAAAGACTTCAGCCGTCCTTACAACAACATCAATATAATACAAAAACAACAACACAAGGACTCAAAAACCCATCTCAACCTAAGATGTACGGAACCCCGACTGCCCACTTCTCCGGATCACTCGGCCACATCCTAACCTGCACATCAACTACAACAATCGGTATAAAACCGTTAGCTCACATTCTAGGCATTATAAAGATAATATGGCACACACACACAGGAGAACACAAGGCACACAATATGAACATTCATTCCATAATATCTTATAAGGTCGTTCCATATCTAATTCATTTGTTTCAAGTGTGACACAAGAGTCTTATAACTCTTGCCTTTGTCCCCGTGTAACCAACAGGAGTGTGGCGGCGCCTGTTCGCTCAAAAGAGTGCGTCACATGTCAGAGAACAACTGATCCGTATTTATATGTTGGTTGAGATATGGAACTTACAAGTGGTCCAAAGTGAAACGCGGTCTACGGAGTCAAGAACGGGTTCGTTGTCCTATATCGAGCGCTTCCAGACCTAAGCACAAAAGCTAAACAAATTTAGCTTAAACGCTAAGTTTGCAAGGAAGATTTAGCGCATAAAAATATTCTAAAGAAAAACCCCGCTTTCAAAATCAAGGTTAACTCGTTCAAACATATTTCCGGGTAAAACACAAAACGGGAATTTAGGCCAAATCCTTAATTAAAACTTAAGCCGATATTCGAAATTAAACCAATAAGGGCACCAACTATAATTTGCAATCGAGTTGAGTCGCGAACCGCGATAAAATTAAAGGTCCGAATATGTAATAGTTTACTGCAGGGCATAAAAGTTCGTTTTTAAAGTTCTTGGGTCACCACTGCAGTTATTAATAAAATGGGGCCAAAACCGGAATAAATACAAAAGAAGGGGGAACGTTTACAAATTATCCAAAAAGCTCCCTTCACTCTTCTGTTGAAATCGACAGAGGAGAAGTAGGGAAAAGGCAAGCGGCCAACGGCTTGGTGGTTGGCGCAGGCGGAGGGGTGCCAGTTGGCCGGCGTCGGTGTAGGTGGGCGGCTCCACTAGCGCCGTCTCCGGCAACAGAGCGGGGAGGCGGCTCCAACATTTCCGGCGGTTGCTACACAAAACCAAGGAAGGCAGGGTGTTACACAGAGGAGCGAAGAAAGAAAAAGGAAGGGGAGATGGCGGCGACTCACTACGCCGGCGACACAGGTGGATTGGGGCGGAGGCGAGGCGGCTACTGCTTTCCCGGCGGACCTCCTAGTGGCGTTGCACTGCCAATTGCTACCCAGAAGGATAAGAGAGGGAGAAGGGTGAGTCGAGAGATTGTGGTACGAGATGGTGAGAAGAGTGGGAGAGATCGATGAGGGCAGTGAGGCTACTTGGGGGTAGTCATCACAGATTCACAGGAGGGAGGGTGAAGGGACGCCTGGCCGGTCGCAGGCCGTTGTAGACGGGCGAACGAGGGGCCGGGTAGCCTGCAATGCCCTAGCCCAGGTGGAAGAGCTGCAGCAGCTTCTCACCAACCGCAAAAGACACGGCAAAAGAAGACAAGAAGAATAGAAAAAAGGAAAAAGAAGGAGAAAAGAATAAAGAATAAAGAAAAAGGGAATAGGGCAAAACTCGATTAAATGATCGGAACGGAATTTCCCGGATCGGTAAGTTCTGACTTTCCGAAAAAAAATCAAATTAAATAAATAAGAAAAATACAGGAATACATGTATCCCAAAATAATAAAATACCCAAAAATATATATATATATATATATATATATATATATATATATATATATATATATATATATATATATATAAAGTACTTTAAATAATAACTCGAGCTACTAACGAATCGATAGTAGGGAGAAATACAAATTCGGAACGCACCCAAATGAACGGGGCGTTACATCAGGTCCCCCTAAAGAAAAGTTTCGTCCCGAAACTTGATAAACGCGGAACTCTCAAACAAACTCGACTCGATAACCTCTCGGAACCCTATAACGTGGTAACTATGGCCTTCTAATCCAAAGTATATTCACAAAACTACATCAAGACTCGCAAGACATACTCATCAGAAACACATACATCACACATGCACATTACTCAACCAAAGAAAGAAGTATGTCTAACCCGTTGATTCTATCGATGCTATACTATCCTTTGTCTTTCAGTTAGCCTCATTGGTTCTTCATTTGCCACTAGATCATCATGACTGACAACATGTCTCGAGTCATGTATGTAATTCCTCGATGGATACACCTGAAACCCCGGGTGGCAACACCAACTTGTAAGCCACTTCTCCAACTCACGCTAAGATCTTAGAGAGGTCCGATATATCGGAACTTAACTTCCTTCTCGGGTCTTTCTCAATGCGGAATTTCCATTATGTTTCTCTTTGATTTCCTCTAAAATAAAAGATCGAACTTCCAAGTTACACCGTTGGCTTTGGTCCTTCTCAAACCAAACTTTGATGTTACGTTTCCTCAATTTTTGTTGCAAGTTCTAAGTAATGAAGGAAATATTATACTTCACACCGCTTGACCAGGCACATATGTTATTACTTCTCACTTTGCATCAATACTTAACCAAGTCATTATCTTGGAGGATGGGTTGTAATCTCCAAATCTATCACACCACGAGGCAAATGTCAAAAACACGTGCCCAAGGACTCTCCTCATAACTCTTACAACTCTTCTAACACTTGTCCCGTTTAAAACTCATTCTCCCGGAGTAGATTAGTCGTATATGGTGTTACTTTGGAGAATCTCTCCACAAATCCTGGAATGACCGGCACATCCAAGAAAACTTGTAACTTCTTTCATATCTTTCGGGGGTTACCATCCCGCGATAACTGGTCATACAGTCTCTCTCTTCTTCGAGAGTAGACGAAAATGTCTTATTCAGGCATGAGTAGCCCATATGGAATCACTAAAACTCGTAGTGACCATAGTTGTCCGGAATGCCGTATTTGCAATATCCGAGTCTCGAATTCTTAAACGGTGACAATTAAATCTTAGTTAATCTTAGAAAAAACTACCGACCCTTGCAACTGATCGAGTAGGTCCCCATTCGTGGTAAGGGATACTTGTCCTTCATTGTCATCTTGCTCAACATATAGTAATCAATGTACGACGGAGATAGCCCTCTCTCTCTTCGCAGACTAGTGTCCTCTATAATAACTTCAAATCAAGAATTCAAGATATATCCCAACGTGAACTTCAAATCAAGAGTTCGAGTGTAACGCCCCAAATCCACGGGACTTGGAGTGTCACATTGGGCTAGAATCTCACAATGGATCCTGACCCTAGCCTTAAAACAAGTTCACTGGATCTTACAACAAGGCACAGGTAGATTAAAACCAAATACATAAAAGCTGTATATGATACATCAAAAGAGTTTACAAACTCATAGCCGAGTACAAAACATCAAACCACAACATCTGATACAAAAGATCCCATATCCTGCGCATCCTAATGTACAGAAGTCCTCGGCTGGCCACACCATCTGTCTCACCTTGTAGTCTTCCTAACCTGCAGATCATCTACAACACGGTATGAAACCGTTAGCTACAACAATGAAAAGCATGAAGGTAATAACACAACCACACATCAACATCTCATACATGCAATGCCACACACATACATTTATTATCTTTCATTACGTTATTCCATTACTAATTCAACTTCTTTTGTAACACGAGGAACCTAAAGAAACTCGTCCCTTTCCCCGTTAATACAGGGGTTTACATTGGGGGTGATCGTCACTCGTCCCCCCCCCTGTGTTACTGGCTTCCAAGCACCTCCTCCTAACCAGCAGGCGGAGACCGATGGTTACCGCCCGTTATAATACACTTGGGCCAAATAAATGTAATAAATGGTCATCCTAGTCCGGTTTAGGTTATAAATGCACAATTCTATGAACACACACAACCATCACAATTATACAATCCACAACTGCACGCTAAGTAAGTCCTATGGACTTACCTGATATACTCGTAACCTGTACCACGTCACAACTTCCCCTTGGTGAAGTAATCAACGCCTGCAATAGCAAGACACACACAATCACATACTGCAAAGGTTACGAGACTCGTATCACTAACCACAACCAACCTATATCTCAAATCTAAACCTCAGATCCTCAACACATTCATAAATGCCTAAGGCATATCCTCAACATAACATCTCATCATACTCGTACACATACTAAACCTTAAAGCCATAACCGATATCCATAACATCATCATGATCCTCAACTCATTTTGACACCTAGCACGCATCTAATCAGTATTCCTCAATCTCAAATTTAATCCTAATTTAATTAATTAACCTTTAATTAATTAATTAAATTTCACCAGAATAACGTTTTGCCCGTAGGCCATTTCTAAACCCACCTGTCATCAGATTTCATCAAACAAACAACCCATAAACACCAGAATAATATAATGATCATAATGGAATTTCTAATTATCCATTTTGAAAAGTCTAAGGTCAATTTAGGCCAAATCGCAGTACTGAAAACGAATAAATTCATAACTTATTCGTTACTAACCCGATTGACGATCTGAAAGAAGATTCGGAATCACAACGACGTAGGCTACGCATGTATAATATCAAATTCACCGGAATCTGAGCGACGGAACTGTCCTGGTGACATATATGCTCGACCAGGTCTTCATCTGCTCGGAAATACAGAAATTTGGTACCGATATGAAGAGAATGAAGAGAGAAATCCAAAAACTCAAACGGAATTGAAATCGGATTAAAACGGAGAGTAGATCTGAGTTTGAAGTTTGAGAGAAATCAGAGCTTTTACGAGGAAACGTGAAAGGAAAATGAATTAATAAACGATTTTCCGCTATTTATAGTGAAGTCGATAATTATATTTTAGCGAAGTCGATAATTATCCTTTAACCGATTCAAAGGCGGGTTGAACCCCCTTCTCCAAACTTCTCGAAATTGGAACAATAAATCTTGAATATTGTAGGGATAATTATTCCACAATTGCATCGGAAAACATGTATTCCTAAGCCGTCTTTCTTAACCGTTAAGAAACGAAATAGCGACTCTTTTGGCCGTTTTGCCTTTCCATGTTATTTCATATCTAGGACATGTCCGATGTCCTGATCATTTCTCTCAACTGCATTTTTATTAATTTGAGCTCCTAAATGCTCCAAATAATACCAGAGGGTAAAACTAATTACCCGGGAAAAAAGTGAAAATTTCACCATAAGCCCAAAATTACGCCAGGAACATAACGGTGGGACTTATACTCAACACTTACGCAATCTTCGCGAGTTATATGTCAATTACTATCACTGATTAAATTAATCAACATTAATTAGAATTCAGAAATCCTAGCTATTACATCGAGATATATTCCAATATGAACTTCAATTCAAGTTCAAGATACACTTCCAACATGAATTTCAAATCTTCTTAATGGTAAATCCATCATCCGATGCATTGGAATCCGTTCTATCTTGGGTTTCAGCTTTTCTTCTCCCCTCACATATTGTAAGACATCGACACAATCTTGTCTTAACATTGGTCAAGTGGTCCTCCCCGATGTGTTGGGGTGACGTCCATCGAACATGTGGTTTAATACTTCTTTAGCTGCAATGTCCACCGTTCTCTTCCAAAGATCCTTCATCTCCAGAACTCGGGAGACTTGCTCTAATAGTATTTTTAAGGTTTAATACTTATGTGAAGTTATGAAGGTCCTAACTGCAGGACTTAATCACGCCTTATAATATATTGGTATTACCTTCTTTGTATTCTACCAAAGCTTGCATCATTCTTGCGAGTAGGTGTAGAACTTACTCCCTTTTCTTATGTAACGACCAATCGACCTTAGAGGTTCTATCCTCAATCTTTCATGTACTACTTGTACATCTCACATCGACATCAAACTTCAAAACTTCAATCTTCCCTTACTATTGTTGGTCACCTTATGTATTTTTCGGTATTCTATTTACACCTACAATGGAAGCCTCATCTTATGGTTGATCCACTAGCCCCCCTTACCATGATCAAACCTTTAAAAGTTGTAACCTTTGGCGTTCCTCCATATGTTAATCCCATGACCTAAGAGGGTCGCGTAAGATCGTTACAATCTCCTCCTCGGGAGTCTTGTTATAAGTACTTGCTTGAACTCGTTCCACATTATTTGATTTAAAACAAATGAGCTCCGTTGATTCACCTCCTTAATATTGACATTGATCAACCGCGAATACTCCAAGCTCTTGTTCCCGATCATGTATGTTCCCATAGTCTTGTTTACTCTTCTCATCTACACACATCAATAGACAACCCGCACTTGTACGTTCTCAGTTGTCACCGATTGACTTGTATCTGACCTTCTCCAAAGTTAACGACTTACCATTCTACTATACTTCCATGCTACCATACTCCTGAAAGGATACCCACTCGGGGTACTTTGTCTTAACTCCACTAGCTCATTTTACTCTACTTCAACTCCGTTAGCTCTTTCTACGCTCTTCTCTTCCTTTCGCTTCTGTGAGACAACCATACATACCCCACACTCTCGTCTCATACGTCCTACCTTTATAGGCTTAACCGCTCTTCATAAGGTTTTGCAAATGCACTCCTCAAATATTCTGACATTAATTAGCCTCCACTCGCATCCTTCTTGGTTGATAACTAAAGTTCTTCAATCCAGCTCCTTGTTTCCTCTTTCATCTTCTAACGATCATCATCATCCTCACACACTTCTTCCTTCTTAGCGTTGCTCAGTCTCATCACAATGACGGAAATCGATTGACTCCTACGGTAATTCCACTATGTGAATTTTCACCATGTGATCCTCCCCGTAACTTTCAAACTTCTGAATAAGTCACCCGCTTAGAATCTGGCAAAGATCGTCACTACACCCTCTAGTACCTCCATAAGCTTAACTTCCGGTTCTCGTCAATCTTTCTAATTTCTTGAACCACTCTTTTCATCCTGACTCCCATACTTAGGAGCGCCTATCGAAAACTCGTCATACTTAAATCGCCACTTTTATTCTCGACCGAGAATGTAGTCCTCTTTACTTGATTCACATCTTTATTTCATTGACATCGCACTTGGAAAAATCTTACGTTCGCTGTCTCTAGTTGCCTCATTGATGCTCCTTCATTGTTTCCTTGATACCACTCTCATGTCTTCATGTCGCTTTTATATTGGTATAGTCTCCATCTTGGTTTCGCTTAAGACGACACGAGGTTGTCCCTTGGTTACGTCATCTCTAGTCTTCTTTTTCGACGTCCTCTTAAAGGAGTCCGGGAAATCACCGGGGTGCTTGCGAAAACTTGATGCTCAACTTGATAACTTGAGGATACTTATCTTCGTATGTATACTATCCTAAGTCAAAAGGCATTGTCCATCGGGCGATGATAGCTTTCTATCATCTTAGCTATAAGGTCCTCTGTCACTAATATGATATTAACATACCATATGTTTATGTATAAATATATAAAAATATAAACGTCATGCTACTACTATAAACATAATCAATCCATAAATAATTTACAATTCAACATACAAGTATAGTCCAAAACATCCTAAGTCCACATATACATATCTACATATACACACACACACACACACACACACATATATATATATATATATATATATATACCTAATATAATAATCAATAACTACGTCGCCGAGATCCGCGGAGGAAGTCGTGGTCCCGCACATTCTACCCCAACTGACTCATGCACATGATTTGAAAACGAAATTCATTTCTTTAAAACTCAGAACCCTTGAGGGTTCTGTTTATTTTTATTCGGCCTTTAGAAGATTGCGAGTGCCATTGTTGTCAACCTAGGGCTCTGATACCACTTTTGTAACACCCCGAATCCGCGGGACTCGGGATGCTTCGGGTTGAGACCTCACAATGGGTTCCGACCCTTAGCTTGACAACAATTTCACCGGATCTTGCAACAAGGCACAAATAAAGGCCAAAACCGAAATACATTTTAATGCAATGTTATGAAACCCGAAAATAAAAGAAAGGAAAGACTTTAGCCGTCCTTACAACAACATCAATATAATACAAAAACAACAACAACACAAGGACTCAAAAATCCATCTCAACCTAAGATGTACGGAACCCCGGCTGCCCACTCCTCCGGATCACTCGGCCACATCCTAACCTGCACATCAATTACAACAATCGGTATAAAACCGTTAGCTCACATTCTAGGCATTATAAAGATAATATGACACACACACACAGGAGAACACAAGGCACACAACATGAACATTCATTCCATAATATCTTTTAAGGTCGTTCCATATCTAATTCATTTGTTTCAAGTGTGACACAAGAGTCTTATAACTCTTGCCTTTGTCCCCGTGTAAACAACAGGAGTGTGGCGGAGCCTGTTCGCCCAAAAGAGTGCGTCACTAGTTTTAAATTTATATCTAGAACTTAAGCAAAAGCGAATCTGCCGTGTACAGACCAGCTGTAGTAAGACAAGAAATTCCAGAGTCGAACTCAGGGATTTGGTGAGAATAAAATCTAATTCAGTTATCTAACAAAGTGCAAAAGCTTTTGTGATTAATAAAGGAGGGAAATGATTCCAAGGATTCAAGTATCCGACTGCGGCTTTCGATTCAAGACACTTCTAAAGATCAAAGGATAGAGTTTATATTGCCAAGGTTATGTGTTTCAAAGGTAGATATCGTACGGTGAAGTTTCGAAACCTGCTTATCTAATCCAAAGGCTCTCTCTATAAGGGTTGTTGAGGCTGCGATATAGAAAGATCTAAGGACAAGAATTATACTCAAACTAACTACCCAAGACCCCAGGATATAACTCTCCAAGGTAAAGATAGAAAGCACACTTAAAACCTTAATAAAGGATGTTGAGTCTCTCTATTACCCAAATCTTACAATCTTAATCTATTAAATGTAGAATCAATGATGAAGTTTGTTCAAACACTTAAATAGAGGTTAAAAAGGTTAATCAAGGTTAAGATTTAGGCAAGGATTAACTTTGGTTAAAGAATAAATCAATTAAAGATCGTCAGAGGAATAAATCGACTAGATCATAAGAAAATCGGACGATTTTCCTGAAGAACAGCACGATTTTTCTATTTGTCGCAAAGTTAAAATCTAAACTCTCAGGGTCCAAATGTTTGAATGAGTTCAGTCTATCATCATCTAAGCCTCAATCATCAACTATTCTTCCCAGAATCACAAAGGTTTTAGCCAACCATTTTCAAAATCAAATCAAAATTGAGATTGAATGAATAAATCAAATAAACCCGAATTGTGAATAAAAAATCAATAATCTCCAAATCTGTAAACCAAATTCAAATCCAATCAAAATATCTCTCAAATTACTCAGTAAAGTGTTCACAAAACACAAGAATCGCAAAGGAAATAAAGAATCTCACAATAATGATAAAGATTGACTTCCCGGCACTTTCCCTTCAATCTCCTTCCAAGAATCTTCAATCTCTCTCAAATGTGTAAATAATTCCCGCTCCGAGACCCCGATTTTCGTTCATAGGGTTCCAATGTATAGTTCCTTGCGAATGGGCCGCTTGACAAAATACTTCTCAAGTCCCAAAGTGACGGGCTTTAAGTCGTCTTAATTCTTGGGCCGAAAGATAAGAAAATCGTGCTAGCCTATTTACAATGAAGACCGCTCGATTTTTATGAAGGAAAATCGTCCGATTTATATGCAAATTGGCACGATTTTCTTCAACAAAGAATGCTCGTCTCTTGGCTTATTTCCTTCCTCCCTTTTGGGACTCTTTTACACAACTCCTTTACTCTTTGTGATTCCTCTAAGATTCCTTAAGCTTCCCTAATAGCCTTAGATGCTCCTTGCTCCACTTTTGCTTCCAAATCCACCGAATTTACCTACAATTCAACCAAAACTCGTGTAGACCTCTATTTCCGGAATATAGATGAATAAAGCCTAAAAGGTACACAAATTCTCTCTAAATGCAAGGGTAAATGGAGGTAAACCTGTACAATATGCATGATTATAATGGTATATATTTCATATCATCAAAATACCTCATACTTGCCCCTTGCTTGTTCCCAAGCAAGATTCAAACCTAGAATACAAGATGTCATGGATTATATATATGAAAACTCAAAAACCTTTTGTTTGGTAGTGCTTCTTCTTATTGGATCACCCTCAAAGTGATGTTTCAAGACATAGAAAGACAAGGCATGTATCAATGATAATCCTAATACGAACTAAATCTCTTTTCCTTCTCAAAAACACAAATAAAAGATATGATAAAGATGTAGAGACAATTAAAATCAAACAAATCTAAGCCATGATGTCTTAAATACATGCATAAAAGTCTCAAGGTCTTCCAATCAAAGAAAAAGATCTAAAAAACGTGTTAAGGGAGGGAATTCTTTTAAGGAATTGTGGTGCTAATCCGGGAAAGAGGAACAACATAATACCTTCAAGAACTTTACTTCACCGCACATGCTTTGCATGTAAAAGCTTTTCTTTCTTTGTATTGTACTTTTTGAGAGTATGGACAACGGTGCACAATAACCGAAGCCTAGGAGATCGGCGTCTCTCAATTTCGAGATGCCTCAAACTCTTGATGCACATACCATATCCCGTTAGGACTTGTCGTTAAATCGGACTTTGGCAAGACACAAACACCCGGCTATGTGAATGGTGCCGAGTTACTCATCCTCATGTTCAACGTCCCCAAACCTATAAATTGCTAAACTTTCACTTAACACATTTTTATTGGCCCTCCCACATCAAGCATGCCTTTTTCAATCACCTATCCTAATTCTCGGATGGTAAAGAGGAGGTAAAATATTTCATTGAGGAGCTAGAATGAACAAGATATGAACTAGAGAAGAAGTGAATTGTCTTGGTCATTCTTATATGATGCAAAAGAACTTATAATATAGCTTCGACCATAATCTCATTCGCTTATCAAAACATCAAGATCATATAAACCATTTTTGCCTTTTCCACATCACAATTCTCATCGTAGAGGTCATTTCCATCATAAGAAGCACAAATTTTTTTGAAAACTCATAATTTTTTAATGAAAGCATGCAAATGCGAATGTCATAGTGGAAAGCAAGTAGTGGAAGAGTTATTACAAGCCAAATCGTCAAATACAATACAAAGTACATAGAGTGCGAAAATGAAGTAAAAGAGATTGTAAGTACCCCCATCCCATACTTAACCTTCACATTGTCCCCAATGTGAAAAATCAAGTATAAGATGGAGAAAAATACTTACAATGTAAAAAGGAGTGGGAGCTCAATCCTCGGTCGGTGGCGGTGGTGGAGGATATGGATACATCGGTGCACTAGGATCGTAGAAGTGGCCGGACTGATGGTAGTACATGTCTCTCATCTGGCCATCATAGGAAGAGTGTCTAGCATCCGTCTCCCGCCGGTATGCCGTGAACTGAGTATTCAGGGCGCTGTAGTTGGTGTGGAGGGCCTAATAATCTGAGCGCAGATCCTGGTAGTCGGTGCGTACACCCTGGAAACTAGAAACTAAGTCTCTAAAATGTCGGGGAAGTCCATGTCCACGTCCACGTCCTCTACCGTGGCTAGGAGCGTGTGCAAAGGAATGACGGGGTGGCTGCATCTCATCCTCCGTCTCCTCGGTGCCTCGACTAGTCCGACTAGGTCCTGCACCATGAGTATCAGTATCCATGGCATCCGTTGCATGTCCACTACAAGTGTCACTCTCGAACTCTAGCATGGTCTCTTGGTGTGCTCCATCCTCATGATCCTCCTCATCCTAAGTGTACCTGCATCATCATCATAATAACAAGAAGGAGGAGCTACCTCCTCAAGCATGAGTACAAAAGTCTCCTTCCAATTCCTCTTGTTCCGAATGGTGTATTCGGACTTCCACACTATCTCGGATGACTTCTTTTGTGGATCCTTTGCCCACGGCATGGGCACATGAAGAGTTCCTTGGCCTTGAGCTCATCGGCCTTGAGCTTCTGTGGAGTCTCCGTCCATGCAAATAAGCTCTCACTAAGAATCCTATGCACTACCTTAAAGGAGAGGTTGTACATACTAGTCTCTTTCGAATTCCCGGGTCTCCACTTATTTCCTCCATACTCTCCCACTGAAATGGTTTCCCAAAAGGCACTAGCACTCACTCCTCTCGCGAATGTGCCTGTAGAAGAGTAGGGAAAATCAAACAAATTCCCAAAGTCATCAATAGTCATGGCATGATTTTGGTTCATGAGGCGGAAAGAGACTGTCCTCTCTCTAGGATCATGCTCAAACGTACTTAGGAATTCTAGGGTGATCTCGGTGTAAGCATCCTCCCTAATCATGGCAAACCGACTCAGCCCAACTCTATCTAACATAATTCCATATCCTCTCGAACAAACAAAGAGTCTAAGTCATCTAGCACAATGTATCGAGGAGGGGTGAAGGGACAATCTAAGAGACATTCGTATCTCTTCTTGAGAGGGGAAGAGGGAGTTTTGGTTTAGCTTGAGAGGGTGGTGGTGGTGGAGGAGGGGCTTTGGAAGAAGATCCCTTCTTCTTCCCCGCATTTCTAGTGATTCTTTTCAAAGTCTCCATTCTACAAGGAAAAATCGCCCTGTTCTAAGGAAAAATCGTCCGATTTTTCTAGGCTAGGTCGATTTTTCTGTCGATTTCAACACAACTCACAAATCTGTAAAGTTCTGAGCAAACTAACACCACACACAGTCTCGTAGGGGTGTTTCTAAGCAAAGCCCTCAATCAATCTCAGCAAACAAACAATCTCTAAGCAAGAATCAAAATCAAGCGAAAAACTTAGGTTTCGAATTGAAAAACCTGAATTCCGGATGAATGAGTCGTTTGTCAAGCTTTTTGTTGCTAGATCCTTGTTCCTTGTCGAATGTACTTCAGTTTAGGCTCAAGAATCGTTCAAAACGATTAAGAAATGAGGAGATGAGAGGGTAGGCGATTTTCGGCTCTTTGGGAGGAACGAAAATCGGGAATGGAGAAGTGTGGAATGAGAGAATCGAGTGGTGAAGGCTTTATATAGGCTGGAGGTTTTGTGAAGAAAATCAGACGATTTATTTGTTGGCCCGATTTTTCTTCACTTTCTTAGCTCAAGGAGGAAAATCGGACGATTTTTCTTAAGGGGGTCGATTTGGGGGACGATTTGTCTCCCTGTTGCCAAAAATTGTCTTGCTCTGTTCCTGAATCGAACGATCTATTTTGTGTAGCTCAATTTCTTTCCTTCTTTTCTTTGAAGATTGCAGTTTGAACTATTTTGTATCCCTTTTCTCCATTGATTTCTCAATTTGGACCTAGTTCATGTGATTTTTGACACAAACAAACCAAGAGTGCATCGAGGAACAAACAAAACCAAAAACAAAAGAAACAAAACAACTAAACTAAGCTATAATAAGTGACAAGAAAAGAAAAGAGTTATACTACCATGGGTTGCCTCCCAAGAAGCGCTTGATTTATCGTCTTTAGGTGGACGGTGTTTGTTTTGATGTTCAATGGAGGAGGATAGGAGCTATCTCCTCAACCGGAACTTCCGGTGTGTACTTCTTCAACCGTTGGCTATTTACTTTGAAACTACCGCTTTGTTCACCCCATACTTCAACTACACCATGGAGAAAAATTCGTTTAATTACATAAGGTCCTGTCCAACGGGATTTAAGCTTACTTGGGAATAGTCGAAGCCTTGAGTTGAATAGAAGAACTTGATCTCCTTCTTTCAAATCCTTTGGGATGATGTGCTTATCATGCCAACGCTTCGTCCTTTCCTTGTAGATCTTTGCGTTCTCATACGCATTCATCCGGATCTTGTCTAGCTCGTTGATGTCCAATAGCCGCTTCTCTCCGGCTTCTTTCATGTCAAAGTTGAGCCACTTGACAACCCAATATGCTTTATGCTCTAACTCTACAGGAAGATGACAAGATTTTCCATAAACGAGGTTATATGGAGTCATACCTATAGGTGTCTTAAAGGCGGTCCTATACGCCCACAACGCATCGTCGAGCTTCATTGACCAATCCTTCCGTGTTTTAGAGACAGTTTTCTCTAAAATTCCTTTAATCTCTCTATTGGATATCTCAACTTGTCCGCTAGTTTGCGGATGGTATGGCGTAGCTATCTTATGGGTCACCCCATACTTAGCCAATAGAGTCTCAAATCGACGGGCTGTGAAGTGCGTTCCTCCATCACTAATGATGGTTCGAGGAGTCCCGAACCTTGGGAAGATCGTTCTATTATGGAACTTCACCACTACCATTGCATCATTAGTAGGAGAAACGATTGCTTCTACCCATCTTGAGATATAGTCTACGGCTAAAAGTATGTATTGGTTTCCACACGAGGATGGAAATATTACCTGTCCTTTGACAAGCATCACAAGCAATAGCATATTTTACACATCTTTGAATAAGGTAGGCCAAAAAAAACCGGAACGAAGTACCTTAGCACAAGTTTTGTGGAAACTAGCATGTCCTCCACACGGTAGGGAGTGGCAATGGGGGATGACACTTTCCACTTCATCTTCTACAATGCATCTCCTATGTATGCCATCGGGACCTCTCCTGAAGAGAAGAGGTTCGTTCCAATAGAAATGCCGGACGTCCTTAAAGAAATTCTTTCTTTGAGCATTCGAAAGTCCGGGGGGAATCTCCTGACAAACAAGGTAATTTACAATGTCGGCAAACCATGGATCATTACCTTTCGAGATATGTTGAAGACATTCTTCAATCTCGTGTAGTTGTTCGTCAAGGAATGAGTCGTCTATAGGGATCTCATCCGCCTCGTTGGTGAGGTATGGAAGACGACTAAGAGCATCTTCATCCCACACACTCAGTTTCTTCCCTAATTATTTTTTAAAAAATAAAAATTAATGTCAGAAGGTGGTGTGGGAATAGAGACAATAAGTGGAGAGAAGGTTCTTCTTCAAGAGATGAAATCTGCCAATTTCCTGCACAAAACACAGAAATCAAAGTAAGTTTTTGTTTTGTTTTTAATATTTTTCTTATATTTTAATTGTTAGTTTTTTTTATTATTTTTTTTATATTTTTAAGTTTTGCTATAAAATAGGGAAGTAGATGAGTTATTTAAAACTTTAATTCAAATATTAGACATAAAATTTTAAGGTTTAAAATATATAGTAAAAATAATGAAAATAAAAATAAAAATTTTATGTTTAGTTAGAAAATATTTTTATCTATCTATAGACATTAATATTGATTATATTTTAATTATATTTTAATAAATTTTTAAAAAAATATTAATACTTTAAACTTTTTTAATTAAAACCAATATTTATTATATTAATGCTTAAAAGAAAGAAAAAAAAAGAACTTGAAGTATAAATAAACAACAAAAATATAACAATAACTAAAACATTTTAAGCAAGGTCTTTCATTTCTTCAAAATCTATCTTCATTAAGCGTTCGAGATATTTTTCTTCCATGCTCGTTTTCGTGGTCTTACTCAAGAGAATTCGGAGTGTTGCGAGACGTTTTTTTTAAAGATTATTGTATTATTGTAAGTTAATTTTCAATAAAACTTGTCTTTTAATCTACATTGTTAATTAAAAATGATAATATATAAATAAATAATAATAATATTAGTTATATCAATTGATGATAATAATAATAATAATAATTATAGTAGTAATTATTATAATAATAAATATTATTATAATAATAGTAATAATAATAATAATAGAATAATAATAATAATAATAATAATAATGATACATACACATATATAAAAGAATATATGCTACATAAAGTAAGTAAGGTGTAAGTTAAGAAACTATCATGCAAATATGGAATGGAGAATTGAGTTTCTTTAGATGAGGTGGAAGAGAGATAAAATTGTAAAAATGTATTAAGAAACTCAAAAATAGTTTCTGGGATGAAGATGCTCTAAGGTGGTCAGCAACTGAATTTTTTGAGCCCTTCTTGTCACGGATCTCTAGATCGAACTCTTGTAAGAGCAAGATCCATCTTAGAAGTCTTGGCTTCACATCCTTCTTTGTGAGCAAGTAACGGATTGCTGAATGATCCGTATAGACTATCACCTTCGCACCTACAAGATAGGAACGAAATTTTTCAAAAGCATAAACTACGGCTAGAAGTTCTTTTTCCGTAGTAGCATAATTCAATTGAGCTTCGTCTAGCGTCTTGCTAGCATAATAGATGGCGTGTGTACGACCATCTTTCTTCTATCCAAGTACAGCTCCTATAGCGACGTCGCTTGCGTCGCACATAACCTCGAAAGGAAGAGTCCAATCGGGTGGTTGGATGATGGGTGCTGAAATCAAAGCCTCTTTGATCCTGCAAAAAAGCTTCTAAACATTCTTTCAAAAACTCGAAAGTTGCGTCCTTCATTAAAAGATTAGTTAAGGGTTTTAAAATCTTAGAAAAATCCTTTATGAACCTCCTATAGAAGCTTGCATGTCCTACAAAACTTCTAATTCCTTTCACCGATGATGGAGGAGGTAGTTTCTCAATAGTTTCTATCTTAGCTCTATCAACCTCTATTCCTCTATTTGATATTAAGTGACCTAACACAATTCCTTTGGTGACCATAAAATGATACTTCTCCCAGTTTAAAACTAAGTTAGTGTCTTCACATCTCTTAAGGACTAGTGAAAGGTTAGAGAGACAATTATCAAAGGAAGAACCATATACCGAAAAGTCGTCCATGAATACTTCCATGATATTCTCTACATACTCTGAAAAGATTGCGATCATACACCTTTGAAAGGTGGCTGGAGCATTGCATAAGCCGAATGACATCCTTCTATAAGCAAACGTACCCCAAGGGCACGTGAAGGTCGTCTTCTCTTGATCATCCGGGTGAATGGGAATTTAAAAGAAACCGCTATATCCATCTAGATAACAAAAGTAAGAATGTTGTGCTAACCATTCCAACATTTGATCAATAAAAGGAAGGGGAAAGTGATCCTTCCTGGTGGCCACATACATTTTACGGTAGTCGATGCACATTCTCCATCCCGTAACTGTCCTTGTGGGAATAAGCTCGTTGTTCTTGTTGGCAACAACGGTAATGCCTCCTTTCTTTGGTACTACCTGCACGGGACTCTCCCACTTGCTATCGGAGATGGGGAAGATGATACCTGCATCAAGTAGCTTAAGGATTTCTTTCTTCACAACCTCTTTCATGATCGGATTTAACCGTCTTTGAGGTTGACGTGAAGGTTTGTAATGCTCTTCCATTAAGATTTTGTGCATACATAGAGAAGGTTTAATGCCTATCAAGTCATCAATAGTATAGCCTAATGCTCTCCTATGTTGTCTTAGAACATTCATAAGCTTCTCAAGTTCGTCGTCATTCAAATTTGCACTAACTATAACAGGATTTGTAGAGTTAGGCCCAAGGAATGCATACCTTAAGTGTGTAGGAAGTGGTTTCAATTCCAATGAAGGAGGTGTTTTGATTGATGATTCATGACCATCTAATGTCATGGGAGAAGCCTTTGAAGATGGGGGAAGTGCACTATTAGAGTTGAGAACAACTGCAGTCAAGTTCGTAGAAACCGGAGAATTCAACGCTAAATTGTCCCCCTCTGAAGAAAATCGGCCGATTTGAGGGACGATTTTTCTTCCTGTTGCCAAAAATCGACTTGCCTCTTCTGAAATCATGTGATTTATTTGGTGTAGGTCGATTTTTTTCACAGTTTCCGGGGTTGTTTCCAGCTCTTCAAATCCTGCTCCTGGCTCTTCCTCTACATCTTCCAATGCTTTTACCTCATCATCACAATCATGTTCTACTCCTTCCTTCATGATACTCATACTAAGAACCTTTTGAAGTGGATCTTTCATTAAGATCGAACTCACCACTTCTCTAGACTCTTCTTCATCAAAGATGTTAAAAACATCTTCTCTCAAAGATGGCTCTTTGATTAAAGAGGAGAGTACAAACTCCACTTTCTCTTCACCTATATTGAAGGATAGTTGTCCATTCTTTCAATCTACCATGCATCCGGAGGTTGCAAGGAATGATCTCCCAAGAATGATGGGAACTGGATAATCTGCAGGGATGTCAAGAACGAAAAAGTCTATAGGAATGTAAAACTTACCGAGTTTTACGAGAATGTCTTCTATTATCCCAACATGCCTGGTGATGGAACGATCGGCCATGTAAAGCGTCATCTTCACCGGTCTAGGTTCTCCTATACCAACCGCCTTGCACAAAGCAAGTGGTATGATGCTCACACTTGCTCCAAGGTCGCAAAGTGCATCATAAGTAACCTCTCCTAAGGTGATGGGTATGCAAAATGATCCTGGATCACGCAACTTATGTGGCATATTCTTTGTCATGGTCTTTATGAGTTTGGATGACTCCGTGCTCATCTTGACTTCTCCAATGTCTTCTAACTTCCTCTTGTTCGAGAGGATTTCCTTTAGGAATTTCCCATAAGCTGGCATACCTAAAATTGCATCCATAAAAGGTATATTAATATGCAGCTTACTCATAAGATCAATAAACTTACCGAAGTGTTTATCTAGCCGCGCTCGTGCTCTAGATTGAGAAAAAGGTAGAGGTGGTTTGTAGGCGGGAGGAGGAACATAGACATCTTCCTTCTCTTTTTCCTTCCCTTTTCCGGTGGTGGTTTCAACTACTTTAGGTTGAGGATCAATGGTTGTTACACCACTTCTAGTAGTGATCGCCATAACTCTTGCCTTTGGGTTATCTTCCATCTTTCCGGGAAGCTTCCCTTGATCTCTCGGGACTTCTCCGGCCTTGCTGAATACTTGGTTTTCTAAAGCTTTGTGAGCTTTATCAACCGAAGTTATGTAATTCTCCAATCCTTGTAGCTTTCCTAGGATCGTCTCCATCATGGGATCAGGCTTCTCCTTCTCCTTATTGTTCGATCCATTTGATGATTGCTCCTGGCTTTTCAAAGGGGTAGAAGAAGAGGGAGATGTTAGTGAATTTCCAGAATTTGAATAAGGATCACCGGAATTTTGTTGTTGGTTGGAACGCCAATTGTTGTTGGAGTTTCGGTTGTTGTTGTTATTCCAATTGTTGTTGTTATTCCAATTGTTGTTGTTCCAATTGTTTTTCCGATTATTGTTCATATTCCCTTGGTGGTTGTTGTTGTTGTTGTTGTTGTTGCCTAAGTAGCCAATATCTTGCTCCTTTGGCTTTTGAAGGCCAGCTCTAATGATTTCCTTCAACTCCTTGATTTCGGTGTTGAGGGAGAAGATTTGATTTTGTGCAGCTTGTGTTAGCTTCACTCCCGGTTCAATCTTCCGGTGGGAATACTTCTCAATCACTTGGGCTTGCTTTTCAATGAAGTCCCAAACATCATCCTCTCTCATATCCATGAATGTACCACAAGAGAGAGATTGGAGGTTGAATTGTGTGTCCACATCCAACCCCTTGTAGTAAATCTCTAATAACTCAAGCTTTGAAATGCCACGGTGTGGGCAATCCAATAAGAGGTCCTGAAATCTTTCCCATGATTGAAACAAAGTTTCGTTAGCTTTCATAGAAAATGCATTAATCTTACCTCTCAACTCCACCGTTTTGGATGGCAGAAAGAACTTGGCGAGGAACTCCGAAGATAGTGTCACGTCTAGGAATAGATGCGCAATAAGCCTTAAATTTATACTCGTTATATTTTTCCTAACTCCTAGAGAACCCACAGTGTATGGGTCGTTTTGTAGCAAGGATAGTATTCCGAGGTCGAACTCGAAGACTAAGGTGAAATTAAATCAACAAGTGAGCATGGATAGTATAGAACTAGTCTAAGAAAGGAGAAAGAAATAAAGAAATGAAGATCTCAATGTTTTTGGTTTGGTTTTGGGGTGATCAATCAAAGATCACAATTCATGCAAAATAATAAATCAAACTAACAACTCAAGCTAGCAAAACAAACAAGTAGCACAAACTCAAAATATGTGATCAAAGAGAGAAAAATGGATTCTAGAGGTCAAGATTTCCGGTTATGGCATTGGACTCAAGCTTCTAAAGATTCTAAGGATAACGCTGCGGTGTTGGGAAAGGGTGTTTCTCTAGTGGAAGCAATTACCGGGTAAGTCTCTCGCTTCACTAATCCCGCATCAAACTCCTATTACCGGGTAAGTCTCAAGGGGTTAAAATAGGGAATTCCACACAAACCGGACTCCACTTAAGGGGCAACCCTCTCCTTATCGGGTAAGTCTCGGAAAAGGGAAGTCTCAAGCAATAATCCTAGCACACTCGATCCAATAGCGGCTTGTGAGGCTCACTACTACCTAGAGTTCATTATCTTAGGTATCTAAGGTCGGAAATAATCGGGTAGATCTCTTTCCTCACTTAGGTTGATAGCATTATGTGATCCTAAGCTAATTTATGCTTAATAACACTAGGATTTCCACAACCTAACATCCTAACATACATATTCATCAATTAAAGAGCAACAGAGAGAAAAATCGGATGGATCATGGATAAATCGGCCGATCTGGCTGAAGAACAGCCCGATTTTTCTTCCTGGGTTAGGTTTCGTGCATACAAATCATCCTAAACTAACATATAAGTCCATTCTATCATCACCCAAGCCATAACCATCAATCCATCACTCTAGAATCACAATAAACTAGCCAATAGTATGCATATCAAGATCCAAAATCATCGCACAAGCATATATAGTTTCCATAGATGGATGATGAAAGATAAGCAAATAAAAAAACAATAAATCTCAGCTGAATCTAAGTTTTAGCAAGACTTACAACCCTTCAAATGAAGTTCCAAAACGTTCCTAACAAATCCTTGTAATAGTTCTTCAATCAAAGACTCCAAAAATCACTCAAAATCACTCAAAAACTCACTATCACTCTAAGTTGGTGTTCTTCTTCCTCCTCCAAATTGAGAGAGATTTTCTTCTTCTCCAAGTCTAACCTTCAATCCAATGAGCTGTGTGTGAGAGAATGTGGGAGAGGGTGATTCTCAACAACAGCTTGCAGGACCACTTATATTCTCCACCAAGAGCAAGGCCGGGCAAAGAGACTGTGGGACACGTGGATTAAGTTGTTGAAGGCCAAAAATCGACCCAGTCAGGAAAATCGGCCGATTTTCCTGAGTGATGGTCCGATTTTCTTCAACAGAGGCATGTTATGATCGTCTAGCCATGAGTTGCTCCATTGCTTGCACCAATTATGGTCCTTGTGTCCTTTGTTGCTCCAATTATGTTCCTTCAAAGCCTTGGATGTGTACCACCATGAGGTTTGATCCTCGTATGTATCGATTAATGTCCAAAAGATCCCCGGAATACCTACAAAACCGACAAAAGCTCGTGTAGACGTCTTTTCTAGAAATATGCACGAAATGAGCGCAAACGTCTTAAACTAATGTCAAACCGTGCATGAATAACGGGAAAAACTATCTAATTGTATGCCTATACTAACGTCATAAATCACGTTATCAAAATACCCCATACTTAAGATTTGCTCGTCCTCGAGCAAGATCCAACTATAGACCAAGAGATGACATGATTTATGCATGCAGAAAAACAACAAAATCTTTTTGGAATTGTGCTTCTAACATTGGATCACCTTCATAGTCATGTTTCATAGCAATGGACAAGCAATCATGCATAAAATGAATGAAGGCACGGAAAGACAATTATACTTAACTAGAAAGCATGCATGAGAGGTGAAAAATGAAGAAGTCAAGATGATCATGAGTATGTCCAATCTAGATCACTAAGTCTTACACACATGCATTTAGGTCACAAGGACTTAGAAAAGAAGAGGCTAAAAAACGTTGTGATTAGGTGGGAATTTTTAGGTCATGTGATGCTAATCCGGGAAAGGAACTAACTCCACAATCTCGTTTTTTTTGCTCAACTTCCCAACAAGTGTATAATTTTCTCCATTTTTTCTTTGTTTTCTTTTCTTTTTCACTTATTTTTGAGACAATGGCATTGGTGTACAAAAGCCGAAACCTTGGTGATTAGCCGTCCTCGGGCTTTTTTTATTTTTCGAGGTGCATCCACACCGGGCACACATACCAAAACTCGTTAGGACTATCGGTTTATTTGACTTTGGCAAGACACAAACACCCGATTATGTGAATGGTGCCGAGTTACTCGTCATTTAAACCAACGTCCCCAAACCTATATTTTTTTCTACACTTTCACAACAAATTCAGCACTTCATTCACATCATTCATTCATCAACAACTTCACCCCACACTTTCTTTTCACACACTCAACACACTAGCATGCTCCTATTCCCGGATGGGTCAAAAGAGGTCAAATTTTTCATCAATTGAGGTGCTCAAAAAACATGATCAAGATGAGAAGTAGAGAAAGATGAATTGCCTTAATCACTCCTAAATGATGTGCAAGAACTATCATGTAATTTCGACTTTCAATCCTCAATTCAATTAAGGCAAACATTCATGATCACAAATCATTTATGGGATTCAAGATAAGTACTTCAAGTCCACATATGCATTCATCTATTCAACACATAAGGTCATCCATAGCCAATTCACAAGACAAATTTCATCATAAGGGTCATTCCCAAGCTTTAGAAGCATTAAAATTTTTAAAATTTTCTGTTTTTTTTTTGATTTTTCGAAATATGTATGTACAATGCAAGACATAATGAAACATGTGACAATATTAAACTATCCTAGATGCTAGTCATGCAAGTGATCATGAAAACCCCACCCCATACTTAGAAACACATTGTCCCCAATGTGGAAACTAAATAAAGAAGTGAAAGAGAGTTCTCACAATGTAAAATTGGTGATGCATTGGTATTTCGGTTCACATCGAATGATGATGGTGGATGATCGATCAAGGATGGTAGAGAGCTCTTTGATGTTCATTATGGTGTCGGAACCCGCGCTTGGCACCACAAGCCGTCCAAGTTCCACGTCCGCTCCACCCATGCTTGATTGGAGATCATCACTTTCCTTGACAGAATGAAAAATCGGACCAGTTACCCAGAAAAATCGGCCGATTTGGATGAAGAACAGTCCGATTTTCCTGGGTGCTCTCCTCCTCGTCCATGTGCTTGGATCTTGTACCTTCAACAGTTCATTGAGGTTTTCACATGACCTCTAACATCTCATCACACATAACTATCAACAAGATCTAGCACCCAAAAACACGAAAGAAAAACAAAGCACACTAAGAGTAGGATCAAACAAAAACAAGAAAAATGAAAGGGAAAAATATGTACCAATGGGTTGCCTCCCATTAAGCGCTTCTTTAAGGTCATTAGCTTGACCAAATTCAGGAGCGTTTCACTCAAGGTGAAGTGGGGCAATCACTTCCATCGGGGCTTCCGGAATGTACTTCTTCAAACGGTGCCCATTCACCTTAAAGTTACCACAATGATCTCCTCCTATCTCCACCGCTCCATGAGGAAAGACCTTTTTCACAACATAGGGACCCGTCCATCTTGACTTGAGCTTTCCGGGGAAAAGCCGCAGCCTTGAGTTGAAGAGAAGCACTAAGTCACCCTCATTCAACTCCTTTGGGATGAGGCGCTTGTCATGCCAACGCTTGGTCCTCTCCTTGTAAATCCGGGCATTTTCATAAGCATCCAACCGGATCTCCTCAAGGGCGTTCATGTCTAACAACCTCTTCTCACCGGCCTCCTTGAGGTCAAAATTCAGCCACCTTACGGCCCAATATGCTCTATGCTCCATCTTCACCGGAAGGTGGCAAGACTTGCCATAAAATAGCTTGTAAGGAGTGGTGCCAATCGGTGTCTTGAAAGCGGTTCTATATGCCCACAAAGCATCATCGAGCTTCATAGCCCAATCTTTTCTCGTCCTAGAGACCGTCTTCTCAAGTATCCCTTTTATCTCCCGGTTGGAGATCTCCACTTGGCCACTAGTTTGGGGATGGTAAGGTGTTGCCACCTTATGAGTCACCCCATACTTAGCCAAAAGTGCTCCAAAGTTCCTATTAGTGAAGTGCTTCCCTCCATCACTTATGATCACCCTTGGTGTTCCAAACCTAGGGAAGATCACTCGGTTGAAGAACCGCACTACAACCTTGACATCATTAGTGGGAGAGGCGATTGCCTCCACCCATCTCGAAACATAGTCTACCGCCAATAAGATGTAGAGGTTGCCACATGAAGAAGGGAATGGTCCCATGAAGTCCACACCCCACACATCAAATATCTCTACCTCTTGTATGTTGTTCAAGGGCATCTCATTCCTCCTTGAGATGTTGCCCGTCCTTTGGCAAGCATCACAAGCTACCACAAAGTTTTGCACATCCTTGAAAAAACTTGGCCAAAAGAAGCCCGATTGTAACACCTTAGCACATGTCTTGTGTGAGCTAGCATGCCCTCCACATGGCAAGGAATGACAATGGCGGATCACACTCTCCACCTCATCCTCCGGTATGCATCTTCTAAAGACTCCATCCGGCCCTCTCTTGAACAAAAGTGGTTCACTCCAAAAGTAGTGCCTCACATATTTGAAGAACTTCTTCCTTTGGGCATATGACAAACCGGGAGGCACTTCTTCACACACAAGATAGTTCACAATGCGGCGTACCATGGCTCACTTCCTCTAGACACTTGGAACAAGCACTCCTCCACCAATTGCAATTGCTCATCCCGGAATGAGTCATCAATCGGGATGTCATCTTTCTCAAGCTCTAATGGTGGGAGTCTACTAAGGTGATCCGCCACAGAATTCTCGGACCCCTTGTTGTCCCGGATTTCCAAATCAAACTCTTGAAGAAGAAGGATCCACCGAATCAATCTAGGCTTGGCATCCTTCTTTGTAAGGAGATAACGGATCGCAGCATGATCCGTGTACACAATGACCTTCGCTCCAACAAGATATGAGCGGAACTTCTCAAAGGCATACACCACCGCTAGCAACTCTTTCTCAGTTGTGGCATAGTTAAGTTGGGCATCATCTAGCGTCTTGCTAGCATAATAGATGGCATGTGTGCGCCCATCTTTCTTTTGTCCTAAAACAGCCCCAACGGCTACATCACTTGCATCACACATCACTTCAAATGGTAAGCTCCAATACGGGGGTTGCATGATAGGTGCGGAGATCAAAGCATTCTTCAACCTACAAAAAGCTTCAAGGCAATCCTTGGAGAAAACAAACTCAACATCTTTCATTAGTAGGTTAGTAAGAGGCTTAGAAATCTTAGAGAAATCTTTAATAAACCTCCGATAAAAACCGGCATGCCCTAGAAAGCTCCTTACCCCTTTCACCGAGGTAGGTGGTGGCAACTTCTCTATCGTTTCAATCTTGGCCCTATCAACCTCAATGCCACGGTTGGACACCAAGTGTCCCAACACAATACCTTCACTTACCATGAAGTGGCATTTTTCCCAATTCAAGACAAGATTTGTCTCCTCACATCTCTTAAGTACTAAAGACAAGTTAGCTAGGCAATCATCAAAAGAAGATCCATAAACGGAAAAATCATCCATAAACACCTCCATGATATTCTCAATATATTCAGAAAATATGGCCATCATACACCTTTGAAAGGTGGCGGGTGCATTACACAACCCAAATGCCATTCTCCTATATGCAAATGTACCCCAAGGACATGTGAATGTGGTTCTCTTGGTCATCGGGGTGGATAGGGATTTGGAAGAATCCACTATAGCCATCTAGGTAACAAAAATGAGAGTGTTGAGCTAATCTCTCTAGCATTTGGTCAATGAAAGGAAGAGGGAAATGATCTTTCCTAGAGGCCACATTTAGTTTCCTATAGTTAATACACATCGTCCATCCCGTAACCGTCCTAGTTGGGATTAGTTCATTGTTCTCATTAGTTACTACGGTCATCCCACCCTTCTTAGGAACCACATGTACGGGACTAACCCATTTACTATCCGAAATAGGGTAGATGATTCCCGCATCTAGCAACTTAATGATCTCTTTCTTGACTACCTCTTTCATTATAGGATTCAATCTTCTTTGATGTTCAATAGAGGGTTTATGGTTATCTTCTATCATAATCTTATGCATGCACAAAGAGGGCTTAATGCCAACAAGGTCATCAATGGTGTATCCTATTGCCTTTCTGTGCAGTTTCAATTCATTCAACAATCTATTAAGCTCATCATCATTCAAAGATGCATTCACAATCACCGGATAAGTAGAATTTGAACCAAGGAAAGCATACTTTAAATGAGAAGGAAGAGGTTTAAGATCAAGTTGAGGAGGACCTTTTTCGGTTGGAGATGATCCATACAATGTAGGTTGAGATGATTGCAAAGCCATGGAAGCCTCCCCTAAGTCCCTTGATGATTGCTCACAAACACTTGGATGATGCTCAAAAGACTCAGGAAAATCGGCCCAGTCAGGAAAATCGGCCGATTTTCCTGAGTGTAGGTCGATCTCAGTTTCTGCATTTGCAAAATTTGATGGAACTTCAGGATAAGTACAAAAATCGGCCGATCTGGCCCCCTCTGTCCGATTTTCCTGGGTGATTCTCTCTTCCTCTAGTACTTCAAATCCAACACTTGGTAGCTCGTCCAATGCATTCAAGGCCTTGATTACTTCATTGCTACTTTCCTCAACTCCTTCCTCCATCAAACTTGAGCTAAGAACCTTCTCAAGTGGATCCTTAAGCAAGTTAGAGCTCACAACCTCTCTAGACTCCTCTTCCTCAACAATGTTGAAGACATCTTCACCTAGGGCTGGCCCCTTTACCATTGTGGACAAATTAAACCTGATGTTCTCTTCTCCAATGTTGAAAGAGAGAATTCCATTCTTGCAATCCACCAAACATCCGGAAGTAGCTAGGAAAGGTCTCCCCAAGATGATAGGAACCGGATAGTCCGCCGGGATATCCAAAACAACGAAGTCTATGGGCACATAGAACTTCCCTAGCTGCACCGGAATGTCTTCCAAGACTCCAACCGGATGAGTGATTGAGCGGTCCGCCATGTAAAGGGTCATCTTGACCGGCTTTGGCTCTCCTAGCCCAACCTTGTTGCAAAGTGCAAGTGGGATGATGCTTACACTTGCGCCAAGATCACATAGGGCGTCATACTTCACTTCTCCTACTCCGATTGACACACAAAAGGATCCCGGATCTCTTAGCTTAGGAGGCATCTCCTCCTTCACCGTTTGAATCAACTCCGAGGATCTCTTTGTCATCCTTACTTCCCCATACTCCTCCAACTTCCTCTTGTTGGAGAGTATTTCCTTCAAGAACTTGCCATATGCCGGCATACCTAGAATAGCATCCATGAACGGAATGTTAATATGCAATTTAGACATAAGTTCAAGGAATTTACCAAAGTGTTTGTCCAAACGAGCTCTTGCTCGTGATTGTGGGAACGGTAGTGGTGGCTTGTATGGAGGTGGCGCCACGTATGATGGCTCATCATCCTTGCTCTTCCCTCCATCTTCTTGCAATTTCTCTTCTTTATTCACCACTTGCTTCCCTTTGTCATTTCCCTTAGGTAAGGGATCCTTCATGCTTAGCCCGCTCCTTGTTGTAATAGCCAACACTTGGCCTCTTGGGTTATCTTCGGTTCTTCCGAGAAGCTTTCCCGGATCTCTATGAGATTCACCCGCCTTTTGGAACACTTGTGCTTCCAAAACTTTTTGAGCCTTGGAAATAGGAGTCACTGTGCTCTCAAGACCACTCAATCTTCCAAGCAATTGCTCAAACATCATTTCGGTTCTATCCTTTGGAGGTTGAGTGAATCCGGGTGGAGATTCTTGTGAAGCCTTTGGCGGTGGAGTTGTGCTTGTGGAAGCGGGAGGGTTCAAGGCTCCATCCTGGTTAGAATAGGAAAACCCGGGATGGTTGTGGTTAGGCCGGTAATTGTTGAATTGCCGGTTGTTGTTGAAGTTCCTTGGGCCTTGATAGTTGTTGTAATTGCCCCTTCCCATGTAGTTCACATCTTCCTCCTTGGAAGACAAATTTGCTTGCACTTGCACTTGAGGGCTTGCTTGACTCTTCAAAGTTGTAGCACACAACTCCCTCAAAGATTTCAACTCATTGTTGATGGCATCAAGCTTAAAATTGCTCATGGTGACTTCACTCACCTCATATGCTCCCGCTTTCCTCCCTTCACTCTTCCTATGAGAGTACTTCTCAATCACTAAAGCTTGTTTCTCTACAAACTCCCAAGCTTCATCTACATTCTTTTCCATGAAAGTCCCACCGGAAAGAGATTGGAGCTTGAATTGGCTATCTTCATCAAGTCCTTTGAAGTAGATCTCCAATAGCTCAATTTTCAGTATACCATGGTGTGGACAATCTAGGAGAAGGTCTTTGAACCTCTCCTAAGACTTGAATAAACTCTCTCTATCCTTCATCACGAAGGCATTGATCTTCCCTCTTAGCTCGGTAGTCTTGGAAGGTGGGAAGAACTTAGTCAAGAACTCGGTTGTCATCTCCTCCCAAGTACTCACTCGCCCTTGTGGAATAGATTGATACCAAGCTAAGGATTTATCCTTAAGTGAGAAGGAGAAAGCCCTAAGCTTATGGTTGTTGCTCTCCAATCTAGGCGGTCTAAGAGTCTCCATCAAGATCTCATAGTTCATCAAGTGTTGATGAGGAGACTCTCCTTCCATCCCTCCATATTGATTATGCCGGATCATTTGTAGAACTTGAGGGTGGAGCTCGTAATTATGGGTTGCGGGATCTCCTAAGTTCACACCCAGACGGTGTGCTCTTTGTGCCGGATCCATACGTCGCCCTAATGTTTGTGGCTCTTCAATAGAAATGGGCACAACCCGAACATTCACCACCGGCTGCGGTTGTGGTGGAGGAGGAGGTGGAGGTTGTTGACGATTAAGCTCTCCTTGCACAAGAGCTTGCCTAATCTCTTCAATCTCCCTCCTAGTTGCTTCTTGCCTCTCATTGGCAAGTCTCCTTTCTTCCTCCAAGAGCTCATCTCTTAGCCTAATTTGCTCTAAAGCCTCATCCAACTCAGCTTGGAGATCTCTTCCGGCCATCTCTTTCCCTTTTCTAATGCTCTTGGATCTAGATCTAAGGGTTTTCTCCGGTACGGGATCGAATGGAGCTAAATCCTTGCCACGAGATCTTCGCATACACCTAAAGGGTGAGAGATGTCCTGAAAAGCAAAGACACACACCAAAAGAGATCAAAAGCAACAAGAAAGATCTACACTATAAACAATCACAAAAATGACTCGATCTAGACCTAGTCCCTGGCAACGGCGCCAAAAACTTGTCACGTCTAGGAATAGATGCGCAATAAGCCTTAAATTTATACTCGTTATATTTTTCCTAACTCCTAGCGAACCCACAATGTATGGGTCGTTTTGTAGCAAGGATAGTATTCCGAGGTCGAACTCGAAGACTAAGGTGAAATTAAATCAACAAGTGAGCATGGATAGTATAGAACTAGTCTAAGAAAGGAGAAAGAAATAAAGAAATGAAGATCTCAATGTTTTTGGTTTGGTTTTGGGGTGATCAATCAAAGATCACAATTCATGCAAAATAATAAATCAAACTAACAACTCAAGCTAGCAAAACAAACAAGTAGCACAAACTCAAAATATGTGATCAAAGAGAGAAAAATGGATTCTAGAGGTCAAGATTTCCGGTTATGGCATTGGACTCAAGCTTCTACAGATTCTAAGGATAACGCTGCGGTGTTGGGAAATGATGTTTCTCTAGTGGAAGCAATTACCGGGTAAGTCTCTCGCTTCACTAATCCCGCATCAAACTCCTATTACCGGGTAAGTCTCAAGGGGTTAAAATAGGGAATTCCACACAAACCGGACTCCACTTAAGGGGCAACCCTCTCCTTACCGGGTAAGTCTCGGAAAAGGGAAGTCTCAAGCAATAATCCTAGCACACTCGATCCAATAGCGGCTTGTGAGGCTCACTACTACCTAGAGTTCATTATCTTAGGTATCTAAGGTCGGAAATCATTGGGTAGATCTCTTTCCTCACTTAGGTTGATAGCATTAGGTGATCCTAAGCTAATTTATGCTTAATAAACACTAGGATTTCAACAACCTAACATCCTAACATACATATTCATCAATTAAAGAGCAACAGAGAGAAAAATCGGATGGATCATGGATAAATCAGCCGGTCTGGCTGAAGAACAACCCGATTTTTCTTCCTGGGTTAGGTTTCGTGCATACAAATCATCCTAAACTAACATATAAGTCCATTCTATCATCACCCAAGCCATAACCATCAATCCATCACTCCAGAATCACAATAAACTAGCCAATAGTATGCATATCAAGATCCAAAATCATCACACAAGCATACATAGTTTCCATAGATGGATGATGAAAGATAAGCAAATAAAAAAAAATAAATCTCAGCTGAATCTAAGTTTTAGCAAGACTTATAACCCTTCAAATGAAGTTCCAAAACGTTCCTAACAAATCCTTGCAATAGTTCTTCAATCAAAGACTCCAAAAATCACTCAAAATCACTCAAAAACTCACTATCACTCTAAGTTGGTGTTCTTCTTCCTCCTCCAAATTGAGAGAGATTTTCTTCTTCTCCAAGTCTAACCTTCAACCAATGAGTTGTGTGAGAGAGAATGTGGGAGAGGGTGATTCTCAGCAACAGCTTGCAGGACCACTTATATTCTCCACCAAGAGCAAGGCCGGGCAAAGAGATCGTGGGACACGTGGCTTAAGCTGTTGAAGGCCAAAAATCGACCCAGTCAGGAAAATCGGCCGATTTTCCTGAGTGATGGTCCGATTTTCTTCAACAGAGGCATGTTATGATCGTCTAGCCATGAGTTGCTCCATTGCTTGCACCAATTATGGTCCTTGTGTCCTTTGTTGCTCCAATTATGTTCCTTCAAAGCCTTGGATGTGTACCACCATGAGGTTTGATCCTCGAATGTATCGATTAATGTCCAAAAGATCCCCGAAATACCTACAAAACCGACAAAAGCTCGTGTAGACCTCTTTTCTAGAAATATGCACGAAATGAGCGCAAACGTCTTAAACTAATGTCAAACCGTGCATGAATAACGGGAAAAACTATCTAATTGTATGCCTATACTAACGTCATAAATCACGTTATCAGATAGATCCTCCCATGTGGCCAGCTTTGCAGCTGGAAGAGCTTGATACCAAGCCAAAGCTTTGTCCTTCAAAGAAAAGAAAAACAGCTTGATTTTATAGTTATTGTTAGTAGCCCTTTTCGGCTTCAATGTTTCCATAAGAATTTGAAAATTCTGTAAATGTTGGTGTGGAGAATCATCACTAGTTCCACCAATTTGACTTTGGCGAACCATGGTGATAACTTGCGGGCTAAAGCTGAATTCTTGGATGTCCTCAACTCCGAAATTCACACCTAGACGGCGTGGTTGCTGAATTAGATCCATCCTTTGCCTGAGAGTTCGTGGTTCATCCCCTCCATTAGCAAATCTCACATCTCCAGCTGGAATGCGAGGAACAACCGGTGGTCTTGGGTTGTTACGGACGGGGTGAATCACCGGATCGATTTCCTCAAGTTCCGGCATATCAGAATCTTCATCATCGGATGAATCATCTCTAGTGGACTTAGTTGGTTTCTTGACCTTCTTTTTCTTAGCATCATTCAGCTCCAACTTCATGTCCAACCTCATAACTTTGAGTTCATCAATTTGGAATTGATGACTCGTTAAATCGTCCAAACGAGCTTTATCACTCAACTTAAGTTGGAGTTGAGTTTCATCCAACTCAGCCTGGATGTTTCTTTCATTGTTTTCGGCCATCTTCTTTTCCTTCAACTTCCTTCTTGAAGTTTTCTTCAATTCGGGGTCAAAAGGAACTAGATCTTTGGTAGATCTAGTCTTTCGCATATACCTAAAGAATCTGCAAATATCACTCAAGTAGACAAATCAAGAGCAAGAGCTCCCAAGCTAGACAACCGAAAACCGAATTTGGTCTAGACCAAATCCCCGGCAACGGCGCCAAAAACTTGTTCGGTCAAAAGAGTGCGTCACTAGTTTTAAATTTATATCTAGAACTTAAGCAAAAGCGAACCCGCAGTGTACGGATCAGCTATAGTAAGGCAAGAAATTCCAGAGTCGAACTCAGGGATTTGGTGAGAATAAAATCGAATTCAGTTATCTAACAAAGTGCAAAAGCTTTTGTGATTAATAAAGGAGGGAAATGATTCCAAGGATTCAAGTATCCGACTGCGGCTTTCGATTCAAGACACTTCTAAAGATCAAAGGACAGAGTTTATATTGCCAAGGTTATGTGTTTCAAAGGTAGATATCGTACGGTGAAGTTTCGAAACCTACTTATCTAATCCAAAGGCTCTCTCTATAAGGGTTGTTGAGGCTGCGATATAGAAAGATCTAAGGACAAGAATTATACTCAAACTAACTACCCAAGACCCCAGGATATGACTCTCCAAGGTAAAGATAGAAAGCACACTTAAAACCTTAATAAAGGATGTTGAGTCTCTCTATTACCCAAATCTTACAATCTTAATCTATTAAATGTAGAATCAATGATGAAGTCTCTTCAAACACTTAAATAGAGGTTAAAAAGGTTAAGCAATGTTAGGATTTAGGCAAGGATTAGCTTTGGTTAAAGAATAAATCAATTAAAGATCGTCAGAGGAATAAATCGACTGGATCATAAGAAAATCGGACGATTTTCCTGAAGAACAACACGATTTTTCTGTTTGTCGCAAAGTTAAAATCTAAACTCTCAGGGTCCAAATGTTTGAATGAGTTCAGTCTATCATCATCTAAGCCTCAATCATCAACTATTCTCCTTAGAATCACAAAGGTTTTACCCAACCATTTTCAAAATCAAATCAAAATTGAGAATGAATGAATAAATCAAATAAACCCGAATTGTGAATAAAAAATCAATAATCTCCAAATCTGTAAACCAAATGCAAATCCAATCAAAATATCTCTCAAATTACTCAGTAATGTGTTCATAAAACACAAGAATCACAAAGGAAATAAAGAATCTCACAATAATGATAATGATTGACTTCCCGGCACTTTCCCTTCAATCTCCTTCCAAAAATCTTCAATCTCTCTCAAATGTGTAAATAATTCCCGCTCCGAGACCCCGATTTTTGTTCCTAGGGTTCCAATGTATAGTTCCTTGCGAATGGGCCGCTTGACAAAACACTTCTCAAGTCCCAAAGTGATGGGCTTTGAGTCGTCTTTATTCTTGGGCCGAAAGATAAGAAAATCGTGCTAGCTAATTTACAATGAAGACCGCTTGATTTTTATGAAGGAAAATCGTCCGATTTATATGCAAATTGGCACGATTTTCTTCAACAGAGAATGCTCTTGGCTTATTTCCTTCCTCCCTTTTGTGACTCTTTTACAAAACTCCTTTACTCTTTGTGATTCCTCTAAGACTCCTTAAGCTTCCCTAATAGCCTTAGATGCTCCTTGCTCCACTTTTGCTTCCAAATCCACCGAATTTACCTACAATTCAACCAAAACTCGTGTAGACCTCTATTTCCGGAATATAGATGAATAAAGCCTAAAAGGTACACAAATTCTCTCTAAATGCAAGGTAAATGGAGGTAAACCTCTACAATATGCATGATTATAATGGTATATAATTCATGTCATTAGCGCCCAACCCGTATACCCTGAGGGAGTGATGAAGAAGTCCGCCCGTATACCGTGTATGGCCTGGTCGTAGAGATTCCCCAGTCTCCGTCGGGAAACTGAGCGGTGATGTCACCACCCGATAATAATAATAATAGTAGTAACGATGGGCCAATAAATAAGGTCAAGTAAATCCTAATCCATTTTCATGCTTAAAAGCGGTAAACACACACCACCATATATCCAAATAAGGCATAAAAGCGGCTAAGTAAGTCCGAGGACTTACCTCGTCTCAAAGCTAACCGAAACCGATAACAGTCTCCGAAAGAATATAACCGAAGCATGTTCTAGACAAGACACGATAATCAACAACCACTCACGCAAGTTAGAAGTCTCTAGTACTATATACTCTTACAAGATCATACACTCCCATAAACTAGGATACTCTCCTAGCCCTCATAAACTCACGAGATCACAACTAAAGCCCCATGTACTAGGATACTCTCATCCTAAACTCCGCAATCTCAACCAACATATAAATACTATCTCAGGTCTCACAAAATCAACCACGAGGCTCACAACTGTATAAGAACTCAAGATCAACACACCACATGTCAGAGAACATCAATAACCTCAAACACTCACCTAAAGGTTCCAAGCCACTACTTGGCATTTGCCATAAGTTATACTAAATTCACCTAGCATGTCATAATGTTATTACCGAACTAACGAAGGAGAAGGTACTCACAAGTGGTTCAAAGTGAAACGCGGTCTACGGAGTCAAGAACGGGTTCGTTGTCCTATATCGAGCGCTTCTGAACCTACGCACCAAAGCTAAACAAATTTAGCTTAAACGATAAATCTGCAAGGAAGATTTAGCGCATAAAAATATTCTAAGGAAAAACCCCGCTTTCAAAATCAAGGTTAACTCGTTCAAACATATTTCCGGGTAAAACACAAAACGGGAATTTAGGCCAAATCCTTAATTAAAACTTAAGCCGATATCCGAAATTAAACCAACAAGGGAACCAACTATAATTTGCAATCGAGTTGAGTCGCGAACCACGATAAAATTAAAGGTTCGAATATGTAATAGTTTACTGCAGGGCGTAAAAGTTCGTTTTTAAAGTTCTTGGGTCACCACTACAGTTAATAATAAAATGGGGCCCAAACCGGAATAAATACAAAAAAGGGGGAACATTTACACATTATCCAAAAAGCTCCCTTCACCCTTCTGTTAAAATCGACAGAGGAGAAGTAGGGAAAAGGCAAGCGGCCAACGGCCTGGTGGCTGGCGCAGGCGGAGGGCTGCCAGTTGGCCGGCGTCGGTGTAGGTGGGCGGCTCCACTAGCGCCGTCTCCGGCAATAGAGCGGGGAGGAGGCGGCTCCAACACTTCCGGCAGTTGCTACACAAAACCAGGGAAGGCAGGGTGTTACACAGAGGAGCGAAGAAAGAAAAAGGAAGGGGAGATGGCAGCGACCAGTGAGGTTGCTAGGGAGGGGGGGTTGTCATCACAGATTCACAGGAGGGAGGGTGAAGGGACGCCTGGCCGGTCGCAGGCCGTTGTAGACGGGTGAACGAGGGGCCGGGTAGCCTGCAGTGCCCTAGCCCAGGCGGAAGAGCTGCAACAGCTTCTCACCAACCGCAAAAGACACGGCAGAAGAAGACAAGAAGAAAAGAAAAAAGAAAAAAGAAGGAGAAAAGAAAAAGTATAAAGAATAAAGAAAAAGGGAATAGGCAAAACTCGATTAAATGATCGGAACGGAATTTTCCGGATCGATAAGTTCCGACTTTCCGAAAAAAAATCAAATTAAATAAACAAAAAAATACGGGAATACATACATGTATACCAAAATAATAAAATACCCGGAAAATATATATATATATATAAAATATTTTTTGATTGTTTACTTACATTTATGTGGGTATAACGTTCTTTTCTAAAGTAATCGTATCCCTAAAGTTTTATTTTTAGGAAAGATTTTATTTGTGGATCGTTAACCTAAAATTATGTGGGTCATAATGTTCTTCCCTAAAATAATCTTGGCTTTTTGGTTAAGTTCGATTTCTATTTACGTTAAATATTTTCACGTTACTTTTATATAAATTGTAACACCCTAAATCCGCGGGACTCGGGGCGCTAGCGGTTGGGACCTCACAATGGGTCCCGACCCTTAGCTTGACAACAATTTCACCGGATCTTGCAACAAGGCACAAATAAAGGTCAAAACCGAAATATATTTTTATGCAATGAAAAGAAAAACCCGAAAGAATACAACAAAGGACTTCAGCCGCAAATACAACCCCAAAAACTAAACGCCATATAACATACAAAAAAAAACAATACTCAAACTCGACTCCACCCAAAACTCAATCCTAAAATGTACGGAACCCCGGCTGCCCACTCTTCCGGATCTCTCGGCCGCAATCCTAACCTGCAAGGCAATCTACAATAATCGGTATAAAACCGTTAACTCATATTCGAAGCATTAGAATCAATGGGAAAGGCACAAACACAAGTAAATCATCATAAACACCCAATACACTCCAAAACACACAAGTCCGGTTAATTATCTTATTATTATTAAGTCATATCTCGTTCTAGTTCAACTTAGGTTGTGACACGAGAGTCACCGAGACTCGCCTCGGTCCCTAGTTACCGGCATGGAATGGTACTGATGCATCTGACCGTCTACCAGCACGGGATAGTCGCCGAGAACCTCCTAGCTCTCGCGGGAGCCAGGCAAGTTGTCACCGCCCGTTATCATACACTTGGGCCAAAATAATATAAAGGTCGGTAATCCTAATTCCGGTTTAGTTGTTATAAACAATAAGCACACACCACCAAACACACATCAATGCTAATACAAGGAATACGAGCTAAGTAAGTCCGGAGATTTACCTCGTCACCACACTCAACTCACAACACTCTCGCTTCCTTAGGGAGGAAGCCCATAACCTGCTCACAAGAAGATAACTATATCAACGACAACCCACTCACAATAGAAGTCTTAGACTTCTATACAAATGATCTACGCAAGACCATTTGACTCTCAATTCTAGGACCGCATCCTAGAATCTCTCATGCTCACATCACACTCAACAAAAGCTAGAAGTCCTAGGACTTCTAAACCCTCGGATCTCGCAAGATCATAACTCACAACACTACTAGGATAACATGCTTAGTCCAAACAAACTCAACGGTAACAACACCATGCTAGGATAAGCATATCCTAGCTCATAATCTCAACAACTATATAACCACAACCTCAAGCCTCAGATACTCACAAGATCAACCAAACACTCAACGTCTTACAAAAATCAACAATCCTCAAAGCTCACCTAAGGTCCAAACCACTACTTGATATTCACTCTAGGTTATGCTAGATTATCCAACCTAGCATGATACTAATACTAACATAACAAGATCGAGTAAAATCATAAGCTCGGGGGAAGAGGGTACTCACATGATGTCAAAAGACGGAAGACGATCTAAGGATGTCGACTTGGACTCGTTAGGCCTTTATCGGGGCGCTTCCGGACCTAAAACCAAAGCTAAGAAAATTTAGCTAAACGTTAAATTTGAATGGAAGATTTAACGCATAAAAAATTCTAATGAAAACTCGCTTTCAAAACCAAGGTTAAAACTCGTAAAAACATTTTCCGGGAATTTATATAATTATATAAACATAGGTCAAAATCCGCAATTAAATCTTCGGGCCATTAATATGAAACTCAAAAAACTTAGGCCATTTTCCGAAAATAAACTTTAGGCCAAATCTCTAATTTATTCGCAAGGGCAAATCTGCACATTTCCAAAGCATAGGGCCAAAACTATACTTATATAAAACAGCAGGGCATATTTGATACATTCCAAAAATCTGGGTAGATTATGCAAATACACAATATGGGCCAGCTTTGTAATTAACTAAAAAAAAGAGGGGGCCCGCTGGAATTGAATGAGGGTTTCCTTTCACCATTTGAGGGAGCCGTCACACGAAGAGGAAGGCAGGGTTGGTAGTGGCACTGGCGGCCATTCCATCTCCGGCTACGATGTAACACCCCGAATCGGCGGGACTCGAAGTGCTACGGGCGGAGACCTTACAATGGGTCCCGACCCTTAGCCTGACAACAATTTCACCGGATCTTGCAACAAGGCACAAATAAAGACCAAAACCGAAATACATTTTTATGCAATGTTATGAAACCCGAAAATAAAGGAAAGGAAAGACATCAACCGTCCTTACAACAACATCAAAAATATACAATAACAACAACCCAAGGACTCCAAAACCCAAACAACCTAAGATGTACGGAACCCCGGCTGCCCACTCCTCCGGATCACTCGGCCACATCCTAACCTGCACATCAACTACAACAATCGGTATAAAACCGTTAGCTCACATTCTAGGCATTATAAGAATAATATGGCACAAACACACATAGGAACACAAACACACAACATGCTCATAAACATACACATCCGTTACTTATTATCTTTTTAGGTTATTCCATATCTAATCCATTCGTTCAAGTGTGACACGAGAGTCTTATAACTCTCGCCTCTGTCCCCGTGTAACCAACAGGAGTGTGGCGGCGCCCAACCCGTATACCCTGAAGGAGTGATGAAGAAGCCCGCCCGTATACCGTGTATGGCCTGGTCGCAGAGATCCCCCCAGTCTCCCTCGGGAAACTGAGCGGTGATGTCACCGCCCGATAATAATAGTAGTAACAATGGGCCAATAAATAAGGTCAAGTAAATCCTAATCCATTTTCATGCTTAAAAGCGGTAAACACACACCACCATATACATCCAAATAAGGCATAGAAGCGGCTAAGTAAGTCCGAGGACTTACCTCGTCTCAAAGCTAAACGAAACCGATATCACTCTCCGAAGGAATATAACCAAAGTCTGTTCAAGACAAGGCACGATAATCAACAACCACTCACATATACTAGAAGTCCTTAGACTTCTAGTCTCAATGATCTCGCAAGATCATAAACCAACTACACAAGCTAGGATACTCGATCTCGTCCTAATCTCCACAACCTCAACCGATATGTACACACAACCTCTAAACCTCACAAGGTCAACCCCAATGCTCACATCCGTATAACTTATTCAAGATTAACACACACAAGTCTTATAACATCAACTCATCCTCAAACACCTACCTAAGGTTCCAAGCCACTACTTGGCATTCACTCTAAGTTATGCTAGGTCCAACCTAGCATGATTCTACCACTAAACATGAGGAAGAAGGTACTCACACACGATCCAAGGTTGAAGATGATCTATGGACGTCGAGATTGGATTCGATTGCCTTTATCGGGGCGCTTCCGAACCTAAATTCAAAGTTAAACAAATTTAGCTCATACGCTAAATTTGATAGTAATATATATACGATATATTAATTTGAGGTAAAACTCGTTTTCAAAAGCCGCAATTAAGTATTTGAGGACATAACCCGATTTAAATCACAAGGGCACAAAAGATAATTTGCACAAAGCTGGATCATAATTTGCAATACAAAATATGGGTCCATTTATGTAATTAAATTTTGCAGGGGCATAACTGTTAATTTCCGAAAACCTGGGTAAAAATTTCAAATAGAAAATATGGGCATATTTTGCAATTACACAAAAACAGAGGGGGCGATGATAAATAATCATAAGCGTTTTCAAATCCTGAAAGAGCCTTCTTCAACCTTGCAACACGCACAAGGGAAGGGGAGGCGGCGGTGCTTCATGGCAGCGCAGGGTCCGACGGCGAAGGCAGGACCGAGGGTCCCTCCGGAGGCGACAGCGGCGGCAACAAGGCGGCGACAGAGGCAGTCGGCGGAGGAGAATAAAGAAGAAAGGAAAGGCCATCGGTGAGGCGGATTCTGGGCGGAGCTGCTGGGGCAGGGCGCCACGCAGGGGAGGCGAAGGTGGAGAGGCGGAGTCCCTGGTGGCAACAGAATAGGGGAAGAGAGGCCATCTTCGTTCTTCTCTGTTTGGGCTAGGCGAAAGGGTAGGAGGACGCAACACTAGATTCTCCGGCGAAGAGAAGACGGCTAGGGCTGGGCAGAGCAACAGCGGCTCCGATGCAGTGACAAGGCCCGTAGGGCTTTCCGGCCCCGGTGGCGCAGCACATCGGAGAAGACAGAGGCAGATAGGTGTGGGTCGCTTCCGGTTGCAGGGAGAGACGCTAGAGAGAGATGAGAGATGGAAACATAAGGGTGGAGGCCAAGGAGAGATCTCCTGCTTGGGGGAGTAGAGAGCTGCGAGTGGTGGGGGTAGGAGGGCGAAAGGCCGGGAGTGAGGCCGAGGGGTCGAGGTGAAAGTCACAGGTCGGGGGGGGGGGGGGAGATTTGTGCTCAGTTCGGGCTAGCTAGGCTGCAGAGGCAGGGCTAGCGAAACTGCAACAGTTGCAAGAAGCCAAAGTCATCATCAATTCCGGAAGAAAAGAGGGAAAGGGGAAGAAAGAAAAAAAGGTAAAAGAAAGTAAATAATTAAAATAAAACAAAAAGGAAAAGAGTAAAGAGTGAACTCGGTTTAAAAGGTTCCGTCGGTTCGGGAAAACTCCTGAACTTTTCTGATAAAAAATAAAATAAAAATACGGAATATATATTAATATAAAATATATAAACTCATAAAATTTAATTTACGACGTGTAAAATACTCGGTAGAATATATTGAGGCCATTAAAATGTTCAACAAATACGGAAAATACATATCGGAAACGCACCCAATAAACGGGTCGTTACATTAGACTCCCCTAAAAACAAGTTTCGTCCCGAAACTTGCTAAACCTCAACTCTCGAACACTCACGTCTCGCTGACCGCTCGAAACACTATAACATGACAACTACGGCCCTCTAATCCAAAGTCTACTCCCATAAACACATCAAGACCTCACAAGGTACACACCAAGAAATTCACGTCACAAATCACACAAATCCAACCAATAAAAGATATCGGGACTAACCCGACGGTCCTATAGATGTCGCTAAACCTGCGTAAATCTCGACTAAAGATACTACCCTACGTCTTCCTGTTAGCCTCATCGGCTCCTCGTCTTGACTAGATCATCACAACGGACTACATTTCTCGAGTCATGTATTTACTCCCTCAACTGATGCACATGAACCCCAAGTGAACACCCTCTACTCTCGACGGTCACGCCGTCCAGTAAAACCACTTTCCCCACTTGCGCTAAGATTTCAAAAAGGTCCGATATATCGGAATCTCAACATCCTTCTCGGGTCTTTCTCAATACAGTATTTCCATTATGTCTCACTTTTATTTTCTCTAACAAGAAGATCGGATTTCCAATATACACCGTTGGCTTTGGTTCTTGTCAAACCAAACTTTGCTGTTACGCTTTCTCATATCTTGCCGAGAGTTCCAAGTAATAAAGGTAGTACTTTACTTCACACTGCTTCTACTCAAGAGACACGCATGCTATTACTTTCACATCGTTCCTTAATACTCCATTAAGACCCTGTCTAGGGGAACCGCTTGTACCCTTCAAATCCATCATACCACGAGACAATTTCAAAACATTTGTACCAATGAATCTCCTTTTAACTCTCAACATCTCTATTGCTAATTTTCTTCTCACTCAATACTTCATCGTCATCCGGAATAGGTTAGCCATAGATGGTGTTATACAACTTCTATCTTCACAGATTTGGTAAAGCTCAGCACACCTAAGAAAACTTGTAACTTCTTTTATATCTTTCGGGGTTTGCCATCCCGTGACAACTTGTCAAACATCTTCTCTCTTTTTCAAGAGTAGACCCCAAAATATCTCCTCCGAGCATCAGTAAGCCCATATGGAGTGACTTCAACTCGTAGTGACCCTAGTTGGTCTGGAATGCCGTAATTGCAATATCCGAGTCTCGAATTCTCAAACGGTGACAATCAAATCTTAGTTAATTTTAGAAGAAACTACCGACCCTTGCAATTGATCGAGTAGGTCCCCCCATTCGTTGTAAGGGATCCTTGTCCTTCATTGTCATCTTGCTCAACTTATAGTTATCAATGTACAAACGGAGATAGTCGTCTCTCTCTTCGCACACTGGTGTCCTCTATAAAACTTCAAATCAAGAATTCAAGATATATCACATCGTGAACTTCAAATCTTCTTAATGGTAAATCCACCTTCCGATGCATTGGAATCCGTTCTATCTCTGGTTCTAGCTTTTCTTCTCCCATCACATATCGTAAGATATCGATACAATCTTGTCTTAACATTGGTCAAGTGGTCCACCCCGATCTGTTGAGGTGACGTCCATCGAACACGTGGTTTAATACTTCTTTAGCTGCAACGTTCACCGTCGTCTTTCAAAGATCCTTCATCTCCAGAACTCGGGAGACTTGCTCTAATAATCTTTTTAAGGTATCACACTTATGTGAAGTCATGAAGGTCCTAACTGCAGGACTTAATCACGCCTTATAATATATTAGTATTACCTTCTTCGTATTCTACCAAAGCTTGCATCGTTCCTTCGAGTAGGTGTAGAACTTACTCCCTTTTCTTACGTATCGTTCAATCGACTGTAGAGGTTCTATCCTCCATCTTTCATGTACTTCTTGTACATCTCACATCGACTTCAAACTTCAAAACTCCAGTCTTCCCTTACTATTGTTGGTCACCTTATGTATTTCTCGGTATTCTATGTACAACTACAATGGAAGCCTCATCTTACGATTGATCCACTAGCTCCTTTTACCATGATCAAACCTTAAAAGTTGTAACCCGTGGCGTTCCTCCATATGTCAATCCCAGGACCTGAGAAGGTCGCATAAGATCGTTACAATATCCTCCTCGGGGTCTTGTTATAACTACTTGCTTGAACTCGTTCATCTTTATTTGATTTAAGACAATTGTGCGCCCATTTGATGTACCTCCTTTCTATTGACATTGATCCACCGCAAATACTCCAAGCTCTTGTTCTCGATACTATATGTTCTCATAGTCTTGTTTTCTCTTACCATCTACACACATCAATAGGCAACCCGCACTTGTGCGTTCTTAGTTGTCACCGATTATCTTGTATCAGACCTTTTCCGAAGTTAACGACTTACCCTCCTACCATACTTTGATGCTACCATACTCCTGAAAGGATACCCTCTCGGGGTACTTTGTCTTAACTTCACTAGCTCATTTAACTCTGCTTCAACTCCGTTAGCACTTCCTACGCTCCTCTCTTCCTTCCGCTTCTGTAAGATAACCATACCTACCCAGCTCTCTCATGTCATATGTTCCACCTTTATAGGCTTAACCGCTCTTCATAATGTTTTGCAAATGCACTCCTTAAATATTTTGACATTAATTAGCCTCCACTCGCGTCCTTCTTGGTTGATAACTTAAGTTCTTCCATCCAGCTCCTTGTTTCCTCTTTCATCTTCTTAAGATCATCATTTACACACATTTCCTCCTTCTTAGCGTTGCTCAATCTCATCACAATGACGGGAAAACGGTTGTCTCCCACAAGGTAATCCCACTATGTTAACTTTCACCACGTAATCCTCCTCGTAAATCTCATATGTCTAAATAAGTTGCCCGCTCAGGATCTCGCAAAGATCGTCACTTCACCCTCCGGCACCTCCATGAGCTTAACTTACGGTTCTAATAAATCTTTCCCACTTGTCCGACCACTCTTTTCCTCTTAACTCCCATGCTTAGGAGCGCCTATTGAAAACTCGTCTTACTTAAAACGCCACTTTTATTCTCGAGCAAGAATGTAGTCCTCTTTACTTGTTTGCATCTTTAGTTGTCCACGCGTCTTCTCGAAGAACTTAAGTTTATTATCTCTATTGGTCTCGTTGTCGTTCAATCATGGCTTCTTTGGAACCGCTTCTACACTTTAATGTTGCTCCCTTCTCTTGTATTGCTTCCATCTTGGTTCCTCTTAGGTTGTCTTAAGTTTTCTTTTTACTTGTTTGTCCTTTGGTTACGTCATCTCTAGTCTTCTTCTTCTTCGACGTCCTCTTAAAGGAGTCCGGGAAATCACCGGGGTGCTTGCGAAAACTTGATGCTCAACTCGATAACGTGAGCATACTTATCTTCGTATGTATACTATCCTAGACCAAAAGGCGTTGTCCAAGGGGACGATGATAGCTTTCTATCATCTAAGCTATAAGGTCCACTATCACTAATATGATATTAGTATACCATATGTTTATATATATAAATCATGCTACTACTATAAACATAACTAGTCCATAAACAATTTACAATTCAACATACAAGTATAGTCCAAAACATCCTAAGTCCACACATATATATCTACATATACACACACACACACACACATATATATATATATACATAATATAATAATCAATAACTACGTCGCCGAGATCTGCGGAGGAAGTGGTGGTCCCGTACATTCTACCCCAACTGACTCATGCACATGATTTGAAAACGAAATTCATTTCTTTAAAACTTAGAACCCTTGAGGATTCGGTTAATTTTTATTCGGCCTTTAGAAGATTGCGAGTGCCATTGTTGTCAACCTAGGGCTCTGATACCACTTTTGTAACACCCCGAATCGGCGGGACTCGAAGTGCTACGGGCGGAGACCTCACAATGGGTCCCGACCCTTAGCCTGACAACAATTTCACCGGATCTTGTAACAAGGCACAAATAAAGACCAAAACCGAAATACATTTTTATGCAATGTTATGAAACCCGAAAATAAAGGAAAGGAAAGACATCAGTCGTCCTTACAACAACATTAAAAATATACAATAACAACAACACAAGGACTCCAAAACCCAAACAACCTAAGATGTACGGAACCCCGGCTGCCCACTCCTCCGGATCACTCGGCCACATCCTAACCTGCACATCAACTACAACAATCGGTATAAAACCGTTAGCTCACATTCTAGGCATTATAAGAATAATATGGCACAAACACACATAGGAACACAAACACACAACATGCTCATAAACATACACATCCGTTACTTATTATCTTTTTAGGTTATTCCATATCTAATCCATTCGTTCAAGTGTGACACGAGAGTCTTATAACTCTCGCTTCTGTCCCCGTGTAACCAACAGGAGTGTGGCGGCGCCCAACCCGTATACCCTGAGGTAGTGATGAAGAAGCCCGCCCGTATACCGTGTATGGCCTGGTCGCAGAGATCCCCCTAGTCTCCCTCGGGAAACTGAGCGGTGATGTCACCGCCCGATAATAATAGTAGTAACAATGGGCCAATAAATAAGGTCAAGTAAATCCTAATCCACTTTCATGCTTAAAAGCGGTAAACACACACCACCATATACATCCAAATAAGGCATAGAAGCGGCTAAGTAAGTCCGAGGACTTACCTCGTCTCAAAGCTAAACGAAACCGATATCACTCTCCGAAGGAATATAACCAAAGTCTGTTCAAGACAAGGCACGATAATCAACAACCACTCACATATACTAGAAGTCCTTAGACTTCTAGTCCCAACGATCTCGCAAGATCATAAACCAACTACACAAGCTAGGATACTCGATCTCGTCCTAATCTCCACAACCTCAACCGATGTAAACACAACCTCTAAACCTCACAAGGTCAACCCCAATGCTCACATCCGTATAACTTATTCAAGATTAACACACACAAGTCTTATAACATCAACTCATCCTCAAACACCTACCTAAGGTTCCAAGCCACTACTTGGCATTCACTCTAAGTTATGCTAGGTCCAACCTAGCATGATTCTACCACTAAACATGAGGAAGAAGGTACTCACACACGATCCAAGGTTGAAGATGATCTATGGACGTCGAGATTGGATTCGATTGCCTTTATCGGGGCGCTTCCGAACCTAAATTCAAAGTTAAACAAATTAGCTCATACGCTAAATTTGATAGTAATATATATATACGATATATTAATTTGAGGTAAAACTCGTTTTAAAAAGCCGCAATTAAGTATTTGGGGTCATAACCCGATTTAAATCACAAGGGCACAAAAGATAATTTGCACAAAGCTGGGTCATAATTTGCAATATAAATATGAGTCCATTTATGTAATTAAATTTTGCAGGGTCATAACTGTTAATTTCCGAAAACCTGGGTAAAAATTGCAAATAGAAAATATGGGCATATTTTGCAATTACACAAAAACAGAGGGGGCGATGATAAATAATCATAAGGGTTTTCAAATCCTGAAAGAGCCTTCTTTAACCTTGCAACACGCACAATGGAAGGGGAGGCGGCGGCGCTTCATGGAAGCGCAAGGTCCGACGGCGAAGGCAGGACCGAGGGTCCCTCCGGAGGCGACAGCGGCGGCAACAAGGCGGCGACAGAGGCAGTCGGCGGAGGAGAATAAAGAAGAAAGGAAAGGCCATCGGTGAGGCGGATTCTGGGCGGAGCTGCTGGGGCAGGGCGCCACGCAGGGGAGGCGAAGGTGGAGAGGCGGAGTCCCTGGTGGCAACAGAATAGGGGAAGAGAGGCCATCTTCGTTCTTCTCTGTTTGGGCTAGGCGAAAGGGTAGGAGGACGCAACACTAGATTCTCCGGCAAAGAGAAGACGGCTAGGGCTGGGCAGAGCAACAACGGCTCCGATGCAGTGACGATGCCCGTAGGGCTTTCCGGCCCCGGTGGCGCAACACATCGGAGAAGACAGAGGCAGATAGGTGTGGGTCGCTTCCGGTTGCAGGGAGAGACGCTAGAGAGAGATGGGAGATGGAAACATAAGGGTGGAGGCCAAGGAGAGATCTCCTGCTTGGGGGAGTAGAGAGCTGCGAGTGGTGGGGGTAGGAGGGTGAAAGGCCGGGAGTGAGGCCGAGGGGTCGAGGTGAAAGTCACAGGTCGGGGGGGGGGGGGGGGGGAGATTTGTGCTCAGTTCGGGCTAGCTAGGCTGCAGAGGCAGGGCTAGCGAAACTGCAACAGTGGCAAGAAGCCAAAGTCATCATCAATTCCGGAAGAAAAGAGGGAAAGAGGAAGAAAGAAAAAAAGGTAAAAGAAAGTAAATAATTAAAATATAACAAAAAGGAAAAGAGTAAAGAGTGAACTCGGTTTAAAAGGTTCCGTCGGTTCGGGAAAACTCCTGAACTTTTCCGATAAAAAATAAAATAAAAATACGGAATATATATTAATATAAAATATATAAACTCATAAAATTTAATTTACGACGTGTAAAATACTCGGTAGAATATATTGAGGCCATTAATATGTTCAACAAATACGGAAAATACATATCGGAAACGCACCCAATAAACGGGTCGTTACATACGACGAGGCGGCGAAGTCAGGGCAGAGCACAGAAGCGGCTTGGTGGCTCCCCTGGTGGTTGGTAGTTCCTTGGCGGCCAGACACTTAACATGTTCTAGGGAGACAGAGGAAGAAGGGTGGAGAGGAGTGCCGGAGTGGCAGCAGGGGTGCTCCTTCTGGCGGCTCGAGAGTCGAAGGGTCCACGGTGGGAGGCTTCAGCCGAAAAGGGCAGGGCTGCACGGGTGTTTCTCCGGGTTCGAGAGGGCGTCAGAGCAACAACAAAACAGGGCGGTGGCTAGGCTTCCTGGTGGATCTCCGGTTGGTAGAGGAGACCGAGTGGAGGCGCGCAGCAAGGCTCTTCTCCGACGGCGTGGGTTGCGTTACTCCGGCGACCGCAGACCTGGGTGGAGCAGAAAACAGGTTCGGGAGAAGAGAATGGTAGGAGAGACATAACACAACACAGGTGAGGAGATGGAGAGATGCATTGCTCAAAGGGATGGCGGTGAAGGGGTGTTGCCACTGCCATGTTGCAGAAGGAAGAGGGTAGGTAAGTCAAGATGATGTGATTGATGGAAAAAGGAGAGATGGAGAGTAACAAGGAGCATGGGTGATCCAAGAGTCGGGATAGATAGATTGGGCGGGGAAGGGATTGGCGAACAGTAGCAGTCTAGGGCGTCCAAGCTAGCCTAGCATGCCAAAGAACACGCCATCTTTGCGTGTGGAAAAGAAAAGGAGAAACAGAAATAAAATCTCGTAAAATATCCCGATTGAAAATAATCGGAATGGGAATTCCGAATTAGAAAACTTTTCCGAACTTTTCGAAAATAATTATAAGGAAAATATACGTGGAACGAAAATATATATAAAAGAAAATACTCGTAAAAATATTTACGCTATTAAAATATTGATAAACGCCGGAAAGAAAAAAATCGTAAACGCGCCTAAAAATTGGGGCGTTACATAAATAACCGTATTCCTAAAGTTTTATTTTTAAAGAAGATTTTTTTTTTCTTTTTTTCAAATGAATATCAAAATGATCTAATTAGTAAATTTTTTGAGGGTTTTTGTTGTCCCACAACGATTAGCTACTAAGCTTGATCGTTTTAGAACTTGTATAAATAGTCTAAGAGTATACAAATAATACATTTCTTGGCGTTTTGGTTAAGTTCAAGTATAATTACTATTCATATAAGAGTAATATTTTATTTTTTGGATCGTTAACTTACAATTATGTGGGTCGTAATTGTGCACCTCGAGTTTTTTTAGGCAGCCTTATCCATTTACGCTAAATATTTTTAGGATTTTGACTATACAAATAATACATTTTTGGCCAATAAATCTTTATTTTTTAAACTATTTTTTAAGTTAGAGAATCTTATGTTAACAAATTAACAATATGTTAGTGAAACTATTTCACGTTACTTTTTATTGTTGGAACCAATCTATTTTTGGGATAGTTTTTTAAATAAAAATAAATGTAGTCCGTTTTTTTCTGTTAGTTTTCGATTTCTATTTACGTTAAATATTTTCACGTTATATTGGTTAAGTGATCGTACTCCTAAAGTTTATTTTTTGCAAGATTTTATCTTTTGTACAAATGATTATTATGCTAATCTATTTACGTTAAACTTTTTGAGGTTTTTGTTATCCCACATCGATTAGTTGTAACGACCCGTTTATTGGCTGCGTTTTCCATATTTATTTTCTGTATTTTGTTAAATATTTTAATGGCCTCGATATATTTTCCGAGTATTTTCACGCCTTAATTTGATTTTTACAAGTTTTGATATATATATATATATATATATATATCATCCGTATTTATACCATTAAATTATTATCAAGAATATATTTTACGGGAGCAATTTATATAACGAAAACTATATTTTTACGAGTATATATTTTGTTTATATTTTTAGTATATTTATTTTGTGGTTTACTTTCGGAAAGGTTCGGAAAATCTTTCCGACACGGAAATTCCGTTCCGAATGATTTTAATCGAACCCATCCTTTATTATTTCTTTTCTTCTTATTTTCTCCTTTTTCCTTTTACTTTTTCTTTTTCTCTCTATCCTTGATTTTTTGGCTGGTGAGAGCTACTACACGCATTCCCGTTGTGGACCTTTGCAAACCGACCCCTCGATCTCCAGGATGGCCGACCCCTCGCTTCTCCCCTCGGACTACAGTGAGCATCGCCTCGCCCTTTTCTACTCCTCTTTATTTCCTCGACTTGCTGCTTCACTCACCCTGGATCTGGACTGGAGCACCACCGCTGCTACCGGCGAGCTCTTCCCTCATTCTCCGTCGAACCTCGCTGGAAACCAGGAAGCAACTCTTTCCCCCTCGCCTATTCGCCTGTCGGGGACGCTCCAGCCGCCTATGCATCTTCCTCTTCTAGCGTCGTTGCATTCCTGGGTTGAACTGTTGAAGAAACCCTTGTGACTAATTAAATCGGTACTCCCCTCTTTTTGGTATAGTTACAGATGTGACCCACTACTTTGTAATTGCAGTTTCTACCCAAATTTTTGAGATGAAACAATTATGCCCTGTTGATATATATATTTGCAATTTTGGCCCTATGTTTTGGAAATGTGCAGATTTGCCCTTGTGAATAAATTACAAATTTGGCCCAAAGTTATTTTCGGGAATTAGCCTAAGTTTCTTGAGTTCCATATTTACGGCCCGGAGATTTAATTGCGGATTTTGACCTATATTTATATAATTGTATAAATCCCTGGAAAATGTTTCTTACGAGTTTTATCCTTGGTTTTGAAAACGAGTTTTCCTTAGACTTATACACGCTAAATCTTCCGTTCAAATTTAGCATATTAGCTAAATTTCCTTAGCTTTGGTTTTAAGTCTGGAAGTGCCCGATATAGACCAACGAATCCATTCTCGACATCCGTAGAACGTCTTCCACCTTCGACCTCGTGTGAGTACCTTCCTCCTCGATCTACTTATGTTTAGTAGTATCATGCTAGGTTGGATCTAACATAACTTAGAGTGAATGCCAAGTAGTGGCTTGGAACTTTAGGTGAGGATTTGAGGAGGGTTTAAACGTTCTAAGGATTGAAGTGTGTATGTTATCATGTGAGCTTTGTTGAGATTGTGGAGTTAAGATGGAAGTATCCTAGCATGTGGTTATTGTCCAGATCTCGTGAGTTTATGAGGGATAGGAGTGTATACTGTATACTATATTATGAGAGTGTATGACCTAATAAGAGTATATAGTACTAGAAGTCTAAGGACTTCTAGTTTGCGTGAGTGGTTGTTTATTATCTTGCCTTGTCTTGAACAGGCTTTGGTTATATTCCTTCGGAGAGTCTTATCGGTTTCGGTTAGCTTTGAGACGAGGTAAATCTACGGACTTACTTAGCTCGCTTTTACGCATTATTTGGATATGTGATGGTGGTGTTTGCTTTACCTTTGTTTATATTCATAAAACCGGGTTTGGGCAACTTGGTTGCATATATGGTTGGCCCATTGTTATTATTCTTATCGGGCGGTGACATCGCTGCCCAGCTCCCGAGGGAGACTAGGAGGATCTCTGCGACCAGGCCATACATGGTATACGGGCAGACTTCTTCATCACTCCCTCAGGGTATACGGGTTGAGCGCCGCCACACTCCTGTTGGTTACACGGGGACAGACACGAGAGTTATAAGACTCTCGTGTCACACTTTAAACGAATGCAATTAGTAATGGAATAACCTAAAAAGAGACTAAGAACCGGATGTGTATGTTTATGTGCATGATGTGTGTTATGTATGCTTCCGTGTGTGTTTGTGCCCTTGCTATCTTTATAATGCCTAGAATGTGAGCTAACAGTTTTATATCGATTGTTGTAGTTGACGTGCAGGTTAGGTGTGGCCGAGTGAGCAGGAGGAGTGGGCAGCCGAGGTTCCGTACATCATAGGTCGAGTTTGGGGATTTGAGTCCATGTATTATTGTTGTATATATGTGTATTCTTGGCGTTTTTGTATAGACGGCTGATGTCTTTCCTTTCGTTGTATTCGGGAATCATATCATTGCATTCAACTTGTTTTCGGATTTGGCCTTTATTTGTGTCTTGTTGGAAAGATCCGGTGAAATTGTTGTCAGGTTAAGGGCCGGGGCCCATTGTGAGGTCTCGCCCGTAGCATTCCGATATCTCGCAAATTCGGGGTGTTAAATTAGCTACTAAGGTTAATGGTTTTAGAACTTGTATAAATAGGGAGTCTAAGGATTACACGAATAATATATTTATTGGCCTTTTGGTATAGTTCAAGTATAACTATTATTCATATCGGAATAATATTTTATTTTTGGGATCGTTAACTTACATTTATGTGGGCATAACGTTCTTTTCTAAAGTAATCGTACGCCTAATGTTTTATTTTTAGGGAAGATTTTATTTTTGGGATCGTTAACCTACAATTATGTAGGTCATAATGTGCTTCCCTAAAGTAATGTTTATTTACGTTAAATATTTTCACGTTATTTTATATAAGTAACCGTATCCCTAATGTTTTATTTTTAAGGTAGATTTTTTTCATGTTTTTCAAATGAATATCAAAATGATCTATTTAGTTAAATTTTTTGAAGGTTTTTATTGTATCACATCGATTAGCTACTAAGCTTGATGGTTTTAGAACTTGTATAAATAGGGAGTCTAAAGAGTATACAAATAATACATTTCTTGGCGTTTGAATAATGTTTTATTTTTTGGATCGTTAACCTACAATTATGTGGGTCGTAATTTTTCCGCTCGAGTTTTTTTTAGGCAGTCTTATCTATTCACGTTAAATATTTTCAAGATTTTGACTATGCAAATAATACATTTTTGGCCAATAAATCTTTATTTTTGAAACTATTTTTTAAGCCAGAGAATCTTTTGTTAACAAATTAACAATATGTTAGTGGAACTATTTCACGTTATTTTTTTATTGTTGGAATCAATCTATTTTTGGGATAATTGTTTAAATAAAAACAAATGTACTCCGATTTTTCTGTTAGTTTTCGATTTCTATTTACGTTAAATATTTTCACGTTATTTTGGTTAAGTAATCGTACCCTAAAGTTTTTTTTTTAGGGAAGATTTTTTCTTTTTTTCAAATGATTATTAGGCTGATCTATTTACGTTAAACTTTTTGAGGGATTTTGTTATCTCACGAATTAGCTATTAAGGTTGATAGTTTTAGAACTTGTATAAAGAGGGAGTTTAATGTAACACTCCGAATCCGCGGGATATCGGAATGCTACAGGCGAGACCACACAATGGGTCCCGACCCTTAGCCTGACAACATCTCATCGAACCTTTCCAACATGGCACAAATAAAGGTTCAAAACTCGAAAACGTTTATAATGTATGCAAGACGGAAAAGTAAAGAGTACAACGTGGAAACTCAGTCGAGTCCTCAAAACGACACAAAACATAACTCCGAAAGCGTACAACAATCCATAATCCAATTATAAGATAAAACGACAACAACAATCCCAAAAACGCCGCCGTCCTACAATGTACGGCGACCCTCGGCTGTCCACTCCTCCACCTCACTCGGCGGCGTCCCTAACCTGCAGGGCATCTACACAAGCGATTTAAAACCGTTAGGTACATTCGAAGCATTAAAGACATGGTGAAGGCACAAACACAATCATATATAATCACATCACAGAAACATGCTCACAAACAATCCGGTTATTTATCTTTATTTATTAGGCCGTATCCCGTTCTAGTTCAACTTCTTTTGTGACACGAGAATCTCCCGAAACTCGCCTCGGTCCCTTCTTCCGGCAATGAAACGGTCGGATGCCTCCGACCGTCTAACCAACACGGGCCAGTCGCCGAGAACCTCCTAGCTCTCGCAAGAGCTAGTCATTGATGTCACCGCCCGTTATCATACATTTGGGCCAAATAACGTAAAGGTCGGTGGTCCTATTATCGGTTTATAAGTTATAATAAAAGCCATAAACACACCACCAAGCACACAATGAATCTAATACGACGAATATGGCTAAGTAAGTCCAAAGACTTACCTCGTCTCTCAACTCACAATACTCTAGCTTCCTTAGTGAGGAAGCACACAACCTGCTCATACACGAATATACTCATCAACACAAGTCCACACTCATGAAGTCATAGACTTCATTCTAGTGATCTAAGCAAGATCCCACCACTCTCAAACTAGGAATGTGTAATAGCTAGGATTTCCGAATTCTAATTAATGTTGATTAACTTAATCGTTGATATTAATTGACATATAACTCGTGAAGACTTCGCAAGTGATGAGTAAGAGTCCCACCATTATGTTCCTGGCGTAATTTTGGACGTTTGGGGAAATTTTTACTTTTTCTCCCGGGTAATTATTTTTACCCTCCGGTGTTATTTGGAGTATTTGGAAGCTCCAATTAATAAAAATGCAGTTGAGAGAAATGATCAGAACATCGGATATGTCCTAGATATGAAATAACATGGAGAGGCAAAACGGCCAAAAGAGTCGCTATTTCGTTTCTTAACGGCTAAGAAAGACGGCTTAGGAATACACGTTTTCCGAGATAGTTGTGGAATAATTATCCCTACAATATTCCAGATTTAATGTTCCAATCTCGAGAAGTTTGGAGAAGGAGGTTCGACCCGCCTTTGGATCGGTTAAAGGATAATTATCGACTTTACTAAAGGATAATTATCGTCTTCACTATAAACAGCGGAAAATCCTTTATTAATTCATTTCCTTTCACGTTTTCTCGTAAAAGTTCTGATTTCTCTCAAACTTCGAACTCAGATCTACTCTCCGTTTCTAATCCGATTTCAATTCCGTTTAAGTTTCTGGATTCCTCTCTTCATTCTCTTCATATCGGTACCGAGTTCCTGCATTTCCGAGTATATGGAGGGCTGGTCGAGCATATATGTCACCAGGACGGTTCCGTCGCTCCGATTCCGGTGAATTTGATGTTGTCCATGCGTAGCTTGCATCGTTGTGATTCCGAATCTTCTTTCAGATCGTCAATCGGGTTAGTAACGAATAAGTTATGAATTTATTCGTTTTCTGTACTGTGATTTGGCCTAAATTGACTTTAGGCTTGTCAAAATGGATAATTAGAAATTCCATTATGGTCGTTATATTATTCTGGTGATTATGGATAGTTTGTTTGATGAAATCTGATGACAGGTGGGTTTAGAAATTGCCTGCGGGCAAAACGTTATTCTGGCGAAATCTAATTAATTAATTAAAGGTTAATTAATTAAATTAGGATTAGAATTGAGATTGAGGAATGTTGATTAGATACTACCTTGAGATTTGAGGAATTGTGAGCTATGTTGAGATATTGAGGTTTAGTTGGTTGTGAGGCTCATAGATTGAGTATGATCCTTATGGATCCCTTTCGGTCTAGGTGTGACCCCTTTGATGAGTAGAGGTTGATATATCTCTTTATGCCTTTTTATAGGCCGTGTTGTCCCTCCAGTGTAGAGGTGATCGTGGTTGAGATTGTACGAGGTTGAGGTAAGTCCGTAGGACTTACTTAGCTACCATCCTTATATTGGGTGTTTGCATGAGTGGTGTGTGCTTTATATGGTTGCTATGATAGCATGAGTTGTCGTTTTATCGACCTATGTTCTATTGACTGTCCCACTGCGTGGCTGTGATAACCTTTCCCTTTCATCCCACCGTGGAGTCTGGGAGGTTCTCTGATGTCGGGCCAGACTGGTTTACAGGAAGGGCGCAATCCACTCCCATAGGATACACGGATTGTGTGACCGATACTCGTACAACTGGACATTGTACTCAGAGGTGGGGATGTATCGGTCCTCGTGTCACATACTTTCATCTATCTATATATATATATACGGTTTTTGTGTGAATGGTTATTATATAAAGATAATAAATGGGTAAATGTGTGATATCATGCTGATGTGTTTATCTTTCATGATTGTGCTTGTGCTTATACATTACCTCATATATGTATGGTTAGCTATCGGTTTCATACCGTGTTGTAGATGTTTACAGGTTAGGCGCTACTGGGTGATCTGACAGGGTGATAGGCCGAGGACTCTCGTACATTAGGTGGTTGGTTTCGGGTTGTTGTGTTCCCCTCCTGCGTGAGGATGATCTTTTGTACCTCCTATGTGAGGTTGTCGTTTTATATACTCGGCTATGTTGTTGTTTACTTTGGGTCGTACAGTTTATACTGTTTTATGTATTTGTTTTATATCTGTCAGTGCCATGTTGTAAGGTCCAGTGAACTTGTTGTCAAGCTAGGGTCAGGATCCATTGTGAGATCCTAACCCAATGTAACATCCCGAGTCCCGTGGATTCGGGGTGTTACAGAATGCATCCTAGGGTCCAAGGTACACATGCTACTCTCAACAAGTAAGGGAAACTCACAACAGCCTATACAACCTAAGGACATGATCAACAACAACAACCTAGGAGAAGCAACTAGCTTAGGAAAATCAATATGCTCAACACTCAAGATCATCATTCACACCAATCCATAAGAGCTCCAAGGCTAGCAACCACTATATGGCATTCTCACAAGTCCTAGGTCCATCCTAATCATGCTTCTAACTATATACATCAAGGGTCTAAGGAAGGAACGAAAGGAAAGGGAGGGAGGAACCTACTGGTGAAGAAAATGCAGCCGCGGAAGCAAGCTGATGCACCCAGCGGACCCTATCGCCGCCCCTACGGATGCTTGGCGCCGCCCCTGCGGTGGCCTTGATCCGCCCCCGTGCCTCTGCAGATCCGCCCTTGCGGTCGAGCAACAAAAACTTCGTCTTCTTCGTTTCTTCGACTGGTTCTTTGTTCCTAGTGCCTCCTTCTCTTGCTGGGCCTTCTCCAAACCTTCACAACAGATCTTAGCCTCCTCACCACGACCTAAACGAGCTCAAGAAAGGGATATGCAAGGTTTTACTAGATCTCCCTCCAAAAGCTTCCTCCATAGCCATGGAGGTGAAGAGAAGGGGAAAGAAGAGGATACAAGCAGCAAGAGAAAGAGGGAAGAAGACTACTTACCAAGTTACCACTACAGATCCGGAATGCTCAAGCTGCAACTCCCACACACCACTCTTCCAAGGAGCAAGAGAAGAGAAGTAACAAGGAAGAATAAGAGAGAAACAATAGAGGGGAAAAGAGCGTAAAAGTTAAATGGGAATAGAGAGGAGAGAGTAAATGGCTGACAAAAGAGGTGGGATATCCCAAGGGTCAGCCTCCTTTTCCCCTCACTCCTCTTCCCAAGGTCGGAAAGTAAAAAGGAAACCCCTCTCCCGCGTTAAAACTCGTACTCAGCAAACGTGCCTGCGGGAAATAAGCCGCCGACGCAAAAAAAATCGGAAACACCTCGACTTCCGGAAATAAAATTTTCGGATGTTACATTTAAAGATTATACGAAAATACATTTCTTGGCCTTTTGGTAAGATTAAGTATAATTATTATTCATATCGGAATAATATTTATTTTTGGGATCGTTAACTTACAATTATGTGGGCATAACGTTCTTTTCTAAAGTAATCGTACCCTAAAGTTTATTTTTTGGGAATATTTTATTTTTGGGATCATTAACCTACAATTATGTGGGTCATAATATTCTTCCCTAAAGTAATCTTGGCTTTTTGGTTAAGTTCGATTCCTATTTACATAAAATATTTTCACGTTACTTTTATATAAGTAACCGTACCCCAAAAGTTTTATTTTTGGGAAGATTTTTTTTTCTTTTTTTCAAATGAATATCAAAATGATCAATTTAGTTAAATTTTTTGAAAATTTTTGTTGTCCCACGTCGATTACTTACTAAGCTTGATGGTTTTAGAACTTGTATAAATAGAGAGTCTAAAGAGTATGCAAATAACACATTTCTTGGCGTTTTGGTTAATTTCAAGTATAATTACTATTCATATATGAATAATGTTGACGTGGCGCCTCCACGGTTTTTTTCCGGATTAAATCTTTTATCAAATTACAAATTAAGCCAATAAATCTTTTTTATTAAACCATAATTATTTTGTAAAATATGCAATTTGCTATCCCACATCGATTATCAAGAAAACATGACCCTTTGAGAAGTTGTATAAATAAACACAAAAAGTTTAATGATTAATGTTATCTTATGAGTTTACAATTATTTCATTTTCTATCAATAATATCAAGTGATTGTAAATTTTGAGTTTACACTTATATCAAGTTTATCTTCTTCTTTTCCAGAATCGGACTGTCGCGCATGTTTTCGAGCTTTCACGACAAATGTTATCTTGTGGATTTGTATTATATTATATTTACACAATTTTATTTATATTTTGAATCAGTTTATTTTGAATATATTTTTCATTGCGTAGATGTGGTTTATTATTTGACATTTATTAATATTGTGGTTTTTATAATATAGATATAGTGAATACTTTTGGTTTCGTATGCTACCAAATGTAGTCATATTTATATGACAAATTAGGTAAAAAATTATGTCGTTATTATTTAATAAGCGTATACTTTATTACATAAACATTCATAATCAAATCAACAAAATATAATAAGAAAATGCATCTATAAAAAAATTATTCAAAAAAAATAACAAAAAATACATTTTCAAATACCAGTGCAAGGCACGGGCACTAAACTATGTAACATCCGGAATTTTTATTCCGGATTGTTAGCGAGTTACCGACCTTTCCGTAGGCGTGGATCAGTTTTCCCGCAAGCACGAGGCGCTGAGTAACGGGATTTATTCCAAAATCCCGCAGCGACTCTTCGTTTGGGGAACCGACCCCTCGTTTTCCCTAAGTGGACCCCTCGTTTCCCTCTCTTTGACTTATCCCTTCAGCTGAATCTCTCTCTCTCTCCTCTCATTCTTGCTTTCACATGAAAACTCTCTCCCCTTTCTCTCCTTCTTCTCTCTTTGGCTTGGAAGCACTTGGTAGCTCACCTTGATGACCTTCCCTCTCTTCTCCTTGTTTGATGTCCAGCAGTGAGTTGTGCTACATATCCGGATTGGTATTGGTGAGTTCTTTCTTCCTTCTTCATTCCTTCACCTTCATCTTCTTCCTTGAGCTTCAATGGAGGAAGCCATGGATTCACCTTGTTCTTCCTTCTTCTTGTGTTGCATGTGGTTGGATCGAGTCTTGAATGGTTGTGTGAGTGTGGATCCAAGTGGGGGATGTTCAAGAGCCAAGCAAGGAAGCTAGGAGGCCATTTCACACCAAGGAACCATCAAAGAAGCTGTTCGGGATCAGCCACTGAAGTTCGACCGCCCCCGCGGCTGGACAGCGCCGCAGAGGCGGCCAGACCAAACCACAGGGGCGGCCAGCCAGGCCGCAGGGGCGGCCACTGGCTCTGCTGGCCCTCCCTTGCGGTCTTCTTTCCCCTTTCGCGGCTGCTCTTCTTCCTTCCGATTCCGTGCCTTTGCTTGGTGAGTTCCCTACCTTGAGTATGTATTCTTAGATGATCTTAGAGTGTGTTGATGGTAGAAGCATACTAGGTTTGGACCTAGGTTATTTGGAATGCCATGTAGTGGCTTGTGGATCCTAGGCGAGTATGAAGATGTTGTTGGAATGTTTTGAGGGCTAAGGGTTGTATGTTTCTAAGAGGTACATGGGATGAGTGTGGGCTGCTTCTTTTTTTGAAATGTTAATTGTATTAGAATGAAGAGGGGTAGATACAATCGAGAGAGGATACCATACAAAACGCAACATCTCAGTAAACCAACAAGGCAAGCATACAGTAGCAACAATGAGGAAAAACGCGTCTTAACGCTCCACCGGCCGATCGAAGGGGATTAGGCGAATTGGAGGGCAATGTTGAGGGAGGAGGCCATGTCGCGGGTGAGGGCAGATCTATCCCTCCAATTTTGGGTGAAGTGCGTCTTAACGCTCTGAATGATCATCCAGGCACTGTCAATTGGCGAGGTGAAGGTCTGGCAGTAGAGGAGTTTGTTCCTAGCAGTCCAAATGTGGTAGATGTAAGCAACAATTGCAGCAATCCGAGCACAATCCAGAGGGCGAGGCTTATTCTTGGACCATAAAGACATCCAGCCCCAAATGTCATCAAGGAAGGGGGTTGGGTAAGCGATGTTCAGCCAACGCGAAACGATGTCCCAAACCGAAGAGCTATAGCTGCAGAGATTCCAAAGACGATTACCATCTTCAGGAGAAGAGTTACATAGTTTGCAGGTATCATCGTTGGTGAGATTCCATTCACGGATCTTCGTAAGAGTGGGGAGGCGATTATGGCAGGCAAGCCAGGCAATAAAGGAGGCTTTGGGAGTATTGGAGGGAAGCCAGATAGCTTTGTAAGGGGAGGGATGAGGAGCAGAGATAGGGGGTCTGAGATGATCATAGATCTTCTTACGAGCGAGGGTACCATCCGAATTGGCAAGGGCGCCAGGTGAAAGGCTGGTGAGGGCATCTCTGAGACCGAGAAGTGATTTCCAGAAATGCGAGTGAGAAGCCCTAGTGGGGAAATTCCAGATGCATTCACCCCGTTTGAACAAATGCGTGGCGACCCAAGATTTCCAAATGCTAGGGCTATTGCGATCAAGGTCGAGTAAAATACTGGAGAGGGCAACTTTGTTCTTGGTACCAAGATCAGGAAAGGCCAGCCCACCAACCAATTTAGGGGAGCAGACAGTCTCCCACACAACCAGAGCTCTCTTGCTTGAAGAAATGCCCGACCAGAGGTAAGATCTCATGAGCCCGTTGATGGTGGTGATCACGTTCGCAGGAATGAAGAACAAGGAGCACCAATATTGGCTTGCCGAGTATAGGATAGTTTTGACAAGCTGGGCACGTCCGGCATAGGAGAGGGCTTTTGCGTTCCAAGAGTGGATTCGCCTAGTGATCTTGTGAATCAGAGGGAGAAAGTCGTAGATTAAAAGCCGCTTACTTCCAATAGGGACACCAAGGTAAAGGAAGGGCAGAGAGCCAAGGCTCATGCCGGTGAGGCGAGCCACATTGTCAATCTCATCTTGATGTAGCCCGCCAGCGAAGAAGTGGGACTTATTGGGGTTGATAAAGAGTCTGGAGCAAGCACCAAAATCATCAAGAGCATCCATGAGGATAGAGATGGACTTATCATCCCCACGACACAGGAGGAGAAGGTCATCCGCAAAGGCAAGGTGTGATATGGCAGGGGCAGTGCATTTGGGATGGAAATTAAAGTCTGGGTTAGCAGTTCTTTCAGTAATGAGCCTGGATAAGAATTCCATTGCAATGGCGAAAAGCGGAGGTGAGAGAGGACAGCCCTGCCTAAGTCCGCGAGAACCCTTGAAATGACCCTTAAGCTCACCATTAACGTTGATAGAGTAGGAGGCTGTTCCAATGCATTCGCGAACCAAACAGATGAAGGCCTCAGGGAAGTTCATCGAACGCAGGCAATGCAATAAGAATTCATGACTCACAGAGTCAAATGCTTTGGAGATGTCGACTTTCATAGCGACCCTAGGTGAGATGTGTTGTCTACCATACTTGTGGAGGAGCTCCTGACAAAGCAGTACATTATGCTTTATAGACCGTTTCGAGACAAATGCACTTTGGTTGGGGCTAATGATACTAGGGAGAATGTGATTGAGTCTCTTGGCAAGAATTTTGGATATGGTCTTGTAGGTTGTATTGCAGCAGGAAATGGGCCTGAAGTCCGATGGTGTGGTGGGACAGTCATGTTTGGCAATCAGGGAGATGGTGGTGTGGTTAATCTGCCTGAGCATTCTTTTGTTTTCGAAGAAGTCCTGAATGGCAAGAGTGAAGTCATTGTGGATGATACTCCAGGCTTCCTTGAAGAAGAGAGAGTTATACCCATCCGGCCCAGGTGCTTTGTGGTTTGCAATGCTGAATAGTGCAAGCTTGATCTCGTTGGGTGTAACAGGCTCGATCAGAGAGTCTGCCTCAGTCAAGTTGAGGGAAGGCAGCCTAACAGGGGGAAGAGATCGTCTGGGGGGGGATTCGGTGGGTCGAGAGTTGCCTTGAAGTGATTAACCAGCAGTTCACAAATAGCCTCAGGTTCGTAGGCCATCTCGCCATTAGGCCCCTTAATAGCAGTGATTAGGTTCGTACTTCTTCACATCTTGTGAGGCTTGTGAGGGTGAGATTGTGAGTTTATGGTTGTGAGGTTGTGGGCTAAGATATGCGTATCCTAGCATAGAGTGGTTACCGTGGAGTTGATGAGACTAGGCATGTAAGCATGTCCACGGGTCGGACCCGCCGGGTCAGGGGTCCGGGGAGGATGAACCGGACCCGTATATGTGGCCGACCCGCCGGGTCACGGGTCAGACCCGGCGGGTCGACGGGTCGGCCACCTCACCATAAAAAAAATAAAAAAAATAATGGAAATAAACTTAAGAAAATAAGAAAATAAATAGAAGAGAAAAATTGGACTTAAACTTAAAAAAGAAGAAGAAAATAAACTAATAAAAAATAGGACTTAAACTTAAAAAAGAACAAAATAAACTAATAAAAAGAGGACTTAAACTTAAAAAAATTGGACTTAAGTTTAAGTCCTCTTTTTATTAGTTTATTTTCTTCTTTTTTAAGTTTAAGTCTTAAACTTTTTTTTTAAAAAAAAAAGGGAAGAATTGGGCTTGAACCGGAATCCCGGTTGCCTACGTATCCTCTCGGGGAGGAGGATTCAAAGCCCACGTAGTTCTCTTACCTTTGTTTATATCCCCGATTGGCCCTTACCTTAGTCGGACTCTCCCGCCGATACATCCGATGGCGTTTGTTGTCGCTCGTCGTCATCTTCGTCGCCTTCCTCCGCCGAGAGGTTGTTCTTTTGTGTTCGCATTTCCGCTTTCCTCCAATCGGCTAGGAGGACTTGTGCCTCCAACTTCTCGGGCAACATGTTTGATCTCGTCGGATCGAGCACCTTTCCACTCCGGCTAAAGGTTTGCTCAACCGCTACCGTTGAGGCGGGAACGGCGAGAATTTGTGCCGCGATCCTTGAGATGGTAGAGAACCTCATTCTCTCCGGTCAGCTCCACCATTCTAATATGTTGAAATCCTCCTCTTCTTTATCATTGGCAAACTCAAAAGAAATGGTTAGATATTCGTCGAGTTCCGAGTTGGAACTCGACGTGGTTTTTGCCCTTTTCGGGCTAAACAAATCTCTAGCAATTGATTTAAATTTAGATGAACTTGAAGATGAAGGACGAGGAGGGGGTTGAGAAGATTGACCTCGATCGGAAACACGATATTGAACCAATAATTCATCAAAAAATTTTCTAACTTTAGCAATTATGGTAGAAATATGACAATCGGGATGTTGTTCTAAACCTAAAAATTCATAATAACTTTCTAAAAATTGTTTTAAACCATCCATTTTACGTCTTAGGTCTAACACAAATGCAACAAGAAAAACATCGGGAATGGTTGTATAATAATCTAACCATTTAGTTCGCATTGAAAGTATAGCTTGTGAAATATTTTCAATTAAAAGACCTTGTTGAATTGCAAATGCAATATTAATTGCTACATAACAAAATATGTTTGAAGTTGGTGTATAAACATAACTAAAAGTGTTAGTAGCATCATAAAAATATTTAAAAACCTCCATTACATCTTTTGCTAAAATCCAAGATTCACCGAAAACAAAATTACCGTCAATATGTTATGCGGCAAAACCACTTAAAAGTTCTCGATATTCATATGATTCGTAAATCATTTTGTAAGTAGAGTTCCATCTTGTACAAACATCTTTTGGAAATTTTTTTAGGATAAACGCCATTTTGTTTACAATATGCATACCATTTAGTACGTACACTTTTTTTAGACCAAAGTTCATTAAGAATATTTCGAATAGGTTGTACTAAATGTCCAACGTATGCTAAACCGTCTTGAACACACAAGTTTAAAATATGAGCGGCACACCTAATGTGAAAAAATTTACCTCCAATCGTCGGCTTACAATAGTTGGTTAAATCTCTAATGGAAGCCGTGTTAGCGGAGGCGTTGTCAAAACCGATTGAAAAAACTCGTGAAACTAATCTATATTCTTCCAAAACATTTGCAATCAAACGGGCAATGTTTTGGGTGGTTTGTTGTTCGTTGAAAACTCGTAATGCTAAAATCTTTTGTTTAAAATCCAAAATTTATCAACAAAATGACAAGTAATACCCATATATGAATTTTTTTGAAAACCGTCGGTCCAAATATCACTACAAATAGAAACTTGAATATCACCGTTGTCCATAAAATATTTAATCAATTCTTCTTTACGAATTTTATATTTATGCATCATTTTTCTTTTAGAGGTTTGGCGAGAAACGGTTTATATGCGGGTTGAGCATGATTTTTGTAACACCCCGAATCCGTGGGACTCGGGATGCTACGGGTTGGGACCTCACAATGGGTCCCGACCCTTAGCCTGACAACAATTTCACCGGATCTTTCAACATGGCACAAATAAAGGCAAAACCAAAATTCCTTTTAATGCAAATGATAAGAAACCCGAAGGAAAACAACAAAAGACTTCAGCCGATAATCAACACCAAAGATCAAAACGCCATACACACGGCATACCAACATAATAAACGAAGAATAAAACACAACCCGACTCCAACCAAAACCCACTCCTAAAATGTACGGAACCCCGGCTGCCCACTCTTCCGGATCTCTCGGCCACTTTCCTAACCTGCAAGGCAATCTACAACAATCGGTATAAAACCGTTAGCTAATATTCGAAGCATTAGAATTAAAGGGAAAGGCACAAACACAATTAATTCAACATAGTCACACAACATACTCAAAGCACACAAATCCGGTTTATTATCTTTATTTATTAAGTCATATCCCGTTCTAGTTCAACTTCTTTTGTGACACGAAAATCCTCCGAAACTCGCCTCGGTCCCTTCTTCCGGCAATGGAACGGTCGGATGCCTCCGACCGTCTAACCAGCACGGGCCAGTCGCCGAGATCCCCCTACCTCTCACGGGGAGCTAGGCAGTGATGTCACCGCCCGTTATCATACACTTGGGCCAAATAATATAAAGGTCGGTAATCCTATTTCCGGTTTAGTTGTTATAAACAGTAAAATAGTAAACACACACCACCCAACACACAATAATGCTAATACAAAGAATACGAGCTAAGTAAGTCCGGAGACTTACCTCGTCCCATAGATAATCCCGCTAACCACCGCTCTCAAATTCCCGTAGGAAGACACTCAACGCCTGTAAAAAGGCACACGATCAACATCTCTCTCACATGCTAGAAGTCCTAAGACTTCTAGTCCCAATGATCTCGCAAGATCATAAATCATAACTATGATAGGATAACAACCTCCTAATCCTCACGATCTCACAAGGTCATAACCATCACAACACATGCTAGGATACTCTCGTCCTAGTCAACATAATCTCAACAAGATCATACAACTATAATCTCAATCCTCATAAGCTCACAAGATCAACCCAAACACTGAACGCCCTACAATCCTCAAAACTCACCTAAGGTCCAAAGCCACTACTTGGCATTTACTCTAGTTACGCTAGATTATCCAACCTAGCATGATACTAATACTAAACATAACTAAATCGAGGGAAGAGATACTCACACGACGTCAATGGATGTCGACTTGGACTCACTCGGCCTTTACGGGGTCGTTCCCGAACCTAGCACCAAAACTAAACAAATTTAGCTTGTAAGCTAAATTTGATCGGAACATATATATATATATATATATATATATATATATATATATATATATATATATATATATATATATAAATCTAAGGAACTTGTTTTTAAAAAAAACAACGAGGTTAAAATCCCGCAAAAATATTTTCCGAGGCCAAATACCCAACGTCACAACATGCGTCATAAATCCGTAATAAATCCAACAAAGGGAATAATTGATAATATATATAAAATTAAGGAAAACTCGATTCCAAAAGCCCTCGTTAAAACCCGCAAAACCCTTCCGGACAAAATGTGAAATTTTAGGAACTTGGTTGTAAAAACCGCAATTAATACTTTGAGCAATAAATCGAATTTAAATCCAATAAGGGTGTAAAATATAGCATTTAAATATAAGAATATTCCATAATCAAAATCCAAGGTTCCCAAACCGCTAATCCATTTCCGGGACAAAATACGCAACCTCGCAAACATGCATAATAAATCCGCAATTAACTCTCCGGGCAGTAATTACGGAACTCAAGAATTTAAACCATTTCCGAAAACAACTTTTGGCCAAAACTACAAAATATAATCCAGCAAGGGCATAACATCATATTTCCGAAACTTGGGTCATTTCCCATAATTAATTTCCTGCAGGGGTATAAAATACAACTTCTAAAAATTAGGGTCATTACTGCAAATTCAAAGCAGTGGGGACAAAATTTAATTAATCATAAAAAGAGGGGGGCGATTTAATTAGTTAAAAGGGTTTTCATCTCCTTTCTAAGCAGCGGAAAGACAAAAGCACCAGGTGGCCGTCATGGCTTCGGAAGGCGAAGGCACAACCAGGGTAGGCGGTGGCGCCGGGGAAGAGAGAAGCTGGCGGTGAGGCTCCCCCAGTGACGGCGTGGAGGTGGTTCCCGATTGCAACAGAAGAGAAGAGGCCGTTCCTTGCCTCTCCGTTTGGACTGGTGGTGCAAAAGGGAAGGAGCTGGGGCCGAGGCCAACTGTGGTTCGTGCAGGCCGGTCATGGCTACGGCTCCAGGTTTCCGGTGGTGTGGCGTCGACAACAAGGCGGTTGTTCGCCTGGTGCCGTCCCAGGTTGCTCGAGAATGGAGGGCTCAAGGAGATCGATATCGAGGCTGTAGAGGAAGGCTCGTAGAGATGGAGGGTTGAGGAGGGTCGGTTGCTGTTGCTCCTGATCCGACTGGGCACAGAGTGAAAGAGAGGTTCCAAAACGGGATGGTGCAGAAGGTGAGTGAGCAAGGTTACTGAGGGAGGTAGGGAAGAGGTTTGAGAGGGAAGCAGATGGGGAGATGAAAGCTAAGGTTGAGTGTGTACTGTGTAGATAGGGGTAAGCATAGCTGGTGAACAGCCTGAACACGCCATCAGAGTCATCAACCTTGGCGTAGAGGGAGAAGCAAGGTAGAAAAAGACAAAAAGAATAAATAAATAAATACGGAAAATGAGAAAAAAATAAACTCGATCAAAAGCATTCAGAACGGGATTTTTGAATCGGAAAAACTTTCCGCCCCTTTTCCGAAAATATACCAAAAATATAATTATACTCAAGAAAACATTTACGCCTTAAGAATACTTTTAAATAAAAATACTTGAGCTTATAAAATATCGATAAAAGTAGGAAATAAATATTGAAAACGCATATAATAAAATGGGGCGTTACAACAGATCCCCCTAAAAACAAGTTTCGTCCCGAAACTTGCTATACGCCGAACTTCTCGGTCCCTAAGGCCGAGGTATTAACTCTCAAACTAAGAAAGCTTAAACCGTCTAATCTATACACACAAACTACTCGAACTACCACCGCAGATATAACAGGTCATATAGCACATTCCCGAACAGGGCACAACTACACATAGTATCACACATGCATATAACTCAACCAAGGGAAGAACTAGGTCTAACCCGTCGATTCTATCGATGCTACTAGCTCAGCGTAAAACTCAATCAAAGATACTATCCTCCGTCTTCTGTTAAACTCATTGGTTCCTCGTCTGCCACTAGATCCTCATAACTGACAACATGTCTCAAGTCATGTATGTACTCTCCCGATTGCTACTCATGAAACACCGGGTGAACGCTCTCTACTCTCGGCGGAAATGCCAACTTGTAAGTCACTTCTCCAACTCGCGTTAAGATCTCAGAAATGTCCAATATATCGGAAACTCAACTTCCTTCTCAGGTCCTTCTCAATGTGGCATTTCCATTATGTTTCTCCTTGATCGTCTCAAACAAAGAAGATCGAATCTTCCCATTTACACATTGGGCTTTGGTTCTTGTCAAACCAACTTTGATGTCACGTTTCCTCAATAATTGTTGCACGCTCCAAGTAAGGAAGGGAGTAATTTACTTCCCACTACTTCTACTAACAAGACATGTATGTTGTTACTTCCCACTTTTACATCAGTACTTAACCCAGATCTTGTCTTGAAGAAACACTTGTAAAACACAAAATCCATCATACCTCGAGGCAATGTCAAAACAATTGTCCAACGACTCTTTTATTAACTCTTAACATAACGGGTTATGACTTTCCTTTTTTCAAAACTCCTTTGTCTTCCAAAGTAGTTTATCCATTGATGCTATTACTTTGGAGGATCTCTCCACAAATCCGGGAATGACCGGCACATCCAAGAAAGCCTGCAACTTCTTTCGCATCCTTCGGGATTGACATCCCGAGATAACTTGTCATACAACTTCTCTCTTCTTCGAGAGTAGACCAAAGTATCTTATCCGGGGCATTAGTAAGCCCAAATGAAACCACTACAGGCTCATGGTGACCATACCATGTACGGACTGCCGTATTTGCAATTTCCTGACCTCAAATTTCTCAATTGGTGGCAATCAGACCTTAAATATATTTTAGAAGAGACTACCGACCCTTGCAACCAGTCACTAGATCATCCCTTCGTGGTAAGGGATACCTGTCCTTTATCATAATCTTGCTCGACTCACGGTAATCGATGTAGAAACGGTGATAACCTTCTCCCTTTTCGCAAACTGGTGCCCTCCATAACTACTTCAAATCAAGAGTTCAAGATAACATTCGGAGTTTTCCATAGCATTTCACTATTTTTAATGAACCCTGTTCAATAAGTTCTTGAAATTGCTCCTTCACTTGCTTCCACAACTCATGTCTCTTCACAAACGTTATTCCATACGGCGCCTTAGATATCGGAATTGATTCAAGCTTGACCTTAGGAGAAAAATTCACATTTTGACGTATTGGAATCCGTGTTATCATATCTCGGTTTTCGTATTTTCCTCTTTCGTCCCCTAACATAAGACTGACATAACCTTGTCTTAAAACATGACAAGTGGTCATGATACTAATGATCAACCTCGATCTATTGAGGTGACATCCTTTAAACACGTATCTTGTTCTATCTGTAGCTACAATGTCGACTGTCTTCCTTTTACAAATCATTTATTTCCCGAACTCGTGGAACTTGCTCGAATCTTCCGACTCTTGAAGTCTTGGTTAAGTAATATTTCAGCTTAATCCCCCTTTTTACTTCGAAGGAGAGACGATAATAATATTTCTTAATTTCGCACATATTTTTAGTTACGAAGGCCTAACTATAAGACTTAATCATGCCTTATAACAAATCGATCTTATCTTCTTCGCTTTCCCTAACATCCCATCATATGGGAGGAGCTCTTCGTATTTTACATAATCTTTCACCATAGACATCATCCCTGCAAATAGGCGTAGAAATTTATACTTCATCTTCTTATGCACTTGTCCACCCGATAACAGGATGTTCAATTTCTAAATATTTCCTATACCTCTTGTATGTCTTGTGTAGACTTTATAGCTTCCAAGCTTCAACCTTCTCTCACTCTTGTTGGCCCCCTTATGTATCTCTCGTTATCCACGAACAACCTCACAACCGTACCAGTATGCCTTTAGGTAACATCCCAAACCACAATCACCGAAAGATTCACTCATAACTCTACCAAGCACTCACATTATTACCTAAGCTTGCAGCGTTGCCCTAATCCAGATTCCTCATTTCTTGCTATAGCCATTATGTCTCTTCCGTGTGACTCTAAAAACTTGACTTATCTCTTACCGTGGTAACATATCATCCATTTCATACCCTACATCCCCTATATACTCCCGTTTACGTACCACCTCCATGACACCTTACCTTCTTCTTGATTCACTACTTCCCCTTTACCATGGTCAAACTTTAAAATCTCTAATTCATGTCGTTCTCCCATATTCCAATTTCATGACCTACAAAGGTCGCATAAGGTTATCCAAATCCCTCTGTATGCCCATAATCTTGTTTACTCATCCCCTCTACATTCACCAAAAGACAACCCGCACCCGTGCGTTCTCAGTTGTCACCGATTAACTTGTATCTGACCTTCTCCAAAGTCAACGACTTATTATTCTACTACTACACTTCTCGTGTTACCATTCTCATGAAGGCTACCCTCCTCGGGGTACTTTACCTTAAACTCCGTTAGTTCTTTCTTCATTTCATGCTTCATTTCCTTTATAAGGTAACCATACTCTTCTAGGCCTTGTTGTTTCGTATAACTCCCTTTCATAGGCTTAAGCACTCTTCCATGATGTTTTGCAATGCACTTCTCAAATATTCTGACCTTAGTTAGCATCCACCCACGTTCCTATTGGTTGGTATCTTAAGTCTTTTTATCAAAGCTCCTTGTTGCGTTTCTCTTCTTCTTGGGGTCATCATTTGTACACAATTCTTTTTTTTTTTTTTTTGCATTTCTTAGCCTTATCGTCATAACGGTAATCGGTCAACACCACGTGAATCCCCACCATGCCCTTCTCATAACTCTAGTAATGTTGTAACTTTACTTTTTGGTACCTTGTAAGCTTAACTTACGGTATTTTAAATCCTTCTCACATGTTTCGTTCGCTTCTCTCATCTTAACTCCAATGCTTAGAAACGTCTAAGGAAAGCTTTGCATCTTAATGGAACACCACCTTAACCTTGCTAGAACGTACTCATCTACTCCTCGATTTACCTATTTAGTTGTCCACACATCTTCTAGAAGAACTTAAGTTCGTTTTCACTCTCGGTCTCGTTGTCGTACAATCCCGGTTTCTTTATAACCACTTATATACCTTAACGTTGCTCCCTTTACTTGTAGTGCTCCATCTCGATCTCTCTTTAGTCGTCTCGAGTTCTTCTTTCTACTTGTTTGTCCTTCCTTTATGTCATCTCTAATCCTCCTCTTCGACATCCCTTTTAAAGAATCCGAGAACACCATGGTGTTCGTTGACACGAAATGCTCAACTCAATATTTGAGTGTACTCTTCCACGTATGAACGCTATCCCAAGCCAACCACATCGTCTTTAAAGGTGATGATACTATACTTATCATCTTTATATATATATATATATGGTCCTGGAACTCCATATGCTACTACTATATATAATAAGAATACGTATACATAACTATAAAAATCCTAAGTCCATATCACTACCAATATAATACATCCAACATTTCATTCACAATAGAAGGTCCCAAAACATATAGCCATCTACATATATAACTATACACATATATCCAGTTCATCATGCAACATACAATCACAAAGGTACACATCGATTCTATTATGCATAACTACAAACCTCAAATCCATATCTACATATATACATATATATATATATATATATCAAAATCCAATAAACTAAGCTGCCGAGATCCACGGAAGGAGTGGTGGTCCGTACATTCTACCCCGACACATGCATGCGATTTTGAAGACGAAAACTCAGAACCCGTGGGGTTCTGTTTATTCCTTATTCGGCCTTTAGAAGATTGCGAGTGCCATTGTTGTCAACCTAGGGCTCTGATACCACTTTTGTAACACCCCGAATCCGCGGGACTCGGGATGCTACGGGTTGGGACCTCACAATGGGTCCCGACCCTTAGTCTGACAACAATTTCACCGGATCTTTCAACATGGCATAAATAAAGGCAAAACCAAAATTCCTTTTAATGCAAATGATAAGAAACCCGAAGGAAAACAACAAAAGACTTCAGCCGATAATCAACACCAAAGATCAAAACGCCATACACACGGCATACCAACATAATAAACGAAGAATAAAACACAACCCGACTCCAACCAAAACCCACTCCTAAAATGTACGGAACCCCGGCTGCCCACTCTTCCGGATCTCTCGGCCACTTTCCTAACCTGCAAGGCAATCTACAACAATCGGTATAAAACCGTTAGCTAATATTCGAAGCATTAGAATTAAAGGGAAAGGAACAAACACAATTAATTCAACATAGTCACACAACATACTCAAAGCACACAAATCTGGTTTATTATCTTTATTTATTAAGTCATATCCCGTTCTAGTTCAACTTCTTTTGTGACACGAAAATCCTCCGAAACTCGCCTCGGTCCCTTCTTCCGGCAATGGAACGGTCGGATGCCTCCGACCTTCTAACCAGCACGGGCCAGTCGCCGAGATCCCCCTAGCTCTCACGGGGAGCCAAGCAGTGATGTCACCGCCCGTTATCATACACTTGGGCCAAATAATATAAAGGTCGGTAATCCTATTTCCGGTTTAGTTGTTATAAACAGTAAAATAGTAAACACACACCACCCAACACACAATAATGCTAATACAAAGAATATGAGCTAAGTAAGTCCGTAGACTTACCTCGTCCCATAGATAATCCCGCTAACCACCGCTCTCAAATTCCCGTAGGAAGGCACTCAACGCTTGTAAAAAGGCACACGATCAACATCTCTCTCACATGCTAGAAGTCCTAAGACTTCTAGTCCCAATGATCTCGCAAGATCATAAATCATAACTATGATAGGATAACAACCTCCTAATCCTCACGATCTCACAAGGTCATAACCATCACAACACATGCTAGGATACTCTCGTCCTAGTCAGCATAATCTCAACAAGATCATACAACTATAATCTCAATCCTCATAAGCTCACAAGATCAACCCAAACACTGAACGCCCTACAATCCTCAAAACTCACCTAAGGTCCAAAGCCACTACTTGGCATTTACTCTAGTTACGCTAGATTATCCAACCTAGCATGATACTAATACTAAACATAACTAAATCGAAGGAAGAGATACTCACACGACGTCAATGGATGTCGACTTGGACTCACTCGGCCTTTACGGGGTCGTTCCCGAACCTAGCACCAAAACTAAACAAATTTAGCTTGTAAGATAAATTTGATCGGAATATATATATATATATATATATATATAAGGAACTTGTTTTTAAAAAAAACAACGAGGTTAAAATCCCGCTAAAATATTTTCCGAGGCCAAATACCCAACGTCACAACATGCGTCATAAATCCGTAATAAATCCAACAAAGGGAATAATTGATAATATATATAAATTTAAGGAAAACTCGATTCCAAAAGCCCTCGTTTAAACCCGCAAAACCCTTCCGGACAAAATGTGAAATTTTAGGAACTTGGTTGTAAAAACCGCAATTAATACTTTGAGCAATAAATCGAATTTAAATCCAATAAGGGTGTAAAATATAGCATGTAAATATAAGAATATTCCATAATCAAAATCCAAGGTTCCCAAACCGCTAATCCATTTCCGGGACAAAATACGCAACCTCGCAAACATGCATAATAAATCCACAATTAACTCTCCGGGCAGTAATTACGGAACTCAAGAATTTAAACCATTTCCGAAAACAACTTTTGGTCAAAACTACAAATTATAATCCAGCAAGGGCATAACATCATATTTCCGAAACTTGGGTCATTTCCCATAATTAATTTCCTGCAGGGGTATAAAATACAACTTCTAAAAATTAGGGTCATTACTGCAAATTCAAAGCAGTGGGGACAACATGTAATTAATCATAAAAAGAGGGGGGCGATTTAATTAGTTAAAAGGGTTTTCATCTCCTTTCTAAGCAGCGGAAAGACAAAAGCACCAGGTGGCCGTCATGGCTTCGGAAGGCGAAGGCACAACCAGGGTAGGCGGTGGCGCCGGGGAAGAGAGAAGCTGGCGGTGAGGCTCCCCCGGTGACGGCGTGGAGGTGGTTCCCGATTGCAACAGAAGAGAAGAGGCCGTTCCTTGCCTCTCCGTTTGGACTGGTGGTGCAAAAGGGAAGGAGCTGGGGCCGAGGCCAACTGTGGAGGCTCCTCAAGGTTCGTGCAGGCCGGTCATGGCTACGGCTCCAGGTTTCCGGTGGTGTGGCGCCGACAGCAAGGCGGTTGTTCGCCTGGTGCCGTCCCAGGTTACTCGAGAATGGAGGGCTCAAGGAGATCGATATCGAGGCTGTAGAGGAAGGCTCGTAGAGATGGAGGGTTGAGGAGGGTCGGTTGCTGTTGCTCCTGATCCGACTGGGCACAGAGTGAAAGAGAGGTTCCAAAACGGGATGGTGCAGAAGGTGAGTGAGCAAGGTTACTGAGGGAGGTAGGGAAGAGGTTTGAGAGGGAAGCAGATGGGGAGATGAAAGCTGAGGTTGAGCGTGTACTGTGTAGATAGGGGTAAGCATAGCTGGTGAACAGCCTGAACACGCCATCAGAGTCATCAACCTTGGCGTAGAGGGAGAAGCAAGGTAGAAAAAGACAAAAAGAATAAATAAATAAATACGGAAAATGAGAAAAAAATAAACTCGATCAAAAGCATTCAGAACGGGATTTTTGAATCGGAAAAACTTTCCGCCCCTTTTCCGAAAATATACCAAAAATATAATTATACTCAAGAAAACATTTACGCATTAAGAATACTTTTAAATAAAAATACTTGAGCTTATAAAATATCGATAAAAGTAGAAAATAAATATTGAAAACGCATATAATAAAATGGGGCGTTACAATTTTGCATCCAATCATTAAAACCAACATTTTGTGCAAAACTAAATGCTAAAGAATCTACGGCCAACATTTCCGAAAATGCATCCATAGAAGAAGAATGATCATATGTAAAGAGAGAAGGAGGTTGGTTAGAAGTAGATGCGTACCCGGTAAGTTGTGTTTGCCCTCGTGCTAACCCCATTTTTTCAGGATGCTTGTTCCGGATATGCCTCTTATAGTTCCCGTAGCCTTCTCCCTTTTTGTGCTTGTATTGTGCCGCACAAAAATTGCATTTGGCATAGTAAACTCCGTTGGCATCGGGAGCACCTTTTGTAAACCAAAATCGGAAGACCGCCGCCGTTAGTTGAGTGTTGTTCAACGGCGGCTCCTCCGTGAATTCGGTCTTGGATCCTTGGGTGTTGGGGAAAGTAGGTGATTCCGTGATATCCTCCTCCTCGAAGATCTCGTGATCTCCACTTATTAAGTCTCGCCTTAAATCGAACCGGTTGGAGGACCGCTAACGGAATGCCGTCCTCGGGTAAAACTTTCGCCGGATGAAGGACCGACACCGCTAACGGAACGTCTTCCTCGGCTAGACATTTTTTTTTGAATAATAAAATTAGAATGTAGTAGTAAGAGTGGTAAAATGAAAAATAAGAGAATGAGAATATGAGATTAGGAGAGTAATTGAATGTAAGAGTTGGAAATTATGGAGAGATTGAGAGAGTGAATAGATGATTGAATGAGAATTAGTGTGAGATGAAATGAATTGGGTTTGGGGTATTTATAGAATTGTTTTTGGGTTAGATTTATTAAAGTATATTATTTTTTTTTTTTTGAATTTGTGACCGTTACGGGTCGACCCGGCGGGTCAACCCGGCGGGTCACGGGTAAGGATCTGACGACCCTTACCCGTACCCGCAAACCAGGGGAACCCGGACCCGCTGGGTCAGAACCCGCCGGGTCACGGGTGACCTGTTACCCGTGGACATGCTTATAGACATGTTTAGCCTAGTATGTGTTATGGGTTTTGTTTGTGAGATCTTAGAGTCTAGAAGTCTAAGGACTTCTAGCTCCTGTTGAGTGTGATGTAGGTATGAGGGATTCTAGTATGCAGTCCTAGAAGTGAGAGTCAAATGGTCTTGCGTAGATCATTTGTTTAGGAGTCTTAGACTTCTTTTGTGAGTGGGTTGTTGTTGATATAGTTATCTTCTTGTGAGTAGGTTATGGTCTTCCTCCCCTAAGGAAGCGAGAGTGTTGTGAGTTGAGTGTGGTGACGAGGTAAGTCTCCGGACTTACTTGGCTCGTATTCCTTGTATTAGCATTGGTGTGTGTTGGGTGGTGTGTGTTTATTATTTATTGTTTATGACAACTAAACCGGAAATAGGATTACCGACCTTTATACTATTTGGCCCAAGTGTATGATAACGGGCGTTGACATCACTGCCTAGCTCTTGCGAGAGCTAGGAGGTTCTCGGCGACTGGCCCGTGCTGGTTAGACGGTCGGAGGCATCCAAACCGTTCTATTGCCGGAAGAAGGGACCGAGGTGAGTTTCGGGAGATTCTCGTGTCACAAAAGAAGTTGAATTAGAACGGGATATGACCTAATAATAATAAAGATAATAAACCGGATTGGTGTGCTTTGAGTATGTTGTATGATTTACTTGTGTTTGTGCCTTTCCTATTAATTCTAATGCTTTGAATATGAGCTAACGGTTTTATACCGAATGTTGTAGATTGCCTTGCAGGTTAGGAATGCGGCCGAGAGATCCGGAAGGGTGGGCAGCCGGGGTCCGTACATTTTAGGAAGGGTTTTGAGTTGGAGTTGTCTTGTGTTTTGTCTTTCGGTTATTACGTTTTGTGTGCCGCGTGTTTGGCGTTTGGTTCGAGTTGTACCTCGGCTGAAGTTTGTTGTTGCTTTCTTTCGGGTTTTCTCATCATTTGCATTTAAAATGATTTACGTTTTTGCCTTTATTTGTGCCATGTTGGAAAGGTCCGATGAAATTGTTGTCAAGCTAAGGATCGGGACCCATTGTTGTAATATCCGGAATTTTTATTCCGTTTATTTCCGTAACAAACCGGATTTCGATCAGTTGATCCATATCCGTCTACTTAGTTAGACACATTGTTTCAAAATTCATCATTTTATGTAGCTTCCCTTCACATAAAATGATAGGATCCTTGTTTCAAAAATTTATCATTTTATGTAGCTTTCCTTCACATAAAATGATAGGATCCTTATAACCAATCCTAAACTATAACATGATCCATATCCGTCTATTCCGTGCACTCGTTAGTCGGTGATCTTGTTTCCGGACTGTAGCTAGCACCGGACTGCTGCTCCCGTGCGCCAGCTCCAGCCCAGCATGCCAGCACAGCTTCAGCCAGCGCCCAGCCCAGCCCAGCAGCGTGTGCTGCTCTACCTTCTTCAGTCCAGCGCCCAGCTCCAGCCCAGCAAGCCAGCGCAGCTTCAGCCAGCGCCCAGCCCAGCCCAGTAGCGTGTGCTGCTCTACCTTCTTCATCCCAATGCTTCCAGCTTCCCCTTCCAGTTGGGCCGCTCCATTTTTTTGCCTCACCCCTAGACCGCCTGCCTTGGAGCCCAGCCAGGAGAGACGTGCAATCCAGGAAGCGCCAGCCCAAGGGAGGAAGATGCTGGGACGTACGTGTTGCTGAGCTGGAGTAGTGGTAGATCTCCTTCCTGTAACCGCTCCTTGATTCACGCTGGGACGCTCTTGAAGGCAGCCCTTACTCCCACATTTCTGTCTACGTTCAGAATCCGCTTCTTCATCTCTTCCTTACGGTGAAGATCATACCATTTTTTTGTATCGAATTGACCGAAACCTCAGTTGACAACAATAAGACGCTGCTAGTTTCTTCTCTCTGACCTGTTACAACCCCGCACTCTAGCAACCGATTCACCGATGTCTACAATAAGGAGAGGAAACTACAGTGGTTGCCGACGAATTGTAGCTGTACGAAGACCATCTGTCTGAACCACATCACTGGTGTTGAGCGTACTCCACCTTAGATCAGGCGAGCCCATCTCTGTTTTGTTCCCTGGGTAAGACTAAGCCTACCTTCGTTTAATTTTTTTGTCATCTCCTTACTAGCCGATCTGCACTCTCACACCTTCCTTCTTTGTGCCGGACTGATTCCCCACTGGTGTAGCAGCGAGACAAACTAGAGTCTCCCTTGGGACAGTAGTGAAACCGAGCCAAGCCTAATCCCAGTCCGGTAAGAAATCCACTTCCTGTTGCTCCTGTTTATGACATAGGTGCAACTTATGTATATGTACATTGTGACCTCCATGGGATTATAACCTAGAATGTGTAAATTGGAATATATAGATTAGTGTGTTCGGTGAGAGTCGAACTAGAGACCTATAGGAAGGTTGGACTGCTGTTAAAAAATGAGCAATAGAAATAAGAATGAAATGCCCTTGTTTAATCTCAGTTTGTAAGTTAGAAATGGGTACTGTTGTAGATCAATGTTAGAGAGTTAGGTTGAAGATCCACCGTTGAAATTTTAATAGATAATAGGTGGATATATTTAGTTTAGTATATTAAAATTTTAGAAGAAATGAACGGTCGGATTAGAAGTTATAAGCTTCCGAAGTTGGGTAGTTAAGCAATTTTTGTAAACTTTGGATTTTTGGTTAAGTATAGAAATTGTAAGTGTAGTAGCCAACTTTGAGAATTTTTATAAAAATGATGGATGAACAGTTTTGAGAAATTTTTGCTCCTAAGGGTAGATGGAACATCATAGAGGATCTAGAGAAATATTTCGGAATTTTTATAAACCTCTACGAATTTTATATTTGAAACCGAAGTTGGACCTTTACGATCTTTCGGCAAATAGGAAAATAGGAAAAGTGCCAGTTTGTAACCAAACTAAACTTTAGGAGTTAGAATATGACTTTATAATCTCAAATAGGAGTTTAGACATGAATTTTAGAAATTTTGGGAGTTTCGGAACCAAGGGTAAAATAGTCTTTTTACAATAAATTAGTACTGTAATTAGTTCTGTCCTATTACGACCTTCTATATTAGAAGTCTTAGACTTCTAATTACTTTGGAGTGTGCTAATGCACTTATCTCCTTTGGCAGGCAACTGAGTTGCTACAGTTACCGAGCGAGTTTGGTTTACAGAGAATCGAGATTTATAACAGGTAAGTCCTTTGGGCTTACTTAGCTGACTTCTGAATATGAGCATGAATGATGATAGTGGTGTGTGATTGAAATGTTTAGAGTTATAGGTTGTGATAGATATTTACCGACCTATACTTGGCCTAAGAGTAACGGGCGGTGGCATTCTGCTCAGTTAGCTTGAGGGCGCTGGGGGTTTCTTTAGGGACTAGTCCACACCCGGTTTGTAGTGATGCTACCGGCGGAGGTAAGCTAGACGTACACCTAGTTGGATAAGGAACGGAGGCGAGAACTGTTAAGAGTTCTCGTGCCACAACTGTAAAATTGAATAAGATGAATCACCTAAGTAATAGATAATAAACGGTTGTGTGCCAGCATGATGTTTGTTTATGTTATTTTGCGTGTGTTTGTGCTGTTATTATTCTACTTATATTTGGATAGTTAGCTAATAGTTGTTATGTTGTGTAGACGTACCACAGGTTAGAGCAGATGCCGAGTGATCCGGAGGGTAGTGGTCAGCCGGGGTGTCGTACTTTTAGGACGTGTTGCAGTTTCTTTCTTTGTGGGATTTCCAGTTAGACCTTGGTTCTTTTCTTTCTATTCGTACTTTGTTATCTTATGTTTTCCGGCTGTTGGTTGTTCTGGTTACATTCATACATTGTTAAGACTTAATTTATGATTTCCGGTTTTTTCCTTATCTGTGCCTTGTTGTAAGATCTTGTTAAGTTGTTGTCAAACTAAGGTCGGGACCCACTGTGCGGTCCTAACCAGTAACTCCCCAAGTTGTAAAATTGGGGTGTTACAACATGGTATCAGAGCTCTAGGTTGGCAACAATGGCACTTGCAATCTTCTAAAAAGGTCATATAAGTAAATAAGCAGAACCCAAAAGGGGTGTGAGTTTTTAAAAGGAATTTTGGTTTTAAAATGCATGCATAGTCGGGTTGGGATAAAAAGTACGGATGACCACCACTACCTCCGCAGATCTTGGTATTCTTAGTATTATTATTATAGACTTTTACTGTTTATGATAGATTAGTTAGATTATAACTGTAGTTGTTACTGTTCGTGCAGATGGCACGTACTAGGGCTACACCAGCGACTGGCCGAGGTAGGGGTCGTCCCCCCTTCCCCCAGTTAGAGAGGATCGAGCTGATAGCACCCCTGCTGTTAGAGGGCATGGTCGTGGGGGTAGATCTCCACTAGGGAGAGGTCGAGGACAAGTTCCTCGAGAGGATCCACCTGTAGCAAGCATACTAGAGGCTGTTGTGGAAGAGGTTGCTGAGAGTGTAGGCTCTGAGGTCAGGCATGAGACCGCCGCTTGGTCTGGAGCGCAGGGAGCCCGTTCGACTGAGTCAGGATGTGTTTCTATTGGAGCATCTGAGTATAGAGAGTACAGAGCATACGTCGAGCGTATGGAGGAGGCTGCTAGAGTTGAGAGGCTTACCCAGGTACCACCGGCGGTACCGGCTAGGTCAGCTCAAGTGACACAGGGAGTGTCTCAGGTGCCGGCTGTACTTGAGAGGAGGGCTAATGCTGATAGAGCGCCTGCTGGGTCTAGAGCACCGAGACCAGATGAGTGGTTGAAGGCTTTCAACTCTCAGAAGGTTCCCTCATTCAGTGGAGAAATAGGGCTAGAGGTGGAGCACTGGATAGGGAAGATAGAGACTGCTTTAGAGGCGATACATTGCCCCGAGGATCGACAGGTGGACTTGGTGCAAACCTATTTCACAGATGATGCTCATTCATGGTGGCGGACCATTCGTAGCCGAGTCACCAGTTGGGAGCAGATGAGGAACATTGTTAGGGATAGGTACTGTCCTGTCTCGCTGAGGAGGGAGAGATTCCAGGATTTCATTGAGGCGGGATTTGAGGATATCCCGATTGCTGCAACCATAAAGAAGTTTCAGAAAGAGTTGACCCTACTTGGACCAGCTGCACCTCTAGAAGAGCAGCATGTTTACCTTTTCTCCAGGTGATTGAGAGAGAGTACCGATCATATTTGGCTGGATTCCGCTGTGAGACTTTGTCTGACTATCAGGATAGGGCCTCTGCTTATGAGAGAGATAGGCCAGCTTCGAGGAAAGCAGTTCAGTCTAGTGGGCCGGATAAGTGGCAGAGGACAGGACATGCTGGTAGCAGTGCAGCAGTAGCAGGTTATGGTCGAGGACAGACTTAGGGGAGGTCCAGCTACCACCCTACAGTTCAGACTTCCAGTAGAGATCGACAGTGCTTTAACTGTGGTAGCCGCGATCACATTAAGACAGATTGCCAAAGACCACCTACCACTTGCTTCACGTGTGGGAAGCCGGGACACGGAGCTACTTTCTGCCGTCAGGGTAGGGCCCCTTCACAGCAGGGATCTTCTCCTGCAGGTGCTAAGAAGAGTGTACAGAGACCTCCTCAGTACCGAGCACCGAGTCAGCATCAACAACAGTACCGGGCTCCAGGACATCCTGCTTCATACAGTACGGCACAGGGATCAGGTCGTGGCAGGGGACGTGGTAGTACCACTGACACCAGAGGAGGACCATCGAGAGTGTTCGAGTTGAGGAGCACTGAGCACCCTACAGCACCCGCGACCACATGTACTATTTGGATCCATGACTTACCTGTGCGAGTTTTATTTGATACGGGTGCTACACACTCCTTTATATCAGATGCATGCGTAGATAGGTTGTCCTTAGCTACAGTAGAGTGTGTACCTTTTGTGGTTGGGTTACCAGATGGGGGTAAGGTTAGAGGATCCCGAGAGATTTATGACTGCCCTATTCATTTGGGAGGCCGGATTTGGTTAGTAAATTTTCTAGTCATGCCCTTAGCACATCAGGACGTGATATTGGGGATAGATTGGATGACTAGACATGGAGCAGTTTTAGATATTGGTAGGAGAACTGTGACTGTCGCCACTGAGGAGGGTCACAGAGTGATATTCCGAGGTTGGGACCTCGGAAAGTCCGGCACAATTATCAGCGCAGTGAGAGCAGCCAGATTGATAGCACAGGGTTGCGAGGCTTTCTGGTGTTATGACATGAAGGAGCGCAAGAGCCTGACAATAGAGGAGATACCAGTTGCATGCGAGTTTGCAGAGGTATTCAGTGACGACTTACCAGGGCTACCTCCACAGAGGAGTGTTGATTTTAGCATTGAGTTAGAGCCGGGAACGAGACCGATCTCGAAGGCCCGTACCGCATGGCACCGATAGAGCTGCTTGAGCTGAAGAAGCAGTTGGAGGAGTTAGCAGAGAAGGGCTTCATACGCCCTAGTGTTTCTCCCTGGGGCGCACCAGTATTATTTGTGAGGAAGAAGGATGGATCGATGAGGCTGTGTATTGATTACCGGGAGTTGAACAAGGTCACCATCAAGAATAAGTATCCACTGCCTCGCATAGATGATCTGGTGGACCAGCTGCATGGAGCGTCAGTGTTCTCGAGGATAGACTTGAGATCGGGTTATCACCAGCTGAGAGTGAGAGACCAGGACATACCTAAGACGGCATTTCGGACTAGGTATGGCCACTATGAGTTTGTAGTGATGCCGTTCGGGCTCAATAATGCGCCAACAGTATTTATGGAGTTGATGAATGGGATTTTCATCGACTTCTTAGACCACTTTGTAGTGGTCTTCATTGACGACATTCTAGTTTACTCTAGAAGTCGAGAGGAGCATGCCGGACACTTGAGGAAAGTATTACAGATTCTACAGGATAGCCAGCTATATGCTAAGCTATCCAAGTGCGAGTTCTGGATGTCAGAGGTGGCTTTCCTAGGCCATGTAGTGACTGCTGAGGGGATTAAGGTCGACCCGGCGAAGATTGATTCGGTGTCTTCTTGGCAACCTCCGAAGAATGTTAAGGAGGTTCGCAGCTTTCTTGGATTAGCAGGTTATTACCGCCGGTTTGTGGAAGGTTTTTCCCTGATTACCCAACCACTTACTTGTCTCCTGAGGAAGACTACTCGGTTCGTCTGGTCTGAGCCGTGTCAGTAGAGTTTTGAGGAGCTGAAGAGGAGATTGACGTCTGCTCCGATTTTAGCACAGCCTGAAGGTACAGAGGACTTTGTAGTGTACAGTGACGCATCCAAGCTGGGCTTGGGGTGTGTCTTGATGCAGAGGGGTAAGGTCGTAGCGTATGCGTCTCGACAGCTGAAGACATATGAGGAGAACTACCCCACCCATGACCTGGAGTTGGCTGCGGTAGTACATGCTCTTAAGATCTGGCGTCATTATCTCTATGGAGCGACCTGTCAGATCTTCACAGACCATAAGACTCTGAAGTACATATTCACTCAGCGGGAGTTGAATAACCGCCAGAGGCGGTGGCTAGAGTTTATCAAGGATTTCGACCTTGAGATTCTCTATCACCCCGGGAAGGCGAATGTAGTTGCTGACGCTTTGAGTCGGAAGACGCCTCGGGAGAAGGCGATAGCCCGGTTGACAGTACAGCCACAGTTACAGAGAGACTTAGCTTGGTTGGAGGTAGAGATCCAGTTCCCCGATACAGCTCATCAGTTAGCCACCTTAGAGTTACTTCCTGACCTGTTGGGTGAGATCCGACAGAAGCAGGAGACCTGTCCGACTTTGACCCGGATCCGAGACCGGATGTCATGAGATGAGGCACCTCAGTTCACCATTGGTGCCGATGGAGTGATGAGACGGCAGGACCGTATCTGTGTGCCATCAGACAGTGAGTTGAGACAGATGATACTAGGTGAGGCTCATGCTACCCCTTACTCCGTACATCCAGGAGCGAGTAAGATGTATAAGGACGTGAGACGTTCCTTCTGGTGGGGTGGTTTGAAGCCTGATGTGGCCCGATATGTAGCCCAGTGTGCGACCTGTTAGCAGGTCAAGATTGAGCATCGTAGGTCCGGAGGAGAGCTCCACCCACTTCCAGTACCACATTGGAAGTGGGAGGATATATCTATGGATTTTGTTACAGGGTTGAGGCTCAGCAGAGGTTTTGATGCCATTTTGGTAGTGGTAGACCGTCTGACGAAGACCGCACATTTCATTCCGATTAAGGAAACGTGGCCGGTAAGTCGTCTAGCTGAGGAGTTCACCAGACACATTGTGAGACTCCACGGAGTACCAAGGACTATCGTCTCCGACAGGGATGGACGTTTTACCTCGAGATTTTGGCAGCAGGTACATACTGCTTTGGGGACGAGTCTCCACTTTACCACTGCCTATCACCAACAGACAGACGGTCAGTTTGAGAGGACCATTCAGACCTTAGAGGACATGTTGCGGGCATGTGTACTAGATTGAGGACAGGTATGGCCAGATCATCTCCCACTGGTAGAGTTCTCATATAATAACAGCTGGCACGCGTCTATTGGGATGGCACCTTATGAGGCTTTGTACGGGCGGAGATGTCGTACACCATTGTGCTAGGATGAGCCTAGCAAGGCTGATGGGGTAGTACCAGACCAGATACAGGATGACATCGCCCCGATTGCCTTAGTCCAGGAGCGGATGTTAGCAGCTCAGAGTCGTCAGAAGTCCTACGCCGACAAAAGGCGTCGACCTTTGGAGTTTAGAGTAGGTGCACAGGTGTGGTTGAGAGTGTCTCCGACGAGAGGAGTCCGGCATTTCGGCATTAAGGGGAAGTTGAGTCCCCGATATGTCGGTCCATTTGAGATCTTAGAGAGAGTCGGAGAGGTTGCCTACCGATTAGCACTGCCACCGAGATTGGAGGGAGTACATCCAGTTTTTCATGTATCTCAGCTGAGAGAGTACATACTGGATCCTAGACACGTCATCAGTCATGAGGATCTGATAGTCGAGCCAGACCACACTTTTGTGGAGTACCCAGTAGCCATCCTAGAGCGTAGTACTCCCAGTAGCCATCCTAGAGCGTAGTACTAGGCGTCTGCGTTCTAAGGAGATACCGATGTTGAGGATCCAGTGGTCTAGACGAGGAGCTGATGAGGCTACCTGGGAGACAGAGGAGAGTATTAGACGTAACTATCCTGAGTTCGTTGCGGAGTTAGCCGCTACCTCAGTAGCGACGGGTTATTACTGAGACGATACTTTATATGATTTCTGTGATTATATGTTTAAGTGATTGTTTATGTTTATGTGCATAATAGCGTGAGTAGTTTGCATGCTAGGAAAAAGTGAGATAAATTGGAGTGAGACTAGAATATAACTCTTGAGGGGGAATTGTTTGGGTGGATACCTTATTCTAAGTTTCGGGACGAAACTTATTTTAAGGGGGTATCGATGTAATATCCGGAATTTTTATTCCGTTTATTTCCGTAACAAACCGGATTTCGATTAGTTGATCCATATCCGTCTACTTAGTTAGACACATTGTTTCAAAATTCATCATTTTATGTAGCTTCCCTTCACATAAAATGATAGGATCCTTGTTTCAAAAATTTATCATTTTATGTAGCTTTCCTTCACATAAAATGATAGGATCCTTATAACCAATCCTAAACTATAACATGATCCATATCCATCTATTCCATGCACTCGTTAGTCGGTGATCTCGTTTCCGGACTGCAGCTAGCACCGGACTGCTGCTCCCTTGCGCCAGCTCCAGCCCAGCATGCCAGCGCAGCTTCAGCCAACGCCCAGCCCAGCCTAGCAGCTACCTTCTTCAGTCCAGCGCCCAGCTCCAGCCCAGCAAGCCAGCGCAGCTTCAGCCAACGCCCAGCCCAGCCCAGCAGCGTGTGCTGCTCTACCTTCTTCAGCCCAATGCGTCCAGCTTCCCCTTCCAGTTGGGCCGCTCCATTTTATTGCCTCACCCCTAGACCGCCTGCCTTGGAGCCCAACCAGGAGAGACGTGCAATCCAGGAAGCGCCAGCCCAAGGGAGAAAGATGCTGGGACGTACGTGTTGCTGAGCTGGAGTAGTGGTAGATCTCCTTCTTGTAACCGCTCCTTGATTCACGCTGGGACGCTCTTGAAGGCAGCCCTTACTCCCACATTTCTGTCTACGTTCAGAATCCGCTTCTTCATCTCTTCCTTACGCTGAAGATCATACCATTTTTCTGTATCGAATCGACCGAAACCTCAGTTGACAACAATCAGACGCTGCTAGTTCCTTCTCTCTTACCTGTTACAACCCTGCACTCCAGCAACCGATTCACCGACGTCTACAACAAGGAGAGGAAACTATAGTGGTTGCCGACGAATTGAAGTTGTACGAAGACCATCTGTCTGAACCACATCACTGGTGTTGAGCGTACACCACCTTAGATCAGGCGAGCCCATCTCTGTTCTGTTCCCTGGGTAAGACTAAGCCTACCTTCGTTTTATTTTTTTGTCATCTCCTTACTAGCCGATCTACACTCTCACACCTTCCTTCTTTGTGCCGGACTGATTCCCCACTGATGTAGCAGCGAGACAAACTAGAGTCTCCCTTGGGACAGCAGTGAAACCGAGCCAAGCCTAATCCCAGTCCGGTAAGAAATCCACTTCTTGTTGCTCCTGTTTATGACATAGGTGCAACTTATGTATATGTACATTGTGACCTCCATGGGATTAGAACCTAGAATGTGTAAATTGGAATATATAGATTAGTGTGTTCGGTGAGAGTCGAACTAGAGACCTATAGGAAGGTTGGACTGTTGTAAAAAATGAGCAATAGAAATAAGAATGAAATGCCCTTGTTTAATCTCAGTTTGTAAGTTAGAAATGGGTACTATTGTAGATCAATGTTAGAGAGTTAGGTTGAAGATCCACCGTTGAAATTTTAATAGGTAATAGGTGGATATATGTAGTTTAGTATATTAAAATTTTAGAAGAAATGAACGGTCGGATTAGAAGTTATAAGCTTCCAAAGTTGGGTAGTTAAGCAATTTTTGTAAACTTTGGATTTTTGGTTAAGTATAGAAATTGTAAGTGTAGTAGCCAACTTTGAGAATTTTTATAAAAATGATGGATGAACAGTTTTGAAAAATTCTTGCTCCTAAGGGTAGATGGAACATCATAGAGGATCTAGAGAAATATTTCTGAATTTTTATAAACCTCTACGAATTTTATATTTGAAACCGAAGTTGGACCTTTACGATCTTTCGGAAAATAGGAAAATAGGAAAAGTTCCAGTTTGTAACCAAACTAAACTTTAGGAGTTAGAATATGACTTTATAGTCTCAAATAGGAGTTTAGACATGAATTTTAGAAATTTTGGGAGTTTCGGAACCAAGGGTAAAATAGTCTTTTTACCATAAATTAGTACTGTAATTAGTTCTGTCCTATTACGACCTTCTATATTAGAAGTCTTAGACTTCTAATTACTTTGGAGTGTGCTAATGCACTTATCTCCTTTGGCAGGCAACTGACTTGCTACAGTTACCGAGCGAGTTTGGTTTACAAAGAATCGAGATTTATAACAGGTAAGTCCTTTGGGCTTACTTAACTGACTTCTGAATATGAGCATGAATGATGATAGTGGTGTGTGATTGAAATGTTTAGAGTTATAGGTTGTGATAGATATTTACCGACCTATACTTGGCCTAAGAGTAACGGGCGGTGGCATTCTGCTCAGTTAGCTTGAGGGCGCTGGGGGTTTCTTTAGGGACTAGTCCACACTCGGTTTGTAGTGATGCTACCGGCGGAGGTAAGCTAGACCTACACCTAGTTGGATAAGGAACGGAGGCGAGAACTGTTAAGAGTTCTCGTGCCACAACTGTAAAATTGAATAAGATGACTCACCTAAGTAATAGATAATAAACGGTTGTGTGTCAGCATGATGTTTGTTTATGTTATTCTGCGTGTGTTTGTGTTGTTATTATTCTACTTATATTTGGATAGTTAGCTAACAGTTGTTATGTTGTGTAGACATACCACAAGTTAGAGCAGATGCCGAGTGATCCGGAGGGTAGTGGTCACCGGGGTGTCGTACTTTTAGGACGTGTTGCAATTTCTTTCTTTGTGGGATTTCTAGTTAGACCTTGGTTCTTTTCTTTCTATTCGTACTTTGTTATCTTATGTTTTCCGGCTGTTGGTTGTTCTGGTCACATTCATACATTGTTAAGACTTAATTTATGATTTCCGTTTTTTTCCTTATCTGTGCCTTGTTGTAAGATCTTGTTAAGTTGTTGTCAAACTAAGGTCGGGACCCACTGTGCGGTCCTAACCAGTAACTTTCCAAGTTGTAAAATTGGGGTGTTACAATTGTGAGGTCTCGCCCGTAGCATTCCGATATCCCACGGATTCGGGGTGTTACAAATTAATCTTATATATATTTGAGCTCTTCCATGCCTGCATATAATTTAGTTCGATTTCTGCAAACTACGAGTACTACAAAACTTTGTTTCCACTTCTATTAATTTTGTCCTTTTTCAACTTCTATTATTTTCTAATATTTAGTTCGATTTCTGCAAATTACGAGTACTTCCATGCTTGAATATTCCAATAATGCCAATTACTGCAAAACGTTTTTTCCTTTTGAGTTTTATTTTGGATTTATTGATCTTAATTTTCATATTTTTTTAATAATTTAATTGTATCTTAAATATCCAAATGGGATTTATTGTTATTTTGGACTTTATCTCAGTATGGGATCATTTGTTAACTACATCGAACCGCAGCTTCACGTGAATCCTCAGTGGCTGTGCAAAATCCTATAATTTCTACTAATATCGTCAAATTGTAATAAATTGATCGTTCTTCTCTAGAGTTGGTTTATGTGAATAAGAGTGCCACAATTAAAAATTTTCTGTTCTTGTGATCAATCGGAAAGGTACTATGAAATAGGATTTACCTTTGAAGTGTAGCGGGAGGATGAAGAACTTGCAATGGAGTAGCTTCCATTTTGTAGAATCGCTGGTAGCTCAGCAAAAATAATGAGAATAATTGCTTTTAAATAATATTCATTTTCAAACCGTTTTTAAAGAATATAATTTCGTCAATTTTTATGTAAGAATTTTTTTCCACTCCATTCTTTTGTTACGGACATTATTATTTTCAAATAATTTAAAATTTTTCCGTCAATATTTTTATGCAGATTTGGTTAATGATAAATTAATATCCGTAGTATTCATCCAAAGCAAAAAAAAAAAATCCGATTTTGATTTTGTTTTTATTCTTAATTGTACCGTAATACTCATAGATACGTGCTTTTCCAAAAAAATCAAAATCTGGTGTATTCAATTTTCAAATTAAATACCATATTATTAAATGTATTTTTAATACTGTTTACAAAATTTGTCAGATTTTGTCCTTCTCTAAAAATGTTTTTTAGACTATTTTAAAGTTCTTAACAATAAGTGATTCGATTTTGATTTTGATTTGAAAACAGATCGCATTTTGATTTCTTTTCCAAAACTGATCGGATTTTTTTATATTCAAAAAATATGTTTTTAAATATTTTTTAATAAATTGTTTGTATATTTTACTTAACAATTTTTTTCCCATCTAGTCTATTGTTACGTATATTATTTTTTTAATCTATACCTATATACACTATTCAAACAGTATACATTGACGCTGACATGACGTTGTGGAGGTAGTGTTTTTAAAATAGAGCTCCTACAATTAACGCCATTAAATCTTTTCTTTTCAAGTCCAAAAAAAATTTTTTGTAACCGATTTGGTTTGAAAAATCTTTACTCCTAAAAAACTTCTATTTTTAAATATAAAAAAAATTGTAACTGATTTGTTCAATTTAAAATCTTCGAACAATTTAAAATTAGATAGTCTTTAATAAAGGGAACAATTTAAAATTAGATACTCCTAAAAAACTTCGAACAATCTAAATACCTAGGAAATGTGTTGATACACTTGCCTCCTTTGACAGGCCATTGAATTTCTACAGTTACAAATCGAGTTGTGATTAAGAGTCGAGAACGGATTCAGGTAAGTCCGTTGGGCTTACTTAGCTAGCTTTCAGATATGAGTGCGAATAATGATAGTGGTGTTTGAATGATTTATGTATAAGTATATTTCATACTAATTATCGACCGACCCACATATATGGCCTAAGAGTAACGGGCGGTGGCATTCTGCTCAGTTAGCCCGAGGGCGCTGAGGGTTTCTTTCGGGACTAGTCCATACTTGGTTTGCGGGGACGCCACCGGTGGAGGTGTGACAAACCATCACCAGTTGGATAAGGAACGGAGACGAGAAATCTTAAGATTTCTCGTGCCACAACTTTTAAAACGGGATGAAGTGAATCACCTAAGTTATCAGATAATAACCGGATTGTGTGTCAGCATGTTGAGTGTTTATATTTTCCTTATGTGTGTTTGTGCTATCTATTATTCTGCTTATATTTGATTAGTTAGCTAATTGTTTTATCGTTGTTTAGACTTGCCACGGGTTAGAGCAGATGCTGAGTGATCCGGATGGTAGTGGTCAGTCGAGGGTGTCGTACTCCTTAGGACGGGTTGCAGTTCTTTTATTGTTGGTCTTTCAACTATGACCTTTTCATGTTCTCAAATTGTGAAATATTGTTATTACCGGCTGTTATTGTTTCTGGTCACATTCACAACTTTATGAAACATTTCATGATTTCTGGTTTTTCCTTATCTATGCCTTGTTGTAAGATCTAGTTATGTTGTTGTCAAACTAAGGTTGGGACCCACTCTGAGGTCCTAACTAGTAGCTCCCCGAGTTCCGAAAACTTGGGGTGTTACAACATGGTATCAGAGCTCTAGGTTGGCAACAATGGCACTTGAAATCTTCCAAAAGGACAAATAAGTAAATAAGCAAAACCCGAAACGGGTCTGAGTTTTCCAAAGGATTTTTGGTTTTCAAAACGCATGCATAGTCGGGTTGGGATAGAAAGTACGGACGACCACCACTACCTCCGTGGATCTCGGCAGCTTAGTACTTTTGGAAATGTTATGTTGACTTATTAGCTTGATTATAAAGATAGGTAATATAGATAAGTATATGCTGAAGGTTAGTAGCATTTATAGTTATATTATGCCTTAACAAAGCTAATAGAATGAGGTCCTCACTCCGTTGACACACCTAAGTAGATTTTGAAGGATGTCAATATTAGGATAAGTATGCTCGGCTTATGGGCATTAGGGTAGGCGAACGTCCGAGCCACTCGTTCGAACTTGTTGAGGAACGTTGAGACGGAAAAGTGAAGACTAAAAGACAACGCCAACGACAATAACAAGAAGGGGATACTGAGTCAATTCAACAGGGTCAAATGAAGAATATACATGAGGGTAGTTCCGGAAATGCGTTGGATGACCGACAATTATACAAATTGGGAGAGACAAACCATAAGTTCTTTCAAGTGTGGTGTAAAGCAACGTTACAAACAGAGTGGATGCCTTCAGAAACACACATAGGCATGAAAGTCAAGGTGAAATATAGTAGCGATCCAGACCAAAAACTTTGAATCTAACCTTGCTGACGGACCAGAAGGTGAAAGTTTGATGCTAGAAGAAGGGCGGAATATGATCACTCTCGACAAACTACTCGACACCACAATCAAGATGGAAAACCGAGACGATCATAAGCGTAGAAGTCAAGATGATATACATTGTTTATCCAAATTAGAAAAATTTAAGGGCCGCAAAATGAAAGCTTACATGTTGCTAGAAAGTGTAAGGCAGATTTCACCAACATGGAAGTGGAGTGACCTCCTAGGACACACAAAAATTGCAACAAGGATCGGGATACAACAAAGACTGGATTTCTATAAAGGCGGCAGTACAAAGCAACACCCCAAGGAAGAAGGTTGTAGGAGAATGGTCTTGGTGAACACGAGGGTCTCTAATAACTTCTCATTCACGAAAGTATTTAAGTTAATAATACTAGCGGTTCATAGCAAAGAACCGCAAGGGGACGATAACTCGGGTAAAAAGAATCATGAGAAAATACCTACAAGTTATCGTAGAAGAATTGATAAGTCCATTGACGGAAGAAGAAGATACAACTGGACTCTTAAGGGTATAGTGCTCTTATAGAAGTGTACATTGTAGAAGGAGCTAAAGGAGTATAAATGGAAGGATAGGTTTTTACCAAGTATATAAAACCTCAAAAGCGATAGAATAAAAGTAAGTCTATGATCTTATAGAAGGTCAAATACAGACTAATTGATAACAACAGAGAATTTACACGTGTTGGCTAACTAGTGATGACCAACGACGACGAAAGTGAAGTTAAATCAATACAAGCACTAGTATCCTTGAAGGTAACATGGAATGAGTCCAATATGGTGACTCTAATTAAGAAATTAAGGAGAAGCTTTTGACGGTCGGTAATGACCATTTATGACAGTAATGGCGTAAAGAGGATTGTTGTGAGCGGTTGCTTACTTTTGACTAAGGAAAATTACATATCAAAGTTAGCACGGGGATTCCTATAAGAAGGACTAGAAGAGTGAGAAGAAGCATATGTTTTGATCATGTCCTACATCAATCAAGTTATAAAGTATACATCGTTCCACACAAGTATAACTGATGGTGCTCTCGCGAGTGAGAGTTGGGTCAATCTTTCAAGCTCACAGAGGAAATCTTGGGACAAAAAGTGTGACACGGAATACCGGGAGTTATAACGACAGGGTAAGTGGATATTAGGACGTTGGCACCTTCGTGAAACGACTTGTCAAGTCTTGAAGTGTTTTAACAAGGGTATACATATCAGTTGGGACTGATGCAAGATGTCGAATTATTGGAAGTTGTCATAGGAAACCATGTTACCCTACAATATAAGTTTATTTAAGAGTTACTAAGAAATGATTGCACCCCAAATGGCCAATCTTGATAACCGGACATGGGTGGACGGAGGAGTAGTTTTGGAACCGCGTACAAATGGTATACCTTGGAGTCTTCTCTTGACTGATGAGGGGAGGATTGATGAAAGCAACGAATCTAATCAACATAATCCATAAAAGTTGTACGAGAAAGCTAAAGGGGTTTAATTCTCATACTGGGTGTAAGGATTTAGAAGATAGTAAAGAGACATGAGTATAAGGACAACATAATAAAAGCGAGTCTAGAAAGTAGATTTTTGAGAAAATCATATGCATATGATGTTTCGTATACAAGCAGTACCGGTTGATGTTTTATAAAGTCATATTATCGGACCGATAACACTAGGATGGATGAAATGTAAACCAAGCGAATAACTTAATCAGTGAGAAGGAAAGTCATGCATCAAAGGGCGGGTCTTGCTAAAATTAAATGAACTGTGGAGATGAATATACCTTTATGGAATCTATGCAAGAGTACAATAAAACTAGGGTTTCAACCCGGAATGAGTGGTAATGATTCCTTGACAGTTAGAGACTGGTTTGGATAAGGAAAATGTCATAAGATGAGTCACCTAGTAGAAAAGTTCACAAGGCAAACATGAGAGAGCATCATGTGGTTGGTATTCTTGTCTCAATGTAGACTTGTTACCACACCTCGAGAATTTGGAGCTAAATAGAGAACTCCACGACCAGATGGTAAATAGGTCAGGGTAATGACTTTTAAGTTGACGTGATGTACCCCTAAAGCTGGAGGTCAAAAGAATTGTGGTACGATAACTACATTGAATAGTCATAACGAGTAGTAAGTCGAGTTATGATGAGACATAAGGAATTCGTGGAATGTCTAAAGACGCACGTTCCTATTCTTCAAAGGAGACGTGACCGATGAGTTATTTTAATGAGGAGTTATCTACACCAACTATGAAACTCCATAGGTCGAGGACCATAGTTTCGACAGATATGGACGGTTATCCTGAGGTTTTGGACAACCAATACTCACGGCTAGAATACAAGCCTTCTCTTTACTCTAGTAAATCGTCTCTAGACTGACGGTTAGTTTGAGAGGATCTTGCTGTTACTAAAAGGGAAGTTACAGGGGAGAGGTAAATCATTCGTACTCACGGAGAACACCATTAGGATTAATAGGCGGCAACATATTGATCAGAGTAGCGCAGCGGAAGCATGGTAAGGCCATAAACCACAAAACATGAAACTCAATGTTAGGGTAACTAGGACCTCAAGTTAAGGAACTATAGATCAATATGGAAATCTCCACAAGGAATGTGATTTGTAAGTTATAACAAGTTGAAAGCTTGATCAAAGACAAGTGATATACCACTAATGGAGAGACGGTCCGACTGAATTATATTATGGAAACAAGACCAAGTGAGTAGTCTTACAAGGAGCATTAGGCACTTAGTAAAGTGCTCGGATATGTCTAAGATCATTGTTTCAGAATTTATAGTGGGGACCTCCTGAAGCATCAAAAGCAATTGAGCTCAACGGAAGGAATAAAGTTTAACAAAATCACCATGAGAGTTGAAGGTGAGTTTAGAAGGGCAATCGGGAATATCTTAAAGTGCATTGAGGAGTCATCTATCAACTAGCACTCCTAACCACCGAAAGGTGTCCACCCAGGTTCTACATGTTTAAGTTGAGAGAGTACACACCGGATCCGAGAGACGTCATCATCTATAAGGATATGATAACTGAACAGATCATAGTTTTATGAAGTAACCAGTATCCATCCTAGAGCCTAGTGGTAGACGCCTACGGTCTAGGTATATACCGATGTTGCGGACATAGTGGTCTAGATGAGGAACCATAAGGCTACCTTGGAGACAGAGGGGAGCATTAGGAGTGGTTATCCTAAGTGCCTTTCGGATTTAGCCGCCACCCCAGTACCGACGAGTTAGTACTCGGACATGATTTGTAAGATTTGTTTGACTATGTGATTACTTCCGTGTTTGAGTGTCATATTTTGTGTTTCAGTTCTATGATAATTCAGTGATACTTCTACGTTGGAAAGATAGAACGGAAATTTCATAAGGGAAGAGTAGGTACTCCGTGCTTTTTATAGAAAGTTATCAGATTAACGTTCCTTATCTTAAGTTTCGGAACGAAACTTATTTTAAGGGGGCACTGATGTAATATCCAGAATTTTAATTCCGTTTATTTCCGAGTCAAACCGGATTTTTATCCGTTGACCTTTTTCATGGTACCTAATGTAGTACACCACCACAAGTATTATTATTTTATGTAAGCCTAAACCCACATAAATGATAAAATGTAAATCAAGAAGGCAAGCCCATGACTAAGGCTTGACAAGGTCATGGCTTGACAAGATTTTATATATTATGGACAAGGTCATGGCTTTTTGACAAGACCATGACAAGAGAGTGACAAAGCTTGACAAGGCCATGACTAAGGCTTGACAAGATTTTCAGCCCACCTTTCTCCTTACCACCACTTCAGCCCGCCTCCCTTCTCATCTTGCTCCAGCATGCTTCCCGCCAGCCGAAGAAGGCAAGCCCAGATCGCACCACTTCAGCCCAGAAGAGCCTTGCTGACTCACCCTTCCCAACCGTTACCCAAACCATCGGAATCTACAGCATGAATTACGCTCTGATTGGCGTAACTACTCCAACGCTCCATACCCCCCAAGATATCGGATCTTCACTTGCCTAGCATTCCACGCTACGGTGAACGGTGGACAGACGCCCGTCTCCTGCTCACGTAAGACAATGCTGAAGACTCCATGCCAGCCTAAACGTAGCCGCCTCCCCTTCGATCTCTCTTGTATGTGACTTGTCCCTCCTGCATCGACATTCAACAACAAGCAGTGAAATCTTCTCCTTCCCTTCATCGAGCGTGAAAGCAACAGGTGTGCACACAGGCTAAACCCTAGTCGATCTACAAGTAGCAAGTGAAGCATTTCTGCAGCCCCTCTCCTGGTGCACTGTCACAGAGACGGGAAGCCTTGCTGCTGCATTGATCTAGCCAAGAAGAGTGTGCATGCCACATCCTTAGCCTTGTCCCTTGTTTTTGTCGAGGGCAGCCATTACCAGCAGGGGAGCCAAAGGGTAAGGTTCTATCCCTTTCTTTCCTTCTTTCTGCTGTCTAAAGCTGATAAATTCCGGGTTGTCCCGACCGGCCCGGCCCCTCCGCCCACAAATACGGGCGGATATGGACAATATAAAAATCCCGAACGGGATGAAAAGCCCGGCCCGGACGGACATCCGGGCCGGATCTGGACAGAGTGCAAATCCCGGTCGGGCTGCTTGTCCGTCCCGGATTAATAATTAAAAAAAAAGTATTTATATATACTCTTAAAACCCTAAATCACTCCGACGTTCCTCATTTCTCTGAGTTCACACCTCTTCTCTCAAACCCTAACTCGCCGATCTCTCTTTCAAACTCTCAAAGTTGAGTTTTTCTCTCCCTTAAACGAATATCTCTCAACTTCTCAATGTTTGGTTCTTTCTCTCAAATGAAGATTTCCTCTCCATCTTGTTGGGTTCTCTCTTAATCGAAGATCTTTGAAGTTCTCAAGTTCTTAAGGTCAAGTTCTCTCTCAAATGAAGATTTCCTCTCGCTCAAATCGAGACTTCAACCCTCTCAAAGTTTTGTTACTCGTCTGCTCGATCTGTGTATAGTTAAGGTGCTCGTTTGCTCGTTTTCTTGATCTTACTATATGAGAAGAGAGATCGGGATCTTAGATACCCTTGGTTGGGTTCTCCACAAAAGGCGATTTAAAAGAGATCTTTCTTTCTCTTGACGGCCTCTTAAACGAAGATCTCTCAAGTTACTCGATTTGGGTGGGTTCTCCCTAATCGGCTTTTGAACACCCTTCTCTTCTCTCCGCATGATACTTTGTAAAATCATCTTTGTTGCATCAATCTGTAGGATATTAAATTATTGTTGCATCACTCTGCAGAATATTACCCCTATGTGCTTATCTACAAATCTAGTGTAGTGCAAGTCTACATACTAAATACGGATTGTAGCAAACAACACATTTTTTTAGACAGACAAAAAATTGAATCCGGGTACCCGGCGGACAGCCCGGCCCGGACATCCGGACGGGTACGGACAAGACTAGAAGCCCGGGATCCGGGTTTAGTCCGGATCCGGCCTGGACATCTGGACAAAAAAATAGAAAAAGCCCGGTCTGGATTCGGCCCGAACCCGATAGTATCAGATCTACTGCTGTCAAACTAGGATATTATCCCTCCCTTACCTTGTTGGGAGTGGCTATCAACAGTGGGTCGAGGCATTGACGCATCTAGTGGTTCCTCCTCTTCTGTAGCTCCGTCACAATACTTGCAACCGGAAGTGGATCCAGTGGATGACGACTCACAAGAAACAACGATTTCTTCTCCTAACTGCTTGCAACCCAACCTCATAAGGACTCAATGGTGTATGACTTATTTGCTGTGCGATTGTCACTATACCATCCAAGGGTACCATCTTGCCCACGCAACAATGGAGTGAGAGAAGCTAGTAAGACACTCATCGCCCTTCAGGTCCACCCAAGGAGCCAGCCTCGCATCTGCACGTCATCACAACCACCTGAGTCCAGCCTGGAGTCGAGAGGAAGGGGGTTCAAACTTAGACCTTGTCCACATCAATGAAAACATCACAGGAGCAGCTGGTGAGATTCGAACCCTAGATCCCATGCAAGCCTTAATCACTTTATTTTCCAAAATCTGCTTCACTAGTCCACTTTCTACCTATGTTAAGATACCTTAAAAATATTATCCACCGTTCAATTTTTGATAGATTGTAGAGGGTTATGCATAGATGGTTGTGATAAAAATTGAATGACGTGTGTATAAGTATATATCATACCAATTATCGACCGACCCACTTATCTGGCCTAAGAGTAACGGGCGGTGGCATTCTGCTCAGTTAGCCCGAGGGTGCTGGGGGTTTCTTTCGGGTCTAGTCCATACTTGGTTTGCGGGGATGCCACCGGTGGAGGTGTGCCAAACCATCACCAGTTGGATAAGGAACGGAGGCGAGAAATCTTAAGATTTCTCGTGCCACAACTTTAAAAATGGGATGAAGTGAATCACCTAAGTTATTAGATAATAACCGGATTGTGTGCCAACAAGTTGAGTGTTTATATTTTCCTTATGTGTGTTTGTGCTATCTATTATTCTACTTATATTTGATTAGTTAGCTAACTATTTTATCGTTGTTTAGACTTGCCACAGGTTAGAGCAGATGTCGAGTGATCCGGATGGTAGTGGTCAGCCGGGGGTGTCGTACTCCTTAGGACAGGTTGCAGTTCTTTTATTGTTGGTCTTTTAGCTATGACCTTTTCATGTTCTCAAATTGTGAGATATTGTTATTACCGGTTGTTAGTGTTTCTGGTCACATTCACGACTTTATTATACATTTCATGATTTCTAGTTTGTAACACCCCGAATCCGCGGGACTCGGGATGCTACGGGTGGAAACCTCACAATGGGGTCCGAAATCGCTTGACAACAATTTCACCGGATCTTTCCAACATGGCAGAAATAAAGGCAAAAAAAACCAAAATCGTTATAATCCAATGCAAACAATCCCGAAAGGTAAAATACAACTTGGAAACTCAACCGAGTCCTCAAAATGACACAACTCCAAAACAAAATCTATAAGATACAACATAAACTAAAAATGACATAATCACATAACCATCCCCGTCCTATAATGTACGGAGACTCCGGTTGTCCACTCCTTCACCTCACTCGGCAGCCTCCCTAACCTGCAGGGCAACTACAACAATATCGGTATAAAACCGTTAGCTAGCATTCAAGGCATTAGAATCATGGTATTGACACACACACACATAAGGCATCAAAACACACAATATGATCTAAACACACGTGTCCGGTTTATTATCTCTGTGTTGTTATTAAGTCATATCTCTTACTATTCCACTTATGGTGTGACACGAGGATCATAACGATCTCGCCCTTGTCCCCTTTCACCATACACTCCAATTCTCAAACCTCACAAGCCTCACAAGATAACATCAACACCTCAAGTTATAAAACATTTCACAATCCTCAAACTCTCACCTAAGGTCCATAACCACTACTTGGTATTTACTCTAAGTTATGCTAGATTATCCAACCTAACATGATACTAATACTAAACATAACTAAATCGAGGAAGAGAATACTCACACGACGTCAAGACAGATGTCGAACTTGGTCTCGTTAGGCCTTTATCGGGGCGCTCCCGGACCTAAAACCAAAGCTACACAAAATTAGCTTAAACGCTAATTTTGGAAGGGAGATTAACGCATATAAAAATCTAAGGAAGCCCCGCTTTCAAAATAAGTGTAAAACTCGTAAAGCATTTTCCGGGGTGATCACAACAATTTATAAATACGGGTCAAAACCAAAACAACTTTTTGGACAACTAAGAAACTCTCGAAACTTGGCCATTTCCAGAAATAACTTTGGGTCATAAATCCGAAATAAATCCAACAAAGGCATAATATATATAGTATACATAATCATAAGAATATCTCCATAGTTAAAACCCGAGGTTAGAAACCGTTTACACATTTCCGGGGCAAACTATCCCGTTCCAAAACTATGGTCATAATCCGTAATAAAACTTTGGGCCAAAATCCACAATTAAACCTGCATGGTTTAATATTCAAATTTTCAAAAACCTGGGTCAAATCTGTAAATACAAAACTATGGATCCAAACTGTAATTAACCACAAAAGCGGGGTTGAAATAAAAAACCTAAAAACAAATACCTTCTTCTCCAACAGTACACCACCTACGTAACAAAACAAAAGAAATGGAAAGGGCAGCAGACGGCGGGCAGCAAGGAGGGAGGCGGCAAATGCTCCGGCAGGCGGGGCGACACCGGCGTGGTGTGGTGGCCCTTCATCTCCGGCGACATATCACGGCAAAGTGGAGGCGGCTCTCTCAGCCTGCGGGATTCGTTGCAACAGAGGAGGTCACGCAGAGGGTTGAGAGGGGAAGGGTCTCCGGTTCCAGAGTTCGACAGAGAAGGAGGGCGGCGGCTAGGCTATGTGGCTCCGGCGCGAGGCAGCAGGCCAATCGGCCTCCCGTCTCCGGCATTGGCGAGGGCAAATCTCTTGGTGATTGGAGCTCGTCGCAGAGGAAGGAGCACTGCTGTCGGTGGTTGCGACGAGGTGAGAAGCAGAGGAGTCTCTTCGGTTGTGGTAATGAGCAGGGGAATTCTCCGGCGACAAGTGGTCCTCCCTGGCGAGTTCGATGACGGCAGCAAGGGCTATTTCCGGTCTCTTGGTGGCACAGCAGTGTGGGGAGTGTGGGGAAATTGCTTGCTGTTAACTCCATCTTGATAATAAGGCATTATGAAAATGGTTGATGAAAGCCAAAAACCTCGGTTTCCATGTTTTGGTAAGATCTTACAAGTTTTGGCAAAACCTTACAGTGTCTAGTAAGGCCTTACCATATTACTGAAAACCTTGGTTTCCAGGTTTCAGTAAGGCCTTACATGATCTGGTAAGACCTTACCTAAACTGGACAAAAACTATACGTGGTTTAAGTTCGTCCAATAAGTTATTGGACTAACAATATTTTGTCATGAATTAAATTTTGTATTTGGTTTGGATTTCTAAATCAAATATATAAAGTTGATTCTTGTTGAGTTCTTTAAAGGATTTGATTTTAACAAATCTTTGATTTGTTTTAATTAAATCTTCTTAAAATAAATTGGAAGATCTTCAAATCTCAACAACCAAGATTGACATCAAATCTCAGCAACCAAGATCACAACAAATCAAGATATTGCAGCCAAGATCTTCTTCAAACATTTGAAATTGACGATAGGCTTGCCTATTTAAAGAGACAAGGAAGAAGACACGAAAGACAATCACCTACGACTGGAACACAAGTGAAAAATCGACTTATCTACTTTCTTCTCATAAAGCGTTGATCTCACCTTCGAAGCGTTAGCGTTCTACTCCTCTGAGTGTGTGAGATCTTATTCGAGCGTTATAGTACTATTCAACTAGGATCATACAAAGAGTTATTTCTCCTAGGCATGTTGGATACTGTTGTTGTATTTGTAGTACTTTGTTTTTTCTTTTTGAGTGTGTGAGTTGCTAGATAGGAAGTGTAAGACTTCTGAGTTTAGAAGAGGGAAGTTTTTCTGAAGGTTGTATCTAGGGTCATCAAGAAGAAGGAAAATAAAGCTACTTGAAATCCTAGGGTTGGACAACCCTAGGCGGGGACTAGGTCATTTGGAGACCGAACCTCGTCAACATATCGTGTGTCTTTTACAGCTGTTCTCGTCTTGCTTTTATCATTCCTGGTTTGTCTTATCTTTACATTTAAATTCAATCTCAGAGAAACGAGTAAGGTCTTATATTTGCTAATAAGATCTTATCTCCATTGATAAGGTCTTATCTTTTTCGATAAGGTTTTACCTATCCTGAGATTGCGAAAAGTTTCCATACTCTATTCATCCCCCCCCCCCCTCTAGAGTATTTGGTAAACTAATTATCTGTCTATTCCGCATTTCAATTGGTATCAGAGCCTAACTCACGTTTTCTTAGATATTATTATTTGTGAGGCTAATAAATGGCAGGTGAAGGTCAAGGCGGATTTGGTCAAGGAAGATCAATTTCTCGACCGCCTCTTTTTGTAGGAAACAATTTTATGCACTGGAAATCCTTGATGCAGATGTTTATCATCGATCAAGATTTGGAGCTTTGGCATATTATCAAGAACGGACCTATCACTCCCACCAAGGAATGTCGTGACAGTACAAGAGTAAACAAGACAGAAGCTAAATTTAATTAGAAAGATCTAGAGAGCGTGGCGAAGAATTACAAGGCCATTAATCTATTATATTGTGGTTTAAGTACTGACGAATTTAATCGTATATCTTCATGCAGATCTGCAAAAGAAATATGGGATAAATTAGTGGTTACCTATGAAGGAACCAGCCAGGTCAAAGAGACCAAAATAAGTATCTTTCTTAGACAATATGAATTGTTTAAACTGATCCTAGATAAATCAGTCAAAGTAATGTTCACCCGTTTTACGGAGATCATTAATAATCTTGACTCACTGGGAAAGATTTTTAATAACGAAGAAAAAGTCAGAAAGATACTCAAATGTTTGCCTAAAGCAGAGTGGGGTCCTAAGGTAACTCCTATAGAAGAAGCACAAAACCTTAATACACTTGCTCTTGATGATTTGCTGGGAAATTAATCACCCATGAAATGATCCTCATTGAGGACGATGGGGAATTACCGACAAACATAAAGAATTTGGCACTCAAGGCAAAGAAAGAGGAACCACTGAAAGATTCTGAAAGTGATAATGATGATGAAGATCCTTTCGCTCTTATCACAAGAGGACTAGCACGAATATTGTAAATGAAAAAGCAATTTTTAAATAAAGAAAATGCTAGATCATCTAAATACAGAGGTAAGTCTTCTAACCCCTTGAAGAAGAATCGTGGTCTAAATTGCTATGAATGTGGTGAAACAGATCATCTTGTTAAAGAATATCCTCAAAAGAAGAGGAACAAATTCAAGAAAAAGGAATTTAGCAAGAAGGCCATGATAGCATCTTGGAGCGATTCAGACTCCTCAAGTGATTCAGATTCTGAAGATGATCATGCAAACTTGTGTCTTATGACCAAAACCGAGAAAAACCAAGATTAACATCTGGATGGAATGGTAAGAGATCTTATATCCAGTCCTACTGCTGTTTTACCAGAAGTGCTGAAAACATGATTTCCAATGAAGAAATTTACAGCAAAGAAATCAACATTTTAAAAGAAAAGCTAAAGGATCAGGAAACTTGCATAAGAATGTTTTCGCTAAAAGTTCAAGATCTTGACAACATACAATCAGATCTTGACACTGAGGTTAAGGCCTTACGATCGGAAAATTCCGAACTAAAGGCAAACCTCTCATCTCTTAAGACATGTAATACTGACTTAGAGATTGAAAAAGTGAAACTTTCTGAAAAATGTCAAGAACAACAAATAGCTCTTGTGCAATTTACTAAATCTAAAGCTACTGTTGACAAAATGCTTGGAGAACATCAATTATCCTTAAACCGAAGTGGCATAGGATATAACAGGAATTTTCCTGCAAAACCTACTACCACGTTCGTTAAGGCAAAAGGAAATTGGAGATCTCCTACATGTTTCTTTTGCTGTAAAAAGGGTCATGTAAAGGAAACTTGTCCTTATAGGAGAACGGATCCATATATTATTAGAAATACATTTCCTGTACGTTTAAATGAACGGGTAAAACACATATGGGTTCCTAAAGGAACTAGGCTACCTAACATGATCTACCCACATAATGGATCCAAATCTTTCTATTGTTCAAGCCGGAAAGGATGATTTTCTGTTTTGCAGGATATCACCAAGACTCAAAAATGGATAATGGACAGTGGTTGTTCAAGACATATGAGTGGAAAAGAATCTCTTTTTGACACTCTAAAGAAGCAAACCACTGGCACAATAACTCTTGGTGACAAAGGAAAATGTAACATTCTTGGTATCGGTAACATTGGTCTTGATTCAAATAATAATATTAAAGATGTTTATTTGGTGGATGGCTTGAAATATAATCTTCTCAGTGTCTCTCAGCTTTGTGATAAAGGAAATTGTGTTAGCTTTGACAAGAGGAAGTGTGAAGTTCGAGATGAGATGACAGGAGACTTAGTGCTAACAGCTTACAAGGATAATAATATATATGCTGTAAATACTGACCAAATTGCAGGGACAAATTTGAAATGCCTTAAGGTCTTATCAGATGACTCAAGACTATGGCACAGACGACTCGGTCACATCAGTATGCATTCTCTTCAAAAACTCAAATCAAAGGATCTTGTAAGAGGTCTACCTGACCTAAAATTCAAGGTAGATGATTTGTGCAATGCTTGCTCAAGAGGTAAACATACTCGTAGTTCTTTCAAAAAGAAGCAAGTGGTAAGTACTACTAGACCTCTTGAACTTCTACACATGGATCTTTGTGGACCTATGCGTGTCAAATCTCCTAAAGGCAAGCAATACATCCTTGTTATTGTTGATGATTATTCTCGATTTACTTGGGTTTTCTTTCTAAAAATTAAATCAGAAGCACTTTTATACTTCTCAAAACTTTGTAAGGAGTTACAAACTTTGAAAAACCTACCAATCGTTTCTATTAGAAGTGATCATGGTAGAGAATTTGATCAATCAGACTTTGATGCATTTTGTGAGAAATATGGAATTTCTCGTAATTTTTCAACTCCTAGAACACCTCAACAAAACAGGGTTGTGGAACGTAAGAACCGCACCCTAGAGGAAATGTCTAGGATAATACTATTAGAGAACAATCTGCCTAAGTCATACTGGGCAGAAGCTGTAAATATAGCAAATTACATTCTTAATAGATGTTTGATTCGATCAATGTTAAAGAAAACTCCTTATGAGCTTTTTAAAGGAAGGAAACCAAGAATATCTTACTTTAAACCATTTGAATGCACGTGTTACGTACATAATAATGGGAAGGATAATCTTAAAAAATTTGATGCACGTAGCGACGAAGGTATATTTCTCGGATACTCGACTCAAAGCAAGGCTTATCGAGTATACAATAAACTTACCAAAGTAGTCGAAGAAAGTATCCATGTTTTGTTTGATGAAAATGATAATGGTATCTTGAGTGAGAGTTTTGCAGATGTCAACCTAAATAAACATGAGGAAGAGGAAGAAGAAGTCGATAATCAAAAGAACATCAGAAACATGCAGGAGCCATTTCAAGATCTTACAGACATATCACAAGGCATTGAAATACCTTCTCAAGGTCTTACAAATGAAACCAGTTTTGAATATATATCACCTCCTGAGCAACAAGAGCCGTCTTCTCCACACCCTATTAATTCCGAACCTGATGCTTATAACCAGAGAAACGTCCGGAGGAAATTCAAACATGCATCATCCCATTCAACTCAGGATATTATTTTTGATCCCTCATCTGGAATACAATCTCGTTCTAATTTAAAGGATTTATGCTATTTTCATGCTTTTGTATCTCTTGTAGAACCTAAGAAGTACATCCAAGCTCTTCAAGAACCTGACTGGATTATAGCTATGCAAGATGAGCTAAACGAGTTCAAGCGAAATAAAGTGTGGACCCTTTCGGCAAGGCCCAAAGAAAAATCAGTTATCGGAACAAGATGGGTCTTTCGAAACAAGTTGGATGAAAGTGGTAATGCCATTCGAAATAAGGCTCGTCTTGTAGCTCAAGGCTACAATCAGGAGGAAGGTATTGACTACGAGGAGACTTTTGCTCCCGTAGCCAGGCTTGAAGCTATTTGTATACTTCTTGCTTTTGCTTCTTACATGAGTATAAAACTTTTTCAAATGGACGTAAAGTGCGCCTTCTTGAACGGTTTTTTAGATGAATAAGTTTATGTCGATCAACCTCCCGGTTTTGAAAGTAGTGAATTTCCAGATCATGTTTACAAGCTTGACAAAGCTCTTTACGGCTTAAAGCAAGCCCCAAGAGCTTGGTACGAGCGTCCTTCAAAATATCTTTTAGAAAATAACTTCAAGAGAGGGTTGATTGACAAAACTTTATTCATCAAAACTCATGGGAATGATATTCTTGTTGTTCAAATTTATGTGGATGATATCTTGTTTGGAGCTACTAATGAATCTCTTTGCAAAGAATTTTCTGACATTATGTGCAAGGAATTCGAGATGAGTATGATGGGAGAATTAAACTTCTTTCTTGGACTTCAAGTACACCAAAGTAATAAGGGCATCTTCCTTAATCAAGGAAAATATACAAGAGACATTCTGAAGAAATATAAGAGGAACGAATCAAAAATAGTCAAAACACCATTGAGCTCCACTCTCAGTCTGGATCAAGACCTTACCGGTAAACAAGTAAATCAAAAAGAATATCGAGGTATGATCGGGTCTCTACTTTATTTAACCGCTAGTAGACCTGATATTATGTTTAGTGTTTGCATGTGTGCTAGATTCCAAGCTAACCCGAAGGAATCACAACTTATTGCGGTAAAAAGGATTTTAAGATATCTCAATGGTACAAAAGATATAGGTCTATGGTATCCCACACAAAGTAGTTTTGGTCTTATCGGATATTCCGATGTTGACTTTGCAGGATATAAAGTGGATAGAAAAAGTACTTCAGGGTGTTGTCAATTCCTTGGTACATCTCTAATAAGTTGGCATTCCAAAAAGCAAAATTCAGTGGCTCTCTCAACAGGCGAAGTTGAATATATTGTTGTTGGAGCTTGTTGTTCGCAAATCCTATGGATTGCGCAACAACTCCAAGATCTTGGATTCCACTTTAAGAATATACCCATAAAATGCGACAACACTAGTGTTATATCTATTTCCAAAAATCCTGTACAGCATTCAAGAACGAAGCATATAGATGTGAGACATCATTTTATACGTGATCATGTAGAAAAAGGTGATGTGTCTTTGACATTCATCTCTACTGATCTACAACTTGCTGATATCTTTACAAAACCTTTACCCGAAGAGAGATTCAACTTCATAAGGTTAGAACTTGGTATGCTTAACAGGGAAGCACAAATGTAGGGGGAGCAATTATTGTTATACAATCTTATTCCCTACATTAAGACATTGAAATACATTTCAAGGCCTTACTAAATCATAGTATGATATTGATTTTATTTTTGGTATATTGATTTTGGATCAAATCTTTTAGTTATTATCTCTTTAGATAACTAACTAATAGATTCTGTTTTTGAAAATATTTTTGGTTTATATATTGATCTTTTTAAAAAAAATTTAAAAAAAAAAAATTTTACGAAGATTTTTTTTTAAGGTTTTCCCTCTCTCTATTTATACCAAATCTTCTTCGAAGATCTCTTTTCATGATTTCTTTCTGCGCTTTACAAACTCTCCGATTTCCTCATCTTCCATTTTCAAACCCTAAATTGCGATGGCTCCCAAGCGATCTTCAACTCCGTCTACTGCTCCATCATCCAAGAAGCAGCGATCATCCGACAGAAAGGGCAAAGCTATTCAAGAAGTATATACCACAGACTCTGATTCTTCAAGATCCCCATCTCCTCCTTCAAAGCAGTCCTCTAAAGCCATTTATCCCCCAGCTACAAAGGCTAGACCGCAACATCGTCTTCGGTCACCGCCTTCAGGGTTTGAGGTTAGTACAGAAGCTCCATTTTCTTGGTTCTTAAACTTTACAAAGGCTGGAATGTGGAAAGATGGGTTTGCCAACCGTCCCTTGAGTTTTTGCGAAAATGTTGATGTGAATTTTCTTGAGTCTATGGATCTGCCCTGCGTTACACTGCTGAAATGTTCAAATGTCTGGAGTTTGTTCAATCTGGGAACTTCTGCATTCCCACGTCTTACCCGACTCTTCTTTGTCAACCTTACTGCTCACCGAGAAAAAGGGGTTTTGACCCTACATTCCCAGATAAAAGGGCAAAAAATCACCCTCTCTGCTTCTTCCTTGGCGATCATCCTAGGGATTCCTGAGGAAATTGATACCAAATCCTACCCTTCTAAAAGCGTGTGTATTGCCCACGCTCAGAAGACATTTTTTGAGGAACAAACCCCTTCAGTGGCTACCTCTTCAAAACCAAAGAAAAAACAAACCCATAATGTCCTAAATTTAGATGCCAAGATTGTTTTTACTTTGCTTGCTAGGTGCATTCTACAACGAAAGCATTCCAAGGAACTGATCACTGACAATCTCTTGGAGATTCTTGATTTAATTCTTACTGGACATGTAATTGACGTCCCTAACCTCATCTTATCCTACATGCTGCACACTGTAAATACCCCTTTGACAGCCCCTCTTCCTTATGCCAATCTATTTCCAAAGATCTTCGAGTTCTTTGAAGTTGATACTACGGATGAAGAAAGAATTTCTCATAAAGGGACAAATTGATGAGGAATGTTGGGGATGGCTTGGGATTGAAAAAACATTATCTGGGGAATGGATTCTGAAGAAACATCAACAAACTACTAAGCCTTCTTCAGAACAAAGAATTCAAGATTTGGAGGTAGAAGTGGATGCTCTAAGGAAGGATCTCAATACTGCTCGTGCAGATATTGTGGATCGATAGGATGACACACATGAGAAGATCTTAATGGTAAATGAGAAGTTAAATCAATTACTGTTTTTGACCTCTCTATCTCACAAGGCTACAATCATGTCTCTGGACGAAGATGATGTGCAACACATTCAAGAAGTGTGTCAAAATGTTGTGATTAACTGTGAACGCAAAGTGTTAAAACGGTGCATTCTTCGACCCACGGTACCTGAGCCATCAATCTTGACAGTAGAAGAATATGGTGTGGTCAAGAAATACCGAAATGAACCGGAAAAGCTAAGAGCAAAAATGATGGCGAATCACACAGTTTGTAATGCAAGGAATAGATGGAGGGAAAAGGTTCACAGTCGATTTTGCAAACCAGAAGATTGCTCCTTCTGCTTATGGCCAATGGTTTGATGAAGTTGTTGAAGTCTCTGATGATGAAGAATGACTTTTTCAAATTTTTTTAAAAAAATTTTTTCTTGTTGAAAGACAAAAAGGGGGAGAATATTTCTGTCTTTGAAAAACTTGGCTTGTTTCTGTTTTGAAAATTTTGGCTTGATCTTTGTTCAAATTTGATCCTACATGCTACTGCTCTGCTATGCTATATTGTTTGTTTGGATATTTCGTTTTTGTTTTTACAGGTACATAGATCACAAGTTTTGTCTTTCATCAAGGGGGAGATTGTTAACTCCACCTTGATAATAAGGCATTATGAAAATGGTTGATGAAAGCCAAAAACCTCGGTTTTTAGGTTTTGGTAAGATCTTACAAGTTTTGGCAAAACCTTACAGTGTCTAGTAAGGCCTTACCATATTACTGAAAACCTTAGTTTCCAGGTTTCAGTAAGGCCTTACATGATCTGATAAGACCTTACCTAAACTGGACAAAAACTATACGTGGTTTAAGTTCGTCCAATAAGTTATTGGGCTAACAATATTTTGTCATGAATTAAATTTTGTATTTAGTTTGGATTTCTAAATCAAATATATAAAGTTGATTCTTGTTGAGTTCTTTAAAGGATTTGATTTTAACAAATCTTTGATTTGTTTTAATTAAATCTTCTTAAAATAAATTGGAAGATCTTCAAATCTCAACAACCAAGATTGACATCAAATCTCATCAACCAAGATCACAACAAATCAAGATATTGCAGCCAAGATCTTCTTCAAACGTTTGAAATTGACGATAGGCTTGCCTATTTAAAGAGACAAGGAAGAAGACACGAAAGACAATCACCTACGACTGGAACACAAGTGAAAAATCGACTTATCTACTTTCTTCTCATAAAGCGTTGATCTCACCGTCGAAGCTTTAGCGTTCTACTCCTCTGAGTGTGTGAGATCTTATTCGAGCGTTATAGTACTATTCAACTAGGATCATCAATAAGAAGAAAAATAAAGCTACTTGGAAGTGTAAGACTTCTGAGTTTAGAAGAGGGAAGTTCTTCTGAAGGTTGTATCTAGGGCTCATCAATAAGAAGAAAAATAAAGCTACTTGGAATCCTAGGGTTGGACAACCCTAGGCAGGGACTAGGTCATTTGGAGACCGAACCTCGTCAACATATCGTGTGTCTTTTACAGCTGTTCTCGTCTTGCTTTTATCATCCCTGGTTTGTCTTATCTTTACATTTAAATTCAATCTTAGAGAAACGAGTAAGGTCTTATATTTGCTAATAAGATCTTATCTCCATTGATAAGGTCTTATCTTTTTCGATAAGGTTTTACCTATCCTGAGATTGTGAAAAGTTTCCATACTCTATTCATCTCCCCCTTCTAGAGTATTTGGTAAACTACTTATCTGCCTATTCCGCATTTCACTTGCTCTTGGTGTGGACGAAGGAGTAGAAGGAAGAGTTGGGGGAGTGTTTGTTGTCAAACACAGTGGGGAGAAGGGGGTGGAGATGAATACAGAGGGAGATGGCGTGAGAGAGGGGAATTATCAGAGGGGGAGATACGCGGGGTCGATTTGCTGCAATTACTTCTCACCAATTGAAAAAGGGACAAGCCAGAAAGCTCGGAACGGAATTTTCGAGTCGGAAATTTTTTTTCGAACTTTTCCGAAAGTAAACCAAAATATAAATATGCTCGGGAATTTTATTTTACGTTGTAAAATACTTTTAATCAAATATTTAATCTAATAAAATATCGATAGAAGTCAGAGAAATAAAAATTGAAAACGCGCCAAAATTTGGGGCGTTACATCAGATCTCCCTTAAAAACAAGTTTCGTCCCGAAACTTGCTATGCATCGAACTTCTCGGTCCTTAAGGCCGAGGTATGAAGTCACAACTAGGAAGACTTAGACCTTCTAATCTACATACAGAACTACTCCAACCACCATCACAATATATATAACCGGACATAAAACACACTCCCGCACGGGGCACAAACAATTATAACATCACGCATGCACATAACACAACTAAGGGAAGAACTAGGTCTAACCCGTCTAGTCTATCGAAGATACTAGCTTAGCGTAAAACTCAACCAAAGGTACTATCTTTCGTCTTCCTATAAGCCTCGTTGGTTGCTCGTCTGCCACTAGATCATCGTGACTGACCACACGTCTCGAATCATGCATGTACCCTCTCGACTTGTATCCATGAAACACCGGGGGAACACCCTCTACTCTTGATGGCAACACCATCTTATAATCCACTTCTCCAACTCGTGCTAAGATCTAAAAAAAAGGTCCGATATATCGGAATCTAAACTTCCTTCTCGGGTCTTTTCAATGCGGCATTTCCATTTTGTTTCTCTTTGATTGCCTCTAACACAAAAGGTCGAATTTCCAATTACACCGTTGGCTTTGGTTCTTATCAAACCAAACTTTGAAATTATGTTTCCTCAATTCTTGTTGCAAGTTCTAAGTAATGACAGAAATACTTTATTTCACACTGCTTCTACTAACGAGACACATATGTTATTACTCTTACATCGTTCCACAATACTCAATCAAGACATTGCCTTGAAGAACCACTTGTACACTTCAAACCCATCATACCTCGAGGCAATGTCAAAACAGTTACACCAACGAATCTCCTCTTAACCTCAACAACTTTTTTGTCAAATTTCGCCCCACTCCATAGTTCATTGTCTTCCGGATTAGGTTATCCATAAATGGTGTTACTTTGGAGAATCTCTCCACAAATCCGGTAATGACCAGTACATCCAAGAAAACTTGTAATTTCTTTCATATCCTTCGGGGGTTTCCATCCCGAGATAACTTTTCATACAACTTCTCTCTTCTTCGAGAGTAGACCGAAATATCTTATCCGGGGCATTAGTAAGCCCATATGGAATCACTACAACTCATAGTGACCGTGGTTCGTCGGGAATGTCGTATTTGCAATACCTACATCTCGAATTCTCAATTTGTGACAAACAGACCTTAAATCATTCTTAGAAGAGACTATTGACCCTTGCAACTGGTCGAGTAGATCGTCTACCCGTGGTGAGGAATACTTGTTCTTTATTGTTATCTTGTTCAGCTCACGGTAATCACTGTACAAACGGAGATAACCGTTTCTCTTTTCACAAGCTGGTGTTCTCCCTAACAACTTCAAATCAAGAGTTTAAGATAACCTTCGGAGTTCTCCATAACATTTCACTAATTCCAATGAACTCTTTTCAATAAGTTCTTGCAAATGCTCCTTCACTTGCCTCCATAATTCATTTCTCTTCACAAGTGTCATTCCATACGGCGCCTTAGATATCGGAATCGAGTCCAACTTGACCTTAGTGGAAAAATCCGCATTTTGACATATTGGAATCCATGGTATCTCAGTTCCATCTTTTCTTCTCCCGCCACATAAAATGAGACCGACACAACCTTGTCTTAACACTTGACAGGTAGTCATGGTATTAATGATCTCCCCCGATCTGTTGGGGTGACGTCCTTCAAACACGTGTATTGCTCCATCTTTAGCTACAATGTTGACCGTCCTCTTTCAAATATTTGTCTTTTCTTGAATTGGAAAGATTTGTTTGCGTCTTCTAACTCTTGTGTTCTTATATAAGTATTCTTTTAACTTAATCCCATTTTCCCTCTTAAATGGCATGATTGTAAAAATCTTCTAAGATTTCTCACTTGTGTGCAACCATGAGGGTCCAATCGGTAGGACTTAACCGTGTTTCAAAATAATTGACCTTATCTTCTTCACTTTCCGCGACATCCCAACATATGGGGGGATTTCTTCGTATTCTACATAAGTTTTCACCATAGACATCCCTTCTTCAAGTAGATATTACACTTCACTTTCCTTTTGTAAAGTCAACCCGACGGTAGGGTTTTAACCTCAATCTTCCATGTATTTATTGTACATCTCTTGTCGACATCAAACTTCAAAACTTCGATCTTCTCTTACTCTTTTTGGTCACCTTATGTATATTTCGGTATTCCATGAACAACTTCACAATTGTACCGGTATGCCCCGTGATAAATGTTAGAAGAAACTCCCCATCCAAAACCACTAAAATATCAAACTCATTATATCTCTAGGTACTAACATCATAACTCTAAGCTTGCAGCGTTGCCCTAATCTAGGTCCTCTCTTTCACGCCATAGCCACCATGTCTCTTCCGTGTGAGTCTAGAAACTTGACTTATCTCTTGCCCGCGATAACATATCATCCATTTCATACTCTGCATCCTCTATATACTACCGCTTATGTACCACCTCCATGACACCTTACCTTCTTCTTTATTCACTACTTCCTCTTTACCGTGGTCAAACTTTAAAATCTCTAATTCGTGTCGTTCTCCCATATGTCAATTCCATGACCTACAAAGGTCGCATAAGGTCATCCAAATCCCTCTGTATGCCCATAATCTTGTTTACTCATCCTCTCTACACTCTCCACTAGACAACTCGCACTTGTGCGTTCTTAGTTGTCACCGCTTACTTGTATTTGACCTTCTCCGAAGTCAACAACTTATTATTCTGCTACACTTCTCATGTTACCATTCTCATGAAGGCTACCTTCCTCGGGGTAGTCTACCTTGAACTCCGTGAGTCCCCTCTTCATTCTACGCTTCCTTTCCTTATAAGGTAACCATATCTTCTTGGCCTTGTTGTTTCGTATATCTCCCTTCCATAGGCTTAACCATTATTTCATGTTGTCCTTCAAGTAAACCTTCGCCAAAATTCTAGCCTCATATATCGTCCTTTCATGTTTCTCTTGATTGGTATCTTAAGTCTTTCGATCAAAGCTCCTTATTTCATCCTTTCATGTTTCTCTTGATTGCGAGGGAACGACGACGTTTTGTACTAGGTCGGGCATTTCTTGACTTTCTTCCCAAGCCGAGACAAACGAATTCCTTTTCCGGTAGCATCGTAGTCATCGGCTTCCTCTTCTTCTAGGGTTGTACTCGGATGTCTCTTATCACCGCTTTGATTTCAATTATGCTTTGACTTCGATTCCGTGCCAAGCCATCGACGCAACTCCCAAGGAACCATATTCTCGACAACGTAGTAGCTGCAATCGTACTTGTATTTTCGTCCTTCTTGCACCACGCCCATCACCCTCGGCAATCATATTGAAACCTCCCTGTTTTAACGTACTTAATTGTTGGATTGAAACTTTTTGTAGATGAAGAACAATGTAGTTGGAGAAGAAGTTAAAATTCGATGAAGCGTCTTGGAACGGAGTAAGCTTCGTCAATACGTCGCTCTTATTATCATCCGTGTTTAAGTAGTAGATCTTGATTCACTTTTTGCCTGCAAATTTCATTTTGTTTTAAATGTGTTTGTGTGCATATTTTTATTTTTATTTTTTTTATTTAAAGAGATTTAGTTATATGTGATGATTGAGTTTTCAACTTACACAGGAAAAATCTGTTTCAAAAATTTTGTTATTGTATTTCTATAACTGATTTTCCGTCATTACCTCTGGACTACATTATACGCTTTCTTGTCATAAATCAACGAGAAAAATGCTGAAATATGATGTTCATATATTGCTTACCAACACCTCAATCAATTTGAGAACAAATAAGCTATATAGTTAAGAGTGTAATAAATTTTTTTTGAAAAAAAAGACCGAGCAAAATTAACTATATAGGCATTTCCAGTACATGAATAAGCTATTTTGAGATCTTATAAGTATACATGTAGCAATATTATATGCCTATCAGGGAAGAAGACATTTGTCGTTAGGCAGTACTTCATTTATTCTACATTGCTAATCATTTTGTATGAGTTTTAGACTAAGACCGTGTAGCATTACAATTGGTTTCTTCTGTCATATTATTTTATATTAACTTCACTTTAACCAAATGATTCAATCCTATTTTTTTTTCTTCTTGCATTGGAATTTCCAAGAACTTAATAACTTGATTCCACGATTTTATTCATATATGTCGAAAATTTGGCATTCACTCACACTACATGTGTTGCCTTCTATTGCTTGCCGGCTTGCCACCCTATTTACATTGAACCCGAACTTATTTGATAAAAGAGTTTTCGCCCGAACTTATTTGATAAAAGAGTTTTCGTAGGGCATAAACTCAAAGATGATCTTGGAATGGCTAAAACTGTTTGAAGTTGATTGTGGTTTTGTACTTCATAACCACCTCATTTTGATATCGTCAGAGGGAGCGCCCCATCTAATACCCAACAAGCCCTTAGTCTTATACATATTATATATTCCGTTCAAATTTAGCGTATGAGCTAAATTTGATCAGTTTTGTTTTAGGTTCGGGAGCGCCCCATAGAAGGCCCAACGAATCCATACTCGACATCCGTTGATCGTTTTTCTCTTTTGACCTCGTGAGAGTACCTTTCTCGATCGATTTATGTTTAGTAGTAGTATCATGCTAGGATGGATCTAGCATAACTTAGAGTTAAAGTCAAGTAGTGGCTTTGAACTTTGGGTGATGATTTTGAGGATGGTTTGAACGTTCTAAGGATTGGGGTGTGTATGTTATCACGTGAGCATTGTTGAGGTTGTGAGTATGTGTTTGTTGAGATGGTGGAGTTAGGATGGAAGTATCCTATCATGTGGTTATAGTTGAGATCTCGTGAGTTTATGAGGGCTAGGAGTGTATCCTAAATTATGAGAGTGTATGGCCTAATAAGATCATATAGTACTCGAAGTCTAAGGACTTCTAGCTTGCATGGATGGTTGTTGATTATCATGTCTTGTCTTGAATAGGCCTTGGTTGTATTCCTATGGAAAGTGAGATCGGTTTTTAGCTAGCTTTGAGACGAGGTAAGTCCTCGGACTCACTTAGCCTCTTTTATGCATTATTTGGATATGTGATGGTGGTGTGTGTTTAAGTGTTTATGATCATGAAACCGGATTAGGACAACTTGGTTATATATATTGTTGGCCCATTGTTTATTATTATCGGGCGGTGACATCACTGTCCAGCTCCCGAGGGAGATTGAGAGGTTCTTTGCAACTAGGCCATACATGGTATACGGGCGGGCTTCTTCGCCACTCCACATGGTATATGGGTTGAGCTCCGCATCACTCCTGTTGGTTAAACGGGGACAGAGGCGAGAGTTATAAGACTCTCATGTCACACTTAAAACGAATGAAACTAGTAATGAAATGACTTAAAAAGAAAAGATATAAATCGGATTGTATGTATATGAGCATGATGTGTGTTATGTGTACTTATGTGTGTGTTTGTGCCCTTTCTATCTTTATAATGCCTAGAATGTGAGATAACGGTTTTATACCGATTGTTGTAGTTGATGTGCAGGTTAAGATGTAGCCGAGTGATCCGGAGGAGTGGGCAGCCGGGGTTCCGTACATCTTAGGTTGAGTTGGGCTTTGGAGTCCTTGTGTTGTTGTTATTTTGTATTATGTTGATGTTGTTGTAAGGACGGCTGAAGTCTTTCCTTTCTTTTGTTTTCGGGTTTCATAATATTGCATAAAAATGTATTTTGGTTTTGACCTTTATTTATGCCTTGTTGCAAGATCCGGTGAAATTGTTGTCAGACTAAGGGTCAGGACCCATTGTGAGGTCTCCGCCCGTAGCATCCCGAGTCCCACGGATTCGGGGTGTTGCAATTCGATTATTCCATTCTTGTGTTTGCATGTGTGTGGATCCGGAATAGGGTGTAGTGTTGGTTGTGGATCCATGGAGGGAACATAAAGGATGGAGCAAGCCAAACACAAGGCACCAAGGAACTTCTGCACATCGAAGAGAAGCCCGACAAATTGCCTTTCTGGAGTTCAGCCGCGGGGGCGGGTCCTATGAGCCACGGGTGTGATTCAGTGAACCGCGGGGGCAGATTCTTTGATCCACGGGGCGGGCTCTGTGCCTTCCGCGATCGCACCTTCTGTCTTCAGCGTTCGCGTCTCTTGTCTAGTAAGTGTCAGAATCCTTCGTTTTGGATCTTCTTCCTATCCTAGTTTGATCTAGTGTCAGTATCATGATTAGGATGGCTTAGTTGAACATAGAGTGAATGCCATTTAGTGGCTTAGACCTTAGGGAGCATGTTGGTTGTTCCATTAAAGGATTGTGTGTAGTTGCTTGACCCTTTTAGGATCTTCTAGGATAGTGGTTTGTTTTCTATCAAGGTTGAGGTGTGTGATCTAGTAGGTTAGTGGGCTAGTGTTGTAACCTAGCATGAGAGTGTTGAGCTTATGGGATCTTGAAGTCTAGGGATGATATACTAGCTTGAGAGTTTAGATAATCTTGCAAAGATCATTAGAACTAGAAGTCTAAAGACTTCTAGAATGTGAGAGTGATATTGATTGTGTGCCTTGATGTGCAAGATTATAGTTTCTTCCTACAGGAAATGAAATACGGATTTTATCGGTTTGATCTTTGAGACAAGGTAAGTATGTTGTGATCTTCTCCTATTTCATTCGTTTAGAGGAAGGGTTGTTAGTATAATCATATCGATATAGGACTAGCATGGTAGTATGAGGAGGGTGTGTTGCTGCTAGTGTCGTTAGCATGATGATGGGTGCTACTACTTGTATAGGTTAATGATCTTGTAGTATCAGTGGACAATAGGAATCAAATTGTTGCTCACATGCACCTTTCCTTTTTATTTATTTTTTTTGAGAGTTTAGTGGTGAACTGTTGTTTTTAGAATTAAGTTTCGATACATTAGAACGATCATCCACTGTTGAGTTTTCGATATGTTGTAGGTGGATATCTGTAGTTTGAGGTATCAAAGTTTTGGAACGATCCAACAGTTGAATTTGGAGTTATGATGTACCGAAGTAGGGAAATAACGCAGTAAGGTTTAGAGTTAGATTTTTGGCTAAGTATGGGGTTGTGGGTTCTTAAGACATATTTGAATTTGTGTATAGATTTGGTGGTTGATTGTTTTTGGATTGTTGTTGTTCTAGGTGAGAGTAGACATGGCAAAGTACATCTAAGAATTTTTTCTTTGTATATTTGGGATCTAGTTGAAGGATCATTTTTGAGTCCGAGGATGGATCGATGTGAGTTTCGGTGGGAAGTTTGAATGCTGGAATCCTTCAAACTTATAACCTTGTCCATTCTAGAGTTTGGCTATATGTCTTTGGTTCTTGTGGAAGCATCACAGACTTCCTATATTGTTTTAGGGTTACCGAGCTCAGGGGTAAAAATCGTCTTTTGTCAAGTAAGGCTAGTTTAGTGTTTTCTCTCATGTGACATTATTAACTTAGAAGTAGAGACTTCTAAGATGTTGGATATGTTATTGATGCGAGGTTTATGTTATGCTCAGGCAATCGAAACCATACTTGGTGAGATAGAGTGATATTGTGGACGGACTTGACCTGATACACGTAAGTCCTTTGGGCTTACTTAGTTGACTTCTGGATATGAGTGTGAATACTGATAGTGGTGTTCGAATGATGTGTTTGTTAATCGTGCTTAGTATTAATTATCTACCGACCTATACTTTTGGCCTAAGAGTAACGGGCGGTGGCATTCTGCTCAGTTAGCCTGAGGGCACTGGGGGTTTCTTTAGGGACTAGTCCACACTCGGTTTGTAGTGATGCTACCGGCGGAGGTAAGCTAGACCTACACCTAGTTGGATAAGGAACGGAGACAAGAACTCTTAAGATTCTCGTGCCACAACTTTAAAACAGAATAAAGTGAATCACCTAAGCTATCAGTTAATAACTTGATTGTGTGCCAGCATGATGGGTGTTTATGTTACCGTGTTTGTGTTTGTGCTATCCTTATTCTACTTATATTTAGATTGTCAGCTAACGGTTTATCCGTGTTGTAGATCTGTGGAGATAGACAGTTGCAGAGAGATCCAGGACGGATGGTCAGGCGGGTCCACGTACTCATTAGATGGGGACGGGAGAGTCGTCCTTTCGACATGCATGTTATATATATATAGATGTTTTTGTAAGGCTGTCACATGTGTACATTCATAAAATAAAATAGTATGTTTTGAAATTATTTTAAATACATATGTATCTTGTTGTAAGATCCTAGTAAAGTTGTTGTTAAACCAAGGTCGGGACCCATTGTGAGGTCCTAACCAGTAGCTCCCCGAGTTCCGAGAACTTGGGGTGTTACAACATGGTATCAGAACTCTGGTTTGGCAACAATGTCACTTGAAATCTTCTGAAAGACCGAATGTATAAAATAACTAGAACCCGAGAGGGGTCTAAGATTTTCAAAAACAGATTTATGTTTTTATACACGTGCATAGTCGGGTTATTGGGTTAGTAGTACGTCGGACCACCATCACCTTCGTGGATCTCTACAACTTGACAGGATTAGTAAAATAGTATATGGACTTATTAGATTGTATGCTTATGTACGTTATATAGATATGTATATATATATACATGTAGCATGTTAACACCCTAAGGGATAATTCCTATTATCCTTGGGATATTACAATGTTGTCATCGCTTCGTGATAAAATGTTAGTATGTTTTAGGAGTATCGTCACAAGATAGTGGAATCAGACCTCCGAGCAGAGTACTAGATCTAGCAGACACTCTGGTGACTCTTACAAGTATTCCGAAGGACGGGTGGACAAGAAGGTGAAGATTGCGAGACGATTCTTAACCACAATAACAATTAGGTGAGAAAGGATAGCATATCAACTCAAAAAAAAGAAGTAATATGAAGCCGTTCAAGGGACTTAATGTAATAACCAAAAATTTTAAAACTTCGTTTAACACTGAATTTAACCGGATTCCGATACGTCAATCTTAAATAAATAAATAAATAAATAAAATAAAACGAGTTTTAATTTCTATCATTTTATGTGACCTTAATTCACATAAAATGATGAAATTATGTAACCGGAAATATTTCCGTATCTTTAAAATAAATGATAACTTATTTTAATACAATAAATAATACCGCAAAATCTTCTTCGATCCGGGACGATTAACGAGTTTTCCGTATCCTTTGTTTTAATGGGAGAAAAGCCCAGTCCGGGCCCAACATACCAATCCAACCCTGCTGGCCCAGCCCATGCCCTCCCTAATCAAAACCCATATCCAGTTTTAATCAAATCCTAACCTAATCCTAACCTCACCTAAACAGACGCATAACGCTGCTGGAAATCGATACGCCAGGAGAAGAGAGTCACGGTCGAGACGCGCAGGACACATCGACGCCTCCACCGGGACTGCACGCCGAGAGGGTAGAAGACGACTCCCTAGCACCGGAACCTACTTCGGCGCCCCGGACCTTACCCCCTTGCATTTCCAAGCCGCCGTACGGGTCTGCCGAGAAGAGACGACAGTGGATCGACTTCTCCACTGTTGCAGCACCTCCCATAGATACGAGTAAGTTGTATACTCCCTCCTTACCTTCTTCTGGCTGGTTGCATCCAGTTTCTCACCTTCTCTCTTGTGCCGGACGGACCTCATTTCGGCCCACTCTGATGCGAGCAGGGAGACCGTTTAGAGTCGAGCCTAGTCCGATCCCTGCGGTGACCAACCCCTCCAGTGCTGCAAACCCGAGCTTGACGCTGAGCCATCCCTCATTTAATCCAGCCCGTCGCGAAGGCTGCCCTTGAGTCGGATCGAAGCAGATTGCTGGTAGTCTTATGTACTGCCTTTTCTGCGACTCTTTTCTCTTAACAGTAAGGAGTTTTACAACATTTTTTTTTGAGTTGTATAAATGGTCGAGGGTAATGAAAGTTGTGGATATGAATAAGTTAGGTGGACTTGTAGCTTATACATAATTAAATAAGTGGGAGAGTTGTGTAAGTTTTTTTTATATACCAGTAATAATAATATGCTAGTGAAAGTATATGTACTTAGATAGATAATTATAAGTATATATATATATATATATATATATATATATATATATATATATAAAAGTAAGTATAAGTATGTAGATAAATACCGAGTAGTTACGGTATTTACGAGTTGAAGGAAAGGTTAGAGTTTGTACATACGTAAATATATATGTGGAAGATATAATTATATATATGTACTGCAGTGTACTCGACGTTAGTGTATATAAATATATATACGAATAGAATAGAGACTTGGTATGTATATATATACGGGTATATATATAGGTACATATATATAAGTACGAGATGAGAGATATGAAAATATGTATATATATATATATATATATATATATATGGGTTTGCTGAATAGTTATATATTATATAAGTGGAAGGATAAGTTAAAGTATGCATGTAAGTATATATATATATATATATACATATATAAGATTAGATAGTAATCGGGAAGGAGGAGTGTTGTCCTTTTTGGGTTGATTCGAGTTTGAACCTATAACTTAAGTAACTATTTTTAAAGATATAATTTATGGGAAACAAGATATGAAAGGAATTAGTAGGATTCAAGAAATAAACTTTGAGAATTTACGACACTAAGGGTAAAATGGTCTTTTACCGTAAGAGAGCTTTTCCGTAATTCCTTCGCATGAGGTTGGACATCGAGACGTGATTTTGACCCACATGCCTTATTTGACAGGCGTTTGAGTTACCACGAGTACGGACTGTTTTGAGACGTGTTAGAGAGTGTTTTGACTCAGGTAAGTCCTTGGGCTTACTTAGCTGACTTCTAGATATGAGTGTGGATAATGGTAGTGGTGTGGGAATGAGATGTTTATAGTTATATTTTAGTAATAATTATCTACCGACCTATACTTTGGCCTAAGAGTAACGGGCGGTGGCATTTGCTCAGTTAGCCTGAGGGCGCTGAGGGTTTCTTTAGGGACTAGTCCATACTCGGTTTGTAGTGATGCTACCGGCGGAGGTAAGCTAGACCTACACCCAGTTGGATAAGGAACGGAGGCGAGAACTCTTAAGATTCTCGTGCCACAACTTTAAAACGGATTAAAGTGAATCACCTAAGAGATCAGATAATAACCAAATTGTGTGCCAGCATGATGATTGTTTATATTACCTTGTTTGTGTTTGTGCTATCCTTATTCTGCTTATATTTGGATTGTTAGCTAACGGTTTATCCGTGTTGTAGATTGTAGAGATAGACAGTTGCAGAGAGATCCGGAACGGATGGTCAGCCGGGTTCACGTACTCATTAGATGGGGGCGGGGGAGTCTCTCATACAGCATGCATGTTATGTATATGTTTATGTTTTGTAAGGCTGTCACATGTGTACATTCATACAATAAGAATATTATGTTTCGAAATTGTTTTAAGTACATTTGTGCCTTGTTGTAAGATCCAAGTAATGTTGTTGTTAAACCAAGGTCGGAACCCATTGTGAGGTCCTAACCAGTAGCTCCCCGAGTTCTGAGAACTTGGGGTGTTACACTTAACGGATTGAAGACGAGAGATGAACTTGAAGAGGCATGTAAGGACTGATACGAAGCGCAGATTGGAGAGGACAATATCGGAATACAAATCAAGCGGGGTATATTACAACTACACTTGGTGGAAAAAAATGATAATGCAACCAAGGTGGACGACGTTATAGGCAAATGTGGGCCTGAAAGTACAAAGAAGATATGGTGTTGACCCCGATGTGAAGAATTAAGGGAGTACAAAGACAAACATTGATAAATGAGTTTAAAGACGATGAATAAATTCCATCAGCATAGAGACAAGTTGACTTACTCGGAGATGCAAGAGTTTGCAAGGAATCATGACGTAAGTATCAAATACAGTAGAAGTATGAAATTAGGACAACAGAATTCTATAAAGGTGCATTACAGAACTACACCAACCAAGGAGGAAGAATGTGAGAGAATGATATTGGTGGACTTGAGGGCCCATAATAATTTCTCATTCACAGAGATATTTAAGTTACCAGCATTAACGGTTCATACCAGAGAACCGCAAACAAAAGACGACTAATGTAAGAGGAATCGCGAAGAAGCACTTACAAGCCATTGTGGAAGAATTGGTAAGTTCATCGACGACAAAGGAATGATACAACCGGACTAGGAAGAGTATAAGTGAGCTTATAATGGAGACTCGAGGAGGAGCCAAAGGAGTATAAATCGATAACCTAGATGGGATAGCTTTTTACCAAGTACATCCACATTGAAGGAGACCTAAGAAAGGTAAGTGTAGGGTCTTGTAGAAGACCGACTATAGAAAAAAATAAATAGGAACCACTGAGGATTTACCACGTATGGGATGACTAATTGATAGATAAGAAGTATAACAAAGGACCCATAGAAGAGTTTTATCGGCATATGGAAGACCCTTCGAGAGATCAACGGAGACAATTGTGAAGTTAAATTCATACCAGTAACTTTAATTGAGAATTTAAGAAGAAGATTTTGAAGGCCAGAAATGACCCCCTTAGGTAATTAAGAAAATAAAGAGAATTGTTGTGAGCGGTTGCTACTCTACTGGCTAAGGAAAATTTTATAGATCACAGTTAGTACAGGTGGATCCGTATAAGAAGAACAAGAGGAGTAAGAAGAAGTATATGATTTTGATGAGACCATACGTTAGACCAGACAGAGGGTACTTAGCATTCCACACAAGTGGGACACATGGTGCTCTTCTGAGAATTTCAAAATAAGCCATTGGGACTAAAGATGTGACACAGAATAATTAGCTTATAGAGGCTGCACGAAATAATAGAGTATGATCTAATGCCTTGGTGAAAGGTCTTATCGAGTTGGAGGTGATCGTAGACGGAATCTACATCGTTATTGGCACAGACATGAGAAGGAGTAAAGTTGAATGACTGAAGGTTATTATACGGATCCTTATCACCCAAATAAGATGATTACCGAAAAGTGGTTGTACAAGAGTTTAATGAGAAGTGGTGGAACTCCAATGAAAATTCGAGCTAACCTTGATAACCAATAATATGTAGATGGAGGAGTAGTAGTGAGATTGCATTCAAAGGGTATGCTAGAATTCCATTCTCGACTGATGACATAAGATTTGATGAAAGTAATAAGACCAATCAACGTGGTTCGTAATGCGTGTACGAGGAAACTCAAAAGGATTTAAACTATCCTACGGGGGTAAAGATTTAAAGTAGGTAATGCGACATGAGAACATCATAATAAATGCGAGTCGGGAAAGTTAATTTTTGAGAAAATCATATACATATGATGTTTCTTATACAAATGGTTCCGGTAGATGTTTAATAAAAATCATACTATCAGACCGATAACATTATGATTGATGTAGTGTAAGCCAAGCGAATAGCTTAACTAGTGAGAAAGAAAGTCATGTATCAAAAGACGGGTCTTGCTAGATTTAAATAAAGTATTGAGATGAGGATGCCTTTATGGAACCTATGCAAGAGTACAACATAACTGAGGTTCCAACACGAAACGGGTAGCAATTATCAACTCATAATTTGAGACCGTCGGAGAAGGAAAATGTTATAAAATGAGTCACTAGTAGAAGAGTTCACAAGACGAGCATGAGAGACCATCTTGTGGTTGACATAATTGTCTCAATGTAGACTTATTACCTCGCCTCCAGAATTTGAAGCTAAATAGAAAACTCCATGTCAAGATTGTAAATAGATCAAGGTAAGGACTTGTAGGTCAAAGTGATGTGCCCTATATTAGAGGAAAAAGGGATTGTGGGAGGATAACTACATTGAGTCGTCCTAACGAGTAGTAGGTAGGGTTGTGATGAGGCCTAAGTCAATTACGAGAATCTCTAAGACCACACGTTCAAATCCTCCAAGGAAGCGTAACCGGTGAGTTATTTTGCTGAGGAGTTCCTAGAACAATTGTGAAACTCAAGGGGAGCCGAGGACCATAGTTCTGGCAAATACGGACAATTTATTCCGAGTTTATGATAACCGGTATACACGGCTTAGGGTACGAGCCTTCATCGTACTATAGTGAATCATCCTTAGAATGACGGACGGTTTGAGAAGATCTAGTTGTTATGAGAAGAGAATTACAAGTGAGAGTTTAGTAAGACATCTTGATTCGCGGTGATGTCATTATGACTAATGGGTGACAACAAATTGATCAGAGTAGCACAACGAAAGCATGGTGGGCCCATAACCCACAAAGCATGAAACTCAATGTTAGGTCAACTAGGACCTCAAGTTAAGGACTTATAGATCGATATGAAAATCTTTACCGAAGGCAAGTGATAATTCATTAATGGATAGATGGTCCAACGGAGTCGTATTAGGAAGACAAGACCAAAAAAGTGGTCTTATAGAGAGCATTAAACACTTAGTAAAGTACAGGGGTATGTCCAGGATCGTTGTATCTGAATTGATAGTCAGGATCTTCCGAAAGGTCAAAAGCAAGTGCATTCAAATAAATAAATAAATAAATAAAGTTCTTACGGTTATTTTGGTAGAGTCATCAAAAGAGCTGGAAGTGAGAGTAGAAGGGAAACCGATGATACCTTAAAGCTGAGTGAAAGTTATTTATCGACTAGAACTATTTACCATACTAGAAGGTCTACTCCAGTGTTACACAGGTCGTTGTTGAGAGCATACACCAAATCCGAGACAGTCATCAACTATGAAGGTCGGATAGTTGAGTCAGATCATACTTCGTGGAGAATCTAGTGATCTGGATGAGGAACCAATGAGGCTACCTGAGAGTCGAAGGATAGTATTAGGAATAGTTATCTTGAGTTCCTTGCGGAGTTAGTCGCCACTTCTGTACCGACGAGTTAATACTCGGATGTCGTTCGGTGTGACTTATATGACTATATATTGAATTGAGTGATTGTGTTTTATGTGTTGCTTGACTGTGATGATTGAGTAGTTCTTGCATGTTAGGAAGTTTGAGAGATTTTTTTTTTTAAATACTTCTATTTAAGGAAGTCATGTGAGTGGATGCCGTTATTCTAAGTTTCGAGACGAAACTTATTTTAAGGGGGTACTTATGTAATACCCAAAAATTTTATTTCGTTTAATTCCAAGTCAAACCGGAATTTGATCCGTTAACCCTGTCTCTTTCTACCTATCACGGACATTATCACCAATTTTATCATTTTATGTAACCTTTAATCTACATAAAATGATGAAATACATAGCAAACCCTAGTTTATATATCTATGTCTTTTGACAAGACCATGACATGATCTTGATAAGGCCAAGCAAGGACAACCCATAACTTCTCTTGTAACTCAGCCCAATTGCTTACCTTGTTCCAGCCCAAATCATGAAGAATCCACAGCTAACAGCCCAGAGCAAGGCCCGCACGTGAAGCCTCAGCAGGCCGCCTACTTCATGTATCCCAGCCTGGTTTCTCGCCTTCTTCAATAGCAGTTACGGGAACAACTTTCTCCTCACTTTCCCGTTCACGTCCAGATACAGAATGATGACACATACCGCCTCTTTCCTTTCCAGCAGATGGACGCCTCCCTTCTGTCACGCTACCAGATCCATTTCGCTCCTCTCCTCACGCAGACACACTCTCTCGTTACCTTCCATCCACGCAAACCAGCCCCTTCTGCAACGTTAGCCATCTTCTACTAACTTCCTATGCGTAAAACCAATATGTCGTTACACTACAACTCGCCAACCATCTACAACAACTGTACCGAGTCTCCCAGTCTTTGTTGCAGCATCCCCGATGTCCCCTGACCGTAGTAGAGCCAGCATGATTCTTCCCAGCCTTTGCAGCAACGTCGAGCAGCCCAGCCTCTGCAGCAACGCCGAGCAGTCCAGCCTCTGCAGCAGCAACATCGTCGAGCCTCCTAGATCTGCAGAAGTGACAACACCGAGCCCTTTCGGCCTCTGTCGCAGCACCAACGTCGACCCTCCCCGCGCCCGACTACACACAGCCCCTGCATGCCGTCAACCAAGAAGATTCTCTGCAGGCCGTACGTAGCAACCCCATCCCTGTACACTACTCATGAAGATCGGAGTCCAGGGTTGTCACCTTTTTCAGAAGGGAAATCGTCATCTATCGGATCCTTTTATGATTTGCACAACGGAGAAGACAACGGGAGGCTGCAACGGTAAGTACAAACCACCACAACCCTCGTCGTCGCCACTGCCTCTAAGAAATATTGAAACCAGAAAACCAGTTGGAGAAAACAAAATGAATGTCTTTTCCATCTTACGTTCTGTTACAAGAAAGGCTTATATTCAAAAGCGTGTAACAAACTATGACGTGTGCTTACGTCATTTACAACTTGATTACTTCCATATTCCCCCCTCAAGTTGAACTTGTTGGAAGATCCACAAGTCCTAACTTGGCAGAGAGAAAATTGTGTTGTAGCTCCCCTAACGGTTTTGTCAAGATATCAGCAAGCTGCAATGTGGTGGGAACATGAGTAATCTGAATGAATTTCTGTTGAACTAAATCACGTATGAAATGACAATCCACACGAATGTGTTTAGTCCTCTCATGAAATACTGGATTTGCAGCAATTTGAATAGCCGACTTGTTATCTGAAAATAGGGGAATAGGAGATGAAATCTGCATTTGGAAATCTTTGCAAATCTCTTCAACCCAGATTAATTCAGAAGATAGAGCAGACATACTTCTGTACTCGGCCTCTGCTGAAGATCTAGACACAATTCTCTGCTTCTTTGTTTTCCAGGATATCAAACTTTTTCCAAGGAAAACACAATAGCCAGTGAGAGATCTAGCTGAGAACATGCAAGCTGCCCAATCTGCATCACAATAACCCAGAACAGATGGAGTAGAATCACTAGAATAAAATAATCCTTTGTGAATTGTTGCTTTGAGATACTTCACCACATGAATAGCAGCTTGCATATGTGGGAGTCTAGGAGTAGTGAGAAATTGGCTGACATGCTGAATAGCATATGACAAGTCTGGACGAGTGATATTGAGGTATAGTAACCTGCCAATCAAGCGTCTATAAGATTCAGGTGAATCAAGTAGCTCACCTTCCTCTGTAGATAGTTGTAACCCTCGAGGTAAAGGAAATTTAGCAGCTTTACAATTATCCATCTGAGTATCATTAATGATGTCGAGGATATATTTTCTTTGATGAAGATGGGTGCCAGTGGGAGAGGAAATAACTTCAACCCCAAGAAAATATCTCATAAGCCCCAAGTCTTTGATGGTGAAACTGGAATGCAAATCTGCTTTAACTTGAGCAATGAACAAATCATCTGTCCCTGTTAATACCAAATCATCCACATAAACTAAGGCTGCAATAAACTTGGAACCTTCATTATATGTGAATAAGGAGTAGTCCTTCTTGGACTGAATAAAACCCTTGCCAGTAAAGAATTTTGTCAACTGAACATTCCACTGCCTAGAAGCCTGCTTCAGACCATAAAGGGATTTTTTTAACCTGCAAACCTGACCAGGAGCTGCTTTAGTGTAACCTTCTGGAGGAACCATGTAAAGTTCTTCATCAATGTATCCATGAAGGAAAGCATTGTTAATGTCGAGTTGATACAAGGACCATTTCTTCATAGTAGCAATGATACTTGCAAAATTCACATAGGTTGTATCCTTGGTATACTGATGAGTCTGTCTGTTCCTCATGAAGTCCTGAAAAGCCAGAAAACTAGCATATTCATCTGATGTCTTTCCCTTGTTTGTGCAACTTTCCAGAGGACTCTCTTGACTTGCCATATCAACATTGTTAGCTGCACCACTACGGCTATCTTCTCTCTTCCCTTTGTACCAGTCTGGATAACCAATTATCTTGAAACAACCTTCCTTTGAATGTCCTTTGACCTTGCAAACCTCACAATACTTCTTTGCCTTTTCAGCTTTCTCTTTCTTGTAGTCTCTTTTCCCATTTTCTGGTGTATTCTTTGAGGAATACATTGCACTAGCATCTTGAGTTTCTTGTGAATTTCCTGTCACCTGTTTACTGTTCTCCACCTGTTGAACTGTGTGAAAGGCTCTGTTGACTGATGGCAAAGGATCCATAGACAAAATTTGTGTGCGCACTCCATCGTACTTCTCATTCAGTCCAACTAGAAACTGAATCAGCATTTGTCGTGCTGCAATATCTGCTACTTTCTTTGACAAGTTACATGTGCATCTATGGCAAGTGCATTCAGGATATCCTTCGAGAGTATTGATCTCATCCCAAACCTTCTTTAGCTTGCTATAGTAAGCACCAACAGTCAAAGTATCTTGCGTAATAGCATTCAATTCTCTGTGCAATTTGAACATAAGCGGTCCATCAGCATGACCATACCTTTCCACAATCTCTTCCCAGAGTTCCTTGGCAGATGTGACATACATCAGGCTATCGGAAATGTCTGCACTCATGGAATTCAGTATCCAGCACCTCACCATATAATCGCATCTGGCCCAACGTTGTCCTTCTATGGAGGTGCTAGATGATGGCTTCTTGCAAGATCCATCCAGGAACCCTAACTTGAATTTCGCTCCGAGCGCCATTCGAATCGATCTGCTCCAGTTGAGATAATTCTGCTCATTTAGGGTTTTCACAATCAATTGCATACCAGGACTGTCCGAATTCGATATGAATAAGGCATCACATGAATTCTATTCATTGAATTCCCTTCTCGCCTTCTCTAGACTCCTTCTGAATTCATCTTCCTTTTGCGCACGCTCCTTTCTCTGTTTATTAGCACTGCGATCCTCATTCTCCTCTGAATCATCTGCGATTGATAGATCGTCTCTCATACGATCAACATCTGCATTGCTCTCCATGGATTTGGATTAACGCAGCTCTGATACCATAAGAAATATTGAAACCAGAAAACCAGTTGGAGAAAACAAAATGAATGTCTTTTCCATCTTACGTTCTGTTACAAGAAAGGCTTATATTCAAAAGCGTGTAACAAACTATGACGTGTGCTTACGTCATTTACAACTTGATTACTTCCATAGCCTCCCTTGCGAGCAGCACATCTCCTCCTTGCGAACCTTGGATCTCTTCCTCCGGCGTTCTTCCGAGTGTAGCCACAATGAGCCGGCCTTCTATTGACAACATTCATCGCCAGCGACACTAACCTCGCCGCTACTACAGTCGGTAAGTCTGTTGTGATCTTCTCCTATTTCATTCGGTTAGAGGAAGGGTTGTTAGTATAATAATATCGATATAGGACTAGCATGGTAGTATGAGGAGGGTGTGTTGCTTCTAGTGTGGTTAGCATGATGATGGGTGCTGCTACTTGTATAGGTTAATGATCTTGTAGTATCAGTGGACAATAGGAATCGAATTGTTGCTCATATGCACCTTTTCTTTTTATTTATTTATTTTGAGAGTTTAGTGGTGAACTGTTGTTTTTAGATTAAGTTTCGATGCGTTATAACGATCATCCACCGTTGAGTTTTCGATATGTTGTAGGTGGATATTTGTAGTTTGAGGTATCAAAGTTTTGAAACGATCCAAAGGTTGAATTTGGAGTTATGATGTACCGAAGTAGGGAAATAACGCAGTTAGGTTTAGAGTTAGATTTTTGGCTAAGTAAGGGGTTGTGGGTTCTTAAGACATATTTGAATTTGTGTATAGATTTGGTGGTTGATTGTTTTTGGATTGTTGTTGTTCTAGGTGAGAGTAGACATGGAAAAGTACATCTAAGAATTTTTTCTCGGTATATTTGGGATCTAGTTGAAGGATCGTTTTTGAATCCGAGGATGGATCGATGTGAGTTTCGGTGGAAGTTTGAAAGATGGAATCCTTCAAACTTATAACCTTGTCCATTCTAGAGTTGGGCTATATGTCTTTGGTTCTTGTGGAAGCATCACATACTTCCTATATTGTTTTAGGGTTACCGATCTCAAGGGTCAAAATCGTCTTTTGTCACGTAAGGCTAGTTTAGTGTTTTCTCTCATGTGACATTATTAACTTAGAAGTAGAGACTTCTAAGATGTTGGATATGTTATTGATGCGAGGTTTATGTTATGCTCAAGCAATCGAGACCATACTCGGCGAGATCGAGTGATATTGTGGACGGACTTGACCTGATACTGGTAAGTCCTTTGGGCTTACTTAGTTGACTTCTGGATATGAGTGTGAATACTGATAGTGATGTTTGAATGATGTGTTTATTAATCGTACTTAGTATTAATTATCTACCGACCTTTACTTTTGACATAAGAGTAACGGGTGGTGGCATTCTGCTCAGTTAGCTTGAGGGCGTTGGGGGTTTCTTTAGGGACTAGTCCACACTCGGTTTGTAGTGATGCTACCGGCGGAGGTAAGCTAGACCTACAACCAGTTGGATAAGGAACGGAGGCGAGAACTCTTAAGATTCTCGTGCCACAACTTTGAAACAAAATAAAGTGAATCACCTAAGCTATCAGTTAATAACCTGATTGTGTGCCTGCATGATGGGTGTTTATGTTACCGTGTTTGTGTTTGTGCTATCCTTATTCTACTTATATTTAGATTATCAGCTAACCGTTTATCCGTGTTGTAGATTTGTGGAGATAGACAGTTGGAGAGAGATCCGGGATGGATGGTCAGCCGGGTCCACGTGCTCATTAGATGGGGACGGGGGAGTCTTCCTTCCGACATGCATATTATATATATATAGCTGTTTTTGTAAGGCTGTCACATGTGTACATTCATAAAATAAAATAGTACGTTTTGAAATTATTTTAAATACATCTGTGTCTTGTTGTAAGATCCTAGTAAAGTTGTTGTTAAACCAAGGTCAGGACCCATTGTGAGGTCCTAACAGTAGCTCCCCGAGTTCCGAGAACTTGGGGTGTTACAGGTAGATGGTTGGATGTATCAATACCATTCCTTGCTGGTAAGTAGGGACAGAGGCGAGTTTCGGGGATTCCCGTGTCACAAACCTAAGTTGAATTAATAATGAAATGACGTAAAGAAAAGATAATAACCGGCTTGAGTGATTTCATGTTATGTGCTTCGTTTTTATGTGTGTATGTGCCTGTACCATCTTTCTAATGCATAGAATGTTAGCTAACGGTTTTATACCGCCTTTGTAGATGCCTTGCAGGTTTGGGACGCCGCCGAGTGAGTGGGCAGCCGTCGTTCCGTACATTATAGGACGGGGATGAGGGTTTTATATTATGTTCCTTTGTTGTATGTTCTTTAGTCGTCTTTATTGGGTGTTGTTTTGAGGACTCGGCTAGATTTTCCGCTTTATATCGTATTTCGGTTATGTCTCATTGCATTCAAACTATTTGGTTTTGCTTTTTTTATTTGTGCCTTGTTGGAAAGATCCGGTGAAATTGTTGTCAAGCTAAGGGTCGGGACCCATTGTGAGGTCCTAGCCGGTAGCATCTCGAGTCCTGTGGATTTGGGGTGTTACAATTCCTTCTTGTGGTACTTCGAGGTAAGGTTCCTATAAGATATTAAATTTAATTATTTAGGGCACTAGAATGTTCAAAATAAAAAGAAAAAGAGAGGAAAAAAAAACGAGAAGGGATAGAATGATCAAACTCATGGGTTGCCTCCCATGAAGCGTTAGTTTAAGGTCTATAGCTTGACCTAATTCCGCCCAGTATGGAGTTTTATAGATCTGATACTTCAAATGCCGGGACTTGTATCGTCGTGTTCTTGGTTTTCAACGATATACCCCATACTAATTCATTAACATCGAGGGGTCTTTAGCTTCATCAACACAAACTTCTCCTTTGGATATTCCTTCAGTGAGGGAAATACGGTCTAAGAGAAAACAAATTATGGTTTCAGGGCCGTATAAGGATTCAACACGTAGCTCGTATTCTTCTTGTGAGACTTAAAATCTTTGTCTTTTTCATCTTCCTCCAATTGTCGAGCGCATTGATCAATTATTCTCTAAACGCATTTTGATTCTGGACAAGAACTTCAATTTTGGTGCTAAAGTTGACGAGCTGATCTTCCAGCCCAACACGAAATTTCCCAATTTCCCAAATCTCGAAAATTATAGAAATTTGAGAATCTATGAGCTTCCTGAACAAATGATATTTGACGGATTCAATAGATTCAGGTGTTGATTGCTAGTGATTATTATTGTACTCCATATTCCTTATCTTTCAAGATCTCGACTTGCGAGACAAAGAAAAAAACGGAGATCAAATGTAACAAAGAAACTTAGAATAACAACTATCAAACACAACCAAAATGTCTGCAATCCCGACAACAACGCCAAAAACTTGATCGTGGAAGTTTCACCGAATGGTAACAACAACCTCTCCGACAAGGTTATGGGATCAAATGTAGGATATATTTGGGCATCGAATTCACAAGGACTGTGTCTATTTGGATATAAATGTTAGATATTATCTAAGTAAAGGAAGAAGAGAAAGGAAAAAGGAAAATTTGCCTTTGAAAAGGTTTAAGAGAATAAGAATGCAATGATGGTAGTTATCAAGATTAAGGAGGGATGTGATCTAAAGAAACTGAAATTCCACTATAATGAATTAAAGTAATATTGTATATATGAGACTCATGAACATTAATATATGAATAAAGCAGATAAGTATCTAAATACAACCTTTGACATAGACAAACAAAGACTGTGCTTTCCAACTCGTGTAGCTCTCAATCCAACAGTTCAACAAATATAGGAAAATTCATTAAAAACTTAGAAATCCGCAAAAGACCAAGAACAACCTTGATTTTGACAATTCAGTTAGAAAAATGTACAAAGACCAGAACTTTCTACGATAGTTAGAAATTCTCGAGGCAATGATAAAACGCTACTCTCAAAGCCAAGTTCTTTTTAATAAATCCAGTAAAACACTCTTCACTGTGGCTTTTCAATTGTTTCATCTTAACCAATTGTAAATACCACTTCTTTCGAAGGTAAATAATAGGTAAAATCAAAGCACTTTGAAAAGAATTTATATCACAATCTCAATTCACAAACATATATGCAATAATAAATCAAACGATTATAGGGATCATCCAATCCTTAAATCAAGAAGAATCAGCCAAACATAATAAAATAAGAGAAGTTTTTTGTAAATATCAAAGCTGAAAAGTATATATAAAGAAAAGGAAGGCAAATCTATCTATATTGTCCCGCGTCGCAAATTTGTAACCTTGAAATCCCGGAGACTCGTCCAACCTAAGGACGGATGCCACACTCCTCTAATCTGATCTAAAAAGGTCTATATATATTGTTTACAGCAAATCCTAGGACGGAAATGAGAAGCTCATCCATAAACATAAGATAAAATAGGAGAAAATATAACTTTATCAAAACAGTGACTGAGAAACGACCACCAAACTGCTGGCCTTAGGTTGTCCATTTGCACGCCGTTTCATCTTGTGATAACTTTTCGACAGCAAATTAACTTTCCTACAGCCCTGATTGGAAACACGAGAGCCATGAGTAGTACTTTCAAAGCTATTTCGAAAATCTACAGTTTACGGATGATACAATTGTTTAAATCCAAAGGTAAGATGGTCCAAATCGGGAATCTCTCAGAGGTCGTCATAAAATATGGTCCAACATCAATGAGCTTCTCATGGTTCTTTAATTTTTCATTCTCCAACACGAATCCAACTTAGAACTTCGATCCTCGGTCAATATAGATGTTTTCTATGATGTTCATGACATCAAGGAGGATATAAACTCGTCTTCTGGTATTCGTTCATCGTTTTTGCTCATTTTAGGCCTCGAATGCCTAAAATACAAAATAAATCAAAGTAGATACCACAATATGCAATAGGAAGGATTTATGCTCTATATGAATACATACCACAACAAATAAGGTATGAAATGTATGAATATGATGACTAAAAGGATGTATATTTTGGACTCATCATATATGTATAAAAATCAAAGCGCTACACAACTTTGAAGTTTCGATCATTGGTTGAATGGTCCGACCCTCTCTCCACCCTATTATTAGTTGGACCTCTTTATTTCTTATTCATTATAAAAAATAAATAGTTTTCCAAAAGGATTTATTATATTGTTCATGTAACTGTGATATCCCTAATTCCTTTGCGATCCCGCAACTGCGCCTCAGCTTAGCCGCAGGTGCGGTGCCGCCCCCGTAGTTTAGGCCTTCCGCCCCCGCGGTTGTGCAGGGTGGGAACCGTCATTCTTGATCGCCTTTTTCCCGTTGCTTCTCCTTTAAGATTTATTCTTTACCTTCTGGATGAGGGTTCCTCCTTAATTCCAGACTTCTTCCTTCTCCTTCTTCTCTCACGTTTTTCCTTTTCTTCCCATGGTTCTTTTCTCTTTGGTTTCCTTTGAAGCTTTTTTTTAGGCGTGGAAGAGAGTTTGATAATGATGATGTTGAGGATGAGTTTGTGTTGTATTGTGGATTTGTAGTTGAGTGTGTGAGGTGTGGCTCCTCCCCTGATTCTACAGTGGTAAGCCTCCCTCTTTCTCTTCTTCTTTCCTTTCTATTCTCTCTTCTTCTTTTGGTTGAATCTCACAAGTTTGAGCTTCTGTTTGGTATTCCTTGGATGTCTATATATGTATATGTATATGTATATGTATATGTATATGTATATGTATGGGAAGGCTAGTTGCCTTTGGCACCATAAAAGAGTAGAAGATCGATCGAGAGGTTGTTGAGGAGCAAGAAGATCGTCATTCTGCACTGACGCCACCCCTGCACCTGGTTTTGGCCGCCCCTGCGGCGTGAGCTTGTCACCGCCCCAGCGGCCCTGTCCGCCATTTTCGTGGCTTCATTGGACATTGTCACCGCCCCTACGCCTCATCCATTCTGCAGATGCGCTTTCTTTCAAACCTTACCAAGTGTTGGTATGTTCCATTCCTTTCCTTGTCTTTGGCTTGGGTTTAGAAGTATGCTAGGATGTATGTATGTGAGTATGATGATGATGTATGCCTTGATGTGGGTTTTTGATGTTTAGTATGATATTTGAGATATCTATATATGCCTTGTTATTAGGCAGTGCTCATTCTTACGGGAATTGGAGAGTTGATCATGGTTGAGGTGATATTGTGATTTAGGTAAGTTCGTAGGACTTACTTAGCTGCATTCCTATATTGGATGTATGCATGAGTGGTGATTGTTATGTGCTTTATAGCATGCGATATTGATTATTGCCGACGTATGATTGTCCCCTTGAAGTGGGTGGTGATAACCTTTCTCATTTCTCCGTAGTGAGTCTGAGAGGTTCTTTGAGGTCAGGCCCGACTGGGTATACGGGCAAGGTACTTTGCCACTCCAACGTATGCGGGGAGTGCGTCTGATTCCACTCCATATGGTTATAATACCTAGAGGAGACAATGATATACTTCTCGTGTCACAACCATAAATATGGTTTTGTGTGTATAACGTTATAAAGATAATTAAACGGGAAAAGTGTGATAGCATGCATGGTGTTTATTATGTCATTGATGTGTGTATGTGCCTATACATGATCCTATATATGAATTGTTAGCTAACACAAGATGCTGGGAAATTCATAGATGTGAGAAAAAGATGTATATCCCTCCAAAGAGGTGTTTGGCATAAACAAACGTTCAAAGAAAACGAAAGGAAACACTATAAATGTGCACGGTCCGGAGGCGTTGCACTTACAAACCAGCAAAAACCATAAGGAAACTCAAAAAGAGGCTACTCAGCCCATCCGGCCTCATAGGCGAAAACAGGAGCGAGGCGGCATACATGCCCATCTGGGCCCATAAGTGACAAGTTGTGAAGCGCGTTGGCCCATACTTGACAATCCTGAGGCGGAGCGGCATTCATGGCCATCTTGGCCCAGTGAACTTGTTGTTTAACACAGTATGAATTGCTAGCTAACGGTTTCTTACTGTGTTGTGAATCATTTGCAGGATAGAAGGGATACAAAGTGATCTGGAGGAGTGATCAACCGAGGACTCCCGTACATCTAGGATGTTATGAAATTTTGGGTTATGTATATATTTACGATGATGTTGTTTAATACTCGTCTGTGGGATTTAGTATGTATTATCGTACTTGATATTTCGGTTTTATAAAGGCTGTTTTATAGTTATGTGTGCCTTGTTGTAAAATTCAGTGAACTTGTTAGGCTAGGGTCAGGACCTATTGTGAGATCCTATCCCATTAGAACTCCTACTCCTACGGAATTGGGGTGTTACAAACATGGTATCAGAGGCTTAGGTTGACAACAGTGGCACTAAAATCGTCTTGAAAGGACGAATAGATAAATAAACAGAACCTGAAAGGGGTCCAATTTTTCAAGGGAAGTTTTGGTTTTAAACCCTGTTCGTAGTCAATTTAGGATAGAATTTACGGGAAGTCATCACTCCTTCCAAGAATCTCAACAATTTAGTTATATATATATATATACTAGACTGCGTGTGTATTGGACTTGATTATTATCTATACATGTATATATGATATTAGATATCCTTATACGTTATATAAGTATATACCGCAGATGGCTCGGACTAGAGCAATATCTGTAGTAGGATGAGGTAGAGGTAGACCACCTCTTCTTCCTATAGTCATAGGTCTGGGGCAGGTTCCCATCGCTGATCCGCATGCAACGGAAGATATGTAACGCCCGGTTTAGATATTTTCTTTCTTGCGTACTTCTAAGGATATTTTTATTAGTACGTTTTTTTATATTTTTAAAATTATTTTTAAGACATAAAATAGCTTCCTGGATATATTTATATTTTTGGTTTTTGATAACACGATTTATGACGTTAGTTTAGGCATCCATTTAGATAGCTTTTCCTGTTGTTCATGCATAGTTTGGCATTAGTTCATGACGTTTACGTTTAATTCATGCATATTGTCGAGATAGACGTCTACACGGACTATTGTCGGTTTTGTAGGTATTTTGGGGAACTTTTGGAACTTAATCGATACATTCGAGGATCATTCCTCGTGATGACACACTTCCGGACTCATTAAGAAGCAAGCTAGGAGCTAAGGAGAACACATAGGACCTTGTTGGTGCATGCCTTGTACCAACTCGTGGCTTAACGATCCAAAGGAAGCTGAACCACCAAAACCACGGCCCAGAGGCCATTTCCACGCCCGTGGTTTTGGCTGTGGTTCTCTCTGGACAACTGTGAGAGTTGTCCCACGATCTCCTTAACCGACTCTTGCCCTTGATGGAGGATATAAGTGGTCCTGCAGGCTGATGCTAGAGGATTCTCTCCCACACTCTCTCATTACACATCACTCCATTGGAGGCTACTCTTGGGAGGAAGCAAAAACACTCTCATTTGAAGAAGAAGAAGAACAACAACACTAGTTTTTAGAGTTTTTGAGTGGTTTTTGAGTGAGCTTGCTGAAGACATTTGCAAGGATTTTGTAAGGAACAATTTGGACCTTCTTTTGAAGGGTTGTAAGTCTTTCTTAAACATATATTCAACTTTTGTTTACTTGTTTTGTTTCTCTTTCATTTCATTTTCTTGCTATGGAAGCCATGAATGTATGCTTGTTGAGTTTGAATGTTAAGATGCTTGTTGTTGGCTTGATAGTTGCGATTCTAGGGTAATGAAATGATGGTTATGACTTGGACTATGATAGAATGGACTTAAAATTATCCTTGGATGATTTGCTTGCTTGAACCTAACCTCTGTTACAAATCACGGTCTGTTCTTGCCCTTTCCACGGCCGTGGTTTATGATGAAATGCCCGTGATTTTCTCTGCTATGCTTGTATTGATAAATCTGAATGTTAGGATGTTACATTGTTGTAATCCTAGTGTTTGTTAAGCTTAATCTAGCCTAGGGTGACCTTAGGCTAGCAAACTAAGTGAGGGAAGAGACCTACCCGATGATTTCCAACCTTAAGTACCAATGATGATGAACTCTAGGTAGTAGTGAGCCTCACAAGCCGCTATTGGATTGAGTGTGCTAGGATTGATGTTTAGGACTTGCCTTCCCGAGACTTACCCGACGAGGAGAGGTTAGACCCTAGATAACAATCCGGTTTGTGTAGATCTCCCAACCTTAGGCTCTTAGAGACTTACCCGGTAATAGGACCTTAGTGCGGGATTTGTGGACCATGAGACCTACTCGGTGATTGATCCCATTTGAGAAACACCCTTTACCAACATACCATAGCTAGTCCAAGATTGAATAGAAGCTTGAGTCCAATGCCATAACCGGAATTCATAACCCCTAGAATCCGCTTTTCTCTCTTTGATCACATATCTCGTGTTTGTGTTGTTTGTTTGTGTGGCTAGCTAGATTTGTTAGTTTGTTTTATAATCTTGCATCAATTGTGATCTTTTTTGATCACCACAAAACAACCCCAAAAACATTATGATCTTCATTTCTTTATTCCTTTCTCTTTTCTTAGACTAGATTTGCACTATCCATTATCACCTATTTGATTCAATTTCACCTTAGTCTTTGTGTTCGACCTCGGAATACTATCCTTGCTACAAAACGACCCATACACTGTGGGTTCACTAGGAGTTAGGAAAATATATCGAGTTATAAATTTAAGACTTTTGTGCTATACACATTCTTAGGTAACATATTTATTTCGAAAAAGGTCGGAAAGTTGTTCCGATTCAGAAATCCCGTTCCGAATGATTGGAAAAGAGTATATCCTTTTTATTTATTCATTTCCTTTCTTCTCCTATTTCTTTTTTCTTTTTCTTGTTTTTTTTTCTCTTGTCTCGCTCTCTCTCCAAGCTGATGAGCAGCTTCCCGCTTCAACCCCTCACTCCCCGACCCTTGGCTCGCCCGACCTCTCGGCCTCAACCTGACCCCTCAATTCCCCTTTTCTTTTGTCCTAATGACACATTTTGGCCCTCCCTTTCCTTCACGCCAGCGTTCCTCCTCATCTCCCTTCTCCTGCAACTGTTGGGGGCCAGCAATTGCAGGAGAGTTGCAGCATCTTCAGATCCACTAGAGAAGAATGTTGCACCACCGGGAATCCGCCGGATCAAAGGGAGTGCCGCCTCCACGCTGCCGCCTCGAACAATCGGAGCACCAACATGCCGAGATATGCCGCCCCTCCTCTCCCCCCTGCTCTTTGTTCTCTCTATCGCGGGGAGGGAAGGCCGCTGCCGTCGAATCCCACAGGAGGGCCACCGTTAGGAAGGAAGCTCCGCCGCCTCCGTCACCGTTGAACCCTTCCGAGAGGAGCCCGAAGCTACCCTACGCCGCCACCCTCCTTCCTCTGTAGCGGGATTGGAAGCTTGAAGGAGACCAATTGTTACAAATTATAGATCGGCCCTAAAATTTAGTATAATTACAATATGGACTCACTCCTCTATGTATTGCAGTTTTGACCCACTCTTTTGGAGATTTCAGTTTATGCCCTACTGATTTGAGTTATTGCAGTCTTGACCTTATATTCTTGCAATGTGCAGTTTTTTCCCTTGGGTATAAATCATAGTTTTTGACACAAAAGCTTATTTTGGAAAATTGCCGAGTTTTGTGAGTTTCATTGTTGCCCGAAAAGTTGATTCGGTTTTTTGATCCATGTTTATAAATTAAATGGATTTCTCCGGAAAGTGTTTTTGCGAGTTTTATCCTTGTTTTGAAAGCGGGGTTTTCCTTATATTTTTAATGCGTTAAATCTTCCTTTCAAATTTAGCATTTAAACTAAATTTGCTTAGCTTTGGTTTTAGGTCCGGAAGTGCCCCAATAAGATGTAATATCCGAAAATTTTTATCCCGCATAATACCGGGTTAAACCGGATTCTGATCCGTTAAGCTTTCTTCATCTTAAATAATATTACGCAATATTAAATTCTATCATTTTATGTGACCTTAAATCACATAAAATGATAAATAATGTAACCCAAATAGTAATTCCGTACAATTTAAAAACCGAAGAGTGGTTCCGTGCGAGTAACAACTCACTTGTCAACCCATCATCTAGCGGAATGAGCTAGCTCATCGGAGTAGGCCCATTATACCTAATCAGCCGGCCCAAGTCTTTACCTTTACCCTAATCCTCCCCTTAATTAAGTTTTAACCTAATTTAATTATTTCTAACCTAATTAGCAGCAGCAACAGTCGGCCGTATCATTCCCTTGCCCTCTTTGCACGATCGACAGCCATAGCAGCAACTATCTTCTCTACGCCGGAACAGAGTCGAAGACACCCGACCAACGACCGTCCCAGACAACCTTCCTCTGCGCCGGATCTTGCTGCGTTTGCATCGGCCAGGTGAGTATCGGTTTCCCTTCCTTCCTTCCTGAGGCAATTAAGCTATCGATGACGACCCTTCTGTTGCACAGCAAGGCGAGGCTGCCAGCTCCGGTCCCTCACGCCTGCCCCAGACTCGCCACCAACAACATACAGCAGCGCCGGGAGAGATGAAGGCTTCGAGACCCTCCTGGAACCGGTCCGCAGGGGGGGCCTTGCCCTAGCTGCGAGGGCGTTCGTGAACTCGGACGCATGTGCCACTAGGCTGCTGCAGATATGCCAAGAGTGCTGGCCGCTGGTGCGTTTGTAGACTGGATTCCGCTTTCATCTTTACTACCGTACTTGTCAGCACTTCGAGTCTCGTTTGGCCGGTAATGACCTCAACCCTATTCTCGATCTTACCCTCTTTGTGTATGTGCTGATGAGAGCACCCATCTATGTCTTTAGACCCTCCATATCAGCCATGGAAGATGGCTAGAAGAGTTGTTAAGTTTCTGAGTTTACGGAAGTTGACGAGCAGTCCACTTCGGGTCTAGATTTGAGTAAGTTGTACTCCTTCCTTGCTGCTGAATTTTGGATATCTTATAGATAAGATTGCAAAGTATAACATATCAAAAATTGGGATAAATTCAGCGAGTCGTTTAGGATTTATGATTTTTCAAAGATTGGTTCGTAAACAGTTTTTTTCCTGTTGTGCTGAAATTTTCAAGTGTTGGAAAACTGCATGTTGATACGATTTTGTGATCCAGATTAGGGTAGGTTAAACTCCTCCTTTGTTGCTGATTTTTGGATATGATATAGTTGGCATATTGTTGTAGAACATATTAAAATTTGAGAGGAATACAACTAGTGGTTTAAGAGTTATGATTTTTTGAATTTGGGACATTAAACAGTTTTTTTTTCCTGTTGTGTTGAATATTCTGTGTTGAGGAAAAAAGTGCTTGTGATGCAGTTTTGGAAAATAGATTTGAATAGGTTATTGACCTCGGTTGGACTTGGATTTCGGATATGTCATAGTTAGGATTGCATAGTATAATATATCAAAATTTGAGAGTATTTTATCAAGAGGTTTAGGAGTTATGATTTTTCAAAGTTAAATCAGTAAGTTGTTGTTTTTTTAGTGTTGCTGAAATATTCCAAGTGTTGGATAAAACGCGTGTTGAAGCAGTTTTTAGATTTAGATTTGTATGAGAAAGATAATTTTGATGAACATGAAATTTTGAGAGATTAGAGTTCATATACTGTAGTTTATCGTGTAAAGTTTTGAGGATGATCCAACAAATAGTTTTGGACTTATGATGTCCTGAAGAAGGGTAGTTACACAGTTTTAGGAAGAACTCAGATTTTGACAAGTATGGAACTTCAGGATTTTGGAACCATCTTTATAGATTTATATGGAGAGTTTGATTGAGAATTTTTGAGATATCTTTGCTCCTATGAGTAGTATGCATATCATAGAGGACCTAGAGATTTATCTCGGAATTTTCATATACTTACTCGAACCCCATATCTTAAGCTAAAGTCGGACCTTAGCGACTCTTTAGGAAATTTAGAATTTTGGGTTAAGTTTTATAAATCCTTAGCAAACTATCTCATGAGAACTAGATTATGGAAATAGGTTTCAAAGTAGAATTTGGAACTAGGTCATAGATTATTCTTGGAGTTTCGGGACCGGGGGTAAAATAGTCAATTTACCTTGAGAGGGCATTTTAGTAATTACTCTTTATTAGATTGTACATCTTAGAAGTTTATAAGAATATGAGATGTAGTTTTAATCCACTTGCTTTGTATGACAGGCGTTTGAGTTCTACGGTTACGGACCGAGTTGAGATTGGGAGAATTGTGATTTGAATCAAGTAAGTCCCCGGACTTACTTAGCTGGCTTCTTGTATGAGTGTAATGTGTACGAGTGGTGTTTTTTAGTTATGATAAACAACGAAACCGGATTAGGCCGACTTTATTATTTACGTAATTGACCCAAGTGTATGATAACGGGTTGTGACATCATCTGCCTAGCTCTTGTGAGAGTCTAGGAGGTTCCCTCAACCAGCCCAATCAGGTAGACGGTCAAATGCATTAGTACCATTCCGCGTTGGTGAACGGGGACAGAGGCGAGGTTTTATCTTTATACTTATGCATAGAATGTTAGCTAACGGTTTTATACCGGTTGTAGATGCCTTGCAGGTTAAGACAGTTGTATAGAGATCCGGAGGGAATGGTCAGCCGGGTCCACGTACTCTTTTAGTTGGGGACGGGGATGTCTTTTGTTCTTCATATGCGTTGTTTTAGTACCTTTGCTTTGTAAGGCAGATACATATTCTCCATTTATATATTGTTTAAAGTTTTCAAATGTTTTATATACTTTTGTGTCTTGTTGTAAGATCCTAGTAATATTGTTGTCAAACTAAGGTCGGGACCCATTGTGAGGTCCTAACCAGTAGCTCCCCGAGTTCTCAGAATTTGGGGTGTTACAATAAAGGCCAACGAATCCGTTCTCGACATCCGTAGATCGTCTTCCGCCTCGGACCTCGTGTGAGGTCCTAGCATAACTTTGAGTAAAGGCCATATAGTGGCCTTGAACCGTAGGTACTAGTGGTTGGATTATAAGCCTGTTGAGTTATTTTTGTTACCATCTTAGAATGATCTTCGAGACTAGAGGTTGAACCTAGCATGCTAGATTTAGGACCTCATATAGTTGTTTGAGACTAGAAGTCCGAGGACTTCTAGCATATCGGTTAGTTATTGATAGTGTGCCTCGTTTGGCCAGGCGTTGAGCGTTTTCCTGCGGAAACCTGAGAGTGGTTTTATTCGAACCACCTTGAGTGAGGTAAGTCTACGGATTTACTTAGATAGCTTTCGCATATTGATTGATATGTGTGGGTGGTGTGTTCCTTTATAATTTGTAACATAACTCTTTACCGGACTAGGATGTGGACGTTTGTATTATATTTTGGCCCAAGTGTATGATAACGGGCGGTGACCGCTTGTCCAGTCCAAAATAGGGCGACTGGGAGGTGCCTTGCGACCAGTCCAGCAGGTGATGCTGATTCACATCAAGTACAAACCCGTCTGGTGAAAGGGGACAAGGGCCAATGATTCTCGTGTCACACCATAAATGGATTAGTAAGGGAATAACGTTATATAAAAGATAATGACCGGACTTCCATGTGAGCATTTTTTATGTGTTTTACCTTGTTATATGTGTTTGTGCCTTATCGTTCTTCTAATATTCGGATTGCTAGTTAACGGTTTAAAGCCGGTTGTTGTAGATGGCCTGTAGGTTAGGGATGCCGCCGAGTGAGGTGGAGAAGTGGACAGCCGTGGTCTCCGTACATTATAGGACGGGGATGGGATTTCTATTATTATGTTGTGGACTTGTGTACTTTCATATGGAGTTATTTTGTCATTTTGAGGACTCGGCTGAGTTTCCACTTTGTATTTACATTTCAGAATTCTCACACTTGCATAAAACATTTTCCGTATTTGCCTTTATTTGTTCCTTGTTTGAAAGGTCCTGTGAAATTGTTGTCAAGCTAAGGGTCGGGACCCATTGTGAGGTCTCCGCCCGTAGCACTCCGAGTCCCACGGATTCGGGGTGTTACAATATGGTATCAGAGCCCTAGGTCACCAACAATGTTACTCACAATCTTCTAAAGGCCGAATGAGGAATAAATAGAACCCGCAAGGGTTCTGACTTTTCATTTTCAAAATCATATGCATGAGTCGGGTTTGGGATAGAATGTACGGGACCACCACTCCTTCCGCGGACCTCGGCGACGTAGTTTATTGGATTATTGAAATATGTATACATATGCGGACTTTGTTTTGTAGTTGCTTTTCCTAGACTTGATGTGTTTATAGTAGTATTAACATAGGACTTATGTATAGTTATATATATTATTATATGGTTTGTTAGTATCGGATTAGTAATATGGACCTTATAGTTAAGATGATAGCAAGCTATCATCGCCCTTTTGACAACCCCGTTTAGCTTAGGATAGTATACATATGATGATGAGCACGCTCAAGCTATCGAGTTGAGCATCATGTCTTAGCGAGCACCCCGGCAATTTCTCGGACTCCTTTAGAGGAAATCGTAGCAGAAGAGTAGAGATGACGTAACTGAAGGACAAACAAATAGAGAGGAACTCGAGTCAACATAAGCAAAATCGAGATGGAAGCAATACAAGCAAGGAAGCAACATGAAGATATGGAGTGATATGAAGAAGCAATGATGGAGCATCAATGAAGCAACTAGAGTTAACGAACTTAAGGTTCTTCCAAGTGCCGTGCCAATAAACTAAAGACGCGTTTCGAGAAGAGGAGGAGTACATTCTAGCAAGGGTGAAAGTGGTATTGCATTAAGACGTAAAGTTTTTCCTAGGCGCTCCTAAGCCTGGAATTCAAGATGAGAGGTGTGGACAGACCAATTACTAAGGTTTAAGATATACTTAACTTAAGCTTACAATGAGCGGACGACTTTTCCTGACATATGAGAGATTACGGGAAGAAATACACGGTGAAAGTTTGCGTAGTAGAATTTATTTAATGGAGTCAACTGGTTTCTATGGTGGTGATAAGCCTAAACAACGCCAAGAAGGAGGAAGTGTGTGTAGATGATGATCTCAAGAAGATGAAAGATGAGACAAGGAGCTTTGATCGAAAGACTCAAGATACCAACCAAGAGAAATGCAAGTGGATGCTAACTAAAGATGAAGATTTTAATAAGACACTCTTACAAGATGTCATGCGGTGAAGTTAAGCCTATGAATGTTGGTCATACGACACAACAAGGCCGAGAGAAGTATAGTTATCTTATGGAAGAAGGAAGCATGGTAGAGTAGAGAGAGCTAATGGAGTTTGAGGTGGAGTACCCCGAAGAGTGTAGCCTTTATGAGAATGGTAACATGGAAAGTTTAGTAGAATGGTAAGTCTTTGATTTCAGAATAGGTCAGATACAAGTTAATCGGTACAATTGAGAACGCATAGGTGCGGGTTGTCTTTTGAGGAGGGTAGATGGGAAGAGTAACCCAGACTGTGGGATCATAAAAGAACGGTAACAAGAACTTAGAGTATTTCAGGTGGTTCAGTGTCAATAGTAAGGAGGTGTGTCAACGGAAGAGCATATGACACAATCAAGGTGTATGCCTTCATAGACAAGTATGGGCATGGTAGTCAAAGTGAGATAGGGTGTCGACCCAGATTTGAAGAACTAAGAGAGGACAAAACAAAAACTTACGGTTGGGATGGAAAGTGAAAAGTAGATTTCATAAGCATGGAGACTATTCGACTTCTTCGGAGATACGATAAGTTTCAAATAAATCATGATGCAAGTATGAAATGGTAGAAGACTTTAAACGGAGTCAACAGATTTTTCATGAAGGCAACATTACAAAGCAACACCAACGAAGGAAGAAGTGTGCGTTAGACTGATCAAGCTGAACTCAAGAGTCCACAATGACCTCCCACTTATCACGGGATTTAATTTACCAACACCGATGGCCCATGCAAGACAAACCACAAGTGGAGGATAATTACGGTCTTACGAATCGTGAAGAAACGCTTACAAATTATCGTGGAGGACTTGAAGGGACTATTTATGTCAGATGAATGACACGATTGGACTAGAGGAATGGAGTCAGCTTCTAGAGGAACCGGAAGTGTGGAGTGTAGAACATGCTAAAGAAGTATAAAGGGATTAACCATAAGTGGTGCTCACAAGGAAAGTCAATGTCAGAAGAGGCATGAGGGGACCTTGAGGTAAGTCAACTATAGACTGAGTGACGACAACTGAGAATGTGAACATGTCAGTTGGGTAAATCGTGACTGAAGATTTATAAAGTGACTTTACCGATGCCTTGGAGGATTCCCTCAAGTAGTCAACAACGATCTTTTTAAATCAAATAACGGTATAGAGAAGATCGTGTTAGAGGTTGCTTAATGGTTGGTTAAGAACAAACTCTTGTTGAGTCAGAGAGTATGGACCCGTGTTAGAAGAATTAAGAGAGTAAGAGGATGAGGGTTGTTTTCCAATCGTTATCTCATTTCATAAAGGAAAGTAATGAAAGTACTTGGTACTCCTTCTGGATATGATTGATGGTGTATTTTGACAAATGAGTTTTGGGTCAATCTTTTTGAACTCACAAAAGATACCTTATAACTAAGGAGTGACAACAGAATAGCACAGTGGAAGAATGGTAGGCCCTAACCCACAGAGCTGGAAGCTCAGGGGTACATAAAGGTGACGTGTCAAGTTAAAGATGGTGATAGTTGGATAAATACATTTTGTTTGGAACAAACGTGAGTTGGGCTATGTGGAGTGACTGAAAAATTTTGTATGAGAATTGTATTAGACAAGAAAGTGAATCTTCTACAGTTTTGTACGTAAATGGGAATAAATAAAGGGGATGATGCATGGTATGTTTGTTCTAATGTATTGGATGTTATGTTTTCGTGAGCAAAAGTTGAGTCAAGTTTCTTGTCTCACACGAAAAAAAAGCCATGGTAGTGATGGCATGAAATGGGGAACCTAGTTAAGGGTGACGCTGTGAGCTTAGAGTTTATGACGTTAGTGTTTGGTGAAGTAATGAGTGGATCTTTCAGTGACTGTGGTTGGGGGGATTTCGCCTAGCGTTCTCAACGGGACATACTGGTACGGTTGTGAAGTTGTTCAAGGAATACCAAGAGAGGCATAAGGTGACCAACAAGAGTGGAGAAGACCGAATTTATTAAGCTAGATGTCGGCTTGAGATATCCGGGGAGTATATGAAGGATTAAGATTTGAACCCTTATGGTCGGATTGATGTTACACCTACTCGAAGGAATGATACAAGCGAGTGAAGAATACGAAGAACTTCCCCAATGTGTTGGGATATTAGGGAGAGCGGGGAAGATAAGATCGATTTGTTTTAAGTTGTGGCTAAGCCTTGTAGTTAAGACCATCATGACTAAGCATATATGCGAGAGATAAAATGATTATTGTCACCTTTCCTCAAAAAGGAAAAAGGGGGATTTAGCGGAAGTATGCTTAACCAAGGCCCCAAGAGTCAAAAGACTCGAGAAAGCCTCTCGAGTTCAAGAGATAAAGTACGGTCGACCTTGTAGCAGAAGATGGAGCAATACACGTGTTTTAAGGACATCACCCAACAGGTCGGGTAGATCATTAGTACCATGACCACCAGTCAAGTGCTAAGATAAGATTGTATTTGTGATTATGTTTTGTGACGAGAGGAGAAAAGAAAAAACCCGAGATATCACAAAGTCCAGAACGTAAGAATGAGTATTTTGCCACTAAGGACGAGCTTGAATCTACTCTGACATCCAAGACGCCATAAACAATGACCTTGGGAAGAGGCGTGAGTTGTGGAAGCAATTGAAGGAAATCGATTACAAGATCTTGTTGATAAAGGTTCTGTAGAACCAATGCTTTGAAGAGAGAACACCAGATGTTATCTTGAATTTTTGTTTTGAAGTTGTTATGGAGAACACCAGTTGCGAAAAGAGAGAAGTTGTATGACAAGTTATGTCGGGATGGCAACCCCGGAGCATTTGGAAGAGGTTATAAGTTTTCTAGGATGTGTTGGTCATTACCGGATTTATGGAGAGATTTTCCAAGTGACACCATCCATGAAACCGACTCTGGATGACAACGAAGTTGGAGTGAGGCAGAATGGTCAACGGAGTTGAGGAGTGCTAAGAAGGGATTCATCGGTGCAATTATTACGGAATTGCCTCGACGAAGGATAAGTTTTAAGTGTACAAGTAATTCTCCAAGACAAGATCTTGATTTAGGTATTGAGGAACAAGGAAGAAACATAAAGGAAATGTTGTGTTGAGAAAGACCCGAGAAGAAAGTTGAGTTCCGGTTTATCAGACCATTTTGAGATCCTAGTGCAATTTGGGAAGTGGCTTACAATTCGGCGTTGCCACCAATAGCGATTGTTGGAGCGTAATACGAGACGCCTTCGGTCGAAGGAGGTACCGATGCTGAGAGTGCAATAGTCAAGACGAGGAGCCGATGAGGCTACATGGGAGACCGAGGATAGTATCTGGAGGAATTATCCCGGGTTTTATGAAGGTTTTGCGACATCTATAGGACCGTCGGGTTAGTCCCGAGATCTTTCCTTGGTTGTGTTTATGTGATTTGTGACATGATTTGTTTTGTTTGTGTACATTGCGGGGTCTTGATGTGTTTATGCGAGTAGACTTTGGATTAAAGGGTCGTAGTTGCCACGTTTATGTGTTCCAAGTGTTTAGTAAGACGTGTTTGATCGAGGGTTTTGCGTTTAGAAAGTTTTGGGATGAAACTTGTTTTTAGGGGGATCTAATGTAACGCCCGGTTTCGATATTTTCTTTCTTCCGTACTTCTATCAATATTTTTATCAGTAAGTTTCTTTTTATATTTTTAAAAGTATTTTTAAGACGTAAAATAGCTTACTGCATATATTTATATTTTTGTTTTTCTTTCGAAAAAGGTCGGAAAGTTTTTCCGATTCGGAAATCCCGTTCCAAATGATTGGAAAAGAGTCTATCCTTTTCATTTATTTATTTCCTTTCTTCTCCTATTTCTTTTTCCTTTTTCTCGTTTTTCCTCTCTTGTCTCTCTCTCTCTCTCCAAGCTGATGAGCATCTTCCCGCTTCAACCCCTCACTCCGTGACCGTTGGCTCGCCCGACCTCTCGGCCTCACCCCCGACCCCTCAATTTTGCTTTTCTTCTGTCCCAATGACACATTTTGGCCCTCTCTTTCATTCAGGCCAGCCTTCCTCCTCATCTCCCTTTTCTTGCATCGGTTGGGGACCAGCAATTGCAAGAGAGCTGCAACATCTTCAGATCAACTGGAAAAGAGTGTTGCACCACCGGGAATCCACTGGATCAAAGGAAGAGCCACCTCCACGCTGCCGCCTCGATCGATCGGAGCACCAGCAGGACGAGATACGCCGCCCCTCTTCTCCCTCCTGCTCTATGTTCTCTTTGTTGCGAGGAGGGAAGGCCGTTGTCGTCGAATCCCACCGGAGGGCCACCGTCGCCACCGCCAGGAAGGAGCCCGGAGCTACCCTACACCGCCACCCTCCTTCCTCTGTAGCGGGATTGAAAGGTTGAAGGAGACCAATTGTTACAAATTGTAGATCGGCCCTAAAATTTAGTATAATTACAATCTGGACCCACTCCTCTATGTATTGCAGTTTTGACCCACTCTTTTGGAGATTTTAGTTTATGCCCTACTGGTTTGAGTTATTGCAGTCTTGACCTTATATTCTTGGAATGTGCAGTTTTTTCCCTTGGGTATAAATCATTGTTTTTGGCCCAAAAGCTTATTTTGGCAAATTGCCGAGTTTGGTGAGTTTCATTGTTGCCGGAAAAGTTGATTCGAAATTTTGATCCATGTTTATAAACTGAATGGATTGCCCCAGAAAGTGTTTTTGCGAGTTTTATCCTTGTTTTGTAAGCGGGGTTTTCCTTAGATTTTTAATGCGTTAAATATTCCTTTCAAATTTAGCATTTAAGCTTAATTTGCTTAGCTTTTCTTTTAGGTCCGGAAGCGCACCAATAAAGGCCAACGAATCCGTTCTCGACATCCGTAGATCGTCTTCCGCCTCAAACCTCGTGTGAGTACCTTCTCCCTTGTTTAGTTATAATAGTAGTAGTATATCATGCTAGGTGAACCTAGCATAACTTTGAGTAAATGCGATATAGTGGACTTGATCAATAGGTACTAGTGGTTGGATTATAAGCTTGTTGAGTTATTTTCTTTATGATCTTAGGACGATCTTTGAGACTAGAGGTTGGACCTAGCATACTAGAGTTAGGACCTCATATAGGTGTTGGAGACTAGAAGTCCGAGGACTTCAAGCATATCGGTTAGTTATTGATAGTGTTCCTCGTTTGGCCATGGGTTGAGCGTTTTCTTGCGGAAAGCTGAGAGTGGTTTTATTCGAGTCACCTTGAGTGAGGTAAGTCTACGGACTTACTTAGATAGCTTTCGCATATTGGTTGATACGTGTGGGTGGTGTTTGCTTTTATAATTTGTAACATAAATATTTACCGGACTAGGATGTGGATGTTTGTATTATATTTTGGCCCAAGTGTATGATAACGGGCGGTGACCGCTTGTCCAGTCCAAAATGGGATGACCGGGAGGTGTCTTGCGACCAGTCCAACAGGTCATGCTGATTCGCATCAAGTACAAACTCATCTGGTGAAAGGGGACAAGGACGAGTGATTCTCGTGTCACACCATAAATGGATTAGTAAGGAAATAACGTTAAATAAAAGATAATGACCAGACTTCCATGTGAGCATGTTTTGTGTGTTTTACCTTATTATATGTGTTTGTGCCTTATCGTTCTTCTAATATTCGGATTGCTAGCTAATAGTTTAAAACCTGTTGTTGTAGATGGCCTGCAGGTTAGGGATGCTGGCGAGTGGGGTGGAGGAGTGGACAGTCGGGGTCTCCGTACATTACAGGACGGGGATGGGATTTCTATTAGTATGTTGTGGACTTGTGGACTTTCATATGGAGTTATTTTATCGTTTTGAGGACTCGGCTGAGTTTCCACTTTGTATTTACATTTCAGAATTCTCGCACTTGCATTAAACGTTTTCCGTATTTGCCTTTATTTGTGCCTTGTTGGAAAGGTCCGGTGAAATTGTTGTCAAGCTAAGAGTCGGGACCCATTGTAAGGTCTCCGCTCGTAGCGCTACGAGTCCCACGGATTCAGGTTGTTACATCATAGGCCTGACGAGGACGATAATGTTTAAATGAGTGGACATGAATTTTGAGAATATATACATCAAGTGGAGGAGGCTACAAGAGCGGGTAGGTGTACTCCGGATTTATCAGCACCTGTAGGATCAGCTGAGATTTCCAGGCCATGGAAGAGACAACGAATCCAACCAGATAATGCTGGTGTAGGAAATTTGGGTGTCGGACAAAGTCAAATGCAAGGACGCTCGAGTGGTCCCTTGGCCGCACGGACTTCAGGTAAGTGTTTGAACTGCAGAAGGTATGGACACATGCGACCGGAGTGCTAGAAGTCATTTGTGACATGCTTCATGTGTGGTAAATTGGGGCACATATCAATATTTTTCCGACAAAGCAAGACACAACTTCAACAGGGTTCCTTCCCTACCAGGGTTGCTGGAAACAAATAGAGACGAATGAGTTATCCCTTAGTCGCACATGTTGCAAAGACGTGACAATTGTGCTTCAACTGCGGTGATACCGGACATTTATGACCTAAGTGTCCGTTGGCACCGATGACTTGCTTCACATGTCGCAAGCTAGGTCACTTGCCTCCCTTCTGCCGACGAAGCAATGCTTCTTCTCAGTAGGGTTCTTCTCCTACTAGTACAACTAGAGTAGAGGCATAGACCGTTGTGGTGACACCTGTAGCACTTGGGGAATATACTCGAGTTTTGAGTGGCGTAGCGCTGAGGAGCCGCTAGTGCGAGCTACTAAAAGTATCATTCATATTAGTGGCTTAATTGTGAGAGTTCTTTTGTTACGGGTGCTACGCATTCATATATTTCCGATGCATGTGTTGAGTGTTTGGCTTTAGATACAGTAGAGGGGATACTCTTTATTATGGGGTTACCCGATGCTAGAAGAGTCAGAGGTACCCGCGAGATATGTGTTTGTCTCCTTCATGTAGGGACTCGTGATTTACTTGTAGACTTCTTTGTCATGTCGTTAGAACATGAGGAAGTCGTTTCAAGGATGGATTAACTAGACTTCCATGGTGTGGTTTGGATATTGGTAGGCGGACCGTGTCGGTTACTACTGCGATAGGTTAGATTGATATTTTCTTGAGGTAGGGATCTTGGAAAAGAAGTGTATTGTTATCAGCACAGTCCGAGTAGCGAGGCTGATTGGACAGGATTATGACACCTTCTGGTGTTATTTTTACGTTATAAGGAGGGTGAGAGTCTGATGATAGAGGACCTTTTTGTTGTATGCAAATTTGTGGATGTGTTTGATAAGCCATCTAGTCAATTGCCACTTAACAACGTGGATTTCGGCATCGAATTAGAGACGGGGATGAGACCGATTTTGAAGGAACCATATCTTATGGCGTTGTTAGAGTTCTAGAAGCATCTCGAGAAGTTGGCGGAGAAAGGAATTATCCGCCATGGAGTTTCCCTATAGTATACCCATTTGTTTCGAGGGGAAGAAGGACGAATCGATGAGGTTGTGCATCGATTAGCAAGAGCTGAACAAGATGACCATCAAGAACAGGTACCCGCTACCCCGTATTGACGACTTGTTGGATCAGTTGAGGGAGTATCAGTGTTTTCCCGGATAGATTCAAGATCCGGATATCACCAGCTGAGAGTGAGAGAGCAGGATGTGCCAAGACGGCATTTCGGACTCGGTATGGCCACTACAAGTTTATAGTGATGCCATTCGGGCTCACGAATGCGTCCGCCGTCTTTATGAAGTTAATGAATGGCATCTTCATCGACTTCTCGGGTCAGTTTGTGGTGGTCTTCATAGACGATATCCTGGTATACTCTCATAGCAGAGAGGAACATGCATGACATTTGAGGATAATATTGCGAGTTCTGTAGGATAGTATGTCAAGCTCTCTAAGTGCGAGTTTTGAATGTCTGAGGTGGCCTTTCTTGGTCATGTGGTTTCCGCCGAAGGGATCAAGGTTGATCCGGCAAAGATTGCGGTTGTTGCAGCTTTGACGACTCCGACGAATGTCAAGAAAGTACGTAGCTTCCTTGGCTTAGCCGGAGATTATCGTAGATTTTTAGAAGGGTTCTTTGTGATGTCCCGACCACTTACCAGTCTGCTAAGGAAGACCACCCGCTTTTTATGGTCCGAGCCATGCACTCAGAGTTTTGAGAAGCTAAAGAGGAGATTGACTTCTGCTCGTATTTTAGCACAGCAAGAGGGCACAGATGATTTTGTGGTGTACAGTGACGCATCCAAGCTTAGGTTGGGATGTGTGTTGATGCAGCAAGGTAGGGTAATCGCCTATGTATCTCGACAGTTGAAGACGTATGAGGAGAATTACCTGACTCGTGATCATTAGTTAGCCGTAGTGCTTCATGTCTTCATGATCTGGCGGCATTACATGTATGGAGTTTTATGTTAGATATTCACATACCATAATAGTTTAAAGTGCATCTTTACTCAACGGGAATTGAATAACTGCCACACGAGATGGCTCAAGATGATCAAGGATTATGACCTTGGGTTTTTGTATTATCCAAGGAAGGAAAATATAGTCGTCGATACCCTTAGGATGAAGACGCCTCGAGAGAAGGTGATAGCGAGATTGACCACTCAGCCTCAGTAGTAGAGAGATCTAGCGTGGCTAGATTTAGACATTCAGTTTTCAAATACACAGTCGTTTGTCTACCTTAGAGGTTTAAGACAGATTCGAGACAGGATCTCTCGAGGTGAGGCTCCACAGTTCATCATTGGTGTTAATGGATTGATAAGACGCTGCGAGCGTGTCTGTGTACCTTCTAATAGAGAGCTGAGATAGAGGATTCTACAGGAGGCCCACACCACACCTTACTCAGTGCAACCAGGTGCGAGTAAGATGTATCAGGACGTGAGGCACTCATTTTGGTGGGACAGGAAGAAGCCTGATGTGGCCTGGTTAATGGCCCAATGTGCGACCTGTTAACAGGTCAAGATAGAACATTGTAGATTGGGAGGAGAGCTCCATCCTCTACCAGTACCGCAGTTGAAGTGGGAGGATATCTCCATGGATTTTGTGACCGGCTTGAGGTTGAGTAGGAGTTTTGATGCCATTTAGGTTATAGTTGATACATTGACGAAGACAACACGTTTCATCCCTATCCGGGAAACGTGGCCGGTGAGTCGGTTAGCTGAGGAGTTCACTATGCAGATAGTGAGACTCCATGGAGTACCAAGGACCATTGTGTCTGATCGAGATGGACGTTTTACCTCGATATTTTGACAACAAGTGCATATTGCCTTGGGTACGAGCCTTCATTTTACGATGGCTTTTCATCCTCGGTCAGATGGTCAATAAGAGAGGACCATTCAAACGTTAGAAGGTATGCTAAGAGTGTGCGTGCTAGACTGGGTACAAGTGTGGTCAGATCACCTTCCGTTGGTCGAGTTTTCATACAACAGCTAGCATTCATCGATCAGGATGGCCCCTTATGAGGCGTTGTATAGACGGAGGTTCTGTATGCCTTTATGATGGGATGAGCCGAGCAGTATTAGTTGTATAGCTCCTGAGCAAATTTAGGATGATATTGTCCGAGTGGCATTGATTAAAGAGCGGATGCTGACCTCACAAAGCTGCCAGAAGTCATATGCAGACAAGAGGCGTCGGCCTCTAGAGTTCAGAGTAGGAGCTCATGCTTGGATGAAAGTGATATTAATGCGAGACGTAGGAGGTATTGACATTAAGGGAAACGGAATCCCTGATACGCCACATTGTGTGTGGTTATGGAGCAAGTTGAAGTGATGGTATAAGTGTTCACCCCGTATTTCACGTGTCTCAACTGAGGAGTATAAACCAGATCCGAGACACATTATCAGTTAAGAGTATTTAGTGGTTGAACCATACCACGCATTTGTTGATCATCCAATTGCAGTCCTAGAGCGAGGTATGAGACGCTTGCGCTCGAAGGACATTCTGATGATAAGCATACAATGGTCTAGATGAGGACCTAAAGAGGCTACATGGGAGACCGAAGATAGTATCTAGAGGAACTATCCCGAGTTTTATGCAGAGATAGTTGCATCTGTAGTCTTGCCGAGTGAGTCTTAGTTATATTTTGGTGAGTCATATGATGATGTGATTATGTGATTATATGATATTATTTTCGTGCTAGACTATGATATCTGATCTTAGTAGATCATGTATGCTAGCACGAGTTATGATTATAGTTGAAGATGGTTCTTCCTCCATGCTATTGTGATATGAGTCATGTTTATGGTTGGAGATGTACTACCTCCATGCCATCGAGTTATGCGTTTGCTGAAGATGTTCTACCTTCATGCTATCATTGCAATTATAGTTGTTGGAGATGTTCTACCTCAACGCACTTAGGATATGCTTGTAGTTCGTTGGAGAGGTGTTGCCTCCATTCTAGTTAGTATGTTTATGGTTTGCCGGATTCGTGCCTTTGGGATGAGTTAGGTCTTGGAGATGTTATGCCTCCGATAGAGTGAGTGTATATACCTCGGCATATGGGTCCGAGAGGATTTGGGTTTGTTCAAGTTTCGGGACAAAACTTGTTTTAGGGGGATCTGATGTGATATCCCTAGTTCCTTTGTGATCCCGCGACCGCGCCTCGGCTTAGCCGTAGGTGCGGTGCTGCCCCGCGGTTGTGGAGGGTGGGGGCCGTCATTCTTGACCACCTTTTTCCCGTTTCTTAAGCTTTCTTCTTTACCTTTTGGATGAGGGTTCCTCCTTCATTCTACAATTCTTCCTTCTCCTTCTTCTCTCACGTTCTCCCTTCTTTTCCCTTGTTTCTTTTCTCCTTGGTTTCCTTTAAAGCTTTTCTTAGGCTTGGAAGAGAGTTTAATGATGATGATGTTGAGGATGAGCTTGTGTTGTGCTATGGATGTGTAGATGAGTGTGTGAGGTGTGGTTCCTATCCTGATTCTACAGTAGTAATCCTCCCTCTTTCTCTTCTTCTTTCCTTTCTATTCTCTCTTCTTCTTTTGGTTTTAATCTCACAAGTTTGAGCTTGTGTTTGGCATCCCTTGGATTTCTATATATGTATATGTATGGGAAGGCTAGTTGCCTTTGTCATCATAAAAGAGTAGAAGATCAATAGAGAGGTCGCTGAGGAGCAAGAAGATCGTCTTTCTGCACTGACGCCGCCCCTGGTTTTGGCCACCCCTGCGGCGTGAGCTTGTCACCGCCCCAACGGCCTTGTCCGTCGCTGTCGCGGCTTTGTTGGACATTGTCACCGCCCCTGCCCCTCTTCCTTTTAGCGGGTGCGCCTTCTTTTAGAACTTATCAAGTGTTGGTATGTTCCATTCCTTTCCTTGTCTTTGACTTGGGTTTAGAAGAATGCTAGGATGTATGTATGTGATGATGACGATGATATCATGGTGATGATGTATGCCCTGATGTGACTTTTGAGGTTTAGTATGATATTCGATGTTTATACAATGTCAATGATCCGTATGGATCTCTTGGGTCTAGGTGTGATCCCTTTAGGTTGATGATATGAGGTTTGAAGCATCTTTATATTCCTTGTTATTAGGCAGTGCTTATTTCTACGGAAATTGGAGAGTTGATCGTGGTTGAGGTGATATTGTGATTCAGGCAAGTCCGTAGGACTTACTTAGCTGCATTCCTATATTGGATGTATGCATGAGTGGTGATTGCAATGTGCTTTATAGCATTCGATATTGATTATTACCGACGTATGTTTGGCCCCCTTGAAACGAGCGGTGATAACCTTTCTCATTTCTCCGTAGTGAGTTTGAGAGTTTCTTTGAGGTTTGGCCAGACCTAGTATACGGGCAAAGTACTTTGCTACTCCGACGTATACGGGGAGTGCACCTAATTCCACTCCAGATGGTTATATTACCCAAAGGAGGAATGATATACTTCTCGTGTCACAACCATAAATATGGTTCTGTGTGTATAACATTATAAAGATAATTAAACGGGAAATTTGTGATAGCATGAATGGTGTTTATTATGTCATTGATGTGTGTATGTGCTTATGCATGATCCTATATATGACTTGTTAGCTAATGGTTTCATACTGTGTTGTAGATCCTTTGCAGGATACGAGGAGTGCAGGTGATCTAGAGGAGTGATCAGCCGAGGACTCATGTACATCTAGGATGTTATGGGATTTTGGGGTATGTATATACATACGACGACATTGTTTTATACTCGGCTATGGTGTTTTGTATGTATTATGGTACTTGATATTTCGTTTTTATAAAGGTTATTTTATATTTATGTGTGTCTTGTTGTAAGATCCAGTGAACTTGTTGTCAGGCTAGGGTTAAAACTCAATGTGAGGTCCTAGCCCAATAGCTCCGAGTCCTATGGATTTGGGGTGTTGATAGCATGTATTATAGTTTATATTTTGGGACTTGTTTAGACGTTTTATCTTCAATAATCTGCATGTTTGAATGTATATTATGTGATTATATTGTCGTTTCATCTACCTTTACGGGAATCAAGGTTTACACCAAGTTTCATTGTAATCGTAGGTAAAATGGCACGTTTTGCATCAAACTGGAGCTAAGGAGCAAAGGAGTCATTGGAGCTACATTTAGGAGCTTAAAAGAGAACTCAAGGAGCAAGGAATTAATAAAGAAGATTTACTTTGGACCAGATTTGAGAGATTTCACCTTCGGCTGAGATCACCTCGGTCAGCTACAGTAGTACCTCGACCGAGGTGATCTAGAGGAGTGCCCCGACCGAGGCGAATACCCTGACGCGGCGAGATATATTTTATTTGGCTGAGATCTATTATTTTTGGAAGGAGAGATCTTATATTTTTGGGCTGGATTTCTGAAAGGAAGATCATATATTTGGGAGATCTATTTTAGAGATAAGATATATTTTATTAGGATATTATCTTCTTAAGATATATTATTATTTTTGGAAGATAATTCTCCTATATAAAGGGTTGGATTTTCCACAAGTTCAACAATGCTTAGAGGCTGAAAACAACCCGCTACTATCACAGTACTTGGAGATTGAAGAAGCTGCAGTTAGGAAGGATTTTTGGAAGTTTGAAGGAAGACTGAAGGAAGGAAGTTCATAGCTTTTGAGGGGATTTGTAAGACTTTTTTAGATTCTCTTTTGTTTGATTGTCTTGTTGGATTTGTGATCCAAGGAATGCTGATTTGTTTGATATTTGATTCAGTTATTGAAGCCTTGTTCTTAAGGTTTTTGTATTCAAATATTCATTCTCTTCCCATATATTTGAATATTTCTTTCAAGATGATGAGTGGCTAATTTCTTTGTGCGATTCTAGGGTGATTGGATAAAAGTTGTGGGAAAGACGATGATAGAATAATCTTAATTCAGTAGGACCCTGAAAGCTCGAGTCTTTATCATTAACCCTAGAACATCTCGTTCAGTCGATGAACATCTCGGTCGGGGTGGAACTTGACTGACCGAGGTGAACCTTTTCTGATCCGTAACTGAGAGTTAAGTGTTAGAGTTTGCCAAATCCTATTCTTATTACACCTTTCCTGGTTCAATGCAAGCCTAGGATGAGACTTACCCGGTGATTCCTTAGTTTGTTTACCCAAGATCATAAGTGTAGGTAATAAAGGTTTATCCTTTATTGGGGTTTGAGTGTGCCTTCATTCCATCTTTGTGAGTTAGCCTGAGACTTACCCGGTAAAGGTTGATTCTATTCCCTTAGTTGGTGTATTAGTTTGAGATTATAATTCCTTTCCTTAGTACCTTGAGACTTACCCGGTAATAGGAAATTTTGGTTTGGGAATAGTGAGTAGTGAGACTTACCCGGTGATCTATTCCACTTTAGAAACACCTTCCCTTTGCAAAACCTCACCTTTGTCCGCTTTATATTCAGATCTTGAGTTGGAACCACAACTAGATGCTTTAATCCCTAGAATTTGCATATTTCCTTTAATTGACTTTATTATCATCTTTTTGATTGCTTAATCGCTTTTGTGGTTATTAGTTACATAGACGACCGATACTTGCTTTGTTTCACCTAAGTCCCTGAGATCGACACCCCGGAATTCTTGCTTTTACTATAATTGATCCGTACACTGCGGGTTCGCATCCTTGTTTAAGCATATCAATCTTATCAAACCTCAAAGCCTCTCAAGGCATACCACTATACCATAATACTATCATCAACCTCGACACAATTCTAGCCTAGCATGCTTCTAAACACAATCAATAAGGAAGGATAAACTTACCAAAGGACTTGGTAAGTCTGAGGTAATGCGCAGATGTGGCAAAAGAATGACGTGGGCGCGGTGACAAGGCCAAAAGGGGCAGGTGCGGCGGAGATGAGGCGCGGGTGCGGCGACTCAGATCCAAATGTGGGTGCGGCGACAAGCAGGTGCAGGTGCGGTTCTTCAACAGAATCTCAACTCTTCGCCTTTTCGACAAGTCCTTCACTCGATCCACTCAAGAAACCATAAAACGCATATCTACCTTCATCCATTCATGTACACTATCGTCCTGAGATCACAAACACAACAATAGGCTTACCACTCTTCTCAAATTTAAGCAGAAGAAGATTCCCAACTGCAACTCTTTCTAGCTACTTCACCGCAATAGATCACACGTCATCCTCATCAATAGGCTTCACTTGAAAGAAGAAACAAGGAAGAAAAGAAAGAGAAGAAGAGAAGAAGGGAAGAACGAGGGATATGTGAAGGTAGAAGATTAGGAGAGAGTGTTCTGAAGCCCTTCTAATGAGAGAGAGAAAGAAGAAACTTAGGAGGGAAGAAACGGAAAAGGCAAGGCAGCTAAAAGTAGTCGCCTTTTCTATTATGCCGCGACTGCAGCCCGACATAGCCGCACCAGCGGTGGCGCGACTGCGGGTCGCGAGATCTCCTAAAGAACATGGTTACTATAGTTTATCACTTGTTTATATTATATTTACTTTATTGTTGATCTAAACGAATGAACAACAAAATGATGTGAATGAACAATTAGGGTTGCGTAATCATAGCCCACGACCGTGAACCTTTTATTTCTTTCATGGTTCACGACCCTGAGGTGTACGATCATACACCCTTTCCCTTATAAAATCAAATTGTACGAGCATGCGTGTACGTGGTGAAATAAATACCGTCTTTATTGTCTCTTAGAGTTCTTGCTCCTTACCATGCGAGAGGTTTTCACATTGTCTAATATATCTGATGCGGGAGCATCTCCGTACCTAGAACGCTTCAAGACCATAACCATAGAAGCAAAGAATCAAGGAGTGAAGAACACTCCAAGGAGGAGGAGAGGAAGAGTCATAAGCTTCAGGACCATAACCATAGAAGTCTAGGAAGCTAGAAGCCAAGAGAAAAGGAACACTCTTAGAAGAAGAAGAAGAAGAAGAAGAAGAAGAAGAAGAAGAAGAAGAAGAAGAAGAAGAAGAAGAAGAAGAAGAAGAAGAAGAAGAAGGGAAGAAGGGAAAGGGGAAGAGTCAAATTTATTTCCAAGATAGAAGTTGATGCGGGGGAGGAGGAGGAGGGGAAGAGTCAAATTCATTTCCAAGATAGAAGTTGATGTGGGGTTGAAGCCGCAACTGACGGATCTAGATTGAAGTCCACAAAAGCTACGACCTTTGAATATCTCGGCTGGAATCTTGGGCGAGATCAGTAATGGTACGGCAGAGATTTGTGAAAACTCAAAGATAAAGAACGTGAGTTGTATGAAATTGAATGTTAAGATTAAGAAGATAATTATGGAATAAATTTCATGGAAAATATAAGAAGATAAGAACCAAGATATATACGTGCAAGAACCTTGATCAATTGGATCAAAACTCGAACAATAAATTACCTTAACCCTTCCTTCTTCAACCTTACACAAGTCTTCAAATCGAGACAAGCACAAGGAGGGACTAGAATTGACTAGGAGCACCAACCTTTAAGAAGATTAACACACACAAGAACAACCTAGAAATGACTCATAACGATTCAATCAAAGACTCTCTTTTTGATTGCATAGAAATGAATAAAACGAAAACTTCATAAACGAAGTAACGAGTATCTCACAAGTACATGTGGACAAAAAAATATCAATAACAACTTACTGAAATTCTCGCCCCCTAGGTCCTTTAAATAGCCGAGATTTCCTAAAAAAATAAAAGAATAATACAATCCTATAAAATATAGGATAGAAAGAAACCTTTAGAATATTCAGAGCTTTAAAGGTATTAAATATAAACTAACTAGATTTAACGAAAATCTCGACTAGGTTTTTCCTTGCTTCCTTGATCATCTTCACACATGTATGAATCCACCACAATGGACATCGATGTGACTAAAGAAGACTTAGACACAATTAGATCACCAATGGACATCAATGCTCTTGATCAAGTGACGGGTCCGTGTATAGTAGGAGGTGTTAGAGATGGTCCCTCATCATACTCCCCTTCTTGAAAAGGATTTGTCCTCGAATCATCACCTTGCTCATCACTAGTCACATAAGGACTCAAGTCTCCTAGATCCTTAAATGGTCTATCTCCTCTAGGTGAGAGCTTTGACTTTCTCTTCTCCCCTAGCCTTATGTGTGTCACTACATGGGATTCTTGGATGAGTTCCATGTGTTTTCCTGCAATAAACTCTACTCTCCCCTCTAAAGGCAACGGTATAAGATCAAAGAAGGGTAAGGAGAACAACTTAACTACATAGTCATGATAGTTCAAGGATAGATAGGGGTGGAAATTCCTAGAGTAAGCAAAGTTTATAGGAGATATCACTACAACCTCAAAGATGAAATTTCCCCCCTTCTTAGCTCTAGGTAACTCCTTAAGTAAGTTCACACTAATGTCTTCCAATGGACATGTGTTAGACTCCAAAAGAAGGTATAAGCCGTGATCTATATATCTATATATGATCATAGAACTCCTTAAACATCGCTTAGAAGTTTGAGCAACATCATCAAGAAATCGTGGCCTATAATAATAGTATGTGTACAACTTAAAACTTGTACCTCTCCAAATAACCTTTTACATCCTTAGAGGTCATTTCTCAATAAAGAACTTAAAAATGAAAACTAGATATGCGCACATGATCAAACTTAATAAATAACTCTCCAAACAAATTAAACTTATCCCTAGAGTCCTCAAGCACACGATTCTTAAAAAAAATCACCCAAATCAGCATGTGCAATACATCTACACCTAATATGCTCAATTCCTAACACAAGATAGTGTAAGTTGGTGAGTAACACAAACTTTCATGAAAGGGAGATGATCAAACACTATCACTAGGAAATAAATAATGTAAACAATCTTTCAACATCCTAAACAAGGAACTAAAGTTGTTACCACTCTTACGAAAGTTTAGACATGGTTCTTTTAATTGCTCACCCAATGGGGTAAGTGGTTTACCTTCCTTTAGCATGGTTATTACTTGATTCAAACACCTAGGAAAGATGCCAATGGATAGATGCTCAATTTGTAACTCTTCCTTAGAAGCAAAAAGAACTCTTGAAGGCTGGACCAAGATTTCGGCATTGGGGCAAGGTTCTTGTACACTAGGGCAAGGTTTTTGTGTATAGGGACGAGATTCATGTATCTCGGGGTGAGATTTTTCCATATTGGACTGAGATTCTGACTGGAGTGAGTTTCTCCTTTCTTCTTGTCCAATGCTTTTCTTTTGTTTTTTAATAGCTCTCGAAAATCCGTAAAGGGGTCATGGGCTTTAATATAATATTTTTTTTAATCTCAACTCCCCAGATGACCATTAAACACAAAAATATATCTATTAGAATAGCCATCATGTTCCACTTTTCGATCATATTTCCAAGGACGACCTAGTAAGATATGACAAGCCTGCAAATGTACTACATCACACAAAATATCATCTTTATAATGTCTTAAGGTAATAGTCACTCTAGCTTGCTTGTTCACTTTAAATTGACCACAATCATTCATCCAATGCAACTTATATGGTCTAGGATGATTAAATGTAGTAATTTATAATTTTTTTATCAAATCAACATTAGCAATATTGTAACAACTACCTCCATCAACAATCATGTTACACACTTTCCCTTTAATAAGACATCTAGTATGAAAGAGATTTTCCCTTTGATTATCTTCACAAGGAGCTATATTAGCATGTAAAGTTCTCCTAACAATCAATGATTCTCCATGCTCATACTCAATGCCTTCATTACTATCACTACCAATTAAATGCAATGCATTAAGTTGGGTGGTATTATCATGATCATGATCTTCCTCACTCTCATATTCTCCAAATTGATTAATAAATAAAACCTTATTATTAGGACAATCTCTCTTATATTGACCTTTACCTTGACATTTAAAGCATACAATATCTCTAGAATGAAAAGTAGAGTTAGAATTACTCCCTTTAGGATCACTTGAAGGCTCCTTCCAGGATCGAGATTGTGGAAGTGTTGAATTCTTCTTAGCTCCTTGATCCAAATTTTGGATTATTGGCATGTTGGATTATTGTTTTGTAGCCGACTACTTATCATTTGACATGGTATATAACCAGCAACTTGCTTATTCCCGATTATAATGAAACTTTTAGGTAGTATGTTGATCTTATTAATAATGATGAGTTTATTGCCCTTATGGATGAACGTATTAATGAAAAACCTCTTATTATACATGTTGATTTTTTAGAGGTTAAAGTTGAACATGCATCTCTTATTGAGCATACCGATTTTATTACGCATATTGATGAGTATGCTGATTTTAGTGAACCTAATGCTATGAATGTCGGCCAGAGCTTATGATTCACCTTACTAAATTTATTGTTCCTAGTAATATGCATGTTCATTATGATGAGTTTATGGATGACAATGTTGATCATTTAGCTATCAAAAGAACTGTAAATATTTCTCCTATTTCCATTTTTGTTGATGAGCTTATGTGTGGAGATAAGCATGTGCTAGATGATGATCTCGATCCTACTTGTGATGATGAACTTGAATTCCTTAATGTGAAACCTTGCATTCCTAAACAACTCCTATCTCATTTGATTAAACATATTAAGATACCTCTAAGGGTGATTGAAATTGATGGAAAATCTCATGTTTGGAATTTCATTGAATGTGCTGATTTTTTGTTGGATAATTTCCTACCTACATTAACTTTGAGTTTTTTAGGAGATTTTCATGTTGAGAGACCATTTGAAAGTAAAAATGACTTTAGGGATAATTATGAGATGCATGTTGAGGACCCTAAGTTAAAATTTCATGAGTTAAGAAGTATCTTTATGGGAAGGAGAAAAACAACCCCTATATTCTATGAATTATCTATGTATTTGATGATTGTTGTGTTTGATCATTTCATGTATGCATGTGTAGTTATATTTATTGATGATATATGTATTTGAAAAACACATTGTTATATGCACAAAATAAGTACCTAAGGGAAGTTCACTCACCCTCCTCTTATGAGAACTTGGATAAATATTTTGATAAATTTAGGTACAAGTTTAATCTTTCTCTTGTTGATGTCCTTGTAGAAATTTGTATACAAGGTAGAAGATAACTAGGAGAGGAGGGATACGTCCCCACAAAGTGATGCAACCTCGGAATGATGTTAAGGATTACACGATTATTCGTGAACGAATCATTCTCAAGAAGGGGCGGTTGATGTGGCGGCATCTTTGGACTGCTCGATTGGAGACCATGATCATGGAAGCAAGGAGGCTAGAAGTGAAGATAACTATAAGGAGGAGAAAAGGAAGAATCAAAGTCATTTCTAGGAGAGAAATAAAAACCATTTTCAAAAGAGAGATGAAGATCATTTCTCATAAAGAAATGAAGACCGTTAATTGGAGATGGAAAATATCAAGTAGATCACATGTGTATGAAAGCTTACATGCCTATGTACATACATGTAGAAGGAGGAGCTTATGTCCACTTGAAGTCTTGCTTGTCCATGCACATGCACATGCACATGCACATGCACATGCACGTAGGAGAGGACGATCACACAAGGGCTTGCTTGCCTATGTAGATGCAGGTGGAGAACCGGCTAAACCATGCATAGAGATGGACGTGATTAGTGGAGAGATGGGCGTGAATAGTGGCTCGATGATAGATTTAATGAGATCTTATCTTTTCACAAAATAGATCATATATTATCTTAGTAGATCTTATTTTATCTTAAGATAGCACTTAGCTTAAAAGATAACATTTGTCAACCCCTATCTAAGGGATACACAACTGCCTTGTTTTACACATCAATACGCAAATTTTATGCTTTAATTTTGCAATTCTATTGTCTTTCAACGGGGAGAGAGAGAGAGAGAGAGAGAGTTGTCTTGTTTTTTCCAAAAATTAGGTTGTTTTGGGTCGTTTTGCTTATGTCTACAAGCTGGTACTTTCTCATACCATTCACAAGTCTCCTTCTTGTGTTCTTTGTGCAATGTTTCCATCGACAAAGATTATAATGGAAGGGTTCTACGATCGTTCTTTGTTGTGTGTTAGGGCCTCAGTTTTCCTATTGTGCTCCATGTCGTTTCATAGGGTTCGACCTTTTCTATCCAACTACCGATTCACCGCCATCATTGGAACACACGCCCCACCCTTCATCCATAAAAACTAGTTGACCCCCTATCAAGATATATCCCCCACTTGATTGATCCTTATAAGAAGGATTGATATGCGTCTCGTTGGTGTCAAAAGATCTAGACTCTACAACGGCTAATCCCCGTATAGAAATGGTATCAAAGTTGAGTTCATCGACATCAAGAAAATCAAGAAAAATCAGAACTTGAAGACCCGTGAAGAAGTTCTCACAAAAAATGAACTCGAATTTTATGGTATTCTTTAATAATTATTTGGAACATTGCATCGAACACGTACCGTGAAAATTTAGTTGTATAAATTATTAATAGCCTATTTCCAAGAGAAATTAACTATTCATAAGAAATTTGTTAATCCATGAAGCCTTACTCATGAATCGATTCTTGTTAATCCATGAAGCCTTACTCATGAATCGATAGAAATTCAGTTTGAGGGAGGAAATCATTCATAATATAGTTGAATCCATAGGTGGATTGCTTGTTCGAAGTGCTTAGATTTATCAAATTCATGTTCAAAACTGAGTTGGATCGAATTATCCTTTGACGATGAAACACATCGATGATACAATCTCCTCTGTTTAATCATCATTATGATTTGTTTGAGCGTAAGTATGTTGACATTGTTGCAGGAAATTTTATTTTTGGAAGCTTATCTCTCTATAGATTTTATGTTCACCTGTTATAATGTGAAATTATGTGGAGAGAAGGAAGAAGACAACAATTTAGCGCTACAAGTCTTTTTTACTTTTTATTTTCTAAATTAACTACAACACTTGGATCTAATATAATCGTAGAGCTCACAAACCTCCTCACTCCTCTCCGTGACGGTTCAAAACCGGACTAGGATTTCCGATTTGGTATAATGATAATTATTTAGATAAAGAGTGAATAAGAGATGTGTTTTTTACGAAAGCAACCTATGTTTATATAATATTTGAAACATATTGTTTGTTTATAAACTAGTGTTTATAGAGAAGGAAACACGCTTTAAAAGAGGTATATTTAGTTGGAAAAATATGGTAAAGCGAGAAAAAAATGTGGAGGAAAGAACATGTAAAATAAAAGTAGTAAAGTAGGGAAAGAGGATGGTAGATGAAGAGAAAAAGAAAGCCATAATAGTTTGCAGAAAGGGATGAAGTTAGATGATTAGTTAATGATGGAATAAAAAAGTGGGAGAATTAGATAGAACATGGAAATGGATGACTTGTTTCTTGTTCATGTTGCTTGGAGTGTGTATAAAAAAGTAAAAGCCATGGTCTTCCATAAAGAAAAGGAGAGGGATCACAAAGAAATGTCCTCTCCCTCTATTTTATGTTGGGCAGTTATAGGGCTTGTTGTGGTTATGTTTGTAGTTGAGGTTCCGTCGGCAGCAACGGCAACGGCGGTTGTTGAAGACCCTGAGCAAGTAGTCCTCCAAGTGAATGAGTATACATATTATCCTAACTGTGTACTAGTAATGCATGTATATGGATGGATCTAATGTGGTATTGATTCAGGAAAATGAAGAATGGGAGCAGGCGGTGCAGAACAGGCAACCCCATCGACGACTGTTGGAGATGCGACCCCAAGTGGGAGAAGAACCGGATGCGGCTGGCGGACTGTGCCATAGGGTTCGGCAAGAACGCGGTGGGGGGTAAAAACGGAAAGATATACACGGTGACAAACCCCGGCGACGACCCCCTCAACCCGAAGCCCGGGAGCCTCAGGTACGGAGCCATGCAGGATGAGCCTCTTTGGATCGTATTCGGCGGGGACATGGTCATCAAGCTCAAGCAGGAGCTCATGGTCAACTCCTTCAAGACCATCGACGGCCGAGGAGCGGACGTCCACATCGCCGGTGGGGCCTGCATCACCATCCACAACGTCACCAACATCATCATCCACGGGATCCACGTCCACGACTGCAAGAGGGCCGGGAATGCTTACGTGAGGGACTCCCCCTCCCACTACGAGTGGAGAAGCATGAGCGACGGCGACGGGATCTCCATCTACTCGGGGGCCCACATCTGGGTTGACCACTGCTCCCTGTCAAGGTGTACGGATGGGTTGATCGACGCCATCAGGGGGTCGACGGCGATCACGTTGTCGAACAACCTGCTGACGCACCACAACAAGGTGATGCTGCTGGGGCACAGCGACGCCTACGAGGGGGATAGGGGGATGCAGGTGACCATCGCATTCAACCATTTCGGGGCAGGACTGGTGCAGAGGATGCCGAGGTGCAGACACGGCTACTTCCACGTGGTCAACAATGACTACACCCAGTGGAAGATGTACGCCATAGGGGGAAGCGCTAACCCGACCATCAACAGCCAAGGGAATCGATTCGTGGCTCCCGATGATCGGTACAGCAAAGAGGTGACGAAGCGAGAAAAGGCGGGGGAGGGTGTGTGGAGGAAGTGGAACTGGAGATCCCAGGGAGATCTCATGTTCAATGGAGCTTTCTTCACGCACTCCGGCAGCGCCCGTTCCTCCACCTATTCCAAGGCCCTCAGTTTCACCGCAACACCCGCTTCCGCCGTCGCATCTATCACTAAGGAGGCCGGTGCACTTGGCTGCATAAAAGGCACCCGTTGCTGATCGATCCATCCCCTTTATTTTGTTGCTTGTCGTATTCATTCATGTACAAAAAACTATTTCAACACCCACCATATTTGCTTTTCAAATGCACAACGTAACGCCATATATGATATATGATATATATACATAACAAGAGATCGATCGAGAAGAAAATTGTAAAAAGTGATGAAACTTGCATGTTAAATACATATAAGCGAAATTAAGCATGGTCAAGTCCAAGAATTATCAAAGGCAGCGGAGGTGATGGCCTGGCAGAACTCGTCGAAATCAATACAACCGTCTCCATCGACGTCGGCCTCCTTGATCATCCCGGTGAGCTCGTCGGCGGTGAGAGCGTGACCGAGCTTGGCCATGGAGTGTGCCAGCTCAGCGGCGGTGATGTAGCCATTGCCGTCCCTGTCGAACATGCCGAACAGCTGCTTCAGCTGCTCCTGGGTGTAGGGACACTTGGAAGGGATGAGATCGGGGGCTACCAAGGCGATGAACTCCGAGAACTCGATGAGCCCATTGTTGTTCTTATCTGCGGCGTGGATGAGAGCATCCAGCTGCTCCTCGCTCGGCTTCAGACCCAGCGATCTCAGGAGGGACCCCAGCTCTAGCTGGCTCAGCTTACCATCGTCGTTGCGGTCGAACGTCCGGAAGATCTCCCGCAGCTCCGCGATCTGCTCGTCGTCCAGATTCACTGCCTCCTTCCCGCTCATCTCTGCCAATTGCCTTTACAAATTGTACCTTCCAATCTACTTTCAAGACCCTCCCAATTGAAGGAGTCGTCAATCCACACATCAACGTGCCCCGCACCATGCCTATCACTTGCTCTCACGATCAATATTTATATCTCATCTTCAACTCTCGCTTACTTTCCTCAATTCTTGGTATCCCTCAACTTCACCATCCTGCTACTTAAAATAGACACGATCATTATTACAACACTTAAGTTAATTAATACCAACTAAATACATTCTTTAATACTGCTTCTTTCTTTTCTTGATTAGACATACATGCACCACATAATTCATATCTAACGTCTTCATCTTATTTACTCTATCAACTATACTGCCTACGCTCGTCTTACCCGTCAAATTCATATCCGTATACGAGTGTATTATCCGCACCGTGGGAAGTGTTACGTTATAAATTTATTTTATAATAGGGTAAAGCTAAGGTGCAAAATATAGCAATAAAATAAGCTGAAAAATTATTGAATATTGTACGATAATATCCAAATAAAAATGAATAAGGTTAATACAATGAGATTCCATAAACTAGATTAATAGTATTTTAAATAAAATGTAACTTAATATATTATTGAAATTTGTTTAAAAAGTATTCATTTTTTGAAAACTTTTTCAAATACTATTAATAAGGAGATAATAAAAGAAATGAAATTAAAGCACATTGAGGTCATACCAAAGAGATGTAGAGAGCATACCGATCCGGCATAGACGCAATGATGTCTTACGTTTGTTAAGATGAGGGGGCGACATAGAAAAGAGGAAAACATATTTGAAAATCGAGAGACATAAATAAACTAAGTAAAGCTATGTAAATGAAACTACTTAGTGAAAAATATTGGTTGAGCTGAACAACTTTAGGGTTAAAGTAACTAAAAAATGTTGACTTTGATAAAAGATCCTCCTAGTTGCAGTGAGATGAGACGAGCTCCATCCATATACTTTCTGATGGCCATCAACGAGAGTCAGCCTTACTTTTCACTGCTACTAAGGAATGAGCAGCACCTTCGCATAAACTATAAAGATGGAGGAGGAAAGACCATTAGGGCAATCTAGCTTCAGTTTCCATTTCTCCTTGGGCAGATCGAATATAACGTTGAAGCAAACACACCATATAATTTCACGCAAAAATGAAGATAAACATTGCCTTAAGCTCTTAACTCCCGCGTCTTCATACCCACATGACTTTACACCAAACCTACAACCCACGTTAGCATTTTGCATTTTCATTACTACTTTTTCTTCATCTAAAAAACACAGAAACAACAAGGTAACTATAAAAACCTACAAATCATCAACATATATGTAGCAAAACTTACATCCCGATGCGCCCAAGAACAAGTACAAGGGAAGTAGAAAAATCTCCATGGAACTAGTCCCCGTCTTCCTCGAATGGATCTCTTAGTTGTTGAGAGGGTTGCCTAAAAGCTGGAGTTTTATATGACTTACGACAAATAGTACTATAATTTGAATGAGCCTTCCATAAATCTTTGTAATACACAAAGTGCGTGTGAAGCACGCGCGAAAAATCTAGTAAAATTGTAAAAATTCATAACGGCATGATGTCGCAAATCAAAAGATAATCGCGACGGTGAAAATGTGTATAGCGACGGTTGTATGTCGTAATTTAAGTTATTTGTGACACTAACTGATCGTCGCAAAATTTAGATTACGTGACGCCTAGAAGGGTAATTGGCAACGACAATTTTCGTCAAAAGTAACGGTTGCCGTCGGAAATAAAACCGTGACTCCAAGGAGGATGATTGGCGTGGCCGTCACATAAGTCATTTGTGACGGACTTCTGCCTTTGCAAATAAGAAACTCGCGACACCAAGGAGGATTATTGACATCGGTTGTTTGCCGCCACTATCCCTTCGCAAAAAAAGTAATGCAACGGCATGTTGCCCTCGCATATTTCTTGTGTGAAGGACGATCACGTGACGACACTCATTTCGTCGCAAAGCCGTCGCAAAATACCTATTGCGACGTTATGTCCTCATTTGTGACGGCATGACGCCATAGCAAATCTATTTATTTTTTGTAGTGACACATTCATGCTTTTTAAGTACCGGAAGTTACCCATGAATACCCGATTTAGAGTATGAACAAATCCGATGTATTGGAAGTTATAGTATTAAAAGAAGTACTCGATGGGCTTTCGGTATAGAGGAAACAATACACGATTGGTATGAATGTAATGCTCAAGAAGAAGACAATGATTCCGATTGGAACAAAACATAAACTTGATTTCGATAAATGATTGTTTCGAGATGAAGTATTTTTAAATTTTGTTGTGGTTGTGTAACTTCCAATATATATGGTATGTTCTGAAACGCCCTAAAATAAGGCGCTTTTTCGATGTATATTTTTTTCATATTGTTTTTGATATTATAATAGCTTAAATATTTTTAGGAGTATGTATATATCTTTATATTTTATTATCAATATTTAAAACGGTGTATTCATCTCCTAAAAATTTTACGAGAATGGATTATATTAAAAATTATATATTTGACACGTATGCACATATTCGTACTTTATTTTTCGGACAAAGTCGGAAATTTTCGATCTGAAAATCCCGTTCTGGTTAAAATTGATCGAATTTAATTTCTGATTCCTATTTTATTTTACCTTTTTTTTTTCTTTTTCCTCCTTGACCTCTCGGCGCCCGACCCTGCATTGCCTCCCTCCTCGCTGATGAATTCCCTCCTCAGCTCCCTGTGACCCTAAGCCCAACCTAGCTAGCCTCTGCACTCTGGCACCTAGCCGTCTAGCGGCCCTAGCCCGACTATTGAGCAGCTAGGCTACCCGATCCCTCTTTCTTCCCTTCTTTGGATCGAACAAATCACCACCTCCCAGTCTTCACTGATACTCCCGCTTGCCTCCCCACCTCACACACTCACTTGCTTCACCATCTCTCAGTTACCACTCTCATCTCCCTCATCTCCCCCACTTTCCCCATCAGCCTTCGTCTCTCCTCATCAGCCTCTTCACCTCCACCTCGCTAACCTTCCTCTGCATCTCATCTCCACTCAGCATGACAGGGCATAGCCAGAAATTTTAAAAGGGTGAGCGAGATTTTAATCTAACAAAAAATCATATATTTTTTAGTCGTAATATAATATACAACTTAACAAAATTTTAATTTTTAGTACTTTAAATAAAAGGAAAAAGAACACAACGATATTGTGACGACTTTAACCATTGCAACTTCGTGAGTAATCGAATTTTATATATTATATGAACAAAATATCTTTAGTTTTTACGGAATTACTAGTTAGACAAAGTAAAAATAAGACTAACTATTTTATTATTCTCTATCTAATTTTAGTATAAATTAAGGTGTAAATTTATATATTAATTACCAAATTTATATATTAATTAATAAATACTTACTTGATAATTAAATATTATTACTAAAAGTAAAATAATGATAAAAAAAATTTAAAAGCTATAAAAAATACCTTAAAATTTCAACATCTTTTAAATTAAGCACACATGTAAAATTTGAGAAAGAAGGGGTCAAGTGATAGGGGAGTGTGGGGACCACTAGTACCCACAAAGTAAAATTTTATAAAGTGAGGAACGATAGTAAATTTTTTTTTTTCCAGCAAAAATACTTGTTGGGCCAAATTAATACTTGTTGGGCCAAATTAATACTTTTGGGTTGGGGTGGGCGACAGCCTAGTCAAGTCCACCCTAATTCCGCCCATGGCATGACTCAATCTTCAACTCTCCGCACACCCTCACTGGGTGAACCCTTCTTTGCAATCAAACACTCAACACAGACGCCCTCGCTTCTCCCTCTGTCTTCTCTTGTCAGTTTCACCACCAGACGATCTGCAACAGTTTCCCTCAATCCCTACTCTGTCGAGTCGCCTGAAGCAAAGAGCTGCTCAACCCTGCTCTCCTTTCCATGCCGTCGGGTAATCCCCTACAAGATTCCGGAGCCACGCCTCCAATGCAACCGTCCTTCATCCACCTGCCTTGCCTCGCCGTTACCGGAGCCCCTGCGGAGCTGGAGGCGCCCCAGCGGATGGTCCCTCGTTGCCTTGCGCCTTCAATGGGTTCCAAAACCCTTTTGTGTATGTACCATCGGGACTCCCCCGAATTTGATAAAATTACACAAGACCACCATTACTTTGTATTTGTAGTTATGACCCCTAATTATAAAATTTCTCATTAAGCCCTGAAAGAAAAATTATAGAATTTGACCCATATTATTATTCACGGAAAATGACCCATATTTCCAAAATTGCATGTTTTGCCCCAAAAATTTATTCACGGATTTTCAACCAAAGTTTTTAATACGAGTTTTATCTTATTGTTATATACATTATATATTATGCCCAAATTTAGCGTATAAAGCTAAACTTTTTAGTTTTGGTATTAGATTCAGAAACGACGTCGATAAAGGTCTAACGAGTCGGAGTTCGACATATGTCGACCGACTTTCGTCATTTGATACTACATAAGTATTCTTTGAAACCTTTGGAGATGGTTTTGAATATTAAAGTATGAGTTGAAACATTGAAAAGTAATATGTCTGGTTTGGAACTCTAGGTACGTTCTCGATGGGATAACGGGTTTTAGACAAACCCTAATTGAAGTAAAATCCGAACTCAAGTCGGGACTAGGTAAGTCACTCTTACACTTATTAGATGGTGTTGTGATATATAGTTATATATATGTGTGATGATTGTGTGCTTTACTTGATTAGATTGGTTAACGGGTTTTGAGACATTGTCGTTTTTGGCTTAAGAGCCGTACCTAAGACTTCAATTTCGAGGCAAGTACTTGTGAGCGTTTTTTTATATGATCATGATCATGATTTAAGTCGATATGTTATTGCATGAATGTTTTGACGTTTTAATACATGATAGCATGATGCTTATATTATTATTTACAAACATGAATATTTCCTTCATTTTAAGATTTCAATATGACGTGATAATTTCTGGTGTTGACCGACTTTCTTTAAATATCTTGGGTTAATACTTATGGTTTATACAAGTATGTATATAATTATATTTTGTTTAATTCTAAGTTAAGTGTTACTAAGGTTTTTTAGAAGTTTGTGTTGGTATTATCTTTGGTTTGAGTATTTAATATGATTGAAATATTTTTGGGACTTATATGATGTCATTTGGATTTAAGGACTTGTTATGGTTTGATGACCTTGTGATTTAAGGAACTTGAAATTGTAACACCCGGATCCGCGGGGCACTATGTGCGGAGACCTCACAATGGGTCCCGACCCTTAGCTTGACAACAACTTCACCGGATCTTTCTAGCAAGACACAAATAAAGGCAAATCCAAAAACGTTTTAATGCAAGTGTAAGTATTCAGATATAACAATACAACGTGGAAACTCCATCTGAGTCCTCAAAACAACATAAATCCATAACGAAAGTAAATACGTCCACAACACATAATATAAATCTCATCCTTGTCCTATATTGTACGGGAACCCCGACAATCCACTCCTTCGAGTCACTCGGCAACATCTCTAACCTGTAAGGCATCTACAACAATCGGTTTAAAACCGTTAGCTAACATTCATATCATTAGAAAAGATGGTAACAACACATACACATATAAACACGGAAACACATAACATGATATCAAGCCAACCGGTTTATTATCTTTTCATTTACGTCATTCCATTACTAATTCAACTTACGTTTGTGACTCGAGAATCCCCGAAACTCGCCTTTGTCCCTACTTACCAGCAAGGATTGGTACTAATGCATTCAACCGTCTACCTGTCTGGCCTAGTCGCAGAGAACCTCCTATATCTTGCAAGAGCTGGGCAGTGATGTCACCGCCCGTTATCATACACTTGGGCCAAATTACAATATATACAAAAGTCATCCTAGTTCCGGTTTCGTTGTTATAAACATAACTAAACACACACACACAACCATCACACAATCGATACTAATACACAGAAACTAGCTAAGTAAGTCTGGGGACTTACCTCGTCTCAAAGCTAAACCAACAAAACCGCTCTCGCTTCCCGTAGGAAGATACTCAACGCCTGCTCACAACAAGGCACGTAATCAATAACAGTCTCACGTTCTAGAAGTCTTTAGACTTCTAGTTCTAATGATCTTTACAAGATCATCTAAACTCTCAAGCTAGGATCGCATCCTTAGACTCCAAGATACTATAATCTCATCAAGCACAAGCTAGGATATCACAACAGCCCATTCTCTTACAAGGTCAACTCATCAGCCATGCTAGAATACATCTAGCCATGGAGACACTACATGATCATCACACTCAAGATCATCATAGGACAACATCAAAGCCTCTAAGGTCTCCTAAGGTTCACAGCCACTAGGTGGCATACACAAGTCTCCTAAGGTTCATAGCCACTAGGTGGCATGATACTATCATGAATCAACTCTAAAACGAAGGAATGAAAGATAGAGACAAGAGAAGGAGGGCCTACTGTTGAAGGAACGCAACCGCAGACTCAGAAGGCGCGATTGCCGAAGGAAGGCTACTGTCCTTACGGATCACTGGCGCCGCCCTTGTGGATGGCTTGGCCGCCCCCACGGTTCTGTGCTGGAACCGCCCTCGCGACTCTGTGCAGGCGCCCCAGCGGTCGAACTCAAGAAATGATGGTTTCCTCCGTTCTTCGACTGTGCAGCTGAGCTTCTATGGCTTCCTTCTCTTGATGGCTTGTCTCAACACTGCTTCCACAAGATCAATACCCTCCTCCACGTCCTAAGCAAGCTAGGCACACATGCAATCAAAAGGAGACCATCTAAGAGTCTTCCTCCAAGCTTCATCCACAACAATGGAGAAAAAAGAAGAAGAAAGGAAAAAGGGAAGGAGAAGAAGAGAAGAGACTTACTGCACCTCAGGCTTGCAGTCTAGATCCGTGCACAACAGCAATGCAAAGGTCTTCACATGAAAGATGGTACAAGAGCAGCCATGGAGGAAGAAGAGAAGAGATGAGGGAGAAAAGGAGAGTGAGTAACATGTTCTGGGGAAAGTGAAAGAGGAAGGCTGCTCCTAAGGGAATCAAGAGGTCAGCAACCCCCAAAGGTCACCCTATCCCATGGAACGAGAGGTCAAAGCTAACAAAAGAGGGGGGGAAATGAAAGGTTGAGACGGAAATGGGATTAAAATCCCGTCACTCAGCACGTCGCGCCTACGGGATGACTGAGCCACACCTACGGGAAGCCGCGACCGTGCCTCTCCTACTCCGCAGGGGCGGTGACTGCTACTAAGGGTTACTAAACCCCTCACCTACCGGAACTACAAATTCCGAGCGTTACATGAAACTTCTTACCTTATTTTGCTACGTCGTTGCAACTTGTTTTTATCGAGTTACGTTTCTTAAATGATTTATGGAATTTTTAAGGAATGATCAAATTGACGGATATGAGTTATTGATTTTGAGTTGGACCGTGACCATTACGGAATATTGCCCCATTGTTGTTATTAAGAGTTTGAGTTGGTCCATGACCATTACGGGATATTGCCCCATTGTTATTATTACGAGTTTGAGTTGGACCATGACCATTACGGGATATTGCCCCATTGTTATTATTATTATGATGATGAGATGATTATGTCTATGACCATGTGACAAGACCTTTATCTATGGTCGTTTTTATCTTATCAAAATATAATATCGACTTAGCACTAAAACGAGTATAGTGGTTAAGTAAGGGTCGAACCCAAGAGAGTTTTGTTATTCCTATTAAATGCAATTATTAATTATAGATTCAAGTGACAAAAGAGGGGGGGTTTGAGTGAATTTATGCACACAAAACTTATGAAAGAAAGTAAGACAGCGAGTAAGACAATAATGGGTGAATCTACACTAGGTTGATTCTTAGCATGCGATTGCTACTTTGGTGAGTTCCTTTTTACAAGTTTTCAAGTAATCTCCCGTCTCGATCATATATATGTGTTGAGCCAACCGGCATCAACACAACTTAACAGGTCAGTGTTCCATAAACCTACAAGAACAATTAATAAGTTAGCTTTCAAACAAAGACTAAGGGATATAAAGAAAAGATTAAAACCGTTAAACTTATCTTTATATTTCTGTTCCTTTCCTTTAAGCAATTACAACCCGTTATTACTTAAAGTTTACTACTAGATTAAAGACCCGAACCCGGAATCTATTAATCCTAGTTCTTTGCATGCACTTTAGAACCTAAGGTGATCAATCTTAAGTGATAGTAAACATGCAATTAGACAATGAAGATCAAGGAAACACAAAGTATTACTGAATGAAAACTTATATTAGAAAGAACTTACAACCAAAGTAACAATGCAGCTTCAAACCAACCCAATGTAGCAAGGGAGTTAGCAACTCATTACAAAGGTAGCAAGATAATTATAATGGAAAAAGTGGATTCTCATTGGATTCTTCTAGCAATCAACCCTAGGTCTATTTATACTACAAATGGCACTAAATAGGAGTAAATGACCAGCCCAAAACAACCACCTTTAATGCCATAAAGGTGGTGTAAACAGTCGGAGTAAAGCCTCTGTCGTTGAACCGCAGGGACGGCCTTCAGATCCACAGGGGCGGTTTAGGCGAAAACGTTTGATCTTCTTCGTAGCCGCAGGGGCGGCCTAGCACTTCCGCAGGGGCATATATTTAATGATCTTCAAACGTCTAACTCTTTAACTTTCTGTCGCTTCAGATGCTGAACCGCAGGGGCATCCTAGTGTCAACGCGGGGGCGGTGACACTGACTCTTCATCTTCCAACTCCCAGGTTGAGGCGCAGGCAGAGGCGCAGGGGCGCTGATCTTCGCTTCTTCAGGGCAAGTCACCGCAGGGGCGCCAAGGGTTGACGCAGGTGCGGTGACAGTCTTTGTTCCTGGTGCTGGCGAAGGCGCAGGCTACGCTCCGGAGTATGGTGTTACCCGCAGGGACGGTGACACTGCTCCGCGGGGGCGGTGAGGCAACAGAAGTTTTTCTTCGTGAATGATCTTCACTCCTAAGTGCTTATAACTCCTTCTTTATCTTCTTTTAGTCTTCTTCTTCTGGACCAAGGAGTTAGTAGCATAAACCGACACTAATGTAACAAAAAGACTCTAAAAACTATCCTAAATGATAGTGATTCTATCACCTATCAAACTCCCTCATACTTAGACCTTTTACTCGGTCCCGAGTAAAACAAATGATAGCAGTTTTTAAACTCAAAGGCCTCAAGAAGCATGGGCAAGCGGAAAAGACAATAAAAATAAAAGAAAAGCCAAGAAAGAAAGAGGGAAAAGAGAGGAAGTGTGAGAAAAAGGTGAGAAAACTACCATCCTTATTGCTCCAAGAGTGACCTACCTAGACAACCTCCTTATGACTCCCCTTCTTATGTCGTCAAACGCTGGAAAGGGAGCCTACACTCGGTGCCGCTCATTTTTCCAAGGTGCCCTTTCGCGTTTTCACCTTGCCACTCTTCTTCTTTTTCTTTGATGATCTCACTTGGAACTCACATCCCTCAAGTCCAATTTTGCACCAACCTAAGGTTGGTCGGACTACCTTCTTTTTGCCTAAATCGCCCTTTCGGGTTTTCGGTTTATCCAAGGATTTTCATGCCTTTTTTCATTTCTTTGGCTTTTTCTTCTTCTTTTTTCCTGAATTTCAAACTGAATTAAACTACAAAAACTTAAAACAACTCAAATAGATTATACATGCAATGATATGTCCCTCCCCCATACTTGAAGTACACTTTGTCCTCAAAGTGGAAAATGAAGCAAAGATAAATATGGGAAAGGGAGAAATGATGATACCACTAGATGTCCTCAATGCGGGTCTGCTGAGCCTCCATCCGACGACCAAAAGAGGTCTCAAAGTTGGCTTGCCAAGCCAACTACTGAGCCTCCAGCTGCTACTACTGGGCCGCCTGCCAAGCATCCTGCCTCTGGTCGAAGTGGGAGGTCATGGAGGTGGAAAAGCTCGTCTGCCAGCTTTGCTGTTGCTCAAGCATGGTCCGTTGGTACTCGGTCTTCCATGCTTGATGCTGGGTGGTCAGGGCCGCCATTTGAGCCTACAGGCTCGCAAGAGCCGGATCCTCCTCCGGTGGCACAGTAGGCATCTCCTCGTCGTCGGGGACGGGCAAGTGCTCCTCATGATGAGCCCGGCTGGAGCTCACAGCATGCCTCTCCACAATGGCCACCTAAGGCCGCCTCGGTACGAAAGGATCTGCCGGAATGTAAAGCTCGGAGAGCTCGTCCCCAAGTGGCAGTGGTTGTGGGAGGTAGGTGATGTGGCTCCCGTCGGCAAAAGAGAGCCAGAAGAGGTTGTCGCCGTCCCTCTTGAGGAGCTTGCACCTCCTCAACATCACCTCTGTGTAGAGAGGTGACTCCAACCCATCCTCTAGGTTGGAAAGATGCATAACCTGTGAGGCGATCAAGGAGAATACCCCACCGCCAACAATGTCCCTCGGCTCGTTCTTCCTAATCCGCTTCAAAGCGGCAAGGAAGAGGGACGGCCAATCCATCACCTTCTCGCTCATCGGAAGGCAAGAGTATAGCAGTGGGGAGTCCTTGAGGGCGACCTTGTTTTCCTCTTTGTGTCCACAGAAGACACTCATGAGGATCTTGGAGAGGAGCCTCAAGCTAGGGTGAGTGAGTTTGTTAGAGTACTCACCCCCTGCATGAAACTCTGATCCGGTAGTTGCCTGCCAAAACTCACACAAGTCTAGAGTCAGGACTGGATCCCACCAGTTCTCGGAGGGGTTGAGAGTCACCCCGAGGGCCTCCTGTAGCTGGTTGTAATCAAGTGTGTATTTTGTCCTGTTGAACTTGAAGTTGAGTCCAATACACACATGATCCTCCTTCTCCATGGTGAAGGTGGCTATGAATTGTCGACTGAGCTCGGGATACATTAGAGCACTCTTCTGTAGAAAGTCTCCGAGCCCAGCATTGGCTAGAAAGGATTGCATGCTCTCTAGCATGCCTAGCTTCTCTAAGGTATGAATGTGCAAAAACCGAGTTGCATACACAACCCGATCTTGCACAATCCTATAGCGAGTCTTCTCGCCCTCCGACATCTTGTGCTGCCTTTGAGGTTCCATTCTTGAAGATAATTAAGCAAAAGAATTAGCAACTTTCAAAAACAGGGAAAGAAGACGAACCCTCTGTTGTGTTTTCTACAAGGGCGGCTGAAGAGGCGCAGGTGCGGCGGCTTGCATGCACAGGGGCGGGAGAAGTGCAGAGGGCGATTCTGGGCAACTACAAAGGTGGTGGTTCTTGGGGGTGCTCCGGTGGCTTTTTGCTGGTGGAGATATCGCCGGAGATGCTCACAATGGAGGGTAGAGAGTGTGAGAGAGGTAGGAAGGGTTGTGGGGTTAAGGTTGGAAGGGGGAGAGTGTGAGTGAGGTAGAGAGTGTAGTGCGGCGCAGGGGCGTCGAAGCTGGTGGTGGTGGAGTTGCATAGGTGGCGCAGGGGCATCGGAGCAGTCGGTGCGTGAGAGGGGCGCAGGGGCGTGGGCGTAAGGGAGTAGGGTTCGAAGGGGAGTTGTGTGTGGTGAAGGAAGAGAGGAGGTGGGTGTGGTAGGTGTAGGCACTTTTTTGGGATCCTTATTTTTTTTCTTTTCTGGGTAAACCCGCAGGGGCGGGGGCTTGTCGCCACAGGGGCGGTGACAAGAAAGAGGGGGCACGCAGGCTCTGCGCCGGGGGCGGCGCTTTGGATGTGTGTCAAGGATGGCCGCCGCAGGGGCGTAAGGGAGTCACCGCGGGGGCGGTGCCAGTATCTTGCGGACGCTAGCTCAGCGCCGGGGGCGGCGCTGGCCATTGGTGTCACCGCGGGGCAGGAACACTGAGCCGTAGGGGCGGTTTTCTTGACAAAGGCTCCTCTTCTTATTCCTTCGGGTTGCCTCCCGAGTAGTGCCTTTGTTTTACGTCGTTGGCTCGACGTAAGGGCTCCACTTCTCTGACTGTGCTTCCTCCAGCACCATCTCATCAATTGGATCGCTCTTTACTCCTTCAAGATAAGGCTTTAGCCTTTGTCCGTTTACCTTGAAAACCTTGTGCATTTGGGGATCATAAAGATCCACAGCTCCGTGAGGGTATACTTCGGCTACCACGAACGACCCCGTCCATCTTGAACGCAACTTACATGCGAAGAGTTTCAAACGTAATTGAAAGAGAAGTACCTTATGTCCTATCTTGAAGTCCTTCCGGAGAATGTTTCGGTCATGCCATGCTTTAGTCTTTTCTTTGTATGATGTGGCATGGTCATATGCATCTAATCTCAATATCTCCAACTCTTGCAATTGGAGCTTCCGGAATTCTCCCACTTCCTCTGCGTTCATGTTGTACTTCTTTACCGTCCACCAAGCTTTGTGCTCTAGTCCACCGGAAGGTGGCAAGCTTTCCCAAACATGAGCCTGAAAGGAGACATTCCTATAGTAGTTTTGTAGGCTGTCCGATATGCCCATAAAGTGTCGTTTAGCCTTGCACTCCAATCCTTCCTTCCGGGAGAGACTGTCTTTTCAAGGATGGTCTTTATATCCCGGTTAGATACCTCAGCTAGGCCATTTATTTGTGGATGATAAGCTGTTGGTGGACGTGATACTTCTTAAGGAGAGCCGTGATCGTCTTGTTGCAGAAATGGGTCCCCCTATCACTTATTATGGCTTTCGGAATTCCAAATCTTGCAAAAATATTCTCCTTAAGGAAAGCTGCAACCACTTTTGAATCATCAGTTTTGGTGGTCTTTGCTTCCATCCACTTGGAAACATAGTCCACTGCAAGTAAAACATATGTGTGCCCGAATGAAGTAGGAAAAGGCCCCATGAAATTAATTCCCCAAACATCAAATATTTCACAAAATATAAGAGAGGATTGGGGCATTTCATGCCTCCTTGAAATGTTTCCTACCCTTTGGCACCTATCACACACTTTGTAAAACGCAAAAGCATCTCTAAAAATATGTGGCCAAAAGAAACCGACATCTAAAACTTTTCTTGCAGTTTTGTTTGCCCCAAAGTGTCCCCCACATGCTTCTGAATGACAGAAGGTTAGGACAGATTGTACCTCATTATCCGGAATGCAACGGCGGATGACTTGGTCACTATAGTGCTTCCAAAGGTAGGGGTCGTCCCAAACATAGTGTCGGGCTTCAGCCTTCACCTTCTCTCGTTGTGCCTTGGTGAAGTCTGGAGGATACTCTTTCCTGACCATGAAATTCACAATGTCAGCAAACCAAGGTTTAAAGGACTGGAGCTTGAGACAAACCTCTGTCGGCAATTCCGCAGGGGCGCCTAGACTAAGCCGCATGGGCGGCTGGCCGCAGGGGCGGGAGGTGTGAGGCGCGGGAGCGGTTACACAACAGAGAGTTGTGTAAAATGTATCGTCTGGAAAACTTCCAGCTATTTCTTTTCCTTTTCCTGGATCCTCCTCTTCCTTTACTAGCCTACTCAAATGATCAGCCACCAGGTTCTCAGCCCCCTTCTTGTCCCGTATCTCTAGGTTAAACTCACTTAGAAGGAGCACCCATTGAATTAATCGTGGCTTTTCTTCCTTCTTCACTATGAGGTACCTAAGAGTTGCATGGTCAGTGAAGATAATTACCTTTACCCCAATAGGTATTGTCTTAATTTCTCAAGGGCAAAAACCACCGCTAACATCTCCTTCTCGGTGGTAGAGTAATTCCTTTGTACTCCATTGAGTGTCATAGACGCATAATGGATCACATGTGAAGCCCGTCCATCTTTCTGTCCTAAGACAGTTCCAACGGCGTAATCGCTAGCGTCACACATGATTTCGAAAGGCTTCCCCCAATCCGGAGAACGGATGATTGGTGCGCTGGTGAGACATGCTTTCAAAGTGTCGAAAGCTTTCTTGCAACTCTCATGAATATGATGTCTTTCTTGAGCAATTCACATAAAGGTGCCGAGATCTTCGAAAAATCTTTGATGAAACGTCGGTAGAAACCTGCATGGCCAAGAAAAGATCGGATTTCCCGAACATTAGTAGGATAAGGTAAACTTTGAATTACATCAACCTTTGCCTTATCTACCTCGATCCCTTTGGAGGATATTACATGTCCTAGCACAATTCCTTGTTCCACCATGAAATGGCATTTTTTCCGAATTAATAACTAGATTGGTTTCAACACATTTTTCAAAAACAAGTTTTAAATGTCCTAAACATGCATCAAAACTGTCTCCATGGACGGTAAAATCATCCATGAAGACTTCAATGAAATTTTCTATGTATTCGGAGAAAATACTTATCATGTACCGTTGGAAGGTGCCAGGTGCGTTGCAAAGTCCAAATGGCATTCTGCGGTACGCAAAAGTGCCAAATGGGCAAGTGAACGTCGTCTTTTCTTGATCTTTCCGGTGCAATAGCTATTTGGAAATAGCCCGAATATCCATCAAGGAAGAAGTAGTACGGATGACCTACAAGACGTTCCAACATTTGGTCAATAAAAGGTAATGGGAAATGGTCTTTACGTGTTACCTTGTTGAGCTTGCGGTAGTCAATGCAAACTCTCCATCCGGTTTACATTTTGCTCGGGACCATCTCTCCATGCTGATTTTTCACCATTGTGATGCCTCCTTTCTTTGGAACTACTTGGGTTGGACTAACCCAAGTGCTATCCGAAATAGGGAAGATCATATCCGCTTGGAGGAGCTTCAACACCTCCTTCTTGACCACATCCATCATTGGCGGATTCAACCTCTGTTGAGGTTGCCTAGAGGGTTTGGCTTCATCTTCAAGTAAGATCGTATGCATGCAAGTTGATGGACTTATCCCTTTGATGTCCGCAATGGTCCATCCAAGGGCCGTCTTGTGTTCTTTCAACACTTTCACCAACTTGTCTTCTTGACCGGTAGTCAACTTGTTGGAGATGATCGCCGGCAAGGTATTGTTATTTCCAAGGAAAACGTACTTGAGGTGGGATGGAAGGTCCTTCAATTCTATTTTTGGTGTCTGCACTATAGACGGAACAAGCTTCTCACTTAGGGTTAGTAAAGTGGGCCCAATGGCCAAATTGGAGATAGGTAGCCTTTTATGCTCATCTAATTGGGCTAGGACCTCTTTCATGATGGATGTTAATACATATTCTGATTTGAAACCATCAATGTCATGCTCAATTACATTTTTCAATTCATCAATATCAGAATTATCAAATACATCTTGCACAAAAGGTTCAACAATGTCAATAGCACATAAAGAATGATCATCACTAGGAAATTTCATTGCATCGTAGATGTCAAATTCCACTACTTCACCATCAAACTCCATGGTTAATTTGCCACTAACATAATCAATTTTAGTCAGAGCCGTTTTCAAAAATGGTCTACCTAACAATATCGGTGCAGCATGCGAATCATTTTCCATATCCATTACGAAGAAATCAGCAGGAAAAATTAGGTTGTCTACCATTACTAATACATCCTCAATTATCCCTTTCGGGTACACATTAGATCTATCAGCAAGTTATACTTTAATCCTAGTTTCCATTAATGGCCCAAGGCCAAGTGATTTGTAAATAGAATATGGCAAAACATTTATAGAAGCACCAAGATCAAGCATTGCTTTATCAAAACGGGTTTCCCCTATATCACAAGGAATGCTTACCATGCCCGGATCGCTGCACTTCTTGGGCATTCTTCGTTGGAAAACGGTCGACACATGCTCACTTATTTGCACTTTTTGTTTCCTATTCAGCTTCTGATTCCTCTTGATAGTGCATAGTTCCTTCAAGAAACGAGCATATTTAGGAATATTCTTCACTAATTTAAGGAGGGGAATGTTTACCTCGCATTTGGAGAAGGTCTCAAAGAGATCTATGTCCTCAATGATTCTTCTCTCCTTTAGAGCCTCAAGAAAAGGAGCTAGTGGTTTCTCAGAGTACAGTGGCGGGAACTTAGGCCGGATGTAAGAATCCTTCTCAGCAGAACCTTCTGTCGTGTTTTCCGCAGGGGCGTCAGTATGCAGGCGTAGGGGCGGCTCAGGGGTTGTCACCGCAGGGGCGGAGACATCCAGCCGCAGGGGCAGCGTCTGCTCGGTGTTGGGCGCAGTTGCAGCCGCAGGGGCGGCTGTGGGTGCAGTAAACTCGTCAAAGGGTTTGCTTTGTGATTCTTTTGCTGGTTTTTGTTGGATTTGCTTCCCACTCCTTAATGTTAGGGAACTAACATTCTCCTTGGGGCTTATAACCGTCTGGGAAGGCAATCCTCTAGAAAATCTAGCCTCGGTCCTTGTTATGGCTTCCATCATTTGCCCAACCTGTTTTTCAAGGTTCTTGATGCTGGATTCTGTTGTTTGGACATGAGTAGCAAAATGTTTAGTCAAAACCTGCAATATATCCTCAGTTGTTTGATACTTACCTTGTTGGGGCTATTGTTGTTGGTTTTGTTGATCCCTCCAACGAAAGTTCTGTTGATCACGCCAGTTGGGCATGAAATTCTGCCCATAGGGATCGTTCCTAGGCCTTTGTTGTTGTGGTTGTCCATAACCCATTGCATTCACCTCAGCATCGTCATCCTGGACTTGGGGACACATGTCCGTTGGATGGTATGTATCAGCACACACTCCACATGCCTTCAGCTGTTGTGGGGATCCCATAAGTGTTAATCTCTTCACCATTTCCTTCAATTCCGCAAGCTCAGTAGAGATCTCACTCTTCCCGGAATTCACAACATGAACACCTCTCTTGGAGGGGGTCCTTCCAAAGTTCCGGGTCCCTTCAGCTAGTTCTTGTATCTTTTCCAAAGCAAGGTCACGGGTAGAGCTAAGAATGTTACCTCCACAAGCCGCATCGACGATCCTCCTTTCTGTAACACCCCAATTCCGCGGGACTCGGGATATCACATTGGGCTAGGATCTCACAATGGATCCTGACCCTAGCCTGACAACAAGTTCACTAGACCTTACAACATGGCACTGACAGATATAAAAACAAATACATAAAACCGTATAAACTGTATAACCAAAGGTAAACAACAACATAGCCGAGTATGAAACGACATCCTCACACAGGAGGGAAAACAAGACATCATCCTCACGCATGAGGGAAAACATAAACAACCCCAAAACCAACCACCTAATGTACGAGAGTCTTCGGCTTGTCACCCTGTCAGATCACCCAGCAACGCCTATCCTGCAAACATCTACAACACGGTATGAAACCGTTAGCTAACCATACATATATAAGGTAATGCATAAGCACAAGCACAATCATGAAAGATAAACACATCATCATGTTATCACACATTTACCCATTTATTATCTTTATATAATAACCATTCACTCAAAAACCGTATATATATAGATAGATGAAAATATGTGACACGAGGACCGATACATCCTCGCCTCTGAGTGCAATGTACAGCTGTACGAGTATCGATCACACAATCCGTGTACCCTATGGGAGTGGATTACGCCATTCCTGTAAACTAGTCTGGTCCGACATAAGAGAACCTCCCAGACTCCACGGCGGGATGAAAGGGAAAGGTTATCACAGCCACGCAGTGGGGCAGTCAATAGAACATAGATCGATAAAAACGACTACTCATGCTATCATAGCAAACATATAAAGCACACACCACTTATGCAAACACCCAATATAGGGATGGTAGCTAAGTCCTACGGACTTACCTCAACCTCGTACTCAGCTCAACCACAACAATCTCCAATCCTGAGAGAGGCCACTGCCTAATAACAAGGCATAAAGATATATCAAACTCTATTCATCAAAGGGGTCACACCTAGACCCAAAGGGATCCATGAGGATCATACTCAATCTATAAGCCTCACAACCAACTAAACCTCAATATCTCAGCATAACTCACAATTCCTCAAATCTCAAGGTAGTATCTAATCAACATTCCTCAATCTCAATTCTAATCCTAATTTAATTAATTAACCTTTAATTAATTAATTAGATTTCACCAGAATAACGTTTTGCCCGCAGGCCATTTCTAAACCCCCTGTCATCAGATTTCATCAAACAAACAACCCATAATCACCAGAATAATATAACGACCATAATGGAATTTCTAATTGTCCTATTTGACAAGCCTAAACTCAATTTAGGCCAAATCGCAGTACGGAAAACGAATAAATTCATAACTTATTCATTACTAACCCGATTGACTATCTGAAAGAAGATTCGGAATCACAACGACACAGGCTACACATGGACAGCATCAAATTCATCGGAATCTGCGCGACGGAACCGTCCTAGTGACATATATGCTCGACCAGCCCTCCATATACTCGGAAATGCAGAAACTCGGTACCATTATGAAGAGAATGAAGAGAGGAATCCAGAAACTCAAACGGAATTGAAATCGGATTAGAAACGGAGAGTAGATCTGAGTTTGAAGGTTGAGAGAAATCAGAGCTTTTACGAGGAAACGTGAAAGGAAATGAATTAATAAAGGATTTTCCGCTATTTATAATGAAGACGATAATTATCCTTTAACCGATCCAAAGGCGGGTCGAACCTCTTTCTCCAAACTTCTCGAGATTGGAACATTAAATCTGAAATATTATAGGAATAATTATTCCACAATTGTCTCGGAAAACGGGTATTCCTAAGCCGTCTTTCTTAGACGTTAAGAAACGAAATAGCGACTCTTTTGGCCGTTTTGCCTCTCCATCTTATTTCATATCTAGGACATATCCGATGTCCTGATCATTTCTCTCAAATGCATTTTTATTAATTGGAGCTCCCAAATGCTCCAAATAACACCGGAGGGTAAAAATAATTACCCGGGGGAAAAAGTAAAAATTTCTCCAAACGTCCAAAATTACGCCAGGAACATAACGGTGGGACTCTTACTCATCACTTGCGAAGTCTTCGCGAGTTATATGTCAATTACTATCAACGATTAAGTTAATCAATATTAATTAGAATTCGGAAATCCTAGCTATTACATCACACACCCCTTAAAAAAAGTTTGTCCCGAAACTTGAACAATTCCCAAATCCTCTCGGACCCATACGCCGAGGTATAACTCTCACTCTTTCTATCGGAGGTATCACATCTCCGTTCAAAAGATCACAACCTATAACAATCTATAACCTCAAGTATAAACATGGAGGAATCATCATCTCCAGGAAATAGGGTAATAATGCTACCCAAAGGCGTAGAGGAATCACATCTCTCGCCATACCACATCACAAGGCATAGAGGAAGCACATCTCTAGCCAACCCATAAACATATATATCGCATGGAGGAATCACATCTCCACTGGACTATGTCCATCAAGGTAGCATGGAGGAAAGAACCATCTCCAGCTAAATCCTAATCCCACTCAAATAGCATGGAGGAAAGAACCATCTCCAGCTATAAATATAATCATAACGTGGAGGAAGTAATCATCTCCAGCTATAGCATACATCACGCTAGCACATCAAGATCTACTAAGATCATAAATCACATCACAACTAGCATGAAATAACACATCAAGGCATATAAGCACATAAGCACAACATTCATCAAGATAGCACTAAGATCTACTCGTGCTCCCACAAATGGGTCTGTCCCAACATATATTCTAGATAGTTCCTCAGGACACTATCCTTAGTCACTCACATAACCTCTTCAGGTCTTCATCCTTACCATCATATCCTCAATATGGGAATGTCTTTCGAATGCAAGCGTTTCATATCTCATTCCAAGAATGCAATCAAATGCTCAACAAAAATGTGGTTGGACTCAACCATCAAATCATCGTAATTCACAAGGTGTCTCGAGTCTGGTATATACTTCCTCAGTTGAGACATATGAAACATTGGGTGGATATCCTCTAATCTCAAAGGCAAAGCTAAACATCATGCTACCTTCTCCGTACTGATCGGTCTCAAATAAACCATCATATTGGAAACTCGGTTCCCTTTCCATATTAACACGTCTAACGTCTCGCAGTTGAGATACTTATAGCCGGACATGAACTCTCGCTTGAACTTTAGAGGTTAACGCCTCTTGTCTACATATAATATCTGGCGACTCTGTACAGCCAGCATTCTTCCTTCAATCAACGTTACTTGAACTATAAAATCCTGAATCTGGTCAGGTGTTATTCCACTACTATTGCTAGATCACTTCTAGCATAAGGATATACGACATCAATGTCTATATATATTGCCTCATAGGGCCATCCCAAAAAGATGCACGTCCTTCATTGTTATATAATAAACTCATTAATGGAAGGTAATATAACCATCCACACTTCCCATTCGACTTACAAATTATAATAGATCTTTAAGATCTAGATGATCCTCTCTAACTAACCATCTCTCAGGGGGTGAAGTGTAGTCATGAGGTACAGACTCGTCCTCAAACCAGTTTGAATCTGCTGCCTAAAATCTCAAAGTAAAAACATCCATCTCGATCAAAAATGACCGTTCTTGGTATACCATGGAGTCTCACTATCTGTCTAGTGTACTCCTAGGCCAATTCATTCACTAGCCACGTCCTTCTGATAGAAATGAAACGTGCCGGTTTCATTAATTTGTTACCAACAATCCAGATAACATAAATATTCTACTAGGTCACAATCCCATAACAAAGTCCATAGAGATGTCTTCCCAAATTCTACTACTGCACCGGTAGTGGGTGGGGCTTATCTCTAGATCGGAAATACTCTATCTGGACCTGCTAACAGGTCACACACTGTATCACAAATCTTGTTATATCGGCTTCATACAATATAATCGTCTCATCTCGTGGTACATCTTACTCGTACCTGAATGTACTGAATAAGGCGTACAGTGGGTATACCGTAATATTCTTTGTCTCCATCTGCATCAGCAGGTACACAAAAGTGGTCATGACTCTTCATCAATCCATCTACTCCCATGGAGAACTATGGTACCTTAGTACGAGACATCCTCTCTCTAAACCTTGTCAAGGCCGGGCAGGTCTCCTACTTCTGTTGGACCTCATCCAACAGAACAGGTACAACCTCTGATGTATAACTTGGTATCCTCATCAAGGAACTGATTATCAAACTCTAGCCAAGCTAGATCTCTCTAAAGTTGAGACTAAACTATCAGTCTCACAATCATCTTCTCTTGGAGCATCTTTCCATTCAAGTTATCGGCGACAACGTTCAACTTCTCTGAATGATATGGAATCTTCAAGTCAAAGTCTTGATCAACTTAAGCTCTTAACGCTAGTGGTTATTCGACCCCTGTTGCATAAAATATACTTCAGATTTCTATGATCTATAGAAATCTGACTTGAAGATCACACCGGTACGGTCTTCAAAACTTAAAGGCTTGAACTACCAGTACTAACTCTAAATCATGAGTCGGGTAGTTCTCATCATACGTTCTCAGTTGTAAACACACATATCAATAACCCTACTCCTCTGTAGTAATACACATCTCAGACTTAGCTGGGATGTATCACCGTAAATCACGGTATCCCAAAAATCTTCTAACTACAACAGAATGGAAGCAGAGGTCAAACGCCTCCTCAACTCTTTAGAACATAGACACACTGCTTTCATCACGTAGTTATGGTGGTCTTCTCAAAAGACTCGCAAATGAATACATAATAATATAAAATCCTTCCTCAAATCATTGGTAGCAATCGGCTGAGCCGAGAAAACTACATATTCCTTAATGTTCATCAGTATCTCCCATGTTACAACATACTTAATTCTCGCCAGGTCAACCATGATCCCACTAGCGGAGACAACACGGGCTAAAAAGGCTACCACTGGCATCTCAACTTACACTTAGAGAGCGTAGCATACAACCCTCTATCTCTCGAAATCTGCAGAACGGTCCTCAGACGATCGGTCTACTATTCTCTGCTATGAGAGTATACCGACATGTCATCAATGAAGTCCACCACCAACTAACCAAGGAAGTCGATGAAGATACTATTCATCAACTCCATAAAAACTACTAAAACATTTGTCAACCCAAATGACATCACTACAAACTCGTAGTGTTCATAATGGGTATGGGATGTTATCTCATACACATGCTGCTCTCTCATCCATGACTAGGGATATCTTGAGCACAAAGGAATCCTGAAAACACAATTGCTTCTTGAAGGTAACTCATCAGGTCGTCAATACGGAACATGGAACCCCCTAGGGTAAACCCGTTTCGATCAACTTTTCAAGTTATCAGTACAATATCTCAACAAGCACCATATAGTGTGGCTTTCCCATTCAATCTTGTATCATACTTCAGCTCAATAACAATGTCCACACTCCGCTGAGGTGGCAACTAGACGGTTCAGTAACACGTCTATAAACTCATAAACAACTGGAATACCTTCCATTGTTGGACTATCTCGCTCCTTCATGGTATAACACTAGAAGGCGTCACATCCATATGCTATCATCTAGTTGCTCGTACAGTCTTGATGACAAACCCGTCACTTCAAAGGTCTTAACCTTAGAAGACCTCTATTTACCATCTCAGTAAAGACTATAATAGCCTTACTATTAATATCTAACACCGCATGATATATATTCATCCAATCCATACACATAATGACTTCCTCATGCACCTACGGCATGACAAAGAAGTCTACAAGCCATACACAAGTCCCGGAATAAGGGAACAAACACATATCTCGCGGGTACTTCAGACCCCTAACAAGTAATCCTGTAAAGGAAAGTCCACCTTCTACTATATATCAAAGATCAACCATTAACGCATGCATCGAAAGACAAGAAGTGCATAGCACTCATAACAAACAAAACTCCACTAGGTAAACCATTAACGAGAATGGTACCTGTAACAGATAACTCCCGTAGCTCCACTACATATCATTACTCGATCTCGGATCTATGCTCCTCAAGTATCACTGAGGTCCTCACTATAACCTCCACTTCCACTCTTTCAACACCGGAAAGATGAAGGTCTTGCTGGAAAGAAACACTACCTTGTTGACAGAAAGGGGCCAGATGGCCTAGTTCATGACTGATGAAACAAGCTATCGGTGCCAAAGGGCACTAAAAACGCAAATGATCTGGATAGCCACAATTGTAACATAATTGTCCCATTCTTGCAACCTGTGCAATTGAAGGGTAACTCGATCTTCGTCGTCCACCTTGAATGATCTTATTCCGAGAGGGAACTTGTAAAGGCAATGCCTTGCCCTGTCGACAAAACTTCGCTCTATGCCCTGCTTTACCACACGTAAAGCATATTATGGGCGCCTTTGGGCACATAGCTCGCCGGTGACCAAACTTCCCGCAATTAAAACACTGTAGTTCCGTGCCAATCGTCTTCATAGCCAAAGGACCACTTGGTTGTCCTGATATCTGACTTGGTTCACCATTCATCATCTTTGCTTCTCCACTAACTGATTCAATCCGTTGCTTCTTCTTTGATCTAGAAGCTTCAGTTGATCTCACCGATGTTGGTAAATCCGGTGTAGGTCTACCCGTTATCACCACCTCATATACTTGCTGCATATACTCTTGAAACTTGGATCTACTCATGGAGACACGATCAACCTCTTCAAACTCGTTCTCTGCCATAGGCGAAACAACAGCGGAAACTGGTCCCTCACTTATCACCACTGGAGGAAGAGATCTATGACAGAGGTGATGACTTCTCGTACATTCTATCCCAAAACCACACTTAAAACCAAAAACATTTTAAAATATCAGATCCCATGTGGGTTCTGTTTATTTTACCTATCAAACCTCATTGCAGGTAGCAAGTGCCATTGTTGTCAACCTAAGGCTCTGATACCAACTATGTAACACCCCGATTCCGCGGGACTCGGGATGTCACATTGGGCTAGGATCTCACAATGGATCCTGACCCTAGCCTGACAACAAGTTCACTAGACCTTACAACATGGCACTGACAGATATAAAAACAAATACATAAAACCGTATAAACTGTATAACCAAAGGTAAACAACAACATAGCCGAGTATGAAACGACATCCTCACACAGGAGGGAAAACAAGACATCATCCTCACGCAGGAGGGAAAACATAAACAACCCCAAAACCAACCACCTAATGTACGAGAGTCCTCGGCTTGTCACCTTGTCAGATCACCCAGCAATGCCTATCCTGCAAACATCTACAACACGGTATGAAACCGTTAGCTAACCATACATATATAAGGTAATGCATAAGCACAAGCACAATCATGAAAGATAAACACATCAGCATGCTATCACACATTTACCCATTTATTATCTTTATATAATAACCATTCACTCAAAAACCGTATATATATAGATAGATGAAAATATGTGACACGAGGACCGATACATCCTCGCCTCTGAGTGCAATGTCCAGATGTACGAGTATCGGTTACACAATCCGTGTACCCTATGGGAGTGGATTGCGCCCTTCCTGTAAACCAGTGTGGCCCGACATAAGAGAACCTCCCAGACTCCACGGCGGGATGAAAGGGAAAGGTTATCACAGCCACGCAGTAGGGCAGTCAATAGAACATAGGTCGATAAAAACGACTACTCATGCTATCATAGCAAACATATAAAGCACACACCACTTATGCAAACACCCAATATAGGGATGGTAGCTAAGTAAGTCCTACGGACTTACCTCAACCTCGTACTTAGCTCAACCACAACAACCTCCAATCCTGAGAGAGGCCTGTTACGCTAAGATCGTGTGATGTGTACGCAATAAGTCTTAAATTTATACTCGTTATAATTATCCTAACTCCTAGCGAACCCGCAGTGTACGGGACGTTTGTAGAAAGGTAAGTATTCCGAGGTCGAACACAAAGACTAAGGTGAAATCGAGTCAAGCAATGATCAAGGATAGTGTGAATCTAGACTAAGATAAGATGAGGAACAAAGAAAATGGAAAACACAATGTTTTTGTTGGTTTTTATGGTGATCAAACAAAGATCACAAGTCAAGCAAAGTAATAAAATAACTAACAAATTAAGCTAGCAAACGAGTAAGTAACACAAGGCACAAGTATATGATCAAGAGAGAGAAGTAGATTCTATAGGTCAAGATTTCCGGTTATGGCATCGGACTCAAGGTTCTAAGGATTCTAAGGACAAGCTGTGGTGTTTGGGAAAGAATGTTCACTAATGGAAGCGATTACCGGGTAAGTCTCTCACTTCACTAATCCCGCATCAAACTCCTATTACCGGGTAGGTCTCAAGGGGTTAGAGTAAGGAATTTCGCACAAACTAGATGCTACTTAAGGGTAACCCTCTCCTTACCGGGTAAGTCTCGGAATAGGGAAATCTCAAGCAATAATCCTAGCACACTCGATCCAATAGCGGCTTATGAGGCTCACTACTACCTAGCATTCATCATCTTAGGTATCTAAGGTCGGAAATCATCGGGTAGATCTCTTCCCTCACTTAGATTGGTAGCATTAGGTGATACTAAGCTAAATTAGGCTTGACAAACACTAGGATTTAACAAACAAGGATCCTAGCATGCAGATTCATCAATTAAAGAGCAACAGAGAAGAAAATCGGGTGGATCATACAAAAAATCGGTCGATCTAGCATGATGAACAGGTCGATTTTTGTCTCTGGAATGGGTTTCGTGCATACAAGTCATCCTAAACTAAAATATAAGTTCATCCTATCATCACCCTAGCCATAACCATCAATCCATCACTCTAAAATCACAAGAAACTAGCCAATAATATGCATATCAAGATCCGAAATCATCAAACAAGCATACATGGTGTTCATAGATGAGTAATGAAAGATGAGTAAGCAAAATCAATAAATCTCAGCCAAATCCAAGTTGTAGCAAGACTTACAAACTCTAAGATGAAGATTCAAAACGTACTTAACAATCCTTGCAATTAGTTCCTCAATCCAAGACTACAAAATCACTCAAAATCCCTCTAAACCCTTAGAATGGTGTTCTTCTTCTTCCTTCAATCCTTGAGAGCTTTTCTTCTCCTCCAATCTTCCTCCAAAATCAATGAGCTGTCAATGAGAGTGTGGGAGACTCAGCAACCACCTGCAGGACCACTTATATTCTCCACCAAGAGCAAGGACGGACAAGAGATCGTGGGACACGTGTCTTAAGCTGTCAAAGGCCTAAAAATCGACCCAGAGGGAGAAAATCGGCCGATTTAGCTGCTAGTTGGTCCGATTTTCTTCAGCATAAACTTGTTATGATCGTTTAGCCATGAGTTGATCCATTGCTTGCACCAATAGTGGTCTTTGTGTCCCTTGTTGCTCCAATTATGCTCCTCTAAAGCTTTGGATGTGTACCATCATGAGGCTTGGCCCTCTAATGTATCGGTTAATGTCCGAAAGACCCCCGAAATACCTATAAATCCGATAAAAGGTAGTGTAGACGTCTTTTCTAGAAATGTGCATGAATTGAGCGAAGACGTCATGAACTAATGCCAAAACGTGCATGAATGAGTGAGAAATCTATCTAAATGATTACCTAATCCTAAGTCATAAATCTTGTTATCAAAAATACCCCATACTTAAGGTTTGCTCGTCCCCGAGCAAATTCCCAACTATGGACTAAGAGATGACATGATTTATGTATGCAGAAAAATGGCAAAATCTTTTGGAGTTGTGCTTCTAATATTGGATCACCTTCATAGTCATGTTTCATGGCAATGGACAAGCAAATATGCATCAAATAAATGGAAGCATGGAAAGACAATTACACTTAACTTGATAGCATGCAATGAAGTGTAAAGATGAAGAAGTCAAGATGATCATGAGCATATCCAATCTAAATCACTTAGTCTTACACACATGCAATTAGGTCATAAGGACTTGTGAAATAGAAGGCCAAGAAACGTTGTGATTAGGCGGGAATTTTCTAGGTTTTGTGATGCTAATCCGGGAAAGGAACTAAACAACCACAGCTTCACATTTCTTTTCTACTTCCCTCAAGTGTATATTTTTCATTTTCTTTTCTTTCTTTTCTCTTATTTTTGAGACAATGGCATTGGTGTACAAAACCCAAAACCTTGGTGATTAGCCATTCTCGGGCTTTTTCTATTTTTCGAGATGCATCCACACCGGGCACACATACCAAAGCTCGTTAGGACTATCGGTTTATTTGACTTTGGCAAGGCACCAACACCCGATCATGTGAAGTGTACCGAGTTACTTGTCATTTAAGCCAACGTCCCCAAACCTATATTTTTGTCTACACTTTCACAACAATTTCAGCATTTCATTCACATCATTCTTTCATCAACAACTTCACCCCACACTTGCTTTTCACACACATCAACACACTAGCATGCTCCTATTCCCGGATGGGTCAAAAGAGGTCAATTTATATCAATTGAGGTGCTCAAGCAACATGATCAAGATGAGAAGTAGAGAAAGATGAATTGCCTTATTCATTCCTAAATGATGTGCAAGAACTAGCATGCAATTTCGACTTTCAATACTCAATTCAATCAAGGCAAGCATTCATGATCACAAATCATTCATGGTTTCAAGAGAAGTACTTCAAGTCCACATATGCTATCATCAATTTAACACATAAGGTCATCCATAGCCAATCCACAAGACAAGGTTCATCATTAGGGTCATATCCAAGCCTAGAAAGCACAAAAAATTTTAAATTTTCTGATTCTTTTTGGAATTTTCGAAATATGTATGTACCATGCAAGACATAATGAAACATGTGACAATATTAAACTATCCTAGATGCTAATCATGCAAGTGATCATGAAAACCCCATCCCATACTTAGAAGCACATTGTCCCTAATGTGTAAACTAAATAAAGAAGTGAAAGAGAGTCCTCACAATGTAAAATTGGTGATGCTTTGGTATTTCGGTTTACATTGGATGATGATGGTGGATGATCGATCAAGGATGGTAGAGAGCTCTTGATGTTCGTTGTGGTGTCGGAACCCGCGCTTGGCACCGCAAGCCGTCCAAGTTCCTCGTCCGCTCCACCCATGCTTGATTGGAGATCATCACCTTCCTTTATACAGAGGAAAATTCGCCCCATAGCCCAGGAAAATCGGCCGATTTTGTGCATGAACAGTCCAATTTTCTGGGTGATTTCCTCCTCGTCTATGTGCTTAGATCTTGCACCTTAAATAGCTCCATGAGGTCTTCACATGACCCCCAACATCTCATAACTCATGACAATCAACAAGATCTAGCACCCAAAAACACAAAAGAAGAACAAAGCACACCAAGAGTGAGATTAAACAAAAGCAAGAAAAAGAAAGGGAAAAATATGTACCAATGGGTTGCCTCCCATTAAGCGCTTCTTTAAGGTCATTAGCTTGACCAAATTCAGGAGCGTTTCAATCAAGGTGAAGCGGGGCAATCACTTCCACCGGGGCTTCCGGGATGTACTTCTTCAATCGATGCCCATTCACCTTGAAGTTACCACAATGATCTCCTCCTATCTCCACCGCTCCATGAGGAAAGATCTTCTTCATCACATATGGCCCGGTCCATCTTGATTTGAGCTTTCCGGGGAAGAGCCGCAGCCTCGAGTTGAAGAGAAGGACAAGGTCGCCTTCACTCAACTCCTTTGGGATGATCCTCTTATCATGCCATCGCTTGGTTCTCTCCTTGTAGATCCGAGCATTCTCATATGCATCCAACCGGATCTCCTCAAGGGCGTTCATGTCTAGCAACCGCTTTTCTCCGGCCTCCTTGAGATCAAAATTTAGCCACCTTATAGCCCAATATGCTCGATGCTCCATCTCTACCGGAAGGTGGCAAGATTTTCCATAGACCAACTTGTAAGGAGTGGTGTCAATTGGTGTTTTGAAGGCGGTCCTATATGCCCACAAGGCATCATCTAGCTTCATAGCCCAATCTTTTCTCGTCCTTGATACCGTCTTCTCAAGAATGGCCTTGATCTCCCGGTTGGAGATTTCCACTTGGCCACTAGTTTGGGGATGGTAAGGTGTTGCCACCTTATGAGTCACCCCATACTTAGCCAAAAGTGCCCCAAAGTTCCTATTGGTGAAGTGCTTCCCTCCATCACTTATGATCACCCTTGGTGTTCTAAACCTAGGAAAGATCACTCGGTTGAAGAACCGCACCACAACCTTGGCGTCATTTGTAGGAGAGGCGATTGCCTCCACCCATCTCGAAACATAGTCAACCGCCAATAGGATGTAGAGGTTGCCACATGAAGAAGGGAAGGGTCCCATGAAGTCCACACCCCACACATCAAATATCTCTACCTCTTGTATGTTGTTCAAGGGCATCTCATTTCTCCTTGAGATGTTGCCGGTCCTTTGGCAAGCATCACAAGCTACCACAAAGCCTTGCACATCCTTGAACAAGCTTGGCCAAAAGAAGCCCGATTGCAACACTTTAGCACATGTCTTGTGTGCGCTAGCATGCCCTCCACATGGCAAGGAATGACAATGGCGGATCACACTCTCCACCTCATCCTCCGGTATGCATCTTCTAAACATTCCATCCGGCCCTCTCTTGAACAAAAGTGGCTCGCTCCAATAGTAGTGCCTCACATCTTTGAAGAACTTCTTCCTTTGGGCATATGTCAAACCGGGAGGCACTTCCTCACACACTAGGTAGTTCACAATGTCGGCAAAACATGGCTCACTTCCTCTAGACACTTGGAATAAGCATTCCTCCACCATTTGCAATTGCTCATCCCGAAATGAGTCATCAATCGGGATGTCCTCTCTTTCAAGCTCCAATGGTGGGAGTCTACTAAGGTGATCCGCCACGGAGTTCTCGGATCCCTTCTTGTCCCGGATTTCCAAGTCAAACTCTTGAAGAAGAAGGATCCACCGAATCAACCTAGGCTTGGCATCCTTCTTGGTAAGTAGATAACGGATCGCAGCATGATCCGTATAGACTATGACCTTCGCTCCAACAAGGTATGACCGAAACTTCTCAAAGGCATACACTACCGCTAGCAACTCCTTCTCGGTTGTGGCATAGTTAAGTTGGGCATCATCTAGCGTCTTGCTAGCATAATAAATGGCATGAGTTCGCCCATCTTTCCTTTGCCCCAAGACAGCCCCAACGGCTACATCGCTTGCGTCACACATGATTTCAAACGGTAGGCTCCAATCTGGAGGTTGCATGATGGGTGTGGAGATCAAAGCGTTCTTCAACCTACAAAAAGCCTCAAGGCAATCTTTGGAGAAAACAAATTCAACATCCTTCATTAGTAGGTTAGTAAGGGGCTTAGAAATTTTAGAGAAGTCTTGAATAAACCTCCGGTAGAAACCGGCATGCCCTAAGAAACTCCTTACCCCTTTCACCGAGGTAGGTGGTGGCAACTTCTCTATCGTTTCAATCTTGGCCCTATCAACCTCAATGCCACGGTTAGACACCAAGTGTCCTAACACAATACCTTCACTTACCATGAAATGGCATTTTTCCCAATTTAAGACAAGATTTGTCTCCTCACATCTTTGCAATACTAAGGACAAGTTAGCCAAGCAATCATCGAAAGAAGAACCATAAACAGAGAAATCATCCATGAACACTTCCATGATATTTTCAATGTATTCCGAAAAAATAGCCATCATACACCTTTGGAAGGTGGCGGGTGCATTACACAACCCAAACGGCATTCTCCTATATGCAAAAGTACCCCATGGACATGTAAAGGTTGTTTTCTCTTGGTCATCGGGGTGGATGGGGATTTGGAAGAATCCACTATAGCCATCTAGGTAGCAAAAATGAGAGTGTTGAGCTAATCTCTCTAGCATTTGGTCAATGAAGGGGAGAGGGAAGTGATCTTTCCTAGAGGCCGTGTTAAGCTTTCTATAATCAATACACATCCTCCATCCCGTAACCGTCCTAGTCGGGATTAGTTCATTGTTCTCATTGGTTACTACGGTCATCCCACCCTTCTTAGGTACTACATGAACGGGACTAACCCACTTACTATCCGAGATAGGGTAGATAATTCCCGCATCTAGCAACTTAATGATTTCCTTTTTGACTACCTCTTTCATTATGGGATTCAATCTTCTTTGATGTTCAATAGAGGGTTTATGATTATCTTCCATCATTATCCTATGCATGCACAAAGATGGTTTGATGCCAACAAGATCATCAATGGTGTATCCTATTGCCTTTCTATGCAGTTTCAATTCATTCAACAATCTATTAAGCTCATCATCATTCAAAGATGCATTCACAATCACCGGATAAGTTGAAGGAGAGAGTCCCATTCTTGCAATCCACCAGACATCCGGAAGTAGCTAGGAAAGGTCTCCCCAAGATGATAGGAACCGGATAGTCCGCCGGGATGTCCAAAACAACGAAGTCTATGGGCACATAGAACTTCCCTAATTGCACCGGGATGTCTTCCAAGATCCCAACCGGATGAGTGATTGAGCGGTCCGCCATGTAAAGGGTCATCTTGACCGGCTTTGGCTCTCCTAGCCCAACCTTGTTGCAAAGTGCAAGCGGGATGATGCTTACACTTGCCCCAAGATCACATATGGCGTCATACTTCACTTCTCCTACTCCGATTGGCACACAAAAGGATCCCGGATCCCTTAGCTTGGGAGGCATCTCCTCCTTCATCGTTTGAATCAACTCCGATGATCTCTTAGTCATCCTTATCTCACCATACTCCTCCAACTTCCTTTTGTTAGAGAGTATTTCCTTCAAGAACTTGCCATATGCCGGCATCCCTAAAATAGCATCCATGAACGGAATGTTAATATGCAATTTAGACATTAGTTCAAGGAACTTACCAAAATGATTGTCCAAGCGAGCTCTTGCTCGTGATTGAGGGAACGGTAGTGGTGGCTTGTATGGAGGCGGTGCCACATAGGTTGGCTCTACATCTTTTCTCTTGCCTCCATCTCCTTGCAAAGTCTCTTCTTCATTCACCACTTGCTTCCCTTTAGCATTCTCCTTGGGCAAGGGATCCTTCATGCTTAACCCACTTCTTGTTGTAATAGCCAAAACTTGGCCTCTTGGGTTTTCTTCGGTTCTCCCGGGAAGCTTTCCCGGATCTCTATGTGCTTCACCCGCCTTTTGGAACACTTGTGCTTCCAAAACCTTTTGAGCCTTTGAGATAGAAGTCACCGTGCTCTCAAGACCACTCAACCTTCCAAGCAATTGCTCAAACATCATTTCGGTCCTATCCTTTGGAGGTTGAGTGAATCCGGGTGGAGGTTCTTGTGAAGCTCTTGGTGGTGGAGTTATGCTTGTGGAAGCGGGAGGGTTCAAGGCTCCATCCGGGTTAGAGTAAGAAAACCCGGGATGGTTATGGTTGGGCCGGTAATTGTTGAATTGCCGGTTGTTGTTGAAGTTCCTTGGGCCTTGGTAGTTGTTGTAGTTGCCCCTTCCCATATAGTTCACATCCTCCTCCTTGGAAGACAAGTTAGCTTGTGGAAGCACTTGAGGAGTTGCTTGATTCTTCAAGGTTGTAGCACACAACTCCCTCAAGGACTTTAGCTCGTTGTTGATGGCGTCGAGCTTGAAGTTGCTCATGGTGACCTCACTCACCTCATATGCTCCCGCCTTTCTCCCTTCACTCTTTCAATGGGAGTATTTCTCAATCACAAGAGCTTGCTTCTCCACAAACTCCCAAGCATCATCTACATGCTTCTCCATGAAAGTCCCACCGGAAAGGGATTGAAGCTTGAATTGGCTATCTTCATCAAGTCCCTTGAAGTAGATCTCCAATAGCTCAATTTTCGGTATGCCATGGTGTGGACAATCTAGGAGAAGGTCTTTGAATCTCTCCCAAGACTTGAACAAACTCTCTCTATCCTTCATCACGAGGGCATTGATCTTCCCTCTTAACTCGGTAGTCTTGGAAGGTGGGAAGAACTTAGTCAAAAACTCGGTTGTCATCTCCTCCCAAGTACCAACTCGCCCTTGTGGAATAGATTGATACCAAGCCAAGGCCTTGTCCTTAAGAGAGAAGGAGAAAGCCCTTAGCTTATGGTTGTTGCTCTCCAATCTTGGCGGTCTAAGAGTCTCCATCAAAATCTCGTAGTTCATCAAGTGTTGATGAGGAGACTCTCCTTCCATCCCTTCAAATTGATTATGCCGGATCATTTGTAGAACTTGAGGGCGGAGCTCATAGTTGTGGGCTGCGGGATCTCCTAAGTTCACACCCGGACGGTGTGCTCTTTGTGCCGGATCCATATGTCTCCCTAGGGTTTGTGGCTCTTCAATGGCAATGGGCACAACCCTAACATTAGCCGCCGGCTGCGGTTGTACCACCGGTGGTGGAGGAGGTGGAGGTTGTCGGCGATTAAGCTCTCCTTGAACAAGGGCTTGCCTAATCTCCTCAATCTCCCTCCTAGTTTCCTCTTGCCTCTCATTGGCAAGTCTCCTTTCTTCCTCCAAGAGCTCATCTCTTAGCCTTATTTGCTCTAAGGTTTCATCCAACTCAGCTTGGAGGTTTCTTCCGGCCATCTCTTTCTCTTTTCGGATGTTCTTGGATCTAGATCGAAGGGTTTTCTCCGGTTCGGGATCGAATGGAGCTAAATCCTTGCCACGAGATCTTCGCATACACCTAAAGAGTAATAGATGTCCTGAAAAGCAAAGACACAAACCAAAAAGAGATCAAAAGCAACAAGAAAGATCTACACTAATAATCAATCACAAAATAGACTCAATCTAGACCTAGTCCCCGGCAACGGCGCCAAAAACTTGTTACGCTAAGATCGTGTGATGTGCACGCAATAAGTCTTAAATTTATACTCGTTATAATTATCCTAACTCCTAGCGAACCCGCAGTGTACGGGACGTTTGTAGAAAGGTAAGTATTCCGAGGTCGAACACAAAGACTAAGGTGAAATCGAGTCAAGCAATGATCAAGGATAGTGTGAATCTAGACTAAGATAAGATGAGGAACAAAGAAAATGGAAAACACAATGTTTTTGTTGGTTTTTATGGTGATCAAACAAAGATCACAAGTCAAGCAAAGTAATAAAACAACTAACAAATTAAGCTAGCAAACGAGTAAGTAACACAAGGCACAAGTATATGATCAAGAGAGAGAAGTAGATTCTAGAGGTCAAGATTTCCGGTTATGGCATCGGACTCAAGGTTCTAAGGATTCTAAGGACAAGCTGTGGTGTTTGGGAAAGAATGTTCACTAATGGAAGCGATTACCGGGTAAGTCTCTCACTTCACTAATCCCGCATCAAACTCCTATTACCGGGTAGGTCTCAAGGGGTTAGAGTAAGGAATTTCGCACAAACTAGATGCTACTTAAGGGTAACCCTCTCCTTACCGGGTAAGTCTCGGAATAGGGAAATCTCAAGCAATAATCCTAGCACACTCGATCCAATAGCGGCTTATGAGGCTCACTGCTACCTAGCATTCATCATCTTAGGTATCTAAGGTCGGAAATCATCGGGTAGATCTCTTCTCTCACTTAGATTGGTAGCATTAGGTGATACTAAGCTAAATTAGGCTTGACAAACACTAGGATTTAACAAACAAGGATCCTAGCATGCAGATTCATCAATTAAAGAGCAACAGAGAAGAAAATCGGGTGGATCATACAAAAAATCGGTCGATCTAGCATGATGAACATGTCGATTTTTGTCTCTGGAATGGGTTTCGTGCATACAAGTCATCCTAAACTAAAATATAAGTCCATCCTATCATCACCCTAGCCATAACCATCAATCCATCACTCTAAAATCACAAGAAACTAGCCAATAATATGCATATCAAGATCCGAAATCATCAAACAAGAATACATGGTGTTCATAGATGAGTAATGAAAGATGAGTAAGCAAAATCAATAAATCTCAGCCAAATCCAAGTTGTAGCAAGACTTACAAACTCTAAGATGAAGATTCAAAACGTTCTTAACAATCCTTGCAATTAGTTCCTCAATCCAAGACTACAAAATCACTCAAAATCCCTCTAAACCCTTAGAATGGTGTTCTTCTTCTTCCTTCAATCCTTGAGAACTTTTCTTCTCCTCCAATCTTCCTCCAAAATCAATGAGTTGTCAATGAGAGTGTGGGAGACTCAGCACCCACCTGCAGGACCACTTATATTCTCCACCAAGAGCAAGGACGGACAAGAGATCGTGGGACACGTGTCTTAAGCTGTCAAAGGCCTAAAAATCGACCCAGAGGGAGAAAATCGGCCGATTTAGCTGCTAGTTGGTCCGATTTTCTTCAGCAGAAACTTGTTATGATCGTTTAGCCATGAGTTGATCCATTGCTTGCACCAATAGTGGTCTTTGTGTCCCTTGTTGCTCCAATTATGCTCCTCTAAAGCTTTGGATGTGTACCATCATGAGGCTTGGCCCTCTAATGAATCGGTTAATGTCCGAAAGACCCCCGAAATACCTATAAATCCGATAAAAGGTAGTGTAGACGTCTTTTCTAGAAATGTGCATGAATTGTGCGAAGACGTCATGAACTAATGCCAAAACGTGCATGAATGAGTGAGAAATCTATCTAAATGATTACCTAATCCTAAGTCATAAATCTTGTTATCAAGGCCACTACCTAATAACAAGGCATAAAGATATATCAAACTCTATTCATCAAAGGGGTCACACCTAGATCCAAAGAGATGCATGAGGATCATACTCAATCTATAAGCCTCACAACCAACTAAACCTCAATATCTCAGCATAACTCACAATTCCTCAAATCTCAAGGTAGTATCTAATCAACATTCCTCAATCTCAATTCTAATCCTAATTTAATTAATTAACCTTTAATTAATTAATTAGATTTCGCCAGAATAACGTTTTGCCCGCAGGCCATTTCTAAACCCCCTGTCATTAGATTTCATCAAACAAATAACCCATAATCACCAGAATAATATAACGACCATAATGGAATTTCTAATTGTCCTATTTGACAAGCCTAAACTCAATTTAGGCCAAATCGCAGTACGGAAAACGAATAAATTCATAACTTATTCGTTACTAACCCGATTGACGATCTGAAAGAAGATTCGGAATCACAACGACGCAGGCTACACATGGTCAGCATCAAATTCATCGGAATCTGAGCGACGGAACCGTCCTAGTGACATATATGCTCGACCAGCCCTCCATATACTCGGAAATGCAAAAACTCGGTACTGTTATGAAGAGAATGAAGAGAGGAATCCAGAAACTCAAACGGAATTGAAATCGGATTAGAAACGGAGAGTAGATCTGAGTTTGAAGGTTGAAAGAAATCAGAGCTTTTACGAGGAAACGTGAAAGGAAATGAATTAATAAAGGATTTTCCGCTATTTATAGTGAAGACGATAATTATCCTTTAGTAAAGTCGATAATTATCCTTTAACCGATCAAAAGGCGGGTCGAACCTCTTTCTCCAAACTTCTCGAGATTGGAACATTAAATCTGGAATATTATAGGAATAATTATTCCACAATTGTCTTGGAAAACATGTATTCCTAAGCGGTCTTTCTTAGCCGTTAAGAAACGAAATAGCGACTCTTTTGGCCGTTTTGCCTCTCCATCTTATTTCATATCTAGGACATATCTGATGTCCTGATCATTTCTCTCAACTGCATTTTTATTAATTGGAGCTCCCAAATGCTCCAAATAACACCGGAGGGTAAAAATAATTACCCGGGGGAAAAAGTAAAAATTTCCCCAAACGTCCAAAATTACGCCAGGAACATAACGGTGGGACTCTTACTCATCACTTGCGAAGTCTTCGCGAGTTATATGTCAATTACTATCAACGATTAAGTTAATCAATATTAATTAGAATTCGGAAATCCTAGCTATTACACTTTCATTGTCTAGCAAGCCATTGTACAAGTACAAGACTAGATCTTGAGTCGAATATCCGTAGAAAGGACAACTGGATCGGAGGCGTGCGAATCTTTCAAAGTACTCATAGAGAGTTTCGTCCGCCTCTTGCTCGTTGTTGCTTATAGCTTTCTTCAAGCTATTTGCCTTCTTGGCGGGGAAGTATTTCTCCAAAAATGCCTTGTGGAGGTTCTCCAAAGTGTCGATACTCCCGGATGGAAGGTGATAATACCAATCATCCGCTACATCTTTGAGTGTGAAGCCGAATGCCCTTATCTTGATTTGCTCTTCGGTAATGTTGGCCGGCTTCATGCTCATACACACGGTATGGAACTTCCCAAGGTGTTTGATGGGGTCTTCACCACTTAACCCATGGAAAGATGGGAGCAAGTGAATGAGACCCGGCTTGAGCTCAAAGTTGATTCCTTCCCCTAATGTCGGTATAGTAACCGCCAGAGGGTTTTGAGCCAAAGTGGGCTGAGTGAGTTGACGAAGAGTACGATCAGCCATTTCTTGTTGGAGTTGTTGTTGTCTACGTTGCCGGATGTACGTCCTCCCATTTCTGGATCAAAGGAAGCAAAGCCGGAGTTAGTAGCACGGGTTTGAACCATAAAAATGGTTCAAACCAATAATCAATAATAACAATAAAATAAAAATAATCAAACTCCCCGGCAACGGCGCCAAAATTTGACAAGACCTTTACCTATGGTCGTTTTTATCTTATCAAAATATAATCCCGACTTAGCACTAAAACGAGTATAGTGGTTAAGTAAGGGTCGAACCCAAGAGAGTTTTGTTATTCCTATTAAATGCAATTATTGATTATAGATTCAAGTGACAAAAGAGGGGGGGTTTGAGTGAATTTATGCACATAAAACTTATGAAAGAAAGTAAGACAACGAGTAAGACAATTGTAGCACCCCAACTTCTAAGAACTCGGGGAGCTACTGGTTAGGACCTCACAATGGGTCCCGACCTTAGTTTGACAACAATTTTACTAGGATCTTACAACAAGGCACAAAAGTATTAAAAACATTTGAAAACTTTAAACAATATATACATGAAAAAATATGTATCTGCCTTACAAATGAAAGGTACTAAAACGACGCATATGAAGTATATAAGACAACCTCGTCCCCAACTAAATGAGTACGTGGACCCGGCTGACCATTCCCTCCGGATCTCTCTACAACTGTCTTAACCTGCAAGGCATCTACAAGCGGTATAAAACCGTTAGCTAACATTCTATGCATAAGTATAAAGGTAAAAGCACAATCACACATCACACACAATCAACATGCAACACTCAATCCTCTTATTATCTTTCATTAGGTGATAGGTCATTACTAATGATACTTACTTTGTGACACGAGGGATACCCAAACCTCGCCCCTGTCCCCGTGTACCAACGCGGAATGGTACTAATGCATCTGACCGTCTACCGGACTGGGCTGGTCGCAGGGAACCTCCTAGACTCTCGCAAGAGCTAGGCAGATGATGTCACGACCCGTTATCATACACTTGGGTCAATTACGTAAATAATAAAGTCGGCCAAATCCGGTTTTTCGTTGTTTATCATAACTAACAAACACCACTCATACACATTACACTCATACAAGAAGTCAGCTAAGTAAGTCCGTGGACTTACCAAAATCAAATCTCGACTCTCTCTTAACCACCACTAAATCCGTAAGTGCAGAACTCAGTTGCCTGTCAGAGGAGGCATGTGTGTCAACACAATTCCCTGGATACTTATCAGTCTAAAACTCTTAAGTTATACGATTCTATGTGTAGAAGTTATTACAGTGTTTATTTAAGGTAAAATGACTATTTTACCCTTAGACCCGGAACTTTCAAAAACTCGGAATATGTACTTAAATTATAATTTGAGGCTAACTAACCATATTATACTCCCTAGGATGATTTTAGGTAACAACTAGAAAAACTACCCATTTTCTATTTCTCGAAAAGTCACTAAAGTCCAACTACAGCTTCAAATATAAAATTCGAATAATCTTATAAAAATTCCGAAATAATTCCCTAGGTCATCTATGATATCCTATCTACTCATAGGAGAAAGAATTTCTTAAAACTGTTAAAGCATCGCTTCTACAAAAATTTCTAAAGTTGGGTACAACACTTAACAAGCAGCACATTGTCTTAACTTTGCAAAATCATAACTCCTAAACTACTTCGCTGGATTTATCCCAAATTTTGATATGTTCTACTATAAAATCTTATCTCTAATATATCCAAAATTCAGACACAAAGGAGATCAAAATCCTATTTAAAACTATCTCACAAAACCGAATTTCAGCACAACAAAAAAACTGCTTACGACTCAATCTTGGAAAAATCATAAATCACAAACCACTCGCTGGATGCCTTTCAAATTTTAATATATTCTACAACAATATGTCAACTATATCATATCCAAAATTCAAGCCCAACGGAGATCAAGAGATTATTAAAAACTATCTCACAAAACAGCATCCCATGCTGTTTTTCTCAACTCAGCACATTTATAAAAACTGCATGAGGAGTCAACTTTGCAACGTCATAACTCTCAAACTGTAACTCATATTACTCTAAAATTTTAGTATGTTATACACTGCAATACCGACTATATCATATCCAAAAACCAGCCAAAAATAATGAGTTTAGCATACCTAAATCTGGCACAGAAGTTGGATCCTCGACAAAGTTTCGAAAATTCAGAAAAAGGCTGAAACTTCACAGATCTTGGTCCGGAAGCAGTCGGGGTCGAAGGAGTAGCAGCTTTGGCCGGGCTCTTCGAGTGCACTGCTGTTGCAAGTTGTGCAGCCAGATGGGAGATTGTCGACTATAGCTGTTGAACGTCTCCTCCCCTGCTGGTTCCTTTCCTCAAAATTTTCTACGTCTGGGATTGTTGAAGAATGTGCCGAAGTGAAGATCTGGCGAGAAGGCAAGGAATCAAAGGAAGGAGCAAAAAGGCGGAGGGTCTCATTCAGATGGAAGGAGAGGCGATATGGCCTTGCTGTTGAAGGAAGAACGGAGGAGAGATGGATTCAGAATGTAGACAGAAGAATGGAAACGTGGTTGTGTTCAAAAGGAAGGTAAGCGCTGCTGCGATGATAGTGGAGGAGTTACAGAACTTGAAGCGTCTATGCTGAAGACGTTGGTCACGTTGCTGCTTTTCTAGTTGGGCCCGGATTGATTGTTCTTGGGCTGGAGAGAGGAACTGCAAGGCCTGCCGGAAGGAAGTTGCTGATGCCATCTACAGATCGCTCCTGGCTGCTGCTGGGCTGCTGCTGGACGTGTTGGGCTGCTGCTGGACGTGTTGGGCTGCTGTTGGGCGTGCTGGGCTGCTGTTGGACGTGTTGGGCTGTTGCTGGACGTGTTGGCTGCTGCTGGACGTGCCGGGCTGCTGTTGGGCTTGCTGGGCTGCTGCTCTCCCAAGGACCACGCTGGCTGGAGCAAAGGTATGTGGGCTGAGGTAAGGTAAAGGTTGGGCTTTAAACAAGGTAAAAATAAGAGTGGGTTGTGGTTGTCAAAACTCGTCAAAAACTCGTCATGGCCTTGTCACGGATTTGTCATGGCCTCGTCATAACTCGTCATGGTCTCGTCACAGCTTTGTCATGATTTCTTCTAAAGTCGTCGTTAATGATTAATTATAAGAATTAGGGTTTGATATAATTCTATCATTTTATATGAATTAAATTCTACACAAAATGATAAATAATTATAAGAATTAGGATTTGATATAATTCTATCATTTTATGTGAATTAAATTCTACATAAAATGATAAATAATTATAGGAATTAGAGCTTGATATAATTTTATCATTTTATGTGAATTAGCTTCTACATAAAATGATAAAATTTATAAAGAAAGACTTGCTAGATAGAATGGAAAACCGTCAACGGCTCAAAGTCCGATTTGATTCGGAATTAAACGGAAATAAAAATTCCGGATATTACATCAGTACCCCCTTAAAATAAGTTTCATCCCGAAACTTAGGACAAGGTACTTAATTAAACGACTTCCATAAATAAACTGGTGTGTCCTAGTCTCACTAAATTTTTATTCGTTTCCTAAACTTCTCTAACTCTATTAAAGCGTAACAAAAAAAACTGGTCGTTACATCAGATCCCCCTCAAAATAAGTTTCGGTTAGGGTAAGACAATCCTGATCGGCCTTTAAGGCACCAAATGGGTGTGTTTGATCACTACACAAAAGTCTCGTCGTTTCCACATCTAAGTATCCCGCACATCAAGGTTACCAAAAGAACACATCACTAACTAAATACTCAATCATGAAATAAACAAGCAGTCAAACAATATCACACATACAAGGTCAAGCCCTAACTCGTCACTCCCGAGGTTACAACCATCGCTACATAGGTTATTTGAAATGTTACGTCTCTTACTATCCACAATATCTAGGTAGCCCTATCGGCTTTTTCATAAAACCACTAAATCTTAAATCTTTTCAGGTACTTAGATCACAAGCGTCTGCTACCCCGTTCTAGAATGGTTACCGGATATCTCACCGGTATCATCCGGCTCAACTGTCTGATCCTCTAATCTGATGACCTAACTCGTGTCTGATAGGTGGTATCTCTCCAACTGAAATTCTCAAACTCAGTTCCCAAACTTAGTCTCCGTGGAAAACTGAAGCTACACTCTCCAATAGGGTGAGGAATACTAGTCCATCAGTCACTTCTAAACCGCTTTAAAACTTCAAATGGTTGCCTTACACAACTCACTTCTAGATCCTTTGATGACCCTACGGACTCTAATCTATTCAACTTTCTTCCCTTTCGTTATGACCACTTGCTTCCGGCCTTCTGAAAAGGTTCTGACTACACACTCAGGTCAAAGGTCTTGGACATCCACCAACACTTACCAAGTGCTCAATGCTCTTCGTATCACGACCCACTTGGTCTTGTCTTTTAATATTACTCAGTCATCTTATTCCTCAGATAAGGAATCATCACCTTTACCCTTTTCAAGTCTAACACTGAGACAACTAAAAATCAAATCTAGTGGTCATCCTCTTTGTTCACTTGTCATTATTATATTATTTATAGATCTCTAATATATCGTTAACTCGAACTTAGGCTTCTCACGCATTTTCCAAGATCTTAAGTGACATAGAATATGTCCGGAATGACGGTATTAGACACAAAGTGATCTCATATCACCGTTATTTGATCATAACTACTCTATTAATGCTAGCACACTATCAACATAGCACTCTTATATCCTCCCCTTTTATCGGACCATTATAGCCCTCTAACTCAAAACGTAACTAGGCTTTGTTCCGACATAACATTACACAAAAAATCTACTCCGAGATTATGCTTCTCTTAAGCACGGTTACTAGGTTGCAAGTATGCTCCTGTCGCTTCTCTTTCTTATGTATCTTCGACTCAGGATGGTAGTTACTCACTTTGAGCTTTCTAGTGCAAACCATGCACAATACTTTTATTACATCGTTAATTCTTCTCTCAATCCATTAAGAAAAATCGCTCTAACGTACTCCGTTACGTATTGGATTCCGAACTAGTTATTTGACAACATGTGACAAGCCGTCATTATTCACTTGAATCCATAATAGGGTACTCATCTCCTTCTATAACCTCTTACATGCACATACTTTTCCGTCTAACTTCAGGGTGATACAGCTCCCATATAATATTTTCAATCACTCTCCGTAACCTATCTCACGTTCCTTCCAAGCAAAATGCGTTTCACCAACTATCATCATCTTAAACTTCAGCTATGTGGGTTAGGACCCACCACACTTCCGTTGTGCTACTATGATATTGTCACTCATAAATCATAAGGACATTTTTTGTGAGTCCCAAGTTAAACCTCAAACTCTTTCTTCCAATTATACCATAAGTCTTAACCAGATGAAGTACCAAGTACCTTCCTTAGTTGCCTTAATGAAACAAAATAACGATTGGAGAACAACTTCTTCCGTTTACTTTCTTAATTCACTTAGTACGGATCGAAACTACCAAACTCGACCGGAGCTTGATCTTAACCAACCAAGAAGTAACCTCTAACACGATCCTCTATACCTTTAGTTGTCTAAGAAGATTGTTGTTGCATATTTGAGGAAATCTTCCCAGGGGTAGGTAAAACTACCCTATAAATCCACAGTCGCAATTATCTTTTCTTAACGGTACATAACTCGTCAATACCGAACAACACTTGCATATCCTCAACTGACGTCGGTCAGTCTGTAATTGACATATCTCCATTTCATAGCTCTACTGGTATTAAACTTTTGGTGCACATCACCTACTAGATTAATCCTTTTATCCTTCTTTAGTTCGTCTTATCTTTCACTCTTCTGCTTCCTTTGGGACAACTCTCTATCTCAAGTCTCACAGTGCCATCCGCCTGACGTCAAAAGTCGTCCTAACACTCCACGATAGATGGTAAGCGTCTTGTAGTTCCGATGACTTTTAATTACCTCCCAATTGTAGTCCCTTTATAGGGACCGCCTGTGTTGATGACCTATGTTATGTTATAGTTGGGGGTTACCCTGGACTCTTGAGTCCACCACACGATTCTCACAAGCACATGTTCCTTAATCGGCGTTGTTTGTAATATTTCCTTCCAAATCTCTATTGACTATGTTACAGTGCTTCGATCCTTTCGATATTAGCGTTGTGATTCCTCTTAGAATTCTTATCTTTGAAGAAGACAAAACGTCTCTAGGCTTGTGAAGTCTACCTTTTGCTCTTACATTAAGTTGTAAGTCTCCATTCCGTGTTAATTGTGATCTGTCAAAATTTTCTTAGCTAGTAGGTAAACAATCGCTCACCACAATCCTTTTATACTTCTTTAGTTCGTTCTATCTTCCATTCTTCCTCTTCCTTTGGGCTAGCTTCGCTTCTCGAGTCCACCAAGGTCGTTCTCATGTACCCATTTCTTCACTGGTATTGGTAGCAATACCGCCTTCATAAAACTCCGTTGACCCTGCTACAAGCCTCCATTCTTTGGATATTGGCGTCGCGACTTCTTTCAACTTCATATATCTTCGAGGAGGTCAAAACCTCCCCATGTTTGTGGGGTCTGCCTTTTCGCTTTTACACTCAATTGTAGGTCTTCATTCTGTGCACCTTAGATTCTCACCCCCGGATTGACACTTTGTCTCTTCTGGTTTCTCGTGCCCCTAATGGTCTATGGGGCATCTGCCTCGATTATAATGTCCTTGATTCCGTAATCTTGGTTGTACTCAATTCTACTTGTCCTGTTCCAATATTGTTATCTCTACTCAGCACACTAGTAGTCTCTTGCATGGTTCTTCTAATTCCGTCTTTCGGCCTCGTATGCCCGAGTTCCTTGTACGACCTTCTATTCCTTCTAACTGAACCGACTCAGGGATTTCTTCCTCATCTGATTGTTCTTTGGATAATTTGTAAGGATCACCAAGCAGCCTACCCGAGTATAATACTCAATTCAAGGTCCGATTCCATTGCCTCGTGTTTGGAGATTCTTCAAGTCCGTAGTTGAATTATCATGAGGCGATAATCGCTTCGTGATATCACGACTAAAGGATATAAAATATCCTTTAGGATACTAACAAGCTAAGCCACCACATGTGTATAACATATAATAATAAACATCATAAAAAGTCTATATACTAACTCCTATCGATCCAAGTTGCAAAGATCCACGGAGAGCGATGGTGGTCCGATGTACTACTAACCCAACAACCCGACTATGCGTGCGTGTAAAAACATAAATCCGTTTTGAAAATTTAGACCCCTTTCGGGTTCTAGTTATTTTATACAATCGGTCTTTCAGAAGATTTCAAGTGCCATTGTTGCCAACTTAGACCTCTGATACCAGATTGTAGCACCCCAAATTCTAAGAACTCGGGGAGCTACTGGTTAGGACCTCACAATGGGTCCCGACCTTAGTTTGACAACAATTTTACTAGGATCTTACAACAAGGCACAAAAGTATTAAAAATATTTGAAAACTTTAAACAATATATACATGAAAAAATATGTATCAGCCTTACAAATGAAAGGTACTAAAACGACGCATATGAAGTATATAAGACAACCTCGTCCCCAACTAAATGAGTACGTGGACCCGGCTGACCATTCCCTCCGGATATCTCTACAACTGTCTTAACCTGCAAGGCATCTACAAGCGGTATAAAACCGTTAGCTAACATTCTATGCATAAGTATAAAGGTAAAAGCACAATCACACATCACACACAATCAACATGCAACACTCAATCCTCTTATTATCTTTCATTAGGTGATAGGTCATTACTAATGATACTTACTTTGTGACACGAGGGATTCCCAAACCTCGCCCCTGTCCCCGTGTACCAACGCGGAATGGTACTAATGCATCTGACCGTCTACCGGACTGGGCTGGTCGCAGGGAACCTCCTAGACTCTCGCAAGAGCTAGGCAGATGATGTCACGACCCGTTATCATACACTTGGGTCAATTACGTAAATAATAAAGTCGGCCAAATCCGGTTTTTCGTTGTTTATCATAACTAACAAACACCACTCATACACATTACACTCATACAAGAAGTCAGCTAAGTAAGTCCGTGGACTTACCAAAATCAAATCTCGACTCTCTCTTAACCACCACTAAATCCGTAAGTGCAGAACTCAGTTGCCTGTCAGAGGAGGCATGTGTGTCAACACAATTCCCTGGATACTTATCAGTCTAAAACTCTTAAGTTATACGATTCTATGTGTAGAAGTTATTACACTGTTTATTTAAGGTAAAATGACTATTTTACCCTTAGACCCGGAACTTTCAAAAACTCGGAATATGTACTTAAATTATAATTTGAGGCTAACTAACCATATTCTACTCCCTAGGATGATTTTAGGTAACAACTAGAAAAACTACCCATTTTCTATTTCTCGAAAAGTCACTAAAGTCCAACTACAGCTTCAAATATAAAATTCGAATAATCTTATAAAAATTCCGAAATAATTTCCTAGGTCATCTATGATATCCTATCTACTCATAGGAGAAAGAATTTCTTAAAACTGTTAAAGCATTGCTTCTACAAAAATTTCTAAAGTTGGGTACAACACTTAACAAGCAGCACATTATCTTAACTTTGCAAAATCATAACTCCTAAACTACTTCGCTGGATTTATCCCAAATTTTGATATGTTCTACTATAAAATCTTATCTCTAATATATCCAAAATTCAGACACAAAGGAGATCAAAATCCTATTTAAAACTATCTCACAAAACCGAATTTCAGCACAACAAAAAACCTGCTTACGACTCAATCTTGGAAAAATCATAAATCACAAACTACTCGCTGGATGCCTTTCAAATTTTAATATATTCTACAACAATATGTCAACTATATCATATCCAAAATTCAAGCCCAACGGAGATCAAGAGATTATTAAAAACTATCTCACAAAACAGCATCCCATGCTGTTTTTCTCAACTCAGCACATTTATAAAAACTGCATGAGGAGTCAACTTTGCAACGTCATAACTCTCAAACTGTAACTCATATTACTCTAAAATTTTAGTATGTTATACACTGCAATACCGACTATATCATATCCAAAAACCAGCCAAAAATAATGAGTTTAGCATACCTAAATCTGGCACAGAAGTTGGATCCTCGACAAAGTTTCGAAAATTCAGAAAAAGGCTGAAACTTCACAGATCTTGGTCCGGAAGCAGTCGGGGTCGAAGGAGTAGCAGCTTTGGCCGGGCTCTTCGAGTGCGCTGCTGTTGCAAGTTGTGCAGCCAGATGGGAGATTGTCGACTATAGTTGTTGAACGTCTCCTCCCCTGCTGGTTCCTTTCCTCGAAATTTTCTGCGTCTGGGATTGTTGAAGAATGTGTGCCGAAGTGAAGATCTGGCGAGAAGGCAAGGAATCAGAGGAAGGAGCAAGAAGGCGGAGGGTCTCGTTCAGATGGAAGGAGAGGCGATATGGCCTTGCTGTTGAAGGAAGAACGGAGGAGAGATGGATTCAGAATGTAGACAGAAGAATGGGAATGTGGCTGTGTTCAGAAGGAAGGTAAGCGTTGCTGCGATGATTGTGGAGGAGTTACAGAACTTGAAGCGTCTATGCTGAAGACGTTGGTCACGTTGCTGCTTTTCTAGTTGGGCCCGGATTGATTGTTCTTGAGCTGGAGAGAGGAACTACAAGGCCTGCCGGAAGGAAGTTGCTGTTGTCACCTACAGATCGCTCCTGGGCTGCTGCTGGGCGTGCTGGGCTGCTTCTGGATGTGTTGGGCTGCTGCTGGACGTGTTGGCTGCTGCTGGACGTGTTGGGCTGCTGTTGGGTGTGCTGGGCTGCTGCTGGACGTGCTGGGCTGTTGCTGGACGTGTTGGCTGCTGCTGGACGTGTTGGGCTGCTGCTGGGCGTGCTGGGCTGCTGCTCTCCCAAGGACCACGCTGGCTGGAGCAAAGGTATGTGGGCTGAGGTAAGGTAAAGGTTGGGCTTTAAACAAGGTAAAAATAAGAGTGGATTGTGGTTGTCAAAACTCGTCATGGCCATGTCACGGATTTGTCATGGCCTCGTTATAACTCGTCATGGTCTCGTCACAGCTTTGTCATGATCTCGTCTAAAGTCGTCGTTAATGATTAATTGTAAGAATTAGGATTTGATATAATTCTATCATTTTATGTGAATTAAATTCTACACAAAATGATAAATAATTATAAGAATTAGGATTTGATATAATTCTATCATTTTATGTGAATTAAATTCTACATAAAATGATAAATAATTATAGGAATTAGATCGAGCTTGATATAATTTTATCATTTTATGTGAATTAGCTTCTACATAAAATGATAAAATTTGTGAAGAAAGACTTTCTAGATAGAATGGAAAACCGTCAACGGCTCAAAGTCCGATTTGATTCGGAATTAAACGGAAATAAAAATTCCGGATATTACAACAATAATGGGTGAATCTACACTAGGTTGATTCTAAGCATGTGATTGCTACGTTGGTGAGTTCCTTTTTACAAGCTTTCAAGTAATCTCCCGTCTCGATCATATATATGTGTTGAGCCAACCGGCATCAACACAACTTAATAGGTAGTGTTCCGTAAACGTACAAGAACAATTAACAAGTTAGCTTTCAAACAAAGACTAAGGGATATAAAGAAAAGATTAAAACGGTTAAACTTATCTTTATATTTGTGTTCCTTTCCTTTAAGCAATTACAACCCGTTATTACTTAAAGTTTACTACTAGATTAAAGACCCGAACCCAGAATTTATTAATCCTAGTTCTTTGCATGCACTTTAGAACCTAAGGTGATCAATCTTAAGTGATTGTAAACATGTAATTAGACAATGAAGATCAAGGAAACACAAAGTATTACTGAATGAAAACTTATATTAGAAAGAACTTACAACCAAAGTAACAATGCAGCTTCAAACCAACCCAATGTAGCAAGGGAGTTAGCAACTCATTACAAAGGTAGCAAGATAATTATAATGGAAAAAGTGGATTCTCATTGGATTCTTCTAGCAATTAACCCTATGTCTATTTATACTACAAATGGCACTAAATAGGAGTAAATGACCAGCCCAAAACAGCCACCTTTAATGCCATAAAGGTGGTGTAAACAGCCGGAGTAAAGCCTTTGTCGCTGAATCGCAGGGGCAGCCTTCAGATCCGCATGGGCGGTTCAGGCGAAAACGTTTGATCTTCTTTGTAGTCGCAGGGGCGGCCTACTAATTCTGCAGGGGCGGATATTTAATGATCTTCAAACGTCTGACTCTTTAACTTTCTATCACTTCAGATGCTGAGCCACAGGGGCGTCCCAGTGTCAACGCGGGGGCGGTGACACTGACTCTTCATCTTCCAGCTCCCAAGTTGAGGCGCAGGCAGAGGCGCAGGGGCGCTGGTCTTTGCTTCTTCAGGGCAAGTCACCGCAGGGGTGCCAAGGGTTGACGCATGTGCTGTGACAGTCTTTGTTCCTGGCGCTGGCGAAGGCGCAGGCTGCGCTCTGGAGTATGGTGTCACCCGCAGGGGCGGTGACACTGCTCCGCGGGGGCGGTGAGGCAACAGAAGCTTTGCTTCGTGAATGATCTTCACTCCTAAGTGCTTATAACTCCTTCTTTATCTTCTTTTAGTCTTCTTCTTCTGGACAAAGGAGTTAGTAGCATAAACCGACACTAATGTAACAAAAAGACTCTAAAAACTATCCTTGATGATAGTGATTCCATCACCTATCACCATGCTTTTGTTTAAAATGATTTTTCGCTACCCGGTTAAGGCCGACTACGGTAATTCATTGTAACATCCCGAATCGGCGAGACTCAGGGCACTACTAGGATATGATCTCACAGTGGATCCTGATCCTAACTTGACAACAAGTTCACTGGATCTTACGACAAGGCACGGATATATTAAAACCAAAACATCAAACTGTATAAATATATACAAACAAAGGTTTTACAAAAGCACCGTTGAGTACAAAACAACAATCCATATCCATACATATACAAAAGATCCCATAATACAACGTAGTGTACGGAAGCCCTCAACGAGGAATCTATCATCCTCGCCTTTGGGTACCATATCCATTTGGAGTAGTATCGGCGCACTTCCCGTGTATCATAAGGAGTGGTGAAGTGCCCATCCCGTATACCAGGACTGGCCTGACCTATCGAGAACCTCCCAGACTCCTTACAGGATGAAAGGGAAGGGTTATCACTGCCACTGTAAGGGGACTATCCAATAAAACATAGGTTGGTAATAATCAACATCACATGCTATCAAGCATATAACAATCACCACTCATGCATACATCCAATATAGGAATGCAACTAAGTAAGACCTACGGACTTACCTCAATCTCAAGATAACCTCAAACACAATCAACTCTAATCCGGAGGATAGCACTGCCTAATAACAAGACATACAGAGATATCAAATCTCCTACCAATCAAAGGGGTCACACCTAGACCCAAGGGATCCATAAGGATCATAACAAATCAATAAGCCTCAACAACCTACTAAACCTCAAAGCCATAACCGGCATATATCGATACCATGATATCATCATTCTAATCTCACACTCATACCTAGCATGCTTCTATACCACCCACACTAGGAAAGGACTCATACCTGACTAGGTATGTCCTGGACAAGACGTGCATGCATGACAAGGAGACGCAGGGGCAAATCACCAATGAGGCGCAGGGGCGGCGGCACTCTCATGCAGGAGCGGCGGCACACCAGGCGCAAGGGCGGCCTCTGGCAGGCGCAGGGGCAGTAGAGACTATGCAGAAGCAAATCTCCGACTTCTCTTCGATCCTTCACTCGCACTTCTTCACCTCTTCACCATCCAACAACCAACCACGAACATATATACATGAATATGATCATCAAAATGTCCAGGAAAGACCCACACAAGCCTAAGCTTGTGAATTCCTAAGCTAAAGGAGATGGAAGAAGGAAGAAAAGAAAGAAAGAAAGAAAGAATGAGAGATCTCACCACCACAACTCAAGAGACGGTTCCCACAGCTACACCCCAACAACAGGTCATCCACAAAACAACCTTATCAACAATATCAACCATACTTCAGCTAACACAAGCCTAGACCAAGATCCACTCTTGAATCCAAAACAAGAACAAGATCAAAGAAGAAGATCAGGAGGAGAGGCTGGAAAATGAAGGAAACCCTTCATTAGAAGGAAGGAGGAAACTTATATAGGAAGCTAAGGTAAAGCACGAGTCAAGAGTATACAAAGGCGGCTACAGCCGCAGGAAACCGCAGAGGCGGGTCCTTGAGCCGCAGGGGCGGATCACAGGGTCGCTGGGGCGGCTAGTCCTAAAAGACTAAGACTCTTACATTCATGGTGCCTAGTGTGCGGGCTGGGGATATGCCCAACCTTTGAGTGATAACGAGGAGTCACTTGATCCGTGATTGACGTACTTATCTCGGGGTTGGGGTTAGAAGGTACCTTCGTGTCCAATTTTGGCTTGGACATGTTTTAAATTAAAAATTCATCACTTATGATTTGAAAGGATATTTATAATATAAAAATACTAGAGAATGCTTTGATACTATGATTTGTGTGACTTATGATGATTTTGAGCAAGGGGCAAAGTTAGGTCTTGTTACCTCATTTCGGTCAATTGACCAAGTGATGGCGTGTCGATTATATGTGATTATTGAGTACTTATTGGATTATTGGTAAAAGTTGCATTGACATTTTAAATGATTATTCGGATTATTTGACCATGTGATTGTTATATCGGTTATTTGGATTTGGAGTATATTGTCGTGCTTATCCCGGGGTTGGGGTTAGAAGGTACCTTCGTGTCCAATTTAGGCTTGGACATGTTTTAAATTAAATATTCAACACTTATGGTTTGAAAAGAGATTTATAAAATAAAAATGCTTGAGCATGTTTTGATACTATGATTTGTGTGACTTATGATCATTTTGATCAAGGGGCAAGGTTAGGCCTTGTTACCCCATTTCGGTCAATTGACCAAGTGATGACGTGTCGGATATATGTGATTATTGAGTACTTATTGGATTATTGGTAAAAGTTGCGTTGGCATTTTAAATGATGATTCGGATTATATGACCATGTAATTGTTATACCGGTTATTTGGATTTGGAGTATTGTTTCGGATTATCAGTTATTGTTGGACTTATGAACTATGATTTCGGTTATGAGTTACTGATAAGGACTTATGAAATGTGGTTTGTATTTATGAATTTTTATTTGGACTTAAGGTATTGTTTTGGATCATGAGTATTATTTGGAGTTATGAATATTTATTATGATTATGAGTTTTAATCTCGGTATTAATTTGAAGAGATATTTGAGACGTTTACAAATTACTTGAGACTCATTGGATTGAATTTATTTGGAAATGATGAGTATTTGGATTTGATTGTAAGTATTTGGATTCATTTATGAGGATTTGATTACGAGAATGTTTGGATTTGATCATGAATACTGATTTGGATTTACAAGTTATACTTTGGATTTACGAGAATTTTGAGTTGGATTTATGGACTATGATTTTGATTCATGAACCTTGATTTGGGTATCATTTTTAGACTTGGATATTTAACTATGGTTATATCGTTATACCTTTGGATTTGAAGCATGATTCTATAAAGATACTTGATTTATATCCTTTCATGATATTTAAGTTGACTTTATGATTTTATTAGCATGATTCAACATTTTACTTTCCTTTGGTATTTCTTAAAGTAATGTTGTCCCATATATGCTAATTCATGCTTACGTTCATGTAAACTATCCTACTTATGTAATTGCTTAGTTTATGTGGAAGACTAACCCCACCACGGTGGAGTTGATTATATTTGTTTTAAACATAATCAGGTCCACGACCAGTTCAAGAGCATGGAGGTCGTGGACCCTAGAGTGAGTTGTGTCGGTCGGGTTTTTGAGCGGTCTTGCTCGTTAAGACTCGTTTCTACTTTTGATTTATGTCTTTTGGGATCGATTTGATTTTATAAGTCCGGTTTATGTTGACCATTTTGGTTGTTTGGTATTGGGTTTGGATCCCTTTGTGGTTGACGTCATGGGACGTCTTTCGGTTTTCATGTTATCATTATTTTCGACAAGTCAAGGCCGCTCGTTTCATGTTGTAATTCATTTATAGCTCGTTTTGGTTGATTCTTATCTAAAAGCCTTTGGGATACAACTCTCGGTCCGTGTTCCCTGACGTTGTGACGCTTAGCCCGCATTTTGGGGGTGTTACATGTTCTACTCCAAGTCGGGTATTCATTGGTAAATTCCGGTAATGGTTGATTGTATGATTATAAATACGTTGTTACATTTTTCTGAACTAATTGGGTATGTTTATCCTCCAAATTGTATATTTATTTACTGGTGTGACAACTAATTGGGTATATAAATATGTTGCCAAGATTTTACTAGTGGGCCAACCTTGTCGACCTTAAAAGAACTTCCATTTAGATGAAATTTTACTTCCATGCTAAGTACCTCTGATATGTTTGTTATTAAACAAGCTTAGTTTATTTCTTGAAGTACACTATATGTTGCATCCATCTGTGATTAAAAATATGTAAAAATAACTTATTTTTATTAGATTAGACGGTAAAAGACACGTGAATTAAACCTAGTTTATGAGAAGTATAAAATGACCCATTAAACAAATGACATGGCATAAAAATTGTAGAGGTGTACAATAGGTCGATTCAAATACCTGGATGTACGAATATGAAGTTTTAGGAATACCGATATTTCTCCCGATATCTGGAGCTAACCGGATAATAACTCATGGATAACCGGTTTATCAATTAGACTCAACCAATATGTGGATATGATTTTTTTTTTACTTTGTTCATTACAAATAAACCATTGCAAAGTCAAATAAAATAAAATATATGATTATTTTATTTTCCTTACCCAATAACTAAAATAATACATAGTAAAAAATGGATATCAGGTGATATTCGGGAAAATTTGAGTATACGAATATTTGTGAATGTCATTCGTTGATATCACATATACTCGGATGTCCGAATAAACTCTGTTTTTTTTAGGATGTTGTGTGGACCTTCTTTTTCTTTCCTCCAGATATATTCAATTCCTATTGTTTTAAGGTGCAAAAGGGTTGCTATTGGATTTAAAGTTGTTGAGTATATTGGAAATGGCAGAATTGGTGTAACAACCATGTTCCTTAGGAGATCCCACTACTGCGCTGTAAGAGCTAGGATTTTCGAATCCTAATTAATGATGATTAATGTTGATTAACTTAATCATCGATAGTAATTGAAACATGACTCGCAAAGAGTGCGTAAGTGATGAGTATGTGTCCCACCGTTATGATCTTGGCGTAATTTTGGACTTATAGGGAATTTTTCACTTTTCTCCCCACGTAATTATTTTATCCTCCGATGTTATTTGGAGCATTTGGGGGCTTCAATTAATATAATGTAGTTGAGAGAAATGATCAGGACATCGGACATGTCCTACATATGAAATAACATGGAAAGGCAAAACGGCCAAAAGAGTCGTTATTTTGTTTCTTAACGGCTAAGAAAGACGGCTTTAGAAAGAAAGACGGCTTTAGAATACGCGTTTTACGAGACATTGCGGAATAATTATCCCTACAATATTCCAGATTTATTATTCTAATTTCGATAAGTTTATAGAAGGGGGTTTAACCCGCCTTTGGATCGGTGAAAGGATAATTATCGACTGAGAAGATTAAGCTACTAAGGTAACTTATTTTTTTAGAATACAAACAAGGCCCCTTGTATTTACCATTTTCCGAAAAAATAAATTAGTATATTTATTAGGCAGTTATTATCTTAGTAGAAGTTATTTTTATGGTAAAAGATATTTATTAAGCACAAAATTAGGATACGGTTAAAAGATGGTAACCGTGAAAAGATCTCATTATCAAATAACCCAAAATTCTTGCTTTTCAACTGGATCCAAAATCAAAAAGAGCGCTCTTTCAGACGGAAGCTTCTCTCGCCAAGTTTCTCTCGCCATAGCCATAGTGTTCGAGTTCTCGTCTTCCTCCCATCATCCATCATCAACAATATCCTTCAATCGTCTAGTAGTCGGACGTCTTCCACAAGTAATAGGTATCAATTGCTTTCAAGGATATTCGAAATCTCAAATCGATAACTTCAGCCGCCAAACATAGGTATGCTTTTGTCGCCGATTATACTCTCGTTTTTGGAAAAATAGATAACTTCAGTCGGCAAGATTCGGTTGAGAATGATGAAGTTCAATCGAGTATTCAACGGTCATCTTCAACAGGTATAAGTTAAAGACTGATTATGTACATATGTTTCTGATTATATACATATGTTTCTAATTATGTACATATGTTGTTGCGAAAATATTATTGACTAACTATATATGTACCAAATATGTAGTTTGTGTACATTTGGATAGGGGTTTGATGATACACAAACATATTTTGTGTGTACATATAGCATGTTGTCAATTTGAATATGTACAGCAGAACAAAATATGTTGTAATACATGCTTTTGTTTGTGTTTGCATGTACATATGTTTGCGGTCTCTAGTGATTATGTACATATTTTGCTGCAAAAATGTTACTGACTGACTATATATGTACATATGTTTGCAGTCTCTGGCGATTATGTACATATTTTGTTGCGGAATCTTACCAGGTTTGATTCAATATCGTCGTCATGGATGAACGCAAGTTGGATTAACAACCGTATGTTACAGAAATTTTGGAAAAGACGAATAGAAGGAAGATATTCTGATTTCCTTAATAGATAGGGAGAGAAATATATTTCCTTTCCGTTTTGTAATAATTAGTTGCTTAATTAATGGAGAGAGACAGATTTTCTGATTTCCTTAAGATCCTCTTTTTATTTTAATAAATCTTTTTATATTATCTGAAGGGACCTATTTTGTACACATTTTTAACTTGGGGTCCTTTTTATGCTCATGGTTACAAAACCTACCTATTCCCCCATTTTATCCTTATCAACTTCGCTTAAGGATAATTATCGTCTTCGCTATATATAGCGAAAATCGTTTATTAATTTATTTCCTTTCACGTTTCCTCGTAAAAGCTCTAATTTCTCTCAACCTTCAAACTCAGATTTATTATGTGTTTCTAATCCGATTTCAATTCCGTTTGAGTTTCTTGTCTTGGATTCCTCTCTTCATTCTCTTCATATCATTACCGAGTTTCTGTGTTTCCGAGCAAACGGAGGTCTAGTCGAGCATAGATGATACTTATCTGGTTCCGTCACTCATATTTTGGTGAATTTGATTATGTCCGAGCCTAGCCTGCGTCGTTGTAATTCCGAATCTTCTTTCGGATCGTCAATCGGGTTAATAACGAATAAGTTATGAATTTATATATTTTCCATATTGCGATTTGGCCTAAATTGACTTCGGTCTTGTCAAAATGGATGATTGGATGCTGGTTATATTATTCTAGTGATTATGAGTTGTTTGTTTGATGAGATATGATGACAGGTGTGTTCAGAAATTGTCTGCGGGATAAACGTTATCTTGGTGAAAGTTAATTAATTAAAGTTTAATTAATTAAATTAGGATTAGATTTGAGATTGAGGATGGTATATTGTGTTGAACGACTTGGGTGTCTTTGAGGATATTCGATGAGATATTCAGGATTATGTTACGGTTTATGATCTTGCGGGAGCTTGAAGACTAGGAGGTGGAATCTCCTAGCCTATGGATAGTGATTGATATTTGCATGCCTTATTTATATAGGCGCTGATCGCTTCCTAAGGAAAACCGTGATTACTGTGATTGGAATTATCTTGTGATAGGTAAGCCTTTTGGGCTTACTTATCTGACATCTATGAGTTAGTAGGATTGTAATAGTGGTGTATGTGTATGTGTGTTATTGTAATTGGTCACCTAAATTGGAATAGGACGACCATTTGTGTTTAATTGGCCCAAGTGTATTATAACCGGACGGTGACATCACTGTCTAGCTCTGTCTAGAGCTGGGAGGTTCTCTGCGACAAGCCCTGATTGGTAGAAGGAGATATGTTTATCAACCCATTCCTCGCAGGTACATTGGGATAGAGGCGAGGGTTGGAGGATCCTCTTGTCACAATCTAAGTTGAAATAGAAATGATATAACTTACTAAAGATAATAAACGGTTTATGTGTGTGAGCATGTTGTGTGGTAAAATGTGTTTATGTGTTATTACTGTGATTATAAATTGTAGGTTGTTAACTAACGGTTTCATACCGTGTTGTAGATCCTTTGCAAGATATGATGACTGCAGAGTGATCTGGATGAGTGATCAGCCGAGCACTTCTGTACAATTAGGATGCTATGGGTTTTGGGTTATGAATATATATACGATGATGTCGTTTTATACTCAGCTGTGGGGTTTTGTATGTATTATGACACTTGATATTTTTGTTTCATAAAGGTTGTTTTTATATTTATTTGTGTCTTGTTGTAAGATCCAGTGAACTTGTTGTCAAGGTAGGGTTAGGACCCATTGTGAAGTCCTAGCCCCATAGCACTCCGAGTCCTACGAATTTGGGGTGTTACACGCGCATTACCTCGCCTGTAGGCGCGCTACTGTGGGTGCGACTCTACCGGGCCACGGTCGTGGCATAGCAGAGGAAGCAACCGTCTTTTTGGCCGACTTCCTTTCCGCTTACTTCCTCATTAATTATTATTTTTCCTCTCATTTAAGGGTTTCCGACTTCCTCTTTAGACCTTCTTATTCCCTTGCTCACGTTCATCTTTCCTCTCTTCCTCTTCGTTTCTCTTTCTTGATTTCTTCTTTGGATCTTTTTCCAAGTGAAGAGTGTTGATGTTGATTTTGTGTGGATGGTTGATGTGGATAGCTTACTGGGTTGCAGCTTGATCTCCTTCTGCTTGAATTTGTGAAGAGTGGTAAGCCACCTTTCCTTCTCCTTGTTCTTCTTCTTCTCTTTCTTTATTTGGATTCAACAAGTTGATCTTGTTGTTGTTTTGTTGTGTATATGTATATGGATGAAGGCTGATGTGCCTTGGTTGCTCCTAGTTGAGGAGTGAAGTGTTTTGGTGGAAAGAGTTGTCGAATAGCACAAGGACTTGTGCTCCGTTAAGGAAACCGCACCCGCGCCTTGCCTTAGCCGCTCTCGCGCCTGCGTTGAGCCGCAACCACGGCGACGGATCCTTGTCACCGCGCCTACGCATCTCTTTGCCCACGCCCGCGCCTTCTTTAGAATTTACCAAGTCCTTTGGTAAGTTATCCTTCCTTCTCGATCTTGTGTTTAGAAGCATGCTAGGTTAGTTGTGTGGTGATGATATTGTATTATAGATGGATGTCTTTGGAGGCTTTGAGCTTCGGTTATGAATGTGAGGTTAATGGTTTACGGATGTTGTGTATAATCTTATGAGGATCTTAGAGACTAGAAGTAGAGTCTTCTAGCATGTGTTCAGATGATGGATTTATGTATGCGTTGTTTATCAGGCGGTGTATATTCCTGCGGGAATTTGAGAGTTGGTCGATAATTGAGGTTATTCGGATATAGGTAAGTCCGTAGGATTTACTTAGTTGCATTCCTATATTGGATGTATGCATGAGTGTTGTTTGTTATATGCCTTATAGGATGCGATATTGATTAATACCGACATGTGATTGACCCCCTTGTAGCGGGTGGTGACAGCTTGCTGAGTATTCCCGAGGGAAGCTGAGGGCTTCTTTGGGACTAGGACAATCCTGGTATATGGAAAGGGTATTGCACCACTCCAAGTTGCTGGTTAATTCATAGATGTGAAGAAAAAATGCCTACTCTCATGAATATCATGATTTCATCTACAAAGCTCATGTGACAACCACAAAGAGCACCCCCCTAGAGCGACATCACTCCACAATAATAAGAAAAATAACGTAAGTAACAAGGTCATGGCACCCATCATAAATCAAAATACAACCATGGACTCTATACTAAACTCTATGAACAACATCACCTACATAGTTCGGAAAAGCTTCATGTAGAAGCCGAAAAACATGTATCTTCACCAGCCATATGATAACTTTCTCTGGGATCTTCTTGTTCTCGAACATAAGCGAGTTACGTGCATGCCAAACGTAATAGATTGTCGTCACTAGAGCAAACCTCATTGCAGTTGTCTTCCGATGCTTTTTACACTTCCAAGCCATCGTAAAGTGAGGTCAAGCGTTCCGAGCCCAGATGGCATGCCAATCATGGATCTAATCTCTCTCCAAATCTTGCTAGAATACCGACAACGAAAGAAGATGTGATCATGAGATTCTTCCGCCCTTCTACATAGGAGACATGCAGGGTCCACCTCTAAGAACGTCATCTTATCATGTGTTGGTAACCTCCTTAATTCATGCAATACATGCATGCCTTGGGGTTAGTCTCGAGTCCCAAATGATTTCATACCAATGGACTTTGTCACCTTTCTTCCGGATGAGGTTATACGCCTCCGTTACCTTGACTCTACCTCCCGGAGATACACGTTCCAAAACATCGTCTATATCAATACCTTCACCACCCATGCTCTTCATAAGATCTCTTCCTATCAAGATGGCTTTGACCAAGCCCGAGTCTCTTCGATGTGCTACCCAATCCTATGGCTCCGTAACTGCTAAGTAATGTTGGTGAATCCATTTTATCCATAGGCTCTCTCTTCCCTCGTGTATATGTGCATAATGCTTACATATGAAGGCCGTGTTCCATGCTCGAAGATCAAGCAGTCCTATTCCCCCTTCATCCTTGGGTTTACATAGCTTCTCCCAAGCTACTCTAGGCCTCGTCCACATAAACTACCGAGTTATTCTTATCAACCTATCCAATACCACCTCGGGAATGGGAAGCATGGATAGCCAAAAACTATCAACCCCTTGCACCACCGAGGTGATGAGTTCCATACGTCCAGCAAAAGAGAGATGTCTTTTATTCCATGTTGAAATATGTTTGGCAATCTTGTCCAAGAGCGGGGTGTACTCTGAGGCTCTCAACGTATGTGGTGCCATAGGCACACCAAGGTACCGGAAAGGAAAGCTTCCAAGCGTAAAGCCAGTGATGGCTTGAAGCTCTTCCACCTCAGCATTCGGGATAGATGCCATATATATTGATGACTTCGCCATGCTCACCTTCATCCCACTCAAAGAGCCAAACCTTCGAAGGATATGCATAAGAATCCCCAGTGACTCCTTGTCCCCTCTACAAAAGAGTACAATGTCATCCGCATATGCTAGATATGCTAGTCGGAGTTCACCACAATGTTGATGAAACCTAAAGCATGTTCTAGCCGTCTCAACTTTAAGAAGACGAGCGAACATCTCCATGCAACATACGAACAATAATGGAGATAAAGGGTCCCCTTGATGAAGCCCCCTCCTCCCCACAAAGAACCCATAAATCTCTATAATCTTAATCAAATAAGAGGTTGTTGATACGCATTCCATAATCCAAGCAATCCATCGTGATGGGAAGCCAAGAGTGATCAGAGCAAACCGAAGAAATCTCCATGAAACAGTGTCATAAGCTTTGGCAAGATCGATATTAAGAAAGCATCGTCGAGTGTCCCTCTTAACATTATACCGGCGAAGTAGTTCTTGTACAAGGAACACGTTGTCGGACATCAAATGGCCCGGAAAAAATGCAGCCTGTGAAGGGTCAATAAGGTACTCCAAACAAGGTCCAAGTCGCTTAGTTATGATCTTCGAGATGATCTTATAGATCACATTGTAACACGATATAGGTCGAAAGTGCTCCACTCGTGAAGGATTATCATTCTTCGGAACAAGGGATACAACGGTGTGATTGAGTTAGGCTAGCAATTTACCATTGATGAAAAACTCCTTCACCGCAACACAAACATCACTCCCAACTAAGTCCCAAGCATCCTTGAAAAAACATGATGTAAATCCGTCCTGCACTGGCGCCTTATCCTCCACAATACTCCACAAAGCTTCCTTGACATCTTGGTTTGACACCGGCATGACAAGCTGCTCTTATCCAATAATTTAACCTTGGGGCCAATTGCAAACTCTCGGTCTAGGGGTATCTCCATAATCTCCTCAGTACCAAAAAGACCTCTATAAACTGAAACAAATGTATGGACTACCTCTTCATCTGACGTAGTGACTACACCATTGGCACCCACAGTAGAGGTCACATGACAACCCATGCCTCTTGCCTTCATCAACCAATGAAAAAACCTTGTAGATCAATCTCCAGGTAAAAGAAACTTAGATTTTGCTTGCACCACTCCTTATGGTATACGAGAGATACGCCTAACTACTCCATATGGTAAAGGAAATAGAGGTGAGAGTTGTAGACTTCTCATGCCACAATTATAAATTGGTTTTGAGTGTATAACTGTTCGCTCCAAAACGTGTGTGAATCTGAAGACAAATAGCTTTAAATTTATAACCAAGAATAAAGCAAATAAGCGAACCTGTAGTGTACGGATCAATCGCAATACAAGCAAGTATTCAAGGATCGAACTCAGGAACAATGGCGAAATCAAGCAACAGTATATCACTTTAGGTTAGACAATCTCAAGCAACAAGAACAAGATATATGATGATCAGATAAAGGAATGAAAATTATAGAGATCAAAGCATCCAGTTGTGGTTTCTACTCAAGATTTCAAATGATAAGCATGGACAAAGCTGAGAATACTGAGGAGAGGTGTTACTAATATGGGATAGATCACGGGGAGGTCACACTATCCGCTATCCTAAACCAAAGGTCCTTTTACCGGGTAAGTCCCAAGGATCTAAGGAGAGGAACTATAATCTCAAACCAACCACCCAACCTAAGGGAATAGAACTAACATTTACCGGATAAGTCTCAGGTTAACTCACAAAGGTGAGATGAAGGCACACTCAAACCCAACAAAGGGTAAACCTTTGTTGCCTAACACTCATCATCATAGGTAAACAAGCAAAGGAATCACCGGATAAGTCTCTTCCTAAACTTGGATATAAACAAGGAAAGGTACAACAAAGGATAGGATTTGACAAACTATAACCTAATCTTTAAGATCAATCCGAGATACATTACTACGTAGGTTAAACTCAACTTTCAAGGTCCACTCGAGGTAAAAGGTCTAGTCTTTCATTGTCTACACCACAAGCTTCAACTAATCACCCTAGAATCAAAAGGGTGTTAGCCAACAATCATCATGTTCAAATCAATCAAGAAATATTCAATCAAACTATCAAGGAAAGGTAATGAAATACTAAGCAAAAGATCTTCAACTATTAAAAAGGGAAAAGCAATCCAACAAACTAATCAATCTTGTGTTCAAAAGATGATAATAAAAAACTAAGTATCCTTCTCCAAAAAGTCTTACAAATGTCTCCAAAATTTCTTCTCCTTAACCTTGATCTTGATCTTCACAAGCTTCCTAACCAACGAAACCTTGGAACGCACTAACTAGACAAAAGCCGCCGAAAAGAAGGTCAGAACTCAGAACAACCAGCCGTCTCTTATCAATATGATGCCTTCCATTCTTATACAAAATCTTAGGGTTTAATTTTATGGGCTATGGGTTGTCGGTCTCGGTCGAGCCCAATGCAGCAATCTCGGTCGAGATAGTTTTCGACTCACCCGAGATTTGCCTCAATTACGTAATTTCTTCGATTCTTCTCTTGATTTCTTCTTGCATCCATCTTTTAGGATCCTTGCTCTTCTTTTGCAGTCTAAGGTGATGCAGGATAAGCCGCAGTTCCCGATCTAGATTGAAAGTCCTCAACTGGGATAAAAATCGGGTTGTTCAATAGGATAAATCGACCGATTTATATGAAGAACATGTCGATTTTCTTGGAAACTCATAAAACAGATTATTGAACGATATGGAAAGAAAAAAAGATGAATATGGAATGATAAATGGACAATATAGGAAGATATGACTATTATAAGACTTGCAAAGAACCTTGAACTCGATGGATCAAAACCATTAACAAAGAATCACATTTCACCCTTCCTTCTTTAACCTTACACAAGCCTTCTAGATAAGACAAGCACAAGGAGGGACTAGTTTGACTTGTAGCACCAACCTTCAACAAGATTAACACACACAAAAACAACCTAGCAAATATTCACAACTTTTCAACCAAAAACTCTCGTTTTGATTGAATAGGAATGATAAAATACAAACCCCGTGAGCAAAGTCACAAGTATCTCACAATAATGTGGAAAATATAATCACAACTCAACTAACTAACAATCTCCCCCACTAAGGCTATTTATAAGGGAGATTAAACCTACTAAAACTAGAAAAAAAAAACTAAAAAGATATGATCTATAAAATATATCTTTTGAATAGATAATCTAGGAAAGATATCTTTTAAAAGATATAAAATATAAAATCTAAAAAGATATGATCTATAAAATATATCTTTTGAAAAGATAATCTAGGAAAGAAATTTTTAAAAAATATAAAATATAAAATCTAAAAAGATATGATCTATAAAATATATCTTTTGAAAAGATAATCTAGGAAAGATATCTTTTAAAAGATATAAAATCTAAAAAGATATGATCTATAAAATATATCTTTTGAAAAAATAATCTAGGAAAGATATCTTTTAAAAGATATAAAATATAAAATCTAAAAATATATGATCTATAAAATATATCTTTTGAAAGATAATCTAGGAAAGATATCTTTTAAAAGATATAAAATCTAAAAAGATAGAATCTAAATAATTCCTTAAGATAGTCTGAGAGATTTAAGGAATTATTACTAGATATGTTGGAAAGGAGAAAAATCGACTTGCAGAAGAAGAGATCTAACGATTTTTCTTACATGTGACTCGATTTTCCTGTAATAAGAAAATCGATCGATTTCTTCATGTTGTGGATCGATTTCTTCATTTCCAACTCCCCTTGATCTTCCTTGATGATGTCTTCTCTTGGATCCTTCTAGCTCTTGACCTAGTGATGGGTCCTTGTATGGAAAGTGTCGAAGATGGTCCCACATCACAAGGTGTTCCATAATGTTGTTCCCTTGACTTCTTATGCTTCCATGCTCCTTTCCGATCCAAATTGCTAGTAGTTCTTTTTATGTTTCTAGCCAAAATCTCGATCCCTAGGTTGAAAAGCAAAGGAGATAATGTTTGTTGAAGAGTCTCTTTGGGAGGATAATGTTTGTTGGAGAGTCGTTTATTACTATGATATAAGGTCGGATATGGGTATGCTCTACAATTTATTTTTTTTGTTAAATATTGAGTAATTATGTTTAAAAAACTAATATAGTTTGCTTAGTGCTTAAAAGTATAAACTGTTTTAGTATATATAGAACAGATCATAAATGTAGCTTTTAATGAGATTTGGGACAAACTGGGTGAAGATATCTAGTCTAATGGATCTTATATTAGGGTATAGGGTTGCTTTGACTAGGGAATCCTAAATTGACGGCGTCTTCTTTATATTTTGTTTTGATGATATACTTTTCTTCATTTAACCTTTTATTAGTACAAACATTAATTTATTGTGTGCACGGGCGTCAATATCTTTACGAGATTCAAACTTGAAAATGTTGTGAAATGAAAAGAATGAACACAAAGAAAGTTAGTGCTATACATGTGAAGCAAGCACCTTGTTTTACTTTGGTTGTGTTTGGTAACTTATAAACTAAGGGGATTAAGATTATGAGAATTAAAAGGGAGAAATAATTTTCTTAAATTTCATTTGGTAAGGAAATGAAGGAGATTAAAAGGGTTATACTATGAAAATTAAGAGAAATTAAATCATGAGAATTCAATAATCCTATTAAAATTCGATTATAAGTATTACAAAAATTATTGAGGCTAAAATCTCATTTTTACTCCTACTTTTTTGCAATTTCATTTATAAAAAGAATTTAACACATTTTTTCGTAATTTTACCCATAATTATATTCATTTGACCAAACACTCATTTCATTTATTTTCATATTCATCCTCTAAAACAATTTTATCTCCTCAATTCTTTATCTAAATAATTTTTTTCATCGTCATCTTCACTTACGTAATTTTAAGTTTTACGTTTACCCTTTACAAGTTGAGGGATGAAGGTCAAAGTTTATGACGAGGAATGCGTAACTTGAAAGACATCTGCAATATTAACTTTTTGGTCATAGCTGAATACCATCCTTTTACCGCAAGTTATATGAAGCAAGTAGCTTCAGGATGAAATACATGTGAAGGAGGTCCAGTATTAATATTTGGGTCATAACTAAATGCTGGATCAAGCTCCAACTTTATCATATATGAGGGATGCGTAATTTGAAATGGCCGAATCTGGTGACTGCCGAAGCTTGGAGATGACCGCAAACAAGTGAGAAGAACGAAGGAATTGTCTACATGGTGAGTGGACACACATCTTTGCCAAAGCGAATAACACTATCTTTAGAGGTGACTGGTTCAAAGCATCTCGCTTCGTTGGATTTAAGGCCATACACGAATACCCCGACACCAACTTAAGCAATGCCTGCAAAACACACAAACACTCCTTATAAACAAATCAATCTAAATTATTCATCATCAAGTAAATCACCACAAACCTGGATGGCGCCTTTGGACACTATATCTTCACACAGAATTGTGGAGTTGCGTACGAGATTACTCAATGCACCAGCCGCGTTTGCTTTTGTTTTATCATCCTCCGGTGAAATCAACAACATTGCTAATTGAGGAATTGATCTTCTCAGTTCTTCATACAGCAAATCACTGTGGTAGGCAGCATTTCCAATCTGACAAAAACCCAACCTACTTTTAACATCATTTAATCCTCACCTTATATTTGGCTGACAGATAAACAAAAAGACAACACATCATATCTTACAGCAAAACAGCCAAATTTCCTGGTACGCTTGTCTGGATCAGCACATCTATCAATCAAGAGACCTATGATGCCATAAGCTGCCTGCACACCCATATATCACGAAAAACAAACATTCACCGTAGAGTCTATTATTAGGAGCTTTGCAATATTTCCACTCAAAGTGATATGATGAGCATCACTTACAAGTTGATCATAAAAGTACGAGCTATGCCTACACATATTTCCAACTGCACTGCAAGCCTTTGCACGCACATTTGGATCTTCATGGGTGAGGAACTCTTTCAGGAACAGCAACAGATTTGCCTTATTTATGCCCTCATAGAAGACCTGCAACCAAGCACATACATATGTTGTGACATCTCCCTAGAGAATTCGACATCCCTCTTCGTTTGCCTAATTCAGGTGATAATTAAAAACCTCATTTAAAATTAAACACAAATTGTCACAAAAATATAGATAGGGACACATTATTAACCTTATCCATACGAGCAAGATCAGATACTATCATGAGGGTGTCGAGGATGACCTCTTTCGGACTTGAGTTGCTAAGTAATTTTCTTACTCTGACTGGATCCAACATCCCCTTTCCCAGTAGCTGAATGACTAATGGCTTATGATTAACCATTTTCGCAAGGAAAGCAACAGGCTTACCCATATCTTCAAGTTCCACATTATCTAAGCAGTGCAGAATCATTGTAGGAATCCCAACCTGTAAAGCTCCAAGAAAAAAGAGTAGACAAATATTGATGTTAGTACCAAATCAGTGTGGCAAATTTCTTAATTAATAAAAAAAATCATGATTGTTAGGGACCAAGCAGCTGTGTTGGATGTCTGTAATTAATAGTTGTGCATTTCATAGAAACATTCCTCCAAAACTTAGTAGCAACAAAACATCAAAATGATAGCCTCCTGCAAAAAAGTTGGAAAAAAACATGAAAAAGAATATAAACAGTTGATGAAGATAAGACCTCCACAAGAATCTTGATGAACTTTCCCATGTTTTCTTCAATTGCTTTAATAGTCTCAGTATCATCCTTGCACACTCTAGCACCAGGAGAAGCTGTATTAAGAAGAAATCCACTGCTCACAGAAGCAGTCGTTGACGGAAGAACTGTGGTGTTGTTTTGTGCGGCAACAAAAGGAAATGCTAACAGGTCAATGACAGCATTTATGATATCCCTCATTCCAATTCTCCCTCCTCCAGGTCCAGCCCAAGATCGAACAAACTTGAGATGTGTGTCAGTTATTAATTCGGCGATGAGCTTGACATGTTCAGTCCGCATTAGTATCTGCCTGATTGCTACCGCACCACCAGAAAGGCAATGGCCTAAAGATGAAACAGCCCACACAACCCCATTAGGAGACAATCCAACATTACTTGTTGTGCATGAAGCTGCTTGAGGACTACAATCAGGAATGCTGCCACTCAATAAGTCTAATAATAATTGAGGGATTCCACTAGCACATGATTGTTGGACTGCCAAAGGCCCTCCCCACTTCAATCTTGACTCCAAAATTCCAGCACATCCATCACTTAGTCCATGCCAGTATGAGAGTTTGCAAATAACTTCAGAGGTTCCTTTTTCATGCTCTTCTTTGAGTTTCAATTTGAGGTGGTCACAAACTGCACTACTACGAGGGATCAAGGGCATACCAATGCCAATGCTAGACGATTCAGCAGAAGCGCCACTTTCAAGAGATAAAGTAGATGCGAAAGCTAACATTGCTGATGCACAAAAGGGTTCAAATGAAGATTTCATGCCATCGTCTGATGAAAAATGATATGCAAGAGTTGATAGCCTTGACTTCTGCTTCTTTGCACAAGTTGTCAGAACGAATACTGCAGAGTTTCTGCCAGTTGACTTGAAAGATTGTGATATTGCCGCTAAAAGAAGGCACGAGTGTAAAACTAGAAAATTGGGATTAGCAAATTTGCCCTTAGAGATTGTGATTCCACCGGTTTGAGGATCCTTGTTTGAAGGTAAGGTGCAAGCATGCACAATGGAAAAGATTTCTGAAACAAGGGTATTGTCTTCTCCTCCACTGACAATAGTCATTGCTGGTAACGAATTGGGGAGGCCACAAAGTATGCTTGCAATAATGGCATTATTCACACAGCACCTGAACAAGATCTGAGACAACAACCATAATGGAGGATATTAGAAGAAAGTTTATACAGAACATTAAAGTAAGACAAGCTAAAGCAAAAATAATTCATTATTTCTCATAAACGCAGCATACAAGGATGGAAAGTTGAACTCAAACATGGCTCAATCATATTGTCTGTACGTTACATATGAAAGAGAACTTAACTAACTATTTAGAAACGTATAAGAAGTGGACTCTAATTTAAGAATACTGGAATGACATGAAGAATGTTGTGGGGAGGAATAATTTGATTTCCTTAATCATGATCTTCTAAAATTTGAAATATGAACTCAAATTTATTGATTAGTGGACTCAATTCAGTCTGTGTTTCCTGGTATTCACTAAAACAATTTTCTCTAACCAGGATGCGTGATTTTTAAATGTTAAAAGTAAAAGACGAAACTGACCGCACAGACATTTGAGATTCAGTGGATGAATAAGTAATCAGGAAAGAAGCATAATTGTTGCATATGATCAAGGAACCTGCATAATGGCTGAGAGCACTGTCTCGGCACGTTGGTGAAGACAGTAATACATTGCAACTTGTATGGGCCTTGATTTAATAAATGCTCTTGTTATTGTATCAACAATCTTTTCAGCTTCCACACCGATACATGAAATTCGATCACGGTCCCTCGTGTCAAGCCGGTCTAGTAGGTAGCATCTAAATGAATCAAGTGGGAATCTACAAGCATGGCCATCGGGATAAGAGTTCTCTAGAGCATCTATCAGTAACCAGATAGCTTTGCAGGCTTCTGAAGCAGCCCTAGATAAATTAGTAGAGCCTGACAGGAGACCTGTCCCAAAATTTTCCAGGGACAAGCATAGATGATCCACTAGACCAGTTGTTTTAGCATGATCAAGAACTTGCTTCAGAGTATCTTTATCCCTCGAAGCCCCATGGTTGATGGATGCCTTTATAGCGTGCACAACTTGATTCAATGCAATTGAAATGCAAGCAGTGGACTCGTACAAGACATCCCCAGTTGAAAATTCTGAGCAACTGCAGACCTATAATAAATTTAACGAAGTTGTATTCAAATAAAATGAGAGTCAAGAATATGCAACAAAAAGAGAAAAATCATGTAATGGACTTGAACTTCTTCCAGTTAAAAATACAGTCACAAAATTCCTGGTGAATATACAATTTGATATGCTTTAGCCTCTAAACGAACTTCACAGGCAAGCCACAATGAATAGAAACAATTCACCCAAAATAAGCAGTGTTTTTGGTATTCCAGTATTATAACCTACTCAGATGAATGAGGATCTCTGCAGCTAATTATGTTTCGGGTAATATGCAGGTAATTCATTTTTCACTGTCTTGATGTTTGCTGCACAGAGGTTGATGGTTTAAGATCACTTAGTTTACAGGAACAATAATAATGTAGCTAGTGCAGGTCAGTGAGATCACGTAATTCTCAGATCAGTCTTGAGGTCATTTAGTTTTCAGTTTGTTAGAAGAGAAAGGAACTAGTTCTAATATCAATGGGTTAGATCTTATGAATCGTTGGTAGTGATGTACATTGAGTCATCTGGTTCACTAAAATAAGTAGAAACGAACAAAAATAATACAAACTTTAAAAACTACTAACTCATGTACAAACTATCGCTTAATAAACCAATTCTGACATTGTTCTCATAACATCAATAAAATACTAAAAAAAAAAATTTTTAAAAGTAATGAGTTATCATTTAAGTTGATCAACTGTCAAGTCGCCAAATAAATTTTCTAAATTTGAAAAAAAAAGGAAAAATATTCCTGAAAAAAAAAATATGAGTCCACAACTTTTTACTTTTTCAAACATTTTTACACTAGGATTTTTTTTGTTATTTTACTTTCTGAAAGAAAAAAAATAAATTTTTCGGGGACTTTATTAGAAAATACTTTTATAAGAGTTAAAAATTTAAGATTTTGGGTTTTTTTCTCTTGGTTGATAGTTCGTATTGTACTAGGAAAAATTTTCCGAAATAAAATCCAGGTATAAACTTTTATGAAAAAATTTTGCGTAAAAAACTTAGATTTTGTTCTCCAATTCTTTTCAAATAAATTTTTTGCGGAATTTTCTCGGGATTATTTTTCAGAAAATTTTTTAAATCAGACGATTTGTTGATAAGGTGGCAATTAGTCAACAAAAATAAGTGACAAGTCATCAAAAAAGTATTGAATGTTTAGTAATTTGTTGAGGACATGGCAGCCATATCAAAATTGGTTTATTAGTTAAGATATAGGAGTTAGTAATTTTTTAAGTTTGATTATTTTTGTTCATGGGTGATAGTTTGTATATTTTTTTTGTCATTTTTCCATAATATAATAAATTTTTAAAACTCCCCAGTTCTCTCTTCTTCTCTTTGTTGTCAATTTTATTTATTGTCATTGATCTACCAGGATCTTCCCTTTTCATTATATTCCTATCATTTCAGTTCTCCATGCTTTACTTCAGGCAAATACTTGCTTCCCCTGTTACAAGCCAATGACAGGGGTAGGCTTGCAAAAAGATAACTTGTGTGCCCAACTGTCTATCAAATTATTTATACTCCATGGGATTTCCTGAGAAAGTGACAATGTCAAAAGGTGGAAACGGCAATCTAACTATTGGGCAAGGGGTTGTTGTAAGATGGAATATAAAAGAAGAATAGCACAGATTAGCATGTAGAAAGCATGAAAATACATATTGGTGAAAGAATGTGACCTGCAGAAATAATTCTAATAGAGCAACCCACTGTGTGAAATATGAACTTCCAATGCTTCGTCCACTATGATCAATCAATTTCCTTATAATCATCAAGCTCTGCAAAAACAAAGTCGTCTTGTTACAAAACTTCCTAAAAGCAGATACATAGAAGGAAGACCTACAATAAGAAAGTAAACAATACAGATAATGCATTAATCGTCATTAATTTCCCATTTACATCCCCATCAGGAATCCAACAAGATAGTCCGCAACCAATTATCCCCCTTCCCCATCCCCACATGGGGAATGGCTTCACCCCTGTCCTCATATATATTCCCCATTAGGAATTCCCCACCCCAAGTCGAAGAGAGTACCAGGCATCCAAAATCTGTAACTAATCTTTTGGATTACCAACTGCTGATCCCATAGATGAGCATTCACTGGGCAGAAACTGTACCTTTACAATGGAGTCGTTGGCATTCAACAACTTCTGGCCAACTACTGCCGTAGAAAAACTGAGAAGTTCCAATATTATCTCATCAAGCTCACAAGGTTGTATAGCACCAGTTGTTGCTAAGTTTGAAAGGGTCCTCAAAGATTGGTTCAAAACAGTAGCACTTTGGTTCCTGTGTAATATTTGAGAACAGAAATTCAGCAGCCGCAATCTGCAATACTAGGCCATTTTAAATTGAATTTACAAATATACACTTGTAAGGCCATTTTAAGGATGACATGCCATTTGTTGAAGGCTGACACACTCATTCAGCCTATCTTTGCAAAACTGCCCTTAAATTGGCCTATTCAGTACCGATTCTAATAGTAACATAGCAATACTTGTCGTAGGTCCAGCAAGATTATGTGTAATGGGTAGAAAGTTGTGTATTCTTTACCTACAAGAATTATCAGAGCTTTGACACCATTTCTTAATTGGTGTCAAGATAAGTCTCAGAGCTTCTCTGTCTTGTCCTATAAGTTTAGCACCCTTGACTTCTCGTGAGTTTTGTTCCAATCTGTCTAATGCTTGAGAGCCTGAAATATAGGCCACGTGTCCAAGATTTTCACAGTATAAAGATGCATTAATATACTAATAAAGGGTCCATCCCAGAGCAATGAAGCAAAATTTGGCAATGAAATACGAACATCTCTTGTTACATTTTTTTTCTTCTCATATTATCTACTCTTTAAATGAAAATATGAATGAAAGTGTTTCTGTTGAGGAAATATATTACTCAAGGTGTGTTAGCATGGAAAGTAAAATGAAGGTTTGACAAGGGGCTGTGGCCTTGGAATTAAGGGCCCGTTTGGTTCCAACTCCGAAAACGGAAACGGAATGGAAACGAATTTAGTCCATATGTATATCCTTATTCATGAAATTTTATGGAATCATTCCTTGTGGTTTCATACATGATGTACTTGCTTGCCCACATTTTGTTTCCCTATAGGTATCAAAAGTAATCAAATTCTACTCCAATTACTTCAAACCACAAGCAATGATTCCAAAAACTTACATGAATAAGGTATACGTATGGACTAGATTCGTTTCCATTCCGTTTTCGATTCCGGAGTTAAAACCAAACGGGCCCTAAGACTTATAAGAAAGAGCCAATATATTGTGGTTGAAGCATCAGATAGCAGAGCTGTAAAGTTGCAAGGTCCATCATATATTACCTATCTCTGCCATTCGTAATACTGTTATATTTCAACCATATTATACACTATAAAGCACTTTTAGCTTCTAATACACCTTACTAACTTAGAATACAGTTCACTCCCTTCAAATTCGTAGCATGCTCTTCTGGATTCAACATCCCAGCCCTCTTTTCCTCTCTATCTATCTATCTCTCTGCCATTCTATATAGCTTCTGCTACATATTCCTTGTAAGAATACAGTTCCACTTACTTTACTAACTCTTCTATCTCTCCGTTAATATGCTATTCTGACTTCTGCTCATTTTCAACTTTCCCTAACAAAATTCAGGCAAACATAGCGAATTTATACCAGCAGAGCCTACGAGTAAGGACTGGAGTTTACAAATGGGTTCCTTTATAAATCTTGTATTTCGATGTCATCCTATGAGAATACAATTCTGTTTTATTTCTGAAGTTTACTATGGATTCCTATATGAATGTTTTATTCTTACTAAATTCATCTTAGCATTATATGAAATTTTGAGGAATTAAGACTAAAATGATAGTTACAATCAAACATAAAGCTCCCACACAATAGGGGAAAGTGCTCTGTAAATTCATCAATAATAACTATAAGATCAATTTTTGGGTCCAAAGATAAGAGCAAGAACTTTAACATCTAATATGTTTAGCACACTGCTTATAGCTTTTTAGGATAGTTATTTATGGCATATAAGATGCTATCTTTAAAATGCTTTCTAGTTTGCCAAACACTTCCTAGATCCATCCAACATACCTGATTGAACAGGAGAAGTATCAGAAGCTGTATGAATAGGAAACTCCTTATACGGTGAACTGTTGCCGATTTTAGAACCACTTGATTGAGTTTCTTCAGGGAAGCCAACAGTAGTGTCACCGTCAGGAATCACCCGAGAATTATCTTTTCCTGGATAAGTACGCAATTACATGTTCTGACAATGTATGCAAGCAGTGATCTGACATGGATCAACAACAGGGTCTTACCTTGAGGACATTTTCCAGAAGGGGCAACGGATAGGTGATTTTTTACTGTCCCAACCTGCCTAGTTGTTTCACATCCCATAGCAGCACGAAGTTCCTAGGAGTGGAATAAACTTTGTGAGATCTGTGTCAGAATTTTTAATTGAGGATTTCTAGCTTTCTGCAAAATAACAAGATGGCAATACCCTTACTTCCACATCAGCTGTGGATTCTTTAACGAATGGGTGCTCAAGTAGCGCTGGCCAAGATAATCTTTGTTGAGGAGCCTAATTTCCCAACATTTTGAAATTAGATTAGCAATTAAAATATATGCTAAGGAGAGCTCAAACTGGTGAACGGCAATTAAAAGACATACAAACCTTATTAAGCAATCCCTTTAAAAAGCTCTTAAATTCTCTACTCATGTTGTCTGGATATTCAACAGGATCCTGAAATAACAGATATGAGAACGGTACAGATATTCCAATACATCAAATAACATGATCTTGTGGATAAATACCCTAACAATGTGACGGATGAGCTGATATACTGAATTTGTATAGAAGGGTGGCTTCCCAACAAATAGTTCAAACCTGTGGTACCCATGAAGAGACAAATATGGTTAGAGATAACAATGAGAATGGATTCAAACAAGAAACAGTGAACGCAAAAAGGGATACTTACGTTATGCATAATTTTAAAAGAAAATTAGTTATATTTGTAAAGTCATACAGCAAATCGGAACTAACAAACACTTGATTGTTTTTAAAAAGCCTCACATGACCTTTCTTTCTTCTTGGTCAATTTGCATGGATAAATTTTATAATATTAGACTAAAACAATAAATAAATAAAAATGCCCCTACACAAAGGACCCTTAATTGAGCGCTGTGTGTCATGCTCTTTTCTTTGCTGAAAAAAATCATCCAAGTCCAATACATTTAGAAAATCTTCCTCATGGTTTCGCCCGTTAAGATAGTAAAGAGATACAAAAAGTAGAGAATGCAAACTGCATCAAGCTAGAAAGCATACAAAAATATACCACATCAACATAGATTGAAGAATGTGGTTTTACATAAACCCACAAGTGTACAAAATCCTAGTAGTCTATATGAAGAGTAAGCTCTACATGTTTCAACAATTTGCATTTAACCTAGAGTAAAAACTTTGATGAAAGTACATACAAAATAACCCCAAGTGACCATAGATCAGCAGTGTGGTTGTAAGGTTGTTCTCGAACTAACTCAGGAGCCATGTAGAGTGGAGTACCTAGCAGTATTTGATTGCAAAAACAATGTTTAGAATGAGCTCTCAGTAGAGAAAAAAGTGAGTTAAACAATATATACAGCACATGAACAGCCTCTGTAAAATAGAACCAAATTAACCTTTTATGGATCTTAGAACAAAAGTGTTTGCAGACATTGCACGGGCAAATCCAAAATCACAAAGCTGGATAAGAGTTGAAAAAGAGAGAATATTAATACATGTGAAAGAAATCAAACAAAAGAAAGTGAGTTTGAGTGAACTTTGAGGAATACACAAAGCAAATCTATGGCCCAAGCTGCAGTAGGCGCTCAGCAACATATAGTACTGGTATTGAACAGATGAAGAAATGTGTAACGACAAATCAGCTAACCTTCACAACTGAACCAGCACCAATAAGAATATTTTGTGGCTTCATATCCCGGTGAATAATTCTGTTCGTATGCAGGTAATGCAATGCTCTTACCTGAAATATTTTCCGCCAATTATTTAGTTTCCTCACTTTCAAGTTTTATCTTTCCAACAAAGTATAGGAAAAACACAAGAATGCTCCACTGCAACAATGCTAGAAAAGGGAATAAAAAGATATCATATATGAGAAAGTACCAACTGTTTTGCAATTGCTTGTACTTGTTCTTCCGGGAGGCACTCCTCATTTTCAAGAAGCTCAAACAGTTCACCCTGCAAATCCAGGAACAATTGATTAATATCAAATTCTAAATATTACTCCAACACCAATTTGATTAACTTATGTACCACTTCTTAATTGTTAAGTAGAATATGTATATTTTCGTTGTTCATGAATCAGCTGCCTACTCTATTAGGATATTACTGTTCTAATGCACGTATAACTAATAAATCAAGGATGGCTAAGCTAAAAGAAGAATTACAAGTGCAAACTCTGTTACAACACAAAACTGTTGTGGAGTCTCAAAGGAGTCAAGCATCTGGATTATATTCTCATGCTTCAGCTTTCTTAAAATCTGAAAATAAAAAACGCAAAATTAGACGCATGGAATAGATAATGAAGATAGGCAATAAAACATTCAATACGCTGGATTGAAGAGAATGACCTCAATCTCTTGTCTGAGATTATGGATGTCTTTGTCACTTTTCCCGTGCTTGTCAATAAACTTCATCGCAACAGTCTGAAAATACCAACGATGTGCTCACATGTAAAAAAATTCAGCAAAGATAGCGAAAATACATGTGGAACAACTATGTACATAAATTTATTAAGACTCGTTACCTGGCCAGTAAATTTCCTCCTTCCTTTGAACACCTTCCCGAATGAACCTTCACCAACTTGCTCAATCACATGATAGTCTTCGACGCCCATTTTCAACTCACGCAGCCGATCTGAGAGATTTTACCTTATTGCTAACACATGTTCAAGTTCAAGTCGCAGATCCAGCGAAATTTGGAATATCGACTAACCCTAGAATTAGAATAGATGCAAATTAGTTTGAAACCAACTGAAGGAGGTGGGAAGGACTCGATTGAAACGAAGCTGGTAGAGGGAGAGAGTGAGAGCAACTCGTTGGAACAAGCCGATTTGAACACACAGATGAAGGAAGAAACACAGAAGCCGATATTTTCTATTGCATATTTGAAATTGAAACAAGTGGATGTTTAGGCGTTTTGAATTATACTCCCGCTCAAATCCGGATTTTTTCTAAATTTAAACAAAAAAATTATTTTCTAAACTAAACAGCAATTTTTATTTTTATTTTGCGCATGAACCGTAGTTTCAACTTTCAAACTGTTACGCGACAAATCATCCGGTTCAGATGGCATGTCAGCTGGTGTCTATAAAAAAAATTTTGGCCTATCATTGGAGATGCAGTTACAAGAGCATTAAAAAACTTTTATAGAACCGGAAAACTCCAACAATAGCTAACCATTATAGACTCATTAGTCTATGTTCAACGGTGTACAAAATCATTGCAAAAATTCTAGCTAAAAAACTAAGAAAAGTCCTCTCAAAACTAATTCATCTCTTACAAGGTGTTTTTGTTCAAAATAGATCAATACACGACAATGTGCTTATTGCTCATGAAATCTTCAATGGATTTAGATCCAAAAAAGGCAAAAATGGATTCATGGCCGTCAAACTCGATATGGAGAAGGCGTATGATAAAGTGGAGTGGTCGTTCCTAAATGCAGTCCTATATAAATTCGGGTTTGAAGAAAAATTCAGATGAAGGATTGAAGAATGTATCATCACAGTTTTTTACTCCTTAATAATAAACGACTCCCCAACAAACATTACCCTCTCTTTCTTGGCATTTGCTCTAGCGAGAAAGATACTGTAATAGCTAGGATTTTCGAATTCTAATTAATGTTGATTAACTTAATCTTTGATAGTAATTGACATATAACTCGCGTAGATTTCGCAAGTGATGAGTATGAGTCCCACCGTTATGTTCCTCGCGTAATTTTGGACGTCTGGGGAAATTTTTACTTTTTCCCCGGGTAATTATTTTTACCCTCCGGTGTTATTTGGAGCATTTGGGAGCTCCAATTAATAAAAATGCAGTTGAGAGAAATGATCAGGACATCGGATATGTCTTAGATATGAAAAAACATGGAGAGGCAAAACGGCCAAAAGAGTCGCTATTTCGTTTCTTAACGGCTAAGAAAGACGGCTTAGGAATACACGTTTTTCGAGGCAGTTGTGTAATAATTATCCCTACAATATTCCAGATTTAATGTTCCAATCTCGAGAAGTTTGGAGAAAGAGGTTCGACCCGCCTTTGGATCGGTTAAAGGATAATTATCGACTTTACTAAAGGATAATTATCGTCTTCACTATAAATAGCGGAAAATCCTTTATTAATTCATTTCCTTTCACGTTTTCTCGTAAAAGCTCTGATTTCTCTCAACCTTCAAACTCAGATCTACTCTCCGTTCCTAATCCGATTTCAATTCCGTTTGAGTTTTTGGATTCCTCTCTTCATTCTCTTCATAACGGTACCGAGTTTCTGCATTTCTGAGTATATGGAGGGCTGGTCGAGCATATATGTCACCAGGACGGTTCCGTCGCTCAGATTCCGATGAATTTGATGTTGTCCATGCGTAGCCTGCGTCGTTGTGATTCCGAATCTTCTTTCAGATCGTCAATCGGGTTAGTAACGAATAAGTTATGAATTTATTCGTTTTCCGTACTGCGATTTGACCTAAATTGACTTTAGGCTTGTCAAATAGGACAATTAGAAATTCCATTATGGTCGTTATATTATTCTGGTGATTATGGGTTCTTGTTTGATGAAATCTGATGACAAGGGGTTTAGAAATTGCCTGCGGGCAAAACGTTATTCTGGCGAAATCTAATTAATTAATTAAAGGTTAATTAATTAAATTAGGATTAAAATTGAGATTGAGGAATGTTGATTAGATACTACCTTGAGATTTGAGGAATTGTGAGCTATGTTGAGATATTGAGGTTTAGTTGGTTGTGAGGCTCATAGATTGAGTATGATCCTTATGGATCTCTTTGGGTCTAGGTGTGACCCCTTTGATGAATAGAGGTTGATATATCTCTGTATGCCTTTTTATAGGCCGTGTTGTCCCTCCAGTGTAGAGGTGATCGTGGTTGATTTTGTACGAGGTTGAGGTAAGTCCGTAGGACTTACTTAGCTACCATCCCTATATTGGGTGTTTGCATGAGTGGTGTGTGCTTTATATGTTTGCTATGATAGCATGAGTTGTCGTTTTTATCGACCTATGTTCTATTGACTGCCCCACTGCGTGGCTGTGATAACCTTTCCCTTTCATCCCGCCGTGGAGTCTGGGAGGTTCTCTGATGTCAGGCCAGACTGGTTTACAGGAAGGGCGCAATCCACTCCCATAGGGTACACGGATTGTGTGACCGATACTCGTACATCTGGACATTGTACTCAGAGGCGGGGATGTATCGGTCCTCGTGTCACATACTTTCATCTATCTATATACATATATGGTTTTTGAGTGAATGGTCATTATATAAAGATAATAAATGGGTAAATGTGTGATAGCATGCTGATGTGTTTATCTTTCATGATTGTGCTTGTGCTTATGCATTACCTCATATATGTATGGTTAGCTAACGGTTTCATACCGTGTTGTAGATGTTTACAGGTTAGGCGCTACTGGGTGATCTGGCAGGGTGACAGGCCGAGGACTCTCGTACATTAGGTGGTTGGTTTGGGGTTGTTGTGTTTCCCCTCCTGCGTGAGGATGATCTTTTGTACCTCTTATGTGAGGATGTCGTTTTATATACTCGGCTATGTTGTTGTTTACTTTGGGTCGTACAGTTTATACTTTTTTATGTATTTGTTTTATATCTGTCAGTGCCATGTTGTAAGGTCCAGTGAACTTGTTGTCAGGCTAGGGTCAGGATCCATTGTGAGATCCTAGCCCAATGTGGCATCCCGAGTCCTGCGGATTCGGGGTGTTACAGAGTTGGTATCAGAGCCCAGGTTGACAACAATGGCACTTGCTACCTGCAATGGGGTTTGATAGGTAAAATAAACAGAGCCCACATGGGATCTGACGTTTTCAAAGGTTTTGGTTTTAAGTGTGGTTTTGGGATAGAATGTACGAAAAGTCGTCACCTCTGCCATGGATCTCTGCAGCGTAGATATGTATATATATCTGTGTGTACTATGGATTATGTGGATGTATTATATACATATCGATACTTATGGCATATATATAGCCTTATAAGATTAGGTGCGTATATCCTACAGATGACTCAGACTAGAGTAGTATCTGTAGTGGGATGAGGTAAGGGTACACCCCCCTCTTCCTCCAGTGGTGATAAGTTAGGGACCAGTTTCCGCTGTTGTTTCGCCTATGACAGAAAACAAGTTTGAAGAGGTTGATCGTGTCTCCATGAGTAGATCCGAGTTTCAAGAATATATGTAACAAGTATATGAAGCGGTGATAGCGGGTAGATCGACACCAGATTTACCAACAATTGTGAGATCAACTGAAGCTTCTGGATCCGGAAATAAGCAATGGACTGAATCAGTTACTGGAGAAGCAAAGATGATGAATGGGGAACCAAGTCCGATATCAGGACAATCTAGTGATCCATTGGCCATGAAGATGACTAGCAAGGAACTACAGTGTTTTAATTGCGTGGGAGTTGGGACACTGGCGAGCTGTGTGCCCAAAGGCTCCCATCATATGCTTTACGTGTGGTAAAGCAAGGCATAGAGCGAAGTTTTGTCGACAGGGCAAGGCATTGCCTTTACAGGTTCCCTTCAAGAGTGAGATCATTCCAGGTGGACGACGAAGGTCGAGTTACCCTTCAGTTGCACAGGTTGCAAGGATGGGATGATTATGTTTCAGTTGTGGCTATCCAGATCATTTGCGTTCTGTGTGCCCTTTGGCACTGATAGCTTGTTTCACTTGTGGTGAGCTAGGCCATCTGGCCCTTTCTGTCAGCACGGTGGTGTTTCTTCCTAGCAAGACCTTCCTCTTTTCGGTGCAGAAAGAGTGGAAGTGGAGGCTATAGTAATGACCTCAGTGATACCTGAGGAGCATGGATCTGACATTGAGTGATGATATGTAGTGGAGCTACGAGTGTTAGCTGTTATAGGTACCATTCTCGTTAATGGTTTACCTGGTGGAGTTTTGCTTGTTGTGAGTGCTATGCACTTCATGTCTTTCGATGCATGCGTTAATGGTTGACTTTTTGTATATAGTAGAAGGTGGATTTTCCTTTACAAGATTACCTTTTTGGGTCTGAGATACCCGTGAGATGCGTGTTTGTTCCCTTATTTCAGGGACCCGTGTATGGTTGTAGACTTCTTTGTCATGTCGTAGATGCATGAGGAAGTCATTATGTGTATGGTTTGGATGAATAGATATCATGTGGTGTTAGCTTTTAATAGTAAGACTATTATAGTCTTTACTGAGTTAAGTTAAATAGAGGTCTTCTGAGGTTAAGACCTTTGAAGAGACGGGTTTGTCATCAGGACTGTACGAGCAGCGAGCTGATAGCACAGGGATGTGACGCCTTCTAATTTTATACCATAAAGGAGCGAGATAGTCCAACAATTGAAGGTATTCCAGTTGTTTATGAGTTTATAGACGTGTTACTGAACCGTCTAGTTGCCACCTCAGCGGAGTGTGGACATTGTTATCGAGTTGAAGTATGATACAAGATTGAATGGGAAAGCCACACTATATGGTGCTTGTTGAGATATTGTACTGATAACTTGAAAAGTTTACTAAAACGGGTTTACCCTAGTGGGTTCCATGTTCCGTATTGACGACCTGACGAGTTAACTTCAAGAAGCAATTGTGTTTTCGGGATTCCTTTATGCTCAAGATATCCCTAGTCATGGATGAGAGAGCAGCATGTGTATGAGATAGCATCCCATACCCGTTATGGACACTACGAGTTTGTAGTGATGTCATTTGGGTTGACGAATATTTTAGTAGTTTTTATGGAGTTGATGAATATTATCTTCATCGACTTCCTTGATTAGTTGGTGATGGACTCCATGGATGACATGTCGGTATACTCTCATAGCAGAGAATAGTAGACCGATCGTCTGAGGACCGTTCTACAGATTTCGAGAGATAGAGGGTTGTATGCTACGCTCTCTAAGTGTAAGTTGAGATGCCAGTGGTAGCCTTTTTAGGCCATGTTGTCTCCACCAGTGGGATCATGGTTGACCTGGCGAGAATTAAGTATGTTGTAACATGGGAGATACTAATGAACATTAAGGAATACGTAGTTTTCTCGGCTCAGCCGATTGCTACCAATGCTTTGACGAAGGATTTTATATGATTATATATTCATTTGCGAGTCTTTTGAGAAGACCACCATAACTACGTGATGAAAGCAGTGTGTCTATGTTCTGAAGAGTTGAGGAGGCATTTGACCTCTGCTTCCATTATGTTGTAGTTAGAAGATTTTTGGGATCCCGTGATTTACGGTGATACATCCCAGCTAAGTTTGAGATGTGTATTACTACAAAGGAGTAGGGTTATTGATATGTGTGTTTACAGCTGAGAACGTATGATGAGAACTACTCGACTCATGATTTAGAGTTAGTAGTGGTAGTTCAAGCCTTTAAATTTTGAAGACCGTACCGGTGTGATCTTCATGTCAGATTTCTATAGATTATAGAAATCTGAAGTATATTTTATGCAACAGGGGTTGAATAACCGCCAGTATTAAGAGCTTAAGTTGATCAAGACTTTGACTTGAAGATTTCATATCATTCAGAGAAGTTGAATGTTGTCGCCGATAACTTGAATGGAAAGACGCTCCAAGAGAAGATGATTGTGAGACTGATAGTTCAACCTCAGCTTCAAAGAGATCTAGCTTGGCTAGAGTTGGACAATCAGTTCCTTGATAAGGATACCCATTTATACCTCAGAGGTTCTACCTGGTCTATTGGATGAGGTCCAACAAAAGTAGGAGACCTGCCGGGCCTTGACAAGGTTTAGAGAAAGGATGTCTCGTACTGAGGCACCATAGTTCTCCATAGGAGTAGATGGACTGATGAAGAGTCATGACCGCTTTTGTGTTCCTGCTGATGCAGATGGAGACAGAATATTATGGTATACCCATTGTACGCCTTATTCAGTACATTCAGGTATGAGTAAGATGTACCACGAGATGAGACGATTATATTGTATGAAGCCGATATAACCAGATTTGTGATACAGTGTGTGACCTGTTAGCAGGTCTAGATAGAGTTTTTCCGATCTAGAGATAAGCCCCACCCACTACCAGTGCAGTAGTAGAATTTGGGAGGACATCTCTATGGACTTTTTTATGGGATTGTGACCTAGTAGAAGATTTATGTTATCTGGATTGTTGGTAACAAATTAATGAAACTGACACGTTTCATTTCTATCAGAAGGACGTGGCTAGTGAATGAATTGGCTGAGGAGTACACTAGACAGATAGTGAGACTCCATGGTATACCGAGAAGATCATTTCTGATCGAGATGGATGTTTTTACTTTGAGATTTGAGGCAGCAGATTCAGATTGCTTTGGGGATGAGTCTGTACCTCATGACTACAATTCACCCCGTGACAGATGGTCATTTAGAGAGGATCATCTAGATCTTAAAGATCTATTATAAGTTGTAAGTTGATTGGGAAACGTGGATGGTTATATTACCTTCCATTAATGAGTTTATTATATAACAATGAAGGACATGCATCTTTTTGGGATGACCCTATGAGTCAATATATAGACATAGATGTCGTATATCCTTATGCTAGAAGTGATCTAGCAGTAGAGTGGAATAACACCTGACCAGACTCAGGATTTTATAGTTCAAGTAACGTTGATTGAAGGAAGAATGCTGGATGTATAGAGTCACCAGATATTATATGTAGACAAGAGGCGTTAACCTCTAAAGTTCAAGCAAAAGTTCATGTCTGGCTGGAGGTATCTCAGCTGTGAGACGTTAGTTGTGTATTATGGAAAGGGGAACTGAGTTTCCAATATGTCGGTTACTTGAGATCTTGATCAGTTTTGTGAAGGCAACATGATGTTTAGCTTTCACTCTGAAGTTGGTGGATGTTCACCCAGTGTTCCTGTGTCTCAACTGAGAAAGTATATACAAGGTTGGAAACACTTTGTGAGTTATAATGATCTAGTGGTTAAGTTGAACCACATCGTTGTTGAGCATCTGATTACATTCTTGGAATAAGATATGAAACGCTTGCATTTGAAAGACATGCCCATATTGAGGATATGATGGTCGAGATGAAGACCTGAAGAGGCTATGTGAGAGACTGAGGATAGTGTCCTGAGGAACTATCCAGAGTATATGTTAGGACATACCCATTTGTGGGAGCACGAGTAGATCTTAGTGCTATCTTATTGAATGTTGTGCTTATGTGCTTATATGCCTTGATATGTTATTCTATGCTAGTTGTGATGTGATTTATGATCTTAGTAGATCTTGATGTGCTAGCGTGATGTATGCTATAGCTGGAGATGATTACTTCCTTCACGCTACCCGAGTATGATTATATTTATAGCTGGAGATGGTTCTTTCCTCCATGCTATTTGAGTGGGATTAGGATTCAGCTGGAGATGGTTCTTTCCTCCATGCTACCTTGATGGACATAGTTAAGTGGAGATGTGATTCCTCCATGCGATATATATGTTTATGGGTTGGCTAGAGATGTATTTCCTCTATGCTTGTGATATGTTTTGGCTAGAGATGTGCTTCCTCTATGCCTTGTGATGTAGTATGGCGAGAGACGTGATTCCTCTACGCCTTTGGGTAGCGTTATGACCCTGTTTCCTGGAGATGATGATTCCTCCATGTTTGTACTTGAGGTTATAGATTGTTATAGGTTGTGATCTTTTGAACGGAGATGTGATACCTCCGATAGAAAGAGTGAGAGTTATACCTCGGCATATGGGTCCGAGAGGATTTGGGAATTGTTCAAGTTTCGGGACGAAACTTTTTTTTAATGGGTGTGTGATGTAATAGCTAGGATTTTCGAATTCTAATTAATGTTGATTAACTTAATCTTTGATAGTAATTGACATATAACTCGCGTAGATTTCGCAAGTGATGAGTATGAGTCCCACCGTTATGTTCCTCGCATAATTTTGGACGTTTGGGGAAATTTTTACTTTTTCCCCGGGTAATTATTTTTACCCTCCGGTGTTATTTGGAGCATTTGGGAGCTCCAATTAATAAAAATGCAGTTGAGAGAAATGATCAGGATATCGGATATGTCTTAGATATGAAATAACATGGAGAGGCAAAACGGCCAAAAGAGTCGCTATTTCGTTTCTTAACGGCTAAGAAAGACGGCTTAGGAATACACGTTTTCCGAGGCAGTTGTGTAATAATTATCCCTACAATATTCCAGATTTAATGTTCCAATCTCGAGAAGTTTGGAGAAAGAGGTTCGACCCGCCTTTGGATCGGTTAAAGGATAATTATCGACTTTACTAAAGGATAATTATCGTCTTCACTATAAATAGCGGAAAATCCTTTATTAATTCATTTCCTTTCACGTTTTCTCGTAAAAGCTCTGATTTCTCTCAACCTTCAAACTCATATCTACTCTCCGTTCCTAATCCGATTTCAATTCCGTTTGAGTTTTTGGATTCCTCTCTTCATTCTCTTCATAACGGTACCGAGTTTCTGCATTTCCGAGTATATGGAGGGCTGGTCGAGCATATATGTCACCAGGACGGTTCCGTCGCTCAGATTCCGATGAATTTGATGCTGTCCATGCGTAGCCTGCGTCATTGTGATTCCGAATCTTCTTTCAGATCGTCAATCGGGTTAGTAACGAATAAGTTATGAATTTATTCGTTTTCCGTACTGCGATTTGACCTAAATTGACTTTAGGCTTGTCAAATAGGACAATTAGAAATTCCATTATGGTCGTTATATTATTCTGGTGATTATGGATTCTTGTTTGATGAAATCTGATGACAAGGGGTTTAGAAATTGCCTGCGGGCAAAACGTTATTCTGGCGAAATCTAATTAATTAATTAAAGGTTAATTAATTAAATTAGGATTAAAATTGAGATTGAGGAATGTTGATTAGATACTACCTTGAGATTTGAGGAATTGTGAGCTATGTTGAGATATTGAGGTTTAGTTGGTTGTGAGGCTCATAGATTGAGTATGATCCTTATGGATCCCTTTGGGTCTAGGTGTGACCCCTTTGATGAATAGAGGTTGATATATCTCTGTATGCCTTTTTATAGGTCGTGTTGTCCCTCCAGTGTAGAGGTGATCGTGGTTGATTTTGTACGAGGTTGAGGTAAGTCCGTAGGACTTACTTAGCTACCATCCCTATATTGGGTGTTTGCATGAGTGGTGTGTGCTTTATATGTTTGCTATGATAGCATGAGTTGTCGTTTTTATCGACCTATGTTCTATTGACTGCCCCACTGCGTGGCTGTGATAACCTTTCCCTTTCATCCCGCCGTGGAGTCTGGGAGGTTCTCTGATGTCAGGCCAGACTGGTTTACAGGAAGGGCGCAATCCACTCCCATAGGGTACACGGATTGTGTGACCGATACTCGTACAGCTGGACATTGTACTCAGAGGCGGGGATGTATCGGTCCTCGTGTCACATACTTTCATCTATCTATATACATATATGGTTTTTGAGTGAATGGTCATTATATAAAGATAATAAATGGGTAAATGTGTGATAGCATGCTGATGTGTTTATCTTTCATGATTGTGCTTGTGCTTATGCATTACCTCATATATGTATGGTTAGCTAACGGTTTCATACCGTGTTGTAGATGTTTACAGGTTAGGCGCTACTGGGTGATCTGGCAGGGTGACAGGCCGAGGACTCTCGTACATTAGGTGGTTGGTTTGGGGTTGTTGTGTTTCCCCTCCTGCGTGAGGATGATCTTTTGTACCTCTTATGTGAGGATGTCGTTTTATATACTCGGCTATGTTGTTGTTTACTTTGGGTCGTACAGTTTATACTTTTTTATGTATTTGTTTTATATTTGTCAGTGCCATGTTGTAAGGTCCAGTGAACTTGTTGTCAGGCTAGGGTCAGGATCCATTGTGAGATCCTAGCCCAATGTGGCATCCCGAGTCCTGCGGATTCGGGGTGTTACAGATACGAAGAATCAACAAAAGAGAACCGGAAAATAATTGGTTTCCTAGTCTCAAAAAGCGGATCAATTATCTCTTTCTTGACATTTACGGATGACATAATAATCTTCACCAAGACATCAACTACACCTAGAAATAGGGTTTAAGACGTCTTAAACGACTATTGTTCGGTCTCGGAATAGGTAGTTAATTACCATAAATCAGCATTCAAATAACAATTAATATAAACCCAACAACCTGAATGAGAATACATTCACATATGGTTATTACAGTAAGAAACGACCTAGAAAAATACCTAGGATGCCCAATCATAACGGGTGAGTAAATAAATACACTTTTAATAGCGTCAAATTAAAAATCAAACAACAACTAACAAAATGGAAAGCATCATCTCTTTCACGGGAAGGTCGAATTACCTTGAAAAAAAAAGCAAACATAAATGCAAAACCAAGCTACCTGTTGCAATCCTTCATGCTTCCGGCTAGCATACATAAAGAAACTGATCAATAAATAGATCTTTCTATTGGAACAAGGGATCAAATTTACACCCTCTTATTAGTTGGGATAAAATATGCAAACCAATTATGTTAGGGGAACAGGAATTAGAAAAGCGGAAGATATGAGTAAGGCCCTACAAATGAAATTACTATGGAAGATCATGGCAGAATTAAATAACATATGGTTTAAAATTATAGAAGAGAAATACCTCAAAAGGAACATGCTTATGGAATGATGGGTGTGTTTGGCATGCATGGGAGATTATTTTTTGGGATTATTATTTTCAATAATCTCCCAATAATCTGGTAATCCAAGTTGTAGAGGATTAAACTTTTGGTCAAATAATCCCTCAAAATAACCTTGACCAAAATAATCTCTTATATTCTGGCATACCAAACACACCCTATAAACCCAAAAATAATACGTCATGGCAATGGAAAAAGCTAATAAACTTGAAAGAAGAGTTTGAAAAAGGTATCAGATGGAACGTTGGAGATGGAAAACCATTAGATTTTGGAAAGATCGATGGATAACCGGCCAACCTCTGGAAAATATGGTAAATGATAAAACATTGATCAACACGAACGCTCTAGTAAGCAAGTTCATATCAAATAAACAATGGAACCAACAAAAAATTCTCCAAGTGGTTAGTCTACTACCACCTGACATTATAACAAAATTAAACATGTATAACCTACCACAAAATGAAATACAAGATAGACTATATTGGGCGTCGAATGACAAAGGATGGTTCTCTACCAAATCAGCAATGAACCTTATTCAACGCTAGGTGGGACTACATGGTGACAAGACATGGATATGGAATATCAATATAATGCCAAAAGTTTAAAAAATTATGGAAGTTAACCCTCGATGGCATCCCAACAATGGAAAAATTAGAAAAACAAAAAGTTCCGGTCTTAATGCATTGCGAATCTTGTCAACATCCAATAGAAAGTGCAATGCACCTATTTTCAAATGCCCGTACACATTGCACAATATCAACAATAGCGAAGTCAAAACGCTCCTACAAACTATGACACAAGATGCCACAAAATAACGGACATTATCATGGAGATAAAGGAAAAATGTAACCCAACAAAATTAAGACAAACAGTGGTTACATGGTGGAACATCTAGTTTAGCGAGAAACCAAACAATTTTTAATAAGAAAAATATACCACCTGATTTAAATCAGATGATCATAAAATAAATTAAAGAATGGGATGAGGCAAATTCAAAAACAACAAACTGTAGCACGGGACCTACAAAGAAAAGACGGAAAACAAAAAACATAAAATAGAAGAGACCAAGTCTGAACTCTGTTAAAATTAATTTGATGCTTAAAAAAACTCTAATGACTAATGTGCCTTTGGTTTCATCATTCGAGACTACAACGCGCTAACACTCGCTACCGGAATAGGACTTAATATCATTGAAATCGAGAGAGATAATCTGGAACTTATTAACTCAATTAATCATATTTGGAAATTGTCATGGGAAGTGGATATGATCATTTCTGATATCTCTATTTCGATCTCAAGGTGTCGTCAAGTGAGAGTCCAACATATTTTCAGGGAAATCAATGTAGTCGCAAACAAGCTCGCATCACTTAGTCATTGCTTGGACATGAATGACGGGAGCCTTCCGCAAGACGTTGAAGACCTCATCCGAAAGAATGTTGTAGGACAATCAACTTCTAGATGTTGACCCTTCTTGTTTCGTTTACCTCTTGCATAAAAAAAACTTTCAAACCGCCATCTTCTTGTACATGTGGCACTAACTCCATGTTATATGTGTTATATTGTTTAGTTTTTTAATTAAACCATGATTTTTTTAAACTACAGGTTTGAATTATTATTTTTTAAATTAAAAACATTGGTTTAAAACCATGGTTTTGGTGGATATATGAGTTTAGGTTTTAACTCTCGCTATTGTTGATATGCACGAGTCTAAACGTGAACGTACACTTCTAAGATCGATTGTCCCCGTGATATATAATTAAAAGGAGATTGAGAGGAAGAAGATGAAAACCGTGGGACAATTGTGATTGTCCCCGTGATATCCCTAGTTTCTTGGAATGGATTTTTGCATGTGGGTTTGCAAAGTACTATATCTGCCCTTTGTCCTCCACTTGTACACCTTTGGGCAATAGTTGCATGAAACTTGACAATATTTGTTCACTGCCTTACCCTTCATGTAATGCTTCGTAAAAATGTAGGATGTAAGCATTTTCGGTTAAGGAACTTGTCGAAATGCCCATTGTAACATTTCAAGCATTTGAGTTTCACTTTCTTGGATGCTAGGGAAGATTTGGGAAGGAATGTTGTCACTCGGTTTGCCATTACGAGATTGAGGTTATGAGATTGAGAGATGATATTGAGAAAGACAAAAAATAGAGAATTATGAGAATACGAGATTATGAGTAGTAATAGGAAGAGTTGAGAATGTAGGAATAGGGTGTGGGATAAAATGAAAAATGGGTTGGGTATTTATAGGAAAGGGTTGGGTTGGGGGTTCCGGCCGTTATCATTTTTTTTTTATTTTTTATATTATTATTATTATTATTATTATTATTATATATATATATATATATATATATATATATATATATATATATATACATAAACCACAGTCCAACGGCTACGCCAACCGGTGGTTTACTGAAACCGGCAAACCTAAACTGCCGGTTCGGCGGTTTGCCCTAAACCGGACTCATGTCTAGCCAAACAGTTAGATTGAAAGCTACACGAGTTGGAAATCACGGTCTTTGTTTGTCTATGCCAAAGGCTATTTTAGATGGTTACCTACAATATTCATATATCAATGCTCATGAGTTTCGTATATGCAATCTTACTTTAATTCATTATAGTGGAGATTCTTGTTTCTTTATATCACCCTCCTTATTCTTACGAGCAAACGATCATTGCTTTCTTTCTTTCTTTCTTTCTTTCTTTCTTTCTTTCTTTCGTTCGTTCGTTCTTAACCTTTCAAAGGCATATTTTCCTTTTCTCTTTTCCCTCTCTCTTCTCCCGTTACTTAACGTAACTCCTATCATTTATATCCAAATAGATATGGTCTCCGTGATTCGACACCCGATATACTACATTTGATCCCATAATATGTGCGGGTGAGGTTCTTGTTAACTATTGGGTTAAAAGTTCCACATTATAACTTGATATTTGTGTCAACTGCAAAGTTGTAGATCTTCAAAATAGCTTCAAAAGTAGTACTCATGCATGGGTCACGTAGTTCCAACCAAAGCAACGGGAAACCCAATTTTACTGAATTTTCGTAAAAGCTGTCAAAAGGTGAAGCAGAGCCCAAACGGCATGTCGTGTCAATGCCACTTATATGCCATCCGAAGCTATGACTTTTTTCTAATTTAATTTTCAAACGGGATGCCAAACAACTTCCTTGGGTGTCTTACATGACGTCTCACCTGCGTTGATAATCCGAATCATGTATTTCAATTTATCTTTGGAAGGATATATATTTTGTAACCCTAAAACTTCGATTTATACCCTATATAAACACATGTATCAGCCCTAGTTTTACATCCAATATCTTTCATCCTCCATCATCTTATCCTAATGTCCTGTAGCCGTCGATCTTATCCTATTGTCCCGTAGCCGTCGAACATCTTTAGAGTAGAAGGTTCGCCTTGTTGTGTTGGAACCAAAAAAATATGAGTTTGTGTATCCAAATTTTATATATAGTAGATCATTTTTAATGTTCAATCATGTCTAGATAATCTTCCTCTTGATATAAGGATTGAATGATCCCTATAATGATTTGATTTATTATTGCATATGAATTGAGATTGTGATATTGCTTATTTTCAAAGTATTTTTTTTCTTCTTTTATTTATCTTCAAAAGAAGTGGAATTTAGAAAGGATTTAGATAAAAGAGTTTGTTGACAAAAGCGAGGTTATTTTATTGGATCTTTTTTTTAAAAAAATGGTTTAAGGGATTGGTACGTACGTTTTACTTCTAGGATTTCTAACTGTTGTAGAAAGTTCCAGTCTTTGTACCTTTTTAAGTTCATTGCCAGAACCGAGGCTTTTCTTGGTCTTTTCTGAATTTTTAATTTATTAATGGGTTATCCTATATACTTGACACAATCGCTGGCGATATAGCGCAATCAAGTGGGTTAACACGGTCTTTGTTTGTCTATGTCAAATGCTATTTTAGATAATTACCTTCAATATTCACATATCCATGTTCATGAGATTCATATATGCAATTTTATTTTTAATTATAGTGGAGATTCATGTTTCCTTAGATCATCTCCCTCGATATTCATCAATAACAATCGTTGCTTTCCTTTTTTTCCCCTTATATCATAACTTTCAAAAAACATGTTTTCCTCTTCTCTTTCTTCTTCTTCTTCTTCTTCTTCTTCTTCTTCTTATTCTTTCCTTTCTTTCACTTAACATAATTGTCTATTAGTTACATCCAAATCTGACGTATTCCTTGTGATTCGACACTTGATATGCTACATCAGACCCCGTCGTCCTTGCGGGTAGGTTTTAGGACCACTAGTTACGTGCAAGTAGAAACACCATAAGGCCGACCTTCATGTACGTCAAAGTCGAGATGCACACTTCTCGAGGTGTACTTCGTCTACACTCTTGGACCTTAATCATTTTTGTCTTGACCTTGACTTCTTTGACCGAAGAGAGATCATTAGTGTGTGTGAGAGGTTATTTCGTCATAGATAACTCACATTAAGATCATCAGACGTTGTAAATACCTATAATTACATAAACTAATCGGTAAACACTAATAGGAAAGAATAGACCGAAAATATATATTATTATACCCAAAAGAGTAAAGGGGTGTAATAGAATAAGGATGGAAACATATGCTAATTTGAGTGTTATTAGTCCCCTTGTTGTGTTTGTATCTTTCCACGATCATGCCTAATCCATGGTATAATCTAGCTTACTTAACCAACTCGTACGTCTACTTACGATCAGGATGCTTTAAACCATCCATCACCAACTTAAGACATTCATGTGTATATAGCACCCTCTCATTCCTTTCTTAAGATGTCTATGCGTGTCCCTTTTTTGTTGTTTGTTCGTGATGTGATAACATGTTTTTATGTTATATTTTGAGACGTGTTTTTGTGTGTTTTACCTTTTTTTTTTGCATGGTTTGGGCATTCACATCTTAGGTAAAGCTTTAAATGTCAAAATAATGTATACTCCATTTGTTTTGTGTCTTTATAGGTACTTTGGCCTCAAAGGGAGCTTAAATGAAGACATTCAATCTCCAAACTATTTTAAGGATCAATCATCAACTTATCATCAACCTCATGGAGCAAAGGAAGGAAGAGAGACAAGCTAGGATAGTTACATGAAGCCAATGGAGGTAAGAAAACCCCAAGGTTGGAGCATCGAGTGAAGTCAAACTCGAGCAAAGAGGAAGGCTTTCAGTTGAACAAAGAAGCATTGAGAGTGGAGTTGTCAACTAACCTCGAGTTTACCTTATAACTCGAGCAAAGAAGACAGAAAACTCGTGCAAGGAAGACAAAGTTACAAAAAGATTCAACATTGCTTGAGTGCTACCTCGAGTGACATTTCACTCAAGCAAGGAGTACACTTCCTTCCACTCAAGCAAAGAAGCTAGAGTTCACATTTGTCAACGCCTCTCGAGTTTACATCATCACTCGAGCAAAGAAGATACAAAAACTTGAGAGAAGAAGACAACACACTGGAAGCAAAGAGTACACGACTAAGTCGGTGGAACCACTCAATGCTCAGGAGAAACCCACTCGATCAAGGACGACAAGGCACCCGAGGTAGCCCAATATCGAGTCTGTACAACTTGTACCTAACTCTACCAACTTGCTCCACTTGCCTCCAAGGTGACCACGATTTCTAGGCCTATACAAGAGGCATTGACTGAATGTAAACATACCAATTCACGTACACCTCTCTAAAGTACGCTCTTAGTTAGTAGTTTGACTCTAAAACCAAGAAGTAGAACGACAAAAATTTGGATCAATAAAAAAAAAAAGCATTATGATATATTTAAAATTTGATCAATTTTTTAACAACTAAGCTGAATGTAGCAGAATTTTTAGTATATAAAATAATTTCACCGCCTTCTATCAGTTCTATGCGTTGTTGCACGACTAACGTTAACCCCCAATTTCAATGACTTGTATATATACATACCAATTTATAATTTTAATTCTTTAAACTTCAATATATTAGTGATTTTCAATCACCTACTTGAAATAAAATTACAGATAGTTTGTGTTTGTAAAACCAACTTATTTATTTTGATGATTCCATTTTTGACCCACGTTAAATGACAATTTGAGTGACAAAAAAGTTAGAAAAGAGCAAAAATGTTTACATTTTATTAATGAAGATAATAAAGCACTGGAAAGCAGAATTTGAAGAGAGAGGTCCATAAATAGCTGTCTAAACAGATTGAAAACCTTACAAAATGAAACAAAAATAACATCGCCTAATGCGGGAGAAACCTCCTTCATTTTCATAACTCAATACTCTAAAACTAAAATGATGACGGGGATTCTACTTCCTGGCCTTTGTCTCTTTCAGGTCGGGATCCCTGAAGATAACAGAGAGAGGATAATGATCAAGTCCAACAACTGCTCAGTGTAAGCAAAATGGAGAACTAGAGACTAGCCAAACCTCTGTATGTGATCAAGAATGAGGAGTCTTGGCCCCGGCGGGATTTTGACGTCTCTCAGTGCACTGAAAGAGAGATTAACCTTCAAAAGTTAGCTACAAACATGCTATCAGAGAAAATATAAATCACAACAAAGTCCTGTTACTTGCCTATCAGTAAGCAAAGGCAAAGTGTTGTCTGTCAACAAACCCCTTTTGAAGTTCTTCTCATAACCCTGGAGCCCAAGGTTGGAGAGCATGCTTCTAGTCTTTGTGTAGAACAAATCTTCACTTGGTGGTTTGGAAAATTTTTCTCCAAGCTGGATACACACCAAATTACAAATTTATTTAGCAGCTTAAAGGTTCAGAATTGGAAATCCGATCAACCAAACATTTCAAAATCCAAACAGCTCTTTGTGGCACATGAAACTTGTACCATCACATAGACAGCCCCAATCTTCTTCAGAAAAAAAGGACTGTAACTTGGCAAAGCTAATCATCAAGAATCCAGAAAGCAAGGCAGATATATTTTCACCAACAATTCACAGGGCAACTCCTATTTGTATATAGCCATATATATGAGTTACAGCACTACTTGTCTTGGGCAATACAAAGAGCATCAAAATGCAATTTATATCTATGACAAAATCATATTTAGTACACCATTTTTTAATAAGAGTTCAGAGAATATAATTCCGAATCTTTCCAAAATGTAATGAGGGACAGCTACTCATTTGGTAGCATGAAATGCTCACCTTGAACAGGCCACCTTGTAGAAGAGCAAAGAAGAGACCAGATGTAACAGCATTAGCGGCAGGATTTGGGCCGCCACCCATTCCACTCACCAAGGAAAACATGGCTCCAGACCCAAAAGCAGCTACCATACTGAAATTCATGCACAATAATCTCAGTATGTGTAATATGTCAACCAAATGGATGCACAAGTAAAATCAAATTAAGCCAGGGAGTTGTCATCTATTATAGCCATCTTATTAGTTTTACCCTGTTATTTCAACAAAATTAAATCAATTAATACCGCAGATATCATGTTTCAGGGTGGAAAAGCTGAATTGTATACCAGTTTACAATACTCTTGACATCAGAGTAGAATAGTAGATGCATTGCGTGAAATTGTGAAGTAGAAGAGGAAATAATACCTAGTCTGCACATCCTCCTTTCCTCTCACTCTTTTCATAACACAAGATATGCCAGCATTAACACCAGTCATCACAGCAAAGTTGCGTGCTTGAACCAAAGGACCCCCAGCAAGGGCCTGCATAGTCACGAAAATATCAACCATTCTCAACTTGTACAAAAGTGACGGATGACGCTGAAAGCGAAGCACCCCAGGAAATGAAATTCAGGAAACGATTTTAAGCTCGAAACAGTAACCCAGAAAACGAAATTCAAAATCCCTAGCAAAACAAGTGAAATTAGAAAGCGAAGCACCCCCACCTGGGCTTGCTTAAGAGAGGCCATGGCATCAGGGGTAAGGCCAGCAGCCGGAGTAGGAAAGGATGTGGAAGCATCATTGGTGAGAGTTCCCATGAGACCACCAATAGCAGCGCCCTGGATGGCGCTGGTGACGGTGACGATGGCAGCTTCAACAGGAATAGACTGCTTGGAGAGCCAGTTTTTGAATCCGCTTTCGAGCTCCTTGTACTTGGCTTGGATATCGGCGATTGGGTTCTGGGGGAGCATCAAACCCTTGGGAGCTTCGACCACCATCATTATCCCTCCTTGCTTTCCCATTCTTCTCGTTTGACAGAGAAAAGGAGGGTTTTATCTGTGGATTTGTGTTCTGTTGCGAGGTTTCAGATAATTGGCTTGCTGTATGTATATGATGAGATTTTGAGAAAACAATTATTGTTGCTGCTTGGCCCTTCTGGCATGGGCTTCGTTTGCGTGAAACACCACTACTTCTAACGGAAAGAGCCCAACAGAACCACTGAAACCACACACTGTGGGCTGGAAAGACACTTGCCCAAATTTATTTTTTCTCTCTACAAGAAAAGGGTTTTCTATTTTTATTTTTTTACAAACTAATTTCCATCCGATTACTTGTTTTGTGTTGGCTTCCTTTATTCGAGAAGAACCCGCTATTAAGGGCTTGTTTGGCATCGTATGAATATTCTTTTTTTTTTTTTTTTAATTCTTCGGGATGGGGATTCTTGAGATTGTCGGGGATGGGTATTCTTGTAGATTCTTTTTAGTGTAAAATTTACATGTTTGATGTTAAATTATTATACAGATTGTTTACGGAATGATTACGACAATACCATATCTTCTTCTTCTCTTCTCCTTGTTGAACGACGATTCGTTTCCATGGTCCTCGTTCAAAAACAAAGTAACAATCAAGTAGCCAGTCCGCTTGAGGAGAATGTTGTCGTCGTGCGTCATCTTGACAACATGAATGTACCCTAAAGAGGCGTAATGGCCAAGTATTTCGACATAGGCAAGGCGGATGATAAACTCCTTCATCTGGCGCTTGGGGATATCAGGCTCGGCAATTCGGCGCTTAAGAATATCAATCTCAGCGAGAACGATTCTGTCCTCTTCGACATGGCTTTGCTGTTGGGGATATCAATCTCAGTCTATTTCTTTATTGTTGATTTCAATTCTCTTGCTTTGTTGTTGATTTCAATTCTAGGGTTCAAGCTCTCCTTTCTTTCTGAGCTGAACTGGTGTTGTTCGGTGATTTCAATCCTCAAATCAAGAGAATTGCTTTGCTGTTTAATCACATGCCTATTGATTTCAATTCTCTTGATTTCAGTTCTCCTTTTCTTTCATAGATTCCTTGAAAGCGCCAAACCTAGGGCCAGAACAATGAGAACTCACGGAAGAAGAACAAAATAGACGAATGAACGAGAGAAGGGTACGAGTGAAATTGAAAAGAATCTAACCCAATGAATCTCCAAGAAGCTTGGGTGGGCAAACTTCTTTTTACGGGATTCTTTAGCCAAAAAAATCCCGTAAAAGAATACAATACATAAGCTGCATCTGATACCAAATAGTGTCATTTTTTTCATCCCGAAGAATACAGTGAAAAAATATCTAAATAAATCCCCTTCTAACTAATACCAAACATGCCCTAAGTTGGCTCCGTTCTTTATGGATCGATGTAGTGAGAAGAAAACTTTGTATGATGTAATTTGGTTTTGCATCTAAATTTAATTTAATAAGAACATTTTTTTCCCTTCGTACGACAAAAAAATGTTTTCCATTTTATTAGTTGTGCCTTAAACTATGTATCAGGCCATTAAGATTTTTTCATTAACTCAAACATTAATTTTTGAACATTCAAGTCATTAGTTATCACGGTGTCCAAGTCACTAAATAATCTAATTTTTATTGTATGTAACTTTTTTCGTGAATTAGAATGTTAACTTATAATTTAAACCTTTTGGTCAAACACTTCACAATATTTAGTGATAGTGTTAATGATAATATTACTCGACTGTGAATAAGCTTTAAGGCGTGTTCGGTAACACAAAAGTTCGTGTATTTGAAGCTTTTTTTAGTAGATTAAACTTTTGTGAGTGATTGATTACATAGTTTTTTTTTGAAAGATTTTGTAAAATATAAAATCTAATAAAAAAAAACCTAATTGGTGCTTGGGAAAGATAGATGTTGGATAGAATTTTTAGGTTGAAATTACCCAAATATGCAAAAGGACAAAAATATAAATATATCTTTGGTGTTAAAGTTATAAATAAATTTAATAATCTATGAAAAACTATCTTGATTAACTTCTAACATTGAACAAAAAATTTACACAATAAGCAAATGAAAAAGCTTGTTTGCTAAATAATCTACTTTACCAAACAATCAAAAGCTTTTAAAGTATTGAAATCTACTTAGAATTGTATACCGAACAACTAGACCTAGGCAAGCGCGGACTTACCTACCTGTCCGGGAAAACGGGTTGGTATGATACATAAGCTAGGCCCATTTGGACTATTGAGCCCGTCGGGCATGCACGAGCAAGGGTGTAGGCCTGTTCGGGCTGCAAGACTGACAAGAAAGCCCTTTTTTTTAAAATAAAAAATTACGTATATAATATGTGCTAAAATATAAAAGTGGATGGCTAACATCTAACCCAAGATCTCAAGGTAAGGTTCAAATGTCCATAACAATTGTATTACTTTAATTTATGTGTTATAATTTATTTATATTAAATTTAATATGTATATAACTTATGGGTGGGCAAAACCAATCCGATCCTTCGATCCGGTCCGAAAATCCGTTGACCCGATCCGAAAAACCCGATAATTCAGTACTCGTTTTGAAACGGTCCAAATTCGATCCTATTCATGAGATTTTTCCGGATCACCGGATTGGATACGAATCGTGATTTAGGCTTCCGGATATCCACGGGTACCCGGATAATAAACGGATATCCGTAGATATCCGGATAATCCCGAATATCCGCGGATCTTTGGATCATCTCGGATCACTAGATATTCGGATAGTCCCGGATCACTATATATTCCCGGCCGGCTATTAAAAAAACTTTTATTATAATATTAAATGTATTTGTGTTAGGATAGATAAATCAAGATTGTATATTACAATTTTGTACTAATATTTATATTTGAAAATATATTAAATGGGGAAATATTTGAGTTAGGCAAAGTAATGAATTAATAATGTTAATTTGTTACAACTTAATAACTTATGCATACTTAGTTACTTTATATCACTTTGCATTAATATTTATATTTGACATATATTACAATATTACATGATAAACTATTTTAGTTAATCAAAGTAATGAATTGATAATATTTATTTTATTATAACTTTATACGTACCGACATTGTCACATTGATCTCATTTATTTAATTAAACATATATGCCCCTATAATATATACAATTTTGTACATAGTAACATATTCACACCTTTCGGAATAAATATTCATAATATTTTTTTTATTATAAACTAATATTATTGTAAGATATATATTTTTATAAATATGATTATAAGTTGGTCTTTATAATAATATTTTATTATAAATAGGTCTTATTTGAATGAACAAATTGTTCATAATAATTTTTTTTATTATAATTTGGTCTCATTTTAATATATATATATATATATATATATATATATATATATATATATATATATATATATATATATATATATATATATGATTATAAGTTGAACTTAATAATAATAATCTTTAATCTAAAATTTGTCTCATTTAAATGAACAAATGTTCATAATAATCTTTAATTATGAGTTAGGCTCATTTTCATATATAGATTTTTATAACTATGATTGTAAGTTAGTTTTAACATCTTCATAATAATTTGTTTATTATAAGTTGATCTCATTGTAAGACATAAATTTTATATGATAGTTATCAATAACAATATTTTATTATAATGATCTTTTATTATAATTTGATCTCATTGGAAGATATATATTTTACAAGATGGTTTCAATAATAAACTTTTATTAGAAGTTGATCTCATTTAAATGAATAAATGTCCATTATAATCTTTTATCTTAAATTGATCTCTTTTTAAGATATATATTTTTATAAGCTGGTCTCATTAATAACTTTTTTATTAAAGTTGATCTCATTTTAAGGTATATATATAAGTTGATCTCAAGAATAATAATATTTTATTAGAAATTATCCTCATTTAAATGAATTGATCATGTTACATGGTAATAACTTTATATATAGGCAAAGCAATGAATGAGTCATGTTCATTTTGTTTACAACATACATACATACACACATGTTTATAAATATGATCATAATTTAAATGGTTGTTTTATTAAGAAAGAATTTGGCCTACTAGGCCTTTTTAAGTTTTGTGTTTAGTAAATGTACCCAATAATTTTTTACCACTTTCATTTAATGGTAGGTAAAACTAATTAACCCTTCTATTAAAAAAGAAAGAATATTTGATGTTTGTTATGTAAGTTTTAATTTTAATTACTGAATTTGTTTTTTTTTTATTTTTTTATATTTTATTTGCCTTTTTATTTTCCGTATTCATACCGGATTTTCATACCGGATTTTCATACCGGACATTTACATACCGGACAGTTACATACCGAACATTTTACATATCGGACATTTACATACTAGACCTTTTACATACTAGACGGTTACATACCGGACATTTACATACTGGACATTTACATACCGGACATTTACATACCGGACATATTATATCATGGATTGGAAATCTAGAATTTCCGGTAAAGGGTCAGAACACATAAACGATTGGAAGTTGATAGCTGTTGAAGCTCGTTCTTCATCATGGGAACATTCCGACACATCCAAAACCCTGTCCAAGTATGTATTACTTGTATTAGAAATTGTTCTTTTTATCACTTTCAGATTTAAGTAAGCATTTTAGATGATCGAGCATACACCAGAAATCACAATAGAAAAAGATTAAACTGTAGAACGAGCTAATTCTCCTTGAATAGTATGAAGTTCCGCTATCTACAGCCTCACAGAAAATATGTAGTTCTCGTGCAGGGTTCAGAGAGAAGAAGCTAAAATTGCGGCATGGGAAAACTTGCAAAAGGCAAAGGCTTAGGCAACAATAAGGAAACTTCAAAGGGCGTGAAACTTCAATCGAGGATCAACAGTGAATCTTTAATCAAAAACCCTAGATTGACGCGAAACTAAGAATTGAAATTAAAAAGTGTAGATTGAACGAAACGGTTTCTTATTATAATGTACTTTAATATTCTCATTGTTTTATCATCTATAAGATTATCATTTGTAAGACCCCAATTTTGCCTTCACCGCCCCCGCAGTGAAGAAGGCTGCCCCACGGCAAGCAGCCCCTGCGCCTTGCTCCGCCGCCCTTGCGGTTTCTTCTGCAGTGACTCTCGTTCTTGTGAGTTGCTTCCTTCTTGCTTTCCTCGTTCCTTTCCTGATTTCTTATGGTTGTTCCTTGCCCCCTGAGTATGTTGTAAGACTAAGGTTGAGCCCTTAGCTTGTGGAGATCTCTTAGAGATCATTGAGACTAGAAGTTATAGACTTCTAGCAACTACTTCGTTCTTGATTCGTGATGTTTGTGTGAACAAGCTTTCCTTGCTCCTTTCTTGAGGGAAACGGAGTTGCTCCTGAGTTATTGCTGAGTTTGTTTACCTTCGAGTGAGGTAAGTCCCTTGGACTTACTTAGCTTCATTCCGTATATTGGTTTGAGTGTTTTGGCTTGTTTGTGTTGTTTATCATGTTTATAACGGATAACCAAAATAGGATTCACCCTTTATAACCTTAATTGGCCCAAATGTATTATAACTGGGCGGTGACCACTTGTCTAGTTCTTCAGGAGACTAGAATGTGCTCTTGCAACCCAGTCCCATAGGTAACAGATAATACTGATCTATTCCTATTGGTATACGGAAGCGGAGGCGAGTTTCGGGAGATTCTCGTGTGACAAAAGAAGTTGCATTAGTAATGGATAACCTTAAGAAAGATAATAACCGGTTGTGTACGAGCATGCTATGTGTTTTCTTTACCTTATGTGTGTTTGTGCCTTTACGCTCTTGTTAGTATCTAGAATGTTAGCTAACGGTTTATACCGTCGTTGTAGATGTTCCGCAGGTTCAGGATGCTGCTGAGTGATCCGGATGGTGTGGTCAGTCGGGGTTCCCGTACATTATTGGACGGGATCGGGTTTATATTTCTTTTGTTGTTTCCCTTTTGTTTTGAACTTGGCTGCGAGCCTTTTACGCTTCCTTTTGCCTAAACCTTTGGTTTTATATTGAGTTTTGGTTTTCATTCGTCTGTGTCTTGTTGTAAGATTCGTTGTGCTGTTGCTACTCTGAGGGTCGGGACCCATTGTGCGGTCCTAGCTAGTAGCGCTTCGAGTTTCCAAAACTTGGGGTGTTATAATATGGTATTAGAGCTTTAGGTTGACAACAATGACACTCGAAATCTTCTAAAGGTCGGATGGATAAATAAATAGAACCCGCAAGGGGTCTAACGTTTTCAAAAGGGGGTTTTGTTTTTAAACTTGTCGGTCTGGGATAGATCTATGGGCGACCACCACTACCTCCGGATCTCAGCAGTGTAGTTTCTTATATGTTGGCCTTTATATGATTTTTATGGTTTTCTACTTTAGTTGTAGCGTGGCCTTATATATCTATCCTTATAGCAGATGACACGCACTAGAGCTACCGCTGTTATAGGGCGAGGAAGGGGTCGACCACCACTTCCACCGCCGTCCGTGGACGAGGACGTGTAGGAAGATCTCCACTAGCTAGAGGTCGGGGCCAGGCCCCAACTGCCGATCCGCCTATCACTGAGGTGTTTTGCTGAAGAAGTTGCTGAGAGTGTTATTCCTGTGGCTGTGAACGGGACCGCTACTAGGTCTAGAGCACAAAGAGCGCCATCACAGAGTCCGCACGAGTGTCTATCGTAGCTTCTGCATATCGCGACTATGTGTAGAGAGTTGAGGAGGCTATCAGGACTGGAGGACCAGCACCAGTGCTGCCAGTTCCTACGAGATCAGCTGAGGTTTCGTAGAGAGTTTCACATGCTGTTGCCCCGCCTTCTAGAGTTACTGAGGTTGTTAGAGTGACGGCTGAGGCAAAGGAGCCGAAGCTTGAAAGTTGGTTGAAGGCTTTCGACCAGCTAAAGGTTCCCACTTTCATGGGAAAGACTAGATTGGAGGTGGAGCAGTGGCTAGGACAGCTGGATTCTGCTATGGAGGCTTTCGGTTGCCCAGTGTAACGACCGAAATTTTCGTTACGTTTTGATAGTTTTAGAAGAGTATTGGGAGCCGTGCGTAAGGGCTCACGCCCTTGCGGTTTAGGTTGCGCAGTCAAGTAGGCCGTAGGTGCTGCTAGGAGTCCCGTAGGGGCGGTGACACACGATGGCGGGGTATTAGCATTTTCGATCAACCTTTCACCTTCCTATCTTTATAACTCACCTTATTAATGTTGAGGGAGTTCATGGCTGAGGGTCCCTTGAAATTCCCCTCCTTTATGCAACCACTTCTCCTCTCCCTCTCATTTCATTCACGTTACTTAGTTTTCCCTCTTCCAAAACATCACTCTCTTGCTCTCTTCTTCTCCATTCTTCTCCTTGCTTGCTCCAGCGTCGATCCATCTTCCATGAGGCCGGAACTGCAGTGAAGTGACAAGGCTAGACCTTGGAGGGAGGCTAAGGCCTAGTGTGGAGGTGGGAAACATCCATAGCAGCCATGGAAGACGACTAGAACAACCGTTTCTGAGTTTCCGGAAGTGACGAACAATAAACTTCGAGTCTATATTTGAGTAAGTTATACTCCTCCTTTTCTGCTGAATTTTGGATATCTTATATATAAGACTTTATAGTAGAACATATCAAAATTTGGGATAAATCCAGCGAGTGGTTTAGGAGTTACAATTTTTCAAAGTTGAGACAATGTGCAGTTTTGTTGTTTGCTGAATTTCCCAAGTGTTGGAAAAACTGCTAGTTTTGTGATCCTGATTTGGGTAAGTTAGACTCCTCATTTATTTCTGATTTTTGGATATGTTATAGTTGATATTTCACAGTAGAACATACTGAAATTTGAGAGGAATCCGAGTTACAGTTTAAGAGTTATGAGTTCCAAAGTAGAGACCTTGAGCAGTTTATAGGTTGTGCTGAATTTTGTCTAAAACTGCTTGTGATCCAGTTTTGTGATATATATTTGATTGGGTTATATTTCTCCGTTAGACTTGAATTTTGGATATGTCATAGTTAAGATTTCATAGTAGAATATATAAAAACTTGAGAGGATTCCATCAAGAGGTTTAGGAGTTATGATTTTTCAAAGTCGAGGCTGTAAACAACTTTCTAGATGGTTGCTGAAATATTCTAAGTGTTAGAAAAACTGCTTGTGATGCAGTTTTGTGAGGTAGATTTGGAGGGGTTATTGACCTCTATGAGACTTGATTTTTGGATATGTTGTTGATGGATATAGAAAGGATCATGTGGTAAAATTTGAGAACGATCCGTTGGTTTAATCCAGATTTAGGATGTTCCGAAGTTGGGTATAAGTATAGTTTGGTTTAGAAGAGTTGTGTTAGGTTTTAAGTGTCGATCTATCTTATGCGTTTATGTTCTTGTGAGGATGGTGAGCCTAGAAGTGTACGGACTTCTAGTTGACTAGAGTGTTATTGTTCTTGAGAATATGTTGAGCCTAGAAGTCTAAGGACTTCTAGTTGACTAGAGCGCTGTTTGATCCGTGTGCCTTGTGTTGAACAGGCGCTGCGTGTTTTCCCGAGGGAACTTGAGAGTGTGGTGATCTGTTGCGCTTAGAGACTAGTAAGTCCACGGACTTACTTAGCTGACTTCTTGTATGAGTGTAATGTGTATGAGTGGTGTTTGTTAGTTATGATAAACAACGAAACCGGATTAGGCCGACTTTATTATTTACGTAACTGACCCAAGTGTATGATAACGGGTCGTGACATCATCTGCCTAGCTCTTGCGAGAGTCTAGGAGGTTCCCTGCGACCAGCCCAGGCAGGTAGACGGTCAGATGCATTAATACCATTCCTCGTTGGTAAACGGGGACAGGGGCGAGGTTTGTGAATCCCTCGTGTCACAAAATAAGTATCATTAGTAATAACCTGTCACCTAATTAAAGATAATAAAAGGATTCAGTGTTGCATGTTGATTGTGTATGTTGTGTGTTTGTGCTTTTACCTTTATACTTATGCATAGAATGTTAGCTAACGGTTTTATACCACTTGTAGATGCCTTGCAGGTTAAGACAGTTGTAGAGAGATCCAGAGGGAATGGTCAACCGGGTCCACGTACTCATTTAGTTGGGGACGGGGATGTCTTCTATTCTTCATATGCATCGTTTTAGTACCTTTGCTTTGTAAGGCTGATACATATTCTTCATGTATATATTGTTTAAAGTTTTCAAATGTTTTGAATATTTTTGTGCCTTGTTGTAAGATCCTAGTGAAATTGTTATCAAACTAAGGTCGGGACCCATTGTGAGGTCCTAACCAGTAGCTCCTTGAGTTCTCAAAATTAGGGGTGTTACACCTAGAGGGACGTTGAGTCAACATAGCACAGACGTTGCTGAAGGACATTCTTGGTGGAGGACCGTTCGCAGTAAGGTCACTAGTTATGAGCAGATGAAGACGGTGATTAGAGATCGCTACTACCCTACAGCTGTGAGGAGAGACCGTCTTCAAGATTTCCTTGAGGTTGGATTCGAGGATTTGTCTATTGCTGAGATCATCAACAAGTTTCAAGATGAGCTGTCTTTGCTGGGTCCGTCTGCACCACCTGAGGATCAGCATGTTTACCTTTTCTCTCGGAGGTTGAGAGAGTCTACACGCTCTTATCTTGCTGGTTTCCGTTGTGATTCTTTGACGGACTATCAGGATATAACTTCTGCTTATGAGAGAGACCGACCGGGTCAGAGGAGAGCTTCCCAAACAGGAGGTTCTGAGAAGAGACAGAAGACTAGATCAACAAGTGCTGGAGCTGGAGTAGCTGATTTTGGGCGTAGTCAGACACCGGGACGTTCTGGTTTCCATCAGAGTTCTGATAGAGGACAACAATGTCATAATTGCGGAGGTGCAAGACACCTCCGAGCTGATTGCAAGAAGTCAACAATGACTTGCTTTTCTTGTGGCAAGCCCGGATACAGAGCTGCCTTTTGCCGCCAGGGCAAGGCGTTATCCTAGCAGGGTTCTTCACCTGCCAGTGTTGATGGAGGCGGATAGAGATCTCAGTATCAGCAGCAATAGTAGAGAGTTTCTGGTTCTACCGCTCCTCAAGGTTCCACTCCGGGACAAGGGAGAGGTAGAGGACGTGTTGGTGGATCTGTAGACAACAAAGATGCATCAGCCAGAGTGTATGAGCTGAGGAGTGTTGTAGAGCCGACAACACCAACAGCCACAAGTACCATTCATATTAATGGTTTTCCTATCAGAGTTCTTTTTGATACCATTACTACGCATTCTTTAATATCTGATGCATGTATAGATAGATTGACCTTAGTTACTGTAGAAGGTAGACCCTTCTTTATAGGATTATCCGATGGGGGTAAGCTACGAGGTACACGAGAGGTTCACAATTGTCCTATTAGATTGGGAGGTCGCGATTGGCCAGCTGACTTCTTTGTCATGTACTTAGTACATGAAGAAGCTATTTTGGGTATGGATTGGATGGATCGACATCGAGAAGTTCTGGACATCGGAAAGAGGGCAGTGATAGTAACTACAGATGCAGGCCATGTTGAGATCTTCCGAGGATGGGATATCCAGAAGACTGGTACAATCATCAGTGCAGTTCGAGTTGCGAGACATATCAATCAGGGATGCGAGGCTTTTTGGTGTTATGCCATGAAGGATAGTACGATTCCGGCTTTGGAGGAGATTCCAATAGCTTGCGAGTTTGCTGACGTCTTTGGAGAGCCATCAGGTTTACCTTCTCAAAGGAGTGTAGACTTTAGCATTGAGTTAGAGCCTGGTACGAGACCGATCTCTAAGACTCCTTATCGTATGGCGCATATCGAGATGCTTGAGTTGAAGGTGCATCTTGAGGAGTTAGCAGAGAAGGACTTCATCTGCGCTAGTGTATCTCCTTGGGGCCCACCAGTTCTCTTTGTTAGGAAGAAGAACGGGTGAATGAGGTTATGTATCGACTACCAAGAGCTGAACAAGGTGACGATCAAGAATAAGTACCCATTGCCCCGTATCCACGACCTTTTGGATCAGCTGCATGTAGCTTCAGTGTTTTCGAGGATCGATCTAAGATCTGGAATCACCAACTGAGGGTGAGAGAGTAAGACATAGCCAAGACGGTATTTCGGACCAGATATGGACACTACGAGTTTGTAGTGATGCCATTTGGGCTCACAAATGCGCCCGCAATCTTCATGGAGTTGATGAACAACATCTTCATCGACTTCCTAGACCAGTTTGTAGTTGTCTTCATAGACAACATTCTAGTTTACTCTCGTAGTAGAGAGGAGCATGCATGACATTTGAGGATTGTTCTTCAGGTCTTACAGGATAGAGAGCTTTACGCTAAGCTCTCTAAGTGCGAGTTTTGGATGTCCGAGGTAGCATTCCTTGGTCACATTGTTTCAGCTAAAGGGATCAAGGTAGATCCGGTGAAGATTGAGTCAATAACATCTTGGCCGCCACCTAAGAACGTCAAGGAGGTTCGCAGCTTCTTAGGATTGGCAGGCTACTACCAGCGTTTTGTTGAGGGCTTTTTAGTTATTGCCCGACCGCTCACTTCCTTGCCGAGGAAGTCTACGAGGTTCGTATAGTCCGAGCCGTGCCTGCAGAGCTTCGAGGAGCTGAAGAAGAGGTTGACCTTTGCTCCTATCTTAGCTCAGCTAGAGGGCATTGAGGATTTTATTGTTTACAACGACGCATCCAAGCCGGGCTTGGGGTGTGTTCTGATATAGAGGGGTAAGGTGATTGCTTATGCGTCTAGACAGCTGAAGACGTACGAGGAGAATTACCCTACCCATGACCTTGAGTTGGTTGCCGTGGTTCATGCGTTGAAGATTTGGAGACATTATCTGTACGGAGCTACGTGTCAGATATTCACAGACCATAAGAGTTTGAAGTACATATTCACTCAGCGGGAGTTGAATAACCGCCAGCGCAGATGGTTGGAATTTATCAAGATTTTGATCTGGAGATCTTATACCACCTGGGGAAGGCGAATGTGGTAGCTGGCGCCCTCAGTAGGAAGACTCCCCGGGAGATGGCGATCGCTAGGCTGACAGCTCAACCACAGTTACAGCGAGATCTTGCATGGCTAGAGATGGATATCCACTTTCCGGATTTCGACAGCTAGTTGTCCATCTTGGAGATAGTACCTAATCTATTGGCCGAGATCCGACCAAAACAGGAGAGTTGCCCAGCTTTGACGTAGATCCGAGACCGGATGTCTCGAGGAGAGGCGCCGCAGTTTGCAGTTGGTGCTGATGGAGTTTTGAGATGCCAGAAACGAGTTTTGAGACGTGAGTAAGATGTATCAGGATATCACACGCTCTTTTTGGTGGGAAGGTCTGAAGCTAGATGTCGCGAGACATGTAGCTCAGTGCGACCTGTCAACAGGTCAAGATCAAACATCATCGACCAGGAGGTGAGCTACACCCACTTCCCGTCCCTCAATGGAAGTGGAAGGACATATCTATGGATTTTATTAATGGTTTGAGACCTAGTCGTGGTTTTGATGCTATCTGGGTCATAGTAGATCGAGTGACGAAGACCGCACCTTTCATTCCGATCAAGGAAACGTGGCCGGTGAGTTGATTGCTAGAGGAGTTCACTAGAAAAATAGTGAGACTTCATGGAGTACCTAGGACTATAGTCTTTGATAGAGACGGACGGTTCACATCCAGATTCTGGCAGCAGGTTCATGCCGCCCTAGGTACGAGTCTGCAATTCACGACTGCTTATCATCCTCAGACCGATGGTCAGTCTGAGCGGACCATCTAGTCTTTGGAGGACATGTTGCAAGCCTGCATGTTAGACTGGGAACAGATGTGGCCAGAGCACCTTCCCTTAGTGGAGTTTTCGTACAACAACAGTTGGCACGCATCGATCAGGATGACTCCTTATGAGGCTTTATACGGACAAAGATGCCGTGCACGCTATGTTGGGACGAGCCTAGTAGTGCTAGCGGAGTAGCACCTGAGGAGATTCAGGATGACATGATTTGAGTAGCAGTGATCCGAGAGCGGATGTTAACAGTGCAGAGTCGACAAAAGTCTTATGCAGATAAGAGGTGCAGACCTCTAGAGTTCAACGTTGGAGCACATGTTTGGTTGAGAGTATCCCCGACACGAGGCGTCAGACGTTTCAGTGTCAAGGGGAAGCTGAGTCCTTGATACGTCGGACCGTTCTAGATTCTTGAGCGAGTTGGAGAGGCAGCATACAGACTTGCTTTGCCACCGAGACTCGAAGGTGTCACCCAGTCTCCCATGTGTCTTAGCTACGGGAGTACATACTAGACCCGAGACACATCGTCAGTCATGAGGATTTAGTGATCGAGCCAAACCACACATTCGTAGAGCACCCGATGGCTGTCTTAGAGCGAGTACGAGACGCTTGTGTACGAAGGACATACCGATGATGAAGATTCAGTGGTCGATGCGAGGAGCGGATGAGGCGACTTGGGAGACAGAGGATAGTATCGAATTATCCGAAGTTTTACGTTGAGCTTGATGCACCCTTAGCGTAGTTGTGTGTTTCGGTTTTCCTTTTTGTTGAGTTGCGTACGCTGTTGTAAGATTTTGAGTTACGTGCCCGAGTGGGAATATATGAGTTCAGTTCTGTTTCTGTGTGTTGTAGTGATCGTTGGGCTTTTGCAAGTTTCGGGACGAAACTTCTTTTTAGGGGGATCTGATGTAAGACCCCAATTTTTCCTTCACCGCAGGGGCGGTGAAGAAGGCCGCCCCTGCGCCTTGCTCCGCCGCCCCTGCGCCTTGCTCCGCCCCCCCTGCGCCTTGCTCCGCCGCCCCTGCGGTTTCTTCTATAGTGACTCTTGTTCTTGTGAGTTGCTTCCTTCCTTGCTTTCCTCGTTCCTTTCCTAATTTCTTATGGTTGTTCCTTGCCCCCTGAGTATGTTGTAAGACTAAGGTTGAGCCCTTAGCTTGTGGAGATCTCTTAGAGATCATTGAGACTAGAAGTTATAGACTTCTAGCAACCGTTTCGGTTCTTGATTCGTGATGCTTGTGTGAACAGGCTTTCCTTGCTCATTTCTTGAGGGAAACGGAGTTGCTCATGAGTTGTTCTTGAGTTGTTGCTGAGTTTGTTTACCTTCGAGTGAGGTAAGTCCCTTGGACTTACTTAGCTTCATTCCGTATATTGGTTTGAGTGTTTTGGCTTGTTTCTGTTGTTTACCACTTGTCTAGATCTTCAGGAGACTAGAATGTGCTCTTGCAACCAAGGCCTGTAGGTAACGAATAATACTGATTTATTCCTATTGGTATACGGAAGCAAAGGCGAGTTTCGGGAGATTTTCGTGTGAAAAAAGAAGTTGAATTAGTAATGGATAGCCTTAAGAATGATAATAACCGGTTGTGTACAACCATGCTATGTGTTTTCTTTACCTTATGTGTGTTTGTGTCTTTACGCTCTTGCTAGTATCTAGAATGTTAGCTAACGGTTTATACCATCGTTGTAGATGTTCCACAAGTTCAGGATGTTGTTGAGTGATCCGGATGGTGTGGTCAGCCGGGGTTCCCGTACATTATAGGACGGGATCGGGTTTATGTTTCTTTTGTTGTTTCCCTTTTATTTTGAACTCGGCTGCGAGTCTTTTACGCTTCCTTTTGCTTAAACCTTTGGTTTTATATTGAGTTTTGGTTTTCATTCATCCGTGCCTTTTTGTAAGATCCGTTGTGGTGTTGCTACTCTGAGGGTCGGGACCCATTGTGCGGTCCTAGCCCATAGCGCTTCGAGTTCCAAGAACTTGGGGTGTTACATCAGTTTTATATGATTTTGTTTTATGTCTTTGAATTGTTTTTTATTACATTTTATGATAAACAAGGTTGCAAATCGGATATCCGGATACGTCTAAAGTCATTTTCGGATTAACTAGATCAATTAAAAGTCATCCGGATCATCCGAATATCCGCGGATAATAATCATATCTGATCTGGATAAAATCATTTTCGGATACTATATTTTGGAATTCGGATCAAATGGATCGGCCGAATATTCGCAGATAATTATCCGATCCGATCCGCGAAAAGTGCCGGATAACCGGCCGGATACGGATCGGATCCGGATCGGGGGTTTTGTGAAGATTTCTATTCTGATATCCGGCTATTCAGATCGGATCGATCCGATGCCCACCTCTAATATAACTCACATCTTGGTTAGTTTCATAGTGAGGCACAACAAGAATAAAAGGCGAGCATTGTGCATAGAAGGATTTGTCTCTATGGTTGCTACATACTTGAGGATTTCATTGGAGAGATATACCCATATACCCACTATAAAGCTTGACTTCACCATCTTCACCAACACGAGGCTATCGTTTAAAGACAAGAAATGATATGTGAGGGTAACCGCGGCCAAGAGGAGAAGGTTTTTGTTGAATCCTAGTTGGTCGGTGTTCTCCACCAAGAACTTGAAGAGAACTTGGATTGAAATGTTAGAAGAGTTGGATCAAGACTATGAAGGATAAAAAGTTGAAGAAGAAGAAGATTAAAATGACTTGGAGGAGAAAAATTACAACCTCCAAGAGGATGATGAAGATGTGATAATGAGAGACGTTTATACGGGAGATTTGGGTGCTTCCCGATCTAGCTCTACTAGAGTTCATTCCAATCAAGAGGAAGTGGATGTTCACCGCATCTACTCATTCATGCACCATCAATGTTTATGGATGGATGCTCAAGCCAAAAGGAACGAGGACCATGACAGGTAGATTGCGAATGAAGACAAAAGGTATGATGACCTAAAGTCTCAAATTCATAATCTCCAACTTTACCAAAATGAAATCTACGCCGATGTGAAATATCTCAACAGTCAATGAAATACATGGATGAATGGTGGTGATATGCTATAAAAGTAAAGACCACATTCCAATAACACAACTTGCATTTTGTGAGTGTATTCTAACTCTTATCTTTAATTTTTGTATTGGGGACAATCGATTGAAGTCCAACTCAACCATACCTAAGGTTTGCGTGATTTTTATTTGATTCTTCTTTGAGTCACATAAAATTGAGTCTTTTCTTGTTGCGAATATTTTGCGAGATTATTTAAGTTTAACGTGCATTGACTTGTGTCTATTGGAGAAGAGAGAATCACCATAGCCAAACACAAGGCCAACCATAACCTCGAACACAACCTCGACATCCCTATATTAAAATCTCACACGAGATTTAGAACATAAAGCCGAGATCTTTTTCGTTGCTTGTTCCAAAAGTTTCGTAAATTTTTTCTATCAAGTCGAAGATCATAAATATATAGATTTAAGTCAGATCTATTTATTCTCCAACTCCAATATTTAAGGAGAAAGAGATTTACAATATATTTATTGTTGTGATCTTATCATATCTTTCAAATCCTAACCGAATATTTCTTTCAAATCCTCCTGTAACGATCCCAACAACCATATATTTGACCCCCTCTCTTTATTCCATAACTCCACAAAAATCCCAATAAAAAAGCCCTAAATTCCCAACGCCCTATCATCAACTATATCGTAACAAGAATATCTGTCAAGCACGAGTTGTTACCATCCAACCGAGAAGGGATCATTAAAACAAGGGATGAGTATATCCCAAAGCATATTCATTGATTTTCGTTCATTCGTCAATGATTCGACAATCTCGGTCCCGACAGTGAAAATCTCGGCCGAGATTCCATCCGAGATTCGATTTTATTGTGAATTTTTTCGGCGAAATTTGAAGGACTAATATGAGAAATTCATGTGAACCCTGTTCAAGAGGAAATACGGAGAAAAAGTTCTATACTACCCTTGATCCAATTTATATTCTAAACCGACCTTATCTAATCGATCTCACCCCACTTGAGATAATCTTGGTCGAAATTTGCCCAATCGAGATCGAAACTAGTCCCGGATATCTCTCTCTGACTGCATAAGTTCAAGGTACGTAATACTCTCTTCTTAATGTCTTGTGTGCCTAGTACTTGCATCTTTCTATTCTAAACACATTGAGTCAATTTCTTTGGGTGTGTTAGTTAGTATCTACACTTTCTATCATTCTAGTTGTGTCTACTTGCAATATTCTGTACACTTTGTGTCAATTATGTGAAGAGACTTCCAACAGGAGTTCCTTAACTATCTTCCAACACAAGAACCTTCTTTTAAACCAAGCCGACTACTTGATTTAACCAAGAAGTTTCTAGTTGAGACTAGTCTACCGAACTTAGAGGAGTATTAATCCATCCAATGTATCAAATTAGCTTGAGATTCACAACAGAGTGTGAGTGTGACAGAAAACAAGTAAGGAACCTTCGTTTTGACTAACTTCATAAGTTTGTTGCTACTTTGTGTGTTTGTGTAGATGTATAAGCATGGTAGTCCTCGAGGTTCACATAAAAGTGAATCCTGATGTCCGGAGGCCATAGATATGCTAAGACAATTGATGACTACAATCTTGCCTCAAAATCTCGGTTCCATACCACCGAGATTTCAGCCGAGATTTGCTACTAAGGTTGGCAAAAGCTCATGTAATTCACATATGCCTCCATCCCCTGATCCGCTTCCAAGACCCCCTTAAGGGACATGCATGAGACATTTGAATCCTAATTTCCATACACCTAACATTTTGGATTTTGTTGATGAATTTCAAGAATTGGAGAAAAAGGAGGACAAAGATATGTGGAGGGACTATCCTAGATGTAACCATCTACCTAGGAGAGGTCACGACTTGAAACATTATAGACCTCACCAAGAGCATGATGAAATTGGCAAAGCGAAGGTCAAAATCCATGTTTTTAAGGCAAGTGCAATCCGGACGTGTACATGAAATGGGATACCAAAATTGAAATACTTTGGTCTTCCCATAATTTTAGTGAGCAAAGGAAGTTCCAAATTGATGCGTTGGAATTCCAAAGATATGGCTTAGTGTGATGGGATCACATTATCAATGAAAGGAGAATGCTAGATCCAGACATTAACACAGGAAGCAAATGAAAGCCATGATGAGAGCAAGATTTGTGCCCCAACATTATGTTAGGGAAGTAATACAAAGGCTGGAGAACCTCGAGCAAGGTTCCATGAGTGTGAAAGAGGTCTACACCACCATGCAAATGGAGATGGTCAAGGCCAACGGGCAAGAGGATGAGGAGTCTATTATGAATCGATTTTTACTAATTTTGCGTCCATCCTTAGCTAATGAAATTGATTTATATCCTTATGCTAATATGACTAATCTGTTGCATTTGACTATTAAGGTAGAGAAGAAGTTCAAAGGAAGGAGCCAAGGAACGGGTTCGTGGAAACCAAAGAATAAATCTCAGTCTCGTAGAGATAATCTCGCCCGAGATTTTAGCCAAGATCTCTAGAAAGACGAGAATAAAGGCCAAAATCCCGATCCAACAGGCCAGAAAACCTCGTCTCAGTCGACACTATCTCGCCCTTTGAATGAGCCGTCAAAAGATAATAAAGGGAGAATTTCTAACTCTACTCTACATTCTAGAGATATTGTATGCTTTAAATGCCAAGGTAGAGGTCATTATATGAGGGATTGCCCTAATAAACGAGTTTATTCTAAATCAACAAGGGAAATATGAAAGTGAAGAAGAGCGTGATAATTTTCATACCCATCTTAATACATTGCATGAACATGATTGTGCTAGTGATAGTGATGAAGGTTGTGAATATGGGCATGGGGAATCTTTAATTGCTAGGAGGACTTTGCATGCTAAAATAGCCCCATGTGAAGATAATCAAAGAAAAAACCTTTTTCATACTAGGTGTCTTGTTCAAGGGAAAGTGTAATATGATTATTGATGGTGGTAGTTGTTGCTACATTGATAGTGATGAGTTGATCAATAAACTGCATATCACTACATTTTACCATCCTAGATCATATAAGTTGCATGGGATGAATGATTGTGGTAAACTAAAGGTGAATAGGCAAGCTAGAATTACCTTCACTATAGGTAAGTATGATGGTACCATTGTGTGTGATGTTGTGCCCATGCAAGCATGTCATATTCTATTAGGACGTCCATGAAAATTTGATAAAAAAGTCAAGCATGATGAATTTACTAATAAGCATTCATTTGAGTTCAATGGACACACAATCACCCTTAAGCCTATGACTCCTTTACAAATTGCTAACATTATGACAAAAACAAGGATCAACGATAGGAATAAGAGCGAGAAGCGCACTCCAAAGAAGAAATCTCGGCCAAAGATAAGAAATATCGCCCGATATCACCAGAATCTCACCCCATTGTAGGACTCTAGTGCTAGATCTTGTCCTAGTTCATCAAAATCTCGGCCTCGTGATAAAATCTCGCACGCGATTACCACCGAGGTTTGTTCTGTTGAGACTAATTGAGTTCTTTATCATTCAAAAGGGATTTTATTGATGATTATGCTCCTTTGGATACTGTTCTTATGAGCCTATGTAAATTCTTGTGACTTTGAGTGATGAAGTCAAGGCTACCTTACCTCAAAACATTCTTAAGCTTTTAGATGAGTTTTGTGATGTATTTCCTGATGAGATTCCTGTAGGTCTTCCACTTTTCGAGACATTGAGCATGAAACTGGCTTAATTCCAAGAGCTTCACTTTCTAATCGACCCACTTATAGGATGAGTCATCAAGAGAGTCAGGAGATTCAGGATCAAGCTCAAGAACTTTTAAATAAAGGCTGTGTACGAGAGAGTTTAAGTCCATGTGTAGTTCCCATCCTATTGGTTCCCAAAAATGACGACACTTGGAGTATGTGTGTTGATTGTCGAGCAATTAAAAATATCACTATCAAGTATCGACATCTCATCCCCTGTTTGGATGATATTCTAGATGAACTTAGTGGATCTACTTTGTTTTCGAAGATTGATCTTAAAAGTGGATACCATCAGATTCGAATGAAGAAGGAGAAAAATAGAAGACAACCTTCAAGACTTAAGTTTGGTCTGTACATGTGATTGGTTATGCCTTTTGGTTTAACTAACGCTCCTAGCAGTTTTATGAGATTGATGAATCATGTCTTACATCATTTCATTGGGAAGTTTGTGGTTGTCTACTTTAATGACATTCTCATCAACAACAAATCACTTGAGAAACATGAAGATCACTTGAGGGAAGTACTAGGAACTCCTAGAAATGATTATTTATATGCTAATACTAAGAAATGTGAGTTTAGACTAATCCTGTTATTTTTTCTTGGATTTGTAGTGAGTACAAGAGGTCTAGAAGTGAATGAAGAGAAGATCAAAGCAATCCAAGAATGGCCTACACCAACAACAACCGGCCATGTTCGATCTTTCCATGGATTAGCTACCTTCTGTAGACGTTTTGTACGGGATTTTAGTACCATTGCAGCCCCCCTCACGTCTCTCACGAAGAAGCAAGTACAGTTCGAGCGGGGAGATGCACAAGAGAAGGCATTTAAGGAATTGAAGTGGCAACTATCACATGCACCACTATTAGCACTTCCGGATTTCACTAAACCATTTGAGGTTGAGTGTCGCATCGGGAATTGGCATTAGATGAGTGCTCATGCAAGAAGGTAAGCCACTAGCATTCTTTAGTGAGAAATTGAAAGGAGCATGATTGAATTATTCGACATATGATAAGGAATTGTATTCATTATTTTGAGTCTTCAAGACATGACAACATTACCTTTGGCCTAATGAATTTATTCTTAAAACTGATTGTAACAGCCAGTTTTGTATGTCATTGTAACACCCCAATTCCACGGGATTCGGGATGCCACATTGGGCTAGGATCTCACAGTGGATCTTGACCCTAGCCTGACAACAAGTTCACTGAACCTTACAACATGGCACTGACAGATAAAACAAATATACATAAAGCGGTATAAAACTGTACATCAAAACGTATACAAAATCATAGCCGAGTATAAAACACAAAAGCCTCATACAAGAGGTGTACAAACATCATCGTCACGTATGAGGTATATATAACATTACCAAAACCATAACAACTTAATGTACGAGAGTCCTCGGCCTGTCACCCTGCCGGATCACTATGCAGCTCTCCTATCCTGCAGAGCATCTACAACACGGTATAAAACCGTTAGATAACCATACATATATAAGGTAATGCATAAGGACAAGCACAAGTCATGAAGGATAAACACATAATCACGCTCCAACCACCTTTCAACGGTGTATGACGGCCATCTTCTCATAATATATTGAGGAAATCATGGAGATTTTTATGGATGATTTTTTAGTTTATGGTTCCTCATTCGATAATTGTCTTGCTAACCTTTCTCTTGTTTTGCAAAGATGTGAAGACACTAACCTTGTTCTTAATTGGGAGAAGTGTAAATTTATGGTTAGAGAAGGCATTGTATTAGGGCATTTGATCTCCAATAGAGGGATCGAAGTTGATAAGGCTAAGATCGAGACGATAGAGAAGCTTCCTCCTCCATCTTCGGTGAAGGGGATAAGGAGCTTCCTAGGACATGCCGGATTCTATAGGAGATTCATTAAGGATTTTTCAAAAATTTCTAAACCGCTAACTAATCTATTGATGAAGGATGATGTTTTTGACTTTTCGCAAGAATGTTTGGATGCTTTTTACAGCATTCAAGAAGCTCTCATCTCAGCCCCAATAATCCAACCCCCGGACTGGAATCTCCCGTTCGAGGTTATGTGTGATGCAAGTGACGTAGCTGTTGGAGCGGTGCTTGGGCAAAAGAAAGACGGCCGCACTCATGCCATATACTATGCTAGCGATACGCTAGATGAAGCGCAACTCAACTACGCCGCGACAGAAAAGGAATTTCTTGCCGTTGTTTATGCTTTTGAAAAATTTCGAAGGTGATTGTATACACGGATCATTCAGCCATTCGGTATTTGCTCACCAAGAAAGATGCGAAGCCAAGACTGATTAGATGGATTCTCCTCCTTCAAGAATTCGATCTAGAGATTTGCGACAAGAAAGGATCCGAAAATTCTGTTGCGGGTCACTTAAGTTGTCTACCACACACCACAACTGACGACTTGCCCATCGATGACTCCTTCCCGGACGAACATTTGCATATAATGGAAGAGTGCATCGATCTTATTTCTAGAGGTAACGAACCTTGGTTTGGTGATTTTGTAAATTATTTGGTTTGTGAGGAAATACCTCCCGGACTATCCTATGCATAAAGAAAGAAGTTCTTTAGGGATGTCCGTCAATACTATTGGAATGAACCTCTACTCTTCAAGAGAGGTCCTGATGGCATCATTAGAAGATGTATGCCGGAAGACGAAATGCAAAGTGTCATTCATCATTGTCATTCACTTCCTTGCGGAGGACACGCTAGTTCTCACAAAACTAGCGCTAAGGTATTGTAATCCGGATTCTTTTGGCCTACTTTATTTAAGGATATGCAAATCTTTGTTACTTTTTGTAATGCTTGTCAAAGAATAGGAAATATTTCTAGAAGGAATGAGATGCCTCTCAACAACATTCAAGAGGTGGAAATCTTTGACGTTTGGGGAGTCGACTTCATGGGACCATTCCCATCATTTTGTGGAAACCAATACATACTTCTTGCTTTAGATTATGTTTCAAGACGGGTTGAAGCTATTGCCTCTCCAACTAACGATGCAATGGTGGTTGTTAAGTTCTTTAATAGAACTATTGTCCCAAGGTTTGGGACACCACGAACCATCATTAGTGACGGAGGTTCACACTTCATTGCCCGACGATTTGAAGCTCTACTAGCTAAGTATGGGGTGACTCACAAGATCGCCACACCCTATCATCCGCAAACAAGTGAACAAGTGGAGATTTCTAATAGGGAAATTAAAGGAATCCTTGAGAAGACGGTGTCAAAGACAAGGAAAGATTGGTCATTGAAGCTGGATGACGCGTTGTGGGTGTATAGAACGGCATACACGACTCCCATCGGCACAACACCATACAATCTTGTGTATGGAAAGTCTTGTCATCTTCCGGTCGAGTTGGAACATAAGGCGTATTGGGCAGTAAAGTGGTTGAACTTCAGCATGAAAGAAGCGGGAGAGAAGCGTCTCTTGGATCTTAACAAGCTAGAAGAACTCCGCTTGAACGCCTATGAGAACGCCAAGATCTACAAAGAAAGAGCGAAGCGTTGGCATGATAAGCACATCATTCCAAAGGATCTCAAAGAAGGAGACCTTGTTCTCCTCTTCAATTCTAGACTTCGACTCTTTCCATGTAAGCTTAAATCTCGTTGGACGGGACCTTATGTAATTAAACACGTTTTTCCCCAATGGTGCAGTTGAAGTATGGGGTGAGAAGTCCGGAAGTTTCAAGGTGAACGGTCAACGGCTCAAGAAGTACTTACCGGAGCTCCAAGCTGAGGAAATCGCTCTGATTGTCCTCACTTAAACACAAAGGAACGGTCTAGCTACGGACCCAAAACAAAGTGCTTATTGGGAGACAACCCAAGGTATTGCATTCTCGCTTTTGTTCTCGTTTTCTTTCTTAGATTAGCTTAGTTTAGTTATTTTTGTTTGTTTTTCGTCGATACCTTCCGGTATGTTTGTGTCTTTAGATGTCAAGGATAAGTGATAACACGATTTATGATGTTAGATTAGGCACTCATTTAGATAGTTTTCCCGCTCATTCATGCGTGGTTTAGTACTAGTTCATGACGTTTGCACTCAATTCATGTATTTTGTCGAGATAGACGTCTACACGGACTTTTGCATGCTTTGTAGGTATTTTGGGAGATTTAGGAGCTTAACCGATACATTTGAGGATCATTCCTCGAGATGACACACCTTTGGACTCATTGTGAAGCAACTTAGGAGCTAAGGAGGACACATGGGACCTTGTTGGTGCATGCCTTGCACCAAATTGAGGCTTGATGATCCAAAACAAGCCGAGGCACCAAAACCACGGACACTGGGACTTCCACGGGCGTGGAAATGGGCCGTGGTTTTCCCAGACAGCTGTGACAGCTGTCCCACGATCTTCATGGCCGACTCTTGCAATTTGTTGAGTATATAAGGTGGTCCTGCAGGTTGTTAGGACAGACCCATCGCTCCATTCTCTCCCACACTCTCAACAACACTTATTCTCTCATTGGAAGATTGGATTGGAGATACTCTTGGAGGAGAAGAAAAGGTTCCATTGGAGAAGAAGAGAAGAACACACCATTCTTAGTTTTTCATAGTTTTGAGTGATTTTTGTGGAGACGATTTGCTCGGTTTTGTAAGGAACGAGATTGAACCTTCTTTTGAAGGGTTGTAAGTCTTTCTTATCATACATTCAGCTTGGTTTTCTTTATTCTACTTGTTCATCTCTATTTCACTTCATCTACTTGCTATGGAAGCCATGAATGTATGCTTGTTGAGTTTAATTGTTGAGATGCTTGTTGTTGGCTAGGTAGATGTGATTCTAGGGTAAGGAAAAGATGGTTATGGCTTGGACTATGATAGGATGGACTTAGATGTACCTTAGGATGATTCGTTTGCTTGAACCGAGCTACTGTTGGAAACCACGGTTCGTTCTTGCCTTTCCACGGCCGTGGACTGGGATGAACAACCCGTGGTTCTGGCTAACTCACTTGTTTTGATGAATCTAAGTGCTAGAATGTTAGATTGTTGAAATCCTAGTGTTTGTTGAGCTAAATCTATCCTAGGGTGACCTAGTGTTAGCAACTAAGTGTTAGAAGAGACCTACCCGGTGATTCTTGCTCTTAGATACCGAAGATGACCAATTCTAGGTAGTAGTGAGCCTCACAAGCCGCTATTGGACTGAGTGTGCTAGGATAGGTGTTTAGGACTTGCCTTCCCGAGACTTACCCGGTAAGGAGAGGTTAGATCCTTAGATAACCATCCGGTTTGTGTAGATATCCCTACCTTAGGCTCCTAGAGACTTACCCGGTGATAGGACCTTAGGAGCGGGATTAGTGGATCATGAGACCTACCCGGTAATTGACCCCATTTGAGAAACATTCCTTCCCAACATACTATAGTTTATCCAAGGTTGATTATAAGCTTGAGTCCAATGCCATGACCGGAACTTCCAACCCCTAGAATCCGCTTTTCTCTCTTTGATTACATATTTCGTGTTTGCTTTGTTTATTTGTGTTTTAGCTTGATTCCTTAGTTTGTTTTACCATATTATATCATTGCGATCCTTGATTGATCACCACACAAAACCAATCCAAAAACATTGAGATTTTCATTTATTTGTTTCTTTCTCTTTTCTTAGCCTAGATCAACACTATCCTTAGTCACTAATCGATTCAATTTCACCTCAGTCTTTGTGTTCGACCTCGGAATACTATCCCTACTACAAAACGTCCCGTACACTGCGGGTTCTCTAGGAGTTAGGAGAAATATATCGAGTATAAATTTAAGACTTTTGCGTGCATCAATTCCTAGACGTAACAAGTTTTTGGCGCCGTTGCCGGAGACTAGGTTAAGATTGATTCGTTGTTTGTGATTGTTTATAGTGTAGGTCTTTCTTGTTGCTTTTGATCTCGTTTGGTTTGTGTCTTTGCTTTTCAGGACATCTCTCACTCTTTAGGTGCATGCGAAGATCTCGTGGCAAGGATTTAACTCCATTCGATCCCGAACCGGAGAAAACCCTTAGATCTAGATCCAAGAGCATTAGAAAGGGAAAAGAGATGGCCGGAAGAGATCTCCAAGCTGAGTTAGATGAAGTTTTAGAGCAAATTAGGCTAAGGGATGAAGCCTTGGAGAATGAAAGGAGACTTGCCAATGAGAGACAAGAAGCAACTAGGAGGGAGATTGAAGAGATTAGGCAAGCTCTTGTGCAAAGAGAGCTTAATCGTCAACAACCTCCACCTCCACCACAACCGCAGCCGGCGGTTAATATTTGGGTTGTGCCCATTGCTATTGAAGAGCCACAAACGTTAGGGCAACGTATGGATCCGACACAAAGAGCACACCGTCCGGGTGTGAACTTAGGAGATCTTGCAGCCCATGATTACGAGCTCCGCCCTCAAGTTCTACAAATGATCCGGCATAATCAATTTGGAGGGATAGAAGGAGAGTCTCCTCATCATCACTTGATGAACTATGAGATCTTGATGGAGACTCTAAGACCGCCTAGATTGGAGAGCAACAACCATAAGCTTAGGGCTTTTTCCTTCTCACTTAAGGATAAAGCCTTGGCTTGGTATCAATCTATTCCACAAGGACGAGTGACTACTTGGGAGGAAATGACAACCGAGTTTTTGACAAAGTTCTTCCCACCTTCCAAGACTACCGAGTTAAGAGGGAAGATCAATGCCTTCGTGATGAAGGATAGAGAAAGCTTATTCAAGTCTTGGGAGAGGTTCAAAGACCTTCTCCTAGATTGTCCGCACCATGTTATACCGAAAATAGAGCTTTTGGAGATCTACTTCAAGGGACTTGATGAAGATAGCCAATTCAAGCTTCAATCTCTTTCCGGTGGGACTTTCATGGAAAAGAATATGGATGAAGCTTGGGAGTTTGTAGAGAAACAAGCTTTGGTGATTGAGAAGTACTCCCATAGGAAGAGTGATGGGAGGAAAGCGGGAGCGTATGAGGTGAGTGAAGTCACCATGAGCAACTTCAAACCTGATGCAATCAACAATGAGCTGAAATCTTTGAGGGAGTTGTGTGCTACAACTTTGAAGAATCAAGCAAGCCCTCAAGTGCAAGTGCAAGCAAACTTGTCTTCCAAGGAGGAAGATGTGAACTACATGAGAAGGGGCAACTACAACAACTATCAAGGCCCAAGGAACTTCAACAACAACCGGCAATTCAACAATTACTGGCCTAACCACAACCATCCCGGGTTTTCCTATTCTAACCCGGATGGATCCTTGAACCCTCCCGCGTTCACAAGCGCAGCTCCACCACCAAAGGCTTCACAAGAACCTCTACCCGGATTTACTCAACCTCCAAAGGATAGAACCGAGATGATGTTTGAGCAATTGCTTGGAAGGTTGAGTGGTCTTGAGAGCACGGTGACTTCCATTTCTAAGGCTCAAAAGGTGTTGGAAGCACAAGTGTTCCAAAAGGCGGGTGAAGCTCATAGAGATCTGGGAAAGCTTCCCGGAAGAACCGAAGATAACCCGAGAGGCCAAGTGTTGGCCATCACTACAAGAAGTGGGCTGAGCATGAAGGATCCCTTGCCTAAGGGAAGTGACAAAGGGAAGCAAGTAGTGGTAGAGGAAGAGACCTTGCAAGAGGACGGAGGAAAGGACAAGGAAGATGAGCCAACATATGTGGCACCACCTCCATACAAGCCACCACTACCGTTCCCACAATCACGAGCAAGAGCTCGCTTGGACAAACACTTTGGTAAATTCCTTGAACTTATGTCTAAGTTGCATATTAACATTCCGTTCATGGATGCTATTCTAGGTATGCCGGCATATGGCAAGTTTTTGAAGGAAATACTCTCCAATAAGAGGAAGTTGGAGGAGTATGGAGAAGTGAGGATGACAAAGAGGTCCTCGGAATTGATTCAAACTATGAAGGAGGAGATGCCTCCTAAGCTAAGAGATCCGGGATCTTTTTGTGTGCCAATTGGAGTGGGAGAAGTGAAGTATGAAGCCCTATGCGATCTTGGGGCAAGTGTAAGCATCATATCGCTTGCACTTTGCAAAAAGGTTGGGCTAGGAGAGTCAAAGCCGGTCAAGATGACCCTTTACATGGCGGACCGTTCAATCACTCACCCGGTTGGAATCTTAGAAGACATACCGGTGCAACTCGGGAAGTTCTATGTGCCAATAGACTTCGTTGTTTTGGACATCCCGGCGGACTATCCGGTTCCTATCATCTTGGGGAGACCTTTCCTAGCCACTTCCGGATGCTTGGTGGGTTGTAAAAATGGAATTCTCTTCTTCAATATTGGAGAAGAGAATATCAAGTTCAAATTATCCACAATGATGAAAGGGCCAGCCCTTGGTGAAGATGTGTTTAACATTGTCGAGCAAGAGAAGTCTAGAGAAGTTGTGAGCTCGATCTTGATCAAGGACCCCTTGGAGAAGGTTCTTAGCTTAAGTTTGATGGAGTAAGGAGTTGAGGAGGCTTGCAATGAAGAAATCAAGGCTTTGGATGCATTGGAAAAGGAGACAAGAGCTGAATTTGAAGCACACGAAGGTGTGCTGAATTCCTGTAGAAACCACGGCCAGGTAGGGGAAGCCATGCCTGTGGAATGTCCCGTGGAACTCTCTGGAATGCTCAAAAAGGCTAGCTTTGCAAGTTCCACGGCCGTAGTTGTGCTAGAGCCCCTGATTTTGCCCGTGGTTTCTCCAGAAACTGCATTGGTTGTTGATCAAACTTCAAGGAGCTATGGGGAGTCTTCCATGGCTTTGGATTCATCTCAACCAACTTTGTATGGAGCGTCTCCACTCGATAAAGGTCCTCCTAAACTTGAACTCAAACCCCTCCCCTCTCATTTGAAGTATGCTTTTCTTGGTGAGAATTCTACATATCCGGTTATTGTGAATGCATGCTTGAATGATGATGAACTTGCTAGATTGTTGCATGAGTTGAGATTGCATAGGAAAGCCATTGGCTATACCATTGATGATTTAGTTGGCATTAAACCTTCTTTGTGCATGCATAAGATCTTGATGGAAGACAACCATAAACCTTCAATTGAACCTCAAAGAAGACTAAACCCAATAATGAAAGAAGTAGTAAAGAAAGAGATCCTCAAATTGCTAGATGCGGGAATCATTTTCCCGATTTCGGATAGTAAGTGGGTTAGTCCCGTGCATGTGGTTCCTAAGAAGGGTGGGATGACCGTAGTGACCAATGAGAATAATGAACTAATTCCGACTTGAACGGTTACGGGATGGAGGATGTGTATAGACTATAGGAAACTAAATGTGGCCTCTAGGAAAGATCACTTCCCTCTTCCCTTTATTGACCAAATGCTAGAGAGATTAACTCAACATTCTCACTTTTGCTACTTAGATGGTTATAGTGGATTCTTCCAAATCCCTATTCACCCCGATGATCAAGAGAAAACCACATTCACGTGTCCTTGGGGTACATTTGCATATAGGAGAATGCCATTTGGGTTGTGTAATGCACTCGCCACCTTTCAAAGGTGTATGATGGCTATCTTTTCTGAGTATATTGAAAACATCATGGAAGTGTTTATGGATGATTTTTCTGTTTATGGATCTTCCTTTGATGATTGTTTAGCTAACTTGTCTCTAGTGCTTAAGAGATGCGAGGAGACTAATCTAGTCTTGAATTGGGAGAAATGCCACTTCATGGTAAGTGAAGGTATTGTGTTAGGACACTTGGTGTCCAACCGTTGCATTGAGGTTGATAGGGCTAAGATAGAGACGATTGAGAAGTTGCCACCACCTACCTCGGTGAAGTGGGTAAGGAGTTTTCTAGGGCATGCCGGTTTTTACCGGAGATTCATTAAAGATTTCTCTAAGATTTCTAAGCCTCTTACTAACCTACTAATGAAAGATGTTGAGTTTGTTTTCTCCAAGGATTGCCTTGAAGCTTTTTGTAGGTTGAAGAATGCTTTGATCTCCACACCTATCATGCAACCTCCGGATTGGAGCTTACCGTTTGAGAACATGTGTGACGCGAGTGATGTAGCCGTTGGGTCTGTTTTGGGGTAAAGGAAAGATGGGCTTACACATGCCATTTATTATGCTAGCAAGACGCTAGATGATGCCCAACTCAATTATGCTACCACCAAGAAGGAGTTGCTAGCGGTTGTGTATGCATTTGAGAAGTTCCGCTCGTATCTTGTTGGAGCGAAGGTCATTGTGTATACGAATCATGCTGCGATCCGTTATCTCCTTAGAAAGAAGGATGCCAAGCCTCGGTTGATTCGGTGGATCCTTCTTCTTCAAGAGTTTGACTTGGAAATCCGGGATAAGAAAGGGTCCGAAAATTCTATGGCGGATCACTTTATTGGACTCCCACCATTGGAGCTTGAGAGAGATGACATCCCGATTGATGACTCATTCCGGGATGAGCAATTGCAAATGGTGGAGGAGTGCTTGTTTCAAGTGTCAAGGGGTAATGAGCCATGGTATGCCGACATTGTGAACTACCTTGTGTGTGAGGAGGTGCCACCCGGTTTATCCTATGCCCAAAGGAAGAAATTCTTCAAGGATGTGAGGCATTACTATTGGAGTGAACCGCTTTTGTTCAAGAGAGGGCCGGATGGAGTCTTTAGGAGATGCATAACCGGAGGATGAGGTGGAGAGTGTGATCCGCCATCGTCATTCCTTGCCATGTGGAGGCCATGCTAGCTCACACAAGACATGTGCTAAGGTGTTGCAATCGGGTTTCTTTTGGCCAAGTTTGTTCAAGGATGTGCAGAATTTTGTGGTAGCTTGTGACGCTTGCCAAAGGACGGGAAACATCTCAAGGAGGAATGAGATACCCTTGAACAACATACAAGAAGTAGAGATATTTGATGTGTGGGGTGTGGACTTCATGGGACCATTCCCTTCTTCTTGTGGCAACCTCTACATCCTATTGGCGGTAGACTATGTTTCGAGATGGGTGGAGGCAATCGCCTCTCCTACAAATGATGCCAAGGTTGTGGTGCGGTTCTTCAACCGAGTGATCTTCCCTAGGTTTGGAACACCAAGGGTGATCATAAGTGATGGAGGAAAGCATTTCACAAATAGGAACTTCGGGACACTTTTGGCTAAGTATGGGGTGACTCATAAGGTGGCAACACCTTACCATCCCCAAACTAGTGGCCAAGTGGAGATCTCCAACCGGGAGATAAAGGGGATTCTTGAGAAGACGGTTTCAAGGACGAGAAAGGATTGGGCTATGAAGCTCGATGATGCCTTGTGGGCTTATAGAACCACTTTCAAGACACCGATTGGCACCACTCCCTACAAGCTAGTTTATGGCAAGTCTTGCCACCTTCCGGTAGAGATGGAGCATAGAGCATATTGGGCCATTAAGTGGCTGAATTTTGACCTCAAGGAGGCCGGAGAGAAGAGATTTCTTGATATGAACGCTCTTGAGGAGATCCGGTTGGATGCCTATGAAAACGCCTGGATCTACAAAGAAAGGACCAAACGATGGCATGACAAACGTCTCATCCTAAAGGAGTTGAGTGAAGGCGACCTTGTCCTTCTCTTCAACTCAAGGCTGCGGCTCTTCCCCGGAAAGCTAAAGTCAAGATGGACGGGTCCTTATGTGGTGACGAAGATCTTTCCCCATGGAGCGGTTGAGATAGGAGGGGAGCATTGTGGAGATTTTAAGGTGAATGGGCACCGTTTGAAGAAGTATATCCCGGGAGCTCCGGTGGATATGATTGCCCCACTTCACCTTGAGTGAGACGCCCCCGAATTTGGTCAAGCTAATGACCTTAAAGAAGCGCTTAGTGGGAGGCAACCCATTGGTAGACATCTTTCCCTTTTCGTTTTTGTTTTGTTTTTGATTTTTCTGTTTTTTTGTGTTTGGAGTTTGTGTGTTAGAGTTTTAGTAGCATGTGAGCCTTCCATGGCATGTGGATGATGATGATGAGCCCCTCATCAATTATGGGTAAAGCGGACGCGGAACTTGGACGGCTAGCAGTGCCTAGCGCGGGTCCCGACGCCATAACGAACACCTTGAGCTCTCTACCATCGTTGATAGGATCATCCACCATCAATCCACTTGAGTAATCCCAAATACCAAAGCAAACAATTTTACATTGTGAGAACCCTCTTTCACTCTTCTTTACTTCATTTACACATTGGGGACAATGTGTTTCTAAGTATGGGGTGGGGTTTCCATGATCACTTGCATGATTAGCATCTAGGATAGTTTAATATTGTCACATGTTTTGCATTGTACATACATATTTCGAAAATTCCAAAAAAATCAGAAAATTTTAAAAAAATTTTAGTGCTTCTAAACTTGGGAATGACCCTTATGATGAGATTGTTTTGTGAATTGGCTATGGATGGCCTTATGTGTTGAATTGATGAATGCCTATGTGGACTTGAAGTACTTATCTTGAATCCCATTAATGATTTGTGATTATGATGCTTGCCTTGATTGGATTGAGGATTGAAGGTCGAAATTACATGCTAGTTCTTGCACATCATCTAGGGGTGATTAAGGCAATTCATCTTTCTCTACTTCTCATCTTGATCATGTTGTTTGAGCACCTCAATTGATGTAAATTTGACCTCTTTTGACCCATCCGGGACTAGGAGCATGCTAGTGTGTTGAGTGTGTGAAAAGCAAGTGTGGGGTGAAGTTGTTGATGAAAGAATGTTGTGAATGAAGTGCTGAATTTGTTGTGAAAGTGTAGACAAAAATATAGGTTTGGGGACGTTGGTTTAAATGACGAGTAACTCGGCACCATTCACATAATCGGGTGTTTGTGCCTTGCCAAAGTCAAATAAACCGATAGTCCTAACGAGCTTTGGTATGTGTGCCCGGTGTGGATGCACCTCGAAAAATAAAAAAACTCGAGGACGGCTAATCACCAAGGTTTCGGCTTTTGTACACCAATGCCATTGTCTCAAAAATAAGTGAAAGAAAAAGAAAAGAAAAGAAAGAAAAGATGGAGAAAATATACACTTGTGGGAAGTTGATAAAAATGTGAAGTTGTGAAGTTAGTTCCATTCCCGGATTAGCATCACATAGCCTAGAAAAATTCCCACCTAATCACAACGTTTCTTGGCCTTTTATTTCACAAGCCCTTGCGACCCATTTGCATGTGTGTAAGACTTAGTGATCTAGATTGGATGCTCATGATCATCTTGACTTCTTCATTTTTACATTTCATGCATGCTTTCGAGTTAAGTATAATTGTCTTTCCGTGCCTTCACTTATTTGACACATGATTGCTTGTCCATTGCCATGAAACATGACTATGAAGGTGATCCAATATTAGAAGCACAACTCCAAAAAGATTTTGTTGTTTTTCTGCATGCATAAATCATGTCATCTCTTAGTCTATAGTTGGGGACTTGCTCGGGGACGAGCAAACCTTAAGTATGGGGTATTTTGATAACACGATTTATGATGTTAGATTAGGCACTCATTTAGATAGTTTTCCCGCTCATTCATGCGTGGTTTAGCACTAGTTCATGACGTTTGCACTCAATTCATGTATTTTGTCGAGATAGACGTCTACACGGACTTTTGCATGCTTTGTAGGTATTTTGGGAGATTTGGGAGCTTAACCGATACATTTGAGGATCATTCCTCGAGATGACACACCTTTGGACTCATTGGGAAGCAAGTTAGGAGCTAAGGAGGACACATGGGACCTGTTGGTGCATGCCTTGCACCAAATTGAGGCTTGATGATCCAAAACAAGCTGAGGCACCAAAACCACGGCCACTGGGACTTCCACGGGCGTGGAAATGGGCCGTGGTTTTCGCAGACAGCTGTGACAGCTGTCCCACGATCTTCATGACCGACTTTTGAAATTTGTTGAGTATATAAGGTGGTCCTGCAGGTTGTTAGGACAAACCCATCACTCCATTCTCTCCCACACTCTCAACAACACTTATTCTCTCATTGGAAGATTGGATTGGAGCTACTCTTGGAGGAGAAGAAAAGGTTCCATTGGAGAAGAAGAGAAGAACACACCATTCTTAGTTTTTCATAGTTTTGAGTGATTTTTATGGAGACGATTTGCTCGGTTTTGTAAGGAACGAGATTGAACCTTCTTTTGAAGGGTTGTAAGTCTTTCTTATCATACATTCAGCTTGGTTTTCTTTATTCTACTTATTCATCTCTATTTCACTTCATCTACTTGCTATGGAAGCCATGAATGTATGCTTGTCGAGTTTAATTGTTGAGATGCTTGTTGTTGGCTAGGTAGATGTGATTCTAGGGTAAGGAAAAGATGGTTATGGCTTGGACTATGATAGGATGGACTTAGATGTACCTTAGGATGATTCGTTTGCTTGAACCGAGCTACTGTTGGAAACCACGGTTCGTTCTTTCCTTTCCACAGCCGTGGACTGGGATGAACAACCCGTGGTTCTGGCTAACTCACTTGTTTTGATGAATCTAAGTGCTAGAATGTTAGATTGTTGAAATCCTAGTGTTTGTTGAGCTAAATCTATCCTAGGCTGACCTAGTGTTAGCAACTAAGTGTTAGAAGAGACCTACCCGGTGATTCTTGCTCTTAGATACCGAAGATGACCAATTCTAGGTAGTAGTGAGCCTCACAAGCCGCTATTGGACTGAGTGTGCTAGGATAGGTGTTTAGGACTTGCCTTCCCGAGACTTACCCGGTAAGGAGAGGTTAGATCCCTAGATAACCATCCGGTTTGTGTAGATATCCCTACCTTAGGCTCCTAGAGACTTACCCGGTGATAGGACCTTAGGAGCGGGATTAGTGGATCATGAGACCTACCCGGTAATTGACCCCATTTGAGAAACATTCCTTCCCAACATACTATAGTTTATCCAAGGTTGATTATAAGCTTGAGTCCAATGCCATGACCGGAACTTCCAACCCCTAGAATCCGCTTTTCTCTCTTTGATTACATATTTCGTGTTTGCTTTGTTTATTTGTGTTTTAGCTTGATTCCTTAGTTTGTTTTACTGTATTATATCATTACGATCCTTGATTGATCACCACACAAAACCAATCCAAAAACATTGAGATTTTCATTTATTTGTTTCTTTCTCTTTTCTTAGCCTAGATCAACACTATCCTTAGTCAATAATCGATTCAATTTCACCTCAGTCTTTGTGTTCAACCTCGGAATACTATCCTTACTACAAAACGTCCCGTACACTGTGGGTTCGCTAGGAGTTAGGAGAAATATATTGAGTATAAATTTCAGACTTTTGCGTGCATCAATTCCTAGACGTAACAATAAAAAACGAGCAAAAGAAGTGAAGGAAGCCAAAAGAATGACGAAACTTGGATTCTTGGCAAGAACAGAGGATTCCAAGGCTAAAGAGGCAAAACCACGGCCGTGGTTTGCTAAATTGGGCCGTGGAAAAGCATGTCGTTGCTAATTAAAATAAAAGAGCCAGAAACCACGGGTGGCCATACAAAACCACGGCCGTGGAACACCCCCATAGGCCGTGGTTTTCAAGATTTTTACGGCCCTATATAAGTTCTTCTTCTTCTTCACAAATCCTTCACAATTCTCACACCATCCACGCCCAAAACCACGCCGAAAACCCTCCTACACCCGTGCTTCTTCATTCGGCGACCGTTTTGAGCGATTCTTCAGCATATTTTGAAGCAAATCAGATCCTACAAAGGATTACAACAACAATCTGCACGAACAATCAACTATCGGAAGGGAATTTGGATTTTCTCAAACCCAAAACCTAGGTTTTCTCTCTATCTTCTCCTTGGTTGATTTCACTCGTTTTTCTTTAGGATTTTTAGGAGAACTGAACGAAATTGAACTTAGAAGTAGTTTAGGACTGTTGATGTTGTGATTGTTGCTGATTTGCTGAAGTTTTAAGTGAATTCGAACAATTTCACGGGTGGTCGTACAAAACCACGGCCGTGGTTTCTGAAGATCAGACTGTGATTTTTGAATTTTTGTGAGAAAATGTTCGGAACCAGAAAATCAAACAGGAATCAGAAGCAGAAAGGTGCTGGATCCTCTTCCCAACCCCCTCCTATAGTCCCACCAACCCCTAGAGTCCCTACAATCCATAAGGATTATATTAGAGCTTTTGAGAAAATCCATAAACGAAAGGTGATAGCTCCTAGGTACATTGTTATGGAGGAACTCTAGGAGGTGAATGTGGTTGAGGATTTGACATGGTTGTTGTATAGGGCAGGCTTGATTGTGTTTTCTTGCATTAGGGAAGACGCTTATGAGGAGATAACAAGGGAGTTCATTACTTCCTTCGAACATAGCGCCGTCAACCGAACGGTATCTTTCCGGTTAATTGAGCGCAATTATAACTTGTCTATTACTCAGTTTGGAGCGATGTTTGGGTTTGCTGAAACGTTCAATGGAACGTTTCCTAGAGGTGTCAATGCTAAGGAGTTTTGGGGGGAAATAACTATGATTGTAGGTCATGAGGACCGTTGGCAACCGGCCGACTCAAAGGCCAATCTCATCTACCACCTTGCCCTTAAGATAGCCCATAAGATCCTCTCCGAATGCCTATTTCCGATGACCGAGACTCCACAGAAGCTCAAGGCTGATGAGCTCTTTATTTTGTATTGCATGATTGCCGGTCACTTTCCGGATTGTGCTACCATGCTCGCCTCCACTCTTAGTAAGGTAAAGAATAAATCAGCAGGGAACATTGGCTATGAAGGGATGGTAACGCACATTTCAAAACAGCTAGGGATCGATTATTCAGCTTGTGAGAGGGCAGCTGCTGCGAGGCCTTTAGGGCTTTATGGACTTATGACTAGGGGACTGCTGATTCCCCGCCACCGAGGTCCACCTACTTCATCTATGCCTTGGGAAGATAAAGGTGGTAGAGGCATTCCATGGATCGCCGACTATTCTCTTAGATTTAGTCGGAAGAACTGGAAGGCTACTTTCGTCCCTATGCATGCAAACAGGTTAGGAGCTCCACCCTACATTCCTGATGAGGTACCCGCCGCAGCTGATGACGATGGTGATGAGGAGATGGATGGAGACGAGTTTCCAGATGTTGGAGGTGGTGAGGAGGACTTTGGAGCATTCCCAGAGCAACCATTTGATTTTCAGGAGCCAACTAGGAGGTCCACATACCATCATCGACCTTCCGCTTCTTCCTCACGCCGTGCTAGCGTTAGTGAGCGTCCTTCATGGATGGATGGGCCACTGGACTGTATGGGTGCTCCTCCTGCTTGGATGCAGAAGCCTCTAGCTTGGACACAGCAGCCGCTGGAGTGGATGCAGCAGCCTCCTGCTTGGATGAACCAGCAGCCAGAGTGGGCGACCGATCTTACTAGAAGGATGGACAACCTAGACAATCGCTTCAACATGATGAAGAGCGCAAGGAGAATGCTAAGATCCTCCATGATGTCTTCCGCCAGCAGTTTTGACGTCCTTTCGACCCCAACTTCTACCCTTACCACCGCCACCGCCTCCTATGTGATTGATGAGATGACCACTTGGTTCGAGCTACTCCACCGCCTTAGTGAGTTTTCTTTTTCTTTTCTTTTCTTTATTTTTCTAACATTGAGGACAATGTGTATGTTAAGTATGGGGTGGGGTGTGACTCTCGTTTGATGTAATAACTCGATACACTTGCTTCGCTTTATTCCATGAACACTTGCATCTTTCTTTTATTGTCACACGTTTCTTTATTCCATTGCATTAAAAAGCTTTGAAAAACCCATAAAAATTTGAATTTTTTTTGAAAATTATTGTGCTTTTGGGATTGGAGATGAATTCTATGATGAATCTACTTGTGGATTGAATTTTTGATGACGTTTATGTGCTTGAATTGAATTATGAATTTTGAAGAAATTGAATGTGTTGTTTGATCTTTCTTGCAATTTTCATAATGTGAAAGTTTTATGTTTAAATCATGTTGAGGAATGAAGGTTGAAATCACATTATAAGTTCTTGCGCTTCTTTATGAAATGATTAAGGAACCTCATTTCTCTTGCTTCTTTCTTCACTCATCGAGCCCCTCAATGAAAATGTTTGCCTCCTTTACCTATCCGGGAATTAGGAAGAGTTGATTTTGGCATGTTTGATGTGGGAGGGCCCATGAAAGAAAAGTTTGCATTTAAAGTATAGAAAAAATTAGGTTTGGGGAAGTCAATCATGATGATGAGTAACTCGGCACCATTCACATAGCGGGTGTTTGAGTCTTGCCAAAGTCGTATTGAGCGATATTCCTAACGGATTATGGTATGTGCATCAAGGGTTTGAGGAATATCTAAATTGAGAAACGCCAATCTCCTAGGCTTTGGTTTTTGTGCACTGCTGTCCATATTTCCAAAAGTAAAGTCGAAAAAGAATTTTGTGCTGAAAAGGGAGAAAAAATCTCTCAAAATGGTGGTTTGTTCGATATGTGAAAGAAAAGAGTTTGTGTTGTTTCTTTTTCCCAGATTTGTGCACCACATTCCTTTATAAGTTTCCCACCTATTCACATTTCTTGACCTTTACTTGAAAGTCCTTAAGATCTATGGAATGTTGTTTGACTTGGTGATCTAAATTGGTGTTTCACATGATTGATTTTGATATTGCTTAAGGTTATGATGTTTGTCTTGAAGCTTATACAATATATGATGTTTCCTTTGCTTGACATGAGTTGATTTATGTACATAGAAGTTCTCAAGGAGCCATGAAGCAAGATTTGAGGATGATCTATTGATTAGAAGCACAATACCAAAAAGATTGTTTTTACCTTGTTTTGCATTCATATTTCATCCTACCTTGTGTTTTAAGCTTTTGAAAACCTTGCTTAGGGACAAGCAAGAGACAAGTATGGGGTATTTTGATAGCATGAAATATGACGTTATTTTAGGCTCACGTTTTGATTGTTTTTCCCTTTTTTTTTGTGTATGTGGATACAAGTTTGAAGCAATTATGAGTTCATTCACCTATTTTATCGATATAGAGATCTACACAAGCTTTGTTGTGTTTTTAGGTGAATAAAGGAATGGATTGAGGCATAAATGGAGTATATAGGAGTGATTCATCATGCTAGACAACGAGGAGATGCATTAGAGAAGCCAAGGAAAGGATAGGAGTGGAAAGCTTTCGGAAACAAGGAGATTTATGCATGTTTCGAGCATTCCACAACCAGTTTTGACTTTCCACGGTCGTGGTTTTAGAAATTATTTTAATTCCAATCGTGGGAAACAAGGTCGAGCGCAACAAAGAGGTTCCACGGCTAGTTCCACGGGCGTGGAAGTTTGTACTAGGCCGTGGTTTGTATAACAGTCGCCACGTGTCATATTTGCCACGTCAACAACGGTTATTGGGCTTTCGTAAACCTATTTCCTCCCTACAAGAAGGCTGAAGGAAGGAGAAAAATGGACGGCTTGCATCCAGCGCTTTTCGAGGGCATTGCTTAGGAGATTATGTTGCCTACAGGGAAGATTCGGAGGAGGACACGTTTGAAGATTGCGTACTTGGAGAAAGATCTTAGGGTTTCGATTGAAGACAGATTGACATCCCGTTCTTCTTTGTTTCCTTGAGTATTGTGAGAGATTCTTTTTCTATTCCCTATACATTGAACACATTGACAAATTATTGGTTTTATTGAGATTGATTTCGGTGTTTTTCATTAAGGTTTCAAAGTTCTATTCTTTATTCCTTTCTTATTTAATTGTTGATTTTACAATGATATTATTGGCTAAAAATCTTAAGCGCATCTAAGGTGAAGGGTTGATAGTTGTGGCATAGATGATGATAGATTAAACCGAAACAGATTGGACCTTGAGAGTTGCGAGAAACGTCGTCATCGAGGCTTTCCACGGCCTGTTCTTGAGTTCCACGGCTTGTTCTTGAGTTCCACGGCCGTGGTTCTTCAAGATCCGATTTGTCGTACGTCCTTTGCTTTTGTTTTGATCCAAAGTTAAATATTTGCTTTAACGTAGCCTTGGTTTACCTTTTCTAGGTAGTAGGGAGACTCAACACCCTCTACTTCGGTTTCGAGTGTCAAAACCTTAACCGTTTTGGCTTATCTTTGATTCCCTTGGGTTTGAGCATGGGTATTTGAGAGTAATTCTTATCCTTTGATCCTTTCTATATTGTAGCCTCAACAACCTTTATAGAGAGACACTTTGGGTGAGACATATGAGTTTTGGAGCTTCGCCGTACATAACCTTACATTAGATATACCTTTGCGATCCCGACTCTGTCCTTATATCCTTAGAATATCTTGAATCAAGTGCCACAATTGGATACCTGAATCTTTAGAATTGTTGTTTTCCGAATTATTTGCAAAAGCTTCTATTTTTACTGCTCGACAATTTACAAACTGAATTTGTTCCCCCCAAATCCCTGAGTTCGATACTCTAGAATTCTTGCTTTACTACGCCGATCCGTAGACTGCGGGTTTGCTTTGCTTGAATTTCAGTTTTATAAATTTAAAGCTTATTTGCACGCACACTTTCGAGCGAACATCACACATTTACCCGTTTTAATTATCTTTATATAAGTAGTCATTCACTCAAATCGTATATATATATATATATATATATATATATATATATATATATATATGAAACTATGTGACACTAGGAACATATAATCCTCGCCTCTGGGCCTGGTAGCCATCTGGAGTAGTATCGGTCACACAACCCGTGTACCCTATGGGAGTGGTGATGTGCCCTTCCTTTATACCAGGTCTGGCCTGACGTCAAAGAACCTCCCAACTCCTTGCAGGATGAAAGGGAAAGGTTATCGCTGCCATTGGAAGGGGGCTATCAATAAAACATTGGTCGGTAATAATTGACATCGCATGCTATCATATCCAGCATATAACACACACCACTAATCCAAACACCCAATATAAGAATGGTAGCTAAGTAAGTCCTACGGACTTACCTCAACTTCTGATACTCTCAACCACGAGCAACCTCAATGCAGATAATGGCACTGCAATAACATGGCATAGAGATATATCAATCTCCTATTCATCAAAGGTGTCACACCTAGACCCAAAGGGATCCATAAGGATCATATACCTCCTATAACTCTCACTCAACATCCTAAATCCTCAAAGCCGTACAAGGCATAACATGATATCATAACATCATCATCACACTCTCATCTATACCTAGCATGATGCTATATACTCACACTAGGAAAGGAAGGGACAATGCCATCCATGGGCAAGCCCGGAAACAAGACACCTGCGTGACAAGAACAAAGCAAGGCTGAATGCAGGGAACCGCACGGGCGGCCCTGGGTGGCGCAAGGGCGGTGTCTGGCCGGCGCTAGGGCATCCTGACTAGGCGTAGGGGCGGCTGGTGTGCAGATTGCACACTTAAGCTTCTCTTCACTTCTTCTCTTGAACCTCTTCACTCCTTCAGCTAGCAAACCCATACATACAAATACATACACACACACACACAAATATATATATACATCAAACAAAGCCTAGAATGGCTGCCACAAGATCAAGTCTTGTGGAACCTAAGCTAGAAAGGAATAAGGGAAGAAAAGAAGAAAGAAAGAAGAAAGAAGAAGAAAGAAAGGGAGAACTCACCAACTGAACCCTAACAGAGGAAGAATCACACACCACAACCTCAAGGCTGGCTCAACACAAGCACAACAACATCATCAATCACCACCATCATCATACAAACATCAAACTCTCTTTAAAACAAGAAGAAATCAAGAAGAACATCCAAAGGAAGAGAAGAAGTGAACAAGAGCGTAGGAGAGAAGATGGAGCTGGAGAAAGAATGAGGAAACCCTCATCTGGAAGAATAAGAAGATATATAAAGGAAGAGGGGTAAAAAGAAAAGGAACGAGTCAACGAAGACGGCTGCAACACACCATAAACCGCAAGGGCGGCTCATGGAGGCGTAGGGGCGGATCAAGGTGGCCGCAGGGGCGCAATGCCTAGCCATAGTGGCGGTTCAGGCAGATCTTATTACAACTCAACACTCTCAGCACTTCAAAGACTAAGGCTCTTACATCTCAACCCCCTAAAAAAAAGTTTTGTCCCAAAACTTACAAAATCCCAAATCCTCTCGCACCCATATGCCGAGGTATAACTCTCTCTATCAGAGGCATCACATCTCCGCTCAAAAGGTCAACCTATATCAAACTATAACCACAACACAGGCATGGATGAATCATAAACTCCATAAATTAGGAGCATAACGCTATCCAAAGGCATAGAAGAATCACATCTCTTGCCATTCTCACATCACAGGGCATAGAGGAAGCACATCTCTAGCCGGATCATACTCATACACGAAGCATGGCGGAAAACTATCTCCAGCGAGACTATGTCCATCAAAATAGCATGGAGGAATAGCCATCTCCAGCTAGATCCTAATCGCACTCAAATGGCATGGAGGAAAGAACCATCTCCAGCCATAATCATAAATCGCGCTAGCAAACAAAGATCTAATAAGATCATATATCACATTATTCGCTCAAAAGTGTGCGTGCAAAGTCTTAAATTTATAAAATCTGAAATCAAGCAAAGCAAACCCGCACTGTACGGATCGGTATAGTAAAGCAAGAATTCCAGAGTCGAACTCAGGGATTTGGGGGATCAAACTTAGTTCGTAAAATCGTCCGGCAAGTAAATAAGCTTTTGTAAAGATTAATGGGAAAACAACGATTCTAAAGATTCGGATATCCAATTGTGGCAATTGATTCAAGATGTTCTAAAGATATAATGAGAGAGTCAGGATTGCAAAGATATAGATCTAAGGTAGGGTGTTGCACGGTGAAGTTCCAATCCCATGAATCTCACCCAAAGGCTCTCTCAATAAAGGATGATGAGTCTCGTTATAAAGAGAATCTAAGGACAAGATTAAACTCTCAAATACCCATGCCCAAACCCAAGGGAATCAAAGATAAGCCAAATAGGTTAAGGTTGTGACACTCGTAACCTAAGTAGAGGGTGTTGAGTCTCACTACTACCTAGAAAAGGTAAGCCAAGGCTACGTTAGGGCCAATCTTTAACTTTGGATCAAAGCAAAATCAAAACACGTCAAAGAGGGGAAAACCACAGTCAGTTCGTGAGGAACCACGGCCGTGGAACTCAAGAATAGGCCGTGAAAAGGTACGACGGCGAAGTTTCTCGCAACTCTCAGGATCCAATCTGTTTTGGTTCAATCTATCATCATCTATGCCACAACTATAAACCCTTCACCTTAGAATCGCTTAAGGGTTTTAGCCAACAATCATCGTCATTGAATCAATAATCAAATTTAATAGAAAGAAAAGATAGAAACTTAAAAACTCAATAATGAACGTAAAACCAATCTCAGTCAATTCAAAACCGTGCTTGTGTTCAATGAATACTGAATAGAGTCAGAAATCTCTCACAAATATTAAAGAACAAGAAGAACGGGATGTCAATCCGTCTTCAAAGTGAAACCCTAAGATCTTCCAACTCCGAATGGGAAAGTGCGTCTCTTCCAAGATCTTCCTCCAATATCTTCTCTCACAATGTGTAGATACAGATCTCAATGCATAGTCTTCCAATGAATCAGCCTCTAGTGTAAGTAAGGTGTCCTTTTCTCTCTTTCTCTCGCCTTCTTATAGGAAAACTAGGGTTGCAAAAACCCGTAACGGATGCTGACATGGCAAAAATGACACGTGGGAAATCTTGGAAAACCACGGCCTCCTCATATTTCCACGGCCGTGGAATTGACCATGGGTGCTTACGACATAGGTCTCCACGGCCTTAACTAAATTAATTACCAAAACCACGGCCGTGGTTTCCCGTACTTGGCCGTGAAATCTCTAAAATCTGCGTACAATCCTTTGTTCTTCGAAGCTTTCCAATCATGCTCCTTCCTTAACTACTCCAATGCTTATCCTTGATGTCTAGCATTATCAAAAATGCTCACATGCTCCAATCCAAGACTTTATTCACCTATAATCACAACAAAGCTTGTATAGATCTCTATACAAACATAATAGGTGAATGTGCTCATATATGCTTCAAACTCATATCCATGTACACAAAAGAAGGGGAAAAACTAACTAAAAATGTGCCTAAAATAATGTCATATTTCATGCTATCAAAATTCCCCATACTTGTCTCTTGCTTGTCCCCAAGCAAGGTTTTCAAAATCTAGAACACAAGGTAGGATGAAATATGAATGCAAAATAAGGGAAAAAAAATCTTTTTAGTATTGTGCTTTTATTCAATAGATCGCTCTCAAATCTTGCTTCATGTTTTCTTGAAAACTTCTATGTACACAAAATGAATCATGTCATGCAAAAGAAACATTATACATTGCAAAAGCTCCAAGACAAACATCATAACCCAAAGTAATGTCAAAATCAATCATGTGGAAATCTGATTTAGATCACTAATTCAAGCAACAACCCAAAGATCTAAAGAACTTTCAAAAAAAGGTCAAGAAACGTGAATGGGTAGGATTTTCATAAGGTAATATGGTGTGATATCCGGGAAAAAGAAACTACACAACACAAGCTTGAAGAACATTGCTTCCCAAACATGCTTTGCATGCAAACGGTGTACAAAAACCGAAGCCTAGGAGATCGGCGATTCTCAATTTTCGAGATGCCTCAAACCCTTGATGCACATACCATATTCCGTTAGGACTATCGTTCATTCGGACTTTGGCAAGACACAAACACCCGACTATGTGAATGGTGCCGAATTACTCATCCTCATGTTCAACGCCCCCAAACCTATTTTTCTATACTTTGAATGCACATTTTTTTCTTTCAAGGCCCTCCCACATCAATTATGCCATACATTACACACTTCCTAATTCCCAGATAGGTAAAGGAGGCAAAAAATTATCGAGGAGCTAAATGGATCAAGAAGAAGCAAGAAAAATTGATGTGCCTTAATCATTTCAAAAAGAGGTGCAAGAACTTGTAATGCGATTTTAACTTTCATTCCTCAACATGATTTAGACAAGAATTTTTACATTATGAAACTTGCAAGAAGATCAAACAATATACTCAATTTCTCCACAATTCACAACTCATCTCAAGCACATTAGTGTCATCAAAAATTCAATCCACAAGAAAATTCATCATTGTGGTCTTTTCCAATCCTAGAAGCACAATATTTTTCAAATTTTTATGGGTTTTTCAAAGCTTAAAAATGCATGACAAATATGAAACGTGTGACAAGAAATACAAGATGCAAATGTTTATGGATAAGAACCGAAGCATATTGTCAAGTTGTTACATCACAATGAGAATCATACTCCACCCCATACTTGAGTTACACATTGTCCCTAATGTGCGAAAAAAAGAAAAAGGAAAAGAACAAAGGAACTCACAAAGTCATGAAGCAACTCATACAATCCAACTCATCACATAGGCGGCGGCGGTGGTGGGAACGGGAAGAAGTTCGGGTCGTATGGACGCCTAAACTGCTGCCTGTAAACATATTAAAGGATCCTTGCATTGTCACGAAGCTCCATTTCAGCTGCATCAAAGCGGGTCTCAAGTGCCTCCATCCTCTCTGTAAGTCCGGTGACCCATTTCAGCTGCTGGTCCATCCATGCCGGCCTTTACGCCATCCACTCCGGTGGTGCTCCCATCCAAGCTGGTGGAGCATCCATCCATACTGGCGGTGCGTCCATCCAAGTCGGCATCTCACTAACACTCGCTCTCCGGGAATAAGAGGAAGCAGAAGGTCGCTACTGGTAGGTAGACCTCCTAGGTGGCTCCTAGAAGTCCGCCTGCTGCTTCGGGAAACCTCCAAAACACTACTCAGCAGCTGCAACATCCTGGTACTCATCTCCACCCATCTCCTCATCACCCTCCTCATCAGCAGCTACAGGCTCATCATCGGGATAATAGTCAGAAGCTCCAAGGAGATTGACATGCAACGGGACAAAGGTCGCTTTCCAGTTTTGTCGGTCCCGGATGATGTAATCATCACTCCAAGGGATGCTTCATTCTCCCTTGTCCTCCCAAGGCATGGAGACGTATGGAGGACCTCGGTGGCGGGGAATCAAGAGCCCCTAGTCATAAAACCTTGAAGCCCTAGAGGCCTCGCGGATGCCGCTAACTCACAAGCAGAAAAATCAATCACCAACTTCTTTGCAATGTGTGTAACCATCCCCCCATAACCAATATTCCCTTTGGCTTTGTTCTTGATCTTACTAAGGGTAGTAGCAAGAAGGGTGGCGCAATCCGGAGTGATACCGGCCACCATACAATAGAGGATATAAAGCTCGCTAACCTTGAGCCTTTGTGGGATTTCAGATATAGGAAACAAGCACTCGGAAAGGATCCTATGGGCGACCTTGAAGTATAGGTTATAAATCACCTTAGCCTTTGAATCAGTGGGTTTCTAACGGTCCTCGGAACCCACCACCATAGCTATCTCTTCCCAAAACTCTCTAGCACGAGAGCTCCTAGGAAATGTCCCATTACACGTCTCACCAAAACCGAAGAAAGATCCAAACTACACTATGGAAAAGTGATGGGTGCGGTTCATCAAACGGAAAGAGACCGTTCGGTTTACGGCACTATGATCAAATGAGCTCAAGAACTCCAGAGTAATCTCCTCATAAGCATCCTCCCTAATGTCAACAAATGTGTCAAGACCAACTCTAGCAATCATCATCCTAAGGTCATCAACAACATGAAGATCCTCAAATTCTTCAAGGACAATGTACCTAGGGGCTATAACGTTGCATTTTTGGATTCTAAGGAAGTCTTTCTTGTGGTCCTCATGGATTGTTAGGATCCTAGGGACCGGTTGAGGAGCGGGAGGGGGTTGGGAAGAGGAGCTAGCCCCTTTGGTGGTTTTCTTTCGGCCTGATTTACGAGTTCCAAGCATTTTCTAAAAAACCACGGCCTGTTCTTGGTAAACCACGCCCGTGGAATTGTACGACAGGCCGTGGAATTCCACGATCTTTCACAAATCACGAGAAATTTCACAACAAACTCAGCAACAACAGCCCTAGACTATTTCTATGTTCAATTCCGTTCAGTTCTCCTAAATATCCTTGAAGAAAACGAAGGAAATCAACCAAAGATAGAGTTGAGAGAAAACCTAGGTTTTGGATTTGAAGAAATCCAAAATCTCGCTCGATTGTTGAATGTTTGTGTTGTTTGTTGTCTCAATCTTCAATTGGATGAAGTTTTCTCCAATTTGGGACGAAGAATTGTGCGAAATGGTTGCCGGATGAGGATTTGGTGTTTGAAGGTTAAGAGCGTGGAAGGGAGGCGTGGAAGAAAGGGCAAGTGTGTGGGTTTTGTGAAGAAGAAGGGTTTATATAGCCCCCGTCAAAATTTCAAAACCACGGCCCCACTGTTACTTCCACTGCCGTGGTTTTGTTGTCTTTGGCCGTGGCAGCTCTCGACTTAGTTCTCCACGGCCTTAATTAAAGAAACCATGGCCGTGGTTTTGTATTTTAACCCGTGGAATTGTGGATTTTTGCCAAAAATCCAAATTCGTTGATCCTTTGGCTTTCTTCACTTCTCTTGGTTGTTCTTCAAGCCTAACCTCTAAAGACACAAGACATACCGGAAATATACCAACGAAAAACAAACAAAAACAATCTACGCTAATCTATTCTAAGAAAAAGAAAAAGAAAGAAACACATCAAGTAGTGCTTTGTTTCAGGTCCGTAGCTAGACCATTCCTTTGTGCTTAAGTGAGGAGAATCGGTGCTATCTCCTCAGTTTGAAGTTCCGGTGAGTATTTCTTGAGTCGTTGGCCATTCAACTTGAAGCTTCCGCACTTTTCACCCTATACTTCAACTGTAGCATGGGGAAAAAAGTGTTTAATAACATAAGGTCATGTCCAACGAGATTTAAGCTTACTTGAAAAGAGTCGAAGTCTCGAATTGAAGAGGAGAACAAGGTCTCCTTCTTTGAAGTCCTTCGGAATGATGTGCTTATTATGCCAACACTTTGCTCTCTCTTTGTAAATCTTGGCGCTTTCATAGGCGTTTAAGTGGAGTTCTTCTAACTCATTGAGGTCCAAGAGACGTTTGTCTCCCGCTTCCTTCATGCCAAAGTTCAACCACTTGACAGCCCAGTACGCCTTGTGTTCCAACTCCACCGGAAGATGACAAGATTTCCCATACACAAGATTGTATGGTGTTGTGCCAATGGGAGTCTTGTATGCCGTTCTATACGCCTATAGTGCGTCATCTAGCTTTAACGCCCAATCCTTCCTTGTTTTAGACACCTTTTTCTCCAGAATTCCCTTGATTTCTCTATTGGAAATCTCCACTTGCCCACTTGTTTGCGGATGATAAGGGGTGGCGATCTTGTGAGTTACCCCATACTTAGCTAGTAGAGCTTCAAATCGACGGGCAATGAAGTGTGATCACTAATGATGGTTCGGGGTGTCCCAAACCTTGGGAAAATAGTTCGGTTAAAGAACTTTACAACCACCATCGCATCATTAGTTGGAGAAGCAATAGCTTCAACCCATCTTGAAACATAATCTACAACTAGAAGTATGTATTGATTACCGCAAGATGATGGGAATGGTCCCATGAAGTCAACTCCCAAAACGTCAAAGATCTCCACTTCTTGGATGTTGTTTAGAGGCATTTCATTCCTCCTTGATATGTTCCATGTTCTTTGACAAGCATCGCAACAAGCAACAAAGGTTTGCACATCTTTAAATAATGTAGGCCAAAAGAATCCGGATTGCAATACCTTAGCACAAGTCTTGTGAGAACTAGCATGTCCTCCACAAGGAAGAGAATGGCAATGACGAATGACACTTTGTATTTCATCTTCAGGTACACATCTTGTAATGATGTCAGCTGGACCTCTCTTGAAGAGTAGAGGTTCATTCCAATAGTATTGGCGGACATCCTTAACGGCTTCTTCCTTTGAGCGTAGGATAGTCCGGGAGGTATTTCCTCACAACCCAAATAATTTACAAAATCAGCAAACCAAGGTTCGTTACCTCTAGAAATATGATCAATGCATTCTTCCATTAGATGGAATTGTTCGTCCGGGAAAGAGTCATCGATAGGAAGGTCATCATGGGTGACATGTGGTAGACGGCTCAAGTGATCCACAACAAAATTTTCCGATCCTTTCTTGTCACGAATCTCAAGATCGAACTCTTAAAGAAGAAGAATCCATCTAATCAGGCTTGGTTTTGCATCTTTCTTGGCAAGCAAACACCGAATGGCTGAATGATCCGTGTATACAATCACATTCGCTCCTACAAGATAAGAACGAAACTTTTCAAACGCATATACAATAGCAATAAATTCTTTTTGTATTGTGGCGTAGTTGAGCTAAGCTTCATCTAGCGTTTTGCTAGCATAATAGATGGCATGAGTGCGCCCATCTTTATTTTGTCCAAGCACCGCTCCCACCGCTACGTCACTTGCATCACACATGACCTCAAATGGAAGACTCCAATCTAGAGGCTGAATAAGGCTTCTCGAATCCTATAGAAAGCATCTAAACATTCTTTTGAAAATTCAAAAATGAATCCTTCATCAATAGATTAGTCAATGGTTTAAAATTTTCGAAAAGTCCTTAATGAATCTCCTGTAAAATCTAGCATGTCCTAGAAAACTTCTAATCCCCTTCACCGAAGATGGTGGAGGAAGCTTTTCTATTGTTTCAATCTTAGCCTTGTCAACTTCAACTCCTCTATTAGAGATCAAGTGTCCTAAAACAATGCCTTCCCTAACCATAAAATGACACTTCTCCAAATTTAGAACTAGGTTCGTGTCTTCACATCTTTGTAGAACTAGAGATAGGTTAGCAAGACAATTATCAAATGAGGAACCATAAACAGAAAAATCATCCATAAAAACCTCCATGATTTCCTCAATATACTCCGAGAAGATGGCCATCATACAACTTTGAAAGGTGGCTACAGCGTTGCACAATCCGAATGGCATCCTCCTATAAGCAAACGTACCCCATGGGCACGTGAATGTGGTCTTCTCTTGATCGTCCGGATGGATCGGAATCTGAAAGAAACCATTATAACCGTCAAGATAGCAAAAATAAGAATGTTGTGCTAACCTCTCAAGCATTTGATCAATGAAGGGCAGCGGGAAGTGATCCTTCCTCGTCGCATTATTCAGCTTGCGATAGTCTATACACATTCTCCATCCCGTCACTGTTCTTGTTGGAGTGAGTTTGTTGTTCTTGTTAGTCACAACGGTCATTCCTCCCTTCTTTGGGACTACTTGAACTGGGCTCACCCACTTGCTATTAGAAATTGGAAAGATGATACCTGCATCAAGAAATTTAAGGATTTCCTTCTTCACGACCTCTTTCATGATCGGGTTTAACCGTTGTTGAGGTTGACGTGAAGGCTTATAATCCTCTTTCATTAGTATCTTGTGCATACATAGTGATGGTTTAATCCCTACAAGATCCTCTATAGTGTAACCTAAGGCTTTCCTATGTTTCTTTATAACAATCATAAGCCTATCATGTTCATCTTCACTTAAACTAGAACTAACTATAACGGGAAACGTAGAGTTAGATCCAAGAAAACTGTACCTTAGATGTGCGGGAAGAGGCTTTAATTCCAAAGTTGTAGATGCCTTTGGTGTGTTGTGAGGGCTGTCCGAGGTCTTCTTGGATGTCTCCAAGGGTGTGGAAGTGGTAGAAGAAGGAGTAAGAACGTTTGTAGAAAGAATGGAACCTTCCTCAGAATTTTCAAAATCCACGGGACCACTATTACTTCCACGGCCGTGGAAATTTTATTTTTGGCCGTGGTTCCTTGCGTTTCTTAATTGCTTGCTCTCGACATATATTTCCACGGGTGGAATTAGTGAAACCACGCCCGTGGAAAAACCGATGATCCATAGTTTCTTGTATTTTCCGAACTATCATGCAATTCTTGGAATTTTTCAGTTTGCACTTCTTTTAACTCTTCCAAAGCCTCAACCTCAAAGTTACAGTCCTCTTCCGCTGCATTCTCCATGATGCTCATGCTTATAACCTTTTGTAACTGATCTTTGAACAAGATTGAACTCACTTCCTCTCTAGAATTCTCTTCATCATATATGTTCTAAATGTCCTCTCCAAGTGCTAGTTCTTTTGTCAAAGCTGAGAGTACAAATTCAACTCTCTCTTCTCCAATGTCAAAAGCCAATTTAGCGTTCTTGCAATCAACCATACAGCCAGAAGTTGCAAGAAAAGGTCTCCCAAGTATGATTAGGACCGGACAATTTGTAGGAATGTCAAGCACAACAAAGTCTATAGGAATATAGAAATTACCAAGCTTAACTGGGACATCTTCAATGATGCCAACGGGTCGAGTAATGGATCGATCCGCCATATACAACGTCATCTTCACCGGTTTAGGTTCACCTAAACCAACCTTCTCACACAAAGCAAGTGGAATGATACTCACACTTGCTCCCAAGTCACAAAGTGTATCATATGTGACTTCTCCCACTCCTATTGGTATGCAAATTGACCCCGAATCTCACAGCTTTTGGGGCATCTTTTCCGTCATTGTTTTAATGAGTTCCGATGACTCCGAACTCATCTTAACTTCACCAAAATCTTCAAGCTTCCTCTTGTTAGAGAGGATCTCCTTCAAGAACTTCCCATAAGCAGGCATACCTAGAATTGCATCAAGAAAAGGTATGTTAATGTGCAGTTTGCTCATGAGATCAACAAACTTACCAAAATGTTTGTCTAGACGCGCTCTCGCTCTAGATTGCGGGAATGGCAAAGGAGGTTTATAAGCTGGAGGAGGTACATAGACATCTTCCTTCTCCTTCTCAACGGGAACCTCAACGAATGTGGGCTGCGGATCGGTGGTTGTTACACCACTTTTTGTAGTAATTGCCATCACCCTCCCTTTCGGATTGTCCTCCGTTTTTCCAGGAAGCTTCCCTTGATATTTAGGAACTTCTCCGGCCTTGCTAAACACTTGATTCTCCATAACTTTTTGTGCTTTAGAAATCAAAGTAATGGAATTCTCCATGTCTTGCATCTTCCCCAAGATTGTTTCCATCATCGCTTCAAGCTTGTTCTTCTCCGGCTGGCTTGAACTCGATGAAGCTTGTCCCTGACTTTTCAAAGGTGTACAAGAAAAAAAAGGAGGTGTTAGTGAATTTTTCAGCATGAGAATAAGGATTAACGGGATTATGTTGGTTGGATCTCCAATTGTTGTTGAAGTTCATCTTGTTGTTATTGTTCCAATGGTTGTTCTGGTTGTTGTTCTTATTCCCTTGATTGTTCTCTCTTCCTAGATAGCCAACGTCCTGCTCCTTTTTCGATTGAATGTTGGGTTTCAAGAGTTCCTTCAACTCCTTAATCTCATTGTTGAGGGAGAAGATTTGAGCTTGGGTTGCTGGATTCAACCTTGCTCCCGGTTCTCCGGAATCTCGATTCCTGCTTTCAATCTTCCTATGGGAATAATTCTCAATCACTAGAGCTTGCTTTTCAATAAATTCCCAAGCATCATCATCTCTCATTTCCATAAAAGTTCCGCAAGAAAGAGATTGAAGTTTGAATTGAGTTTCCACATCTAATCCCTTGTAGTAAATTTCCAATAACCTAGCTTTGAAATGCCATGGTGAGGGCAATCCAAAAGAAGATCCTTGAACCTTTCCCAAGATTTAACCAAACTTTCATTAGTTTTCATAGCAAAGGCATTAATTTTTTTACCTCTCAATTTCGTTGTCTTGGAAGGTGGAAAGAACTTGGTGAGGAATTCCAAAGTCATCTCCTCCCATGTGTTAACTCTTCCAGTTGGAAGAGATTGATACCAAGCTAAGGCCTTGTCCTTCAAAGAGAAAAAGAAAGGTCTCAACTTATAATTGTTGTTGGTTGCTCTTAGTGGCTTCAAAGTCTCCATAATAATCTCATAATTATGCAAATGTTGATGCAGAGATTCCGTTTCCATTCCATCAAACTGACTTTGGCGGATCATAGTAATGACTTGAGGGCAAAACCCATAGTCATGCTCATCTGGATCTCCAAGATTCACGTCCAAACAGCGCGGTTGCTGATTTGGATCCATACGTTGCCCAAGAGTTCGTGGTTCAGCCACGACATGAGCAGCTCTTGCATCTCTAACAGGAACACGAGGATTAAGTGGTGGATTAGGTGGTATCTCTTCCAGTTGAGGCATATCATCGTCGGATGATTCATCTTTCTTATTCTTGACAGTTTTCTCCAAGTTTGCTTGTCATACCATCACCCGGATTTCATCCAATTCAGCTTGAAATCGCTCTCTTTCAGCACGAGCTACAACTTTTTCCTCAAGAAGTCTTCTTTCACTTGTATTAAGGAGAGCTCGAGTTTCATCCAACTTGGCTTGAAGGTTCTTTTCATTGTGTTCAACCATTTTTTTCTCCCTTAACCGTTTCTTGAGAGTCTTCTCCGGTTCAGGGTCAAAAGGAACGAGGTCTTTCTCATATCGAGACCTTTGCATATACCTAAAGAGAAATCTACAAAATCACTAAGGTAGATAGATCAGATAACAAGAGCAAAAGCTCCCAAGCCAGACAACTGAACCGAATTTGGCCTAAACAAATCCCCGGCAACGGCGCCAAAAAACTTGTTTGCTCAAAAGTGTGCATGCGAAGTCTTAAATTTATAAATCTGAAATCAAGCAAAGTGAAACCGCAGTTTAAGGATCGGTATAGTAAAGCAAGAATGCCAGAGTCGAACTCAAGGATTTGGAGGATCAAATTCAGTTCGTAAAATCGTCCGACAAGTAAATAAGCTTTTATAAAGATTAATGGGAAAACAACGGTTCTAAAGATTCGGATATCCAATTGTGGCAATCGATTCAAGATGTTCTAAAGATATAAGGACAGAGTCAGGATTGTAAAGGTATAGATCTAATTAGGGTGTTGTACGGTGAAGTTCCAAACCCATGAATCTCACCCAAAGGCTCTCAATAAAGGATGACGAGTCTCGTTATAAAGAGAATCTAAGGACAAGATTAAACTGTCAAATACCCATGCCCAAACCCAAGGGAATCAAAGATAAGCCAAACAGGTTACGGTTGTGACACTCGTAACCTAAGTAGAGGGTGTTGAGTCTCACTACTACCTAGAAAAGGTAAACCAAGGCTACGTTAGGGACAATATTTAACTTTTGATCAAAGCAAAATCAAAACATGTCAAGTAGGGGAAAACCACGGTCAGTTCTTGAGGAACCACGGCCGTGGAACTCAAGAACATGTCATTTAAAGGTACGACGGGGAAGTTTCTCGCAGCTCTCAGGATCCAATCTGTTTTGGTTCAATCTATCATCATCTATGCCACAACTGTCAACCCTTCACCTTAGAATCGCTTAAGGGTGTTAGCCAACAATCATTGTCATTGAATCAATAATCAAATTTAAAAGAAAGAAAAGATAGAACCTTAAAAACTCAATAATGAACGTAAAACCAATCTCAATCAATTCAAAACCGTGCTTGTGTTCAATGAATACAGAATAGAGTCAGAAATCTCTCACAAATATTAAAGAACAAAAAGAACGGGATGTCAATCCGCCTTGAAAGTGAAAACCTAAGATCTTCCAGCGCCGAATGGGAAAGTGCGTCTCTTCCAAGATCTTCCTCCAATATCTTCTCTCACAATGTGTAGATGAAGATCTCAATGCGTAATCTTCCAATGATTCAGCCTCTAGCGTAAGCAAGGTGTCATTTTCTCTCTTTCTCCCGCCTTCTTATAGGAAAAACTAGGGGTGCGGAAGGCCCGTAACAGATGCTGACGTGGCAAAAATGACACGTGGCGAATCTTGGAAAACCACGGCCTCCTCAGATTTCCATGGCCGTGAAATTGACCGTGGGTGCTTACGACATAGGTATCCACAACCTTAATTAAATTAATTACCAAAACCACAGCCGTGGTTTCATGTACTTGGCCGTGAAATCTCTAAAATCTGTGTACAATCCTTTATTCTTCGAAGGTTTCCAATCATGCTCCTTCCTTAGCTACTTCAATGCATCTCCTTGATGTCTAGCATGATCAAAAGTGCTCACAAGCTCCATTTATGCTCCAATCCAAGCCTTTATTCACCCATAATCACTACAAAACTTGTGTAGATCTCTATACCAACATAATAGGTGATTGTGCTCATATATGCTTCAAGCTCATATCCCTGTACACAAAAGAAGGGGAAAAACTAACTAAAAACGTGCCTTAAATAATGTCATATTTCATGCTATCACACATCATGGCAAGCACGAAAGATAAACACATCAAAGCACATAATCACATACTCACCAAGATAGCACTAAGATCTACTCAACGATCCTACAGGTGCATCTATCTCAGCATAAAACTCTGGATAGTTCCTCTTAATACTATCCTTATTCTCTCATGTAGCCTCCTCAGGTCCTCGTCCCGACCACTGTATCCTCAACATGAGAATGTCCTTCGAACACAGGTGCCTCACACTTCACTCTTAGACTTCAATCGGATGCTCAACAAAAGTGTGGTCCGGCTCAACCACCAAATCATCATAACTCACAATGTGTCTCAAATCTGGTATATACTCCATTTGCTGAGACACATGAAACACATGATGAACACACTCTAACCTCGGAGGCAAAGCTAATTTGTAGGCTGCCCTCCCAATTCTATCAAGTATCTCAAAAGGACCGACATATCGGAGACTCAACTTCCCTATTATGCCAAAACATTTGACGCCTCGCGTCGGAGATACTCTCAGCCAGAAATGAGCTCCCACTCTGAACTCTAGAGCTCGATGCCTCCTGTCTGCATACGACTTCTAGCGACTTTTTGCAGCCAACATCCTCTCTCTAATCAATGCTACTCGAGCCATATCATCCCGAATCTGCTCTGGTGCTATACCACTCATTCAGCTACGCTCATCCCAACATAACGGTGCAGGCATCTACGCCCATACAGTGCCTCATATGGAGCCATCCCAATCGATGCATGCTAGCTGTTTTTGTATGAGAACTCAACCAAGGGGAGGTAGTCTGACTATCCTTGTCCCTAATCCAACACACAAGCTCGCAGCATATCCTCAAGGGTCTAGATGGTCGTCTTTGACTGATCATCTGTCTGAGGATGGAACGCAGTCGTAAAGGGTAGATTCGTCCCTAAAGTAGTCTGAATCTGCTGCCAAAACCTCGAGGTAAATTTCCCATCTCGATCTGAGATGATCGTCCTCGGTGCACCATGGAGTCTCACTATCTTCCTAGTGTACTCCTCAACTAATCTGCTGACTGGCCACATCTCTCTGATAGGAATAAAATGTGCAGTCTTCGTCAGTCTATCAATAATAACCCAGATAGCATCAAAACTCCTATTGAGCCTCAATCCGGTCACAAAGTCCATGGAGACATCCTCCCACTTCCATTGTGGCACTGACAGTGGATGGAGCTCACTTCCAGGTCTGCAATGCTCTATCTTGACCTGTTCATTGGTCGCACATTGTGCCACAAATCTGGCCACATCGGGCTTCAGCCCTCCCCACAAATATGAGCGTCTCACATCAAGGTACACCTTACTCGTACCTGGATGTATGGAGTAAGGTGTACAATGAGCTTCCTGTAAAATCCTCTGTCTCAACTCTGCATCAGCAGGTACACAAACACAGTCGCGGCATCTCATCACTCCATCTGTACCTATGGAGAACTTTGCTGCCTCACCATGAGACATCCTCTCTCTAATCCTCATCAATGTCGGACATGTCCCCTGCTTCTGTTGGATCTCACCCAACAGATCAGGTAGAACCTCTAAAGCGTACAACTAGGCATCCTCATCAGAAAACTAGATGTCCAACTCTAGCCAAGCTATATCTCTCTACAGCCGAGGCTGAACTGTCAGTCTCACAATCGCCTTCTCTCGAGGCGTCTTTCTGCTTAGGGCGTCGGCGACAACATTTGCCTTCCCTCGAGCCATCAACGCTGGCGGTTATTCAACTCCCGTTGCATGAAAATATACTTCAAACTCTTATGATCTGTGAAGATATGACATGTAGCACCATACAGGTAATGTCTCCAGATCTTTAAAGCATGAACTACCGCTGCCAACTCCAGATCATGAGTCGGGTAGTTCTCCTCATACGTCGTCAATTATCGAGACGCATATGTAATCACTCTTTCACGCTGCATCAACACACATCCCAAGCCTAGCTTGGATGCATCACTGTAAACCACAGAATTATCTGTGCCCTCAGGCTGTGTGAAAACAGGAGCGGAAGTCAGCCGTGTCTTCAGCTCCTCAAAACTCTACATGCACTGGTCAAACCACACAAATCCGGTAGTCTTCCTCAGTAGACTCATAAGTGGACGGGCAATCACATAAAATCCCTCCACAAAGCGTCGGTAATAGCCAGCTAGGCCAAGAAAGCTACGCACTTCCTTGACGTTCATCGGTGTCGTCCATGCTGCTATTGACTCTATCTTTGCCGGATCAACCATGATCCCATCGGCGGAGACAATATGACCTAGGAATGCTACCTCTGACATCCAGAACTCGCACTTAGAGAGCTTGGCATACAACTCTCTATCCTGCAAAACTCGCATCACAATCCCCAAGTAACCTGCATGCTCCTCTCTGCTACGAGAGTACACCAGGATATCATCTATGAAGACCACCACAAATTGATCCAGGAGGTCGATGAACATGCTATTTATCAACTCCATGAAGACCGCTGGGGCATTCGTAAGCCCAAATGGCATCACTACAAACTCGTAGTGTCCATATCAGGTCCGAAATGCCGTCTTGTGCAAATCATGCTCTCTCACCCTCACCTGGTGATATCTTGAGCGCAGATCAATCATGGAGAACACAGACGCTCCCTGCAGCTGATCTAACAAGTCATCATTATGGGGCAGTGGATACTTGTTCTTGTTGGTCACCTTGTTCAACTCTTTGTAATCAATGCACAGTCTCAATGATCCGTCCTTCTTCCGCACGAAGAGGACAAGTGCTCCCCACGGGGATACGCTAGGGCAAATGAAGCCCTTCTCAGCCAACTCCTCGAGTTGCTTCTTCAGCTCTAACATCTCGACATACTCCATACGATATGGGGCCTTCGAGATCGGTCTCGTACCAGGCTCCAACTCAATGCTGAAGTCCACACTCCTCTGTGGCGGAAAGCTAGACGGCTCAGCAAACACGTCTGTAAACTCATAGACCACTGGAATATCCTCCAATGCTGGACTCTCTCCATCCTTCATGGCATAACACCAAAAGGGATCACATCCCCGTGCTATCAACCTCGCTGCTTGTACAACACTGATGACATATCCTGTCTTCCTAAGGTCCCAACCTCGGAAGACCTCTATTTGACCTATCTCGATAGAAACTGTCACAACCCTCCTACCTACATCTAATATTGCACGGTGTCTACGCATTCAATCCATACCTAAAATAACTTCCTCATGCACCAATGGCATGACAAAGAAGTCTACAAGTAACACACTAGTCCCTAAACGAATGGGACAACCACGTATCTCGCGGGTACCTCTGACCCTACTACCATCAGGTAACCCTATAATAAAGGGTATCCCCTCTATCGTAGCTAAACCCAAACACTCAACACATACATCAGAAATAAATGAATGCGTAGCACCCGTATCAAATAAAACTCTAACAGGTAGTCCATGAAGCAAAATTGTACCTGTAGCGGCCGGTGCAAGTAGCTCCTCTACACTCCTCTACTCAAAAACTCTAACCTGAACTCCTCTAGTGTCAGTGGTACTCCCACCACGACCTCTACCTCTACTCGGCCCGGGAGCAGATCCCTAAGTAGAAGCACAATCTGGGACTCTCTGTTGTCCATGTGCCTGCTGTTGAGGTGTCCTTTGCCCACCTCCTGTCACAGTGGCAGGGGAAGAACCCTACTGTGATGGAACTCCACCCTGCCTACAAAAGGCAGCTCTATGACCTGGCCTGCCACAGGTGAAGCAAGTCACTGGCGGCCTCATACACTTTGGTCGTAAATGTCCAGGATCACCACATAATCCATAATACATCACACATAATCCATAATACATATATATACATATCTAGACATCACACATTATATATATATAACATATCACACATAATCCATAATACATATATAGACATATCTACACTACTGAGATCCATGGCAAAGGTGACGACTTGCCGTACATTCTATCCCAAAGCACTGTATACACAACTTTTAAAACCAAAATCCTTTAAAAACGTCAAACCCCTTTCGGGTTCTGTTTATTTTATCCATCCGACCTTTATTGCAGGTAACAAGTGCCATTGTTGTCAACCTAAGGCTATAATACCAACTCTGTAACACCCCGAATCCGCGGGACTCGGGATGCCACATTGAGCTATGATCTCACAGTGGATCCTGACCCTAGGATGACAACATATTCATTGATCCTTACAACATGGCACTGACAGATATAAAAACAAATACATAAAGCGGAATAAAATTGTAAATCAAAAGGTATACAAAATCATAGTCGAGTATAAAACACAAAAGCCTCACACAAGAGGTGTACAAACATCATCCTCATGCAGGAGGTATATATAACATCCCCAAAGCCATAACCACCTAATGTACGAGAGTCCTTGGCCTGTCACCCTGCCGGATCACTATGCAACTCTCCTATCCTGCAAAGCATCTACAACACGGTATAAAACCGTTAGCTAACCATACAAATATAAGGTAATGCATAAGCACAAGCACAAGTGATGAAGGATAAACACATAATCATGTTGTCACACATTTACCCGTTTTAATTATCTTTATATAAGTAGTCATTCACTCAAATCGTATATCTATATAGATATATTAAACTATGTGACACAAGGAACATATCATTCTTGCCTCTGGGCCTGCTAGCCATCTGGAGTAGTATCGGTCACATATCCCGTGTATCCTATGGGAGTGGTAATGTGCCCTTCCTTTATACCAGGTCTGGCCTTACGTCAAAGAACCTCTCAACTCCTTACAGGATGAAAGGGAAATGTTATCACTGCCACTGGAAGGGGGCTATCAATGAAACATAGGTCGGTAATATTCGACATCGCATGCTATCATATCAAGCATATAAAACACACAAACCACTGATGCAAACACCCAATATAAGGATGGTAGCTAAGTAAGTCCTACGGACTTACCTCAACTTCTAATACTCTCAACCACGAACAACCTCAATCCAGATAATGACAGGGCCTAATAACAAGGCATAGAGATATATCAATATCCTATTCATCAAAGGGGTCACACCTAGACCCAAAGGGATCCATAAGGATCATATACATCCTATAACTCTCACTCGACATCCTAAATCCTCAAAGCCGTACAAGGCATAACATGATATCATAACATCATCATCACACTCTCTTCTATACCTAGCATGATGCTACACACTCACACTAGGAAAGGAAGGGACAATGCCATCCATAGGCAAGCCCTGAAACAAGACACACCTGCGTGACAAGAACAAAGCAAGGCTGGATGCAGGGAACCGCAGGGGCGGCCCTGGTTGGCGCAGGGATGGCGTCTGGCCGGCACTAGGGCACCTTGACTAGGTGCAGGGGTGGTTGGTGTGTAGATTGCACACCTTAGCTTCTTTTCACTTCTTCTCTCGAACCTCTTCACTCCTTCTACAGTATATATATATACATCAAACAAAGCCTAGAAAGGTTGCCACAAGATCAAATCTTGTGGAACGTAAGATAGAAATGAATAAGGGAAGAAAAGAAGAAATAAAGAAGAAAGAAAAAGAAAGAAAGGGAGAACTCACCTGTTGAACCCTAACAAAGGAAGAATCGCACACCACAACCTCAATCCTGGCTCAACACAAGTACATCAACATCATCAATCACCATCATCATCATACAAACATCAAACTCTCTTCAAAATAAGAAATCAAGAAGAAGATCCAAAAGAAGAGAAGAAGAGCGTAGGAGAGAAGATGGAGCTGGAGAGAGAATGAGGAAACCCTCATTTGGAAGAAGAGGAAGATATATAAAGGAAGAGGGGTCAAAAGAAAAGGCACGAGTTAACAAAGACGGATGCATCAAATCATAAACTACAGGGGTGGCTCATGGAGGCACAGGGGCGCAATGCTTGGCCGCAGGGGCGGTTCAGGCTGATCTCAGCACAACTCAGCTCCTCAAAGACTAAGGCTCTTACTGCCACCGCCCCCACGGTGATAGTGGCAAGCCTTGGTTGTCACCGCCCCCGCGGTGACAGTGAGCCGCCTATGCGGCAAGGGCAAACCGCCCGTGTGGTTTCGCCTCAGATTGCGAAGATCTTCTTTCCTTTTTCGTTTTTATCTTGTTTCCTTGAATAGAAGATCCGATTTTATATCTTTGGGCCGGCTTTCCTTGGATCTTCTAACCCTAGAAGGCCTTCCTTTTATCTTCCAACCCTTTATCTATAAATTCCTTCTTTCTCTTCTTTTTCCCGCTTCTTGCATACATTTTTCTTCAACCGTGAGAGCTGCAACCGTTTCCCTCCTTCCCTTTGCTGAACATGTAAGACTTCTTCTTTGAGTTCTTCATCACGTTCATGAGTTGCTGCATGCCTTTCCCTTCTGTTTCGTTGTTCTTCCTTCGTTCTCCCCCTTTCTCCTTCTCAAAGAATCAAATTTGAGTCTTGATTCTTGTGGAGTGTTCCGTTATTGATACGGTGATGTTCACATGCTCCTTTTGGTTGAGTTGTGATGTGTGAGAGTGTTGAGAGAAGCAAGCTTTGGTCTTTGCTGTGTTCCTTGCTGTCAAAGGAGTCGACATCCGTTTCTGTCTCGCCGCCGCCCCCGCGCTTGCACAAAAACCACCTCCGCGGCTGTCTGTTCTGCCGCCCCCGTGGTTTGTCCAGCCGCCCCTGCGGTTTCTTCCACAGTATCTTCGTCTTTGGTGATCTGCTTCCTTCCTTGCTTTCTTTGTTCCTTCCCTTGGCTTATGGTGTTGTTGTTGACCCTTAGTAATTTGTAAGACTAAGGTTTAGATCTTAGCTTGTGGAGATCTCTTAGAGATTATTGAGACTAGAAGTTATAGACTTCTAGCAATCGTTTCAGTTCCTGATTCTGTATACCTTGTTTGAGTAGGCATTCCATCCTTCCTATCCTTCGGGAACTGATTTATTGCTGAGTTATGTGAGTGAGGTAAGTCCGTTGGACTTACTTAGTTACGTTCCATATATTAGTTTGATTGTATTGGCTTGCTTGTGTTGTTGTTTATTGCTACAACTGATAACCGGACTAGGATTGACATTTATAACCGTAATTGGCCCAAGTGTATTATAATTGGGCGGTTACCGCTTGTCCACTTCAAAATGGGGAAACTGGGAGGTGCTCTCGCGACCAGTCCACTAGGTGACAAAAGAATGCATACGTTCTATTCCTGTTGGTGAAAGGGGACATAGGCGAGATCGTAGCGATTCTCTTGTGACAACATAAGTTGAATTAGTAAAGGGATTAACCTTAATGAACGATAATAACCGGCTGAGTGCTACCATGCTATATGCTTATATTACCTTTTGTGTGTTTGTGCCTTTACAGTCTTTCTGATATCTAGAATGCTGTTTAACGGTTTATACCGATGTTGTAGATGTTCCGCAGGTTAGGAATGCTGCTGAGTGATTCGGACAGTGTGATCAGCCGGGGTTCCCATACATTATAGGACGAGATCGGGTTTATATTTTAGTTGTTGTTCTTTCAGTTTGTTTTGAACTAGGCTGCGAGCCTTTTACGCTTCCTTTGTTTAAACCTCTGATTTTATTATAAGTTTTGATTTTCATTTATTTGTGCCTTGTTGTAAGATCCAATGATGTCGTTGCTACTCTTAGGGTCGGGACCCATTGTGCGGTCCTAGCCCGGAACGCTTCGAGTTCCCAAAACTTGGGGTGCTACAATATGGTATCAGAGCTCTAGATTGGCAACAATGGCACTGAAAATTTTCTAAAGGTCGAATAGATAAATAAACGGAACCCGCAAGGGGTCTTCGTTTTCAAAAGGGGCTTTTGATTTTAAACTTGTCGGTCTGGGATAGATGTACGGGCGACCACCACTACCTCCGCGGATCTCAACATTTAGTTTTCTTATATGTTGGTCTTTATGTGCTTTTTCAGGATTTCTACTTTAGTTGTAGCATGGCCTTATATATCTATATCCCTATCAGAGATGGTACGTACTAGAGATACATCTACTATGGGGTGAGGAAGGGGTCGACAACTTCTTCCACCTGCCGTCAGCAGACGAGGACGTGTAGGAAGACCTCCATTAGCTAGAGGTTGGGGCCAAGCCCCAGTTACTGACCCTCCTATCGCTGAAGTGTTCGTTAAAGAAGTTGCTGAGAGCATTGTTCCAAAGGCTGGGAACGGGACCACTGCTAGGTCCGGAGCACAACGAGCACAGTCGACCGAGTCTGGTCGAGTATCCAGCGGAGCTTCTACATACCGCGACTATGTGTAGAGAGTTAAGTAGACTATCAGGACTGGAGGACCTGCACCAGTACCGCCAGTACCCGGGAGATCAATTGAGGTTTCAGAAAGAGTTACGCAGGTTGTTACAGCACCTGCTAGAGTTGCTAAGATTACTAGAGTTCTAGACGAAGCGAGAGAGACGAGACCCGATTGTTAGTTGAAGGCTTTCAACCAGCTGAGAGTTCCTTCTTTCAGAAGCAATACTAGATTAGAGGTGGAGTTGTGGCTAGGATAGCTGGATTCTGCTATGGAGACTATCGGTTGCCCAGATAGACGTCGAGTCGACATAACACAGACCTTGCTGAAGGATCAAGCTCATTACTGGTGGAGGACCATGCGCAGTAAGGTTACCAGCTATGAGCAGATAAAGGCTGCGATCAGGGATCGCTACTTCCTTGCATCTATGAGGAGAGATCGACTTTAGGATTTCCTCGAGGCTAGATTCGAGGATCTTCCTATTGCGGAGATCGTCAACAAGTTTCAGGAGGAGTTGTCCTTGTTGGGTCCTTATGCACCACCCGAGGATCATCATGTTTACATTTTCTCTCTGAGGTTGAGAGAGTCTACACGCTCTTATCTTGCTGGTTTCCGTTGTGACTTCTTGACGGACTATCAGAATAGAGCATCTGCTTATGAGAGAGACCGACCGGGTCAGAGGAGAGCTTCTCAAACAGGAGGTCTTGAGAAGAGATAGAGGACTGGACCAGTCAGTGCTGGAGCTGGAGCATGTAGATTTGGGCATAGTCAGACGTCAGGACATTTTGGTTTCCAACAGTCGGTGTAGAGTTCTGACCAAGGACGGCAGTGCTTTTACCGCAGAGGTGTCAGACACATGAGAGTTGATTGTAAGAAGACTGTAGTGACTTGCTTCTCTTGTGGCAAACCAGGACCCAAATCTGAGTTTTCCGTCAGGGCAAGGCACTATCTTAGCAGGGATCTTTGCCTTCTAGCATTGTAGGAGGTGGAAAGAGACCTCAGTATGAGCAACACCAACAAAGGGCTCCCGATTTTACTACTCCTCAGGGTTTTGCTCAAGGTTAGGGGAGAGGTAGAGGACGATTTTATGGTTCTACAAACACCATGGATGCATCAACCAGAGTTTATGAGTTGAGTAGTGTTGTAGAGCCGACAATGCTAGCAACCACAGGTACCATTCATAGTAATGATTTTCTTTTCCGAGTTCTTTTCGATACCAGTGTTACGCATTCTTTTATATTTGATGCATGTGTAGATAGATTGGCCTTACTTACCGTACAGGGGAGACCCTTCTTCATAGGATTACCCGATGGGGGTAAGATTAGAGGTACACGAGAGGTTCGCGATTGCGCTATTAGATTGGGAGGTCGCGATTGGCCAACTGACTTCTTTGTCATGTACTTAGTACATGAATAAGTTATTCTAGGCATGGATTGGATGGATCGACATCACGCTGTTTTGGACATCGACAAGAGGACAATGACAGTAACTACAGAGTCTGGCCATGTAGAGATTTTCCAAGGATCGGATCTCGGAAAGACCGGTACAGTCATCAATGCAATGCGGGCTGCGAGACTTTATCGGTCAGGGTTGTGAGGATTTCTGATGCTATGCCATGAAGGATAGTACGAGTCCAACGTTGGAGGAGATTCCGGTAGCATGTGAGTTTACTGACGTCTTTGGAGAGCCATCAGGTTTACCTCCACAGAGGAGTGTAGACTTGTGCATTGATCTTGAGCCCGGGACGAGACCGATCTCGAACGCTCCTTACCATATGGCGCCTATCGAGATGCTGAAGCTGAAGAAGCAGCTCGAGGACTTAGCAGAGAAGGGCTTCATCCGCCCTATTGTATCTCCTTGGGGCGCACCAATACTCTTCGTCAGGAAGAAAGACGGGTCGATGAGGTTATGTATTGACTACCGAGAGCTTAACAAGGTGACAATCAAGAATAAGTACCTATTTGATGCGTCCTTGGAGGTAACCAAGGATAACTCCGGATCTAGATCAAGCAAAACTCCAACTACTCCTTGATTCTTTGTGCAACGTTGTATCGTTTCGGATCCAAAGGGGCGAAAGCGATGAAGAAACAAGGGTTACTTCGATCTAGAGAGATCGAATAAACCTTTTTGTGTGGATCGAAGGTTGATTCTTAAAAAGAATCCTCGAATATGGATTTCTGGGATCAAAGACGAGATCCAAGGAAGAAATTTGAGAGATAGAAGAGAGGTTTTGATGCCCAAGCTAAGTAGGAGGAAATTCTTCTCAAAACTTAGTAATATTAAACATGGAAAATAAGTGAGGCAAGATATCTCTTATATAGAGAGACTTGCCTACCTATGGGCCAACGGGCCAAACAAAATACATGAAGAAAAACCCAAAAGGGGAAAACCTAAAAGGATAAGAGCAAATCCTAAAAGGATAAGGTCAAAAGGGAATATTCTTATACGAAATATCCCTTTATTACATAAAAAGGTAAACATGAAAATATAGTCCGAAAATAAGCTAGCTTCATGTCATGGAGTCGGAAAGACGAGACATGCCGCTAACGGAACCGGTAGCCTATGCCATGGTGGTGTAGAGACATGGCATGCCGGTAATGGAACCAAGTGAAGAAGTAATGCGGGCGATGATGGAGCCGGTGGCTCGAGCAATGGCCTTAGCTCGGGATCGGGTGATCGGTCCATCTGAACAAACTCTAAGAGCCTCGTCCTCTTCGTCTATGGTCAACGTAAAAGGGGCATCCAAGGGTGCATCAGTCCCCCCATCTTGGCTGTGAAACGTCCCCGTTTCACCATCGTCAAAGAGGGGCTCAACATAAGGGGCAAGGTCCTTGACGTTGAACGTTGGGTGTACTCCGTAGGAATCTGGAAGCTCTAACTTGTATGCATTTGGACCATGACGGGCTAAGATGCGGAATGGGCTATCACCACATTCCGAGAGCTTGCTCATGCGGCGAGTAGGGAAACGCTCCTTCCGTAGGTGGAGCCAAACAAGATCACCGGGCTCAAAAGAGACGTCGCGGCGGCCCTTGTTGCGTTGTCCAGCAAGTTGGGCGGCACGACGTTCAAGTTGTGTCCTAGTCCGCTTATGAAGCTCAATGATTTGGGCAGCTCGGTTCCCGGCGATGATGTGTTCTCCATCCTTGAGCGGGCGGGGAGTGAAATCCAATGGTGTGTGTGGATTGAGGCCGTAGACAACTTCAAATGGGGACAATTTAGTTGCCGTGTGCCTAGACCTGTTATACGAAAACTCTACAACAGAAAGTAAGTCCTCCCACCTACGTGGGTTGGTCCTAGTGGTGGCTCTAAGTAGAGCACCAAGAGTCCGATTGGTCACCTCCGTTTGACCATCAGTTTGGGGGTGATAACTACTTGAAAACAACAAGTTGGTTCCAAGTTTTCCCCATAACGTTCTCCAAAAATGACTTACGAATTTCACGTCCCGATCACTAACGATGGAACGTGGTATCCCATGTAAACGCACCACATTGTCAAAGAACAAGGTGGCAACTTCACTAGTATTTAGGGTGCTTTTACATGCGATGAAATGAGCCATTTTGGAGAAGCGATCGACTACCACGAAAATGGAGTCTTTGCCTCGTTTTGACATAGGCAACCCGACCACAAAGTCCATGGATAGATCCTCCCAAGGCCCCATTGGTATAGGCAAAGGAGAATACATTCCATCCGGACCTTGGCGCGACTTGGCATGATGACATGTGATGCAACCCTTGCAAAACCGTGTCACATGCATACGCATCCGGGGCCAAAAGAAATGCTCTTAGAGAGCGGAAAGGGTCTTGGTAGCACCAAAATGACCACGGCCCTCATGAGCTTCCTTGACCAACAAATGGCGTATAGATGAGCGCGGAATACAAAGTTTTCCCGCTCGAAAAAGATAGACATCGTTAATAAAGAAAGACTCGTGCTCTCGGAGGTCGAGGCATTGTGCCCATATGTCCTTGAAGTCAAGATCCGTGGCATATAACTCTTTGAGAAGAGCAAAGCCATGTATCTTGGCATCCATATACACAAGGAGGGCATAGCGGCGAGAAAGGGCATCGGCTACCACATTCTCTTTGCCTTTCTTATGTCGAATGACATAAGGAAAGGTCTCTAAAAACTCTACCCAACTAGCATGGTGCCGACTGAGATTTGTTTGACTCTTGAGATACGTAAGAGCCGCATGATCCGAATGAATCACGAACTCCTTCGGCCACAAGTAATGTTGCCATGTCTTAAGACAACGAACTAGAGCATATAGTTCCTTGTCATATGTAGGGTAGTTGAGCGAAGGACTGGACAGTTTTTCACTGAAGTAGGCAATTGGACGAGTCTCTTGTAAGAGAACTCCTCCAATGCCCACATTTGATGCATCACACTCCACCTCGAAAGTTTTCGAAAAGTTTGGGAGTTGGAGTAATGGTGCATTACAAAGGTGGTCTTTGAGCGCATCAAACGCTCGAGCATGGATATCACGCCACTCAAACGTGACACCCTTGGTAGTGAGCTCATGGAGCGGTGCCGCTACCGTGCTAAAGTCCTTGACAAAGCGCCGGTAGAAACCCGCTAAGCCGAGAAAGGCTCGGACCATGGTGACCGTAGTAGGAGTAGGCCACTCCCGAATTGCACGAACTTTAGATTCGTCTACTCGTAGTCCGTCCTTAGACACGACATAGCCAAGAAAGATAGTGGTGTCCGAGCAAAAGACACATTTGTCAAAGTTGACATACAATTGCTTTTGTCTAAGGCACTCGAGCACTTGGCGAAGGTGCCCGATGTGTTTCTCCAAAGACGTACTAAACACTAAAATATCATCAAAATAAACAACAACAAATGTACCCAAGAATCGGCGCAAGACATGGTTCATGAGGCGCATGAAGGTGGACGGGGCGTTGGAGAGGCCAAATGGCATGACAAGCCATTCATAGAGTCCATACTTCGTTTTGAATGCCGTTTTCCACTCGTCACCCTCGGCCATCCGGATTTGGTGGTAACCGCTCCGAAGATCAATTTTGGAGAAGATAGTGGCGCCATGAAGCTCATCCAACATGTCATCAAGGCGTGGGATAGGGTGGTGGTATTTGACGGTGATTTGGTTGATGACACGACAATCAACACACATTCGCCATGATCCATCTTTCTTTGGTACTAAAATTACCGGGACGGCACATGGTGATAAAGATTCACGCACATGTCCCCGGTCTAGGAGCTCTTGCACTTGACGTTGTTGTTCCTTCGTCTCTTCCGGACTTGCTCGGTACGCGGCACGGTTTGGTAAGGAAGCACCAGGCACAAAGTCAATTTGATGTTCAATCCCTCGGATAGGTGGCAAGCCGGGTGGGAGATCTTTGGGCATAATATCCTGAAATTCGGACAACAACAAAGACACCTCGTGTGGCACATTACTTGGGTCATGAGAAGTAGATAAACAAAACGGAACAAGTAAAAAACATGGGAACTTGCCTTCCATGACCGGTTGCAAATCATGCCGGCGAGCTAAGAGTATCCGCGGTTCACACCGTCCTTGAATTACGGGATCCGAAGGTGGTAAAGGTGCGCCCGAAGAAACGATGTGACCTTTACTACCTTTGGACTCGGTAGCATGGACAAGAGGGGCGGTATTTTGGGATTTGGAAGTACTAGCACCTACAACATCGGGACTCCGGGGGTCCGATTTTGCCGGTGCTTTAGCGGACTCATCAATAATTTGTTGCCTCTTCCGTTCCGCATAGTCAACCAAAATTTCGTGCGGAGTCATAGGCAAAAGTGTGACCCGTTTTCCATTACATTGGAACATGTACCGATTAAGATAACCATCATGATATGTGCGGCGATCGAATTGCCATGGTCGTCCTAATAGGACATGTGTGGCGTCCATATTGATAACATCACAAAGGACCTTATCAACATAGGCACCAATAGAAAACGGCACCCAAGCTTGTTGGGTGACGGTGTCACATGCCGTATCGGAAATCCATTGGAGTCCGTAAGGCGTTGGGTGGGGGGTCGTAGGCAACTTGAAGTGTTTTACCACCCGTTCGTTGAGAATATTGCAACAAGAACCCCCGTCAACGATGAGCGAAAGACTCGTATTATTAACCAAGCAACGAGAGTGGAAGAGATTCTCGCGTTGATCAATAGGAATATGCTCTTTAACAGCCAAAATACGACGAGAAACAAGAGCGAATTTACCGGGTTGTGCTGGGCCGCAAGCAAGCTCGTCATCACAAGGTTCCATGCCAAAAAGTGGGTCGGTGTCATGGTCATCCTCAATAATGATATCATCGTCATGTTGACCATCGTCGTCCTCGAAATATGTTGGGTCGGCAAACAAGACCCGTTTGGTGTTTGGGCAATCACGTTATACATGGCCAAAACCGCTACACTTGTAGCGCACGGGCTCCCTAGGGCGAGCCGCCGGTGAGGGTCCTTGTTGACCTCGAGAGGGAGGCGCCGGTGCTGGGCCACGGTTTGGTGCCTTCTCGGTACCCGTTTGCCTATTGGAAGGACCCGTCCGTTGGGTCCCTTTGGAAGCGTCGGTATCTGTAGGACTAGGCGCATCTCGAGAACGTGTGTTAGACGGATAAAGATATGGACTCGAGGAAGAGGTATACCTAGAATACCGCGGTGTTTCGAGTTGTTGCTTATATAGCTTCATGGCGGCATGACATAATGCTCCCAAATCCTTGAATGTGACAATCTCGAGCGGCCGCCGGATGGAAGCATTAAGCCCACTCATGAACTTGGTGCGGAGGGCGGAGGGGGAGGCCGAGACGCCGGCCTTAATGTGCATGTCCTCAAGTTTAGCCAAGTAAGCCACCGGAGTGAGGTTGCCTTGCTTGAACTCGGCAATTTGCAACCGCATATTATTCTTAAAGTCCTCGGGCACGTACTTCTTGGTCATGCAATAGAGCAATTGTTCAAATGTCTCAATCGGTGCCCATCCTCGCCTCTCTCGGGTGAACTCATACCGGTTCCACCAAGACTTCGCATCTCCTTCAAAGTATAAAATTGCCGCCTCGATTTTCTCGTATTCCTCCTCATAATGACAATGTTTTAATGCTCGTTTCATATCCTGCACCCAATCAAGAAAAACACACGGATCATATTCACCATGAAAGGTAGGGAACTTAACCTTACCTTCCCTACGAGCTCGGTAGGGGTCCGGGCGGGGCGGTGGAATGTAGGCATCATCGGCACGGGCTCGCCGGTGGCCGCCATGAGGCCGTTGGCGCCCATGAACGGGTGGGGCCTACCTAGGTGGATTTGGGGGAGGCAACCATAATTCACCCCGGTCTTGGTTCTCATAAGGGTCTATGACGGGTGGGTGCCACGGACGGTTATGTGCTACCCGTTCTAAATCGGATTCATCACCGGAGAACTCGTTGAAGTTGTGTTGCTCATCGTATTCATCAAAGTCAAGGGTCCTCGGTTGCCGGGTTGACCATTGGCGACGGTGTTCGGAACGATCATGCTCACGACCATGATTGGTGGTAGAGTTGGGACGGTACCGGGGCTCTTCCCGGGTTTGTCGGTCGGTGCGGGGCACACTAGGTGGAGGTGGAGAAGGAACATACTGTTGATGTTGATACTAATAATATTGGTGCCGATGTTCCGTATCGACTATGGGCAAGTCATCTTGACGCGGGTCGGGGAATTCCTCCTCTTCTTCATGGGACTCATTTCCGTCAAGAGGTAAAGGATGGGTGCGTTCAATGACAGACGCAAGCCGGGTAACGTTTGATGGTCCGGCTCCCAAAAGTCCCTTGCCTTTCCGTTGTGCATCGGATGTGGAAGCATTGACCACGGTCTCATTCGGATATGTTGGGGTGGGACGTTGAGCAATCTGAAGGGCCTTAAGTGCTTCGAACTCTTTTTTCAAGGCAATGTTTTCTCGGGTCAAGGCATCAAAATTTTGTTGTGCCTTCAAGGCTTCCAATTCTCGCCTTATGGAGTCATTTTCAAGGGACAACGAAGCAGTTTCTTGAGCCAAGGGTTCACTGAACTCTTGCGGACCAGAATCCTGAGAAGTTTCCATTTCAACGTTAGTCATTGCTCCAAATCAGCACACAATTGCAAGCAATCAAGTGAGCAAGGTGACAAGTTAGGTCAACTTTACCCAAGTTCAAGTGCGTTATCGGGTTCTACTTTGGGGAAGGCCGTTTGGCGGTTAGGCAAGGAAGGCAAATCCAACAAAATTGAACCACTTACACACAAATAAACAAGTGATATTTTGCAAACGTATGTAAGAAAATGGAGAGATAGAAGATGGACGGATTATTCACTCGGCAAGCTTTGCTTGCTTTCGGTCTTTAACTGTTTTGTAAAATCCGATTTTTCGGATGGACCGGTTTGCCGGACTTCTTTTCACTTTGTGTGTTTCGTTTCTTTGAAACGTTTTGAGCAACACTTTCTTTTGTTTTTTTTGAACACAAATCCGTATTGATAAAGAGTTTTTTTTGCTTTTCTTGGAATATCAAATGCGAGATATCCGAATTTTTCGTTAACAAAAATATCCCAAGAGATTTGGTGAAATTAATTAACAAAATTGTTGGATTAGGTCGGTTTAAGAAAAAGACGGGTTTGATAAATGGTTTGAAGGCAAACCAAATATCTCCTATTTTTGTACTTTTTGTTTTGAGTTAAACACGGAAAAGAAAAAAAAATTTCAGGAAAAATGGATGAACATGATGAAGAACATGATGAACAATATGAAGATCATGAAGAACAAATGAAGAACATCATGAACAAACGAAGAACATCATGAACAAAAAAAAGGCTAAATAGGTTTAAGATAATAACGCACAAAAACAAGAGTAAAGAGAACTTAACTTTGATCCCTTGCTCTGATACCAATTTGATGTGGAGGTAACCAAGGATAACTCCGGATCTAGATCAAGCAAAACTCCAACTACTCCTTGATTCTTTATGCAACGTTGTATCGTTTCCGATCCAAAGGGGCGGAAGCAATGAAGAAACAAGGGTTACTTCGATCTAGAGAGATCGAATAAACCTTTTTGTGTGGATTGAAGGTTGATTCTTAAAAAGAATCCTCGAATATGGATTTTTGGGATCAAAGACGAGATCCAAGGAAGAAATTTGAGAGATAGAAGAGAGGTTTTGATGCCCAAGCTAAGTAGGAGGAAATTCTTCTCAAAACTTAGTAATATTGAACATGGAAAGTAAGTGAGGCAAGATATCTCTTATATAGAGAGACTTGCCTACCTATGGGCCAACGGGCCAAACAAAATACATGAAGAAAAGCCCAAAAGGGGAAAACCTAAAAGGATAAGAACAAATCCTAAAAGAATAAGGTCAAAAGGGAATATTCTTATACGGAATATCCCTTTATTACATAAAAAGGTAAACATGAAAATATAGTCCGAAAATAAGCTAGCTTCATGCCATGGAGTCGGAAAGACGAGACATGCCGCTAACAGAACCGGTAGCCTATGCCATGGTGGTGTAGAGACATGGCATACCGGTAATGGAACCAAGTGAAGAAGTAATGCGGGCGATGATGGAGCCGGTGGCTCGAGCAATGACCTTAGCTCGGGATCGGGTGATCGGTCCATCTGAACGAACTCTAAGAGCCTCGTCCTCTTCGTCTATGGTCAACGTAAAAGGGGCATCCAAGGGCGCATCACCATTGCCCTATATCGACGATCTTTTGGACCAGTTGCATGGAGCTTCAGTGTTTTCTCGGATCGATATGAGATCCGGATATCTCCAGTTGAGGGTGAGAGAGCAGGACATAGCCAAGACAGCATTTTGGACCAGGTATGACCACTACGAGTTTGTAGTGATGCCATTCAGGCTCACGAATGTGCCCGTAGTTTTTATGGAGTTGATGAACAACATCTTCATCGAATTCCTGGACCAATTTGTAGTTGTCTTCATAGATGACATTTTGGTCTACTCCCGTAGCATAGAGGAGCATACTGAATACTTAAGGATCGTACTCCAAGTCCTGCAGGATAGAGAGCTTTACGCCAAGCTCTCTAAGTGTGAGTTTTTGATGTCCGAGGTAGCATTCCTTGGTCACATCGTTTCAGCTAAAGGGGTCAAGGTATATCCAGAGAAATTCAAGTGAGTAGCATCGTGTCCGCCTCCTAAGAGCGTTAAGGAGGTACACAACTTCTTAGGATTGACGGGATACTACCGACGTTTTGTGGAGGGCTTTTCAGTTATCACCCGACCTCTCACTTCCTTGCTGAAGAAGTCTACGAGATTTCTATGGTCCGAGCCTTGCTTGTAGAGCTTCGAGGAGCTGAAGAGGAGGCTGACCTCTGCTCCTATCTTAGCTCAGCCGGAGGGCATTGAAGACTTTGTGGTTTACAACGATGCATCCAAGCTTGACTTTGGATGTGTTCTTATGCAGAGGGGTAAGGTTATTGCATACTTGTCTAGACAGTTGAAGACGTATGAGGAGAATTACCCTACCCATGATATTGAGTTGGATGTTGTTATTCACGCTTTGAAGATTTGGAGGCATTATCTATACGGAGCTACGTGTCAGATATTCACGGATCATAAGAGTATGAAGTACATATTCACTCATTGGGAGTTGAATAACCGCCAAAGGAGATGGCTGGAGTTGATCAAGGACTTTGATCTTTAGATCTTATACAACCCAGGGAAGGCAAATGTGGTAGTTGATGCCCTTAGTAGAAAGACTCCCCGGGAGATGGCGATCACTAAGATGACTGCTCAACCACAATTACAACGAGACCCATGGCTAGATATGAATATCCACTTTCCCGATTCTGATAACCACCTATCCACCTTGGAGATATTACTTGATCTGTTAGTAGAGATCCGATAGAAGCAAGAGAGTTGTCCAGCTTTGACACATATACGAGACTGGATGTCTTGAGGAGAGGCGCCACAGTTTTGCAGTAGGTACTGATGGGATCTTGAGACGCCAGGAGCGTGTATGTGTGCCCTCAGATCGAGAGTTGAGGCAACGGATCCTACAGGAAGCTCACTCTACACCTTACTTAGTGCATCCTGGTGTGAGTAAGATGTATCAGGATATTAGACGCTCTTTCCAGTGGGGAGGTCTGAAGCCAGATGTGGCAAGATATATAGCTTAGTGTGCAACCTCCCAAAAGGGCAAGATCGAGCATCACCGAACAGGAGGCGAGCTACACCCACTTCCCATTCCTCAGTGGAAGTGTGAGGACATATCGATGGATTTTGTTACCGGTTTGAGACCGAGTTGAGGGTTTGACGCTATCTGGGTTATAGTGGATTAACTAATGAAGACCGCACGTTTCATTCCTATCAAGAAAACGTTGCTGGTAAGTCGACTGGCAAAGGAGTTTACTAGACGGATAGTACGACTTCATGGAGTACCTAAGACTATAGTCTTTGACAGAGACGGACGGTTCACTTCGAGGTTTTGGCAGCAAGTGCATGCTGCCCTAGATACGAGCTTTCCGTTCACGACTGCTTATCATCCTCAAACTGATGGTCTGTCCGAGCGGACCATCCAGACTCTAGAGGATATGCTGAGAGGCTGCATGTTAGACTGGGGACAGGTGTGGCCAGATCACCTTCCCTTAGTAGAATTTTCGTATAACAACAGTTGACACGCTTTGATTAGGATGACTTCTTATGAGGCTTTATACAGGCAGAGATGCCGTACATTGTTGTGTTGGGACGAGCCGAGTAGTGCTAGCAGTGTAGCATCTGAGCAAATAGAGGATGATATGGATCGAGTAGCGGTGATCTGAGAGCGGATGTTATCAACATGGAGTCGCCAAAGTCTTATGCAGATAAGAGGCGCATACCTCTAGAGTTCAGAGTTGGAGCTCATGTATGGTTGAGAGTATCCCCGACACGAGGTGTTAGACGTTTCGGCGTCAAGGGGAAGCTGAGTCTTATATACGTTGGACCTTTTGAGATTCTTGAGCGAGTTGGAAAGGCAACATACAGACTTGCTTTCCCATAGAGACTTGAGAGTGTTCACCCAGTCTTCCATGTGCTTAGTTACGAGAGTACATACCAGACTTGAGACATATCGTCAGTCATGAGGATTTAGTGGTCAAACCAGACCATACGCTCGTAGAGCATCCGGTAGCTGTCTTAGAGCGTAGTACGAGACGCTTGCGATCGAAGGACATACCGATGATGAAGATTCAGTGGTCGATGCGAGGAGCTGATGAGGAAACTTGGGAGACAAAGGATAGTATCCAGAGGAACTATCTGGAGTTTTATGCTGAGTTGGATGTACCTTTAGCGTAGATGTTGGAGTATTAGTTTTCGTTGTTGAGTTGTGCACGCTTTTGTGACGTTTTGAGTTATGTACCCCGAGTGGGAATTTATGAGTTGAGTTCAGTGTTTCTGCGTTGTTGTTGTATGATCTTGTTGGCTGTTGCAAGTTTCAGGACGAAAATTCTTTTTAGGGGATCTGATGTAACAACCAGTTTTGGTTGTCACCACCCTACGGTGACAGTGGCCGCCTCAGCGGCAAGCCTTGGCTGTCACCGCCCCCGCGGTGACAGTGAGCCGCTCTTGTGGCAAGGGCAAACCACCCCTGCAGTTTCGCCTCATATCGCGAAGATCTTATTTCCTTTTTCGTTTCTATCTTGTTTCCTTTCATAGAAGATCCGATTTTATATCTTTGGGTCGACTTTCTTTTGATCTTCTAACCCTATAACGCCTTTCTTTTATCTTCCAACCCTTTTCTATAAATTCCCTCTTTCTCATCTTTTTCCCGCTTCTTGCATACATTTTCTTCAACTCTGAGAGCTGCATCCATTTCCTTCCTTCCCTTTGTTGTACATGTATGTCTTCTCTCTAAGTTCTTCATCACGTTAATGTGTTGTTGCATGCCTTTCCCTTCTGTTTCATTTTCTTCCTTCGTTCTCCCCTTTTCTCCTTCTCCAAGAATCACGTTTGAGTCTTGATTCTTTTAAAGTGTTCCTTTGTTATTACATTGATGTTCACAAGCTCCCTTGGTTGTGACGTGTGAGAGTGTTGAGAGAAGAAAGCTTTGGCCTTTGCTATGTTCCTTGTCGTCAAAGGAGTCTACAACCGTTTCTGTAACGCCACCGCCCCCGCGCCCGCTGTTAGCATGAAATATTGTGATATTTTAGGCACGTTTTCTAAATGTATTTGATTCATATTGATAGTCTTTGATTGATCTTTGTACATATGTGAGCTAGTATTGCCTATATTTTCGATATGGATGTCTACACTAGTTCTATGTTGATTATAGGTAATTTGGAGCTATTTCCGAACGGAATCGAGCAAAGGAGAGTTGAGTTGATATGTCCATAGATCGAGGACACTTTTTGAAGCAATTTGGAGTCTTAGATTGAAGAATGCACGAGTTCAGGGAAGAATCACGTTCTTGCCCTAAATCACGCCCTAAAACACGGCCGTATCACAAACCACGTTCAGAATTACGGCCGTGGATTCAGAGTCAGAATTCGATGTTCATTCCAGGGGATTCTACGGCCGTGGAACTAACCGTAATTGTTTTCACGCCCTAAATTACGGTCGTGGAATCTTCCACGACCGTGATCTTGTCGAATCTTTTCGCCACACTTCGAAGCCATGATCTTTTGAAAGATTGGGCCGGGCCGACACTTTACCATACACTATAAAAAGACGGACGAAGCAAGATTCCGTCACCTCGCTTACGACCTTTTCAACCCTCGCTTAACGGCAAACGCACGCTTACAATCCACGTTTAGCAACGCACAAACCCTCATCTTGGAGGTAATTTGGAGATCTCATTGAAGATCAAAGTTCGTATTGGAGAGTTGTTGTTTGTGATCTTCGTGTTTGTGGAAGATCGAAGTTCTTGGAGGGTTTTGCAAGAAGATCCCTCTTCTTTCTTAGGTTTGATTTAGGATCGGATTGACATCCCGTTTCTTTTCTTTCCTAAGATTGTGATTGTTTACTCCGTTTTGAATCTTTTGATAAACACTTGTTCTTGACTGTGATTCTGAGATTCATTTGAAGATTATTGATAGTTCTTGAAAGTTCCCATCTTTTATCTTTTAATTCTTGAATTGATATCAATATGACTATTATTGGCTAAAAACCCTTAACAATTCTAAGGTGAAGGGTTGATAGTTGTGGCATAGGTGATGATAGATCGATCGCAAACAGATTAGACCCTGAGAGTTAGAGAATTGTCGCCGACAGCCCTAAATTACGGGCTGTTCTTGAGTCCACGGCCGTGGAACCTCAAGAACTAACCGTGATTTACCTTAAGTCTACGAACCTGCTTTTACTTTAATCTAAAGTTAAAGATTTGCTTTAACTTAGTTTAGACTTGTCTTTTCTAGGTGGTAGTGAAGCCTCAACAACCTCTACCTCGATTGTGAGCCTCAACAACCTCAATCGGATAAGTTAGTCTTGATCTTTAGATTATAAGTTTGGGTATTTGATACTAATCCTCGTCTTTAGAACCTTATCTATATTGAGCCTCAACAACCTGTATAGGGAGTGTCTTTTAGGTGAGTTACATAAGGTTTTTGGAACCTCAACCGTACGATTACCTTACATTAGTATACCTTTGCATATCTCAACTCTGTCTTTATATCATTAAGTATATCTTGAATCAATTGCCACAGCTGGATACTTGGATCTTTAGGATTGTTGTTTTCCCAATATCTGCAAAACTCCCATATTTACCTGCTTGATAACTTGCAATTGAATTCGCTCCACCCAAATCCCTGTGTTCGATACTCTGGAATTCTTGCTTAACTACGTCGATCCGTACACTGCGGGTTCGCTTGCTTGATTCTAGTTTTATAAATTTAAAACTTATTTGCACACACCTCTAGGGGCGAACACCCGCGCAAAGCCGCTCCCGCGGTTGTCTGTTCTGCCACCCCGCGGTCTATCAAGCCGCCCCTACGGTTTCCTCTATATATCTCCATCTTTGGTGAGCTGCTTCCTTCCTTGCTTTTTTTTGTTGTTGACCCTTAGTGATTTGTAAGACTAAGGTTGAGACCTTAGCTTGTGGAGATCTCTTAGAGATTATTGAGACTAGAAGTTATAGACTTCTAATATTCGTTTCGGTTCCTAATTCCGTATGCCTTGTCTGAGCAGACATTTCTTCCTTCCTATCCTTCAGAAACTAAGTTGTTACTGAGTTATTTGAGTGAGGTAAGTCCCTTGGACTTACTTAGCTGCGTTCCATATATTAGTTTGATTGTATTGGCTTGCTTGTGTTGTTGTTTATTGCTATAACTGATAACCGGACTAGGATTGACCTTTATAACGGTAATTGGCCTAAATATTATAACCGGGCGGTTACCGCTTGTCCAGTTCAGAATGAGAAAATTAGGAGGTGCTATTGTGACTAGTCCAACAGGTCACTGAGGGATGCATACGTTCTATTCCTGTTGGTGAGAGGGGACATAGGCGAGATCGTAGCGTTTCTTGTGTGACAACATAAGTTGAATTAGTAAAGGGATTAAACTTAATGAACAATAATAATCGGTTGAGTGCTATCATGCTATATGTTTATATTACCTTATGTGCGTTTGTGCCATTATAGTCTTTCTAATATCTAGAATGTTTGCTAACGGTTTATACCGATGTTGTAGATGTTCCACAGGTTAGGGATGTTGCTGAGTGATTCGGACGGTGTGGTCAGCCGGGGTTTCCGTACGTTATAGGATGAGATCGGGTTTATATTTCAGTTGTTGTTGTTTCAGTTTGTTTTGAACTCGGCTGCGAGTCTTTTACGCTTCCTTTGTTTAAACCTCTAGTTTTATTATAAGTTTCGATTTCATTTATTTGTGCCTTGTTGTAAGATCCGATGATGTCGTTGCTACTATGAGGGTCGGGACCCATTGTGAGTTCCTAGCCCGTAACACGTACTTCGAGTCCCCAGAACTTGGGGTGTTACACTGATCATGAGTCCTTAATGCATTTTAGGTGTCAATATAAGTTAGATAGAAGGCATGATAGATGGATGGAGTTTATGGAAACTTTCCATAATCAATCAATAAAATAAGGGAGAATATAATGTTGTTGTTGATGCCATTTCTAGGAGTCATTCTTTGATCACTAATATGGATTCTAAGGTTCTAGATTTCTATTACATTAAGGATCTATATGTTAATGATATTGACTTTGATGACATTTATAAGTTATGCCTTGATCGAACATCACGAGATAAGTTTTGCATTTTTGTTGGTTTTCTTTTTCATGAAGATAAATTTTGTGCACTCCTAGATGTTCTCTTAGACCTTTACTTGTTGAGGAAGCTCATATGGGTGATTTAATTGAACATTTTGGAAGGGATCAAGAGATGTCTTGTATGTTTGAAAGCTAAGGCTAGATTAAAGCCTCACGGTTTGTATACCCCTTTCCATAAACCTACTTCACCATGATTGAACATTAGTATGGATTTTGTTGTAGGATTACCCAAGACTAAGAAGGGGAGAGACTCAATATTTGTGGTTGTAGATCGATTCTATAAGATGGTCCATTTTGTTGCTTGCCATAAGACCGATGATGCTTATAATGTTGCTAACTTGTTCTTTAGGAAAATTGTTAGATCACACAGAGTACCTTGGACTTGCGTGAGTGATAGAGATGTTAAGTTCTTTAGTTTCTTTTGGAAGATTCTTTGGGAAAAGCTAGAAACTAGGTTGTTATTTTCAACCTTTAGTCATCCTCAAACGGATGGTCAAACGGAGGTTACTAATAGGACCTTAGCTACCATTTTGCGGGCTGTTTTGAAAGATAGTTTAAGTTCTTGAGAAGCTATGTTACCACACGTTGAGTTTGCATTTAATCGTACTATTCATTCATCTACTAACCTAACACATTTTGAGTGTGTCTATGGGTTGAATCCTTTGACCCCTTTTGATCGTATACCGTTTCCTATAGAGAAGCAAGTAGATTTTCATGCAGAAAACAGTTTAAATTCATCAAGGAACTACATGGCAAGACACGTGTAAGGTTGGAACAAAAAGGGTAAGTCGTGGCTGCAAAGGTTAATCGGAATCGCAAGGAAATGCTATTCAAACCAGAAGATATAGTTTGGTTGCATCTAAGGAAAGAGCGATTTCCAAAGAAGAGGAAGTCATAATTATCTCCACGAGAAGAAGGACCATTTAAAGTGTTGCGCAAGGTTGACAAAAATGTGTTCTCAAAGGCTTCTTTGGAAATCGCAGGGGGGTTTAGCCAACAATCATCATCATAATCAATTCAAGATTAAGTGAGAAGATCAAGAAGGGCAGGCAATCAAGAAAAACACAAAGATAAACAAAACCAATCTTCAAAGATCTAATAACTCAATCAAACAATATATAATCCCAAAATGTGTTCTCAAAGACAATAATCAAAGACTAGAACAATCTCACAAATCTCTAAGGCGGAATCAAGAACTTCTTCAATCTCCTCCAATGGTGAAGCAATCCTTTCCGAAGTATGGAAATGAAATCCAAGTACGTCAAGCGTGATCCTAAAGCGTAGTCTTCCGAAATGCAGCCGTCAACTTCCTTTTATAAAATAAAATTAGGTTAAAAGGCTCCTTCCTTTCTTGATGACGTGGCAATTAACGTGACGATCTTTTCCGAAGAAAACCACAGGTGACATCACAAAACCACGGCCGTGGTTCCTCCTGTGGCGACTCTTGACCTTTGTTTCCACATGTGAAATTCAATTAATTATCAAAGCCCCAGCCGTGGAATTTCCTTCTTGGCCGTGGTTCTTCCTTTTCGATGCGTTTCACCTTTGCTTCTCTTCATACTTCTTCCAATGATGTTCCAATACTTCCCAATAAAATCCTCATCGACCAATGCTCAGTGAACACTCCCTCTCTACTCCATTTCAGCTCCAATTTACCAAAAATCACAACAAAACTTGTGTAGATCTCGATTCCAAGATAATAGGTGAATATACTCGATAAGTGTTATGAATGCATGTCCTTGTTCTCAAACGAAAGGGAAAAACTACCTATATGCACATCAAAACTACGTCATATTTCATGCTATCAATATGCAATACCACACACACATCCATTTGTTATCTTTACTTAAGTTATTCCATTATTAATTCAACTTATTTTGTGACACGAGGAGCCTAAAAAACCCCGTCTCTTCCCCCTTTCACTCAGGTTTTGCATGGGATCTACCTCCCCCTGAGTTATTGGCTTCCGAGCACCTCCTCCACTCTCGGCAAGCTTTGGCAGGCGGTCATCGCCTGATTATAATACACTTGGGCCAATTAATGTAATGAAGTGGTCAACCTAGTCAGGTTTAGGTTACAACCACTTAAATCCATAATTACACGCTAAGTAAGTCCTATGGACTTATTTGAGATACTCGTACTCTTGTACCACGTCACAGTTTCCCCTTGGGGAAACGATCAATGACTGCATAAGCAAGGCACATACAACATCAAACGCTGGAAAGGTTAGGAGACGTACCTCCTACACCTCATAACCACAACCAACCTATAACCCGAATCTAAACCTCAAGATCCTCAATAAACATACAAGTGCTTAAGGCACAAACCCAACATACAACTCATCAAGCTCCTCCTCAACTATACTAGCCTAGCCATAACTAAAGCCAATGCCAAAGGAAAGGAAGGAAGGAAACATACCAACTAGGTATGCCTTGGACACGCACTAGCGGAAGCAAGAGGCGCAGAACCAATGAGGCACAGGGGCGGCTCACTCAAGGCTTAGGTGCGACTCAGCTCAGGCGTAGGGGCGGCTGGTGTGCAGAGAATTGGTCTCCGACATCTCTTCGATCCTTCTCTCAATCTCTCTTCACCTCTTCACCACACAGAAAGGATACACTTATATATATACACATGTATGAACCTAAAAAATGTCCAGGAAGATCCACACAAGCCTAAGCTTGTGAATCCTAAGCTAAAGAAGAAGATCGGAAGCAAGGAAGAAAGGATCAAGAGGAAGACAAAGAACTTAGCATAACTAGGGCTAAAACAGAAGAAGGATCAACACAAATCTCTATAGTTGGTTCTCTCTCAACTCAACAACAACATCAAGCATCATCATGATCCAAATCCCAGCTCAAAACACTTACAAGCTCACACAAGATCAAGAAGAAGATCCAAAGAAAGAGAGGAAGAGAAGAAGATGAACGTGAGGAGTAGAAGGTTGGAGAAGATGAAGCAAGAGAAGCTTATATAGGAAGCCAACCAAAAGCACGGGTCAAGAGTCAACAAAGACAGTTGCAGCCGCACAAATCCGCATAGGCGGATCTAGTGAGGCGCAGGGGTGGCCTACCACATGCGCAAGGGCGGCTCACAGAGCCCGCAGGGGCGGATGAACCTATACTTAGCACCACTCAACACCTAAAAGACTAAGGCTCTTACATCACATTCCCTTAAAAACAAGTTTCACAACTCCACTCATAAGGTCACAACCTATAGCATTCTATAACCTCAAACATAGCATGGAGGAATCATCACTCCAACAACACCATCCCACTCTAAACAAGGCATAGAGGAAAACCATCTCTAGCCATCCACTAACCACATCCCAAGGCATGGAGGAAAGTTGTCTCCAGCCAAGACGTACATATAACACAACTACGTGGAGGAAAACCGTCTCCACTCACACTATGTCCATCAACCATAGCATGGAGGAATAACCATCTCCAACTAACCCTAAACATATGACAATAGCATGGAGGAAAGAACCATCTTCAGCTATACCTAACTCACGCTAGCAATCATGATCTACAAGATCATATGCACGCATCACAACTAGCATGAAAAGACAACATATCACATAAACATATAACACATAATCACCAAGATAACACTAAGATCTACTCGTGGATCCTACAGGTGCATCTATCTCGGCATAAAACTCTAGATAGTTCCTCTGGATACTCTCATCGGTCTCCCATGTAGCCTCCTCAGGTCCTCGTCTCGACCACTGTATCCTCAGCTTAGGAATGTCCTTCGAACGCAAGCGTCTCACACCTCGTTCTAGGACTGCAATCGGGTGCTCAACAAAAGTGTGGTCCGGCTTAACCACCAAATCATCATAACTGACAATGTGTCTCGGATCTGGTATGTACTTCCTCAGCTGAGACACATGAAATACATGATGAACACCCTCTAATCTCAGTGGCAAAGACAATTTGTATGCTGCTCTCCCAACTCTATCTAGTAGCTCAAAAGGACCGACATATCGGGGACTCAGCTTCCCCTTTATGCCAAAACGTTTGACGCCTCGTGTCGGAGATACTCTCATCCAAACATGAGCTCCAACTCTGAAGTCTAGGGGCCGACGCCTCTTGTCTGTATATGACTTCTGGCGACTTTGTGCAGCCAGCATCCTCTCTCTGTTCAGCGCTACTCGAGCCATATCATCCTGAATCTACTCTAGCGCTATACCACTGACACTGCTAGGCTCATCCCAACATAACGGTGTACGACATCTACGCCCATACAGTGCCTCATATGGGGCCATCCAATTGATGCATGCCATCTGTTGTTGTGTGAGAACTCAACCAATGGGAGGTAATATGACCATCCCTATCCCCAATCCAACACACAAGCTCGTACCATGTCCTCTAGTGTCTGAATGGTCCTCTTTTACTGACCATCTTTCTGGGGATGAAACACAGTCGTGAAGTGCAAACTCGTCCCCAAAGTAGTTTGAATCTATTGCCAAAACCTCGAGGTGAATCGTCCATCTCGATTTAAGACGATCGTCCTCGGTACACCATGGAGTCTCAATATCTGCCTAGTGTACTCCTCAGCCAATCTGCTCACTGGCCACACTTCCCTAATAGGAAGGAAACGTGAAGTCTTTGTCAGTTTGTCAACCACAACCCAGATAGCGTCAAAGCTCATGCTCGGTCTCAATCCGGTCACAAAGTCCATGTAGACGTCCTCCCACTTCCACTAGGGTACAGGCAGTGGATGGAGCTCTCCTCCCGGTCTACAATGCTCTATCTTGGCCTATTGACAAGTAGCTCATTGGGCCACAAATCTTGCTACATCAGGCTTCAGCCCCCCACCAATATGAACGTCTCACATCATGATACATCTTACTCATACCTGGCTGTATTGAGTAAGGTGTTGTAACACCCCGAATCTGCGGGACTCGGAGTGCCACATTGGGCTAGGATCTCACAATGGATCCGGACCCTAGCCTGACAACAAGTTCACTGAATCTTACAACAAGGCACGGGTAGATTAAAACCAAATACATAAAGCTGTATAAGATACATCAAAAGGGTTTTACAAGAACAAAGCCGAGTACAAAAAAACATCCATAAACATCAGGCACAAAAGATCCCATATCCCACGCAACCCTAATGTACAAAAGTCCTCGGCTGGTCACCCATCTGGCTCACTCTGCAGTCTTCCTAACCTACAGATCATCTACAACACGATATACACCGTTAGCTACAGTAATGAATTGGCATGAAGGTAATAGCAGAAACACACATCAACATCTCATACATGCAATGCCACACACATTCATTTATTATCTTTCAGTTACATTATTTCATTACTAATTCAACTTATTTTGTAACACGAGGAGCCTCAAGAATCCCATCCCTTCAAACGTAACACAGGGGTTTTGCATGGGGGTTATCATCACTTGTCCCCCCTTGTGAGATCATCTTCAAGGTACCTCCTCCTACCCGCAGGCGGAGGCAAGTGGTCACGACCCGTTATAATACACTTGAGCCATTTACTGTAATAAATGGTCATCCTAGTCCGGTTTGCGTTATAAATGCACAATGATATGAACACATACAACCATCACAATCAGACAAACCCACAACTGTATGCTAAGTAAGTCCTACGGACTTACTCGTAATACTCGAAACCAATACCATGTCACAGCATCCCCTTGGGGAAGTAATCAACGGCTGCAATAGCAAGGCACACATCATCACATACTGTAAGGGTTAGGAGACTTGTCTCCATAACCATAACCAACCTACAACCTCAAACTAAACCTCGGAATCATAACATGCTCACAGATACCTAAGGCATATCCTCAAAATAACAAAACTACCTAAGGCACAACTCTACCATATAACTCATCCTAACCAAGCTAGCCTAGCCAACATCTAAGCCAAGGCCAAAGGAAAGGAAGGAAGGGATCATACCAACAAGGTATGCCCTGAATGCACCAGCGGAAACAATGGACGCAGGGGCTGAACCAGTAAGGCGCAGGGGCGTCTCAATCAAGGCGTAGGGGCGGTTCACAAAAGGCGCAGGGGCGGCTCAAGGCAGGCGCTGGGGCGGCTGTCTCTGAAGAGGATTGGCCCCGACTTCTCTTCGATCTCTTTCTCGACTCTCTTCACTTCTTCATCACACAACAACATCACACATACATATATACACATGTATGAACATCAGGAAAGGATCCACACAAGCTCAGCTTGTGATCCTAAGCTAGAAAAGAAAGAAAGAAGCAATGAAGAGGAAGGAAAGATGATGGAGATGGAAACCTTACCATAATAGAACCCTAAGCATCAAGGAGAGCATCCAACACACCTCACAACCTCAACAAATCATCCACAACACTCAGCCATAAGCTCATGATCATCCAAAGCCAAAACCACAACCAAACTCTCAAAACTCTATCACAAGATCAAGGAAGATCAAAGAAGAGAAGAGGAAGAAGAAGAAGAGCGTACAGAGGGAAATGGAGTTGAAGAGGATGAAGAAACCCTCTTAGAGAAGCAAAGGATGGCTTATAAAGGAAGCCATCCGCAAAGCACAAGTCAAAGGGTCAACAAAGGCGGCTGCAACCACACAGAGCCGCAGGGGCGGACACTGTGAGGCGCAGGGGCACCTAGCCGCAGGTGTGTCCATCTGGGTCCGCAGGGGCGGCTGCTACGGTCAGCATAAGTCTAGCTAAGGACTCCAAGGCTCCAAGGACTAAGGCTCTTACATCACACTCCCCTAAAAACAAGTTTCCTCTCGAAACTTGCAAGATCCCAAATCCTCTCGGACCCATAAGCCGAGGTATAACTCTCCCTCTCAAAGGTATCATATCACAACCTATGACATTCTATATCCTCAAACGTAGCATGGAGGAATCATCACTCCAACAACCATCATAAACTCTAAACAAGGCCTAGAGGAAGATCAACTCTAGCCAAACACTAACCACATCACACTAGCATGGAGGAAAGCCATCTCCAGCTATAACGTACACCAAACACTACTACGTGGAGGAAAACCGTCTCCACTCACACTATGTCCATCAAAGATAGCATGGAGGAAAGAACCATCTCCAGCTATACCTATCTCGCGCTAGCAAACAGGATCTAACAGATTACATACACATACAACTACCACGAAAAGCACATCATATCACATAAGCACATAGCATAACATGCACTCATCAAGATGGCACTAAGATCTACTCGTGGATCCTACTGGTGCATCTATCTCGGCGTAGAACTCTAGATAGTTCCTCTGGATACTATCCTCAGTCTCCCACGTAGCCTCATTAGGTCCTCGTCTAGACCACTATATCCTCATCATAGGAATGTCCTTCGAATGCAGGAGTCTCACACCTCGCTCTATGACTACAATAGGGTGCTCTGCGAAAGTGTGGTCCGGCTCAACTACCATATCATCATAACTCACAATATGCCTCGGATCTGGTATGTACTCCCTCAGTTGAGACACGTGAAACACAGGGTGAATACCCTCTAACTTCGGAGGCAATGCTAATCTATAGCCCTCCCGACTCTATCCAGTATCTCGAAAGGACCGACATATCGGGGGCTCAACTTCCCCTTTATGCCAAAATGTCTGACGCCTCGCATCGGAGATACTCTCAACTAGACATGAGCTCCTACCCTGAACTCTAGAGGTCGACGTCTTTTGTCTCCAAATGACTTCTGGTGTCTCTGTGCAGCCAACATTCTCTCTCTGATCAGCGCTACTCGAGCCATATCATCCTAAATCTTCTCTGGCGCTATCCGACTGATACTACTAGGCTCATCCCAACATAAAGGTGTACGACACCTACGTCTATACAGTGCCTCATAAGGAGCCATCCCAATAGATGCATGCTAGTTGTTGTTGTATGAGAACTCAACGAGTGGGAGGTAATCAGACCATCCCTGTTCTTAATCCAACACACAGGCTCGCATCATGTCCTCTAAGGTTTGGATGGTCCTCTTTGACTGACCATCTGTCTGGGGGTGGAACGCAGTCGTGAAGTGCAAACTTGTCCTCAAAGCAGTCTGAATCTGCTGCCAAAATCTCGAAGTAAACCGTCCATCTCGATCAGAGACAATCGTCTTCGGTACCCCATGGAGTCTCACTATCTATCTAGTGTACTCCTCAGCCAATTTGCTCATCGGCCACATCTCTCTTATGGGAATGAAATCCGCCATCTTTGTCAGCCTATCCACAATCACCCAGATAGCATCAAAGCTCCTACTGGTCCTCAATCCGGTCACAAAATCCATGGAGACATCCTCCCACTTCCACTGCGGTACTGGCAGTGGATGGAGCTCACCTCTAGGTCTGAAATGCTCTATCTTGACCTGTTGACAGGTCGCACACTGAGCCACAAATCTAGCTACATCGGGCTTCAACCCTCCCCACCAATATGAGAGTCTCACATTATGGTACATCTTACTCATACCTGGATGTACTGAGTAAGGTGTACAATAAGCCTCCTGTAAGATCCGCTATCTCAGCTCTGCATCAGCGGGTACACATATACGGTCATGACGCATCATCACTCCATCTGCTCCAATAGAGAATTGTGGTGCCTCTCCACGAGGCATCCTTTTTCTGATCCTTGTCAAGGTCGGGCAGATCCCCTGCTTCTGTTGGATCTCATCCAACAGACTAGGTAGAACCTTTAAAGCAAACAACCGGGCATCCTCATCAAGAAACTGGATGTCCATCTCTAGCCAAGCTAAATCCCTCTGAAGATGAGGTTGTATTGTCAATCTGGCAATCGCCTTCTCTCGAGGCGTCTTCCTGCTCAAGGCGTCAGCTACTACATTTGCCTTGGCAGGATGATACAAAATCTCAAGGTCAAAGTCCTTCATCAACTCAAGCCATCGACGCTGGCGGTTATTCAATTCCCGCTGCGTGAAAATATACTTCGGATTCTTATGGTCTGTGAAGATTTGACAAGTGGCACCATACAAGTAATGTCTCCAAATCTTCAATGCATGAACAACCGCTGCCAACTCCACATCATGAGTCGGGTAGTTCTCCTCATACGTCTTCAACTGCCGAGACACATATGCAATCACTCTGCCTCTCTACATCAACACACATCCCAAGCCTAGCTTGGATGCATCATTGTAGACCACGAATCATCAGAACCCTCTAGCTGTGCCAGGACAGAAGCAAAAGTCAAACGCCTCTTCAACTCCTCAAAACTTTGAGCACACTGGTCGTTCCATACAAATCTGGTGGTCTTCCTCAGAAGACTCGTCATGGACGGGCAATCATAGAAAATCCTCCACAAAACATCTGTAATAACCGGCTAGGCCAAGGAAACTACGCATTTCATTGACGTTCGTCGGTGTCGTTCATGCAGCAACAGACTCAATCTTCGCCGGGTCAACCATGATCCCATCAGCGGAGATGATATGTCCAAGGAAAGCAACATAAGACAACCAAAATTCGAACTTAGAGAGTTTAGCATACAACTCTTTATCCCTCAAAATCCGCAGAACTGTCCTCAGATGTACAACATGCTCCTCTCTGCTACGAAAGTATACCAGGATGTCATCAATAAAGACTACCACAAACTGATCCAGGAAGTCGATGAAGATAGTGCTCATCAACTCCATGAAAACTGTTGGGGCATTCGTCAGCCCAAATGGCATCACTACAAACTCGTAGTGTCCATAACGGGTACGAAATGCTGTCCTGTGCACGTCCTGCTCTCTCACCCTCAACTTGTGATATCCTGAACGCAAGTCAATCCGGGAGAAATTGTCGCACCCTGAAGCTGATCAAGTAGATCATCAATACGAGGCAGTGGATAACTGTTCTTGATGGTCACCTTGTTCATCTCTCTGTAGTCTATACACAATCTCAACGATCCATCCTTCTTCCACACGAAGAGGACAGGTGCACCCCATGGTGATACGCTAGGACGGATGAAGCCCTTCTCAGCCAACTCCTCGAGTTGTTTCTTCAGCTCCAACATCTCGATAGGTGCCATACAATACAGGTCCTTCGAGATCGGTCTCGTACCAGGCTCCAACCCGATGCCAAAGTATACGCTCCTCTGAGGCGGCAAACTAGACGGTTCTGTAAACACGTATGTAAACTTGCATACCACTGGTATGTCCTCCAAAGATGGGCTTTCTCATTTCTTCATGGCATAACACTAGAACGCATCACATCCCTGTGCTATCAGTCTCGCTGCTCATATAGCGTTGATAACAGATCCCGTCTTCCCAAGGTCCCAACCCCGGAAGACCTCTATCGGACCTATGTAAGTAGAGACTGTAATAGTTCTCTTACCCACATCTAACACCGCACGGTGACTACGCATCCAATCCATACCTAATATGAGTTCTTCATGCATCAAGGGCATGAATAAGAAGTCAACAAGAAATACCCGCGTCCCTAAACAAAGTGGACAACTACGTATCTCATGGGTACCTCGGACCCGACTACCATCAGGTAACTCTATGGTAAAGGGGGTCCCCTCTATGGTAGATAAACTCAAACGCTCAACACATGTACCAAAAATAAAGGAATGTGTAGCACCCGTATCAAATAAAACTGTAACAAGTAAACCATGTAACAGAATGGTAACTGTAGCAACTGGTGTTGGCGGCTCCTCAGCACTCCTCAACTCAAAAACTCGGCCTCGAGCTCCTCGGGCATCACTAGTACCAACATATCTATCTCTACCTCTACTCGGTCCTGGAGCTGAACCCTGAGTAGCAGGTGTGTCTGGGATTCTCTGCTGTCCCTGTGCCTGATACTGAGGCGGTCTTTGCCCACCTCCAGCTGCACCTGCAAGGGAAGAATCCTGCTGTGATGACGCCTTGCCCTGACGACAAAACGTATCTCTGTGTCCTGGCTTCCCACATGAGAAGCAAGTCAGGGGTGCTCTCGGGCACTTAGCCCTCAAATGTCCATAGGCCCCGTAGTTGTAACACTGCCGGCCTCTCTTAGTCGTCGAGCGGCCCTGAGACTGGCCTCACCCGTATCAAGATGCTCCTGCACCAGTCTGTCATGTGTGTTGTCTATTCTTAGACCGTCCCGTCTGAGAAGTCCTCTTGTGGTTGGCTCTCTCTCGCTCATAAGCAGAGGCTCGATCCTGGTAATTTGTCAAGGAATCATAATGGAATCCTGCCATGTATGAACGTGTGCTCTCCCTCAGTCGACGGGAGAACAAGTACACATGCTGGTCCTTAGAAGGTATAGTTGGACCTAGCAATGCTAACTCAGTTTGGAAGCGGCAAATAGCATCTGTAATGGGTACATCCTCAAAACCCGCCTCCACAAAGTCCTGCAGCTTCTCCCTCCTCAGCGAGGCAGGGGCAGAACAGCTCCCTCAACAAAGTCCTCATCTTCTCATAGCTGGTAACTCGGGATCTTACGGCCTTCCACCACTGATGAGAAAGGTCATGGAATAGAGACAAAACTAGCTCTATCCTTCTGTCCTCAGGACACCTAATAGACTCTAGAGCTGAGTCTACATGTCCTATCTAGACCTCGGTCTCTAACCCAATTTGTCTTGAGAAGGGTGGTACTCCCTCCTGATGAAACGCCTTGAACCAGGTATCTAGTCGAGGTCCTTTGGTCTCTTCTACAACTCTAGTAGTCTCAACAGCATGTGTCAGCATAACTGGCACCTGAGTAGCTCCATGGAATCTCTTAGATGATCCCTCATGCCCTGGTAGATCTGGGGCTCGTCTGTCTGCTCTGATGGCCTTCTCAAAATGTCTGAGGTACTCTTTGAACTCTGGTCCTCCCATGGAGACACGATCTGAGTCATCAGACTGGGCTCGATGTGCATGCTGTCTCCTGGATCCACCACTCCTCGTTGTTGGGACGACACTCTCAGCAACCTCCTCAGGAGCATCCTCCACCACTGGTGGATCAGCAGCGGGAGCTGGTCCCTATCCTATCCCTCCTAGAGGAAGAGGTGGTCTACCTCTACCTCGGCCTACATCAGTAGTAGCTCTAGTCCGACCCATCTACGGGCTATGCACACCTGATGTAAAAGGCTCTGTATAGGCCATATCTATAGATATATATATATATATATAATACTTAATAATACACACATACACATCAACACATAGAAGATATATATATATATATATATATATATATATATATATATATATATATTGTGGAGATCCTTAGAAGGGAGACGGCTTCTGTACATACTATCCAAAACATCTGTACTCGCTTTAAAACCAAAACCTTTTCAAAAGTCATACCCCTTTCGGGTTTTGTTTATTTATCCACTCTACCTTTATTGCAGATAACAAGTGCCATTGTTGCCAACCTAAGGCTTTGATACCAACTCTGTAACACCCCGAATCCGCGGGACTCGGAGTGCCACATTGGGCTAGGATCTCACAATGAATCCTGACCCTAGCCTGACAACAAGTTCACTGGATCTTACAACAACGCACGGGTAGATTAAAACCAAATACATAAAGATGTATAAGATACATCAAACGGGTTTTACAAGAAAAAAGCCGAGTACAAAACAACTGTCACGCTAGAAAGGTATAGCACAAAAAGCTTTACATTTATAAACTCGAACTAAATCCTAAACTACCTAGCAAAACCCGCAGTGTACGGATCGTTATGTAGAAAGGTAAGTATTCCGAGGTCGAACTCAAAGACTAAGGTGAAATCGAGTCAAGCAATGATCAAAAATAGTGTAAATCTAGGCTAAGACAAGATGAGGAACAAAGAAAATGGAAAACTCAATGTTTTTGTTGGTTTTTATGGTCATCAAGCAAGGGTCATAACTCATGCAAAGCAATAAATCAAACCAAACCAAAAATCAGCACAAATAAACGAGTAAACGAGATATTGATCAAGAGAAAAGGAAAACGGATTCTAGGGGTTGGAAATTCCGGTTATGGCATAAAACTCAAGTTATCTATTCATTCTTTGGATTGATTATGATATGTTGGGATTAAGTGTTCCTAAAATGGGATCAATTACCGGGTAAGTCTCATGATCCAACTAATCCACACCTAAGGTCTCATTACCGGTTAAGTCTCTAAGAACCTAAGGGGAGGAATTTAACACAAACCGGATTGTTTAATTAGGGATCTAACCTATCCTCACCGGGTAAGTCTCGGAAAGGGAAGTCCTAATCAACTATCCTAGCACATTTAATCCAATGGCGGCTTATTAGGCTCACCATCACCTAAGGTTTTGCTATTTTAGATTCTAAGGGCAAGGATTACCGGGTAAGTCTCTCCTAACACTTAGTCGCTACACTAGGACACCCTAGGGTAGGTTAAACTCAGCAAAAACTTAGGGTTTCAACAATTTTATGAACCTAAGATAAGATCCTTCGAACCAGGAAGAACCACGGTTTGTTCTACAGAAACCACGACCGTGGTTCTTCAAGAACTACCCGTGATTTCTAACAGTAGCTACGTTCATAAACAAAAATCATCCAAAGGTAAATCTAAGTTCGTCCTATCATAGATCTAGCCATAACCATCCTTTCCTTACCCTAGAATCACATCAATCTAGCCTACAACATTCATATTAGAAATCAAAACAATCAAGCATAGATTCATGACCTCCATTGCAAGAAAATGAGAGAAAGAAGATGAACAAATGAACTTCAAACACAATCTAAATCTGAAGATGAAATTAGAACGACTTACAACCCTTCCAAAGGAAGGTTCAAGAGTTCAAAAACTTCTAGAAATAAATCCGAAAATACAAGAGCTAAGTGTGTCTTCTCCTCTCCTCTTCAATGGCAATGGCTCCTTTCTTCTTCTTCTTGCACTTTCCTTCCTAGAAAAAGTCCTCTTTCTTCTTGGAATATATTTTGTCAAAAAAAATGGAGAATATGTGAGCTGCTCTCAAACTACCCCAAATCCCAGCTGCCTCTAACAACTATCAAGGACCACTTTTATAACCAATTTCTTCATGAGCTGGCCATGAGAGTCGTGGCACAGCTGTCACGAGAATCTGGCAAAATCCACGGTCATTTCCACGGCCGTGGTTCTTCAGAGAACCGTGATTCTGTGCAGAAACTTCGCCTTGGATCATTAGGCTGTGGTTTGGTGCATGGCCTGTGTTGGCAAGGTTCCTTGAGTCTTTCTCAGCCCTTGCCTTGCGTTCTAATGAGTTTGGAAACGTGTCCTCTAAATGAGCGACCCTCAAACGTGTCGTTTTGGCTCGAAACTTCCCGAAATACCTACAAAACGCACACAAGTCCGTGTAGACGTCTATCTCGACAAAATACATGTTTTGAGTGCAAAACGTATTGGACTAGTGCTAGATAATGCATGATTGAGCGAGAATTCTACCTAAATGTGCACCTAAAACTATGCTATAAATCGTGTTATCACAATACCCCATACTTAAGGTTTGCTCGTCCCCGAGCAAATTCCCAACTATAGACTAAGAGATGACGTGATTTATATATGCAGAAAAATGGCAAAATCTTTTTGGTTTGGTGCTTCTACTATTGGATCACCTTCATAGTCATGATCAATGGCAATTGAATAAGCAATTATGTATCAAACAATAAAGTCATGGAAAGACAATTGTACTTAACTCAAAAACATGCATGAGTTGGGAGGACGGAGATGTCAAGAAGATCAAGAGTCTATCCAATCTAGATTACTAAGTCTTACAAACATGCAAGTAGGTCATAAGGGCTTGTGACATAAAAGGCTAAGAAACGTTTCAATTGGGGAGGGGAATTTTCTAGGTATGTGATGCTAATCCGGGAATGGAACTAACTTCACTTCCTTGTCCTCGATCAACTTCCCCCAAGTGCATATTTTTCCCTATCTTGCTTTCTTTTCTTTTTCTTTAGCTCATTTTTGAGACAATGGCATTGGTGTACAATAGCCGAAACCTCGGTGATTAGCCATCCTCGGGCTTTTTCTCTTTTTCGAGGTGCATCCACACCGGGCACACATACCAAAGCTCGTTAGGGCTATTGGCTCATTTGACTTTGGCAAGGCACCAACACCCGATTATGTGAAGTGTACCGAGTTACTTGTCATTTAAACCAACGCCCCCAAACCTATTTTGGCTACACTTGCACAATAATTTCAGCATTCCATTCACGACATTCTTTTCATTACATCTTCACCCCGCACTTGCTTTTTACACATTCAAACACACTAGCATGCTCCTATTCCCGGATGGGTTTTAAAAGGAGGTCAAATTTTATATCAGTTGAGGTGCTCAAGCAATCATGATCAAGATGAGAAGTAGAGAAAGATGAAGTGCCTTATTCATTCCTAGATGGTATGCAAGAACTATCATGTAATTTCGATTTTCAATACTCAATCCATTCTAGGCAATCATCATGATCTCAAGTCATTCATGGAATTCAAGAGAAGTAGTTCAAGTCCACATATGCATTTATCAATTCAACACATAAGGCCATTCATAGCCAATCACAAGACAAGTTTCATCATTAGGATCATATCCAAGCCTAGAAAGCACAAAATTTTTTTAAATTTTCTGATTTTTATGGAATTTTCGATTTAAGTATGTACAATGCAAGATATGTGCAAATATTAACCTATCCTAGATGCTCATCATGCAAAGGATCATGCAAACCCCACCCCATACTTAGAAACACATTGTCCCCAATGTGGTATTCAAGTAAAGAGAGTGAAAGAAGGTTCTCACAATGTAAAATGGTTTTCTTTGGTATTTGGGAATTCCTAAGAGGATTGATGTTGGATGATCCTTTCAACCATGGTAGGGAGCTCTAAGCATCCTTCAAGCTTTGAAACCCGCGCTAGGCACCGCTAGCCGTCCAAGTTCCGCGTCCGCTCCACCCATGATTAGTGAGGGTTTCATCATCATCATTTCCAAGAAAGGCTTCCAATGCCACTAATGTTCTAGCACACATAGAATAGACAAAACACACAAAGCACACAAAAACAGAAAAATCTAAGCTAAAATGAAGAAAAAATGTTACCGATGGGTTGCCTCCCACCAAGCGCTTCTTTAAGGTCATTAGCTTGACCAAACTCGGGAGCGTTTATGCAAGGTGAAGCGGGGCGATCATGTCTATTGGGGCTCCCGGAATGTACTTCTTCAAGCGATGCCCATTCACTTTGAAATCTCCACAATGCTCCCCTCCTATCTCAATAGCTCCATGGGGAAAGATCTTCTTTACCACATATGGCCCGGTCCATCTTGATTTGAGCTTTCCGGGAAAGAGCCTTAGCCTCGAGTTGAAGAGAAGGACAAGATCTCCTTCACTTAACTCTTTTGGAATGATCCTCTTGTCATGCCACCTTTTGGTTCTCTCCTTGTAAATCCGGGCATTCTCATAAGCTTCCAACCGGAGTTCCTCAAGGGCATTGATATCAAGCAATCTCTTCTCTCCCGCCTCCTTGAGGTCAAAATTTAGCCACTTAATGGCCCCATAAGCTCTATGCTCCATTTCCACCGGAAGATGGCAAGACTTGCCATAGACCAATTTGTAGGGAGTGGTGCCAATAGGTGTCTTGAAGGCGGTTCTATATGCCCATAGTGCGTCATTGAGCTTCATGGCCCAATCCTTCCTTGTTCTAGACACCGTCTTCTCGAGGATGGCCTTAATTTCTCGGTTGGAGATCTCCACTTGGCCACTAGTTTGGGGGTGGTAGGGTGTGGCCACTTTATGAGTCACCCCATACTTGGCCAAAAGTGCTCCAAAGTTCCTATTTGTGAAGTGCTTCCCTCCATCACTAATGATCACCCTTGGTGTTCCAAACCTAGGGAAGATCACTCGGTTGAAGAACCGCACCACCACCTTGGCATCATTCGTAGGAGAGGCGATTGCCTCTACCCATCTTGACACATAGTCCACCGCCAATAGGATGAATAGATTGCCACATGAAGAAGGGAATGGTCCCATGAAGTCTACACCCCACACATCAAAAATCTCAACTTCTTGGATGTTGTTCAAGGGCATTTCATTCCTCCTTGAGATGTTCCCCGTTCTTTGGCAAGCATCACATGCCGCTACAAAACCTTGCACATCTCTAAACAAGTTAGGCCAATAAAAACCGGATTGCAATACCTTGGCACACGTTTTGTGTGAGCTAGCATGGCCTCCACATGGTAGGGAGTGACAATGCCGGATCACACTCTCCATTTCATCTTCCGGTATGCATCTTCTAAGCACCCCATCCGGGCCTCTCTTGAATAGAAGTGGCTCGCTCCAATAGTAATGCCTTACATCGTTGAAGAACTTCTTCCTTTGTGAATATGATAATCCGGGAGGCACTTCCTCACACACCAAGTAATTCACAATGTCGGCATACCATGGCTCACTTCCTCTAGCTACTTGGAACAAGCATTCTTCCACCATTTGCAATTGTTCATCCCGGAACGAGTCATCTATCGGAATGTTGTCTTTCCCAAGCTCCAATGGTGGGAGTCTACTAAGGTGATCCGCCACCGAGTTCTCAGATCCCTTCTTATCTCTTATCTCCAAATCAAACTCTTGAAGAAGAAGGATCCACCGAATCAACCTTGGCTTGGCATCCTTCTTTGTAAGTAGATAACGGATCGCCGCATGATCCGTGTAAACTATGACCTTTGCTCCAACAAGGTACGAGCGGAACTTCTCAAATGCATACACTACCGCTAACAACTCCTTCTCGGTAGTAGCATAATTGAGTTGGGCATCATCTAGCGTCTTGCTAGCATAGTAAATAGCATGAGTGCGCCCTTCTTTCATTTGCCCCAAAACGGCCCCAACGGCCACATCACTTGCATCGCACATAATCTCAAATGGTAGACTCCAATCCGGAGGTTGCATGATAGGTGCGGAGATCAAGGCGTTCTTCAACCTACAAAACGCTTCAAGACAATCTTTGGAAAACACAAAATCAACATCTTTCATTAGTAGGTTAGTGAGAGGCTTAGAAATTTTAGAGAAATCTTGAATAAACCTCCGGTAAAAACCGGCATGCCCTAAGAAACTCCTTACCCCCTTCACCGAGGTAGGTGGTGGCAACTTCTCTATTGTTTCAATCTTAGCCCTATCAACCTCAATGCCACGGTTAGACACCAAGTGTCCTAACACAATTCCTTCACTTACCATGAAGTGGCATTTTTCCCAATTTAAGACAAGATTTGTTTCCTCACATCTTTGCAACACCAATGACAAATTAGCCAAGCAATTATCAAAAGAAGAACCGTAAACAGAGAAATCATCCATGAACACTTCCATGATATTTTCTATGTATTCCGAAAAGATAGCCATCATACACCTTTGAAAGGTGGCGGGTGCATTACACAACCCAAATGGCATTCTCCTATATGCAAATGTACCCCATGGACATGTAAAAGTTGTTTTCTCTTGGTCATCGGGGTGGATAGGGATTTGGAAGAATCCACTATACCCATCTAGATAGCAAAAGTGAGAGTGTTGAGCTAATCTTTCTAGCATTTGGTCAATGAAGGGGAGGGGAAAGTGATCTTTCCTAGAGGCCATGTTCAATTTCCTATAATCTATACACATTCTCCATCCCGTGACCGTCCTAGTTGGTATTAGTTCATTGTTCTCATTAGTTACTACCGTCATTCCACCCTTCTTAGGTACTACATGAACGGGGCTAACCCACTTACTATCCGAGATAGGGTAGATAATTCCCGCATCTAGCAACTTAATGATTTCCTTCTTGACCACCTCTTTCATTATAGGATTCAATCTCCTTTGATGTTCAATAGAGGGTTTGTGGTTATCTTCCATCATTATCTTATGCATGCACAAAGATGGCTTAATGCCAACCAAATCATCAATAGTATAACCAATGGCTTTCCTATGCAATCTTAGTTCATGCAGCAATTTAGCAAGTTCATCATCACTCAAGCATGCATTAACAATCACCGGATATGTAGAATGATCACCAAGGAATGCATACTTTAAATGAGAGGGGAGGGGTTTGAGTTCAAGTGAGGGAGGACCTTTATCAGTTGAAGACGATCCAAACAAGGTTGGATGAGATGAATCCAAAGCAAATGAAGACTCTCCTTGGCTCCTAGAAGCTTGATCATCATCAAGAGCTGATTCAGGGGAAACCACAGTTGGAATCACGGTTGGCTCAACTTCCACGACCGTGGTTCTTGCCAAGCTTGCTTCTCGGAGTTGTCCAGAGAGTTTGACGGCCGTGGAACCCAAATCTCGACCGTGGAATTTGCAGCTGTTCACAATTTCTTCATGGCTCCCAAATCCAACTCTTGGCTCTTCTTCCAAAGCCTCCAAGGCCTTGATCTCTTCATTGCATTCCTCCTCAATGTCCTCCTCCATTATACTCAAGGTAAGAACCTTTTCCAAGGGATCCTTGATCAAAATCGAGCTCACCATTTCTCTAGATTCTTCTTGGTCGACTATGTTGAAGATATCTTCATCAAGGGTTGGCCCTTTCATCATTGTGGACAGCTTGAACTTGATGTTCTCCTCTCCTATGTTGAAGGAGAGAGTCCCGTTCTTGCAATCCACTAAACATCCGGAGGTAGCTAAGAAAGGTCTTCCTAGGATGATGGGAACCGGGTAATCCGCCGGAATGTCCAACACTACAAAGTCAATAGGCACATAGAATCCTCCCAATTGCACCGGAATGTCCTCAAGAATCCCAACTGGATGAGTGATAGAACGGTCCGCCATATAGAGGGTCATCTTGACCGGCTTTGGCTCTCCTAACCCGACCTTGTTGCTAAGTGCAAGCGGTATGATGCTTACACTTGCTCCAAGATCACAAAGGGCTTCGTACTTCACGTCTCCTACTCCAATCGGAACACAAAAAGAGCCCGGATCCCTTAGCTTGGGAGGCATTGCCTCCTTCATTGTTTGGATTAACTCCGAGGATCTCTTGGTCATCCTAATCTCCCCATACTCCTCCAACTTCCTTTTGTTGGAGAGTATTTCTTTCAAAAATTTTCCGTATGCCGGCATTCCTAAGATGGCATCCATGAACGGAATGTTAATATGTAACTTGGACATTAGTTCAAGGAACTTACCAAAGTGATTGTCCAAACGAGCTCTTGCTCTTGATTGCGGGAACGGTAGTGGTGGCTTGTATGGAGGCGGTGCTACATAAGTTGGCTCTACATCCTTGCTCTTGCCTCCATCATCTTGCTTTCTTCCCTCTTCTACCGCTACTTGACTCCCCTTAGCTTGGTCCTTGGGCAAAGGATCCTTCATACTCAACCCACTCCTTGTTGTGATAGCCAAAACTTGGCCTCTTGGGTTGTCTTCGGTTCTTCCGGGAAGCTTCCCCGGATCTCTATGTGCCTCACCCGCCTTTTGAAAGACTTGTGCTTCCAAGACCTTTTGAGCCTTAGAAATTGAAGTAACGGTGCTCTCAAGTCCACTCAATCTTCCTAGCAATTGTTCAAACATGACTTCGGTTCTATCCTTTGAAGGTTGAGTAAAACCGGGTGGAGGTTCTTGTGAAGCTCTTTGTGATGGAGTTGTGCTTGTGGAGGCGGGAGGGTTCAAGGCTCCATCCGGATTAGAGTAAGAAAACCCGGGATGGTTGTGGTTTGGCCGGTAATTGTTGAATTGCCGGTTGCTGTTGAAATTTCTTGGGCCTTGGTAATTGTTGAAGTTGCCCCTTCCCATATAATTCACATCTTCCTCCTTGGAAGACAAGTTGGCTTGTGGAGGTGCTTGAGGAGTTGCTTGGCTCTTCAAGGTGGTAGTGCACAACTCTCTCAAGGACTTCAACTCATTGTTGATGGCGTCAAGCTTGAAATTGCTCATGGTGACTTCGCTCACCTCATATGCTCCCGCCTTTCTCCCTTCACTCTTCCTATGGGAGTACTTCTCAATCACTAGAGCTTGCTTCTCCACAAACTCCCAAGCATCATCTACATGTTTCTCCATAAATGTCCCACCGGAAAGAGATTGAAGCTTGAATTGGCTATCTTCATCAAGCCCCTTGAAGTAGATCTCCAATAGCTCAATCTTCGGTATACCATGGTGTGGGCAATCTAGGAGAAGGTCTTTGAATCTCTCCCAAGACTTGAACAAACTTTCTCTATCCCTCATCACAAAGGCATTGATCTTTCCCCTTAATTCGGTAGTCTTGGAAGGTGGGAAGAACTTGGTCAAGAACTCGGTTGTCATCTCCTCCCAAGTACCAACTCTCCCTTGTGGAATAGATTGATACCAAGCTAAGGCCTTGTCCTTAAGAGAGAAGGAGAAAGCCCTTAGCTTATGGTTGTTGCTCTCCAATCTCGGCGGTCTAAGAGTCTCCATCAAAATCTCATAGTTCATCAAATGTTGGTGAGGAGACTCTCCTTCCATCCCTCCAAATTGGTTATGCCGGATCATTTGTAGAACTTGAGGGCGGAGCTCGTAATCATGGGCTGCGGGATCTCCTAGATTCACACCCGGTCGGTGTGCTCTTTGTGCCGGATCCATACGTTGCCCCAATGTTTGTGGCTCATCTATAGCAATGGGCACAACCCTAACGTTCACCGCCGGCTGCGGTTGTGGTGGAGGTGGAGGAGGTTGTTGACGGTTAAGCTCCCTTTGCACAAGTGCTTGCCTAATCTCCTCAATCTCCCTCCTAGTTGCCTCTTGCCTCTCATTGGCAAGTCTCCTTTCTTCCTCCAAGAGCTCATCTCTTAGCCTAATTTGCTCTAAGGCTTCATCTAACTCAGCTTGGAGATTCCTACCGGCCATCTCTTTCTCTTTTCGAATGCTCTTGGATCTAGATCTAAGGGTTTTCTCCGGTTCGGGATCGAATGGAGCTAAATCCTTGCCACGAGATCTTCGCATACACCTAAAGAGTAAGAGGTGTCCTGAAAAGCAAAGACACACACCAAAGAGAGATCAAAAGCAACAAGAAAGATCTACACTATAAACAATCACGAAATGACTCAATCTAGACCTAGTCCCCGGCAACGGCGCCAAAAACTTTGTCACGCTAGAAAGGTATAGCACAAAAAGCTTTACATTTATAAACTCGAACTAAATCCTAAACTACCTAGCGAAACCCGCAGTGTACGGATCGTTATGTAGAAAGGTAAGTATTCCGAGGTCGAACTCAAAGACTAAGGTGAAATCGAGTCAAGCAATGATCAAAAATAGTGTAAATCTAGGCTAAGACAAGATGAGGAACAAAGAAAATGGAAAACTCAATGTTTTTGTTGGTTTTTATGGTCATCAAGCAAGGGTCATAACTCATGCAAAGCAATAAATCAAACCAAACCAAAAATCAGCACAAATAAACGAGTCAAACGAGATATTGATCAAGAGAAAAGGAAAACGGATTCTAGGGGTTGGAAATTCCGGTTATGGCATAAAGCTCAAGTTATCTATTCATTCTTTGGATTGATTATGATATGTTGGGATTAAGTGTTCCTAAAATGGGATCAATTACCGGGTAAGTCTCATGATCCAACTAATCCACACCTAAGGTCTCATTACCGGTTAAGTCTCTAAGAACCTAAGGGGAGGAATTTAACACAAACCGGATTGTTTAATTAGGGATCTAACCTATCCTCACCGGGTAAGTCTCGGAAAGGGAAGTCCTAATCAACTATCCTAGCACATTTAATCCAATGGCGGCTTATTAGGCTCACCATCACCTAAGGTTTTGCTATTTTAGATTCTAAGGGCAAGGATTACCGGGTAAGTCTCTCCTAACACTTAGTCGCTACACTAGGACACCCTAGGGTAGGTTAAACTCAGCAAAAACTTAGGGTTTCAACAATTTTATGAACCTAAGATAAGATCCTTCGAACCAGGAAGAACCACGGTTTGTTCTACAGAAACCACGACCGTGGTTCTTCAAGAACTACCCGTGATTTCTAACAGTAGCTACGTTCATAAACAAAAATCATCCAAAGGTAAATCTAAGTTCGTCCTATCATAGATCTAGCCATAACCATCCTTTCCTTACCCTAGAATCACATCAATCTAGCCTACAACATTCATATTAGAAATCAAAACAAACAAGCATAGATTCATGACCTCCATTGCAAGAAAATGAGAGAAAGAAGATGAACAAATGAACTTCAAACACAATCTAAATCTGAAGATGAAATTAGAACGACTTACAACCCTTCCAAAGGAAGGTTCAAGAGTTCAAAAACTTCTAGAAATAAATCCGAAAATACAAGAGCTAAGTGTGTCTTCTCCTCTCCTCTTCAATGGCAATGGCTCCTTTCTTCTTCTTCTTGCACTTTCCTTCCTAGAAAAAGTCCTCTTTCTTCTTGGAATATATTTTGTCAAAAAAAATGGAGAATATGTGAGCTGCTCTCAAACTACCCCAAATCCCAGCTGCCTCTAACAACTATCAAGGACCACTTTTATAACCAATTTCTTCATGAGCTGGCCATGAGAGTCGTGGCACAGCTGTCACGAGAATCTGGCAAAATCCACGGTCATTTCCACGGCCGTGGTTCTTCAGAGAACCGTGATTCTGTGCAGAAACTTCGCCTTGGATCATTAGGCTGTGGTTTGGTGCATGGCCTGTGTTGGCAAGGTTCCTTGAGTCTTTCTCAGCCCTTGCCTTGCGTTCTAATGAGTTTGGAAACGTGTCCTCTAAATGAGCGACCCTCAAACGTGTCGTTTTGGCTCGAAACTTCCCAAAATACCTACAAAACGCACACAAGTCCGTGTAGACGTCTATCTCGACAAAATACATGTTTTGAGTGCAAAACGTATTGGACTAGTGCTAGATAATGCATGATTGAGCGAGAATTCTACCTAAATGTGCACCTAAAACTATGCTATAAATCGTGTTATCAACAACATCCATAATCATCAGACACAAAAGATCCCATATCCCACGCAACCCTAATGTACAGAAATCCTCGGCTGGTCACCCATCTGGCTCACTCTGCAGTCTTCCTAACCTGCAGATCATCTACAACACGGTATACACCGTTAGCTACAGTAATGAATAAGCATGAAGGTAATAGCACAAACACACATCAATATCTCATACATGCAATTCCACACACATTCATTTATTTTCTTTCAGTTACGTTGTTGCATTACTAATTCAACTTATTTTGTAACACGAGGAGCCTCAAGAACCTCGTCCCTTCCAACGTAACACAGGGGTTTTGCATGGGGGTGATCATCACTCGTCCCCCCTGTGATATCATCTTCAGGGCACCTCCTCCTACCCGCAGGCGGAGGCAAGTGGTCATGACCCGTTATAATACACTTGGACCATTTACTATAATAAATGGTCATCCTAGTCCAGTTTAGGTTATAAATGCACAATCATATGAACAAACACAACCATCACAATCGCACAAACCCACAAATGTATGCTAAGTAAGTCCTATAGACTTACATGTAATACTCATAACCAATAGCATGTCACAACTTCCCCTTGGGGAAGTAATCAATGCCTGTAATAGCAAGGCACACATCATCACATATAGTAAGGGTTAGGAGACTCGTCTCCATAACCATAACCAACCTACAACCTCAAACTAAACCTCGGAATCATAACAAGCTCACAGATGCCAAAGGCATATCCTCAAAATAACACAAGTGCCTAAGGCACAACTCTATCATATAACTCATCCTAACAAAGCTAGCCTAGCCAACATCTAAGCCAAGGCCAAAGGAAAGGAAGGAATCATACCAACAAGGTATGCCCTGAACGCACCAGCGGAAACAAAGGACGTAGGGGCTGAACTAGCGAGGCGTAGGGGCGTCTCAATCAAGGCGTAGGGGCAGTTCACAAAAGGCACAGGGGCGGCTCAAGGCAGGCGCAGGGGCGGCTGTCTCTGAAGAGGATTGGGCCCGACTTCTCCTCGATCTCTTTCTCAACTCTCTTCACTTCTTCATCACACAACAACATCACACATAAATATATACACATGTATGAACATCAGAACATCAAGAAAGGATCCACACAAGCTCAGCTTGTGATCCTAAGCTAGAAAAGAAAGAAAGAAGCAAGGAAGAGGAAGGAAAGATGATGGAGATGGAAACCTTACCATAACAGAACCCTAAGCATCAAGGAGAGAATCCAACACACCTCACAACCTCAACACATCATCCACAACACTCAGCCACAAGCTCATGATCATCCAAACCCAAAACCACAACCAAACTCTCAAAACTCTCTCACAAGATCAAGGAAGATCAAATAAGAGAAGAGGAAGAAGAAGAAGAGAGTAGAGAGGGAAAGGGAGCTGAAGAGGTTGAAGAAAACCTCTTAGAGAAGCAAAGGATGGCTTATAAAGGAAGCCAACCACAAAGCATAAGTCAAAGGGTCAAAGAAGGTGGCTGTAACCACACAAAGCCGCTAGGGCGGACACTGTGAGGCGCATGAGCGCCTAGACGTAGGTGCGACCATCTGGGTCCGCAAGGATGGCTGCCAGGGTCAGCATAAGGCCAGCTAAGGACTCCAAGGATCCTAGGACTAAGGCTCTTACAGGTGTACAATGAGCCTCCTGTAAAATCCTTTGTCTCAGATCCGCATCAGCGGGTACACAAACGCGGTCCCGGCATCTCATTACTCCATCTGCTCCTATGGACTGTGTTGCCTCACCTTGAGACATCATCTCACGAATCCTTAACATGGTCGGGTAGATCCCCTGTTTCTGTTGGATCTCACCCAACAGATCAGGTAGAACCTCTAAAGTGTATAACTGGGCATTCTCATCTGGAAATTGGATGTCCATGTCTAGCCATGCCGAATCCCTCTGAAGTTGAGGCTGAATTATCAATCTTGCAATCGCCTTCTCTCGAGACGTCTTCTTGCTCAGGGCGTCGGGGACAACATTCGCCTTCCTTGGATGATACAAAATCTCAAGTTCAAAGTCCTTGATCAGCTCAAGCCATCTACGCTGGCGGTTATTCGATTCCCGTTGCGTGAAAATATACTTCAGACTCTTATGGTCTGTAAAGATTTGACATGTAGCACCATACACGTAATGCCTCTAGATCTTCAATGCATGAACTATCGTTGCCAACTCCATATCATGAGTCGGGTAGTTGTCCTCATACGTCTTTAGTTGTCTAGACGCATATGCAATAACTCTACCTCTCTGCATCAACACACATCCCAAGCCCAGCTTGGATGCATCACTATATACTACAAAGTCCTCTGTGCCCTCCAATTGTGCTAAGATAGAAGTGGAAGTCAGACGTCTCTTCAGTTCATCAAAACTCTGAGCGCACGACTTAGACCATACAAATCTAGTAGTCTTCCTCAACAGACTAGTAAGTGGGCGGACAATCACAGAGAATCCCTCCACAAACCATCAATAATAACCGGCTGAGCCAAGAAAGCTACAAACTTCCTTGACGTTCGTCAGTGTCGTCCATGCTGCAACTGACTCTATATTCGCCGGATCAACCTTGATCCCATCGGCGGAGACAACATGACCTAGAAATGTTACCTCTGGCATCCAGAACTCACACTTAGAGAACTTGACATACATTTGTCTATCCTGCAAAACTCGCTTCACTATCCTCAGATGTCCTGCATGTTCCTCTCTACTACGAGAGTACACCAGGATGTCATCTATTAAGACCGCCACGAACTGATCCAAAAAGTCTATGAATATGCCATTCATCAACTCCATAAAGACGGTGGGCACATTTGTGAGCCCGAATGGCATCACAACAAACTTGTAGTGGCCATACCGAGTCCGAAATGCCGTCTTATGCACATCCTGCTCTCTCACCCCCAACTGGTGATAACCCGAGCGCAAGTCAATCCTAGAGAACACAGTCGCTCCCTGAAGCTGATCTAACAAGTCATCAATGCGAGGCAATGGATACTTGTTCTTGATGGTCACCTTATTCAGTTCTCTATATATTCAATGCACAGTCTCAATGATCCGTCCTTCTTCTACACGAAGAGGACAAGTATCCCCACGGGGATACGCTAGGGCGGATGAAGCCCTTCTCAGCCAACTCCTCGAGTTGCTTCTGCAGCTCTAACAACTCGACAGGTGTCATACGATATGGGGATATACAATGCCCTAGCGTATCCCCATGGGGATACGATAGGGTGTTGTTGAGATCTTCCTTCGGTTGACAAAGTCTTTGGTTGATAACATCTTCTTGTTACAGAATCTTCAACGAAGATCTTCAATTTATTTGAATCCTTGTTCCGTGCACTTTAGATTCCAAGGCCCTTGATCTTCGTCTTTTTGAACTTGTTCTTGAATCCAACTTTAAGGCCCTTGACATGTAGATATACAACCTGCACTTAATTCAAACCAAACATCTAGAAATATAATCAAGTACATTGTTAGAGATCCAACTGCTATATTTGTGTGAAGTCTTCCATCATCAACACCTGTAAAACTTTTCAATCAAGGTGGAGTTTTCAATCTCCCCCTTGATGGAAGACAACACAAAGTTTCGTACCTGCATTTGTTATTTTGGCAATGCAAATAACAATCTCAAAACTAAAAATGCAGAATGCAGTATATCGGAAATGTCGGATCATATTTCTCCCCCTTTGTCTTTCAACAAGGGAGAAAAAGCAGTCAAACCAGGAAGTCTTAAAAACGCTTACAAACCCAAACATAAATGTATTTTCAACGAGGGAAACAGTTAACCCATATAAAGAAAGATCAGTCAGCTTTAAAATTCCTCATAAAACTTCCTCTTTCCTTTGGATGAAGTTTTCTTATAACGTCAAACATTCATTTCAGCTGCCAAACGTCTTCTCTTTTCTTCAGCTCTTCTTTGTTTAATAACCTCATACTCAACTTTGGGCAAGAACATTGGCTCTTCATGAGTTGGGTACACAATTGATTTATTCTGGACACGCCTTTTACAATTCAACATCATATTCTCAACTTGCTCTTGAGTATGTTGAGCTACATCTTCAGGTATGGGCAAAATACTTCCCATTGTAGTTAGTGTAAGAGCATTCATCAAATACATCTCATTGACTTTAGCATTGATGGTAGCCAGTAACTCGAAATTTGAGTCCATTCTCCTTTTGGCATCAAACTTAAAATCAGATAATCCACGATTGAGACGAGCTATTTTATTTTTCACAACCCTCTAACCTGATTTCTGGAGTAAGAGATAACTTAACTTCTTCATTTGGATTCTGAGTAACTCCTTTTCCTTTCAAAGTCCATATTCTTGCAAGAGTTTTCTCAATCCCTAGACGTTCTAAGTAGTTCTCATCAATTTTGCTGTTAATGGATTGTCTTTCCTCAGAAGATGTATCAATTCTGTAATAATCAAAGACCTTAGGCAGCAAATTTCCATAGGGCAAAGGAATAGATCTCTTAGAGTTAACAGAATGCAACATATGATTGAGAATCAGATTAGGCACATCTATAGCCACATCATGTAATAGCTAGGATTTCCGAATTCTAATTAATGTTGATTAACTTAATCAGTGATAGTAATTGACATATAACTCGCGAAGATTGCGTAAGTGTTGAGTATAAGTCCCACCGTTATATTCTTGGCGTAATTTTGGGCTTATGGTGAAATTTTCACTTTTTCCCCTGGTAATTATTTTTACCCTCTGGTATTATTTGGAGCATTTTAGAGCTCCAATTAATAAAAATGCAGTTGAGAGAAATGATTAGGACATCGGACATGTCCTAGATATGAAATAACATGGAAAGGCAAAAAACGGCCAAAAGAGTCGCTATTTCGTTTCTTAACGGCTAAGAAAGACGGCTTAGGAATACACGTTTTCCGAGGAAATTGTGGAATAATTATCCTACAATATTCAAGATTTATTGTTCCAATTTCGAGAAGTTTGGAGAAGGGGGTTCAACCCGCCATTGGATCAGTTAAAGGATAATTATCTACTTCGCTAAAGGATAATTATCAAGTTCACTATAAATAGTGGAAAATCGTTTATTAATTCATTTCCTTTCATGTTTCATCGTAAAAGCTCTGATTTCTCTCAAACTTCAAACTCAGATCTACTCTCCATTTCTAATCCGATTTCAATTCCGTTTGACTTTCTGGATTCCTCTCTTCATTCTCTTCATATCGGTACCAAGTTTATGCATTTCCGAGCAGATGAAGACCTGGTCGAGCATATATGACACCAGGACAGTTCCGTCGCTCAGATTCCGGTGAACTTGATGTTGTACATGCGTAGCCAGCGTCGTTGTGATTCCAAATCTTCTTTCAGATCGTCAATCGGGTTAGTAACGAATAAGTTATGAATTTATTCGTTTTCCGTACTGCGATTTGGCCTAAATTGACCTTAGACTTTTCAAAATGGATAATTAGAAATTCCATTATGATCATTATATTATTCTGGTGTTGATGGGTTGTTTGTTTGATGAAATCTGATGACAGGTGGGTTTAGAAATGGCCTGCGGGCAAAACGTTATTCTGGTGAAATTTAATGAATTAAATTAGGATTAAATTTGAGATTGAGGAAAACTGATTAGATGCATGCTAGGTGTCAGAATGAGTTGAGGATCATGATGATCTTATGGATATCGGTTATGGCTTTAAGGTTTAGTATGTGCACGAGTATGACGAGATGTTATGTTGAGGATATGCCTTAGGAATTTATGAATGGGTTGAGGATCTGAGGTTTAGATTTGAGATATAGGTTGGTTGTGGTTAGTGAGACGAGTCTCCTAACCTTTGCAGTATGTGATTGTGTGTGCCTTGCTATTGTAGGCGTTCATTACTTCCCCAAGGTGAAACTATGACGTGGTACAGGTTACGAGTATATCAGGTAAGTCCATAGGACTTACTTAGCATGCAGTTGTGGATTGTATGATTGTGATGGTTGTGTGTGTTCATATGATTGTGCATTTATAACCTAAACCGGACTACGATGACCATCTATTACATTTATTTGGCCCAAGTGTATTATAACGGACGGTAACCACCGGTCTTCGCCTGCTGGTTAGGAGGAGGTGCCTGGAAGCCAGTAACACAGGGGGGACGAGTTACGATCACCCCCAATGCAAACCCATGTGTTAACGGGGACAGGGACGAGGTTCTTTAGGTTCCTCGTGTTACAAAAGAAGTTGAATTAGTAATGGAATAACGTAATGAAAGATAATAAATGAATGTGTGTGGCATTGCATGTATGAGACGTTGATGTGTGGTTGTGCTATTACCTTCATGCTTTTCATTGCTGTAGCTAACGGTTTCATACCGTGTTGTAGATAATCTACAGGTTAGGAAGACTGCAGGGTGAGACAGATGGTATGGCCAGCCGAGGACTTAAGTACATTAGGATGCGTGGGATATGGGATCTTTTGTATCAGATGTTGTGGTTTGATGTTTTGTACTCGGCTTTGAGTTTGTAAACTCTTTTGATGTATCATATACAGCTTTTATGTATTTGGTTTTAATCTACTTGTGTCTTGTTGTAAGATCTAGTGAACTTGTTGTCAAGCTAGGGTCAGGATCCATTGTGAGATCCTAGCCCAATGTGACACTCCAAGTCCCGTGGATTTGTGGTGTTACGGAGTTGGTATCATATATATATCGATACATATGACATATATATATATATAGCCTTATAAGTTAGGAGCGTATATTCTACATATGGCTCAGACTAGAGCAGTATCTGTAGTTTAGGCATTAAATTAGATAGTTTTCCCCGTTATTCATGCACGGTTTGACATAAGTTCATAACGTTTACGTCTAATTCATGCATATCTCTAGAAAAGACATCTACACGAGCTTTTGTCGGTTTTGTAGGTATTTCGGTGATCTTTTGGGCATTAACCGATGCATTCGAGGGTCAAGCCTCAATGTGGTACACATCCAAAGCTTGGAAGGAGCATAATTAGAGCAACAAAGGGCACAAAGACCACTATTGGTGCATGCAATGGAGCAACTCATGGCTAGACGATCATAGCATGCTTCTGTTGAAGAAAATCGGACCATCACTCAGGAAAATCTAGCTATACCCAAACCCAAAGCTGGCTATCTCTCTTTCTTAACTTCGCAACTCAAGGTACGTTCTTCTCTCTTCTTAATCTCTTGTGTTCTTTTCTTATCCCTTTCTACTCTAAACACATTGAGTCTTTTCTTTGGGTATGTTAGTTGGTCTCTTTGCTTTCTAACATACTAGTTGTGTCATACTTGCAATACTTCTTTCTACCTTGAATCTTTGTGTGAAGAGACCTAGAACAAGAAACCTTGCGCTAACTTCCAACACAAGAACCTTTCTTCTGAACCCAAGTTAACTACTTGAGACACCCAAGGGAGTTCTAGTGGGTGCTAGTGCATTGATTAGTAAAGGAGCATTAATCCATCCAAGACAACTACGTCAAACCAGCTTGTGATTCACAACGAGTGTGAGTGCGAGAGAAGACAAGTAAGAAACCCTTGTTTTCACTAATATCACACGTTTTTTGTTACTTTGTTTGTTTGTGTAGGATGTCTAAAAGTCCACAAGGATCACCACGAGGTGACCTAAATAACCCCGGAACCAATGACCAACTATCCCAACTCATAAAGATGGTCTCGGTATTAACTGAACGGATGAAACAGCTAGAAACTCGTCCCAGAGAAAAAAAATCGACCCTCACCCGATTTTTCATCCGATTTTCTCTTCTGGAATGGGCAAAAGCTCACAAAATCTTCCCTTACCTCCAGCCCCGGATCCAAGACGTCATTGAGGATCAGGTATATCTCATCATAATCCCAATTTCCAGTTTCCTAACTCAACCAATGTTGTTTATGACTTCCAGGAACTAGAAGAGGAGGTTGATGACGAGAGGTGGAGAGGTTACCCTAGGCGCAATCCGCAACCTAGGAGAAGACAAGACTTGGAACAGTATACACCTTACCAAGACAACGATGGAATGGGAAGGGTAAAGGTCAAGATTCCGAGTTTTGAGGGCAAAGTAGATCCGGACGTTTACATGGAATGGGAGACTAAAATTGAACAAATTTGGTCTTGCCATACTTTTAATGAGCAAAGGAAGGTCCAGCTTGCTACGTTGGAATTCCAAGGATATGCCCTAATTTTGTGGGATCACCTCCTCAAAGAATGGAGACGAACTTTAGAGCCGGAAATCCACACTTGGGAACACATGAAGGCATTGATGAGAGCAAGATTCATACCTCCTTATTACGCTAGGAAGCAAGGCAAAGGTTGGAGAACTTCAAGCAAGATACCCGCAGCATAGAGGAAACTTACACCTTCAAGCAAATGGCGATGATCAAGGCTAACGTCCACGAGGATGAGGAGTCTACTATGGCTCGATTTTTAAGAATATTGCATCCATCATTAGCCAATGAAATTTATCTATATCCATATGATAATATGACTAACTTACTGCACTTGGCTATTAGGGTGGAAAAGAAGCTCCAAGGACGGAACCAAGAGACGAATCATTGGAACCAGAAAATAAATCGACTCAATCAGGAAAAAATCGGCCGATCTCTAGACCGATTTTCTTCCCAGGGAGAGTCTCGGAGTGGAATCCATAGCCAAGAAGTCCTGAAAGCCTCATCATCCAATCCCCAAATGTCTAAACCTTTGAATGAGCCTTCGAAGGACCCTAAAGGGAGTACTTCTAACTCTACTTTACATTCTAGAGACATTGCATGTTTTAAATGTCAAGGTAGAGGTTATTATAAGAAGGATTGTCCTAACAATAAGGTTTTATTCATTAATCAACATGGGGAATATGAAAGTGAAGAAGATCCTAAAAGTGCTAGTGAAAGTGATGAGAGTTGCGAATTTGAACATGGAGAATCATTGATTGCTAGAAGAACTTTGCATGTTAATTTTTCTCTTAGTGAAAATTCCCAACGAGAAAATCTCTTTCATACTAGGTGTCTTGTCAAGGGAAAGGTGTGTAATATGATCATTGATGGAGGTAGTTGTTGTAATATTGCTAGCATTGAAATGGTTAATAAGTTGCAACTTCCTACGTTTTATCACCCTAAACCCTATAAACTTACATGGATGAATGATTGTGGAACTTTGAAATTGAACAAGCAAGTTAAGGTGACTATCACAATAGGACATTATACTGATGAAATCTTATGTGATGTGGTACCTATGTAGGCTTGTCATATTTTATCAGGTCGTCCATGGCAATATGATCGGAAAGTAGAACATGATGGTCATACCAACAAATACATGTTCACTTTCAATGGAAAAAGGTGAAACTGAAGCCTATGACCCCTTTACAGATCATTGAGACCTATGAGAAGCAAAAGAAAGGAGGCAAGGAACGAGCATTGGAAAGAGAAGTGGTCGAAGAACCATCCAGTGAAGAAAATGGACCTGTTCTTAGCACCAGATCGGTCGATTTTCCTAGAAGTCATCCGATTTTCATCAAAATCAATCCACTACAGCCACCAATGCAACAGCTTCAAGGGCTCCTTTGGTTGATCTAGAATCACCACAGATTGAGCACAATGCTATGGATTTTCAGGTTATATCATTCATGTCTTTGGATGAATTCATTGAAAGATGTGTGCTTAAGGAAGTTAGGAATTATCACTCTTTTATATCTTCCCGTTGTCATGACTATTCGATAAGTTATTTTCCTTAACTTCTTTTAACCTTATACCGTTGTCTTTTGGGAAGTGAGTAAGTGTCTTTGTAGGAAGTTTAGGAGAGAACAAAAGAGATCAAATGGATATGACATTGCTGGATCCCGGAGATCTTAAGAAACCACCACCAGGAGAAGATGGAATTGCAGTTCAATCTCAATGAGCATCATCAACATCGACATGTGAATACTTAGTAAATATTGAGGCCATTCCTGAAGCAAACTCTCATTCGAGATGTATGTTTGATGACCGAGATTCATTGATGTTGAGTGTTGCACGTCTCGTCTTTAAACTACGAGTTCTACAAACCTCTAGAGATCCTCCAGGAGAAGGGATACCGCAGTCCTTATCAGAACAAAACTTGGATTCCGAGGTGACTAGTGATGATCAAGACGAAGATTGAAGGAAGAATCCTTTTCAAGAAGGGGAGTCTGATGTGGGACCATCTTCGACACTTTCCATACGAGGACCCATCACTAGGTCAAGGGCTAGAAGGATCCAAGATGAGACATCATCAAGGAAGATCAAGGGGAGTTGGAAATGAAGAAATCGATCCACATCATAAAGGAAATCGGTCGATTAATGTTACAGGAAAATTGAGTCACATGGGAAGCAAATCGGTCGATTTTCTTCAGGTTATCTTCAGTCGATTTTCTCCTTTCCAACGTATCTAGAAGATCCGGCCAAGATCTATCTTTTGATAGTTATATCTTGTAATGATTCCTTAAATCTCTCACACTATCTTAAGGAATTATTTAGATTCTATCTTTTTAGATTTTATATTTTATATCTTTTAAAAGATATCTTTCCTAGATTATCTTTTCAAAAGATATATTTTATAGATCATATCTTTTTAGATTTTATATTTTATATCTTTTACAAGATATCTTTCCTAGATTATCTTTTCAAAAGATATATTTTATAGATCATATCTTTTTTAGTTTTTCCTAGTTTTAGTAGATTTAATCTCCCTTATAAGTAGCCTTAGTGGGGGAGATTGTTAAATAGCTGAGTTGTGATTATTAATTCCACATTATTGTGAGATACTTGTGACTTCGCTCACGGGGTTTGCATTTTATCATTTCTATTCAATCAAAAGGAGAGTTTTTGGTTTAAAAGTTGTGAATCTTTGCTAGGTTGTTCTTGTGTGTGTTAATCTTGTTGAAGGTGAAGGAATTGTGTCCTTTAATTTAATGTGCAATGACTAAACTTGGAATAGGACAATTAACGGAGATAATTCAATCCGATTATTTTAGGAGTCGTAGTGCTTTGCTAGAAGCCAACTACGATTAATGGGCTTAAACAAGTTAAACCCATAACTATTATAAACCGGTCCTATATGGTCACACACTTTGAGTTGATGGACTAGATCAACGGGAATGATGGTTGAATGCTAATATATATATATATATATTGTATATTATTAATATATCCATATTATTTATTTGTGAAATAATTAATTAGTGGATATTAATTAGGGAGGTTAATTAGAGGAGTTACACATTTTGTAACTCCCTCCTCTTAATTAGTAAGAAAGATCCCTCCTCCTAATAAAAGAGAAATATCTCTCATCACTTGGGATGCAAGGTATATAGAGAGACCAAAAAGAGAGCAAAAGATAGAAAAATCCAATAATTGGTTTTTGTTTTTTGTTTTAGAGGGTTGACTACCATCTTCATCCAAAACAATTCGATTGCACGCTTTGCGATCTTCATCCTAGCAGTCGAAACCAAAAGCGATCTTGACCGGGCTTGTGTGGACCAACTAGAGGAGCAACACGTGGGGCTCTCATCTCTTTTGTTCCTTCGCGATCAGATCCGGTTCACGCATAAACAGATATTTCCTATGAACCATAAATCGTTGCCTATCAATTGTGCTTGTAGATCCTACGATTAGATGTTTAGATATGATCTGAAATTCCGCTTAAAGCATCTAATAAACCTTCAATTGGTATCAGAGCAATCTTGCATAGATTGATAGGATCAATGATTTGACGCGGATCTTGATTTAAATTGGTGGTAAATTTTATATGGATAAAGATGTAAAATTGAAATTGAGATTTCGATGAATTGAGACATGAAATTGTATGAATTGATATGGAAATTGGATACCGCCGAACCGAGTCAGATTCAATCCGATTAGGTGATGGAAAGGCCACAAAATTGACCGAACTGGTGGATGATTGCCGTATGTATATTTGGCTAGATCTCAAAATATATTTGATATAAAATATCTGATGCAAAATATTTGCCACAAAATTTTTTGGCTAGGTCACAAAATGTTTGTTATAAAATATTTGCCGGTGATTTGAGATTTTGCCTATATTATTAAGATGGATAATATTATGATATTGTTTATTTTAATTGTTTCCTAAAATTTAGGAAATTCCACTTAAGATTAAATATTTGATATTATATCTTTTTCATACAATATAATCCAATTATTACATTTTAATGGTTAATATTGATTAATACCATATAAGGATTTAATTTTAAATTGAGATATATTGTTATGCTTGTTTTATATTATAATATATTGCTTGGATAAGGTGACTAGTATGACCCATAAATACGATTTGCGCATCGTTTGTTTTGTTGTAATTTAATTTATGCAATTAGAGTAATTCAAAATTGTAATACAAGAAGAAGTTCAAGACATAAGAAGGTCAAGGATGGAGATCCATGAAGGATACAAGATGAAGTGATTATGAAGATTAGATCTTTATTTTTGCATCATAGGGGCCATACTAGGATCACAATTATTGCGTTTTGAATGCTTTATTTTAAGTCTTTATATTGTTTTTATTTATGATTTTTTTCACTTATAAATAAAAGACAAATAAAAAGACTTAAGTTCCAAAGGTAAATTGGGGCTTTGCCTTTCCATATCATAACCCATTAAGTTCTGGATTTTGGTTGGATGGGCTTCACAAAAGTGAGGGTGTTCTTCCATAATCTTGGACTGAGTGAGGGTGAATCTATACGGGGGTTCATAAACCTTGATATGGTAGTACCCAATGAGAGACCAAAAGGCAAAGTTTTGGATCTTGAGGTATGGGATGATTTCTACATTGAATGTGGATCATCAACCAAGAATTATAAGGAGTTATAATTAGTAATTGTTACTTACCCTGAACACATAGGACTTAAGGTAGTGCAAAAGTACGTTGAGTCTTGTCTGGGATGGGATCTTGGAATATTTTATTCAAAGGGATGACAACAAATGAATAAAATGTGCTTTTGCTTATTTTAAATCGTTTAAATATAAGTATTTGCAATTTCAAACATATACTAATTTGTATGTCATTTATATTCTGTAGATAATGTCGAACGATAATTTGAAATTCTCTTTGCGCTCAATTGTTGAGAAAAACAAGCTCAATGGAACGAACTTCCTTGATTGGGAAAGGAATCTAATAATCATTCTCAGGTCCGAGGGACGTGAGGACGTCCTAGCTACCCCTATCCCTTTTGTGACCGACACCTCATCAGATGAGGAGAAGGCAACAAAAACTCGGGTGAGGTCTCAGACATTACTTGTAACTTGCCTCATGCTTGCTGCAATGGAGCCTGATTTGCAAAAGAGGTTTGAGCATTCTGATGCTTATACTATCATAAATGAACTGAAAACGTTATTTCAGGATTAGGCAAGGATAGAGCGATATGAGACTCACAAAGCTATACTTGATAGCAAGCTTGAGAGGGGAAAAAGTAGTGAGTCCTCATGTGATTAGCCTGATTGGGCTTTTTAAGAGAATGGAAAATGTGGGGACCCTATATGACCAAGAGTTGGCTACTGATATTGCTCTTAGATCTTTGCATGATGGTTTTGCACCATTCAGAATGAAATACCATATGAATGGTCTAAAGCATGATATGAATGAGCTTCATGGCATGCTTAAAAGTGCTGAGGGCAATATTATTGATGACAAAAAGAAGGAAGTTCTGAATGTCAACAAAGGGAAGGGTTTTAAGAAAGTGGCTAACAGTAAGAGCAATTACCAAGAGAAAGGCAAGCAAGTTGCCAAACCCAAGGGTGGTGAGAAGCCAAAGGTGGCTGCTGATCATGATTGTTTTTACTGCAAGGCCAAGGGACACTAGAAGAGGAACTGTCCCAAGTACTTGGAAGACAAGAAGAATGGAATTGTGAGTTCCGGCACTTCAGGTATTTACGTTATTGAAATAATGACAATAGATGTTCTCACATTAGAATATGATCCCATTTGGGTATTAGATACCGCTTGTGGTGCTCACATTATTTCTTATGTGCAGGAACTAAGACATAAAAGGCAAGTGAAGAAGGGGGAGATAGACCTGCGCGTTAGAAATGGAGCAAGTGTTGCTGCACTTACCGTGGGAGACTTTAGTCTGTCTTTACCTTCTGGTTTAGTATTAGAACTGAATAATTGTTATTTTGTTCCATGCATTACCAAAAACCTTATTTCGGTTGCATTATTACATTCTGAGGGATTTGATTTTAGCATTAAAGATGAATTATGTCTGTTTTTAGATACAATATTTTCTATGCTAGCGCACCAATGAGTAATGGACTTTTTGTGTTGGATCTCAAATCGAATGTATGTAATATAAATAACAAAAGGCAAAAACCAAATAGTTTGAGTGAGGCCTACCTATGGCATTGTCGATTGGGCCATATTAGTGTAAATCGCATGAAGAAGCTCCATAAAGATGGACTTCTAAAAGACATGGATTATGAGTCCATAAATACATGTGAATCATGTCTAATGGGCAAAATGACAAGGTCACCTTTCAAAGGAACCAATGAAAGGGCTACTGAATTGTTGGGCATAATACATACTGATGTATGTGGGCCAATGACCACAGAAGCTAGAGGTGGCTACAGATACTTCATTATGTTTACTGATGACATGAGTAGATATGGATATATTTACTTAATGTCACATAAATCGGAATCCTTTGAAAAGTTCAAGGAATTCCAGAATGAAGTAGAGACTCAAAGTGGCAAGAAAATAAAAGCACTTCGATCTGATCGTGGTGGTGAGTACTTGAGCGACGAATTTGATCAGCTTTCGAAAAACTGTGGGATAGTAACACAGTTGTCTACCCCAGGAACACCACAGCTTAATGGTGTGTCTGAAAGGAGAAACAGGACCTTGTTAGACATGGTCCGATCAATGATGAGTTTTGTTGATCTTCCGGTATCCTTATGGGGATATGCCCTCACTACCGCTGTACTTACATTAAATAGGACTCCGTCAAGAACTGTAGACAAAACTCCATATGAGATATGGACTGGAAAGGTTCCAAAGTTGTCTTTTCTGAAAATATGGGGATGTGAAGCTTATGTAAAGCGTTTACAAATAGAGAAGCTTGCCCCAAAATCCGATAAATGCTTTTTTATAGGGTATCCAAAAGGATGTTTTGGATATTACTTCTACAATCCAACTCAGCAAAAGGTGTTTGTTGCAAGAGATAATGTCTTTTTGGAAAGGGAGTTCCTTTCCAACAAGTCAAGTGGGAGAAGTATTCATCTCGAAATAGTTCAAGACGATGAAGAGCAACAAACTCAACAACAAGATGATATGGATGATGCCGTTGATGAGATGATTACTTTTGAAGGCCCATGGCCTCAAATCATTCAAGAGCCGGAACAAGAGGATCTACAAACAGTTGTAGACCATGTTCTGGATTCAGTTGTTGAACAAGTTGAGCCCACTCGTAGATCGGAAAGGCCAAGGGTACAACCAAGACGTTATGATGATTTCATCTTGAATGTAAGCCTTGATGTTCTTATGTTAGAACATAGTGAGCCTTCTACATATAAGCAAGCAGTGACGGGTCCAGACTCCAAGAAATGGCTTGAGGCCATGAGGTCCGAAATGGATTAGATGTTTAAAAATCAAGTATGGGACTTGATAGATTTGCCAAATTGGGTAAAACCCATAGGAAGCAAATGGATTTACAAACTCAAAACTGACAAGGATGGAAATGTGTCTGTTTACAAGGCAAGGCTAGTTGCAAAAGGTTTTAGACAGATTCATGGTATAGACTATGACGAGATATTTTCACCAATTGTCATGGTTAGATCCATTAGGATATTCCTAGCTATTGCCGTATATTATGACTATGAGATATGGCAAATGGATGTCAAAACCGCTTTTCTAAATGGTCTTTTGGAAGAGGATGTGTACATGACACAACCTGAAGGTTTTGAAGATCCACATGATGTTGGGAAGGTATGCAGGCTTAAGAAGTCCATTTATGGACTTAAGCAAGCATCTAGGAGTTGGAACTTTCGATTTGATGAAAAGATCAAAGAGTTTGATTTCATTAGATGTGAAGAGGATCCTTGCGTTTACAAGAAGTTTAGTGGGAGTAATGTAGCCTTCTTAGTCTCGTATGTGGATGACATACTACTTATTGGGAATGACATTCCGATGCTAGAGTCCGTAAAGGAATGACTGAAGAAATGTTTCTCAATGAAAGACTTAGGAAATGCCGAGTACATACTTGGAATTAAGATCTACAGAGATAGATCTAAGAGGCTTCTTGGATTGAGTCAAGGAACTTATATTGATAAGATTCTTAATAGATTCAAGATGCAGGATTCCAAGAAGGGGTTTTTACCCATGCAACATGGTGTATATCTCAGCAAGAAGCAGTGTCCTAAAACACCTACTGAGCTTGAGAAGATGAACCAGATCTCATATGCTTTTGCTATAGGATCTATCATGTATGCCATGGTATGTACACGTCCTGATGTTGCGTATGCTTTGAGCATGTGTAGCAGATACCAATCAAGTCCTGGAGAAGCACACTGGAGTGCAGCTAAGAATATCCTAAAGTACTTTAGAAGGACCAAGGATAATTTCTTAGTATATGGGGGAGATGAAAAATTGATCGTACAAGGCTATACTAATGCAAGCTTTCAGACTGACCGGGATGGCTTTAAGTCTCAATCGGGTTATGTCTTCATCCTTAACGGAGGAGCTATGAGCTGGAAGAGCTCCAAGCAGGAGACAGTAGCAGATTCTACAACAGAGGCTGAGTACATTGCTGCTAGTGAAGTAGCAAAGGAGGTTGTTTGGATGAGGAAGTTCTTGGATGAACTCGGTATTGTTCCTAGTATTTCAATGCCTATCGACATCTATTGTGACAACAATGGTGCCATAGCCCAGGCAAAGGAACCGAGTTCAAGCTCCAAATCCAGACACGTTATGAGGAAGTATCACCTTATTCGATGCATCATCACTGAGGGTGACATTAGGATGTGTAAGGTGCATACTGATGACAACATTGTAGATCCATTGACCAAGCCTATGCCTAGGCCCAAGCATGAGAATCACACTAGGGCTAAGGGTCTCAAGCACATTGGAGAATGGCTTTGAGTTTGCTTTTATATTACATTGTGTATTTATGAGTGTTGGACACTAGTTTTATGTTTGACTTGATGATTTTATGATATATGATATTTCATCCTTATTTATATATTGTTTTGATCGATATTGAATAATATTTCCAAATAATTCATTATTAACAAATGGTATCACTTTAAGTGTTCTGGTGAATGAAACCCCATTAAGTGAAATGAAGTTTTGAATTATTGAAAAAGTCTATAGTTCGAAATCATCAAATGGACATGGATGATTTTACTAGTAACTATATTGTAAGTTGACTGTAAGCGCCAGGTTTCATGGGCTATAGGGACATGGAGATGTCTAGTCATTTACATATATATGTATGGATGATACATGTAAGACTGGCCCACCTTAAGACTCTCCAAAAGAGATTGTAGAGTTTTAAGTTAAACCATGATTAGTAGATTCCTCAGACATGAGTATGTTGTGGTCTCACTTGATGGTTGGTATTTCTTTGACATTGTTAAACGCTTTCCGTAAAAGGGAGTTATAAAGGCAGTAGTTAGGATTGCCAAAAGTTGAGTGGGAGCCATAGTCATACAAGATTGGAGAAGTCCTCCTAGTTCGTGTATACTGTGATACATTGAAGAGGATTGATGTCTCAGTCACTTGAAGAGCGAGAACTGAAAATGCATGGCCATGCTCGGATGGATTACTTGTAATCATCCGTTTAATTGACAGTTCAAACTCGAAGTTCAAGAAACACATTTGACATTAGATATGAATGTCACCATATCGTCAAATAAGACATTAAGAGACAAATGTATCTTATATTGCACACTTGTGTAAGGACAAATGGGAGATTGAAGGAATTGTGTCCTTTAATTTAATGTGCAATGACTAAACTTGGAATAGGACAATTAACGGAGATAATTCAATCCGATTATTTTAGGAGTCGTTGTGCTTTGCTAGAAGCCAACTACGATTAATGGGCTTAAACGAGTTAAACCCATAACTATTATAAACCGGTTCTATGCGGTCACACACTTTGAGTTGACGGACTAGATCAACGGGAATGATGGTTGAATATTAATATATATATATATATATATATATATATATATATATATATATATATATATATATATATATATATATATATATATATTGTATATTATTAATATATCAATATTATTTATTTGTGAAATAATTAATCAGTGGATATTAATTAGGGAGATTAATTAGAGGAGTTACACATTTTGTAACTCCCTCCTAATTAGTAAGAAAGATCCCTCCTCCTAATAAAAGAGAAATATCTCTCATCACTTGGGATCCAAGGTATATAGAGAGACCAAAAAGAGAGCAAAAGATAGAAAAGGCCAATAGTTGGTTTTTGTTTTTTGTTTTAGAGGGTTGACTACCATCTTCATCTGAAGCAATTCGATTGCACGCTTTGCGATCTTCGTCCTAACAGTCGAAACCAAAAGCGATCTTGACCGGGATCGTGTGGACCAACTAGAGGAGCAACACGTGGGGCTCGCATCTCTTTCGTTCCTTCGTGATCAGACCCGGTTCACGCATCAACAGGTATTTCCTATGAACCATAAATCTTTGCCTATCAATTGTGCTTGTAGATCCTACGATTAGATGTTTAGATATGATCTGAAATTCCACTTAAAGCATCTAATAAACCTTCAGAAGGTTGGTGCTACAAGTCAAACTAGTCCCTCCTTGTGCTTGTCTTATCTAGAAGGCTTGTGTAAGGTTAAAGAAGGAAGGGTGAAAGGTAATTCTTTGTTAAGGGTTTTGATCCATCGAGTTCAAGGTTCTTTACAAGTCTTATAATAGTCCTATCTTCCTATATTAATCATTTATCATTCCATATTCATCTTCTTTTCTTTCCATATCGTTCACTAATCCGCTTTCTGAGTTTCAAAAAAAAACGACCTGTTCTTCATATACATCGACCGATTTATCCTATAGAACAGCCCGATTTTTATCCCAGTTAAGGACTTTCAATCTAGATCGGGAACTGCGGCTTATCCCCGCATCATGTTCTAAAGCCTTCATACCCCTAGATCGATCGATTTATCCATGGTAACCTCGATTATGCTATTTTTGTCCTTGAAAATGTCCCTAAGTACACTTGCATTAAAATCTCCACCAATTATTTAAGATTGTACCTAGTTCTTGCGATATGTGACACAAACAAACCGAAAGCACGTCGAGGAAAAAAAACAAAACAAAGCAAACAACTAAGCTAACTAAACTAAGCTATATTGAAGCAAAAGAAAGAAAAGGATAGAACTACCGTGGGTTGCCTCCCAAGAAGCACTTCTTTTAAAGTCTTTAGCTAGACGTTATGTCTTCGGTCATCAATGGAGGAGAATAGGATCAATCTCCTCAACCAGAGCTTCCGGTGTGTACTTCTTCAATCGTTGGCCATTTACTTTGAAACTTCCACACTTTTCAACCCATGCTTCAACAGCACCATTAGAGAAAACATTTTTAATAACAAAAGGTCTTGTCCAACGAGATTTAAGCTTACCTGGAAAGAGTCGAAGCCTTGAGTTGAATAGAAGAACGAGATCTCCTTCCTTTAAGTCCTTCGGAATGATATGCTTATAATGTCAGTTCTTCGTTCTTTCCTTGTAGATCCTTGCGTTCTCGTACGCATTCAGACGGATCTCTTCTAGTTTATTGATGTCCAACAAACGCTTTTCTCCTGCCTCTTTCATGTTGAAGTTGAGCCATTTGACGGCCCAGTATGCTTTGTACTCTAACTCTACAGGAAGGTGACAAGACTTCCCATACACAAGGTTGTATGGTGTTCTTCCTATGCGAGTCTTGAAAGCGGTTTTGTACGCCCATAATGCATCATCTAGCTTCATCGTCCAATCTTTCCTCGTTCTAGAGACAGTCTTCTCTAGAATCCCTTTGATCTCCCTGTTGGAAATCTCGACTTGTCCGCTCGTTTGCGGATGGTATGGATTGGCGATCTTATGAGTTACCCCATACTTAGCTAGTAGAGCCTCAAATTGACGAGTTGTGAAGTGTGTTCCCCCATCACTAATGATTGTTCGGGGTGTCCCGAACCGTGGGAAAATCGTTCTATTGAAGAACTTCACCACTACCATCACATCATTAGTTGGAGAAGCGACAACTTTGACTCATCTTGAGACATAGTCTCTAGCTACAAGTATATATTGGTTGCCACAAGATGATGGGAATGATCCCATGAAGTCTACTCCCCATACATCGAATATCTCCACTTCTTGGATGTTGTTGAGGGGCATCTTATTTCTCCTTGAAATGTTACATGTCCTTTGACAAGCATCGCATGCAACAACAAGTTTTGTACATCTTTAAATAAGGAGGGCCAAAAGCAGCCAGATTGGAGTACCTTAGCACATGTCTTGTGAGAACTGACATGTCCTCCACAAGGTAAGGAGTTACAATGGCGGATGATGCTTTCTACTTCGTCCTCCGGTATGCATCTTCTGAATATGCCATCAGGACCTCTCTTGAAAAGTAGAGGTTCATCCCAGTAGAAGTGTCGGACGTCTCAAAAGAACTTCTTCCTTTGAGCATATGACAGTCTGGGCGGGATTTCCTAACAAACAAGGTAATTGACAATATCAGCAAACCATGGGTCATTACCTTTCGAGATCTGATGAAGACACTCTTCAATCTCGTGCAGCTGCTCTCTAGAAATTAGTCGTTAAAAGGGAGCTCATCCATCTCGCAAGTGAGGTGTGGAAGACGGCTAAGATGATCAGCTACCGAGTTCTCTGACCCTTTCTTGTCACGGATCTCTAGATCGAACTCTTGAAGAAGTAGAATCCATCTTAGGAGCCTTGGATTTGCATCCTTCTTAGCGAATAGGTAGCGAATGGCTTAATGATTTGTATAGACTATCACCTTTGCACCTACAAGATAAGAACGGAATTTCTCAAATGCATAGACAATAGCAAGAAGCTCCTTCTCCGTGGTAGCGTAGTTCAGTAGAGCTTCGTCTACCGTCTTGCTAGCATAGTAGATGGCGTGGGTACGCCCATCCTTCTTCTGTCCAAGTATAGCTCCTACAGCTACGTCTCTTGAGTCACACATGATCTCGAATGGAAGCGTCCAATTAGGTTGTTGGATTATAGGAGCTGAAATCAAAGCTTCCTTGATCTTGTAAAAGGTATCCAAATATTCTTTCGAAAACTCGAAAATTATGTCTTTCATCAAAAGATTAGTCAAAGGTTTTGAAATCTTAGAAAAATCCTTTATAAACTGTTTGCCCTAAAACGTGCGTGCAATCAAGTCTTAAATTTATAAAACTAGAATAAAAGCAAGTGAACCCGCAGTGTACGGATCGGCGTAGATTAGCAAGTATTCCAGAGTATCGATCACACGGAAATGGTGAAACAAAATCAGTTTCAAGTAATCGAGCAAGTAATGTATAAAGCTTTGCAAATATTGGGGAAAACAGCAACCCTAAAGATCCAGGTATCCAATTGTGGCAATCGATTCAAGACATACTATAGATATAAGGACAGAGTAGATAATTGCAAAGGTATTCTAAGGTAAGGTAATGTACGGTGAAGTTCCAAAACCTTATATGTCTAATCAAGAGAACTCTCTATAAAGGTTGTTGAGGCTGCAGTATAGAAAGGATCTAAAGACTAGAATTGATCTCAAATACCCAAACTTGTAACCCAAGCATCAAGATAAACTCAAACGGTTAAGGTTGTGACACTCGAAACCGAAATAGAGGATGTTGAGTCTCACTACTACCTAGGAAAGTCAAGCCAAGACTAGGTTAAAGCTAATCTTTAACTTTGGATTAAAGTAAAAGCAAAGTTCGTAAACTGAGGTAAATAACGGTTAGATCTTGAGAACCACGGCTGTGGAAACCCTAGAACAAGTCGTGATTTAGGTTCGTCGACAATATTTCTCTAACTCTCAGGGTCCAATCAAATTACGATCAATCTATCATCATCTAGGCCACAACTATCAACCCTTCACCTTAGAATTGCTGAAGCATTTTAGCCAATAACCATTGTCATGATAGCAATATTCAATTTAAGAAGAATGGAAGATAAAAACCCTCAAATACTCAATAAATCTTCAAAACCAATCTCAAATCCGAAATGCAAGAAGTAATGTTAATGGATTCAAAATATAGAACACAAAACCTCACAAAGATCTAAGGCAAGTACGAAGAACGGGATGTCAATCCGTCTTCAATATCAAAACCTAAGAAAAAGGCTAAACCTTCGCTGTGAGCAATCTCCAATCTTCAATAATCCGGCGTTTCCGCGACTCTCGGTGATCTCCAATCAACCCTAGGCAAGAGTGTTGAAAGCAAGGGTAAACGGCCGTCGGCGTCCGTAAGCAACCGTCCCCCTAAACTCTCTTTTCAAACCTTTTTATAAGACGTCAAAGAATAGCCGTCCAGACCCAATACGTAAATGACGTGGCAATTAATGGCACGTCAAAAGATCGCCTAAATCACGGTCTTATGGCTTTCCACGACCGTGGTTTAGAGCGTGGAAAAGGATTACGGCGTCTTGTGACTTCCACGACCGTAATTTAGGCCGTGCAACCTACTAGAGTGCTCCACGCTCATGATGTCAAGATCCACGGCCGTGGTTTAGAGCGTGGACTTCTCTACGGCCGTAATTCAGGCCGTGGAAGTGTATATTGCTTGTAGTTTCCTTTGTGTCGTGACATTCTTCATCCTAACTCCTTCCTTAGCTTCCTTGATGTGTCTCCTAATCCTCGAACATGATCGATCACTCCTTTTTCTCTCTCAATTGCTCCGATTTAGCTCCTGTTCACCTATAATCAACACAAAGCTAGTGTAGACTTTCATATCGACAAAATAGATGAACAAGCTAGCATTTTCTTCTAAACTTTATCCATGTACACAATAATGAGGGAAAAACAACCAAAATAAGTTCCTAGAATATCACAATTTTTCATGCTAACAAAATACCCCATACTTGTCACTTGCTTGTCCTCAAGCAAGGTTTTTTAAAAGCTTAGAATACAAGTTAGAATGAAATATGCATGCAAACTCAAAACAAAACCGTCCTTTGGGTAAATGTGCTTCTAGTCAATAGATCATCCTCAAACCTTGCTTCACTCATCCTTGAAAACGCTCACATAAATAAACCAAAGAATGTAAAGTAAAGAAACATCATAAATCGCTTAAACTTCAAGATAAACATCATAACCTTCAAGTATTGTCAAAATGTGAAACTTCAATTAGATCACCAAGTCAAATAACATTCTTTTGATCTTAAGGACTTTCAAGTAAGGTCTAGAATGCGGAAAGGAGGGAAACTTATAAGGGATGTGGTGCATGAATCCGGGAAAATGAATAACCCAACTCTTTTTCTTTTTACTTTGAATTGCAACAACATCAACTTAGAGCTTTGCTCTCTTCTTTTTCACGTTATTTTTCGACTTTAATTTTGGAAAGATGGATAGAGGTGCACAAAAACCAAAGCCTAGGAGATCGGCGTTTCTCAATTTCGAGATGCCTCAAACCCTTGATGCACATACCATAATTCGTTAGGAATATCGCTCAATCCGACTTTGGCAAGACACAAACACTCAGTTATGTGAATGGTGCCGAGTTACTCATCGTCATGATTGACTTCCCCAAACCTATTAATTCTATTCTTTGAATGCAAAATTTTGCTTTCATGGCCCTCCCACATCAAACATGCCAAAATATCAACTCCTCCAAATTTCCGGATAGGTAAGGGATGCAATTACTTTTATTGAGGGGCTAAGTGATCAAAGAAAGAATTAAGAAAATCGAATTGCCTTAATCATTTCATAAAGAAGTATAAGAACTCATCATGTGATTTCAACCTTAATTTCTCATATGATTTAGATCAAACTTTCACATTATGAAACTTGCAAGAGAGGATAAACAACACATTCAATTTCTTTTCAATTTATTATTCCGTTTAAGCATACAATTGTCATCAAAATTTCATTCCACAAGTGAGAACTATCATAGAAGTCATCTCTAATCTTAGAAGCACAAGAACTTTTTCAAAATTTTTCAAAAGTTTCAAATTTGTATGGGTTTTTTCAAACTTTTTCATGCAATGCAATAATGAAATGTGTGACTATGGAAATAAAACATGCATAATGTTATGGATAGAAGCAATCAAATGTAGTAGAGTTATTACGCATAATAGTCACACCCCACCCCATAATTAGAACATACATTGTCCTCAATGTTCGAAAAGAAAAAAAAAGAAAAGAAAGAAAAAGAAAAATGAACTCACTAGACGGCGGTGGGGCGGCTGAAACTGTCAATCAACAAAGCTCATCACTGCGGAGAAGGCGGCGGTGGAAATAGACGGAAGTCATGGCTATAGTACCATCCGAACTACTGGCGGTAGATATCACTCATCATCTCATCATGCTCCCGGCTCCGTGTCTCCTGCGTCTCCCGGTGGATCTCCAAGTCACCGACTCGCCTAGAAAGGTCGGTAGCCCACTCCGGTAGGTGTTGGTACCAAGCTGGTGGCTGACCGTACCATGCCGGTGCGTCCTGTGGAGTCGGTGTTGCTGGTGCCTGATCATACCAAGAAGGCGGAGCTCCCATCCATGAAGGTTGCGCTCCATACCAAGCGGGAAGAGCGTCCATCCAGGTCGGCCTCTCACTCACGCTAGCACGGCGAGAGGAAGAGGCTCCAAAGGGTCCGGTGGGTCGTGGTGAACGTCTAGAAGGGTCAGGGAAGTGTGCCGGCTGATCCGGAAAAGTTCCAAAGTCCTTCTCATCACCTCCTCCCTCAAAACCATCACCTCCCCCTACCTCCTCCTCAACATCTGCAGCCGGAACCTCATCGGGTACATAAGGAGGTGCCACTAGCCTATTCGCATGCATAGCATGGAAAGTCTGCTTCTAGTTATGGCGTCCGGCCATAATGGAATACTCAAGGAGCCATGGGATGCCTCTACCTCCTCTCTCTTCCCAAGGCATACCGGCGGTAGGTGGACCGCGGTGTCTAGGAAAGATGATACCTCTAGTCATGAGGCTATTGAGACCCAAAGGTCTCGCCGCTATCCTAGTGCAGGCAGAAAAGTTTATCCCTAGCTGCGTGGAAATGTGTGTAACCATGCCACCATACCCTATGTTACCGGCTCTCTTGTTCTTCAATTTACTCATAGTGGAGGCTAGGAGGGTAGCACAATCAGCAAGTGTACCATGAAGCATAGAGTAAAGGAGGAAAAGCTCATCGGTCTTGATCTTTTGGGGGGTCTCGGTCCTAGGGAAAAGGCATTTGGAAAGGACCCTATGGGCTATCTTCAAGGCTAAGTGATAGATGAGCTTAGCCTTGGTGTCGGCCGGTTGCCAACGATCCTCACTAGCATAGATCATAGCTATCTCCTCCCAAATGTCCTTAGCGTATACACCGCTAGGAAAACGACCATTGAAGGTCTCTTGGAACCCAAAGAAGGCTCCAAACTGCAAGATTGAGAACTCATAGTTCTCCTCCATCAACCTAAAAGAAACCGTCCTATCCATGGCGTTATGCTGAAAAGAGATGACGAACTCTCTAGTAATCTCCTCATAAGCGTCTTCTCTAATAGCGGAGAAGACTATCAAACCAACTCTATCTAAAAGCCATGTCAAGTCATTCACTACATTCAGCGGTTCTAGCTCCTCAAGAACTAAGTAGTGCGGTCCTATGATCGCCCTCTTCTCGATCCTTTCTAAGGCATTGAGGTAATCCTCAAGGATGGTTGAAATTCTAGGAGGTGGGGGTGATGGTGGCTCATTAGAGGGGTTTTGGGAGGAAGAGGAAGTGTCACCTTTCTTCTTCTTGTTCCTAGTCGACTTCCTCCTAAACAAATCCATTGCAGAAGGAAAATCACGGTCTGTTCTACAAAAACCACGGCTGTGGAACCTACAAGGACCGTGGTTTGGTTCTGTTTTGCTCAAATCTCAACCAAATCACACCAAATTCAGCAGACACAGTCCTAGACTAATTCCAATCCAATTCCAATCAGTTATCCTAAAAAATATTGCAAGAATTGAGCCAAATCGACAAAGTAGAGAAAGAGAAGAAAAACCTAGGTTTTGAATTCTTAAAATCCAAATTCAGTCTTCTGTAGGGATTGTTCACTTGAATTGACGATTGGATCTTATAGATGTTCAAATTTGCTTCACTTTAGGCTCAAGAATCGTTCGAATCGAACTCCGAACAAAGATTTGAGAGATGAGAGATGGTTTCGGCGTTCCAGTCGTGGAAATGGGGCGTGGAATGGAAGTTTTGTGTTGTTTTTGTGAAGGAAAGTGGTTTATATAGTGACCGTAAAATTTTTTGAAAATCACGGTCACTCTGGGTGTTCCACGCCGTGGTTTTGTACGAAACCGTGGTTTTGGTGAATTTTCTCAGATTTTGGAAAATTACGGTCTCAGGGCTTTCCACGACCGTGGTTTAGGGCGTGGAACTCTCTGCAGTGTGCCAAAATCCAAGTTTCGTCAATTCCTTCTAACCTTTTCTCTTCCCATTGCCTATTCCTTTGTTCCTACATCAACAAACACGACATACCGGGAGGTATCGAGGGCAAAACAAAGCAAAAACGACTAAACTAATCTATTCTAACAATGAAAAACAAAAGCATAAGTGCAATACCTTGGGTTGCCTCCCAAGAAGCGCTTGTTTAAGGTCCGTAGCTAGACCGTACCTGCATTTATTCGAGTGTGGTGGGTGCAAACTCCTCAGCTTGGAGCTCCGGTGTATACTTCTTAAGTCGTTGACTGTTCACCTTAAAGCTTCCGCTCTTTTCACCCCATACTTCAACTGCGTCATGGGGAAAAACATGTTTGATTAGATAAGGTCCAGTCCAACGAGATTTAAGCTTACGTGGAAAGAGCCGAAGTCTCGAATTGAAGAGGAGAACTTGATCTCCTTTTTTGAGGTCCTTTGGAATGATATGCTTATCATGCCAACGCTTCGCTTTCTCCTTATAGATCTTGGCGTTCTCATAAGTATTTAAGCGGAGTTCTTCAAGCTCATTAAGGTCCAAAAGGCGCTTCTCGCCCGCTTCCTTCATGCTGAAGTTCAACCACTTAACCGCCCAATACGCTTTATGTTCCAACTCCACCGGTAGGTGACAAGACTTCCCATACACAAGGTTGTATGGTGTTGTTCCTATGGGAGTCTTGTATGCAGTCCTATACGCCCACAATGCATCATCTAGTTTCGAAGACCAATCCTTCCTTGTCTTTGAAACTGTTTTCTCTAGGATTCTCTTGATCTCCCTATTCGAAATCTCCACTTGTCTACTCGTTTGTGGATGATAAGGGGTGGCGATCTTATGAGTCACCCCATACTTAGCTAGTAGAGCTTCGAATCGTCGGGCAATGAAGTGAGAGCCTCCATCACTGATGATGGTTTGCGGTGTCCCAAACCTTGGGAATATAGTTCTATTAAAGAACTTAACCACAACCATGGCGTCATTAGTTGGAGAGGAAATTGCTTCAACCCATCTCGAAACATAATCTACAGCTAGAAGTATGTATTGCTTTCCGCAAGATGATGGGAAAGGTCCCATGAAGTCTACTCCCCAAACGTCGAAGATCTCTACCTCCTAAATATTGTTAAGAGGCATCTCATTTCTCCTAGATATATTTCCTGTTCTTTGATAAGCATCACAGCAAGAAACAAAGGTTTGCACATCTTTAAATAAGGTAGGCCAAAAACATCCAGATTGCAATACCTTAGCGCTAGTCTTATTCGAGCTAGCGTGTCCTCCACAAGGTAGTGAATGACAATGACGGATGACGCTTTGCATCTCGTCTTCTGGCACGCATCTTCGAATGATGCTGTTAGGACCTCTCTTGAAGAGTAGAGGTTCATTCCAAAAGTATTCCCGGACATCCTTAAAGAACTTCTTTCTTTGTGCATAGGATAGCCCGGGAGGTATTTCCTCACAAACCAAATAGTTAACATAATCAGCAAACCATGGTTCGTTAACTTTAGTTATCTTGTCGATGCACTTCTCTATGATGTGTAAATGCTCGTCCAGATGGAGTCATTTATAGGTAGATCGTCGTCTTCTAGATGTGGTAGACGACTCAAATGATCCGTAACAGAATTTTCCGAACCTTTCTTATCACGGATCTGTAGATCGAATTCTTGTAGGAGAAGAATCCATCTAATCAGCCTTGGTTTTGCGTCCTTCTTGGCAAGTAGATACCGGATCGCAGCATGATCCGTGTACACAATCACCTTTACACCTACAAGGTAAGAACGAAACTTTTCAAAGGCATAAACAATTGCTAAGAATTCTTTTTCAGTTGTGGCGTAGTTAAGTTGCGCTTCATCTAGCGTCTTGCTAGTGTAATAGATAGCATGGGTTCGGCCCTCCTTCTTTTGCCCAAGCACAACTCCTATAGCTACGTCACTTGCATCACACATAACCTCGAATGGAAGATTCCAGTCTGGAGGTTGGATGATCGGGGCTGAGATTAGAGCTTCCCGGATCTTATGAAAGGCGTCTAAACAATCCTGCGAGAAATCAAAAAATGCATCTTTCATCAATAGATTAGTAAGCGGTTTTGATATCCTAGAGAAATCCTTTATAAAACGTCTATAAAATCCAGCATGTCCTAGAAAGCTTCTTATCCCCTTCACCGAAGATGGAGGAGGGAGCTTTTCTATGGTCTCTATCTTAGCCTTATCTACCTCAATCCCTCTATTAGAGATCAAAAGTCCAAGTACAATGCCTTCCTTCACCATAAATTAACACTTCTCCCAATTAAGAACTAGGTTAGTGTCTTCACACCTTTGTAGCACAAGAGAAAAGTTAGAGAGACAATCATCAAAAGAGGAACCATAAACAGAAAAGTCATCCATGAAAACCTCCATGATTTCCTCTATGTACTCTGAGAAGATAGCCATCATGCACCATTGGAAGGTGGCTGGGGCGTTGCAAAGCCCGAACGGCATTCTCCTATAAGCAAACGTACCCCATGGACACGTGAATGTGGTCTTCTCTTGATCATCCGGATGGATCAGAATTTGAAAGAAGCCACTATAACCGTCAAGATAGCAAAAATGGGAATGTTGTGCTAACCTTTCAAGCATTTGATCAATGAAGGGTAATCGGAAATGATCCTTCCTAGTTGCATTGTTTAGCTTCCGGTAATCAATGCACATCCTCCATCCCATCACGGTCCTTGTAGGAATGAGCTCGTTGTTCTTGTTGGTGATAACCGTCATTCCTCCCTTCTTTGGAACAACCTATACGGGGCTCACCCACTTGCTATCGGAGATAGGGTAGATGATACCTGCATCAAGTAGCTTAAGAATCTCCTTCTTGACAACCTCCTTCATGATCGGATTTAACCGTCGTTGAGGTTGTCGCGAAGGTCTAAAATCTTCTTCCATTAGGATCTTATGCATACATAATGAAGGTTAAATTCTTACAAGATCCTATATAGTGTAACCTAAGGCTTTCCTATGTTTCTTTAGAACAACCATAAGTTTACTATGTTCATCTTCACTTAGATTGGAACTAACAATTATCGGAAAAGTAGAATTAGTTCCTAGAAATAAGTACCTTAGATGTGTGGGAAGTGGCTTCAATTCCATCACCATTGGAGTCTCTAATGCCTCTTGAGGAGTGTCCGATGCTTCCTTGGAAGTCTCTAAGGGTGTAGAAGTTGTTGAAGAAGACTCAAGAGCATTGCTGGAAAGAACGTAATTGTTCTCAGAATTTCCCAAAATCACGGCACCACTATTACTTCCACGGCCGTGGTTTTGGCCGTGTAACTTACTGGAGTCCTTTGAAAGCTAATTAAGGTCATGTTGGTGGAAACCACGGCCGTGGAATAGCACGATTGGCCGTGATTCCTCACGTCTTCCGACCCATCGTAGAGTTTTTCAAACTCTTCTTCATGCACTTCCTTTAGCTTCTCCAAGGCTTCAATTTCCTCATTGCAATCCTCTTCTTCTCCCTTCTCTATAATGCTCGTAGTGATAACTTTTTGCAATGGGTCCTTGAATAGAATCGAGCTTACTTCCTCTCTAGATGCCTCTTCGTCATAGGTATTGAATATATCTTCTCCAAGAGCTGGCTCTTTCACCAAAGTGGAAAAAACAAACTCTACTTTCTCTTCTCCTATGTCGAAGGCAAGTCTAGCATTCTTGCAATCTACCTTACAACCGGAAGTTGCAAGAAATGGTCTTCCGAGTATGATTGGGACCGGACTATCTGTAGGGATGTCAAGCACAACAAAATCTATTGGAACATAGAACTTACTAAGCTTGACTGGGACGTCTTCAATGATATCGACGGGACGAGTTATGGATCGATCCGCCATGTATAACGTCATCTTGTCCGGTTAAACCGATCTTCTTGCATAAGGCAAGCAGAATGATGCTAAAGCTTGCTCGTAAGTCACATAATGCATCATATGTGGCTTCTCCCACTCCAATTGGAATACAAAATGACCCCGGATCCTTCAGCTTTAGGGGCATCTTTTCCTTCATTGTTTTGATGAGATCCGATGATTCTAAACTCATCTTGACTTCTCCAAAGTCTTCCAGCTTCCTCTTGTTAGAAAGGATCTCCTTTAAGAACTTCCCATAACCGGGCATACCTACAATTGCATCAATGAAAGGTATATTAATGTGCAGTTTGCTCATGAGTTCAATAAACTTACCGAAGTGCTTGTCTAGATGCGTTCTTACTCTAGATTGTGGGAATGGTAGGGGAGGTTTGTAAGCTGGAGGAGGAATGTAGATGTCTTCCTTCTTCTTCCCCTTTTCCTTCTCCTTCTCGACGGGAACTTCAACAAACTTAGGCTGCGGGTCGGTGTTTGTTGCTCCGCTCCTAGTTGTGATAGCCATCACCCTTCCCTTCGGGTTGTCCTCCGTCTTTCCTGGAAGTTTTCCTTGGTTTCTAGGAACTTCCTCAGCATTGCTGAACATTTGGTTCTCTAAAATATTTTGAGCTTTATCAACCTTAGTGATGTGGTTCTCCAGCCCTTGAGGCTTTCCCAAGATCGTTTCCAGCATGGGATCGGGCTTCTCTTTCCCCGAATTGCTTCCACTATTAGATGTTTGCCCCTAGCTTTTCAAAAGAATGGAAGAAGAAGATGGTGGAGTTAGTGAATTTCCTGAATTGGGATAAGAATTACCGGAATTTTATTGTTGGTTGGAACGCCAATTGTTGTTTGAATTCCGATTGTTGTTCCATTAATTGTTCCGGTTGTTGTTGTTCCAATTGTTCCGGTTGTTGTTCTGGTTGTTGCGGTTGGTATTCTCATTCCCATGATGGTTATTATTGTTTCCTAAATATCCAGCATCTTGCTCCTTAGGCTTTTGAAAGCCAGCTTTAATAACTTCCTTCAACTCTTTAATCTCGGTGTTGAGAGAAAAGATTTGAGTTTGCGCAGCTTGTGTTAGCTTCGCTCCTTGCTCTACTCGGTTAGCTTCCGCCTTCCGGTGAGAGTACTTCTCAATGACTCGGGCTTGCTTCTCAATGAAGTCCCAAGCGTCATCTTCCCTCATGTCCATGAATGTGCCACATGAAAGGGATTGGAGCTTGAATTGTGTTTCCACATCCAGCCCCTTGTAATATATCTCCAACAACTCTAACTTGAAAATGCCATGGTGTGGGCAATCCAATAATAGATCCTGAAATCTTTCCCAAGACTGAAACAAACTTTCATTAGATTTCATAGAAAAAGCATGTGTAGAGTTATGGATCGATCCGCTGTCTTGGATGGCAGAAAGAACTTGGTTAGGAACTCTGAAGATAGATCCTCCCATATGTTGAGTCTTCCATTTGGAAGAGCTTGATATCAAGATAAAGCCAGCCCTTTCAAAGAGAAGAAGAATGGCTTGATCTTGTAGATGTTGGTGGTTGCATTCTTTGGCTTCATTGTCTCCATTAGAATCTCAAAATTTTGTAAATGTTGATGTGGAGATTCAGCACTCGTTCCTCCAAATTGGCTTTGGCGAATGATGGTAATAACTTGTGGGTTAAAGCTAAACCCTTGAATATCTTCAGCATCAAATTTCACACCTAGACGGCGTGGTTGCTGAATCTGATCCATCCTTTGGCCAAGAGTTCTTGGGTCCTCGTCTACACGAGCGGCTCTCGCACCCCCAATTGGGACACGAGGAATGGCGGCTGGTATTGGATCATTCCAGACTGGATTGATCATTGGATCAATCTCCTCTAGTGGTGGCATATCCGGATCGAATTCTTCATCATCGGATGATTCCACCCTAATGGACTTAGTTGGCTTCTTGACCTTCTTCTTCTTAGCACCATCTTGTTCCAACTTCATGTCCAATATCATAGCTTTGAGCTCATCAATTTGGAATTGATGATGCTTCGCTTCTTCCTTACGAGCCTTCTCACTTGACCTATATTGAGCTTGAGACTCTTCTAATTCCGCTTGGAAATCCCTCTCCCTATTTTCAGCCATCTTTCTTTCCTTAGCTTTCTTTCTAAGAGTTTTCTCAAGTTCCGGATCAAAAGGTACGAGGTCTTTGTTGGATCTAGACCTGCACATATACCTAAGTGAACCTGTAAATATCACTCACAAGAGATATCAAATAACAAGAGCAAAGCTCCCAAGCTCGACAACCGAAAACCGAAGTTTGGTCTTGACCAACTCCCCGGAAACGGCGCCAAAAACTTGTTCGCCCTAAAACATGCATGCAATCAAGTCTTAAATTTATAAAACTAGAATAAAAGCAAGCGAACCCGCAGTGTACGGATCGGCGTAGATTAGCAAGTATTCCAAAGTATCGATCACAGGGAGATGGTGAAACAAAATCAGTTTCGAGTAATCGAGCAAGTAATGTATAAAGCTTTGCAAATATTGGGGAAAACAGCAACCCTAAAGATCCAGGTAACCAATTGTGGCAATCGATTCAAGACATACTATAGATATAAGGACAGAGTAGATAATTGCAAAGGTATTCTAAGGTAAGGTAATGTACGGTGAAGTTCCAAAACCTTTTATGTCTAATCAAGAGAACTCTCTATAAAGGTTGTTGAGGCTGCAATATAGAAAGGATCTAAAGACTAGAATTGATCTCAAATACCCAAACTTGTAACCCAAGCATCAAGATAAACTCAAACGGTTAAGGTTGTGACACTCGAAACCGAAATAGAGGATGTTGAGTCTCACTACTACCTAGGAAAGACAAGCCAAGACTAGGTTAAAGCTAATCTTTAACTTTAAATTAAAGTAAAAGCAAAGTTCATAAACTGAGGTAAATCACGGTTAGATCTTGAGAACCACGGCCGTGGAAACCCTAGAACAGCCGTGATTTAGGTTCGTCGACAATATTTCTCTAACTCTCAAGGTCCAATCAAATTACGATCAATCTATCATCATCTAGGCCACAACTATCAACCCTTCACCTTAGAATTGCTAAAGGATTTTAGCCAATAACCATTGTCATGATATCAATATTCAATTTAAGAAGAATGGAAGATAAAAACCCTCGAATACTCAATAAAACTTCAAAACCAATCTCAAATCCGAAACACAAGAAGTAATGTTAATGGATTCAAAATATAGAACACAAAACCTCACAAAGATCTAAGGCAAGTACGAAGAACGGGATTTCAATCCGTCTTCAATATCAAAACCTAAGAAAAAGGCTAAACCTTCGCTGTGAGCAATCTCCAATCTTCAATAATCCGGCGTTTCCGCGACTCTCGGCGATCTCCAATCAACCCTAGGCAAGAGTGCCGAAAGCAAGGGTAAGCGGCCGTCGGCGTCCGTAAGCAACCGTCCCCTAAACTCTCTTTTTCGACCTTTTTATAAGACGAGAAAGAATAGCCGTCCAGGCCCAATACGTAAATGACGTGGCAATTAATGACACGTCAAAAGATTGCCTAAATCACGGTCTCATGGCTTTCCACGACCGTGGTTTAGAGCGTGGAAAAGGATTACGACGTCTTGTGACTTCCACGACCGTAATTTAGGTCGTGTAACCTACTGGAGTGCTCCACGCTCATGATGCCAAGATCCACGAACGTGGTTTAGAGCGTGGACTTCTCTACGGCCGTAATTCAGGGTGTGGAAGTGTATATTGCTTGCAGTTTCCTTTGTGTCGTGACATTCTTCATCCTAACTCCTTCCTTAGCTTCCTTGATGTGTCTCCTAATCCTCGAACATGATCGATCACTCCCTTTTCTCTCTCAATTGCTCCGATTTAGCTCCTATTCACCTATAATCAACACAAAGCTAGTGTAGACTTCCATATCGACAAAATAGATGAACAAGCTAGCATTTGCTTCTAAACTTTATCCATGTACACAATAATGAGGGAAAACAACCAAAATAAGTGCCTAGAATATCGCAATATTTCATGCTAACATAAACTTCCAATAGAAACCGGCATTTCCCAAAAAGCTTCTAACTCCTTTCACCGAAGCTGGAGGAGGTAGCTTCTCTATAGTTTCAATCTTAGCCCTATCTACCTCTATTCCACGGTTCGATATCAATTGTCCTAACACAATTCCTTCAGTGACCATAAAGTGACACTACTCCCAATTCAAAACTAAGTAAGTGTCTTCACATATCTTAAGAACTAAGGAAAGGTTAGAAAGACAATCATCAATAGAAGAACCATATACCGAAAAGTCGTCCATGAATACTTCCATGATGTTCTCTATGTACTCCGAAAAGATGGCCATAATGAAACTTTGGAAGGTGGTTGGAGCGTTGCATAAACCGAATCGTATTCTTTTGTAGGCGAACGTACCCCAAGCGCACGTGAAGGTAGTCTTCTCTTGATCGTCCGGATGAATGGGGATCTGAAAGAAACCACTATATCCATCTAGATAGAAAAAGTAAGAGTGTTGTGCTAAGCTTTCAAGCATTTGATCATGAAAGGAAGGGGTAAGTGATCCTTCCTCGTTGCAGCATTCAGTTTATGGTAATCAATGCACATTCTCCATCCCGTAATTGTTCTCATAGGAAAGAGTTCGTTGTTTTTGTTAGCAACAACGGTCATCCATCCTATCTTTGGGCCTACTTGAACTGGACTCACCCACTTGCTATCAAAAATAGGAAAGATGATACCTGAATCAAGCAACTTTAGGATTTCCTTCTTTACAACCTGTTTCATGATCCGATTTAACCATCGTTGAGGTTGTCGTGAAGGCTTATAATCCTCTTCCATTAAGATCTTATGCATACAAGAAGAAGGCTTAATTCCTACTAGGTAATCAATGGTGTAGCCTAGAGCTTTCCTATGTTGTTTTAAAACATTCATAAGTCTCTCAAGTTCATCATCATTCAAGTTCCCACTAACTATAACCGGATATGTTGAGTTAGGTCCAAGAAATACGTACCTTAGATGTGTAAGGAGTGGCTTTAATTCCAATGATGGTGGTCCTTTAATTGATGAATCTTGACCAAGTAGTGTCATTGGAGAAGTCTATGAAGGTTGAGGAAGTGTGCCACTACAACCAAGAACACTTGCAATTGAATTTGTAGAAGTCGGAGAAAGGGTCGAAAAGTCGACTTCCTCTATAGAAAATCGGTCTATTTTTAGGTCTATTTATTTCTCAGAGAAGGAAAATTGACTTGTTTCTTCAAAAATCACTCGGTTTTTTATGGGTATGTCGAGTTTTTCAGCTTTTTCCGGAACTTCCTTCATCTCTTCAAATCTTGCTTCTAGCTCTTCCTCCACATCTTCTAATGCTCGATTTTCATCATCACAATCATGTTTCACCCCTTCCTCAACGATGCTCATGCTTAGAACCTTTTGAAGCGGATCTTTGATCAAAATCAAACTCACCACTTCTCTAGACTCTTCTTCATCCAAGATGTTTAAAACATCTTCTCCCACAGCTGGCTCTTTGATTAAAGAGGAAAGTACAAATTCCAATGTTCCTCTCCTATGTTGAATGATAGCTTCCCGTTCTTGGACTCCACCAAGCATCCGGAGGTTGCAAGGAACGGTCTCCCAAGTATGATGAGAATCGGATAATCTGCAGGAATGTCAAGCACAACAAAATCTATAGGAATGTAAAACTTACCGAGTTTTACGGGAATGTATTCTAGGATTCCAACGGGTCTAGTGATGGAACGATCTGCCATATAGAGTGTCATCTTCACCGGTTTAGGCTCACCTAAACCAACTTTCTTGCACAAAGCAAGTGGAATGATGCTGACACTTGCTCCAAGATCACAAAGTGCATCATATGTTACCTCTCCTACTCCGATGGGTATGCAAAATGATCCCGGATCTCGCAGTTTAGGGGGCATCTTCTCCGTCATGGTTTTGATAAGTTCAAATGACTCCGAACTCATCTTAACTTCACCGAAATCCTCCAGCTTCCTCTTGTTAGAGAGGATCTCTTTTAGGAACTTCCCATAAGCTGACATACCTAAAATTACATCCATAAAAGGTATGTTAATATGCAGCTTGCTCATGAGATCAATAAACTTACCGAAATACTTGTCTAGACGCGCTCTCTCTATAGACTGAGGGAAAGATAATGGGGGTTGTAAGGTGGAGGAGGAACATAGACATTGTCCTTCTCTTTTCCTTTCTCTCCTTCGGCTGGGATCTCAACAAACTTCGGGTGCTTCTCGTTCTCATCTGCGTGGGGTTTAGGATTGGTGGTTGTCACACCACTCCTTGTAGTAATTGCCATCACACGCCCCTTCGAATTGTCTTCCGTCCTTCCGGGAAGCTTCCCTTGATCTCTAGGAACTTCGCCGGCTTTGCTAAAGACTTGATTTTCCAAAGCTTTTTATGCTTTAGAAATCGAAGTGTTGGAATTCTCTATCCCTTGCATCTTCCCCATCATAGCTTCTATCATCACTTCAAGCTTGTCCTTCTCCGGATAGCTTGAACTCGATGAAGCTTTTCCTTGAATTTTCAAAGGGGTAGAAGAAGAAAAAGGAGGTGTTAGTGCATTTTCAGCATGGGAATAGGGATTACCGGGATTATGTTGATTGGATCTCCAATTGTTGTTGAAATTCCGGTTGTTGTTGTTGTTGTTCCAGTTGTTGTTCCTATTCCCTTGATTGTTTTCTCTTCCTAGATAGCCAACGTCTTGATCCTTTTGTGATTGAATGTTGGGCTTCAAAAGTGCCTTCAACTCCTTGGTCCCATTGTTGAGAGAGAAAATTGGAGCTTGACTTGCTTGATTCAAATTCAATCCCGGATATCCGGAATTTCTCCCTCCACCTTCAATCTTCTTATGGGAGTACTTCTCAATCACTAGAGCTTGCTTTTCAATAAACTCCCAAGCATCATCATCTTTCATTTCCATAGAAGTTCGAGCCGAAAGAGATTGAAGTTTGAATTGAGTCTCCTCATCCAATCCCTTGTAGTAGATTTCTAACAACTCAAGCTTTGGAATGCCATGGTGAGGGCAATCCAATAGAAGGTCCTTGAACCTTTCTCAAGACTTAAACAAACTTTTATTAGTTTTCATAGCAAAGGCATTGAGTTTACCTCTCAACTCCGCCGTCTTGGATGGTGGAAAGAACTTGGTCAGAAATTTCGAAGTCATCTCCTCTCATGTGTTAACTCTTCCAGTTGGAAGAGATTGATACCAAGCTAAGGCCTAATCTTTCAAAGAGAAAAAGAAAGGTCTCAACTTATTGTTGTTGTTCGTTGCTCTTGGAGGCTTCAAAGTTTCCATAAGAATCTCATAGTTCTGAAGATGTTGATGTGGGGATTCCGTTTCCATTCCACCAAACTGACTTTGGCGGATCATAGTGATGACTTGAGGGTGAAACCCATAGTCATGCTCCTCCGGATCTCCAAGATTCACGCCCAAACGGTGTGGATGCTGATTCGGATCCATACGTTGCCCAAGAGTTTGTGGTTCAGCCACGATAGGAGCAACTCTCGTATCCCTTGCTAGAACACGAGGATTAGGTGGTGGATTATGCACCATCTCTTCCAACTCAAGCATATCATCGTCGGATGATTCGTCCTTCTTAGCCTTGGCGACTTTTTCTAAGTTTACTTGTAGGATCCTCGCCCGGATTTCATTCACCGCAGCTTGCAATCGCTCCCTATCAGCATGAGCTACAACTCTCTCGTCAATAAGTTTCCTTTCACTTAGATTAAGGAGAGCACGAGTCTCATCCAACTCAGCTTGGAGGTTCTTTTCAATGTGTTCGGCCATTTTAGCTTCTCTTAACCGTTTCTTGAGAGTCTTCTCAAGTTCAGGGTCAAAAGGAACGAGGTCTTTCTCAGATTGAGACCGTCGCATATATCTAAAGAGAAATATGTAAAATCACTCGAGTAGATAGATCAAATGACAAGAGCAAAAGCTCCCAAGCTAGACAACCGAAAACCGAATTTGGTCTAGACCAAATCCCCAGCAACGGCGCCATAAAATTGTTCGCTCAAAAGTGTTTGCGTCAAAGTCTTAAATTTATATCCCGAAATTAAGCAAAAGCGAACTCGCAGTTTACAGGTCAATTGTAGTAAGGCAAGAAATTACATAGTCGAACTCAGGGATTTGGTGAGAATAAAATCAGTTCAAATATCGTTTGACGAGAAGTAAAAGCTTTTGTAAACAAGTAAAGAGACAAATGATTTCAAGAATTCAAGCATCCGACTGCGGCTTTCGATTCAAGATACTCTAAAGATCATAGGACAGAGTTGATGTTTCCAAGGTTATGTGTTTCGAAGAAAAGAATAATGTACGGTGAAGTTCCACTACTCACTTATCCCAACTTAGAAGCCCTCAACTCGAAGGATGATGAGTATCATCAAGAAGAATACTCAAGGTAAGGATTAACACTCAAACCACTCACTAAAACCCAAGGATATGACTCTCGAAGGTAAAGATGAAAGGTACACTCAAACCTTAATAGAGGATGTTGAGTCTCTCTGTTACCCGAATCTTGTAAACTTTTGTTACCAAGCGAAGAATCAATGATGAAGTCTCTCCTCACACTTGGATAAGGGTTAAAAAGGTTAAGCAAGGTTAGGATTTAGGCAAGGTTTAACTTTGGTTAAAGGATAAAGCATTAAGGTACGTCAGCCCAGAAAAATCGGACTATTCTAAGGAAAAATCGGCCGATTTTTCTTTAGAACACCACGATTTTTTGCAACGGCAAAGGTTAAATCTCAACTCTCAGGGTCCAAAAGCTTGAATGAGTTCAATCTATCGTCATCTATACCTCAATCATCAACTATTCTCCCTAAAATCACAAGGTTTCTAGCCAATCTTTTTCATTTTCGAATCAAAATCAAGATAGAATAAGGAACCAAACTTTGTATAAAACTTGACAAATCTTCAAAATGTGTAATCAATCCTTCAAAATTTCAACAGAATCTCGTAAAGCACTCAATAGAATGTGGTCATAAATCACAATAATGAACAATAATCAAAGATCTCACAACTTTCTTGAATCTTGAACTCTATCTTCTTTCCGCAACTTTCTTTCTCTCCAAGAATTGATCTCCAATCTTCCTCCGTCATCCGTCAATCCCCTATCTGTTCCGACGTGTCCTCTTCGTCTCCTAGGGTTCCAACATAACCCAAAAATCTCTAATGGGCTGCAAGATATGTCCCCCTTCTGGCCCAATGCTTTGGGCTTTCGAACATTAAATTTTTTAGACGGTTAAGGCAAAAATCGGCCGATTTTCTCAATAACTCGTCCGATTTTTCTACAGGAAAATCGGTCTATTCAAGAGTAAATCATCCGATTTTCCTTTACTAAGAGTGATCGTCTTTTGGCTTGTTTTCCACTTCCTTGTGTGACTTTTCCACGCACTTTTCTTGCTCCTCGTGACTCCTCAGTGGTCTCTTATGCTTCCTTATCAACTCGAGCTACTCCTTGCTCCATTATTGCTTCTAAATCTATCGTTTTCACCTACAATTCAATCAAAACTCGTGTAGACCCATATTTCCGACACATGTATGAAATAAAGCTTAAGGGCACACAAATCTCCTCAAATGTATGAGAAACTGAGGTAAAACATTCACAATATGCATGATTATAATGGCATATAATCCATGTCATCACTTGTTGACATCTTTAGCTTCTAATGAGACCATTGGTGATCTTTTTGTGTCTAAGTCTTCCTGATGCGGGGTTGAAGCCGCTGATTCCAATCTAGATTGAAAGACTACGAAGTGTCTCAGAGACGGAATCTCGGTCACGAATCTCGGGCAAGATTTTGGTCTTTGGCCGATATTTACGTAACTTCGAACCAAAGAATGTGAGTTTGATGGATTGATAATGGAAAGATAAGAAGATGATTATATGGAATGAATTAAATGGAAAATATAGGAAGATATGAACCAATGTATTCCCGCAAAGAACCTTGACCAATTATGTGTCAAAACCCCTTAACGAAGAGCTTACCTTAACCCTCACTTCTTTAACCTTCCACAAGCCTTCTAAATAATACAAGCACAAGGAGGGACTTGAATTGACCAGGATCATCAACCTTTAAGAAGATTAACAGACACAAGCACAATCTAGCATGAAATCACAACGATTCAATCAAAGGCTCTCTCTTTTGCTTGAATAAGAATGAATAAAACACAAACTTCGTAAGCGAATCAACAATTTCGCACAATATTGTGGAAATATTAATCAAATCAAATCTACCTAACAATTTCACCCTCTAAGGCTATTTATAGGTGAGATCCTCCTAAAAATATAAAATCTATAACTAAAAGATAATCCTAAAAGATAAGTTAACAAATACCTTTAGAATGTTTTAGAGCCTTAAAGGTATTAAAATAATAAAATTTATCTATAAATAATAAGATTGCACCTTGATCTTATAACTCGACTTGATCTAAATCTTGGTCGATATTTGTTGAAATCTCGGGCGAGATTTTTGTCCTCAGGGCCAAGATTTCTTCTCCGGAACTCTTTCCTTGTCCTAGCAACCTTCTATGCTCATTGGATCATCTTGGCCCTTGCCTGGTCCTTCCATAGTAGTCAACAATGTCACTAAAGAAGACCTAAATGTGAGTGAGGTCTCTTTGAATGTACATGTTGCTAATAAGCTAGCAACTTAATAATGGATGGCCTTTGTTCTTGCTCTAGTGATAGTTCCTTCCATGCTGGGACTTGAAGATGATGTGGCTGCCTTATCCTTCAATGCCTTGACCCTTGATCTAGTAATTGGTCCTTGAGGTGGTGTTGGGGATGGTTACTCATCACTTCCTTAGGCACATTGATGACAATTCCAGCCATGGAGGTCATAGAGGAGAGGTCATACATGTGTGATGATTGAAAGGAAGACAAGAGTTGAATCTTGTAGAGCTTCTACTTATTTTAGTAGACATTTTAATACCTTTAAGCTCTAGACATTCTAAATGTATCTTTTATCTTATATTGTCAGGATTATTTATATTCTTTTAGATGAAGGCTTTTAAGGCTCTAAAAGGCCCCTTAGATACATGTTTTAGGTTAATTATTTTGAACATTTAGATTGGTGCTCCTAGTCGATTATAGTCCCTCCATTATGCTGGTCTTGATTTGAAGACTTGTGTAAGGTTGAAGAAGGAAGGGTTAATGTAATTCATCGTTCGGGTTTTGATACAATTGATCAAGGTTCTTGCAAGTATATCTTGGTTCTTCTTATCATATATTATCATCATCATTTTGTCCATATTCACCTCTAATCTCGCCATCATCCATCCGTATCTCGCTTTCTTTCATTTCTTTGTTTTCGTGTAATCTCGGTACCCAAGGGTATTCATCTCGTCCGATATTCCTATCCGAGATTCTAGTTTGAAGCTTTTCGTGGACTTCTAATCTAGATTCGCCAATTGCGCCCTCAACCCCGTATCAAAGTGTTATTAAAGCTTGTTGATTAAAGTCAACTCAACCAACACATCAACGGTTTGAGTATTTTATTTTGATTCTTGTAAAAATCGAGTCTTTTGTTTTCATTCTGTTGTTCGGAGTCTATTTGAGTTTAATTTATTTTTTTCTTGTGTTTATTGGATAAGAGAGAATACCATAGCCTAAACACAAGTCATTGTTCGGGTTAATCTCTTTAGAGATTGGTGCTCCTAGTTGATTCTAGTCCCTCCTTGTACTTTTCTCGATATAAAGACTTGTGTAAGGTTGAAGAAGGAAGGGATAAGGTAATTCATTGTTAGGGTTTTGATCCAATTGGTCAAGGCTCTTGCAAGTATATCTTGGTTCTGCTTATCCTACATTATCATCATCATTCATCTATATTAACCTCTAAGCTCGCCATCATCCATCCATATCTCGCTTTCTTTCATTTCTTTTTTTTCGTGTAATCTTGGTACCCCAAGGTATCCATCTCGCCCGAGATTCTTAGACGAGATTCCAGTTTGAAGCTTTTCGTGGATTTCTAATCTAGATCCGTCAATTGCGACCTCAACCCCGCATCATTTTGTCTTTGTATATACTTAGGCATTAAAAAGAGCTTAAATGAATATATTCAATCACTCAACCACCCAAGCATCAAACATCAACCCATCATAAACATCAATGGAGCAAAGGAAGGAACAAAAACAAGTAAGGATACATACATGAAGCCAATGGAGATAAGAGAAAACACCAAGGTTGGGCATCGAGTGAACCCAAACTCGAGCAAAGAGGAAGGCTAAACTCGAGCAAAGAAGAAAAGGAGAGAAAATATAAACCTATCTCGAGTGACTCAAAAACTCGACAAAAGAAGCAATGAAAACTCGAGCAACAAAGACATTTCCCTAGACCTAAGAAGGCACTAACTGTAGAAGTTTCAACGTTGCTTGAGCGGACCCCAAGTGACACAAAACTCGAGCAAATACTACATCTTCACTCGAACAAAGAATATCATAACCAACATTTGTCAACCTCTCATGATTTTACCTCATCACTCGAGCAAATAATACAACAAAAACTCAAGAGAAGAAGACAATGCAATTGATCAAGGAAGAAATGAGTAGGTCAGTGGAGAAACTCGATGCTCAGGAGAAGAAAACTCACCAAAATAAAACAAGTCACTCGAGGTGCCCTCGGTTGAGTTTTTGCATCAACTCTTTCTAGAATCTTTATCATGAGTAACTTTACAACTTGTTCAACTTGCATCCAGGGGGCAATTTTGAAGCCTATATAAGAGGCATTGGCTGAATGTAATTGTATCAGGCCTTCATACACTTCTCAATTACTCTCTTAGTAACTAGTTTGGATCTAGAAACACATTTTTGAAGATATTTGGCCGGAATTTTGGATCAATCAAGAGAAGATTTGGTGTTCTTCAATTTTTCTTGGTAGTTCTTCATCCCAACTTATTTTGCTCATAACTTCTGATTGTTAAAGCCAAAATTGTCCGTTCTTCTTGCTACATTATTATTTTCTTATGTATTTTCCAACCATGACATTTGTTTATACTTATTTTATGTTCATATTTACGAAGTGTGAGTAGTTATTCTGCTAGGTTTTTGTAACACCCCGAATCCGCGGGACTCGGGATGCTACGGGCGGAGACCTCACAATGGGTCCCGACCGTTAGCCTGGCAACAATTTCACCGGATCTTGCAACAACACACAAATAAAGGCCAAAACCGAAATACATTTTTTATGCAATGTAATGAAACCCAAAAGCATGCAAACGAAAGACTCCAGCCGAGATACAACTCCAAAGACCAAACGCATACACGCGACATACAATAAACAATGTACAATGTACAATCACAACGCCAACCAAACCCTTCCTAAAATGTACGGAACCCTACCTGCCCACTCTTCAGGATCTCTTGGTCGCAATCCTAACCTGCAAGGCAACTACAACATCGGTATAAAACCATTAGCTAATATTCAAGGCATTAGAATCAAGGTGATGGCAAAAACAAACATAAGTCATCGAAAACACACATCATACTCCAAAGCATACAAATTTGGTATATAATTTTTTTATTATTAAGTCATATCCCATTCTAATCCAACTTCTTTTGTGACACGATAATCTCCCGAAACTCGCCTCGGTCCCTACTTACCAGCAAGGAATGGTACTAATGCATCCAACCGTCTACCCGCCTGGGCTAGTTGCCGAGAACCTCCTAGCTCTCGCAAGAGCTAGGTAGTGATGTCACCGCCTGTTATCATACACTTGGGCCAAAATAATATAAAATTCGGTGGTCCTATTACCGGTTTAGCTGTTATAACATAAACAATAAACACACACCACCAAACACGCATCAATGCTAATACAAGGAATACGAGCTAAGTAAGTCCGGAGACTTACCTGTCTCAAGCGCTCAACCCAAAAGTATACCGCACTCCGCTTCCTGCGGGAAGATACTCTCAGCCTGACCAAACGTGGCACAACATCAGCATCTATCTCTCATGCTAGAATTCCTTAGACTTCTAGCCCAAATGACCTCTACAAGGTCGTACAACTCACATGCTAGGACAATACGTTCCTAGTCTCGATGATCTCAACGAAAGTAAAGCTACGCTAGGATACTCACGTCCTAGTCGCTACAACCTCAACAAACATACAATTTCAACCCGTAAATTCTCACAAGCTCAACATACAACTTAAAGCCATGAACAACCTCACAAGATAAAATTAACACCTCGAGCCTTAGAACATACCACAATCCTCAAACACTCACCTAAGGTTCAAAGCCACTACTTGGCATTCACTCTAAGTTATGCTAGATCCAATCCTAGCATGATACTACTAAACATAACTAGATCGAGGAAGAAGGTTCTCACACGAGGTCAAAAGCGGAAGACGATCTACGGATGTCGAGAACGGATTTGTTGGTCTATATCGGGGCGCTTCCGGACCTAAAACCAAAGCTAAGAAAATTTAGCTTATACACTAAAATTGAACGGAAGATAACTTATATAAATCTAAGGTAAAAACTCGTTTTTAAAACAAAGATTAAAACAAAACCACTTAACCATTTTTCGGGCCAAAAATACACTTATATGAACATGGGTCATGAGCCGTAATTAAATTTCTGGGTCAAATCTATAATTAATACCACAAAGGATAGATCCGCAAATTCCAATAATCTGGGTAAAAACTGTAAATACAAAGTAGTGGGTTACAATTGTAAATAGCACAAAAGGAGGGGCCTAAATTTAAATATCACAAAAAGGTTTAATTTAACCTGATAGATCTCATGCAGGGTTGGGGAAGGAGATGCATAGGCGGCGGTAGAGCTTGGCGGAGGAAGGAGGGTTGCACTGGCGGTGTGGCTCCGGTGGAGAGAGGCGGCGGTGGAGGAAGGTTGCGCAAAGGCCTCTCCGGCTTTGACAGGGCGGCAACATCTCGTCTCCGGCGGCGTTTGGTGGTAGCAAGGGTTGCAATTCTCCTCTGTTTTCTGGCGACAATGGTGATTTGAGAAGGCAATGAAACAAATGGAAGGCGTTTTTTAGGTCTGATTCAGGTGGTGTAACAAAGGAAGGGTCTCGGTTCCGGTCGCGATGGCAAGAGGCGTGAGGCCAACAGCAGGGTGGCTCTCTCATTCCGGCGTTTTCCACTAGAACAGGGAAGGGTTGCGCAAGGGAGCTCGAACGAATCTCTGATAGTGAGAAACGAGAGAGAGGCGAGGTTGTAGGGTTGGGAACTTGTAAAGCAAAGGGAGATGGCGTGAGAGAGGAGAGGTTGTGAGAGAATGGAGAGTTGAGTAGGAAAATAAGATGTGAAGGTAAGAGGTGGCTGCAGATCATCAAAGAGGGAAGTAAGGTCGAGGGGAGTGTGGAATAAAGATGAGGGGTCGAGTAGCCATATAGGGTGCAGGCCAAATGTAGGTGTAGGTTGGGCAGCACCAAAGGTAACGAGGAGTCACGCCAAATAGGGGTTGGTCGGCTTCACAGTGATGGTGTCTAGGGGTGTAATATGAGCCGAACGAGCCGAGCATCGGCATGCTCAAGCTTGGCTCGTTTATAAACGAGTCGAGCCCGAGCCGAGCCTAAAATTTATACGAGCTTTAAAATGTGTTCAAGCTTGGCTCGTTTAGAAAATGAACGAGCTCAAGCCGAGCTTTTCACGAGCCGAGCCCGAGTAGCTTGGCTAAAATAATTCTCTTATAGTGTTATTTTAGCCTAACGAGCCGAGCTTTACCCGAACGAGCCGAGCATTGACATGCTCAAGCTCGGCTTATTTATAAACGAGCCGAGCCCGAGCCGAGCCTAAAATTTATACGAGCCTTAAAATGTGCTCAAGCTTGGCTCGTTTAGAAAGTGAACGAGCTTGAGCCGAGCTTTTGGCGAGCCGAGCCCGAGTAGCTTGTCTCATAATACAGCCCTAATGGTGTCAAGCGGCACATGAAAGAAAGAAGGTCGGGAAAGAAGGAAAGAAAAGAATAAAATAAACTAATTGTATCGAAATAAATCAGAACGGGACTTTCGGATCGAAAAATATTTCCGAACTTTTTTGAGAAACAAAATACGGAATATATGTATACTTAAAATATATAGATATACCCGGGAAAAACATTTTACGCCTTAAAAATACTTTTAAATAAAATTACTTGAGCTAATAAAATATCGATAGAAGTAGGAAAATAAATATCGAAACGCACCCAATAAACGGGGTGTTACAGTTTTGGGGTGAAAGTCTCCAAATCATGCTAGATTAGTATTGTTTTTGTGCGGTGTTTATAATTTGAAGGGAAACTCGGCATGTTTAGTAGCATATAGGAGGCATTGAATCTGGATTTATCATTCATTCATGTTGGTTTTATTTAAATGTTGGAGGTTTAGACTATCACTAATTTAAAATGTTTCCTTATAGCATTGTATTCTTCCATGCATGAATGAATGATGTCTAGATTAATCATCCAAGTTGAGACTTACAACGTAATATGAGGATGATTATGCAATGTTGAGATGCTTATCATGCTAGGGTATGATTGATTTGGGCCGAAGGGATGATTGAACCTACTTCTGATATTATTATCCAAATTGTGGTGATATTTGATAATGTAAGCAAATAGCAAATCCGATGTGATGCATATGTTTTCTAGTATGATCATAGTATTGATTAAGCTTAATCAACTAGTATCCATATAGAAAACATCATGTGATGCATATGAATTGACACAAAGCCATAAGATGTGATAAAACTTGCCTAATCACATGTATGTTCTATTCCCTTCATTGATTGACTACTACATTCTTAAACATGCTAGCTACTAGTATTGGTTTGGGAGTAATAACCCCTAACCTAGTGTTCTCTCCATATATTTGATGCTTGATTGTCATTGGATACTTGCTACTTGTTACTCATTACCCAACCAAAGATTTGATCCATTGATCACCCATTTCTCCATTTATTTCACACTTAAACCTTGCTCTTGAACTTGATTACTTTCTAGCTATACATAATCCCTTGGGATTTCGTCCTTGATGGATGCATCATGTACTTAAATTGGCAATGGTCATGCACTTGCGGTAATATGTGACTTTTGAGTGTATCACCAACTCGCATCAAGCGTTTGACACCGTTGTCGGGGATTGTTTACTTTGTTTGATTGTTCGAAAGTTCATTAGGAGTTAAATTATTTTATTACTTTTGATTCACTTTGGTGTGCGTTTATGATTTGTATATTGTGCTTCAAGAGATGGATAATAACTTAGCTTCGTTTCGGACTACAAGAGGATAGGCATATGGTGAGGCAATTATGATGGATGGAATGCCCAACAAGAAGAGGAAAATGAAAAGTTTCTTTTTTAAATGAAAGAAATGCTAGAGAAACTCAATGCCAAGGTTGATTCCATTGCACAAGATCAATGGATGCTTGAGAAACAACTAGCTCAAGAAGAGGAAGTTAGGAGAATATAACATGAAGAGCTTCATGTTAGAGAAGAAGAAGCTAGATTTCTAGAGACGATAAAAGAAGCTCCTCATAAGGGTGGAATTAATTTTAAATAGCCAAGAGATGCTTGAGCAACAATTTTCTCAACAAGTGGAAAATTCATCAAAACCAATTGAGGCTCGTCAAATTATTCAAGACCAATTAGATGAGATGAAATGGAGGATGAACCAGGCATTGAAGAGTCAAACATCAAAGAGACAAACATTAAGAAGCCAAGTTTTGAAAAGTCAAGTTTAGAAGTGCCTCTTTGAAAACTCCACCTTGTTTATAATGTTTTACAGGTGTTTATGATGGAAGACTTAACACAAATGTAGTAGTTGGATATACTAACAATGTATTGATTATATTCTCTAGATTCTTGGTTGGTTTAAATTCAGTGCAAGTCTTATCAAATGTCAAGGGCCTTGATTCAAGGGCCTTGAAGTATAACTTAAGGATAAGGAAGATAGCGTTTACAAAAGGACGATCTCAAAGGCCTTGGAGTTATATATAGATGCACGAAGGATTCAAATGCAAAACAGATTTTCCGGGAAGATTTGTTCAAACAGAAAGATTTTAGGGAATATCTTTTTCAACCGAAGATCTCACCGAAGATTTTCTAAAAACAAAAGCGGCAAAATATCTTCTCTTTCGATTCAACAGAGGATGAGAAGATCAAGGAGCTAAGGACTCGACGTGTTCTCAGGAGTTGAAGATTTGCAACGTCTACCTTATCTTAAAACAAGAAACGATCTTCATGGAGAAGAAGATTCATCTTCAAACGGTCATCTCTCCAACGGCTAGAAGACCTCTCCATAGAAGAGTATAAATGAAGATGATGGTCGGAGAAGAAAGGACACACAAGCACATACGGAAAATATCTTTACGTCTTCAAGCAACTAAATCATCTTCATTCATTGTTTTTATTTCTCTCATTTACGCAAAAGCTTTATCCCCTTAGAGAGAGAAAACACAAGAGCTCAATTGGAAGATCTATACAGTGTTATACTAAAGTGTGTGTTACTTTGCGAAGTAACTAGGCTATCATATCTAGGTTGAGAGTTAGAACTAGATCGTAGCATTGGCTATAGTGAGAGAATAAGGGGATTTCTTCTAGTTTGTATCTAGGACTCTTTGAAGTTGATAATAGATAGTTAGATCCTAAGGCTATACCCTGGGACGGAGAGTAGGCTATTTAGAACCGAACTTCGTAAACATATCCTACTGTCAATCTTTAACAGTCCGCACTATATTTTGCTATTGTGACTAACTTTGTTTTTGTAGGTGCATGAAGTCAAGGCTCTTGAAAGTTGTTTCAAATCCCTTGAAATCACAGTTTCACTAAGAACACAGATTGACATCAAGGCCCTTGAAAGGAGTTTCAAGGCCTTGAGATTTGGTTTACAAAAAGTTCTCATACTCTATTCAACCCCCCCTTCTAGAGTATCTTTAACTTATTTATTTCACCTATCAGTTCTTCAATTGGTATCAGGGCTAGACTCACGTTTATTGATTTAACCATTAGTGAGACTAATCATTAATCCTGTAGGTGATGGTGGATTTGCTCAAGGAAGATCCTCATCTCGATCACCACTCTTCTGTGGCAACAACTTTTCTCACCAGAGAGCACCCATGCGTATGTTCATTATTGACCAGGACATGGAGCTTTGGAGCATCATTCAAAATGGACCTAAAGTTCCAATGACAACGGTTGAAGGTGTCCAAGTCCCAAAGAAGGAAGATGACTTCACACAGGCTGACTTGGACAGTGTGTCAAAGAATTACAAAGCAATGAATCTACTATACTATGGATTAGATGCAAATGAATTCAACTGTATCTCATCATGCAAGAGTGCTAAAGAAATATGGGACAAGCTTGTTGTCACTTACGAAGGAACAAGTCAAGTCAGGGAAACAAAGATTAGCATCTTACTCAGAAATGTTCACCAGATTCACTGAGATCGTGAACAACTTGGACTCACTAGTAAAGATCTTCACAAATGAAGAGAAAGTTAAGAAGGTTCTAAGGAGCCTACCTAAAGCTAAGTGGGGACCAAAGATGACTACTATTGAAGAAGCTCGGAATCTCACAACTCTTCCTCTTGATGACCTACTTGGAAAACTCATCACACATGAAATAATTCTTGGGGAAGAAGATGGAGAACTCCCATCCAACTCCAAGAATTTGGCATTAAAATCAAGAAGAGATGAATTACCATCTGATGAAGAGGATAGTGATGACGATGATGAAGAAGATGCAATTGCCATGATTTCTAAGGGTCTCGCAAGAATTCTCAAGATTAAGAAACAATTTGCAAATAGAAAATATCCACGACCATCAAATCCCCGAGGTAAGTTTTCTAACTCTAATAAGAAAACGAGAGTATTGACTTGTTTTGAATGTGGTGAAACAGATCATCTTGTGAAGGATTTTCCACAAAAGAAGAGGACCAACTTCAAGAAAAATGATCGAAAGAAGAAAGTTATGATTGCTTCATGGAGTGATTCAGAATCAACAAATGAATTAGAAGATGAAAAGAACAAGCAAACTTGTGTATCATGGCCGATCATGAAGAAGATTCAAATCTATATGTTGACAATGTGGTAAGTACAATTATGTCTCAACCTGAAATTGACCTGAAACAATTCCTTAGAGATATATTATCATATGTGATAAGGAACATAGAATAAGGATAAATTCTGTAAAAGAAAAACAACTAAGTGAAAAGTCTCTGGAAATTGAAAATATTAACACAGAAAAAGTACACCTTGATGACAATATCAAGGCCTTGAAATCAGAGAACCTGATTCTCAAGGACAATCTCTCCTCTCTTCATCGAAACTATATTGATCTAGAGAAAGAGAAAGTTGATCTAACTTTGACGTGTCAAGACCAGAAGGCTGCACTTATTAAGTTTATTCGTTCAAAAGCTAATTTTGAGAGAACTATGGGTGAACAACAGTCTTCCCTTAACAAAAATGGTATAGGTTATCATAGGAGCTTTCCTAGAAAACCTACCACCACTTTTGTCAAGGCCAAAGGAAGCATTCCTATGCCTACTTGCTTCTACTGTTGTAAAAAGGGTCATGTTAAATCTACATGTCCTTATAGAAAAAATGATCCTTATATCATTAGAAATACCTATCATTTATGTTTAAGGAAACAGTTCAAATAAATCTGAGTTCCTAAAAAGGTACTAGGCCACCAAACATGATCGAACCTGAGTATGAACCAAAATATGTCATTTGGTCGACCTAGAAAGGTTGATGTTTGTTGTTTTGTAGGATATCACCAAGGTAAAGGAGCACAAATGGATATGAGATAGTGGTTGCTCAAGACACATGAGTGGAAAAAGCTCTTTATTCTCAGATTTAAAGAAGCAATCATCTGAAACCATTACTCTTGGTGATAAAGGAAAGTGTGACATAATTGGTATTGGTAAAATTTGCTATAATTCATCTAACTTTATTGATGATGTTTATTTGGTTGATGGTTTGAATTATAATCTGCTAAGTATATCTCAAATTTGTGATAAAGGCAATAAAATCATGTTTGATTCAGATAAATGTGAGCTTCAAGACAAAAAGACGGGTGAAGTGTTGCTTACTGCTCCTAGATGTAATAATGTTTATTCTATGAGTACTAACCAAGTTTCAAGAACTAAGCTAAAATTTCTAAAGGCCTTAACTGATGATCCAAGGCTTTGGCATAGAAGACTTGGTCACGTAAGCATGCACACCATGCAGAAGCTACTAACAAAAGATTTGATACGTGATTTGCCAAATCTAAATTTCAAGGTTAATGATCTATGTAAGGCGTGTACACAAGGTAAACAAACAAGAGGTTCATTCAAACCTAAGAAAGCTATAAGTTATTCTTGACCCATTGAACTTTTACACATGGATCTTTGTGGACCTATGCGTGTCAAATCTCCTAGAGGTAAGCAGTACATCCTTGTTATAGTGGATGATTTCTCTCGTTTTACATGGATTTCTTTTCTACGAGAAAAATCTGAAGCTTTATTTGAGTTTTCAAAATTGTGTAAGGAGTTACAAACTTTGAAAAAACTACCAATTGTTTCTATAAGAAGTGATCATGGTAGAGAATTTGATCAACTGAAGTTTGATTTGTTTTGTGCAAAATATGGCATTTCACATAATTTTTCAGCTCCTAGAACTCCTCAACAAAATGGAGTTGTGGAACGTAAGAACCGCACTCTTGAAGATATGTCTAGGACAATGCTTTTAGAAAATAATTTTCCAAAAAGTATTTGGGTTGAGGCAGTAAACACTGCAAATTATATTTTGAATAAATGTTTAATTCGCCCTATTTTGAAAAAGACTCCTTATGAACTCTTTAAAGGAAGAAAACCACATATTTCATATTTCCAACCCTTTGGATGTACTTATTTTGTTCATAACAATGGCAAAGATAATCTTGGGAAATTTGATGCACGTAGTGATGAAGCTATATTCTTTGGATATGCTTTAAATAGCAAAGCTTATCGTGTCTATAACATACGTACCAAATTGTTGAGGAAAGCATTCATATTATTTTTGATGAAAGCAATGATGGTACTTTGAGTGAGAGTTTTGCAGATCTAAATCTAAATCAAAGAAAAGATCATAATTCAGATGAAGAGGAAGATCCTAAAGATAGAGACAAAAATATACAGGAAAAGATTCAAGATTCCGTAGAAAACCCTCAAGACCTTGAAACACACCTTCAAGACCTTGAAACAGGAAACTGTGATAACAAAACTCCGCTTCAAGGGCTTGAAACCCAACTTCAAGGCCTTGAGATTGGATCAACAGGTAATATACCAACGGTACCTGAATCTAGTCAAACATATGAAGCTCAACCTTTTGGATCTGCTCCATCTGTCAAAAAAAGAAAAGTTCATCACTCCTCATATCATCCACAAGAGAATGTGATCTCAGATCCAAATGCCAGAGTTCAAACTAGATCTAAAGTGAACAATCTATGTGTCTTCTCTACTTTTGTATCCAAGGAACTACGTTCAAGTTCTTCAAGAACCTGATTGGATCATTTCCATGCAAAATGAATTGAATGAATTTGAGAGGAATAAGGTATGGACTCTTAGTTCAAGACCAAAACATCAATCAGTTATTGACACGAGATGGGTCTTTCGAAACAAATTGGATGAAAGTGGCAAAGTAAAACGAAATAAAGCACGACTTGTAGCACAAGGCTATAACCAAGAAGAAAGTATTGATTATGAGGAGACTTTTGCTCCAGTTGTCAGGTTAGGAGTCATATGTATGCTACTTGCATTTGCATCTTTCATGAGCATAAAACTTTTTCAAATGGATGTAAAATGTGCTTTTCTAAACGGCTTCCTATAAGAAGAAGTCTATGTTGCTCAACCTCCTGGTTTTGAAAATGATGAATTTTCAGATCATGTTTTTAAACTAGATAAAGCTCTTTACGGTCTTAAGCAAGCTTCTCGAGCTTGATATGAAAGATTATCTAAATATTTTCTTGAAAACAATTTCAAAAGAGGTTTGATTGATAAAACATTGTTTATCAAAACTAGAGGCAACGACATTCTAGTAGTGCAAATCTATTCAATGCTACTAATGATTCCCTCTACAAGGAATTTTCAAATATTATGTGCAGGGAATTTGAAATGAGCTTAATGGGAGAGCTAAATTTCTATCTTGGACTTGCTTAAGAAGTACCAAATGGATCAATCTAAGGTTGCAAAGACTCCTATGAGTTCAACACTTTCGCTAGATCATGACAAAAATGGCAAAAGTGTAGTACAAAAGGAGTATCGAGGTATGATCGGTTCATTGTTGTATCTAACTACTAGCCGTCTTGACATTATGTTTAGCGTGTGCATGTGTGAAAGATTTCAAGATGATCCTAAAGATTCAAACTTGATAGCTGTGAAAAGAATTTTTCGGTATCTCAATGGCACTAAGGATCTAGGGTTATGGTACCCATGTCAAAGCTCGTTTCATCTTGTTAGCTATTCAGATGCAGACTTTGCAGGTTATAAGGTCGATAGAAAAAGTACTTCTGGATGTTGTCAATTCTTAGGATCATCCCTAATTAGTTGGCCCTCCAAGAAGCAAAACTATGTTGCCCTATCCACAGCTGAAGCTGAATATATAGCTGCAGGAGCCTATTGTCACTAGTACAAAAACCCCCCTAGACCTCGCTTATGTTGGAGCGGTTTGAAAGAACCGTGATCAAAGGTATTTTCGGACCACGGTTATATGTATAACTGAGGTTAATTTAATTATATTTATTTAAAAAAATTTTAGACCCTGGTTATATGATTTAACCGGGGTATTAAAATTTCGGACCCCGGTTATATTGTTAACCGAGGTGACAAAACTATTCCGGACCCCGGTTATTAATAACCGTGGTAAAATAAGTAAGTAAACGGCGTCGTTCTAATTAGCCCTCTCTACAGTTGCCCTAGACCTCAGCTCCCATCTTCTTGTCGTCGTATTTTTGCGCTTTCTCCCTCCACAATGGCTCTCAAAAATGGATTTGGGTCTCTTGCCACTACTTTCTCCGGTAATTTCTTTTTCTCACTTCAAAACTTTTCATCTACCTCATGTTCTGCTGTTCAGAATTGTGTAATTCGGACAAAGTTACGTTGATGAAGTCAAATTTGTTGAATATTTTGGTCAAGCCTTGGAGTTGAAGAGAGCGCCCTAGTATCAACATTAGGAAAAATGGCGACCGGAGGAGACGAAAACCTTCAGGAAATCGACGCGCGGCTTCTTCTTCGAAGACGAACGCCAATTTGAGAAATGGAATGAGGATTGCATCACTCATCTTCATCACGAGCTCCTCCGATTTAAGGTATTTTTCTAATATTTAGGATAATGATCTCTAATCAAGCGCTTCACTAATGGATCCGTGATTTAGTGATCTGATGTTTGATCAGAAGTTTCAATATTTGCGGTGGTTCTTTTTACTGTGTGCTATAGTTTTGTGGATGATGCACCCTTGGGAAAGAGATGCTCACTTGCGGTGGTTCTAATCGAGCACTTGTGTTTTTCTATAAGAAGGTTATAACTTAATGATTGAAGTTGCTTGCATTTAATCATGTGAAGAGCTATTGGGAGCAAGGAAAACATACAATTCCCTCTTTGGCCTCTCCATTGAAGAGGTCAAAACCGAGGGAGAAGGATGAATTGGTTTCAAAATGCTTTACAATGTTGCTCTTTGGTTGCTCTGTGTAAATAGCTCACATTAGATTAATGTCTTTTGCTGAATATTTTTCTGCAGGATCACTAACTAGTGTCATATAGCTTTTGCTAATGGGGAATTCTTAATCGAACTATGATACTCCAGAAATAAGATAATTAGAAAAATATTATGCAAGAGAAGTTTTTCTTGACTACAATCCTGCAACTTGAGACTGGCTTGGACTGTAGTTGATCATCCTACCCTACATCCCCATTCTACCTCTAAGTAATCAACCATGATTGGGTGGCAAAGGACCAAGACAGTCTGCTTGTATATTTCTTATTGAAATGTCTGGTAAATACTCTTGATATGTTCCTGCATCCCCCTTATGTTGTCCTACCCTTTTTACTACGCTTTTTTTATGGCACGGTTATTTAATGTTTTATATCCATGAATATGCAATGTGCTGCAGTGGTGGCATTAACCAATAGCCGATGGTTAAGTGACTATTGCTTCTAATGAGTGTGCTTGAATATTTTAGTAGGTGACGTATCAATAAGTACTAATGTGGTTGGTACTGTAATAGTTGCTCTCCTCATTTTGCGTTTTTTATTTGCAGATTTTAAGAAACCTGAAGCATGAGAATATAATCCAAATGCTTGACTCCTTTGAGACTCCACAACAGATTTGTGTTGTAACAAGTTTGCACTTGCAATTCTTCTTTTAGCTTAGTTATCCTTGATTTATTAGTTATGCGTGTATTAGAACAGTAATATCTAATAGAGTAGCAGCTGATTCATGAACAAGAAAATATACATATTTTATCTAACAATTAAGAAATGGTACATAAGTTAATCAAATTGGTGTTGGAGTAGTATATAGAATTTGATATTAATCAATTGTTCCAGGATTTGTAGGGTGAACTGTTTGAGCTTCTTGAAAATGAGGGGTGCCTCCTTGAAGAACAAGTACAAGCAATTGCAAAACAATTGGTACTTTCTCATATATGATATCTTTTTATTCCCTTTTCTAGCATTCTTGTAGTGGAGCATTCTTGTGTTTTTCCTATACTTTGTTGGAAAGATAAAACTTGAAAGTGAGGAAACTAAATAATTGGAAGAAAATATTTCATGTAAGAGCATTACATTACCTGCATACGAACAGAATTATTCACCGGGATATGAAGCCACAAAATATTCTTATTGGTGCTGGTTCAATTGTGAAGGTTAATTGATTTGTCGATACACATTTCTTCATCAGTTCACTCTACTTCTTCATAACTCTGTTTTCTTGGTGCATAGACACACATATTTGAACATATTGTGCATATTTTGGTATTTGAAATGAACTTAGTATTTAGAAGTAATAAGTAATAACAGTAAGTCTAAGAAAAGCGATCCCCTTTCACATTGTCTCAATCCGATTAGGGCTTTCCTTTGGCAATCTTTTGCAGTCCATATCATCTTTTAAAATTGATGATAAGTAAGAAACATTTTCAGCATTCTGCTGGAAGCCATTTTGCTACATTTTTACCATATTCAGTAATGGAATACCCAGATAAGTAGGACTATGCCATTTACTTGGTTGTGTGGAAGTGTCTGGTTAAATTGTAGGTCAAAGGAGTGATATTTCTTAGGTATTAATTCTACTATCATTATTATTGAACATGCCATGTACTTGGTTGTGTGGATCTGTCTGGTCATATAGTAGATTAGTGATATTCTTAGGGGTATTAAACTCTATTTTTATTATTGCATGTCGTACTAAATACATAATGATATTAGAAAATGTGCAGACTGCATTATGGTGTACATGCAACTTGCATATCCTTCAAAGTCGTTATATGAATCTTAACAAGACTATAAGTTGTATGCTCACAGGGAGGAGCTGGAGAAGCTGAAGGCTCATGAAAGATACATGAATCTGCAAGAGCAAGGGAAAACAGAGCAGGCAAAGAAGGATTTGGGTAAGTACCAAAAATGATGCCAGAAAGACTTTTTTGGTCATGGGCTAGGATATTGCCACGAATCACCTCTAAAACTGCACAATTATCGTTTTATTGACATTATAATACTTGTTGATATTGGAATTTCATAATCTCTAAAATAGAATGATATATCTTCCTTCTTTCAGTTATTTATTCTTGGCAATAAAAGTCGGATGACAGAATAGCAGATTTAGAAACCATAATATGGTATTTTCTTGTCTGTTGAAGATGTAGTAGCATGCATAACTCTTATTCTAATTGCAAAAGCCATAATATGGTATTTTCTTGTCTGTTCTTTGAGTTGTAGGCTAACATGGATCCAAACATTTGCAATTTGCTTATTAAGGCTTTTATTGGCAACACCAAATCAATGGAGAAGTGCTTGTTGATGCTATGGGAATCTAGGAGACTTAGTCATGCCTTGTGTGTTTCACCTATAAATGAGGCATTTTTTACACAGCTTTCGGAGGATTATGGTGATGCTTTCAAGTTTGTTCAGTACTTGCTAAGCTGTATGAAAGATACCCATTCTGCACTGCTCGGTTTTAAGCATAAATTTTCAGTTTTGTGTACTTTTCAGTTCTGTTGGGATTGACAACTAAAGTAGAAAGAGTGAAATGTGGTGTTTTTTGTTGTATTCAATCCTTGCACCCACGGTTCTTTAAAGAAAAGAACCGTGGTGTTTTTTTATTAAAAAAAAGAACTGGGAACCCGCTTATTTTGAAATAACCGGGGTCCGAAAAATACCACGGTGTTTTTTTTTAAAAAAAAAGAACTGGGACCCCGGTTATTTCAAAATAACCGGGGTCCGAAAATTACCCCGGTTATTAAAAAACCGGGGTCCGAAAAAATTAACTCGGTGACATTTACCGGGGTGCGAACGCTCGGACCTCGCTCCCGTTAACCACGCTTCCTTAACCGGGTTCCCATGTACAAAATAACCGTGGTCTAAGGGGGTATTTGTACTAGTGTGTGCACAATTTCTTTGGATTGCTCAACAACTTTGTGACCTTGGCTTTGACTTGAAAGGTATTCCTATAAAATGTGATAATACTAGTGCTATTTCTATAACCAAAAATCCTGTGCAGCATTCAAGGACTAAGCATATTGATGTAAGGCATCACTTCATACGTGATCATGTTGAGAAAGGTGATGTTTCGATCTCTTTTATCTCAACTAACTTGTAGCTTGCAGATATCTTTATCAGGCCTCTTCCTGAGGAAAAATTTAGTTTTATTAAATTGGAGCTTGGTATGTTGAACAAGCAAGCATTAACGTAGGGGGAGTAAACGAGTTTAATTGTTCCTACGCATGCAGCCCAATTGATGTTTTCAAGGGCCTTAAATTGAAATTCAATGGGCCTTAAAACATATTTCACAGGGTATATTAAATTTACGGATATTTTAAGAATTAATATCTTTTAGATATTTCAATTCTTAAAATATTTTTATAAATCTTTTGTTTGAAATTTTGAAAAAGATTTGTTGTTGTTGGTTTTTATATTGGTCTTTTAAAAGCTTGATTTTCTCAAGATCTTGTTATTTCCCTGTTAAAAAGGACCTACTTTCTCTATCTTTTTCATTCTTCCACAAGAAACCCTATTTCAAAATCCCTTAATTTCTCTCTCAAACTTCCCTCATGGCACCTAGAAGCAAGAGATCTGCTCCTCAAGCTCCCAAAAAGAAAGTCGTTCAGAGTCCCTCAATTGCTAAAGAAGAAAAATCTTCTGAGGATATGGATACATCTCAAACGACCGGTCTTCCCTCATCATGGTTCATTAATTTTCAAGCTTTTGGATCTTCGTTTGATGGGTTTCACAATCGACCACTATGTATGTGTGATCTGGTAGACACTGATTTTCTCAACGCTCTTAAGATTCACTGTATAGACAAGCTAAAGAGTTCAATTATGTGGAAGGTTCTAAATCCTGAAGATTTTGCTTTTCCACGACTCATGTTCGCTCCAAATGGTGTGTGCAAGCTTTTAATTTATATCCCAAGATATATGCTTAAAACAAGGATGCGAACCCGTAGTGTACGGATCAATTATAGTAAAAAGCAAGAATTCTGGGGTGTCGATCTCAAGGACTTAGATGAAACTAAGCAAGTAAAGGTTGTCAATGCAACTAATAACCACAAAAGTGATTAAAGCAATCAAAGATGATAATAAGTTCAAATAAGGGGAATATGCAAATTCTAGGGATTAAAGCATCTAGTTGTGGTTCCAACTCAAGTTCTCAAGATAAAGCAGACAAAGCTGAGATTTTGCAAAGGGAAGGTGTTTCTAAAATAGGAATAGATTACCGGGTAAGTCTCAATACTCACAATCCCAAACTAAAGCTCCTATCACCAGGTAAGTCTCAAGGTACTACGGAAAGGAACTATAATCTCAAACCAACACACCAACTAAGGGAATAGAATCAACCTTTACCAGGTAAGTCTCAGGCTAAATCACAAAGATGGGATGAAGGCACACTCAAACCCCAATAAAAGATAGACCTTTATTACCTACACTCATGATCTTGGGTAAACAAACAAAGGAATTAGTGGGTAAGTCTCATCCTAGGCTTGCATTGAACCAGGAAAGGTGTAATAAGAATAGGATTTGGCAAACTCTAACACTTAGCTCTCAGTTTCGGATCAGAAAAGGTCACCTCGGTTAGTCAAGTTCCACCCCGGCCGAGATGTTCATCGACTGAGCGAGGTACTCTAGGGTTAAGGTTAAAGACTCGAGCTTTCAGATTCCTACTGGGATTAAGATCATTCAATCATTGTCTTTCCCACAACTTTTAGCCAATCACCCTAGAATCGCACAAGGAAATCAGCCACTCATCATCATGATAACAATAATAAAAAAATATGAGAAGGAAATGAATATTTGAACACAAAAACCTAAAGAACAAGGCTTCAATAACTGAATCAAATAGTTCACAAACCAGCGTTTCTTAATCACAAATCACACAAGACAATAAACCAAAGGGAATCTAAAAAAATCTTACAAACCCCCTTAAAGCTATCTCGAAATAATGAATCTTCCTTCCTTCAATCTTCAAAGCCTTCTTCAACTTCCAGAAAATCTCCTAACTGCAGCTTCTTTTATGATCCAAAGATGGCTGAATTGTGGAAATTCAACCCGTTATATAGGAGAATTATCTTCCAAAGATAATAATATCTTAAAAAGATAATTTCCTATAAAATATATCCATATCTCTAAAATAGATCTCCCAAATATATGATCTTCCTTCCAGAAATCCAGCTCAAAAATATAAGATATCTTCCTTCCAAAAATATAAGATCTCATCCAAAAGATATGATCTCGCCGCGCCAGGGTGTTCGCCTCGGTTGGGACGCTCCTCAAGATCACCTCGGTCGAGGTGACACTGTAGCTGACCGAGGTGAATCTCAGCTGAATGTGAAATCTCTTAAATCTGGTCCAAACTAAATCTTCTTTATTAATTACATGCTTCTTGAGTTCTCTTTTAAGCTCTAGAATGTAGCTCCTATGACTCCTTTGCTCCCGAGTTCTCTTTTAAGCTCCAGAGAGCTGCTGACTGATCAATCTCTAGAATTAATTCATTTGCTTATGTCTGATTTGGACATAGATGTGCCTAATCTGATTCTCAACCATATGATGCATTCTGTCAATTCTAAGAGACCTATACCTCTACCTTATGGAAATTTGTTGCCTAAGGTTTTTGATTATTACAAAATTGACACATCCTTTGAGGAAAGACAGTCTATTTCTGGCAAAATTGATGAGAACTGCTTAGAACGTCTGGGGATTGAGAAAACTCTTGCAGGAACATGGACTTTAAAAGGAAAAGGAACTACTCAAAATCCAACTGAAGAAGCTAAACCTTCTCCTACTCCAGAAATCAGGTTAGATAGTTGTGAAAAAGAAATAGCTTGTCTCAATCGTGAATTATCTGATTTTCAGTTTGACACCAAGAGGAGAATGAATACAAATTTCGAGTTGCTAGTTACCATAAATTTTAAAGTCAATGAAATGTATTTGATGAATGCTCTTACACTAACTACAATGGGAAGCATTTTGGCCATACCTGAAGATGTAGCCCAACATACTCAAGAGAAAGTTGATAATGTGATGATGAATTGTAAAAGGCATGTACAGAATAAATCAATTCTGTATCCAACTCATGTTGAGCCAATGTTTTTGCCAAAAGTTGAGTATGAAGTAGTTAAGCAAAGAAGAGCTGAAGAAAAGAGAAGACGTTTGGCAGCTGAAATGGATGATTGGCGCTATAAGAAATCTTCATCCAAAGGAAAGAGGAAGTTCTATGAGGAGAATTGAGCATGATTGGTTTTCTGAAAATCTTTTTATGTGGTTTGTGAAAATACTCATTTTGGGTCTGTAATCGTGTTTCAAACTACCGTGCTTTGACTGTTTTTTCTCCCTTGTTGAAAGACAAAGGGGGAAAAATGATGATCCGACATTTCAATATACTGCATTCTTCATTTTTAGTTTTGATTTTCATATGCATTGCTAAACTAACAAATGCAGGTACGATAAAACATTTGTGTTGTCTTCCATCAAGGGGGAGATTGGAAACTCCACCTTGTTTATAATGTTTTACAGGTGTTTATGATGGAAGACTTAACACAAATGTAGTAGTTGGATATACTAACAATGTATTGATTATATTCTCTAGATTCTTGGTTGGTGTAACACCCCGAATCCTAGAGGACTCGAAATGCTACGAGCTGGGACCTCACAATGGGTCCCGGCCCTTAGCTTGGCAACAACTTCATCGGACCTTACAACACGGCACAAATAAAAAGGCAAAACAAAGAGTTTTATAACATGAGCGGAAATAATAAGAATCCAAATTCTGAAAACAATACAGCCAAGTCTCAAAAACCAGAAATACCAACATCAGTCTCAATAGTCATAAAATAAAATATAACAGTCCCGTCCTATAATGCACGGAACCCCGGCTGCCCACTACCACCGGATCACTCGATCGCCTCCCTAACCTGCAAGGCATCTACAAGCGGTATAAACCGTTAGCGAACATTCTATGCATAAGTATAACGGTACAAGCACAAACACACAACATACGCAATCAGCATATAACACTCATTCCTTTTTATTATTTTTAATTAAGTGATACGTCATTACTAATTATACGAGGGATTCCCAAACCTCGCCCCTGTCCCCGTTTACCAACGCGGAATGGTACTAATGCATGTGACCGTCTACCGGATTGGGCTGGTCGTAGGGAACCTCCTAGACTCTCGCAAGAGCTAGGCAGATGATGTCACGACCCGTTATCATACACTTGGGTCAATTATATTATACTACAGTCGGCCTATTGCATTTTTGTTATTTATCTTAACTATCACACACCACTCATACGCATCACACACATGCAAGAAGCTAGCTAAGTAAGTCAGTGGACTTACCAGAATTAAAACTCGTCTCTCTTAACAACACTAACAGTAGCTGCAGGAACTCAGTTGCCTGTCAAAGGAGGCACGTGGGTCAACATTTTTCCTTGGATGCTTAGAAGTCTAAAACTCCTAAGATGTACGATTCTATGTGCAGAAGTTATTACAGTGTTTATTTAAGGTAAATTGACTATTTTACCCTTGGTTCCGAGACTTCCAAAAACCCGTAAAAAGTACTTAAATTCTTACTTAAGGCTAACTAATCATATTCTACTCCCTAGGATGATTTTAGGTGACAACTATAAAAATTACCGATTTTCTATTTCCCGAAAAGTCATTAAAGTCCAATTACAGTTGTAAATATAAAATTAAAATAAACTTATAAAAATTCTAAAATAAAATTCTAACTTATCTATGATCTCTAATCTACTCATAGGAGAAATAATTTCTTAAAACTGTTCAATCGTTATTCCTACAAAAATCTTTAAAGTTGCCTACAACACTACAATTGTTCTCATACTTGGTCAAATTTTTCTGCTGGAAAAACAGCTCAACTACTCCACTTTGAGACCCTATAACTTTCAATCCGACCGTTCATTTGTTTCCAAATTTTAACACGGTAAACTATGTATATCTATCTATGATTTATTAAAATTTCAACGGTGGATCTTATACGAAACTCTTTAACATTGATTCACAACATTGAGTAGTCTTCAACTTCAAAACTGAATAAAATAAATCCTTTACAGCAGTGTGTTGTTTCTATCATCTATGACTGCACACTCAGCGGTTACTCTACACCTATATGGCACAATATCCGCCCTACTACAACAGCTCACATCTCCGAGTTTCAAACAAGACATAACCTTATATCATAATAAGCATCTACTAGTAGGTGGGAGGCGAGATTACCTACTTACGAGTCTGCAGTGTGCTGAGTGACGCAGTACCCTAGCGCTCTTTACCTACCCCTGGGCTGCTGAATCCCTTAACAACAGGACTAAGGTGAAACTGGATGGGCTGCAATTGGTCTCAACGATTCCTAGGACAGAAGGACAATCAGTCCTGGCCTTTAGACTAGGCTTGTTTCGAAAGGAAAGGTTAAACGGAAATAGACTCACCTTACTACTCTTCTCAGAGTTGAAGACAGATGGGTGGTGTTCTTTGATTGTGCGAGACTGTAAGTCGGATGCAGTGAAGACTCGAGTCTTCTGCACATTGAAGCAGACATTCAACAAAGACCTAGCGGACATAGTAAGAGGAGAACGTTTCGGAACTCACCTGTACAGAGAAAGGCTCACGGAAGTGGCTGCATTGCTTGATGGCTCAGCCACTGGAGTCCTTCTTTGCGTCTGCAGCTACAGAACTGGAGAGGCTGATCCGTGGTATGCAGAATCCAGGCAAGTGCAGCGTGAATGAGATTAGGAAGAGACGATGCCAAGAATTTTTCTGCGCGTGACTGAAGTTAGGAGAAAAACAAAACGCTGCTGTAGGAGTTAGGGAGTATAACTGCTGCGTTAAAACCGGCTGTTACAGAAGACTCTTCAGCAGCCGTTAACTGAAGGAGAGAAGGAAGGAGAAGGGCTCGCTGTTCACACGTAAATCACAAGCTGGAGAGGGCTGCACGCTGGGCTGGAGGGAGCTGAACGTGTTGGGCTGGAGGGGCTGTTAATGGGCTCGTAACCAGCTTCTCCCGGACTGCTGCAGACTGGGCTCGAAGTCACCCTGCTGGGCTGTTGTGGGTAAGCAAACTGGGCTGCTTAAGGTAGGAACCATGGGCTGTAACATGCAAGAAAGGTGGGATGAATTACTTGTCAAAAATCTGTCAAAACTCGTCATGGCCTTGTCAGGCCCATGAATGAGTTTGTCACAGATTTGTCGGACTTTGTCAAGGCCTTGTCTCAGCTTGTCATCGATAAGAATGAATTATAATAACTAGGGTTTGATATAAATCTATCATTTTATGTGAATTAAATTCTACATAAAATAATAGATAATTATAAGGATTAGTTTTTGATATAATTTTATCATTTTATGTGAATTAAATTCTACATAAAATAATAGATAATTCAAAGGATTAGAGTTTGATGTAATTTTATCATTTTATGTGAATTAAATTCTACATAAAATAATGAAATTTGTGAAGGAAGAGATACTAGATAGAATGGGAAACCGTCAACGACGGAATTAGACGGAATAAAAATTCCGGATATTACAGTTGGTTTGAATTCAGTGCAGGTCTTATCAAATGTCAAGGGCCTTGATTCAAGGGCCTTGAAGTATAACTTAAGGATAAGGAAGATAGCGTTTACAAAAGGACGATCTCAAAGGCCTTGGAGTTATATATAGATGCACGAAGGATTCAAATGCAAAGAAGATTTTCCAAGAAGATTTGCTCAAACAGAAAGATTTTAGGGAATATCTTTTTCAACCGAAGATCTCAACCGAAGATTTTCTAAAAACAAAAGCGGCAAAATATCTTCTCTTTCGATTCAACAGAGGATGAGAAGATCAAGAAGCTAAGGACTCGACGTGTTCTCAGGTGTTAAAGATTTGCAACGTCTACCTTATCTCGAAACAAGAAACGATCTTCATGGAGAAGAAGATTCATCTTCAAACGGTCATCTCTCCAACGGCTAGAAGACCTCTCCACAGAAGAGTATAAATGAAGATGATGGTTCGAGAAGAAAGGACACACAAGCACATATGGAAAATATCTTTACGTCTTCAAGCAACTAAATCATCTTCATTCATTGTTTTTCTTTCTCTCATTTACGCAAAAGCTTTATTCCCTTAGAGAGAGAAAACACAAGAGCTCCATTGGAAGATCTATATAGTGTTATACTAGAGTGTGTGTTACTCTGCAAAGTAACTAGGCTATTATAGCTAGGTTGAGAGTTGGAACTAGATCGTAGCATTGGCTAAAGTGAGAGAAGAAGGGGATTTCTTCTAGTTTGTATCTAGGACTCTTTGAAGTTGATAATAGATAGTTAGATCCTAAGGCTATACCCTGGGAAGGAGAGTAGGCTAGTTAGAGCCGAACTTCGTAAACATATCCTCGAGTCAATCTTTTACATTCCGCACTATATTTTGCTATTGTGACTAACTTTGTTTTTGCAGGTGCATGAAGTCAAGGCTCTTGAAAGTTGTTTCAAAGCCCTTGAAATCAAAGTTTCACTAAGAGCACAGATTGACATCAAGGCCCTTGAAAGGAGTTTCAAGGCCTTGAGATTTGGTTTTGCGAAAAGTTCTCATACTCTATTCAACCCCCACCCCCCTTCTAGAGTATCTTTAACTTATTTATTTCACCTATCGGTTCTTCACTCTTGAAGAAGAAGAAGTTGTTCCAAAAGAGACTAATGAAAGGGATTTTCATATGAAGAAAGAGATTGAGGACATGGTCATCATGATCAACTTGATTGGAAAGCTCTATGATGACCCGCCAAGGTTTAATGAATATTGTTTGATCAAGGATGGGGCAACTCAAATGGTAGAGACTCTCATTCCACTCTCCCTCAAAGGTACATTGCTTGTTAATAAAGTACAAGATAAGTATGGGGTAGATAAACAAAGCTTGAACCAACAAGCCAACATTCTCATACAACAAGGAAGGAACAAGAAGCTTATGAAATGCACCAAAGCCTGGAACTCAAATTCAACTCCTTCTTCATGCTCTCATCGTGTTTTTCAAGGGCAAGATAACATGGTGGATAGGATTTCTCTTAACAAAATGGTTGTCCAAAGATGTCATAAAGTTTTCCTAAAGGAAGATAACATGGTCGAGTCTATGACCTTAAACAAGGGCGCTTAATGGGAGGCAACTCATGATATGTTTTTATTTTCTTTTGATTTTTGATTTTGTTTTGAATAATATGAGTGTTCTTTGTGATGATTTGATCTTAGAAGAGAAGACATGTAGTGAAGATGAACATATTTGAAGAAAATTTCCAAAGGAAAGGATGAATGAAGGATTCAATGCAAGGAGTTAAGTATCCTACCTAGAGTGGAAGTGTATAGTTAGGTCGAGTGAACCTCAAGTTCAACCCCAAGTTTTCTTCTGTAAACACCTCTCGATTGAGTTTTTAAAAACTCGGACAAAGGCTACCAAAAGCCAACCTCGAGTGAGAACTCCTAAAGTGATTTTCTCTTTTCTTTTATATTATGAACAATGCAAAACTTAAGTATGGAGTATAGGGAATGCTTAAATTCATTTGTATATATATATATGTTTCTCTATTTTTCATTTAATTTTAATTATTATATTAGTTCTTATATTTTAAAAATCCAAAATATTTGAAAAGTTTAAAATCCAAAAAAAATTGAAATTTTTTTCAAAACTTTTGTATTCTTCTTATAATAAGTGATATGATATTGACGATGAAACCTATATTAAAGTCATGGCAATTATTGAGACTTATTGATTCTAATGTTTGGAATAAAACATATTTGAAGCATGTTGAATAGCCATCCGGGAAATGTATATGAAAGATGATTTTAGTTATCCGCTTATACATTTTCTATTGGTTAATTTTGTTTAGTAATGCCTATGCTTTTGAATTTAAGCTAAGTCATATGCTTAGGCTCATGATAGTGTGTATGGTTATGAACTCTAAATTGCTCGGCCCAGGGAAGTTTTTATTAGTTGACACTCACTTGAGTGAAAAATATTAATTCGTAAGGCAAAAGGCTAAATGGATGAAAAAAGTAAAGAAAAAGTCATAGTGAAAGCACATCAAAGTTCAAATGTCAATTGACTATGTGGTGAATACTATTTTTTTCTATTATTTTTTTTAATGTCAATGAGGCCAAGTATATGCATCAAAAGATGAATGCACAAGTGAATGTAAACCATACTAAAAAAAAGCGTTTAAATTTTATTTGTTAGCCCGCGTTCAAGTAGAAAAACATTTTAAAAATCCCAATCATATGCTTTATTGGACCTAAGTATATGGACTTTAGCTACCTTTTATTCATATGGTTGAACAATACAAGCCAAGTGCAAGCATCATTAAAGGCCGCTAAGTAGCAAGCTTAAGTTGTCTTAACATAGGATTATAGATTATAGATTTCTTGTGTGAGCATTCAACATTCATCGTTCATGATTAATTCATGCTCATTATTATTGACATTGTCTTATGCCTTGTCATGGCACTAATATTTTAAAAAGTGATCAATCATTTGAAGCAAAAACAAACAAAAAGATTTTCTTTCTTTGGTTTTCTTTATTTTTATCCTTTGTATTGGTTCTTACTTAGAGACAAGCAAGATCAATATGGGGTATTTGGATAGCATGTTTTCATGCTATATTTTTAGATGTGTTTTTTTGTGATTTTACCCTTGGTTTGTGTTACGCTAGGATTGTACGACACAAATCCAAGGTCAGAGTGTCAAGAACTCATTCGCCCAAAACGTGCACACACAAAGTCTTAAATTTATAACTCGATCTAAAATCCTAAACTACCTAGCGAAACCCGCAGTTTACGGATCGTTATGTAGGAAGGAAAGTATTATGAGGTCGAACACAAGGACTGAGGTGAAATCAAGTCATTCAATGATCATGTATAGTGCAAACCTAAACTAAGATTGGATGAGGAATAAAGAAAGTGCAAAACAAAATATTTTTGGTTGGTTTTGGGTGATCAACAAGGATCACAAATTTATCAACACAAACAAGCAAACAAACACACAAACACAAGGATAGGTGATAAGAGGTAAGAAAAGCGGATTCTAGATATTCGGAATTCCGATTATGACAATGGACTCATGCATCTAAACATCAAAGGAAAGTTGCAGTTGTTCGGAGTTGGGTGTTTCTCTAATGGGAGCAATTATCGGGTAAGTCTCATGCTCCACTAGTCTCGTACCTAAGGTCCCATTACCGGGTAAGTCTCAAGGAACCTAAGGACGGGAATTCTACACAAACCGGCCACTACCTAAGGGTCAAACCCCTCCTTACCGGGTAAGTCTTGGAAAAGGTAAGTCTTAGGCAACGATCCTAGCACACTCAATCCAATAGCGGCTTTTTTGGCTCACTACTACATAGAGTTCATCATCTTATGTATCTAAGAGAGGAAATTACCAGGTAAGTCTCATTCCTCAAAAAGGTTGCTAACATTAGGTCACCCTAACCTAGATTAGGCTCAACAAACACTAGGATTTCAACACATCTACATCCTAACATCCAGATTTATCAATATAAATACAACATAACAAAACCACGGGTGGATCAGGGAAACCACGGTCGTGGAAGCATGAAGAACAGGTTGTGGTTTGGGTCTGAGTTAGGGTTTTGAACACAAATCCATCCTAAGTTAACATGCAAGTCCATAAAATCATATTCCAAAGCATAAACATCATTCCTTCACCCTAGAATCACAACTACTTAGCCAATAACATTCATTTCAAGATCAAACATCATTATACAAGCATGCATGCATTCTATGGCAAGAAAATGAAGATAAGAACAATGAAAGAGAATGAACTAAGCTGAAATAGAAGGTTACAACAATCTTACAAAGCTTCAAGGGCAGCTCCAAGTCGGATCTTACAAGCTTCCACAAGAATCTCACTTAAAACTACTCAAACACACTCTAAATCTTAAGACTGATAATGTTCTAATCTAATCTCCCCCAAGAACACCCACAAGGGGCTTAGAAGAGAGCAACAAGAGGAGAGAGAGTCCTCTCAACAATCCCCAAGGTCAGCCTACAAAAGCAGCTCAAGTACTCAACCCAAGGAAAGCAAAGGTCGAGCAAAGGAATCGTGTGACAAGTGTCAAAGCTGTCCAGACAGAAACCACGGGTAAAACATAGAAACCACGGGCGTGGTTATGGCCTCTGGGCCGTGGTTTTGCAATAGAAGCCCTCCTTGGATCACCTAGTCACGAATTGGTGCAAGACATGCACCAATAAGGTCTTTTGTGTTCTCCTTTGCTCCTAGCTTGCTCCTTAAAGAGTCCGGATGTGTGCCACCACAAAGAATGATCCTCGAATGTATCGATTAAGTTCCAAAATCTCCCCAAAATACCTACAAAACCGATAAAAGCTCGTGTAGACGTCTATTTCGACAATATGGATGAATTAAGCGTAAACGTCACGAACTAATGCGAAAACATGCATGAATGGAAAGGAAAACTATCTAAAAGAGTGCCTAAACTAGTGTCATAAATCATGTCATCAGTTTGCATGGTTTGGCCATATATATCTTCGCTAGAGCTTATAATATCAAAAGAATGTGTACTCTCTTTGTTTTGTGTCTTCGTAGGTACTTTGGCCTTACAAGAAGATTAAATTAAGATATTCAATCACTCAACCATCTCAAGAATCATACAAAAACCCATCATCAACCTCACTGGAGCAAAGGAAGGAATAAAAGCACGCAAGGATACATAATGAATCCAATGGAGTTAAGGAAACCCCAGAGTTGGAGCATCGAGTGAAGTCAAACTCGAGAAAAGAGGAAGGTTAAACTCGTGCAAAGAAGAAAAGGAGAGAAAATATCAACCTATCTCGAGTGTCTCAAAAAATCGAGAAAAGAAGCAACGAAAACTCGAGCAACGAAGACATTTCACTCGACCTAAGAAGACACTAATAGTAGAAGTTTCAACGTTGCTTGAGTGGAACCTCGAGTGACACAAAACTAGTACAAAGAGTACATCTTCAATCGAGCAAAGAAGACCAGAACTAACATTTTTCAACCTCTCTAGAGTCTCGAATTTACCTCATCACCTCGAGAAAAGAAGACAACAAAATTCGAGAGAAGAAGACAATGTACTCGATCAAGGAAAACATGAGTAGGTCGGTGGAGAAACTCGATGCTCAAGAGAAGAAAACCCAGCGAAAGAAGACAAGCCACTCAAGGTGCCTTTGGTCGAGTTTCTGTATCAGCTCCTTCTAGTATCTTCACCCTAACTAACTTTGCAACTTGCACCTGGGGAGGCACGATTTTGAAGCATATATAAGAGGCATTGGCTGAATATAATTGTATCAAGCCTTCATACACTTCTCATAATCCTCTCTTAGTTAATAGTATGGATCTAGAAACACAATTTTGGAAGATATTTGGACGGAATTTTGGATCAATCAAGAGAAGATTTGGTGTTCTTCAATTGTTCTTGGTAGTTCTTCATCCCAACTTGTTTTGCTCATAACTTTTGATTGGTAAAGCCAAATTTATCCATTCTTCTTCCTATATTATTAGTTTCTTATGTATTTTCAAACCATGACATTTTTAATACATATTTTATGTTCATATATAAGAAGTGTGAGTAGTTCTCTCGCTAGGTTTTGGGGTGAAAATCTCCAAATCATGCTAGATTAGTATTGTTTTTGTGTGGTGTTTATGATTAGAAGGGAAACTAAGCATGTTTAGTAACATTTAGGAGGTATTGGATTTGGAAATATCATTCATTCATAATGGAGGTTTAGACTATTACTAGTTTAAATTGTTCTCTTATAACTTTCTTCCATGCATAAATGAATGATGTCGAGATTAATCATCCAAGTTGAGACTTACTAGGTAATATGCGGATGATTATGCAATGTTGAGATTCTTATCATGCTAGAGTAAGATTGATCGGGGCCAAAAGGATGATTGAACCTACTTGTGTTATTATTATCCAAATTATAGTGATATTTGATAATGTATGCAAATAGCAAACACCATGTGATGCTTATGTTGTAGTATGATCACAGTTGTGACTAAGCTTAATCAACTAGTATGAAAATATTAAACATCATCTGATGGATGCCAATTGAAATAAAGTCATATGATGTGATAAAACTTGTTAAATCACATGCACATTATATTCCCTTCATTGATTGAACACTATATTTTAAGCATGCTAATAGCTATGATGCACGGACACTTCTAGAAGGCGGAGTGTCCCGTATCCTGCCGTGTCGGACACACAAACACGGAAGGACACGACTCGGACACAATCAAATATGACCCGACACGGTCAAGACACGTTTCAGAGGTAGGACACGGCGAAGACGCGGATTGTGTTCGATCAAGACACGGTCAACAAAAGTTACCCAATTTTTAAGGCTAAAAAAAGAAATTAAAATTTTAAAAACTTGAAGAAAAACTTATTTACCGTAATATTTTTCTACTCTCCCATTTTTTTCAGACTAAACCTATCCCCACATGGTCACCTACGAGATTGTGGTTGTCGGAAGTAGGACACCGATCTTCTTCGATTCTAATGTTGAAATGTTGTTGCTCCGCCTGCTGACTTTTCTCTCCATTCTTCTTATGATTTCATAAATTAGTTTTGAATCTTTGATTACTAATTTATTGAGTAAACTTTTTTTGTTGAATGTTGAGTGTGTTATTCTAATTCTTTCACTTTTTTCTAATTTACAAATTTTTATTATTGTTTTCCTTGGTTGATCATGTTGTTCAGTTGTTGTTGATTTGCAAAATGGATAGCTCGTTCTTCAATTTTGAAACTAAGCATGTTTATTTTAGATTGTAAGACTTAATATGTTTATTTCTATGTTTTCTAAGACTGAAAATGTTTTTTTTAGCTTTTATTTCGGTTATTTTGTTGTCATGTTAATACTTTTACCTACTCGTATATAATTGAGTTATATATATATGTGGGTGTGTGTGTGTATCTCATTATGATATATGAATTCTACATTTCAACAGCTTTAAATGATTTTTTTTTTCTTCGCCATGTCCCCGTTTCCTATACTTTTGAGGATTGTCGCTTCCTCATTTCTTGTCGTCTCCGCTTCCCGTGTCCGTGCATGATAGGTTTGTCGGAAACGGTAGAACACGGCTCCTATACAATTAAATATGACCCGACACGGTCAAGACACACTTCAGAGGTAGGACACGACGAAGACGCAGATTGTGTTCGGTCAAGACACGGTCAACAAAAGTTACCCAATTATTTAAGGCTAAAAAAAGAAAATTAATTTTTAAAAAACTTGAAGAAAAATTGATTTACCGTAAGATTTTTCTTCTCTCCCATTTTTTTCCGATTAACCTATCCCCACATGGTCACCTGCGAGACTGTGGTTGTCGGAAGCAAGACACCGATCTTCTTCGTTTCTAATGTTGAAGTGTTGTTGCTCGACTTGCCGACTCTTCTCTCCATTCTTCTTATAATTTCATAAATTAATTTTGAATCTTTGATTAATAGTTTATTGTGTAAACTTTCTTTGTTGAATGTTGAGTGCGTAATTCTAATTCTTTCACTTTTTCTAATTTGTAAATATTTATTATAGTTTTCCTTGGTTGATCATGATGTTCGGTTGTTATTAATTTGCAAAATGGATGGTTCGTTCTTCAATTTTGAAACTAAGTATGTTTATTTGAGATTGTAAGACTAAATATGTTTATTTCTATATATTGTGTAAGACTGAAAATGTTTGTTTTTGAGCTTTTGTTTCGGTTATTTTGTTGTCATGTTAATGCTTTTACCTACTCGTATATCCTTGAGTTTTTTTTATATATATGTATCTCACTATGATATATGAATTCTACATTTCAATAGCTTTAAAATGATATAATAGTTTTTCTTCGCCATGTCCCCGTTTCCTATACTTTTGAGGATTGCGGCTTCCCCGTTTCTTGTCGCGTCTCTTTCCCCTGTTTGTGTCCGCGCATCATAGGCTTGTCGGACACGGCAAGACACGGCTCAGACACGGTCAAATATGACCTGACACAGTCAAATATGACCTGACACAGTCAAGCCACATTTCAAAGGTAAGACACGGCGAAGACGCGGATGGTGTTCGGTCAAAACACGGTCAACAAAAGTTACCCAATTTTTTTAAGGCTAAAAAAAGAAAATTATTTTTTTAAAAACTTGAAGAAAAATTGATTTACCACAACACTTTTCTACCCTCCCATTTTTTTAGACTAAACATATCCCCACATGGTCATCTACGAGATTGTGGCTGCTGGAAGTAGGACACCGATCTTCTTTGGTTATAATGTTGAAGTGTTATTGCTCCGCCTGCCAACTCTTCTCTCCAATCTTTTTATGATTTCATAAATTAATTTTGAATCTTTGATTACTAACTTATTATGTAAACTTTCTTTGTTGATTGTTGAGTGTGTTATTCTAATTCTTTCACTTTTTCTAATTTACAAAATTTTTTATTATTTTTTTCCTTGGTTGATCATGTTGTTCGGGTTATTGTTGATTTGCAAAATGGATGGTTCGTTATTCAATTTTGAAACTAAGTATGGTAATTTGAGATTGTAAGACTAAATATGTTTATTTTTATGTTTGTAAGACTGAAAATGCTTGTTTTTGAGCTTTTGTTTCGGTTATTTTGTTGTTATGTTGATACTTTAGCCTACTCGTATATCATTGAGTTTTTTTTTATATATATGTATCTCATTATGATATATGCATTCTACATTTCAATAGCTTTAAATGATATATATATATATATATATATATATATATATATATATATATATATATATATATATATATATATATATATTTTTTTTTTTTTTTTCCGCCATGTGCCCGTTTCCTATACTTTTGAGGGTTGCCGCTTCCCTTTTTTGCCGTGTCCGTGCATCATAGGCTACTAGTATTGGTTTAGAAGTATTAGCCTCAAATCTAGTGTTTTCTCCATATATTTGATACTTGACTGTCACTTGATGCTTGTTACTCACGGCCAAACTAAAGATTTGATCGATCCCTTGAACTTGATTACTTTCTAACTACATAGAATGATTTTCAACCTTGATTAATGCACTGACCGTATATTTGCGGTGGTAATATGTGAATTTTGAGTGTATCACCAACTGACATCAGATCCAGTGATCCACGTAAGAACAAAAGCTAAAGAAGCCAGTAATATTCCTCACTCATCATTCTTCCCCAAGGAAGAAACATAACACAGGAGAACCAATTGGTTTTCCATTCCATATCAAAATTCAACTGCCCAAAAGTGATTATTATTTGTCCTAATTATAACTTAATTATGGGCTGAAATTAATTAATGAAAGTAACAAACAAAATGGGCTCAAAGACCCGATAGAACAAAAAAAAACATTCGATGGCTTCAAAGAATGTTACTTGGGATGAATTAAAACATTTCATGGCTGGAAAAAAAGGCCATTCACATGCCTAACACAATGATGGATCGGCCAAATGTGCAAGCTGAAATGTACTTCGCTGAGCGAGCTTTAATCTTCTCCTTCTAGCTCGAATAAGCTTCACTCCTTCTCTCCTCCTTTAAAGTAACCTTCATTCTTTTGCTCATCTTCTTTCCTCATCTTCTTTCCTCGCGGTCTTGAATTGTGTTATGCCCTCTGATGATCCCTCTTCCATTAACAAATACATGATAGGGTGTTCTGATATTATCTTTGTGCCAAAAGAGCTTCCTTCTGTTCTTAAGAACACCAATACTTATGAGATTCCCCAAACCTTGCCGGGTTCCTATTGATCTTCATTTCCTGATATTCACGAGGCACAAACAGAAATTTGAAAATCAAAGTTCAGTTGGATCCATCATATTAATCATCCACATGAGAAGAGGCTGTTGCATCATCAAATCCAAGGTCAAAACACCTTGCTATGCCGTGTTCATTTTCTTCTTTTTTTTTTGGGTGCTCTCGACTTGGATCAATATCATGGAAACAAAGTGTTTTTGACTTTGAGAGACTAGACAATTACAGGTTCGCAGTGCTGCGTTATGGGAAAAGTAAGTTGACATTGCCAAAGGATTTGGACGCCTGACTAGGATGAACCACAAGTGCATGTCAGTCCGGTACTACATGGTTACCGATGCTGAGGCTCCATTTTTTAGTACCTGAAAGGAAATTTTCTTCTCAATATACTTCGGGAGAATTTAATACATTTCTACATAGGCACATACTCTAATCCAACATTAACAATAAAAAAAAAAGAAAAACCAGATTTATGCAAGTCTGTGACAAGTGCTAATAGAATTTTAAACGAGTAAGCAATTCACTATACCACTATCAATTAAATAGCACGACAAATGTTATAGGTTCATTCAAATGCTTAGCAGAAGTGCACTATTATTTACTCACAAAAGATGAGTATTTCCTGGTGACCAAACTGGTTAACATAGTCATGTTCACAGGTTGGACGATTTGCTTATAAGTATTGGAGGTAACACATAATTTGAGCAGTTTCCATAAGTTTGGGCACTGGGCAGCAACCTTCAGAAGTGCTCTTAATTCTAGCATCTAACAACTCTGAGCTCCATACGAGTCATAACCCATAAGGCCAACAACATACCTTGTAAAGAGATAAGAATATTACTAAAGTCTGGATAATCCTCCATGGAAAGATTGCCTGCTGAAATAATTTTACGACATTTGTTTTCTAGCACACAGGGACCTTCCGACGCATATTTAATGATAGATAAGGCGGATATTCTTTGCTCCTCAAACCCCTACATAAACAAGAAAAGGTCATGTTAGTTTTTCTCACATTAATATATTGTCTAAACTTAAAATGCAAAGCACGCCATCATTGACTGTTAATAACTTCAACCCAGGACTCAACCCTGCAAAAATAACATCAAGGAAGATGCATGTCAATTTATTGTACTTCAGAAAGCTGAATATCTATTGCTACAAAATTTGCATCAGCAAATTAGAGTAAATAAAGTGAACATAGCAAAAGAAATATATACAAACTACAGATGCAATAATACCAGGGTGCACCTTTTCAACTCAACTTTAATACGAAGGAAATAAAAGATGGTATGAAGAAATATAAATGAAACGAAAGATAAGATATAATGGCCAGAAAACGATATCTCAAACACCATTACATCCATGATCCATAATCTGACGTAAACATCTTCCATAAAATCCTGGAAGAAGTCAGTTAAATCACAAGGAACTGTAAATTGTCGTCAGAATGAGCACACCAAAATGTACATAATTAACTGTACTCAACGACCAAGAATGATGATATTTGAAGTTATTAGTTTTATGTCAAGATTCATTAGCACGAAAGGTAGAATTAACAAAGTAATTAACAGCGTGAGAACAATAGAAAGTAAGCAAACAAAGTCTTAATTCAACTACATATCCATAATAAGTCCCGTAGACGGTAGATCTCATAAAGTTCCTAACATAAGGGACACCATTAATGTTCATTCATCAGGATGCAGAATTTAAAGGGCGAACAAAACAAGAACAAGGTAAAAAAGGAAAGCTTATTGTAGTAGTTTGCAGTTATCTAGTTCAAGTCCATGCCATCTCCAGCTTGACTGCAGATAGGACTAACAGCAGTGATGGATCTTTCAAATGGGGAAGGATGAAGCTTGGCATCACGTCTGCGCTTGAAAGAGCAGCTCTCGGAGGGAGAAGAATTGTCGTCACTGTCAGCGAACTTTCTACGAATGCCTCTAACAGCCTGTTCCTCAACTATTGTGAGAGGGAAAATCTGGCCACTGACCCTGCAGAGGGAGTTGTGGTTATCGTACACAATCCTTTGGTCACAGTTTTTGTCACAGATATGGGTCAGCCCTGTTAGCCTGCACCTATACATGTTCCCACACACATGCTCGTTTTGACATTTCCAGTCACATTTGTGGCCGGTGCTGGGCACTCCTCCACCCATAATACTAGAAAGGAAAATGACATTAGTTGAGACTTGAAACATCGGTGTTCCTTGCATCTCCATTGAGTGCTCCATTTGTGTTCTGCACAGGTTGATGTAGGATTTGAAAGTTAATTCCAAAGCAAGTCTTGCAGTTTCAAGAATGCACCTATGTTTTACTTGCTATATCAAGAGGTTGTTAAACATAGGTCATGTAGATTCAATGGAAGTAGGAATTCCTCGCTAACACATATGATAATATCGATTTAAGTATAACAATGTATCACTTCTCTAGATTCTTATACAACCTAATCTATGAAAAGGAAAAAAAAAATCCGTTGATTACAATAGCCCAAGGCACAAGTGAATAGAAACTTAATGAATTTAGTGACAAGAATCACTATCCTAACAAAATTCTAATTGGATACGCACGTACTATTATATTAACAAAAAAGTTTATATTCTTGTTGTGGATATGATGTCCAGCCTGGACACTGCAATTACGAGAGTGAAAGAGTATAAAATTATGAATCGCACAGGTTGTCAAGCAGAATAGTAAAATTTCAAATGATACGACTCCCACGGTACTTAATACGCACATAAACAATTGACAATTTACAGATCCAAACAAATATCAACATAAGAAACGCATAAGACACAGCATGAAGGCGGGCAGTCGCAAGACCTAACCCTAATTACCCAAAAATGGGGTTCCAAAGGGGGGAATTTAGAGGTGCGAAAGGATAAATAAAAAATCGCAATGTCTTGAGCAGTAAAAGTAAAGAAATATAGCAGCAGTAGAGAAAGGCATGACATAACCTCTATGATGTGTGTCAGCAAATACGAAAGGAGCAGGATGGAGAGAGAGAAAAAGGACTTACAGGTTAGGAAATTAGCAGTTAACCTCTTCCGAATACCAGAAACTGGGACCTGTGGAGACAACAAAAACAGATTAACGAAGCAAAATGGCAAACAGGCTCTCTCCCTCTACCCCTTCTCTCTCGGTCTCTCTATGGAGAAAATGGACTCAAAGTGCGAAGATCGTGGGAAAGAAGAGATATATATAGAGATTCAAAGAGGATAAATAAGTGCCAAAGTAGATGAAATGCCGATGAAATGAGAGTGAAATGACGACTAAATTTTGTCTGTTTTTGTATTTCAAATATTTTGTACTAAAACAGGGAGATATTTGCAATCAAAAGTTTTACCTCAGCTGGACGGTGTGGTGTAATTACCTAAAAGGAGAGGCACTAAATTGCAATATTTGTAAAGCCAGTGAGTCCACGCGTGTTAAGTATGTATTTGGCAAGTAAGACTCGGCAATGGAGACGGAAATGCATTTACTAGAAAATCATGTTCACTACCAATATTATTTTATTACTGTGTATTTAATGTTCATTTATTTTGAAATTATTATATATTTATGAGTAGCATTTATTGTTATTAAATTATTATAACATGAGTTATTTTAAGTTAGTTACTTTTAAACTTATTAAAATATATTTTTTAATATCTTTAATTTGTTTTTCCAGCTATTTATTTAATAATATTTCTAAAACTTATTATTATATAAAGTTTGTGTTATTTTCAAGGTGTGTCATTAATATATATTTTAAAAAGTCAATAAATATAATTTTAACCAAAAATATAAATTAAAATACTAAAATTCTTAATTTTAGACCTGATCGAATGACGATGTGTCCAGTGGCGGAGCCAGAAAAAATTTTGTTGGAAGGGCGTTGCAGTTAAAATTAAACAATAAAATCTATAAATTAGTAACGCCCAATAAATTTTGGCGCTTTTACGTTATTTTTTTTCCCGGTTTTATCGCTATTTTAAATAGCTTAAATAGTTTTACGAGTATGTTGACGTTGAAAATTAAATTGTAATATATATATATATATATATATATATATATATATATATATATATATATATATATATATATATATATATATATATATATATATATATATATATATATATATATATATATATATATATATATATATATATATATCGATGTATTTTATTACCCGGTTTATATTCATATATATCCTAAAATAAATTTATGAGAATGGTTTTAGTATCGCAAGGTATATGTTTATAAATTTATATATTTTATATTTTCATGTTTATTGTTCCGTATATTATTTTACGGAAAAGTTCGGAAAGTTTTTCGACCCGGAACTTCCGTTCCGATCGGTTTCGATAGAGTTTATTTCCTTTCGTTTTTTTTTATTTCTTTCTTTTCTTTTTCATTTTGTTTCTTATTTATTTCCCCTCTCTCCTTCGGTGGGTGAGCAGCTCACCTCTTCCCCAGATGTGCCGACTGCCTGCTGCAGTGACCCTTCGTTAGCCACACCCCCGACCCCTCGTCCTCCCTCTGCCTCTCCTACTCTCACACAGCCCCAAGCCCAGCCCCTGACCTCTCTGTACTCGACCTCCCTATCTCTCCATCCTCGTCTTCTCGTTCAGCTCCCGCAAGCAAGCTGTCTCGCCGGAGATGAAAGTCATCTATCAAATACCCCTGCTGCTCCCTCGTACCATCTGCACGCTGCACACCCTCAAGCTCTCACCTCCCCTGTCAATCGCCCTCCTCTCTATGCTTATCGGACCACCCAGTCTCGCTACCCAACCTGCATCTTCTTTGTTTCCCTTGTCCACACTAGGTAAGATCTCAGATTAGAAGAGTCAAGATTGCTGCAAACTGGACGGGAAAACGCTCCACCTTAGCCTCGCTCGTCGGGACCGCCAACAGCTCTGCTTGCCTCGCCTCGCTGCCGGAGGAGCGCCTGGCCCGGTCGCCGCCCTTCTCGGTTACTCCAATCTCTTCATCTCTCGCCTGCACTCTTTGATTCGCATCCAATCTCGCCCCAGTCTCTCACAGGTTCACTCCGGCCACTAGAGGAGCCGCCTGAGCCTCGTCTTTCCGGAGCTCCCTGAGTTCTGCCCTAGCCGGCGCCGCCGCCTCTTAGATCCCTCCTTCTGCCTGCGTGTTCTGAAACGTTGAAGAAGAGCCATTTTAGGGCTATTTATGTTCGGCCCCCTCTCTTTTGTATTTATTACAAAATGTGCCCATATTTTACAATGGCGGTTTGGACCCACTTTTTTTGGAAGCTTTCATTTATGCCCCTGCAGGAAATTAATTTACAAAATATGACCCATACTCAAAAATTGTATAATTTGCCCTAAAAATGTCTTTGCGGGTTTTAACCTTGTATTTTAAATACGAGTTTATTTCATATTTATATATATATTATCAATTATTTCCTTTGTTGGATTTATTTCGGATTTATAGCCCGAAGATTTATTTGCAGATTATGACCAAGTTTTTAAAATTGTATAAATTGCCCGCAAAGTGTTTTTAAGATTTTTAATCTCGGATTTGAATTACGGGGGTCATTCTTATAGTTTATCTATACTATGTAGTATGTCCAAATTTAGCGTTATGCTAAATTTGTTTAGTCTGATGCTAGGTTCGGAAGCGCCCGTTTAAGGCCAATAAAAACATTTCGACATCCGTAGGCTTTCTTCGACCTCGTGTGAGTATTCTTTTCCTCGATTTAGTTATGTTTAGTATTAGTATCATGCTAGGTTGGATCTAGCATAACTCAGAGTGAATGCAAGTAGTGGCCTTGAACCTTAGTTGAGTTGTGAGGATTGATGATCGTTTAAAGCTTGAGGTGTTATTATCTTATGAGGATTGTAAAGCGTTGAGTGTTTGGTTGATCTTGTAAGCTTATGAAGATTGAGATTATGGTTATATGTTTGTTGAGGTTGTGGACTAGAAAAAGAGTATCCTAGTGGTGTTGTGAGTTATGATCTTGCGAGATCCGAAGGTTTAGAAGTTTTAGGATTTCTAGCTTCTGTTGAGTGAGATGTGAGCACGAGAGATTCTAGGATGCGGTTCTACTTAGCTCGTATTCCTTGTATTAGCATTGATGTGTGGTGGTGTGTGTTTATCATTTATGTTATAACAACTAAACGGAAATAGGATTACCGACCTTTATATATTATTTGGCCCAAGTGTATGATAACGGGCGGTGACAACTTGTCTAGCTCCCGCGAGAGTTAGGAGGTTTTCGGCGACTATCCCGTGCTGGTAGACGGTCGGATGCATCTTTACCATTCCATGCCGGTAATTAGGGACCGAGACGAGTTTCGGTGACTCTCGTGTCACAACCTAAGTTGAATTAGAACGGGATATGACCTAATAATAATAAGATAATAAACCGGACTTTTGTGCTTTGGAGTGTATTGGGTGTTTATGATGATTGACTTGTGTTTGTGCCTTTCACCTTGACTCTAATAACTCGAATATTAGCTAACGGTTTTATACCGATTGTTGTAGATTGTCTTGCAGGTTAGGAATGCGGCCGAGAGATCCGGAAGAGTGGGCAGCCGGGGTTTCGTACATTTTAGGGGGGGTTTGGTTGAAGTCGTGTTCGAGTATTATTTCTCGTATATTGTTATCTATTTGATGTTCGAGTCTTTGGAGTTGAGAACTCGGTTGAAGTTTGTCTTTTGTTTGTTTTGGGGATTATATCATTTGCATAAAAATATTTTTTGGTTTTGCCTTTATTTGTGCAATGTTGGAAAGGTCCAGTGAAATTGCTATCAAGCTAAGGGTCGGGACCCATTGTGAGGTCCCAACCCGTAACATCCCGAGTCCCGCGGATTTGGGGTGTTACAAATTTAAATAAATAAATAAAATTTTACTTAAATTTTGTACTATAACTTAGAGCTTTTAATTTATTTATTTTACTTAGATGAAATTTAAAAATATTTAATATATTTAGTTTGCTTTATAAATATATTGTCAAATAAATTAGATAGTGGTTGATGAAAATTATTGTAATAAAAATTATATTAATGTTATTGTACTAGTTAAAAATTAATGAAATAATAAACATCACTTAATTTCTCCATCTAAATATATTGTAATTTGGTTAAAATAAAAATAAAAGCAACTTTTTGCTACTCCCGGAAAAATATACTTAAATTTTGTACTATAAATTAGAGCTTTTAATTTATTTATTTTACTATAAAATATAAAATATTTATATATTTAGTTTGTTTTATGAATATATTGTCAAATAAATTAGATAGTGGTTGATGAATTATTGTAATAAAAATTATATTAATTTTATTGTATTAGTTAAGAGTTAATGAAATAAAAAACATCACTTACTTTATCCATCTAAATATATTGTAATTTGCTTAAAAAAAAGAATTATTGTAATAAAAATTATATTAATTTTTTTAGAAACAATTTGGTTTACTAGGCTTTTTCTAGTTTTGTGTTTAATAAATGTACCCCTTGAGAGAAGAGTGTGTAGAGTTTGAGAATAAATACAAAAGGTTGGGGTATATTTACTTAATTGAAACATTAAAAAACCTAGTTACTACTATAGTTTTTCAAAAAGGCCTAGTTACCAAAATTGCCCTTAATTTTATTGTATTAGTTAAGAGTTAATGAAATAATAAACATCAATAAATTTCTCCATCTAAATATATTGTAATTTGGTTAAAATAAAAATAAAAGGAACTTTTTGCTACTCTTCGAAAAATTTACTTAAATTTTGTAGAATTAATCAGAGAAATAAGACCCTTTAAAATTATCTTTTGTAAACTAGGCCTCTATATAAAAGAAAGAAAAAATAGGTATAGAAACTAGAGTATAGGGGCAATAATTTCTTTAATTGATATGATGGTGATTAAACTTTTACTTTTGGTTTAAATATATTTTTTACATGTTTACCTTTTAGTTTTTGTTGATGTAGCTAGTTTGATGAAATTTTCAAGTTTTAATTATTTTGGGTGACATTGTTTTCGTTACCCAAATATGAATTGTAGTATTTTTCTCATTATTGGGTACATGCTTATTTTTTTTGTGGTATGTTTCTTATTGTTGAGTATGCTTAAAGTGATAATTTTGGATATGTTTTATAGTTATCCAAACTGTGTTACAAGGACCAAATGTCATTTGGTATTGATGTTTGGATACAATATCGATTTGTGTAAATTTTGGTTATGACAAATTCAAATTGGGTGTGCTTTTATACGTGTATTGACTTTGTAGTATATTTTTTTATTATTAAGTATATTTAAAGTGATATCGTGAGTATGTTTTATGGTTACCCAAAATGTGTTATAATGATCAAATGTCAAACGAATTTTTGGGTAATGACCAAATGTCATTTGATATTGATGTTTGTGTACAATATCGAGTTTTGAAAATTTTGGGTATGACAAATTTAAATTGGGTATGGATTTTATATTATGTAATGTTTAAATTGTGTATAAATATAAAATATTATCCAATTTATGGATATTATTTTATTTTGATATTTGATTTATTGGGTATGTTTTTTTCGAGTATAATTATGTATTTTGACAAATTTATTTTTGGGTATGATTGTGACATTATTTGGGTAAGCAGATTTTTGGGTAAGCGGATTTTTTCTGGGTAGGGCTGCTTTATTTGTCCAAATTTTCCTCCAAATGTCAATTAAAAGTGTCACAATCAGCACTCACATCAGCCATCACTCATTAGTCATCACTTTTGTCAACTTTTTGTCATATTTATGAATTATTCTAGTAAAGTAGGAGCCCTATTTCTCAATTTATAATTGGTAGGCCCTAAATTTCAACTCTATAGTGTAAAAGACCCTAAATGCTAATTTAGCCATTTTTTATAAATATATCAAATAAATTAGATAGTGGTTGATGAATTATTATAATAAAAATTATATTAATTTTATTGTATTAGTTAAGAGTTAATGAAATAATAAATATCACTTAATTTCTCCATCTAAATATATATTGTAATTTGCTTATAATAAAAAATAAAACAAACTTTTTGCTACTCCGAAGAGTTGAACTTCAAGTACCTCCTTCCCTTCCCTTCCTCTACCAACTAGCTAGTAGAACAATGTGTATTATCTTCCGTTTAAGGAGGGTTTTTTTTCTTCTTTTTTCCCCCTTCCTTAGGCTTTCTTAGGCAAAACGAGATTGCAAGCCGGGGCACCGTACCCCCCCCCCCGTTACCCCATAGATCCGCCCCTGGATGTGTCATTGTATATCACATGAAAAAGAAATATTCATCATTCGCCGTAACTCGCAAGCTTAACTCCCACAAGAACTTACAAAGTCACGATCTTTCTCATAATGTCGATATGTCATTGTATAAAACTATGTCTATCACCTAGATGTCGGTCTTCCCTAACCTCCTTTATCGTTTCTCGGGAGTGTGCGAGCCTACCCTATTGATATCAGTGAGACCTACCTGTTTGAATACGAAATCAAAGAGCATATAAAATAAAATAGAATTCAAATTCATGGTGACTCCATTTTGTGTACATAAAAGAGCATATAATTTTTTTTGGTCGGAAAAGAATATTTAAATAATATAATTAAACATTGAATATTCTTATACAATTACTTTATAACAATTTCATGAAATTTTAATATCGTGAGTAATGATAGAATGGTTGATGCTTGTGTAGGATCAAGGAAAAAGTCGAAAGTTGCGATCTTTTTGTGAAGGCATATAATTCTTAAATTTTATATTGACCTTGAGAATGAATTAAGCACGTGTTTTGATGAAGTTTTTAAAAACCAACTAAATAGTTGAATCCAAAATAATTGAATACCAATAGTGTATTTTATTGTTCAGTCATCTATTATCCCGATTGTTTATAAAATGTTTTAAGCAGTTTTATTAAATGAATGGAAAATATGATAGCATTGTGTACTGCATGAATAAAAGTTGTCTTGATTTGTTTGTAAATATTTTAGGAAATATCACATAAGGTAAGCAAGTGTATATAAATATTTTAGACAATTTCAAACTCGAGGCAGCGATTCATTATTCCTCACCAAAAGTTATGTGTTTTCCTTCCCAATCTGTATGAGCTAGTGGAGTTGCTTGGTATTGACCTTGATGATAGAGTGACGAAGGAGACAAAGAATAACATTCATCTAACTGATGAGAAGTATGTGCCGATTAAGATTACGACGCCAAAGGAGGGTTATTCTATCAATACTCCCTTGCTTTTGGTTGAACCAATCATTACTCAACGTCCTTACAATTCTTACGCTCTACGATCGACGATGAAGGAGCATGGAGACTCAAATAAGAGTTTCAGTCTAGAGAGTTTAAAGAGAATCTCTTCATCATTTAGTTTGCTAGTGTAGAGGACAAGGCGAAAGTAGTTGATGGAGGTCCATGGAACTTCAATAAATCCCTTTTGGTGCTCCAGGTACCACGATTGGTTTAACCGTTGAAGGTTTTACTCACATTCCTTTTTGGGTCAGAGTACATGACCTTCCTATCGGGTGTGAATTTGATGGATTGACTAAGGACATTGCACAACTACTTGGAGGTTTTATAGAGATTAAAGAAAACTACAAATTATCTAATGTGGGTTTGATGTCGCAGTTTCTCAATCTAGATTGAAGTCTACGAAATCGAAAACAAAAAGGAATCTCGGTGCAAATCTCGGGCTAGATTTGTATGGGAAGACCGAGATTTTTGGAAACTCATAGAACAAGAGGGTGAGTAATATGGATGATAATGGTAAAATAAAGAGGATGGATAATGGACTGAAAAGTTGATGAAAATATAGGAAGATAGAACCAAGATAGAAACTTGCAAATAACCTTGACCAATTGGATCAAAACTCTCAACAAAGAGTTACATTAACCCTTCTTTCTTCAAACTTACACAAGCCTTCTTGGTAAGACAAGAACGATGAGGGACTAGTTTGACTAGTAGCACCAATTTTAATAAGATTAACACACACAAGAACAACCTAGCAAGGATTCACAACTATTCATTCAAATACTCTTTTCTTCATTGAATTGAAATGAATAAAACACATACTTCATAAACGAGTATATCACAATATTGTGGAAATAATAATGAATCAAGTCTACCTCTAAGTATCGACCTTCTATGCTAATTACAGGCGAGGTTCTTTTAGAAAATAATATAAAGATAATCCTAAAAGATAGGATCAAAAACCAAAAGATACCCATAAAATGTTGAGAGCTTCAAAGGTATTAAAAATAAAATATCTCTAACAACTAATAAGATCTCAAATGGACCTTATAGATCTCTACATAAGCAAATCTCGATTGGAATCTCAGGCGAGATCTGGTTCTCAAGGCCGAGATTTTAATTTCCTTGCTTAAATCTCGAATTAGCCACATTTCTTGGTTCCTTGATCATATTCACTCTTGTAGGGTCCTTTCACAGCAGACACCAATGTCACTAAAGAAGAATTAGACATAAATAGTGTCTCTTTAGATGCACATGTTGTCAATAAGCTAGCAACCTCTTCTTGAATGAACTTTGCCCTTGATCTAGTGATAGATTCTCCTACATCAAGACGTGAAGATGATGTAGATTCATTCTCCTTCAATGTCTTTGCTCTAGCTCTAGTGATTGGTCCTTGTATAGTTGGTGTTGAGGATGGTCCCTCATCATACTCCCCTTCTTGAAAAGGGTTCATCCTCGAATCATCATCATGCTCATGGTTATTCACAAAAGGACTCAAATCTCCTACATTGAAGGTAGGGCTCACGACATAATCCTTCTGAAGCTCCAAAACATAAGCGTCGTTGCGAACCTTATGTTTTACTCGAAATGGTCTATCTCTTCTTGGAGACGACTTATACTTCATCTTCTCCGAAAATTGCTCTTTCCTTATATACAACCAAATTAGATCTCCTAGCTTGAATAACATTTCCTTGTGATTCCGATTTGCCTTGACAGCCACGGGTTTACCCTTTTCCTCTAGCCTTATGCGTGTCTTTTCATGCAACTTTGTTCACTCCAAAACGTGTGTGAATCTGAAGACAAATAACTTTAAATTTATAACCAAGAATAAAAGTAGCAGCGAACCCGCAGTGTATGGATCAATTTCAACAAAGACAAATATTTCAGGGTCGATCATAGGGATTGTGTTGAAATCAAGCAAATAAGTCAACTAGACAAGATTTTGGCAAATAACAAAGAACAAATCAAAGCATTAAATGAAGATATATCAATAAAGAAGAATGCATATTCTAGAGATCGTAGCGTCAAGTTGTGGTATTCGATTCAAGACTTCTAAGGATGCATGAACAAGGTTGGGGTTGCTAAGGTAAGATGTTTCTCCGATGAGATATATCACCGGGGAGGTCTCACTATCCACTATTACTAACCAAAAATCCTTTTACCGGGTAAGTCTCAGGTTAACTCACAAAGGTAGGATGAAGGCACACTCAAACCTAACAAAGGATAAACCTTTGTTACCTAGAAAACATCATCATCGGTATTCAAGAAAGGAATCACCGGGCAAGTCTCATCCTATCCTCAAGCGTAAGTCTTAAAGTTATCTAAGGGTATAAATCTCTCATCAAAGACTAGGATTTGGGTGAACTAGGACATAGGCTTAAGGATAAGACATGGTCGGACAAACAGTAACAAATCTTGGATGGATCATACTCAAATCTCGGCCGAGATTCTTGGATTCATCCGAGATCGTCAATTGCGTGGGTAAAACTCAACCTTCAGGATCCAATCTAACATAAAGGGCCATTCTATCATCATCTAAACCACAACCATCAACTAGTCACCCTAGAATCGCAAGAGTTCTAGCCAACAATCATCATATTTGAATCAAAGAAGTTATGTGATACCAAATAAGGCATAAACCAAGAAAAACAAATAACACTAGCTTACAATCTCCAATAATCAACACTGAATCCAAAAAAATCAAGAATGAGTTGGTTAAGTAGGTACATTATGTAACATTGTGTATAAAGTAAGCACTTTTTTGTTATGGATAGACGAACTAGGCACCCTATGTTATCAAGAAAAAAATTTAATAGAAAATCATCATATTTGAATCAAAGAAGTTATGTCCCACCCTCCCCCCCTTATGTAACACCCCAAGTTTCAAAACTCGGGGAGCTACTGGTTAGGACCTCACAATGGGTCCCGACCTTGGTTTAACAATAACATTACTTGGATCTTACAACAAGGCACAAATGTACTTAAAACAATTTCAAAAACATAATATTTTTACTATATGAATGTACACCTGTGACAGCCTTACAAAACATAAACATATACATAACATGCATGCTGTATGGGAGATTCCCCCGCCCCCATCTAATGAGTACGTGGACCCGGCTGACCATCCGTTCCGGATCTCTCTGCAACTGTCTATCTCTACAGATCTACAACACAGATAAACCGTTAGCTAACAATCCAAATATAAGCAGAATAAAGATAGCACAAACACAAACAAGGTAACATAAACAATCATCATGCTGGCACACAAACCGGTTATTATCTAGTAGTTAAGTGATTCACCTTATTCCATTTTACAGTTGTGGCACGAGAATCTTAAGAGTTCTCGCCTCCGTTCCTTATCCAACTGGGTGTAGGTCTAGCTTACCTCCGCCGGTAGCATCACTACAAACCGAGTGTGGACTAGTCCCTAAAGAAACCCCCAGCGCCCTCAGGCTAACTGAGCAGAATGCCACTGCCCGTTACTCTTAGGCCAAAGTATAGGTCGGTAGATAATTATTACTAAAATATAAATATAAACATCTTATTCACACACCACTATCATTATCCACACTCATATCTGGAAGTCAGCTAAGTAAGCCCAAAGGACTTACCTGAATCAGGTCTCGACTCTCTTAATCACAACTCAATCTGTAACCGTATAACTCGGTTGCCTGTCAAAGGAGGCAAGTGTGTCAGCACACTTTCTAGGTAATTAGAAGTCTAAGACTTCTAAGGTAATAGATCCTATTAGAACATAATTTAATACAGTACCAATTTATGGTAAAATGACTATTTTACCCTTGGCTCCGGAACTTCCAAAAACTCGGAATATGTACTTAAAATATAATTGGAGGCTAACTAACCGTATTCTACTCCCTAGGATGATTTTAGGTAACAACTAGAAAAACTACCCATTTTCTTTTTCCCGAAAGTCACTAATGTCCAACTACAGCTTCAAATATAAAATTCGAATAATCTTATAAAAATTCCGAAATAATTCCCTAGATCATCTATGATATCTCATCTACTCCTAGGAGCAAGAATTTCTTAAAACTGTTCAACCATCACTTCTACAAAAATTTCTAAAGTTGGTTACAACACTTAACAAACAGAAAACTGTCTTAACTTTGAAAAATCATAACTCCTAAACTACTCGCTGGATTTATCCCAAATTTTGGTACGTTCTACTATAAAATCTTATCTATCATATATCCAAAATTCAGCCGCAAAGGAGATCAAAAGCCTATTTAAAACTATCTCACAAAACCGAATTTCAGCACAACAGAAAAACTGTTTATGACTAAATCTTTGAAAAAATCATAAATCCCAAACCACTCGCTGGATGCTTCTCAAATTTTAATATGTTCTATAAAAATATGTCAACTATATCATATCCAAAATTCAAGCCTAACGGAGATCAAAAACTTATTCAAAACCCTCTCACAAAACAGCATCACTTGCTGTTTTCCCAACACTCAGCACATATATACAAACTACATGAGGCGTCAACTTTGGAACACAATAACTCTCAAACCGTAGCTCGGATTGCTCTCAAATTTTAGTATGTTATACTATACAATATCGACTAAAACATATCCGAAAATCAGCCAAAAAGAAGAAGTCTAACTTACCCAAACTTGGACTCGAAAATCACTGCTTGACATTTCGCAAAAACTCGAAATTACAGGACCATTCTCGTTACTGCTGTGAGTTCAGTTGCACACTCGACCAAGGGTGAAAAGGAGGGTTCAACTGTAGCGTTTGAAGTCGACAGAGAGGAGGGCGAGCCATTGGTGCTACGACTTTGTGCAGAAGGTGCCGATCTGGACGTGTAGAAGCTGCAACGTTGTTGCTTGGAGGAGTGCACTGGTGCGAATGTGTGGCTCGTATGGTGGCATCAGATCGACTCATGCCTGCTGTACGTGACAATCTCGCTCAAATTCGTGTAGTAGAGTGGAGATGGAGGAAGATCAGAAGGCTTACAGCGGAGTCTCTACGAGTGTTGCGAGGAGGGAGAGACGCCCAACACAGGGTTTGCTTGTTGTTTCCACCGATGGGCAGGGAAGGGAGGTGCTGCCATTGGTTCAGGCGAGGGTTTCGTCACACTGAGAAGGTAGGAAATCCTAGGGTGTGTCGATGAATGTGGACGTGAAGATGGACGTGGTTGCACAAGGGAAGAAACTGCTCAAATTGCAGCGTGATTTCCGGAGGCTGAAGTTGAAGCTTTACTTCCCTCCAGCTCAGCATCCTTTGTGGACGTAAGCTCCTTCCTGCTGGGCCGCTATCTTGGGCCTTCCTTGGTTGCTGGCCAACGTACAACAACAGAAGTCAAATGGTGGGCTGAAGTAAGTGTTATTTGGGCTTGCACTCGTGGGTTGGCGGAAGCAAGGCTGGAATAAGATGATAAGGAAGGTGGGCTGAAGCAAAAAAATAAGGCTAGGAGTGGCTTGTCAACTGCTTGTCGGGCTTCGTCATGGCCTCGTCATGGCTTTGTCACGGTTTCGTCAAAAGTCGTTATTAAGAACTAGTTATAAGAATTAGGGTTTGGTATAATTCTATCATTTTATGTGAATTAGATTCTACATAAAATAATAAAATTTGTAGAGGATGAAATGTTAGATAAAATGGGAAATAGTCAACGGATCGAAATCCGATTTGACTCGTAATTAACCGGAATTAAAAATTACGGATATTACATCAGTACCCCCTTAAAAATAAGTTTCGTCCCAAAACTTAAAAGAAGACTCGTAAAGTCGGAGTTCATACAAAAGAACTAAAGCACCGGGAATTGGTCGCAAATGGTGGAGTTCTTATTTGTTTCTGAAATAGCCGGAAGAAATATTTTCGGGTATTACATCAATCCCACCTTAGAATAAGTTTCGCCCCGAAACTTAAAATACACCAATCATAACGTCAGCTCTCTAGGTACGAATCTAGTGTATCTACTTGTTACCAGACACGACTCATCGTTTCCACATATAAGTATTCCGCACATAAAGATCACCAAAACTCACATCCCGACTAAGCACTCAAGCATGAAATAAACAAGTAGTCAGACAATATAACACCGATATAGGGCCAAGCCCTAACTCGTCGCTCCCTAGTTACAACTATCTCCACAAAGGTCTCTCAAAGGTTATGTCTCATACTATCCATATTATCCTAGGTAGCCTCGTCGGCTTTTCGTAAAACCCCTAACTCTGAATTCTTTTCATGTACAGGCACCACAAGTGTCTGCTACCACGTTCTAGAGTGGTTACCAGATATCTCACCGGTATCATCCGGCTAAATTGCCCTATCTTCTAAGTCAATGTCCTAACTTTTGTCTGGTAAGTATCCCTCTAACTGAATCCGTAGAAAACTTGAGTTACACTCTCCCATAGGATGAGGATTACTAGTCCATCAATCACTTATAAACCACTTTATAGCCTCAAGTGGTCACATTTTACAACTCATCTCTAAATCCTTTGATGACCGTACGGAAAAATAACCTAGTCAACTTTCTTCCCTTCGTTATGCTTACTTGACTACACACTCAGGCCAAAGGGCTTGGACCTCCGCCAGCACTTTACCAAGTGCCTAACGTTCTTCATATCACGACTCACTTGGTTTTGTCTTTTAATATGACTCGGTCATCTTATTCTTCAGGTAAGGAATCATCACCTTTACCCTTTTCTACTCTAGCACTGGAGACACAAATCTAGTTGTCATCACTGTATTCACTTGGCATTATCATAATATTTATGGGTCTCTAATAATTTGTTAGCTGAGCCTTAGGCTCCTCACGTATTTTCCAAGGTCTTGAGTGACAAAAAAAATTATGTCCGGAATGACGGTATTAGGTACAAGGTGATCTCACGTCACCGTTATTTGCTCACACTGCTCCATAGTTGTTAACATTGCATTGTGTCCTATAATATCCCTCTGACTCAACATGCAACTCGACTCCGTTCCGATATAAAATTCTCCTTATACTCTACTCTTGAGATTATGTTTCTATATGTACGGTAATTGGTTTGTAAGTACACTCCCGTAGCTTCCCCCCTTTTTTTTTTATCTGTCTTTCGATTCAGCTTGATAGTTACTCACCTTGAGCTTGTTAGTGCAGGCCCTACACATTACCTTTATTACATTGTTACTTCCTTTATCATTCTATCAAGAAACTCATTCTAAAGTACCCTACTAGGTATTAAAATCCATATTTACTTGTTTGCCGACATGTGACGAGGTCGGCATGCTTCACTTGGGTCTATAATGGGGTACTACTCTCTTTCTATACTTCTATGTGCACATACTTTCTCGTCTATCTAGATGGTGATACCGTTCCTCTACAAAATTTCTTGTCACTCTACGTAGCATATTTCACGTTCCTTCCAAACGAAATGCATTTCACCAATAGTCATCGTCTTAAACTCGACGGTCATTTTCTGTACTCTCGAGTTTCTTGTTCTGTGGGTTAGGACCCATCACGCTTCCGCTGTGCTACTTTGATAATTATGTTGTCATCCGCTAATCATAAGGACATTTTCCGTGAGTCCAAAATGATTGACCGCAAAACTCTTCCTCTCAATTACACCATAAGTCCTATCCGGATGAAGTACCCAATACCTTCCTTATTTGCCTTAAGGAACTAAGATGACGGTTGGAAAATGACCTCTTCCGTTTACTTTTGGAATTCTTCTAACATGGATCTAAACTCTTTGACTCAAAGGAGGTTGTCATTACCTACTTGAGGAAATCCTCCAAGGCGTCAGTAAGGCTAATTCATAAATCTACAATCACAATTATTTTATTTTATTTTATTTTTTATTATTATTATTTTTTTATTATTTTTTTTTTGCACATAACTCCTCAATACCAAAAGAAACACTGGCACGTCCTCTGTTGACGTCAGTCAGTCTATAGTTGACTTATATCAATATCCTGAACTCTCTCTTCTCATGCTCTACTGGCATAAAATTTGGTAAGCATCAACTACTCTGTTAATCATTTCCCCTTCGTTAGTTCGTTCTATCCTTCCCTCTTCCATTTCCTTAGGCCAACTCCCTTTCTCGAGTCCCCTAGGTCATTCTCACATGTTCCTTCATTAGCATTGTTTATAATATTGCTCTGTTGAACTCCATTGACTCGACTACTAGCCTCCTACTCTTTTTGATACTGGTCTCGTGATTCCTTTCAACTTCTTATATCTCTGACAAGGTCAAAACTTCTCTACACTTGTGGGGTCTATCTTTGCTCTTACACTTAATTGCAGGTCTTCATTCCGTGCACCACTTAGTCCCATGGGTTTCTTCTTCAATTATCGTAATAGAATCATCATTCTCCCTTGTACGAAATGCTCTACACACTCTGTCTTGACTGACATAGAAACTTATCAAAAGTGTATACTTCTTACTCCTCTAGTTCTCCTCTTACAATCCATCTGTACTAGTTTGCGATATGTACTTTTTTCCTAGCCCGTAGGTAGTAAATCACTTATACAATTCCTTTGGTTTCAAATGACATAAGGGGGTCATTCTTGGCCGTCTAGTCTTTCTTCTTAAGTTCTTAATTAGAGTTATTGACTCGAACTTACTCCATGTTACTATTAAGGGTACTAGCACGTATACCGATTTAGCTTCACGTTTGTCTCTATTGATCTCTTGAAGGGTCCTTTAGATGTTTATAAAATTCTTTCATAATTATCCTCCTTATCTGTCAACCAGTTACTACTAGTTGACCCGTACGTGTTATGTCTCAGTTATCACTACTCTGTAGTTGCCTTTCTATAAGATCACGGACTTATTGTTCTTCTATCTCTTTTGGAGTTTGATACCTTTGGTAAAAATCTATCTCCTCTAGTTTCTTTGTTAATATCCCTTTAGCTCCTTCCATAGTCTGCACCTCTCTTGTTTTCTTATGAGATCATTATACCCTTCTGAGTCCATTTATATCATTTATCTGTCGTCAAGGAGTTCATCAAGTCTTCCACAATAACTTATAAGCGTGTCTTCACGATTCTTCTTACTTTGTTCATCGTCTGTTTGCGGTCCTCTAATAAGACCGTTAGTATTGATAACTTATATCTTTATGTGAATGAGGAGTTATCGTGGACTCTTTAGCCCACCAATATCATTCTCCCACATTCTTCTCCTTGATTGGTTTTGTTTGGATCATGATACCTTTATGGAATTTAGTGGTCCCAGTTTTAGTCTTCTAGTTTCTTTGATACTTATGTCGAAGTTTTTTTCAAAATGTTTGTATCCTTGGAGGACTCCACATGCTTCTATGGTTACACATTCTATTTCTCGTCATTAAACTCACTCTCTATCTTTGTACCCTTTAATCTCTCACCACAGGGTCAACACCCCATCCTCTTTGTACTCTCATGTCCATGCTTGCATATGGTGGCGTCCGCCTCGATGGTAATGTCCTTCACTCCGAAATTCTTGGTTGTACTCCGTTCTATATGATTCTTGTTTTTCCATTATTATCTCCATTCTACGCTCTCGTCGTCTCTTGCATGGTTCTTCTAATTCATCTCTCGGCTTCATACGACAAAGTCCTTTGCATGACTTTCAATTCCTTCTATCTAAGCTGACTCGGAAATTTCTTTCTCATCCGGTTGTGCCGGTGGTAAAAATTATCTCAACATCTTTACTGCTTCGCCCACCCGTTCTTCGGACGATTTATAAGGTCACTAGGACGTCCACCAGAGTATCATACTCAATCCTGGTCTGAATCCCTTATCTCGTGTGGAAAAACTCTTCAAGTTCGTTACCGATTTATCATGAGGCGCTAATCGTTTCATGATGTCACAACTAAAGAATACAAGATATCCTTTAGGATACTAACATGCTACACACACACATATATATAATCATACCTTAAAACATATCGATATAACTCTAAATACTAACATCTATCATTCCAAGTTGCAGAGATCCACGGAGAACGATGGTGGTCCGACGTACTACTAACCCAACAACCCGACTATGCACATGTGTAAAAACTAAATCCGTTTTGAAATCTTAGACCCCTTTCGGGTTCCAGTTATTTTATACATCCGGTCTTTTAAAAGATTTCAAGTGCCATTGTTGCCAACCTGGCTCTGATACCATGTTGTAACACCCCAAGTTTCAAAACTCGGGGAGCTACTGGTTAGGACCTCACAATGGGTCCCGACCTTGGTTTAACAACAACATTACTTGGATCTTACAACAAGGCACAAATGTACTTAAAACAATTTCAAAAACATAATATTTTTACTGTATGAATGTACACCTGTGACAACCTTACAAAACATAAACATATACATAACATGCATGCTGTATGGGAGATTCCCCCGCCCCCATCTAATGAGTACGTGGACCCGGCTGACCATCCGTTCCGGATCTCTCTACAACTGTCTATCTCTACAGATCTACAACACGGATAAACCGTTAGCTAACAATCCAAATATAAGCAGATAGAATAAAGATAGCACAAACACAAACAAGGTAACATAAACAATCATCATGCTGGCACACAAACCGATTATTATCTAGTAGTTAAGTGATTCACCTTATTCCATTTTATAGTTGTGGCACGAGAATCTTAAGAGTTCTCGCCTCCGTTCCTTATCCAACTGGGTGTAGGTCTAGCTTACCTCCGCCGGTAGCATCACTACAAACCGAGTGTGGACTAGTCCCTAAAGAAACCCCCAGCGCCCTCAGGCTAACTGAGCAGAATGCCACCGCCCGTTACTCTTAGGCCAAAGTATAGGTCGGTAGATAATTATTACTAAAATATAAATATAAACATCTTATTCACACATCACTATCATTATCCACACTCATATCTGGAAGTCAGCTAAGTACGCCCAAAGGACTTACCTGAATCAGGTCTCGACTCTCTTAATCACAACTCAATTTGTAACCGTATAACTCGGTTGCCTGTCAAAGGAGGCAAGTGTGTCAGCACACTTTCTAGGTAATTAGAAGTCTAAGACTTCTAAGGTAATAGATCCTATTAGAACATAATTTAATACAGTACCAATTTATGGTAAAATGACTATTTTACCCTTGGCTCCGGAACTTCCAAAAACTCGGAATATGTACTTAAAATATAATTGGAGGGTAACTAACCATATTCTACTCCCTAGGATGATTTTAGGTAACAACTAGAAAAACTACCCATTTTCTTTTTCCCGAAAGTCACTAATGTCCAACTACAGCTTCAGATATAAAATTCGAATAATCTTATAAAAATTCCGAAATAATTCCCTAGATCATCTATGATATCTCATCTACTCCTAGGAGCAAGAATTTCTTAATACTGTTCAACCATCACTTCTACAAAAATTTCTAAAGTTGGTTACAACACTTAACAAACAGAAAACTGTCTTAACTTTGAAAAATCATAACTCCTAAACTACTCGCTGGATTTATCCCAAATTTTGGTACGTTCTACTATAAAATCTTATCTATCATATATCCAAAATTCAGCCGCAAAGGAGATCAAAAGCCTATTTAAAACTATCTCACAAAACCGAATTTCAGCACAACAGAAAAACTGTTTATGACTAAATCTTTGAAAAAATCATAAATCCCAAACCACTCGCTGGATGCTTCTCAAATTTTAATATGTTCTATAAAAATATGTCAACTATATCATGTCCAAAATTCAAGCCCAAGGGAGATCAAAAACTTATTCAAAACCCTCTCACAAAACAGCATCACTTGCTGTTTTCCCAACACTCAGCACATATATACAAACTACATGAGGCGTCAACTTTGGAACACAATAGCTCTCAAACCGTAGCTCGGATTGCTCTCAAATTTTAGTATGTTATACTATACAATATCGACTAAAACATATCCGAAAATCAGCCAAAAAGAAGAAGTCTAACTTACCCAAACTTGGACTCGAAAATCACTGCTTGACATTTCGCAAAAACTCGAAATTACAGGACCATTCTCGTTACTGCTGTGAGTTCAGTTGCACACTCGACCAAGGGTGAAAAGGAGGGTTCAACTGTAGCGTTTGAAGTCGACAGAGAGGAGGGCGAGCCACTGGTGCTACGACTTTGTGCAGAAGGTGCCGATCTGGACGTGTAGAAGCTGCAACGTTATTGCTTGGAGGAGTGCACTGGTGTGAATGTGTGGCTCGTATGGTGGCATCAGATCGACTCATGCCTGCTGTACGTGACAATCTCGCTCAAATTCGTGTAGCAGAGTGGAGATGGAGGAATATCAGAAGGCTTACAGCGGAGTCTCTACGAGTGTTGCGAGGAGGGAGAGACGCCCAACACAGGGTTTGCTTGTTGTTTCCACCGATGGGCAGGGAAGGGAGGTGCTGCCATTGGTTCAGGCGAGGGTTTCGTCACACTGAGAAGGTAGGAAATCCTAGGGTGTGTCGATGAATGTGGACGTGAAGATGGACGTGGTTGCACAAGGGAAGAAACTGCTCAAATTGCAGCGTGATTTCCGGAGGCTGAAGTTGAAGCGTTACTTCCCTCCAGCTCAGCATCCTTTGTGGACGTAAGCTCCTTCCTGCTGGGCCGCTATCTTGGGCCTTCCTTGGTTGCTGGCCAACGTACAACAGCAGGAGTCAAATGGTGGGCTGAAGTAAGTGTTATTTGGGCTTGCACTCGTGGGTTGGCGGAAGCAAGGCTGGAATAAGATGATAAGGAAGGTGGGCTGAAGCAAAAAAATAAGGCTAGGAGTGGCTTGTCAACTGCTTGTCGGGCTTCATCATGGCCTCGTCATGGCTTTGTCACGGTTTCGTCAAAAGTCGTTATTAAGAACTAGTTATAAGAATTAGGGTTTGGTATAATTCTATCATTTTATGTGAATTAGATTCTACATAAAATAATAAAATTTGTAGAGGATGAAATGTTAGATAAAATGGGAAATAGTCAACGGATCAAAATCTGATTTGACTTGTAATTAACCGGAATTAAAAATTACGGATATTACACCTTATAGCAGCTAAACTAGTCAAACTTTGTGTATTTTTTTTCATGATACACAATATTAATACACAAATTTCAATTACATAATGTTTATACATAATTTCAATTACACAATGTTCATTCACAAACTTAATTACACAATGCTAATACATAAAAGACTTGTGTAACCAAACCTTGCATAAATGACGGACTTATGTAACCAAACTTTGTGTAAATGACAAACTTTTGTAACCAAACTTTGTGTAAATGAGAAACTTGTGTACATGACATAAACAAACAAAACTTGTGTAATTAAAAAAAGACCGAACCTTGTGTAAATGACAGAATTGTGTACATGACATAAATAAACGAAAGTGCCTAGTTTGAATTTCTTATTTCCGTAAAAAGAAAATGTTGAGATTATCACAACCTAAAATATCCGGATTATTATAGATTACTTCCTTATTTAACGGTTTAGGATAATGATTAACATCTTTAATTAGACAGAATATTAAAATTAAATAGGAGAGAGAAAGATGACAAATTAGATATGATCTTTTATTATTTTCAAATAAATCTTTTTTTATAAAAATAAGAAGTGCCCAAAATCGCCAAATCTTGTTACCTTATTTAAGGATATTCCAACATCATTTATCTTTATTTTTTAAATGTGAAAATAGGGTGCTTAATTTGTATACAAGATACAAAAGGTACCTTATATCATCAACATTCTCAAAAATCACAAGGGTTTGACCTTTCCTCCAAATAAAGAAAATAATAACTAAGATTATCCTTCCAACAATAACTCACAAAACCTCAACTATTGATGCAAATCTTCAATCCTTCTATCTCCTTCATTCTTTCACTATCAATCCATCCAAATCTTCCGTACTTACTGCGAAGTCGGAACTTTGACAATCTCTCAAAAATCCCCTCAAGAAGTGTGTGTATAAGTCGTCCTTAAACCCTTGCTGCAACTTTCATTTAATAATAAAATTAGGGGTTTGACTTTGGGCCAAGGACTGTTTTCCAACAAAATCTCGGTCGGGCCCAGAGAAAATCTCGGCCGGGCCCAGTGAAAATCTCGGCCGAGAAAATATCTCTTCAATCGAGATATCTCTTATGTTACGTACTTTCTTATGTCTCTTGCTTCTGTTCCAGCTAAATCTTCTTTCCTTGTGATCTTTGATCTTATTCTACATCTCAATGTACTCCACAATGCTCTCTCCTGAGTCCTTGTCCTTATGCTCCCTTTATGCTCCAAAATGTGTTATATTCCCTACAATTGCAACAAAACTACGTGTAGACCTCTATTTCCGCAAAATAGGTGAATATCAACATAATCAATGTGAATATATGTCTATGTATGCAAAACAAAGGGAAAATCTACCTAAATGAAACCCTAAACTAAGGTCATAATTCATGTCATCAAACTCCTTGATGAATTCAACATGTATTCCTGCATTAAAATCTAACCGCTCCTCGATAGGAAACGATATAAGATCAAAAGGAGTCAAAAGATTCAACCCATAGACACACTCAAAAGACGTTAGGCTAGTAGAAGAATGCATGGTACGATTATATGAAAAATCAACATGAGGCAAGACATCTTCCCTAGCATTCAAATTATCCTTCAAAACAATCCGCAAAATGATAGTTAAGGTCCTATTAGTAACCTTCGTCTGACCATCCGTTTGAGGGTGACTAGAATTCGAAAATAAGAACCTAGTTCCTAGCTTTCCCCAAAGAGTCTTCCAAAATAAACTAAGGAACTTAACATCTCTATCACTCACAGTAGTCCCTAGGTACTCCATGTAATCGAAAAATACCCTAACGAACAAGTTAGCAACATTATAAGCATCACCGGTCTTATGACAAGCAATAAAATGAGTCCTTTTAGAAGAACGATCAACAACCACAAAAATAGAATATCTCCCCCTTCTTAGTACTAAGTAATCTTGCAACAAAATCCATAGTAATATCAACCCATGGTAAAGTAGGCATAGGAAGAGGAGTGTATAAACCATGTGGTTTCAGTCTAGCCTTAACTTTCAAGCACACAAGACATCTCTTAATCATATTCTCAACATCTTTAAGCATATTAGGCCAATAAAAGCATGAATGCAGCATATGAAATGTCTTATCCCTTCCAAAATGTCACATTAAACCACCCATATGAGCTTTCTTAACAAGTAAAAGTCTAAGTGAACATCTAGGATTGCACACTTTATCCTCACGAAATAAAAATCCTTCGAAAATGTAAAACTTATCTAGAGATTTTCGATTCATGCATAGCTTATAGATGTCACCAAAATCAATATCATCCACATATAGATCCTTAATGTACGGAGCCTAAAACCTTAGAATCCATAGTAGTGATCAAAGAATGTCTCCTAGAAAGGGAATAACAATAACATTATCTTTTCCTTTCTTATACTTAATGATATATGGAAAAGTTTCTATAAACTCCATTCATCTACCATATCTCCAATTCAACTTATCTTGCCTGCTAAAATTCAATAAGGACTCATGATTAGTTCCAAGGATAAATTCATTAGGTCAAACGTAATGTTGTCATGTCTTGAAAACTCGAGATAATGCATACAATTAGTTATCATATGTCAAATAATTCAAGCATGCTCCTTTCAATTTTTCACTAAAGAATTCAAGTGGCTTACCTTCTTGCATTAGCACTCCTTCAATGCCAATTTCTGATGCGTCACACTCAACCTCAAACGGTTTAGTGAAATCCGGAAGTGCTAGAGGTGGTGCATGTGATAATTGTCACTTCAACTCCTTAAATGCTTTCTCTTGTACATCTCCACACTCAAACTGCACTTGCTTCTTCGTGAGAGACATGAGGGGGTTGCAATAGCAATAAAATCTCCTACAAAATGTCTATAGAATGTAGCTAATAATTGGAATGATCAAACATGGCCGATTGTTGTGATTGTGGGCCGTTCTTGGATTGCTTTGATCTTCTCTTCATCCACTTCTAGCTCTTGTACTCACTACAAAACCAAGGAAAATACCTTGATTAGTACTAAACTCAAATTTCTTATTATTAGCATATAAAGATTGATAGAGTTATAAGGAGAGAGAGATTGTAAACGTGTAAATGAATTGTGTAATCTGGCTTGCTTTATTATCTGTATACAATGGACTATTTATACTACAATTCATGTAACAGAATTAGTTACATGACTACATCCAACACCCCCCTCAAACTAGGTGGCATGTGCATGCCTAGTTTGGAAAGTAAATGTGTTTGTTGAGAAGAAGGAACAACTTTGGTAAGTACATCAACAACTTGTTCATAAGTGGAGACATGATGAAGTTGTAGTAGCCCTTCCATAACTTTGTCTCTCGTAAAATGACAATCGATCTCGATATGTTTGGTTCTTTCGTGAAATACCGGGTTCTTACTGATTTGAATAACCGATTTATTGTCACAATGAATGTGAACTGGTTGTGGTGGTGAAAGACCTAGTTCTTGAAGCAGTCTAATGAGCCAAGTGACCTCTGCAGCAGCCTGTGCCATGGAACGGTATTCAGCCTCTACTGAGCTCTTGGAAACCGTAGTATGCTTCTTTGATTTCCAACTGATGGGTGAGGTGCCAAGCAAGATGACAAAGCCACTCACACTGAGTTTGGTATAGGGACAAGAGGCCCAATCTGAGTCTGTGTAGGCTAATAAGTTAGGCTTATCATAATTGTTTAGGAGGATGCCATGACCAATTGTGCCTTGGATATAGCTCAATGTGTGGTGAAGTGCTTCCATATGAAAAGTGTGTGGGTTCTGCATGAATTGACTAAGACTTTGGACGGCAAAACAAATGTCTGATCTTGTATTTGTGAGGAAGTTGAGCTTGCCAACGAGAGAGTGGTAATAAGATGGATTTGAGATGAGTGTTTCTTCGTCAGGTAATAGTTTGAGGTTAAGAGGTAGCGGAGTTACAAAAGACTTGTGTGGAGGTATATTAGCTTCATTGAGGAGCTCCAGAACAAACTTTCTTTGGGCCAAGACGATGCCAAAAGACGTATGGACAACTTCAAGGCCTAGAAAGAAGTGAAGAAGACCGAGGTCTTTGATGCTAAATGTCTGATCCAAATAAGCTTTGAGAGACGTTATAGTTGCTTAACATGAGCCAGTGATAAGGAGATCATCAATGTATATGGTGACAATAGTGATGTTTGATTCCGTTTTCTTAAGAAATAATGAGTAATCATTCTTTGATTGTTGGAAGCCTTGTTCAATGAGAGCATTGGTTAACCGATGGAACCATTGGCGGGATGCTTGTTTCAAGCAATACAAGGACTTCCTGAGCTTGCATACAAGAGATAATGGATTGGGGATGCCTGGTGGGACTTTCATATAGACATCTTTGAATAGGTTACCATGCAAAAAGGCGTTGTTGACGTCCATTTGATGAAGAATCCATCCTATAGATGCCGCAATGGCTATGATGGTTCGTATGGTTGTCATCTTGACAACGGGTGAGAATGTCTCATGATAGTCGATGCCTTGTTTTTGATTGAATCCTTTTGCAACTAACCTTCCCTTATACCTCTCTAGAGTTCCATTAACTTTGAGCTTAACCTTGAAGACCCATTTGCATCCGATTGCTTTCTTGTTAGGTGGGAAAGGTATGCGATCCCATGTGTGATTGCTTTGTAGAGCATGGTACTCCCTGTCCATAGCCTGTACCCAATTTGGGTCCTTGGATGCTTCGGTGTAAGATGTGGGCTCAACAAAAGAGGTAAAGGTAAAAAGTAAAGTAATATGAGAAGAGGATAAAGGGAGAGTAGTATAGTTACCTAGTGATAGAGAGCATGAGCTATACGTGCATATAAAATCATCTAGGTATGATGGATGTTTGGAAATACGATTGGAACATCTTATGATGGGTAGAGGAATAGGACGTGTAAGAGAGGATGATAATGGATTATCATGATTGTTTATAGGAGGCGTCATAGATTGATTTAAAGGAGTAGATGAAGGAAGTGTGTCATTGTCTGGAATTGAAGGCTGTATAGGGTGGGAGTTTGATGGTATGAAAATGGATGAATCAAGAGTAGAAATGTTTGGTGTAATGGATAAAGTAGGAGATAAAGTCAATGAAATATGGTAAAAAGGTAAGTGTTGCCATGGAAGACTACATCTCTAGAGATGATAAGCTCTCTAGTATCAATAGTAAGGACTTTGTAGCCTTTTTGGCCAAAAGGGTAGCCTACAAAGAAACAAGGTTGGGCACAAGGTTCAAACTTATCTCTATGGACCTTTGGTGTATGAACGAAACATAGACAACCAAAGATGCGTAAATGATCATAAGATGGTGGTTTGTTAAACAAGACTTCATAGGGTGATTTGTGGGAAAGAAGAGGAGTAGGCCGTCTATTGATAAGATATGTGGTTGTCAAGACACATTCACCCCAATATGAATATGGTAGTTTGGATTAAAAGAAAGGGGACCTAGCTACCTCTAGGAGGTGTCGATGTTTGCGCTCCACAACACCATTTTATTGTGGAGTGTGAATACAAGAAGTTTGGTGGGTAATACCCTCCATGGAATAGAAAAGCTTGGCTTCTTTACTAGCAAACTCCAAGGCATTGTCCGAACGAATAGTTTTGATAGTAGTCTTAAAGTGATTCTTGATCATGATGGTAAAAGATTTGAGAAGGGATAAGGCATTACTTTTGTGAGCTATGAGGTAAGTCCAGGTACATCGAGAATGATCATCGACTATGGTAAAAAAAAATAAGAGAAGCCATTGTGTGTTTGGTGCTTATAGGGTCCCCATGTGTCAATGTGGATAAGGTCAAAAATATGAGATGATCGAGTAGAGGATTTGGGAAATGTTTGACGATGTTGTCTAGCCTGGGGGGAAGATAGTACATATAGAGGTATTCTTGGACAAAGAAAGATTGTCATTAACAAAATGCAATTGATCAAAGGGCATATAGCCTAGCCGACAATGCCATAGTTCAACATAATGTATATTATGAGAAGTGTTCATAGAAAAACCATTATCACTTGGATTATTACAAGTTGGAGAAGATGTGAAATCCAAAGATTTATCAACCACGTATAGCCCCCCTAAATGCTCATCCAATCACCATCCGAGTCTTTATCAAAGGGTCCTGGACAATGCAAGCATGGAGAGTGAATAAAATGTGAGATGTCAAGTTAGAGAGTTTGTGTATAGAAATGAGATTGAATTGAAAATCAGGAACACGTAGGACATTGGATAGGGTAAGTTGTTATTGATAACAACTGTGCCATGATGTTCAACACAAGCACGTTTACCATTTGGCATGGTAATGGAGGAGGGACTGTTGATAGGGGTATATGAAGTGAAGAGGTCAAGATTGGGTGTGATGTGGTCGTTAGCACCGCTATCCAGGATCCATTTTGAGTTAAGGTTAAAAGACAAGAAGCAAGTAGCCTTACCAACAAGAAACGTAGTGGTATTCGATGTAGGACCTTGTGTGGAATTCTTCTCCAATAATGCCAAAATAGATGTCATTTGCTCATGTGTGAAAGAATTGATGGAAGAAGCAGCTAGTTTATGACCTGCAGGGTAGCCAACTCGTTTCCAACATTTGTTGGTGTCATGGCCTGCAATCTTGCACTGTGTACACCAAGCAAGACCTGACACTGGTGATGTGGGATATCCAATGAGCTTCCAGCATCAATCAACATTATGACCTATAAATTTGCAGTGGTCACAGTAAGAGCGAGAGTTCTGGCTCGAATTGGTCCTAGCATCAGTAGAATATTGTCCCTGAGACGAAGATCTAGAAATATTGGATCGATTATGAGCATATAGAGCTGATGCAATATCATCTAATACCGAATGATTAGACAGTATCCTCTGACTTTATTCTTGAAGAAGAATCTTGTAAACATCATTAAGATTAGGGCTAGGCTGCATCATCAAGATTTGCGAGCGAGCAAGATTGACTCATTGAGACCGACTAGAAATTGGACGATTTGCTGGTCATGAATCATGGCAATGGCGACAACATTTGATCCACATTTGCAAACATGATTCGTCAAAGCAAGTATGCAGTCATCCCATATTTTCTTTAAACTTGTGAAATACGATGTTATAGATTGATTACCTTGCGAAATAAGAGCAAGTTCTTTCTGGATTTGATATAGAGTTGTCCGATTCGATTTGCCAAATCGAACAGATAATTCATTCCTGATCTGAGATGCCGTTTGAAAAAATAACACTGATTCTCTGATTTCTTTCTCCATGGAGTGCAGGAGCCAAGAGATGAGCATGCTGTTACATTGATCCCACTTGGCAGCCATTTTTGGATCTGATTCAGGTCTGAGACAAGTTCCATTGATGAAATTGAGTTTGTTTTTGGCAGATAACGACACTTCTATTGCTCTTTTCCATTTGGAGTAGTTGGTGCTGTTTAGAAGTGTAGTGGAAAGTTTCAAGGATAGAGCATCCGAATGATGAAGCTGAATCTATAGAAGAAGAGCTTCATCATCGGTGGAAGGATTTTCTGTATGGTCTAGTGTTGACGGAGTAATAGTCATGGCAGAAGGTTAAAGAACCTCTGATACCATGATAGAGTTATAAGGAGAGAGAGATTGTAAACGCGTAAACGAATTGAGTAATCTGGCTTGCTTTATTATCTGTATACAATGGACTATTTATACTACAATTCATGTAACAAAATTAGTTACATGACTACATCCAACAAAGATTCATTTTTAAGAGTTCCTAGTACTTCCCTCAAGTGGTCTTCACGCTCCTCAAGTAATTTGTTGTAGATGAGAATGTCATCAAAGTAGACAACCATGAACTTTCCAATGAAGTGACGTAAGACACGAATCATCAATCTCATGAAAGTGTTAGGAGCGTTAGTCAAACCAAAAGGCATAACCAACCACTCATATAGACCATACTTAGTCTTGAACACCGTCTTTGATTCATCTCCTTCTCTCATCCGGATCAAATGGTATCCACTTTTAAATTCAATCTCCAAAAACAAAGTAGACTTACTAAGCTAATCTAGAATATCATCCAAACGGGGAATATGATGTCGATACTTGATAGTAATATTGTTTATTGCTCGAGAATCAACACACATCCTCCAAGTGTTGTCCTTTTTGGGAACCAAAAGAATGAGAACTGCACATGGACTTAAACTTTCTCATACATAACCTTTATCCAAAAGCTCTTGAATCTTCTAACACTCTTGAGGACTCATCCTATAAGCGGAATGATTAGGAAGTGAAGTGTTCGCCCTAAAACGTGCGTGCAATCAAGTCTTAAATATAAAACTAGAATAAAAGCAAGCAAACCCGCAGTGTACGGATCAGCGTAGATTAGCAAGTATTCCAGAGTATCGATCACAGGGAGTTGGTGAAACAAAATAAGTTTCAAGTAATCAAGCAAGTAAAGTGTAAAGCTTTGCAAGTATTGGGGAAAACAACAACCCTAAAGATCCAGGTATCCAATTGTGGCAATCGATTCAAGATATACTATAGATATAAGGACAGAGTTGAGAATTGCAAAGGTATGCTAAGGTAAGGTAATGTACGGTGAAGTTCCAAAACCTTATATGTCTAACCAAAAGAACTCTCTATAAAGGTTGTTGAGGCTGCAGTATAGAAAGGATCTAAGGACTAGAATTGATCTCAAATACCCAAACTTGTAACCCAAGGATCAAGATAAACTCAAACGGTTAAGGTTGTGACACTCGAAACCGAAATAGAGGATGTTGAGTCTCACTACTACTTAGGAAAGGCAAACCAAGGATAGGTTAAAGCAAATCTTTAACTTTGGATTAAAGTAAAAGCAATGTTCGTAAACTGAGGTAAATCACGGGTAGATCTTGAGAACCACGGCCGTGGAAGCCCGAGAACAGGCCGTGATTTAGGGTGTCGACGAATTTCTCTAACTCTCAGGGTCCAAACAATTTACGATCGATCTATCATCATCTAAGCCACAACTATCAACCCTTCACCTTAGAATTGCTAAAGGGTTTTAGCCAATAACCATTGTCATGATATCAATACTCAATTTAAGAAGAATGAAAGATGAAAACCCTCGAATACTCAATAAAACTTCAAAACCAATTCTCAAATCCGAAACACAAGAAGCAATGTTAATGGATTCAGAATATATAAAACAAAACCTCACAATGATCTAAGGCAAGTACGAAGAACGGGATGTCAATCCGTCTTCAATATCAAAACCTAAGAAAAAAGGCTAAACCTTCGCTGTAAGCAATCTCCAATCTCCAACAATCCGGCATTTCCGCCACTCTCGGCGACTTCCAATCAACCCTAAGCAAGAGTGCTGAAAACAAGGGTAAGCGGCCATGCTCGAAACTCTCTTTTCTAGCCTTTTTATAAGACGAGAAAAAGTTACCGTCAAGGCCCAATACTTAAATGACGTGGCCAATGATTACACGTTAAACGATTGCCTAAATCACTGTCTCACACCCTTCCACGACCGTGGTTCAGAGCGTGGAAACAGATTACGGTGCCTTGTGACTTCCACGACCATAATTTAGACCGTGTAACTTACTGGAGTGCTCCAAACTCAAGTCCACGTTCATGATGCCAAGTCCACGGCCGTGGTTTAGAGCGTGGACTTCAAATCATCTTCTCCACGGCCGTAATTCAGGACGTGGAAGTGTATATTGTTTGTTGTTGCCTTTGTTTCGTGTCATTCTTCATCCTAGCTACTTCCTTAGCTTCTTTGATGTATCTCCTAATCCTCGAACATGATTGATTGCTCCCTTTTCTCTCTCAAATGTTCCGATTCCAGCTCCTATTCATCTATAATCAACACAAAGCTAGTGTAGACTTCTATATCGACAAAATAGATGAACAAGCTAACATTTGCTTCAAAACCTTATCCATGTACATAATAATGAGGGAAAATCAACCAAAATAAGTGCCTAGAATATCGCCATATTTGATGCTAACAAAATATCCCATACTTGTCACTTGCTTGTCCCCAAGCAAGGTTTTCAAAAGATTAGAACATAAGTTAGAATGAAATATGCATGCAAATTCAAAAACAAAACCATCCTTAGACAAACGTGTTTCTAGTCAATAGATCATCCTCAAACCTTGCTTCATTCATCCTTGAAAACGCTCATATACATAAACCAAAGAATGTAAAGAAAAGATACGTCATAAATCACTTAAACTTCAAGACAAACATCATAACCTTCAAGTATTGTCAAAATCAAGCATGTGAAACTTCAGTTTAGATCACCAAGTCAAATAACACTCTTTTGATCTTAAGGACTTTCAAGTAAGGTCTAGAATGCGGAAAGGAGGGAAACTTGTAAGGGATGTGGTGCATGAATCCGGGAAAAGGAATAACCCACTCTTTTTATTTTGATTTGCAACACCATCAACTTAGAGCTTTGCTCTTTTCTTTTTCACATTATTTTTCGACTTTACTTTTGGAAATATGGATAGAGGTGCACAAAAACCAAAGCCTAGGAGATTGGCGTTTCTCAATTTCGAGATGCCTTAAACCCTTGATGCACATACCATAATCCGTTAGGAATATCGCTCAATCCGACTTTGCCAAGACACAAACACCCGGCTATGTGAATGGTGCCGAGTTACTCATCGTCATGATTGACTTCCCTAAACCTATTAGTTCTATTCTTTGAATGCAAAATTTTGCTTTCATGGCTCTCCCACATCAAACATGCCAAATATCAACTCCTCCAAATTCCCAGATAGGTAAGGGAGGCAATTACTTTTATTGAGGGGCTAAATGATCACAGAAAGAAGTAAGAAAATCGAATTGCCTTAATCATCTCATAAAGAAGTATAAGAACTCATCATGTGATTTCAACCTTAATTTCTCAATATGATTTAGATAAAACTTTCACATTATGAAACTTGCAAGAAAGGATAAACAACACATTCAATTTCTTTTCAATTCATAATTCCGTTTAAGCATGCAATTGTCATCAAAACTCATTCCACAAGTGAGAATTATCATAGAAATCATCTCTAATCTCAGAAGCACAAAAACGTTTTCAAAATCTTTCAAATTTTTATAGATTTTTCAGAGCCTTTTTCACGCAATGCAATAACGAAACGTGTGACTATGGAATTAAACATGCAAAGTGTCATGGATAGAAGCAAGCAAATGTAGTAGAGTTATTACACACATAGTCACACCCCACCCCATACTTAAAACATACATTGTCCTCAATGTTCAAAAAGAAAATAAAGAAAAGAAAGAAAAGCAAAATGAACTCACTAGACGGTGGTGGGGCGGCTGAAACTGTCGATCATCAAGCTCGTCACTGCGGAGGGGGCGGTGGTGGAAATGGACGGAAGTCATGGCTATAGTACCGCCCGAACTGCTGGCGGTAAATGTCACTCATCATCTCATCATGCTCCCGGCTCCTATCTCCTGGGTCTCCCGGCGGATCTCCAAGTCTCCAACTCTCCTAGAAAGGTCGGTGGCCCACGCCGGTAGCTGCTCGTACCATGATGGTGGCTGGCCGTACCATGCCGGTGCGTCCTGTGGAGTCGGTGTTGCTGGTGCTGCGGGTGCCCGATCATACCACGGAGGTGGAGCTCCCATCCATGAAGGCTGCTCCTCATACCAAGCGGGAGGAGCGTCTATCCAAGTCGGCCTCTCACTCACGCTAGCACGGCGAGAGGAAGAGGCTCCAGAAGGTCGCGGGAAACGTCTAGGAGGGTCGGGGAAGCGTGCTGGCTGATCCGGGAAAGTGCCAAAGTCCTGCTCATCACCTCCTCCCTCAAAACCATCACCTCCTCCTACCTCCTCCTCAACATTTGCAGCCGGAACCTCATCGGGTATATAAGGAGGTACTACTAGCCTATTCGCATGCATGACAGCGAAAGTCTACTTCCAGTTATGGCGTCCGGCCATAATGGAATACTCAGGGAGCCAAGGGATGCCTCTACCTCCTCTCTCCTCCCAAGGCATACCGGCGGTAGGTGGACCGCGGTGTCTAGGAAAGATGATACCTCTAGTCATAAGGCTATTGAGACCCAAAGGTCTCGCCGCTATCCTAGTGCAGGCAGAATAGTCTATCCCTAGCTGCGAGGCAATGTGTGTAACCATACCACCATATCCTATATTACTGGCTCTCTTGTTCTTCAATTTACTCATAGTGGAGGCTAGGAGGGTAGCACAATCAGCGGGTCTACCATGGAGCATAGAATAAAGGAGGAAAAGCTCATCGGTCTTAATCTTTTGAGGGATCTCGGTCCTAGGAAAAAGGCACTCGGAAAGGACCCTATGAGATATCTTCAAGGCTAAGTGATAGATGAGCTTAGCCTTGGTGTCGGTCGGTTTCCAACAATCCTCACTAGTATAGATCATAACTATATCCTCCCAAAAATCCTTAGCGTAAACCCTGCTAGGAAACCGACCATTGAAGGTCTCTTGGAACCCAAAAAAGGCTCCAAACTGCAAGATCGAGAACTCATAGTTCTCCTCCATCAACCGAAAAGAAACCGTCCTATCGACGACATTATGCTCAAAAGAAATGACGAACTCCCTAGTGATCTCCTCATAAGCATCTTCTCTAATGGCGGAGAAGACTACCAAACCAACTCTATCTAGAAGTCATGTCAAATCATTCACTACGTTCAGCGGTTCAAGCTCCTCAAGTACTAAGTATCGCGGTCCTATGACCGGCCTCTTCTCGATCCTTTTTAAGGCATCGAGGTAATCCTCATGAATGGTTGGAATTCTAGGAGGTGGGGGTGATGGTGGCTCACTAGGAGGGATTTGGGAGGAAGAGAAAGTGTCACCTTTCCTCTTCTTGTTCCTACTCGACTTTCTTCTACACAAATTGTCCATTACAGGGGAAATCACGGTCTGTTCTAAGAAAACCACGGCCGTGGAACTTTCAGGGACCGTGGTTCGAATCTGTTTCATTCAAATCTCAACCAAATCACACCAAATTCACCAGACACAGTCCTAGACTAATTCCAATTCCAATTCCAATCAGTTATCCTAAAAAATCTTGCAAGACTTGAGCCAAATCGACAAAGTAGAGAAAGAGGAGAAAAACCTAGGTTTAGGATTTTTAAAATCCAAATTTCTTTTTCTGCTGGGATTGTTCACTTCAATTGTTGATTGGATCTTGTAGATGATCAAAAATGCTTCACTTTAGGCTCAAGAATCGTTCGAATCAGATTCCGAACGAAGATTTGTGAGAAGGGGAAAGAAATCGGCGATTAGGGCGTGGAAAAGGGCGTGGATTTGAGAAATTGTGGTGTTTTTGTGAAGGAAGGTGGTTTATATAGTGCCCGTAAAAATTTTGGAAAATCACGGTCACTCGGGGTGTTCCACGGCCATGGAATTGTACGGACCCGTGGTTTTGGTGATTTTTCTCAGATTTTGGAAGAATTACGATCACTGTAGCTTCCACGACCGTGGTTTAGGGCGTGGAACTCTCTGTAGTGTGCCGAAATCCAAGTTTCGTCAATTCCTTCCAACATTTCCTTCTTCCATTGCCTACTCCATCGCTCCTACATCCAAAAACACGATATACCGGGAGGTATCGAGGGCAAAACAAAGCAAAAACGACTATACTAACTAATCTAAGAATGAAACGAAAACATAAGTGCAATACTTTGGGTTGCCTCCCAAGAAGTGCTTGTTTTAGGTCCGTAGCTAGACCGTACCTGCATCTATTCGAGTGTGGTGGGTGCGAACTCCTTTGCTTGGAGCTCCGGTGTATACTTCTTAAGTCGTTGGCCGTTCACCTTGAAACTTCCGCTCTTTTCACCCCATACTTCAACTGCGCCGTGGGGAAAAACATGTTTGATTAGATTAGGTCCAGTCCAACGAGATTTAAGCTTAGCTGGAAAGAGGCGAAGTCTCGAGTTGAAGAGAAAACTTGATCTCCTTCTTTAAGGTCCTTTGGAATGATGTGCTTATCATGCCAACGCTTCGCTCTTTCCTTATAGATCTTGGCGTTCTCATAAGCGTTTAAGTGGAGTTCTTCAAGCTCGTTAAGGTCCAAAAGGCACTTCTCGGTTCCTGTATGCTGAAGTTCAACCACTTTACCGCCAAATACGCCTTGTGTTCCAGCTCAACCGGATGATGACAAGACTTCCCATACACAAGGTTGTATGGTGTTGTTCCTGTGGGAGTCTTGTACACAGTCCTATACGCCCACACTACATCATCTAGTTTCAAAGACCAATCCTTCCTTGTCTTCGAAACTGTTTTCTCTAGGATGCCCTTGATCTCTCTATTCGAAATCTCCACTTGTCCACTCGTTTGTGGATGGTAGGGAGTGGCGATCTTGTGAGTTACCCCATACTTAGCTAGTAGAGCTTCGAATCTTCGGGCAATGAAGTGAGAGCCTCCGTTACTAATGATGGTCCGTGGTGTCCCAAACCTTGGGAAAATAGTTCTATTAAAGAACTTAACTACAACCATGGCATCGTTAGTTGGAGAGGCTATAGCTTCAACCCATCTCGAAACATAATCAACAACTAGAAGTATGTATTGGTTTCCACAAGATGATGGGAAAGGTCCCATGAAGTCTACTCCCCAAACAACGAAGATCTCTGACTGAAGGTATTTCTATGGTTGTCTATACCCAATCAAAAGTAAATCCCGACTTAGCACTAAGAACAAGTATAGTGATTAAGTAAGAGTCGAACCCAAGAGAGTTAAGGTGTTTTAGATGCAATTATCGATTATAATGACAAGTGACACAAGGGGGGGGGTTTGGTTAAATTGATGCACAAAAACTTATGAAAACGATTAATGCGATAAGTAAGACAATAATGGATGAATCTACACTAGGTTGATTCTAAGCATGCAATTGCTACTTTGGTGAGTTCCTTTTACAAGTTTCCAAGTAATCTCCCGTTTCGATCGTATATATGTGTTGAGCCAACCAGCATCCACATAACTTAACCTATTAAAGTTCCGTAAACCTACAATAACAAATAACATGTTAGCTTTCAAACAAAGACTAAGGGATATAAAGAGAAGAATAAAACCGTTAAACTTATCTTTATATTTGTGTTCCTTTTCTTTAAGTAATCACAACCCGTTATTACTTAAATTTGCTACTAGATTAAAGACCCGAACCCGGAACCTATTAATCCTAGTTGTTTGCATGTACTTTAGAACCTAAGGTGATCAATCTCAAGCAATAGTAAACATGCAATTAGACGATGGAGATCAAGGAAACACAAAGTATTACTGAATGAAAACTTAGATTAAAAAGAACTTACAACCAAAGTAACAAAGCAGCTTCAAACCAACCCAATGTAGCAAGGGAGTTAGCAACTCATTACAATGGAAGCTCAAGTCTAAAATGGATTTTTGTGAGGAAAAGCATGGGTGATTCTAGCAATCAGCCATGGACTATTTATACTACAAAAGACACTTAATTAGGAGTAAATAGCCGGCCTAAAATAGGCACCTTAAATGCCATAAAGGTGGTGTAAACAGCCGGAGTAAAGCTTCCGGCGTTAAACCGCAGGGGCGGCCTTCAAGAACCGCAGGGGCGGTTTAGGCAGAATCAGTTGATCTTCTTCAGGGCCGTTGGGGCGGCTACACAATTCCACTGGGGCGGATCTTTAATGCACTTCAACGTTTGACCTTTCGCATTCCTTACGTTTCTGATGTCAAGCCGCCGGGGCGTCCCTATGTCGACGCAAGGGCATCGACACAGCCTCTTCGTCTTCCAGCTCCCAGGTTGGGGCGCTGGCAGGGGCGCAGTATGAGACGCAGGGAGCTGGTCTTCATATCTTCAGGGCAGGGAACCGCAGGGGCGCCAAGGAGTGGCGTAGGGGCGGTGACACACTTCATGGCCGACGCTGGTGAAGGCGCAGGGAGCGTTCCAGTGGAGACGTCATCCGCAGGGGCGGCTGCAAGGACCCGTAGGGGCGGTGAGGCAACAAAAGCTTTGCTTCGTGATTGATCTTCACTCCTAAGTGCTTATAACTCTTTCTTTAGCTTCTTTTAATCTTCTTCTTCTGGACCGAGGAGTTAGTAGCATAAACTGACACTAATGCAATAAAAAGACTCTAAAAACTACCCTAAATGATAGTGATTCCATCACCTATCAATCTCTACCTCCTGAATGTTGTTAAGAGGCATCTCGTTTCTCCAGATATGTTTCCTGTTCTTTGACAAGCATCGCATCAAGAAACAAAGGTTTGCACATCTTTAAATAAAGTAGGCTAAAAGAAACCAGACTGCAATACCTTAGCGCTAGTTTTGTTTGAACTAGCGTGTCCTCCACAAGGTAGTGAATGACAATGACGGATGACGCTTTGCATCTCGTCTTCCGGCACACATCTTCAAATGATGCCGTCGGGACCTCTCTTGAAGAGTAGATTTGTGCATAGGATAGTCCGGGAGGTATTTCCTGACAAACCAAATAGTTAACAAAATCACCAAACCATGGTTCGTTACCTTTAGTTATCTTGTCGATGCACTCCTCAATGATGTGTAAATGCTCGTCCGGAAAGGAGTCATCTATAGGTAGGTTGTCGTCTTCTAGATGTGGTAGACGACTCAAATGATCCGCAACAGAATTTTTCGAACCCTTCTTGTCACGGATCTCTAGATCGAATTCTTGTAGGAGAAGAATCCATCTAATCAGCCTTTGTTTCACGTCCTTCTTGGCAAGTAGATAACGGATCGTTGAGTGGTCCGTGTATACAATCACCTTTGCACCTACACGATAAGAACGAAACTTTTCAAAGGCATATAGAATAGCTAAGAATTCTTTTTCAGTTGTGGCGTAGTTAAGCTGCGCTTCATCTAGCGTCTTGCTAGTGTAATAGATAGCATGGGTTCGTCCCTCCTTCTTTTGCTCAAGCACAGCTCCGATAGCTACGTCACTTGCATCACACATAACCTCGAACAGGAGATTCCAGTCCGGAGGTTGGATGATCGGGGCTGAGATTAGAGCTTCCCGGATCTTATGAAATGCGTCTAAACAATCCTGCGAGAAATCAAAAACTGCATCCTTCATCAATTGATTAGTAAGCGGTTTTGATATCTTAGAAAAGTCCTTGATAAAACGTCTATAAAATCCAGCATGTCCTAGAAAGCTTCTTATCCCCTTCACCGAAGATGGAGGAGGGAGCTTTTCTATGGTCTCTATCTTAGCCTTATCTACCTCGATCCCTCTACTAAAGATCAAGTGTCCGAGTACAATGCCTTCCTTCACCATGAATTGACACTTCTCCTAATTAAGAACTAGGTTAGTGTCCTCACACCTTTGTAGCACAATAGAAAGGTTAGAAAGACAATTATTAAAAGAGGAACCATAAATAGAAAAGTCATCCATGAAAACCTCCATGATCTCCTCTATATACTCCGAGAAGATAACCATCATGCACCTTTGGAAGGTGGCTGGGGCGTTACAAAGCCCGAACGGCATTCTCCTATAAGCGAACGTACCCCACGGGCACGTGAATGTGGTCATCTCTTGATCGTCCGGATGGATCAGAAACCACTATAACCGTCAAGATAGAAAAAATGAGAATGTTGTGCTAACCTTTCAAGCATTTGATCAATGAAGGGCAATGGGAAGTGATCCTTCCTAGTTGCATTGTTTAGCTTCCGGTAATCAATGTACATCCTCCATCCAGTCACGGTTCTTGTAGGAATGAGCTCATTGTTCTTGTTTGTGATCACCGTCATTCCTCCTTTCTTTGGAACAACTTGTACGGGGCTCACCCACTTACTATCGGAGATAGGGTAGATGATACCTGCATCAAGTAACTTAAGAATTTCCTTCTTAACAACCTCCTTCATGATCGGATTTAACCGTTGTTGAGGTTGTCGGGAAGACTTAAAATCTTCTTCCATTAGGATCTTGTGCATGCATAATGAAGGTTTAATTCCTACAAGATCCTCTATAGTGTAACCTAAGGCTTTCCTATGTTTCCTTAGAACAGCCATAAGTTTACTATGTTCATCTTCATTTAAATCGGAACTAACAATTACTGGAAGAATAGAATTAGTTCCTAGAAATGCGTACCGAAGATGTGTGAGAAGTGGCTTCAATTCCATCACCATTGGAGTTTGTAATGGCTCTTGAGGAGTGTCCAATGCTTCCTTTGAAGTTTCTAAGGGTGTAGGAGTGGTTGAAGAAGACTCAAGAACATTGGTAGAAAGAACGTAATTTTTCTAGGATTTTCCCAGAATTACTGTGTCACTGTTACTTCCACGGCCGTGGTTTAGGGCGTGGAAGTCAATTACGGCACCACTGGTAGTTCCACAGCCGTGGTTTTGGCCGTGTAACTTACTCGAGTCCTCTGAATAGCTGATTACGGTCATCATGGGGGAAACCACGGCCGTGGAATAGCACGACTGACCATGATTCCTCACATTCTCTGACCCATCGTAGAGTTTTTCAAACTCTTCTTCATGCACTTCCTTTAGCTCCTGCAAGGCTTCAATTTCCTCATTGCAATCCCCTTGATGACATGAATTATATACCATATTATTCATGCATATTGTAGAAGATTGTCTCAGTTTGCCTTGCATTTAGAGGGATTTCGTGTACCTTTTATGTTCTATTCAACCATTTGTCGGAAATAGAGGTCTACACGAGTTTTTGATGAATCATAGGTAAATGGAGCGGGATTGGAAGCAAAAATGGAGCAAGGAGCATCCAAGGATATTAGAGAAGCTAAAGAAGTCTTGGAGGGATCACAAAGAGCTAAGGAGTTGCAAAGGAGAAGCATAGAAAACGAGCAAAAAGAAGAGCACCTTCTGTTGAAGAAAATCGTGCCATTATACATATAAATCGGACGATTTTCTTCTATAGAAATCGAACGGTTTTCTGTATAAATCGACTGGGTCGATTTTCTTTGTTTTTCGGCCAAATGGATAGACGACACAAAGCCCAATTCTTTGGGCTAGAGGAGAGTTTTTCCAAATGGCCCATTAGCAAGAAACTATAGGTTGGAACCCTAGGAACGAAAACGGGACGTCGGCAGCGGGAAATCTTTACGCGATTTAGAGAGATTGAAGATTCTTGGAGAAGAGTTGAAGCACTTTGACCGGGAAGTCAATCTTGATCATATTTGTAAGATTTTCGCATTCCATTGAAGTGATTGTGATTTTTGAACACAAATTTGAGTTACCTAAGAGATACATTGATCAGTTTCGAGGATTGTTTACAGAAGGTTATTGAGTTTTTATTCAAGATTCGGGTTTAATTGCGATATTTCATTCAATCTTTAATTTGATTAGATTTTGAAAATGGTTGGCTAAAACCGTTGTGATTCTGGGGAGAATAGTTGATGATTAAGGCTTAGATGATGATAGACTGAACTCATTTGCACTTTAGGACCTTGAGAGTTTAGATTTTAGTTTTGCGATAACAGGAAAATCGGTGTGTTCTTGAGTAAATCGGCCGATTTAGTGATGAACAGCCCGATTTATTCTTCTGACGAACTTTAATTGAATTAATCTTTAACCAAAACTAATCCTTGCCTAAATCCCAACATTGATTAACCTTTTTAACCTCTAATTGAATGTATGAAGAGATTTCAAACTTAATTCTACATTTAATAGACTAAGGTTACAAGATTTGGGTAATAGAGAGACTCAACATCCTTTATTAAGATTCTAAATGTGCTTTCTATTCTTTACTTTGGAGAGTCATATCCTGGAGTTTTAGATAGTTAGTTTGAACATAATTCTTGTCTTTAGATCTTTCTATATTGCAGCCTCAACAACCCTTATAGAGAGAACCTTGAGTTTAGATATATGGGTTTCGGAACTTCACCGTACGATACCTACCTTTGAACATATAATCTTGGCTATATAAACTCTGTCCTTATATCTATAGAAGTGTCTTGAATCGAAATCCGAAATCAGATACTTGAATCCTTGGAATCATTTTCCCCTTTATTAATCACAAAAGCTTTTGCATTTTCGCTAGATAATTGAATTTGAATTTATTCTCACCAAATCCCTGAGTTCGACTCTGGAATTCTTGCCTTACTACAGCTGATCCGTACATTGCGGGTTCGCTTTGCTTTGAGTTCTAGATATATATTTAAGACTTTGACGCACACACTTTTTGAGCGAACAAGTTTTTGGCGCCGTTTCCGGGGATTTGGTCTAGACCAAATTCGGTTTTCGGTTGTCTAGCTTGAGAGCTCTTGCTCTTGTGATTTGATTTGTCTACTTGAGTGATCTTTGCAGGTTCTTTAGGTATATGCAAAAGACTAGATCCACTAAAGATCTAGTCCCTTTCGATCCCGAATTGGAGAAAACTTTGAGAAGAAAGTTGAAGGAAAAGAAAATGGCTGAGAACAATGAGAGAAACTACCAGGCTAAACTGAATGAAGCTCAACGCCAACTTCAGTTGAGTGAAAAAGCACGTCTAGATGCTGAAACGAGTCATCAATTTCAGATTGATGAACTAAGAGCTATGATGTTGGACATGAAGTTGGAATTGAACGAATCCAGGAAGAAGAAGAAAGTCAAAACGCCAACTAAATCCATTAGAAATGACTCATCCGATGATGAAGGGATTGATCCGGATATGCCGGAACTTGAGGAGATCGATCCATTACTTCGTCCTGTTCGGAACACCCCAAAACCACGGGTTGTTCCTCGCCTCCCAACTAAGGATGTGAGAGTTGCCAATGACGGTGATAGACCCCGAACTTTGGGGCAACGGATGGACCCAATTCAGCAACCACGCCGTCTAGGTGTGGACTTCGGAGCTGAAGACATCCAGGAGTTTAGCTTCTCACCACAAGTCATCACCATGGTTCGCCAAAGTAAATATGGCGGAGCAAGTACTGAATCTCCATACCAACACTTGCAGAATTTTGAGATTCTCATGGAGACTATGAAGCCGAAGAAGGCTACTACAAGCAATTACAAGATCAAACCGTTCTTTTCTTTGAAGGACAAGGCTCTAGCTTGGTACCAAACACTTCCAGCTGCAAAGCTGGCTACATGGGAGGAATTGTCTTCGGAATTCCTCACTAAGTTCTTTCCGCCATCCAAAACGGCGGAATTGAGAGGTAAGATAAATGCTTTTTCTATGAGACCTAACGAAAACTTGTTTCAATCTTGGGAAAGGTTTCAAGATCTCTTGTTGGATTGCCCACACCATGACATTTCAAAGCTGGAATTATTGGAGATCTACTACAAAGGATTGGATGTGGAAACACAATTCAACCTCCAATCTCTCTCTTGTGGCACATTCATGGACATGAGAGAGGATGATGTTTGGGACTTCATTGAGAAGCAAGCCCAAGTGATTGAGAAGTATTCCCACCGGAAGGTGGACTCAAATAGCCGGAATCAAAGCGATCCGGGAGCTAAGTTGAACCAAGCTGCTCAAACACAAATATTCTCCCTCAATAATGAGATCAAAGAGTTGAGGGAAGTGCTCAAAACAAGTATTCAAAAGACTAAGGAGCAAGAAGCCAACTACATGGGAAGAGACAACAATCAAAGGAATGATAACCGGAACTCAAATTGGAACAACAACAACAATAATAACCGGAACTCCAATTGGATAACAACAATAGGAACTCCAATAGCAACAATTGGAGGTCAAATCAGCAAAATCTAGGTAATCCTTATTCTCATGCTGAAAAAGCTCTAACACCTCCATCTTCTTCTACTCCTTTAGCAAGCCAGGAACAATCAAGCGGATCAAACAAACCCGATCCCATGCTAGAGACGATCCTAAGCAAACTACAAGGGTTGGAGATCTATATAACTTCGGTTGATAAAGCTCACAAAGCTTTGGAAAGCCAAGTATTTAATAAAGCCGGAGAGGTTCCAAGAGAACAAGGGAAACTTCCCGGGAAGACGGAAGATAACCCAAAGGGAAGGGTTATGGCGATCACTACTAGGAGTGGCAAAACAACCACCGATCCTCAACCTAAAGTAGTTGAAACCACCACTAAAGAAGGAGAGGGAAAAGAGAAGGAAGATATCTATGTTCCTCCTCCCGCCTACAAACCACCTCTACCTTTTCCTCAATCTAGAGCGCGAGCACGCCTAGATAAACACTTTGGTAAGTTTGTTGAAGTTATGAATAAGCTGCATATTAATATACCTTTTATGGATGCAACTTTAGGTATGCCAGCTTATGGGAAATTCCTCAAGGAGATCCTCTCTAACAAGAGGAAATTGGAAGACATCGGAGAAGTCAAGATGAGTATGGAGTCATCCGAACTCATCAAGACTATGACGGAGAATATGCCACCTAAACTCCGTGATCCAGGATCCTTTTGTATACCATCACTTTGGAAGAGGCTACTTATGATGCACTTTGTGAACTTGGAGCGAGTGTGAGTATCATACCACTTGCTCTATGCAAAGCAGTTGGTCTAGGAGAACCTAGACCGGTGAAGATCACACTCTACATGGCTGATCGTTCTACCACCAAGCCGGTTGGGATATTAGAGGACATTCCGGTAAAACTCGGTAAGTTTTACATTCCTATAGATTTTGTCGTTCTTGACATCCCTGCAGATTATCCGGTTCCCATCATCCTTGGGAGACCATTCCTTGCAACATCCGGATGCATGGTAGATTGCAAGAATGGCCAGCTATCTTTCAATATAGGTGAAGAGAAGGTGGAATTCATACTCTCTTCCTTAATCAAGGAGCAAGCCTTGAGAGACGACGTCTTTGATATTTTTGATGAAGAAGAGTCTAGAGAGGTAGTAAGTTCAATCTTGATGAAAGACTCTCTTCAAAAGGTTCTTAGTATGAGCATCATGGAAGAAGGAGTGGAACATGATTGCAATGAGGATGTAAAGGCATTAGATGATATGGAAGAGGAACTAGGGACAAGATTTGAAGAACTAGAATTAACTCCGGAAACTGTGAAGAAAATCGACCTGCACGAACTAAATCGTCCGATTTTTGAAAAGGCAACCCGATTTTTAACAACAGAAAGAAAAATCGTGCCTCAGATCGACCGATTTACTTCAGGGGAGGTCGATCCAGAGGGAAATTTTCTGGATTCTCCAAACTTCACCGCAGCTGTTCTCGACTCTAATGATACATCACCCCCACCTCTAGAGACCTCTCCTACAACATCCGAAGGTCACAAATCATCACCAATCAAGGCACCTCCATCATTAGAATTGAAGCCACTCCCCACGCATTTAAGGTACGCATTTCTTCGCATTAATTCCACATATCCGGTCATAGTCAATGCGAAACTTAATGATGCTGAACTAGAGAAACTTATGCATGTTCTGAAGCAACATAGGAGAGCATTAGGTTATACTATTGATGATCTAGTAGGAATAAAGCCTTCCCTATGTATGCACAAAATTCTAATGGAAGAGGATTACAAGCCTTCACGCCAACCTCAAAGACGGTTAAATCCGGCAATGAAAGAGGTCGTGAAGAAAGAAATCCTTTAGCTACTTGATGCAGGTATCATCTTTCCTATTTCCGATAGCAAATGGGTGAGTCCAGTACAGCTAGTACCAAAGAAAGGAGGCATTACCGTTGTTGCCAACAAAAACAACGAACTTATCCCCACACGGACAGTTACAGGGTGGCGAATGTGCATCGACTACCGCAAACTGAACGTGGCCACTAGGAAGGACCACTTCCCCCTTCCTTTTATTGATCAAATGTTGGAAAGGTTAGCCCAACATTCTTACTTTTGTTATCTAGATGGATATAGCGGTTTCTTTCAGATTCCAATTCATCCGGATGATCAAGAGAAGACAACTTTTACGTGCCCTTGGGGTACGTTTGCTTATAGAAGAATGCCATTCGGTCTATGCAACGCTCCAGCCACCTTCCAAAGTTGTATGATGGCAATCTTCTCCGAATACGTAGAGAATATCATGGAAGTCTTCATGGACGACTTTTCGGTATATGGTTCTTCCTTTGATAACTGTCTCTATAACCTTTCACTAGTTCTTAAGAGATGTGAGGACACAAACTTAGTCTTAAACTGGGAAAAGTGTCATTTCATGGTTACCGAAGGGATTGTGTTAGGTCATCTAGTATCACAAAGGGGAATAGAGGTTGATAGAGCAAAAATAGAAACCATTGAGAAGCTACCTCCCCCTTCTTCTGTGAAAGGAATTAGAAGTTTCTTAGGGCATGCAGGCTTCTATAGGAGATTCATAAAGGATTTTTCTAAAGTTTCAAAACCCTTAACTAATCTTTTGATGAAAGACGCAACTTTCAAATTTTCGAAAGATTGTTTAGATGCTTTTTGCAGGATCAAAGAAGCTTTGATTTCAGCACCAATCATTCAACCACCCGATTGGACTCTTCCTTTTGAGGTCATGTGCGACGCAAGCGACGTCGCTATAGGAGCCGTACTTGGACAGAAGAAAAATGGTCGCACTCATGCCATCTACTATGCTAGCAAAACGCTAGATGAAGCTCAATATAATTATGCAACCACAAAAAAGGAACTTTTAGCCGTAGTGTACGCCTTTGAAAAATTCCATTCCTATCTTGTAGGTGCAAAGGTGATAGTCTATACGGACCATTCCGCAATTCGCTACTTATTCACGAAGAAGGATGCGAAGCCAAGACTTCTAAGATGGATCTTACTCTTACAAGAGTTCGATTTGGAAATTCGTGATAAGAAGGGATCGGAAAACTCTGTAGCCGATCATCTTAGTCGTCTTCCACAACTCACCGACGAGACGGATGAACTTCCTATAGACGACTCATTCCCTGACGAGCAACTGCATGAGATCGAAGAGTGTCTTCAACACATCTCAAAAGGTAATGATCCATGGTTTGCTGACATTGTGAATTACCTTGTTTATCAGGAGATTCCACCCGGACTTTCATATGCTCAAAAGAAGAAGTTCTTTAGAGACGTCCGACATTTCTACTGGAACGAACCTCTTCTATTCAAACGAGGTCCCGATGGCATATACAGGAGATGTATCCCCGAAGATGAGGTGGATAGTGTCATCCGCCATTGCCATTCCCTACCATGTGGCGGACATGCCAATTCCGACAAGACTTGTGCTAAGGTACTTCGCTCCGGCTTCTTTTGGCCTACACTTTTCAAAGATGTGCAAAAGTTTGTTGTTGCTTGTGATGCTTGTCAAAGGACAGGTAATATATCAAGGAGGAATGAGATGCCGCTCAATAACATACAAGAAGTAGAAATCTTCGATGTATGGGGCGTCGACTTTATGGGACCCTTCCCATCTTCATGCGGAAACCAATATATACTTCTTGCCGTAGACTATGTCTCAAGATGGGTAGAGGCAATCGCTTCTCCTACTAATGATGCAACGGTAGTGGTGAAGTTCTTCAATAGAACGATCTTCCCAAGGTTCGGGACTCCCCGAACCATCATTAGTGACGGAGGAACGCATTTCACAGCCCGTCGATTTGAGACTCTATTGGCTAAGTATGGGGTGACCCATAAGATAGCTACACCTTACCATCCGCAAACTAGCGGACAAGTTGAAATATCAAATAGGGAAATCAAGGGAATTTTAGAGAAAACCGTCTCTAAAACAAGGAAAGATTGGTCAATGAAGCTTGACGATGCACTATGGGCGTACAGGACAGCCTTCAAGACACCAATAGGTACGACTCCATATAATCTTGTCTATGGTAAATCTTGTCATCTTCCTGTAGAGCTAGAGCATAAAGCATATTGGGCTATCAAATGGCTCAACTTTGACATGAAAGAAGCCGGAGAGAAGCGGCTCTTAGACATCAATGAGCTGGATGAGATCCGGCTAAATGCGTATGAGAACGCAAAGATATACAAGGAACAGACAAAACGTTGACATGATAAGCACATCATTCCAAAAGACTTGAAAGAGGGAGATCAAGTCCTTCTATTCAACTCGAGGCTTCGTCTATTTCCAGGTAAGCTTAAATCCCGTTGGACAGGACCTTATGTAATTAAACGAATTTTCCCCCATGGTGCAGTTGAAGTATGGGGTGAACAAAGCGGAAGTTTCAAGGTTAATGGCCAACGATTGAAGAAATACACACTGGAAGCTCCGGTCGAGGAGATAGCTCCTATCCTCCTCCATTGAGAACAAACTATACACCGTCCAGCTAAAGACGATAAATCAAGCGCTTCTTGGGAGGCAACCCATGATAGTATAGTTTTCCCTCCTTTCATCACTTAGTTAGAGTAGATTAGTTGCTTTGTTTCTTTGTTTTTGCTTTTTGTTTGTTCCTCGATGCACTCTTGGTTTGTCTTGTCATTAATCGCAGGAAATTAGGTCTAAATTGAGAGATCCATGGAGGAAGGGAGCATAAATCAGTTAAAATTTTCAAATTCCACGAAGGATAAGGAAGGAAATCGCACAACATCAAGTTAATCGTTCGATTCAGGAACAGAGCAAGTCGATTTTTGACAACAGAAAGAAAAATCGACCTAAAGATCGACCTGCCAAGCAAAATCGTCCGATTTTCCAGTGTTCAGAGAAAAATCGAGTTGCATTAAGTTAATCGTCCGATTCAGGAACAAAGCAAGTCGATTTTTGACAACAGAAAGAAAAATCGATCTGAAGATCTACCTGTCAAGGAAAATCGTCCGATTTTCTTCTGTTCAAAGAAAAAGAGAGAAAAATCGCCCCGACGATTAAATCGACCTTGAAAATCGTCGGATTTTCTTCACAATTTCTCGACCCTATATAAAGACTTAAACACTCGATTCCCTTGTAATATCCGGAATTTTTATTCCGTCTAATTCCGCCGTTGACGGTTTCCCATTCTATCTAGTATCTCTCCCTTCACAAATTTCATTATTTTATGTAAAATTTAATTCACATAAAATGATAAAATTATATCAAACTCTAATCCTTAGAATTATCTATTATTTTATGTAGAAGTTAACTCACATAAAATGATAAAATTATATCAAACTCTAACCCTTATAACTATCTATTATTTTATGTAGAATTTAATTCACATAAAATGATAGATTTATATCAAACCCTAGTATTATAATTCATTCTTATTGAGGACAAGCTGTGACGAGCTCATGACAAGCTGTGACGAGGCCATGACTAAGCTGAGACGAGATCATGACTAAGCTGAGACGAGATCCTGACAAGCTGTGACGAGTTTTGACAGATTTTTGACAAGTAATTCAGCCACCTTTCTTGCATGCTCCAGCCCACGTTTTTTCTACCTTAAACAGCCCAGTTTTCTGCTTACCCATAACAGCCCAGCAGGTGACTTCGAGCCCAGCCTGCAGCAGTCCGGGAGAAGCTAGTTACGAGCCCATTAACAGCCCCTCCGGCCCAACACATTCAGCTCCCTCCAGCCTAGCTTGCAGCCCTCTCCAGCCTGAGAATTACGTATGAACAGCCAGCCCTTCTCTTTCCTTCTCTCCACTTTGTAACAGCTGCATAAATGAGATATTTAAGGAGATAATTAAGGGGCTGCAACAACCCCATATTCACGCCAGAAGAGAGGCATTGCAACGCCTATTCTGTGCTCCAAATTCACGCCAGAAGAGAGGAACTGCAACGCCTTTCCTGTGCTCCAGATTTACGCCAGAAGCGAGGGAACTACAGCAGCCAGTCGTCCTTTCTGTGCTCCAGGTTCACGCAGCAAACCCTCCTGTTGTTGCCCACATTCTGCACACACTCAACAACGTTCCAACCACAAGAAATTGCAAGGAAAAGCCCGCCAGCAGCCGGAGTAGTGTAAGTAATTTCAGCCAGCCCTTCTACACTTAAGTTCCTCTCTAAATCTAACTCTCAGTACACACTCCTTCCCAGAAGATAACCAGTTGGAGGGTTGTTCGTTTGTGGCCTGCGGTGACAAAAGAAGAGACGGCCACCTTGGAATCGGACCCTCCCACACTAGTGCAACAACTTACCTTCTGCAGTCATCAAAACCTTGGGTAAATGATCAATCATTCTCCCTTTACCTTGGCTGCAGTTCAATCTTTAAACTATAGATGAAATAGACATGTGTGTACTTAGGTTTTAAAATGTTTTAGTGTGGTGATGAGGATAGATCAAACTAGAGAAGTGATGAGTAGTAAGCGAGTTGTTGTAGCTTCCTAGAGTGTCCAATTTATGGCCATTAGATGACCTAGTGAAGTAGATCAGATTATCATATAAATTGAAGTGAGAAACTCCCTTTAAAACTTCAGTTTTGAAAGTAAGAATGGCCACTGTTGTGAACCAATGTTAAAACGATTGGTTGAAGATCCACCGTTGAATTTTTAATAGATCATAGATAGATATACATAGTTTACTGTATTAAAATTTGGGAACAAATGACGGTCGGATTGAAAGTTATAGGGTCTCAAAGTGGAGTAGTTGAGCTGTTTTTCCAGCAGAAAAATTTGACTAAGTATGGGAACAATGGTAGTGTTGTAGGCAACTTTAAAGATTTTTGTAGGAATAACGATTGAACAGTTTTAAGAAATTATTTCTCCTATGAGTAAATTAGAGATCATAGATAAGTTAGAAATTTATTTTAGAATTTTTATAAGTTTATTTTAATTTTATATTTAAAGCTGTAGTTGGACTTTAGTGACTTTTCGGGAAATAGAAAATGGGTAGTTTTTATAGTTGTCACCTAAAATCATCCTAGGGAGTAGAACTTGATTAGTTAGCCTCAAGTAAGAATTTAAGTACTTTTTACGGGTTTTTGGAAGTCTCGGAACCAAGGGTAAAATAGTCATTTTACCTTAAATAGACATTGTAATAACTTCTGCACATAGAATCATACATCTTAGGAGTTTTAGACTTCTAAGTATCCAAGGAAAAATGTTGATCCACGTGCCTCCTTTGACAGGCAACTGAGTCCCTGCAGCTACTGTTAGTGTTGTTAAGAGAGACGAGTTTTAATTCTGGTAAGTCCACTGACTTACTTAGCTAGCTTCTTGCATGTGTGTGATGCGTATGAGTGGTGTGTGATAGTTAAGATAAATAACAAAAATGCAATAGGCCGACTGTAGTATAGTATAATTGACCCAAGTGTATGATAACGGGTCGTGACATCATCTGCCTAGCTCTTGCGAGAGTCTAGGAGGTTCCCTGAGACCAGCCCAGTCCGGTAGACGGTCACATGCATTGGTACCATTCCGCGTTGGTAAACGGGGACAGGGGCGAGGTTTGGGAATCCCTCGTGTCACAAAATAAGTATCATTAGTAATGACGTATCACTTAATTAAAGATAATAAAAAGGAATGAGTGTTACATGCTGATTGCGTATGTTGTGTGTTTGTGCTTTTACCGTTATACTTATGCATAGAATGTTAGCTAACGGTTTTATACCGCTTGTAGATGCCTTGCAGGTTAGGGAGGCGATCGAGTGATCCGGCGGTAGTGGGCAGCCGGGGTTCCGTGCATTATAGGACGGGGCTGTTATATTTCATTTTATGACTATTGAGACTGATGTTGGTATTTCTGGTTTTTAAGACTTGGCTGTATTGTTTTCAGAATTTGGATTCTTATTATTTCCGCTCATGTTATAAAACTCTTTGTTTTGCCTTTTTATTTGTGCCGTGTTGTAAGGTCCGATGAAGTTGTTGCCAGGCTAAGGGCCGGGACCCATTGTGAGGTCCCAGCCCGTAGCATTTCGAGTCCTCTAGGATTCGGGGTGTTACATCCCTCATTCCAAACCCTTCCACTCTCGATTTCTCTCTCTCAAGAACCCCGAAAATCGCCCATACTCTACAATCCTCATTCCTTAATCACTTTGAATGATTCTTGGCTCCAAACTGAAGCATTTTCAACAAGGAACAACGATCTAGCAACAACAAGCACGGCAATCGACTCCTCCATACGGAATTCAGGTTTTTCACTCCAAAACCTAAGTTTCTCAGTCGAATTTGAATCTTGCTTAGGAAGTGTTTGTTTGCTGAAATTGATAGAGGAATCTGCCTAGGAATCACTATAGGGAACTGTATGTGGTGATAGTTGAGACAGAACTTTACAGAATTGTGAGAATCGTAGAAATCGATAGAAAAATCGACCTAGCCCAGAAAAATCGTCCGATTTTTGTGAAGAACAGGGCGATTTTTTGCTGCATAAATGGATATTGTGAAGAGAATAACTAGAAACACGGGGAAGAAGAAAGGATCTTCTTCCAAAGCCCCACCCCCACCTCCACCACCACTTCAAAACATTCCTAAGCTTCCCCCTCCCCTATCCAAACACAAGAAAAGATATGAACGTATCTTAGATCGCCCATTCACCCCTCCTCGCTACATTGTGTTAGATGATCTAGATGCCTTGTTTGTTCGAGAGGACGTGGATATGATGCTTGATAGAGTTGGGCTGAAACAGTTTGCTATGATTAGGGAGGATGCATATGCCGAGATCACACTAGAGTTCCTTAGTACATTTGAGCATGATCCTAGAGAAAGGATGGTCACCTTCCGCCTTATGAGCCAAGATCATACTATGTCTATTGCTACTTTTGGAGACTTGTTCGGTTTTTCTTATTCGGGTGCAGACACATTTGCTAGAGGTGTTAGTGCTAGTGACTTCTGGGAGGCCATTTCAGTGGGAGAGTATGGTGGGGATAAGTGGAGACTTGGAAATTCGAAAGAGGCTAGCATGTACAACCTTTCCTTTAAGGTAGTACATCGGATCCTTAGTGAGAGCTTATTCGCCCGGACAGAGACTCCACAGAAGCTCAAGGCTGATGAGCTTTTCATTCTATACTGTATGACATCCACCACCGTCCCCGACATTTCTTCCATGCTTGCTGACTATCTAGGAAAGATAGCCAATTAAGCTAAGGGCGACATTTGTGCTGGAGGCCTTGTCACTCATGTGGCTAAGGCATTGGGATTAGACTACTCGGGATGCACTCTAGCTGAGAGTGCCCTACCCCTAGGCTCACAGAGATTGGTTACTCGACAGGTTTTGATTTCTCGAGGGAGAGGAACCCTTCATGTGCCCATGCCATGGCACAAGGACCCAAAGAAGAAGCCATCCGAGATCATCTGGAAGCCCGAATACACTATTCGGAGCAAGAGGAACTGGAAGGAGATATTTGAGTTGATGCTTGAGAAGATATCTCCTCCTTTATATTATGATGATGATGCAGGTGACACTGAGGAGGATGAGGACGGAGGCCAGGAGACCATGCTCGAGTTTGAGAGTGACACTCATAGCGGTCATGCTACGGATGCCATGGATACCGACACTCATGGTGGAGGACCTAGCAGGACTAGTAGAGGTGATGAGGAGATGGAGGATGACATGCAGCCACCTCGCCGCTCATTTGCACGTGCTCCAAGACATGGACGAGGACGTCGACCTCCCCGTCACTTTAGGGAGCTAGTCTCTAGCTTCCAGAGCCTTAGCACCGACTATCACGCTCTCCACACCAACTATGACACCCTGAACACTCAGTTCAGGAACTACAGGCAGGAGACGGACGCTAGGCATTCATCCTATGATGGCCAGATGAGAGACTTATACTTCCACCAGTTCGGCCACTTCTACGATCCTAGTGCTCCGATGTATCCTTATCCACCACCTCCACCACCGATAGAGGATTGAGCTTCCACTTCTTTTACATTGTAAGTATTTTTCTCTATCTTATGCTTAATCTTCACATTGGGGACAATGTGGATGTTAAGTATGGGGTGGGGGTACTTACAATACCTTCTGTTTCATCTTAGCACTTTATGCACTTTACACTACTCTTGATGATTTGGCTTGTAATAACTCTTGCACTACTTGCTTTCCATTATGACACTCGCATTTGCATGATCATCTTTTTCAAATTCTATGGATTTTCAAAATTTTTGTGCTTCTTATGATGGAAATGACCTCTATGATGAGAAATATGTATGTGGATAGGCAAAAAGATAGCTTAGTTATGTGGAGATGTTAATCATAGCATGAATGAGCTTACTTTTGTTACTTGAACACATGGATAAGTTATATGATTTAGATGTTTTGATAAGAGAATGAAATAATAGTCGAAGCTATATTGCAAGTTCTTTTACATCATATAAGGATGACTAAGGCAATTCACTTCTTTTCTCTTCTCATATCTTGATCATGCTAGCCCCTCAATGAAATATGTGACCCTCCTTTTACCATCCGGGAATTAGGATAAGTGATAGAAAAAAAGGCATGTTTGATGTGGGAGGGCCAAAGAAAATGTATTAAATGAAAGTGTAGCAATTCATAAGTTTGGGGACGTTGAACATGAGGATGAGTAACTCGGCACCATTCACATAGCCGGGTGTTTGTGTCTTGCCAAAGTCCAATTGAACGACAAGTCCTAACGGGATATGGTATGTGCATCAAGGGTTTGAGGCATCTCGAAATTGAGAAAAGCCGATCTCCTAGGCTTCGGTTTTTGTGCACCACTGTCCATACTCTCAAAAAAAAAGTAAAGTATAAAGAAAGCAAAGCTTTCTACATGCAAAGCATGTACGGTGAAGTAAATTTTTGGGGTATTATGTTGTTCCTCTTTCCTGGATTAGCACCACAAATGCCAAAAATAATTCCTTCCCCTAATACGTTTCTTGGACTTTTCCTTTGATTAGAAGACCTTAAGACTTTTATGCATGTGTTTAAGGCTTCATGGCTTAGATTTGTTTGACTTTGATTACCTTTACATCTTTATCATGTCCTTTATCTGTGTTTTCAAGAAAGAAAAGAGAGTTAGTTCATCTTATAGTGGTCATTGATGCATACTTTGCCTTCCTATGCCTTGAAATATCATTTTGAGGGTGATCCAATAAGAAGAAGCACTACCAAAAGAAAAGTTTTTGAGTTTTCATACATATATAATCCATGACATCTTGTGTTCTAAATTTGAGTCTTGCTTAGGGACAAGCAAGGGGCAAGTATGGGGAATTTTGATGACATGAATTATATACCATATTATTCATGTATATTGTAGAAGATTGTCTCAGTTTGCCTTGCATTTAGAGGGATTTCGTGTACCTTTTATGTTCTATTCAACCATTTGTCGGAAATAGAGGTCTACACGAGTTTTTGATGAATTATAGGTAAATGGAGCGGGATTGGAAGCAAAAATGGAGCAAGGAGCATCCAAGGATATTAGAGAAGCTAAAGAAGTCTTGGAGGGATCACAAAGAGCTAAGGAGTTGCAAAGGAGAAGCATAGAAAACGAGCAAAAAGAAGAGCACCTTCTGTTGAAAAAAATCGTGCCATTATACATATAAATCGGACGATTTTCTTCTATAGAAATCGAACGGTTTTCTGTATAAATCAACTGGGTCGATTTTCTTTGTTTTTCGGCCAAATGATAAGACGACACAAAGCCCAATTCTTTTGGGCTAGAGGAGAGTTTTGCCAAACGGCCCATTAGCAAGAAACTATAGGTTGAAACCCTAGGAACGAAAACGGGATGTCGGCAGCGGGAAATCTTTACGCGATTTAGAGAGATTGAAGATTCTTGGAGAAGAGTTGAAGCACTTTGACCAAGAAGTCAATCTTGATCATATTTGTGAGATTTCTGCATTCCATTGAAGTGATTGTGATTTTTGAACACGAATTTGAGTTACCTAAGAGATACATTGATCAGTTTCGAGGATTGTTTACAGATTTGAAGGTTATTGAGTTTTTATTCAAGATTCGGGTTTAATTGCGATATTTCATTCAATCTTTAATTTGATTAGATTTTGAAAATGGTTGGCTAAAACCGTTGTGATTCTGGGGAGAATAGTTGATGATTAAGGCTTAGATGATGATAGACTGAACTTATTTGCACTTTAGGACCCTGAGAGTTTAGATTTTAGTTTTGCGATAACAGGAAAATTGGTGTGTTCTTGACTAAATCGGCCGATTTAGTGATGAACAGCCCGATTTATTCTTCTGACGAACTTTAATTGAATTAATCTTTAACCAAAACTAATCCTTGCCTAAATCCCAACATTGATTAACCTTTTTAACCTCTAATTGAATGTATGAAGAGACTTCAAACTTAATTCTACATTTAAAGACTAAGGTTACAAGATTTGGGTAATAGAGAGACTCAACATCCTTTATTAAGATTCATAATGTGCTTTCTATTCTTTACTTTGGAGAGTCATATCCTGGAGTTTTAGATAGTTAGTTTGAACATAATTCTTGTCTTTAGATCTTTCTATATTGCAGCCTCAACAACCCTTATAGAGAGAACCTTGAGTTTAGATATATGGGTTTCGGAACTTCACCGTACGATACCTACCTTTGAACATATAATCTTGGCTATATAAACTCTGTCCTTATATCTATAGAAGTGTCTTGAATCGAAAGCCGAAATCGGATACTTGAATCCTTGGAATCATTTTCCCCTTTATTAATCACAAAAGCTTTTTGCATTTTCGCTAGATAATTGAATTCGAATTTATTCTCACCAAATCCCTGAGTTCGACTTTGGAATTCTTGCCTTACTACAGCTGATCCGTACACTGCGGGTTCGCTTTGCTTTGAGTTCTAGATATATATTTAAGACTTTGACGCACACACTTTTTGAGCGAACACCCCTTCCTCTCCTTTCTCCATGATGCTCATGGTTATGACCTTTTGCAACGGATCCTTGAATAGAATCGAGCTTACTTCCTCTCTAGATGCCTCCTCGTCATAGATATTGAACATTTCTTCTCCAAGATCTGGCTCTTTCAGCAAGGTGGAAAGAACAAACTCTAGCTTCTCTTCTCCTATGTCGAAGGCAAGTCTAGCATTCTTGCAATCTACCATACAACCGGATGTTGCAAGTAATGGTCTTCCGAGTATGATCGGAACCGGACTATTTGTAGGAATGTCAAGCACAACAAAATCTATTGGAACATAGAACTTACCAATCTTGACTGGGACGTCCTCAATGATACCGACGGGATGAGTTATGGATCGATCCGCCATGTATAACGTCATCTTCACCGGTTTAGGTTCACCTAAACCGATCTTCCTGTATAAGGCAAGCGGGATGATGCTAACGCTTGCTCCCAAGTCACATAATGCATCATAAGTGACTTCTCCCACTCCAATTGGAATACAAAATTACCCCAGATCCTTCAGCTTTGGGGCATCTTTTCCTTCATCATTTTGATGAGGTCCGATGATTCCGAACTCATCTTGACTTCTCCAAAGTCTTCCAGCTTCCTCTTGTTAGAGAGGATCTCCTTCAAGAACTTCCCGTAAGCTGGCATACTTACAATTGCATCAATGAAAGGTATGTTAATGTGCAGTTTGCTCATGAGTTCAATGAACTTACCGAACTGCTTGTCTAGACGCGCTCTTACTCTAGATTGTGGGAATGGTAGGGGAGGTTTGTAAGCTGGAGGAGGAATGTAGATGTCTTCCTTCTCCTTCCCCTTTTCCTTCGCCTTTTCGACGGGAACTTAAACAAACTTAGGTTGCGGGTCGGTAGTTGTTGCTCCGCTCCTAGTTGTAATAGCCATCACCCTTCCCTTCGGGTTGTCCTCCATCTTTCCGGGAAGCTTTCCTTGGTTTCTAGGAACTTCCTCAGCATTGCTGAACATTTGGTTTTCTAAAGCCTTTTGAGCTTTATCGACCTTAATAACGTGATTCTCCAATCCTTGAAGCTTTCCCAAGATCGTTTCCAGAATGGGATCGGACTTCTCTTTCCCCGACTTGCTTCTGCTATTGGATGTTTGCCCCTAACTTTTCAAAGGAATGGAAGAAGAAGATGGTGGTGTTAGTGAATTTCCTGAATTGGGATAAGAATTTCCAGAATTTTATTGTTGGTTGGAATGCCAATTGTTGTTTGAATTCCAATTGTTATTCCAATTATTGTTCCGGTTGTTGTTGTTCCAATTGTTCCGGTTGTTGTTCCGACTGTTGCGGTTGGTGTTCTCATTCCCTTGATGGTTATTGTTGTTTCCTAAATATCCAACATCTTGCTCCTAAGGATTTTGAAGGACAACTCTAATGACTTCCTTCAACTCTTTAATTTCGGTGTTGAGGGAAAAGATTTGAGTTTGCGCAGCTTGTGTTAGCTTCGCTCCTTGCTCTACTTGGTTAGCTTCCGCCTTCCAGTGGGAGTACTTCTCAATTACTCGGGCTTTCTTCTCAATGAAGTCCCAAGCGCCATCTTCCCTCATGTCCATGAATGTGCCACATGAAAGGGATTGGAGCTTGAATTGTGTTTCCACATCCAACCCCTTGTAATATATCTCCAACAACTCTAACTTGGAAATGCCATGGTGTGGGCAATCCAATAATAGATCCTGAAACCTTTCCCAAGATTGAAACAAACTTTCATTAGATTTCATAGAAAAAGCGTTGATTTTACCTCTCAACTCCGCTGTCTTGGATGGCGGAAAGAACTTGGTTAGGAACTCCGAAGGTAGATCCTCCCATGTGTTGAGTCTTCCATTTGGAAGAGCTTGATACCAAGACAAAGCCTTGCCTTTCAAAGAGAAGAAGAATGACTTGATCTTGTAGTTGTTGGTGGTTGCATTCTTTGGTTTCATTGTCTCCATCAGAATCTCAAAGTTGTGTAAATGTTGGTGTGGAGATTTAGCACTCGTTCCTCCGAATTGGCTTTGGCGAACGATGGTAATAACTTGCGGGTTAAAGCTAAACCCTTGAATATCTTCATCTTTGAAGTTCACACCTAGACGGTGTGGTTACTGAATCGGATCCATCCTTTGTCCAAGAGTTCTTGGCTCCTCATCTACACGAGCGGCTCTCGCACCCCCAGCTGGGATACAAGGATTGGCGTCCGGTCTTGGATTATTCCGGACTGGATTGATCGTTGGATCAATTTCCTCTAGCGATGGCATATCATCATCATCCTCCTCATCGGATGATTCCATTCTAATGGACTTAGTTGGCTTAACTTTCTTCTTTTTCTTGGAGTCATTCATCTCCAACCTCATGTCCATCATCATAGCTTTGAGCTCATCAATTTGGAATTGATGTTGCTCCGCTTCTTCCTTACGAGTTTTCTCACTCAACCTAAATTAAGCTTGAGACTCCTCTAACTCCGCCTGGAGATCCCTCTCTCTATTTTCAGCCATCTTTCTTTCCTTCAGTTTCTTCCTCAATGTCTTCTCAAGTTCCGGATTAAAAGGTATGAGGTCCTTGTTGGATTTAGACCTGCGCATATGCCTAAAAGAACCTATAAATAGCACTCAAAAGAGATATCAAATAACAAGAGCAAAGCTCCCAAGCTCGACAACCGACATCCGAAGTTTGGTGTTGATCAACTCCCCGGCAACGGCGCCAAAAACATGTTCGCCCTAAAACGTGCGTGCAATCAAGTCTTAAATTTATAAAACAAGAATAAAAGCAAGCGAACCGGCAGTGTACGGATTGACGTAGATTAGCAAGTATTCCAAAGTATCGATCACACGGAGTTGGTGAAACAAAATCAGTTTCAAGTAATCAAGCAAGTAAAGTGTAAAGCATTGCAAATATTGGGGAAAACAGCAACCTTAAAGATCCAGGTATCCAATTATGGCAATCGATTCAAGACATACTATAGATATAAGGAAAGAGTTGAGAATTACAAAGGTATGCTAAGGTAAGGTAATGTACGGTGAAGTTCCAAAACCTTATATGTATAACCAAAATAACTCTCTATAAAGCTTGTTGAGGTTGCAATATAGAAAGGATCTAAGGACTAGAATTGATCTCTAATACCCAAACTTGTAACCCAAGGATCAAGATAAACTCAAACGGTTAAGGTTGTGACACTCGAAACCGAAATAGAGGATGTTGAGTCTCACTACTACCTAGGAAAGGCAAGCCAAGTCTAGGTTAAAGCAAATCTTTAACTTTGGATTAAAGTAAAAGCAATGTTCGTAAACTGAGGTAAATCACGGGTAGATCTTGAAAACCACGGCCGTGGAAGCCCTAGAACAGGCCGTGATTTAGGGTGTCGACGAAGTTTCTCTAACTCTCAGGGTCCAAACAATTTACGATCGATCTATCATCATCTAAGCCACAACTATCAACCCTTCACCTTAGAATTGCTAAAGGGTTTTAGCCAATAACCATTGTCATGATATCAATATTCAATTTAAGAAGAATGAAAGATGAAAACCATCGAATACTTAATAAAACTTCAAAACCAATTCTCAAATTCGAAACACAAGAAGCAATGTTAATGGATTTAGAATATATAACACAAAACCTCACAATGATCTAAGGCAAGTACGAAGAACGGGATGTCAATCCGTCTTCAATATCAAAACCTAAAAAAAAGGCTAAACCTTCGTTGTAAGCAATCTCCAATCTCCAACAATCCGGCGTTTCCGCCACTCTCGGCGACTTCCAATCAACCCTAAGCAAGAGTGCAGAAAACAAGGGTAAGCGGCCGTCCTCGAAACTCTCTTTTCCAGCCTTTTTATAAGACGAGAAAAAGTTACCGTCAAGGCCCAATACGTAAATGACGTGGCCAATAATGACATGTCAAAAGATTGCCTAAATCACGGTCTCACACCCTTCCACGACCGTGGTTTAGAGCGTGGCAACATATTACGGTGCCTTGTGACTTCCACGACCGTAATTTAGACCGTGTAACTTACTGAAGTGCTCCAAACTCAAGTCCACGCTCATGATGCCAAGTCCACGGCCATGGTTTAGAGCGTGGACTTCAAATCATCTTCTCCACGACCGTAATTAAGGCGTGGAAGTGTATATTGTTTGTTGTTGCCTTTGTTTCGTGTCATTCTTCATCCTAGCTCCTTCCTTAGCTTCTTTGATGTATCTCCTAATCCTCGAACATGATTGATTTCTCCCTTTTCTCTCTCAAACGTTCCGATTCCAACTCCTATTCACCTATAATCAACACAAAGCTAGTGTAGACTTCCATATCGACAAAATAGATGAACAAGCTAACATTTGCTTCAAAACCTTATCCATGTACATAATAATGAGGGAAAATCAACCAAAATAAGTGGCGAGAATATCGCCATATTTCATGCTAACATGAAGCTTACGGAATTGAATTAATTTGATGCTCAATTCCTCAAAAAGGTGGAAGTCTTGTAGGGATCTCATCCGGAACTACATCACAAAACACATCCAAAAGACTTAGAATGGTTTTGTGTAAGGTAGCCTTGACTTCAATCACTTAAATTCATAAGGCTTTTACGTAGGCTCATAAGAATAATGTTCAAAGGAATATAGTCATCAATAAACTCTCTTTTGGATGCTAAAAGAACTCGATTAGTCTCAGCAGAAAGAATCTTGTTGCCAATATTGGGCGAGTTTTCATCATTAGGGAGAGATTCGGTTGAACTAGGATGAGGTCTGACACTGGAGTGAGAAGCATCTGCATTGGGTCGAGATTTGGAATTTTGCGGGTGAGATTCTGATCTACTGGGCCGAGATTTCTCATTAGAGTGCGTTTCTCGTTCATTTTGCTTGTTGAAATCTTGTTCTTTGCGTTTGTCCTTTTTCTTCTCATAGCTCTCCGCAATTTGTAAAGGATTCATAGGTTTCAAAGTTAATGTTTGACCCTTATACTCAAAAAAATGTCTATTAGTACATCCATTATGCTTGACTCTTCTATCAAATTGTCATGGACTTCCTAATAGAATATGACATGCTTGCATGAGCAAAATATCACAAGTAATATTATCCTCATAACTACCTAAAGTGATGGTAACATGAGCTTGCCTATTAACCTTTAGTTCATCACAATCATTCATCCAATGTAGCTTATAAGGCCTAGGGTGATAAAATGTAGTAATTTGTAGTTTATCAATCAATTCAACACTAGCAATATTGCAATAACTACCATCATCAATAATCATATCACACACCTTCCCTTTAACAAGACATCTATTGTAAAAAAGATTCTCTCTTTGATTATCCTCACATGGAGCTATATTAACATGCAATGTCTCCTAGCAATCAAAGACTCTTCATGCTTAAACTAAATGCCTTCATCACTATCCTATCATGTTCATGCAATACATTAAGGTGTGTATAATCATTCTCATGCTCTTCTTTACTTTCATATTTGCCAAGTTGATTTATAATAAAACCCTTTTATTAGAACAATCTCTCATATAGTGACCTCTACCTTGACACTTAAATCATACAATATCTCCTAAACATAGGTAGAGTTAGAAGTGCTCCCTTTATTATCCTTTGAAGGCTCATTCAAAGGGCGTGATTGTGATTTTTGGGGCGAGGTTTTCGAGTTTCCATTGTCGCCATTCCGGCTTTTACTCTCGTCCTTGTGGAAATCTCGACTGCAATCTCGGGCGAAATTATCTCGACTAGGGAAAGATTTCTGCGGTTTCCATGAGCTCGTCCCTTGGTTCCTCCCCTTGAATTTATTTTCAATGGCCAAATACAAAAAATCGACCATATTTATAAAGGTATACAAATCAACTTCATTAGTTAAAGATGGATACAAAATTCTTAAAAATTGAGCCATAATGGACTCCACATCCTCTATAACATTGGCTTTCACCATCGTCATTGTATGGATGTGTATACTTCTTCTAAAATCATGCAACCTTGCTTGAGGTTCTCCAGTCATTGCCTCACTTCCCCAACGTAATGTTGAGGCACAAATATTGCTCTCATCAAGGCTTTCATTTGCTCCTAAGTGTTGATGTCCGGATCTAGTGTCCTCCTTTCTTTGACAAGGTGATCCTACCACACTAAGGTATATACTTGAAACTCCAATACAACAAGTTGGATCTTCTTTTGCACACTAAAGTTATGGCAAGACCAAGTTTGTTCAATTTTAGTTTCCCATTTTGTTCGCTCAAAAGTGTGTGTGCAAATAAGCCTTAAATTTATACCGAGAATAAAAGCAATAGTGAACACGTAGTGTACAGATCAATCGCAGTATTAGCAAATATTTCAGGGTCGATCACAAGGACTTGGTGAAATCAAGCGATAAAGTAATCTAGTTTAGACAAATTGCAAATAAAAGACAAATAACGAGTTTGTAAGCAAGAATTGGGAAAACGCAGATTCAGGAGATTAAAGTTTTCAATTGTGGTTTTCGATTCAAGAATTCTAAAGATCTATGGACAGAGCTGGGACTGCAAAGGAAAGGTGTTTCGAAGGTGGTATAGATCACGGGGGAGGTCTCACTATCAACTATCCCAAACCAAAGGCTCCTAATAAAGGGTGTCGGGCCCTCTATTTGTTAGAAAACTAAGGAAAGGAACTATAATCTCAAACCAACATTCAACCTTAAGGAATAGAACTAACCATCACCGGGTAAGTCTCAATTTAACTCACAAAGGTAAGAGATGGCATACTCAAACCTTCATAGAGGGTGTTGAGTCCTCTATTACCTAGAACTCATCATTGTTTGCAAACCAAGAAAGGGAATCACCAGGTAAGTCTCTTCCCAAGCTTGGATATAGGTTAGAAAGGTTCAACAAGGCTAGGTTTTAAGCAACCTTTAACTTTGGTTTAAGGATAAAACATCAAAGGTACGATAGAGAGAAAATCGGTATGTTCATCACTAAAAATTGGTCGATTTTCCTCAAGAACAACCTGAATTATCTTCTCTGCAAAGGTAAAACACAACTCTCAGGATCCAATATCAACGTAAGGTTCATTCTATCATCATCTTAACCATAATCTTAAACCAATCACCCTATAATCGCAAGGGTTTTAGCCAACAACACACATTGTTAGAATCAAGAAAAAGATTAAATCAAGAATATAAAGAAAACGTTGAATCTTGAGTAAAAATAAACAAATTCTTAATTAACAAAGGTTTATCAATCTCTTCAAACTAACTAAAAGCAAAAGACAACTCCAAAACTTGTGCTCGAAAGACAAAAAGAATCAAAAACTAGAAAAACCTCAAAATAACTTCACCTTCTCTTCAATCTTCGATCTTGAATCTTGAATGTGTTTCTCCTTTTCCTTCCTAGGGTTTCTTCAATGACTCAGAATGTAATTGGATGCTCCTTGATGTTGCAAGGCGTCCCTTATTTATAGAAGAAAACTAGGGTTGCAATTTTTATCTTTTGAAGACGTCTTGATAGAAATCGGTCGATTAAAGATATAAATCAGGTGATCTTATAAAAATCGGCCGATTTTCTTTACAAGATAGACCAATTTTTCTTCTCTGTAGTGTGCTATCTTGTAGCTCTGTCTTCTATCTTTATTTTTGTCTTTTTGTCATATTTTTCCTATCTTTTAGACTCCTTCACGATCCCTCGTGATGTTAAGTCCGGTATTGATCCATTTCCGCATCCAAACTCCATCATTTTGCCTGAAATTACATCAAGAACTTGTGCAGACCTTTATTCTCGAAATGTATAAGAATATAGACTTAAAAGCTACTGAATCCCATCAAATCTATGCAAAATTGAGGTGAAATACTCGTAATATGCATGAATATGATTGCATATAATTCATGTCATAAAAATACCCCATACTTTCCTCTTTCTTGTCCCCAATCAAAGTTCAAATCTAGCATACAAGATGTCATGAATTATATGATACTTTAAAACAAAAACTCTTTTTGGAATGTGCTTCTAACTATGGATCACCCTCAAAGTGATGTTTCAAGGCATAGGAAGACAATGTATGTATCAATAGAATCATAACATGGAAAGACAATAACACTTTATCCAAGAGCATATATGAAAGGTATGGTAAGAATAATCAAGAGAAAACAAATCTAAAACATCAAGCCTTAAACATGTGCAAAAGGTCTCAAGGACTTTCAATGTAAGAAGCCAAAGAAACGTGTTAAGGGTGGGAATGTATAGGATATGTGGTGCAAAATTCGGGAAAGAGGAATAAATTCCACAATTTTAACTTTTTCATAACCACAAAAAAATAAGCAACTTCACTTCATAATTTTTCATTTTTTACTTTCACTTGAGAACATGGACAAAGGTGCACAATAACCGAAGCCTTGGAGATCAACTAGCCTCAATTTCTCGAAGTGCCTCAAACCTTGATGCACATACCATGACTCGTTAGGACTATTGCTCAATCCGAATTTGGCAAGCCACAAAACCCGACTATGTGAATGGTGCCGAGTTACTCATCATCATAGTTGACATCCCCAAACCTATTTTCTATACTTAACACATCACTTCACTTTTCAACTCCACTTCATAACGTTTTTACACTTCACACTAGCATGCTTCCTAATTCCCTGAAAGGTAAAAGGGAAGGCAAATAATATATATGAGGTGCTAAACGTGAATAAGAAGAAGAAAGAAAAGAAACGAATTGATGCGGGGATAAGCAGTTCCCGATATAGATTGAAAGTCCTTAACTGGAACAAAAATCGGTATGTTCTAGATAATAAATCGATCGATTTATTTGGATGAATAGGGCGATTTTTCGTGAAACTCAGAAAACGGATTAGTGAATGATATGGAAAGAAAAGAAGATGATTATGGAATTGTAAATGAAAGATATAGGAAGATATGAACCAAGATAGTTCCGCAAAAGAACCTTGACCAATGATGTGTCAAAACCCTTAAACGAGAAGATTACCTTAACCCGCACTTCTTGACTCCATCAAGTAGTCAACTTGCTTCGGTTAAAGGTTCTTGTGGGTGCGATGGTTAAGGAATTCCTGTAAGAAGTTTACTCCACATACGACAAGGTAGAAAGAATATATTAGAATATATTGCGGATAGACAACTAGAATTTTAAGAAGTGTAGATACTAATTAACACACTCAAAGAAAGATTCAGTGTTTAGAATAGAAAAGAGGCTAGAGAAACACACACAAGAGATAAAGAAGAGAGAAGAACGTACCTTGAGTTACGAAGTTAAGAACAAAGAGGTAGTCGGGTTTTGGATTTATGTATGGCTAGAACTCTTTAATCGGATCAAGGTATATACTATAATCCTTCTTTAGTAATACTCTTGCACATGGTGCACTTGGATTCTGTAAAGCGTGCCTCAAAATTTTCTCGAAATTTGACAACAGTGGCAAAAATCGGATAAAAAATGTATGAGCCTTAGTCTTCGAGAGATCCCGCACCTGTGCCTCAACTGAGACACAACTGCTGTGAGGCTTTGGAGTTGTAGAGGGCCGCCCCTACGGGCCTGTGAGCCGCCCCTACGGCCAGGCCAAGCCACCCCTGCGGTTTATGGCGGGCTGCAGCCGTCTTCTTTGACCCGAACCCTTGATTTTGACCCTTCTTCCTTTATATATCCTCTTCTTCGTCCAGATGATGGTTTTCTCATTCTCTTTGGTGCTCCATCTCTCTCACGTTCATCTTCTTCTCCTCTCATCTCTCCTTGGATCATTTTTTATCTTTCTTGAAGTTTTGTTGAGTTTGAGAGCTTATGAGCTTGGTGTTGTTGCTGTTGTGCTTGTGCTTGAGCCAACCTTGACGTGTTGAGGGTGTTCTGCTCTGATTTGGGTTCAGCTTGATAAGCTTTCATGGCTTCTTTCCTATTTTTCTTCATTCTTTCATCTTCTCTTCCCTTCTCTTCTTCTAGCTTAGATTCCTTAAGTTTGGATCTTGTTCCAGCCATGATTGGCATATGTTGATGTATATATATGTATGCTTCTGTATGTATGTTTATTGGATGAAGAATGAGTGAAGGAATCGAAGGAAGGAGTGAAGAAGGGGCTGACTTGGTGTTCACTGCTACTCAGAGTCCGCCCCTGCGCCACCTTGCAGCCGCCCCTGCGCCAGCCTGAGTCCGCCCCTACCCTACCTGCAGCCTCCCGTGCAGCCGCCTATAGTCCAGCCTTGTGTTGGCTTTGCTTTGCAGGTGTGTGTTGCTTCTAGGCTTGCTTTAGGATGCCTTTGTTCCCTCCCTTCTTAGTGTGAGTGTATAGGTTCATGCTAGATGTGTGAGGAGGTGTTTTGATGATGTTATGATCGGTATATGCCATGTATGGCATTTGAGGTTTATTAGGTAATGAGGTTAGGTTGAGGATTATCATATGGATCCCTTGGGTCTAGGTGTTACCCCTTTGATGAATAGAAGTTGATATCTTTCTATGGGGTATGGTTTCCCTACAATTATTCTAGGTGAAATTCCAAAAATCCTATAGAAATAATAAAAGGTAATTACAAATAAAAAAGATTTGGAGAGAGGATAAACTTAATCTAACCATTGAATCATCTTTTAATGGTTGAGATTTATTCAATTCTAGGTGAAATTTTTTCAAGAATTTCACCGTAACTAAACCCCTTTCTATGCCTTGTTATTAGGCATTGCCCCTCTCTCAAGAGTGGAGGTTGATTCTGGTTGAGCTTTGTACGAGGTTGAGGTAAGTCCGTAGGACTTACTTAGCTATCATCCCTATATTGGGTGTTTGCATGAGTGATGTGTGCGTTATATGTTTGTTATGATAGCATGAGATGTGGTTTATACTGTAATTCCCCAAATCCGCGTGGAGTGTCACATTGGGCTGGAATCTCACAATGGATCCTAACCCTAGCCTGACAACAAGTTCACTGGATCTTACAACAAGGCACAGGTAGATTAAAATCAAATACATAAAAGCTGAGTATGATACATCAAATGAGTTTACAAACTCATAGCCGAGTACAAAACAACAACATAAACCACAACCACAAAAGATCCCATATCCCACGCATCCTAATGTACAGAAGTCCTCGCCTTGTCACACTATCTGGCTCACTCTATAGTATTCCTAAACCTATAGAACACTACAACACGGTATGAAACCGTTAGCTACAGCAATGAAAAGCATGAAGGTAATAGCACAACCACACATCAACATCTCAAACATACAATGCCACACACATTCATTTATTATCTTTCATTACGTTATTCCAATGCTAATTCAACTTCTTTTGTAACACGAGGAGCCTCAAGAACCCCGTCCCATCCAACGTAACACAGGAGTTTTGCAGGGGGTGACCTTCACTCATCCCCTCCTGTGAGATCATCTTCAGGGCACCTCCTCCTAACCAACAGGCGGAGACCGGTGGTTACCGCCCGTTATAATACACTTGGGCCAAATAAATGTAACGAATGGTCATCCTAGTCCGGTTTAGGTTATAAATGCACAATCATATGAACACACACAACCATCACAATCATACAATCCACAACTGCACGCTAAGTAAGCCCTATGGACTTACCTGATATACTCATAACCTGTACCACGTCACAGCTTCCCCTTGGGGAAGTAATCAACGCCTGCAATAGCAAGGCACACACAATCACATACTGCAAAGGTTAGGAGACTCATCTCACTAACCACAACCAACCGATATCTCAAATCTAAACCTCAAATCCTCAACACATTCATAAATGCCTAAGGCATATCCTCAACATAACATCTCATCATACTCGTACACATACTAATCCTTAAAGCCATAACCGATATCCATAACATCATCATGATCCTCAAATCATTCTGACACCTAGCATGCATCTAATCAATATTCCTCAATCTCAAATTTAATTCTAATTTAATTAATTAACCTTTAATTAATTAATTAAATTTCACTAGAATAACATTTTGCCCGCAAGCCATTTCTAAACCCACCTATCATCAGATTTCACCAACAAACAACCCATAAACACTAGAATAATATAATGATTATAATGGAATTTATAATTATCCATTTTGAAAAGCCTAAGGTCGATTTAGGCCAAATCGCAGTACGGAAAACGAATAAATTCATAACTTATTCGTTACTAACCCGATTGACGATCTGAAAGAAGATTCGGAATTACAACGACGCAGGCTACGCATGTAAAACATCAAATTCACCGGCATCTGAGCGACGGAACTGTCCTGGTGACATATATGCTCGACCAGGTCTTCATCTGCTCGGAAATGCAGAAACTCGGTACCGATATGAAGAGAATGAAGAGAGGAATCCAAAAACTCAAACGGAATTGAAATCGGATTAGAAACGGAGAGTAGATATGCGTTTGAAGTTTGAGAGAAATCATAGCTTTTACTAGGAAACATGAAAGGAAATGAATTAATAAATGATTTTCCGCTATTTATAGTGAAGTCGATAATTATCCTTTAGCGAAGTCGATAATTATCCTTTTATCGATCCAATGGCGGGTTGAACCCCCTTCTCCAAACTTATCGAAATTGGAATAATAGATCTTGAATATTGTAGGGATAATTATTCCACAATTGCCTCGCAAAACGTGTATTCCTAAGCCGTCTTTCTTAGCCGTTAAGAGACGAAATAGCGACTCTTTTGTCCGTTTTGCCTTTCCATGTTATTTCATATCTAGGACATGTCCGATGTCCTGATCATTTCTCTCAACTGCATTTTTATTAATTGGAGCTCCCAAATGCTCCAAATAAATACCGTAGGGTAAAAATAATTACCCGGGGGAAAAAGTGAAAATTTCACCATAAGCCCAAAATTACGCCAGGAACATAACGGTGAGACTTATAATCAACACTTACGCAATCTTCGCGAGTTATATGTCAATTACTATCACTGATTAAGTTAATCAACATTAATTAGCTATTACATCACACACCCCTTAAGAAAAAGTTTTGTCCCAAAACTTGAACAATTCCCAAATCCTCTCGGACCCATACGCCGAGGTATAGACACTCTCTCTATCGGAGGTATCACATCTCCGTTTAAACGTATCAACCTATAACACTCTATAACTTCAAAACACGGCATGGAGGAATCACCAACTCCAACAACAAGATCATAACGCTATCCAAAGGCATAGAGGAAAAATCATCTCTAGCCAACTATTAACCACGTCATAAGGCATGGAGGAAAGCCGTCTCCAGCCAATCGTACTCGTAACACAACTATGTGGAGGAAAACCGTCTCCACTCACACTATGTCCATCAAAGATAGCATGGAGGAAAGAACCATCTCCTGCTAATCCTAACACATACACCGTAGCATGGAGGAAAGAGCCATCTCCAGCTATACCTATCTCGTACTAGCAAACAAGATCTAACAGATCATATGCACAACTCACAGCTAGAACGAAAACACAACATATCCCGCAAGCACATAGCATAACATACACTCACTAAGATAGCACCAAAATCTAATCGTGGATCCTACAGGTGCATCTGTCCCGGCGTAAAAATCTGGATAGTTCCCCTGTATACTATCCTCAGTCTCCCGCGTAGCCTCATCATAAGAATATCCTTCGAATGCAGGCGTCTCACACCTCTCTGCCTAGAACCACAAAATGTTGTTTTGCAATACTGTGATCCAGCTCAACCACTAGATCATCATGACTCACAATGTGCCTCAGATCTGGTATGTACTTCCTCAGTTGAGACACATGAAACATAGGGCGAACACCCTCTAACTTCGATGGCAAAGCCAATCTGTGCACTACTCTTCCAACTCTATCTAGTATCTCGAAAGGACCGACCTATTGGGGACTCAACTTTCCCTTTATGCCATAACGTCTGACGCCTCACGTCGGAGATACTCTCAACCAGACATGAGCTCCTACCCTGAACTCTAGAGGTCGACGCCTCCAATCTGCATACGACTTTTGGCGACTCTGTGCAGCCATCATCCTTTCTCTGATTAACGTTACTCGAGCTATATCATCCTGAATCTGCTCTGGCGCTAACCCACTGGTACTGCCAAACTCATCCCCGCATAAAGGTGTATGACACCTATGTCTACACAATGTCTCATAGGGACCATCCCTATAGATGCATGCCAATGGTCGTGGTATAAGAACTCAACAAGTGGGAGATAAACAGATCGTCCCTGTTCCCAATCCATCCCACAAGCTCACAACATGTCCTCTACGGTTTGGAGGGTTCTCTTAGACTGACCGTCTGTCTGAGGTAAAACTCAATCATGATATGTGGGTGCGTTCCCCAAGCAGTTTGAATCTGCTATCAAAACCTCAAAGTAAACCGTCTACTACAATCATAGTCGATCGTCTTCGGTACACTTATGGAATCCCACCATCTATCTAGTGTACTCCTTTGTTACTTCATTCATTGGCCACGTCTCTCTGTAGAGATAGAACATGTTGCCTTCGTAAATTTGTTACTAATAATCTGGATAACACCAAAACTCTTACTAGGTCTCAATCCCATCACAAGTCCACAAAAAAGTCCTCTCACTTCAACTACAGCACTGGTAGTGGATGAGCTCATCTCCAGGGCAGTAACACTTTAACGTGATTTACTACTTCGCGGTACCTCTTATTCGTACATGGATGTACTAAAGAAGGTGTACTATGAGTGTACTGTAATCTTCTCCACTCGACTCCGCATAAGCTGTTATACTAACGCAGTTGCGGCGCCTTATACTCTTTCTGTTCCATTAAAGAACTGTGGTGCCTCGCCATGAGGCATCCTTCCATCAAGCTTCCTCAGGGTCAGACAAGTCCCCTGTTTTTATTGGACCTCATCATACAAACCAGGTAAAATCCCTAAACATGAAACTAACGTCCTTATCAGCAGTTGTAGGTCCAACTCTAACCAGGCTAGATCATTTTGAAACCGATACTGTACAGCAATTACAACAATCGCCTTCTCTCGAGGCGTCTTCTTATTCAAGGCATCAATGACCACATTCTCCTTGCTAGAATGGTACAAATCTCAAGGTTAGTGTCCTTGATCAACTCAAACCATCGACGCTGGCAGTTATTCAAACTTTATTGCATTAAAATATGCTTCAACCTCCTATGATTTGTGAAACTCTGACACGAAATGTCACACAGGTATTGTCTTCAAATCTTGGAACTTGAACTACCACCACTAACTCGAAATCATGAGTCGGGAAGTTCTCTTCATACGTTCTCAGCACCGTAGTCACGTGATTCCCAGAATCTTTTGATTATCACCGAATAGAAGCAGAAGTCAAATGCTTCCTCTACTCTTCCGAGCTTCGACATACTACTTCAACCACACAATTATGATGGTCTTCCTCAGAAGACTCGTAAATGGATGCACAATCACATATAATCCTTCCTCAAAGCGTTGGTAGCAATCGGCTGGGCCGAGAACTACGCATTCCCTTAACGTTCATCAGTATCATCCATAAGACTTCATACTTACTCCTCGTCACAACAATCATGATCCTACTGGCGGAACAACATGACCTTGAAGGTTACTTCCGGCATCTCAATTCACATTTAGGGAGCATAGCACACTGACTTCTATCCCTCGGATTTTGCAAAACCGTCCTCAAATAACATGTACGTTCCTCAACTCAGATGACAACACTACAACTCATAGTGTCCATAACGGGTATGGAATGTTGTCCTATGCCCACGCTGCTCTCTCATCCTTAGCTGATGATATCCTAAGCATACGGAAATCTTAAAAATACAATTGCTTCTCTTAGTTGATCCAACAAGGTCGTCCAATCGTAGCAATGAACGTGCTAGGGCAAACGGAGCCCGCATCAAACCACTCTTCAAATTGCTTCTTCAATTTCTAACAACTCAACAAGTCATATATCTCATAGGCCTTCTCCCAACCAGTCTCGTACCATACTTTAATGCAATATCAAAGTCCTCACTCCGCTGAGGCGGTAGATTAGACGGTTCAGTAACACGTCTCTAAAATCATAAACCACTTGAATAATCTTCAGTGTGGAACTATCTCTTTCCTTCACGGCATACATAAAAAAAAGATCACCCCCTGGTGTTATCAACCTCGCTGCTCATACGACACTAAAGACAACTCACCTCCTCAAAGGTCATAACCTCGGAAAACCTCTACTTAGTCGATCTCAGTAGAGACTATAATATACCTCCTACTACTATCTAAACAAACATTATATCTATTCGTCCACCACACACATAAAGACCTTCTCATGCACCTAAGGCATGACAAAGAAGTCTTCAAGCCATACACAAGTCCTTGAACAAAGGGAACAACCACATATCTCGCGGGTACCTAAGACCCGTAACTCGTAATCCTATAAAGGAAGATCTATCTTCTACTGTATCCACAGTTAACCATTAACACATGCATCGAAAGACAAGAGGTGCATAGCACTCACAACAAACAAAACTCCACTAGGTAAACCATTAACAAGAATGGTACCTGTAACAGCTAACGCCCGAAGCTCTACTGCATATCATTACTCAATCTCAGACCTATGCTCCTCAGGTATCACTGAGGTTATCGCCATAGCCTCCACTTCCACTCTTTTTGCATCGGAAAGAGGAAGGTCTTGAAGAGAAGAAACACTACCTTGCTAACAGAAAGGGACCAGATGGCCGAGTTTACCACAGGTGAAGCAAGCTATCGGTGCCTTGGAGCACTCAGAGCGCACATGATTTGGATAACCACAGTTGAGACATATACGTCTCATCCCTGCCACTAGTACGGGTGGCTCCTCAGCACTGCCTAGCTCAAAAGGCTCTACCTTGAGCTCTTCTAGTATCCGTGGTACTCCTACAACCATCCTTACCTCTACTCAGCCTGGGAATGGATTCTTGATTAGGCAAATGATCTAGGACTCTCTGCTACCCCCGCGTCTGCTGGTGAGGTGTCTTCTGACCACCTCCCGTCACACTAGTAGAAATAATACCCTATCGTGATGCCACTCCAGTTTGCTTACAGAAAACAGCTCTATGACCCTGTCTACCACAGGTAAAGCAAGTCACTGGCGATCTTGGACATTGTGGTCGTACATGTCCAGGCTTCCCACAATTGTAAAAAGTCCTCGTTTCACCTGAAGTCTGTGTGAAACGAGAAGTACTCAAACGTCCACAAGTCGGGCTTGGTTTGCAACCCGAATATCCAACCTCGTCTTCTGCTGATTCGTCCCGTTGTTTCTTCTTTAATCTAGAAGCTTCAGTTGATCTCACAGATGTTGGTAAATCCGGTGTAGATGTACCCGCTATCGCCGCCTCATATACTTGCTGCATATACTCTTAAAACTAGAATCTACTCATGGAGACACGATCAGCCTCTTCAAACTCGTTCTCTGCCATAGGCAACACAGCAGCGGATAATGGTCCCTGACTTGGCGCTACTGAAGGAAGATGGGGTGTACCCCTATCTCGTCCCACTACAAATACTGCTCTACTCTGAGCCATCTATAGAATATACGCCTCTAAACTTATTAGGCTATATATATGCCATATGTATCGATATATATATATATATATATATATATATATATATATATATATATATATATATATATATATATAATACTCATTATTACATGCATACACATCAGCACATAAAAGATATCTATATATATATATATATATATATATATATATTTATATATCTACACTGTCGAGATCCTTAGATGGGTGACGACTTCTGTACATACTATCCCAAAACATCTGTACTCGCTTAAAACCAAAACCTTTTGAAAAGTCAGACCCCATGTGGGTTCTGTTTATTTACACACTCTACCTTTATTGTAGATAGCAAGTGCCATTGTTGTCAACCTAAGGCTCTGATACCAACTTTGTAACACCCCAAATCCGGGGGACTTGGAGTGTCACATTAGGCTAGGATCTCACAATGGATCCTGACCCTAGCTTGACAACAAGTTCACTGGATCTAACAACAAGGCACAGGTAGATTAAAATCAAATACATAAAAGCTGAGTATGATACATCAAAAGAGTTTACAAAGTCATAGCCGAGTACAAAACAATAACATAAACCACAACCACAAAAGATCCCACATCCCACACATCCTAATGTATGGAAGTCCTCGGCTTGTCACACCATCTGACTCACTCTGCAGTATTCCTAACCTGTAGAACACTACAACACGGTATGAAACCGTTAGCTACAACAATGAAAAGCATGAAGGTTAGCACAACCACACATCAACATCCCAAACATGCAATGCCACACACATTCATTTATTATCTTTCATTACGTTATTCCATTACTAATTCAACTTTTTTTGTAACACGAGGAGCCTCAAGAACCCCGTCCCATCCAACGTAACACAAGAGTTTTGCATGGGGGTGACCTTCACTCGTCCCCTCCTGTGAGATCATCTTCAGGGCACCTCCTCCTCACCAGCAGACGGAGACCGGCGGTTACCGCCCTTTATAATACACTTGGGCTAGATAAATGTAATGAATGGTCATCCTAGTCCGGTTTAGGTTATAAATGCACAATCATATGAACACACACAACCATCACAATCATACAATCCACAACAGCACGCTAAGTAAGTCCTATGGACTTACCTGATATACTCGTAACCTGTACCACGTCACAACTTGCACTTGGGGAAGTAATCAACACCTACAATAGCAAGGCACACACAATCACATACTGCAAAGGTTAGGAGACTCGTCTCACTAACCACAACCAACCGATATCTCAAATCTAAACTTGAGATCCTCAACACATTCATAAATGCCTAAGGCCATTTCTAAACCCACCTAGCATGCATCTAATCAGTATTCCTCGATCTCAAATTTAATCTTAATTTAATTAATTAACCTTTAATTAATTAATTAAATTTCACCACAATAACGTTTTGCCCGCAAGCCATTTCTAAACCCACCTATACTCAGATTTTATCAACAAACAACCCATAAACACCAGAATAATATAATGATCATAATGGAATTTCTAATTATCCATTTAGAAAAGCCTAAGGTCGATTTAGGCCAAATCGCAGTACGGAAAACGAATAAATTCATAACTTATTTGTTACTAACCCGATTGACGATCTGAAAGAAGATTCGGAATCACAACGACGCAGGCTACGCATGTACAACATCAAATTCACCGGAATCTGAGCGACGGAACTGTCCTAGTGACATATATGCTCGACCAGGTCTTTATCTGCTCGGATACAGAAACTCGGTATCGATATGAAGAGAATGAAGAGAGGAATACAACAACTCAAACGGAATTGAAATCGGATTAGAAATGGAGAGTAGATCTGAGTTTGAAGTTTGAAAGAAATCAGAGCTTTTACGAGGAAACGTGAAAGGAAATGAATTAATAAACGATTTTCCGCTATTTATAGTGAAGTCGATAATTATCCTTTAGGGAAGTCGATAATTATCCTTTTATCGATCCAATGGCAGGTTGAACCCCCTTCTCCAAACTTCTCGAAATTGGAATAATAGATCTTGAATATTGTAGGGATAATTATTCCACAATTGTCTCGGAAAACGTGTATTCCTAAGCCGTCTTTCTTAGCCGTTAAGAAACGAAAAAGAATCGCTTTGCCTTTCCATGTTATTTCACATCTAGGACATGTCCGATGTCCTGATCATTTCTCTCAACTGCATTTTTATTAATTGGAGCTCCCAAATGCTCCAAATAATACCGGAGGGTAAAAATAATTACCTGGGGGAAAAAGTGAAAATTTCACCATAAGCCCAAAATTACGCCAGGATCATAACGGTGGGACTTATACTCAACACTTATGCAATCTTTGCGAGTTACATGTCAATTACTATCACTGATTAAGTTAATCAACATTAATTAGAATTCGAAAATCCTAGCTATTACATATACCGGCCTATGTTTTATTGATTGCACCGTTGCGTGGCTGTGATAACCTTTCCCTTTCATCCCGCCGTGGAGTCTGGAAGGTTCTCTGACGTCAGGCCAGACTAGTTTTACAGGAAGGGAACAATCCACTCCCATAAGGTACACGGATTGTGTAACCAATACTAGTAAAGCTGGCTATCAGGCTCAAAGGCGAGGATGTATCGGTCTTCGTGTCACATACTTTCATCTATCTATATATACACGAGTTGAGTGAATGACTATTATATAAAGATGATAAAGGGGTAAATGTGTGATAACATGCTGATGTGTTTATCTTTCCATGATTGTGTTTGTTCTTATGCATTACCTCATATATGTATGGATAGCTAATGGTTTATTATCATGTTGTTGATGCCCTACAAGATAGGCGTGCTGCTGAGTGATCTAGCAGATGGCAGGCCGAGGATCTCTCGTACATAGGATGATTATGTCTTTTGGGATTGTTATGTTTCCCTCTTGCGTGAGGATGATCTTTTGTTACCTCTTGTGTGAGGATGTTGTTTTATATATACTCGGCTATGATGTTGTTACTTTTTTGGTTGTACAATTTATACTGTTTTATGCATTTGTTTTATATATGTCAGTGCCATGTTGTAAGGTCTAGTGAACTTGTTGTCAGGCTAGGGTCAGGATCCATTGTGAGATCCTAGGCCAATGTGGCACTCCGAGTCCCGCAAATTTGGGGTGTTACAGAGTTTGTATCAGAGCCTTAGGCTGACAACAATGGCACTTGCTACCTGCAATGAGGTTTGATAGGTAAAATAAACAGAACCCGAAAGGGGTCTTACATTTTTAAAAGTTTTTGGTTTTAAGTGTGGTTTGGGTTAGAATGTACGAGAAGTCGCCACCTTTGCTATGGATCTCTGCAGTATAGATATGTATGTATGTATTGTGGATTATGTTTGTATATGTGTTATATATATATATATATATATATATATATATATATATATATATATCGATACATACGGCCTGTATAGAGCCTTATAAGTTAGGTGTGCATACCCCGCAGATGGCTCGGACTAGAGCTACTGCTGCTGTAGGCCGAGGTAGAGATAGACCACATCTTCCTTTGGGCGTGAGAGGAAAGGGACCAGTTCCCGCTGCTGATCCACCAGTGGTGGAGGAGGTACATGAGGAGATTGCCGAGAGTGTCGTCCTAGAGACAAGGAGCGGTGGATCGAGGAGACATTATTCACATCGAGTCTAGTCTGATGATTCGGATCGTGTCTCCATGAGGGGGCCAAAGTTTAGAGAGTACATCCGACGTGTAGAGGAGGCTGCTAAAAGTAGTAGACGGGCCCTAGATCTATCAGGGCATGAGGGATCTTCTGAGATGTCTCAGGGAGCCACACAGGTGCCAGCTATGCTGGCACATGCTGCTGAGACTGTTCGAGCGTCAGAGGAGACCAGAGGGCCTCGACCAGATACCTAGTTGAAGGCATTCCATCAGATGGGTGTACCACCTTTCTTGGGAAAGATAGGGTTGGAGACTGAGGTGTGGATAGGACATGTAGACTCAACTTTAGAGTCTATCAGATGTCTTGAGGACAGACGAATAGAGCTAGTTCAGTCTCTATTCCGTGACCTTGCACATCAATGGTCGAGGACTGTACGAGGCAAAGCCACCAGTTATGACCGCACGAGGAGCATGATTAGAGATTAGTTATGCCTTGCCTCAATAAGGAGGGAGAAGCTGTAGGATTTTGTGGAGGCTGGCTTTGAGGATGTGCCGATTGCAGACGCCATCAGCCACTTCTAGATTGAGTTAGCTTTGCTGGGTCCACCTGCACCATCTGAGGACCACCATGTGTACTTGTTCTCCCGTCGTCTGAGGAAGAGCACACGCTCATATTTGGCGGGATTCCATTGCGAGTCCCTAGCTGATTATTAGGATTGGGCTTCTACTTATGAGAGGGAGCGAGCTAGTCAGAGGAGGGCTTCTAAGACGGGACGGTTTGAGAAGAGGCAGCGCACTGGGCAGACCAATGGAGTTGGAGGAGCATCTGGGTCTAGACGAGACAAGAGACGTCAGAGTTACCCCTCGTTTAAACTGACTGCAGATAAGGGACAATAATGTTACAATTGTCGTGATCCTAGACATTTGAAGCCATAGTGTATCAGGCTAGTTGTGACTTGCTTCACCTGTGGTAGACTAGGACATCGAGCTGCCTTTTGTAGGCAGGGTGGAGTTGCATCTCAGTAGGGTTTTTCCCCTACCAGTTGTTCGCTCCAAACGGTGTGTGCAAGCTTTAAATTTATAACCCTAGACTTAAGCTTAAAACAAGGATGCGAACCCGCAGTGTACGGGTCAATCGTAGTAAAAAGCAAGAAATTCCAGGGGTCGATCACAGGGACTCGGTGAAACAAAGTCAATAACGGTAAGCTTCGTGAATACTAACCACAAAGAGCAATCAACACGATCAAAGATGAATAAGAAGTCAATAAGCAAACATGCAATTCTAGGGATTAAAGCATCTAGTTGTGGTTCGAACTCAAGATCTAAAGATAAGCGGACAAAGCTGAGATTTTTGCAAGGGGAAGGTGTTACTAAAGTGGAGTAGATCACCGGGTAAGTCTCACTACTTACTAATCCAAAACCGTAACTCCTATTACCGGGTAAGTCTCAAGGAATTAAGATAAAGAACTATTACCTCAAACTAACACACCATCTAAGGGAATAGAATCAACCTTTACCGGGTAAGTCTCAGGCTAACTCACAAAGATGGGATGGAAGCACACTCAAACCCCAATAAAGGATAAACCTTTATTACCTACACTTATGATCGTTGGTACACAAACTAAGGAATTACCGGGTAAGTCTCATCCTAAGCTTGCTTTGAACCAGGAAAGGTGTAATAAGAATAGGATTTGGCAAACTCTAACACTTAACTCTCAATTTAGGATCAGACAAGTCACCTCGGTCAGACGAATTCCACCCCGGCCGAGATGTTCATCGACTGAACGAGATGTTTAGGGTTAAGGTTAAAGACTCGAACTTTCAGGGTCCTACTGGAATCTAAGATTATTCTATCATTGTTTTCCCCACAACCTTCAGCCAATCACCCTAGAATCACACAAGGAAATTAGCCACTCATCATCATTATGAAAGTATTAAATATATGGGAAGAAGGTGAATATTTGAACAAGAAGAATTTAATGAAAAAGACTTCAATAACTGAATCAAATATCACAACAAAAGCGTTCCTTGGATAGCAAGCCAACAAGACAAGACAACAAGTGGGGGAATTAAAGACAATCTTACAAAACCCTCCAAAAAGCTATAAAAGCTATGATCTTCAATCTTCCTTCAACCTTCAAAAAGGTTCTTCGAAACTCCCAACTGGAGTACGGCTGCTGCGTGCTATAAACCCTGATCGACGGTATAGCGTGATTTCCAACTGTATGCGGATGCCTAAGCACCGTGTATAGCGTGATCCGAAGATGGTTGAATTGTGGAAAATCCAACCCTTTATATAGGAGAATTATCTTCCAAAGATAAGATATCTTAAAAAGATAATTTCCTAATAAAATATATCTTATCTCCCAAAATAAATATCTTCCTAAGATAATCTTATAGGAAATATCTAAAAAGATAATTTCCTAATAAAATATATCTTATCTCTAAAATAGATCTCCCAAATATATGATCTTCCTTCCAGAAATCCAGCCCAAAAATATTAGATCCTCCTTCCAAAAATAAAAGATCTCAGTCAAGAATAAAATATCCTTGCCGCGTCCAAGGTGTTCGCTTCGGTCGAGTCGGCTCATCTGGATCACCTCGGTCGAGATGAATCTCTGGTCAACCGAGGTGAGTCATAACTGAATGTGAAATCTCTCAAAACTGGTCCAAAGTAAATCTCTAATCCATGGCTATGCTCCCTGGATGGTTCCTTATGCTCCTCAATGTAGCTCCAAATGACTCATGACTCCTTTTGCTCCTTTTTGATGCAAAACGTGCCATTTTACCTACAATTACAGCAAAACTAGGTGTAGACCTCGATTCCCGCAAATGTAGATGAAATGGTAATATAATCACATATTATACATGCTAACATGCAAATTATTGAAGATAAAACGTCCAAACAAACCTCAAAATATATACTATAATTCATGCTATCACCAGTGTAGCAGGAAGTTGTCAAAGGACACGTCAATAACAGACACAAGGACAGTAGAGAGTCCTAGATCGTCCTTCTACTCAGGGATCTGCGCCCGGGCCGAGTAGAGGTAGAGGTCGTGGTGGGAGTGCAATTGACACCAAATGAGCTCAAGGTAAAGCCTTTGAGCTGAGGAGTGCAGAGGAGCCACCTTCACCAGCTGCTACAGGTACCATTCTGCTTCATGGTTTACCTTTTAGAGTTTCGTTTGATACAGGTGCTACGCATTCATTTATTTCTGATACATGTGTTGAGCGTCTGAGTTTAGCTACTATAGAGGGGATACCCTTTACTATAGGGTTACCTGTTGGTAGCCGGGTCAGAGGTACCCGTGAGATACGTAGTTGTCCCCTTCGTTTAGGGACTCATGTTTTACTTGTTGACTTCTTAATCATGCCATTGATGCATGAAGAAGTCATATTATGTATAGATTGGATGCGTAGACACCGTGCAGTTTTAGATTTTGGTAGACGGACTGTTACAGTCTCTACCGAGGTAGGTCAGATTGAGGTCTTCCGAGTTTGGGACCTTGGGAAGATGGGATCTGTTATAAGGTGCCGTACGAGTAGCTAGACTAATAGCACAGGGATGTGATGCCTTCTGGTGCTACACCATGAAGGATGGGGAGAGTCCAGCATTGGAGGACATACCAGTGGTCTGCGAGTTTGCAGACGTATTTGCTGAGCTGTCGAGCTTGCCGTCTCAAATGAATGTGTAGTACCCGTATCGAGTTGGAGCTGAAGAAGCAACTCGAGGAGTTGGCTGAGAAGGGCTTCATACGCCCTAGCGTTTCACCATGGGGTGCATATGTCCTCTTCATGCGGAAGAAGGACGGATCATTGAGACTGTGTATTGATTACAGACAGCTGAACAAGGTGACCATCAAGAACAAGTATCCACTTCCTCGTATTGATGATCTACTTGATCAGCTTCAGGGAGCGACAATATTCTCTCGGATTGATTTGCGTTCAGGATATCACCAGTTGAGGGTGAGGGAGCAGGACGTACACAGGACGGCATTTCGTACCCGTTATGGACACTACGGGTTTGTAGTGATGCCATTTGGGTTGACAAATGCCCTAACAATCTTCATGGAGTTGATGAATAGTATCTTCATCGACTTCCTTGATCAATTTGTGGTAGTCTTCATTGATGACATTCTGGTATACTCTCGTAGCAAAGAGAAGCATGCCGGTCATCTGAGGACGGTTTTAAAGATTTTGAGGGATAGAGAGATTTATGCCAAGCTCTCTAAGTGCGAGTTCTGGATGTCTGAGGTTTCTTTCCTTGGGCATATTGTCTCCGCCGATGGGATTATGGTTGATCTGGCAAAGATCGAGTCTGTTGCTGTATGGACAACAACGACGAACGTCAAGGAAGTGCGTAGCTTTCTTGGCCTAGCCGGTTATTACCGACGCTTTATGGAGGGATTTTCAGTGATTGCTTGTCCACTGACGAGTCTTCTGAGGAAGACAACCAGATTTGTATGGACTGATCAGTGTGCCTAGAGTTTTGAGGAGTTGAAGAGGCGTTTAACTTCTGCTCCTATCTTGGCAAAGCCAGAGGGTTCTGATGATTTTGTGGTCTACAGTGATGCATCCGAGCTAGGCTTGTGATGTGTATTGATGTAGAGAGGCAAAGTGATTGCGTATGCGTCTAGACAGTTGAAGACGTATGAGGAGAACTACCCGACTCATGATCTGGAGTTGGCAGCGATAGTTCATGCTTTGAAGATCTAGATACATTACCAGATGGTGCCACATGTCAAATCTTCATAGACCATAAGAGTCTGAAGTATATTTTTACGCAGCGGGAGTTGAATAACCGCCAACGTCGATGTCTTGAGTTGATCAAGGATTTTGACCTTGAGATTCTATATCATCCGGGGAAGGCGAATGTTGTAGCTGATGCCTTGAGCAGGAAGACGCCTCGAGAGAAGGCGATTGCGAGGCTGACAGTTCAACCTCAGCTTCAGAGAGATCTAGCTTGGCTAGAGCTGGACATCTAGTTTCCTAATGAGGATGCCCAATTGTATGCTTTAGAGGTTTTACCTAGTATGTTGGATGAGATCCAGCAGAAGTAGGGGACTTGCCCGACCCTGAAGAGGATCAGAGAGAGGATGTCTCGTGGAGAGGCACCACATTTCTCCATTGGAGCATATGGGATGATGAGGCATCATGACCGTATCTGTGTACCTGCTGATGCAGAGTTGAGATAGAGGATCTTACAAGAGGCTCACTGTATACCTTACTCAGTACATCATGGTACGAGTAAGATGTACCATGATGTTAGACATATTCGTGGGGAGGACTGAAGCCCAATATAGCCAGATTTGTGGCACAGTGTGCAACCTGTCAGTATGTCAAGATCGAGCATTGCAGACCTGGAGGTGAGCTCCATCCATTGCCAATACCGCAATGGAAGTGGGAGGACGTCTCCATGGACTTTGTGACTGGTTTGAGACCTAATAGGAGTTTTGATGCTATCTGGGTTGTGGTTGACAGACTGACGAAGACGGCACGTTTCATTCCTATAAGAGAGATGTGACTAGTGAGCAGATTGGCTGAGGAATACACTAGACAAATAGCGAGAATCCTTGGTGTACCGAGGATGATCGTCTCTGATCGAGATGGACGGTTTACCTCGAGGTTTTGGTAGCAGATTCAAACTGCTTTGGGGACGAGTTTGCACTTCACGACTGCGTTTCACCCACAGACAGATGGTCAGTCTAAGAGGACCATCCACACCCTTGAGGATATGCTGCAAGCCTGTGTGTTGGATTGGGGACAAGGATGGTCAAATTACCTCCCACTAGTTGAGTTCTCATACAACAACAACTGCATGCATCTATAGGGATGGCTCCTTATGAGGCAATGTGTGGACGTAGTTTCCGTACATCTTTATGCTGGGATGAGTCTAGCAGTATCAGTGGGATAGTGCCAGAGCAGATTCATGATGATATGGCTCGAGTACCGCTGATCATAGAGAGGATGCTGGCTGCACAGAGTCGCAAGAAGTCATATGCAAACAAGAGGCGTCGACCTATAGAGTTCTGGGTAGGAGCTCATGTCTGGTTGAGAGTATCTCCGATGCGTGGCCTCAGACGTTTTGGCATAAAAGGGAAGATGAGTCCCCGATATGTCGGTCCTTTTGAGATACTGGATACAGTTGGGAGGGCAACCTACAAATTAGCATTGCCTCCGAGACTAGAGGGTGTTCATCCTGTGTTCCATGTGTCTCAGTTGAGGGAGTATATACTAGATCCGAGGCACATTGTGAGTTATGATGATTTGGTTGTGGAGCAAGACCACACCTTTGCTGAGCATCCTGTTGCAGTCCTAGAACGAGGTGTGAGATGCCTGCGTTCGAAGGACATTCCTATGCTGAGGATAAAGTGGTCTAGACGTGGACCGGAGGAGGCTACATGGGAGACTGAGGATAGCATCCAGAGGAACTATCCAGAGTTTTATGCTGAGATAGATGCACCTAGGGTCGATGAGTAGATATTAGTGCTATCTTGGTGAGTATATGATTTTGTTCTTACGTGCTTATATGCCTTGATGTGTTTACTCCATGCTAGCTATGATGTGATTTATGATCTTATTAGATCTTGATGTGCTAGTGTGATGTATGATTATAGCTGGGGATGGTTCTTTCCTCAATGCTATCTGAGTGTGATTAAAATTCAGCTGGAGATAGTTCTTTCCTCCATGCTACCTTGATGCACATAGTTTATTGGAGATGTTATTCCTCCATGCGTTGTATATGATTATGATCTGGCTAGAGATGTGCTTCCTCTATACCTTGTGATGCGGTATAGCAAGAGATGTGATTCCTCTACGCCTTTGGGTAACCTTATGGCCCTGTTTTCTGGAGTTGATGATTCCTCCATATTTGTGTTTGAGGTTATATATTGATATAGTTTATGACCTTCTGAACGGAGATGTGATACCTCCGATAGAGAGAGAGTTATACCTCGGCTTATGGGTCCAAGAGGATTTGGGATTTTGCATGTTTCGGGACGAAACTTATTTTTAGGGGGTGAGATGTAAGAGCCTTACTCTTCGAGAGATCCCGCACCTGCGCCTCAGCTGAGATGTAGCTATTGTGAGGCTTTGGAGCTGTAGAGGGCCACCCTTGTGCCCTGGCTGGCCGCCCCTGCGGGCTTGTGAGCCGCCCCTGCGGCCATGCCAGGCCGTTCCTGCGGTTTATGGCGGGCTGCAGCCATTTTCTTTGACCCAAGCCCTTGCTTTTGACCCTTCTTCCTTTATATATCCTCTTCTTCCTCCAGATGAGGGTTTCCTCATTCTCTTTCTTGCTCCATCTCTCTCACGTTCATCTTCTTCTCCTCTCATCTCTCCTTGGATCATTTTTTATTGTTTTTGAAGTTTTGTTGAGTTTGAGAGCTTATGAGCTTGGTGTTGTTGCTGATTGATGATGGTTGTTGCTGTTGTGCTTGAGCTAGCCTTGAGGTGTTGAGGGTGTTATGCTCTGATTTGGGTTTCAGCTTGGTAAGCTTTAATGGCTTCTTTCCTATCTTTCTTTATTCTTTCATCTTCTCTTCCCTTCTCTTCTTCTAGCTTAGATTCCTTAGGTTTGGATCTTGTTCCAGCCATGATTGGCATATGTTGATGTATATATATGTATGTTTCTCTATGTATGTGTATTAGATGAAGAAGGAGTGAAGGAATCGAAGGAAGGAGTGAAGAAGGGGCTGACTTGGTGTTCACTGCTGCTCAGAGTCCGCCCCTGCGCCACCTTGCAGCCGCCCCTGCGCCAGCCTGAGTCCGCCCCTGCCCTACCTGCAGCCTCCCGTGCAGCCGCCTATAGTCCAGCCTTGTGTTGGCTTTGCTTTGCAGGTGTGTGTTGCTTCTAGGCTTGCTTTAGGATGCCTTTGTTCCCTCCCTTCTTAGTGTGAGTGTATAGGTTCATGCTAGATGTGTGAGGAGGTGTTTTGATGATGTTATGATCGGTATATGCCATGTATGGCCTTTGAGGTTTATTAGGTTGCGAGGTTAGGTTGAAGATGATCCTATGTATCCCTTGGGTCTAGGTGTGACCCCTTTGATGAATATAAGTTGATATCTTTCTATGCCTTGTTATTAGGCAGTGCCCCTCTCTCAAGAATGGAGGTTGATTCTTGTTGAGCTTTGTACGAGGTTGAGGTAAGTCCGTAGGACTTACTTAGCTACCATCCCTATATTGGATGTTTGCATGAGTGGTGTGTGTGTTATATGTTTGCTATGATAGCATGAGATGTTGTTTATACCGACCTATGTTTTATTGATTGCCCCGTTGCGTGGTTGTGATAACCTTACCCTTTCATCCCGCCGTGGAGTCTGGGAGATTCTCTGACGGTAGGACAGACTGGCTTTACAGGAAGGGCACAATCCACTCCCATAGGGTACACGGTTTGTGTGACCGATAGTAGTACAACTGACTATCGGGCTCAGAGGCAAGGATGTATCGGTCCTCGTGTCATATACTTTCATCTATCTATATATAGACACGAGTTGAGTGAATGACTATTATATAAAGATGATAAAGGGGTAAATGTGTGATAACATGCTGATGTGTTTATCTTTCCATGATTGTGTTTGTTCTTATGCATTACCTCATATATGTATGGATAGCTAATGGTTTATTACCATGTTGTAGATGCCCTACAGGATAGGCGTGCTGCTGAGTGATCTAGAAGAGTGGCAGGCCGAGGATCTCTTGTACATATGATGGTAATGTCTTTGGGGGTTGTTATGTTTTCCTCATGCGTGAGGATGATCTTTTGTTACCTCCTGTGTGAGGATGTTGTTTTATATACTCGGATTTGATGTTGTTACGTTTTTGGTTGTACAGTTTATAGAGTTTTAGCATTTGTTTTATATATGTCAGTGCCATATTGTAAGGTCCAGTGAACTTGTTGTCAGGTTAGGGTCAGGATCCATGGTGAGATCCTAGCCCAATGTGGCACTCCGAGTCCCGCGGCTTCGGTATGTTACAAAAAATCGGACAATATTTCGGATGAACAGGTCGATTTTTCTTTGTTAAAAAATCGACTCTCGGATTCGTCATTCAAGATCTTTCTTTTCCTTTACATTTTTTTTGTATTGGCGAGGTTTCAAGGTCAACAACTGGCTTGTGTTTGGTTGATGGCGTTTCTCCCTTCCGAAACTTACACTAATAAACGCACGTTAAATTCAAATAATCTCGCAAAGATGGCCAACAAGAAAAGACTCGACTTTTAAAGACTCAAAGAAAAATCAAACCTTTTAATGAACGTTCGGACTTCAATCGATTAGCTATGATACCACTTTGATGCGGGGATAAACCGTTGTTCCCGATCTAGATTGAAAGTCCTTAGCTAGAACAAAAATCGGCATGTTCTAGATAATAAATCGGTCGATTTATTTGGATGAACAGGGCGATTTTTCGTGAAACTCAGAAAACGGATATGTGAATGATTTGGAAAGAAAAGAAGATGATTATGGAATGAAAATGAAAGATATAGGAAGATATGAACCAAGATAGTTCCGCAAAAGAACGTTCACCAATAATGTGTCAAAACCCTTAAACGAGAAGATTACCTTAACCCACACATCTTTAACTTTACACAAGTCTTCTAATGAAGACAAGTACACGGAGAGACTAGTATTGACCAAGAGCACCAACCTTCAATAAGATTAAAACACAAGCACAATCTAGCAAGGACTTCACAAACAATTCAATCAAAAACTCTCTTTACTGATTGAACTATTTAATGAATTAAACACAAACTTCGTAAGTAAAGTTCCAACTCTCACAAATTTTGTGGAAATATATCAAATCTAATATTACCAAACAATCTCTCCCACTAAGGCTATTTATAAGGGAGATTAAACCTACTAAAAACTAGGAAAATATCTTTACATATAATCTTGCAAAGATATCTTTAAAATATATAAGATATAATATCTACAAAAATAGAAACTAATAATCCCTTAAGATATTATTAGAGATTTAAGGAATTAAAACAAGATAAAATCGCCAAAAGATAGAAGAACATGGCCGGGTCTTTCGCAGAATTCGTTCCAATCGACAATAGAAAATCGGTCGATATTTCCCACAGGAAAATCGGTCGATTTTCTTCCTCTGGAACTTTGAATAGTCGACTCTACATTGGCTCCAGCGCCGGGCTGCATGTGAGACCGAATGTCGTGGTGGTCTCATCGGCATCCTCTAACGTCCGAGAAACCCGTCGGTCCTCCCAACTACATGCTCTTCCTCCGTAGCTTCATCATTGTCCACTAGAACTCTGCTCGGCCCTGCACCATGTGTATGGGTGTCCATCACATCTTAATCTTGAACAACATATGCATCGCTCTCAATCTCAACCGCAACATTAGTCGCTACAATCTCATCATCATCAACAGCAGCATAGCCCTCAACGGCCTCAAAATCATGGTCAACAAAATACTCAGCCTCGTCATGTGAACCATCCGAGAACTCAAATCCATTCCTCCAATAATGTTGGTTCTTTATGGTGTACTCGCCCTTCCACAAGATCTCTCTCAGATTCCTAAGCCAAGGCATGACTACATAAGGAGTTCCACACCCTCTCGGAACTAGAATCCCCCGAGAAATAAAAAGCTGAAGTCGTAAAGGACAAGCTTCTACCGCTAAAGTACAAGCACAAAAATACAAGTTCAAAGCTTTGGCCACATGAGTCACAGGTCCCCCTGCAGATATATGGCCTCCGAACTTATTTGCTATCTTTCCTAAATAATCTTCTAACATAGTAGTAGTGTCCGGAAGGGTACCTGTAGTCATACAATAGAGGATGCACAACTCTTCCGCTTTAACCTTTTGCGGAGTCTCTCTTCTTGCGAACATTGACTCGCTAAGGATGCGGTGTGCTAACTTGAAAGAGAGGTTATACATACTCTTCTCTTTCGAGTTACTGGTTCTCCATCTATCCTTCCCCCCTTCTCCAACTGAAAAACTCTCCCAAAGATTACTAGCACTAACACCTCGAGGAAAAGTACCTGCAGACGAAGCTGGAAATCCAAACTTATTCCCAAACACAACAATAGGGTACACATAGTTCTTATTCAGAAGTCTGAATGTCACAATTCTCTCCCTAGGATGATGTTTGAAAAAGCTTAAAAATTCCAAAGTAATCTCCATATAAGAATCTTCCCTAATCCTCACAAAACCAAACAATCCAGTTCTTTCTATCATTCAATCAATATTATCTCTAAGATGCAGTATATCTAGCTCATTAAGCACATCATAAAGGGGAGGAATGATAGGGCGAGACAAGAGGCGATCATACCTTTTCTTGTGTTTTTATTGGATTATTGGGAGCCTATCAGGAGGTGGATGAGCATGTTAGGAAGGCTGGGAGGAAGACACCTCCTTGGAACCAAAGAACGTGTAGAACGACGCAAACTTTCCATCTCAGTGCAGAAAAATCGGAGTGTTCTTCAGCAAAAATCGGCCGATTTTTCTATACTGAGTCGATTTTTCAACTGTGCTGACAAATCGTTCGATTTTGTAAAGTTTCCGTCCAACAATCATTTCCAAAAGTTCCCTCAGACAGTTTCTACACTATTCAGCACAACAAATCGAACCAAGCAACTCTCCAAATTCATGAATCTAAGCAAAGAAAAACTCGTTAGGGTTTGGAATGAAAAACCTGAAAATCGGACGATTCGTCGGTTTTCCGCACTGTTTGTGCTTTGAATCTTCTATATCGTGTCGAGAGCTTCGTTTTTGACTCAAGAATGTGTGAAAACGATTAGGAAACAAGTATGTTAGATTTTGGTGGTTGTGGCGGCCAACTTTCCTCGTGGGAGAGAAGAAGAATTAGGTTGAAGATGAAGAAATGAGGGTTTTATACCCTCTCTGAAATGTGAAGAAAATCGACCGATTTTCTGGGTCGATTACTTTACCAGCCTGATTTTCTTCCTCTTCGTCCACATACAAAGAAAATCGACCAATTTTTCTTTGAGGGGTCGATTTTTTGGTCGATTTCGCCTAAGACATATGAAAAATTGGTTCACTTAAATGATTTAATTCTTTTGGATCAACCGATTTCAAGTGAAGGTTGATTCTGTGTCTTTCTTTCTTCATTCCTTTCTAAGTATACTTATTCATTCATTCTCCACCAAGATCTCGATCTTTTGTCCTTTATTGTTCTTCTTTGAGATAGTATTTAGTTTATGCCATCAATGACACAAGAAAAACCCGAAGCGACCAACGAAAAAAAAACAAAAAACTAAACTATTCTAACTAAGAAAAAGAGAAAAGACATAGAACTACCTTGGGTTGCCTCCTAAGAAGCGCTTTGTTTAAGGTCACTCGTTGGACCTATCTCCCTTTATGATTACTTGAGAAGAATAGGAGCAATGCCCTCAACCGGAACTTCCGGTGTGTACTTCTTCAACCGATTGCCATTTTCTTTGAAATTTCCGTAATGTTCACCCTATACTTCAACTGTACCATGGAGAAAAACATGTTTTATAACATAAGGTCATGTCCAACGGGTTTTAAGCTTACTTGGAAACAACCGAAGTCTAGAGTTAAAGAGACATACAAGATCTCCTTATTTCAACTCCTTAGGGATGATGTGCTTGTCGTGCCACCTCTTTGTTCTTTCTTTATAGATCCGTGCATTCTCATAACCATTCAAGCGGATCTCTTCTAGCTCGTTTATGTCCAAGAGGCGTTTCTCTCCAGCTTCTTTCATATTGAAGTTGAGCCATTTGATTGCCCAATAAGCCTTGTGCTTAACTCCACCGGAAGATGACAAGACTTCCCATATACAAGGTTGTAAGGTGTCGTGCCTATGAGAGTCTTGAAAGCGGTCCTATATGGACAAAGCGCATCATCTAGCATCATCGATCAATCCTTCCTTGCTCTAGAGACAATTTTCTCTAGAATACTCTTGATTTCTCTATTTGAGATCTCTACTTGCCCACTTGTTTGAGGATGGCAAGGAGTAGCGATCTTGTGGGTTACCCCATACTTAAACAAAAGAGTTTCAAACTTATGGGTTGTAAAGTGTGTTCCTCCGTCACTAATGATGGTTCGGGCGTCCCAAACCTTGGGAAGATCTTTCTATTAATGAACTTCACTACCACCATTGCATTATTAGTAGAAGAAACAGTAGCTTCAATCCATCTTGAAACATAGTCTATAGCTTCAATCCATCTTGAAACAGTAGCTTCAATCCATCTTGAAACATAGTCTATAGGTAGACTATGTTTCAAGAAGATGGGAATGTTCCCATGACGTCCACTCCTCGTACGTCGAAAATCTCAACCTCTTGAATGTTGTTAAGAGGCATTTCGTTCCTTCTAGATATATTTCCTGTTATTTGGCAAGCAACACAAGAGACAACAAAGTTTTGCATATCTTTAAATAGAGTAGGCTAAAACAAATCGGATTGGAGTACCTTAGCGCTTGTTTTGTGGGAACTATCATGTCCACCACAAGGTATTGAATGACAATGGCGGATGACGCTTTCCACTTCATCTTCTAGAATGTATCTTCTAATCATCCTGTCCGGCCCTCTTTTGAAAAGAAGAGGTTCGTTACAATAGTAATGTTGTACATTTTTGAAGAACTTCTCTTGACAAACCAAGTAAGTAACAATATCAGCATACCAAGGTTCATTACCTCTTTAGATTTGTTGAAGGCATTCCTCGATCTCATGTAGCTGCTCATCCGGAAAGGAGTCATCTATGGGCATATCCTCATCCTTGCTTGTGATAGGAGGAAGTCAGCTTATATGGTCCACCACCAAGTTCTCGGATCCTTTCTCATCACGGATCTCTAAGTCGAACTCTTGTAGAAGGAGTATCCATCTAATGAGTCGTGGTTTCGCATCTTTCTTTGTGAGCAAGTAGCGGATTGCTACATGGTCGGTGTAGACGATCACTTTTTCTCCCACAAGGTAAGAGCGAACTTCTCGAAGGCGTAGATCATCGCTAATAACTCCTTTTCCGTTGTAGCGTAGTTTAGTTGAGCTTTGTCTAGCGTCTTGCTAGCGTAGTAGATGGTATAAGTGCATCCATCCAGCTTTTACCCAAGCACGGCTCCTATGGCTACATCTCTAGCGTTGCACATGATCTCAAAGGGGAGATTCCAATCCGGCGGCTGAATGATAGGAGCGGTTATCAAGGCTTCCTTAATCCTGTAAAAACCATCTAGTTAATCCTTCAAAAACTCAAAAACCACGTCTTTCTTTAGAAGGTTAGTCAATGGTTTAAAAATCTTAAAAAAGTCTGTAATGAATCTCCTATAAGAACCCGCACGACCAAGAAAACTTATTACTCCCTTCACCGAAGTTGGAGGGGGTAGCCTTTTGATGGTCTCGATCTTCTCCCTATCCACTTCGATTACATGGCTGGAAATCATAGCACCTAAAACAATGCCTTCGCTAACCATAAAGGGACACTTCTCCCAATTCAAGACAAGGTTAGTGTCTTCACATCTTTGCAAAATTCGAGAAACGTTAGCTAGACAATCATCAAAAGTGGAACCATAACATGAAAAGTCATCCATAATAACCTCCATGATTTTCTGTATGTATTCGGAGACGATGACCATCATGCACTTTTGGAAGGTGGCCGGTGCATTGCAAAGTCCGAATGACATCTTTCTATAAGCAAACGTACCCTAAGGGCATGTAAATGTAGTCTTCTCTTGATCATCGGGGTGGATAGGGATTTGGAAGAAACCACTGTACCCATCCAAATAGCAAAAGTGAGAGTGTTGTGATAATCTTTCAAGCATTTGATCGATGAAAGGAAGAGGGAAGTGATCCTTCCTTGTTGCGACATTTAGCTTTCTATAGTCGATGCACATCCTCCACCATGTCACTGTTTGTTTAGGAACGATCTCGTTATTTTTGTTAGTTACAACGGTCATTCCTCCCTTCTTTGGAACCACATGAACGGGGATCACCGATTTGCTATCAGAAATTGGAAAGATAATACCTACATCAAGTAACTTAAGGATTTCCATTTCACAACCTCTTTCATGATTGGATTTAACCGTCTTTGAGGTTCTCGTGAAGGCTTGTGATTATCGTCCATCAAAATCTTATGCATGCATAAAGAAGGCTTAATACCAACAAGATCATCAATAGTGTATCCTAAAACTTTGTTATGTAGTCTTAATTTATGCATTAATGTGTTAAGTTCATCTTCAGTTAAATTAGCCCTAACTATGACCGGATATGTAGTGTTTGGTGATAGAAATGCCTACCTTAAGTGTGCGGGAAGAGGTTTCAACTCCAAGGTAGGAGGCTCTTTGGTTGATGAGTTCTGACCAAGCAAGGTGATTGAGGGAGCTTATGAAGTTGAGGGAGGTGTGTCATTGCACCCAAGAATGCTTGTAGTTGATTTCGAAGAAGTTTGTAAAGTATCAGAAAAATCGCCCTTTTGGCTAAAAATCGGTCGATTTTTGGGTCAAGCTCACAATCGACATCCAAAATATCGGGTGATTTAATTAAATTAATATGAAAAATCGGCGATTTTCCTGTAGGAGGTCAATTTTTTCAGCTTTTTCCGTAGCTTCTTCTAGCACTTCAAACTTCGCTTTGGGATCTTCCTCCAACGTTCTTAGTGTTCGGATTTCAATGTTACAATACTCCTCTACTCCTTCGACAATGCTCAAATTTATCACCTTTTCAAGTGGATCTTTGAGTAAGATAGATCTTATCTTTTGTAACACCCCATGTCCACGGGACTTGGAGTGTCACATTGGGTTAGGATCTCACAATGGATTCTGACACTAGCCTGACAACAAGTTCACTGGATCTTACAACAAGGCACAGGTAGATTAAAACCAAATACATAAAAGTTGTATATGATATATCAAAAGAGTTTACAAACTTCAAGCCAAGTACAAAACAACATCATAAACCATAACCACTAAAGATATCCCATCCCACGCATCCTAATGTACAAAAGTCCTTGGCTGGTCACACCATCTGGCTCACCTTGCAGTCTTCCTAACCTGCAGATCATCTACAACACAGTATAAAACCGTTAGCTACAACAATGAAAGGCGTGAAGGTAATAGCACAACCACAAATCAACATCTCATACATGCAATGCCACACACACATTCATTTATTATCTTTCATTACGTTATTCCATTACTAATTCAACTTCTTTTGTAACACGAGGAACCTAAAGAACCTCGTCCCCCCCCTGTGTTACTGGCTTCTAATCACCTCGTCCTAACCAGCAGGCGAAGACTGGTGGTTACCGCCCGTTATAATACACTTGGACCAAATAAATGTAATAAATGATCATCCTAGTGCGGTTTAGGTTATAAATGCACAATCATATGAACACACACAACCATCACAATCATACAATGCACAACTACACGCTAAGTAAGTCCTATGGACTTACCTGATATACTCATAACCTGTACCACGTCACAGCTTCCCCTTGGGGAAGTAATCAACGCCTGCAATAGCAAGGCACACACAATCACATACTACAAAGGTTATGAGACTCGTCTCACTAACCACAACAACCTGTATCTCAAATATAAACCTCGGATCCTCAACACATTCATAAATGCCTAACGCATATCCTCAACATAACATCTCATCATACTCGTACACATACTAAACCTTATAGCAATAACCGATATCCATAACATCATCTTGATCCTCAACTCATTCTGACACCTAGCATGCATCTAATAAGTATTCCTTAATCTCAAATTTAATGCTAATTTAATTATTTAACCTTTAATTAATTAATTAAATTTCACTAGAATAACGTTTTGCCCGCAGGCCATTTCGAAACCCACTTGTCATCAGATTTCAACAAAAAAACAACCCATAAACACCAGAATAATATAATGATCATAATGGAATTTGTAATTATCCATTTAGACAAGCCTAAGGTCAATTTAGGCCAAATCGCAGTACGGAAAACGAATAAATTCATAACTTATTCGTTACTAACCCGATTGACGATTTGAAAGAAGATTCAGAATCACAACGACGCAGGCTACGCATGTACAACATAAAATTCACCGGAATCTGAGTGACGGAACTATCCTGGTGACATATTTGCTCGACCAGGTCTTCATCTACTCAGAAATGCAAAAACTTGGTACCGATATGAAGAGAATGAAGAGAGGAATCCAGAAACTCAAACGGAATTGAAATCGGATTAGAAACGGAGAGTAGATCTGACTTTGAAGTTTGAGAGAAATTAGAGCTTTTACGAGGAAACGTGAAAGGAAATGAATTAATAAACGATTTTCCGCTATTTATTGTGAAGTCGATAATTATCCTTTAGCGAAGTCGATAATTATCCTTTAATCGATCCAATGGCGGGTTGAACCTCCTTCTCCAAACTTCTCGAAATTGGAACAATAAATCTTGAATATTGTAGGGATAATTATTCCACAATTTCCTCGGAAAACGTGTATTCCTAAGCCGTCTTTCTTAGCCGTTAAGAAACGAAATAGCGACTCTTTTGGCCGTTTTGCCTTTCCATGTTATTTCATATCTAGGACATGTCCGATGTTCTGATCATTTCTCTCAACTACATTTTTATTAATTGGAGCTCCCAAATGCTCCAAATAATACCGAAGGGTAAAAATAATTACCCGGGGAAAAGTGAAAATTTCACCATAAGCCCAAAATTACGCTAGGAACATAACGGTGGGACTTATACTCAACACTTACGCAATGTTCGCGAGTTATATGTTAATTACTATCACTGATTAAGTTAATCAACATTAATTAGAATTCGGAAATCCTAGCTATTACACCTCTTCCCTTGATTCCTCTTCATCATAAGTGTTGAAAACATCTTCTCTAATGGTTGGCCCTATGATCATTGCAGCCAACTGGAACTCTATATTCTCTTCTCCAATGTTGAAGGAGAGGGTCACATTCTTGCAATCCACCATGCAACCCGAAGTTGCTAGGAAAGGTCTTCCAAGTATGGTTGGAACAAGATGTTATGCAGGAATGTCTAGATTAACGAAATCAATGAGAATGCAAAACTTACCTAGGAATACGGGAATGTCTTTGAGAATTCCCACGGGGTGCGTTATGGACCTATCCTCCATGTAAAGCGTCATTTTGACAGGTTTTGGCGCTCCAAGTCCAGCTTTCTCGCACAATGTTAGAGGTATTATGCTTACGCTTGCTCCAAGATCACATAATGCTTCGTATGCCACATTTCCAATGCCTATAGGAATACAGAAAGATCCGGGATCCCTAAGCTTAGGTTGCATCTCCTCTCTCATCGTTTGAATAAGTTCGGAAGACCTCTTGGCCATCCTTACTTCCCTGACATATTCTAGCTTCCTTTTGTTGGAAAGGATTTTCTTCAAGAACTTTCCAAATGTCGGCATACCTACAATTCTTACGCGAGATTGTGGGAATGGAAGTTGTGGTTTGTATACGGGAGGAGGTACATAAACCGGTGCTTTTTCTTTTTCCTTCTCCTTGTTGCTTGGCTCCGGCTCCTCCTCGATCATAGGTTGCTTCTCTTTTATCAACACTCTTTAGCAATGGCTCATTAATTTTAATTCCGCTTCTTGTGGTGATAGCAATTACTACCCCCTTTGGATTGTTTTCAATTCTTCCGGGAAGTCTTTCTTGATCTCTAGGAACCTCTCGTGTATTATTAAAGACTTGATTTTCCAAGGCTTTTTGAGCCTTAGAAATAGAAGTTATATTGTCTTTCATATCTTACATCTATTTTAACACTTTTTCCAACATTGCCTCTGTTGGATCTTTAGGAGGTTGGTTGAATCCCAGTGGGGGATTTCGAGTTCTTGCTGGTGGAGCTTTGCGGACAAATTCAACGCGCCATCTGGATTCGAGTATGAAAAACCGGGATGACTATGAACGGGGCGCCAACCTCCCCCTCTTACGGAAGTTCTATTATTGTAATTGTTGTTCCGGTTTCCTTGATAATTATTTCCTTGATAATTTCCTCCTCCCGTGAAATTCACGTCTCGCTCTTTAGGGGGTAAGTTCGCTTGAGTTGGAGCTTGATTTTTCTGCAACTCTTTCATTTGATGTTTAAGAGTATCAACTTTAGTAGATAAATTGGTAGTAATACATACCTCATGGGCTCAGGGTCGCCGGAGTCGATGATCACTCCTTCTTTGGGAGTACTTCTCTTGCACCAAGACTTGCCTTTCAACAAACTCCCATGCATCGTCAACTTGCTTATCCATGAAGGTTCCTCCGTAAAGGAATTGAAGTCGGAATTGTTTATCGTCATCCAATCCTTTATAGTAGATCACAAGAACCTCTATCCTTGGGATTCCATGATGGGGACAATCAAGTAGAAGGTCCTTGAATCTCTCCCACGACTTGAACAAGCTTTCCTTGTCTTTCATTGTAAAAGCATTAATTTTACCTCTCAATTCAACAGTTTTTGATGGTAGGAAGAACTTTGTAAGAAATTTGGACGTCATGTCCTCCCATGTGTTTATCCTTCCATGTGGTAAAGTTGAAGCCATGCTTGCTCCATGCCTTTCAAAGCAAAAGAGAAAGCTCGCAATTTGTGACTATTAGTTTCTAATCTAGAAGGTCTCAATGTTTCTATATGAATTTCATAGTTTTGTAAATGTAATTAAGGAGACTCCTCTTCGGATCCTCCAAATTGACTTTGTGTATCTTCCTCAATTGGATCCGCTCTAACGTTCCTCACCGGAGGGTGAGATGCCACACCTTGTGGAGGAGGGTTAGCTGCATTGAGAGGTGGATTTCAACACGGACATTTCCTCCTCTTTGAAGGAGTTGGTTTCTCATATTGTTGTTGTTGTTCATCATGTCCAAACGTGCTGGAAGTTCTTCCTCCCTTTCGCGATCTTCTTCCTCTATTTGACGTGCTCGCTCCTCCACATCACGTGTGTGTTGATTTGCAGCCCTCATTTGTTCCAAGGCCCGTTCCGACACAGTTTGGTGGTCTATTTCATCCGTTCTTTTTTGACTAGCTTCTCTTAGCCTTCTTCGGATGGTTCATTCTGGTTCCGGATCGTAAGGAATGAGTTCTTGATTGTTGCGAGTTCTTCGCATTGACCTTAAAAGAAAAGAGATTTCCTGCAAAGCAAAGCTACTAAAAGAAAAAGATTAATAGAAAAGGAAAAAGAGTCTAAACTAGACAACTGAAATACCGAACTTGGTCTAGACCAAGTCCCCGGCAATGCCGCCAAAAACTTGTTCGCTCAAAATTGTGTGTGCAAACAAGCGTTCCATTACACCGAGAATAAAAGCAATAGCGAACCTGCAGTGTACGAATCTATCGCAATATAAGCAAATATTCCAAGGTTGATCACAGGGACATGGTGAAATCAAGCGATAAAGTAACTAGTTTAGACAAATTGCAAAAAAAAGACAAATAACGAGTTTGTATGCAAGAATTGGGAAAACGTAGATTCTAGAGATCAAACTATCCAATTGTGGTTTTAGATTCAAGACTTCTAAAGATCTATGGACATAGCTGTGATTGCAAAGGAAAGGTGTTTCTAAGGTGGGATAGATCACGGGGGAGGTCTCACTATCCACTATCTCAAACCAAAGGCTCCTAATAAAGGGTGTCGAGTCCTTTATTAGTTGGAAAACTAAGGAAAGGAACTATAATCTCAAACTAACACTCAACCTTAGTGAATGGAAATAACCATCACCGGGTAAGTCTCAGGTTAACTCACAAAGTCAAGAGATGGCACAGTCAAACCTTAATAGAGGGTGTTAAGTCCTCTATTACCAAGAACTCATCATTGTTGGCAACCAAAAAAGAGAATCACCGGGTAATTCTCTTCCCAAGCTTGGATATAGATTTGAAAGGTTCAACAACGCTAGGTTTTAAGCAACCTTTAACTTTGGTTTAAGGATAAAGCATCAAAGGTACGATAGAGAGAAAATCGGTCGATTTTCCTCAAGAACAACCCAATTTTTCTTCTCTACAAAGGTAAAACACAACTCTCAGGATCCAATCTCAACGTAAGGTTCATTCTATCATCATCTTAACCACAATCTTCAACCAATCACCCTAGAATTGCAAGGGTTTTAGCAAATAACACACATTGTTAGAATAAAGAAAAAGATTGAATCAAGAATATCAAGAAAACGTTGAATCTTGAATAAAAACAAACAAATCCTTAACAAAGGTTTATCAATCTCTTAAAACTGACTAAAAGCAAAAGACAGCTCCAAAACTTGTGTTTGAAAGACAAAAAGAATAAAAAACTAGAAAAACCTCAAAAGAAGTTCACTTTCTCTTCAATCTTCAATCTCGAATCTTCGAATGTGTTTCTCCTTCTCCTTCCTAGGGTTTCGTCAATGACTCATAATGTAATTGGATGCTTCTTGGTGCTTCGAATGTGTTTCTTATCTTTTGAAGACGTCTTGATAGAAATCGGTCGAATAAAGATATAAATCGGGTGATCTTATAAAAATCGGCCGATTTTCTTTACAAGATAGACCAATTTTTCTTCTCTGCAGCGTGCTGTCTTGTAGCTCCGTCTTCTATCTATATTTTTGGCTTTTTGTCATATTTTTCCTATCTTTTAGACTCCTTCATGATCTCTCATGATGTCAAGTCCGATATTGATCCATTTCCGCATCCAAACTCCATCATTTTGCCTGAAATTACATCAAGAACTCGTGCAAACCTCTATTCTCAAAATGTATATGAATAGAGACTTACAAGCTACTGAATTCCATCAAATGTATGCAAAACTAAGGTGAAATACTCACAATATGCATGAGTATGATAACATATAATTTATGTCATCACATTCCATGTAAACGTCTAGATCGCACTTGCCTTCAAAGCTTGGAATTTTGACCTTTACTTTGTCAATTCCGTCATGCTCCTAGAGAAATTGATGTAATTTCCTTATATGGATTAATTCTTCTTTACAAATCGGTTACTAGCTTCAACTAGAACTCCTTGGATGACTTAAATAGTCAGCTTGGCTCAAAAGAAGGTTCTTGTGTTGGAAGATAGTCAAGGTAAACCTGTTGGAAGTCTCTTCACACAATTGACACAAGGTTGAAAGAATATTGCAAGTAGACACGACTAGTATGATAGAAAGTAGATATACTAAATAACACACCCAAAGAATAGACTCAATGTGTTTAGAGTACAAAGTGGCAAGAAATACGCACACAAGATATTAAGAAGAGAGTTATTACGTACCTTGAACTTATGCTATTAGATAAAGAAATACCTGGACATTGAGGAGATAACCGGGTAGTATTGATCTCAATAGAGGGTAGTCTCGGTTAGGATCTCGGGCGATATTTCTGTCACTGGGTCGAGATTGTTCAAAGATGAGGTCTTTGGCTATGAATTGGAGCAAGGATGGTATAAAGCTTCTTCTCTGGATGTCCTCTTGAAATTGGCACACTAGAATTTCTCAGATTCTGCCTCTAAAATTTTCGATAAAATCAGAACAATAGTGTAACACCCCGAATCCATAGGAATTGGGATGTTACAGGACGAGATAACGATACTCGGTATCCCAAGTAATCTCACTATTACTTAGTAGACTCCACAACTAGCTGTTCGCTCAAAAGTGTGTATGCAAATAAGCTTTAATTTATAAAACCGAAATCAAAGCAAGCGAACCCACAGTGTACGGATCGGCGTAGTAAAGCAAGAATTCCAGAATATCGAACTCAGGGATTTGGGGGGAACAAAATCAGTTCATAAATTGTCAAGCAACTAATTATAGATGCTTTGCAAATATATTAGGAAAACAGCAAGTCTAAAGATCCAGGTATCCAATTGTGGCAATTGATTCAAGATATTCTATAGATGTAAGGACAGAGTCGGGATCGCAAAGGTATATCTAATCTAAGGTTATGCACGGTGAAGTTCCAAAACCCTATATGCCTCACCCAAAGACTCTCTCTATAAAGGTTGTTGAGGCTGCAGTATAGAAAGGATCAAAGGATAAGAATTACTCTCAAATACCCATGCCCAAACCCAAGGGAATCAAAGATAAGCCAAAACGGTTAACGTTGTGACACTTGAAATCGAAATAGAGGATGTTGAGTCTTACTACTACCTAGAAAAGGCAAGCCAAGGCTAGGTTAAAGCATATGTTTAACTTTGGATCAAAGCAAAAGCAAAGGACGGACAACAGAGGAAACCACAGCTGGATCTTGAAGAACCACGGCCGTGGAACTCAAGAACAGGCCGTGGAAATCATCGACTACGAGGTTTCTCGCAACTCTTAGGGTCCAATCTGTTTAGGTTCAATCTATCATTATCTAAGCCACAACTATCAACCCTTCGCCTTAGAATTGCTTAAGGATTTTAGCCAACAATCATTGTCATTGAATCAATAATCAAGTTTAAAAGAGAAAAAGGGTAACGTCTCGAAAACTCAATAATAACCAAATAGTCAATCTCGAAAACAAACAACAAGTATATGTGTTCAATGTAAGTGGAATAGGGAACAGAAATCCTCACAACAATCTCTAAGAACAATGAAGAACGGGATGTCAATCCGCCTTCAAATGTAAACCCTAAGATCTTCCTAAGTACGCAATCTCAAAATGCGTCCTTCTCGGGATCTTCCCTGTACGCAATGGAATCTTCCTAAGCAATCTCCAATGAAATGTAGCGTATGCAGCCGTCCTTAATTTCTCCTTTCTTCAGCCTTCTTATACGGAAATAGTAGGGTTACGAAAAAACCTGGTAACCGCTGCTGACGTGGCAAATATGACACGTGGCAACCGTTATAAGAATCACGGTCTAGTGTAAACTTCCACGGTCGTGGTTCTGGTCGTGGAACCTTTTTGTTGCTCTCGACATAACTTTCAACGCTCTCAATGCTAAAACCACGGCCGTGGTTCTCTTGGTTTGTCCGTGATTTGTCAAATTCCTTTGTAAAAGCCTTTGTTTCGTAAAGTTCTCTAATCATGCTCCTTCCTTAGCTTCTCCAATGCATCCTCTTGATGCCTAGCATGATCAAATACTCCTACTCTCTCATATATGCTCCAATCCAAGCCTTTATTCACCTAAAAACACAACAAAGCTTGTGTAGATCTCTATATCGACAAAATAGGTGAATGTGCTCATAAATGCTTCAAACTCTTATCCATGTACACAACGAAAAGGGAAAAACAATCAAAACAAGTGCCTAAAATATGGTCATATTTCATGCCATCAAAACACCCCACACTTGTCGCTTGCTTGTCCCCAAGCAAGGTTTTCAAAAGCTTAGAATACAAGGTAGGATGAAATATGAATGCAAAACAAGGTAAAAACATTCTTTTTGGTATTGTGCTTCTAATCAATAGATCATTCTCAAATCTTGCTTCATGCTTCCTTGAAAACACCATATACATAAATCAAAATATGTCAAGAAAAAGGAAATATCATAAAATTGCATAAGCTCCAAGACAAACAACATAACCTTCAATCATTGTCAAAATCAAATATGTGAAACTTCAATTTAGATCACCAAGTCAAACATCGTTCTTATGATCTCAAGGACTTTGTAAGGTCAAGAATATGAATAGGTGAGAAACTTATAAGGGAATGTGGTGTATAAATCCGGGAAGAAGAAACAACACAAACTTTAGCTACAATTTGATCCAACCACCAATTAGAGCTTTGCTCTTTATTTTAGCACAAAATTTTTCGACTTTACTTTTTAGAAATATGGACAGCGGTGTACAAAAACCGAAGCCTAAGAGATTGGCGTTTCTAAATTTCGAGATGCCTAAAACCCTTGATTCACATACCATAATCTGTTAGGAATATCGCTCAATCCAACTTTGGCAAGACACAAACACCCGGCTATGTGAATGGTGCCGAGTTACTCATCATCATGGTTGACTACTCCAAACCTATTTTTCTACACTTTGAATTCACAAAATTTCTTTCATGGCCCTCCCACACCAAACATGCCAAAATTCAATTCTTCCTAATTCCCGGATAGATAAAGGAGGCAAATAATTTCATTGAGGGGCTAGGTGATTAAGGAAAGAAGCAAGAAAAATGGAGGTGCCTTAATTATCGCATAAAGAAGTGCAAGAACTTATATTGTGATTTCAATCTCTATTCCTCAATATGATTTAGATAAAACTCTCACATTATGAAACTTGCAAAAAGGTTAAATAATATACTCAATTTCTTCACAATTCAATTCAAGCATACAAATGTCATCAAAAACTCATTCCACAAGTAGATTCATTAGAGGATTCATCTCCAATCTAAGAAGTACAATAATTTTCAAAAATCTTCAAAATTTTTATGGGTTTTTCAAAGCTTTTTAATTCAATGCAATAAAGAATTGTTTGACAATAAAAGAAAGATGCAAACTTTCATGGAAATAAAGTGAAGCAAGTGTACCGAGTTATACATAAACGAGACTCACACCCCACCCCATACTTAATATACACATTGTCCTCAATGTTTAGAAAAAATAAAGAAAAGAAGAACTAAGAAAACTCACTAAGGCAGTGGAGTAGCTAGAAACATCCATAGTCAATCACTGCTGAGGCAGCTGCGGTGGTGGATAAGGAAAGAAGTCGGAGCTGAAAGGTCGCCCAAACTACTAGTGATAGACGTGACGAAGGAACCTTGCGTTCTCTTGCCTCTCTACATCATGCTCCCCTAACGAGTCTCTAAGTCGTCCATCCTCCTAGAGATATCACCCGCCCATGCTGGCTGCTGTCCATACCAAGAAGGAGGCTGTTGTACCCACTCTGGCGGTTGCTGAGTCCAATCAGGAGGCTGCTGGTACCAAGGTGGAGGAGCTCCCATCCAAGCTGGCTACTGGGCGTACCAATCCGGTGCACTACTCATCCATATGGGGCGCTCACTAATACTGGCTCGACGAGAGGAGGAAGAAGCGGAAGGCCTCAGCTGGTAGGTGGATCTCCTAGGTGGCTCCAGCATATCAGATGGCTGCTCCAGGAATGATCCAAAGTCTTGCTCATCCCCTCCTCCAACTGGAATGTCGTCTCATCTCATCTCCTCATCCTCATCAACTATAGCTGGAACCTCTTCGGGAATGTAAGGAGGAGCTCCTAACCTGTTAGTATGCATAGGAACAAAGGTTTCCTTCCAGTTCTCTCGGCTATGCCTGAGAGAGTACTCCAGGAGCCATGAAATGCCTCTACCACCTCTATCCTCCTAAGGCATGGCTGCGGTAGGTGGACCGTAGTGGCGAGGAAACAAAAGTCCTCTAGTCAATAGACCATTGAGCCCCAAAGGTCTCGCAGCAGCTGCTCTCGTACAAGCGGAATAATCAACCCCTAGCTGATTTGAAATTTGTGTAACCATGCCTCCATAACCTATATTTCCTATTGATTTATTCTTCACTTTACTAAGGGTGGAGGTGAGCAAGGTTGCCCAATCCGGAGAGTGGTCGGAAATCATGCAATACAAGATGAAGAGCTCATCGGCCTTGACCTTTTGAGGGGTCTCGGTCCTCGGGAATAGGCATTCTGAAAGGAACCTATGGGCTATCTTAATATCTAGATGGTAGATGAGCTTGGCCTTCGAATCGGCCGGTTGCCAGCGATCCTCATGACCGACTATCATAGCTATCTCTTTCCAAAACTCCTTAGCCTTAACTCCTCTAGGAAACGTTCCATTGAACGTCTCATGGAACCAAAACATTGTCCCAAACTGCACAATAGAGAAATTGTAGTTGTACTCTATCAATCTAAATGAAACATCGGTTAACGGCGTCATGATCAAAAGAAGTAATGAACTCCCTAGTGATTTCCTCTTATGCTTCCTCCCTAATGGTGGAGAATATAATCAAGCCATCCCTATCAAACAACCAAGTCAAGTCCTCAACCACATTCAGTTCTTGAAGCTCCTCCATGACAATAAACCTAGGAGCTATCACATTCCGCTTAGAAATCTTTTCCATGGCTCTAAGGTAATTGTTATGGATGGTGGGGACTCAAGGGACTGGTTGTTCTATAGGAGGGGGTTGGGAAGAAGACCCATCACCCTTTGACTTCTTTGTTCTGTTGGATTTTCTAGTTCCGAACATTTTCTCACAAATCAGGAAAAACCACGGCCTGTTCTTCAGAAACCACGGCCGTGGAACTGTACGGCACCCGTGGAATTGTTCAACTTTACTAAAAAATTCAGCAAATTCATAACAAACTCAGCAACAACAGCCCTAAACTATTTCTAAGTTCAATTCCATCCAGTTCTCCTAGAAATTTGCAAGAAAAACGAACAAATTCAACCAAGAAGAGATCGAGAGAATACCTAGGGTTTGGATTTGGGAAAATCCAAATTCCTTTCCGATTATCGATTGTTCGCCCAGTTTGTTGTTGGAATCTTGTAGAGGATCCGATTTGCTTCACTTTAGATTGAAGAATCGTTCGAATCGGTCATCGGATGAAGAATCACGAGGATGAGGTTGGTTCGGCGTGGTTTGGGGCATGGAAGGGGAAGAGGTGTGACATTTTGTGAAGAAGGAGGAGTTTATATAGTGGCCGTAAAAATTTTGAAAACCACAGCTAGTCAGGGTGTTCCATGGCCGTGGTTTTCTATGGACCCGTGAAATTTTGGGCGTTTTTATTTTCTTTAGCTACGAACTTGTTTTCCACGGCCTAATTTAGCAAACCACGACCGTAGAACACCCCGATTGGCCGTTGTTTTCAAAATTTTTGCGGCTTTTCCTCTCTTCTTTTGCTCATTCCTTATTCCTGGCATCCAAAGACACAAACACACCGGAAGGTATCGAAGAAAAACAAACAAAAACATCTAAATTAATCTAATCTACGAAGGAAGCAAAATCAAAAACAAGGATGCAATACCTTAGGTTGCCTCCCAAGAAGCGCTTTGTTTTGGGTCCGTAGCTAGACCCTTCCTTTGTTTAAGTGAGGACAATCAGAGTGATTTCCTCAGCTTGTAGCTCCGGTGAGTTCTTCTTTAGTCGTTCACTGTTCACCTTGAAACTTCCGCACTTCTCACCCCATACTTCAACTGCACTATAGGGAAAAACACGTTTAATCACATAAGGTCCTGTCCAACGAGACTTAAGCTTACCTGGAAAGAGCCGAAGTCTAGAATTAAAGAGGAGAACAAGGTCTTCTTCTTTGAGATCCTTGGGAATGATGTGCTTATCATGCCAACGCTTCGCCCTTTCTTTGTAAACCTTGGCGTTCTCATAGGCGTTCAAGCGGAGTTCTTCTAGCTCGTTAAGGTCCAAGAGGCGCTTCTCGCCCGCTTCCTTCATGCTGAAGTTCAACCACTTTACAGCCCAATACGCCTTATGTTCCAGCTCTACCGGAAGATGAAAAGACTTCCCATACACAAGGTTGTAAGGTGTTGTGCCGATGGGAGTCTTGTATGCTGTCCTATACGCCCAAAATGCGTCATCCAGCTTCAATGACCAATCCTTCCTTGTTTTTGACACCGTCTTTTCGAGGATTCCTTTAATCTCTATTTGAAATCTCCACTTGTCCACTTGTTTGTGGATGATAGGGTGTGGCGATCTTGTGAGTCACCCCATACTTAGCTAGTAGAGCTTCGAATCGTCGGGCTATGAAGTGTGAACCTCCGTCACTAATGATGGTTCGTGGTGTCCCAAACCTTGGGAAAATAGTTCTATTAAAGAACTTGACAACCACCATAACATCGTTAGTTGGAGAGACAATAGCTTCAACCCATCTCGAAACATAATCTACAACTAGAAGTATGTATTGGTTTCTACAAGATGATGGGAATGGTCCCATGAAATCAACTCCCCAAATGTCAAAGATCTCCACCTCTTGAATGTTGTTGAGAGGCATCTCATTCCTCCTAGAGATATTTCATGTTCTTTGACAAGCATCGCAGCAAGCAACAAAGGTTTGCACATCCTTATATAAAGTAGGCCAAAAGAATCCGGATTGCAATACCTTAGCGCTAGTTTTATGCGAACTAGCGTGTCCTCCACATGGAAGTGAATGACAATGACGAATGACACTTTGCATTTCTTCTTCCGGCACACATCTTCTAATGATGCCGTCGGGACCTCTCTTGAAGAGTATAGGTTCATTCCAATAGTATTGGCGGACATCCCTAAAGAACTTCTTTCTTTATGTTTGTCCGGGAAGGAGTCAGCGATGGGTGAGTCGTCACTTGTAGTACGTGGTAGACGACTTAAGTGATCCGCAACAGAATTTTCGGATCCTTTCTTGTCGCGAATCTCTAGATTGAATTATTGAAGAAGAAGAATCCATCTAATCAGCCTTGGCTTTGCATCTTTCTTGGTGAGCAAATACCGTATTGCTGAATGGTCCGTGTATACAATCACCTTCGCTCCTACAAGATAAGAACGGAACTTTTCAAAAGCATATACAACGGCAAGAAATTCCTTCTCTGTCGTGGCGTAGTTGAGCTGCGCTTCATTTAGCGTCTTGCTAGCATAGTAGATGGCATGAGTGCGGCCTTCTTTCTTTTGTCCAAGCACCGCTCCAACAGCTATGTCACTTGCATCACACATAACCTCGAATGGGAGATTCCAGTCCGGAGATTGGATTATTGGGGCTGAGATGAGGGCTTCTCGAATCTTATAGAAGGCATCTAAACATTCCTCCATGATTTCCTCAATATATTCCGAGAAGATGGCCATCATGCACCTTTGGAAGGTAGCTGGAGCGTTGCAAAGTCCGAATGGCATCCTCCTATAAGCAAACGTACCCCATGGGAACATGAATATGGTCTTCTCTTGATCATCCGGGTGAATCGGGATCTGAAAGAAACCACTATAACCGTCAAGGTAACAAAAATAGGAATGTTGTGCTAACCTCTCAAGCATTTGATCGATGAATGGTAGCGGGAAGTGGTCTTTCCTCGTCGCATTGTTCAGCTTGCGGTAATCGATGCACATCCTCCATCTTGTTACCGTTCTTGTTGGAATGAGTTCGTTGTTCTTGTTGGTCACAACGGTCAATCCTCCCTTCTTCGGGACAACTTGAACGGGGCTCAACCACATGCTATCGGAGATAGAATTGATGATACCTGCGTCAAGTAACTTAAAGATTTCCTTGTTCACAACCTCTTTCATGATCGGATTTAACCGTCTTTGAGGTTGGCGTGAAGGCTTATAATCCTCTTCCATTAGAATCTTATGCATACATAAAGGCGATTTAAATCCTACAAGATCCTCTATGGTATAGCTTAGATCTTTCCTATGTTTCCTAAAAACAACCATAAGTTTCTCATGTTCATCTTCACCTAATTCGGAACTAACAATAACGGGAAACGTAGAGTTCCAAGATATGCATACCTAATATGTGTAGGAAGTGACTTCAATTCCAAGGTTGTTGATACCTTTGGAGTGTCTTGAGGTGTGGCTGATATCTCCTCAGAAGACTCCAAGGGTGTGGAAGTGTTAGAGGAAGAATCATCAGTGTTTGTAGAAGGAACGGAGTTGTCTTCAACATTTTCCAAAACCACGATGTCACTGTTACTTCCACGTCCGTGGTTTGTGTCTGGGAGGATGTGGAATGTGGTTTGAATTAAATCTTTGCTCTCGACATAACTTTCCACGGCTAGACTAGGTGAAACCACGCCCGTGGAAAAGCACGATTGGCCGTGGTTTCTAACGTCTTCGGAGCTATCGTACAATTTTTTGAATTCTTCAGTTTGCACTTCTCCTAGCTCCTCCAAAGCATCAACCACAACATTGCAATCCTCTTCATCTCCTCTTTTCATGATGCTCATGGTTATGAATTTTTGCAATGTATCTTTAAACAAGATCGAGCTTACTTCCTCTCTAGATACTTCTTCGTCATAGAGAATGAACATATCCTCTCAAAGCGCAAGTTCTTTTGCCAAAGTTGAGAGAACAAATTCAACCTTCTCTTCTTCTATATCAAAGGCTAGCCTAGCATTCTTGCAATCTACCATACAGCCGGAATTTGTAGGAAAAGGTCTCCCGAGTATGATCAGGACTGGACAATCTGCAGGAATGTGAAGCACAATAAAATCTATAGGAATACAGAACTTACCGAGCTTGACCGGGACGTCTTCAATGATTCCTACGGGTCGAGTTATGGATCGATACGCCATGTACAACGTCATCTTTACCGGTTTATGTTCACCTAAACCGACCTTCCTACACAAAGCAAGCGGGATGATGCTTACGCTTGCTCCTAAATCACAAAGAGCATCGTATGTGATTTCTCCAACGCCTATTGGAATACAAAATGACCCCAAATCTCTCAGCTTTGGGGGCATCTTCTCCGTCATTGTTTTGATGAGCTCCGAAGATTCCGAACTCATCTTGACTTCTCCAAAGTCTTCCAGCTTCCACTTGTTCGAGAGGATTTCTTTTAAAAACTTCCCGTAAGCGGGCATACCTACAATTGCATTAATGAAAGGTATGTTAATATGGTGTTTGCTCATTAGATCAAGAAACTTACCGAATTGCTTGTCTAGATGCGCTCTTGCTCTAGATTGTGGGACCGGTAGAGGAGGTTTGTAAGTTGGAGGAGGAACAAGAACATGCTCCTTCTCCTTCTCCTTTTCTTTCTGTTTCTCAACAGGGACATCGACGAACTTTGGCTGCGGGTCGGTGGTTGTTACACCACTTCTAGTTGTAATAGTCATCACCGTTCCTTTCGGATTGTCCTCCGTTTTTCCGGGAAGCTTCCCTTGATCTCTAGGAACTTCTCCATCCTTGTTGAAAACTTGGTTTTCTAAAGCTTTTTGTGCTTTATCAACCGAAGTGATATGATTCTCTAGTCCCTAGAGCTTCCCCAAGATTGTCTCCAGCATAGTATCATGCTTATCCTTCTCCGGTTTACTCGAGCCATTTGAAGTTTGACCCTGACTTTTCAAAGGAGTAGAAGAAGATGGAGGTGTTAGTGCATTTTCAGCATGTGAATAGGGATTACTGGGGTTTTGTTGGTTGGAGCTCTAATTGTTGTTTTTGGAGTTCCGGTTGTTATTGTTCCGGTAGTTGTTCCTATTGCCTTGGTTATTGTCCCTTCCGAGGTAGCCAACATCTTGCTCCTTTGTTCTTTAAAGGCTAGTTTTTGTGACTTCCTTCAACTCCTTGATCTCATTGTTGAGGGAAAATATTTGAGTTTGTACAACATGAGTAAAATTTGCCCCTGAATCTCCCGAATTCCGATTCCCATCATCGACTTTCCTATGGGAATACCTCTCAATTACTTGGGCTTGCTTCTCAATGATGTCCCAAGCGTCATCCTCTCTCATGTCCATGAAAGTTCCACAAGAAAGGGATTGAAGCTTGAATTGCGTTTCCACATCCAGCCCCTTATAGTAGATCTCCAATAATTCCAGCTTTGAAATGCCATGATGAGGGCAATCCAATAGAAGATCTTGAAACCTTTCCCAAGATTTAAACAAGCTTTCGTTAGGATTCATGTAAAAAGCATTAATCTTACCTCTTATCTCTCCCGTCTTGGATGGCGGAAAGAAATTGGTGAGGAATTCCAAAGTCAAATCCTCCCATGTGTTAAGTCTTCCAGCTGGAAGAGCTTGGTACCAAGACAAAGCCTTGTCCTTCAAAGACAAGAAGAACGTTTTTATCTTCTAATTGTTGTTGACACCTCTCTTTAGCTTCATTGTCTCCATGAGAATCTTGAAATACTGTAAGTGTTGGTGTGGTGATTCAGCATCCGTTCCACCAAATTGACTTTGGCAAACCATGGTAATAACTTGCGGGCTAAACCCGAAATCATAGGCATCTTCACCTAAGAAATTTACACCTAAACGGGGTGGTTGCTGAATCGGATCCATTCATTTCCCAAGGGTTCGTGGTTCATCCCCGCCATCAGCGGCTCTCACATCTCAAGCGGGAAAGCGAGGATCAACATGTGCTCTAGGATTGTCACGAACTGGATGGATTATTGGTGCAATATCCTCTAGGTCCGGCATGTCATCATCGTCGGATGATTCAACTCTAATGGATCTATTTGAATTATCTTTCTTACTTCCGGCGCCTTTATCTAATTGCATTTGTAGAATCATCGCCCTAAGCTCGTCAATTTGAGCTTGATTTCTCTCTCGATCAGCTCAAGCAACAGCTTGCTCCTCAAGATGTAGTTTTTCACTTGTATTCAATTGAGCTCTAGTCTCATCCAACTCTTGTTGGTTATTCCTCTCGTTATGTTCAGCTATCCATTTCTCCCTTAACTTTCGCTTCAAAGTCTTCTTTAGTCCAGAATGAAAAGGAACAAGGTCTTTCACGGATCTAGAACTTTGCGTACACCAAAAATTTCTGCAAAAATTAGTAAAAAAGAAAAATCAAATAACAAGAGCAAAGCTCCCAAGCTCGACAACCGAGAGCCGAATATGGCCAAAACAAAATCCCCGGCAACGACGCTAAAAACTTGTTCGCTTGAAAGTTTGTGTGCAAATTATCTTTAAATTTATAAAATCGAAATCAAAGCAGGTGAACCCGCACTGATTCGGCGTAGTAAAACAAGAATTCCAGAGTATCGAACTCTGGGATTTGGGGGGGAAAAAAATCAGTTCACAAATTGTCAAGCAAGTAATTATAGAAGCTTTGCAAATATATTGGGAAAACAACAAGTCTAAAGATCCAGGTATCAAATTGTAGCAATTGATTCAAAATATTCTATAGATGTAAGGACCGAGTCGGGATTGCAAAGGTATATCTAAGGTAAGGTTATGTATGGTGAAGTTCCAAAACCCTATATGTCTCACTCAAAGACTCTCTCTATAAAGGTTGTTGAGGCTGCAGTATAGAAAGGATCAAAGGATAAGAATTACTCTCAAATAACCATGCCCAAACCCAAGGGAATCAAAGATAAGCCAAAACGGTTAAGGTTGTGACACTCGAAACCGAAATAGAGGATGTTGAGTCTCACTACTACCTAGAAAAGGAAAGCCAAGGCTAGGTTAAAGCATATCTTTAACTTTGGATCAAAGCAAAAGCAAACGACGTACGATAGAGGAAACCACGGCTAGATCTTGAAGAACCACGGCCGTGGAACTCAAGAACAGGCCATGGAAATCCTCGACTACGAGGTTTCTCGCAACTCTCAGAGTCCAATCTGTTTAGGTTAAATCTATCATTATCTAAGCCACAACTATCAACCCTTAACCTTAGAATTGCTAAAGGATTTTAGCCTACAATCATTGTCATTGAATCAATAATCAAGTTTAAAAGAGAAAAAGGGTAAAGTCTCGAAAACTCAATAATAGCCAAATAGTCAATCTCGAAAACAAACAACAAGTATATGTGTTCAATGAAAGTGGAATAGGGAACATAAATCCTCACAACAATCTCTAGGAACAATGAAGAACGGGATGTCAATCAACCTTCAAATGTTAACCCTAAGATCTTCCTAAGTACGCAATCTTGAAATGCGTCCTTCTCGGGATCTTCTTTGTATGCACCGGAATCTTCCTAAGCAATCTCCAATGAAATGTAGCGTATGCAGCCGTCCTTAATATCTCCTTTCTTCAGCCTTCTTGTAGGGAAAAAGTAGGGTTACGAAAAATCCCGGTCACCGCTGCTGACGTGGCAAATATGACACGTGGCAAACGTTATATGAATCACGGTCGAGTGTAAACTTCCACGGTCGTGGTTCTGGTCGTGGAACCTTTTGTTGCTCTCGACATATATTTCCACGCTCTCAATGCTAAAACCACGGTCGTGGTTCTCTTGGTTTGGCCGTCATTTGTCAAATTCCTTCGTAAAAGCCTTTGTTTCGTAAAGTTCTCTAATCATGCTCCTTCCTTAGCTTCTCCAATGCATCCTCTTGATGCCTAGCATGATCAAATACTCCTACTCTCTCTTATATGCTCCAATCCAAGCCTTTATTCACCTAAAAACACAACAAAGCTTGTGTAGATCTCTATATCGACAAAATAGGTGAATGTGCTTATAAATGCTTCAAACTCTTATCCATGTACACAACTAAAAAGGAAAAACAATCAAAACAAGCACCTAAAATATGGTCATATTTCATGCCATCACTAGCCGACTCATCGGCTCTATTTCCCAATAGGGTGTAAAACGCGTTATCTCCATCGGTCGGTCCATAATGACCCAAACACGTCCCATCTGTAACATGGTCTCAAACCGGTAATAACCTCTATGGAGGTATCCTCCCACTCCCACTGCCGAACTTGCGGTTGATGAAGTCTTCTTCCCGTCTTAAGGTGCTCAAGATTGACCCATCAATGGTCCCATATTGGCTATGCGCTTAGCCACATCGGCCTTAAGGCCGCCTCACCAATGTGAACATCATCAATCTGGATACCGCTTACCAGCACTAGTGTGAACTAGTAAAGGTAGTGAGCCTCCCAAAGACTCTCCCTTAGCTCTCCATCATAAGCACACATGGACGCTCCTAGCGTCTCACCAAACCGTCAACGCATAAAGGTAACTATGGTGTCTCAACCCGGGGCCTTCTATCCCAGATCTTTCTCAAAGCCATTCAAATCCCGTGCTTTTGTCGGGTCTCTTCACTGATCATCTAAGTTAATAAACTGAGGCTGAACCGTTGGTTAAGTTGTTGCTTCCTCTCGAAGCATCCACTTACTAAGGGTGTTGGTGATCACATTCACCTACCCTGGATGATATCAAAATCATAAGACCGAAGTCCTTAACCAACTCTACCCATTACCTCTGGTGGATATTCGGTTCTCGCGGAGCGAATATATATCCATATCATACCCTTATCGTCCATACAAGACTAGCATGCCACTTCCTAACAAAATACCGACATCATCTTAAGTGCGTGTATATATGCCCACCTTGTCCAACACATATGCGAAACGTCTCTCATTACTTCATATGCATCCCAAGCCCCGCTTGGATCTATACATAATGTCATTCAGTCCCCATGACTCAATGTTTATGTCAAATAAAACATAATGGAGGTCACTCACCTCTTCTGCTTCTAATAAAGCTCCACGGACACATCTCGGACCCCACGATCTAATCGACTTCCTCAATAAGGAAGAAAGTGTCAAAATCATCCCGCAACTCGGCAGTTATAGCCCACCAACTTATAAGCTGCATATCTCCTCCACATACTTTGGAGGTATTACCGAAACTATCACCTCGTTCTCATTGGATCAACTTGATACTCTCACTATCGCTACATCTCTTAGGAAGTCACCTCGGACGTCCTAACTCGCTTAGATAACTCTGCTTATTTAACACCCCGAATCCACGGGACTCGAATCGTCATTGGGTTAGGGCCTCGCAGTGGGTCCTAACCCTAACCCGAAAACTAGTTCACTAGATCTTACAACAAGGCACCGACAGATATAAAAACAAATACATAAAATTGTATAACTGTATAGCAAAAAGGGTATATAAAGCCATAGTCGAGTACAAAACGGTAAAATCATATACAACATGTATAAAAATCCCCAAAACCCATAACACCGTACAAGAGTCCTCGGCTAATCACTCCTCCGGATTACTCTGCAGGCCCCCTATCCTGCAAAACATCTGCAACATGGTATGAAACCGTTAGCAAACCATTCATATAAAAGATAACGCATAAGCACAAACACAAGTCATGGAATCATAAACACATAATCATGCTGTCACACATTTACCCGTTTCGTTCATCTTTATAATGTCATACACTCAAATCGTGTGTATATATATATATGTATATATATATATATATTTATATATATATTTATATATATATATATATATATATATATATATATATATATATATATATATATATATGTATCTGTGAAAATATGTGACACGAGGAACATATCATCCTCGCCTCTAGGTGCTATAGCTAGTTGGAGTAGTATCGGCGTACTACCCGTGTACCCTAAGGGAGTGGTGAAGTGCCCATTGTTCGCTCAAAAGTGTGTGCGTCAAAGTCTTAAATTTATAAAACTAAAATTAAGCAAAAAGCGAACCCGCAGTGTACGGATCGACGTAGTGAAGAAAGAATTCCAAAGTATCGAACTCAGGGATTTTGGGTGGGGGGGGGGGAAAAAATTCAGTTTGCAATTAGTCAAGCAAGTGAATGTTATAAGCTTTGTAAATATTGGGAAAAAAGCAACCCTAAAGATCCATGTATCTAATTTTGGCGATCGATTCAAGATATACTAATGAACTAAGGATAGAGTTAAGAGTTGCAAAGGTATGCTAAAGTAAAGTAATGTACGGTGAAGTTCCAGAACTTTATATGACTTATCTAAGGACACTCTCTATAAAGGTTGTTGAGGCTTCAGTATAGAAAGGATCTATGGATCTCCTTTAAGAACTTTCCATATGCTGGCATGCCTACAATTGCATCAATGAAAAGTATATTAATATGTAGTTTGCTCATGAGTTCAATGAACTTACCGAATTGCTTGTCTAGACGCGCTCTTGCTCTTGATTGTGGGAATGGTAGGGGAGGTTTGTAAGCTGGAGTTGAAATATAGATGTCTTCCTTCTCCTTCCCCTTTTCCCTTTCCTTTTCGACAGGAACTTCCACAAACTTAGGCTGCGGGTCGGTGGTTGTTGCTCCGCTCCTAGTTGTGATAGCCATCACCCTTCCTTTCGGGTTATCCTCCGTCTTTCCTGGAAGTTTTCCTTGTTTTCTAGGAACTTCCTCAGCATTGCTGAACATTTGGTTTTCTAAAACCTTTTGGGCTTTATCAACCTTAGTGATGTGACTCTCCAATCCTTGAAGCTTTCCCAAGATCGTTTCCAACATGGGATCGGGCTTCTCTTTCCCCGAAGTGCTTCCACTATTAGATGCTTGCCCCTGGCTTTTCAAAGGAATGGAAGAAGAAGATGGTAGAGTTAGTGAATTTCCTGAATTGGGATAAGAATTACCGGAGTTTTGTTGTTGGTTGCAACACCAATTGTTGTTGTTTGAACCCCTATTGTTGTTCCAATTGTTATTCCGGTTGTTGTTGTTCCAATTTTTTCCGGTTGTTGTTCCGGCTGTTGCGATTGGTGTTCTCATTCCCATTGTGGTTATTGTTGTTTCCTAAATAACCAACATCTTGCTCCTTAGGCTTTGGAAAGCTAGCCTTGATGACTTCCTTCAATTCTTTAATCTCGGTGTTGAGAGAAAAGATTTGAGTTTGAGCAGCTTGTGTTAGCTTTGCTCCTTGCTCCACTCGATTAGCTTCCACTTTCCAATGAGAGTATTTCTCAATGACTCGGGCTTGCTTCTCAATGAAGTCCCAAGCGTCATCTTCCCTCATATCCATGAATGTGCCACATGAAAGGGATTGGAGCTTGAATTGTGTTTCTACATCCAGCCCCTTATAGTATATCTCCAATAACTCCAATTTGGAAATGTCACGGTGTGGGCAATCCAATAGTAAATCCTGAAATCTTTCCCAAGACTGAAACAAACTTTCATTACATCTCATAAAAAAAGCATTAATTTTACCTCTCAACTCCAACGTCTTGGATGACGGAAAGAACTTCGTTAGGAACTCCGAAGATAGATCCTCCCATGTGTTGAGTCTACCATTTGGAAGAGCTTAATACCAAGATAAATCTTTCCCTTTCAAAGAGAAAAAGAATGGCTTGATCTTGTAATTATTGGTGGTTGCATTCTTTGGCTTCATTGTGTCCATCAAGATCTCAAAATTCTGTAAATGTTAATGTGGAGATTCGACACTCGTTTTTTCCAAACTGGCTTTGACGAACGATTGTAATAACTTGTGGGTTAAAGCTAAACCACTGAATATCGTCAGCATCAAAGTTCACACCTAGACGGCGTGGTTGCTGAATCATATCCATTCTTTGGCCAAGAGTTCTTGGCTCTTCATCTACACGAGCGGCTCTCGCACCCCCAGCCGGGATAAGATGATTGGCGGCTGGTCTTGGATTATTCTGGTTCGCATTGATCGTTGGATCAATGTCCTCTAGCGACGGCATGGAGGAGTCGCTCTCTTCATCGGATGAGTCGGTTCTAACCGATGTTATCGGTTTCCTTCTCTTCTTCTTCTTGGATTCACTCATCTCCAACCTCATTTGGAGCATCATCTCCTTGAGCTCATCCATTTGCAATTGATGACGTTCCGATTTTTCCTTGCGAGTCTTCTCGCTCCATCTAAGTCGAGCTTCGGAATCATCCAACTCTGGTTGGATATCCCTCTCTTTACTTTCAACCATCTTTCTTTCTTTGAGCTTCTTTCTCAAAGTCTTCTCAAGTTCTTGATCAAGAGGTAAGAGGTCTTTGTTGGTGTTAGACCTGCGCATATACCCAAGATAACCTGCAAGTATCACTTAAGAAAGATATCAAATGACAAGAGCAAAGCTCCCAAACTTGACAACCGATAACCGAATTCGGCCTAAACCAAATCCCCAGCAACGGCGCCAAAAACTTGTTCGCTCAAAAGTGTGTGCGTCAAAGTCTTAAATTTATAAAACTGAAATTAAGCAAAAAGCGAACCCGCAGTGTACGGATCTGCGTAGTGAAGCAAGAATTCCAGAGTATCGAACTCAGGGATTTGGGGGGAACAAATTCAGTTTGCAATTAGTCATGCAAGTGAATGTTATAAGCTTTGCAAATATTGGGAAAACATCAACCCTAAAGATCCAGGTATCTAATTGTGGCGATCGATTCAAGATATACTAATGAACTAAGGACAGAGTTAAGAGTTGCAAAGGTATGCTAAAGTAAAGTAATGTACGGTGAAGTTCCAGAACTTAATATGACTTATCTAAGGACCCTCTCTATAAAGGTTGTTGAGGCTTCAGTATAGAAAGGATCTATGGATAAGAATTAATTTCAAATACCCAAATTTGTAACCCAAGGATCGAAACTAACTAAAACAATTAAGGTTGTGACACTCGAAATCGAAATAGAGGGTGATGAGTCTCACTACTACCAAGAAAAGGGCAAGCCAAGACTAGATTAAAGTTAATCTTTAACCTTGGATCAAATTAAAAGCAAGGTTCGTAAACTAAGATAAATCACGGTCAGATCTTGAGAACCACGGCCGTGGAACGTCAAGAACAGGCCATGATTTGGGTTCGTCGATGAGATCTCTCTAACTCTCAGGGTCCAATCAATTTACGATCGATCTTCATCATCTAAGCCACAGCTATTAACCCTTCACCTTAGAATTGCTAAAGGTTTTTAGCCAATAACCATTGTCATGATATCAAAAATCAATTTAAGAAGAATGAAAGATGAAAACCCTCGAAAACTCAAATATAACTCAAAGTCAATCTCAAATCCAAACACCAAATGGAATACTGAATGGATTCAAAATATAACACAAAACCTCACAATGATCTTAGGCAAACACGAAGAACGGGATGTCAATCCGTCTTCAATATCGAAACCTAAGAAAAGGGCGCAACTTCCGCCACACACAATCTTTGGGAATCCAAACTGCTGGCGCTTCCGCAAAGTTCCACGCGAAAACCTTAAGGCGAACTCTCCCAAAGCGAGGTTGCTGAAAATTCCCTCCTCCCGCCTTTTTATCCGTAGAGAAAGAGATATCTTCTAGCCCAAACACGTAGATGATGTGGCAATAAATGATTCGTCAAAAGATTGCCTAAATCACGGTCTCTTGATGTTCCACGACCGTGGTTTAGGATGTGGAATTGGATTACGGTGTCTCTCATCTTCCACGACCGTACTTTAGGCCGTGTAACTTACTGGAATGCTCCACGCTCATGTTGTCAAGTTCCACGGCCGTGGTTTAGAGCGTGGACTCTTCTACGGCCGTAATTTAGGTTGTGGAAGTGTAGATTGCTTGTGGTTTCCTTTGTGTCGTGACATTCTCCATCTTAGCTCCTTCTTTAGCTTCCTTGATGTGTTCCTAATCCTTGGATATGATTGAATCCTCTCTTTTCTCTCTCAAATGGTCCGGTTTAAGCTCTTATTCACCTAAAATCAATCACAAACTAATGTAGACCTCCATATCAAAAATATAGGTGAACAAGCTAACAAATGCTTCAATGCCTCATCCATGAACACAATAATGAATGAAAAACAACTAGAATAAGTGCCTAGAATATCACAATATTTCATGCTAACACCCATCCCGTATACCAGTCTGGCCTGACTCAGAGAACCTCCTAGACTCCTTACAGGATGAAAGGGAAAGTTTATCACTGCCACTACAAGGGGGCTATCCAATAAAACATAGGTCGGTAATAATCAACTATCGCATGCTATCAAGCTTATAATAAACACCACTCATGCATACATCCAATATAAAGATGGTAGCTAAGTAAGTCCTATGGACTTACCTGTATCAAGGTAACCTCACCTATCAATCAACCTCTCAGATTCCCGTAGGAATATACTCCACGCCTGATAAATCAAGGCACATATATCAGCAACTATCCAACATACTAGAATGTCCAACTCCTAGTCTTTAAGAGCCTCAAAGATCATATACATCATAACCATTCACAACATCCTCATCAAATATCCTCATATTAAACCTCTTGCTTCAAATATCAATTAAATTCATTCCTTTGAATTTAATTAACTTATAGAGTTCTCTAAAATCCCAATTTAATTAATTAACCTTTAACTAATTAATTAAATTCCACTAGGATCTATACTATATATATATCATGTACACTACCGCCTCTTTTCAAATCTTTATACATTTATATATACATATATAATACGATAAGATATGAAATGGAAATGAAGAATGAAGATGCTAGCCCCCTTCTACATATCTTATCCGTACAATTGTATATATAAATATTATGTACTAATATATAATATTTAATATAATGTTTATTCATTTATTTAATTGAAATGCGGGTATAATTTTCCGATCTTCAAACTTTATGAAATTGGAATACAAAATCCGAAATACTATCGGGATAATTACTCCATAACTTTCTCGGAAAATGGCCAATTCCTAAGCCGCATTTCTTAACCACTAAGAATCGGAGTAGCGACACTTTTGAACGTTTTACCTTTGTATATTATTTCGCACCTAGGACATATCTGATGTTCCGATCATTTCTCTCAACTGCAACTTTATTTATTGGAGCTCCCAAATGCTCCAAATAACACCGGTTGTTACATCAGATCTTCTTAAAAACAAGTTTTGTCCCGAAACTTGAACAAACCCCAAATCCTCTCGGACCCGTATGTTGAGGTATAAACACTCACTCTATCGGAGGTACAACATCTCCAAAACCTAAATCATTCCAAAGGCACGGAGATAAAACATCTCCGGCAATCTAAACCCATCACAAAGGCACAGAGGTAAAACATCTCCGACTATCTAAACACAACACAAAGGCACGAAGGTAAATCATCTCCGGCAACCATAATCCTAACTTTGAAGCTTGGAGGAGGAACATCTCTAGCAAACCATAAACACTACAGAACATTTCCAACAACTATAGTCACAACTAAAAGCATGGAGGAAGAACATCTCCAACAACTCACAACGCGATGTCATGGAGGAAGAACAACTCTAGCCACAAGAGTCACAACGATGGAGGAAGAACATCTCCATTAAAACATCACGATAGCATGAAGGAAGAACATCTCCTACAAAACACATCATCATAACTCAAAGTATGGAGGTAAAAACGTCTCCAACTATCATAATATCACTCTATAACATAGAGGAAGAACCATCTCCAGCTAGCCTATATTCACGTCTCAATAGCATGGAGGTAGGACCATCTTCAATTATAATCACGAATCGTGCTAGCACAACAAGATCTACTAAGATCACACATCACAGTCTAGCACGACAATAATAACACATATCAAGTCACATAATCACATAAGTATATAAGTTCCTTAAGAACTACTCTCTCACGTCAATCCATGGGTGCAGCTATTCCTTTATAAAGCTATGGGTAGTTGCACTAGATACTACCCTCCATCAAAACCACATAACCCTAAAAACTGATCACTTGTTTCAGATCTGGTGCATCCTTCCTCAACCGATGTGCATAGAAAAGAGGTAAGCACCCTCTAATCTTGGTGACACTCAAGTCGGTAAATCATCACTTTAACTCACTACAGAACCACACGAAATGTGGCATATCAGGGATCTCGTTTCCCTTAATGTTGAAACATTTGACGTCTTGCGTCAAAGTCATTTTCATCTAGGTATTAGCTCTGACTCAGAACCCTAAAGGCTCATGTCTCTTAACAACACACACATACTGGCGAATTTACGCTATTAGTATCCACTCTTTCATCACATCATCTAGTACTTCTTCAGGTATCACTATTTTCATTATTGACTTATCACATAATAGGGTATATAACACTTCTTTTATATAACACTTCATATAATGTACTCTGACCAACATAAGACAATCATCGTTATACGGTCTTAACAACAAATGGTAATTTAACCATACCAATATCCAAACTAGCTTGCAAGCTCTTAACATCCTTCTTCTTGTTAGTAAAGGTACAATTCATTCGGTATAACCATCCTTCCAAGAATTACCGGCTATCAAATAAGTAAGCTCGTACTCACGATTGCATGCAGCCATTACAAAATCTTTAAAAATCTCATCTATCTCTATCAGAGATATAATTCACATTATCCCATGAAATCTCATTATCTAACTAATGAATTCTTCAGTTAGTTGAATTATCAACTACGCGTCTCTTTAGTGGAAATAGCACATGCCATATTAGACAATCTGTCTCTTACAACTCAAGTAGCATTAAAGTTCTTGCTCGGTCTCAAACTAATAACAAAGTTAATGGAGATGTCCTCCCACTTCCACTACAGCAATGGCAGTGGATGGAGTTCTCCTTCGGGTCTACGATGCTCCGTCATAACCTATTAACAGGTCGCACCCTCAAGTCATAATTCGGTCACATTAAGCTTTATCCCATTTCACCAACATGAGCGTCTCATAACTTGATACATCTTACTCGCATCTGGGTGCACTGAGTAAGAGGTGGTGTGAGTATCCTGCAGAATCCTGTGCTTCAATTTTCTATTAAAAGGTACATAGACTCGCTCGCGGCATCTCATCAATCCATCAGTTCCCATGGAGAACTGTTGGGCCTCGCCTCATGACATTTTATCTTGGATCCACATTAATGTCGGGTAGGTCTCTTGTTTCTATTGGATCTCGCCCAACACATCAGGTAGAACCTCTAGAATACACAAATAACCGTCCTCACCGGAAAATCGAATATCTACTACTAGCCATGCTAGTTCTCTTTGTAACTGAGGCTGAATCATCAGTTGCGTAATCGCTTCCTCTCAAGGCATCTTCCTGCTGAGGTATCAACGATTCCATTTACTTTCCCGAAAAATTCCAGATTAATATGCTTACTCAACTCAAGCGATTGCTTTTAGCGATTATTCAATCCTTATTAATTACAATTATACTTCAGACTCTTACGGGTAAGTCTTAATACTCACTATCCCAAACGAAAGATCCTCTCACCGGGTAAGTCTCGAGGAACTAAGGAAAGGAACTATAATCTCAAACCAACACACAACCTAAAGGGATAGAACTAACCTTTACCGGGTAAGTTTCAAGCTAACTCACAAAGGTAGGATGAAGGCACACTCAAACCTAATAAAGGATAAACCTTTTTACCTAACACTCATCATCATAGGTATACAAGGAAAGGAATCACCGGGTAAGTCTCATCCTAGGCTTGCATATGAACCAGGAAAGGTGCAACAAGGATAGGATTTGGCAAACTAAAACCTAAACTAGGGATTAGATTGGATCTGGTTCACGTCTTGCTCTGTTCATATCGATCTCGGTCGAGATGTTCAATCAAATAACCGAGGTGAGGTTCAGTTTGGTTTCAGCTCGATCTTTCAGGGTCCACTAAGGTAAATGCTCATTTTTTCATCGTCTTTCCCACAACCTTCAGCCAATCACCCTAAAATCGCAAGGGAATTTAGCCAACAATCATCATGATAATAACAAGCAATTATGTAATGAAAGAAGCAATAAACCAACAAGAAAACCTTAATAAAAAGGTCTCAATAATCAATTTCTAACAAAAAATCAATCCAAACAATCGGCAAACTATGTTCCTCAATGACAAATCAAAAGACAACAATCAAGGTTCCGTAAGAAAACCTTACAACTTTCTTCAAAAGCCTTCAACTTGCACTTCAAAGCTATCTTCCTTCAACTTCCTTCTTCCTTGGAATATCTTAAATCCCCAAAAATAATCAGCTACACAAGCATACTTCCATCTAGAAAATATCTTCAATCTTATAGGAAAGTCAGTTGCCAAAAATAAAAGATCTCATGGGCTATGGGCCGTCCGTCTCGATCCAGGCCCAACAAGTCATCTCGGTCAAGGTGATCTTGTAGTCAACCGAGATGAACTTCAGTTTCGTGCAAATCTCTCAAAACTGGTCCAATATCGAATTTCTATCCAACTTCCATGGTTCTTATGCCTTGCTTGTAGCTCCTCAATGCAGCTCCAATGACTCCTTAATTCCCTTGGCTCCATATCGATAAAAAAACGTGCCATTTTTCCTACAATTACAACAAACCTAGGTGTAGACCTCGATGTTTACAAAGGTAAACAAAACGACATAATCATTAACAATATACAGCCATGCATGCAGATTTATGAAGATAAAATGTCCAAACCAATCCCAAAATATAGACTATAACGCCTGCTATCAAAATACCCCATACTTGTCCCTTTCTTGTCCCTAAGCAAGATTCAAATCATAGATACAAGATTGAATGGATTATAAGTCATCAAAAAGATCGTTGAAAAACATTTTACAAAAACTTTTGGTGATGTGCTCCATTCATAAATCACCCTAAGAGAATGCTTCGTAGCAAATAAAATCAATACATGGTCAAAAAATCTTATAAATATAAGAAAGTTGATCATTCTTGCATAATTTCATATAATGCATAATAAATCATATTTATCGAAATCACTCATGTATAATCTAGTTTAAACCACAGAGTCAATCAACATACTCAAGGTCTCAAGGGATTTCAAAAGAGGTCAAGAAACGTGTTAGGGTGAGATGTAAATAGGGTAATGTGGTGCTGCAATTCGAGAATAGGACCTTTACTTTACTTCTTTGAATCACAAACATCTCCACCAATAAGCTTTGCTTATTTTCACTTTTTTACTTTATTTTTGAGAACATGGACAGAGGTGTACAATACCGAAGCCTAGGAAATCAACAATTCTCAATATATTGAGATGCCTCGAACCCTTGATACACATACCATGACCCGTAAGGACTATCGATCAATCCGACTATGGCAAGACACAAACACCCGGCTATGTGAATGGTGCCGAGTTACTCATCATCAAGATCAACGTCCCCAATCCTATTTTTTCTAACACTTTCAACCACAATCTCAACTTTACTTCACACGCTTTTCATCAGCTGCATCAAATTTTCCAGATATATAATGGGAGGCAAATATGTATATGAGGGGCTAAAGCATTATCAAGAAGAAGAAGAGAAGCGAAGTGCCTTAATCATCCCATGAAGAATGTGAGAGAACTTATAAAATGGCGTCAACCTTCAAATTCAAAATGATTTTGATAAAAACAAAATATTAAACATGCTAGAATTTCAAACAAAACATCTAGCAACTTAAATATTTCATAAAACCTTTGAACATATAAAGATTTCAAAGTTAATCTGCAAGCAAATATCATCATCGAGGTCATATCTGGAATAGAAGCACAAAACGTTTCGAAAATTTCTTCAGTTTTAAAACCTTTTCGGTCGAGGTGATTTGATAGCACCCAAGGTGTTGAACCGAGATGAATCTCTGTTATCACGACCTCGTTTGGCTAAAACGTCTCGGTCGAGGCAAAAAAGATTTTCAAATCAGTTTTGCGACGGTTTCTCAAACAAAAACCTGTATGCAATGCATGTAAATAGACATATAAGCACATGTAAGACAAATAAGATCATAAGCAAAGTCAAGCAAGAGTTATTACACATTACATAATCAAAGGCAAGTCAAATACCAAATACCCCATACTTAGGACACATTGTCCTAATGGGTCAAATAGAAGTCAGAATCAAAGTACTCACCGAATGAAAGCAGAACAGCAAAAACAAATAAGAACAAGCTCCATAATATGCTCAATCATCGGCTGGCGGAGGATGTGGAATGTAGGGATACTGAGTCGGGTCAAACGGATATCCTATTTTCTACTGGAACTGCAACATTGCCATCTAGCGTTGATAGTGCTGGCTCTCCTCAATACGCTCTGTCCAGCTATGAATGGTTCGAGTCTGGGCAGCAAAGCGCTGCGTTATATCGATCTGGAGGGTCTGAAAGGAATCCGTCATCTGCCTCGTCAGCTCATCAATCCTGCGGTGCGCCTTTGGATTGCGACGACGGCGAACTCTCTGTTGGGATGGCTGGGGAATCTCGACTAGAGGTGGTATCTCCCTCTCGTCCTCAGTACCCTCATCATCGAGGTCGATAGTGGGAATACTAGGCCCGGCGGTATCAGTACCGGTGTCCATAACTGCAGCTCCTCCAATGCTGTCACCATCCTCATATCCACCCTTTGTCTCTCTAGAAGCATCCTCATGCATGGCCACATAGGGAGTGCCAAGACTGCGGGGAACGAGAATACGACGCGTGATGAACTCCTGTAAACCCAGCGGCTTCGCCGCCGCAACTAAAGTAGATCCTGATAAGTCCAACCCCATCTTAGTGGCGATGTGAGTCATGAGACTGCCATAATAGGTATCTCCCTTGGACTTCCTCTTCACCTTGTGCAACTCCTTTGCAAGCATAGCAACAAAGTTTGGAATCCCACATGTCACCATGCAAACCATACTAAAAAGCTCACCCTGACGGACCTTCTAGGGCGTCTCAATACGCGCCAGAAGCATCTCATTGAAGATCCGGTGAGTGATACGGAAAGCAAGGTGGTAGATGATGCGCCCACGAGAATCCCCGGGCTGCCATCTGTCACGGTGGGTGGTAATGCGGGAAATGCTCTCCCAAAAACTGCGAGAATGTGCACGAGATGAGAAATATGTAGCTGTAGGAGTGTGGAAACCAAAAATCTCCCCAAACGGCTGCAGGGGAACAATGTAGTTCTTGTTCATCAGCCGGTACTTGATCCATCTGTTCTCCGGCATGTACGTGACAAAACTCTGAAATTTTAACGCCGGCTCTAGATAGGTTGGCGTACAAATAGCCATAAAAGTCTCTAAACCAACCACATCTTCTGCAGGTCATCCACCACATGCAAGCAGTCGAAGTCCAGAATGTCCACGTATCTCAGGGCAATGATCGGGCGGCAACAAATAAGATCAAAGTCCTTCCGGAACCACTCGTGGATTACTGGGACTTGTGGATCTGAAGGAGGAGAAGTAGAAGACTGTCAAGAAGTACTAGGACGGTCTCTAAGGGTCAATTGGCGATCGGATCTTCTCAAATTATCCATAACTAATATTGTGTAAGAGCATTAGTCTTTGAGGTGCTGAGAGTGTTGAGCTAAGCTGAGATCTGTCTGAACCGCCCCTACGGCCAAGACTAGGCGCCCATGCGGCCACCTTGATCCGCCCCTGCGCCTCCATGAGCCGCCCCTACGGTTTATGGTGTGCTGCAGCCGTCTTTGTTGACTCGTGCCTTTGCTTTCGACTCCTCTTCGTTTATATATCTTCTTCTTCTTCTTCTTCTTCTTCTTCCAGATGAGGGTTTCCTCATTCTCTCTCCAACTTCATCTTCTCCCCTACTCTCTTCTTCTCTCCTTCTTCTTCCTCTTTGGATCTTCATCTTGTTTTCCTTGATCTTGTAAGAGTTTTGGAATGGTTTTGAGCTTTGTGGATGATGAGATGATGTTCCTGTGCTATATGAGCAGGTTGTGTGTGCCATTTGGGTGCTTCTCCTTTGTGAGGTTTCAGCTGTAGTAAGTTCTTCCTCTTCCTCTTCTTTCTTTCTTCTTTCCTTCTTCTTTTCTTCTCTTATCCCTATCTAGCTTAGGATTCCACAATATTGATCTTGTGGCAGCCTTTTTAGGCTTTGTTTGATGTATACATGTATGCATATGTATATATGGGGTTGTTGGCTGAAGAAAAAGTTAAGGGACGCAACTGAAGGATCAAAGAGAAGTTGAAGACGAGACCCTGCTGTCCAGCCGCCCCTGCGCCACCTCAGGGCTGCCCTAGCACCGGCCAAACGCCTCCCTTGGGCCACCCAGGGCCGCCCTTGCGGTTCCCTGCACCAGCCTTGCTTTCCTCTTATCCTGCAGGTGTGTCTTGCTTCCGGGCTTGCCTAAGGATGGCATTGTCCCTTTCTTTCCTAGTGTGAGTGTGTAGTATCATGCTATGTATATATGAGAGTATGGTGATGATGTTTGCTATCATGTTATGATAGTTATGGCTTTTAGGATTAGTAGATTGTGAGACTTAGGTTGATGATGATCCTATGGAACCCTTGGGTCTAGGTGTGACCCCTTGATTGATAGGAGATTGATATATATTTATGCCTTATTATTAGGTAGTGTCCCTCTCTAGATTAAGGTTGCTCGTGGTTGAGAGTATCAGAGGTTGAGGTAAGTCCGTAGGACTTACTTTCCTATCATCCTTATATTGGGTATTTGCATGAGTGTTGTGTGTGTTATATGCTTGATATGATAGCATGCGGTGTCGATTATTACCGACCTATGTTTTATTGATAGTCTCATTCCATGGCAGTTATAACCTTTCACTTTCATCCTGTAAGGAGTGTGGAAGGTTCTCTGACGTCAAGCCAGACTTGTTTTAAAGGAAGGGCGCAACACCACTCCCATAGGGTACACCGGTTGTGTTACCGATACTACTACAGATGGCTAGCTGTAAGAGCCTTAGTTGTTGAGCTGCTGAGTGAGCAGGTTTAGCGTAAACCGCCCCTGCGGCTAGGTTAGGCGCCCTTGCGCCCCCTTAGATCCGCCCCTGTAGCCACCATGATCCGCCTCTGCGGTTTGTGGTGTGTTGCAGCCATTTTTGTTGACGTTGACCCGTGCTTTTGGATGGATTCCTATATAAGCTTCTTCCTTGCTTCATGTGGAGGGTTGCTCATCTCTTCTAACTCCATCTTCTCTCCCTTAGGCTCTTTTCTTCTTCTTCCTCCTCCTTTGAGTCTTCATCTTGATCTCCTTGATCTTGTGACAGTTTTGAAGAGAGTTTGATGTTGGTTTGTTGATGATGATGATTGAGGACGTTGTTGTGCTTGTGTTGAGCCAGCCTTGAAGTGGTGATGTGTGTTCTCCTTCTGTTAGATTCAGCTTGGTGAGTTCTTTCTTACTTTCTTATTCTTTTGTTCTTTCTTGATTCATTTTTTTTAGCTTAGGTTCCACAAGATTTGATCTTGTGACAACCTTCATAGGTTTTATTTGATGTATATATGTATGTATATGTATGTGTGGGGCTGCTGGCTGAAGAAGGTGTGAAAAGGTTCGAGTGAAGAAGTGAAGAGGAGCTGAAAGTGTGCATTTTGCACACCAGCCACCCCGGCACTACCTCAGGACTGCCCCAATGCCGGCAGCCACCGCCCTTGCGCTACCCAGGGCCACCTCTACGGGTCCCAGCTTTCCAGCCATGCTTTGCTCTTGTTGTGCAGGTATGTCTTGTTTCCGAGCTTGCCTAAGGATGGCATTGTCCCTTCATTTCCTAGTGTGAGGGTGTAGTATCATGTTAGGTATAGATGAGTATGTGATAATGATGCTATGATCATGTTATGCCTTGTACGACTTTGAGGATTAGTAGGTTGTGAGGCTTAGAGGTTGAGGATGATCCTGTGGATCCCTTGGGTCTAGGTGTGAGCCCTTTGATTGATAGGAGATTGATATATCTCTATGCCTTTTTATTATGAAGTGTCCCTCTCAAGATTGGAGGTTGATCGTTGTTGAGTGTGTATGTGGTTGAGTAAGTCCGTAGGACTTATTTAGCTACCATCCTTATATTGGGTGTTGCATGAGTGGTGTGTGTGTTATATGCTTGATATGATAGCATGCGATGTTGATTATCATTGTCCTATGTTTTATTGATAGCCCCATTGCGTGGCAGTGATAACCTTTCCCTTTCATCCTGTAAGAAGTTGGGAGGTTCTCTGGTGTCAGGACACCTGGTATACAAGAAGGCTGCAATCCAGCCCCATATGGTACATGGGTTGTGTGACCGACACTACTTCCAAATGGATAGCAGGCCTAGAGGCGAGGATGATACGGTCCTCGTGTCATATAGTTTCATATATCTATATATATACGATTTGAGTGATTGACTACTTATATAAAGATAATAAACCGGGTAAATGTGTGACAATATGATGATGTGTTTATGTTAATGCCTTGTATTTGTGCTTATGCATTACCTTATAAATGTATGATTAGCTAACGGTTATATACCGTGTTGTAGATGCCTTGTAGGATAGGCGAGATGCTGAGTGATCTGGTAGGGTGACAGGCCGAGGACTCTCGTACATTAGGTGGTTATGGTTTTTGGGATGTTTTTGTGCCTCCTGCGTGAGGATGATGTTTTGTATACCTCCTGCGTGAGGATGATATTTTATACTCTGTTATGATCTTGTATACCTTTTGATGTATAGTTTTATATAGTTTTATGTATTTGTTTTATATCTGGCAGTGTCATGTTGTAGCATCTAGTGAACTTGTTGTCTGGCTAGGGTCAAGATCCATTATGAGATCCTAACCCAATGTGGCATCCCGAGTCCCGCAGATTCGGGGTGTTACAAAGTTGGTATCAAAGCCTTAGGTTGACAACAATGGCACTTTCTACCTGCAATGAGGTCAGATAGATAAAATAAATAGAACCGGAAAGAGGTCTGACGTTTTCAAAGGATTTTGGTTTTAAAAGTGTTGTTTTAAGATAAAATGTACGAGAAGTCGTCACCTCTGCCGTGGAGCTCAGAAGTATAGATATGTATATATATTTATTATGGACTATATGTATATGTATTATATATATATATATACACACACATATGACATTTATATAGCCTTATAAGTTAGGTGTACATACCCAATAGATGGCTCAGACTCGAGCAACTTCTGTTGTAGGCCGGGGTAGTGGTAGACCACCTCTTCCTCCGGGCGTGATAGGACAGGGACCAGTTCCCGCTGCTGCTCCACCAGTGGTGGAGGAGGTTCATAAGGAGATTTCCGATAGTATCATCCTAGAGACGAGGAGTGGTGAATCTGGGAGACAACGGTCACACCAAGTCCAGTCAGATGATTCGGATCGTGTTTCATGCTTACATCAGACGTGTAGAGGATGCTTCCAGAACGGGAAGATAGGCCCCGGATCTACCAGTGTATGAGGGATCTTTTGAGATGTCCCAGGGAGCCACTCAGGTGCCAGCTATGTCAGCACACGCTACTCAGACTTTTAGAGCTCCAGAGGAGTATAGTGGGCCTCGCTCGATCAGATACTTGGTTGAAGGCATTCCATCAGCTGGGCGTACCACCTTTCTCTAGGAAGGTGGGATTGGAGACTGAGGTATGGATTGGACATGTGGACTCTACCCTAGCATCTATAAGATGTCCAAAGGACAGGCGGATAGAGGTAGTACAGACTCTATTCCGTGATTTAGCTCTTCAGTGGTGGAGGACAATGAGAGGTCAAGCCACCAATTACGATCAGATGAGGAGCATGATTAGGGAGTGTTTTTTCCCGGCCTCACTAAGGAGGGAGAAACTCCAAGACTTCGTGGAGGCGGGGTTTGAGGATGTGCCGATTGCAGATGCCATCAGCCGCTTTCAGTTAGAGTTAGCATTGTTAGGTCCAGTTGCACCTTCTGAGGACCAGCACGTGTATTTGTTCTACCGTCGATTGAGGGAGAGTACGCACTCATATATGGCGGGATTCCAGTCCGAGTCATTGACAGATTATCAGGACCAGACCTCAGCTTATGAGCGTGAGAGGGCCATTCAGAGGAGGACTTCTCATACGGGACGATCCGAGAAGAGGCAGCGTACTGGGCAGACTAGTGACGTTGGTGGAGATTTTGGTTCTGGGCGGAGCCAGAGACATCAGGGTTACCCCTCATCTGCATTGACTGTAGAGAAGGGACGACAGTGCTACAATTGTGGTGATCTTGGACATTTGCGACCAGAGTATATGAGGCCACTAGTGACTTGCTACACCTGTGGTAGACCAGGTCATAGGGATGCCTTCTGTAGGCAGGTGAAGTTGCTTCACAGCAGGGTTCTCCCCTGCTAGTGTTGCGGGAGGTGGACAAAGGACACCTCAGTAGCAGACACAAGGACAATAGAGAGTCCCAAATTGTCCTTCTACTCAAGGATCTGCTCCCGGGCCGAGTAGAGGTAGAGGTCGTGGTGGGAGTACCACTGACACCAAAGGAGCTCATGGTAGAGTCTTTGAGCTGAGGAGAGCAAAGGAGCCACCTGCACCGGCTACTACAGGTACCATTCTGCTTCATGGTTTACTTGTTAGGGTTTTATTCGATATGGGTGCAACACGTTCCTTTATTTCTGATTTATATGTTAAGTGTTTGGGTTTAGCTATTATAGAGGGGATACCCTTTACAATAGGGTTACCTCATGGTAGTAGGGTCAGAGGTACCCATGAGATACGTAGTTGTTCCCTTCGTTTAGGGACTCGTGTGTTGCTTGTGGACTTCTTTGTCATGCCATTGATGAATAAAGAAGTCATTTTAGGTATGGATTGGATGCGTAGACACCGTGTAATATTAGATGTAGGTAGGAGGACTGTGACAGTCTCTACCGAGGTAGGTCAGATTGAGGTCTTCCGAGGTTGGGATCTTGGGAAGACGGGTTCCGTCATTAGTGTTGTACGAGCAACGTGGCTGATAGCACAGGGATGCGATGCCTTCTGGTGTTATGCCATGAAGGATGGAGAGTGTCCAGTAGAGGAGGATATCCCCGTGACCTATGAGTTTACAAACGTATTTGTTGAGCCCTCTAGTTTGCCACCTCAAAGGAGTGTAGACTTCAGCATCGAGTTGGAGCCTGTTACAAGACCGATCTCGAAGGCCCCATATTGTATGGCGCCTGTTGAGATGTTGGAGCTGAATAATCAACTCGAGGAGTTGGCTGAGAAGGGCTTCATCCGCCCTAGCGTATCCCAGTGGGAGGCACTTGTCCTCTTCGTGCCGAAGAAGGACGGATCGTTGAGACTGTGTATTGACTACAGAAAGCTGAACACGGTGACCATCAAGAACAAGTATCCATTGCCTCGTATTGATGATTTTCTTGATCAACTTCGGGTAGCGACAATATTCTCCCGGATTGACTTACGTTCAGGATATCAATAGTTAAGGGTGAGGGAGCAGGATTTTAAGACCCGATATGGACACTACAAGTTTGTGGTGATGCCATTTGGGCTTACGAATGCCCCAGCGTTTTTCATGGAGTTGATAAACAGTATTTTCATCGACTTCCTTGATTAGTTTGTGGTGGTCTTCATTGATGACATCCTGGTGTACTCTCGTAGCAGAGAGGAGCATGCCGGTCATCTGAGGAGGGTTTTATAGATTCTGCGGGATAGAGAGTTGTATGCCAAGCCCTCTAAGTGCGAGTTTTGCAGTTCAAAGGTAGCTTTCCTAGGTCATATTGTCTCCGCCGACGGGATCATGGTTGATCCGGCAAAGATCGAGTTTGTTGTTGCATGGACGACGTCGACAAACGTCAAGGAAGTGCATAGCTTTCTTAGCCTAGCCAGTTATTACCGACGCTTTGTGGAGGGATTTTCTGTGATTTCCCGTCCACTTACGAGTCTGCTGAGGAAGACTACTACATTTGTATGGTCTGAGTAGTGTGCCCAGAGTTTTGAGGAGTTGAAGAGGTGTTTGACTTCTGCTCCTATTTTGGCACAGCTAGAGGGTTTTGATGATTTTGTGGTATACAGTGATGCATCCAAGCTAGGCTTGGGATGTGTGTTGATGCAGATGGGGCAGAGTGATTGTTATGCGTCTAGACAGGTGAAGATCTAGAGACATTGCATGTATGGTGCTACTTGTCAGATCTTCATAAATCATAAGTGTCTGAAGTACATTTTACGTAGCAGGAATTGAATAACCAGCAGCGTCCATGGCTTGATTTGATTAAGGACTTTGACCTTGAGATTATGTATCATCCAGGGAGGGCGAACGTTGTCTGATAGCATGAAATATCACGTTATTTTAGGCTCACATTTTGATTGTTTTTCCCTTTCTTTTTGTGTATGTGGATACAAGTTTGAAGCAATTATGAGTTAATTTACCTATTTTATTGATATAGAGATCTGCACAAGCTTTGTTGTGTTTTTTAGGTGAATAAAGGCTTGGATTGAAGCATATATGGAGTGAGTATGAGTATTTGATCATGCTAGGCGACAAGGAGATGCATTAGAGAAGCTAAGGAAAGGATAGGAGTGGAAAGCTCTCGGAAACAAGAGGATTCATGCATGTTTCCAGCATTCCACGACAAAATTTGACTTTCCACGGTCGTGGTTTTAGAAATTCTTTTAATTCCAACCGTGGGAAACAAGGTCGAGAGCAACAGAGAGGTTCCACGGCTAGTTCCACAGGCGTGGAAGTTTGAACTAGGCCGTGGTTTGTGCAACGGTCGCCACGTATCATAATTGACACGTTAGAAGCGGTTATAAGGCTTTTGTAACCCTATTTCCTCCCTATAAGACGGCTGAAGAAAGGAGAAAAATGGAGGGCTTGCATCTAGCGCTTTTCGAGGGCATTGCTTGGGAAGATTATATTGCGTACAGGGAAGATTTGGGGAAGGACGCATTTTGCAGATTGCGTACTTGTATAAAGATCTTACGATTTCGATTGAAGATGGATTGACATCCCGTTCTTCTTTGTTCTTTGAGTATTGTGAGAGATTCTTTTTCTACTCCCTATACATTGAATACATTGACAGATTATTGGTTTTATTGATATTGATTCCGGTGTTTTTCATTAAGGTTTCAAAGTTCTATTCTTTATTCCTTTCTTATTTAATTGTTGATTTTGCAATGATGATTATTGGCTAAAAACCTTTGGCGATTCTAAGGTGAAGGGTTGATAGTTGTGGCATAGATGATGATAGATTAAACCAAAATAGATTAGACCTTGAGAGTTGCGAGAAACCTCGTCGTCGAGGTTTTCCACGGCCCGTTTTTGAGTTCCACGGCCGTGGTTCTTCAAGATCTGACCGTGGTTTTCCTCTGTCGTACGTCCTTTGCTTTTTCTTTGATCCAAAGTTAAAGATTTGCTTTAACCTAGACTTGGCTTACCTTTTCTAGGTAGTAATGAGACTCAACATCCTCTACATCGGTTTCGAGTGTCACAACCTTAACCGTTTTGGCTTATTTTTTATTCCCTTGGGTTTGGGCATTGGTTTTTGAGAGTAATTCTTATCCTTTGATCCTTTGTGTATTGCAGCCTTAACAACCTTAAAAGAGAGAGCCTTTGGGTGAGACATATGGGTTTGGAACTTCACCGTACACGACCTTACATTAGATATACCTTTGCAATCCTGACTCTGTCCTTATATCTTTAGAATATCTTAAATCGATTGTGTTCGCTCCAAATGGTGTGTGCAAGCTTAAAATTTATAATCCAAGAAGTATGCTTAAAACAAGGATGCGAACCCGCAGTGTACGGGTCAACTATAGTAAAAGCAAGAATTCCGGGGTGTCGATCTCAAAGACTTAAGTGAAACAAGGCAAGTATAGGTTTTCAATATTGCAACTAACCACAAAAGCAATTAAAGCAATCAAAAGATGATAATATAGTCAATTAAGGAAATATGCAAATTCTAGGGATTAAAGCATCCAGTTGTGGTTCCAACTCAAGATCTCAAGATAAGCGGACAAAGATGAGGTTTTGCAAAGGGAAGGTGTTAATAAAGTGGAATAAATCACTGGTAAGTCTCACTACTCACAATCCCAAACCAAAAGCTCCTATTACCGGGTAAGTCTCAAGGTACTAAGGAAAGAAATTATAATCTCAAACCAACACACCAACTAAGGGAATAGAATCAACCTTTACCGGGTAAGTCTCATGCTAACTCACAAAGATGGGATGAAGGCACACTCAAACCCCAATAAAGGATAAACCTTTATTACCTACACTTATGATCATGGGTAAACAAACTAAGGAATTACCGGGTAAGTCTTATCCTAGGCTTGCATTGAACCAGGAAAGGTGTAATAAGAATAGGATTTGGCAAACTCTAACACTTAACTCTCAGTTACGGATCAGATAAGTCACTTCGGTCAGTCAAGTTCCACCCCGGCCGATATTTTCATCGACTGAACAAGATGTTTTAAGGTTAAGGATAAAGACTCGTGCTTTCAGGGTCCTACTGGAATTTAAGATTATTCTATCATTGTTTTTCCCACAACTTTTAGCCAATCACCCTAGAATCGCACAAAGAAATTAGCCACTCATCATCATGAAAGCAACAATCAAATATATGGGAAGAGAATGAATATTTGAACACAAAAACCTTAAGAACAAGGCTTCAATAACTGAATCAAATAAACAAATCAGCATTCCTTGGATCACAAATCCAACAAGACAATCAACAAGAAGGGAATCTAAAAAAGTCTTACAAATCCCCTTAAAAAGCTATAACAAGCTATCAACTTCCTTCCTTCAATCTTCGAAGCTTCCTTCCTTCCTTCAAAACTCCGGAAAAATCCCTTAATTGTTGGATGCTCTCAGCCCTCTAAGCATGATTGAACTTCTGGAAAATCCACCTTTTATATAGGAGAATTATCTTCCAAAGATAAAATATCTTAAAAAGATAATTTTCTAATAAAATATATCCATATCTCATAAATAGGTCTCTAAAATATATGATCTTCCTTCCTGAAATCCAGCCCAAAAATATAAAATCTCTCCTTTCCAAAAATAAAAGATCTCAGCCAAATAAAATATATCTCTCCGCGTCCAGGGTGTTCGCCTCGATCGGGGCGCTCCTCAAGATCACCTCGGTCGAGGTGGTACTGTAGCTGACCGAGGTGACTCTGAACTGAATATGAAATCTCTCAAATCTGGTCCAAAGTAAATCATTAATCCATTTCCATGCTTCCTGAACTCCTCCTTAAGCTCCTGAATGTAACTCTAATGACTCCTTCGCTCCTTTAGCTCCATTTTGATGCAAAACGTGCCATTTTACCTACGATTACAACGAAACTTGGTGTAGACCTCGATTCCCGCAAAGGTAGATGAAACGATAATATAATCACATAATATACATCCAAACATGCAGATTATTGAAGATAAAACGTCTAAACAAGTCCCAAAATATAGACTATAATTCATGCTATCAAAATACCCCATACTTGTCCCTTGCTTGTCCCCAAGCAAGTTCGAAATCTTAAGCACAAGATAGAATGGATTATAGGTCATATAGATCATTGAAAAGTTTTTCAAAACATTTTTTGTGGTGTGCTCCACTCATAGATCATTTTAAGAGAATGCTTCATGGAATTTAAAATCAAAATATGATCAAAACATTTTATAAATATAAGAAAGTTGTTCATCTTTACATAAAATCATAGAATGCATAATAAATCATAATTATAGAAAGTAATCATGTATATTCCAGTTTAAACCACTAAGCCAATCAACAAGCTCGAGGTCTCAAGGGCTTTTCAAGAGAAGGTCAAGAAACGTGTGAGGGTGGGATGTATATAGGGAATGTGGTGCTAAAATCCGGGAAAAGGATCTTTACTTCACTTGCTTTGAACTTCAACATCTTCCACCAATAAGCTTTGCTTATTTTACTCTTTTTTTTTTTACTTTTTGGGATGCATGGACAGAGGTGCACAATAACCGAAGCCTAGGATATCAGCAATAATCAATTTCTCGAGATGCCTCAAACCCTTGATGCACATACCATGACCCGTTAGGAATATCGCTCAATCCGACTTTGGCAAGACACAAACACCCGGCTATGTGATTGGTGTCGAGTTACTCATCATCATGATTGACTTCCCCAAACCTATTTGTTTCTTTCTAACTTTCAGCCAACATCTCAACTTTTCTTTCACTTGCTTTTCACTTGCTTGCTTCCAAATTACCGGATAGGTAAAGGGAGGCAAATATGTATATGAGGGGCTAAGCATGATCAAGAAGAAGAAGAGAACATAATGAATTGCCTTGGTCTTTCCAGGAAGAGAGTGATAGAACTCATCATGTGGTGTCAACCTTCAAATTCAACATAATTTGGATAAAAATAAAGTATTAAACATGCCACAAACATCAAACAAAGCATTTAGCAACTTAAACATATCATAAAACCTTTCAAACATATAAAGATTTCAAAACCAATATGCAAACAAAATCTTCACTGAGGTCATATCCAGATAAGAAGCACAAAATCGTTTCGAAAACTTTCTTAGTTAAACCACCTCGGTCGAGATGTTCTAAGTCAACCAAGGTGTTGCACCTCGATTGGTCAAAGTCACTTCGGTCGAGGTCATAAAATTTTTTTTCTTAACCAGTTTTTGACGTTTTTCTCAATCAAATAACTTGTATCCATGCATGTAGTCTTAGATAAACACATAGAGCAAGATAAGATAGTAATATCCGGTAGAGTCATATAAGCATACACATAAGTCATATAAATACATCCAAATACACCATACTTGGGACAAATTGTCCCAATGGGTCAAAATAAGTCTGAAAGAAATGTACTCACCGGACATAAGCTGAGCTGCATAATAAATAAATAAAAGAAATCCCTGCAAGCTCTAGTCCTGATCTGCTGGTGGTGGTGGTGGTGGATATGGCATGTACAGGTGCTGGGATGGATCAAAGGGGTAGCCCATAGTGTGCTGGAACTATATCTCCAACATCCGGCGCTGGTAGTGCTGACTCTCCCTCATCTCCAACATATCTAAGGATAAAGCGGCGTAAGAGTCGATCCTCTGATATGTCAGCTCGTCTATCCGTCTGTGAGCTATGGGATCCCGCTATCTGCGGACTCTGCGCCTGGTTGGACGTGATGGTGGTGCAGCTGCCTCCTCCTCAGTCTCCTCGTCGTCCAGATCGACGACTGGTATGCTGGGACCGGCTGTGTCTGTCCTTGTATCCATGGTAGCACCGCCATCGTCCTCCTCATCCTCCTCAACCTCCTCTTGTGCCTGTGATGTTGCATCTATAGCGTCCTCAATGTACGAGTCCATGTAGTGGACCAATACTGAGGGTCGTAAACCGAAAACTGAGACGACCACCTAATACCTTGAAGCGTTGTCTGCTCCCAAGGCATCGCCACATATGGCGTAGTAAGTCCACGATGAACCAGAATCCTCTTGGTGATCATCTCCAGCAGCCCTAGCGGCTTGGCAGCCGCCACTAGTGAAAGCACTCAGATCCAACCCCATCTCAGTAGCTAAATGAGTCACTAAACCTCCACAGCAAATGTCCCCCCTTCGCCTTGGCCTTGATCTTGTGCAGATCCTCAGCCAGCATAGTACCGAAATCAGGAACGCCCCTAGTCACCATGCAAAATAAACTCAAGAGCTCCCCCTGTCTCACCTTCTGGGGCGTCTCATTACGCGCCAAAAGTTCTCGCTGAATATCTTGTGGGCGAGTCTGAAGGCGAAGTGGAAGATGATCCGCTCCTTGGAATCTCCAGGTCTCCACCTGTCCGCATGCTCAACTACGTAAGCTATCTGTCCCCAATACTGGCGAGCTACAACTCGTGAGGGGAAATCAGTAACTGTCGGGGTCGGGAAGCCGAAGATGTCTGTCCACTTATCCATCGGTACTAGATGATTCCGGTTCAACAACCGGTACTTGATGGCCTGCTCTGCAGTCAGGTGAGTCACAAAGCTCACAAACTCCAATGTGGGCTCGAGGTAGGTTAGAGCTCTGATCTCCATGAACTGCTCCAGCCCGACCATTGAGACCATCCGTCTCAAATCATCTACAACGTCCAAACAGTCAAAAGCAAGAATGTCCAAAAAGCGCGGTGCAATCACTAGACGTGTACATATGCGGGTGTAGTTGATCTGGTGACGCTCGTGGATCACCGGTATAGAAGGTCTAGAAGAAGAAGAAGAAGAAGAAGAAGGGGAAGATCTATCCCTTAGGACAAGGTGTCTGTCAGATCTAGAACTCATTCTCTCTTTGTCAGATCACCTCGGTTGCCTTGACATTCCTAAAGAACACCTCGGCCGAGGCACAGGTCGACTGGACCGAGGTAAGGTTCTGGGCGATTTCAACTCTCAAAATTCCAGTTATTTTCCCCCAATATCACTACCAATTGTTCCTATGGGGTACTTAAGTCTTTTTCAATAAGAATGATTGGCAACCAAAGCCAATTTCTTCCAAAATCAGTAAAAGAGGAGAAGTTAGGGTTTTCGGTTTTGTTACCCCAGATTCGGTCAATTTGAGGCGTTTTTGTTGCGGTTTCTTGCTTGCAATCCGTTCCTCTGGCCATTCCTTTCAGAATGGGAGCAAGAATCGTCGAAAACGAGTGAGAATCGAAGAGGCGAGGTGAGATCAGTGCCGTGGTCGAGAAGGTAAGGGAGGGAAGAGAGAGAAACCGTTCCCCCTTTTATACCCCTCAATGAATCTGCTGTCACCTCGGTCGAGGTGGTCCCGACTAGACCGAGGTTGATAGACCGAGTTGAGTTTCTGTAAGCCCTAGTCGCCTCTGTTGTTCAAGAATCATCTCGGTCGAGGTGTTGTGACAGCAACCGAGATGTGTCTCAGTCAAACTCCGTCTTCTCGATTTCTCAAACTTCTGTCCTTCTGGGTTGTATTCCTTCCTAAGAAAGTACCTGTTTTCTGTCTAGGACGCCAAAAACAAAGCAAAGCAAAGCAAAAGAAAACTATCTTAAGCTATACTAAAAAGGGAAAGAAAGCAATACCTTGGATTGCCTCCCAAGAAGCGCTTGGATTAAGGTCGCTATCTGGACCGTACGGCATCCTTAAACAAGGTATAGTGTATCCTCACCCCATACTTCACCTTCATCGTGGGGTGAGATAAGGAAGTCTATCAAACGTTCCAGCAAATGCAAGTGCTCATCCGGGAACGAATCGTCTATGGGTGGTTCGTCCTTTTCGCGCGAAGAGGGAGGTAGCCGGATGACGTGATCCGCAACTGAATTTTCGGATCCCTTCTTATCGCGAATCTCTAGGTCAAACTCTTGAAGCAAGAGAATCCATCGAATAAGACGTGGCTTAGCATCTTTCTTAGCAAGTAAGTAGCGAATAGCTGCATGGTGAGTGTAAACAATAACTTTCGCTCCCACTAAGTAAGATCGAAATTTCTCAAAAGCATATACGACCGTCAATAGCTCCTTTTCGGTGGTGGCGTAGTTACGCTGGGCTTCGTCTAGTGTCTTGCTAGCATAGTAAATGGCGGTTGTCCGCCCATCCTTCTTTTGTCCAAGCACCGCTCCTACTGCCACATCACTCGCATCACACATGATCTCAAAGGGCAAGGTCCAATCCAGAGGCTAGATAATGGGAGCGGAGATTAACACTTCCGTAGTCTTGTCATCAAGACATTCTTGCAAAAACTCAAAAACAACATCCTTAGTCAAGAGTTTAGTTAGTGGTTTAGAAATCTTCGAGAAGTCCTTGATGAATCTCCTATAGAAACCTGCGTGCATGAGAAAGCTCCGCACACCATTAATAGAACAAGGGGGAGGAAGTTTCTCTATAGTCTCGATCTTTGCTCGATCGACCTCAATACCTCGATTGGAAATGAGGTGTCCTAGCACAAGGCCTTCATTAACCATAAAATGACACTTTTCCCAATTCAGAACGAGATTAGTGTCTTCACATCTTTGTAGAACTAGAGAAAGGTTAGATAGGCAATCATCAAAAGAGGAACCATATACTGAAAAATCATCCATAAATACCTCCATGATCTCTTCTATATACTCGGAAAAGATAGCCATCATACATCGCTGGAAGGTAGCGGGTGCATTACATAATCCAAATGGCATCCTCCTATAAGCGAATGTCCCCCACGGACAAGTGAAAGTGGTCTTCTCTTGATCATCCAGATGGATAGGAATCTGAAAGAAGCCACTATAACCATCTAAATAGCAAAAATGTGAATGTTGGGCTAACCGTTCGAGCATTTGGTCGATGAAGGGAAGTGGAAAATGGTCCTTCCGAGTGGCCACGTTCAGCTTCCTATAATCGATGCACACCCTCCAGCCCGTGAGCGTCCTAGTTGGGATTAACTCGTTGTTCTTATTTGTCACAATGGTCATCTCTCCTTTCTTTGGAACTACGTGCACTGGGCTCACCCACTTGATGTCCGAGATAGGAAATATGATACCTCCATCCAATAACTTAAGAATTTCTTTCTTCACAACCTCTTTCATGATCGGATTTAACCGTCTTTGAGGTTCCCGTGAAGTCTTATGATCGTCCTTCATTAGTATTCTATGCATGCAGAAAGAGGGATTAATACCAATAAGATCATCAATAGTATAACCCAAAGCCTTTTGATGCTTTCTCAGGACATGCATTAGTTTAGATAATTCAGTTTCGGAGATGGAAGAACAAACAATGACGGGATAAGTAGAATCCGGTCCAAGAAAAACATACCTCAAGTGACTCAGGAGTTGTTTAAGCTCCACAAGTGGGGGTGCTTTCTGAGGTGGATCTTTGCTTCCTCCTTCCAGTGGAGTAGACTTAGATCGAAGAACTGGACTTTCAAAAGTCTCAGTTGACATCATCTCGCTTTCGACCTCGGTCGAGGTCCAGAGAGGGTGACCGAGATGTTCTTCAGTCAAGAACACCTCGCTTGGTCCAGAAAGTGCCTCGGTCGAGGTACTGCAACTGGGACCGAAATTGGAGATTTTCTTCTCCTGGATTAGTTTTTCAATCTTAGCTCCTGGATCTTCTTCCAGTGCCTTTAAGCTCCGTATATCTGCGTCACAAGAAGCATCTATACCTTCCTCCATTAAGCTAAAACTAATAACTCTTTCAAGTGGATCATTAATAAGGATAGAGCTCACAAATTCTCTTGATTCTTCTTCATCATATATGTTGAAGATATCATCCCCTAGTGGCTCTCCTTTCATTGCCGCAAGTAGTGCAAACTCAACTTGATCACCGCCAATGTTAAATTGCAACTTGCCATTCTTACAATCCACATTGCAACCCGAAGTTGCTAGAAATGGTCTCCCGAGAATGATAGGAACAGGATAATCTGCGGGAATATCAAGCACAACAAAGTCTATAGGTAAATAGAAGTTACCTAGCTTAACCGGAACGTCTTCCAAAATGCCCACGGGATGGGTAATGGAGCGGTCCGCCATGTACAACCGTATCTTCACCGGCTTGGGCTCTCCAAGTCCGATCCTCACACATAGCTCTAGTGGGATAATGCTCACGCTGGCTCCTAGATCACACAACGCCTCACAAGTGACATCCCCAACTTGAATGGGAATGCAAAATGAGCCGGGATCTCTCAACTTGGGTGGCATCTTCTCCTTCATGATTTGAATGAGCTCCGAGGATTTAGATGTCATCCTTACTTCACCAAAGTCTTCCAACTTCCTCTTCCTTGATAGAATTTCTTTCAAGAAGTTCCCATAGGCGGGCATCCCTAGAATAGCATCAAGGAAAGGGGTATTAATATGTAGTTTATTCATCAAGTAAAGGAACTTACCAAAATTCTTGTCTAGATGTGCTCCGGCCCTTGACTGAGGGAATGGAAGTGGTGGTTTATATGCAGGAGGCGGGACATAAACTTCAGTTTTGTCCGACGCTCTCTGAGGCTCCACCTCGGTTGGTACCTCGGCCTAAGTGTTCTTCGTCTGTACCTGGACCGAGGTGCTCTTCACTGGCATCGACCGAGGCACTAGATCTGCAGTTTTCAGTCCACTTCTTGTCGTTATTGCCATGATCTGTCCTTTAGGGTTGCTTTCTGTCCTTGTTGGAAGCTTCCCTGGATCTCTTGGCGCTTCATTCGCCTTATTAAAGAATTGTTGTTCTAAGGCTTTTTGTGCCTTCGAAAATGAAGTCATGGACGTCTCCATAGCATTGAGCTTGATCAAGATAGCCTCCAGCACTGCATCTTTCTTCTCTAGTTGGGATGAGATTGACCCAGGCTCTTGGCTCTTCAATGGAGTAGAAGAAGAAGAAGAAGAGAGGAAAGGATTAGAAGAGTTGTTTGAATTGGAGTTAGAGTAAGAGTTACCCGAATTTTGATTGTTTGGCCTCCAATTATTGTTGTTGGATCCTCTGTTGTTGTTGTAGTTGTTGTTCCGAGAACCGTTGTTGTTGTTCCGGTAACCATTGTTGTTCCTTGAGCCTTGATATCCTTCCTATTCTTTCTTGGGGTGAGCAACCAAAAGTTCCTTCAATTGCTTCACATCATTCTTGAGGGAGGTAAGTTGATTATCATTTGATGGAGTTTCTTGGAAATCTAACTCTCTTAACTCCATTTTCAGCTCCTTGGTGTGAGTATTTCTCCATGTGCAAAGCTTGTTTTTCAATGAATTCCCAAGCTTCATCAATCGGCATGTCCATGAATGTGCCGGCGGATAGTAGTTGAAGGCTGAATTGAGTAGGTCCATCCAATCCCTTGATGTAAATCTTCAACAACTCTATCTTTGGAATCCCATGATGTGGGCAATCCAAAAGAACATCTTTAAATCTCTCCCATGACTTGGACAAACTCTCCTTGTCCTTCATGATGAATGCATTGATCTTCCCTCTCATTTCGGCGGTTTTGGAGGGGGGAAGAATTTCGTCAAGAACTCCGTCGTCATCTCCTCCCAAGTGTTGATCTTTCCGGGAGGAAGAGACTGGTACCAAGTAAGCGCCCTATCCTTCAAAGAAAAGTATAAAGGCCTAAACTTGTAGTTATTATTTTCGACTCTTGAAGGTTTCAAGGTCTCCATCAAGATCTCATAGTTTTGTAGATGTTGATGTGGAGACTCCCTTTCTAGACCTCCGAATTGGCATTGGCGAATCATGGAAAGAACTTGCGGTCGAAGTTCATAATCATGCTCCGCTGGATCTCCTAGGTTGACTCCTGGACGCCTCACTTGCTGGCTCGGGTCCATCCTCTGCCCTAGGGTTTGTGGAATACCTGCGAAAAGAACATCTCGGACTGGCATCCGAGGTGGAAGTATCTCGGCCGGGGCAACTGGAGCGGGTCCTGCCTCGGTCGAGGGTCCGGTCGATGCAGAATCTGAGTTCACAACTCATCCATATCTGCTTCAATCTCTGCAGCTCGGGTGCGATTTTGCTCCCTTTTGCGCTGCAATTCTTCCCTATTGAGGCGCAGTTGTTCCATCGTCTCCTTCAATTCGGCCTCAAGATCGCGATTGTCTTGATTGACCATCTTTGCTTCTTTCAAGCGTCTCTTACATGTCTTTTCTGGTTCGGGATCGTAAGGAACGATTTCCTTCCCAGCACGGGTTCTTCGCATAAACCTAAGAAAAAGAACCTCCGAAAGTCACTCAAGTAGAGTGGTTAGTAATAACAGGGGCAATAGCCCCGAAAGACAACCGCAACCGGCTCGGTCTAGACCAAGTCCCCGGCAACGGCGTCAAAAACTTGTTTGCTCCAAATGGTGTGTGCAAGATTTAAATTTAGAACCCAAGAAGTATGCTTAAAACAAGGATGCGAACCCGCAGTGTACGGGTCAATTATAGTAAAAGCAAGAATTCCGGGGTGTCTATCTCAGGGACTTAGGTGAAACAAAGCAAGTATAGGTTGTCAATATTGCAACTAAACACAAAAGCAATTTAAGCAATCGAAAGATGATAATATAGTCAATTAAGGAAATATGCAAATTCTGGGGATTAAAGCATCCAATTGTGGTTCCAACTCAAGATCTCAAGATAAGCGGACATAGCTGAGGTTTTGCAAAGGGAAGGTGTAACTAAAGTGGAATATATCACCGGGTAAGTCTCACTACTCACAATCCCAAACCAAAAGCTCCTATTACCGGGTAAGTCTCAAGGTACTAAGGAAAGGAATTATAATCTCAAACCAACACACCAACTAAGGGAATAGAATCAACCTTTACCAGGTAAGTCTCAAGCTAACTTACAAAGATAGGATGAAGGCACACTCAAACCCCAATAAAGGATAAACCTTTATTACCTACACTTATGATCATGGGTAAACAAACTAAGGAATTTTCGGCTAAGTCTCATCCTAGGCTTGTATTGAACTAGGAAAGGTGTAATAAGAACAGGATTTGGCAAACTCTAACACTTAACTCTTAGTTATGGATCAGATAAGTCACCTCGGTCAGTCAAGTTCCACCCCGGCCGAGATGTTCATCGACTGAACGCGATGTTCTAAGGTTAAGGATAAAGACTCGTGCTTTCAGGGTCCTACTGGAATTTAAGATTATTCTATCATTGTTTTTCCCACAACTTTCAGCCAATCACCTAAGAATCGCACAAAGAAATTAGCCACTCATCATCATGAAAGCAATAATCAAATATATGGGAAGAGAATGAATATTTGAACACAAAAACCTTAAGAACAAGGTTTCAATAACTGAATCAAATAAACAAATCAGCGTTCCTTGGATCAAAAATCCAACAAGACAATCAACAAGAAGAGAATCTAAGAAAGTCTTACAAATCCCCTTAAAAAGCTATAACAAGCTATCAACTTTCTTCCTTCAATCTTCAAAGCTTCCTTCCTTCCTTCAAAACTCCGGAAAAATCCCTTAATTGTTGGATGCTCTCAGCCCTCTAAGCATGGTTGAACTTGTGAAAAATCCATCCTTTTATATAGGAGAATTATCTTCCAAAGATAAAATATCTTAAAAAGATAATTTTCTAATAAAATATATCCTTATCTCATAAATAGATCTCTAAAATATATGATCTTCCTTCCAGAAATCCAACCCAAAAATATAAGATCTCTCCTTTCCAAAAATAAAAGATCTCAGCCAAATAAAATATATCTCGCCGCGTCTAGGGTGTTCGCCTCGGTCGGGACGCTCCTCAAGATCACCTCGGTCGAGATGGTACCGTAGCTGACCGAGGTGACTTTGAACTGAATATGAAATCTCTCAAATCTGGTCCAAAGTAAATCTTTAATCCATTTCCATGCTTCCTGAACTCCTCCTTAAGCTCCTGAATGTAGCTCCAATTACTCCTTCGCTCCTTTAGCTCCATTTTGATGCAAAACGTGCCATTTTACCTACGATTACAACAAAACTTGGTGTAGACCTCGATTCCCGCAAAAGTAGATGAAATGACAATATAATCACATATTATACATCCAAACATGCAGATTGTTGAAGATGAAACGTCTAAACAAGTCCCAAAATATAGACTATAATTCATGCTATCAGATTGCCACAATTGGATACCCGGATCTTTAGAATCGTTGTTTTTACAATTATTTGCAAAAATTTTCTATTTTATTGCTTGACAACTTTGCGAACTGAATTTCTTCCCCTCAAATCCCTTAGTTCGATACTCTGGAATTCTTGCTTTACTACACCAATCCGTACACTGCGGGTTCGCTTTTGCTTAATTTCAGTTTTATAAATTTTAAGACTTTGACGCTCACTTTCGAGCGAACATTGTCTCCAACACCCTGAGCACGAAGACGCCTCGAGACAAGGCGATTGCGAGATTGACAATTCAGTCTCAGCCTCAGAGGGATCTAGCTTGGATAGAGATGGATATCCAGTTTCCTGATGAGGATGACCAGTTGTATACATTAGAGGTTCTACCTGATCTGTTGGATGAGATCCGACAGAAGAAGGGGACCTGCCCGACCCTGATGACGATTAGAGAGAGGATGTTTCGTGGTGAGGCACCACAGTTCTCCATAGGAGTAGATAGAGTTGTGAGATGCCATGATCACGTCTGTGTACCTGCTGATGCAGAGCTGATGTAGAGGATTTATAGGAGGCGCACTGTACACCTTACTCAGTACATCCAGGTACGAGTAAGATGTACCATGATGTAAGATGATCATATTGGTGTGGAGGGCTGAAGCCCGATATGGCCAGATTTGTGGCACAATGTGCGACCTGTCAGCAAGTCAAGATAGAGCATTGTAGACCTGGAGGTGAGCTCAATTCACTGCAAGTGCCGCAGTGGAAATGGGAGGACGTCTCCATGAACTATGTGACCGGATTAAGGCCTAGTAGGAGTTTTGATGCCATCTGAGTTGTGGTTTATAGACTGACGAAGACTGCACATTTCATTCCTATCAGAGAGACGTGGCTAGTGAACAGATTGACTAAGGAGTACACTAGGCAGATAGTGAGACTCCATGGGGTACTGAAGACGATCGTCTTTGATCGAGATGAGCGATTTACTTAGAGGTTTTGGTAACAGATTCAGACTGCTTTGGGGACAAGTCTACACTTGACGACTACGTTCCATCCTAAGATAGATTGTGAGTCAGAGAGGACCATCCACACCCTTGAGGATATGTTGTGAGCTTGTGTGTTGGATTGGAGATAGGGATGGTCAGATAACCTCCCATTAGTTGAGTTCTCATACAACAACAACTAGCATGCATCGATTGGGATGACTCCGTATCAGGTACTGTGTGAGCGTAGATGTCGTACACCTTTATGCTGGGATGAGCCTAGCAACATTAGTGGTATAGTGCGAAAGCATATTCAGGATGATATGGCTCGAGTAGCGCTGATCAGAGAGACGATGATGGTTGCACAGAGTCGCCAGAAGTCATATGCAGACATGAGGCGTCGACCTCTAGAGTTCAAAGTGGGAGCTCATGTCTAGCTGAGAGTATCTCCGACGCAAGGCGTTAGACATTTTGGCATAAAGGGGAAGTTGAGTCCCCAATATGTCGGTCCTTTTGAGATACTTGACAGAGTTGGGAGGGCAGCCGACAAATTAGCTTTGCCTTAGAGATTAGAGGGAGTTTATCTTGTGTTTCACGTCTTTCAGCTGAGGGAGTATATACCAGATCCGAGAAACATTGTGAATTATGATGATTTAGTGGTTGAGTCGGGCCACACCTTTGTTGAGCATGCGATTGCAATCCTAGAGCGAGGTATGATTCGCCTGCGTTCGAAGGACATTCTTATGTTGAGAATACAGTGGTCGAGACGAGGACCTGAGGAGGCTACATGGGAGACTGAGTATAGTATCCAGAGGAACTATCCATAGTTTTATGCTAAGATAGATGCACCTGTACGATCACCGAGTAGATCTTAGTGCTATGTTGATTAGTGTTGTGATTATGTGCTTATGTGCTTACATGCCTTGATGTGTTTATTTCATGCTAGCTATGATGTGATGTATGATCATATTAGATCTTACTGTGCTAGAGCGATTTATGATTATAGCTGGAGATGGTTCTTTCCTCCATGCTATCTGAGCGTGATTAGGATTTACTTGGAGATGGTTCTTTCCTCCACACTACCTTGATGGACATAGTCTCGTTGGAGATGTTTTTCCTCCATGCTTTGTATATACGTATTATCGGGCTAGAGATGTTCTTCCTCTATGCCATGTGATGTGAGTATGGCAAGAGATGTGATTCCTTTATTCCTTTGGGATATCGTTATGATTTTGTTTTCTCTAGTTGATGATTCCTCCATGCTTGTGTTTTGAGGTTATAGATTGATATAGTTTATGATCTATTGAACGAAGATGTAATGCCTCCGATAGAGAGAGTTATACCTCGACATATGGGTCCGAGAGTATTTGGGATTTTTGCAAGTTTCGGGATGAAACTTGTTTTTAGGGGGGTGAGATGTAAGAGCCTTAGTTGTTGAGGTGCTGAGTGTGCAGGTCTAGCTTAAACCACTTATGCGGCCATGCTAGGCGCCCCTGTGCCACCTTAAATCCGCCCATGTGGCCACCATGATCCGCCCCTGCGGTTTGTGGTGTGCTGCATCCGGTTTGGTTAACCTTGACCCGTGCTTTTGGATGAATTCTTATATAAGCTTCTTCCTTGCTTCATGTGGAGGGTTTCTCATCTCTTCCAGCTCCATCTTCTCTCCCTTACGCTCTTCTTCTTATTCTTCCTCCTTTGAATCTTCATCTTGATTTCCTTGATATTGTGAGAGTTTTGAAGAGAGTTTGATGTGGGTTTGTTGATAATGATGATTGAGGACGTTGTTGTGCTTGTGTTGAGTCAGCCTTGAAGTGGTGATGTGTGTTCTCTCTCTATTAGGTTCAGCTTGGTGAGTTCTTCCTTGCTTTCTTCTTCTTTTATTCTTTCCTTCTCTTCTTCCTTTCTAGCTTAGCTTCCACAAGATTTGATCTTGTGACAACCTTCATAGGTTTTATTTGATGTATATATGTATATATATGTATGTGTGGGGCTGCTGGCTGAAGAAGGTGTGAAGACGTTCGAGTGAAGAAGTGAAGAGGAGCTGAAAGTGTGCATTTTGCACACCAGCCGCCCCTGCGCCACCTCAGGACCGCCGCAGTGCCGGCAGCCACCGCCCCTGCGCCACCTAGGGCCGCCCCTGCGGGTCCTTACTTTCCATCCTTGCTTTGCTCTTGTTTTGCACGTGTGTCTAATTTCCCGGCTTGCCTAAGGATGACATTGTCCCTTCCTTTCCTAGTGTGAGGGTGTAGTATCATGCTAGGTATAGATAAGTGTGTGATAATGATGTTATGATCATGTTAAGCCTTCTACGGCTTTGAGGATTAGTAGGTTGTGAGGCTTAGGTTGAAGATGATCCTATGGATCCCTTGGGTCTAGATGTGAACCCTTTGGTTGATAGGAGATTGATATATCTCTATGCCTTGTTATTAGGCATTGTCCCTCTCAGGATTGGAGGTTGATCGTGGTTTAGTCTGTACGAGGTTGAGGTAAGTCCGTAGGATTTACTTAGCTATCATCCTTATATTGGGTGTTGCATGAGTGGTGTGTGTGTGTTATATGCTTGATATGATAGCATGCGATGTCGATAATCACGGACCTATGTTTTATTGATAGCCCCATTGCGCGGCAGTGATAACCTTTCCCTTTCATCTTGTAAGGAGTTGGGAGATTCTCTGGTGTCAGGCCACCTGGTATACAAGAAGGGCGCAATCCACTCCCATGGGGTACATGGGTTGTGTGACCGACACTACTTCAAGATGGATAGCAGGCCCAAAGGTGAGGATGATACGGTCCTAGTGTCACATAGTTTGATATATATATATATACAATTTGATTTATTGACTACTTATATAAAGGTAATAAACCGGGTAAATGTGTGACAACATGATTATGTGTTTATGTTTGTGCCTTGTTTTTGTGCTTATGCATTACCTTATATATGTATGGTTAGCTAATGTTTGTATACCGTGTTGTAGATGCCTTGCAGGATAGGCGAGCTGTTGAGTGATCTGACAGGGTGATAGGCCAAGGACTCTCGTACGTTAGGTGGTTATGGTTTTGGGGATGTTTATGTGCCTCCTGCGTGAGGATGATGTTTTATATACCTCCTATGTGAGGATGATGTTTTATACTCGGCTATGATCTTGAATACCTTTTGATGTACAATTTTATACAATTTTATGTATTTGTTTTATATCCGTCAGTGCCATGTTGTAAGGTCAGTGAACTTGTTGTCAGGCTAGGGTCAGGATCAACTGTGAGATCCTAGCCCAATGTGGCATCCCGAGTCCCGCGGATTCGGGGTGTTACACTAGCAGGAAAAGAGGCGGGGATGATACGGTCCTCGTGTCACATAGTTTCATATATATATATATATACGATTTGAGTGAATGACTACTTACATAAAGATAATTAAAATGGGTAAATATGTGACAACATGATTATGTGTTTATCTTTCATGAGTTGTGCTTGTGCTTATGCATTACCTTATATATGTATAGTTAGCTAACGACTTTATACCGTGTTGTAGATGCTTTACAGGATAGGAGAGTTGTAGAGTGATCTGGCAGGGTGACAGGCCGAGGACTCTCGTACACTAGGTGGTTATGGTTTTTGGGATGTTACATATACCTCTTGTGTGAGGTTGATATTTGTATACCTCTTGTGTGAGGATGATATATTATACTCGGCTATGATTTTGTATACCTATGAATGTACAGTTTTATACAGTTTTATGTATTCGTTTTATATTTGTCAGTGTCATGTTGTAAGGTCTAGTGAACTTGGCTAGGGTCATGATCCACTATGAGATCCTAGCCCAATGTGGCATCCCATGTCCCGCGGAATCAGGGTGTTACAAACTAATCTCGGTTGCTCTAGACTGTATCTCGGCCGAGACGTAGATGATCCAACCCAGGCGAAAAGCTGTCTCGATCGAGGCTCCAAAAATGTATGTTTTTCCCCCCAATTTCAACTACCAATTGCTTCCTATGGGGTAGTTAAGCACTTCTCAATAGCAAGTAACAACAAACAACCTCTAATCCGTGCAAAATCAAGCAAAAACCGAACGAAAAGGGTTTTGAACGAAATACCCGAATGACGCAGCGTGTGATGGATTTGAGTGCGGTTTGATGCTTGAAATCCGTAACCCTTGCTTCCCCTGATGATTTGGAACCAAAATTTCTGCAAAACGGTTTAGATTTGGGAGTTTGAGAGCAACGGGGGCTGTCGGTCGAGGTGTTTTCGAGATGGAGTTAGGGTTGTGAGGAGAGATAGATTCGTTCTCCTTTTATACCCCTCGCAGAAATGATTTTATGCCGAGGTGTTTCTGAGCGTTCCGAGGTGTTAGAGCGAGGTGATTTTAAGATAATATCATCTCGGTTGAGCGAACTTCGTCTCGGTCGAGATGTTCTGACATCATCCGAGATGTGTCCCAATTGAACTCCGTTTTCTCAAATTCTCGAACATCATTCCTCCCATGTGTTTCTTGAGTTGCTTTTCTTCTTCTTGGGTAACACCTAATTCTTGTCTAAGAGGACACACAAACACAAACCAAACTATTTAAACTAAACTAGAAAGGTAAAAGAACGCAAAACCTTGGTTGGCCTCCCAAGAAGGGGTTGGTTTAAGGTCGCTAGCTGGAATTTACGTCACTCTCAAGCAAGATGCGAAGGTGCAATCTCCTCAGCTTGAACTTCCGGTTGATACTTCTTCAACCTATAACCATTGACCTCAAAGCTTCCGCTAGCTTCACCCCATACTTCAACTGCACCATGGGGAAAAACATTTTTCACAATGTAAGGTCCCGTCCATCAAGATTTTAACTTACCTGGAAAAAGGCGGAGGCGGGAGTTGATGAGTAGAACAAGATCTCCTTCTTTAAGCTCCTTAGGGATGATATGCTTGTCATGCCATTTCTTCGTTCTTTCTTTGTAGATCTTGGCATTCTCATAAGCGTTTAAGTGCAGGTCTTCCAACTCATTGATGTCCAAAAGCCTCTTCTCTTCAGCTTCCTTGAGATCGAAGTTGAGCCGTTTGACAGTCCAATATACCTTGTGCTCCAACTCAACGGGAAGGTGACAAGACTTTCCATATACCAAATTTTAACGTGTGGTACCCATGGAAGTCTTGAATGCGGTCATATATGCCCAAACAACATCGTCCAACTTCATGGACCAATCCTTTCTTGTCCTTGAGACGGTCTTCTCCATAATAGCCTTGATCTCTCTATTAGAGATCTCCACCTGCCCACTAGTTTTAGGATGATAAGAGGTTGCTACCTTGTGGGTTACCCCATATTTTGATAGAATTGCCTCGAACTTCCGGGCGGTAAAATGTGTCCCTCCGTCGCTGATGATGGCTCGTGGTGTTCCAAAACGTGGAAAGATAGTCCAATTGAAGAACTTCACAACCACCATGGCGTCGTTAGTGGGAGAAGCAATGTCTTCCACCCATCTAGAGACGTAATCAACAACAAATAGAATGTAGAGGTTCCCTGCGGATGATGAGAAATTTCCGATAAAATAAACTCCCCACACATCAAAGATCTCGACCTCCTGAATATTGTTAATTGGCATATCGTTCCTCCTAGGTATATTTCTTGTTCTTTGGCATGCATCACAAGAAACAACAAACGTTTGCACACCTTAAATTATGTAGGCCAAAAGAAACCAGAACATAATACCTTAGCGCACGTTTTGTGAGCGCTAGCATGTCCTCCACAAGGAAGTGAGTGGCAATGCCGTATGACACTAGTAGTCTCATCCTCTGCAACGCACCATCGAAGCATCCTATCCGGGCCTCTCTTGAAGAGTAGAGGCTCGTTCCAATAGTAGTGACGTACGTCTTTGAAGAACTTCTTCCTTTGAGCATATGTAAATCCTGGAGGTAATTACTGACAAACAAGAGAATTAACAATATCAGCATACCAAGGTTCTTTACCATCAGAAATTTGGTGAAGCCAATGCTCCACCAAATGCAAATGCTCGTCAAGAAATGAATTATCAGTAGGTAGATCGTCCTTCTCGAGCGAGATAGGTGGTAGCCGGCTAAGGTGATCCGGTACAGAATTCTCGAATTCCTTCTTATCGCGAATCTTTAAGTCAAACTCTTGAAGCAAGAGAATCCAACGAATAAGGCGCGACTTTGCATCCTGCTTAGCTAGCAAGTATCAAATAGCTGCATGGTCACTCTAAACAATAACTTTCACTCCCACTATGTAAGAATGGAACTTCTCAAATGCATAGAGAATTGCCAAGAGCTCCTTCTCAGTGGTGGCGTATATCAACTGAGCTTCATCTAGCGTCTTACTAGCATAATAAATGACGTTGGTCCGGCCATTCTTCTTTTGTCCAAGTACCGCTCCTACGGCCACATCACTAGCATCACACATGATCTCAAAGGGAAAGGTCCAATCGGGAGGCTGAATGATTGGAGAGGTGATAAATGCTTTCTTTGTCCTGTAAAAAGCATCAAGGCATTCCTGCGAGAACTCAAAAACAACATCCTTATTCAAAAGATTAGTAAGCGGTTTAGAGATCTTAGAGAAATCCTACATGAACCTCCTGTAGAAACCTACATGCCCAAGAAAACTCTTCCCACCTTTAACGGAACAAGGTGGGGCAAGTTTCTCAATAGTCTCGATCTTAGCTCGATCGACCTCTATACCTCAGCTCGAAATGAGGTGTCCTAGCATAATTCCTTTGCTAACCATTAAGTGACACTTCTCCCAATTCAAAACGAGACTAGTGTCTTCACAACGTTGTAACACTAGAGAAAGGTTAGCCAAACAATTATCGAAAGAGGAACCACATACCAAAAAGTCATCCATGAATACCTCCATGATCTCCTCAATATACTCGGAAAAGATAGCCATCATACAACGCTGAAAAGTGGCGGGTGCGTTACACAATCCGAATGGCATCCTCCGATAAGCGAATGTCACCCATGAACAAGTGAAAGTGGTCTTCTCTTGATCATCCGGATGGATAAGAATCTAAAAGAAGCCACTATAACCATCTAAATAGCAAAAAATAGGAGTATTGTGCTAACCGTTCACGCATTTGATCAATAATGGAAGAGGAAAATGGTCCTTTCTTATTGCAAAATTCAATCGCCTATTGTCAGTGCACATCCTCCAGCCTGTAGCGGTCCTTGTGGGAATCAACTCGTTGTTCTTGTTGTTCCAACGGTCATCGCACCCTTCTTGGGTACTACATGCACCAGACTCACCCATTTGTTATCCGATATGGGAAATATGATACCTACATCAAGAAACTTGAGAATCTCTTTCTTCACAACCTCTTTCATGATCGGATTTAACCGTCTTTGAGGTTCTCGTGAAGGCTTGTGATCATCTTCCATTAGTATCTTATGCATACAAAGAGAAGGCTTAATACCAACAAGATCATAAATAGTATATCCCAAAGCCTTTCTATGTTTTCTCAACTCATGCATCAATCGAGACAACTCATCTTTAGTAAGAGTAGCGCTAACAATGACAGGATAAGTAGAATCCAGACCAAGAAAAGCGTACCTTAAATGGGTTGGGAGCGGTTTAAGCTCTAAGATGGGAGGTGTCTTAAGTTGTGGATTCATACCTCCTTCCTCCATCAAAGAGGACTTAGAAACTTCAAAAGAGATGGAAGAAACATATGCATCATCGAAGAAAAGAACGTCCTTTGAAAATGTGGAGAAATCGTTTGCCTGAGGTGTGGCTCGGTCGAGGCATATAGGGTTAGCCTAAGGCGATGAACCGAGGTGAACTTCAGTTGATCCCATCTTGCTTGCTTCATAAATTGTCTCAGTCATGGACCGAGGTGATGGACCGAGGTAATTTCCAGAGAAGGTCACCTCACTTGCTCTACGAACCATCTCGGTCGAGGTACTGGGAGGTGGACCGAAACCTAATGTGCTTTTCGTCTCGTTGGCGAATTTTTCAAATCCAGCTCTTAGATCCTCTTCCGATGCTTCCAAGCTTTGTATATCTACATCACATAAAATATATACACCTTCCTCCATCGTACTAAAACTCAAGATTTTCTTAACAGGATCTTTAATTAAGATAGAGCTCACTAATTCTCGAGAATCTTCTTTATCATAGATGTTGAAGACGTCTTCTTCCAAGGATTGTCCCTTCATCGTGGCTAAGAATACAATCTCCACATGATCTTTCCCAATATTAAAGGACAACTTGGCGTTCTTACAATAAACGTTACATCCCGATGTGGCAAGAAATGGTCTTCCAAGAATGAAGGGAATAGGATAATCTGCAGGAATATCCAATACAACAAAGTCTATAGGTATGTAGAAATTACCTAACTTGACGGGAACTTCTTCTAAGATTCCAATAGGATGAGTAAGGGAACGATCCGCCATTTATAAAGTCATCTTCACGGGCTTGGGATCTCCAAGACCTATCTTCTCACAAAGTGCTAGAGGAATGATGCTCACACTAGCTCCTAGATCACAAAGTGCATCGTAAGTTGCATCCCAACTTCGATGGGAATGCAAAATGAACCGGGATCTCTTAACTTTGGTGGCATATTTTCTTTGATGATTTGAATGAGATCCGGAGATCTAGAGGTCATCCGCACTTCTCTAAAGTCTTCCAGCTTCCTTTTTCTCGACAAAATCTCTTTCAAAAACTTCTCATAGGCGGGCATACCTAAGATTGCATCATTGAAATGGATGATAATATGTAGCTTATTCATAAGGTCAAGAAACTTACCAAAGTGTTTGTCGAGACGCTCCCGTACCCTAGACTGAGGGAACGGGAGTGGAGGCTTGTAAGAAGGTGGTGAAACATAAACATTAGACTTCTCTTTCGCTTTCTGGGGCTCCATCTCGATTGGCACCTCGACCGAGGTGTTTATCGTCAGATCGTGGTCCGACCGAGGTACTGGATTAGTTGTATTCAATACACTTCGTGTGGTAATTGCCATGACCTGCCCCTTTGGGTTGTTCTCCATACTTCCTGGGAGTTTACCTAGATCTCTAGGTGCTTCATTAGTCTTGTTGAAAACTTGATGTTCCAAGGCTTTTTGTGCCTTCGAAAATGTGGTCATAGAACTCTCCATAGCATTGAGCTTTGTCATAATTGCTTCTAATTCAACATACGTCTTTTCCTTAGGTTGTTGGGACGAGCTTGAAGATGGCTCTTGACTCTTCAATGGAATAGAAGAAGAAGATGGGGAAGTTAGAGCACTTTCAGCATGAGAATAAGGGTTACCAAAATTTTATTGATTTGATCTCCAATTGTTGTTGAAATTTCTGTTGTTGTTGTTGTTGTTGTTGTTGTTATTGTTGTTGTTGTTGTTGTAATTGTTATTCTTTGTCCCTTGATAGTTTCCTCCCCCAAGTATCCAAAATATTGCTCTTTGGATGCTCTCTTGGCTTGAGATAATAAGAGCTCCTTTAAAGCCTTGACTTCATTGTTGAGCGTCGTAAGTCGGGCAACGCTCGAAGTAGTAAGATTCAGCTCCAGATGTCCAATTCGCTTCGCTTCGTCTTCAACCCTTCGATGGGAGTACTTTTCCATGTGTAAAGCTTGTTTTTCAACAAACTCCCAAGCTTCATCAACCGGTGTATCCATAAAAATTCCACCAGAAAGTGATTGGAGTTTGAATTGAGTTTCCTCATCCAAACTCTTGAAGTAGATCTCTAGCAACTCAATTTTTGGAATCCCCTGGTGGGGAAATCCAACAAAAGGTCCTTGAACCTTTCGCATGACTTGAACAAACTTTCTCTTTCCTTCATGACAAAAGCATTAATCTTACCCCTTAACTCCGCAATTTTTGATGGGGGAATGAACTTATGAGAAATTCCGTAGTCATCTCTTCCCATGTGTTAACTCTTCCGGATGGAAGAGTTTGATACCAAGCAAGCGCCTTGTCTTTCAAAGAGAAGTAGAAAGGCTTTAGCTTGTAGTTGTTGTTCTCCACTCTTGATGGTCTTAAAGTCTCCATAAGAATCTCATAGTTTTGCAAGTGTTGATGTGGAGATTCTCTTTCCATGCCTCCAAATTGACAGTGCCGAATCATTGAGATGACTTGAGTTCAAAACTCGTAGTCATGCTTAGCTGGATCTCCTAGGTTAACTCCGGGACGCCGCACTTGTTAATTCGGGTCCATCCTTTGACCTAGGGATTGCGGTTCTCCAACGTACAAGTTACCTCAGTCAACACTGGCTAGGAACCGAGGTGGTGGTGGAGGTGTAACACCCCGAATTCTCAGAACTCGGGGAGCTACTGGTTAGGATCTTACAATGGGTCCCGACGTTAGTTTGACAACAACTTTACTTGGATCTTACAACAAGGCACAAACATATTTAAAATCTTTTTGAAAAAGGTCAAATAGTATTCACATGAATGATCAACACATGACAGCCTTACAAAACATAAATATATTAATAACATGCATGATGAACGGAAAACTCCCCGTCCCCATCTAATAAGTGGACCCGATTGACAATCCGCCTAGGATCTCTCTGCAACTGCCTATCTCTACAAAATCTACAAGACGAATAAACCGTTAGCTAACAATCCAGATATAAGTAGAATAAAAATAGCACAAGCACAACTCATGCAAAATAAAACAATCATCATGTTGGCACGCAAACCAGTTAATAACTGATAACTTAGGTGATTCACTTTATTCCATTTCTAAAGTTGTGGCACGAGAAATCGTAAGATTTTTCACCATCGTTCCTTATCCAACTGGTGATGGTTTGGCACACCTCCGCCGGTGGCGTCCCCGCAAACCAAGTATGGACTAGTCCCTAAAGAAACCCCCAGCGCCCTCGGGCTAACTGAGCAGAATGCCACCGCCCGTTACTCTTAGGCCAAATATGTAGGCCGATCGAGAAGTAATAATATATATAATTATAAACACATCATTTAAACACCACTATCATTATTTGGCCTAAGAGTAACGGGTGGTGGCATTCTGCTCAAGTAAGCCCAAAGGACTTACCTGAATCGAAACTCGATTCCCGTTATCTCAACTCGGTCCGTAACTGTTGGGACTCAATTGCCTGTCATAAGGGCAAGTGGATCAAAACACATCCCATTATCTTAGAAGTCTATTACTTCTAAGATGTTCAATCCCTTCAAGAGAAATTACTAAAATACCCTCCTAAGTAAGAATGACCATTTTACCCTTGGTTCCAAAACTTCCAAACATCCCATAAAATATGTCTATCCTCTTATTTGGGACATGCTTTCAATTTCTAACTTTTAAGAATGAGTTTAGGTATAAACTAGAAGAATCACACATTCTCCTCACTTCTCAAAAATGTCACTAGGATCCAACTTTAACTTATAATACGAGCCCCGAATAAAAATATAAAAATTCTAACAAAAATCTCTAAGTCTTCTATGATATGCACTTCATCCATAGAAGCAAGAATTTTCCAAAAACAATACCTAATAACCACTTCTACACAAATTTCCAAAGTCGGTTCCGAAACTAGAAATTCAGACTTAGCCAAAAACTGAGTATTTCTTAACTGCTCAACTAGTCAACTTTGGATCTTCATAAATCTACATCTAACCGTTAGATGAACCTCAATTATTGATACATCACCCTATGCATGACATTCTATAGCATACTAAAAACTGAACGGTGGATTATATTTCTACGGTATCTAAACTAAAGTTCAGACATGACTGCACAACACAAAATATTTCCAACACTTCAAAATTTCAATAACATCTAGAAAACTACTTACAACCTCGACTTTGAAAAATCATAACTCCTAAACCTCTTAATGAAATCCTCTCAAATTTTGATATATTATACTATGTAATCCTAACTATGACATATCCAAACTTCAAGTCTAACCAAGGAATATAACCCAATCAAATCCGTACCACAAAACTGCATCACAAGTAGTTTTCTCAACACTTAGACACAATTCATCACAACCTATAAACTACTCAAGATCTCTACTTTGGAACACCATAACTCTTAAACCGTAACTTGGATTCCTCTCAAATTTCTGTATGATCTACTATACAACAACTATAACTTATCCGAAATTTAGCAACAAATGAGGACTTTAACTTACCCAAATCTGGACCCGAAGTAGACTATTCGTCACTTCCGAAAACTCAGAAACCCTCAGCTCTTCTAGCTATCTTCCATGGCTGTTATGAAAGGTTTGAGCTACAAATAAGGGTTCTCATCAGCACTGATATAGAGAGGGTAACGCAATGAAGGGAGGGGAGGTGTTTACTAGACAAGAGTGACTCGACAAGCTCACTAGTACGAGGAAGAAGACTGAAAGCGGCTCCAACCCCTTGGCACACCTGCGGTGTATTGGAGGCACTTTTGCGGCCCATGGAAGGCGCACTAGCAACCTGTCTGCACAGAAACACTGCTCGACTCTTGCTGGCGCGTTGAAGACGGAGGACCCAAAAGCTCCATGTTGTCTGCTACTATTGCGTGCACGTCCACATGAGGAGAGGCGTTGTTGCTCTTGGTGTCACTTGTCTCTCGTAGGAAGACACAAGGTGAACCTTGGCCTGATGCGCAAAAGGAGACTAGATGCGACGGTTCCGGTGTGGCCTGTTGCACTTCTGGTGTGCGATTTCAAGTTTACTAGTTTGGGTGACAGAGTGTAGGGAAGAGAAGATTAACGTCTGGTTTTGTTTCTTGCTAACTACCCGTGCAGAAGAAAGCTGAGGCTGGCGGTTGGAGTCTTGACAGGAGATGCCCTCCTAGGGTTTCACGTGAGAGAGGCGACCGCAAGGAGGAGGAGGAAAGGGTAGCAGCTAGAGACGTAAGTTGCAATTCTAGATTTGCCCGGATGGCCCATCTTGAAGGTTAAACCTCTTCTATTGGTTAAGGAAGAAATAAATAAAGAAACACTTGATAGGTATATTTTATGAGGAAATTCTCCCATAAGATAATAAGAAGGGAAAGAAAAGATGATAAAATGGAAATACTAATTATCACATAACATGATAAGCCGATGGAAGAAAAGTCCAAACTGGTCGAAGTCCGGTTATCTCAGCATTACTCGGAAATAAAAATTTCAGGGTATTACAGGAGGTATCTCGACCGGTGCAGGTAGGTCAGGATTCGGCCTCGGTCCGATGACTGGATTCGGTCGTGGTAGAATGTGAGCCTGGAATTCGGCCATGTTATCTCAGATCTTTGCCGTTCTTGCATGAGCTTCTTGTCTTTCTCTTTGTAAAGCCTCATTACTTAGCCGAAGTTATACTAATGCATCTTTTAATTCAACTTCAAGATCTCGATTATTTTGTTCAGCCATCTTTGCTTCTTTCCAAATTCTTTTGTATATCTTTTCTGGTTTAGTATCGTAAGGAACGATTTCTTTCCCATCACGAGTTCTTTGCATAAACCCAAAGAAAGATCCTGCGAAATCACTCAAGTAAAGGAATCAATAGCAATAAGGGCAGCAACCCTCAAAGACAACCAAATACCGAACTTGGTCTTGACCAAGTCCCCGGCAACGGCGCCAAAAAGTTGTTCGCTCTTAGACGTGTGTGAAATAGTGAACGAAATAGCTTTAAATTTATAGCCTAAAATAAAAGCTTGAAACAATATGCAAACCCTCAGTGTACGGATCAATCGTAATAATGGCAAATACTCCAGGGTCAAACACTGGGACTATGGTGAAATCAAGCACGGTAAGAATCAGGTTGTCAATCAAAAGCAAGCAACAAACAAGATGATGTATCAATCAGATAACGGAATGCAGATTCTAGAGGTCAAAGCATCCAGTTGTGGTTCCGACTAAAGGTTTCTAAGGATAACGTGGACAAAGCTGAGGTTTGCAAGAGAAGGTATTTCTAAGGTGGGAATACATCACCTAGTAAGTCTCGCTACTCACTATCCCAAGCCAAAGATCCTCTCACCGGCTAAGTCTCAAGGAACTAATGAAAAGAACTATAATCTCAAACCAACACACCACCTAAGGGGATAGAACTAACCTTTACCAGGTACGTCTCAGGCTTACTCACAAAGGTAGGATGAAGGCACACTCAAACCCTAATAAAGGATAAAACTTTATTACCTAACACTCATCATCATAGGTATACAAGCAAAGGAATCACCGGGTAAGTCTCATCCTAGGCTTGCGTATGAACCAGGAAAGGTCCAACAAGGATAGGGTTTGGCAAACTAAAACCTAAACTCAGGATTTGATCGGATCTAATTCACGTCTCACTCAGTTCATATCGATCTCGGTCAAGATGTTCTATGAACCAACCGAGGTGAGGTTCAGTTTTGTTTCGGCTTGAGCTTTCAGGGTCCACTAAGGTAAAGGTTCATTCTTTCATCGTCTTTCCTACAACCTTCAGCCAATCACCCTAGAATCGCAAGGGAATTAATCGAACAATCATCATGATAATAACAAGCAAATATTTAATGAAAGAAGATATAAGCCAACAAGAAAACCTTAACAAAAGGTCTCAATAATCAATTTCAAACAAACAATCAATCGAAACAATCAAAAAACTGTGTTCCTCAATGATAGATCAAAAGACAACAATCAAGGTTCCCTAAGAAAACCTTACAACTTCCTTCAAAAGCCTTCAACTTGCACTTCAAAGCTATTTTCCTTCAACTTCCTTCTTCCTTGGAATATCTTCAATCCCCAAAGATAATCAGCTCCACAAGCATACTTCCATCTAGAAAATATCTTCAATCTTATGAGAAAGTCACTTGCCAAAAATAAAAGATCTCAAGGGCTTTAGGCCGTCCGCCTCGATCCCGGCCCAGCAAGTCATCTCGGTCGAGGTGATCTTGTAGTCAATTGAGATGAACTTCATTTACGTGCAAATCTCCCAAAACTGGTCCAATATCGAATTTCTATCCAACTTCCATGGTTCCTATGAATTCCTTGTAGCTCCTCAATGCTCCAAAATGCATCTCCAATGAATCAATTCCCTTTGCTCCATATCGATAAAAAACGTGCCATTTTCCCTACAATTTACAACAAAAGTAGGTGTAGACCTCGATTCTTGGAAAGTTAAACAAAACGACATAATCATCAAGAATATACAGCCGTGCATGCAGATTTATGAAGATAAAATGACCAAATCAATCCCAAAATATAGACTATAATGCATGCTATCACACAGCTCAAACTATACAAATCGGGTAGTCTTCCTCAATAGACTGGTAAGTGAGGCAATCACAGAAAACTCCTCCACAACCGGTGATAATATCCGGCTAATTCAAAAGCTACGATCTTTTTTGACATTTGTCGTTGTCGTTCAAACTGCAACAATCATAATCTTCATCAGATCAACCTTGATCCTTTTAGGAGAAACCGCATGATCTCAAAAGATCATTCCAGATATTCAAACTCGTACGTATTATACAACTCATAATCTTACAAGACTCTTAAAACCGTCCTCCCATATCCTTCGTGTCCCTCTCTACCTTGAGAGTACACTAGGATGTCATCTATGTAAAGTTACTACAACTGATCCATTAGGTCAACAAAAAATTCGTTCGTCATTGAATATCTATGTGGCGGCGCTTTTGTGAGCCCGAATGATGTCACCACAACTCGTAGTGGTCATACCGTGTCCAAATTGTTGTTTTGGGCACAACTTGCTCTCTCATCCTCATCCATTAATATCCGGGTTAAATTCTTATATGGAAAATACCCAAGTTCCTTGCAACAGATCTAACAACTCATTACTATGGAGTAATGAATGCTCGGTCTTGACTATCATCTTATAAATCCGTGCACAGCCTCATACATCTGAGCAATCAGCCTCGCCACTTGGACTGCGTTGAGAACAGTACATGTCTTTCAAGATCTCCATCAGAAGAAAAGTCGCGATCTAATCTATCGTGGTAGTGACCGATACGGTTCACCTATCAATATCCGGACCACACTATGGTGGTGTACTCGATCCACAACTTCCTCACGTTCAAAAGACAAGACCAGGAAGTTTACAAGAAATCACAAGTCCCTAAATAAATGTGATAAACACACATCTCGCGGGTACCTCTGACCCTGAAACCATCAAGTAACCCTAATGTAAAGGGTACCTTATACATTGCATCTAAAACCAGCGTTGAACACATACATAAAAAAGGAGTGGATAGTACCCGTATCAAAAGAACTCGAAAAGGTAAATCATTAACAGAAATGTTATCAGAATAACTAATATCGGCAACTCCACCGTACTCCATAAATCAAAACTTGAGCCTATTCTCCATTCTAGCTAAACCAGCATCAGAGGGGTGCCAAATGACCCAACTTGCCACATGTAAAACATGTTATTGGTTCCATCGGACACTTAGGTCGTAGATGTCCGGGATTACCGCAGTTGTAACACAATCGTCCCGTCTTCGAAACTTGTGCGGGCAAAGGGTAACTCGACCTTCTTCGTTCACCTTCGATAACCTTTGCAGGGACGTAAACTTGTTGAGGTAGCATCTTGCCTTGTCGGCAAAATATCGATTTGTGCCCTACTTTACCACACGTAAAGCATGTCACTAACGACCTTGGGCACTCATTTCGCCGGTGTCCAAACTTCTCGCAATTCAAGCATTGTGATTCATTGCCAGAAGTCCTCACGGCCAAGGGACCACTTGAGTGTCCTGGTATCTGACTTGGTCTAACATTCACCATCCTTGCTTCTACACTAACTGGTTCGATCCGTTGCTTCTTCCTTGATCCGGAGGTCTCATATGGCCCTACAGGCATCAGTAAATCTGAAGTACATCTACCTATTCTTGCAGCTTCCTCCAATAGGCATATATATTCTCGAAACTTGGATCTATTAATAATGACATAATATGTCTCCTCTTGTCCATTCTCCGCTGCTGGCAGATCGGCGCTGGGAACTTGCCCCTAACCTATAACTACCGGAGGAAGAGGTGGTCCACCTCTACCCCGTCCTACTACACACGTCACTCTAGTCTGAGCCATTTGCATATAATCATAGTTATCGTATAAGGATAACTAATACCGTATACACATATCAACTTCACATATATAAGCAGTCTAGTATATATATATATATATATATATATATATATATATATATTATTAAACTGCTGAGATCAATGGAAGGTGTGATGACTTCTCGTACATTCTAACCCAAATCGAATATATACACAATTTCAAAACGAAAAATCTTTTTGAAAAGTCAGACCCCTTTCGGGTTCTGTTTATTTATCCATCCAACCTTTATTGTAGATTACAAGTGTCATTGTTGTCAACCTAAGGCTCTAATACCACATTTGTAACACCCCGAACCCACGAAACATGAGGCGTCACTAGGTTAGGGCGTCACAGTGGGTCTTGACCCTAGCCTGACAACAAATTCACTAGATCTTACAACAAGGCCCCGATAGATATAAAAACAAATACATAAAACTATATAAATGTATACCAAAAAGGGTATACAAAACCATAGCCGAGTACAAAACGGTAACATCATATACAACATGTATAAACATCCCCAAAACCCATAACATCTAATGTATGGAAGTCCTCGGCTAATCACTCCTCTAGGTCACTCTGTAGGCCTCCTATCCTGCAAAACATCTACAACACGGTATGAAACCGTTAGCTAACCGTTCATATATAAGATAACGCATAAGCATAAACACAAGTCATGGAATCCTAAACACATAATCATGTTGTCACACATACTACCCGTGTACCCTAAGGGAGTGGTGTAGTGCCTATGCCATCCCGTATACCAGTCTGGCCTGACTTCAGTTAGACTCCTTACAAGATGAAAGGGAAAGGTTATCACTGCCATTGCAAGGGGGTTATTGATAGGTGCTGGAATCACTATCAATTAGGGTAGTTTTTAGAGTCTTTTTATTGCATTAGTGTCGGTTTATGCTACTAACTCCTTGGTCCAGAAGAAGAAGATCAAAAGAAGCTAAAGAAGGAGTTATAAGCACTTAGGAGTGAAGATCGATCACAAATCAAAGCTTCTGTTGCATCACCGCCCCAACGGATCCTTGCAGCCGCCCCTGCGGGTGACGCCTTACATCGGAGCGCTCCCTGCGCTTTCACCAGCGCCAACCATGAAGCGTGTCACCGCCCCTGCGCCTCCTTGGCGCCCCTGTGGTATCCTCCATTGAAGAAACGAAGACCAGCTCCCCTGCGCCTTCCACTACGACCTGCCTGCGCCTCAACATGGGAGTTGGAAGACGAAGAGGTTGTGTCACCGCCCCTGCGTCGACATAGGGACGCCCCAGCGGCTTGGCATCAGAAACGTCAGGAAGGCGAAATGTCAGACGTTGAAATGCATAGAAGATCCGCCCCAGCGGAATTGTGTAGCCGCCCCAGCGGCTCTGAAGAAGATCAGCCGATTCTGCCTAAACCGCCCCTACGGTTCCTGAAGCGCCCCAGCGGTTTAATGCCAGAAGCTTTACTCCGGCTGTTTACACCACCTTTATGGCATTTAAGGTGGCTGTTTTGGGCCGGCCATTTACTCCTATTTTAGTGTCTTTTGTAGTATAAATAGTCCTTGGTTGATTGCTAGAATCATTCATCTTATCATCTTGTTAGTCAACAAATTATCCACTTAGATTATCTTGATTCCTTGTAATGAGTTGTTAACTCCCTTGCTACATTGAGTTGGTTTGAAGCTGCATTGTTACCTTGGTTGTAAGTTCTTTATAATCTAAGTTTTCATTCAGTTATACTTTGTGTTTCCTTGATTTCCATTGTCTAAATTGCATGTTTACTATTCCTTGAGATTGATCACCTTAGGTTCTAAAGTGCATGTAAACAACTAGGATTATTAGGTTCCGGGTTCGAGTCTTTAATCTAGTAGCAACTTTAAGTAATAACGGGTTGTGATTACTTAAGGAAAAGGAACATTGTTATAAAGATAAGTTTAACGGTTTTAGTCTTCTCTTTATATCCCTTTGTCTTTGTTTGAAAGCTAACTTGTTATTTGTTCTTGTAGGTTTATGGAACTTTAACATGTTAAGTTGTGTTGATGCCGGTTGGCTCAACACATATATATGATCGAGACGGGAGATTACTTGAAAACTTGTAAAAGGAACTCACCAAAGTAGCAATTGCATGCTTAGAATCAACCTAGTGTAGATTCACCCATCATTGTCTTACTTGTCGCATAATCGTTTTCATAAGTTTTTGTGCATCAATTCAACCAACCCCCCCCCCCTTGTGTTACTTGTCACTATAATCGATAATTGCATCTAAAACACCTTAACTCTCTTGGGTTCGACCCTTACTTAATCACTACACTTGTTCTTGGTGCTAAGTCGGGATTTACTTTTGATTGGGTATAGACGACAAAAAGTAAATCCCGTCTCGATCAAAAGTAAATCCCGTCTCGTTTTCATAAATTTTTAGAGTCTTTTCCGTAGGTTGTTTACCATTACTAACAAGTTAGCTTTCAAACAAAGACAAAGGGATATAAAGAGAAGATTAAAACCGTTAAACTTGTCTTTATATTTGTGTTCCTTTTCCTTAAGTAATCACAACCCGTTATTACTTAAAGTTGCTACTAGATTAAAGACCCGAACCCGGAACCTATTAATCCTAGTTGTTTAAATGCACTTTAGAACCTAAGGTGATCAATATCAAGTAATAGTAAACATGCAATTTAGACAATGGAGATCAAGGAAACACAAAGTATTACTGAATGAAAACTTAGATTATAAAGAACTTACAACAAAGTTAATAATGCAGCTTCAAACCAACCCAATGTAGCAAGGGAGTTAGCAACTCATCACAAGGAAGCAAGACAATCTAAGTCGATAATTTGTTGACTAACAAGATGATAAGATCGATGATTCTAGCAATCAACCAAGGACTATTTATACTACAAAAGACACTAAATAGGAGTAAATGGCTGGCCCAAAACAGCCACCTTAAATGCCATAAAGGTGGTGTAAACAGCCGTAGTAAAGCTTTTGGCGTTAAACCGCAGGGGCGGCCTTCAGGAACTGCAGGGACGGTTTAGGCAAAATCGGTTGATCTTCTTCAGAGCCGTTGGGGAGGCTACACAATTCCGCTGGGGCGGATCTTCAATGCACTTCAACGTCTGACCTTTCGCCTTGCTGACGTTTCTGATGGCAAGCCGCCAGGGCGTCCCTATGGCGACGCAGGGGCGGTGACACATTCTCTTTGTCTTCTAGCTCCCATGTTGAGGCGCAGGGAGCGCCGCAGTAGAAGGCGCAGGGGAGCTGGTCTTCGTTTCTTCAATGGAGGACACCGCAGGGACGCCAAGGAGTGGCGTAGGAGCGGTGACACGCTTCATGGTTGGCGCTGGTGAAAGCGCAGGGAGCGCTCCGAAGTTGGCGTCACCCGTAGGGGCGACTGCAAGGATCTACTGGGGTGGTGAGGCAACAGGAGCTTTGCTTCATGATCGATCTTCACTCTAAGTGCTTATAACTCCTTATTTAGCTTCTTTTGATCTTCTTCTTCTGGACCAAGGAGTTAGTAGCATAAACCGACACTAATGCAATAAAAAGACTCTATAAACTACCCTAATTGATAGTGATTCCATCACCTATCAAACTCCCCCATACTTAGACCTTTTACTCGTCCCGAGTAAGAAAATGACATCAACTAGACTCAAAGGCCTCAGGAAGCATGAGCAAGCAGAAAGACAATGAAAAACAAGAGAAAAGTCAAGAAACAAAAGAAGGAAAAGAGAGAAAATGTGAGAAAAAGAAATACTACCATCCTTATTGCTCCAAGAGTGGTCTACCCGGATCTTCAATGCACTACCATCCTTATTGCCAAGGCGCCCTTTCGAGTTTTTACCTTGCCACTCTTCTTTTTTTCTCACTTTAACTCACATCCCTCAAGTCCAATTTTGCACCAACTTAAGGTTGGTCGGACTACCTTCTTTTTGCCTAAACCGCCCTTTCGGGTTTTCGATTTATCCAAGGATTTCCATGCCTTTTTTCACTTCTTTGGCTTTTTCTTCTTTTTTTTTCTTCAGAATATCAAACTGAATTCAACAATGCAAAAACAATCTTCAAAAACAACTCAATGAACTGTACAAGCACTGATAGGTCCCTCCCCCATACTTGAAGTACACTTTGTCCTCAAAGTGGAAATGAGTCAAAGATAAATGCGGGAGAGGGAAAAGAAATGTACCCCTCAGTGGGGTGGTCCGGATGGACCACCTGGACCCTCCTCCGATGGGTAAGGAAAGTGGCGGAAGAACTGCTTCTGCCGGCGGTAGATGTCATCAATGCGCTCCTGCTGGACAGTCATCTGGCGGCCAAAAGAGGTCTCAAAACTGGCCTGCCAAGCCAGCTGCTGAGCCTCCAGCTGCTGCTGCTAGGCTGCCTGCCAGGCATCCTGCCTCTTGTCAAAGTGTGAGGTCATGGAGGTGGCAAAATTGGTCTGCCAGCTCTACTGCTGCTCCAGCATAGTCCGCTGGTAATCGGATTGCCATGTCTGATGCTGGGTCGTCATAGCCGCCATCTGAGCCTGAAGGCTCGCAAGGGTCGGGTCCTCCTCTGGTGCCTCCGTGGGCATCTCCTCGTCATCTGGGATGGGCAAGTGCTCCTCCTGATGAGCCCGGCTGGAGCTGGCAACATGCCTCTCCACAATGGCCACTACTGGCCTCCTCGGCACGAAAGGATCTGTCGGAATGTAGAGCTCGGAGAGCTCACCTCCTAATGGTAAAGGCCGGGGGAGGTATGTGAGGTGGCTCCCGTCTTTATGGGAGATCCAAAATAGGTTCTCCCCGTCCCGCTGGAGAAGCTTGCACCTCCTAAGCATCCCCTCCGTGTAGAGAGGAGCCGCCATCCCATCCTATAACTCGGACAGGTCCATCACTTGTGAGGCGATCAAAGAGATCACCCCACCGCCGACAATATCCCTCGGCTCATCCCTCGTAATCCGCTTCAAAGCGGCAAGGAAGAGAGAGGGCCAATCCATCACCCCCAGTATGTTGGAGTACTCACCCCCAGTATGGAATTTTGACCTGGTTGCTGCCTGCCAAAACTCGCACAGGTCCGGGGCCGAGACTGGATCCCACTAGTTTTCAGAGGGGTTTAGAGTCACCCCAAAAGCCTCCCGTAGATCGGCGTAGTCAAGACTGTATTTTACCTTGTTGAACTTGAAGGTGAGGCCGATACACACGTGACCTTCCTTCTCCATTGTGAAAGTGGAAATAAACTGTCTGCTGAGCTCGGGATATGTTGGAGCACTCTTCTGGAGGAAGTCTCCGAGCCCGGCATTCGCCAAAAACGCTTGCATGCTCTCTAGCATGCCTAGTTTCTCCAAAGTCGGGATATGCAAAAAATCGAGTTGCATACACAACTCGATCCTGCACAATCCTATAACCCTCCTTCTCTGCGTCGGTCATCTTGTATTTCCTTGGGGCTTCCATTCTTAAAAGTAATTGAAGCAAAGGATTAGCAAATGTCGAAATAAGGAAAAGAAAACGACCTCTCTGGTGTGATTTCCGCAGGGGCGGCTGTGCAGGCGCAGGGGCGTTGAGGCGCAGGGGCGGAAGCTTGCAGCCGCAGGTGCGGGAGAAGTGTAGAGGCGATTTCCGGGGAGCGATGGAAAGGGTGTTGCTGAGGCTGCTCCGGTGACGTCCTTGGTGGTTCAGTCTCGCCGGAGGTGTAGTCGGAGTGGAATGTGTGAAGTGGTTGAGGAGGAAGGCCATAGGGTTGTGAGAGAGTAAGCGGGTAGTGGGAGAGGGTGGCGCAGGGGTGTTTCGACGTGTGGCTGGCTGTCGGAGGCGGCGTAGGGGTGTCGGCGAGATTGTTGGTGGGCAGAGGGCGCAGGGGCGTGATAGAGTTTTTGAAGGAGAGGTGTTTGGAGGGTTTGTGTGTTTGGTGAAGAAGGTTGGTGGGTGGTGCGTGGTAGGTGTAGGCGTTTTTCGAGATCCTCTTTTTTTTCTTTTCTGGGTAAACCCGCAGGGGTGGAAGTTTGTCGCCGCGGGGGTGGCGACAAGGGAGAGGGGCACGCAGGCTCAGCGCCGGGGGCGGCGCTGGGAATTCGTGTCAAGGATGGCCGCCGCAGGGGCTTAGGGATGTCACCGCGGGGCGGTGACAGGCGTGTTATAGGCGCAGGCCCAGCGCCGGGGGCGGCGCTGGGCATGAGTGTCACCGTAGGGGCGGGGATACAAAGCTGCAGGGGTGGTTCCTTGACAGAAGCTCCTCTTCTTATTCCTTCGGGTTGCCTCCCGAGAAGCGCCTTTGTTTTAGGTCGTTGGCTCAATGTAAGATCTCTACTTCTCTGACTATGCTTCCTCCAGCACCATCTTGTCAATCGGATCGTTCTTGACTCCTTCAAGGTAGAGCTTTAGCCTTTGTCCGTTCACCTTAAACACCTTGTGCGTTTGGGGATCATTGAGATCCACAGCCCCGTGAGGGTATACTTCGGCTACTATAAATGGCCCTATCCATCTCGTATGAACGGCCCTGTCCATCTCGAACGCAACTTACCTGTAAAGAGTTTCAAACGGGATTGAAAGAGAAGTACCTTATTACCTACCTTGAAGTCCTTCCGGAGAATGTTCCATTCATGCCATGCTTTGGTCTTTTCTTTGTATGTGGTAGCATGGTCATATGCATCTAACTCAGTTCCTCCAACTCTTGCAATTGGAGCTTTCAGAATTCTCCCACTTCCTCTATGTTCGTGTTGCACTTCTTTACTGCCCACCAAGATTTGTGCTCTAACTCCACTGGTAGGTGGCAAGCTTTCCCAAACACGAGCCTAAAAGGGTATATCCCGATAGGAGTTTTGTAGGTTGTCCGATATGCCCATAGGGCGTCATTAAGCCTTGTACTCCAATCCTTCTGCCCGGGAGAAACCATCTTTTCAAGGATGGTCTTTATTTCCCGGTTGGACACCTCAGCTTGGCCGTTTGTTTGTGGATGATAAGCTGTTGATACTCTTTGGTTACGTGGTACTTCTTGAGGAGAGCCGTGATCGTCTTGTTGCAAAAATGGGTACCCCTATCACTGATTAAGGCTTTTGGGATTCCAAATCTTGCAAAGATATTTTCCTTTAGAAAAGCTGCAACTACTTTTGAATCATCAGTTTTGGTGGCCTTTGCTTCCACCCACTTGGAAACATAGTCCACCGCAAGCAAAATATACGTGTTCCCGAATGAAGTAGGAAACGGCCCCATGAAATCAATTCCCCAAACATCAAATATTTCACAAAATATAAGAGAGGATTGGGGCATGATAGCATGAATTATTGTCTATATTTTGGGGCTTGTTTAGACGTTTTATCTTCAATAATCTACATGTTTGAATGTATATTATGTGATTATATTGCCGTTTCATCTACCTTTGCGGGAATCGAGGTCTACACCAAGTTTTGTTGTAATCGTAGGTAAAATGGCACGTTTTGCATCAAAAAGGAGGAAAAAGAACTAAGGAGTCATTGGAGCTACATTCAGGAGCTTAAGGAATAATCTAGGAATCATGAAAATGGATTGAAGATTCACTTTGGACCAGATTTGAGAGATTTCACATTCAGTTGTGATTCACCTCGGTCAGCTACAGTACCATCTCGACCGAGGTGATCCAAAGGAGCTGACTCGACCGAGGCGAACACCTTGGACGCGGTAAGGATATTTTATTCTTGGATGAGATCTGTTAGCATGAAATATTGTGATATTTTAGGCACGTTTTCTAAACGTATTTGATTCATATTGATAGTCTTTGATTGAACTTTGTGCATATGTGAGCTAGTATTACCTATATTGTCGATATGGATGTCTACACTAGTTCTATGTTGATTATAGGTGATTTGGAGCTATTTCCGAACGGAATCGAGCAAAGGAGAGTTGATTTGATATGTCCATAGATTGAGGACATTCTTTGGAAGCAAATTGGAGTTTTAGCTTGAGGAATGCACGAGGCTAGGGAAGAATCACGTTCTTGCCCTAAACCACGCTCTAAAATACGGCCGTACTACGAACCACGTTCAGTTCCACGGCCGTGGAACCTTGCAAGAGAGGCGTGATGCATTCCAGTAACTATTACGGCCGTGGGATACATGGTACAAACCGTGACCTAATCCACGTCCTAAATTACGGTCGTGAAAACTTCCACGACCGTGATCTTGGCAAATCTTTTCGCCACACTTTGAAGCCATGATCTTTTGAAGATTGGGCCGGGCCGATATTTTATCTTGCCCTATAAAAAGACGGACGAAGCAAGATTTCGTCATCACCGCTTACACCCGCCATCTTCGCTTAGCGGCATTTATCGACGCTTAAGATCGTTCATCTCCGTTTAGGGAATCTCAACGCCGTTTGGCCATTGCTTGGAAGTATTGATCATCTCATTGGAGATTGAAGTTTGCATCTGGGAATTACCCTAATCTCGCACTTTTGGTGGAGATTGCTGTTGAGATCTCCGGATTGGCGGAAGATCGAAGCTTTTGGAAGATTTTGCAAGGAGATCTCTCTTCTTGTTTAGGTTTGATTTGGAAAACGGATTGACATCCCGTTTTCCCTTCTTTCCTAAGGTTGTGATTGTTTGTTTTATTTTGAATCCTTTGACAATACTTGTTCTCTTTGTGACTTTGAGATTGGTTTGAAGATTATTGAAAGTTCTTGAAAGTTTTTCATCTTTCTATCTTTTAATTCTTGAATTGATATCAACATGACCGTTATTGGCTAAAAACCCTTAACAATTCTAAGGTGAAGGGTTGATAGTTGTGGCTTAGATGATGATAGATCGATCGCAAACAGATTAGACCCTGAGAGTTAGAGAGAATCGCCGACGAACCCTAAATTACGGCCTGTTCTTGAGTCCACGGCCGTGGAACCTCAAGAACTAACCGTGATTTCCCTTAAGTCTACGAACTTGCTTTTACTTTAATCCAAAGTTAAATATTTGCTTTAACTTAGTTTAGGCTTGCCTTTTCTAGGTGGTAGTGAAGCCTCAACAACCTCTACCTCGATTGTGAGTGTCACAACCTCAATCGGTTAAGTTAGTCTTGATCCTTGGGTTACAAGTTTGGGTATTTGACACTAATTCTTACCTTTAGAATCTTTCTATATTGAGCCTCAACAACCTGTATAGAGAGTGCCTTGTAGGTGAGTTATATAAGGTTTTTGGAACTTCACCGTACGATTACCTTACATTAGTATACCTTTGCATATCTCAACTCTGTCTTTATATCATTAAGTATATCTTGAATCGATTGCCACAGCTGGATACTTGGATATTTAGGATTGTTGTTTTCCCAATATATTTGCAAACTCTCATATTTACTCGCTTGATAATCTGCAATCGAATTTGTTCCCACCCAAATCCGTGTGTTCGATACTCTGGAATTCTTGCTTAGCTACGTCGATCCGTACACTGCGGGTTCGCTGCTTGATTCTAGTTTTATAAATTTAAAGCTTATTTGCACACACCTTTAGGGGCGAACAAGTTTTTGGCGCCGTTGCCGGGGAATTGGTTTCGGCCGAATCCGGTTGCCGGTTGTCAAGCTTGGGAGCTTGCTCTCGTTATTTGATATTCCTTTGAGTGCATGCGCAGGTCTAGGAACACCGAAGATCTCTTACCTCTTGATCAAGAGCTAGAGAAAACCTTGAGGCAAAAGCGCAAGGAAAAGAAAATGGCTGAAGAACACGAACGTGATCTTCAAACGGAGTTGGCGGAGAAGGAAGCTCAACTCCGATGGAACGAGACTCTCCGCCAGGATGAGATGGATCGTCATCAATCTCAAGTTAACAGTCTACAAGACATGATCTTCCAGATGAGGGTAGAGATGAGCGACCTTAAGAATAAGGAAGCAAGAAATCCTCAAGGAAAGCATCAAGGTCTAGAAGAAAAAGTCACTCATCCGCTGATGATAGTGATTCTTCCATGCCACCGCTGGAGGAGATTGATCCCACGATCAATGTAAATCCTTTCCATCCACAAGGAGCTGCTAATCGCCGCATTCCGCCTAGGAATGTGAGGATCGAACGTGTGGACAATGAGCCAAGAACTCTTGGCCAGCGGATGGATCCAACACAACAACCACGCCGCTTGGGCGTGAATTTTGATGCTGAAGACGTGCAAGGGTTTAGCTTTAACCCTAAAGTTATTACTCTTGTTCGCCAAAATCAATTTGGCGGGACAAGCGCTGAATCTCCACACCAACACTTGCAAAACTTTGAGTGTATGATGGAGACGATGAGACCGAAGAGTGCTAACACCAACAGCTACAAGCTCAAGCCTTTCTTCTTCTCCTTGAAGGGGAAAGCGTTATCTTGGTATCAAGCTCTTCCAAGTGGGAAACTAGATACGTGGGAAGACCTTTCCGCGGAGTTCCTCACCAAATTCTTTCCACCCTCCAAAACGGCGGAACTTAGAGGTAAGATTAATGCTTTTTCCATGAGACCTAACGAAAGTTGGTTTCAATCTTGGGAAAGGTTTCAGGACTTCCTCTTGGATTGCCCTCATCATGGCATATCCAAGCTTGCCTTGCTAGAGATCTATTACAAGGGGCTGGATGCGGGAACGCAATTCAACCTCCAATCCCTCTCATGTGGAACGTTCATGGACATGAGAGAAGATGACGCTTGGGACTTCATCGAGAAATAAGCAAGAGTCATAGAGAAGTATTCCCACCGGAAAGTGGAGGGAAATCGTGTGGAGCAAGAAGCGAAGCACACACATGAAGCTCAAAATCAGATTTTCTCCCTCAACAATGAGATCAAGGAGTTGAAGGAGGCTATCAAGACCAACTTTCCAAAGCAACAAGAGAAGGATGTTGGCTATTTGGGCAACAACAATGGCGGTGATAACACCAACCGCAACAACAACAACAACAATAACCGGAACAATAACCGGAATAACAATTGGAATGGAAACAACAACAACCGGAACAACAATTGGAACAACAATAGGGGTTCAAACAACAACAATTGGCGCTCAAATCAACAAAATTCCGGTAACTCTTATCCTTCCAACTCTAATTCACTAACTCCACCTTCCTCTTCCTCTACTCCTTTGAAAAGCCAGGGGCAATCATCTAATGGAGGAAACAATACGGGAAAGGAGAAGCCTGATCCCATGTTGGAAACAATTTTGGGAAAGCTTCAAGGGTTGGAGAACCGCCTCATCAAGGTTGATGATCAAGTTTCTAAGGTTGACAAAGCTCAAAAAGTTTTGGAAAACCAAATGTTCAACCACGCGGAGGAAGTTCTTAGAAATCAAGGGAAACTTCCAGGAAAGACGGAGGACAACCCTAAGGGAAGGGTGATGGCGATTACAACTAGGAGCGGAGTAACTACTACCGATCCGCAGCCTACGTTCGTTGAAGTCCCCGTAGAGAAGGACAAAGAAAAGGGGAAGGAGAAGGAAGATGTCTATGTTCCTCCTCCAGCTTACAAACCTCCCCTACCATTTCCTCAATCTAGAGCGCGAGCGCGCCTAGACAAACAATTCGGTAAGTTCATAGAACTCATGAGTAAGCTGCATATTAATATACCCTTCATTGATGCTATTGTAGGTAAGCCGGCTTATGGCAAGTTCTTGAAGGAGCTCCTCTCCAACAAGAGGAAGCTAGAAGATTTTGGTGAGGTCAATATGAGTTCGGACTCTTCGGATCTCATCAAGACCATGAAAGAGAAAATGCCCCCAAAATTGAAGGATCCGGGGTCATTTTGCATTCCCATTGGAGTGGGAGATGTCACATATGACGCTTTATGTGACTTAGGAGCAAGTGTGAGCATCATACCACTTGCATTATGTAGGAAGATCGGTTTAGGTGATCCTAAACCGGTGAAGATGACGTTATACATGGCAGATCGATCCATCACTCGCCCCGTCGGTATTGTAGAAGACGTCCCCGTCAAGCTAGGTAAATTCTGTGTTCCCATTGATTTTGTCGTGCTTGACATTCCTGCAGATAGTCCGGTCCCGATCATACTCGGAAGACCGTTTCTTGCAACTTTCGGCTGCATGGTCGATTGCAAGAATGGTAGACTCGCTTTTGATATTGGAGAAGAGAAAGTAGAATTCGTTCTTTCCACTCTAGTGAAGGAGCCGATCTTCGACGAGGACATTTACGATGTCCAAGATGAAGAAGGTTTATCTAGGGAAGAGGTAAGTGTGATTCTCTTTAACGATCCTTTACAAAAAGTCATTACCATGAGTCTAACAGATGTAGGGGAAGGAGGAGAGTGCAAAGAGGAAATTGAAGCCTTAGAAGCACAAGAAGAGATGCATGAAGTGGAGTTTGAGAAACTCCACGATGAGGCTGAGAATGTTAGAATCCATGGTCATACCCTGTATTCCACGACCGTGGATTTCACAACCAAAATCGACCTCCATTCCAGTGGATTACACGGCCGTGGAACATATGGAGAGCCCGTAACTCTGACCGTGGAAGGGGGTGATCGGCATACTTCTTCAACTTCTTTTGATTCCTCTCCAACTCACTCAACACCCTTAGAAACTTCTAAGGAAACGTCGGATGCTCCTCAAGGATCATTGGAAGCCCCAAAAGTGATGGAACTCAAACCGCTTCCTACTCATCTAAGGTACGCTTTTCTTGGATCTAATTCTACCTTTCCGGTTATTGTTAGCTCCGAATTAAGCATAGATGAACATGAACAGCTCATGATTGTCCTTAAGAAACATAGGAAAGCCATAGGCTATACCATTGAGGACTTAGTAGGAATTAAACCCTCCCTATGCATGCATAAGATACTAATGGAGGAGGACTTTAGAACTTCAAGACAACCTCAAAGGCGGTTGAATCCGACCATGAAGGAGGTTGTCAAGAAGGAAATTCTTAAACTTCTTGACGCAGGTATCATCTATCCTATCTCCGATAGCAAGTGGGTGAGTCCAGTTCAAGTAGTTCCGAAGAAGGGAGGAATGACGGTCATCACCAACAAGAACAACGAACTCATTCCTACCCGAACCGTGACTGGATGGCGAATGTGCATAGACTACCGCAAGCTCAACAACGCAACGCGGAAGGATCACTTTCCATTGCCATTCATCGATCAAATGCTTGAAAGGTTAGCACAACATTCACATTTTTGCTACCTTGACGGTTATAGTTGTTTCTTTCAGATTCCGATACATCCGGATGATCAAGAGAAGACCACATTCACGTGCCCTTGGGGTACGTTCGCCTATAGGAGAATGCCGTTCGGGCTTTGCAACGCCCCAACCACCTTTCAACGGTGCATGATGGCCATCTTCTCCGAATACGTAGAGGAAATCATGGAAGTCTTCATGGACGACTTCTCCGTATACGGTTCCTCTTTTAACGATTGCCTTTCTAACCTTTCTCTTGTTTTACAAAGGTGTGAAGACACTAACCTAGTTCTTAATTGGGAGAAGTGTCAATTCATGGTTAAGGAAGGAATTGTATTAGGTCACTTAGTCTCTAGTAGAGGGATAGAGGTAGACAAGGCTAAGATAGAGACCATAGAGAAACTTCCTCCCCCAATTTCGGTGAAAGGGATAAGAAGTTTCCTAGGACATGCTGGATTTTATAGACGTTTCATTAAGGACTTTTCTAAGATATCAAAACCTCTCACTAATCTATTGATGAAGGATGCGGTTTTTGAGTTTTCGCAGGAATGTTTAGATGCGTTTAACACCATTCGGCAAGCTCTAATTTCAGCACCTATTATCCAACCTCCGGATTGGACTCTCCCCTTTGAGAATATGTGCGATGCTAGTGACGTAGCTATTGGAGCTGTTCTTGGACAATGAAAGGAAGGGCGAACCCATGCCATATACTATGCTAGCAAGACGCTAGATGAAGCGCAACTCAACTACGCCACTACCGAGAAAGAATTTCTAGCCATTGTCTACGCTATTGACAAGTTTCGCTCTTATCTTGTAGGTGCAAAGGTGATTGTCTACACGGATCATGCTGCGATCCGGTACCTCCTTGCGAAGAAAGATGCGAAGCCAAGGCTGATTAGATGGATTCTTCTCCTACAAGAATTCGATCTTGAGATCCGCGACAAGAAAGGTTCAGAAAATTCTGTTGCGGATCATTTGAGTCGCCTAACACATCTAGGAGACGACCATCTACCCATTGATGACTCCTTTCCAGACGAACACTTACACATCATAGAGGAGTGCATCAACGTGATCTCCAAAAGTAACGAACCGTGGTTTGCTGATTTTGTTAACTACTTGGTTTGCCAGGAGACACCGCCCGGACTATCCTACGCACAAAGGAAGAAGTTCTTTAAGGACGTCCGGGAATACTATTGGAACGAGCCTCTCCTCTTTAAGAGAGGTCCGGATGGCATCATTCGGCGGTGTGTGCTGGAAGATGAGATGCAAAGTGTCATCCGCCATTGTCATTCACTACCTTGTGGAGGACACGCTAGTTCGAACAAAACTAGCGCAAAGGTATTGCAATCCGGATTCTATTGGCCTACTTTATTTAGAGATGTGCAATCCTTTGTTTCTTGCTGCGATGCTTGTCAAAGAACAGGCAATATTTCTAGAAGGAACGAGATGCCCTTCAACAACATCCAAGAGGTGGAGATTTTCGACGTTTGGGGAGTCGATTTCATGGGACCATTCCCATCTTCTTGTGGAAACCAATACATACTATTGGCGGTAGACTACGTTTCTAGATGGGTGGAAGCAATTGCCTCTCCCACAAATGATGCCATGGTGGTGGTTAAGTTCTTCAACAAGACCATCTTTCCGCGATTTGGAACACCAAGGACGATCATTAGTGATGGAGGTTCTCACTTCATAGCCCGTCGCTTTGAAGCTCTTCTAGCTAAGTATGGGGTTACTCACAAGATCGCTACCCCTTATCATCCACAAACTAGTGGACAAGTTGAGATCTCAAATAGGGAGATCAAAGGAATTATAGAAAAGACGGTTTCAAGGACTAGGAAGGATTGGTCCTTGAAGCTAGATGATGCATTATGGGCGTACCGGACTGCGTACAAGACTCCCATAGGAACCACACCATACAACCTTGTGTATGGGAAGTCTTCTCACTTGCCGGTGGAGATGGAGCACAGAGCGTTTTGGGCTATCAAGTGGCTGAATTTCGGCATGAAGGAAGCGGGAGAGAAGCGTCTCCTAGACATCAATAAGCTGGATGAACTTCGTTTGAACGCCTATGAAAACGCCAAGATCTACAAAGAAAGAGCAAAGCGTTGGCATGATAAGCATATCATTCCAAAGGACTTCAAAGAAGGAGATCAAGTTCTCCTCTTCAATTCAAGACTTCGCCTCTTCCCAGGTAAGCTTAAATCCCGTTGGACCGGACCTTTTCTAATTAAACGTATTTTCCCCCATGGTGCAGTTGAAGTATGGGGTGAAGCTAGCGGAAGTTTTAAGGTGAACGGCCAACGACTCAAGAAGTATACGCCGGAACTCCAAGCTGAAGAGTTTGCGCCTACCGCACTCGAATAAGTGCGAGAATGGTCTAGCTACGGACCTTAAACAAAGCGCTTCTTGGGAGGCAACCCAAGGTATTGCATTTTCGTTTTTGTTTCCGATTCATAGTTTAGCTTAGAATAGACGTTTTCTTTTCTTTTTGCCTCGATTTCTTCCAGTATGTTCGTGTTTTTGGTTGTAGGATCGATGGAAAAGGAAAAGAGGAGAGTAATGTTGAAGAAAAGCGACGAAATTCGGACTTTGAAGCTTTACAGAAGGTTCCACGGTCTAAATTACAGTCGTCATAGCTACAGTGGCCGTAATTCTCAAAAGCCTTTGAAAAATCACCAAAACCACGGTTCCGTACACTTCCACGGCCGTGGAACACCCCGACAGACCGTGATTTTCAAAATTTTGCCTGCAACTATATAAGCCACGATCTTCACAAACTCATCCCAAAAACCCCTCTTTCCACGACCTAATTGCCGGAATTCCACGACCTCCTCAAAATCCTCGTTTCTTAATCGTTTCTAACGATTCTTCTTCCTAAACTGCAGCAAATTCAACCACAAACAACATCCAAGCGACGAATCGAACGGAAATTCATCAACAAACTCGCATTTCGGATTTTTCAATCCGAAAAAGAGGTTTATTCTTTCTTCTTGATTCTCGCCAATGTGGTTCGTTTTTGCTATAGATTTTTAGGAAGAACTGATAGAGACTGGAAGGAATTAGACTAGGACTGCTTGTTGTGGTGATTGCTTGTGAATTTGCTGAGATTCGTGAAATTCTGGGACGAATCACGGTCTCTGGGTAAACCACGGCCGTAATTCCTGAAGAACAGACCGTAATTTTTGGTGCAGAATGGATTTCGTAAGGAGAATGTCGGGAAGGATAAAAGAGAAGAAGGGAGAGCAGAATAAGAAAAGGAAAGGCAATCCCTCCACCTCCTCATCCTCTAGGGCACCACCACCCTCATCTCCATCACCTCCATCTTCACCTTCACCTCCATCCTCACCTTCTCACCCTAGAATCCCGACCATACATGAGAACCATCTTGCTGCTTTCGAGAAGATCCAGAAGAGGGCAGTGATTGGCCCTAGATATTTGTTGTTGGAGGATCTATATCCTCTCAACATAGTTGATGATCTTACTCAGCTCTTGGATAGAGCCGGATTAGTTATCTTCTCGGCTATCCGAGAAGACGCATATGAGGAGATCACCCGGGAGGTTGTGACGTCTTTCGAGCACAGCCACGTAGATAGGACCGTCTCTTTCCGTCTCATGGAAAGAGACTACCATTTGAGTATTGTTGAGTTTGGGACTATTTTTGGATTTCATGAGACCTTCAATGGTCGATTTCCGAGCGGTGTTTACCCCAAGGATTCTTGGGAGGAAGTTGCAATGATTTACGCCGACGAGGACCGTTGGCAACCCGCTGATACCAAGGCTAGATTGATGTACCATCTAGCCTTGAAGATAGCTCACCGTGTTCTTTCGGAGTGTCTCTTTCCTAGGACGGAGACGCCCCAAAAGATCAAGACGGATGAGCTATTCTTGCTCTATTGCATTCTTTATGGACGCCGTGCAGATTGTGCTACTCTCTTGGCTGCTACGATGAGCAAGCTCAAGAACAAGTCGAAGGGAAACATCGGATATGGTGGGATAGTTACCCACATTGCTAGGAGTTTTGGTGTACATTTTTCTGCTTGCACCCGCATACCGGCCGTTCCTTTAGGGCTACATGCATTCATGGTTAGGGGTCTCATTTTCCCCACACATGGAGGTCCGCCTTATGCGGGCATGCCTTGGGAGACTAGGACGGGTAGGGGTATAGAGTGGCTGCCGGAGTATTCCATTATGCCGGGACGCCATAATTGGAAGGAGACGTTCGCTACGATGCATGCGAACAGGATAGTAGCTCCCCCTTACGTCCCACCACCGGTTGTCGAGGAGGAGGACATGGGAGATCAGTTTGAGAGTGGAGGAGGAGCGGAGCAGGAGTTTGGCACGTTTCCGGAGCAGCCGGAAGCGGCCCCAGATGTACCTAGACGCTCTCCACGTCCAGCTAGAGCCTCAGGCTCGTCATCTCGCTGCGCTAGCCTGAGTGAGAGGCCCACGTGGATGACCACACCTCCCACATGGTATGGCGTTCCCCCTCCTTGGTCCACGGAGCAGCCAGCAGCACCACCACCAGCACCAGCACCATCCGATGGCCCAGCATGGTACAGTCACGCCCCGGGATGGTACGAGCAGATGCCAGATTGGGCTACCGGACTTTCAGAGAGAGTTGGAGCGTTGGAGATCCGGGCCGACGCTAGAGACGGACGCCTCGACGACCTTGACCACATGATGAGGGACGTCTACCGCCAGCAGTTTGGGCGGCACTACGACTCCAGCTTCTCCCCATTCCCGCCTCCGCCGGCGCCGCAGTGATTCGATGCATGACCGTTCGTTTTAGACATTCCCGCCACCACTTTGTGAGTTTCTTTTTTTTCTTTTCTTTCTTTTCCTTCTTTCTTTTGAACATTAGGGACAATGTTCGTCCTAAGTATGGGGTGGGATGTACTAAAAAGTTTGTAATAACTCTACTTACTATGTTCGCTTTCATTTGAGACTATCGTTGCATGTTCATTATGTGTTGCACGTTTCCTTATTGCATTGCATGAAAAGTGACTTGAAAAACCCATAAAAATTGGAAAATTTTGAAAATTTTGAGCTTCTAATGAATTGAGATGATTTCTATGATAATCACTACTTGTGAATTGAGTTTGATGACAATTGCATGCTTAAAAGGATTGTGAATTGAAAAGAAATTGAATGAATGAATTATACCTCTTTTGCAAGTTTCATAATGTGATTATGTTACCTAAATCATGCTAGGAAATTGAAGTTGAAATCACGTTATAAGTTCCTATACTTCTTGTTGAAATGATTAAGGCAATTCAATACTTTCTTTCTTCTTTCTTTGATCATCTAGCTCCTCATTGAAATATTAGCCTCCTTTACCTATCCGGGAATTTGGAGAAGTGAATGAGAAAAAGGCGTGTTTGATGTGGGAGGGCCATGAGAGCAATTATTTGCAATCAAATGAATAGAAAGAAATTGTAGGTTTGGGGAAGTCAATCATGACGATGAGTAACTCGGCACCATTCACATAGCCGGGTGTTTGTGTCTTGCCAAAGTCGAATTGAGCGATATTCCTAGCGGATTATGGTATGTGCGCTAAGGGTCTTAGGCATCTCTTGGAAAATTGAGAAACGCCGATCTCCTAGGCTTTGGTTTTTGTGCACCTCTATCCATAACTCCAAAAGTAAAGTCGAAAAATGAAAAGGAGAGAGCAAAGCTCTAAGTCGAAGTGTTGCGGGAACCGCATAAGAAGAAGAAGGTAGTTGTCCACTTTCCCGGATTTATGCACCACTTTCCCTTAAAATTTTCCCTTCCCTTCCATATTCTAGACCTTTTCTTTGAAAGTCCTTAAGATCAAAAGAATGTTATATGACTTTGTGATCTAAATTGAAGTTTCTTGTGATTGATTTTGATAATGTTTGAAGGTTATAATGCTTGTTTAGAAGTCAAATTGGTTCATGAATTTTCTTTGCTTTTTACTCTTTAATTGAGTGTGTGAACGTTTGACAAACGATTGAAGCAAGGTTTGAGAATGATCTATTCTTTAGAAGTCACATTCACTCAAAAAGAAGGTACACATATTTCATCATAACTCTTGTTTAAAACTTTTTGAAAGACCTTGCTTAGGGACAAGCAAGTGTTAAGTATGGGATTATTTGTTAGCATGAAATATTGTGATATTTTAGGCACGTTTTCTAAACGTATTTGATTCATATTGATAGTCTTTGATTGAACTTTGTGCATATGTGAGCTAGTATTACTATATTGTCGATATGGATGTCTACACTAGTTCTATGTTGATTATAGGTGATTTGGAGCTATTTCCGAACGGAATCGAGCAAAGGAGAGTTGATTTGATATGTCCATAGATTGAGGACATTCTTTGGAAGCAAATTGGAGTTTTAGCTTGAGGAATGCACGAGGCTAGGGAAGAATCACGTTCTTGCCCTAAACCACGCTCTAAAATACGGCCGTACTACGAACCACGTTCAGTTCCACGGCCGTGGAACCTTTCAAGAGAGGCGTGATGCATTCCAGTAACTATTACGGCCGTGGGATACATGGTACAAACCGTGACCTAATCCACGCCCTAAATTATGGTCGTGAAAACTTCCACGACCGTGATCTTAGCGAATATTTTCGCCACACTTTGAAGCCACGATCTTTTGAAGATTGGGCCGGGCCGATATTTTATCTTGCCCTATAAAAAGACGGACGAAGCAAGATTTCGTCATCACCGCTTACACCCGCCATTTTCGCTTAGCGGCATTTATCGACGCTTAGGATCGTTCATCTCCGTTTAGGGAATTTCAACGCCGTTTGGCCATTGCTTGGAAGTATTGATCATCTCATTGGAGATTGAAGTTCGCATCTGGGAATTACCCTAATCTCGCACTTTTGGTGGAGATTGCTGTTGAGATCTCCGGATTGGCGGAAGATCGAAGCTTTTGGAAGATTTTGCAAGGAGATCTCTCTTCTTGTTTAGGTTTGATTTGGAAAACGGATTGACATCCCGTTTTCCCTTCTTTCCTAAGGTTGTGATTGTTTGTTTTATTTTGAATCCTTTGACAATACTTGTTCTCTTTGTGACTTTGAGATTGGTTTGAAGATTATTGAAAGTTCTTGAAAGTTTTTCATCTTTCTATCTTTTAATTCTTGAATTGATATCAACATGACCGTTATTGGCTAAAAACCCTTAACAATTCTAAGGTGAAGGGTTGATAGTTGTGGCTTAGATGATGATAGATCGATCGCAAACAGATTAGACCCTGAGAGTTAGAGAGAATCGCCGACGAACCCTAAATTACGGCCTGTTCTTGAGTCCACGGCCGTGGAACCTCAAGAACTAACCGTGATTTCCCTTAAGTCTATGAACTTGCTTTTACTTTAATCCAAAGTTAAAGATTTGCTTTAACTTAGTTTAGGCTTGCCTTTTCTAGGTGGTAGTGAAGCCTCAACAACCTCTACCTCGATTGTGAGTGTCACAACCTCAATCGGTTAAGTTAGTCTTGATCGTTGGGTTACAAGTTTGGGTATTTGACACTAATTCTTACCTTTAGAATCTTTCTATATTGAGCCTCAACAACCTGTATAGAGAGTGCCTTGTAGGTGAGTTATATAAGGTTTTTGGAACTTCACCGTACGATTACCTTACATTAGTATACCTTTGCATATCTCAACTCTGTCTTTATATCATTAAGTATATCTTGAATCGATTGCCACAGCTGGATACTTGGATCTTTAGGATTGTTGTTTTCCCAATATATTTGCAAACTCTCATATTTACTCGCTTGATAATCTGCAATCAAATTTGTTCCCACCCAAATCCCTGTGTTCGATACTCTGGAATTCTTGCTTAGCTACGTCGATTCGTACACTGCGGGTTCGCTGCTTGATTCTAGTTTTATAAATTTAAAGCTTATTTGCACACACCTTTAGGGGCGAACAAGTTTTTGGCGCCGTTGCCGGGGATTTGGTTTCGGCCGAATCCGGTTGCCGGTTGTCAAGCTTGGGAGCTTGCTCTCGTTATTTGATATTCCTTTGAGTGCATGCGCAGGTCTAGGAACACCGAAGATCACTTACCTCTTGATCAAGAGCTAGAGAAAACCTTGAGGCAAAAGCGCAAGGAAAAGAAAATGGCTGAAGAACACGAACGTGATCTTCAAACGGAGTTGGCGGAGAAGGAAGCTCAACTCCGATGGAACGAGACTCTCCGCCAGGATGAGATGGATCGTCATCAATCTCAAGTTAACAGTCTACAAGACATGATCTTCCAGATGAGGGTAGAGATGAGCGACCTTAAGAATAAGGGAAGCAAGAAATCCTCAAGGAAAGCATCAAGGTCTAGAAGAAAAAGTCACTCATCCGCTGATGATAGTGATTCTTCCATGCCACCGCTGGAGGAGATTGATCCCACGATCAATGTAAATCCTTTCCATCCACAAGGAGCTGCTAATCGCCGCATTCCGCCTAGGAATGTGAGGATCGAACGTGTGGACAATGAGCCAAGAACTCTTGGCCAGCGGATGGATCCAACACAACAACCACGCCGCTTGGGCGTGAATTTTGATGCTGAAGACGTGCAAGGGTTTAGCTTTAACCCTCAAGTTATTACTCTTGTTCGCCAAAATCAATTTGGTGGGACAAGCGCTGAATCTCCACACCAACACTTGCAAAACTTTGAGTGTATGATGGAGACGATGAGACCGAAGAGTGCTACCTCCAACAGCTACAAGCTCAAGCCTTTCTTCTTCTCCTTGAAGGGGAAAGCGTTATCTTGGTATCAAGCTCTTCCTAGTGGGAAACTAGATACGTGGGAAGACCTTTCCGCGGAGTTCCTCACCAAATTCTTTCCACCCTCCAAAACGGCGGAACTTAGAGGTAAGATTAATGCTTTTTCCATGAGACCTAACGAAAGTTTGTTTCAATCTTGGGAAAGGTTTCAAGACTTCCTCTTGGATTGCCCTCATCATGGCATATCCAAGCTTGCCTTGCTAGAGATCTATTACAAGGGGCTGGATGCGGGAATGCAATTCAACCTCCAATCCCTCTCATGTGGAACGTTCATGGACATGAGAGAAGATTATGCTTGGGACTTCATCGAGAAACAAGCAAGAGTCATAGAGAAGTATTCCCACCGGAAAGTGGAGGGAAATCGTGTGGAGCAAGGAGCGAAGCTCACACATGAAGCTCAAAATCAGATTTTCTCCCTCAACAATGAGATCAAGGAGTTGAAGGAGGCTATCAAGACCAACTTTCCAAAGCAACAAGAGAAGGATGTTGGCTATTTGGGCAACAACAATGGCGGTGATAACACCAAACGCAACAACAACAACAACAATAACCGGAACAACAACCGGAATAACAATTGGAATGGAAACAACAACAACCGGAACAACAATTGGAACAACAATAGGGGTTCAAACAACAACAATTGGCGCTCAAATCAACAAAATTCCGGTAACTCTTATCCTTCCAACTCTAATTCACTAACTCCACCTTCCTCTTCCTCTACTCCTTTGAAAAGCCAGGGGCAATCATCTAATGGAGGAAACAATACGGGAAAGGAGAAGCCTGATCCCATGTTGGAAACAATTTTGGGAAAGCTTCAAGGGTTGGAGAACCGCCTCATCAAGGTTGATGATCAAGTTTCTAAGGTTGACAAAGCTCAAAAAGTTTTGGAAAACCAAATGTTCAACCACGCGGAGGAAGTTCCTAGAAATCAAGAGAAACTTCCAGGAAAGACGGAGGACAACCCTAAGGGAAGGGTGATGGCGATTACAACTAGGAGCGGAGTAACTACTACCGATCCGCAGCCTACGTTCGTTGAAGTCCCCGTAGAGAAGGACAAAGAAAAGGGGAAGGAAAAGGAAGATGTCTATGTTCCTCCTCCAGCTTACAAACCTCCCCTACCATTTCCTCAATCTAGAGCGCGAGCGCGCCTAGACAAACAATTCGGTAAGTTCATAGAACTCATGAGTAAGCTGCATATTAATATACCCTTCATTGATGCTATTGTAGGTATGCCGGCTTATGGCAAGTTCTTGAAGGAGCTCCTCTCCAACAAGAGGAAGCTAGAAGATTTTGGTGAGGTCAAGATGAGTTCGGACTCTTCGGATCTCATCAAGACCATGAAAGAGAAAATGCCCCCAAAATTGAAGGATCCGGGGTCATTTTGCATTCCCATTGGAGTGGGAGATGTCACATATGACGCTTTATGTGACTTAGGAGCAAGTGTGAGCATCATACCACTTGCATTATGTAGGAAGATCGGTTTAGGCGATCCTAAACCGGTGAAGATGACGTTATACATGGCGGATCGATCCATCACTCGCCCCGTCGGTATTGTAGAAGACGTCCCCGTCAAGCTAGGTAAATTCTTTGTTCCCATTGATTTTGTCGTGCTTGACATTCCTGCAGATAGTCCGGTCCCGATCATACTCGGAAGACCGTTTCTTGCAACTTCCGGCTGCATGGTCGATTGCAAGAATGGTAGACTCGCTTTAGATATTGGAGAAGAGAAAGTAGAATTCGTTCTTTCCACTCTAGTGAAGGAGCCGATCTTCGACGAGGACATTTACGATGTCCAAGATGAAGAAGGTTTATCTAGGGAAGAGGTAAGTGCGATTCTCTTTAATTATCCTTTACAAAAAGTCATTACCATGAGTCTAACAGATGTAGGGAAGGAGGAGAGTGCAAAGAGGAAATTGAAGCCTTAGAAGCACAAGAAGAGATGCATGAAGTGGAGTTTGAGAAACTCCACGATGAGGCTGAGAATGTTAGAATCCACGGTCATACCCTGTATTCCACGACCGTGGATTTCACAACCAAAATCGACCTCCATTCCAGTGGATTACACGGCCGTGGAACATATGGAGAGCCCGTAATTCTGACCGTGGAAGGGGGTGATCAGCATACTTCTTCAACTTCTTTTGATTCCTCTCCAACACACTCAACACCCTTAGAAACTTCTAAGGAAACGTCGGATGCTCCTCAAGGATCATTGGAAGCCCCGAAAGTGATGGAACTCAAACCGCTTCCTACTCATCTAAGGTACGCTTTTCTTGGATCTAATTCTACCTTTCCGGTTATTGTTAGCTCCGAATTAAGCATAGATGAACATGAACAGCTCATGATTGTCCTTAAGAAACATAGGAAAGCCATAGGCTATACCATTGAGGACTTAGTAGGAATTAAACCCTCCCTATGCATGCATAAGATACTAATGGAGGAGGACTTTAGAACTTCAAGACAACCTCAAAGGCGGTTGAATCCGACCATGAAGGAGGTTGTCAAGAAGGAAATTCTTAAACTTCTTGACGCAGGTATCATCTATCCTATCTCCGATAGCAAGTGGGTGAGTCCAGTTCAAGTAGTTCCGAAGAAGGGAGGAATGACGGTCATCACCAACAAGAACAACGAACTCATTCCTACCCGAACCGTGACTGGATGGCGAATGTGCATAGACTACCGCAAGCTCAACAACGCAACGCGGAAGGATCACTTTCCATTGCCATTCATCGATCAAATGCTTGAAAGGTTAGCACAACATTCACATTTTTGCTACCTTGACGGTTATAGTTGTTTCTTTCAGATTCCGATACATCCGGATGATCAAGAGAAGACCACATTCACGTGCCCTTGGGGTACGTTCGCCTATAGGAGAATGCTGTTCGGGCTTTGCAACGCCCCAGCCACCTTTCAACGGTGCATGATGGCCATCTTCTCCGAATACGTAGAGGAAATCATGGAAGTCTTCATGGACGACTTCTCCGTATACGGTTCCTCTTTTAACGATTGCCTTTCTAACCTTTCTCTTGTTTTACAAAGGTGTGAAGACACTAACCTAGTTCTTAATTGGGAGAAGTGTCAATTCATGGTTAAGGAAGGAATTGTATTAGGTCACTTAGTCTCTAGTAGAGGGATAGAGGTAGACAAGGCTAAGATAGAGACCATAGAGAAACTTCCTCCCCCAATTTCGGTGAAAGGGATAAGAAGTTTCCTAGGACATGCTAGATTTTATAGACGTTTCATTAAGGACTTTTCTAAGATATCAAAACCTCTCACTAATCTATTGATGAAGGATGCGGTTTTTGAGTTTTCGCAGGAATGTTTAGATGCGTTTAACACCATTCGGCAAGCTCTAATTTCAGCACCTATTATCCAACCTCCGGATTGGACTCTCCCCTTTGAGATTATGTGCGATGCTAGTGACGTAGCTATTGGAGCTGTTCTTGGACAATGAAAGGAAGGGCGAACCCATGCCATATACTATGCTAGCAAGACGCTAGATGAAGCGCAGCTCAACTACGCCACTACCGAGAAAGAATTTCTAGCCATTGTCTACGCTATTGACAAGTTTCGCTCTTATCTTGTAGGTGCAAAGGTGATTGTCTACACGGATCATGCTGCGATCCGGTACCTCCTTGCAAAGAAAGATGCGAAGCCAAGGCTGATTAGATGGATTCTTCTCCTACAAGAATTCGATCTTGAGATCCGCGACAAGAAAGGTTCAGAAAATTCTGTTGCGGATCATTTGAGTCGCCTAACACATCTAGGAGACGACCATCTACCCATTGATGACTCCTTTCCAGACGAACACTTACACATCATAGAGGAGTGCATCAACGTGATCTCCAAAAGTAACGAACCGTGGTTTGCTGATTTTGTTAACTACTTGGTTTGCCAGGAGACACCGCCCGGACTATCCTACGCACAAAGGAAGAAGTTCTTTAAGGACGTCCGGGAATACTATTGGAACGAGCCTCTCCTCTTTAAGAGAGGTCCGGATGGCATCATTCGGCGGTGTGTGCTGGAAGATGAGATGCAAAGTGTCATCCGCCATTGTCATTCACTACCTTGTGGAGGACACGCTAGTTCAAACAAGACTAGCGCAAAGGTATTGCAATCCGGATTCTATTGGCCTACTTTATTTAGAGATGTGCAATCCTTTGTTTCTTGCTGCGATGCTTGTCAAAGAACAGGCAATATTTTTAGAAGGAACGAGATGCCCCTCAACAACATCCAAGAGGTGGAGATTTTCGACGTTTGGGGAGTCGATTTCATGGGACCATTCCCATCTTCTTGTGGAAACCAATACATACTATTGGCGGTAGACTACGTTTCTAGATGGGTGGAAGCAATTGCCTCTCCCACAAATGATGCCATGGTGGTGGTTAAGTTCTTCAACAAGACCATCTTTCCGCGATTTGGAACACCAAGGACGATCATTAGTGATGGAGGTTCTCACTTCATAGCCCGTCGCTTTGAAGCTCTTCTAGCTAAGTATGGGGTTACTCACAAGATCGCTACCCCTTATCATCCACAAACTAGTGGACAAGTTGAGACCTCAAATAGGGAGATCAAATGAATTCTAGAAAAGACGGTTTCAAGGACTAGGAAGGATTGGTCCTTGAAGCTAGATGATGCATTATGGGCGTACCGGACTGTGTACAAGACTCCCATAGGAACCACACCATACAACCTTGTGTATGGGAAGTCTTGTCACTTGCCGGTGGAGCTGGAGCACAGAGCGTTTTAGGCTATCAAGTGGCTGAATTTCGGCATGAAGGAAGCGGGAGAGAAGCGTCTCCTAGACATCAATAAGCTGGATGAACTTCACTTGAACGCCTATGAAAACGCCAAGATCTACAAAGAAAGAGCAAAGCGTTGGCATGATAAGCATATCATTCCAAAGGACTTCAAAGAAGGAGATCAAGTTCTCCTCTTCAATTCAAGACTTCGCCTCTTCCCAGGTAAGCTTAAATCCCGTTGGACCGGACCTTTTCTAATTAAACGTATTTTCCCCCATGGTGCAGTTGAAGTATGGGGTGAAGCTAGCGGAAGTTTTAAGGTGAACGGCCAACGACTCAAGAAGTATACACCGGAACTCCAAGCTGAGGAGTTTGCGCCTACCGCACTCGAATAAGTGCGAGAATGGTCTAGCTACGGACCTTAAACAAAGCGCTTCTTGGGAGGCAACCCAAGGTATTGCATTTTCGTTTTTGTTTCCGATTCATAGTTTAGCTTAGAATAGACGTTTTCTTTTCTTTTTGCCTCGATTTCTTCCGGTATGTTCGTGTTTTTGGTTGTAGGATCGATGGAAAAGGAAAAGAGGAGAGTAATGTTGAAGAAAAGCGACGAAATTCGGACTTTGAAGCTTTACAGAAGGTTCCACGGTCTAAATTACGGTCGTCATAGCTACAGTGGCCGTAATTCTCAAAAGCCTTTGAAAAATCACCAAAACCACGGTTCCGTACACTTCCACGGCCGTGGAACACCCCGACAGACCGTGATTTTCAAAATTTTGCCTGCAACTATATAAGCCACGATCTTCACAAACTCATCCCAAAAACCCCTCTTTCCACGACCTAATTGCCGGAATTCCACGACCTCCTCAAAATCCTCGTTTCTTAATCGTTTCTAACGATTCTTCTTCCTAAACTGCAGCAAATTCAACCACAAACAACATCCAAGCGACGAATCGAACGGAAATTCATCAACAAACTCGCATTTCGGATTTTTCAATCCGAAAAAGAGGTTTATTCTTTCTTCTTGATTCTCGCCAATTTGGTTCGTTTTTGCTATAGATTTTTAGGAAGAACTGATAGAGACTGGAAGGAATTAGACTAGGACTGCTTGTTGTGGTGATTGCTTGTGAATTTGCTGAGATTCGTGAAATTCTGGGACGAATCACGGTCTCTGGGTAAACCACGGCCGTAATTCCTGAAGAACAGACCGTAATTTTTGGTGCAGAATGGATTTCGTAAGGAGAATGTCGGGAAGGATAAAAGAGAAGAAGGGAGAGCAGAATAAGAAAAGGAAAGGCAATCCCTCCACCTCCTCATCCTCTAGGGCACCACCACCCTCATCTCCATCACCTCCATCTTCACCTTCACCTCCATCCTCACCTTCTCACCCTAGAATCCCGACCATACATGAGAACCATCTTGCTACTTTCGAGAAGATCCAGAAGAGGGCAGTGATTGGCCCTAGATATTTGTTGTTGGAGGATTTATATCCTCTCAACATAGTTGATGATCTTACTCAGCTCTTGGATAGAGCCGGATTAGTTATCTTCTCGGCTATCCGAGAAGACGCCTATGAGGAGATCACCCGGGAGGTTGTGACGTCTTTCGAGCACAGCCACGTAGATAGGGCCGTCTCTTTCCGTCTCATGGAAAGAGACTACCATTTGAGTATTGTTGAGTTTGGGACTATTTTTGGATTTCATGAGACCTTCAATGGTCGATTTCCGAGCGGTGTTTACCCCAAGGATTTTTGGGAGGAAGTTGGAATGATTTACGCCGACGAGGACCGTTGGCAACCCGCTGATACCAAGGCTAGATTGATGTACCATATAGCCTTGAAGATAGCTCACCGTGTTCTTTCGGAGTGTCTCTTTCCTAGGACGGAGACGCCCCAAAAGATCAAGACGGATGAGCTATTCTTGCTCTATTGCATTCTTTATGGACGTCGTGCAGATTGTGCTACTCTCTTGGCTGCTACGATGAGCAAGCTCAAGAACAAGTCGAAGGGAAACATCGGATATGGTGGGATAGTTACCCACATTGCTAGGAGTTTTGGTGTAGATTTTTCTGCTTGCACCCGCATACCGGCCGTTCCTTTAGGGCTACATGCATTCATGGTTAGGGGTCTCATTTTCCCCACACATGGAGGTCCGCCTTATGCGGGCATGCCTTGGGAGACTAGGACGGGTAGGGGTATAGAGTGGCTGCCGGAGTATTCCATTATGGCGGGACGCCATAATTGGAAGGAGACGTTCGCTGCGATGCATGCGAACAGGATAGTAGCTCCCCCTTACGTCCCACCACCGGTTGTCGAGGAGGAGAACATGAGAGATCAGTTTGAGAGTGGAGGAGGAGCGGAGCAGGAGTTTGGCACGTTTCCGGAGCAGCCGAAGGCGGCCCCAGATGTACCTAGACGCTCTCCACGTCCAGCTAGAGCCTCAGGCTCGTCATCTCGCCGCGCTAGCGTGAGTGAGAGGCCCACGTGGATGACCACACCTCCCACATGGTATGGCGTTCCCCCTCCTTGGTCCACGGAGCAGCCAGCAGCACCACCACCAGCACCAGCACCATCCGATGCCCCAGCATGGTACAGTCACGCCCCGGGATGGTACGAGCAGATGCCAGATTGGGCTACCGGACTTTCAGAGAGAGTTGGAGTGTTGGAGATCCGGGCCGACGCTAGAGACGGACGCCTCGACGACCTCGACCACATGATGAGGGACGTCTACCGCCAGCAGTTTGGGCGGCACTACGACTCCAGCTTCTCCCCATTCCCGCCTCCGCCGGCGCCGCAGTGATTCGATGCATGACCGTTCGTTTTAGACATTCCCGCCACCACTTTGTGAGTTTCTTTTTTTTCTTTTCTTCCTTTTCCTTCTTTCTTTTGAACATTAGGGACAATGTTCGTCCTAAGTATGGGGTGGGATGTACTAAAAAGTTTGTAATAACTCTACTTACTATGTTCGCTTTCATTTGAGACTATCGTTGCATGTTCATTATGTGTTGCACGTTTCTTTATTACATTGCATGAAAAGTGACTTGAAAAACCCATAAAAATTGGAAAATTTTGAAAATTTTGAGCTTCTAATGAATTGAGATGATTTCTATGATAATCACTACTTGTGAATTGAGTTTGATGACAATTGCATGCTTAAAAGGATTGTGAATTGAAAAGAAATTGAATGAATGAATTATACCTCTTTTGCAAGTTTCATAATGTGATTATGTTACTTAAATCATGCTAGGAAATTGAAGTTGAAATCACGTTATAAGTTCCTATACTTCTTGTTGAAATGATTAAGGCAATTCAATACTTCCTTTCTTCTTTCTTTGATCATCTAGCTCCTCATTGAAATCTTAGCCTCCTTTACCTATCCGGGAATTTGGAGAAGTGAATGAGAAAAAGGCGTGTTTGATGTGGGAGGGCCATGAGAGCAATTATTTGCAATCAAATGAATAAAAAGAAATTGTAGGTTTGGGGAAGTCAATCATGACGATGAGTAACTCGGCACCATTCACATAGCCGGGTGTTTGTGTCTTGCCAAAGTCGAATTGAGCGATATTCCTAGCGGATTATGGTATGTGCGCTAAGGGTTTTAGGCATCTCTTGGAAAATTGTGAAACGCCGATCTCCTAGGCTTTGGTTTTTGTGCACCTCTATCCATAACTCCAAAAGTAAAGTCGAAAAATGAAAAGGAGAGAGCAAAGCTCTAAGTCGAAGTGTTGCGGGAACCGCATAAGAAGAAGAAGGTAGTTGTCCACTTTCCCGGATTTATGCACCACTTTCCCTTAAAATTTTCCCTTCCCTTCCATATTCTAGACCTTTTCTTTGAAAGTCCTTAAGATCAAAAGAATGTTATATGACTTGGTGATCTAAATTGAAGTTTCTTGTGATTGATTTTGATAATGTTTGAAGGTTATAATGCTTGTTTAGAAGTCAAATTGGTTCATGAATTTTCTTTGCTTTTTACTCTTTAATTAAGTGTGTGAACGTTTGACAAACGATTGAAGCAAGGTTTGAGAATGATCTATTCTTTAGAAGTCACATTCACCCAAAAAGAAGGTACACATATTTCATCCTAACTCTTGTTTAAAACTTTTTGAAAGACCTTGCTTAGGGACAAGCAAGTGTGAAGTATGGGGTTATTTGTTAGCATGAAATATTGTGATATTTTAGGCACGTTTTCTAAACATATTTGATTCATATTGATAGTCTTTGATTGAACTTTGTGCATATGTGAGCTAGTATTACCTATATTGTCGATATGGATGTCTACACTAGTTCTATGTTGATTATAGGTGATTGATAGCATGAATTATAGTCTATATTTTGGGGTTTGTTTGGACATTTTATCTTTCATAATCTGCATGTTTGTATGTACATTATGTGATTTTACTACCATTTCATCTACCTTTGCGAGAATCGAGGTCTACACCTAGTTTTGTTGTAATTGCAGGTAAAATGGTACGTTTTGCATCAAAAAGGAGCAAAAGGAGTCATGAGTCATTTGGAGCTACATCCAGGGAGCATAGCCATGGATTAAAGATTTACTTGGGACCAGTTTTGAGAGATTTCACATTCAGTTGTGACTCACCTCGGTTGACCAGAGATTCATCTCGACCGAGGTGATCCAGAGACGCCGACTCGACCGAGGCGAACACCTAGGACGCGGCGAGAATATTTTATTCTTGGAGGAGATCTTTTAAAATTGGAAATTGATCTTATATTTTTTTGGGCTTGGCTCCTGGATGGAAGGAGATATACAGAATCATATATTTTACCTATATTTATGGGAAAATATCTTTCTAAGATTTATTATCTTTGGAGGGTTATTTTCCTATAAAAAGGGTTGGATTTCCACAAATCAAGGATCCCGCTTACACCGAAAATCACGCAGTAGCAGCAGCATACTCCAGTTGGGAGTTTCGAAGAACCTTTTTGAAGGTTGAAGGAAGATTGAAGTCCATAGCTTTTATAGCTTTATTGAAGGGTTTTGTAAGATTGTCTTCAATTCCCTCAATTGTTGTCTTGTCTTTTTGGATTGTTATCCAAAGAACGCTTTGTTGTGATATTTGATTCAGTTATTGAAGTCTTTTCATTAAATTCTTCTTTGTTCAAATATTCACTTTCTTCCCATATATTTTAATACTTTCATTATGATGATGAGTGGCTAATTTCCTTGTGTGATTCTAGGGTGATTGGCTGAAGGTTGTGGGAAAAACAATGATAGAATAATCTTAGATTCCAGTAGGATCCTGAAAGTTCGAGTCTTTAACCTTAACCCTAAGCATCTCGTTCAGTCGATGAACATTTCGGCCGAGGTGGAAACTGGCTGACCGAGGTGACTTATCTGATCCATAACTGAGAGTTAAGTGTTAGAGTTTGCCAAATCCTATTCTTATTACACCTTCCTGGTTCAAAGCAAGCTTAGGATGAGACTTACCCGGTAATTCCTTAGTTTGTGTACCAACGATCATAAGTGTAGGTAATAAAGGTTTTTCCTTTATTGGGGTTTGAGTGTGCTTCCATCCCATCTTTGTGAGTTAGCCTGAGACTTACCCGGTAAAGGTTGATTCTATTCCCTTAGATGGTATGTTAGTTTGAGGTTATAGTTCCTTATCTTGATTCCTTGAGACTTACCCGGTAATAGGAGTTACGGTTCAGGATTAGTATGTAGTGAGACTTACCCGGTGATCTACTCCACTTTAGAAACACCTTCCCCACGCAAAAATCTCAGCTTTGTCCGCTTATCTATAGATCTTGAGTTGGAACCACAACTAGATGCTTTAATCCCTAGAATTGCATGTTTGCTTTATTGACTTCTTATTCATCTTTGATTGTGTTAATCGCTCTTGTGGTTAGAATTGACATAAGCACACCGTATTGACTTTGTTTCACCGAGTCCCTGTGATCGACCCCTGGAATTTTCTTGCTTTTACTACGATTGACCCGTACACTGCGGGTTCGCATCCTTGTTTTAAGCTTAAGTCTAGGGTTATAAATTTAAAGCTTGCACACACCGTTTGGAGCGAACAAGTTTTTGGCGCCGTTGCCGGGGACCTGGTCTAGACCGAGCCGGTACGGTTTGCTCTTGGGGCGCTTGCCCCGTTTCATCTAACCACTCTACTTGAGTGACGACTTTTGCAGGTTCTTTCTTAGGTATATGCGAAGAACCCGCGCTGGGAAGGAAATCGTTCCTTACGATCCCGAACCAGAAAAGACTTACAAGCGACGCTTAAGAGAGGCGAAGATGGCCCAACAAGACGATCGCGATCTTGCGGCCCAATTGAAAGAGGCGTTAGAGCTGTTATGCCTCAACAAGGAAGAACTCAGGCAAGAGAAAGAAGAGAATCGCACCAAGACTGCAGCAATCGAAGCTGAGATTGCAGTCATACGAGACTAGATTCTACTTCGACCGAGGGAAGATCCTCCTGTTGATCCTCGACCGATGCAGGATCCAGTAGCTGATCTTCGACCGAGGCAGATTCCAGTACCTGACGCCCCGGCCGATGTACTTCCACCTCAGATGCCAGTCCGAGATGTTCTTCTTGCAGGAATTCCACAAACCCTAGGTCAAAGAATGGACCCTAATCAACAACTGAGGCGTCCAGGAGTGAACCTAGGAGATCCAGCAGATCATGACTACGAACTTCGACCGCAAGTTCTAGCCATGATTCGCCAATGCCAATTCGGAGGGCTAGAGAAGGAGTCGCCGCATCAACATCTTCAAAATTACGAGATCTTGATGGAAACCTTGCGACCTCCCAGAATTGAGAATAACAACTACAAGCTAAGACCTTTTTACTTTTCTTTAAAAGATAGAGCTCTTACTTGGTATCAATCTCTTCCTCCAGGAAAAATCAGCACATGGGAGGAGATGACCACGGAATTCTTGACCAAATTCTTTCCCCCCTCAAAGACCGCCGAAATGAGAGGGAAGATCAATGCTTTCATTATGAAGGACAAGGAGAGCTTGTCCAAATCTTGGGAGCGGTTCAAGGATATCCTTTTGGATTGCCCACATCATGGGATTCCAAAGATCGAGTTGTTGGAGATCTACTTCAAAGGGCTGGACGGAAGCACCCAGTTCAATCTCCAACTACTCTCCGCCGGTACCTTCATGGACATGGCAATTGATGAGGCTTGGGACTTCATTGAGAAGCAAGCCTTGCACATGGAGAAGTATACCCACCAAGGAGCTGAAGGTGGAATTAAAAGAGTCAACTTTCAAGAGACTCAACCCAACAACAATCAACTCACGTCATTAAAGAACGACGTGAAGCAACTGAAGGAGCTCTTGATGGCTCAAACTAAGAAGGAAGAGCAAGGGCAAAGGAACAACAACAATAACGGGTACCGTAACAACAACAACGGTCCCCGAAACAACAACTACAACAACAACAATAGAGGATCCAATAGCAACAACTGGAGGGCGAATAACCAAAATCACGGTAACAATCATTCAAACTCCAATTCTAATGATTCCTCTAACCCTTTCCTCTCTTCCCCTTCTTCTTCTTCTACTCCATTAAAAAGCCAAGGGCAAGGATCAAGTTCGTCTCAGCCGGAAAAGAAAGACGCAGTTCTGGAGGCAATCTTGATCAAGCTTAGCGCTATGGAGAATTCTATGACTTCATTTTCAAGGGCCCAAAAGTCCTTCGAACAACAACTTGCTAATAAGGCGAATGAAGCGCCAAGAGATCCAGGGAAGCTTCCAGCAAAGACGGAAACTAACCCTAAGGGCCAGTGCATGGCCATAACGACGAGGAGTGGACTTAAAACTGCAGATCCAGTACCTCGCTCGATGCAGACCACCTCGGTCCAGATCCAGTCGAAGAACACCTCGACCGAGATGCCAACCGAGGCGGAGCAACAGAAAGCAGGAGGGACGACAGAAACTTATGTTCCACCTCCTGCATATAAGCCACCACTTCCATTCCCTCAGTCCAGAGCCAGAGCACATCTTGACAAGCACTTTGGTAAGTTTCTTGACATGATGAATAAGCTACATATTAATATTCCTTTCCTTAATGCTATTTTAGGTATGCCCGCCTATGGGAAGTTCTTAAAAGAAATCTTATCAAGGAAGAGGAAGCTGGAGGATGTTGGTGAAGTTAGGATGACATCTAAATCTTCGGAGCTTATCAAGATCATGAAGGAAAAGATGCCACCTAAGTTGAGAGATCCCGGCTCATTTTGCATTCCCATTCAAGTTGGGGATGTAACTTGTGAAGCCCTTTGTGATCTAGGAGCCAGCGTGAGCATCATCCCGCTGGAGCTATGCACGAAGATCGGTCTTGGAGAGCCCAAGCCGGTCAAGATTCGACTCTACATGGCGGATCGCTCCATTACCCATCCCGTGGGCATCTTGGAGGACGTTCCGGTCAAGTTAGGTAACTTCTATCTACCCATAGATTTTGTCGTACTTGACATTCCCGCAGATTATCCTGTTCCTATTATTCTCGGGAGGCCATTTCTAGCAACTTCGGGTTGCAACGTGGATTGCAAGAACGCCAAGTTGAAATTCAACGTTGGTGGCGATGAGGTGGAGTTCGCACTACTTGCAGCCATGAAAGGGAAGCAACTTACTGATGATATCTTCAACATCTACGATGAAGAAGAATCAAGAGAATTGGTGAGCTCTATCCTTATTAACGATCCACTCGAAAGAGTTATTAGCTTGAATTTAATGGAGGAAGGTATAGATGCTTCTTGTGATGCAGATATACGGAGCTTGAAGGCACTGGAAGAGGATCCAAGAGCTAAAACTGAGAAGCTAATCCAGGAGACGAAGATCTCCAGTCTCGGATCCAGTAGCAGTACCTCGACCGAGGCACTTTCTGGACTGAGCGAGGCGACCGAAGAACATCTCGGTCAACGCTTATGCACCTCGACCGAGGTCGAAGGCGAGATGATTCAAACTGAGACTTCATCGAGTCCAGTTTCTGATACCACTCCACTGGAAAGAGGAAGCATGGATTCCCCCCAGAAAGCACCCCCAGTCGTGGAGCTTAAGCAGCTCCCCAATCACTTGAGATATATCTTTCTTGGACCGGATTCTACTTATCCCGTTATTGTTAGTGCTTCCCTTTCCGAATCTGAATTGTCTAAGTTAATGCATGTCCTGAGAAAGCATCGAAGGGCTATAGGTTACACCACGGATGATCTTATTGGCATTAAACCTTCTTTCTGCATGCATAGAATTCTAATGGAAGATAATCATAAGACTTCACGGGAACCTCAAAGACGGTTAAATCCGATCATGAAAGAGGTTGTGAAGAAGGAAGTTCTTAAGTTGTTGGATGCAGGTATTATTTATCCTATCTCGGACAGCAAGTGGGTTAGCCCGGTGCATGTCGTTCCGAAGAAAGGAGGGATGACTGTTGTGACGAACAAGAACAACGAGTTGATCCCAACGAGGACCGTTACAGGCTGGAGAGTTTGCATCGATTATAGGAAGCTGAACACGGCAACACGGAAGAATCATTTTCCGCTTCCCTTCATCGATCAAATTCTCGAACGGTTGGCCCAGCATTCACACTTTTGCTACTTGGACGGGTATAGTGGGTTCTTCCAGATTCCTATCCATCCGGATGATCAGGAAAAGACCACTTTCACTTGTCCTTGGGGGACGTTTGCCTATCGGAGGATGCCATTTGGATTGTGCAATGCACCCGCTACCTTCCAGCGATGCATGATGGCTATCTTTTCCGAGTACATAGAGGAGATCATGGAGGTATTCATGGATGACTTTTCTGTATATGGTTCCTCTTTTGATGATTGCCTATCTAACCTTTCCCTAGTGCTTAAAAGATGTGAAGACACTAACCTTGTTTTAAATTGGGAGAAGTGTCATTTTATGGTTAATGAAGGCATTGTGCTAGGACACCTCGTTTCCAATCGAGGCATTGAGGTCGATCGAGCTAAGATCGAGACTATTGAGAAACTCCCTCCTCCTTGTTCTGTTAAAGGTGTGAGGAGTTTCCTCGGGCATGCAGGTTTCTACAAGAGATTCATCAAGGACTTCTCTAAGATTTCTAAACCTCTAACTAACCTCTTGAATAAAGATGTTGTTTTCGAGTTTTCGCAGGAATGTCTTGATGCTTTTTACATGATTAAGGAAGCGTTGATCTCCGCTCCCATTATCCAGCCTCCCGATTGGACCTTGCCCTTTGAGGTCATGTGTGACGCTAGTGATGTAGCCGTAGGAGCGGTGCTTGGACAGAAGAAAGATGGACGGACCACCGCCATTTATTATGCTAGCAAAACGCTAGATGAAGCACAACGCAACTACGCTACCACCGAGAAGGAGTTATTGGCGGTTGTATATGCTTTCGAGAAGTTTCGTTCCTATCTAGTAGGAGCGAAAGTCATTGTCTACACCTACCACGCAGCCATTCGTTACTTGTTGGCTAAGAAAGATGCCAAGCCGCGCCTTATTCGATGGATTCTCTTGCTCCAAGAGTTTGACCTAGAGATCCGCGATAAGAAGGGATCCGAGAACTCCGTTGCGGATCACCTCAGCTGGCTACCGGAATCCTCCCGCGAGGCGGATAACCCACCCATAGACGATTCATTCCCCGATGAGCACTTACACTTGTTGGAACGTTTGATAGATCTACTTACTTCACCCCACGATGGAGGTGAAGTATGGGGTGAGGGCACCTCCTACCTCGTTTGAGAAGCATCATGGTCCAGCTAGCGACCTTAAATCAAGCGCTTCTTGGGAGACAACCCAAGGTATTGCTTTCTTTTCCCGTTTTCTAGTCTAGCTTAGATAGTTTTTGTGTTTGCTTTGCTTTGCTTTGTTTTTGGCGTTCTGGACAGACAACAGGGAATATCTAAGGAAGGAGCACAACTGGAAGGACAGAAGTTCGAGAATTCGAAAAGACGAAGTTTGACTGAGACACCTCGGTCCAGTCGAGGCCACCTCGACCGAGTTGATTCTTGAGCAACCGAGGCGACTAGGGTTCCTGCAGAACCACCTCGGTCCGTACCACCTCGGTCCAGTCGAGACCATCTCGACCGAGGTGACAGCAGATCCAGTAACAGTATAAAAGGGGAAAAAAATTACTTTTCACTTTTTATTTACCTTCCTCGACCGCGGCGACAGATCCACCTCGCTTCCTTCGTTTCTCGCTCGTTTTCGAAGATTTCGCTTCCAACCTGCAATTAAAGAGTAGAGGATCCTATTGCAACTGCAGATCTGCAAGAAATTCGAGTGCATCGGCCGGAACGAGGTAAAAACGATCGAAACCCTAACTCGTTCGTTTACTTCGATTTGGGCTTTGGTTGCCCTTAAATCTGTTGAGAAAAGGCTTAAGTACCCCATAGGAAGCATTTGTAGTGATTTTTGGGGGAAAAGAACTGAAATTCTGAGAATTGGAATCGCGACTGTCTTCGCCTCGGTCCAGTCGACCTGCACCTCGACCGAGGTGTTCTTGAAGTTTGTCAGTGACCGAGGTAGCCTGACAGTGTTGATTGAAGATGAGTTCTAACAGGTTATTAGCCCTTAGAGATAGATCCTCTCCTTCCCCTTCTTCTTCTGCACCCAGACCTTCTATCCCGGTGATCCACGAGAGGCACCTGGTAGATTATGAGCGTATTGCTAGCCGTCCAGTGATCGCACCTAGATTTCTGGACATTTCTGCTTTTGACTGTCTCCACGTTGATGGAGAGCTTAGGAGGATGATCACCACAGTGGGGCTGGATCAGTTTACTGAGTTCCGAGCCCCAGCCTACTTAGAGCCGACCCTTGAGTTTGTTAGCTCCTTCACTTACCTCCCCACAGAGAGAGCTGTGAAGTACTGGTTGAGGAACCGGAACTTCTTAGTACCCCTAGATCACTAGAGAGATATCTTTGGCTTCCCTGCCCCCACTGCTGTAGACTTCCCGACCCGAGCCGTAGCTAGAGAGTTCTGGGGTCAGATTGCTTATGTTGTGGAGCATGCAGATAGGTGGCGCCCTGGTGATTCCAGGGAGAAGCTTATCTTCCATCTAGCTTTTCGATTAGCCTACAGGATCTTCAGCGAGACACTTCTGGCGCGTACTGAGACGCCCCAGAAGGTCCGACAGGGGGAGCTCTTTGCTTTATACTGCATGGTTACAGGTGGATTCCCCGACTTTGGATTGATGCTGGCAGAGGATCTGCACAAGATCAAGGCCAAAGGGAAGGGAGATATATGCTGTGGTGGGATAGTGACCCATATCGCTAGGTATCAGGATATGGATCTGAGTAGGTGTACTATGGTGGCGGCTGCGAAGCCGCTCGGACTACAGGAGATGATCACTCGGAGGATTCTGGTTCCCCGAGGACTGACTATACCCTACGTCGCTATGCCATGGGAGCTGACTGCGCCACAGGGGATCCGCTGGTCTGCACAGTTCACAGTCTTTGATCCGCATTACTGGCAGACAGCATGGGCTCCACTGATGGAGGATTACAGAGAGGCAGCAGCTGCCCCTGCTGCAGCTGAGGAGGAGGAGGAGGCTGATGATGACGACGACGATGAGGAGACATTAGATGAGAGAGAGGGTGGCGTCCCGATGGATACAGGGACAGATACTGCTGGGACGAGCGCGCCACCTATTATAGACTTAGATGATGAGGAGGATACTGAGCCGGCACCAGCTGAGACTTCTCCAGTCAGACCTGCTAGACGCAGGAGGCGCGGAGTGAGGGATCGAGCTGCTCACCGACGGATCGATGACCTGACGGATCAGGTTATCGACTCATATGCTGCACTATCGCTGGATATCCGCGAGATGCGGGAGCGGCAGCACCATCAGCACATCATGGCCCAGCTTCAGTTCGAGCGTGTCATGGGCTATCCGTACGATCCGACTCAGTATCCCTACATACCACCACCACCACCGGATCGAGACTATTGAGGAGCTGCTGGATTTTCTTTATTTTCTTTTATGCAGTTCGGCTTTTATCCGGTGAGTACTCTCATGTTTAGACTTTTTATTATACCCACTGGGACAGTGTGTCTCAAGTATGGGGTATTTGTACTTATTTGACTACGTGATGTATTTTATTCGACTACCTTTGATGTATTATATTTTATCGGATATTTTCATATTTATGCTTCATTGCCTTTATATGATTATCTGATATTACATGCATACCTACAGGTTATTTGATTGAGAAAAACGTCGAAACCGAAAAAAAAATGGTTTTTTAAAAAAATTTTTTGACCTCGACCGGGGAGAGTCTTGGCCAAACGAGGCATTTCACCTCGGTTGAACCAAGAACACCTCGACCGAGGTGTGTTAACTGAGAGTTTTCGAAAACGAATTTTGTGTTACTTATCTGGATATGACCTCAGTGAAGATCTTGTTTACTGACTGGTTTTAAATTCTTTATGTGTTTGAAAGGTTTTATAATATGTTTAAGTTGCTAAATGGTTTGTTTGAAATTATAAGCATGTTTAATACTTTGTTTTTATCCAAATTATGTTGAATTTGAAGGTTGACACCGCAGGTTAAGTTCTCTCACTTTCTTCTTGGAAAGACCAAGGCAATTCATTCTCTTCTTCTTCTTCTTCTTGATCATGCTTAGCCCCTCATATACATTTTGCCTCCCTTTACCTATCCGGGAATTTGGAAGCAAGCGAAGTGGTGAAAGCAAGTGGAGTTAAAGTTGAAGAAGTGGCTGGAAGTGCAAGTGTTAGAGAGCAATAATAGGTTTGGGGAAGTCAATCATGAAGATGAGTAACTCGGCACCATTCACATAGCCGGGTGTTTGTGTCTTGCCAAAGTCGGATTGAGCGATATTCCTAACGGGTCATGGTATGTGCATCAAGGGTTTGATGCATCTCGAGAAATTGATGATTGCAGATTTCCTAGGCTTCGGTTATTGTGCACCTCTGTCCATGCATCCCAAAAAGTAAAGTAAAAAGAAAAAGTGTGAGATAAGCGAAGCTTATTGGTGGAAGATGTTGCAAGTCAAAGTGAAAGTGAAGTTCATCCTTTTCCCGGATTCTAGCACCACATTACCTTACATACATCCCTACCCTACACGTTTCTTAACCTTTTCTTTTGGGAAGCCCTTGAGACCTTGAGCTTGTTGATTGACTTAGCGGTTTAAACTGGATTATACATGATTAATTTTGATAATTATGATTTATTATGCATTCTATGATTTTATGCAAAGATGAACAACTTTCCTATATTTATAAAATGTTTTGAGCATATTGAGTTTTTAATTCCAGGAAGTACTCTCTTAGAGTGATCTATGATAGTTGCACACCATGAAATGTTTTTGGAAGACTTTTTCATTGATTTTCTTGACTTATAATCCATTCTATCTTATCTTTTATATGAGGAACTTGCTTGGGGACAAGCAAGGGCTAAGTATGGGGTATTTTGATAGCATGAATTATAGTCTATATTTTGGGGTTTGTTTGGACGTTTTATCTTTCATAATCTGCATGTTCGTATGTACATTATGTGATTTTACTACCATTTCATCTACCTTTGCGAGAATCGAGGTCTACACCTAGTTTTGTTGTAATTGCAGGTAAAATGGTACGTTTTGCATCAAAAAGGAGCAAAAGGAGTCATGAGTCATTTGGAGCTACATCCAGGGAGCATAGCCATGGATTAAAGATTTACTTGGGACCAGTTTTGAGAGATTTCACATTCAGTTGTGACTCACCTCGGTTGACCAGAGATTCATCTCGACCGAGGTGATCCAGAGACGCCGACTCGACCGAGGCGAACACCTAGGACGCGGCGAGAATATTTTATTCTTGGAGGAGATCTTTTAAAATTGGAAAGTGATCTTATATTTTTTTGGGCTTGGCTCCTGGATGGAAGGAGATATACAGAATCATATATTTTACCTATATTTATGGGAAAATATCTTTCTAAGATTTATTATCTTTGGAGGGTTATTTTCCTATAAAAAGGGTTGGATTTCCACAAATCAAGGATCCCGCTTACACCGAAAATCACGCAGCAGCAGCAGCATACTCTAGTTGGGAGTTTCGAAGAACCTTTTTGAAGGTTGAAGGAAGATTGAAGTCCATAGCTTTTATAGCTTTATTGAAGGGTTTTGTAAGATTGTCTTCAATTCCCTCAATTGTTGTCTTGTCTTTTTGGATTGTTATCCAAGGAACGCTTTGTTGTGATATTTGATTCAGTTATTGAAGTCTTTTTATTAAATTTTTCTTTGTTCAAATATTCACTTTCTTCCCATATATTTTAATACTTTCATTATGATGATGAGTGGCTAATTTCCTTGTGTGATTCTAGGGTGATTGGCTGAAGGTTGTGGGAAAAACAATGATAGAATAATCTTAGATTCCAGTAGGATCCTGAAAGTTTGAGTCTTTAACCTTAACCCTAAGCATCTCGTTCAGTCGATGAACATTTCGGCCGAGGTGGAAACTGGCTGACCGAGGTGACTTATCTGATCCATAACTGAGAGTTAAGTGTTAGAGTTTGCCAAATCCTATTCTTATTACACCTTCCTGGTTCAAAGCAAGCTTAGGATGAGACTTACCCGGTAATTCCTTAGTTTGTGTACCAACGATCATAAGTGTAGGTAATAAAGGTTTGTCCTTTATTGGGGTTTGAGTGTGCTTCCATCCCATCTTTGTGAGTTAGCCTGAGACTTACCCGGTAAAGGTTGATTCTATTCCCTTAGATGGTATGTTAGTTTGAGGTTATAGTTCCTTATCTTGATTCCTTGAGACTTACCCGGTAATAGGAGTTACGGTTCAGGATTAGTATGTAGTGAGACTTACCCGGTGATCTACTCCACTTTAGAAACACCTTCCCCACGCAAAAATCTCAGCTTTGTCCGCTTATCTATAGATCTTGAGTTGGAACCACAACTAGATGCTTTAATCCCTAGAATTGCATGTTTGCTTTATTGACTTCTTATTCATCTTTGATTGTGTTAATCGCTCTTGTGGTTAGAATTGACATAAGCACACCGTATTGACTTTGTTTCACCGAGTCCCTGTGATCGACCCCTGGAATTTTCTTGCTTTTACTACAATTGACCCGTACACTGCGGGTTCGCATCCTTGTTTTAAGCTTAAGTCTAGGATTATAAATTTAAAGCTTGCACACACCGTTTGGAGCGAACAGTGATTTGGAGCTATTTCCGAACGGAATCGAGCAAAGGAGAGTTGATTTGATATGTCCATAGATTGAGGACATTCTTTGGAAGCAAATTGGAGTTTTAGCTTGAGGAATGCACGAGGCTAGGGAAGAATCACGTTCTTGCCCTAAACCACGCTCTAAAATACGGCCGTACTACGAACCACGTTCAGTTCCACGGCCGTGGAACCTTGCAAGAGAGGCGTGATGCATTCCAGTAACTATTACGGCCGTGGGATACATGGTACAAACCGTGACCTAATCCACGCCCTAAATTACGGTCGTGAAAACTTCCACGACCGTTATCTTGGCGAATCTTTTCGCCACACTTTGAAGCCACGATCTTTTGAAGATTGGGCCGGGCCGATATTTTATCTTGCCCTATAAAAAGACGGACGAAGCAAGATTTCGTCATCACCGCTTACAACCGCCATCTTTGCTTAGCGGCATTTATCGACGCTTAGGATCGTTCATCTCCGTTTAGGGAATCTCAACGCCGTTTGGCCTTTGCTTGGAAGTATTGATCATCTCATTGGAGATTGAAGTTCGCATCTGGGAATTACCCTAATCTCGCACTTTTGGTGGAGATTGTTGTTGAGATCTCCGGATTGGCGGAAGATCGAAGCTTTTGGAAGATTTTGCAAGGAGATCTCTCTTCTTGTTTAGGTTTGATTTGGAAAACGGATTGACATCCCGTTTTCCCTTCTTTCCTAAGGTTGTGATTGTTTGTTTTATTTTGAATCCTTTGACAATACTTGTTCTCTTTGTGACTTTGAGATTGGTTTGAAGATTATTGAAAGTTCTTGAAAGTTTTTCATCTTTCTATCTTTTAATTCTTGAATTGATATCAACATGAGCGTTATTGGCTAAAAACCCTTAACAATTCTAAGGTGAAGGGTTGATAGTTGTGGCTTAGATGATGATAGATCGATCGCAAACAGATTAGACCCTGAGAGTTAGAGAGAATCGCCGACGAACCCTAAATTACGGCCTGTTCTTGAGTCCACGGCCGTGGAACCTCAAGAACTAACCGTGATTTCCCTTAAGTCTACGAACTTGCTTTTACTTTAATCCAAAGTTAAAGATTTGCTTTAACTTAGTTTAGGCTTGCCTTTTCTAGGTGGTAGTGAAGCCTCAACAACCTCTACCTCGATTGTGAGTGTCACAACCTCAATCGGTTAAGTTAGTCTTGATCCTTGGGTTACAAGTTTGGGTATTTGACACTAATTCTTACCTTTAGAATCTTTCTATATTGAGCCTCAACAACCTGTATAGAGAGTGCCTTGTAGGTGAGTTATATAAGGTTTTTGGAACTTCACCGTACGATTACCTTACATTAGTATACCTTTGCATATCTCAACTCTGTCTTTATATCATTAAGTATATCTTGAATCGATTGCCACAGCTGGATACTTGGATCTTTATTGTTTTCCCAATATATTTGAAAACTCTCATATTTACTCGCTTGATAATCTGCAATCGAATTGGTTCCCACCCAAATCCCTGTGTTCGATACTCTGGAATTCTTGCTTAGCTACGTCGATCCGTACACTGCGGGTTCGCTGCTTGATTCTAGTTTTATAAATTTAAAGCTTATTTGCACACACCTTTAGGGGCGAACAAGATCTTTTATTTTTGGAAAGAGGATCTTATATTTTGAGGCTGGATTCATGGAAGGAAGAAGATAATTTAGCCTATATATTTTACCTAATTTTATGGGAAAAGATCTTTCTAAGATATCTTATCTTTGGAGGGTAACTTTCCTATAAAAAGGGTTGGATTTTCCACAAACTCAACAATGCTTAGACAGCCGCTACAGCCCGCTTACGACGCGAAGATCCGCTATCACCGGAAGACAGCCGTTTTACCCCATTATAGTTGGGAGATTTGAAGAACCTTTTTGAAGGTTGAAGGAAGATTGAAGGAGGAAAGTTGATAGCTTTTATATCTTTTGTGAAGGGTTTTGTAAGACTTTCTTAGATTCCCTTCTTTGTTGATTGTCTTGGTTGGATTGTGATTCAAGGAACGCTTGTTTGTTTGATAATTGATTCAGTTATTGAAGCCTTTCTCCTAAGGTTTTCGTGTTCAATTATTCTCTTTCTTCCCATATATTTGATTATTGCTTTCATGACGATGAGCGGCTAATTTCTTTGTGTGATTCTAGGGTGATTGGCTGAAGGTTGTGGGAAAAACAATGATAGAATAATCTTAATCACAGTAGGACCCTGAAAGCTCGAGTCTTTATCCTTAACCCTAAAGCATCTCGCTCAGTCGATGAACATCTCGGCCGGGGTGGAATTCTTCTGACCGAGGTGACTTACCTGTCCCGAAACTGAGAGTTAAGTGTTAGAGTTTGCCAAATCCTATTCTTATTACACCTTTCCTGGTTCAATGCAAGCTTAGGATGAGACTTATCCGGTAATTCCTTTGTTTGTTTACCTAAGATCATAAGTATAGGTAATAAAGGTTTATCCTTTATTAGGGTTTGAGTGTGCTTTCATTCCATCTTTGTGAGTTAGCCTGAGACTTACCCGGTAAAGGTTGATTATATTCCCTTAGTTGGAGTGTTAGTTTGAGATTATAATTCCTTTCCTTAGTACCTTGAGACTTACCAGGTAGTATGTTCTTTAGGTTTGGAGTTAGTGAGTAGTGAGACTTACCCGGTGATCTATTCCACTTTAGTAACACCTTCCCTTTACAAAAAACTCAGCTTTGTCCGCTTATCTTTAGATCTTGAGTTGGAACCACAACTAGATGCTTTAATCCCTGGAATTGCATATTTCCTTAATTGACTTTTTATCATCTTTGATTGTTTAATCGCTTTTTGGTTAGTAGTTGCTTTGACAACCTATACCTGCTTTGTTTCACTAATTCCATTTGATCAACCCCTGGAATTTCTTGCTTTTTACTACGATTGACCCGTACACTACGGGTTCGCATCCTTGTTTTAAGCTTACATCTAGGGTTATAAATTTAAAGCTTGCACACACCGTTTGGAGCGAACAAGTTTTTGGCGCCGTTGCCGGGGACTTGGTCTAGACCGAGCTGGTTGCGGTTTGCTTTCGGGGCGCTTGCCCCTGTTTCTACTAACCACTCTACTTGAGTGACTTTCGCAGGTTCTCTTTCTTAGGTTTATGCGAAGAACCCGTGAGGGGAAGGAAATCATTCCCTACGATCCCGAACCGGAAAACACATACAAAAGACGCTTGAAAGAAGCAAAGATGGCCAACCAAGACAATCGCGATCTTGAGGCCGAATTGAAGGAGGCGTTAGAACAGCTACGCTTTAGCAAGGAAGAGCTAAGACTGGAAAAGGAGGAAACTCGCGTCAGGACTGAGGCGATCGAAGCAGATATGGCGGCCTTACGAGACCAGTATCTACCTCGACCGAACCCAGATCCTCGACCGAGGCAAGACCTTGTTCCAGATCCTCGACCGAGGTAGAATCCAGTACTTGTCGCCCCGGCCGAGATACTTCCACCTCGGATGCCAGTCCGAGACGTTCTTTTTGCAGGTATTCCACAAACCCTAGGGCAAAGGATGGACCCTAATCAACAACTGAGGCGTCCAGGAGTCAACCTAGGTGATCCAGCGGACCATGATTATGAGCTTCGACCGCAAGTTCATTCCATGATTCGCCAATCCCAGTTTGGAGGGCTAGAGAGGGAATCTCCGCATCAACATCTACAAAACTATGAGATCTTGATGGAGACCTTGAGACCTTCAAGGCTGGAAAACAACAACTACAAGCTAAGGCCTTTCTACTTCTCTTTGAAAGATAGAGCTCTTACTTGGTATCAATCTCTTCCTCCAGGAAAAATCAATACTTGGGAGGAGATGACGACATAATTCTTAACTAAATTATTTCCCCCCTCTAAGACCGCTGAAATGAGAGGGAAGATAAATGCATTCATCATGAAGGACAAGGAGAGCTTGTCTATGTCATGGGAGAGATTTAAAGACATTCTTTTGGATTGCCCACATCATGGGATTCCAAAGATAGAGTTGTTGGAGATATACTTCAAGGGACTGGACGGAAGCACCCAGTTCAACCTTCAACTACTATCCGCCGGCACGTTCATGGACATGCCGATTGACGAAGTTTGGGAGTTCATAGAGAAGCAAGCTTTGCACATGGAGAAATACTCCCACCAAGGAGCTGAAGGTGGAGTTAAAAGAGTCAACTTTCAAGATACTCCACCTAACAATGATCAACTCACGTCTTTGAAGAATGACGTGAAACAATTGAAGGAACTCTTAGTTGCTCAAACCAAGAAGGAATATCAAGGATCAAGGAACAACAATGGATATCGTAACAATAACAACGGTTCCCGGAACAACAACTACAACAACAATAGAGGATCCAACAACAATAATTGGAGGGCAAACAACCAAAATTTGGGTAACCCTTACTCTAACACCAATTCAAATGATTCCTCTAATCCTTTCCTCTCTTCCTCTTCTTCTTCTACTCCATTAAAGAGCCAGGAGCAAGGATCGAGTTCATCCCATCCAGAAAAGAAGGATGCGGTGCTGGAGGCCATCTTGATCAAGCTCAACTCTATGGAGACATCCATGACTTCATTTTCAAAGGCACAAAAAGCCTTAGAACAACAGTTCTTTAACAAGGCGAATGAAGCGCCAAGAGATCCAGGGAAGCTTCCAGCAAGGACGGAAAGCAACCCTAAGGGCCAAATTATGGCCATAACGACGAGGAGTGGACTGAAGACTGCAGATCCAGTGCCTCGGTCGATGCCAGTGCAGACGAAGACCACCTCGGTCCAGGTGCAGTCGAAGAACACTTCGGCCGAGATGCCAACCGAGGTGGAGCCACAGAAAGCGGAGGAGAAAACTGAAGTTTATGTTTCACCTCCTGCATATAAACCACCACTTCCATTCCCCCAGTCAAGGGCCTGAGCACATCTAGACAACCATTTTGGTAAGTTCCTTGACTTGAAGAATAAACTACACATTAATATCCCCTTCCTTGATGCTATTCTAGGGATGCCCGCCTATGGGAAGTTCTTGAAAGAGATTCTATCAAGGAAGAGGAACTTGGAAGACTTTGGTGAAGTAAGAATGACATCTAAATCCTCGGAGCTCATTCAAATCATGAAGGAGAAGATGCCACCCAAATTGAGAGATCCCGGCTCATTTTGCATCCCCATTAAAGTTGGGGATGTCACTTGTGAAGCCTTATGTGATCTAGGAGCCAGCGTGAGCATCATCCCGCTGGAGCTATGTTAAGATCGGACTTGGAGAGCCCAAGCCGGTGAAGATACGGTTATGCATGGCGGACCGCTCCATTACCCATCCCGTGGGCATTTTGGAAGACGTTCTGGTTAAGTTAGGTAACTTCTATTTACCTATAGACTTTGTTGTACTTGACATTCCCGCAGATTATCCCATTCCTATCATTCTCGGGAGACCATTTCTAGCAACTTCGGGTTGCAATGTGGATTGTAAGAACGCCAAGTTAAAATTCAACATTGGCTGAGATGAAGTGGAATTCGCATTGCTTGCGGCTATGAAAGGAGAGCAGCTAGGAGATGATATCTTCAACATCTATGATGAAGAAGAATCAAGAGAATTGGTGAGCTCTACCCTTATTAAAGATCCACTTGAAAAGGTTATTAGTTTTAGCTTAATGGAGGAAGGTATAGATGCTTCTTGTGATGCAGATATACGGAGCTTAAAGGCGCTGGAAGAAGATCCAGGAGCTAAAACTGAAAGACTAATCCAGGAGAAGAAGATCTCCAGTTTCGGTTCAAGTTGCAGTACCTCGACCGAGGCACTTCCTGGACCAAGCGAGGTAGCTGAAGAACATCTCGGTAAACCTCTCTGGACCTCGACCGAGGTCGAAAGCGAGATGATGTCAACTGAGACTACTGAAAATAACAAACTTCTTACTCCCTTCTTTGACATTCATTCTCAATTGGTGGAACATTCTCTCCACCAAATTTCTGATAATAAAGGACCTTGGTATGGTGATATTGTTAATTATCTTGTTTGCTAGGAAATACCACGCGGATTGACGTACGCTCAAAGGAAGAAATTCCTCAAACACGTACGCCATTACTACTGGGATGAACCGCTGCTATACAAGCAAGGGCCGGATGGGATGCTTCGAAGATGCATTCCGGAAGACGAAGTTAATAGCGTCATACGGCATTGTCACTCACTTCCTTGTGGAGGGCATGTTAGCGCCAACAAAACATGCGGTAAGGTATTACGCTCCGGTTTCTTTTGGCCCACATTATTTAAGGATGTGCAAACGTTTGTTATCTCTTGTGATGCATGCCAAAGAATAGGGTACTTATCTAGAAGGAATGAGATGCCACTCAATAACATACAAGAGGTTGAGATTTTTGATGTATGGGGAATAGATTTCATGGGACCTTTCCCATCATCCGGAGGAAACCTCTATATTCTTGTAGCAGTTGATTATGTCTCTAGATGGGTTGAAGCCATTGCTTCCCCCACTAATGAAGCCATGGTGGTGGTGAAGTTCTTTAACAAGACTATCTTTCCATGTTTTGGGACTCCACGCATCATCATCGGCGATGGAGGGACGTATTTCATCAACCAGAAGTTTAAGGCACTTCTATCGAAGTATGGGGTAACCCACAAGGTAGCAACCCCTTATCACCCTCAAACTAGTGGACAGGTCGAGATCTCGAATAGAGAAATTAAATCAATCTTGGAGAAGACCGTCTCTAGGACGAGGAAGGATTGGTCCATGAAGTTGGACGACGCTCTTTGGGCCTACAGAACCGCATTCAAGACTCTCATTGGTACCACCCCTTATAATTTGGTATATGGAAAGTCTTGTCATTTGCCCGTCGAGTTAGAAGACAAGGCATATTAGGCAATCAAATGGTTGAACTTCGACATCAAGGAAGCAAGTGAGAAGCGGCTATTGGATATCAATGAACTGGAGGAGCTGGGTTTGAACGCTTATGAGAATGCCAAAATCTATAAAGAAAAGACGAAGAAATGGCATGACAAGCGCATCATTCCTAAGGAGCTTAAAGAAGGAGACTTAGTTCTACTCTTCAACTCCCATCTCCGCCTCTTTCCAGGTAAGTTAAAATCTAGATGGACCGGACCTTATGTTGTAAAACATGTTTTCCCTTATGGTGCAGTTGAGATTTGGGGAGAAACGAGTGGAAGCTTCAAGGTCAACGGTCATAGACTTAAGAAATACAAACCGGAAGTTCCGGTTGAGGAGGTTGCACCACTATACCTCGTTTGAGAGACGTTGTACGGTCCAACTAGTGACCTTAAATCAAGCGCTTCTTGGGAGGCAACCCAAGATATTGCTTTCTTTTTCCCTTTTTCTAGTCTAGCTTTAGATAGTTTGCTTTTGCTTTGCTTTGCTTTGTTTTGTTTTTGGTGTCCTAGAAAGACAACAAGTGACATATAAGGAAAGAATACAACCCAGGAGCAGAAGTGGAAGGACAGAAGTTCGAGAATTTGAGAAGACGGAGTTTGACTGAGACACATCTCGGTTGCTGTCATAGCACCTCGACCGAGACGATTCTTGAGCAACCGAGGCGACTAGGGTTTCTGAAGACCCACCTCGGTCCGTACACCTCGGTCCAGTCGAGACCATATCGACCGAGGTGACAACAGTTCCAAAAAAGGGTATAAAAGGGGACTGAATTTTCTCTCTCCTCCTCTACTTCCCTTCTCGACCGCGGCGCACTTCTCACCTCGCTTCTTCGTTCTTCGCTCGTCTTCAACGATTCTTGCTTCTAATTTGAGAGGAAAGGGTAGAGGATCGCATTGCATGCACAAATCTCCAGCAAAAACGAACCGAATCGACCGAATCTGGGTAAAATCCGAAAAAACCCTAGCTTTCCTCTTCTCCACTATTTCCTTTCGATTTGGGCTTTGGTTGCCCCTACATTTGCTGAGAAAAGGATTAAGTACCCCATAGGAACCTCTGGTAGTTATTTTGGGGGAAAAGAACTGGATTTTTGAGGGAATCGATCGAGCAATGTTTCGCCTCGGTCCAGTCGGCCTGCGCCTCGGTCGAGGTATTCTACAGAGTTGTCAGAGCAACCGAGGTGACGTGACAGGTTACAAAAAATGAGTTCTGACAGGCAGTTGGTCCTGAGGGAGAAATCTTCTCCTTCTCCTTCTCCTTCCTCCTGCCGTACTAGACCGGTGATCCACGAGAGACACCAGGTCGATTATGACCGCATAGCGGCCCGTCCAGTCATTGCACCACGCTTCCTGGACATATCTGCTTTTGATTGCCTCCACGTCGATGATGATTTGAGGCGTATGATTTCTACTGTGGGGCTGGAGCAGTTCACAGAGATTCGAGCTCCGGCCTACTTAGAGCCGACCCTGGAATTTGTCAGCTCCGTCACTTACCTGCCCACCGAGCGCGCCATCAAGTACCGGTTGATGAACCGGAATTATCTGGTTCCCTTGGATCACTGGCAGGACATCTTTGGCTTCCCAATCCCTACTATTGCTGATTTTCCTTCTCGAGCTATAGCTCGAGTGTTCTGGGGACAGATAGCTCACGTGGTTGAGCACGCTGACAGATGGAGACCTAGAGATTCTAGGGAGAGGATCATTTTCCATCTAGCTTTTAGACTAGCTCACAGGATCTTCAGTGAGACTCTTCTTGCGCGTACTGAGACGCCCCAGAAGATCAGGCAGGGTGAGCTTTTGAGTCTATATTGCATGGTGACTGGAGGAGTCCCAGATTTTGGATTGATGCTGGCGGAGGATCTGCATAAGATCAAGGCGAAGGCAAAGGGCGACATCTGTTGTGGAGGTATTGTGACTCATATAGCAAGTTACATGGATTTGGACCTCGGTGCTTGTACCATGGTGGCGGCTGCCAAGCCGCTCGGACTTCAGGAGATGATCACTCGGATGATACTGGTTCCCCGAGGACTTACTACGCCATATGTGGCAATGCCATGGGAGCCGACTGCGCCTCGAGGGATTAGATGGTCAGCTCAGTTCTCCGTGTTTGATCCACATTATTGGCAGACTGCGTGGATCCCACTGATGGAGGATGCTAGAGAGGCAGCAACTGCAGCAGCTCAGGGGCCAGCTGAGGAGGATGAGGCTGTGGATGATGATGATGATGTTGATGAGGATGGTGGCGTTCCTATGGATACGGGCACGGATACAGCTGGGACTAGTGCACCGGTCATTGATCTAGATGATGATGAGACTGAGGAGGAGCCGGCTGTAGCACTAGCACGTCCCGCTAGGTGTAGGGTACGTAGGCAGAGGGATCCAGTTGCTCACCGTCGGATCGATGATCTAACGGATCAGATGATAGAATCCATATGTTGCCATGTCCCTAGAGATTAGAGAGATGCAGGAGAGACTACACTACCAGCACGTGATGGCTGAGATTCAGTTTCAGCATGTCATGGGCTATCCTTTCGACCCATCTCAGCACCCGTATGTGCCACCACCACCACCACCACCGGATCGTGATTATTGAGAGCTTGCAGGATTTTCTTTCTTTATTTATTATGCAGCTCAGCTTTGTCCGGTGAGTACTTTGTTTCTCTAGACTTATTTTGACCCATTGGGACAATGTGTCCCAAGTATGGGGTTTTTGATGTATTATTTGACTATGGATGTACTACTTGACTCTATCGGATATTTATGTTTTATTTCGCTTTATGTGCTTATCTGAGATTACATGCATGCATACAAGTTATTTGATTGAGAAAAACGTTAAAAGCTGGTTTGAAAAAAAAAATTTATGATCTCGACCGAAGTGATTCTGGCCAAACGAGGTACTTCACCTCGGTTGACTTAGAACATCTCGACCGAGGTGTTTTAACTGAAAAGAATTTCGAAATCATTTTTGTGCTTCTTATCTAGATATGACCTCAGTGAAGATTTTGTTTGCTGACTGATTTTGAAATCTTTATGTGTTTGAAAGGTTTTATAATATGTTTAAGTTGCTAAATGCTTTGTTTGAAATTTGTGGCATGTTTAATACTTTGTTTTTATCCAAATTATGTTGAATTTGAAGGTTGACACCACATTATGAGTTCTCTCACTTTCTTCCTGGGAAGACCAAGGCAATTCATTCTCTTCTCTCTTCTTCTTCTTGATCATGCTTAGCCCCTCATATACATATTTGCCTCCCTTTACCTATCCGGGAATTTGGAAGCAAGCAAAAGTGAAAAGCAAGTGAAAGAAAAATTGAGATGTGGCTGAAAGTTAGAAAGAAACATATAGGTTTGGGAAAGTCAATCATGATGATGAGTAACTCGGCACCATTCACATAGCCGGGTGTTTGTGTCTTCCCAAAGTCGGATTGAGCGATATTCCTAACGGGTCATGGTATGTGCACCAAGGGTTTGAGGTATCTCGAGAAATTGATGATTGCTGATTTCCTAGGCTTCGGTTATTGTGCACCTCTGTCCTTGCAATCCCAAAAAGTAAAGTAAAAAAGTAAATAAGCAAAGCTTATTGGTGGAAGATGTGAAATTCAAAGCAAGTGAAGAAAAGATCCTTTTTCCCGGATTCTAGCACCACATTCCCTATATACATCCCACCCTCACACGTTTCTTAACTTTCTTTTGAAAGACCTTGAGACCTCGATCTTGTTGATTGACTTAGTGGTTTAAACTGGATTATACATGATTAATTTCGATGATTATGATTTATTATGCATTCTATGATTTTATGCAAAGATGAACAACTTTCTTATATTTATAAAATGTTTTGATCATATTTTGATTTTAAATTCCATGAAGCATTCTCTTAGAGTGATCTATGATTGTAGCACACCATTAAAATGTTTTGAAGGACTTTTTCATTGATCTTTATGACTTATAATCCATTCTATCTTGTAGTTTATATTCGGAACTTGCTTGGGGAGAAGCAAGGGCTAAGTATGGGGTATTTTGATAGCATGATTATTGTCTATATTTTTGGGCCTATTTAGACGTTTTATCTTCAATAATCTGCATGTTTGAATGTATATTATGTAATTATATTGCCGTTTCATCTACCTTTGCGGGAATCGAGGTCTACACCAAGTTTTGTTGTAATCGTAGGTAAAATGGCACGTTTTGCATCAAAAAGGAGCAAAAAGAACTAAGGAGTCATTGGAGCTACATTTAGAAGCATAAGGAATAATCCAGGAATCATGAAGATTGAAGATTCACTTTGGACCAGATTTGAGAGATTTCACATTCAGTTGTGATTCACCTCGATCAGCTAAAGTACCATCTCGACCGAGGTGATCCAGAGGAGCTGACTCGACCGAGGCGAACACCTTGGACGCGGCAAGAATATTTTATTCTTGGCTGAGATATTTTAGTTTTGGAAAGAGGATCTTATATTTTTAGGCTGGATTCCAAGAAGGAAGAAGATAATTTAGCCCATATATTTTACCTATTTTTGTGGGAAAAGATCTTTCTAAGATATCTTATCTTTGGAGGGTACCTATAAAAAGGGTTGGATTTTCTACAAACTCAACAATGCTTAGACAGCCGCTACAGCCCGCTTACGACGCGAAGATCCGCTATCACCGGAAGACAGCCGTTTTACCCCATTATAGTTGGGAGATTTGAAGAACCTTTTTGAAGGTTGAAGGAAGATTGAAGGAAGAAAGTTGATAGCTTTTATATCTTTTGTGAAGGGTTTTGTAAGACTTTCTTAGATTCCCTTCTTTGTTGATTGTCTTGGTTGGATTGTGATCCAAGGAACGCTTGTTTGTTTGATAATTGATTCGGTTATTGAAGCGTTTCTCTTAAGGTTTTTGTGTTCAATTATTCTCTTTCTTCCCATATATTTGATTATTGCTTTCATGATGATGAGTGGCTAATTTCCTTGTGTGATTCTAGGGTGATTGGCTGAAGGTTGTGGGAAAAACAATGATAGAATAATCTTAATTACAGTAGGACCCTGAAAGCTCGAGTCTTTATCCTTAACCCTAAAGCATCTCGCTCAGTCGATGAACATCTCGGCCGGGGTGGAATTCTTCTGACCGAGGTGACTTACCTGACCCGAAACTGAGAGTTAAGTGTTAGAGTTTGCCAAATCCTATTCTTATTACACCTTTCCTGGTTCAATGCAAGCTTAGGATCAGACTTACCCGGTAATTCCTTTGTTTGTTTACCTAAGATCATAAAGTATAGGTAATAAAGTTTATCCTTTATTGGGGTTTGAGTGTGCTTTCATTCCATCTTTGTGAGTTAGCCTGAGACTTACCCGGTAAAGGTTGATTCTATTCCCTTAGTTGGAGTGTTAGTTTGAGATTATAATTCCTTTCCTTAGTACCTTGAGACTTACCCGGTAATAGGTTCTTTAGGTTTGGAGTTAGTGAGTAGTGAGACTTACCCGGTGATCTATTCCACTTCAGTAATACCTTCCCTTTGCAAAAATCTCAGTTTTGTCCGCTTATCTTTGGATCTTGAGTTGGAACCACAACTAGATGCTTTAATCCCTGGAATTGTATATTTCCATAATTGACTTTTATCATCTTTGATTGTTTAATCGCTTTTGTGGTTAGTAGTTGCATTGACAACCTATACCTGCTTTGTTTCACTAAGTCTCTGTGATCGACCCCTGGAATTTCTTGCTTTTTACTACGATTGACCCGTACACTGCGGGTTCGCATCCTTGTTTTAAGCTTATATATTTAAAGCTTGCACACACCGTTTGGAGCGAACAGGGCATTTCATGTCTCCTTGAAAGATTTCCTACCCTTTGGCATCTATCACACACTTTGCAAAATGCAAAAGCGTCTCGAAAAATGTGTGACCAAAAGAAACCGGCATCCAAAACTTTTCTTGCAGTTTTGTTTGCCCCAAAGTGCCCCCCACATGCTTCAGAATGGCAGAAAGTTAGGACGGATTGTACCTCATTGTCCGGAATGCAACGCCGGATCACTTGGTCACAACAATGCTTCCAAAGGTAAGGATCGTCCCAAACGTAGTGTCGAGCTTCAGCTTTTACCTTCTCTCGTTGTGCCTTGGTGAAGTCTGGAGGATACTCCTTCCTGACAATGAATTTCACAATGTCAGCAAACCAAGGCTTAAAAGATTGGAGCTTAAGACAAACCTCTATCGACAATTCCGCAGGGGCGCCTAGACAGAGCCGCAGGGGCAGTTGGCCGTAGGGGCAGCTGGTGTGAGGCGCGGGGGCGGTTACACAACAGAGAGTTGTGCAGAATGTATCATCTGGAAAACTTCTGGCTATCTCTCTTTTTTCGGGATCTTCCTCCTCTTCCACTAGTCTGCTCAAATGATCGGCCACCAGGTTCTCAGCTCCCTTCTTGTCCCTTATCTCTAGGTTAAACTCGCTTAGAAGAAGCACCCAACGGATCAATTGTGGCTTTGCCTCCTTCTTTGCCATGAGGTACCTAAGAGCTGCATGTTCAGTGAAGATAATTACCTTTACCCCAAGTAGGTACAGCCGGAATTTCTCAAGGGCAAAAACCACTGCTAACATCTCCTTCTCGGTGGTAGAATAATTTCTTTGCGCTCCATTGAGTGTCATAGACGCATAATGGATTACATGGAAGGCCCGTCCGTCTTTTTGTCCTAAGACAGCTCCGACGGCGTAGTCACTGGGGTCACACATGATTTCAAACGGTTTCTCCCAATCCGGTGAACGGATGATTGGTGCGGTGGTCAGACATCCCTTCAAAGTGTCGAAAGCCTTCTTGCAATCCTCATCCACTATGAAGGTGACATCTTTCTTGAGCAATTCACATAGGGGTGCCGAGATTTTTGAAAAGTCTTTGATGAACCGTCGGTAGAAACCTGCATGACCAAGAAAAGATCAGATTTCCCGAACATTAGTAGGATAACGTAAATTTTGAATAACATCAACCTTTGCCTTATCTACCTCTATTCCTTTTGAGGATATTACATGTCCTAGCACAATTCCTTGTTCGACCATGAAATGACATTTTTCTGAATTAAGAACTAAATTGGTTTCAACATATTTTTCAAGAAAAAGTTTCAAATGCCCTAAACATGCGTCAAAACTATCTCCATGGACGGTAAAATCATCCATGAAGACTTCAATGAAATTTTCTATGTATTCGGAGAAAATGCTTATCATGCACCCTTGGAAAGTGCCTGGTGCGTTGCAAAGTCCAAATGGCATTCTGCGATATGCGAAAGTGCCAAATGGGCAAGTGAACGTCGTCTTCTCTTGATCCTCTGGTGCGATGGCTATTTGGAAATAGCCTGAATATCCATCCAGGAAATAGTAGTACTTGTGACCTGCAAGACGTTCCAACATTTGATGAATAAAAGGTAATGGAAAATGGTCTTTTCGTGTTACCTTATTGAGCTTGCGGTAGTCAATGCAAACTCTCCATCCGGTTTGTGTTTTCCTTGGGACCATCTCTCCATGTTGATTTTCCACCATAGTGATGCCTCCCTTCTTTGGAACTACTTGGGTCGGTCTAACCCAAGTGCTATCCAAGATAGGAAAGATCATATCCGCTTGGAGGAGCTTCAACACTTCCTTTTTTACCACATCCATCATTGGCGGGTTCAACCTCCTTTGAGGTTGCCTAGAGGGCTTGGTTTTGTCCTCAAGTAGAATCCTATGCATGCAAGTGGAAGGACTTATCCCTTTGATGTCCGCAATAGTTCATCCAAGGGCCGTCTTGTGCTCTTCTAGCACTTTCACCAACTTGTCTTCTTGTCCGGTGGTCAACTTGTTGGAGATAATCACCGGCAAGGTATTGTGTGCTCCAAGGAAAACGTACTTGAGGTGTGACGGAAGGTCCTTCAATTCTATTTCAGGTGCCTGCACTATGGATAGAACAAGCCTCTCGCTTGGGGTTAGTAAAGTGGGCCCAACGCCCAAATTGGAGATAGGTAGCCTTTTATGCCCATCTAATTGGGCTAGGACCTCTTTCGTGCTAGATGTTAACACATAATCTGATTTGAAACCATCAATGTCATGCTCAATCACATTTCTTAATTCATCCACGTCAGAGTTATCAAAAACATCTTGCACAAAAGGTTCAACAATGTTAATAGCACACAAAGAATGATCATCACTAGGAAATCTTATTGCATCATAGATGTCAAATTCCACTACTTCTCCATCAAACTCCATGGTCAATTTACCACTAACAAAATCAATTTTACTCCTAGCCGTTTTCAGAAATGGCCTACCTAACAGAATGGGTGCAGCATGTGAATCATTTTCATTTTCCATTACAAAAAAATCAGCCGGGAATATTAGGTTGTCTACCATTACTAATACATCTTCAATTATCCCTTTTGGGTACACATTAGATCTATCAGCAAGTTGTACTATAAACCTAGTTTCCATTAATGGCCCAAGGCCAAGTGATTTGTAAATCGAATATGGTAAAACATTGATAGAAGCACCGAGATAAAGCATTGCTTTGTCAAAGCGGGTTTCCCCTATAACACAAGGAATGCTTACCATGCCCGGATCGCTGCACTTCTTGGGCATTCTCCGTTAGAAAACTGCCGACACATGCTCACTCACTTGCACTTTCTGTTTTCCCTTTAGCTTCTGATTCCTCTTGATAGTGTAAAGTTCCTTAAAAAACGAGCATACTTAGGGATACTTTTCACCAACTTAAGGAGGGGAATGTTTACCTCGCATTTGGAGAAAGTATCAAAGAGGTCCTTTTCCTCAATGATTCTTCTCTCCTTCAAAGCCTCAGGAAACTAGGCATGCTAGAGAGCATGCAAGCGTTAAACACCACTCATGCATACATCCAATATAGGGATGGTAGCTAAGTAAGTCCTACGGACTTACTTGTATCCAGGTAACCTCAGCTATCAATCAACCTCTCAAATTCCCGTAGGAATATACTCCACACCTGATAAATCAAGGCACATATATCAACAACTATCCAACATACTAGAATGTCCAACTCCTGGTCTCAAAGATCCTCAAAGATCATATACATCGTAACCATTCACAAAATCCTCATCAAATATCCTCATATTAAACCTCTTGCTTCAAATATCAATTAAATTCATTCCTTTGAATTTAATTAACTTATAGAGTCTCTAGAATCCCATTTTAATTAATTAACCTTTTATTAATTAATTAAATTCCACCAAAATAACGTTTTGCCCGCAGGCAGTTCTGAACCGACCTGTCATCAGATCTCATCAAACAAATATTCAATAATCTACAGAATAATATTACGAGCATAATGGAATTTCTAATTATTCATTTTGACAAACCTAAGGTCAATTTAGACCAACCCGCAATACAGTAAACGAATAAATTCATAACTTATTCGTTACTAACCCGATTCATGATCCGAAAGAAGTTATAGACTCCTCGCAATACATGGAGTAAGAGCATTGTATCAAACTCAACTTATGGTGGCTCGCGGTGGTCCGTCGGCGTTCCGATAGCGATAAATAGAGGCTTAACCAAAAAGCTAGCAAACGGGAAATAACTTGGTACAACGTTGAAGAGAACAAGATAAGGAACTCGTTGGTACAAACGGATTTGAAAACCGGTCGAAGACGAGTAGTTTGTGGATGACTAAAGATATATGTACGTTTGGCGATTCTCTCGACTTTCTCTGAGTGAGTTGCAATTGTAATTGCAATTGAAGATGAGGATGTCACCTCTATCATTGCCTATATATACACAACATAATATAATAATATATTTATATATATATATATATATATATATTATGACACTACCGCCTATTTTCAACTATAACTTTCATTTTAAGCAAATGAAAAGTTAACTTATACCTCTGAATCGTTATACATTTGTATATACGTATATAATATGATAAGATATGAAATGTAATTGAAGAATGAAGATGCTAGCCTTCTACATTTCTTATCCATACAATTGTATGTATAAATATTTTATACTAATATATAATATTTTATATAATGTTTATTCATTTATTTAATTGAAATGCTGGTATAATTTTCCGATCATCAAACTTTATGAAACTAGAATACAAAATTCGAAATATTATCGGGATAATTACTCCATAACTTTCTCAAAAGATGGGCATTCCTAAGCCGCATTTCTTAACCACTAAGAATCGGAGTAGCGACTCTTTTGAACGTTTTGTCTTTTTATATTATACTACACCTAGGACATATCCAATGGTCCGATCATTTCTCTCAACTGTAACTTTATTTATTGGAACTCCCAAATGCTCAAATAACACCGGTTGTTACAACTTATCTTGTATAACTCGTATTATTGTCGTCCCATGTCAAGCTTGTTTCTCTCGATTCGGAGAGTACAACAAGCCGTTGTCAACAAATGAGAACTCAAAGAACCATTCGTACATCTCGCACATCAATAGTTGTCATGAAACGTTAGGTTACGGTCCACCTCATACAACATCGTTTACCAGTCTGCAACACTAGCATAGCTTAGGGTCCACATTGGAACCACCCGAAACCACAAACCGAACGTCACTACCGCAATCCGATTCAGAAACCCGATGAATGCACATCCACATAAACTCCAACTCACCAATCGCACTCATGAGTCAAAAAGGCTTCACTACAACTTGTAGTGACCATACCGGCTCGAAACGTTTTCTTACTTAGGTCCTTTCTTTTCTCTACCCTAATCTGGTGACATTTTGACTTCAAGTCGGTCATAAAACATCGTTACCACATGCAACTTGTCTAGCAAGTCGTCCCCTACGGGGCGAAGATATCTCTACTCATTGGTCATCTTACGCATCTCTCAATAATCAAAGAGCGACTTCACCGTCCCATCCTTACCCTCATAACCATACCAGTATGCGTTGTGGGGAAACTAGAAGAAATTCCCCATTCAAAACCTCTGATCTTCCAACTCATTAAGTCTCAAGTACAACCATCTCAAGCTTAAATCTTACAATGTTAATATAATCTCGGCCCTCCATTTCACACCATAACCACCATAGCTCCTTTGGGTGAGTAAAAAACTTTGACTCATCTCTTGTTCACGACAACATATCATCCATTTTATAAGAAAGAAAATAGCATGCGTCTTCTTTCTATACATTCTTATTTGCGTAAAGCAACAATGGAAGCCTCACCTTCCTCTTAAACCAATAGTCCTCTTAACCATGCTCAAACCTTAAAGGTCCAAATCCGCGCCGTTCTCCAATATGTCAATCCCGTGACCTTAAAAGGTCACATAATGTCGTTACCATCCCTCCTTGGGAGGTCGGTTATGGTTACTTGCTTTAACCTCTTCAACGCTATATGACCAAGACAGAAGCGCCTTAGTTGCTACACCTTCTTACTATTGACATTAAACCGTTGGGCATACACCAAACTCTTGTTACCGATCCTCTATATTCCATAGTATTATTTACTCTTCCTTCTACACTCATCAATAGACAACCCGCACCTGTGCGTCCTCAGTTGTCACCGATTAACTTGTATCCGACCATTCTCAGAAGTCAACGACTTACCTCTCTACTACACTTTCCATGATACCATCCTCATGAAGGCTACCCTCCTCGGGGTACTTGACTTTAAATTCCGCTAGCTCGATCTACCCTCCATGATTCCTTCTTTTTCATAAAATAACTATACTCTTTTTGACCTGGTTGTGTCATATAAATCGCTTTCATAGGTTTAACCACTCTCCCATGATGTCCGTCAAGTGAACCTTTTGCAAACATCTCTAACGTTTATTAGCATCCACTCGCACTTCTCTTGCTTGGTAATAAGTCTTCCGATAAATGAAAGCCTCTATGGGTCTCTCATCTTCTAAGACCATCCTCTATACACACTTCCTTCTTCTTGGCTTTGCTGAGCCTAAACGTCATAACGGAACCAAGGCAACTCCATTATGGAAATCCTACCATGTGAATCCCCACCACGCCATTCTTCTCATAATTCTCGTAAGTCCGAAAAATTCACCCACTCATAATCTCATAATGTTGATATTTCATCTTTTGATACCCCCGTAAGCTTAACTTACGGGTATCTTGAATCTTTCACAATTTGTTTGACCACACTTCTCATATTGGCTCACATCCTTAGGAGCACTTAAGGAACACTTGCCTTAATTAAAAAGCGACTTTTAACCTTGACTTATTGATGCTCCATCATCGCTTCCTTAGAACAACTATCATGTCTTCATGTTGTCTCCCTTCTTGTATAGTTTCCATCTCGGTTTTGCCTATGTTGTCTCGAGTTTCCTTCTACTTGTTCTTCCCTGCGGTTAATGTCCTCATAAACCTTCACATGGTTACTTTGACATCCTCAAAAGGAGTCCAATGAATCGTCAATGTATTCGCTAGAGCGTGATGCTCGACTCGGTGCTTGAGCATACTCATCTCCGTATGTACACTATTCTAAGCCAAACGGCGCCGTCCAAGGGCGATGATACCCTTCTATTAATTGAACCATAAGGTCTCATATAACAAACATGATAATATCATACCGTATCCATATGTGTATACGACTATATAAGTCCTATGTCCACATTACTACAAACATATGAATCCAGGAAATCCACTACAATACTACAAGGTCCTAAACATACCTGAGATACATCAAGTCCAAAACATCCTAAGTCCACATATACATATCTATATATATACATATATCAATAATCCAGTAACTAAGTCCCCGAGGTCCGCGGAAGGAGTGGTGGTCCTGTACATTCTACCCCAACCGACTATGCTCATGATTTGAAAACGAAATTTATTTTGCAACTCAGAACCCTTGCGGGTTCTGTTTATTAGTCTATTCGGCCTTTTAGAAGATTGCGAGTGTCATTGTTGTCAACCAAGGGCTTTGATACCATATTGTAACACCCCGAATCCGTGGGACTCGGGATGCTACGGGCGGAGACCTCACAATGGGTCCCTACCCTTAATCTGAAAACAATTTCACCGGATCATGCAACAAGACACAAATAAAGCCAAAACCGAAATATATTTAATGCAATGATATGATTCCTGAATACAAAAGAAAGGAAGACTCCTGCCGAGTTCTTTAAAACGATATCAACAATATACAAATACAATATCAACATATGGACTCAAATCCCCAAAATTGTCCTATGATGTACGGGAACCCCGGCTGCCCACTCTTCCGGATCACTCGGAAACATCCTAAACCTGCAAGACATCTACAACAATCGGTATAAAACCGTTAGCTCGCATTCTAGGCATTAGATAGATAGCAAGGGCACAACCAAATATAAGTAAACATAACACACATCATGCTTATATACATACAATCCAATTCTTATCTTCTCTTTAATTCATTACATTACTAGTTCCATTCATTCATAATGTGGCACGAGAAGTCTTATAACTCCTGCCCCTATCTCCGTGTGAACAATAGGAGTGGTGTTGCGCTCTCCCCGTATACCATTTGGAGTGGTGAAGTAGCCCGCCTTTATACCATGTATGGTCTGGTTGCAAAGAACCTCCCAGTCTCCCTCGGGAGCTGGAGAGTGATGTCACCGCCCGATAATAATATACAAATGGGCCAATAATATAACTAAGTCATCCTAATCCGGTTTCAGGCTTATAAACAAAACCAAAGCACACACCACCATCACAGATCCAAATAATGCATAAAAGCGAGCTAAGAAAGTCCCGGGACTTACCTCGTCTCAAAGCTAACCAAAACTGATCACAACTTCCCATAGGAATATAACCAAAGCCTGTTCAAGACAAGGCATGATAATCAACACCCACTCACATATACTATAAGTCCTTAGACTTCTAGTCCCAACGATCTCGCAAGATCATAAACCTATATAAAAGATAACATACTCTCGTCCTAATCTCCACAACCTCAACTGATGTGTAAACACAACCATCAAAGCCTCACAAGCCTCATAAGGACAATCATACACTCACCACATGATAACCAACTCAAGCTCCAACACTAATCATGTCTAAGAACATAGATAATCTCAAACACTCATCTAAGGTCCAAAGCCACTGCATGCCATTCCCCAAGGATATGCTAGATCCAACTTAGCATGCTTCTAACATATATACTCTCTACGATAATGTAAGAGCCTAGTTGCTGAGTTGCTGAGAGAGTGAGAAGAGGGACAGGATTGTGCCTGGACCACCCCTGTGTGACCCAGAGGGAACCCCTACGGTTTGCCAAGGCTACCCCTACGGCTTTCCTGGGCTACCCCTACGGCTTTCCTGGGCTACCCCTACGGCTCATAGAGTCCGCCCCTGCGGCTCTGTGTGATGCAGCCGTCTTCTTTGACCCTTTGACCCGTGCTTTACTCTTTTTACCCCTATATAATCTTCATCTCTTTCTCCTGATGAGGGTTTACCTTTCTCAGCTCCATCTCTCTCTCCTTACGTACATCTTCTTCTCTCTTCTCCCTTGGATCATCTTGGTTGATCTTCTCTTGAGTTTTGTGAGTTGTAAGAGCTTTGGATAGCTTTGCTTGGCTTTGATGTTGGTTGATGTTGTTGTGCCTTGTTTAGCCAGCCTGAGGTGATGATGGTGTTGTGTTGATCTTCTAGAAAGCTTAGTTGGTAAGCTTTCATGGCCTTCTTCCTTCTTTCCTCTTTTCTTTATCTTTTTCTCTCTTTCCTTAGCCTAGCTTAGTTTCCTTAGGCTTGGATCATGTTTCAACCATGTTTGGCTTGTGTTGATGTATATATGTATGTTATATATGTATGTTGCTGTTGGAGTGAAGGAGTAAATAATCGAAGGAAGAAGTGAAGAAAGATCTAAGGTGGTGTCTTCTGTTATTCAGCTGCCTCTGTGCCACCTTGCAGCCGCCCCTACGCCGGCCAAGATCCGCCCCTGCGCCACCGGTGAGCCGCCCTTGCGCCACGTGTATCAACAAGGGTCTTTTCTTGGTTCTGCAGGTGTGTGTGCTTCTAGGCTTTCCTTAGGATGTCTTTGTTCCCTCCTTTCCTAGTGTGAGTGTATAGGATCATGCTAGAGGTGTGAGGTTGTGTTTGGATGAGGTTATAATCGGTTTATGCCTTGTATGGCTTTAAGGACTTAGGTTGATGTTAGTTGAGGTTTTGAGATTGAGTATGATCCTATGGATCCCTTTGGGTCTAGGTGTGACCCTTTTGTTGTTAAGAGATTGATATATCTCTTTATGCCCTATTTATAGGTTGTGTTATCCCTCTAGTGTAGAGGTGATCGTGGTTGAGTTTGATCGAGGTTGAGGTAAGTCCGTAGGACTTGCTTAGCTGCCATTCTTATATTGGGTGTTTGCATGAGTGGTGTGTGATTTGTATATTTGCTATGATAGCATGAGATGTCGTTTATACCGACCTATGTTTTATTGATTGCTCCGTATGCGTGGTTGTGATAACCTTTCCCTTTCATCCAGCCGTGGAGAGTGGGAGGTTCTTTGATGTCAGGCCAGACTGACTTTACACGAAGGGCACAATCCACTCCCACAGGGTACACGGATTGTGTGACCGATACTTGTGCAGCTGGCTAGCAGGCTTAGAGGCGAGGATGTATCGGTCCTCATGTCACATAGTTTCATATATACTTATATATACGATTTGAGTGAATGACCATTATATTGAGATGATGAAATGGGTAAATGTGTGAAAGCATGATGATGTGTTTATCTTTCCTTGATTGTGACTGTGCTTATGCATTACTCTATATATGTGTATGGATAGCTAATGTTTTATTACCATGTTATAGATGCCCCACAGGATAGGCATGCTATTGGATGATCTAGCATAGTGACAGGCCGAGGACGTCTCGTACATAGGTTGTTGTGGGCTTTTGGGTTTGTTTACCTTTTTCCTCCTGCGTGAGGATGATCCTTTGTTACCTCCTGTGTGAGGGTGTTGGTTTATATACTTGGCTATGTTGTTTTACCTTTGGATGTACAATTTATACCGTTTTATGTATTTGTTTTTATATATGTCAGTGCCATGTTGCAAGGTCCAATGAACTTGTTGTCAGGCTAGGGTCAGGATCCACTATGAGATCCTAGCCCTATGTGACTCTCCGAGTCCCGCAGATTTGGGGTGTTAAAGATAAGTTATGAGCACATGCTCAAGGGAGGATACTCACTGGGCAAAGACGCGGCCGCGGAAGGAGGAAACGTAGCCGCGGAAAGGAGCTGAAAGAGGCCAGCACCGCCCCTACGGCTGGCTGGGCCACCCCTACGGCCAAGTCGTGCCGCCCCTACGGCTTTTGACACCGCCCCTGCGGCGATGTCCAGCCGCGGGTGCGGTCGAACTCCAGAAGGTGATCTTTGAGCAATATTCGATGGTTCCGTGATGAACAAAGGATCTTCTAGCGTATTTGCTTTGCTCCAGAACGTCTAACACTTGGATCCACACATACACAAAATCCAAATCACGACCCACTCACATGCAAGCCAAAAGGAGGGAAGAATAAGGATCCATGGCTTCTACCATTGAAGCTCAAAGAAGAAGAAGAAGAAGATGAAGGAGGGAAGAGATTACCTATAGTAGCTCGGATCCTCTGTCTCCATTCCGTATTCAGGAGGAGCAACTCACACAAACAAAGGTGGAAGAGGCATGGAAGATCAAATGAAGAAGATAGAGCAAGAAGGACAAAAGGAGAGGAACTAGAGAAAGGAGAAGAAGAATTCACATGAAATTGTAATGGGAGGAGAGAGAGAGAGGGAAGGCTAAGGGGGTAAGCAAAGAGAGGTAACGAGGGGTCGTTTTCCCCAAAACGAAGGGTCACCCACACCAATGAAGGGTCAGAAGGTGATGGAATAGAAATCCCGCTCACTCGGATAACCGTGCCTGCGGAAAGACCACTAACCGCCCATAAACCGGAAATTAAAATTTTGGGCGTTACAAATAGCAAATCTTGAGTGGAATCTCGGGCGAGATTTTGTGACAGGGGGTCAAGATTTGCCGAACGTCAAGTGTCAATGATAACCAGTGAGTAGATTGTGGGATATACTTCTCCCTTGTTGCCTTGATGATCCTTTCTCAGTCGGATCGCAACAACTCGTGCATGATAAAAATTCCCGCGATGATATAACTATTGATAGGGCACTGAGAAATGTATAGAGCGGATTTCTTGTGGAGTTACGGGATGTTTAGATCGAAATTGTATGGATGCTTCAGGTGGTTATAAGAAGAGATTTGAGAACATATATTCGGTTAGAATTTGAAAGATATGATAAGATCTCACCTACTAGATAAGATCCTAACAATAAGTTAGCTTGTAGATCTCTTTAATTTTGGATATAATAGCTGGACGTAATTAGATTTGACTCGCATCTGGTGTGGGTCTCGCTGGGACATGGGGAAAATCACAAAACTTGTTTGCTAAGTAACGTAAAAATCTTGGGATTGACCACACAACTGCGGGCGAGGTATCGTTGGAACGCAAGTGAGATTTCAGTTTCCAGGTTGGTTGGCTTGTGTTTGGACTATGGCTTTTCTCTGTTCTCCAATAGACACAAGTCAACGCATGTTATACTCAAATAATCTCGGAAAAGAATAGCAATAAAGAAAAGGCTCGATTTTAAGACTCAAATAAAAATACTCTAACAATATGTACTTAACATAGTAGCAAAGGTTTGAGTTGAACTTCAATCGATTAGCTTTGATACCACTTTGATATGGGGTTGATGCCACAGTTTCCCGATCTATATTAAAGTCCGTGAAATTGACAGCATAATGGAATCTCGGTGCAAATCTTGGGCGAGAGTTGTACAGTAAGACCGAGATTCTTGAAAACTCAGAGAACAAGAACGTGAGAAATATGGATGATGATGATGATGGTTAGATAAAGAAGATGGATAATGGACTGAAATTGATGAAAATATAAGAGATAGAACCAAGATAGAAACTTGCAAAGAACCTTGACCAATTGGATCAAAACCCTCCACAAAGAGTCACTTAACCCTTCTTTCTTCAACCTTACACAAGCCTTCTAGGTAATACAAGCACAAGGAGGGACTAGTTTGACTAGTAGCACCAATGTATAATAAGATTAACACACAAAAGAACAAACTAGTAAGGACTCACAAGTATTCAATCAAAGGCTCTCTTTTTTATTGAATTGAAATGAATGAAACACAAACTTCATAAAACAGTATCTCACAATATTGTGAAAATAATAATGAATCAAATCTACCTCTAAGTATTGACCTTCTATGGTAATTATAGGCGAGATTCCTTTAGAAAATAAAATAAAGATAATCCTAAAAGATAGGATCGAAAATCAAAAGATACCTTTAGATTGTTTAGAGATTTAAAGGTATTAAAAATAAATTATCTAACAACTAATAAGATCCGACTAGATCTTATGGACCTCGACAGAAGTAAATCTCAACTGGAATCTCGGACGAGAATTGTTTCTCAAGGCCGAGATTTTAACTAGCTTTCTTAAATCTCGAATTAGCCACATATCTTGGTTACTTGATCATCTTCACTCTTGTAAGGTTCTTCCACAATAGACACCAATATCACTAAAGAAGACTTGGACACAAATAGAGTGTCTTTAGATGCACATGTTGACCATAAGCTAGCAACCTCTTCTTGGAGAGACTTTTCCCTTGATCTAGTGGTAGATCCTTCTATGTCATGACTTGGAGATGATGTAGCTTCCTTCTCCTTCAATGCCTTTGCTCTAGCTCTAGTGGTTGGACTTTGTATAGTTGGTGTTGGGGATGGTCCCTCATCATTATCGACAACCAGTTTTGTTCGTATTAGGGCCAAGGTGGACATTTCTGAAGCCTCTTCAACGTGAAGTGCTTTTAAGGGTAGACGATTACAAGATTTGGGTCAAATTGAATTGCGAAAAGTTCCAAATCTTTGTTATATGTGTGGGAAAAATACGAAAAGCATCCAAATTTTTTTACTCACTAGAAAATCAGTTGATTAGTGCTAAACTCACATTTTTTAATATTAGCATATAAAGATTCATTTCTAAGAGGTCCAAGTATTTCCTTTAAGTGCTCTTCATGATTCTCAAGTGATTTGGTATAGATGAGGATGTTATCGAATTAAACCACCACAAATTTGCCAACGTAGTGACATAGCACATGATTCATAAATCTCATTAATGTGCTATGAGCATCAGACAAGTCAAAATGCATAACCATCCACTCATAAATATGAAACTTATTCTTGAAGGATGTCTTCCATTCATCTCCTTCTCGCATCTTGATTTGATGATAATCACTCATAAGATAAATTTTTGAGAACAGGGTGGATCTGCTAACCTCACCTAGCATATTATCCAATATGGGGATGGGATCTCGATAGTTGATATTAATATTATTGATTGCTCGAAAATCAAGAAAGATCCTCCATGTATTATCTTTCTTAGAGGCACCAAAAGCACGGGAACTACAGGGGCTCAAGCTTTCTCTTACATAGGCTTTATGCAAAAGCTTTTGAACATAGTCTTGGATCTTGACTTTCTTGAGGATTCATCCTATACGCGGGACAATTAGGAAGTGTCGATCTTGGAATTAAGTCAATCGGATGCTCAATACCTCGAAAAGTAAATAATTTAAACTTGATAAAAACTTATTTTTTTAGTCTTGAAAACATTAATATATGACAAATGCTATTATCAATTATCAAAGTAAATTAACTTATTTTTATTTTAATAAAAGCTAATTGATTGTAGTTTCATTATAAATATTATGAATAATAATTGCACAAGAAAAACGATATTAATACAAATTTATAATATAGTATGAAAATTTTTATATATCTAAAACAAATATCTTGCTTATATACATATTTATATACACATACATAAATATGTATATATCGGCAGTTTCATTAAATAAGATGAACTTATAATAAAAGGTTGATTTGCTTGAAAAAAATTGACTAAAGTTATAGTTATCCAAATCATCATTACTTATATTATTGAGAAACTTATTTTTAAGACTTTAACACATTTTATGTCTAACATGTTTACAATAGTGAGACTTATAAAACATCATTATATAAACTTGTAGTATTTAATTTTGTACTTGTAATCTTGTACAAAGTGTCGTTGGAGACGAAAGCTTCTGCCGCTACCACTACCGTCGGGAAGGACCCGGAGAAATTGCTACCGTCCCAGTACCGCCCTTCCCTGTCGTGGAAGTCGTCAGTGCCGCCCAACCGACGCCGGAGAAGTCCTCTCTATCCTTTCTAGTATTTAAAGTCAGGCCCCACATAGATAAGGGTATTTACACATAACCACTAAACCATTTATTTACAGTTTCAACCAATGTTTTGTGTTTTTGCTAATATGCCCTCGATTTGTTATTTACATATTATGGCCTAAACTTTTATTTATGTAAATGGCCCAAGTTTTATGTTTTTTTAAAAATACCCCTGTAAAAGTATTTACAGACTTTAGTCAAATTTTACAATTACATAAAGGGCCCAAACTTTTCTATTTGAACTTTTTGCCCTTGAAAATAAAATTACGGTTTTTAACCAAAGTATATTATCACAAGTTTTAAACTATATTTATATATATTATGTACTATGAGCCAAGTTTATGTTCGAAAACACCTTCGGAAAAGGTGTAGCACAAGTCAAAGTTCGAGGACCTTCGATCGACTTTCGTCCCCCGACGCTACATGAGTATTCTTCAAACCATTGTCGGGAATGTTATTGCATGTTATGAGTTGTGAGTTGGATGTTGGATAGATATGCCTAGTTGGACATTCTACGTACTTATTCATTTGAATAAACAGGTTTTGACAAATCCTAAGTGAAGTACAACTCAAACTCAAGATGGGATTAAGTAAGTCACATACTTGTGAGCTTTTTATATGAGCATGATTAAGTTTATGTCATTATCTTTTTGCATGCATAATTTGAATTTTTGTAAGATGATTGATTTCGGAATTTATGAACCTTGCATTGTGGTGTTTTAAAGAGATGAGTTATTGAATGATTATGAAAACATTTGATGTTGTCTTTGGTTTGAATGGCATTTGCCAATGTGGGTTTATGGATTTTGAAAGCCTTTGAGAATGTCTTAACTTGAGTTGATTTTTCAATACTAATAGTGATGTGTTTATCTTGGATTGTGATATTTTAAAGAGATTTCATTTCAGATATTTTGAAAAGAACCAAATTGTTGATATTGGTGGTTTGATTGATGATTTGGACTTTGACTAAGCAACATTGTCCCCTATTGATACGAGAGATAATTAGGTCTTTGACCACAACGGACAGTTTGCCTTATTATTTTGAGAGATATGATTGGTCTATCACCAAATCGGCAATTTTCCCAACTCTTTTGTTTTCATTATCTTTCAATACTTGGTTTAGACAAGTCATACTTACTAGTAGTAGGAATCTTGGTTTGTGCAGGCCGAGGTTGCGACTGGCGATTGTGGGTGGCGAGGATTGCACATGATATGTGATTACCGTGTTCATCCCATTTTTGAGGTTAGGAGGTGTTCAACATGGGTTGAACAAGTTTTAAAAGAAAATATAACGCTCGTTAATTAAATACGGATTCTAAAGTAAAAGTGCTCGAGCATGCTTTCGTATTATGATTTGGATGATTTTTTGTGATTGATTCGAGAAACATGCAAAGATTTACCTTGTTACCCCATTTCGTTCAAGTGACCATTGGTTACGCTATATACTGGTTTGACATTGATGAGTTTATTGAGAAGATGTTGATTTTAAAATTCTGAGTGTTATGAGTATATTGAGATGATGTATTGAGATGATGTTTGTTTTAAAACTCTTTTGAGATGGTTCTGAATATACTTTTGAGATGATATTGGTTTGAAACCTTTTTAGATGATATTGAGTATTCGAGACATGATGATTTGAACTCTTTGATTATTATGATAATTTTGAAGCATGTGTTGTTTAACCCTTTTGAGTATTTCTAATATGATAATGTCATTTCATATATGACTTTACTCATGTTTTGTTCATATATATCATACAACTTATGTATTAGCTTAGTCTATGTGGAAGAATAACCCTACAACAGTGGTACTGATTATCTTTTTGACAAAATCAGGTACAAGATCGATTTAGGGGCATGGAAGTCAGGGACCTTAGTGAGTTTCTTGTTTGGTTGAGCTCGGGGTGGTTTAGTTTCTCTAGGACTTGTTCCTAGATATGATTTATATCTTTTGAGTTTGTTTGTGCTTCTAAACTCTTATGTTGTTGACCTCGAGTTTGATCGTTTGTGGTTGTATTGTTGATATGGTTTTGGAACCCTTTATGGTTGATGTTAAAAGACGTCTTTTGGTTTCATATTTTTATCGTTGGCAAGTTTATGCCCTTATGTTTTATATATTTTCATCTATCATTTACATAACCTTACAGAGTCCTCGTCTGGGGCTCCTGTCACTATAGTACCTATCCTATTTTGGGGGCGTTATAGAAGTTGGTATCAGAGGCATGATTCAGGTTTTGGTTTGGTTTGGGTTTTTGGTTGAGTCGGGTTTCCTTGAGTTGATGTTTTGTGTTAGGGTAGCCAGTATCCATGATATCTCATGTATCTAACACCTCGAATATGCGGGATTTGGGATGCTACGGGCGGAGACTTCACAATGGGTCCTGACCCGTAGCCTGACAACAATTTCACTAGATCTTACAACAAGACACAAATAAAGGCAAAACCGAAATACGTTTTAATGCAATGATATGATCCCCGGAAACCATCAAACGACAAACATCAACCAAGTTCTCAACTCCAAAGACTAAAACATCAAATACATAACAACATATAAAACAATACACACGACTCCAACAAAACCCATCCTAAAATGCACGGGAACCTGACTACCCATTCCTCCGGATCTCTCCGCCGCATCCCTAACCTGTAGGGTAACTACAACAACATCAGATAAAACCGTTAGTTAATACTCAAGGCATCAGAAACAAGGTGATGACACAAACACACATAAATCATCATAAACACACACAACATGCAGCAAAGCACACAAGTCCGGTTTATTATCTTTTCATTAAGTCATTCCGTTACTAATTCAACTTAAGGTTGTGACACGATAATTACCATGATCTCGCCTCGGTCCCCACCAACCGTCAAGGAATGGTACTGATGCATTTGACTGTCTACCTGCCCGGGCTAGTCGCCGAGAACCCCCTAGCTCTCCGCAAGAGTTAGGCAGTGTTGTCACTGCCCGTTATCATACACTTGGGGAAAATATATAAAGGTCGTCCTATTCCGGTTAGTTGTTGTAAAGCAATACTAAAAAACACACCACCAAACACGCATCGATGCTAATACAAAGAATACGAGCTAAGTAAGTCCGGAGACTTACCTCGTCCCAAACTCTAAACTCACACAAGACTCTCGCTTCCCTTGGGAAGACGCCCACAACCTGCTCATAACAAGATATGTATTGAAACTCGCTCATACTCAAGAAGTCTAAGACTTCCACTCCAATGATCTACGCAAGATCATCTAACTCTCAAGCTAGGACCGCATCCTAGACTTCACAATACCAAAAGCTCACTCAACAAATGAAAGGATCTCACAACAGCCTACTCCCTCACATGATCATACGCTGCAACCAAGAAGGAACATACTAGCCTAGGAGGTCCAACATGCTCATTACACTCGAATCCAACAAACTACAACAAGACTTAAGGGTTCCTAGGTTCACAACCACTAGATGGCAGTCACAACTACCCTAGGTCCACCCTAGGCATGCTACAAATATATATCAACCTCTAAACAAAGGAAGGAACCAAGAATAAAGGAGCAGAAGAGCCTATTGTTGAAGAAACGCAGCCGTGGAATCAAGCTGGCGCGACTGCGTGCTGAAGGTCATGGCCCCCGCGGCGCTGCTCACCACCCCTGCGGTTCTGAAGATCCGCCCCCGCGGCTCACAGAGTTCACCCCCGCGATTGAACTCTAGAAATAGCGTTTTCTTCGATCTTCGATTGTGCACTTGTTGAGCTTCTATGGCTTCCTTCTCTGGATGGGTCTTCTCAAAACCTCATCGACAACATCCGAGCTCTTCTCCACGACCTAATACAGCTTTGAAGACATGTGTGCAAAGGAATCAAGATGAACCATCTTCCAAAGCTCCAACCATGGCAATGAAGAAGAAGAAGAAGAAGAAGAAGAAGAAGAAGAAGATACTCAGTATGGAAGAAGAAAGGAAGGAGGAGGAGAAGCTTACCAAACTAGATCCAAAGCTCTGCTGGCCATACCCAAGGAGGTCCAAAGGAGGAAGGTGTTCGCTGCAAAAGGTGTGTGCAAGCTTTAATATTTATACCAAGAATAATTGCAAATAGAGAACCCGTAGTGTACGGATCTATTGTAATAAAAGCAAGAATTCCGGGGTCGAACACAGGGAATATGGTGAAACAAAGATGGGTAATTCAGGTTGTCAATTATCAAACACGCAACAAGCAAAACTATCAAAGATGATGTAATAACGAGGTAAAGGGAATGCGGATTCTAGAGATTAAAGTATCTAGTTGTGGTTCCGACTCAAGATCTCAAAAGATAACGTGGACAAAGTTGAGGTTTGCAAAGGGAAGGTGTTTCTAAGGTGGGAATATATCACCGGGTAAGTCTCACTACTAACTATCCTAAACCAAAGATCCTCTCACCGGGTAAGTCTCAAGGTACTAAGGACAGGAACTATAATCTCAAACCAACACACTACCCAAGGGGATAGAACAAACCTTTACCGGGTAAGTCTCTGGATAACTATCAAAGATGGGATGAAGGCACACTCAAACCCCAATAAAGGATAAACTTTTATCACCTACACTCATGATCTTGGGTAAACAAACAAAGGAATCACCAGGTAAGTCTCATCCTAGGCTTGCGTTGAACCAAAAAGGGTATAACAAGGATAGGATTTGGCAAACTGAAACCTCAACTCAGATAAGGAATAGGAAAGGTCTCGCCTCGCTCAGTTCATGTACCATCTCGGTCGAGATGTTCCACAGCTGACCGAGGTATTCGTCGGTTAAGGTAAACGCTCAAGCTTTCAGGGTCCACTGAGGTAAAGGATCATTATATCAACATCTTTCCCACAACCTTCAACCAATCACCCTAGAATCGCATAAAGAACTTAGCCAACAATCATCATGATAACAATAATCAAATATTTAAGAAAGGAATCAATATTCAAACAAGAAAACCTTAACACAAAGGTCTCAATAACTGGATCAAACAAACAAACAATCAGCGTTCCTCAATCACAAATTAGAAAAGACAACAAAACCAAACCAACTAAGAAAATTGTACAACCTTCCTTCAAAGCCAATTTCAAACTAGATTCCTTCCTTTCTTCCTTGATCTTCAACCTTCAAACTTCCTTTAAAACTCTTTATAAAATTGGTGATCCGAAGATGGCTAAATTGTAGAAAACCAGCCCATATATATAGGAGAATTATCTTCCAAAGATAAAATATATTAAAATGATAATTTCCTTCCTTAAAACATCTTGCAATCTTCTTTGCTTCCAAAATATATCAGCCAAAAGAAATTATTCCTTCCAGAAATCCATCCAAAAATATATGATATTCTCTTTCCTAAAATAGAAGATCTCAGCCAAAAATAAAGATCTCGTGTCCGGTCATCACTTTGCCTTAGTCCAGACGCTCCTAAAGATCACCTCGGTCGAGGTGGTACTATAGCTGACCGAGGTGAGTCTCAGCTGAGAATGAAGCTCTCTAATCTGGTCCAAAATCAATCTTCCAAATCATTTCCATGCTTCCTGAGCTCTTCTTATAACTCATCAATGCTCCAAAACGTAGCTCCATTGACTCCTTAGCTTCCTTAGCTCCATTTCGGTCCAAAGCGTGCCATTTTCCCTACAATTACAATGAAACAAGGTTAGACCTCGATTCCCACAAAGGTAGACACAACAACAATATAATCAAAGAATATACATCCATACATGTAGATTTATGAAGATAAAACGTCCAAACCAATCCCAAAATATAGACTATAATACATGCTATCAAAATACCCCATATTTGTCCCTTGCTTGTCCCCAAGCAAGATCCAAATATTAGATACAAGATAGAATGGATTATAAGTCATCAAAAAGATCAATGAAAAACATTTCAAAACATTTTGGTGGTGTGCTCCACTCATAGATCGCCCTAAGTAAATGCTTCATGGCAAATAAAATCAAAACATGATCAAAACAATTAATGAATATAAGAAAGTTGTTCATCTTTGCATAAAATCATAGAATGCATAATAAATCATATTTATCGAAATCAATCATGTATAATCCAGTTTAAACCACCAAGTCAATCAACAAGCTTGAGGTCTCAAGGGCTTTCCAAAAGAGGTCATGAAACGTCTCAGGGTGGGATGTATATAAGGTAATGTGGTGCTAGAATCCGGGAATAGGATCTTACTTCACTTTCTTTGAATCACAACATCTTCCACCAATAAGCTTTGATTATTTTCACTTTACTTTACTTTTTGGGATGCATGTACAGAGGTGCATAATAACCGAAGCCTAGGAAATCAGCAATCATCAATTTCTCGAGATGCCTCAAACCCTTGATGCACATACCTTGACCCGTTAGGACTATCGATCAATCCGACTTTGGCAAGACACAAACACCCGGCTATAAGAATGGTGCCGATTTACTCATCATCAAGCCCAACGTCCCCAAACCTAATTGTTTCTTTCTAACACTTTCAGCCAACATCTCAACTTCACTTCACTTGCTTTTCGTCACTTGCATCCTAATTCCCGGATCGGTAAAGAGAGGCAAATATGTATATGAGGGGCTAAAGCATGGTCAAGAAGAAGAAGAGAAGAGAATGAATTGCCTTAGTCATCCCAAGAAGAATGTGATTGAACTCATCATGTGGTGTCAACCTTCAAATCCAACATAATTTTGATAAAAACAAAGTATTAAACATGCAAAAATTTCAAACAAAGCATTTTGCAACTTAAACATATCATAAAACGTTTCGAGCATATAAAGATATCAATACCAATCTGCAAACAGAATCTTCAACGAGGTCATATCCAGAGAAGAATTTAGTAAGAAACTCCGTCGTCATCTCTTCCAAAGTGTTGATTTTTCCGGCCGGAAGAGATTGATACCAAGAAAGCGCCTTGTCCTTCAAAGAGAAGTAGAAAGGCCTCAACTTGTAATTGTTGTTCTCCACTCTTGATGGTCTCAAAGTCTCCATCAGAATCTCATAGTTTTGCAAATGCTGACTCGGAGACTCTCTCTCCAAACCTCCAAATTGACATTGTCGAATCATGGTTAGAACTTGAGGTCTAAGTTCATAATCATGCTCAGTTGGATCTCCTAGGTTGACTCTTGGACGCCCGACTTGCTGATTCGGCTCCATCCTCTATCCTAGGGTTCGTGGAAATCCAACAAAAGGAACATCTCGGACATGCATCTGAGGTGGTGGGTGTATCTCGGCCGGGGCAACTAGGACTAGGTCTTGCCTCGGTCGAGCATATGGGATCGGTCGAGGTAGAAAATGAGCCCTTAGAGCGGCCATATCAGCTTCAATTCCTTCAATTCTTGCGCGAGTCTCGTCTCTCTCTCCCTGCAGTTCATCTTTACTGAGGCGTAGTTGTTCCAATGCCTCCTTCAATTCGGCTTCATGATCGCGATTGTCTTGATCGGACATCTCAGCTTCTTTCAATCTTTATTTTTAAGTATTTTCTAGTTCGGATCGTAAGGAACGATTTCCTTTCCAGTACGAGTTCTTCGCATAAACCTAAGGAAAGATCCTGCGAAATCACTCAAGTAAAGTGGTCAAAAGAAACAAGGACAATAACCCCGAAAGACAACCGAAACCAATCTTGGTCTTGACCAAGTATCAGGCAACTGCGCCAAAAACTTGTTCGCTCCAAAAAGTGTGTGCAAGCTTTAATATTTATACCAAGAATAATTGCAAATAGCGAACCCGCAGTGTACGGATCGATTGTAATAAGAGCAAGAATTCCAAGGTCAAACACAGGGACAATGGTGAAACAAAGATAGGTAATTCAAGTTGTCAATTATCAAACACGCAACAAGTAAAGCTATCAAAGATTATGTAATAGCCAGGTAAAGAGAATGCGGATTCTAGAGATTAAAGCATCCAGTTGTGGTTCCGACTCAAGATCTCAAAAGATAACGTGGGCAAAGCTGAGGTTTGAAAAGGGAAGGTGTTTCTAAGGTGGGAATAGATCACCGGGTAAGTCTCACTACTCGATATCCCAAACCAAAGATCCTCTCACCGGGTAAGTCTCAAGGTACTAAGGAAAGGAACTATAATCTCAAACCAACACACGACCCAAGGGGATAGAACTAACCTTTACCGGGTAAGTCTTAGGCTAACTCTCAAAGATGGGATGAAGGCACACTCAAACCCCAATAAAGGTTAAACCTTTATTACCTACACTCATGATCTTGGGTAAACAAACAAAGGAATTACCAGGTAAGTCTCATCCTAGGCTTGCGTTGAACCAGAAAGGGTATAACAAGGATAGGATTTGGCAAACTGAAACGTCAACTCAGATAAGGAACAAGAAAGGTCTCGCCTCGCTCAGTTCATGTACCATCTCGGTCGAGATGTTCTACAGCTGACCGAGGTGTTCGTCGGTTAAGGTAAAGGCTCAAGCTTTCAGGGTCCACTGGGGTAAAGGATCATTCTATCATCGTCTTTCCCACAACCTTCAGCCAATCACCCTAGAAGCGCATAAATAACTTAGCCAACAATCATCATGATAACAATAATAAAATATATAAGAAAGGAATCAATATTCAAACAAGAAAACCTTAACACAAAGGTCTCAATAAATGAACCAAACAAACAAAAAATCAGCGTTCCTCAATCACAAATCAGAAAAGACAACAAAACCAAACCAACTAAGAAAATTTTACAAACTTCCGTTAAAGCCAACTTCAAACTAGATTCCTTCCTTCCTTGATCTTCAACCTTCAAACTTCCTTCAAAACTTCCTTCAAAACTCTTCAGAAAATTGGTGATTCGAAGATGGCTGAATTGTAGAAAATCAGCCCATATATATAGAAGAATTATCTTCCAAAGATAAAATATTTTAAAAAGATAATTTCCTTCCTTAAAATATCTTGCAATCTTCTTTGCTTCCAAAATATATCAGCCAAAAGATATTCTTCCTACCAGAAATCCATCCAAAAATATATGATATTCACTTTTCAAAAATAGAAGATCTCAGCCAAAAATAAAGATCTTGTGTCCGGTCATCACTTCGCCTCGGTCCACACGCTCCTGAAGATCACCTCGGTCGAGGTGGTACTGTAGCTAACCGAGGTGAGTCTCAGCTGAGAATGAATCTCTCTAATCTGGTCCAAAATCAATCTTCCAAATCATTTCCATGCTTCCTGAGCTCTTCTTATAACTCTTCAATGCTCCAGAACGTAGCTCCAATGACTCCTTAGCTTCCTTAGCTCCATTTCGGTCCAAAACGTGCCATTTTCCCTACAATTACAACGAAACTAGGTGTAAACCTCGATTCCCGCAAAGGTAGACAAAACAACAATATAATCAAAGAATATACATCCATACATGCAGATTTATGAAGATAAAATGTCCAAACTAATTCCAAAATATAGACTATAATACATGTTATCAGAAGGTGAAGAAGAAAGCACAAGAGGATGGAGAGAGAGGAAAAGCAACGTGAATGAGAAAGGGAGAGGAGAGAGAGAACAAAGTTGCATAAGTGAGAGGGAAACCAAGGGTCAACTGACATCTCCTCTCTCTTTTTGCTAGAAACCGAGGGGTCAAAAGCAAGGGTGGTGTAACGAAGGGTCAGCACGGGATATTGGAACAAATCTCATTACTCAGCATCCCGTGTTTGCGGAAAAAACTGAGACATGTGTGCGGGAAGGTCGATAACTTGGTCCTTAACCGGAATAAAAATTCCGTACGTCACATCTAATTCCCCTAAAAACAAGTTTCAACCCGAAACTTGCTAAACACTACACTCACGGTCGAACATGTCTCGATAACCACTCGGAACTCATAAGCGTGCCAACTATCGGCCCTCTAATCCAAAGACTACTCATATCATCACATCAAGACCTCGCAAGGTACTCACACATGCATATAAGAAACACATATAACATACCATGTCACAAATCACATAAGCACGACCAAGGAAATATCTCGGGACTAGCCCGACGTTCCTATGGTCGTCGCTAAATTTGTGTAAAACTCGGGATAGTTCCTCCGGATACTATCCTCAATCTCTCACGTAGCCTCCTCGGCTCCTCATCTCGACCACTACACTCACAGCATCGGTATCTTCGTCAACCAAAGGTGTCTCGTACTACGCTCCAAAACCGCTATCGGGTGCTCCGTAATCATGTGGTCCAGCTCGACCACTAGGTTCTTGTGGCTAACCATGTGCCTCAAGTTGTGTGTGTACTCTCACTATTAATATGCATGAAACATCGGTTTGCAACGCCAACTTCTAAGCCACTTCTCTAACTCATGCAAAGATCTCAAAAAAAAGTATGATATATCAGAACTTCAACTTATTGCTCGGTCCTTCTCAATACAACACTTCCATCGTGGTTCTTCTTTGCTTGCCTCTAACAAAGAAGATTGGACTTCCAATTTATACCGTTGGCTTTGGTTCTTGTCCAACAAAACTTCGATGTTACGCTCCCTCAATTCTTTTTGCAAGTTCTGAGTGATGAAGGGAATATTTTACTTCCCCTCACATCTACTAGCGAGACATGTATGCTATTACTTATATCATTCTTCGCTGCTCAATCCAGACCTTGTCTTGGAGAAACACTTGTGCACTTCAAAATCATACCTCGAAGCAACTTCATAGTAGTTGCATCAATGAATCACCTCTTCTTTACCTTCTAGGACATTCCAACATGTGGGAATTGTTCTTCGTATTTAATATAAGTTGGCACCATTCCTTCGAGTGGGCGTATGAATTATTTTATTTCCTTACATAACATCAATCTGACCGTAAGGGTTTTAACCTCCGTCTTTCATATACTTCCCGTGCGTCTCAGATCGACCTCCAACTTCAAACTTCAGTCTTCTCTTCCTTTTGTTGGTCACCTTATGCATCTCTTGGCATTCCAAGAACAACTTCACCACCGAACCGGCATGCTTCGTGGAGAACTCTAGGTAAAATTCTCCATTTCAAAATCGCTGAAATATCTTGCTCGTTTCTTCTCAAGCTAACGTCATAAGCTCAAAGCTTGCCGCGTTACTACAATCCCAGTTCCCCGTTTAATGTTATCATTATCACAGCTTCTCCATGTGTGTCCGGAAACTTTGACTCGGCTTTTGCTCGCAAAAATGTATCGTTCGTTCATAAGAACGATATACCATGTATCTTCTTTATGTATCTTCCCATTGGCGTAAAGCAACTAGGGAAGCTTCACTTTTTTCCTGGTCCACTTGATCCCTATATTGTGCTCAAACCTTAAAGGTTTTGATCCGTGCCGTTCCTCTATATGCATATCTAGACCTAAGAAGGTCGCAACAAGTGTCATGACAATCCCTCCTTGGGAGGTCTATTATAGTCACTTGCTTTAACCGTTCAACGTTATATTGCTCAAGACAATCACGCTTCTCCTAATCTACTCCTCTACTATTGACATTGAACCATCCTGAAAACTCCCAACTCTTGTTACCATCCCTTTATATTCTTCTCTTGAGGTTATAGCTCCCATCTACAACTCCTCAATAGGCAACCCACACTTTATGCGTTCTTGGTCATCACAGATAAGCTTATGGTTGACCTTCTCTAAGGTCAACGACTTACCATTGTTGTATACTTCATGTCACTATTCTCATGAAGGCTACCCTCCTTGGGGTACCCCACCTCAACTTTGTTAGCTCTTTCCACGTCCCATGATCTCTTCCTCTTTCATGAGGTATCTATACTTTCCTCGGCCTTGCGCATTATATAACTCGCCTTCATAGGCTTAACCGCACCTCATGATATCTTGTAAGCGTGTCTTTCTCAAAATCTCTAACGTTACTCAGCAACCGCTCGCATTTCTCTTGTTTGTCGTCTTTAGTCTTTTCATAACTAAAACTCCTTGTTACGTCACTTATCTTCTCAGAATCATGTCTACTCACACTCCTTTCTTCTTGGCGTTTCTTAGCCTTATCATCGTAACGGAAACCAGTCAACTCCACATGAATCTCCACCATGCCTTTCTTCTCATAACTCTCGTAATGTTTACACTTCACTTATCGGTACCTCGTAAGCTTATCTTACGGTATCTTAAATCCTCCACAAATGGTTTGATCACTCTTCTCATCTTGACTCCAATGCTTAGGAGTGCCTGAAGAAAACTTCACATCTTAATGGAATATCACCTTCTTGGTGTTTCTTAGCCTTATCATCGTAACGGAAACCGGTCAACTCCACGTGAATCTCCACCATGTCTTTCTTCTCATAACTCTCGTAATGTTGACACTTCACTTATTGGTACCTCGTAAGCTTAACTTACGGTATCTTAAATCTTTCGCTAATGGTTCGATCACTCTTCTCATCTTGACTCCAATTCTTAGGAGTGCCTAAAGAAAACTTCACTTCTTAATAGAATATCACCTTTAACCTTGCTAGAATGGGTCTTCTCCTCCTCGATTCGCATCTTTAGTTGTTCACGCGCCTTCTTGAAGAACCTAAGTTCATTATCTCTATTGGCCTCGTTGTCGTTTAGTCATGGCTTCTTTGGAAACACTTCCACACCTTAATGTTGCTCCCTTTACTTGTATTGCTTCCATCTCAATTTCTCTTAAGTTGTTTCGAATTTTCCTTCCACTTGTTCGTACTTCATTTATGTCATCTCTAATCCTCCTCTTTGACATCCTTTTAAAGGTATCCAAGTAACACCATGGTGTTTGTCAGCACTAAAATGCTAAACTCGATACTTGAGCGTACTCATCCACGTATGAACGCTATCCCAAGCCAAAAACGTCGTCCACGAGCGATGATATCATATTATCGTCATAACTATAAGGTCTCATATAACTACCTGCTACTACATATAATAGGTATTCATATATAAGACTATAAAAGCCCTATGTCCACATCACTACCAACATACCAAAACCATGAGTTCTACTTCACAACACAAGGTCCAAAACGTACTATAGTCCACATATATAACTATACATAAGATTACTATAATAGTTCTACTATAACATTTAAGTCCATCAATCAACTACAATCCACATATATATATATATATATATATCAAAATCCAATAAACTAAGCAGCCAAGATCCGCAAAAGGAGTGGTGGTCCGTACATTCTACCCCCAACTAACTATACTCGTGATTTTGAAAACGAAATTCATTTAAAAAATTAGAACCCTTGAGGGTTTTGTTTCCTTTTATTCAGCCTTTTGAAGATTGTGAGTGTCATTGTTATCAACCTAGGGCTCTGATACCATGTATGTAACACCCGAATCCGTGGGACTCAGGATGCTACGGGCGGAGACCTCACAATGGGTCCCGACCCTTAGCTTGACAACAATTTCACCAGATCTTACAACAAGAAACAAATAAAGGAAAAATCAGAATACGTTTTAATGCAATGATATGATCCCCGGAAACCAACAAATGACAAACTTCAGCCGAAATCTAAAACTCCAAAGACTCAAACATCAAATACATAACAATAAACAAAACAATGCACATGACTCCAACAAAACCCATCCTAAAATGCACGGGACCCCGGCTGCTCACTCCTCCGGATCTCTCGGCCGCATCCCTAACCAGCAGGGTAGCTACAACAACATCGGTATAAAACCGTTAGCTAATATTCAAGCATTAGATTCAAGGTGATGGAACAAACACACATAAATCATCATTAACACACACACATGCTCCAATGCACACAAGTCCGGTTTATTATCTCTTCATAAGTCATTCCGTTACTAATTCAACTTAAGTTTGTGACACGAGAATCACCGTGATCTCACCTCGGTCCCCACCAGCCGTCAAGGAATGGTACTGATACATTTGATCGTCTACATGCCCGGGCTAGACGCCGAGAACCCCCTAGCTCTCCACAGGAGCTAGGCAGTGTTGTCATTGTCCGTTATCATACACTTGGGCCAAATATACAAAGGTCGTCCTATTCCGGTTAGTTGTTATAAAGCAATAATAAAACACACACCACCAAACACGCATCGATGCTAATACAAAGAATACGAGCTAAGTAAGTCCAGACACTTACCTCGTCCCAAACGCTAAACTCACACAACACTCTCGCTTCCCTTGGGAAGAAGCCCACAACCTGCTCATAACAAGATATGTATCAAAACTCGCTCATACTCAATAAGTCTAAGACTTCCACTCCAATGATCTACGCAAGATCATCAAACTCTCAAGCTAGGACCGCATCCTAGACTTCACAATCCCAGAGCAAACCGACTTTTTTGGCATTGAATTTGACACAAGACATGCTAGGTGTATACGAAAGGTTGATGTTAAAACCTTTGGTTTTCGGATAGACGTTGCAAAAGGAGAGGAGCCATAAGTTCCTTCAACCACCCGAAGAAGGAATGTTAGTGATGCAAGCAAGTAAAAAGTACAATGAACTCCTTCCATATGTTGGAGATATTGTGGAAAGCGAAGAAGATAAGATCGATTAAATTGAGGCATGATTAAATCCTTCAGTTAGGACCTTGATTGTTGGACACAACTGTGAGACCCTAGATATTACTATAATCATGCACTCAAGGTGGAAAAGGGGGTTAGAGTTAAAAGTTTGCTTAACAAAGGACCAAGATACAAAGAACTCAAATGAATCCTTCGAGTTCTAGTAATGATAATTTCTAGAGATCTCCACCAATGGATAGGTTGAGGTTGATATCGGGATCTAAGAGATCTAGTGATTTCCGTGGAACCATACCTGGAGGGTATCGTTGCCACAAGTGTATCAGTGACCGCCACTATAAGCCATCTTGTCCAAGAGACAGACAAAATTACTTCAAGTGCGGTAGAATGGGACATTTTGCTACTTTCTTCAAGAATGGAGGAGAGTATCATCCGAGGTTTCAAGCTTTTGAACCTATCTTCAACAGAAAAATAACGCCAGCATGTCTAACTAACTCGAAGTCTCATCAAGCTTATAATGTACCCAAGGCTAAGGAACATGTTTATGAGATGAGAGTCGATGAATACAATTGTGCTAGTGGCGACAAGTACAATCTTGATTCGATTTCAATATGTAAGCATTTGTTTGATACCGTACCTACGCATTCACTTATATTTGAGGCGTGTGTAGCGACACTTGACTTGTCTTGTGATTTTGAGTATGAATATTTTGTTGTGGGATTACTTGACGGTATTCAATTAGTTGGGTCCCGAGAGATCTGGGATTTTCCAATTCACACAGGAGAGCGTGATTAGTTAGCCAACTTGATCTTGATAGATACGACATTATGATGTGATCATGGGTATGGATTGACTTGTACATCATGGAGTGGTCATGGATCTTCGGAAGAGAACGGTCACCGTCATAGCTGATGATGAAGCAATACATGTGTTTGAGGGCCGTTACCTTATAAGATCAGGGCAGATCACTAGTGTGATGACCACCTGTAGATTGTTAAGATTGGGTTGTGTCAGTTTTCTTGTGTTAAGTGACATGGGAAGAATAGAAGGAACCCGAGTTATCACAGGTTCTTGATTTTTGTAAGTTTCCCGATGTCTTTCCTGATGACTTACCAAGAATAGAAGGAACCCGAGTTATCATAGGTTCTTGATTTTTGTGAGTTTGCCGATGTCTTTCCTAATAACTTACCAAGACTTCCACCACGTCGGAATCTGGACGTACTTCTCCATTGAGGTTAAGTCTGGCTCAACTCCGATCTCCAAAGGTCTTACATGATGGAACCTGTAGAGATGCATGAGTTGAAGAAGAATGTTCGCTTCAAGAATGATGCAAACAAAGTCTTAAATTTATATCTTGCAATAATACCCTAAATCTATTAAGTGAACCCACAATGTATGAATCGTTTTGTAGTGAGGCAAATTGATGAGGGACCATCCCCAACACTACCTCAAGTACCAATAACTAGATCAAGGGCTAAGACATTGAAGGACAATCCAGTTACACCTTCAAATTTCATCATGGAAGGAGCAATCACAAGGTCAAGAGCAAAGGCCATTTAAGATGAAGTTACAAGCATGCTAACAACATGTACACTCAAAGAGACCCTACTCACTCATAAAAATCCTCTAGTGGCATTGTTGACTATTATAGAAGAGCTAAGCCACGACCAAGAAAAGCCAGCAAGCATAGAAGGTGGCTAGGATGAAGAAAGATCCTCAGAGAAGAAATTTTGGCCAACCTACAAGAATCTCGGTCGAGATATCCACCCGAGATTTGTCCTCCAACACACGTTTGAAGATCCGGCCAAGATCTTTTAATTTTGGCAACTATCTTTTTTTTCTTAACTTAAAAGCTCTCAAACATTCTTTGAGGTAGGTGTTAGTTTTTGATCCTATCTTTGAGATTTATTTTATAACTTTCCTAGATTATCTTTTAAAAGATATCTTTCTTACTTTACATATAAGATGTCCCTTATCAATAGCCCTAGTAAGTGAGATTATTATATTGATTAGATTTGATATTATTCCACATATTGTGTGAACTTGCAGCTTAGTTTATGAAGTTTGTGTTTTATTCAGTCCAACTCAATCAAAGAGAGAGCCTTGATTGAATCGTTCTGAAGTCCTTGCTAGATTGTGCTTGTGTGTCTTAATCTTTTTGAAGGTTGGTCCTCCTGGTCAATACTAGTCCCTCCATGTACTTGTCTTACTTAGAAGGCTTGTGTAAGGTTAAAGAAGTGAGGGTTAAGGCAAGCTCTTCGTTAAGGGGTTTTGACACATCATCGGTCAAGGTTTTTTACGGGAATATCTTGGTTCATATCTTCTTATACTTATCATATATATTTTAATTAGTCATCTTTTTAATTTTCCATATCATTCATTAATCCGTTTTTCTGAAATTTGACAAATCTCGGTTTGTTCTCCATTAAATCTCGCCCGAGATTTCATTGATCCATCCGAGATTTACCTCTGTCGAGGACTTTCAATCTAGATCGGGAACTACAGCATCAACCCCGCATCACAAATACTTCAAGGTCAAACACAAAGACGAAGGTGAGATCAAGTTGTGCAATGATCAAAAATGGTATGAACCTAGACTAAGAAAAGAGAAAGATGGTAAAATGAGAAAATATATTTTTTGTTGGGTTTTGATTGATCAAACGTCAGTTTTGAAATGAACAAAAGTAAAATTGAACAACACAAGCAAGGATAATATGAAATAAGAGAAGTGCAGATTCTAGGACTCTAAGATCTTTGGTTATGGCAATCGACTCAAAACTTCTAAACACCGGCTCAAGGTTTATGATTGCTAAGAGGGAATGGTGTTCCTCCAATTGGAATGATTACGAGGGAGGTCACACATTCCACTATCCCGCTCCAAACTACCTATCACCAAGTAGGTCTCAAGGCACTAAGGATGGGAATTAAACCCAAACCAATCACTCTATCTAAGGGATTTAACTAACCTTCACCGGGTAAGTCTAGGGTTAGGTTCAACTCAAGCAGGAAACTTAGCATACTCAATCCAATAGAGGATTTTAAGCCTCTACTACCTAGAACTCATCATCATCTATACCTAAGAAAGGGAATTACCGTGTAACTCTCATACCTTCACCGGGTAAGTCTAGGGTTGTGTTTAACCTTAGATGTGTCTAAACCTATATTCCACTCAACAAGCACTAGGTTTTGAACAATCTAACACCCTATCATACAAACTCATCAATTTCGGAGAAACAGAAGAAATCTCGGGTAGATCATACAAATCTCGGTAGAGATTTCATGAAGAACATGCCAAGATTCTTAAGGGCGAGGACATGTTCAACCAAATCGTCCTAAGTTTTTCCTCTCCAAAACCTCTCTTTTCAAAAGTCTCTCTTGTTCCTTCTAGAATGGCCTCCTTTGGGAATGAGCATCTTTTTGGGTGAAATGGGCACTCCTTGGGGGGGGGGGGGGGGCAGCCGCCAGCTCATTCGTGCCTCTACCTCTTGGAGAAATTGCATTCGCCTTAACTTGAAAGACGCCATGGGCTGTATATAAGAGAAATTTCGGTCAATTTGGGGGAAATCTCGGCTGAGATTCTTCACATTTCGGGCCGAGGTTTCTTCAAGTGTGCCTTCATACTATAGTAACCCCGGGTAGTGCATTAACTGGAAATCTCGCTTGAGATCAATAATGCCTACTTGATATCCTTTGCCTTTTCATTCCTTGCTCCAATGCTTGCTCCTTGGGTGAGTTCCTTCGCCTTTTATGGGTCTCAAGTACATGCCGCTTCGAGACTTGATCCTCATATGGATCGATTAGGTCCAAAGTTCTCCGGAATACCTAAAAACCGACAAAAGTTCGTGTAGACATATTTTCTAGTATAAAACGCAAAATTAAGCACAAATGTCACAAACTAAAGCCAATGCATGCAAAACAAAGGGAAAATCTACCTAACTGCAAGCCTAAACTAAGGTTATAAATCATGTTATCTAAATACCCCATACTTGCCCCTTGTTTGTCCCCAAACAAGATTCAAATCTAAGCTACTAGATGACATGATTTATGCATGTGGAGCAAAGACAAAACATTTTTGGTATATGCTTCTAATCATAGATCACCCTCAAAGTGATGTTTTACGGCTAAGGATGGATCAATAAATGTTAAAGATAATAAATAAGCATGAAAAGGATAATCACACTTTACACCGGAATTCATGCATGCAAAGTAAATCCAATGTGCCTAGATCAATTATGAGGAAATCAAGTCCAAACCACTAAGCCAAATACATGTGCATGAAGGTCTTAAGGACTTAAACATGAAGAGGCCAAGAAGCGTGTTGGAAGTGGGATGCATTTTAGGATACATGGTGCAAATCTAGGAAAAGGAACAACTCCATATTCATCATTTTCACTTAACATCCACCAAAACAAGCATTATTCTCTTCTTCTTCTTCTTCTTCTTTTAAATTTTGAGATAGTGACATTGGTGCAAAAAAAAAAGTCAAAACCTTGGTAATTAGCAATCCTTAGGATTTTTACTAAGGTGCCTCACACCGGATGCACATACCAAAACTCGTTAAGACATTTGATTAATCCGACTTTGGCAAGATACAAAAACCCGGTTATGTGAATGGTACCGAGTTAATCATATTCATAACCAATGTCCCCATACCTATTTTTCTACACTTGTCACAACACATTTCAACACATCAACTTTTTCAACTTCCTTACCACAAACATCACCCACACTTTCTTGTCACACACTACTGTGCATCCTATTTCCCGGATGGGTCAAGAGAGAATTTATACATTTTTTAATCAAAAGAGGTGCTAAAGCAACATGATCAAGATAAGGAAAGGAAAGAAATTGAATGCCTTAATCATCCCAATATGATGTGTAAGAACTTATCATGCGGTTTCGACTATCAAAACTAAACATAATCTAGACAAGAGGCAACATCACAATCCACACATGAATTCTAGTAAAGTATTCAAATCCCACATATGCTATAAATCAATTCAAACACATAAATATCATCCAAAACCAATCCACACACAAATATCATAATAGGGTTTATTCAATCCCAGAAGCATAAATTTTTTTTATGATATATGCAATGCGAAATGAAAACGTGTGACTAAATATATGAAACTATCATAGATGCAATGCAATGAAAGAAAACATGGAGAGTATTGCAAATACTCCACCCCATACTTAGCATCCACATTTCCCCAATGTGAAAATCAAATAAAGGATGAAAGAAGGTACTCACAATTTAAGAAGATGATCCAGCATCTCGACTCACTCATGCGTCGACGGCGGCGAAAATTGGGGGTAATGCGGGTCATACGCCCCTCCAAACATCTGCCGGCATATGTCGGCCAACATCCCGTCCGAGACGGAATGTCGCGCCTCGTACCTAGTAAAACGCTCATCAAATTGATCCAGGCGTTGCGACATCTCTGTAAGCTGCTGCTGAAAGCCATCGAATTTGGTACTGAGTTGTCCGTCCGCGTAGAGAGCTCATCATAGTCATGTCGGCCTCGGGTCCTACGCCGAGGTGCATGAGAGATGGAATGTCTCGCTCCCATCATCAGCACCTCATGCCATCTAGGACCCACGTCCGCTCCACCGCCGTCTAGAACGTCTTCCTCCGTGGCCTCATCATCACCAACAACATTTGTGTCAACATCACCGGAACTAACATGATCAGTTCCGGTGTCCATGTCCTAAGTACCATGATCACTTTCCATCCCATTGTAAGAGCCTAGTGATGAGTTGTTGAGAGTGTGTGTTGAGGACTTGGTTTTGGCCTAAACCGCCGCTGCGTGACCCAAAGGCCGCCCCTGCGGTTTTCTTGGGCCGCCCCTACTCCTCACAAGGTCCGCCCCTGTGGCTCTGTGTGGCTGCAACCGTCTTTGTTGACCCCTTGACCCGTGTTTTACCTTTTTCCTCCCTTTATAAGCTTCTACTCTTTCCTTCCTGATGAGGGTTCTTCATTTACAACTTCTTCTCCTTCCTCACGTTCATCTTCTCCTTCCTTCTTTCTTGGATCTCTTCTTGATCTTTCTTGAGCTTTGATTGAGTTTGTAAGAGTCTTGGATGGCTTTGTTGCTAATCGATGATGATTGTTGCTGTTGTGCTTGTTGATAGCCAACCTTGAGCTTGTGGAGTGTGTTCTTCCTTTGCATAGGTTCTGCTTGATGAGCTTTCCTCTATCTCTTCCTATCTTTCTTCTTTCTTGCTTCTTTCCTTTTATCCTTCTTTCCTTTCACTCTAGCTTAGGTTCCACAAGTTTGATCTTGTGGCAGCCTTGATTGGCTTCAAATTATGTATATATGTATGTATAAGTATGTGTGTGGCTGCTGGATGAAGAAAGAGTGAAGAGGATCGAGTGAAGAAGCAAAGGACAGCCAAAAGTGCATCCTCTACACACCAACTGCCTCTGCGCCCTTCTGGACCGCCCCAGCGCCGGTAGTGATCCGCCCCTGCGCGACCTCCTAGCCGCCTGTGCCGTCACCTGCACCAGCCTTCCTTTGCTCTTGGTTCTGCAGGTGTGTCTTGCTCCTAGGATGGCCTATGATTGGCTTTGCCTCTTCCTTTCCTAGTATGAGAGTGTAGTACCATGCTAGGGTTAGAGGAGAGTGTTTGGATGATGTTATGATCATGTTATGCCTTATACGGCTTTTGAGGATTATTAGGTTGTGAGGTTAGGTTGAGGATGATCCTATAGATCCCTTGGGTCTAGGTGTGACCCCTTTGATTGATAGGAAATTTACATATCTCTATACCTTGTTATTAAGTAGTGCCCCTCTCAAGGTTGGAGGTTGACTGTGGTTGAGCTTTCTATGAGGTTGAGGTAAGTCCGTAGGACTTACTTAGCTACCATCCTTATATTGGGTGTCTGCATGAGTGGTGTGTGCGTTATATGTTTGCTATGATAGCATGACATATCGTTTATTACCGACCTATGTTTTATTGATTGCCCCGTATGCGTGGTTGTGATAACCTTTCCCTTTCATCCCGCCGAGGAGTCTGGGAGGTTCTCTAGCGTCAGGCCATCTGGTATACAGGAAGGGCGCAACCCACTCCCATAGGGTACACGGGTTGTGTGACCGACACTACTTATAGATGGCTAGCAGGCCTAGAGGCGAGGATGTATCGGTCCTCATGTCAAATAGTTTCATCAATCTATATATATATATATATACGATTTGAGTGAATGACTATGGGTAAATGTGTGATAGTATTCTGATTTGTTTATCTTTCATGCTTGTACTTGTGCTTGTGCTTATGCATTACCTTATATATGTATGGTTAGCTAATGGTTTTATACCATGTTGTAGATGCCCTACAGGATAGGCGTGCTGCTGAGTGATCTGGCAGGGTGGTAGGCCGAGGACTTCTAGTACATAGGATGGTTGTGGCTTTTGGGGTTGTTTCTGTTTCCCTCCTGCGTGAGGATGATCTTTTGTATATCTCCTATGTGAGGATGTTGTTTTATACACGGCTATGATGTTGTTCACATTTTGGTTGTACAGTTTATACAGTTTTATGCATTTGTTATATATTTGTAAGTGCCATGTTGTAAGGTCCAGTGAACTTTTTGTCAGGCTAGGGTCAGGATCCACTGTGAGATCCTTGCCCAATGTAGCACTCCGAGTCCCGCGGATTCGGAGTGTTACACCCATCTCCAAAATCGGCCTCATCCTCATCATCGGGTAACCCCTCAAACACCATTTTCCAGTTGTACTCATCTCTGATGGTGTACTCGCTCATCCAAGGGATCCCTCTTTGTTGGTCCCGCAACATAGATACAAAGTGAGTGTCTCGTCCCCGCAGTATGAATACAACGGGATATCAATTGCTGGATTCCTAAAGGTCGGGCCGGGGCTACTAGAGTGCAATATGAGAAATCTACGTCCAAGGCTTTAGCAATATTGGTAATCAGCCCCCCCCCCCCCATGCAAATGTCACCTTTTGACTTGTTCCCGACTTTATTGAGGCTATCCGCCAAGAGGGTGGCGGTATCCGTTCGAGTATCGCTAGCCATATATCATAAGAAGAACAACTCCTCCGCTTTTACATTTTGCATGATCTCGTAGCGTGAAAATAATATATCACTCATTACTCGATAAGCAAACTTGAAAGATAAGTTATAGATCTGTTTGGCCTTTGAGTCTCCGGCCGCCCATACACATCACCACCTTCTACTAAAGTGATACTTTCCCAAAAATCATAAGCTTTTACGGTTTTAGGGAATGTTCCCGCACGCACACTCGGGAAACTGAAAAACTGCCCAAACATGTCAACCGGCAAAACTGTAGGTCTTGTTCATCAATCTAAACTTGACCGTTCTCTTCTTCGGATCATGGTTAAATAAACTCAAAAACACCCTAGTTATTTCCTCATAGGTAGGCTCTTGGATTCTTACAAACACATTCCAACCAACCCTATCTAGCATTAGATCAATCTCTTCCATAATATTCAGTCTATCTAGGTCATTCAAAACAAGGTAACGAGGCTCCACAATGAGGAGCTCTTGAATCTTTTCGAAGTTTTCTTTAAATTTACCTTGTATGATAGGTAGGTTCTTTGAGGGTGGTAGTGGTGCTTGGCTTGATGAGGCAGGAGACCCTCGATGAGGAATGAGTTACCTTGTTAATGTTCTAACGAAATCCATTATATGTCTTGACCCCATTTGTGCATAGTTGGGCTAGATACTCTCTTCAATCAAGGCGATTCCAAAAAAAAAATTGGAATCTTTTTTATGTCATTAAATTCATCCAAGAAGTTTAAGTTTAACCCCTCCCTCTCATTTTTTTGTCTTTTCTTTTATTTGTTTTGTTTGCATTTTTAGGGATTTATATTGATTGAATTTACTCAATCTCACAACTCGAAAAATTGAGAACTTGGGGGAAGGGTGCAAACAAGAGAAATCTCGGTCAACTAGGCGAATCTCGGCCGAGGTTTGATAATGAACAGGCCGAGATTTCAATAAATCTCGGTTGGGCTGTAGATTTGTAAAGCTCTACTCCAATCGATGCTCCTTGAAGTTTTCCTTGCTCTTGTCTACTCCAAAGAAACCTTTCCTTCGAACCAAATGACCCAAAATTGGTTTTCTTTAATATAATGGGTTTAGGTTAGGGTTCGAATTGGAGAAAATCAATTTTTGGCGGAAATTGGAGGTTTTTGTTCAGATTGGACTTGGAAACAATCTTGGGGGAAGGAGATCTTGAGGGTTGAGACAAGAATCGAGTGTTTTTGTGAGAATTTGAGGAATTTTGAAGTGAGGAGGCAAACAGTGTGTAATACCCGGAAATTTTATTTCCGGCTATCTTAGGAACAAATCAGAACTTGATCCATTGTGACCCTTTCCGGCCATTTATTTCTTTTGTATCAACTCCGACTATATGTCGTTATCTTTTAAGTTTCGGGACGAAACTGATTTTAAGGGGGTACTTATGTAATACCCGGAAATTTAATTTCCGGTAAATCCCGAGTCATCATAAACCTTTTCATATTATGTGAAGAGTTAAGCACATAAAATGCTTTTATCAACTTCTATAATTTTATGTGAGGCTTCAATCTTCTTACTTAATCCTTAGTTTTATAAATCAACACATTTTATTATTTTATGTGGAATTTTTACACACATAAAATATATCAATCTTCCTTAGAGTTTAATTCTTGAAAAATTAAAGGTCATGGGCTATTTTTTTTTGACAACACTCAACAAGGCCTTCCGGGCCCATTAAGAAAACAAGCAATTACATTACTTCTCAGCCTCCTTCCCTCTTGCCCTAGTTCAGATTTCACGTAACCCTTGCCTCCCTTCCCTTCCGTTCTATCTCTTCTACCGTAGCAGCAACGCAGTGTGCCAGGGCTGCGAGCAGGTCTTCGGCTCCCTTCTCCTCGAGTGTACCCATGGCTGTGAGCAGGTCTTCGGCTACCTTCTCCTCGAGTGTACCCATGGCTGCGAGCAGGTCTTCGGCTTCCTTCTCCTCGAGGTAGCGATTCAAAACCATCAGCAGCGGCACCCTCAGGATGGACTTCTTCCCTTCGAGCCAGCAACAAGTGTAGACGCTCCTATTTCTATCTAAACATCGATCTTCTCAGCCCTTGCGAACAACAACAACAGCTGGTTCTACGTTCTTCACCCTTCGAGTCATAGAATCGAGTAAGATCCTTATCTGTCCTTCCTTAGTCCTTCTCTTCGATCAATCCTTAACATATATATGCTGATGTGAGCATCCTTTGTGTCTTCAATCAGTCCCTAACAGCCTCGGAAGATAGCTTGAAGAGCTGAGGCGTTTTCTGAGTTTTCGGAAGTGAAAAACAACCAATTTCGGGTCACGATTTGAATACGTTATACTCCTCCTTTGTTGCTGAATTTTGGATATGTTGTAGTCAGTAGTACATAGTAGATGATACTAAAATTTGGGAAGAATCAGAGTTACGGTTTGAAAGTTATGATGTTCCAAAGTGGACGCCTCATTCAGTTTTAATAAATGTGCTGAGTGTTGGGAAAAACAGCAGGTGATGCTGTTTTGTGAGAAGGTTTTTATTAAATTCGTGATCTATGTTGGGCTTGAATTTTGGATATGATATAGTTGACATATTGTTGTAGAACATACTAAAATTTGAGAAGCATCCCGCGAGTGGTTTGGGATTTATGATTTTTCCAAGATTGAATCGTAAGCAGTTTTTATGTTGTGCTGAAATTTGGTTTTGTGAGATAGTTTTAAATAGGATTTTGATCTCCTTTACGGCTGAATTTTGGATATAATATAGATAAGATTTTATAGTAGAACATATCAAAATTTGGGATATATCCAGCGAGTAGTTTAGGAGTTATGATTTTTCAAAGTTAAGACAGTGTGTTGCTTGTTAAGTGTTGTACCCAACTTTAGAAATTTTTGTAGAAGCGATGCTTTAACAGTTTTAAGAAATTCTTTCTCCTATGAGTAGATAGGATATCATAGATGACCTAGGGAATTATTTCGGAATTTTTATAAGATTATTCGAATTTTATATTTGAAGCTGTAGTTGGACTTTAGTGACTTTTCGAGAAATAGAAAATGGGTAGTTTTCCTAGTTGTTACCTAAAATCATCCTAGGGAGTAGAATATGGTTAGTTAGCCTCAAATTATAATTGAAGTACATTTTCCGAGTTTTTGGAAGATCCGGGACTAAGGGTAAAATAGTCATTTTACCCTAAATAAACACTGTAATAACTTTTGCACATAAAATCGTATATCTTAAGAGTTTTAGACTTATAAGTATCCAGGGAAATGTGTTGACCCACGTGTCTCCTCTGACAGGCAACTGATTTCTGCACTTACGGATTTAGTTGTGGTTAAGAGAGAGTCGAGATTTGATTCTGGTAAGTCCACGGACTTACTTAGCTGGCTTCTTGCATGTGTGTGATGTGTATTAGTGGTGTTTGCTAGTTAAGATAAATAACGAAACCGGAATAGGCCGACGTTAGTATATTGTGTAATTGACCCAAGTGTATGATAACGGGTCGTGACATCATCTGCCTAGCTCTTGCGAGAGTCTAGGAGGTTCCCTGCGACCAGCCCAGTCCGGTAGACGGTCAAATGCATTAGTACCATTCCGCGTTGGTAAACGGGGACAGGGACGAGGTTTGGGAATCCCTCGTGTCACAAAATAAGTATCATTAGTAATAACCTATCACCTAATTAAAGATAATAAAAGGATTGAGTGTTGCATGTTGATTGTGTATGTTGTGTATTTGTGCTTTTACCTTTATACTTATGCATAGAATGTTAGCTAACGGTTTTATACCGCTTGTAGATGTCTTGCACGTTAAAACAGTTGTAGAGAGATCCGGAGGAAATGGTCAGCCGGGTCCACGTACTTATTTAGTTGGAGACGGGATGTCTTTTGTTCTTCTTATGTGTCGTTTTGGTACCTTTGCTTTGTAAGGCTGATACATACTCTTCATGTATATATTGTTTAAGGTTTTCAAATGTTTTAAATACTTTTGTGCCTTGTTGTAAGATCCAAGCTAAATTGTTGTCAAACTAAGGTCGGGACCCATTGTGAGGTCCTAACCAGTAGCTCCCCGAGTTCCAGAATTTGGGGTGTTACAATATGGTATCAGAGCTCTGGTTGGCAACAATGGCACTTGAAATCTTCTGAAAGACCAAATGTATAAAATAACTAGAACCCGAAAGGGTCTAAAATTTTCAAAACGGGATTTATGTTTTCACACGCGTGCATAGTCGGGTTGTTGGGTTAGTAGTACGTCGGACCACCATCGCTCTCCGTGGATCTCTGCAACTTGGATCGATAGGAGTTAGTATATAGACTTGTTATGATGTTTCTTATTATATGTTATATACATGTGTATGCTTAGTTTGTTAGTATCCTAAAGGATATTTTATATCCTTTAGTCGTGATATCACGAAGCGATTATCGCCTCATGATAAATCAACTGCGGACTTGAAGAATCTCCAACACGAGGCAATGGAATCGGACCTTGAATTGAGTATTGTACTCGGGTAGGCTGCTTGGTGATCCTTACAAATTATCCAAAGAACAAGTGAGCAAGGAAGTAAAGTTGTGAAGATAATTTTTACCACATGCACAATCAGATGAGGAAGAAATCCCTGAGGTAGTTCAGTTAGAAGGAATAGAAGGTCGTACAAAGAACTCGGGCATACGAGGCCGAGAGACGGAATTAGAAGAACCATGGAAGAGACTACAAGAGTGCGGAATAGTGATAACAATATTGGAGCGGGACAAGTAGAATTGAGTACAACCAAGATTGCGGAATCAAGGACATTACAATCGGAACGGATGCCCCATAGACCATTAGGGGCATGAGAAACCAAAAGAGACAAAGTGTCAGTCCGGGGGTGAGAATCTAAGGTGTACAGAATGAAGACCTACAATTGAGTGTAAAAGCGAAAAGGCAGACCCCACAAACGTGGGGAGGTTTTGACCTCCTCGAAGATATATGAAGTTGAAAGAAGTCGAGACGCCAATATCCAAAGAATGGAGGCTGTAGCAGGGTCAACCGAGTTTCATGAAGGCGGTATTACTAGCAATACCAGTAAAGAAATGAGTACGTAAGAACGACCTTGGTGGACTCGAGAAGCGAAGCTAGCCCAAAGGAAGAGGAAGAATGGGAGATAGAACGAACTAAAGAAGTATAAAAGGATTGTTGTGAGCGGTTGTTTACCTACTAGCTAAGGAAATTTTGACAGATCACAATTTACACGGAATGGAGACTTACAACTTAATGTAAGAACGAAGGGTAGACTTCACAAGCCTGGAGACATTTTGTCTTCTTTAAAGATAAGAATTCTAAGAGGAATCACAACGCCAACATCGAAAGGATCGAAGCCCGTAACATAGTCAATAGAGATTTGGAAGGAAATATTACAAACAACACCGATTAAGGAACCTGTGCTTGTGAGAATCGTGTGGTGGACTCAAGAGTCCAGGGTAACCCCATTTATAACAGAATATAGGTCATCAACACAGACGGTCCCTGTAAAAGGACTACAATTGGGAGGTAATTAAAAGTCATTGGAACTACAAGACGCTTACCATCTATCGTGGAGTGTTAAGAACGACTTTTGACGTTAGGCGAATGGCACAATGAGAGTTGAGAAAGAGAGTTGTCCCAAAGGAAGTAGAAAAGTGAAAGATAAGACGAACTAAAGAAGTATAAAAGGATTAATTGAGTCGGTGATGCTTACCAAAGAATTTTAATACCAGAAGGGGTATGAGAAGAGTAAGTTCGGGATACTGAGATGAGTCAACTATAGACTGACCGATGTCAGCTGAGGATGTGTAAGTGTTGTTTGGTATTGACGAGTTATATACCGTTAAGAAAAGATAATTGCGACTGTGGAGTTATGGGGTAGTTTTACCGATGCCTAGAATGATTTCCTCAAGTATGCAACAACAATCTTCTTAGAAAACTAAGGGTATAGAGAATCGTGTTAGAGGTTACTTCTTGGCTGGTGAAGATCAAACTCCGGTCGAGTCTAGTAGTCTGGATCCGTGTTAAAAAGAATTAAGAAAGTAAACCGAAGATGGTTGTTTTCCAATCATGATTTTATTTCAAGAAGACAAAGTAAGGAAAGTACTTGGTACTTCACCCGGTTAATCATTTTGGACTGACAGAACACGTCCTTATGATTACGGGAAACAACAAAATAATCAGAGTAGCGTAGCGGAAGCGTGGTGGGTCCTAACCCACAGAGTAGGAAGCTCAATGGTACAAAAAAAACGATGTGTCGAGTTTAAAATAAGGATAGTAGGTGAAATGCATTTTGTTTGGAAAGAATGTGAGATAGGCTACGCGGAGTGACTGGAAATACTGTATGAGAATAAAGAGGTTATAGAAAAAGAGTGTTATCCTATTATGAATCCGAGTGAAGAATGAAGGCTTTGTTATATGTTGCTAGACAAGTGGTTTTGAATCCTATACTAATGGAGAATCTAGTATGAGTTTTCTTGATGGATTTAGAGAAGAATTAACGATGTAATAAAAGTACGGTACAGGGTTTACACTAGGAAGCTCGAAGTGAGTAACTACCCTACTGAGTCGGAAGACATATAAAGAAAGAAACGGCAAGAGTATACTTGCAAACTAGTAATCACACATAGAGAAAGCATAATCTCGAGTAGAGGTTACGTGTAATGTTATATCGGAACGGATCCGAGTTGCGTTTCGAGTCAGAGAAATATCATCGGTCTGATATACGGAATGAATTAAAGAGTGCAATGTTGATGGTGTGTTAGCATCTATTGAGGGGATATGATCAAATGACGGTGATGGGAGATCATGTTGTGTCTAGTATCATCATTCTGGGCACATCCTATGCCACTTAAGATCTTGGAAACTGTGTAAGAAGCCTGAGTCGAGTCAGTAATATATTAAAGATCTATAAAAAAAAATTAAAATAAAATAAAAATAAAATAAATAAATAAATAAATAAATTTGGATGACGTCAATGAAACGCAGAGAAGGACTACCGGATTTTTAACTGTTGAGTGATATCAAATTTAAGACCCAAAAGGGAGTAGGTGATAAACCATTAACGGAGGAAAGATCCGACTGAGTCACAATAAGGAAACATGACCAAACAAGTTGTATTACAAAGAGAATTAGGCACTTAGTAAAGTGCCGAGAGATGTCCAAGAACTTTGTTTCAGAGTTGATAGTCGGGATATTTCAGAAGGTCAGAAGTAAGTGGATTCAGCGGAAGGAATAAAGTTGTATAGTTACTTTCGGTAGAGTCATCAAAAGAGTGGGAAATGAGTTGAGAAAAACAACCGTAGAGATCTTAAAATGGATTGGGAAGTTATTTATTGACTAGCACTCCACCCACTGTTCATGTGTAACAGTTAAGAGAATACATACCTAATATGCGGTATGTCATCAGCTAAGAGGATCCGATGGTTGAACCATACCATACTTTGGTAGAGTATTTGGCGACCATCCTAGAAGCGTAGTACTAGAACCCTACACCTAAGGATATACCGATGTTGAGGATCCAAGGGTCAAGACGAGGAGTCGATGAGGATACTTGGGACACATAGGAGAGCATTATACATAGTCATTCCGACTTCTTTGCGGAGTTTACCGCTACTTCTATATCGACGAGTTAGTGCTCGGAAGTTGTTATGTGTACTTTTATGACCATACATAGGATTTAGAGTTAGTGTTTTTATATGTTGCCTGATGATGATGATTGAGTAATTCTTGCATGTTAGAAAATGGGATTGAAAGTTTAGTAGAGACGAAGTTAGACACTTCTATTTATGGAAGTCATTTGATTAGATACCTATTCTAAGTTTCGGGACGAAACTTATTTTAAGGGGGGATTGATGTAATACCCGGAAATTTTATTTCCGGCTATCTTAGGAACAAATCAGAACTTGATCCATTGTGACCCTTTCCGGCCCTTTATTTCTTTTGTATCAACTCCGACTATATGTCGTTATCTTTTAAGTTTCGGGACGAAACTGATTTTAAGGGGGTACTTATGTAATACCCGGAAATTTAATTTCCGGTAAATTCCGAGTCATCATAAACCTTTTCATATTATGTGAAGAGTTAAGCACATAAAATACTTTTATCAACTTCTATAATTTTATGTGAGGCTTCAATCTTCTTACTTAATCCTTAGTTTTTATAAATCAACACATTTTATTATTTTATGTGGAATTTTTACACACATAAAATATATCTATCTTCCTTAGAGTTTAATTCTTGAAAAATTAAAGGTCATGGGCTATTTTTTTTTGACAACACTCAACAAGGCCTTCCGGGCGCATTAAGAAAACAAGCAATTACATTACTTCTCAGCCTCCTTCCCTCTTGCCCTAGTTCAGATTTCACGTAACCCTTGCCTCCCTTCCCTTCCGTTCTATCTCTTCTACCGTAGCAGCAACGCAGTGTGCCAGGGCTGCGAGCAGGTCTTCGGCTCCCTTCTCCTCGAGTGTACCCATGGCTGTGAGCAGGTCTTCGGCTCCCTTCTCCTCGAGTGTACCCATGGCTACGAGCAGGTCTTCGGCTTCCTTCTCCTCGAGGTAGCGAGTCAAAACCATCAGCAGCGGCACCCTCAGGATGGACTTCTTCCCTTCGAGCCAGCAACAAGTGTAGACGCTTCTATTTCTATCTAAACATCGATCTTCTCAGCCCTTGCGAACAACAACAGCAGCTGGTTCTATGTTCTTCACCCTTCGAGTCATAGAATCGAGTAAGATCCTTATCCGTCCTTCCTTAGTCCTTCTCTTCGATCAATCCTTAACATATATATGCTGATGTGAGCATCCTTTGTGTCTTCAATCAGTCCCTAACAGCCTCGGAAGATAGCTTGAAGAGCTGAGGCGTTTTCTGAGTTTTCGGAAGTGAAAAACAGCCAATTTTGGGTCACGATTTGAGTACGTTACACTCCTCCTTTGTTGCTGAATTTTCAATATGTTGTAGTCAGTAGTACATAGTAGATGATACTAAAATTTGGGAAGAATCGGAGTTACGGTTTGAAAGTTATGATGTTCCAAAGTGGACGCATCATGCAGTTTTAATAAATGTGCTGAGTGTTGGGAAAAACAGCAGGTGATGCTGTTTTGTGAGATGGTTTTTATTAAGTTCTTGATCTCCGTTGGGCTTGAATTTTGGATATGATATAGTTGACATATTGCTGTAGAACATATTAAAATTTGAGAGGCATCCAGCGAGTGGTTTGGGATTTATGATTTTTCCAAGATTGAGTCGTAAGCAGTTTTTCTGTTGTGCTGAAATTCGGTTTTGTGAGATAGTTTTAAATAGGATTTTGATCTCCTTTGCGGCTGAATTTTGGATATAATATAGATAAGATTTTATAGTAGAACATATCAAAATTTGGGATATATCCAGCGAGTAGTTTAGGAGTTATGATTTTTCAAAGTTAAGACAGTGTGTTGCTTGTTAAGTGTTGTACCCAACTTTAGAAATTTTTGTAGAAGCGATGCTTTAACAGTTTTAAAAAATTCTTTCTCCTATGAGTAGATAGGATATCATAGATGACCTAGGGAATTATTTCGAAATTTTTATAAGATTATTCGAATTTTATATTTGAAGCTGTAGTTGGACTTTAGTGACTTTTCGAGAAATAGAAAATGGGTAGTTTTCCTAGTTGTTACCTAAAATCATCTTAGGGAGTAGAATATGGTTAGTTAGCCTCAAATTATAATTGAAGTACATATTCCGAGTTTTTGGAAGATCCGGAACTAAGGGTAAAATAGTTATTTTACCTTAAATAAACATTGTAATAACTTTTGCACATAGAATCGTATATCTTAAGAGTTTTAGACTTATAAGTATCTAGGGAAATGTGTTGACCCACGTGCCTCCTCTGACAGGCAACTGAGTTCTGCACTTACGGATTTAGTGGTGGTTAAGAGAGAGTCGAGATTTGATTCTGGTAAGTCCACGGACTTACTTCGCTGGCTTCTTGCATGTGTGTGATGTGTATTAGTGGTGTTTGCTAGTTAAGATAAATAACTAAACCGGAATAGGCCGACGTTAGTATATTGTGTAATTGACCCAAGTGTATGATAACGGGTCGTGACATCATCTGCCTAGCTCTTGCGAGAGTCTAGGAGGTTCCCTACGACCAGCCCAGTCCGGTAGACGGTCAAATGCATTAGTACCATTCCGCGTTGGTAAACGGGGACAGGGGCGAGGTTTGGGAATCCCTCGTGTCACAAAATTAGTATCATTAGTAATAACCTATCACCTAATTAAAGATAATAAATGGATTGAGTGTTGCATGTTGATTGTGTATGTTGTGTGTTTGTGCTTTTACCTTTATACTTATGCATAGAATGTTAGCTAACGGTTTTATACCGCTTGTAGATGTCTTGCACGTTAAAACAGTTGTAGAGAGATCCGGAGGAAATGGTCAGCCGGGTCCACGTACTTATTTAGTTGGGGACGGGATCTCTTCTGTTCTTCTTATGTGTCGTTTTGGTACCTTTGCTTTGTAAGGCTGATACATACTCTTCATGTATATATTGTTTAAGGTTTTCAAATGTTTTAAATACTTTTGTGCCTTGTTGTAAGATCCAAGTTAAAATGGTGTCAAACTAAGGTCGGGACCCATTGTGAGGTCCTAACCAGTAGCTCTCCGAGTTCTCAAAATTTGGGGTGTTACACAGTGTGTAACACTCCAAATTCGCGGGACTCTAGATGCCACATTGGGATAGGATCTCACAGTGGATCATGACCCTAGCCTGACAACAAGTTCACTGGACCTTACAACATGGCACTGACAGATATAAAAAAATGCATAAAACTGTATAAACTGTACAACCAAAAGTAAACAACATCATAGTCGAGTATAAACAACAACATCCTCGCACAGGAGGTAACAAAAGATCATCCTCACGCGGGAGGGAGATATAAGCAACCACAAAACCAACCCCCTAATGTGCGAGAGTCCTCGGCCTATCACCCTGCGAAATCACTCAGCAGCACGCCTATCGTGCAAGGCATCTACAACATGGTATGGAACCATTAGCTAACCATACATATATAAGGTAATGCATAAGTACAAGCACAATCATGAAAGATAAACACATCAACATGCTATCACACATTTATCCATTTATTATCTTTATAATAACAACCATTCACATAAATCGTGTATATATAGATAGATGAAAATATGTGACACGAGGACCGATACATCCTCGCCTCTGAGTGCTATATCTAGTTGTACGAGTATCGGTCACATTTATCCATTTATTATCTTTATATAACAAGCATAAAGTGAATTTAGGCCAAATCGCAGTACAAAAAACGAATAAATTCCTTAATTATTTGTTACTAACCCGGTTGACGATCTAAAAGAAGATTTTGTATCACAACGATGCTGGCTACGCATGGACAACATCAAATTCACCGGAATCTGAGCGACGGAACCTGTCTGGTGACATATAATCTCGACCAGCTCTTCATCTACTCGGAAATGCAGAAACTCGGTACCGATATGAAGAGAATGAAGAGAGGAATCCATAAAATCAAACGGAATTGAAATTGGATTAGAAAAGGAGAGTAGATCTGAGTTTGAAGGTTGAGAGAAATCAGAGCTTTTACGAGGAAACGTGAAAGGAAATGAATTAATAAAGGATTTTCCGTTATTTATATTGAAGACGATAATTTTCCTTTAGCGAAGTCGATAATTATCCTTTAGCGAACTCGATAATTATCCTTTAACCGATCCAAAGGTGGGTTGAACCTCCTTCTCCAAACTTCTCGAGATTGGAATAATAAATCTGGAATATTGTAGGGATAATTATTCCACAACTGCCTCGAAAACGTGTATTCCTAAGCCGTCTTTCTTAGCCGTTAAGAAACGAAATAGCGACTCTTTTGGCCATTTTGCCTCTCCGTGTTATTTCATATCTAGGACATATCCGATGTCCTGATCATTTCTCTCAACTGCATTTTTATTAATTGGAGCTCCTAAATGGTTCAAATAACACTGGAGGGTAAATATAATTACCCGGGGAAAAAGTAAAAATTTTCCCAAATGTCCAAAATTATGCCAGGAACATAACGGTGGGACTCATACTCATCACTTGTGAAATCTTCCCGAGTTATATGTCAATTACTATCAACGATTAAGTTAATCAACATTAATTAGAATTCGGAAATCCTAGCTATTACATGGTGGTCGAGGTGTAGATTTGGGTCTACGGTTTTGTTAGGAATAAGGCTGAAAAGGCTTTATATAGTTTTGCAAAAATCGACCATATCTAAGTAATTTTACAAATCTCGGCCGAGATTTCCGGATTGAACGAGAAAATGATCATAGGTGCTCTCGATTAGACAAATCTCGTCCAAAATTTTTTATAAATTCCAAATGTCGGGCGAGGTTTATGTTGCTTCCCGAGATTTGGACCCTTTTGGCTCTTCTTTTCCTTGTTGATGGTCCTTGCACCTCTTCCTTGACAAAATCTCGAACCTCTTGACATCTCAATCAACAGCGTCCATGCTGTGCCTCCTTGTTACCTAGATCCTACCAAAACAAAGACACAAAAACACACAAACACACCAAAAAGCAAAAACGAAAATGAAAAAGAAAAGGGAAAAGAGTTCACCTTGGGTTGCCTCGCCCAAGAAGCGCTTGTTTTAAGGTCGCTAGTTAGACCGAACTCCGTGGGTGACTCATTCTAAGTGGATTGGGGCAATCCTTTCCACCGGGGCTTCCGGTGTATATCTCTTCAACCTATGCCCGTTCACCTTGAAAGCTCCACAATACTCACCCCATACTTCAACCGCTCCATGGGGGGAACCTTCTTGATCACATAAGGTCTGGTTCATCTCGATTTCAACTTCCCCGTAAAAAGACAGAGTCTTGAGTTGAATAGGAGGACAAGGTCCCCTTTTTTCAATTCCTTGAGGATGATGTGCTTGGCATGTCATCTCTTGATCCTTTCCTTGTAGATCCGGGCATTCTCATAAGCATCAAGCCGGATCTCCTCAAGCTCATTGATGTTGAGTAGACTCTTCTCACCGGATTCCTTTATATCAAAGTTTAGTCACTTGATGGGCCAATATGTCCAATGCTCAAATTCCACCGGAAGATGGCAAGACTTGCCGTACACGAGCTTGTAGGGGGTTGTTCATTTTGAAGTCTTAAAATCCGTTTTATAAGCTCACAAAACATCATCAAGCTTCAAGGACCAATCTTTCCTTGTCCGAGATACCGTCTTCTCAAGAATTCCCTTGATCTCTCTATTTTAAATATCAACTTGGCCACTAGTTTGTGGATGGTATGGAGTAGCCACCTTGTGAGTGACCCCATACTTCGACGAAAGCGACTCAATGTTCCGGGTGGTGAAATTCTTTCTTCCATCACTAATAACAACGTGAGGTGTGCCAAACCTTAGGAAGATGACTCGGTTAAAGAACTTTACAACAACATTAGCGTCATTTGTAGGTGAATCAATGGCTTCAACCGTTCTCGAAACATAGTCTACCGTCAATAGCATGTAGAGATTCCCACAAGAAGATGAGAACGGTCCCATGAAGTACACTCTCCACACATCAAAGATCTCCACCTCTTGAATGATGTTCAAAGGCATTATGTTTCTTCTAGAGATGTTCCTTATTCTTTGGCAAGAGTCACAAGAAGCTACAAATCTTTTCACATCCTTGATAAGAGGTGGCCAAAAGAAACCGGATTGCAAGATCTTGGAGCATGGCTTGTGGGTGCTAGCATGACCACCACAAGGCAATAAACGGCAATGTCGAGTGACACTCTCTACTCCATCTTCCGGAACACATCTTCTAAACATACCATACGGACCTCTCTTCAACAATAGAGGCTCATTCCAATAGTAATGCCTCACATCCTTGAAGAACCTCTTCCTTTGAGCAAAAGACAAACCCAGAGGAACCTCCTCACACACCAAGTAGTTGACGATGTCGGCAAACCATGTTTCATCTCCCCTTGAGATCTGGAGAAGGTACTCTTCAATCATGAGAAGTTTCTCATCCGGAAACGAGTCATCAATTGGAATGTCAACTTTCTCTATGAAAATAGGAGGCAAACGACTATAGTGATCTGCCACTGAGTTCTCGGATCCTTTCTTGTCTCGGATTTCTAGATCAAACTCTTGGAGACGAAGGATCCACCTAATGAGGCGAGGTTTAACATCTTTCTTTGTGAGGATATAGCGGATTGCCACATGGTCGGTGTATACAATCACTTTCCCTCCCACAAGATTGGAGCAAAACTTCTCAAAAGGCACAAAGCACCGCTAAGAGCTCCTTTTCGGTAGTGGCATATTTGAATTGGGTTTCATCTAGCATCTTGCTAGCATAGTAGATGGCATGAGTGAGCCCATCCTTTTGTTGACCAAGCACGGCCCCAACTGCTACATCACTTGTGTCATATATCACTTCAAATGGAAGGCACTAATCCGGAGGTTGAATGATAAGAGCGGAGATCAATGCTTCCTTTAACCTACAGTATGCATCAAGGCACTCTTTCGAAAACACAAATGCAACATTTTTCATTAGTAGGTTAGTGAGAGTTTTAGAATCTTTGATAAACCTTTAGTAAACATCCCGTAGAAACTAGCATGACCCAAAAAACTTCTTACCCCCTTTATCGATGTAGGTGGAGGGACTGGAGGCAACTTCTCAATCGTCTCAATTTTCGCCCTACCAACCTCAATGCCACGGTTAGAGATCAAGTGCACTACAACAATTCATTCACTAACCCTAAAATGACATTTCTCCCAATTCAAAACAAGGTTAGTGTCGTCACATCTTTGTAAAACCAATGACAAATAAGCTAAGCAATCATCGAAAGAGGAACCATATACGGAAAAGTCATCAATAAACACTTCCATGATTTTCTCAATATATTCGGAAAATATGGCCATCATGCATCTTTGGAAAGTAGCGGGTGCATTACACAACCCAAATGACACCTCCTATATGCAAAGGTTTCTCATGGACAAGTGAATGTGGTCTTTTTTTGGTCATCGGGATTGATTGGGATTTGGAAGAAACAAATATAGCCATCTAAATAGAAAAATGTGAATGTTGAATTATCTCTCTAACATTTGGTCAATGAAAGGGAGGGGGATGTGATCCTTTCTAGTAGCTACATCCAATTTTCTATGGTCAATGCACATTCTTCATCCCGTGACCGTTCTAGGTGGTATTAGATAGTTATTCTTGTTGGTAACTACGGTTATTCCACCCTTCTTAGGGACAACATGCATCAAACTAACCCACCTACTATCCGTTGTAGGAAAGACGATACCTCCATTAAGCAACTCAAACACTTATATCTTAATAACATGTTTCATGACAGGATTTAATTTTCTTTGAGGTTCAATTAAAGGCTTATGGTCACCTTCCATTAGGATCTTATGCATGCATAGAGATGGCTTAATTCCAATTAGATCATCAATAGTGTAGCAAAGAACTTTCCTATGCAATTTAAGTTCATTCAACAATCTAAGCTTAGTATCATTCCAGCTAACACTCATAGTTGTTACGTCTAGGAATTGATGCACGCAAAAGCTTTAAATTTATACTCATTATATTTTCCTAACTCCTAGCGAACCCGCAGTGTACGGGACGTTTTTTTAGTAGGGATAGTATTCCGAGGTCGAACACAAAGACTGAGGTGAAATCGAGTCAAATAGTGACTAAGGATAGTGTTGATCTAGACTAAGAAAAGATGAAAGAAACAAATAAATGAAAATCTCAATGTTTTTGGGTTGGTTTTGTGGTGATTAATCAAGGATCACAATGATATAATAAGGCAAAACAAACTAAGGAATCAAGCTAAAACACAAATAAACAAAGCAAACACGAAATATGTGATCAAGAGAGAAAAGAGGATTCTAAGGGTTGGAAATTCCGGTTATGTCATTGGACTCAAGCTTCTAATCAACCTTGGATAAACTATAGTATGTTGGGAAGGAATGTGTCTCAAGTGGGGTCAATTACCGGGTAGGTCTCATGATCCACTAATCCCGCACCTAAGGTCCTATCACCGGGTAAGTCTCTAGGAGCCTAAGCAAGGGATATCTACACAAACCGGATGGTATTCTAGGGATCTAACCTCTCCTTACCGGGTAAGTTTCGGGAAGGCAAGTCCTAAACACCTATCCTAGCACACTCAGTCCAATAGCGGCTTGTGAGGCTCACTACTACCTAGAGTTCGTCATCTTCGGTATCTAAGAGCAAGAATCACCGGGTAGGTCTCCTCTAACACTTAGTTGCTAACACTAGGTCACCCTAGGATAGATTTAGCTCAACAAACACTAGGATTTAAACAATCTAACATTCTAGCACTTAGATTCATCAAAACAAGCAAGTCAGTCAAAATCACGGGTTGTTCATCAAGAACCACGGCCGTGGAATGTGTAGAACAAGCCGTGGTTTACAACAGAGGCTAGGTTCGAGCAAACAATTCATCCAAAGGTACATCTAAGTCCATTCTATCATATTCCAAGCCATAATCATCTTTCCCTTACCCTAAAATCGCATCTATTTAGCCAACAACATGCATTATCACAATCAAAGTCATCAAGCATAAAATCATGGAATCCATATCAAGAGGATGAAATGAAAGGGAGATGAAGCAAACAAACAAAGAAATCCAAGCTAAATATGAGTTCAAGAAAGACTTACAACCCTTCAAAAGAAGGCTCAATCGTTTCTTACAAAACCTTGCAAAACGTCTTCACAAAACTCACTCAAAACTATGAAAAACTAAGAATGGTGTGTTCTTCTCTTCTTCTTCAATGGAATCCTTTCTTCTCCTCCAAGAGTAGCTCCAATCCAATCTTCCAATGAGAGAATATGATGTGTTGAGAGTGTGGGAGAGAATGGGAGTGATGGGGTCTGTCATAACAACCTGCAGGACCACCTTATATCCTCAACAAATTGCAAGAGTCGGCCATGAAGATCGTGGGACAGCTGTCACAGCTGTCTGGGGAAACCACGGCCCATTTCCACGCCCGTGGAAGTCCCAGTGGCCGTGGTTTTGGTGCCTCAGCTTGTTTTGGATCATTAAGTCACGATTTTGTGCATGGCATGCACCAACAAGGTCCCATGTGTCCTCCTTAGCTCCTAACTTGCTTCCCAATGAGTCCGATGGTGTGTCACCTCGAGGAATGCTCAAATGTATCGATTAAGCTCCTAAGTCTCCCAAAATACCTACAAAGCACGCAAAAGTCCGTGTAGACGTCTATCTCGACAAAATACATGAATTGAGTGCAAACGTCATGAACTAGTGCTAAACCATGCATGAATGAGCGGGAAAACTATCTAAATGAGTGCCTAATCTAACATCATAAATCGTGTTATCAAAAATACCCCATACTTAAGTTTTGCTCGTCCCCGAGCAAGTCCCCAACTATAGACTAAGAGATGACATGATTTATGCATGCAGAAAAACAACAAAATCTTTTTGGAGTTGTGCTTCTAATATTGGATCACCTTCATAGTCATGTTTCATGGCAATCGACAAGCAATTTTTGTGTCAAATAAGTGAAGGCACGGAAAGACAATTATACTTAACTCGAAAGCATGCATGAAATGTAAAAATGAAGAAGTCAAGATGATCATGAGCATATCCAATCTAGATCACTAAGTCTTACACACATGCAAATAGGTCACAAGGGCTTGTGAAATAAAAGGCCAAGAAACGTTGTGATTAGGTGGGAATTTTTAAGGTCATGTGATGCTAATCCGGGAAAGGAACTAAACAACCACATCTTCACATTTTTTATCAACTTCCCACAAGTGTATTTTTCTCCATTTTTCTTTCTTTTCTTTTCTTTTTCTTTCACTAATTTTTGAGACAATGGCATTGGTGTACAAAAGCTGAAACCTTGGTGATTAGCCGTCCTCGGGCTTTTTTATTTTTCGATGTGCATCCACACCAGGCACACATACCAAAGTTCGTTAGGACTATCGGTTTATTTGACTTTGGCAAGGCACAAACACCCAATTATGTGAATGGTGCCGAGTTACTCGTCATTTAAACCAACGTCCCCAAACCTATATTTTTTCTACACTTTTCACAACAAATTCAGCACTTCATTCACAACATTCTTTCATCAACAACTTCACCCCACACTTGCTTTTCACACATATCAACACACTAGCATGCTCCTATTCCCGGATGGGTCAAAAGAGGTCAAATTTTTCATTAATTGAGGTGCTCAAAGCAACATGATCAAGATGAGAAGTAGAGGAAAATGAATTGCCACAATCATTCCTAGATGATGTGCAAGAACTAGCATGTAATTTCGATTTTCAATCCTCACTCCAATCAAGACAAATATCATGATCACAATCCATTCATGGGATTCAAGATAAGTACTTCAAGTCCACATATGCATTCATCAATTCAACACATAAGGCCATCCATAGCCAATTCACAAGATAATTTCATCATAAGGGTCAATCCCAAGCTTAGAAGCACTAAAAATTTTTAAATTTTCTGATTTTTTTTTATTTTTCGAAATATGTATTTACAATGCAAGACATAATGAAACATGTGACTAATAGAAACTATCCTAGATGCTAGTCATGCAAGTGATCATGAAAACCCCACCCCATACTTAGAAACACATTGTCTCCAATGTGTAAATGAAGTAAAGAATAGTGAAAGAGGGTCCTCACAATGTAAAATGGTTTGCTTCAGTATTTGGAATTACTCAAGTGGATTGATGGCGGATGATCCTATCAACGATGGTAGAGAGCTCAAGGTGTTCGTTATGGCGTCGGGACCCGCGCTAGGCACCGCTAGCCGTCCAAGTTCCGCATCCGCTCCACCCATAATTGATGAGGGGTTCATCATCACCATCCACATGCCATGAAAGGCTTCCATGCTACTTAAGCTCTAGCACACAAACTCCAAACACACAAAAACACACAAAAACAGAAAAATCAAAAACAAAACAAAAATGAAAAGGGAAAGATGTCTACCAATGGGTTGCCTCCCACCAAGCGCTTCTTTAAGGTCATTAGCTTGACCAAACTCGGGAGCGTCTCACTCAAGGTGAAGTGGGGCAATCATGTCCACCAGAGCTCCCAGGATATACTTCTTCAAACGGTGCCCATTCACCTTAAAATCTCCACAATGCTCCCCACCTATCTCAACCGCTCCATGGGGAAATATCTTCTTCACCACATAAGGACCCGTCCATCTTGACTTTAGCTTTCCGGGGAAGAGCCGCAGCCTTGAGTTGAAGAGAAGGACAAGGTCGCCTTCACTCAACTCCTTCGGGATGAGACGCTTGTCATGCCAACGTTTGGTCCTTTCCTTGTAGATCCGGACGTTTTCATAGGCATCCAACCGGATCTCCTCAAGAGCGTTCATATCAAGAAATCTCTTCTCTCCGGCCTCCTTGAGGTCAAAATTTAGCCACCTTATGGCCCAATACGCTCTATGCTCCATCTCCACCGGAAGGTGGCAAGACTTGCCATAAACTAGCTTGTACGGAGTGGTGCCAATCGGTGTCTTGAAAGCGGTTCTATAAGCTCACAAGGCATCATCGAGCTTCATAGCCCGATCCTTTCTCGTCCTAGAAACCGCCTTCTCAAGAATTCCTTTTATCTCCCGGTTGGAGATCTTCACTTGGCCACTAGTTTGGGGATGGTAAGGTGTTGCCACCTTATGAGTCACCCCATACTTAGCCAAAAGTGTCCCGAAGTTCCTATTGGTGAAGTGCTTCCCTCCATCACTTATAATCACCCTTGGGGTTCCAAACCTAGGGAAGATCACTCGGTTGAAGAACTGCACCACAACCTTGGCATCATTTGTGGAAGAAGCGATTGCCTCCACCCATCTCGAAACATAGTCCACCGCCAATAGGATGTAGAGGTTGCCACATGAATAAGGGAATGGTCCCATAAAGTCCACACCCCACACATCAAATATCTCCACTTCTAGTATGTTGTTCAAGGGCATCTCATTCCTCCTTGAGATGTTGCCCGTCCTTTGGCAAGCATCACAAGCTACCACAAAATTCTGCACATCCTTGAACAAACTCGGCCAATAGAACCCGGATTGCAACACCTTTGCACATGTCTTGTGTGAGCTAACATGCCCTCCATATGGCAAGGAATGACAATGGCGGATCACACTCTCCACCTCATCCTCCGGTATGCATCTCCTTAAGACTCCATCCGGCCCTCTCTTGAACAAAAGCGGTTCGCTCCAATAGTAATGCCTCACATTCTTGAAGGATTTCTTCCTTTGGGCATAAGATAAACCGGGTGGAACCTCCTCACACACAAGGTAGTTCACAATGTCGGCATACCATGGCTCATTACCCCTTGACACTTAAAACAAGCACTCCTCCACCATTTGCAATTGCTCATCCCGAAATGAGTCATCAATCGGAATGTCATCTCTCTCAAGTTCCAATGGTGGGAGTCTACTAAGGTGATCCGCCGCAGTGTATGGGGCGTTTTGTAGTAGGGATAGTATTCCGAGGTCGAACACAAAGACTGAGGTGAAATCGAGTCAAATAGTGACTAAGGATAGTGTTGATCTAGACTAAGAAAAGATGAAAGGAACAAATAAATGAAAATCTCAATGTTTTTAGGTTGGTTTTGTGGTGATCAATCAAGGATCACAATGATATAATAAGGCAAAACAAACTAAGGAATCAAGCTAAAACACAAATAAACAAAGCAAACACGAAATATGTGATCAAGAGAGAAAAGAGGATTCTAGGGGTTGGAAATTCCGGTTATGGCATTGGACTCAAGCTTCTAATCAACCTTGGATAAACTATAGTATGTTTGGAAGGAATGTTTCTCAAGTGGGGTCAGTTACCGGGTAGGTCTCATGATCCACTAATCCCGCACCTAAGGTCCTATCACCAGATAAGTCTCTAGGAGCCTAAGGAAGGGATATCTACACAAACCGGATGGTATTCTAGGGATCTAACCTCTCCTTACCGGGTAAGTCTCGGGAAGGCAAGTCCTAAACACCTATCCTAGCACACTCAGTCCAATAGCGGCTTGTGAGGCTCACTACTACCTAGAGTTCGTCATCTTCGGTATCTAAGAGCAAGAATCACCGGGTAGGTCTCTTCTAACACTTAGTTTCTTACATTAGGTCACCCTAGGATAGATTTAGCTCAACAAACACTAGGATTTAAACAATCTAACATTCTAGCACTTAGATTCATCAAAACAAGCAAGTCAGTCAAAATCACGGGTTGTTCATCAAGAACCACGGCCGTGGAATGTGTAGAACAAGCCGTGGTTTACAATAGAGGCTAGGTTAGAGCAAACAATTCATCCAAAGGTACATCTAAGTCTATTCTATCATAGTCCAAGCCATAACCATCTTTCCCTTACCCTAGAATCGCATCTATTTAGCCAACAACATGCATCATCACAATCAAAGTCATCAAGCATAAAATCATGGAATCCATATCAAGAGGATGAAATGAAAGGGAGATGAAGCAAGCAAACAAAGAAATTCAAGCTGAATAAGAGTTCAAGAAAGACTTACAACCCTTCAAAAGAAGGTTCAATCGTTTCTTGCAAAACGTCTTCACAAAACTCACTCAAAACTATGAAAAACTAAGAATGGTGTGTTCTCTTCTTCTTCAATGGAATCCTTTCTTCTCCTCCAAGAGTAGCTCCAATCCAATCTTCCAATGAGAGAATATGTGTTGTTGAGAGTGTGGGAGAGAATGGGAGTGATGGGGTCTGTCATAACAACCTGCAGGACCACCTTATATCCTCAACAAATTGCAAGAGTCGGCCATGAAGATTGTGGGACAGTTGTCACAGCTGTCTGGGGAAAACCACGGCCCATTTCCACGCCCGTGGAAGTCTCAGTGGCCGTGGTTTTGGTGTCTCAGCTTGTTTTGGATCATTAAGTCACGATTTGGTGCATGGCATGCACCAACAAGGTCGCATGTGTCCTCCTTAGCTCCTAACTTGCTTCCCAATGAGTCCGAAGGTGTGTCACCTCGAGGAATGATCCTCAAATGTATTGATTAAGCTCCTAAATCTCCCAAAATACCTACAACGCACGCAAAAGTCCGTGTAGACGTCTATCTCGACAAAAATACATGAATTGAGTGTAAACATCATGAATTAGTGCTAAACCATGCATGAATGAGCGGGAAAACTATCTAAATGAGTGCCTAATCTAACATCATAAATCGTGTTATCAGTAATCACCGGATAAGTAGAATTAGGTCCAAAAAAAGTGTACCTCAAATGAGAAGGAAGAGGCTTCAAATCTAGTGTAGGACGACCCTTTTGATGTGAACTTGATCCTTTTGGTGTAGCTTGAGAGGTTTCCACGGCTATAGAAGATATATTCCCGCATCTTGGCACCCCTTCAAGCATCCTTGGTTGAGATTCTAAGTGTTCAGAAATCTCGATCGAGATTTTGACCGCGGGTGCTCTCGACTTGGAGAATATCGGTCGAATTAATTGAGTTATTTAAAATCTCGGCCGAGATTTGTGGAAATTGTCCGACATCATTAATACAATTTTCTTCTCTTGCTAGGCCTTGAAATCCGACTTTGTGGTCTTCGGGTAGGGCTTCCAAAGATCAAATTTCTTCATTGAAGCTATCCTCCATTCCTTCCTCCATGATGCTCATGTTCATCACCTTCTCAAGGAGTTTCTTGATCAAGATAGAGCTTACCATCTCTCAAGACTCATCCTCATCTTGGACAATGAACATGTCCTCTTCAATGGCTGGCCCTTTCACCATTGTGGACAGCTTGAACTTGATGTTCTCCTCCCCAATATTGAAGGAGAGGGTGACATTCTTGCAATCCACCAAGCATCTGGAAGTTGCAAGAAAAGTTCTCTTAAGTATGATCGACACCGGGTAATCCACCGAGATATCCAACACAAAAAAATCAATTGGCACGTAGAATTTCTCAAGTTGGACAGGAATGTCTTCAAGGATCCCTATTGGATGTGTAATTGACCTATCCTCTATGTATAAGGTCATCTTTACCGGTTTTGGCTCTCCAAGTCCAACCCTTTTGCTTAGTGTGAGCGGTATGATGCTCACACTAGCTCCTAGGTCGCATAATGCTTCATAAGTCCCTTCTCCAACTCCAATGGGAACACAAAATGAGCCCGAATCTCTTAGTTTTGGTGGCATCTCTTCCTTCATGAAAGGAATGGTAGTGGTGGCTTGAATGGTGGTGGAGGTACGTGTGTTGGTTCCTTCTCCTTTCCCTTGTCCTCCCCGTCAATCTTAGGGTCTTCCTATACCACCATTTGCTTTCCCTTGTCAACACCGCTGCACAATGTCTCATTCGTTTTCTATCCACTTCTTGTTGTAATTGTCATGACTTGCCATTTAGGATTGTCCTCGGTCTTTCCGTGAAGCCTTCCTGGATCTCTTTGAGCTTCTCCCGCCCTTTGTAACACTTGAGTCTTCAATACTTTTTGAGCCTTTGCAATAAAGGTAATGGTGCTCTCCAATCCACTCAACCTTCCCATCAATTGCTCAAACATCATTTCCATTTGGTCCTTAGAAGGTTAAGCAAATCCCGGTGGATGTTCTTATGAGGCTTGTGCTGAAGCTTTTGGTGATGGAACTTGACTTGCGAGAGGGTTTAATGCTCCATCCGGGTTTGAATAAGAGAAACCGGGATGGTTGTGGTTAGGGTGGTAATTGTTACCTTGGAAATTCCACTTGTTGTTGAAATTCCTAGGACCTTGGTAATTCCCTTGTAAGTTTCCCTTTCCCATATAGTTCACATCTTCCTCCTTTGATGCTAATTGAGCTTGGGCTTGCACTAGCACTTGATCTTGAGTACTTGCCTTAAAAGTGGTTACACAAAGCTCCTTCAAGGACTTAACTCATTGTTGATAGCCTCAAGCTTGGCATTGTTCATAGTTGTTTCACTCACTTAATATACTTTGGGCCTTAAGTTCATTTCATCACTTTTCCTATGAGAGTATTTCTCAATCACCAAAGATTGCTTTTTAACAAACTCTCAAGCATCATCAATGTGCGTTTCTATAAAAGTACCTCCGGAAAGTGATTGAAGACGGAATTGGCTATCTTCATCAAGACCTTTCAGATAGATCTCAAGAAGCTCTATCTCCGGGATCCCGTGGTGAGGACAATCTAAGAAAAGGTCCTTGAACCTCTCCCAAATGTGAACAAGTTCTCCTTGTCCTTCATCACGAATGCATTAATCTTCCCTCTAACTTCAGTTGTCTTGGAAGGTGGAAAGAATTTGGTAAGAAACTTGGTTGTCATCTCCACCCAAGTGTTGATTTATCCATGTGGGAGGGATTGGTACAAAGCAAGAGCCTTTTTCTTAAGTGAGAAGGAAAACGCCCTAAGCTTGTGATTGTTGTTCTCCAACCTCGTGTTGGAGATTTGGGCTAAGTCTTCATTGTAACCGTTGAGCTTGTCTTGATACAAGGCGCAATGAGTTGTTCACATGTGTGTCACTATGGTCCGGGTTGCGGGACGCAAGCCAAGTGACCAGCACTAAGAACAACTAGTATTATAAGGGGAGTCGAATCAAAGCAAGGTCATTCACGACAAGGTCAACTTGTGCTAGCTTTTAGAAGGCCGACGTTTGGGGCTTTTTAGCCACATTTTATCGGCACACCTTTGGTTCTTAGGCCTTATATTGGCTAAAGAATATGTGGTTAAAAATTGGGAGCAATCCAAGCTCAAATGTTTAGTGAATGTCAATGAAGCAGCTAGTGAGCTTCTTAAGGAGATACACTAGCTTGAGCTAAGATATTGAGTTTTTGTTGATCTTGGAGCTTACCCTAGCTATATTAAAGTGAAAGAAGCTCATTGGAAGTGTTTGGACCAAGAAAAATAAGCAAACTCTAAGCTAGCTCCGGGAAGCGGTTTTGGGCTCCCTATGTAGGCCTCGGGTCATGTGTTTTCTATGGCTTCAAGGCCCATCTTCCAAGTAACTTCCATAACCGATTTTAACCGCTTTTAACTCCCCAAAACCGTGGCCCCCTATGCCTATAAAAGGGAGAGTCATTTGCACTTGATTTCACATTCGTTTTTGCAACAATAAAGCTTTTAGTTCCATTGTATTGACAATGGATAGGCCTTCTTATAAGCTTGTTTGCAAAACTAGACAGACCAGTATAGTTCCTCTATGGTGACAAAGGATAGGCATCCATCTTAGTTTGGTTTTATATTGACAAAACGTAGGAATACCCTTTCTACAAAGTAAGACAAGTCTCTTACTTAGTCTTTGTAACGTGTAACGTTTTACCCCACTAAGGTATTTGGATATTCCCGGTGTAGGGGAGAATACACTTAGAAGCAAAATTCATTTATGAATGACTCATTACATTATCCAAGTCAGTGGTTTTAACATATAACAACCGGTTTATAAGACGTGCAATTGAACTTAACTTCTATTAGAGTTTTGTCTACTCCTTTTTGGAGATTACAAACTCTTGGTTGAGTTTTGTCTACTCCTTTTGAGATTACAAACTCTTTTTGGTTGAGTTTTGTCTACTCCTTTTGAGACTACAAACTCTTGGTTGAGTTTTGTCTACTCTTTTGGAGACTACAAACTTTTGATTGGGTTTTGTCTACTCCTTTGTGGAGATTACAAACCCTTGGTTAATAACTTGTTTTTAGTTCAAGATAATTATATTAATTTGATTGGCAATTGGGAGAACCGTCTACTCACATAAGTGAGACTACGGCCCTTTGGTCTAAAACCGGACACCGAAAATCCAACAATCTTCTAAGTGTATTTATTGTTAATTGTTTTGTAGGATTGAATTGGTCAATAATGAGTAAGACGTTAATGACGGAAATGACTTCTTGTTTTGGGAAGTTGGATAAGTTTGAGGGTGTAGACTTTAGGAGGTGGCAAAAGAAAATGCACTTCCTCTTGACTACACTAAAAGTCGCTTATGTACTCACTACACCTAGATCGGCCGAGCCGGTTGATGATATGGTGGTGGAGATAGAGGTTGTCCGATAAAGGAGAAAATGGGATATTGATGACTACATATGTCGTGGTCATATTCTCAATGGCATGAGTGATGCATTGTTTGATGCCTACCAAAGTGTAGAGTCATCAACATCAATGTGGGATCAACTGGAGTCTAAGTACATGGTGGAGAATGCTTCATCTCGCAAATTCTTAGTCTCGGATTTTAACTCATATAAAATGGTGGACTCAAGGCCGGTAACGGAACAATACAATGAATTGCTCTGGATTCTTGGGAGGTTCACTCAACATGCCATGCATATGGATGAGGTCATTGCGGTGTCGTCTATAATGGATAAGCTCCCCCTTCGTGGAAGGACTTCCGCCATGTGCTAAAGCACAAGAAGGAAGAACTCATGTTGGTGGAACTTGGCTCTCACCTTCAAATTGAACAAGGCCTTAGGGCACAAGAAGGCGGACTCAAGAAGGAGGATAAGACTTCTACTTCCCACGAGGACAACATGATGGATGGCAAGGGAAAAAGGAAGAGGTTCAAAGGAAAGGACAAAGACAAGGACAAGGGAAATAAGTTCAAGAAGGATAATGTTAACAAGAAACCAAAAGGTTCTTGTTGGAAGTGTGGCAAGACTGGCCACTTCAAGCGGGATTGCAAGGTTAAGGACGATGGATCCAAGGGTGGAGGCCAAAGTGGCCAAAACCCCTCAAACCAAGGTGAATCACTTATGAGTCTTGATTTTAACTTTGATATAAATTCTTATTTGAATTATGTGTCATTGACTTTTGAATGTTTGTCCATGCAGGATGATAACCTTGGATGGTGGGTGGACTCGGGTGCAACAACTCATGTTTGCAAAGATCGGCGTTGGTTCAAGAGATACGCTGTTGCTAACGATGGAGCACTCATACATATGAGAAACGATTCTACCACCCCCGTTCTAGGAAGAGGACGGATTGATCTATACTTCACAAGTGGCAAGACTCTAGTCTTGTCAAATGTATTACATGCACCGGCCATTAGAAAGAATGTGGTTTTTGGTGGTGTACTCAATAGGTTTGGTTTAAAACAAGTCATAGAAGCCGACCGCTATGTATTATCTAGGAGAGGAATATTTGTAGGCTTTGACCATTGGAACAATAATATGTTTCTTCTCTCTTTATGTAATAAACTTTCTAATAGTAATATAAACAAGAACAGTTTGTTTACATTGTCTTCTTCTTCTTCTTCTTCTTCTTCTTCTTCTTCTTCTTCTTCTTCTTCTTCTTCTTCTTCTTCTTCTTCCAATTGTGATTTTGTTAAATGGCATGCACGACTTGGACATGTTCATTTTAAGCGTATGAATGATATGGCTAAGGATATTATTTTACCAAAACTTGACTTGCCAAAAGACAAGTGTAAAACGTGCATGTTGACCAAGATAACAAGACTTCCATTTCCTAGAGTTGAAAGAGAACAATCAATGCTCGGCTTAGTCCACTCGGATCTAGGCGACTTGCACTCTACTTCTTCATTAGGAAAGAAGAAGTATTATGTCACATTCATAGATGATTACTCTTGGTATTGTTACATATATCTACTATTTGCAAAGAGTGATGCCTTAGACAAATTCTATGTATTCAAGAATGATTCTGAGTTGCAACAAGGTACCTTAATAAAAAGACTACGCAAGGATCGTGGTGGTGAATTTATGGATAAGGAATATTTTGAGAGTGTCGGGATCATACATGAGACCACGGCACCTTACACACCAAAATCAAATGGTGTGGCCGAACGAAAGAACCGAGTGCTTAAAGAGATGGTCAATGTCATATTATCTTACTCGGTTCTTAAGCATTCGTTTTGGGGTGAAGCTATTCTCACGGCAAACTGCTTGCTTAATCGTGTTCCAAACAAAAGAAGCAAGAAGACTCCTTACGAACTATGGTTCAAAAGGAAGCCAAACCTACATTACTTACGAGTTTGGGGATGTCGAGCCATAGTAAGGCTCAATGACAATAAACGTAAAACTTTAGGTGAAAAAGGTGTTGAGTGTGTGTTCATTGGCTATGCAGAACACTCGAAAGCTTATAGGTTCTATGTGATAGAACCAAATGGCTTCTTTCAGTTAATACCGTAATACAGTCTAGGGATGCCATCTTTGATGAAGATCGCTTCACCTCGGCTCCTAGGCCTAGGGAAGTGATCAACATGACTTTAGATAAGGAACACCCAAACAAGCATCGTAGGATTCAAGATGAATCCTGGCAAGCGTCCCACAGGCTTGACTTGCCAGAGATTGCTTCTACGAGCACTAATTTGTCCCAAAAATCAAATTTTCAAGTGTTCTTGGTTGAAGGGTAAAGGGATAATGAAATTGATCGTCACTCTTACTTTCATATAGATGAGGATATAAAGACATTTGATGAGATCATGAAGTCTCAAGATGTTACCTTTTGGAAGGAAGCAATCCAAGAGGAGATAGACTCCATTATGGGCAATCATACATGGGAGTTAGTCAACCTTCCTTCCGGTTGTAAACCTTTGGGATGCAAATGGATCTTCAAGAGGAAGATGAAGGTTGACGGTTCCATTGACAAGTTTAAAGCACGCTTGGTCATCCAAGGCTTTAGACAAAGGGAAGGTGTCGATTACTTTGACACATATGCTCCGGTGGCTAGGATTACAACCATTAGGTTATTAATAGCTATGGAGGCTATACATAATCTAGTGATTCATCAAATGGATGTCAAGACAACATTTCTTAATGGTGATCTAGATGAGGAAGTGTATATGAGACAACCTGAAGAGTTTGTTTTAAAAGGACAAGAGCACAAAGTGTGTCGCTTGGTCAAATCCTTGATGGACTAAAGCAAGCTCCAAAACAATGGCATCAAAAGTTTGATAATGTCGTATTATCAAATGGATTTAAGATAAATCAAGCTGACAAGTGTGTCTATAGTAAGTTTGATCATAACGGTCAAGGTGTGATCATATGCTTATATGTTGATGACATGTTGATCTTTGGAACAAACCAAAGACAAGTAGATCTCACTAAGGATTTCTTGTCCACTAAGTTTTCTATGAAAGACTTAGGTGAGGCGGATGTGATTCTAGGTATAAGAATCAAACGTGATGTTAAAGGCTTAAGCCTCACACAATCACACTACATTGAGAAGATTGTCAAACGCTTCCAATGTGATAAAAGTACAATTGTTAGTACTCCTAATAGACTCAAGTGAGAAGTTGATGCCCAACCAAGGATCAGCTATCTCTCACCTTGAGTATGCACAAGTAATAGGATGTTGTATGTATGCAATGACTAGCACTAGGCCAGATATTGCTTTTGCTATTGGTAAATTGAGTAGGTACACAAGTTGTCCTAGCTCACAACATTGGAAGGCACTAAGGCGTGTGCTTAGGTACCTCAAGGGGACCATGGGTTTTGAAATCTTGTACAGTAAGTATCTTTCAGTGATAGAAGGCTACTCGGATGCATCATGGATCACTAATCTAGATGATCACTCATTCACCACAGGATGGGTTTTCTTGTTAGGTGGTGATGTCATTTCATGGGCTTCAAAGAAGCAAACGTGCATCACAACCTCGACCATGGAGTCCGAGTTTGTGGCACTTGCCGCTGCCGGCAAGGAAGCTGAATGGCTAAGAAATTTGGTTCTAGAAATTCCCTTATGACCAAAACCGGTTTCTTCTATCTCAATTCATTGTGATAGTGTAGCTATGTTGGCTAAAGCTTATAGCCAAACGTACAATGGGAAATCAAGACATCTTGGTGTGAGACATAGCTCGGTTAGAGAGCTCATAACTCACAGTATAATATCGGTCAATTTTGTGAGAACACACAATAATCTAGCCGATCACTAACCAAGAGCTTGGCTAGGGACTTAGTTCAAAAGTCAGCCAAGGGGATGGGGTTAACGACCTAAATTGAAAACGACTTGTCATGGGACACCCAATTCGCCTATGGCTTGATGCCTTAGCCGAATTCAATGAGGAAAGCCCATTCCAAGAAGTTGTGAGCATAAAATGTCCATCCAAGGTAATGCTCTATTCCTATATAATATGTATAGTTTGAAATATGTAATTTCTAACAACTCTTTTGAAATATTGCAATTATAGGTGCAAGATCAAAAGAGAGTTGGCTACATGAACGTGAAGTGTCAAGGCTTTTTCAAGGGAGTAGATGGTCGACTCGCCTATATGTTCATTAAAGGATTAGGAAACAATAGCCTTTAAATGTGTCATTTATTTGTAAAAGAAATGTAAATTTCGTGTATGTTGTCTTCATGTACTTAAACAAGTTAAGTGGTTCAATCCATTAGGACACCACAATTCTTTATTGCAGAATGTGTAATTATACTAATTCAATAAATTCAATCGAAAGATATTTATGATTATGCGAATATTTTGTTTGGATGTATGTCTATTAAAACTTTCTTGACTTTGCTCAAATGGGGGAGGAATGTTGGAGATTTGGGCTAAGTCTTCATTGTAACCGTTGAGCTTGTCTTGAGACAAGGTGTAATGAGTTGTTCATATGTGTGTCACTACGGTCCGGGTTGCAGGAGGCAAGCCAAGTGACCGGCACTAAGAACAACTAGTATTATAACGGGAGTCGAATCAAAGCAAGGTGATTCACGACAAGGTCAACTTGTGCTAGCTTTTAGAAGGCCGACGTTTGGGGCTTTTTAGCCACATTTTATCGGCACACCGTTGGTTCTTAGTTCTTATATTGGCTAAAGAATATATGGTTAAAAATTGGGAGCAATCTAAGCTCAAATGCTTAGTGAATGTCAATGAAGCACCTAGTGAGCTTCTTAAGAAGCTACACTAGCTTGAGCTAAGATATTGAGTATTTGTGGATCTTGGAGCTTACCCTAACCATATTAAAGTGAATGAAGCTCATTGGAAGTGTTTGGACCAAGAAAAATAAGCTAGCTCTAAGCTAGCTCCGGGGAGCGGTTTTGGGCTCCCTATGTGGGTCTCGGGCCTCGGGCTTTCTAGGGCTTCAAGGCCCATCTTACAAGTAACTTCCATAACCGATTTTAACTCCCCAAAACCGTGGCCCCCTATGCCTATAAAAGGGAGAGCCATTTGCACTTATTTTACATTCGTTTTTGCAACAATAAAGCTTTTAGTTCCATTCTATTGACATTGGATAGGCCTTCTTATAAGCTTGTTTGCAAAACTCGAAAGACCAGTATAGTTCCTTTGTATTGACAATGGATAGGCATCCATCTTAGTTTGGTTTTGTATTGACAAAACCTAGGAATACCCTTTCTACAAAGTAAGACAAGTAAGTCTCTTATTTAGTCTTTGTAACGTGTAACGTTTTATCCCACTAAGGTATTTGGATATTCCCGGTGTAGGAGAGAATACATTTAGATGGAAAATTCATTTATGAATGACTCATTACATTATCCAAGTCAATGGTTTTAACATATAACAACCGGTTTATAAGACGTGCAATTAAACTTAACTTCTATTAGAATTTTGTCTACTCCTTTTCGGAGATTACAAACTATTGGTTGAGTTTTGTCTACTCCTTTGGAGATTACAAACTCTTTTTGGTTGAGTTTTGTCTACTCCTTTGGAGACTACAAACTCTTGGTTGAGTTTTGTCTACTCCTTTGTGGAGATTACAAACCCTTAGTTAATAACTTGTTTTTAGTTCAAGATAATTATATTAATTTGATTGGCAATTGGGAGAACCGTCTACTCACATAAGTGAGACTACGGCCCTTTGGTCTAAAACCGGACACCGAAAATCCAGCACCTCGGTGGCCTAAAAATCTCCATCAAGATCTTGTAGTTCAACAAGTGTTGATGTAGTGACTTCCCCTCCAATCCCCCAAATTGGTTGTTTCGGATCATTTGGAGGACTTGAGGACGGAGCTTGTAGTCATGAGCGACGGGCTCTCTAAGGTTGAATTCCAAACGATGAACTCTTTGAGACCGGATCCATTCTTTGACCAAGTGTTTGTGGCTCTCACGCAACCAGCTCAACCTGAACATTCCTTACCGGTGGAGGAGGTGGAGGTACTTCTTGACGGACATTTTCTTCTCTTTGCAAGAGCGCTTGTTTCATGTCGGCTATACTCTCCGTAATTTTCCTCATGGTTGCTTCTTCCCTTTCATTTTCTCTCCGTCTTTCATTCTCCAAGGCTTCATCCCCAAGCCTTAGTTGTTTCAAAGCATCATCTAGTTCCGCTTGGAGGTTCCTTTCGGCCATATTCTTCTTCTTCTTTTTGGTTAGCTTCAATCTCGTTCTTAGACTCTTCTCTGGTCTGGGATCGAATGGATCTAGTTCTTTACCGGAATGAGATCTTCGCATACACCTAAAAGCGGGTGAACCACTGAAACTCAAAGACAAAAAAACAAAGCAAGATCAAAAGAAAAAGAAAGGTCTAGACTATCAACAATCACAAACACAAAATGAGCTAGACCTAACCGCCTGCAACAGCGCCAAAAACTTGTTTGCTTCAAGAATGATGCACAAAAAGTCTTAAATTTATATCTTGCAATAATACCCTAAGCCTACTAAGCAACCTTTTGTAGTGGGGAAAATACTCCAAGGTCGAACACAAAGACTAAGGAGAGATCAAGTTATGCAATGATAAAAAATAGTATGAACCTAGACTGGGAAAAGAGAAAGAGGGTAAAAAGCAAGAAAACATATATTTTGTTGGATTTTTATTGATCAAAGGTCAATTTTGAAAAGAACAAAAGTGAAATCAAACAACAGAAGCAAGGATAATATGAAATAAGAGAAGTGTAGATTCTATGACTCAAGATCCTTGGTTATGGCTATGGATTCAAGACTTGTAAACACTAGCTCAACGTTTATGATTGCTAAGAGGGAAAGGTGTTCCTCCTATTGGAATGATTACGGGGGAGGTCTCACATTCCACTATCCCGCTCCAAACTACCTATCACCGGGTAGGTCTCAACGCATTATGGATGGGAATTAAACCCAAACCGATCACTCTACCTAAGGGATTTAACTAACCTTCACCGGGTAAGTCTAGGGTTATGTTCAACTCAAGAAGGAAACCTAGCAAACTCAATCCAATAGAGGATTTTAAGCCTCTACTACCTAGATTACATCATCATCATCTATATCTAAGAAAGGGAATTACCGTGTAACTCTCATCCCTCACCTATTTTGCTAACCTTAGATGGGTCTAAAGCTAGATTTCACTCACAAAACAGTAGGTTTTGAACAATCTAACACCCTAGCATACAAACTCATCAATTTCGGAGCAATAAAAGAAAATTCTCGGGTGGATCATACAAATCTCGGCCGAGATTTCATGAAGAACATGCCGAGATTATTAAGAGCGAGGAAATGTTCAACCAAATAGTCATAAACAAACATACAAGTCCAAACGGTCATCATCCAAGTCATAACCATCGAACTATCACCCTGGAATCGAAAGGATTTAGCCTACAACTCGCAGTTCCAGGTCAAACTCAATCAAACACAAACTCAAACAATCCATGGAAATAAAAGCAAGAGAAAGAAAGTGAATAGTCAACTAAAATCTCCTTCAAACTTCAACATAGATGTATTCAAACACATATCAATGATTCCTTCAGTCGAAATCCAAGCTTACAAAACCCTAAGTTTTTCCTCTTCAAAACCTTTCTTTTCAAAACTCTCTTTTTTTTCCTTCTAGAATGGCCTCCTTTGGGAATGAGCAAGTTGTTGGGTGAAATGGGTACTCCTTGGGTGACCAGCTGCCAGCTTATTCGTGCATCTACCTCGTGGAGAAGTTGCATTATCTGCCTTAACTCGAAAGAGGTCATGGGTTGCATAAACGAGAAATTTCAGTCAATTTGGGCGAAATCTCGGCCGAGATTCTTCACAGTTCGGGACCAAGGTTTCTTCAAGTGTGCCTTTATACATAGAAACCTCGGGTAGTGCATAAACTGGAAATCACGTCCGCGATCAATAATGCCTACTTGAGATCCATTGGCTTTTCATCCCTTGCTCCAATGCTTGCTCCTTGGGTGAGTTCCTTCGCTTCTTATGAGTCTCGAGTACACGTCGCTTAGAGGCTTGATCCTCATATACGTCGATTAGGTCCAAAGGTCACCGAGATACCTAAAAATCGACAAAATTTTGTGTAGACGTCGTTTCTAGCATAATATGCAAAATCAAGCACAAATGTCATAAACTCAAGCCAATGCATACAAAACAAAGGTAAAATCGTGGAAGGATTATCTCAGAGTTGTCCTTGAAATTTTGAGAAGGGACAAGTTGTATGTCAAATTGTCCAAGTGTGAATTTTGGCACCAGAATTAGCATTCCTTAATCATGTGATCTCGGAGGAAGGTGTGACGGTTGACCCACAAAAGATTGTGGTTGTCTCGAAATGGCATGCACCTAAGAATGCGAAAGTGGGTAGAAGTTTTCTTGGTTTTGCCGGCTACTATCGGAGAATCGTGGAAGGATTATCTAAGAAAGCTCAACCGATGACTAATCTACTTCGGAAGACGAAGACCTTTGCATGGGAAGAGAAGTGCTAGAAGAGTTTTGAAGAGCTTAAGAAAAGACTCACTAGTGCACTAGTCCTGACATTACCTCAAGGTACGGATGGGTTTACCGTTAATAGTGATGCTTTGGGTCAAGGACTTGGTTGTGTATTGATGCAAATTGGAAAGGTGATATCATAGGCATCTCTCCAGTTGAAGTCATATGAGATGCACTACCACACTCATGATTTGGAGATAGCCGCGGTGATTTTTTTCCCTCAAGATTTGGCGACACTACCTTTATGGGGTAAGTTGTCAAAACTTCACAGGCCATAAGAGTTTGAAGTGCATCTCAGAAGGAATTGAACATGATGCAAAGAAGATGTTGGAATTGTTGAAGGATTATGACATTGAGATATTGTATCATCCTAGAAAGGCCAATGTTGTGGTTGATGCTCTAAGTAGGAAGTCAACACAAGAGCAGATGATAGTGTGGTTAATTGCACAACCTGAGTGCAACAAGAGTTGTTGAAGATTGACATTGAGGCTTCGTTTGAAAAAAACCAAGGCTTAAGTATGTTGGAAGTTTGACCGTCTTTGTTGGAGACGATCAAGGAGAAGCAAGATGAAGATGTTGCTTTGTAGTAGATACGAGAGGATGCTGAGAAAGGAAAGGCTCCAAATTTCAAAATTGATGACAAAGGGGTTCTAAAATGTAAGAGCCATTTATGTGTTCCAACAGATGATATGTTTTGTAAGTCCATTTTGAAAGAGGCTCGGACCTCGGGATTTATGTTCACCAGGGTACCACTAAGATGTACAAATATCTCAAGAGGAACTATTGATGGGTGAGCATGAAACGATAAGTAGCCGAGTACGTGGCTAAGTGCTTGTCATGCTAACAAGTTAAGATCGAGCACTAGAGACCTACAGGATTGTTGCAACCCCAAGTGGGAAGACATCTCCATGGACTTTGTGACCGGATTGCTCCGTATACAAAAAGGGGGAATAGTTGCTATATGGTTGGTAGTAGATCGGTTCACAAAGTTGGCTCATTTCATAGCCATCAAAGTTACTTGGAGTGTAGAGGAGTTAATTGATGTGTTTATTGAGGAGATAGTGAGATTGCATGGTACGCCCAAGACAATAGTGTCACATCATGATGGTCTCTTTATGTCCTATTTTTTGAAGTCTTTGTATGCCTCTATGGGGAAAAAGTTGAGAGTTAGTACCGCATTCCAACCACAAACAAATGGATAATCTGAAAGGACCATTTAGACTTTGGAGGACATGTTACGGACATGTATCTTAGGTTGGCCTGGAACGTGGGAGACACAATTTCCATGGTAGAGTTTACCTACAACAATAGATTGGCATGCTTTGATTCAAATGGCACCATATGAAGCTTTGTATAGAAGAACGTGTAGATCACCCTTGTGTTGGGATGGCCAATCAGAGAAAAGTTTTGTAGGACTTGACATCTTACAACGCACTCATGATGAGATTATCTTGATTAGAAAACGCCTGTTGACTGCGCAGAGTTGCTAGAAGTCACCGACGCACATCGTCGACTCGTTCAATTTAGTGTGGGTGAACACATATTTGTGCGTGTTTCACCAACTAAAGGCATGTTTAGATTTGGAAAGAGAGAAAAGTTGAACCCTTTTTATGCAGGGACCCTTTGTTGGAGTTTTGGTGTCTGGTATTAGACCAAAGGGACGTAGTCTCACTTATGTGAGTAGACGGCTCTCCCAATTGCCAATCAAATTAATATAACTATCTTGAACTGAAAACAAGTTATTAACCAAGGGTTTGTAATCTCCACAAAAGGAGTAGACAAAAACCAACCAAGAGTTTGTAATCTCCACAAAGGAGTAGACAAAACTCAATCAAGAGTTTGTAGTCTCCAAAGGAGTAGACAAAACCCAACCAAGAGTTTGTAATCTCCAAAGGAGTAGACAAAACTCAACCAAGAGTTTGTAATCTCCAAAAAGGAGTAGACAAAACTCTAATAGAAGTTAAGTTCAATTGCAAGTCTTATAAGCCGGTTGTTATATGTTAAAACTATTGATTTGGATTATATAATGAGTCATTCATAAACGAATTTTTCTTCTAAGTGTATTCTCCCCTACACCGGAAATATTCAAGTACCTTAGTGGGATAAAACGTTACATGTTATAAAGACTAAGTAAGAGACTTACTTGTCTTACTTTGTAGAAAGGGTATTTCTAGGTTTTGTCAATACAAAATCAAACTAAGATGGATGCCTATCCTTTGTCAATACAAAGGAACTATACTGGTCTTTCGAGTTTTGCAAACAAGCTTAATAAGAAGGCTTATTCAATGTCAATACAATCGAACTAAAAGCTTTATTGTTGCAAAAACGAATGTCCAATCAAGTGCAAATGGCTCTCCCTTTTATAGGCATAAGGGGTCACGGTTTTGGGGAGTTAAAATCGGTTATGAAGGTTACGTGGAAATTACTTGGAAGATGGGCTTTGAAGCTCTAGAAAGCCCGAGGCCCACATAGGGAGCCCAAAACCGCTCCCCGAAGCTAGCTTAGAGCTAGCTCATTTTTCTTGGTCCAAACACTTTCAATGAGCTTCATTCACTTTAATATAGCTAGGGTAAGCTCCAAGATTCATAAATACTCAATATCTTAGCTCAAGCTAGTGTAGCTCCTTAAGAAGTTCACTAGCTACTTCATTGACATTCACTAAGCATTTGAGCTTGGATTGCTCCCAATTTTTAACCACATATTCTTTAGCCAATATAAGGCCTAAGAACCAATGGTGTGCCGATAAAATGTGGCTAAATAGCCCCAAACATCGGCCTTCTAAAATCTAGCACAAGTTGACTTCGTCGTGAATCACCTTGCTTTGATTCGACTCCCCTTATAATACTAGTTGTTCTTAGTGCCGGTCACTTGGCTTGTCTCCCGCAACCCGGACCATAGTGACACACATGTGAACAACTCATTGCACCTTGTCTCAAGAGAAGCTCAACGGCTACAATGAAGACTTAGCTCAAATCTCCAACACCCTTTGAGATCATAGAGAATATTGGACCTTCAGCATATCGAGCGGTATTATCGCCATCCATGAGTCAAGTACATAATGTCTTCATGTATCCCATTTGAGGAAGTATGTTACGGATCCCAAGTATGTTCCGGATTCGAAGCATGTGATACCTTTCGTGAAAGTACGATGGTCTTGGCATGGTACTATTACATCTACTTGGGAGACTGGAGCAATGATGAGTGAGTGTTACCCCTCGCTTTTCGAGTCTTAGTTTCGAGGATGAAACTCACTTAAGGTGATAATGAAATGCCCCGAATATAAGGTTCATTTTATATAAATATTTTTCAGTATTTTGTTATTATTTTAATATTGTAAATACTTTACGAGAATATTTTATATCGTAAATGATACTTTATGAGTATATATATTTTATATATATTTTCGTGTTTTATTTTACGAAAAAGTTTAAAAATTTTCTGACCCGAAACATCTCGTGAAATTTTTATCGAGTCTTAATTTATTTCCTTTTTCTTCTTTCTTTTTCTTTTGTTTCGTTCTTCTTTCCTTCCTCACCATCCAACACCATTTTGTGTCATTTCCTGGTTCATAGCCATCTGACGCTGCTTGGCACCAACAGACGCCGTTGGTGATAACGAACGCCATTGCCTCTTGGTGATGTTTGACACGCCAGCGAGCAGCATCGTCTCCCTTACCCGGACTCTCGTGACACCATCTGGTACTGTTAGCTCTTCCTCCTCGGCACCTCCACGCCATTTGTTGCCCATCAATAACGGTTCTTGCTTCAGCCGCCCATGCTAGCTAACGGTTACCGTCTCCTAGCCTTCAACCCCACTCATGCTACTCTTCCCTTCAACCCTGCATTGCAATCTATAACCTAGTCGTTCTCCTCACCCTTGTCTCCTTTTGTTTTGCAAGAGAACCGCCCTGGTCTTTGTCCCTACAACCTCGACCCTTGCTTTACTTGTGCAGCCTACAAGCTAGTCGTTGCTGCCTTCCGCCCAACTACTTAGCTCATGGCTTCCTACTATACCTCCTCGCCCTCGAGCTCTTTCTCTCATTTCCCTCACCTATTTGTCTTACTTCCCTCCCACAAGAAGCAACCATCCACTCTCCTCTCTTCTTTATTTTCTCTCCCCAAGCAAGCTTCTTTATCTCTTCTTCCTAATCTTTGCTTCACCTCTCTCCATCACCTCCACCATTTTCTCTCTCTTTCTCCTCCCCTCTGCACCCTAGAACTCCTCGAGCTTCACCATCACCTACAACCACCAGTAGCCTCCTTGTCTCACTCCCTCATTTTTCTCTTTATTCTCTATCTCTCCTAAGTTTCAACCCTAACTCATCTTTGTCTCCCTCCACCCTACAACTCCTTTCTTCTCTTACCACCGGTGCCTCCACACACTTAACGGAAGCTCCGGCCATTTCCTCTCTCGAATTCTTTCTCGTCTTCTGTTGTAACATGTCGTCGGAGACGAAGCCTTTTGTCGCCGCCACTGCCGCCGGGAAGGATCCGGAGAAGGCACCGCTGTCCCAATACCACCCTCTCGTGCCATGGAAGCCGCCAATGTCGCCTTGCCGATGCCGGAGAAAACACCTCCCGTCTTTCTAGTATTTACGGTCAGGGCCCCAAAGATAAGGGTATATTACACAAACGACCGAACCTTTTATTTACAATTTCAGCCCATGTTTTGTATATTTGCTAATATGCCCTCGATTTGTCATTTACAGATTATGGCCCAAACTTTTATTTACGTGAATTACCCATATTTTCTCTGTTTGCACAAATGATCCTTAGAAAAGTATTTGCATATTTTAGCCAGGTTTTATAAATACAGAAAGGGCCCGAACTTTTGAATTTGCACTTTTTGCCCCCAAAAATATATTTACGGTTTTTAACCAAAGTTTATTATCACGAGTTTTAAACTATACTTATATATATATTACGTATTATCACTCACATTTAGCAACTGGAGTTGAAGTTGTATAGTTGTTGTGTTTAGGTTTAGAAACACCTTCGGAGAAGGTTTAGCTCAAGTCGAAGTTCGACGACCTTCGTCCATCGTCGCTACGTGAGTATTCTTGAAACCTTTGTTTGGAAATTTATTGCATGTTATGAGTTGTGAGTTGGATGTTGGATTAATATGCCTAGTTTGACATTCTAGGTACTTATTCATTCGGATAAACGGGTTTTGACAAACCCTAGGTGAAGTACAATCCAAACTCGAGTTGGGATTAAGTAAGTCTCGTCTACACTTATTAGATGGTGTTTTGTGATGATATTGTATATATGTTGATTGTATGATATTTTACTTGTTTAGGTCGTTTGTGAGTTTAACATTGTCGTTTTGACTTTAAGTGCGTTGAGTAAGATTTACCGAGGCAAGTACTTGTGAGCTTTTTATATGAGCATGATTAAGTTTAAATCATTGTCTTGTTGCATGCATGATTTGACGTTTTGTAAGATGAATGATTTCAGGATTTATGAATCTTGCATTGTGGTGTTTTAAAGCGATGAGTTGTTGAATGATTGTAGAAACGTTTGATATTGTTTTTGGTTTGAATGGCATTTGTCAATGTGGATTGATTGATTTTGAAAGCCTTTGAGAATGTCTCCACTTTTAATTGATTTAGTCTTTGACCTAAACGACATTTTTTCATATTGATACGAGAGATGATTTGGTATTTGACCACAACAGACAATTTGCCTAATTATTATGAGAGAGGTGATTGGTCTATGACCACATCGCCAAATTTACAAACTGTTTTATTTTCATGATTTTTTGCTCCCCAATTTAGGTGGGTCATGCTTATTGGTGTTATGAATCTTGCTTTGTGTGGACCGAGGTTGTGTCCGGCCATTGTGGGTGATGAGGATTGCACATGATCCGTGAAATATGTGTTCATCCTGTGGACGGGGTTAGGAGGTACCTTCGTATTCAACGTGGGTTGATCATGTTTTGAAAGAAAATATATCAATCTTGATTTGAATGCGGTTTCTAAAGTAAAAATGTTCGAGCAAGTTTTTGTATTATGATATGGATGATTTCTTGTGATGGATTTGAAAAAGGGGCCAGGATTTACCTTGTTGTCCCGTTTCGGTCAATTGATCATTGGTTACGCTATATACCAGTTTGACATTGATGGGTTTATTGAGATGGTGTTTATTTTGAAATTATTTGAGTATTATAGTATATTGAGATGATGTTGGTTTTGAAACTCTTTTGAGATGGTTATGAGTATACTTTTGAGATTATGAGTATATTGAGAGATGTTGCTTTTGAAACTCTTTTGAGATGATTATTGGTATACTTTTGAGATGATATTGAGTATTTGAGACATGATGATTTGAACTCTTTAAATATAATGATAAGTTTGAATCATGTGGTTATTTAACCCTTTTGAGTATTTCCAAAGTGATCATGTGATATCATATATGATTTTACTCATGTCTCATTCATATATATTACACTATTTATGTATCGGCTTAGTCTATGTAGACTACTAACCTCACCACGGTGGGCTACTTATTTTTATATATATATAATCAAGTACAAGATCAGTTCAGGAGCATGGAGGTTAAGGACTCTAGTGAAAGTCTTGTTTGGTTGTGCTTAGGGTGGTTTTGTTTCTTTAGTACTTGTTCCTAGCTTTGATTTATATCTTTTGGGTTGGTTTGCGCTTTCAAACTCCGATGTTATCGACCTCGAGTATGACCGTTTGTGGTTGTATTGTTGTTGCAGTTTTGGAACTCTTTGTGGTTGACGTTATGGGACGTCTTTTGGTTTAATATCTTTATCATTGATATGTTTATGCCCTTAAGTTTTATATTTCTTCATCCATCCTTTAAATAGCCTTAGGGAGCCCCGGTGTAGTCAACAACATCAAATAAGTGGTATTGGTGTTGTCAACAACATCAAAATAGCAAAATGATGTATTTAAGTGCTTATAACAACACTAAAGTAACTAAATAATGTGTTTAGGTGTTGTTAACAACACTTGAATAATATTATGTATATATGTTGTTAGCATTACCAAAACCACAAAAAGTGGTGTTAGGTGTTATAAACAACACAAACATCCAAACAGGCGTGGTTGCGGTGTATTCAACACCAACAAGTCCAAAATAAGGGGGGTTTTTGTGTTGTGAACATCACCAAAATAACAAAATAATATGTTTAAACACAAAATAAATTGTGTTAGGTATTGTGAACAACACAACAAAAACTCTAAAATAAGTGGTGTTAGTATTGTCATCAGCACCAGAGTAACAAAATATTGTGTTTAAGTGTTGTCAACAACATAAAACACGTTCAAGAATGAAGAGTTACTAGAAACCCGATAAAAAAAAATATTATCAAAATCAACAATCTTATTACTTTCAACAACATAAAACAAATTCAACAAAAATTTAGACTTAATTATAGATCAAATATGAACAATAACTAATATAACGAGTTCAAAACCCTAAATTTAAAATTTTTTAATATGTTCAAATTTTTTTTTCTCCATATTTGATGATGTGTTTGATTTTAAACGATGAAATTAGTGTTTGATTCAAAACGATGAAATTAGCGTGTTTCTCGTTGAATGAAGCTGCAAAAATTCGAAGTATCTTGAATTTGTATGAAGATAATGAGAGAAGTTGAATGAATTTGAAGGGTTTGTAGTTTCAAAAAGAAAAAAATTTTGAGCGATTTTTTAAGAGAGAAGAAAAAATTGCAGTTTTAGGTTTTAGATAGTGGTTATCTTTGCAATTTTATGCTTTATAATGGTTAGCTGGAAAAAAAAAAAAAAAAAAAAAGTCCTATACAGTAGGAGTGTCAATGGGGAGGATTTGAGGCAAGGAGTACCCCATTCATCCTTATCCCCATTTAGTATAGTGCCTCCGTCCCATCCTCATCCTTGTTCGGGCATTGAAAATTGTCCCAATCCCTGTTCGGGCATTGAAAATTGTCCCCATCCCCGTCGGATATTCATCCCCATTGCGGGACTCCCGTCCCATTTAATTTTCCCATTTTAAAATTTTATGGGTTTTCCCCGAAAAATTCTCCGTCCCCATCGGATATTCGTTCGCATCAAGGAACTCCCCGTCCCCATATTTGTCACGACTAACAACTATACCGTCACCGTATTTTTCCCTCAAAATGTAATTCGTAAAATGGGTTAGATTTTTCATAATTAAGTTGCTCAAATGTAATAAGTTGGGTTTATAAACTCTTTAGTTGCGGCATTCATGTGCAGCTGAGGCATATTGTCGGCTACTCAGTTGGCTCAAGTAACTTGCATTGCAATTGTACATCGTAAATTGGGTTAGATTTTTCATAATGTGATTGTGAAATATGAACATATTGTCAACTACTCAGTTGGCTCATTCGACAACATATTATCAACATGTGTAGTTGAGGCATCCATACCCTCAATCGGAATCTCTAGTATAGGCTATTGAGTATTGACATGGTTAAGTAGGAACGAGTATGATACGCTTAAATCTTATAGGACAAAAGTGTATATAGTTTACTACTAACATTTAGTTCATGGTTACAAGTTGAATGTCGATTCATATAATATTAATACACAGTTTTAATTGAAATGTTGATGTGACTTAGTTTCTTGTTTAATACATCACCGTATCCGATATGTCAAAGTATCGGTATATATATTGTGTATAAATCTTAGGTTTTGTTCGTTCAAGTAGGAACTGTATGATCGAGACTAGTAGTACAAACAAGTATAACTAAAATAATTATATCCTACTAACATTTAGATTACGGTCTCAAGATAAAGTGTTATATTATTTTATCATTTTAATTTTATGGTTTTAGGATTTAAGTTGCACAATCAAAACACGTATATGAGAGACTAAAACACATAAAAAAAACATGTAGTGTGTCAAGCATTTGATCATCATGATTCGACGTTTACGACGTATTCAAAAATTTCGTTAGGTTGTTGTTATCCTCATATGATCAAAAACAAAATTAATATAGGTTAGCGCTTACTCCACTTAGCATTAGCATAATTTACACATAACTATCATACAAATATTTAAAATTAAAACATATTTTTTAAAATATATTTTGTGCAAGTAGGATTGTAGGAATAAGTATGATACTCTTAATTCTTAAACCATGAAAGTATATAGTTTAAAATTTTAGTAATCATCGACAATTTTTGAATTTAAACACAGTTTCTAAATTAAATTTTGATTAAACTTGAAACTACAGTGAAAGTCATATAAATACTATTTGCTTATTCGGGTTTTCCTGTCAGATTTCCCAACGGGTTCAGATTTGCATCGGGAAACGGGCGAATCCCTCTATCTTCATCCTCGTACCCATCCTTAGGATTTTAGTAATCCCTTTTTAGATAGAAAAAGGATACCAAAGTCAATGTGAAAATATCCTTGGGATTTTCTCATATTTTAGCAACAAAGAATGCCGATCAAAAAGTGTTTGTATGGGTTGAACCAAGCGTCCCGTAACGGTACAGCAAGCTAACCAATAATGCATTGCTCTCCTACGGTTGTGTTCCTAACAAGAAGTCTTCTGATTACGTGGTCGTTCGTATAAAGGACTTGGGTTTCTTTAGTTAATTTTAAACGGGAGTTGATAGTGTTAAAAAGAGCAAAACACCAAAGTTATAACTTTTACCATTCTAAAAAATGTCATACACATTCATACTTGATTAAGGTGATTGAGGTTGTTATTCTACTAGTACTAAATGTTGCTGAAGCATACCTGGAAATGAATATTGTACCAAATAAGGTTGAGCTATGTGTCATCCCGCCCCACGAAATCTCTTGCTCAGACTCTGACGACTTTTATCACTCCAAACCAGCTTGGTTTGGCCACCATCTCCAGAACTCGCAAAACAAAGAGTCTGCATCTCAACAAACAAAATATCAAACACAAATCGTAAGGAGAATCGCCTAGAAAGTTATCAAAACACACCTGCGTTGCTCTTTTATCAGCGGGAGTCCATGGATGAGGAAGCATAGATGAATCATTCTCATTAATTGCTGGCTTTGTACATTGTTTCTGCCTTCCTCCCCGCCTTGCCAATTTACTGGGAGTTCTTCCTCCTTGGTACTTGAGCAATTCAAATACAGAAGGACTTTTTCTCTTTGTTGCTTTTGTCGTGGTGTTACCGCAGGAAACGGAAGTTTCCCTACTATCATACTGTTTGTGCAGCCTCATCTTTTCCCTCACCTGCTTCAGGAATTCCTTTGTCCATGGCGATGCTCCTTGCAGCACTTCAGAATTAATAGCTTTTCTCAATGACGTTCCCTCTGGAGCTTTCTCTTTGTTTAGCAGCTTCTGATAATATGTTGCCGCCTTTTCTGCTTTCCCGGCACTCGAGGGATTCAGTTGTTCATCCAATCCGAATATATCTGGATCATTGTTCTCCCTATCTCTTCTACCTCTTTTGTCATTTTCTTGCCAACTCCATACAACAGAGTCGGGATGAGTGGCATGCTCAAATGAGAGTCTTTTTACAGCTCTAGAGGATTTAATCCTGGAAGGAGCTTCGTCTGTTTCAAGCTCTGGCAGATAGAAATTTGCAGCTATTTTTACAGAAGACGAGCTCCCACCCAAAAAGGGCTCATCATTGATGTCAACAACTTCGCCTGTCAAATCATCAGGAAGACCCTTAAAAACATCAGGATCATGCCCAGATAGTTTGACTGATGATGTCATAGCTGATTTCCTTTTATCACCCAAAAGTCTACTGTTTGAAGGTGAAGTATCTCCTGCAATATCATCCATTATATTTAGATCTCTTGATCTCCAACAAATTTGTGGTTCAGAAACCATAATAGGACTAATTTTTTCTGCGTCATGTGATCCTAGTTCTTCATAAAATGCTTCAAGATTAAGAGGTTGTTCAGCTGATTTATGTTTGCCACATGTCTTTACAAGCCTTGGCGTTGTCGATTTGTACAAGCTATCCAAATTCGCACTGCTGAGGTGATGAATCTTAAAATCATGCGCAGCATCAAAAGAACTTTCATAACATTCTCGTTTTCTCTTTTCAAAGCTGAACTTCAAATCTGATGTCTCTGAATTGAGAGCAGAGCAAACTGAAGAGGAGCAGTCTGTCATACCAGATACACATTCCTCACGCTTTCCATATCTGGACAATACGCTAAGCAGAATAATAGCCTCATTTGGCACATGATATTTGTGCACTGCTCGGATCCTACAATCTTCAGACCATCCAAATAACTCTAAAAGCATTGCTCCAGTTGACAAAATTGCAAGGGCTGAGAATGGATTGATAGAAGGAAACTTCACAAGGAATGATTCTGCAATAGTTTCTGACTCTGGAAGCTTCGGAAGTTCACTCTTACCAGACCTTAGGGCATATCTAATACAATTCAATACAATCTCTTCTGTCAATTGAGGAGAGTGTGAACAGAAAATCTGCAATTCAATACCCAGACTTGCTGCAGCAGCATAGAGTTCATCGGATGATTCTGTTAAGGTGCCTATAAAACTGCTTCCTCCTTCAAAAACCTGATCATAAATGGTAAGAGAAACAATTCGTATTCAATTATATCATTTTGAGGATAACAACAATGAAAAAACAATACTAGACTTTATTCTACGTTTGTAATAAATGTTGTAATCCTATTTTTTGTATATAAGACTCAAGACACAACTTTGTAATTCGAATTGCCCTCGAAGTATAATGTTCATACCCAACTACTGCAAACCATTAATTGAATTACTCGAATGCTTTAATTTCAGATAAGCTCCAAATCATCACGACAGTGCTCGTATGAAGAATCAATATCATCGAGAACAGCCCAATTTTACAAGCATAGAGAGATTCACATCATTGAGCAAATAAAAAGCACAATCAGCTGTAGCCGTAATAGGTGTATCATGATTATTGTTAGGCTAATTGATATAAGATCACCTGAAAATAGACTAGAAGTTCAACAACAATAAGGTGTCACATTTCTAACCAAAAAAGTAGTTACCAGTAAAAAGCAAAAGAAAATGTAGATAGAAGTGATTACCATGATGCAGCTCTCGAAAGTGAAACTCAATGTTGTCAACACATTTGCGGCTATATTATCAACACAAAGTGCAACACTAGAAGCTGCCTCATTAGGAGCAGTTGCTTTCTTCCCTATATTTTTGCAGTCATACCATGCTAAGCACGTTCCAGCACTAATTATGACATCTACAGGTAGACAGAAATCTCGTTCTAGAATATGTACTCCTCCCCTTTCCATGGAAAGAATTCTTTGATATGTGCTCCTCCGAGATATTATCATCTCTGTATCAAAATTTTGAGCATTGACAATGATGGTTGAATGTAGGCAAGATGACAGATCTGCACTGTTTGACTCAGATTCTATTGGCATGCAATCAACAGGCAGAGGCATGCAGCAATCCATTTTTTCACTTCTTGTGTCCATGCACATTGATTTGCAATTCTCCACAGTTGGAACAAAATTCAGCAGATCTTCCAACTTCTGTTCAATTGCAGATAATTTTAAATCTTCAAAAACCATTATAGTGAATGTGCAGCCAAATATATTTTATAACATGAAAATCAGTATCACCTTCAAACAGCGGGAAGAAATGTTCAATCAGAAATTCCTTGTCAAACAAATTCACACAGCATAAGAGATTAAAAAGCCATACACACCATTAAAGATTCAGCATCGCAGCATCAAGATGGGCATAAGCATTAGTTGAAGCATATATTTACTATACAAATATCATCAGAGGAACCACTGTTTGGATTTTACTCATTAAAATAGGCAATTACCTCATTCTTGCTGAGATTTTAAGCACTGTGTACAACTTGTACATAATTTCAAGACATCTTTGGCAGCAGTAAAAAGCGACTAGTAGCTCATGCACACCAGCTTTTTCAGTTTTAGCAAAACGCATTGTTCAATGTCACAGTGTTTCAAGAAATGTTCTGAAAGAACAGCAGTTAAAACTTGAAAGGTAGATGAGAGCTACAAGGAATGTATTTGTGCCAACAAGGAATGTAATATAGCAAAGCTCAGTAGATTAATCACATTGCTTATTTATGAAAGAGTACACGATAGTCTACACCACAGAAAGTAGTGAAATCACCAAGACGTTAAATGTCAAGTATCAGGGGCTTGCCTTATGTTTCCGCTCACCAAGATAATACATACAATACGACCTAGTCAATTCATAGAGATCTTTGTTTGAATCTCTTTTAAAAGTTTCTACATACTCAGCCTCATGTATGACTACAGTCTCTCTCAGGAAAAAGATTGACCAATCATATCGTAATAGAATGAAGAATTTGGTAGTTGGATTGTAAACACACATCAGAGGATTGTAAATCCAAGAACTTGTCTCAAAAATTCCCTAACTACCTGCACTAACGCGAAGGATCTAATAATGCATTCGAGAAGCATAGATGCCAAAAAGAGACATTCAAGCAGTATGGCAAATTTATCTAAGAGGACTAAGAACTAACTAGAAGCTTTGACAAAAAGGATACATTTTTCTAAGATATGATGATCTGTTGTGATTGGTTTGAAGTTTCCAAGGCCTTCAAGTTGATAATTATAGTTTCAAGCCCCTTCTCACTTGAACCTCTCGACCAAAAAACAAAGTGAGTGATAAAAATGATACTACAGCTCTCAGGAAGCTTTTATCTTGCCCTTCCTACATCTGCACGATCACCCTATCAAAAGTATTCGCTAAATTGTTTATATTTATAAGTAGTTTAATTCCGTACCTTTTACATGTTAATTTAATAAAACCAAATTAGGTATTTAAAATATTTATAATCACAATAAATGCAATATATAGTGTATAGCAAGAAACGAACGTGGGTACGACATATAAGCAATATACCTCTGCTTTAGTATAGTGTATAGAATTTCTTTTTTTTTATAATACGAATGTAAAACTAAATCAGTAAAGGTAAATGTGCTTGAAATAAGTGCTCACCATCAAATTTAAGGGAACATCAACACCAGTACAGAGTGATTTGGCAGCACCATCTAATTCCACCTTCAGAAAGTGAAGGTTCAAAGAGTAGGCAGACTTGGGGAAAATTGATGAAACTTTAGATGAGCTCTGCAGACCTCCAAACTCCAAGATAATGTCAAATTGCTTCAGTAGAATAGCTGCAGATATATGCCTTAAAAATAAAGAGAAGAATCATCTAGTAGTCAAAACGTCATAGGAGTTATTAATATTCACTAACTTGAACACACGTCAAACTAAAAAAATTTGTTAACACGTGGACTGATAAGACGACTATTACTAGATCACACAACTCCTTTAACAGCATTACGGGGAAAAAGAAAAAGATTAAAAAAGGCTCTGAAACAGTTCAAAAAGCAATCAATTTCCGTGAGCTATTCATTAAAGGTAAGATCCTGAACCATGTTGAATCAACATGAACTGCAACTGCTAAGCTATTGTTAATTTTGAGATATATTGTCCAAGAACCACAGAAAATCAGACACAAGCAACGCATATAAGTGGAAACTAAAATAAAAGTATCAATTTTTGTTTATATCTGAACCACGTTGCCTCAAATTACCGAAGCTATTATACAGGGCATAGGTCATGCTGTCAGGCTTTGACTATATATAAAATCAGAGTTAAAGTCTAATTGTTTTATGCAGGACAAAAGTGTGGAATGAACATGGCTCATTTCAAGAGAAAAAGTCTGAGATGGCTTTAACTTACTCGTGTGTGGCCAATAAGCAATCTGATTGTACTGAACTCCTGTTGATTTGAGGGGCCAGATGAATTTCACTTGCATCCAGGAGACTTCCATGCATGGGTAAAGTTATATCACTTACGGAAACATTCATAGAAACTAAAAGGTTCTTTAAGGGCCACCAAAGTTGCTTATCAGCCACTATAAGTATCTTGCTTCTTTGGCTTGTGCTCCTTTTCAAAATTTCCTGAATAAGATCCAGCATTGGATGAAGTTTGGTTATTTCTTTGTTTGCTAACATATAAGCCTCTTCAATGTAGGGCATTAGGAGGCCTAGTCTTGATCTTAGACACTCAAGTTTCTGAAGCACTTCGTCAAAAAATATATACAGAGAGTGGATGCCGTAAGCACAAAGGCAACATGTCATAAGCTTAATTGCTAAAAGTGCACAAAAAGCAGATGTAATAGCACTCATGTGACGTGAAAAGGTTATATCTTTGCATAATATTTTCATGTATTCTACCAGCTTCTCTTCTGGAAGACTCAACATGTCAACCTCAGGAGGAAAAGGGCACTGTCTGCTCTTCAGATGTAGATCTTCAGTGACAGCTATATAGATTTTTTCAAAATTCTGAATGAGGGTCAACATATTAGCAGGCAAATAAACCACATGCAATTTGATATCCCACTTGCTCTTATGTACCCCTGTGGACAAAGATGGTATTTCTCTATTCTGACACGTCGAGGCAGGGATAACGGATTCGGTATTCACTTTCTGAGGTTCAACATCAGATCGCATACCTGTAATAGCTTTCGTAGGATTCAGGAAAAACTCAAGTTCACTGAATTGAGGCACATGTTCACCTCTTAATGAGGCCTTTGTACAGTCAACACCAGATCTCTTTTCACCTCTTTCAGCCCTCTGATCACCATCCAAAATTTCAGCCGATGAAATATCAGTTAGAGGCTTAATTAAAGCAGTGTTTCCACCAGATAACATGTTCATCTTCTTCTCTTCAGTGATCTCGTTCAGGATATGATCAGATAATATAAAATCAAGTATTAACCGCATGCCTATGGTAGATTTTATCTCATAATCTAATACGAGTATTCCAATATCACTGAACATTCTCTGGAAAGTAGCATGGATATCACAGTTGCCTTGATCTTTTCCCAGAAGGTCCCAGTCTAAATAAATTTCGTCTGATGCTGACATGGGAAGTTGTTTCAACCCCTCGAGTATCATACTGATACTAGCATATAGTGAATGTAATTTCTCATCATCAGGGAGAATAGGGAGCCGAAATGATTTGAAATTGCGATCAACCATAGATATCTCATGGAAAACAATCAGCTCATCAAAGTTTTTGAATTCCAAGCCTTTCAGGGATGATATGTCATATTTATCCGGCACATTGCTGATTCGAGTAGTGAAAACATTAGAAATTTCATTATAATCTGGACCAAGCATCTGGCATTCCTCAAAAGGAACCAATTCAACCAAATCATCAGAATCGGGGAAAATTATTCCAGAATGAGACCATGGTTCTTCCTCTGTGCGTGAAGTTTCTCCTATATCCTCATGACCAGTCTCAAAATAGAAATCCGGGTGTGCCACGTTAGGTTCAAGAAATAACTTTGATGAAACTTGATCAGAAATCAGCTCAATGTCCATAGAGCAAAACAGTTCCTGACAACTAACTTTGTTATCATATTTTCGTGTACGAACATGTGCTTCCATGTCTGCAAGTAATAACAGGAGATTATCCTCCATAAAAATCCTACTTAAAGTTCCTATAATGCTTTCTTCCAGTTCAAGTCGGGGAAACACTGTGTCTGATAACTGTTTTTTTCTCAGAACAAATTCTATTTCTTCTGAGATGTTGATCTTTACATCCATACTGGAGCTTGGAGGAACATCTTCAACTGAGTAAACAGATCTGTGGACCTCATGAACATGTGGATCACTTGCTGTTAAGTGTATCATCTCCTGAGAAATCAGAAAATTTTATTTGGTTTGGAGACAAAGAGCTAGAGTAACTCAGTTAAATACAGAAGTACTTGAGATGTGCCTGTCTTTATTTTTCGGAGTGAATAAAATGAAGGCATAGTTGCATTCATACAGTGAAGAAAGGGTTTAATCTAGAAATCTCATACATAAACTCATATAATTTATCAATAAAGATGAGAGAAGTTGAAATGTAGTTATACTGAAGACGAAAGCTTAACTAGGATAGACATTCCAAGTTGACTACCAAACCCTTGGATAATTTACAACCAGCTAAAAGCAAAGTTAGTGAAAAGGTCGAGACAATTTAAGCTTACTGCATGGACACAGATGATACATATATAACTTCTATACGTTAGTGAGACAATTCTTACCAAATTACCATCACACTCTGAAACTTTAGAGAGGATCTCTTCTCTTAGTTTCTCTAATTTACAAGCACCTTCCTGAAATAAGTAATATAAACTCCAAAATCAGTGAACTCTTTTGGTGGCTAAATTAAGTATTGTATCGAAGAATATTTGAAAAGTCATTTTACCACTAATTGACCAAACTCAGGGACCTCAAACTGAACTATGTTGATCCAGTTGTCCTCTTTAGCACCAGTTGCATTCTCAACTCTCTCCTGCGGAGAAAAACCAGCATATTTCAACTTTTTCTTCTAAATACAGTAAGGAAAATGCAGGCAAAGAAAAGTACTTCTGATTAAATACTACATATTTCGACAAAAAGTTATGCAACTTCGCAAAGCAGTGACAGCGTGAGGGAGTCCAATTTCTTCCTTCAAAAGAAACCAAGAGAGTACTATAAAAACGTTTGCATGCCTAACCATCACAATCATTTAGTAACAAGCACAATGCTTAAGCTCTTAATGAATTCCCCAAGATACATCAGCATCCCCATCTCTAAATATGCAACGAATCAAACACCTACCCTAATATACAGAAGTAGCATAATTTCGAACCTCTAACTACCGGCACAAGCAAATATTCAAGGAACCTACTGCTGGACAACTCGACTTTACTTGGATTCTTCAACATCTTCCGGACACAAAAACTATAAAAAAAAATACTTGTAAAAACGATAAAAAGAAGCAGATCGCGATCAAAATCACCACGGAAAAGCTAGAACTCACCAATTTTATCTTAATCGAAAAAGATTAAGTAGGAAAACGAGAACTCAAACCTCGGAGACTTGAAATCGGAGGTATGGAGAAGCAGCAGCGCGAGCAAGGCCATCAAATGAAGAATGATCGTGCTGGAGCTCGATAGGGCGAGGGAGAACGACGGTGAGAAAGCTGCAAAGAGCATCGCCGATTGGGAAGGTGTCGAGCAGACGAGAGACGCCAATGCCGGAACCAAGATCATAGCAGGAATCAAAAGCAGAATCGGAGTAGAAGCAACGAAGAAGGAGATCGTGGGAGGAAGAGATCGGAGAGAGAAGAAGAGGGATCGGAAGATGAGGGAAGTAAGGAGTCTGGAGGTTGTGGTGCGTTTGCATTTCTAAGATTTTCTGGAGGGAGATGGTGGGAACGATCGTCGAAATTTAAAGAACACAGAGAATTTGATTTAAAAAGGTGATCTTAGCATGTGTTTGATTGAAGTTTTTTTTTTTAAGATTAATTTAGATTAAAAGTTAGAAAATTAATTTATTTAAGTATTTTGATAAAGACGGAGATTATAAAAAAAATTATGTTAGAAATTAATTGGGATTTAAAATGGCTAAAAAATAAACCCATAGTATCACGAAAGTTAATAGGATATTAATTTTCAACCATCAATTAAAATGTCACTCAAATTTATAAATTTGTATCAATTAAAACCTATTAAAAAAAGCTTCAACCAAACAACTTGATATATATTATTTTACATCAAATAATCCTTAATAAATTTCACATAAAATTTAACCCCTTTTAAATTCCATCTAAAATAATTTTTAACCATCAATTAGTTGGTAAAATTTTTTAAATAACACATGTAAAGTAAAAAATTACAAAAATAACCACTAAGTGAAATAAAATTATTTCTCCTTGTGAATAGATTCAGCCTTTTTTGCAAGCTTTGTTTAATCGGTTCAACAAGAACAACACTAATTTCGTGATTTCAAAAGAAACGCATCATCAACAATGAAGAAAAACTCATGATTTAACATGTTAAATCTTTCACGTAAAGGATTTAGAACTACTTAAATTAATTTTTGTTCATATTTGATTTATAATGAATTTAAATTTGTGTTCAATGTGTTTATATTGTTGAAAGTATTAGAATAATTGATTTTTTATTGTTTGCTAAATGATTAAGTTTGTAGTTATTCTCAAATTTTTGTGTTATATGTTTTTGACAATTGTTAAATTAGAATATTGACAAAGTTATATTATTTTTCTATCTTTTTTTTATATCCGTGTTGTATTCTGAACTTGTTGACAACATATAATCACATTGGTTTTATTAATTTAGTGTTTTTTTATGAAGGAAAGCGGTCTGATACACTAGACAACATATCGTCTAATGGATCGAAAGGCCGAAAAATCGGCAGAATTACTTTAGTGTTGTTGACAACAATTAAACAAATTATATTGCTAATGTAGTGTTGTTGACAACATCAACACTACTTATTTTTGTGTTTTTTGTTGACAAGACCCACATTTGAACACCTTATTTTGTTGCTATTGTATTATTGACAATACTTAAACACATTATTTTCTTATTCTAGGATTGTTGTTGTAACACCTCGAATCCATGGGACTCGGATGCTAAGGGCGAAAACCTCACAATGGGTTCCGACCCTTAGCCTGACAACAATTTCACCGGATCTTGCAACAAGACACAAATAAAGGTCAAAACCGAAATACATTTTTATGCAATGTAATGAAACCCGAAAGCATACAAACAAAGACTTCAGCCGAGATACAAATCCAAAGACCAAACGCCATACACGTGGCATACAAACACAATAAATGAAGAACAATAAACAACCCGACTCCAACCAAAACCCACTCCTAAAATGTACGGAACCCCGGCTGCCCACTCTTCTAGATCTCTCGGCCGCATTCCTAACCTGCACGGCAATCTACAACAATCGGTATAAAACCGTTAGCTAATATTCAAAGCATTAGAATCAAGGTGGAAGGCACAAACACAAGTAAATCATCATAAACACACATTATACTCCAACGCACATAAATCCGGTTTATTATCTTTTTATTATTAAGTCATATCCCGTTCTAATTCAACTTTTTTTGTGACACGAGAATCTCCCGAAACTCGCCTCGGTCCCCACTTACCGGTAAGGAATGGTACTGATGCATCCGACCGTCTATTTGCCTAGGCTAGTCGCCGAGAACCTCCTAGCTCTTGCAAGAGCTAGGCAGTGATGTCACCGCCCGTTATCATACACTTGGGCCAATATAATATAAGGGTCGGTGGTCCCATTACCGGTTTACTTATTTATATCATAAACAATAACTCACACACACCACCAAACACACAAAGATGTTAATACAAGGAATACGAGCTAAGTAAGTTCGGAGACTTACCTATCATAAACGCTCAACCCGAAAATACAGCGCACTCTGCTTCCCGCAGGAAGATACTCTCAGCCTGACCAAATGAGGCACAACATCAACATCTATCTCTCATGCTAGAAGTCCTTAGACTTCTAGCCCAAAGGACCTCTACAAGGTCATATAACTCACAAGCTAGGAAACACGTTCCTAGTCTCGATAATCTCAACTATAGCACGCTATACTAGGATACTCACGTCCTAGTCACAACCTCAACAATCATACAACCTCAACTCGTAGATTCTCACAAGCTCAACATACAACTTAAAGTCATAAACAACCTCACAAGATATATCAACACCTTAAGCCTTAAAACATTTCACAATCCTCAAACACTCACCTAAGGTTCAAAGCCACTACTTGGCATTCGCTCTAAGTTATGCTAGATCCAATCCTAATATGATACTACTAAACAGAACTAGATCGAGGAAGAAGGTACTCACACGAGGCAAAGGTGAAAGACGATCTACGGATGTCGAGCTTGGATTCGTTAGGCCCTTTATCGGGGCACTTCCGGACCTAAAACCAAAGCTAAGCAAATTTAGCTTATACGCTAAATTTGAACGGAATATATACGTATATAAATTTAAGGGAAAACTCGTTTTCAAAAGCCACGTTAAAATCTCGTAAATAATCTTCCCGGGGCACGATATGAAATTCTAGAAACTTGGTCATAAAACCGAATTTAAAAACTTTGAGCCATAACTCGAAATTAATTCCACAAGGGCATAATATATAGTAAAAATAAATATAAGAATATCCTCACAATTAAAATCCAAGATTAAAAACCGCTAACACATTTTTTCCGGGGCAATTCATATAATTTCATAAATATGGGTCATAATCTGCAATTAAATTTTCTGGGCCAAATCTATAATGAGTAAAAGGGGTAAGTAGTCTTTTAATGTATAAATGTAGATTAACTAAGCAATTATGTATCAATTGAGATAAAGTAGGCCCCTTGTAATTTTGAAAAAAAGATAAATTAAAAAAAAAATTAAGATCCTTGCAAAAATAAAAAGATGTTGCTCCTAATTAATTTGATAGTTTTTTTAATAAATAAGGAAAATTTATGTGGTCCCCTATAATTCAGGAAGTTGTTACAACCAGATAATCTTCATTCCTTTTGAACGTGATCCTAGAATCACGACATTCACATTTTCTTCGGCCATAACCACCATTTCTACACAGGAAATCCCTTATTGTCATCAACAATTTCCCTTTTTCTGTGCGATTGTTGGTGATTTATGTGCGTTTTGAGGATCTGTTTGTTCAATCGTTGCTGTTGTGCGATCATCAACATTCGATTTGTCGATCTGTAGATCCAATCGTTGCTTCTGTGCGATTTACAACTTATTTTTGGACGAAGAACTCGTTAGAGACGAGGATCTGTATATGGAATTAGCGTAGATCTTAATCGAACTTTTATTTGAGACATTTTTGTCCCGATTTGTAAGGTATGTATGTTCAATCGTTGATTCGGTGGTCATTTTACACAATATTTTTCTTCAAATGTATTCGGCAATGTAAGTTGATGCCACTGTCGTTGAGAAGTTTTTGTGCTATTTCTATGCAATTTATGTATATGGTGAAATTTATGTAGTATGGTAATTTATGTGGGGATGTTTTTTATGTATTGATTGTCAATAATGCTTAATTTGACGAACATAATTATATGTATATATGTGTACATAAGTTTGGTTTATGTTTATGTTTATGTTGGAAATATTATGTACAAAGTGTGAGTAAGTGCGAAAAAGTTATGTTGACGTAATTGAGTGTACATAACTTTTGGCAACATAAATTTGGTTTATATTTGTGTTTGTAATATGTATGTTGGTAATATTGTTTAGAGATTGTGAATAAGTGTGAAACAGTTATGTTGACATAAGTTATGTACAGTGTGGAAGTTATGTAGTATGCAAATTTATGTGGGGTTGAATTTTTTAATTCTTCGCCGTTATAAACGAGTTTATAAAACTTTTTCCGAAACTAGGCTCGGATGAAAGTTTTTCCGAAAATACACGAAGGTGTCAGGTTTGGAATAGAAGCGCGGCGAGCCACCACATTTCTTCCGTAAAGAAACGCGGTGCATAACCGTCATAAGAAAATCAAACGGAAATTTTTTTTTAAAAAAAAGGAGAGAAACGCGGGACTCTAGTGTAAAACAGAAGGTATTTGAAAAAAAAATACACTAGTGCAAGTATTGTTTTTTTAAAATACACTAGAAGCGCGGTGAGTCACCGCGCTTCTATTATTTATTTATTTTTAAAATTGATAATTGTAAAAACGCGGTCAATGACCACGTTTCTCTCCTTTTTTTTTATTTTTTTAAAAATTTCCGTTTGATTTTTCTATGACGGTTATGCACCGCGTTTCTTTACGGAAGAAACGCGGTGACTCATCGCGCTTCTTTACGGAAGAAACGCGGTGACTCACCGCGCTTCTATTCCAAACCTGACACCCTCGTGTATTTTCGGAAAAAACTTTCACCCGAGCCTAGTTTCGCAAAAAGTATTATAAACTCGTTTATAACAGCAAAGAATTCTGAATTTTTTATGTATTATTTGTCAAGATTGATTTATTTGACGAACAGAATTGTCTATGTACATGTATACATAATGTTGGTTTATTTAAATGTTGGTAATATTATGTACAGAGCGTGAGTAAGCGTGATACATTTATGTTTAAATAATTTAATGTACATAATTGTTGCTTTGAATGTGTTAAAAGATTATGTACGTGATGAAATTTTAACTATCTACATACTAAAGTATTTAGTTGTAAATTCCGTGATTAGTTATTTGTACATTATTATTATGTACGCAAAATATGGTGTTGTCTTAATGCATAGATATATTGTATGTAACCTTTTTTGTAGGAATCATGGAGGTGATGGTCGTGACAATTTATTTTGGCAGAAATTAGAAATTTGATAAAGGTGTGTGGAGCTACATTGAAGTACGGTCAAGTAAGTCGTTGTTGCTATCAATTGAATGCACATTTGATGTGTTAAGGAATAAGATTGCTTTGCTATTTGAAATATGTCTAACGCAGTTTGATTTATGATTGTCTTACAAAAATCCTTTCAATGAGGGTCTCAAACCATATGATGTTAACACAAAGGATGATTTGAATATTTTTGTACACATAAATGGTCTCCCACAGTTTAGCTGGAGTGTCCCTTTATGTGTGAACAAGGTATCAGTGCATAAGAGTGGGGGAGGGATGACAACTGAACTACACGGTTAGGAAGCTGCTATGAACGGTGGAACACAAGATTCAGGACATATTTTGAATCATGAGGTACAAACTGATGTAGGAGATTTAGAACTTGATTTATGTAGAACATGTTCTAGTGTGATTGAGAGTGAGTTTGTAGGAGATGCAAACAATAATGCGCTTGTGATAGTTCCATGTATACATAGTTTTGTATCATCAGGGGACGATTTGCATCTACAAGCTGAGAAGATATATTATTCGAAGACTGAAGTTAAGAACGCATTGTGTCTACATTCAATTTCTTAATGTTCGCAATAGAAGATAGTAAAGTCGAAAATGAAGGCAGTGACTGCCAAATTTGTAGATGAAAATTGTAAGTGGAGGGTGCGCTTTTCAATGCTCGATCAATCAACATACTTTACCACAACAAAGTACTTTCCGACACACACATGCTCGTTTCATTTGCGGCGGGCGGCAAATAGGGGAGCTTCCTATCACGTAATAGTTGATAAGGTTAAAACAATGTAAGTTGCATGTATTTTTTGACTGAATTTATGTATTCGCTGATGTGTGTTAATTATATGTTATGTATCATATTTTTGTAGTGATGATCAAGTTTATGTAGGTACGGTAATTTAAAGAAATTACCTTCGGTGCATCAAATCATCACTTTAATGAAGAGTTTGCATCGAATTGACGCAAGTTATTGGAAGTGTTGGAAAACTTAAGAGACCGTAAATGACATGATTAGAGGAACGTCAAAGGACAATTACAATACAATTCCGGCATATTTATTTATATTGGTGGAGGTGAATGAAGGAACGATTGTGGACATCGTACACGACGATGAGAGTCGGTTCAAATATGTTTTTGTGTCGTTCGGACCATCCGTTCGGGGTTTGTGTGTGATGAGAAAGGCGCATAATATAAGAAAACATGATTTCTGTTTATATTTTTCATTTTAGTTTCTGGTACATAATGTTGGATGCACTTGTTTCTGTACATATTATTCTTGTTCATTTTTTGTGCATAAGTTGGTTTGTGAACACGTCTACGGTTTTTGTAGGTAATCACCGTTGATGGGACACATCTTAGTGGAAAATATGGTGGGGTATTGCTAGTCGCCACTGCACAAGATGCAAATCAACAAATATACCCCGTTGCTTTTGGAATTGTTGATAGTGAAAATGATGCATCTTGGAATTTCTTTTTCAAGAATATGAGACGTGTCGTAACGGACAACAAAGAGCTTGTGTTTGTGTCCGATCGACATGCATCGATTAAGAAGGGTATAACATCGAATTATCAACTAGCATTCCACGGGTACTGTATATGACATCTAAAAGGTAATCTCCAGAAGAGGACAAGATCAAACAGGATCCTACAAATGTTCATTGATGCGGCAACGAGTTACAAAGACAACGATTGCATTGAAATGTTACATAGGACATCGGAGGTACATAATCATGTAAATTATGTACTTTATATCTTATGTTTTGATGATTACCTTTTACATGATTTATGTATGTATAGGAGAAACCGAAGGTGGAAGAATTGCTTAATGAAATTGGTATTTCAACGCGGGCACGCTCTTTGTCACCTGCAAAAATATATAACATAATGACTAGTAACAACGCAGAGTGTGTAAATGCATTGATGAAAGAAGGTACAGAGTATCCTGTCATGGCAATGCTGGATGAATAAGGCAATTTATGACCTGATGGTTTGCTGAACGACATCAAAAGTTCAAAGCTTGTGTAGAGGTATCAACTCCTAAGATTGAGACAATTATTCAGAAGCGGTTTGATGCGTGTGGGAAGTACTTTGTGTGCATCCTTGATGCAGACAAGCTGGAGTTTGATGTAAAGATGTGTGAAGAGCACATGATTGTTTGTTTGGAGAAGAAAACTTGTACATGTAAGGAGTTTGATAGTGAAGAAATACAATGCATACATGCCGTTGCAGCTGCAAAACATGTGGGTATGAGTCCATCCTATCTAGTTAGCAAGTACTATTCATTAGACAGTTGGAGGGCTGACTATGCGGATACCATCTATCCATTACCTAGTAAATCAGAGTGGTCCATTCCTACTTCAATAGCAGAAATGAAATGTGAGCCCCCATTTTAAAGCGTAAAAGGTGTGGTAGAATGCCAAAAACCAGGTTTCGTTCGACGTGGGAACAAAGCAGCAATAGGAAATGCAACTATTGCGGCTGCAGCGGGCACACGAAGAGGACTTGTCAAAATCAACCAAAGTAGAGTTTATGTTTTTGTAGAACAACTAGTTTTGACTAAACTGCATTACATCGTTGTTTGTTTAAACAATTTGGTGGATATTACCATAGTAGCGTTATTAATATGTGTTGTCAACTTAAACCTAGCTTATCATACTTAACGTTACATAATTAAACTACATAGTTATCATATTTGCGTTATTCATAATGTTACATATTTAAGCTACATATGTACATAATGTCACAGAGGTTGGCGAGTACTATGTATGTTGATGCTGTTATATATGTTTGTGCACATACATCACGTATGTATACACAAAAGTATTATGTTGACACTAAAATAAAAGAAACAGTGCATAAGGTATCACTACATAATTATGTTCGAACTAAATGAATACATAATAGTAGCACATGTGCATAAAGGTTTGGTTATAATATAATAAAGGTTTTATGTAATGTATTTTGTGTACATAAAAAGGTTTATGTAAACATAAAGGATTTTTTTCCTAAATAATAAGAAAACAAAAATATTTTCTAGGATTAGGAATGGAATAAAAGTTATTCCGAGAATAGGAAGACATTAGGTTCGGAGTAGACCCGTTGTTTAAAACTGCGGGTTAATATGAATAACCCGCAGTTTAAAACTGCGAGTTTTAATTTTTTTTTTTTTTTTTTACACATAACCCGCAGTTTAGAACTGCGGGTTTCTTTATTTTTTATTTTTTTTAAGAAACCCGCAGTTCTAAACTGCGGGTTTCTTTATTTTTATTTTTATTTTAAGAAACCCGCAGTTTGGAACTGCGAGTTTATTTAAAAAAAAAAGCTTTCCATAATTTTATGTGTGAAAAAAAAACCCGTTAGATATGATATATATAATAATAATAATAGTAGCTTAATCTGTTTTATTTTGTATTGTTTTTTTTATCAAGTAGTAGTAATAATAATAATGGTAATTGTAATTTTTTAAATTGAAAATCACGTTAGATATAGATATGGTGTATATGATCAGTAAATATGAAAATTTTTGGAAAATGGTAATCTCCGACTAACAAAAAATATAAAATATGGTAATTATAAAGTGGTCTTGACATGCTAAAAAACTGATGAAAGTCCGAGATCGTTATTATTTCTTGACATGGTAAGAAAAAATGGTCTTGACATGCTAAAAAAACGAAAAACATGGTAATCATCAAGTGGTCCTTTTTCTTCCTCTACCTCGTCTCCCACCTCTCCGCTCTCCTCCAGAAGTTGATCCGTCTTCATTAATTATCGATAAGGGACGTGGAACCGAAACATGTGGCTCGTCCGAATCAATACGTGCAATAGGATCTCTATATTGGGCATAATGTAGCGGAGGTGGAGATGCAAATAAATTTGGTCGCCCCGAGATCGGTGGGCCCTGAAAATCCATCATGGGTTGCATATTATTTGAAGTGAAGCGGCTGAAGCCCATTGGAGTGAAGCCCGATGGAGAATAGTCCGGAAATCCCGATGGAGTGAAGCTCGACGGCGTAGGCAATGATGACCCGTTAGTATGAGAAAGATGGGTGTATCGTGGAACCTCAGGTGCAGGCATATAAGATGAAGTCGATCCTCCTGTAGCACCCCTATGAAAGAAGTATGGGTCAATGGCTGCTGCATTCATTACGATAGATCCTTGACTTGACACGTAGTTGCAATACATATCTACGTTTTGGCTCAGTCCATCAAGATCTTGTGAGCTATGTAGACGACGAGCATTGTTTGCCGTTTCTTGCCCCCTCACTCCTACATCGGTCACATATTGTCCCTACAATTTAAAAAAAATAGAGAATGTGATAAGTTTGATTATAAATGTGCATTACTATTTTTTTTCACAATTGCTTACCATCATGTACAAATCTGGGCCTGTCGGATGATAATATCCCATTGGGTTTGGCCCTGTCGGGGAAATGAAACGACGTGTGATGTTATTATACCAATGCATGTAATCTCGTTGTGCTTCAGGCAATGGGACGGTAAGAGGCTGCAATTTGATAATGAATATAGATATAAGTCAATATAATTAGATATGATAATAAATATTCACTTTATTGTTTCCACCATACCTGTGACATGACAATCGAATTGGCGCGGTTCATCCATAACTTGACAAATTAACCATGAAACTCCGCCCAATTGTAGTCTGGTTTTCCTCTTCGGTCCAACTTGTGTAGTTGCTTGTTATATTCACATGGACGTGGAATAGATGGTGGGTACCCAAACTGTAGCATGACTCGATCCGGTCGATGCCACTCCACTATGTCGAAACATATAAGTGGAGCCTCAGTCAAATATACATGGGACCCCGATCGGCATATCTCAGGAAGAAGTTCCAATACGTCCGGTGTATAAGGAATCCATAAAATTTATAAAAATATAAACATTGTTAGGATGTATGTTATGTTAATGTAATTTATATCGACAAGCATAAATATAATCAAGCTAACCTCATTTTGTAATTGTTTGTCCAAAGCATCTCGATAATACTCGAGAGTGCGAGGTGAATGCCCATAACTGTAGGAACAACGTATCCACCTTTCAAAAGCATTAAACAAAATGTAAGTTATTGATTAGGTAAAAGACACATATCTTTGGATGAAAAATAAAAGGTTACCTTCTAGCTAAAGAATCATCACCGGGAATAAATTGGGAACCAAACGTAGGCTTTTCAGTCCCAGCTAAATCTCTAGCCTCCCTAGATGCTTTCCTTCTAGCTATATTCCTAGCAGCTTGTTCATCCCCGTCTGATGGGATGAATGTACAAATCGGTCTCCCGATTGCCATCCGCTCCCATGCCCACAACTGTAAAAAGAAATATATTAAGTTAGCAAGTTATCCATGTAATTAATTTAAAATTTTAAACACTATCTACAATTCCAGAAACAACTATTTAAAATTAACCTGTATCAAGATAAGCGGGCCAGCTATATCAGTTTTCCCTCTATGAGCCGCTCTGCATAAGTTTCTGTACATGTATGCAAGTGCAGCACTCCCCCAACTATACTGACGAGCCTCTTCAAAATCTGACAATAATGGAAGGTAGAGGAGTTGCACACTCTTACCACTTGTATCATTGAATAGTATCCCTCCCATAAGCTAAAAGATATAAGCTCTTGCAAAAAACTTGACAGTCTCTTCATCAGCATCATCTGGCAATTGTGCAAAATGCTCACGTAGCCAACGAATACGTAAAGATGAGCCAACTAAACACCCCTCGGGCGGAACAACTCCAAGAAATTGCTCCGTCACCTCCTCCCAGTCAAGAGCAGCAGTGCCTGTCACTGGCTCTCCGTCTACACGTAATCCCAATAACACAGCAACATCTTGTAAAGTGATTGTGGCCTCACCGACTGCTAAGTGGAAAGTGTGCGTCTCGGGTCTCCACCTCTCAACCAAAGCAGTAATAAATGACATCTCCATCTCAAATGTAGATACCAGTCGGTGGATCCCATAAAAGCCCGCCAGACGCACGTAATGAATCACTCTCTCATCTTGTTGATTGTAATGTCTCAAGCTCTGCCTACATTTAAGAGGATGCATGGACTGCATATATAAATCATTTTAAAAGGTTAGTTAAATGACGTGCATGGACTGCATATATAATTAGGTAACTGAATATACAATAAAAATTTCAAATGTCAAAATCTTCTTATACGTACACAAGGATCACGAGTCCAAACATCCTCACTCCTATGCTCATGTTGTAGGCAAAGCACCGATCGGTCATGTGGTCTGGGAAGGATACTCCTATCTTTTTTAACAAGGGCAATTACATCATAGAAAATTCAATTACTTAGACTTACAATTACATTAAAATAGTAAAGATACTTAGAGCTTCAATACATCATATAAAAGCAAGTACTTAGAGTTGCAAAACCATTGCATATGCAATTACATGTAAATAGCAAAGATATTTAGAGTTTCAATTACATCATATAAAATCACGTACTTAGAGTAGCAAAATCATAGCACATGCAATTACATTAAAATAGTAAAGATACTTAGAGTTTCAATTACATCATATAAAATCAAATACTTAGAGTTGCAAAATCCTAGTGGTCATGGCTTGAGGTACTAGCGCGTGTCGGACAAGTCTTCTTGTTGTGTCCCGGCTCTTTGCATAAACCACAACGTTTTCTCCCTGGAACACCCCTATCCATCTCATTCCTTATTCTAGTTGACCGAGGTCTCCCAACAGCTCTTGACATCGCCGGATCGGGAATCATTTGTGGTCCTTGGACATCTGGCCAATCTAACTTATCACCAACCGGGTTAAATGACGTGTTATATGTCAATAAAAAGCTTGTGTCTTATAGAGTGGATCGATGTAAGGCGTGTAGTCAAATCCTCGCATCCGACACACAGCTAATGCATGAGGGCATGACACCTTGAAAATCTTCCAACTTGAACAAGTGCAAGTCCTTCGGGTCAAATCCACCACAAACTGTTGACGCCCTCCTATACCATGATGCCCTGGTAAATGAACTAAGACCTCATAGATGAGTTGACGATCGTTGAATCTGGTGACAGTAGCATTACCTTGGACTTCCATATTTTTTCCAATCATCTCTTCCACTTTCTTTGAAAATTGATGATCGGCGCTACGTTGTAAACCCATGGCGTATCTTTGAACAAAGTAGGCATTACAACGGTACAAGGAGGACTGAACAAGAGCAGTAATAGGCAAACATCTAGCACCTTTCATCACACCATTAAAACACTCTGACATGTTTGTGGTAGTCACTCCATACCTTCGACCGCCATCGTGATATAAAGACCATTTTTCCTTCCCGGCTTCTTCTAAATATTGACTAGCTTCTATGTTCATTTCACCAATGGCATGAAACCCTCGGTCAAAATCTTCTTGTTCATGTCGATTAGCAGTGTATCCAAGAAGACTTTTCAAATGCTTGTTTTTAAACTTGGAATGAAAATTTGATGATAGATGGCGCATGCAAATCCTATGATAAGCATTTGGCTCCCTCCACCTAGAAGATTCTGACATGGTCTTCATGATACCTGCATGTCTTTCTGATATAACACACAAACCTACTCTTTGTGTAACACGTTCACCAAGCAAATCCATGAACCACCGCCAACTTGATCCATTCTCTCCTTCAACGATCGCAAAAGCTAGAGGCAATATCTGATGTTCCGCATCCATTGCCATTGCAATCAATAATACACCCCTATACTTTCCATATAAATGTGTTCCATCAATAAAGATAACTGGCAAACAATGCTCAAATGCAGCAATGGATGGACCAAATGCCCAAAAAACACGTTCGAATACTTGTGCATGCAGGTTGGATTGAACCCTACTCTCCCATTCGACCACAGTCCCTGGATTTGCATTTTGAAGTGCAGACATGAAACGAGGAAGATCAGCATATGATTGAGACCAATCACCATAAATTGCTGAAATTGCTCGTTGTTTTGCATCCCATGTTTTTTTGTATGACACCTGCACTTTATACTTATCAGACATAAATGCAATGATGACAAGTGGCTTGATTGTCTTGTCCGCACGAATAAGAGAAATAATTTCTCCACAAATGAATGCAGCAGACACATTACTACTATCCACATGCATGACGTCTCTAACACATGCAGGAATGTGAGGTCCGGAATATCGACTTATTCTCCATAAATCAAGATTTTCATGGACCCTAGCAGCTGTCAACTTCCACGGACATTTGCATAATTCACGTTGCTTGCAAACAACCGTGTAGTACTTTTCTTTTACAACTTTGACGGTATATTCCTTGCCTCTAGCAACAGAATAAATTGTGAGTTGTCTTCTCAACTCATCCAAAGAACTGAAATGTTGGCCACAAGCAAATTCACCTCCTTCTACATATTGATCTGTTGCATTCCAGTTTTGCCATGAGTTCAATTTGGATGGATCACACTCTTCAACAACATTCCAACAAGGAGTTATAGCTGATGCCTCTCTAGCCATTGCATCTTTGTCGATAACGGTCTCCATAACTTCAACTGCATCGCCATCTTCTTCAGATTGATACATATCATCCTCGTGGTCGATACCAAATTCATCGGTGTGAAAATCATTTTGATCATTTGTGAGTAATCTCGTGTAAAATCCAATATCTTGACCCCATGAATTATCCATGTTGTTTTCCATGCCTATGTTAATTCATTTCCTCAATTAACAAGTATGAAAACTTAAATATAGTACATTATAAGTTCAACCTATATCTTGTACACATTTGCTCAAAAATTATAATAACTCACACTAGGAACTTAACTAAAAATCAATTCAACATTCACTAAAATTCAAAGTCTAGCATGCATTTATATATTCGTACTTAAAAAAGACCAAGCAACTACGCCGTTTTTTTTATATATCCGTATTAAAATTCAAAGCCTATCATGCATTTATATATCCGTACTAAAATTCATTTCCACATTCACTAAAATACAAAGACTATCATGCATTTATATATCCGTACTGAAATTCAGTTCCACATTCACTAAAATACAAAGACTATCATGCATTTATATATACATAAACAAATAAATTCAAAGTAAAAAACATACCTTGATCCATGAAAGAATATGAAAGAATGAAAACTTCGTTTTTTTTTTCTCACTACATGCAACCTGATATAATATACAATATCATGCATTAATATAATATCTATAGAAAATAAAATAGACTAACATTATATAATACCTAAATAAAATAAAATAAAATTAAATAAAATAAACTAATATAATATAATATAATATATACAGGAAAAAAAAACTAACATAATTCAATAACTAAAAAAAGTAAAAACTATACTAATATAATAAAAAAAACTAAACTAAACTAATATCAACATAAATTAAAAAAAATCCATCGTTCAGGTTTTTTAAATTAAAATCTACAAAATAGCAATATTTAAAAAATTAATAGTCTGTAATTACAAAAAAAACTAATAAGTGTATTTTATATATCTTATGTAAAAAATAATAATTTTTATTTAAAAATTATAATAATAAGCAGATTTGTATAAAATAAATAAATTTATAATCAAGAATTAAAAGAAAAACAATAATAAGTTCAGTTTTTGTCATACCTATTGAATCTAAGGAAACAAGAACCCGAATTTCTTCAAATATATATTGGAATGGTCCCCTTTGAATCAGAATATATAAGTTTGTAGTGGTCCTATCAACAAAAAATTAAAATAGTTGAACGTTAGGTTTAAACTAATAAACAAGAAGAAACAAGAAGGTGGAAGGAATAAAAAAAATTAAATAACTCATACCTTACAGTCGAAGAAGATCAGTGCAAGAGGAAGAACAATGAACGACCAAATGAAGAATCAGTAGAAGAGAAGGAGATCAGTCGAAAATAAGGAGGAAGACGCAGTCAAAGGGAAGAAATTCGGTAAGAATGGTGGTTGAATGCAAAAGAGAAGCGCATAAACTAGGTTAAATAATACACATAACCCGCAGTTTCAAACTGCGGGTTACTGTGTAAATTGAATGCATTTGACCGATCTCACAGAAACCCGCAGCTTGAAACTGTGGGTTTCTGTTGGCCTAATCTGTGATACGGCCCATTTAATTTTGGGTCAAAACCCGCAGTTTAGAACTGCGGGTTTCTTAAAAAAAATAAAAGATAAAGAAACCCGCAGTTCTAAACTGCGAGTTATGTGTAAAAAAAAATAAATAAAAAAATTAAAACTCGCTGTTTTAAACTACGGGTTATTCATATTAACCCGCAGTTTCAAACAACGGGTCTACTCCGAACCTAATGTCCTTCCTATTCTCGGAATAACTTTTATTACATTCCTAATTCTAGAAAATATTTTTGTTTTCTTATTATTTAGGAAAAAAATCCAAACATAAACTATATTGTTTTTTGTGCATTCACACAATAGTACGTTTGTAATTAACTAGAACAAACATTGCATAAAGTCTAAGTCCACAAGTATGTTCAAAATAGATGTCTACATAACAAACACAAACCGTGCATAAAGTAACAACACATAAAAGTCTGGCTACATAAGTATTTTCATAAAATGTGTGTACATAATAAAATCAGCTTGTGCATAATATTTGATCACAATCATTTTTCTTCGAACCATTTATTTCAATCTCTTGTAAACACAACATTTACAAACTGCTCTCTAATCGCTTGAACAATTTCATCATCGATGTCGCTGAATTCCTTTCTACCAGATGCAAGATATTGAATGTATTTCAACGTGTATATTCCACAACTCCTTATCACTTTGAAAGACATCTTGAGATTCTCTTCCAGCCTAGCATGCTTACCATGGACCCTCAGAAGTTGCGGGAACATAGCAGCAAGGGATTCGATAAGGTTATGTAATTTATCCACCTTTATGTACATTACTTGTGCGTCGTACACATAGATGCACCAGTCAATGAGGTTTATTTCTAATGCTACCTAGTGAGTGTCGAGAAGGTTGAATGGGGAGTATATGACGTCAACGTCGTACAGTGGTTTGCGGAACATTTGTGGAGCATCGCTGGTGATGACTTCAAACATACTTTCCTTGAAGTTTGGCTTCTCATTCTTGATGTCCACGAAATTTGCAAATGTAGTACGGTTGTAAGCTGTTCGCTCCAAATGGTGTGTGCAAGCTTTAAATTTATAACCCAAGAAGTATGCTTAAAACAAGGATGCGAACCCGCAGTGTAAGGATCAATTATAGTAAAAGCAAGAATTCCGGGGTGTCGATCTCAGGAACTTAAGTGAAACAAAGTAGGTATAGGCTGTCAATATTGCAACTAACCACAAAAGCAATTAAAGCAATCAAAAGATGATAATATAGTCAATTAAGGAAATATGCAAATTCTAGGGATTAAAGCATCCAGTTGTGGTTCCAACTCAAGATCTCAAGATAAGCAGACAAAGCTGAGGTTTTGCAAAGGGAAGGTGTTACTAAAGTGGAATAGATCACCGGGTAAGTCTCACTACTCGCTAACTCCAAACCAAAAGCTCCTATTACCGGGTAAGTCTTAAGGTACTAAGGAAAGGAACTATAATCTCAAACCAACAAACCAATAAAGGATAAACCTTTACCGGGTAAGTCTCAGGCTAACTCACAAAGATGGGATGAAGGCACACTCAAACCCCAATAAAGGATAAACCTTTATTACCTACACTTATGATATTGGGTAAACAAACAAAGGAATTACCGGGTAAGTCTCATCCTAGGCTTGCATTGAACCAGGAAAGGTGTAATAAAAATAGGATTTGGCAAACTCTAACACTTAACTCTCAGTTTCGGATCAGAAAGGGTCACCTCGGTGAGTCAAATTCCACCCCGGCCGAGATGTTCATCGACTGAACAAGATGTTCTAGGGTTAAGGATAAAGACTCGAGCTTTCAGGGTCCTGCTGGGATTAAGATTATTCTATTATCGTCATTCCCACAACTTTCAGCCAATCACCCTAGAATCGCACAAAGAAATTAGCCACTCATCATCATGAAAGCAATAATCAAATATATGGGAAGAGAATGAATATTTGAACACAAAAACCTTAAGAACAAGGCTTCAATAACTGAATCAAATAAACAAATCAGCGTTCCTTGGATCACAAATCCAACAAGATAATCAACAAGAAGGGAATCTAAGAAAGTCTTACAAATCCCCTTAAAAAGCTATAACAAGCTATCATCTTCCTTCCTTCAATCTTCAAAGCTTCCTTCCTTCCTTCAAAACTCTGGAAAAATCCCTTAATTGTTGGATACTCGCAGCCCTCTAAGCATGGTTGAACTTGAGGAAAATCCAACCCTTTATATAGGAGAATTATCTTCCAAAGATAAAATATCTTAAAAAGATAATTTCCTAATAAAATATATCCATATCTCATAAATAGATCTCTAAAATATATGATCTTCCTTCCAGAAATCCAGCCAATAAATATAAGATCTCTCTTTTCCAAAAATAAAGATCTTAGCCAAATAAAATATATCTCGCCGCGTCCAAGGTGTTCGCCTTGGTCGGGGCGCTCCTCAAGATCACCTCGGTCGAGGTGGTACTGTAGTTGACCAAGGTGACTCTGAACTGAATATGAAATCTCTCAAATCTAGTCCAAAGTAAATCTTTAATCCATTTCTATGCTTCCTGAGCTCCTCCTTAAGCTCCTGAATGTAGCTTCAATGACTCCTTCGCTCCTTTAGCTTCATTTTGATGCAAAACGTGCCATTTTACCTACGATTACAACGAAACTTGGTGTAGACCTCGATTCCCACAAAGGTAGATGAAACGATATAATCACATAATATACATCCAAACATGCAGATTATTGAAGATAAAACGTCTAAAGAAGTCCCAAAATATAGGCTATAATTCATGTTATCAAAATACCCCATACTTGTCCCTTGCTTGTCCCCAAGCAAGTTCCAAATCTTAAGTACAAGATATAATGGATTATAGGTCATATAGATCAATGAAAAGTTTTTCAAAACATTTTTGGTGGTGTGCTCCACTCATAGATCACTCCAAGAGAATGCTTCATGGAATTTAAAATCAAAAAATGATCAAAATATTTTATAAATATAAGAAAGTTGTACATCTTTGCATAAAATCATAGAATGCATAATAAATCATAATTATCGAAATTAATCATGTATATTCCAATTTAAACCACTAAGTTAATCAACAAGCTCGAGGTCCCAAGGGCTTTTCAAGAGAGGTCAAGAAACGTGTGAGGGTGGGATGTATATAGGGAATGTGGTGCTAGAATCCGGGAAAAGGATCTTCACTTCACTTGCTTTGAATTTCAACATCTTCCACCAATAAGCTTTGCTTATTTACTTTTTACTTTTTGGGATGCATGGACAGAGGTGCACAATAACCGAAGCCTAGGAGATCAGCAATCATCAATTTCTCGAGATGCCTCAAACCCTTGATGCACATCTAATATCCAGAAATTTTTATTTCTTTTAATTCCGTAACAAACCGGTTTTTTTGATCCGTTGATCTTCCTCTATCTACCTAGTCGTACACACTATCTCAAAACTTTATCATTTTATGTAACCTCACTACACATAAAATGATAGAATTTTTTTTTATTATCATGACCCTAGTTTATATCATGACATGTCCTTGACAATGTCATAACGTCCTTTTGACGAGACCAAGACGAGACCATGACGACATTTGACGAGTTTAAGACGAAGCCATGACAATTGTTGACAAGGCCATGAAAAAGTCTTTACAACCTTCAGCCCACCCCTCTTTTCTTTTCTTTTTGTTTGGCCCATGTTTGTCTCAGCCCATATCTCTCTTCCTTGCCTTGCTGATGGCCGGCCCAACGAAGGATGGCTGCTACTCCATACGTGTGCTGAGCTGGAAGATCTCCAACATAACAGCCGCAGATCATGCTGAGGTACGCCTTCATGACTGCATATCTGCTTCCCTTCCTCTTCCCGCCGTTACACCTGCCTCTTTCCTTCTGGATGCATTCTTCGGCCTTCTCTTCTGAGTCACCTTGCTGCTGAACGAGGACAGTCTCTACAGACCGCCTAGACCGACGCCTCACCCATCCTTCTGCACACTACGCCTTCTGAGCAGGTGAATCCGTTTACTTCTCCCTCTCCTTCTATCTACAATCTGTCTTCCAACGCTCCTATCAACCTCTTTTGATGTCGACAACCAGGCTAAGTGAAGCCCTCCTGCACCTACAACCGGCGTGAAAACCAAGCACTGCCCACTTTCTGAAGCGAACGAGACTCGATCTTCCTCTGTCCATCCGGGTAAGGACCTATCTACCTTCCTATCTTCATCTTCTTAATATACAGATCATGAGGACTCACGCATCTCTTTCTCTGTGCCCAGACAAACCTCAATCTCGGCCAATCTATGACAATAGTGAGACAGGGTTGAGTTTTCCAATCACAACAACAGTGAAGCCGAGCCAAGCCTCGACCCCAGCCCGGTAAGAGATCAGATCTCCCTTGCTGCTATAGATGAAATAGATGAAGTTTGTGTAGTGACCTCCATAGGAATCGAACCTAGGATGTGGGGATTAGGGTATACAAATTTTAGTGTTGAGTGAGACTCGAACTAGGGACCTCTGGATAGATTTAATGGTGATTTATGTTGACAGGGAGAATCGAAGTTGAGACCTTCTGCATGCTTTGTTTTCCAGCCTTAAACTGCTCACTGTAGGTAGATATATATATTTAGTTTATTTTGTTAAAATTTGGGAACGAGTTAACGGTCAGATTAGAATCTATAAGGTTCCAAAGTAGAGCAGTTGGGCTGTTTTTACAGTAGAAGAAAATTTGACTAAGTATAGAAATTCTAGCTTTTATTCCAACTTTAGAGAATTATGTAGGAGTTATGGTTTAGTATTTTTGAGAGATCTTTACTCCTATGTTTAGTATGCATATCATAGAAGATCTAGAGATTTATTTCAGAATTTAATACTTTTATCCGAGCCTCATATCTTAAGCCAAAGTTGGACCTTAGCGACTTTTTATGAAAGTCAAGAATGTGTTTAACTCTTCTAAAACTTTAACAAACTTCCTTTCTAGAGTGAGAGTGTGATTTTGAGTTCTAAAGAATAGTTTGGAACCTTGTTATAGAATTTTATAGTGTTTCGGGACCAGGGGTAAAATGGTCATTTACCCGTATAAGGGTACTTTGGTAATTTCTTTATGATCGATTATAGATCTTAGAAGTTGGAAACTTCTAAGAAAGTGGGATACATTATTGATCCACGTGCCTTGTGTGACAGGCGTTTGGGTTTCTACGGTTGCGGACCAAGTTGAGAAATTGAGAGTTGAGTTTTGATTCAGGTAAGTCCTTGCGACTTACTTAGCTGGTTTCTGGATATTAGTTGAGTGATAATAGTGGTGTGTGTACCATGTGTGTTATAATAACAACTTGTTAGGACGACCGTCGTTATTATGTGTTATGGCCCAAGTGTATGTATAACGAGCCGTGACATCACTGCCCAGCTCTGCCAGGAGACTGAGAGGTTCTCTATACCCATACCATACAGGTACACGGTGAGATGCATCGGATCCACTCTTGATGGGTACACGGGGGCGGAGGCGAGGTTTGGGAATCCCTCGTGTCACAAAATAAGTATCATTAGAGTGAACGACTTAAATGAAGATAATAAATGGATTGTTTGAAAGCATGATGAGTGTTTATAATTTTATGTGTATGTGTGCTATTATTATTCTCCTAATGTTTAGATAACTAGCTAATGGTTGTTTTGTTGTGTTTTTAGATTTACCGCAGGTTAGAATAGCAGTTGAGTAATCCAGAAGTAGTGGTCAGCCGGGTCTCCGTACTCTTTAGAGTGGGGTTGGGTGTTTACCTTGTGGTTTCTTTCTTCTTGTTAAAGACAGTTAGTCTTTTTGTGGTTTAAGTACTATAGGCTGTTAGACGTTGTTGCATTCATCTCTTAAAAATACTATTTTATAAATTTCGGTTTTTCTTATTTGTGTCTTGTTGCAAGATCCTAGTAATATTGTTGTCAAACTGAGGTCGGGACCCATTGTGAGGTCCTAACCAGTAATGTCCCGAGTTCTAAGAATTCAGGGTGTTACAACATGGTATCAGAGGGAGGTTGGCAACAATGACACTTGAAATCTTTTGAAAGACCGAATAAGTACTTAAGCAGAACCCGAAAAGGGATCTGAGTTTTTTTTTTTAAAAAAGGACTTTTGGTTTCAAATACATGCATAGTCTGGTTGGGAATTGAAAGTACGGCTGACCACCACTACTACCGCGGATCTCAGTATGCTTAGTATGGACTTTTGGTTTTTACTCTCGTTGGACTTATTAGCTTGATTATAAAGATATGTGATATAGATAAGTATATGCCGAAGATTAATAGAATATATAGTTATGTTATGTCCTTTACGGAGATAACATAATTAGTTTCTCACCCCTTGATACATCTAAGTAGACTTTGAAGGGTGTCAACGTGAGGATTAGTATGCACATCTTATGTGCATTAGGGTAGATGAACAGCGGACAACCCCTTAGAGCTTGTTGAGGAACTTGGAGACGGAAAAGTGAAGATTAAAAGACAACACCAACTACGATGACAAGAAGGGAATCCCGAGTTAACTCAATAGGATCAAATGAAGAGTATACATGAGAGTAGTTCCAGCAATGTATTGGATGACCGACAAGTATACAAAGTGGAAGAGACAACCCATAGGTTCTTTCAAGATGGTGTAAAGCAACGTTACAAACAAAGGGGATGCCTTCAGAAACACAAATAGGCATGAAGATCAAGGTGAAATATAGTAGCGATCCAAACAAGAGACATTGAATCTAAACTTACTGACAGACCAGAAGGTGAAAGTTTGAGGCCAGAAGCAGAGTGGAATAGGAATACTCTCGACAAGCTACTTGCCATCACAATCAAGATGGGGAACCGAGACAATCATAAGCATAGGAGTCAAGATGAGATACATTGTCCGTCCCGATACGAAGAATTAAAGGGCCGCAAAATGGAAGCTTACAGGTTGCTAGAAAAAGGGGAGGCAGATTTCACCAACATAGAAGTGATGTGACCTCCTAGAACACACAAGAATTACAACAAGGATCGGGATACAACAAAGACCAGATTTCTATAAAGGCGGAAGTACAAGCAGCACCCCAAGGAAGGAGGGTGTAGGAGAATGGTCTTGGGGAAAAAGAGGGTCTCTAATAACTTCTCACTCACGAAGGGATTTAAGTTAATAACACTATCGGGTCATAACAGAGAACCGCAAGTGGACAATAACTCGGGTAAAAAGAATAATGGAGAAATGCCTACAAGTTATCATAGAAGAATTGATAAGCCCATTGATGGAAGACAAAGATACAATTAGACTCGTAAGGGTATAGTGCTCTTATAGGAGTGTAATTTGTAGAAAGAGCTAAAGGAGTATAAATGGCAGAGAATTATTTTCACCTCGTATATCAAACCTCAAAAGAGATAGGAAAAAAGTAAGTCTACGATCTTGTAGAAGGTCAACTACAGACTAATGAGTAACAATAGAGAATTTACACGTGCTTGCTAACTAGTGATGGTTGGTTGACAGATAAGAAGATTAACCATAAGGTTATAAAGGAATTTTATCAACATCTAGTGAATTTCTTCCAAAGATCAACGAAGACAATGGTGAAGTTAAATCAATACAAGTACTAGTATCCTTGATGGTAACATTGAATGAGTCCAATATGATAACTCTAATAAAGAAATTAAAGAGAAGCTCTTGTCGGTCGGTAATGACCATTGATGATAGTAATGGTGTAAAGAGAATTGTTGTGAGTAGTTGCTTACTACTAACTAAGGAAAAAAAAAATAAAAAAAATAATCCATATCAAAGTTAGTATGGAGGGACCCTCTAAGAAGAACTAGAGGAGTAAGAAGAAACAAATGATTGTGGACATGTCCTAGGTCCTGGTATTCCACACAAGTAGAACTGATGGTGCTCATCCGAGAAAGGGTGGGGTCAACTATCTAGATTGACAGAGGAAGCCCTTGTGATTAAAGATGTGACACAGAATAAGTGGAATTGTAGAGGCGACACACTCATAGAGAGTATGATTTAAAGCCTTGGTGAAAGGTCTGATCGAGTGGTGAGGTGATTGCAGATGGAATCTACAAGATGGCTAGAACAGACATGAGAAGGAGTAAAGTTGAATGACTAAAGGCTGATATGGATCCGGTATTACCCTAATAAGATGATTACCGAAAGGTATATATATAAAAGTTTAATGAGAAATGGAGGTACTCCATTGAAAATTCAAGCTGGACTGATGACAGAAGAGTTGATGAAAGTAATAAGACCAACGTGGTTCGTAAAGCGAGTACGAGAAAACTCAAAGGAGTAACTATCCTACTAGGGGGTAAAGATTTATAGAAGGTAAAGCGACACGAGCATAAGGACAACATAATAAATGTGAGTCAAGAACTTTGATTTTTGAGGAAATCATATACAAATGAGGTTTATTATGCAATTGGTACTGATAGGTGTTTGATAAAAGTCATACACATCAGACCGATAACAATAGGATGGATAAGGTGTAAACCAAAAGAATAATTTAACCAGTAAGAAGGAAACTCATGTATCAAAAGGTGGGGCTTGCTAAATTGGAATAAAGTGTTGAGATGATGATGCCTTTGTAGAATCTATGCAAGAGTACAATATAACTGAGGTTCCAAAATAAAATGGGTAGTAATGATCAAATATAAGTTGAGACCGATTCAGGGGAGGAAATTGTTATAAGACGAGTGACCTAGTAGAAGAGCTCACATTACAAGCTTGAGAGACCAAAAGAGATAAAATATTGACCCGGATATGAGGGTCTAAGGTGCATGGAAGGGATATCTACAATGGAGTGTAGAAGCAAAATGTAGACTTTGCAAGTGTGGAGAGGTTTTGACCTCCTCAATGATATAGGAATTTGAACGAAATTACAATGCCGGTATCAAAGAGTAAAAGCCCTGTAGCGGAAACAACGGAGTTTCATGAAGGCAACATTGCCGGTAACACCAGCGAAGGAACGTATATATGAGAACGGCCTTGGTGGACTTGAAAGTTCAAGGTAACCCCAATTATCACGGGACCTAAGTCATCAACACCGATGGTCCATGCAAGGGGAACTGCAAGAGGATGATAACTAAAGTCATTAGAACTACCAAGACACTTACCAGCTATCGTTGAAGACTTGGAATGACTATTTATGTTAAGATGAATGACCCAGTTGGGCTTGAGAAGTAGAGTTAGCCTAAGGAAACAGAAGTGTGGAAGATAAAACGAATTAGCAAAGCATGAAAGGATTAATCGAGCAGATGATGCGCACCAAGAAATTTAACGCCATTATAGGTATAAGAAGAGTAAGTCCGGGATATGGAGATAAGTCAATTATAGACTGACCGACGTCAATTGAGGACGTGTAAGGGTTAGTTGGTATTGACGAGTAGGTACCGTTAAGAAGAGACATTAGTGACTGCGGATTTAAGAGGTAACTTTACCGATGCCTTAGAGGATTCCCCAAGTAGGCAACGACAACTTTCTGGGGTGATCTAAGGATATGGAGAGGATCGGGTTAGAGGTTGCTTTCTGGGTGGTTAAGAACAGACTACGGTTGAGTAAGAGACTAAGAGTCTGTTTGAAGAGGATCTTGCTAGTAGTAGGAGGGAAGTATAGGCGGGAGTTGGGTAAATCATGTTGACCCTCAGAAAGACGCCATTGTGACTAATGGGTGTTATACCAGAAGCGTGGTAGGCCCATAACCCACAGATGAAGAAAATCAATGTTAGGTGAACTATGATTTCAAGTTAAGGAATTAGAGATCTATATGAAAAGGTCCACTTGGGTGTGTGATTTGTTTTGAGTTATTTAAATTTGAAAGCTTGACAAGAAGTAGGTGAAAACCCATTAATTAAGGAACGATCCGATTAGGTCACATTGAGGAAACTGGGCCAAGCGGTTTGTATTACAAAGAGCATTAGACACTTAGTAAAGTGCTGACAAAAGTTTAAGATCATTATTTCAGAATCGATAGTTGGGAACTTTCGAAAGGAAAAAGCAAGTGGGCCAAGTGGAAGGAAAAGTTTTGTTTTTTTATGGTTTGATAGAGCCATCAAAAGAGCTGGAGGTAAGTTTAGAAAACCAAACCGTTGAGAGGGTACCTACCGAATCCGAGACACGTCATCAGCTATGAAGATCAGAAAATTTAGCTGGTTCATGCTTTTATAGAGTTCCAGTGATTTAGACGAGGAGCTGATGAGGCCACTTGGGAGACAGAGGAGAGTATTAGACGTAATTATCCCGATTTTTATGCGGGGTTAGCTACTACTTCTGTACCGACGAGTTAGTACTCGGATGCTGTTTTGTTAGATTTTTTTTTTCATGTTTTTACCTTGGTTTGAGTGATTGTGTTTTATGTGATGTGTGCCTAAGTATGATGATTGAGTAGTTGCATGATAGAAAATGGGACTTAATGAAACCAGGTTATAAAAAGAAAGTTGTTTGGTTAGATACTTTATTCTAAGTTTTGGGACGAAACTTATTTTAAGGGGGTACTGATGTAATATCCAGAAATTTTTATTTCTTTTAATTCCGTAACAAACCGGTTTTTTTTGATCCGTTGATCTTCCTCTGTGTACCTAGTCGTACACACTATCTCAAAACTTTATCATTTTATGTAACCTCACTACACATAAAATGATAGAACTTTTTTTATTATCATGACCCTAGTTTATATCATGACATGTCCTTGACAATGTCATAACGTCCTTTTGACGAGACCAAGACGAGACCATGACGACATTTGACGAGTTTAAGACGAAGCCATAACAATTGTTGACAAGGCCATGACAAGGTCTTTACAACTTTCAACCCACCCCTCTTTTCTTTTCTTTTTGTTTGGCCCATGTTTATCTCAGCCCATATCTCTCTTCCCTGCCTTGCTGATGGCCGGCCCAACGAAGGATGGCTGCTACTCCATAAGTGTGCTGAGCTGGAAGATCTCCAACGTAACAGCCGCAGATCACGCTGAGGTACGCCTTCATGACTGCTACTCTGCTGCCCTTCCTCTTCCAGCCGTTACACCTGCCTCTTTCCTTCTGGATGCATTCTTTGGCCTTCTCTTCTGAGTCACCTTGCTGTTGAACGAGGACAGTCTCTACAAACCGCCTAGACCGACGCCTCACCCATCCTTCTGCACACTACGCCTTCTGAGCAGGTGAATCCGTTTGCTTCTCCCTCTCCCTCTATCTACAATCTGTCTTCCAGTGCTCCTATCAACCTCTTTTGATGTCGACAACCAGGCTAAGTGAAGCCCTCCCGCACCTACAACCGGCGTGAAAACTAAGCAGTGGCCAACCCTCCCATACAGCCCTCTTTAGCGCCAAGCACTGCCCACTTTCTGAAGCGAACGAGACTCGATCTTCCTCTGTCCATCCGGGTAAGGACCTATCTACGTTCCTATCTTCATCTTCTTAATATACAGATCATGAGGACTCACACATCTCTTTCTTTGTGCCCGGACAAACCTCAATCTCGGCCAATCTATGACAATAGTGAGACAGGGTTGAGTCTTCCAATCACTGCAACAGTGAAGCCGAGCCAAGCCTCGACCCCAGCCCGGTAAGAGATCAGATCTCCCTTGCTGCTATAGATGAAATAGATGAAGTTTGTGTAGTGACCTCCATAGGAATCGAACCTAGGATGTGGGGATTAGGGTATACAGATTTTAGTGTTGAGTGAGACTCGAACTAGGGACCTCTGGATAGATTTAATGGTGATTATGTTGATAGGGAGAATCGAAGTTGAGACCTTCTGCATGCTTTGTTTTCCAGCCTTAACCTGCTCACTTTAGGAGCTAGTTTCGACACCTTAGAACGAACATCCACCGTTGAATTTTTGATATGTAGTAGGTAGATATATGTAGTTTATTGTGTTAAAATTTGGGAACGAGTTAACGGTCGGATTAGAATCTATAAGGTTCCAAAGTAGAGCAGTTGGGCTATTTTTACAGTAGAAGAAAATTTGACTAAGTATAGAAATTCTAGCTTTTATTCCAACTTTAGAGAATTATGTAGGAGTTATGGTTTAGTATTTTTGAGAGATCTTTACTCCTATGTTTAGTATGCATATCATAGAAGATCTAGAGATTTATTTCGGAATTTAATACTTTTATCCGAGCCTCATATCTTAAGTCAAAGTTGGACCTTAGCGACTTTTTATGAAAGTCAAGAATGTGTTTAACTCTTCTAAAACTTTAACAAACTTCCTTTCTAGAGTGAGAGTGTGATTTTGAGTTCTAAAGAATAGTTTGGAACCTTGTTATAGAATTTTATAGTGTTTCGGGACCAGGGGTAAAATGGTCATTTACCCGTATAAGGGTACTTTGGTAATTTCTTTATGATCGATTATAGATCTTAGAAGTTGGAAACTTCTAAGAAAGTGGGATACATTATTGATCCACGTGCCTTGTGTGACAGGCGTTTGGGTTTCTACGGTTGCGGACCAAGTTGAGAAATTGAGAGTTGAGATTTGATTCAGGTAAGTCCTTGCGACTTACTTAGCTGGTTTCTGGATATTAGTTGAGTGATAATAGTAGTGTGTGTACCATGTGTGTTATAATAACAACTTGTTAGGACGACCGTCGTTATTATGTGTTATGGCCCAAGTGTATGTATAACGGGCCGTGACATCACTGCCCAGCTCTGCCAGGAGACTGGGAGGTTCTCTATACCCATACCATACAGGTACACGGTGAGATGCATCGGATCCACTCTTGATGGGTACACGGGGGCGGAGGCGAGGTTTGGGAATCCCTTGTAATACCCGGAAATTTTATTTCCGTTTAATACCGGGTCAAACCAGTTTTTTTTTTTATTTATTCGTTGACCTTTCCTAATCATACCTAGGGTTTTACGAGAACACATTTTATCATTTTATGTACTCTTCTAGTCACATAAAATGACGAATTTTATCAAACCCTAATCTAAGTCATTACGACGTCTTTTGTCGAGGTCATGACAAGGCCGAGACGAGGCTATGACAAAGCCCGACAACCTTGTGACAAGGTCGGACCACAATTGACAGCCATGACGTGCGGCCCAGTTTTGTACTTGCTGCTTATTGAATACTCACTTCAGCCCACTATGTAATTTGTTTGGGTCCGCCCAATCACTTGAAAGAATCAGCTACATCCAGTTGTTACATTCTTTAACTCCTAGTAACCTAATTTAATTTCAGCCTAATTAAACCCTAATCACCCATATCTCTATTAGCAGTAACCTTAATGAAAACCGTCACCTTCCTACGATAATCACGCAGCAAACGCATCGTGAAGAAGCCAACCTCTGTACTTCGGCCATCCTCGCGCCAGTGCCGGTGGAGCAAGACAACCAGGGTTCCCGACCGAAGAGTCGTCACAAACTCGATACTCTATTCCGGACGGTAGCACCGTGAGAAGCGACCCTTCCAGCCGGAACAGCAGACGTGCAAATTCTACGAGCTTGGCCAAATGAACCCGGCTGAAGAGAAGGTCTCGCGACCGCCGGACAGCCCTGCGTCTTCATCTTCATCAGGAACCATAGCCACCAGCCGACGCCCCTTCATCGCTTCCCTACTATGGAGCCCCGGCGCTGAGCCCAAATCGCTGCCGACTCCATCGGAAACTAGACCAGGACAAGGCTGCGCTTCTTCATCGCTGCAACAGATTTGCCCGAGCTCTTTTTGAAGACGATTCCGATCGAAGTAGGCTACAACATTTCTTCAAGGGGACCGGCGGTTTGTAGTGAGACGGTGAGTCTCCTTGCCCAATATAAGTGTTGTGTTTATGAGTATGTATAATGTAGATTAGGAAGTTGTGAGGTATAAGAAGTGTTGACAGGATTCCGTACGTACAATATAAAGTTAGTCGAGTGGGAGTTGTAGGTTACCAGGGAAGGTTAGTACTACCGGAGTTGTAGGTTACCGGCAATAGTGCAATGTAGGTAGGTTGTGAGTTGTTTCAATGAGTCTACAAATACACATGTACCAGCAGTATACATTTATGTATGAATAAGCTTTGTAGGTTGAGAGATATGAATATTATTATATATGAATAAGTTCAGTGGATAAGTATGTATATATATAGATGTATAAGATTGAATATGTGTAAGTTTATATATAAACGTAATATGCTTATGTAAGTTATATATAGATTTATATATGTAGGTATAAGTATATAATATATATATAGGTATAAGTGTAGGATGTATATAAGTGTATATATATATAGACGTATAAGTTAGTGTGTGTAAAGTATATAGAAGCTTGGAATTAGTAGGTATGTAATCTTTATATAAGAGTATATTTATAAGCATAAATATAGTATATATAAATATGTGAGTATATATATAAGTACGAGTTGGGAGTTATGAAATTATGTAGTTATAAGTGAGTTGAGGAGAAGGTTAAAAACATGTTTGACGGTATTATGTATGAAGTAGCATAATTAGTATCCGGAGAGAAGGAGTGTTGTCCTTCTTCGAGTTGTCTCGAGTTCTTGACCTTATAACCTATAAGTAGCTATCCGAGAGATATAATTTATGGAAAACAAGATATGAAAGAAATCAGTAGAATTCAAGAATAAACTTCGAGAATTTACGACATTAAGAGTAAAATGGTCTTTTACCGTAAGAGAGCTTTTTCCGTAATTCCTTCGCATGAGGTTGGACATCTGGATGAGATTTTGATCCACATGCCTTATTTGACAGGCGTTTGAGTTACCACGAGTACAGATCGTTTTGAGACTTGTTGGAGTGTGATTTTACTCAGGTAAGTCCTTGCGACTTACTTAGCCAGTTTCTGGACATTAGTTGAGTGATAGTAGTTGTGTGTGCTATGTGCGTGATTTTAATAATAATAACTTGCTAGGACGACTGTTATTATTCTGTTTAAGGCCCAAGTGTATGTATAACGGGCCGTGACATCACTGCCCAGCTCTGACAGGAGACTGGGAGGTTCTCTATACCCAGACCAGGCAGGTACAAGGTGAGATGCATCGGATCCATTCCTGATGGTTACACGGGGGCGGAGGCGAGGTTTGGGAATCCCTCGTGTCACAAACTAAGTATCATTAGCGTGAATGAGTAACTTAACTTAAGATAATAAAAGGACTTGTTTGAAAGCATGATGGGTGTTTATTCTTTTATGTGTGTGTGTGTGCTATTATTGTTCTTCTAATGTTTAGATAACTAGCTAATGGTTTCTGTTGTTGTCTTTTTAGATTTACCGCAGGTTAGACCAGCAGCTGAGTGATCCGGAAAGAGTGGTCAGCCGGGTCTCCGTACTCCTTAGAGTGGGGGTTGGGAGTTGTGTCTGTCTTTTCTTTCTTTTGGTTAAGACAATTGTTCGTTCTTTTGTTTAAGTACGTTAGGCTGCTAGACAGTGTTGCATTCATTACCTTAAAAATACTATTTTATGAATTTCGGTTTTCTTTATTTGTGTCTTGTTGCAAGATCCTAGTAATGTTGTTGTCAAACTGAGGTCGGGACCCATTGTGTGGTCCTAACCAGTAATGTTCCGAGTTCTGAGAATTCGGGGTGTTACAACCTGGTATCAGAGCTCTAGGTTGGCAACAATGGCACTTGAAATCTTCTGAAAGACTGAATAAGTTTTAAGCAGAACCCGAAAAGGGGTCTGAGTTTTAAAAAGAAAATTTTTGGTTTTAAATGCATGCATAGTCTGGTTGGGAATAGAAAAGTACGGCTGACCACCACTACTACCGCGGATCTCAGTATGCTTAGTATAGACTTATAGTATTGTACAAGTACGTATGTTATATAAATATCTATATATATGTAGCACGTTGTTACCCTAGAGGATATGAAATATCCTTTAGTTGAGTTATCATGATGCGATCATCGCCTCATGATAAACCGTTTGGAGATCTTAAAGGGTATCTGTAAGAAGATAGTGGACTCATACCCCATATTGGAACATTACATTATGGCGGACACCCTGGTGGTTTCTACAATTGTCCGAAGAACGAGTGGTTAAGGAGTTGAGGATTACTAGAGGATGTTAACAACAAGAACAATCGGGCGAGAAAAGAATATCAAGTAATTCAAATAGAAGTAATAGGAAACCGTACAAGGATTTTAGCGGTATGACGACGAGAGGTGAAACTCAAGATGTGTGTAAGGATTAATAAGAGCGCGGATTGAAGAGGACAACATCAAAACACCATTCAAACGAAGAATAGTACAACTACACTTGGCGGATTAAAGGACGCTACCACCAAGGTGGATGCCACCATAGACAAGTATGAGCATGAGAGTAGAAAATAGAGTGTTGACCCAGATGTAAAAGATTAAAGGAGTACCAAGACAGAGATTTACGATCGAGTTTAAAAGAAAAAAAAAATTAATAAATTTCATAACCATGGAGATAAGTTGACTCCTTTAGAGACACGAGAATTTTGAAGGAAAGCACGACACAAGTATCAAAGATAGTAGAAGTCTGAAATTGAGACAATGAATTTCCATGAAGGTAATGTTACAAAACAACATCCACCGAGGAAGAAGCATGTGCAGGAATGATCATGATGGACTTGAGAGATCATAATAACTACTCAACCACCAAGAGACTCAAGTTAACCATACTAGTGGTTCACTACAAAGACCTGCAGGTAGACGATAACTTAGGAAAAAAGGAACCGCGCAGATGGGTTTGCAAGCCATCACGGAAGGTTTGATAAACCCATAGATGGCAGGTGAATAATGCAACTAGACTCGGATAAAGTGATCTTAAGAAAGAAAAGTGTAAATTGTGGAAGGAGCTAAAGGTGTATAAACGGATAACCTATAAGGGATAAGTTTTCACCTTGTATATCCGCATCGAAAGGGATAGAAGAAAAGTAAGTCTACAATCTGGTAGAAGACCAACTACATACTAACTAGTAATAACGGAGAATTCACACGTCTGAGTTGACCAGTGATGACCGGTTGGTAGATAAGAAGAATAACATCAGATTTACTAAAGAATGTTACCGACACATGGAGAATCTCTACAAAAGATCAACGAGGACAATTGTAAAGTTAAACCGATACAAGTACCAGTACCCTTAATAGTAACATGGAAGAAGTTCGAGCCAATATTCCTAATTAAGGAATTAAGGAGAAGATTTTGACGGCCGGGAATGACCCCCTAGGTCTTTAAGGAGATTAAGGAAATGGTTGTGAGCAGTTTCTTACCTTCTGGCTACGAAAAATATACATTTCACAGTAGTACTAAGGGATTGCATAAGGAGAACTAGAGGAGTAAGAAGAAGCAGATGATTTTAATCATGTCCAACGTCAATCAAGACAGAAGGTGCTTAACATGCCACACATATGAGACCGATGGTGCTCTCCCAAGGTTTACAGAGGAAGCCCTTTTGACTAAAGATGTCACACAAAATAACTACAGTTATAGAGACGGAGCAAACATAGAGATTATGATCTTAGTGTCTTGATAATATGTCTCATCGAGTTTTGAAGTGATTCTAGATGGAATCTACATCTCGTTGGAACAGGACATGAGAAAGAAGAATGAGGAATAACTGAAGGTATTATACAAATCCGATATCACGCCTATAAGATAACTACCGAAAAGTGTTTATATAAGAGTTTAATGATAAATGGTGGTACTCCAAGGGAATTCAAACTAATCCAGATAACCTTGTAATATGTAGATGGATGGGTAGTTATAGAACCGCGTACGAATGGTGTACCCTAGAGTCTTTTCTCGACTGATGGGAGAAGAATTTACGAAACTATTAAATTTAATCAACGTGGATGGTACGAGAAAACCAAAAAGGTTTTGACCATTATAACTGGTGTAAGGATTTGAAGAAAATAGTAGAGCGACAGGAGTATACTGGCAACCTGGTAGACATGACTGGAAAAAAAAAATAAAAAAATAAAAAAAATAAAAAAAATAAAAAAAATATTCAAATGAAACTAGAGGATGTCAACAAAAGTAATACTATTGAGCCGTGTTAGCGGAGCTTTGAGGAGCTGAAGAGGAGATTGACGTCTGCTCTAATTTTAGTACAGCCTGAGGGTACAGATGACTTTGTGGTATACAATAGTGCATCCAAGTTAGGCTTGGGGTGTATCTTGATGTAGAGGGGTAATGTCATAGCCTATACGTCTTGGCCGCTGAAGATGTATGAGGAGAACTACCCCACACCCGACCAAGAGTTAGCTGTAGTAGTCCATGCTCTTAAGATCTAGCGTCACTATCTGTATGGGGCAACATGTCAGATCTTCACAGACCATAAGAGTCTGAAATACATATTCATTCAGCGGGAATTGAATAACCGCCAGAGGCGGTGGTTAGAATTGATCAAGGATTTTGACCTTGATATTCTCTACCACCCAGAAAAGGTGAATGTAGTGGTTGACGCTTTGAGCCGGAAGACGCCTCGGGAGAAGGCGATAGCGCGGTTGAGAGTACAACCGCATTTGTAGAGAGATTTGACTTGGTTAGAGGAAGAGATTCAGTTTCCAGATACCACCCACCAGTTAGCTACCTTGGAGTTACTTCCTGACCTTTTGGGTGAGATCCGAAAGAAGTAGGAGACTTGCCCGACTTTGACCAGGATTCGAGACAAAATGTCCCGAGGTGAAGCACCTCAGTTCACTATTGATGCTGATGGAGTGATGACATGTTAGGACCGTATTTGTGTGCCATCAGACCATGATTTGAGATAGAGGATATTAGGTGAGACTCATGCTACCCCCATACTCAGTACATCCTAGAGCGAGTAAGATGTACAAGGATGTGAGACGTCCCCTCTGGTGGGGTGGTTTGAAGCCTGACGTGGCTCGGTATGTAGCTCAGTGTGCGACCTATCAGCAGGTCAAGATTGAGTACCGTAGGTCCGGAGGTGAACTCCATCCATGGTCAGTACCACAGTGGAAGTGGGAGGATATATTGATGGATTTTGTCACGGGATTGAGACTCAACAGAGGTTTTGATGCTATTTGGGTGGTAGTAGACCGTCTGACGAAGACCGTATGTTTCATTCCGATTAAGGGAATATGGCCGGTAGGTCATCTAGCTGAGGAATTTACCAGACATATTGTGAGACTCCATGGAGTACCGAGGACTATCGTCTCCGACAGAGATGGACGTTTTACCTCGAGATTTGGCAGCCGGTACATACTGCTTTAGGGACAAGTCTCCACTTTACTACTACTTACCACCACAGACTGACGGTCAGTCTGAGAGGACCATCCAGACGTTAGAGGACATGCTGTGAGCTTGTGTACTGGATTGGGGCAGGTAAGGCCTGATCACCTCCCTTTGGTAGAGTTTTCATATAATAACAGTTGACACGCGTCCATTGGGATGGCTTCCTATGAGGCTTTGTACGGGTGGAGATGTCGTACGCCCTTATGTTGGGATGAGCCAGCAGAGCTGATGGAGTAGCTCCAGATCAGATACAGGATGACATCGCTCGGATTACCCTAGTCCGAGAGCGGATGTTAGCAGCTCAGAGTCGTCAGAAGTCCTACGCCGACAAAAGGCGTCGACCTTTGGAGTTTAGAGTGGGTGCTCAGGTGTGGCTGAGAGTGTCACCTACGAGAGGAGTCAGGCGTTTTGACATTAAAGGGAAGTTGAGTCCCCGAAATGTCGGACCTTTTGAGATCTTGGAGAGAGTGGGAGGGGTGGCCTACAGATTAGCACTACCGCCGAGATTAGAGGGTGTTCATCCGGTCTTTCATGTATCTCAGTTGAGAGAGTACATCCCGTATCCGAGATACGTCATCAGCCATGAGGATCTGACAGTTGAGCCGATCACACTTTTGTAGTGTACCTAGTAGCTGTCTTGGAGCGCAGTCCTAGACGTCTGCGGTCCAAGGAGATAACTATGTTGCGGATCCAGTGATCTAGGAGAGGAGCTGATGATGCCACTTGGGAGACTGAGGAGAGTATTAGACGTAACTATCCCGAATTCTTTGCGGGGTTAGAGGTTACTCTTGTACCGACGAGTTAGTACTCGGATGTTGTGTTGTTTGACTTTTCATGTTTTTACCTTGAATTGAGTGATTGTGTTTTATGTGATGTGTGCCTAAGTATAATGATTGAGTAGTTGCCTGCAAGAAAACAAGTTTTAGTGAGACCAAGTTATACAATTTGATTTTTAGAAGTCGTTTGATTGGATACATCATTCTAAGTTTCGGGACGAAACTTATTTTAAGGGGGCACTAATGTAATACCCGGAAATTTTATTTCCGTTTAATACCGGGTCAAACTAGTTTTTTTTTTTATTTATTCGTTGACCTTTCCTAATCATACCTAGGGTTTTATGAGAACACATTTTATCATTTTATGTACTCTTCTAGTCACATAAAATGACGAATTTTATCAAACCCTAATCTAAGTCATTACGACGTCTTTTGTCGAGGTCATGACAAGGCCGAGACGAGGCTATGACAAAGCCCGACAACCTTGTGACAAGGTCGGACCACAATTGACAGCCATGACGTGCGGCCCAGTTTTGTACTTGCTGCTTATTAAATACTCACTTCAGCCCACTATGTAATTTGTTTGGGTCCGCCCAATCACTTGAAAGAATCAGCTACATCCAGCTGTTACATTCTTTAACTCCCAGTAACCTAATTTAATTTCAGCCTAATTAAACCCTAATCACCCATATCTCTATTAGCAGTAACCTTAATGAAAACCGTCCCCTTCCTACGATAATCACGCAGCAAACGCATCGTGAAGAAGCCAACCTCTGTACTTCCGCCATCCTCGCGCCAGTGCCGGTGGAGCAAGACAACCAGGGTTCCCGACCGAAGAGCCGTCACAAACTCGATACTCTATTCCGGACGGTAGCACCGTGAGAAGCGACCCTTCCAGCCGGAACCGCAGACGTGCAAATTCTACGAGCTTGGCCAAATGAACCCGGCTGAAGAGAAGGTCTCGCGACCGCCGGACAGCCCTGCGTCTTCATCTTCATCAGGAACCATAGCCACCAGCCGACGCCCCTTCATCGCTTCCCTACTATGGAGCCCCGGCGCTGAGCCCAAATCGCTGCCGACTCCATCGGAAACTAGACCAGGACAAGGCTGCGCTTCTTCATCGCTGCAACAGATTTGCCCGAGCTCTTTTCGAAGACGATTCCGATCGAAGTAGGCTACAACATTTCTTCAAGGGGACCGGCGGTTTGTACTGAGACGGTGAGTCTCCTTGCCCAATATAAGTGTTGTGTTTATGAGTATGTATAATGTAGATTAGGAAGTTGTGAGGTATAAGAAGTGTTGACAGGATTCCGTACGTACAATATAAAGTTAGCCGAGTGGGAGTTGTAGGTTACCAGGGAAGGTTAGTACTACCGGAGTTGTAGGTTACCGGCAATAGTGCAATGTAGGTAGGTTGTGAGTTGTTTCAATGAGTCTACAAATACACATGTACCAGCAGTATACATTTACGTATGAATAAGCTTTGTAGGTGGAGAGATATGAATATTATTATATATGAATAAGTTCAGTGGATAAGTATGTATATATATAGATGTATAAGATTGAATATGTGTAAGTTTATATATAAACGTAATATGCTTATGTAAGTTATATATAGATTTATATATGTAGGTATAAGTATATAATATATATATATATAGGTATAAGTGTAGGATGTATATAAGTGTATATATATATATAGACGTATAAGTTAGTGTGTGTAAAGTATATAGAAGCTTGGAATTAGTAGGTATGTAATCTTTATATAAGAGTATATTTATAAGCATAAATATAGTATATATAAATATGTGAGTATATATATAAGTACGAGTTGGGAGTTATGAAATTATGTAGTTATAAGTGAGTTGAGGAGAAGGTTAAAAACATGTTTGACGGTATTATGTATGAAGTAGCATAATTAGTATCCGGAGAGAAGGAGTGTTGTCCTTCTTCGAGTTGTCTCGAGTTCTTGACCTTATAACCTATAAGTAGCTATCCGAGAGATATAATTTATGGAAAACAAGATATGAAAGAAATCAGTAGAATTCAAGAATAAACTTCGAGAATTTACGACATTAAGAGTAAAATGGTCTTTTACCGTAAGAGAGCTTTTTCCGTAATTCCTTCGCATGAGGTTGGACATCTGGATGAGATTTTGATCCACATGCCTTATTTGACAGGCGTTTGAGTTACCACGAGTACGGATCGTTTTGAGACTTGTTGGAGTGTGATTTTACTCAGGTAAGTCCTTGCGACTTACTTAGCCAGTTTCTGGACATTAGTTGAGTGATAGTAATTGTGTGTGCTATGTGCGTGATTTTAATAATAATAACTTGCTAGGACGACTGTTATTATTCTGTTTAAGGCCCAAGTGTATGTATAACGGGCCGTGACATCACTGCCCAGCTCTGACAGGAGACTGGGAGGTTCTCTATACCCAGACCAGGCAGGTACAAGGTGAGATGCATCGGATCCATTCCTGATGGTTACACGGGGGCGGAGGCGAGGTTTGGGAATCCCTCGTGTCACAAACTAAGTATCATTAGCGTGAATGAGTAACTTAACTTAAGATAATAAAAGGACTTGTTTGAAAGCATGATGGGTGTTTATTCTTTTATGTGTGTGTGTGTGCTATTATTGTTCTTCTAATGTTTAGATAACTAGCTAATGGTTTCTGTTGTTGTCTTTTTAGATTTACCGCAGGTTAGACCAGCAGCTGAGTGATCCGGAAAGAGTGGTCAGCCGGGTCTCCGTACTCCTTAGAGTGGGGGTTGGGAGTTGTGTCTGTCTTTTCTTTCTTTTGGTTAAGACAATTGTTCGTTCTTTTGTTTAAGTACGTTAGGCTGCTAGACAGTGTTGCATTCATTACCTTAAAAATACTATTTTATGAATTTCGGTTTTCTTTATTTGTGTCTTGTTGCAAGATCCTAGTAATGTTGTTGTCAAACTGAGGTCGGGACCCATTGTGTGGTCCTAACCAGTAATGTTCCGAGTTCTGAGAATTCGGGGTGTTACAACCCTCGTGTCACAAAATAAGTATCATTAGAGTGAACGACTTAAATGAAGATAATAAATGGATTGTTTGAAAGCATGATGAGTGTTTATAATTTTATGTGTATGTGTGCTATTATTATTCTCCTAATGTTTAGATAACTAGCTAATGGTTGTTTTGTTGTGTTTTTAGATTTACCGCAGGTTAGAACAGCAGCTGAGTGATCCAGAAGTAGTGGTCAGCCGGGTCTCCGTACTCTTTAGAGTGGGGTTGGGTGTTTACCTTGTGGTTTCTTTCTTCTTGTTAAAGACAGTTAGTCTTTTTGTGGTTTAAGTACTATAGACTGTTAGACGTTGTTGCATTCATCTCTTAAAAATACTATTTTATAAATTTCGGTTTTTCTTATTTGTGTCTTGTTGCAAGATCCTAGTAATATTGTTGTCAAACTGAGGTCGGGACCCATTGTGAGGTCCTAACCAGTAATATCCCGAGTTCTAAGAATTCGGGGTGTTACAGCACATACCATGACCCGTTAGGAATATCGCTCAATCCGACTTTGGCAAGACACAAACACCCGGCTATGTGAATGGTGCCGAGTTACTCATCATCATGATTGACTTCCCCAAACCTATTTGTTTCTTTCTAAACTTCCAGCCAATCTCATCTTTTCTTTCACTTGCTTTTCACTTTTGCTTGCTTCCAAATTCCCGGATAGGTAAAGGGAGGCAAATATGTGTATGAGGGGCTAAGCATGATCAAGAAGAAGAAGAGAAGAGAATGAATTGCCTTAATCATCCCAGAAAGAATGTGATAGAACTCATCATGTGGTGTCAACCTTCAAATTCAACATAATTTGGATAAAAACAAAGTATTAAACATGTCACAAATTTCAAACAAAGCATTTAGCAACTTAAACATATCATAAAACCGTTCAAACATATAAAAATTTCAAAACTAATCTGCAAACAAAATCTTCACTGAGGTCATATCCAGATAAGAAGCACAAAATCGTTTCGAAAACTGTCTCAGTTAAACCACCTCGGTCGAGATGTTCTAAGTCAACCGAGGTGCTGCCCCTCGATTGGTCAGAGTCACTTCGGTTGAGGTCATAAAATTTTTTTTCTTAACCAGTTTTTGACGTTTTTCTCAATCAAATAACCTATATGCATGCATGTAGTCTCAAATAAACACAAAGAGCAAGATAAGACAGTAATATCCGGTAGAGTCATACAAGCATACACATAAGTAATATAAATACATCCAAATACCCTATACTTGGGACACATTGTCCCAATGGGTCAAAATAAGTGTGAAAGAAATGTACTCACCGGATATAAGCTGAGCTGCATAATAAATAAATAAAAGAAATCCCTACAAGCTCTAGTCCTGATCTGCTAGTGGTGGTGGTGGATATGGCATGTACGGGTGTTGGGATGGATCAAAGGGGTAGCCCATAGTGTGCTGGAACTGTATCTCCAACATCCGGCGCTGGTAGTGCTGGCTCTCCCTAATCTCCAAAATATCTAAGGATAAAGCGGCGTAAGAGTCGATCATCTGATCCGTCAGCTCGTCTATCCGTCGGTGAGCTACGGGATCCCGCTATCTATGGACACTGCGCCTGGCAAGACGTGATGGTGGTGCGGCTGACCCTCCTCCTCAGTCTCCTCGTCGTCTAGATCGATGACTGGTATGCTGGGACCGGCTGTGTCTGTCCTTGTATCCATGGCAGCACCGCCATCGTCCTCCTCATCGTCCTCAACCTCCCCGTCGTCCAGAAGTGTCTCGTTGAATATCCTTTGGGCGAGTCTGAAGGCGAGGTGGAAGATGATCCGCTCCCTGGAATCTCCAGGTCTCCACCTGTCAGCATGCTCAACTACGTGAGCTATCTGTCCCCAGAACTGGCGAGCTACAGCTCGAGAGGGGAAATCAGTAACTGTCGGGGTCGGGAAGCCGAAGATGTCTCTCCACTGATCCACCAGTACTAGATAATTCCGGTTCAGCAACCGGTACTTGATGGCCTGCTCTGCAGGCAGGTGAGTCACAAAGCTCACAAACTATAGTCTGGGCTCAAGGTAGGCTGGACCTCTGATCTCCATGAATTGCTCCAGCCCGACCATCGAGACCATCCGTCTCAAATCATCTACAACGTCCAAACAGTCAAAAGCAGGAATGTCCAAAAAGCGCCGCGCAATCACTGGACGTGTACAGATGCGGGCGTAGTTGACCTGGTGACGCTCGTGGATCACCGGTATAGAAGGTCGAGAAGAAGAAGAAGGGGAAGATCTATCCCTCAGGACAAGCTGTCTGCCAGATCTAGAACTCATTCTCTCTCTGTCAGATCACCTCGGTTGCCATGACAATCCTCAAGAACACCTCGGCCGAGGCACAAGTCGACTGGCCCGAGGTAAGGTGCTGGGCGATTTCAACTCTCAGAATTCCAGTTATTTTTCCCCAATATCACTACCAATTGTTCCTATGGGGTACTTAAACCTTTTTCAACAAGAATGATTGGTAACCAAAGCCAATTTCTTCCAAAATCAGTAAAAGACGAGAAGCTAGGGTTTTCGGTTTTGTTACTCCAAATTCGGTCGATTTGAGGCATTTTTGTTGCGGTTTCTTGTTTGTAATCCGTTCCTCTAGCCTTTCCTTGCAGAATCGGAGCAAGAATTGTCGAATACGAGTGAGAATCAAAGAGGCGAGGTGAGATCAGTGCCGCGGTCGAGAAGGTGAGGGAGGGAAGAGAGAGAAACTGTTCCCCCCTTTTATACCCCTCACTGAATCTGTTGTCACCTCGGTCGAGGTGGTCCCGACTGGACCGAGGTGGATAGACCGAGGTGAGTTTCTGTAAGCCCTAGTCGCCTCGGTTGCTCAAAAATCATCTCGGTCGAGATGTTGTGACAGCAACCGAGATGTGTCTCAGTCAAACTCCGTATTCTCGATTTCTCGAACTTCTGTCCTTCTGGGTTGTATTCCTTCCTTAGAAAGTACCTGTTTTCTGTCTAGGACGCCAAAAACAAAGCAAAGCAAAGCAAAAGCAAACTATCTTAAGCTATACTAAAAAGGGAAAGAAAGCAATACCTTGGGTTGCCTCCCAAGAAGCGCTTGGTTTAAGGTCGCTAGGTGGACCGTACGACATCCTTAAACAAGGTAGAGTGGTGCAATCTCCTCAACCTGGACTTCCAGTTTGTATTTCTTAAGTCTATGACCATTGACTTTGAAGCTTCCACTTGTTTCTCCCCAGATTTCGACTGCACTATAAGGGAAAACATGTTTCACAACGTAAGGTCCTGTCCATCTAGATTTTAACTTACCTGGAAAGAGGCGAAGGCGGGAGTTGAAGAGTAGAACTAATTCTCCTTCTTTGAACTCCTTAGGAATGATACGCTTGTCATGCCATTTCTCTGTCCTTTCCTTACAGATCTTGGTATTCTCGTAAGCGTTCAAATGCAGCTCCTCCAGCTCATTGATGTCCAATAGCCGCTTCTCACCGGCTTCCTTGATATCGAAATTCAACCATTTGATCGCCAAATACGCTTTGTGTTCTAGCTCAACGGACAAATGGCAAGACTTCCTATATACCAGATTATAGGGGGTGGTACCTATGGGAGTCTTGAATGCGGTCCTATAAGCCCAAAGAGTGTTGTCCAACTTCATGGACCAATACTTCCTCGTCCTAGAGACGGTCTTCTCCAAGATTGCTTTGATTTCTCTATTCGAGATCTCAACCTGTCCACTAGTTTGAGGGTGATAAGGGGTTGCTACCTTGTGGGTTACCCCATACTTCGATTGAAGTGCTTTAAACTTCCGGTTAATGAAATGTGTCCCTCCATAGCTGATAATGATGTGTGGAGTCCCAAAACATGGAAAGATAGTTCTATTAAAGAACTTCACAACCACCATGGCGTCATTAGTGGGAGAGGCAATGACTTCCAACCATCTAGAGACGTAGTCGACAGCTAGGAGAATGTAGAGGTTTTCTCTGGATGAAGGGAAAGGTCCCATGAAATCAACTCCCCATACATCAAAGATCTCAACCTCCTGCATGTTATTGAGTGGCATCTCGTTCCTCCTAGATAAGTTCCCTGTTCTTTGGCATGCATCACAAGAAACAACAAACGTTTGCACATCCTTAAATAATGTAGGCTAAAAGAAACCGGAACGTAATACCTTGGTGCACGTTTTGTGAGCGCTAGCATGTCCTCTACAAGGAAGCGAGTGGCAATGCCGTATGACACTGTAACTTCATAATGCATCTTCGAAGCATCCCGTCCGGACCTCTCTTAAATAGTAGAGGTTCATCCCAATAGTAATGGCGTACATCCTTAAAAAATTTCTTCCTTTGAGCGTACGTCAATCCGGGTGGTATTTCCTGGCAAACAAGATAATTAACAATGTCAACATATCAAGGCCCTTTATTGTCAAAAGTTTGGTGGAGAAAGTGTTCCAACAACTGTGGATGAATTTCAAAAAAGGGAGTAAGAAGTTTGTTATTCTCAATTGACATCATCTCACTCTCGACCTTGGTCGAGGTCCAGAGAGGGTGACCGAGATGTTCTTCAGTCAAGAACACCTCGCTTGGTCCAGAAAGTGCCTCGGTCGAGGTACTGCAACTAGGACCGAAACTAGAGATTTTCTTCTCCTGGATTAGTTTTTCAATCTTAGCTCCTGGATCTTCTTCCAGTACCTTTAAGCTCCGTATATCTGCGTCACAAGAAGCATCTATACCTTCCTCCATTAAGATAAAACTAATAACTCTTTCAAGTGGATCATTAATAAGGATAGAGCTCACCAATTCTCTTGATTCTTCTTCATCATAGATGTTGAAGATATCATCTCCCAACGGCTCTCCTTTCATTGCCGCAAGTAGTGCAAACTCAACTTGATCACCGCCAATGTTGAATTGCAACTTGCCATTCTTACAATTCACATTGCAACCCGAAGTTGCTAGAAATGGTCTCCCGAGAATGATAGGAACGGGATAATCTGCGGGAATATCAAGCACAACAAAGTCAATAGGTAAATAGAAGTTACCTAGCTTAACCGGAACGTCTTCCAAAATGCCCACGGGATGGGTAATGGAGCGGTCCGCCATGTACAACCGTATCTTCACCGGCTTGGGCTCTCCAAGTCCGATCCTCACACATAGCTCCAGCGGGATGATGCTCATGCTGGCTCCTAGATCACACAACGCCTCACAAGTGACATCCCCCACTTAAATGGGAATGCAAAATGAGACGGGATCTCTCAACTTGGGTGGCATCTTCTCCTTCATGATTTGAATGAGCTCCGAGGATTTAGATGTCATCCTTACTTCACCAAAGTCTTCCAACTTCCTCTTCCTTGATAGAATTTCTTTCAAGAACTTCCAATAGGCGGGCATCCCTAGAATAGCATCAAGGAAAGGGATATTAATATGTAGTTTATTCATCAAGTTAAGGAACTTACCAAAATGCTTGTCTAGATGTGCTCTGGCCCTTGACTGAGGGAATGGAAGTGGTGGTTTATATGCAGGAGGTGGGACATAAACTTCAGTTTTGTCGGACGCTCTCTGAGGCTCCACCTCGGTTGGTACCTCGGCCGAAGTGTTCTTCGTCTGTACCTGGACCGAGGTGTTCTTCACTGGCATCGACCGAGGCACTGGATCTGCAGTTTTCAGTCCACTTCTCGTCGTTATTGCCATGATCTGTCCTTTAGGGTTGCTTTCTGTCCTTGTTGGAAGCTTCCCTGGATCTCTTGGCGCTTCATTTGCCTTATTAAAGAATTGTTGTTCTAAGGCTTTTTGTGCCTTCGAAAATGAAGTCATGGACGTCTCCATAGTATTAAGCTTGATCAAGATAGCCTCCAGTACTGCATCTTTCTTCTTTGGCTGGGATGAGCTTGATCCAGGCTCTTGGGTCTTCAATGGAGTAGAAGAAGAAGAAGAAGAAGAGAGGAAATGATTAGAAGAGTTGTTTGAATTGGAGTTAGAGTAAGAGTTACCCGAATTTTGATTGTTTGGCCTCCAATTATTGCTGTTGGATCCTCTATTGTTGTTGTAGCTGTTGTTCCAGGAACCGTTGTTGTTGGTCCGGTAACCATTGTTGTTCCTTGAGCCTTGATATCCTTCCTCTTCTTTCTTGGTGTGAGCAACCAAAAGTTCCTTCAATTGCTTCACATCATTCTTGAGGGAGGTAAGTTGATTATCATTTGATGGAGTTTCTTGAAAATTAACTCTCTTAACTCCATTTTCAGCTCCGTGGTGTGAGTATTTCTTCATGTGCAAAGCTTGTTTTTCAATGATTTCCCAAGCTTCATCAATCGGCATGTCCATGAATGTGCCGGCGGATAGTAGTTGAAGGCTGAATTGGGTAGCTCCATCCAATCCCTTGAAGTAAATCTCCAACAACTCTATCTTTGGAATCCCATGATGTAGGCAATCTAAATGAACATCTTTAAATCTCTCCCATGACTTGGACACACTCTCCTTGTCCTTCATGATGAATGCATTGATCTTCCCTCTCATTTCGGCGGTTTTGGAGGGGGGGAAGAATTTCGTCAAGAACTCCGTCGTCATCTCCTCCCAAGTGTTGATCTTTCCGGGAGGAAGATACTGGTACCAAGTAAGCATCCTGTCCTTCAAACAAAAGTAAAAAGGCCTTAACTTGTAATTATTATTTTCCACTCTTGAAGGTTTCAAGGTCGCCATCAAGATCTCATAGTTTTGTAGATATTGATGTGGAGACTCCCTTTCTAGACCTCCGAACTGGCATTGGCGAATCATGGAAAGAACTTGCGGTCGAAGTTCATAATCATGCTCCGCTGGATCTCCTAGGTTGACTCCTGGACGCCTCACTTGCTGGTTCGGGTCCATCCTCTGCCCTAGGGTTTGTGGAATACCTGCGAAAAGAACATATCGGACTGACATCTGAGGTGGAAGTATCTCGGCCGGGGCAACTGGAGCGGGGTCCTGCCTCGGTCGAGGGTCCGGTCGATGTAGAATCTGAGCTCGCAACTCAACCATATCTGCTTCAATCTTTGCAGCTCGGGTGCGATTTTGCTCCCTTTCGCGCTGCAATTCTTCCCTATTGAGGCGCAACTATTCCATCGCCTCCTTCAATTCGGCCTCAAGATTGCGATTGTCTTGATTGGCCATCTTTGCTTCTTTCAAGCGTCTCTTATATGTCTATTCTGGTTCGGGATCGTAAGGAATGAGTTCCTTTCCAGCACGGGTTCTTCGCATAAACCTAAGAAAAAGAACCTGCGGAAGTCACTCAAGTAGAGTGGTTAGTAGTAACAGGGGCAATAGCCCCGAAAGACAACCGCAACCGGCTCGGTCTAGACCAAGTCCCCGGCAACGGCGCCAAAAACTTTTTCGCTCCAAATGATGTGTTCAAGCTTTAAATTTATAACCCAAGAAGTATGCTTAAAACAAGGATGCGAACCCGCAGTATACGGATCAATTATAGTAAAAGCAAGAATTCTGGGGTGTCGATCTCAGGGACTTAGGTGAAACAAAGCAGGTATAGGCTGTCAATATTGCAACTAACCACAAAAGCAATTAAAGCAATCAAAAGATGATAATATAGTCAATTAAGGAAATATGCAAATTCTAGGGATTAAAGCATCCAGTTGTGGTTCCAACTCAAGATCTCAAGATAAGCGGACAAAGCTGAGGTTTTGCAAAGGGAAGGTGTTACTAAAGTGGAATAGATCACCGGGTAAGTCTCACTACTCGCTAACTCCAAACCAAAAGCTCCTATTACCGGGTAAGTCTCAAGGTACTAAGGAAATGAACTATAATCTCAAACCAACAAACCAATAAAGGATAAACCTTTACCGGGTAAGTCTCAGGCTAACTCACAAAGATGAGATGAAGGCACACTCAAACCCCAATAAAGGATAAACCTTTATTACCTACACTTATGATATTGGGTAAACAAACAAAGGAATTACCGGGTAAGTCTCATCCTAGGCTTGCATTGAACCAGGAAAGGTGTAATAAAAATAGGATTTGGCAAACTCTAACACTTAACTCTCAGTTTCGGATCAGAAAGGGTCACCTCGGTTAGTCAAATTCCACCCCGGCCGAGATGTTCATCAACTGAACGAGATGTTATAAGGTTAAGGATAAAGACTCGAGCTTTCAGGGTCCTGTTGGGATTAAGATTATTCTATTATCGTCATTCCCACAACTTTAAGCCAATCACCCTAGAATCGCACAAAGAAATTAGCCACTCATCATCATGAAAGCAATAATCAAATATATGGGAAGAGAATGAATATTTGAACACAAAAACCTTAAGAACAAGGCTTCAATAACTGAATCAAATAAACAAATCAGCGTTTCTTGGATCACAAATCCAACAAGATGATCAACAAGAAGGGAATCTAAGAAAGTCTTACAAATCCCTTAAAAAGCTATAACAAGCTATCAACTTCCTTCCTTCAATCTTCAAAGCTTCCTTCCTTCCTTCAAAACTCTGGAAAAATCCCTTAATTGTTGGATGCTCTCAACCATCTAAGCATGGTTGAACTTGTGGAAAATCCAACCCTTTATATAGGAGAATTATCTTCCAAAGATAAAATATCTTAAAAAGATAATTTCCTAATAAAATATATTCATATCTCATAAATAGATTTTTAAAATATATGATCTTCCTTCCAGAAATCCAGCCTAAAAATATAAGATCTCTCCTTTCTAAAAATAAAAGATCTCAGCCAAATAAAATATAACTCGCCGCGTCCAGGGTGTTCGCCTTGGTCGGGGCTCCTCAAGATCACCTCGGTCGAGGTGGTATTGTAGCTGACTGAGGTGACTTTGAAATGAATATGAAATCTCTCAAATCTGGTCCAAAGTAAATCTTTAATCCATTTCCATGCTTCCTGAGCTCCTCCTTAAGCTCCTGAATGTAGCTCCAATGACTCCTTCGCTCCTTTAGCTTCATTTTGATGCAAAACGTGCCATTTTACCTACAATTACAACGAAACTTGGTCCCGCAAAGGTAGATGAAATGACAATGTAATCACATAATATACATCCAAACATGCAGATTATTGAACATAAAACGTCTAAACAAGTCCCAAAATATAGACTATAATTCATGCTATCATAAGCTCGAGTCCATCCGGTCGTTAGTACAGCGATGCATCCATATGTTTCTGGCTTTTCACATATACTCTTACGGATATGCATAATCAGCTCGTCAATTACCTATTTTACATTGGAATCACATGACAATATTAGTTAATTTACATAAACAGATATGTACATAAGTTTAGTGTATGGTACAAACCTCATCTTTAATCCAACCGCCAAGCTTAATAATATCTTGAATTTTCTCCTTAGAAATGTTCTTTATGAATCCCCTTACTGACCCATTGCCATCTTTGTTCTTTACCCAGTTGTATAGACTTTGTCGCTCTTTTGATGTTAGCATACCCATGTGTGGTTCTTTAGGTAGCTTGACATTTTTTCGGAAGGATGTACGTTTGTATTTACTTTCTTTTGGCATCCTTAAACACATCTTCCGCACGGGCACAACTGTTTCAGAATTCTGTACACAAACATATATGTTGTGTTAATACATAAAGATTAACAATTTTCATTTTCTAATAAATAAGTAAATGCAGACAATTTCTACAGAATTTGCAATTCTAAAACCTACATACAGTTTATATACATGTACATTATATACTACATAATATGACAGGTACATAATCCTTAAGTTTATGTGTTAATCACTAACATTGTACATAAAGCTGATAGTTTTACGTAAATATATCATACCTGACTGGATTCACCACCCAATTTCTCTACCATTGCATCGTCCATGACATTTTTGGTAGGAAATTGGTCGACATCAACTATTTGATGATGGCCTTCTGTTGGATGAGATTGATGACCTTCTGTTAAGACATATTGTTTCATAGCATCATTGAAACATTTCTTTTTGTTCTTCTCATTTCTCTTGCTGGACATATAGACAGTTGTGTCTAACTGCTCGTAAAGAGTACCTAGGTCTCTTGCATACGTCATTAGATCATCTATCAACATGCATTGTTGATTCACTGTTTCGCACAGACTGCTCTGTGCATTTTGCATTGCATCGACTCTTTCAGCAAGAATATCTTGTGTCTTCTGCATTGCATCCATCTTTGCCATTAACATTTCAACCCATGATGGTTGTGTTTGTTGAGTTTGAAGGTTGTTTATTATGAACATACATAAGATACACCATATTTATGAAACCATAATGAAACTACTATTGTACAGAATACTACATTTATTTTACTTACTTAGTGGTGTCTTGTTGCGCAGGGGTGGACTTCTTTGGATCAGTAGTATTAACATTTTCTCGGTCCTCTGTATGTGGGTCTGAAGGGATATGTTCTTTATTGAATGGTGGTGGTGAATCCTTGGCCTTGTTAATGCACTTGGATGATCTACATATGTGTTAAATGATACATAACATAATGTGTAAGTATGAATACATATAAATTGATGTCATATGTTTATATAAATCAGTTTAACCTTATTGGTTTTGGAGTTGGCTTGTAATCTTCCTTTTTCCTCTTTCCTATGCTTTTGGATGTAGAACGATGTATTATCTTTTTCTATACTACATAAACGTAATCAATACATATAAATTGATGTAATATATGTACATATAACTAAATTTAACCTTTTGGGTTCTGGATTGGGTATGACATCTTCCTATTTCCTCTTAACTAAACTTTTGGATGCACTACTAGATGGTTTATCACTCTGAGTCTTTCTTGTTGAACATAATCAACAACACATGAATATAATGGTTTAGTTAGTACATACATGTCTACTATATGTCATTTAACGTATATAACATGAAAACCAATGGTTACTACATACCAATATCTTTTGGTGGGTGCACAAAGTCATCTTCATCATCCTTGTCATCATTAATTTCTCGAATGACAACGTTCTCAGTACTAGGCCTACACAATAACATAAACATGTTATACATTATATATCACATAATGTATTAACTAAAAGATTTTACTAATCTTGTTTAGCACACACCTAAACTCTTGCTCCTTTGCATGATAAATTAAAGGTCCAGTCACTATGGGGACCACCATTTCAAACCCAATACCAAAGAGTTCATCAATCCTGTCATCATCACCCTCCATGTGCCAACTTTCATAGTCGTCCTCTTCCTTTTCCACATCAACTGTCTTGATATCCTCTTTTTGAAGAGTTTCAGCAATACCCTTTAGCTCATTATAACCAGGGTATAGCTTGCCAGCCTTCCTAGATTTTGATACATATCTGAGGCATGAAGGGGTTGCCTCTGCATTTAAAATAGTTGCAAAATTCTTTGCAAACTTTGGGATGGAATTGAACACAAGTATCTACAAAAATTACAAAATTACCAAGTATGAAAACTATAATTAATCAACCCAAATTGTTCATTACACATATGTATACATAACAGTGAGTACATAGATGTTAAAACTGTAGCTAAAAAATACATAATTCATTACACATAAGGATGTAATACATTTACTATATTACAACGAGTAGATAGACATGAAACCAATAAAAAAATATTCAGTACATAATTATTTGAACATAAGCATGCCACATGTTTAGTACAGCTCGATAATATGTATAAAATTAGTACATATACATATGTATGCATAAAAGTCAATACATAGACACTGAACCCATATTGAAACAACACAACATTCATTATACATAAACATGTTAATCAGGAAGTACATAACAATAAATACATAGTCCTCAACCGATGGAAAAATCAGAACATATACATTACCTGTAATGCCAAAGGGAATCCACCAATTTGGTATCCACCACTATTTCTCTCCTTACCAGCAGAGTACGGTTGAAAGAATCTCCTTGTTTGGATGTACACAAAACGACCCCATGAAAATTTGTTGAATAATTTCATGTCACTTAAAAGATTTATCGTGTGATGTGTTATCATTGTCTTTCCATTTTTTAATGCTAAAACACCTTCAATAAACACAATGAGTGTCATTTTGTACTTCTTTGGCGACTCCTTAGTCTCATCCTTGAATATCTGCTCCAAAGAATCATTTAAGAATATTTCTATCCCAATAACGTCGCACATGTCAACATCCTCCATGTCTTCTCCAGTTGAGAGAAATTCAGAAGAATTTGGGAGTCCAGTTATCTCGCAAAATTCCATAACGTTAAACCTCAACAAAACGTTGTTAATTGCGAACCACATTGAATAGTGTCTCCTAGTCATGACCTTCCTCATTAGCATGAAATGTATTAATTGGTTGGACATTTTGATTTTTGTGCTCATTTCTAAGAGATGACCAAAAATGGACTCCTAATCTGTTTTTGTCAACAATGGATAATTCATCCAAAATCATGGGAATGAGAGGAAGCCTCATGTAGCTATTAATTCTAGCATTGATTGATTTCTTTGTCTCAGACCATCTATATGTGAACTGCATAAGCATAAAATGGAAAATGCGTTGATGGTTATGATCAACAAATTTAACAATATGTGGTGCTCATTTAAATTGACTAACCTTTATCTGAGGGTTATCAGAGTTGATCAGTGTGTTGACATCTTGGGTGCAAGACCCTTCCATTTCTCTACGCTGAAATGTACATAAGGTAGAAAACTTCATTATCAATTTCTAAACTAATACTATGTACAACATATTTGCATATAAATTATAACATAAATGCTTTGAACCTGATAATGAAACATAAACTATTCAGATTAGTAATGACATAACATAAAACTGACTAAGTTTTAAATTCTGTACATAATGAACAATGGTTTTATGTTTTTATGTGCTTAACTAGACTGTTACATAAGTTCTGTGAATAATAGAGCAATTTAATTTCAAATATTCACCTTTTATGTGACGTGCTTGAGCTTCATCTCTTTGTTCCTTCGTTTGGATTTTCACAACCATATGTTTGATTCTAACCATTTTGTCTTCAATCGCATAATAAATAGAAAAAATTCTCAGTAAATTTCTGGCTAAATACTATATTACATAATTTCATTTGTATGTATTGAATATCCTACATAACATTATGCACATTATAGCTACATACACATTGCAACAAAAAAACATGGTACATGAACTACAGAGGGTATATAATACAAAATCAAACATAATTGTGTCAACCATAACTTGAGTCGGTCAAAAAATTGGAACATAATTGTGATACATGAGATACATAATCTAATATAGAACGGTATTTCATCCTTTACTTAGGGACATAAAACTGATTCATTCTATAATTAGGTACATAAAATGGTATACATACATAACTTATACAATATTGAATTTATCTACACATACATTTACATAAATCATAACATCGACCACATAAATAACACAGTTTTTTGAGGAATTATCAGTACATAGACTTCTTCTTCATTTAAAACACATGCAAACATAAATTAAGTGCATAATTTTGCATTACAATTAATTTTTATAGATAAATTACACATAAATGGTTGATTCATACTGTAATTGGATACATAAACTGTGATACAATGGGTATATAATACAAAATCAAACATAATTATGTCAAACATTACTTGATTTGGTCAAAAAATTGGAACATAAACTTAAAACACATGACTATACTCACTTCATAGCAAATTAAGTACATAGTCTTCGAACATAAACTGCGTCGTTCTGTAATTATGTACATAACTATGATACAGGGGATTCATAATCTAATATAGAACGATTTTTTATCCTTTGCTTAGGAACATAAAACTGATTCATTCTATAATTATGTACATAAAATGATATACATACATAAATTATACAATATTGAAGTTATGAAACATACATTTACATAAATTAGAACATCAACCACATAAATAACACAGTTTTTTGAGGAAATATCAGTACATAGACTTCTTCTTCATTTAAAACACACGCAAACATAGATTAAGTGCATAATTTTGCATTACACTTAATTTGTATACATAAATTTCACAGAATGGCTGATTTGAAACTTAAGTTCCATAATAGCCTAAAACAGATATGTTCTTCTTTGTCTAGTCGGATTCCAAAACCTAATCGCATATACATGCCAAAATCATGCTTCATAAGACCATGCAAGGCATCGAAATTGAAAGGCCATATAGTTACAAACCAACAATGTCGGTTTTTAGTAGAGATTTTGGGGGAGAAGTTCTTCAATTGTTTTCGGTTTCAAGCAAAACGAGAGCACTTAAAGTAGTATAATGTTCAGAGACTTTGAAAAACTTACATGGAATAATTCCTGTTACACAACAAAATGATCCGACTGGAGGTTGAAGACGACAATGTTGAAGAAGGCGATTTGAAGATGGAAGTTCCGACTGAATATTCTCACGACACAATCGCGCCCTTTTTTCGGATGGAATTTGAGTAAAGAAGATGAAAGGCCGATTCCCGTATCTCACTAATTATTCAGTTGTAGTTTTTAATTTAATTAATCTTTAAAATTTTGGCAGTTAATATACACTATTACGCATATACTCTTAAATAGCCTCTTTATTACAGCTCATTTATAATTTAATTTTGTTTTATTTTTAGGGAGAAAATTGGAGGGGTCTACATTGTATCATGGATACAAAAAGGGCTTCCCTACACCAAATTTCTCATCTATAATTAAACAAACAGGGATAACATTGCCAAAATACAGAAGTTGGGCCATATATGTAAAACATAAATATGGGTTATTAATTGTAATTACAATAAGAAAGAGGGTTGCCCGATTTCAATTACTTAAAAATGGTTTCACTGAATCCTTATATTGTTGGCGGCGGGAAAGGCAGAAGCAAGGCATACGCAGGTGGTGGCTCCGGTGGCTCCCCTGGTGGAGTGGCGGCGGCAACGATGTAACACCCCAAGTTCTCGGAACTCGGGGAGCTACTGGTTAGGACCTCACAATGGGTCCCGACCTTGGTTTAACAACAACTTTACTAGGATCTTACAACAAGGCACAAATGTATTCAAAATAATTTCAAAACATAATATTTTATTTTATGAGTGTACACATGTTACAGCCTTACAAAACATATATATATATATATATACATATATATATATATATACATATATATATATATATATATATATATATATATATATATACATATATATATATATATATATACATATATATATATATATATATATATATATGCATGCTGTATGAAAGACTCCCCGTCCCCATCTAATGAGTACGTGGACCCGGCTGACCATCCATCCCGAATCTCTCCGCAACTGTTTATCTCTACAAAATCTACAACACGGATAAACCGTTAGCTAACAATCTAAAAATAAGAAGAATAAAGATAGCACAAATACAACCAAGATAACATAAAACAATCATCATGCTGGCACACAAACCGGTTATTATCTAGCAGTTAAGTGATTCACCTTATTCCATTTTACAATTGTGGCACAAGAATCTTAAGAGTTCTCACCTCCGTTCCTTATCCAACTGGGTGTAGGTCTAGCTCACCTCCGCTGGTAGCATCACTACAAACCGAGTGTGGACTAGTCCCTAAAGAAACCCCCAGCGCCCTCAGGCTAACTAAGCAAAATGCCACCGCCGGTTACTCTTAGGCCAAAGTATAGGTCGGTAGATAATTATTACTAAAAGATAACTATAAACATCTCATTCACACACCACTATCATTATCCACACTCATATCTAGAAGTCAGCTAAGTAAGCCCAAAGGACTTACCTGAATCGAAACTCGATTCCCGTTATCTCAACTCGGTCTGCAACTGTTGGGACTCAACTGCCTGTCATGGGAGGCAAGCGGATCAATATATTTCCCAGATACTTAGAAGTCTAAGACTTCTAAGATGTACAAAACGAGAACTATTAAAGTACACCTCTAAGGTAAAATGACCATTTTACCCTTGGTCCCAAAAACTTCCAAAATCTCATAATATATGATTAAACTCTTATTTGGGACTAAAATGTCATATTCTAACTATTAAGGATGAGTTTGGGTAGAAACTAGAAAACTACGCATTTTCCTAAACTTCCAAAAAGTCAATAGGATCCAACTTTGGTATGAAGCCCGAATAAAATATAAAAATATGTATGCTACTCATAGGATCAAAGAAAACTCAGAAACTCTCAACAATTCCTACACAAATCCCCAAAGTTGATTCCGAAATTCAAGAATTCTATACTTAGCCAAAAATCTGCATTTTCACCACACTACCTAACTAGCCTACTTTGGGACATCATAACTCTAGATCGACCGTTGGATCGACTCCAAATTTTGATAAATCAAAATATGCATATCAATCTACAATATATCAAAAATTGAACGGTGAACTAGTTTTCAAAGGTATCGAAACCCTAGCTCAAGGTGACTGCATACTAACTGTTTCTGAAACTATACTGAAGGAGCAAGAGGTCACGAGTTCAAAACTCACCTCCACCCTATCGGGTTGAAGCTATGCCACAGATCTGGAGTTCAAACACTCTTGCCTACAAACCAAAACATCACAAATCACAACTCATCCTAGGTTAAATTCTTGCCAGGAGTAAAATCTCTAGGTTACCCATCTCTCTTGCACTTCGACATGGCAGTGGTATGAGGGGTCTCTTACTGATGCACTCACAAGTTGCTAAGGAGGGAGATGTTCCTGTCTGCACTAGCGGGTGAAGGACGTACGACAACCTTGTGCCTCTCTCGTTGGGCCGGCCTGAAGAGTAGTGGCGGCGTCGAAGGAGGTAGGCTTGCTAGCGCTGGCGAGGTACTCCTGGATATCGTGTTGTTGGTTTCCGGAGAGGGCACATGTCAGCACCGGTCCGGTGCTGCAAGGGAGATGGTGGATCTCCGGTTTTCTTGTGTGCAAAGGGGAAATGAACTGCTTCAAGTAGTCCTCATCAGGGTTGCAACTATCATACTCCTCACGCCATCGGCCAACATCGCGTCATACCCGAACACTCAACTGACGCAGGCTGGATGATGGAGACGAAGGGAAGCCATATCTACTCTTCGGTTTCTTGTGTGTGAGAGGGAGGCCACCTAGTCTTCTTGTGTCGATTCCAGTTGTTGTATGAAGAGGTGAGGTGGCCTGCATGGAACCTGCTGGCGTGCAGAGGTAAGATCTGCCCTGCTACTCGCGTGCTGAAGAGAAGACGAAGGAGGAGGGTTAGGGGTATACAGTTAGGGATGAGGAAGATGGTTGTGAGGCCCGATACTAGTGTCCGTGATGGAAAGATGGCTTCCGCCGAGGTAACATACCCCTCATCGTCTACGACTGGTGGTGTGGGAAGGTCGTAGTGGTGCTACTAGGCTTTGGATGGACATGGTAGAAGTAGGGGTGTGCAGATCAGCAGGGAGGAGATCGACTTTGGCACTAGATACACAGAAGGGCTTGTGGTGTATGCAGAAAAGAAAGATCCCAGTAAGGTTGGGGCAGGTTAGGTGTTAGCGTAATTCATGGCGATCCAACCGTTACCTTTGAAGGAATCAAAGATCATTAAGGGTAAAATAAATAGTGTCTAAAAATAAGGGAAGTTGGGGATGTGTGCTAATTGTATAGGCATGAAAAAGGAGGGATCTACGTGGCTTTTAAAAGCGGAAGGAAAAAAATTAAAATCTTTTGTTCCTTTAAATGAAAATTATGGGTATCGTTAAAGATAAAATAATCCAATTAAGTAAGGGAAATTCCAGATTGTACCCTCGTGGGTTAGGGTTTTTCGGATTTTGCCCAACAGTTTTTTCTAGTTCGGATGGTATCCTTAAGCTTTTGTTGTTTCCGGATTTTGCCCAAATTCATTATACTTTTTCAAATTTCATTAAAAACATACAAAAAAAAATTCAAAAAAATAATTATTTCTCAAAACTAAAAGAAAGAAAATAAAGAAAAATTAAAAAATAAATGAAATAGAAAACTGATTTATTTATTTGAATAATAAATTAAAATAATGATTTTTTTTAATTATTTACAAGAATCCTTATTTTATTTATTTTTTAAATAAAGTATAACACTTATGTTTTTAGATTTTGTTAAAAAAAAATTCTAATTCAATTTATTTATCTTTAAAATAAAAAAATACTGATTTTTTTGAATTTTATAAAAATTATCTAATTAATTTATTTTCTAATTAAATTAAAACATTTATGTTTTTAAATTATTTTTTTTATTGTTTTACTTTAGTTTTATAATAAATAAATTATTATTTCTATTTTAATTTTTTTTAATTTTAGTTTATTATCTTTTGTATGTTTTTAATGGAATTTAAAAAAATTTAATGAATTTGGACAAAATCCAAAAAACAACATAAACTGAAGGGTACCATCCAAACTTGAAAAAACTGTTGGGCAAATCCAAAATACCCCAAACCACGAGGGTACCATCCGGAATTTCCCATTAAGTAATATAAAAAATTACAATGTACATTAGTAAGGTGAAACTTGAGATTGGGTCTAAATAACATAAAAAGAATATTCACATCCAACTTAAATACTAAACTCACTTAAGACGATAGACATATAATAGTTAGGTGTTGTAGCAACCCGTTCCACTTAAAACGATACGAAGAATAAATGTAAAAAAATTTCAAACCGGTCTAAGTCCGGTTTGACACGAAATCCATCGGAATTAAAATTCCGGTTATATATCAGTACCCCCTTAAATAAGTTTCGTTCCGAAACTTTGAATATGTGGCATTACTCTGGTAACTTCCTATAAATAGAACCGAGATGACTACTCTCTTTCTAAAGAATCATCGCTCTACTCTTCTAAACATAAAGGTATCACTCAATTATCACAGACAAACAACACCAGAACTAACTACTAGCAAATCATGAAATTAAACATATAGTCAAATAGGTTACAAAGATCAAAGTCCGAGTACTAACTCGTCAGTGCTGAGGTGGCGGCTAACTCCGCGTAGAACTTAGGATAACTACTCTTGATGCTATCTTATGTCTCTTAGGTAGCCTTGTCGGCTCCTCATCTAGACCACTGGATCTGTAATATCATATATCCTTAGATTATAGTTGTCTAGTACTACGCTCTAAGATAGTCACCAGGTACTCTACCAAAGTATGATCTGGCTCAACTATCAGGTCCTTATAGTTGTTGACATGCCTTAGATCCGTTAGGTAGTCTCAACGGAGACATATGGAACACTAGATGTATACCTTCTAGTATGGGTAGAAAAGCTAGTCGATAATTAACTTCTCAATATCTGCTTTAAGATATCAATAATTTCTTTCCTAAACTCACTTCACGCTCTTTTGGTGGCTCTCTTGAAATTCCTATAAACTTTATTCCTTTCGTCGAGTCCACTTGCTCCTAAACTTTTGGAATATCCCGACTATCAGTTTTGAAACAACGACTTGAGACATCTTCCGGCACTTTACTAAGTGTCCAATACTCTTTGTAATTCAAATTTACTTGGTCGTGTTTCCCTAAGTGACCTACTCGGATCGTCCCTGAATTAATGAGTTTTCACCTACTTCGGTCAAACATCAAATTTATATAACCAAAAATCGCACTCCCTAGTGGTGGTTTTCATATAGATCTATAATTCCTTAACTTGGGGGTCATATGTAAAATAACATTGAGTTCTTGATTTGTGGGTTATGGGCCCACCACGCTTCCGCTGCGCTACTCTGATCAAAATGTTGCCACCCATTAATCATAATGGCGCCTTCCGTGAGTCAAGATGATTTACCATAGTAAGGGAAGACTCATACTCTAAGTTGTGATTACTGCTTGCCCCAAACTTTGAGATAAACCGTCCATCTTTGTCGAAACTATGGTTTACGACCCCCATGGACTCTCACAATTGAACAAGAGAACTCCTCAACAAAATAACTCACCGGTCACGCTTTCTGGTAAGGATTGGAACATGAGGTGTTAGAAATCCTCGGAATTCCCTTATGTCTCATCAGAACTGTACTTACTACTCGTCAGGACCACTCAGTGTGGTTATCCTTCCACACTTCCTCTTCTTCTTGTTTTTTTTTCCCACCAATGTAGGGTACATCACGTTGACCTATACGTCAGTACATTGCTCTGTTTACCCTCTTGACATGGATTTTTCTATCTAGCTCTTAATTCTCGCGGTGCAGTAACCAGTCAACATCGAGACAAGAATACCAACCACATATTGGTCTCTCTTACTTGTCTTGTGAACTCTTCCACTAGATGTCTCATCTAGTAACATTTTCCTTGTCCGAATCAGTCTCTTAATGTCAATTGATCCTTATCACTCATTCAGTGTTGAGGCCTCAGTTGTAATACTCTTACATAGATTCCATAAAGGTATCCTCATCTCCACACTTTATTTAAAATTAGCAAGACTTGTCTTTTGGATACTTGACTTTTCTTCTCACTGGCTAAGTTATCCGCCTAGTTTACGCTTCATCCATCATAGTTTTGGCCCGAAAGTATGAATTTTGTTAAACATCTCTCGGTATTTATTGTATAAGAACATCAGATGTACGTGATTTCCTCCGAAATCCGCTCTCTAGACTCACATCTTACTAGATTGTCCTTATACTTAGGTCGTGTAACGACCATTTTTTTTCGTTACGCCTTGATAAGGTTAGAGAAGTTTAGAAAAGGAAATTAAATTATAGTGAGACTAGGACATACCAGTTTATTTATGGAAGTCGTTTAATTAAGTACCTTGTCCTAAGTTTCGGGACGAAACTTATTTTAAGGGAGTACTGATGTAATATCCGGAATTTTTATTCGTCTAATTCCGCCGGTGACGGTTTCCCTTTCTATCTAGTATCTCGTCCTTCACAAATTTCATTATTTTATGTAGAATTTAATTCACATAAAATGATAAAATAATATCAAGCTCTAATTCTTATAATTATCTATTATTTTATGTAGAATTTTATTCACATAAAATGATAGATTTATATCAAACCCTAGTTGTTATAATTCATTCTTATCGAGGATTTTAGACGAGATCATGACAACACTACTACAAAAATGTGTTTATAACCCTTAAAATATATCCCGGGCTTGTAAATCATGAGGCATAAAATCGGATTTTTAAAAAAATTTAATTTGAAAACCTATAATAACACGGATGTTGTAATACCCGGGTTATAAAGTTATGTAAAATTAGGCAAGAGGTATGTAAATAACTCGATTATTGTTATATCCGGGTTATATAAAACATATATAACACGGTTACTTTGACCATCGGGTTATATATTAGGTTAAATTTGTAAATTCACCAAAACGCCCAGAATATTTGGCTTGCTTCACTAACCTTCAACACGATTCTTTCCGTGTTATTCTCGAAAGGTAAATCACAAACCCGCCCTAAATCACTAATTTATTTTTTTTCTATCGCTGAATTCTATCTATCTTCTTGCAAAAAATCGTACAACTGCACGGAAAGGCCGGTTTTCATTATCGACTAAAACCTAGCGCGAGTTTTCGATTCCTAACCTTCAACACAAAATTTGCTCTTGCCAGCGTCCCTGAATTCCTTCAAGCAACAGCCTCGACCTGCCGCCTGGATTCCTTTGAGATGCCGCCTGATTCGTTCGACATTCCGTCTGGTTTCGTTCCACCTGTCGCCTGGATTCGTTCGACCTGCCGTCTAATTCCTTCGACGTGCCGTCTGAATTTGTTCGACCTGTTGCCTGAATTCGTTCAAGCAATAACCAACTCTTGTTGGCAGCACTAGTACAAATGGAGAAGGTTTCCAGCTAGAGAAGCCACCCGTTTCCTTCGAGAATCGAGGCCTTTTTCAGCCACCTGTTGTTGTTGTTCTTCTCCTTATTATTCTCTCTTTTATTTTATTTTTTTATCGGATCTTTTATTCTATCTCGTCTATAACAACTTTCGTCGGCATAGCTATCGTCTCCAAGGAGTTGAAGGATAAAATTCAACTCAAAAAACTTGTTTGCAAAGAATCGACTACATCAATAAGATTGATCGCGTAACTGCCACCTCAAGGCTTCAACTACAACCACGGCGTCAACCTTCTTCCTTCAAGCTTGGCTTCCACGAAAACCACCTCCACGACCTGCCACCTTCAAGGGTTCAATTGCAATCGATATGCGGCGGCGTCCCTGAATTCCTTCAATCGATTAGTGGCGGCGACGTCCCTGAATTCCTTCGAGCATCAGGTATAATTTCTTTCAACATACTAGGTTTAACTTTCTTTGAACCTCTTTGGTAACTAAGGATTGTTTGAGTCAGTTTGTTGTTTGTTTTTTGAAGATTTATGTTTGGTGTTTTATCTCGATGAGTAGTTGCAGATGAGGCATGAAGAGAGTCAACACTTATTTATACCTGTAGTTGAGAAGACATTTGTCGGTTTGATTTAGTATGGAAGTTAAATTTGTTTTGCTGAATCCCGCTACCATGTTCACTGAATTTATGTGGTTAAATGAATGTAGTTGTAAAGCATCGAGTACTTGAACAGATAGACAAACATGATAAATGAATGCAAATGTAAACTAGAAAAATAATCTCAGGGACAACAACTCTCACTCAAGGGATTTTGTTGACAGTTGGGCGAGTATTATCTGCACTGACAACTTTTAGAATGTTACAAGATCCAATATTTAGTCTGCCTGAATTTTATCCTTCAACTCCTTGGAGACGATAGCTATGCCGACGAAAGTTGTTATCGTGTTTTTCAAATTAGAAGGCTATAGATCCGATAAAAAATAAAAGAATTAGACGGCAGGTGGCTGAAAAAGGCCTCGATTCTCTGAATTTATGTGGTTAAATGAATGTAGTTGTAAAGCATCGAGTACTTGAACAGATAGACAAACATGATAAATGAATGCAAATGTAAACTAGAAAAATAATCTCAGGGACAACAACTCTCACTCAAGGGATTTTGTTGACAGTTGGGCGAGTATTATCTGCACTGACAACTTTTAGAATGTTACAAGATCCAATATTTAGTCTGCCTGAATTTTATCCTTCAACTCCTTGGAGACGATAGCTATGCCGACGAAAGTTGTTATCGTGTTTTTCAAATTAGAAGGCTATAGATCCGATAAAAAATAAAAGAATTAGACGGCAGGTGGCTGAAAAAGGCCTCGATTCTCTGAATTTATGTGGTTAAATGAATGTAGTTGTAAAGCATCGAGTACTTGAACAGATAGACAAACATGATAAATGAATGCAAATGTAAACTAGAAAAATAATCTCAGGGACAACAACTCTCACTCAAGGGATTTTGTTGACAGTTGGGCGAGTATTATCTGCACTGACAACTTTTAGAATGTTACAAGATCCAATATTTAGTCTGCCTGACTTGCTTAATGTGGTCGCACAAGGCAGGTATACGTAGATAGGGTGACTTCTTACCTTCAAGAAGAGGAAATTCAGGAAGATGTAATTGAGTTTATACCAAAAAATGATACTTCTTACGCTATCGAGATTAATAACGGGCAGTTTAGTTGGGACCCCGTTACAAAAATTCACGCTCTTGTTGATATACAATTGAAAGTTAAAAGAGGAATGAAGGTGGATATATGTGGGACTGTTGGATCCGGCAAGTCAAGTTTGCTTTCAGCACTAATTGGAGAGATTCCGAAAGTATCTAGGGAGGTGAAGATCATTGGTTTCAAGGCCTATGTCCCTCAATCCCCATGGATTTTGACCGGCAACATAAGGGAGAATATATTTTTTGGGAGTGACTATGCTGCAAAAAAAAGTACAGTAGGACAATGAAATCATGTGCTTTAGAGAAGGACTTTGAGCTCTTCTCTTGTGGTGATCTTACCAAGATAGGAGAAAGAGTTTTGAATATGAGTGGAGGTCAGAAAAAAAGGATACAAATAACTAGTTCAGTTTACTAGAATGCTGATATTTATTTGCTCGACAACCCTTTAAGTGCAGTTGATGCACACACAAGAACACAACTATTTCAAGTTAGCAGTTGCTATTTCTTTTCACCTTTTAGATTGTCTTATGATAGTTATCTAATGTTCTCTTATCTCTTACTATGATTATTGTGTTTGCACACACAGGAATGCCTACTCGGGATGTTAAAGGACAAAAGCATATTATATGTCACTCACCAAGTTGAATTTCTTCTAGCTGCTGACCTTATTTTGGTAGTTATTTGTCTTTGCATCTTAAATAAGACTATATTTCATTGTTCTTTGACCTTAAATTCTTGTCTTGAAATAATTTTTTTTAGTTAAGGAGTGTTTGCATCGCCATGAATAATGCTTTTAGTATTAAAAGCGGGAATTAATGCAGGACAACGCAAAATAACCAGCATCCCCTATGATTTGAACCTGCCCTAAGTTTGCTACTTTTGATTGTGTTTATATGATTCAGATGCTTGTCATGTTAGTGGCCAAAAAGATGTTTATAGATCTACCTTGATTATATATTCAACAGGTAATGCAAAATGGAAGAATTGCACAATTGCAGGGACCTTATACAGAATTTGAAGAAGATTTTAATCTAAATGTGGAATAGAAGCAAGGTTGTAGTGATAACAATAATAATTCCCAAGAGCAAGAGATCGATAACCGAAAAGGAAGGAAGGTTGATACAGGATGAAGAACGAGAGAAAGGAAGCATTGACTCACAAGTTTATAGGTCTTACCTGACAATTGTTAGAGGCGGTGTTTTGGTGTCTCTGGTACTTTTAGCCTAGTCATCAGTTCAAGTCCTGCAAATAGCAAGCAACTACTGGATATCATGGTCATGTCCTAAAATGACAAACAATGTTGATTCCATTGCAGGGATATATGGATCATATTTTGTTCATCTACATACTCCTTTCAGTTTGTTGATCACTTTGCATGTTCGTTAGAGCTATGCTGTTGGGACACATGGTCTTCTAGCAGCACAAAAGCTCTTTGAAAACCTACAGTGTAGCATACTACGGGCTCCTGTGTCATTATTTGATTCAACACCTACAAGAAGAATATTGAATAGAGTAAGGAAGCATTTAGTTACTATGTAGTTTAATTTGATACTCCCTCTGTTTCACATCAACATTTTGGAACTGTGCATGTTTTTTGAGGCAATGAAAAATAAAAATATACCCATAATTGTTACTCAGCATTTTCACTTTTTCAAAACCTAGAAGAACTTTGAAGTAGTTGATACAAGTTCTAAAACTACAAGTATTTTTGTTACTCAACATATGTAGGAAGATTATGTTCATGTTGGAATGATTTTAATGATCTTTGTAGGTACACTTCCAAGATGCTTATGACAGCTAATGATGAATGCCATATAGGAACTTATAATTTCATTTATTTGTCAAATGATTTTAAGGCAAGTTATTTTTTGTACTTCAGAAAATGAGTTTTGTCAATGAAAGAAGATGGAATTAGACCTTATAAATTTTAGACTTGTAGTACTCTTCTCACTGTCCACTAATTGCTTATCGTATTTGCAGAACAAGTGCAATGTGGTCTATGCATTTATCAACATGATTGACCCTAGCCATATCATTCCTTTCTTTGAGGTTTGTTTCACACAACAATCATTTTCATCCAACCAATCAAGTGTGGACAATCAACTATGTATGAAAGCATGATAACTGCCATGTGTGATGTTATTCAAAATGTTGGGAGCATTTTTTCAGCGGATGCAACCTAGGTGGTGGAATGAGACATGTATTTGATTTATTTAGAATGTGAAATTAGGTTACTTCAATTTGAAAGATAAGATCACCATTACTTTTTAAGCATTTAATAGCCTTTTTCTTGGATAAAATATAGTTTGAATTTGTCTCAAGTTACTGATCATATCTCCCTTGATACAATTAGACATAAAATCTTTGTTTATGTCATTTTTAGCAAGTTAATCTCTTACTTAGTAGCTTGTAATCATGTTACATGAAGATTTAAATCCATATACATTTCACTTTTTAACTTTCCTAAACTTGGTTTTATTGTGACAATAGGAAGATTCAAACAGTGAAGATGGCGAGATTGGAAACTTGGTCTATTGTAGGGCTTCATGACCTCTCCGACAAAAATAGAAAAGATTTCATCATCGGGTATCTTCTAGTTGATGTGCATTGCTAGCACGATGAATATTTATTTTTAATATTGTGAACATTTAAAATTTTACTTGGTTGCATTTAGTTTCAGAACGTGTCCAACTTTCAATTCGGATGTGATATTGGTGATCACAAAATGATGATGATGTTTTGACTTTAGTAAGCACATGACTTTGAATGAAGTTTGTGAATGGAATTGATTGCTTCCGTTTTTTTGCATTTGGGACAGGTACAATTTGTGAAAGAATGTGTTGTAGTGGAAGCCATGAAATAAGTATAGAATCCGGACATTAAATCCGGGTTATATTCTGTACATTATCAAATACCCCGGTTATACGCGGTCCGGGTTATTTTCGAGAAAATATTCCGGGTATCCGAAAACAAATATATCCCAGAGCCTCACGTAACCGGGTTATTAGCAAGCAAATACCCCGGATATCCGAAAACAAATATACCTTGGATCCTCAAATATCCGGGTTATTTGATAGAATATATCCCGGATAGAATTACTGAACCAAAAAAAAAGAGGGAAAATATCCTGGATATTTGAAAATTAACGCCCGGGCTATAAAGTGTTTGACCAAATATCGCCCTAACCTTTAACCCGGTTGTAGTCCGGGGTATTTTCTCAGATATAACCGGGTTATTTGCCCATTTTTGTAGTAGTGGCAAGTGGTGACGAGACCATGACTAAGCTGAGACGAGGCCTTGACAAAGCCCGACAAATCTGTGACAAACTCATTCATGGGCCTGACAAGGCCATGACGAGTTTTGACAGATTTTTGACAAGCAATTCAGCCCATTTTTCTAGCATGTTTCAGCCCACTACTCCTACCTTAAGCTCAGCCAGTTTGCTTACCCACAACACCCCAGGAGTGTGACTTCGAGCCCAGCCTGCAGCAGTCCAGGAGAGGCTGGTTACGAGCCCATTGACAGCCCCTCCAGCCCAACACGTTCAGCTCCCTCCAGCCTAGTATACACAGCTCCTCTCCAGCCCAGTATGCACAGCTCCTCTCCAGCCCAGTATGCACAACTCTTCTCGCAGCCCAGGAGTACAAACGCACGATGCAGCCGCTCTTCTGCCCTTATGAACGCTGAATGTAACGGTTGAAATCAATGGTCTCCCTTGATGGCCTTCATTCACGTAGCAGCTAAGGGAATAGGAGAAACCGCTTACCATTTAACGTTTGAAAAAAAATCCTCCCTCTTGCCTTCTTCACTACTGCGTACAAAAGATCGATTCACTTTTAGAGAGGAGCAATACCACCAAGGTCCCAACAGCAAGATCGACATTCACGTTCATTCGGAAGCTTCTCTCTGCATAGGTGAGTCTAATAACAATTCTCCTTATCTATGTGCACTAGGATTGGCTACTAATCGTGTCTTCTCTATGCTGAAGACTCGAGTCTTCTTAGATCAAGCGTACAACAACCAGCTTCGTCTTATCCCTGTCGTCAGAGTATTCCGAAGTCAAGGTCAATGGGAGATCGTAAGTGCACGGTTTCTTCAACAACTTGCAAGTAGTGAGTAAGCACTTCCGTTCTTTCCTTTTGACAGTGATGTCTTCTATTATAAGACCCGTTAGGATAGATTGGAGTGAGTGTTCTGGATAGAAGAGAATAAGGGACTGCTGTAAAGGATTTATTTTAGTTATTTCTTTCAGTTTGAAGTTGAAGATTACCTACTGTTGTGAATCAATGTTAAAACTATTGGTTGAAGATCCACCGTTGAATTTTTGATAGATCATAGATAGATATACATAGTTTACCGTGTTAAAATTTGGGAACAAATGAACGGTCGGGTTGAAAGTTATAGGGTCTCAAAGTGAAGTAGTTGAGCTGTTTTTCCAGCAGAAAAATTTGACCAAGTATGGGAACATTTGTAGTGTTGTAGCCAACTTTAAAGATTTTTATAGGAATAACGATTGAACAGTTTTAAGAAATTGTTTCTCCTATGAGTAGATTAGAGATCATAGATAAGTTAGAAATTTATTTTAGAATTTTTATAAGTTTATTTTAATTTCATATTTAAAGCTGTAGTTGGACTTTAGTGACTTTTCGGGAAATAGAAAATGGGTAGTTTTTATAGTTGTCACCTAAAATCATCCTAGGGAGTAGAATATGATTAGTTAGCCTCAAGTAAGAATTTAAGTACTTTTTACGGGTTTTTGGAAGTCTCGGAACCAAGGGTAAAATAGTCAATTTACCTTAAATAAACACTGTAATAACTTCTGCACATAGAATCGTACATCTTAGGAGTTTTAGACTTCTAAGTATCCAAGGAAAAATGTTGACCCACGTGCCTCCTTTGACAGGCAACTGAGTTCTGCAGCTACTGATTTAGTGTTGTTAAGAGAGACGAGATTTAATTCGGTGAGTCCACTGACTTACTTAGCTAGCTTCTTGCATGTGTGTGATGCGTATGAGTGGTGTGTGATAGTTAAGATAAATAACAAAAACGGAATAGGCCGACTGTAGTATATTATATAATTGACCCAAGTGTATGATAACGGGTCGTGACATCATCTGCCTAGCTCTTGCGAGAGTCTAGGAGGTTCCCTGCGACCAGCCCAGTCCGGTAGACGGTCACATGCATGAGTAGCATTCCGCGTTGGTAAACGGGGACATGGGCGAGGTTTGGGAATCCCTCGTGTCACAAAATAAGTATCATTAGTAATGACGTATCACTTAATTAAAGATAATAAAAAGGAATGAGTGTTACATGTTGATTACGTATGTTGTGTGTTTGTGCTTTTAACGTTATACTTATGCATAGAATGTTAGCTAACGGTTTTATACCGCTTGTAGATGCCTTGCAGGTTAGGGAGGCGATCGAGTGATCCGGCGGTAGTGGGCAGCCGGGGTTCCGTGCATTATAGGACGGGACTGTTATATTTTATTTTATGACTATTGAGACTGATGTTGGTATTTCTGGTTTTTGAGACTTGGCTGTATTGTTTTCAGAATTTGGATTCTTTTTATTTCGCTCATGTTATAAAACTCTTTGTTTTGCCTTTTTATTTGTTCCGTGTTGTAAGGTCCGATGAAGTTGTTGTCAGGCTAAGAGCCAGGACCCATTGTGAGGTCCCAGCTCGTAGCATTTCGAGTCCTCTAGGATTCGGGGTGTTACAGGTCGCTTTATCTTTTTTAAATCTTTATATCTCATATGATATTTATATCCCTTTGATTTTCTTGTATGGTCTTTACAGACGATGTTTATTAAATTTATTACCTTCCATAATTTTGTTGTCATTAGTCGAGGAGGGATTCCAAGGAACAACTTTTGTACGCGGTTTCAAAACTATTCATCCATCTGATTGATTCTTATTAGCTTGAATTTGCATTGGAGTACCACCATTTTTCATTAATTCCTATATAAACTCTTTTAGGTACCGATCTTACTGGCGTGATACCGGATTTGTATAATAACCATCAGTTACTCAACCTTACTCTTTCTCATGTTTGTTCCAACCAAACTATAGACTCCATCTATAGTCACTTCACAATTCAACAAGACATTCCACTAAAACTCTAAGTCCAAATCTCTATGTTTGCGCCGCCTTTATAACTCCAGTTATTCTGTGTCACTTCTTAGTCACAAAGGCTTCCTTTGTAAATCTCGGAAGAGCACCACTAGTCCCACTTGTGTGGAATGTTAAGCACCCTTTGTTTTGATTGACGTAGCACCTGGTCAAAAACATATGCTTCTTCTTACTCTTCTAGTCCTTCTAGTCCTTGATATCAATAATGACATAAGGGAGTCATTCCCGACCGTCAAAATCTTCTTCTTAAATTAATAAATTTACCGGTTTGAACTCCCTTCTTGTTACTATCGAGGATACTAGTACTTGTATCAATTTAGCTTCGCAATTGTCGTCGTTGATCTCTCGAAGGGTCTTGCATATGTCGATAAAATTCTTCGATAGATCCGTTGTTATACTTCTTATCTACCAACTAGTCATCCCATACGTGGTAAATCCTTTGTTGTTCCTATTTAGTCTATAGTCGATCCTCTACAAGACCCTAGACTTACCTTTCTTAGGTCTCGTTCAATGTGGATGTACTTGGTAAAAAGCTATCCCCTCTAGGTTATCGGTTTATACTCCTTTGGCTCCTCCTAGAGTCTTCACTATAAGCTCACTTATACTCTTCCAAGTCCGGTTGTATCATTCCTTTGTTGTCGATGAACTTATCAATTCTTCAACAATAGCTTGTATGTGCGTCTTCGCGATTACTCTTACATTAGTCGTCTTCTGTTTGTGGTTCTCTGGTATGAACCATTAGTGTTGGTAACTTAAATATCTCTATGAGTGAGAAATTATTGTGGACCCTCAAGTCCACCAATATCATTCTCTCACATTCTTCCTCCTTGGTTGTTGTAGTTCTGTAATGCCACCTTTATAGAAATATGTTGTCTAAGTTTCAGACATTTACTGTATTTGATACTTGCGTCATGATTTCTTTCAAAATTCTTAAATATCTGAGGAAGTAATCCATCTCTATGACGATGAAATTTATTTCTCGTCTTCAAACTCATTTGTAAATTTCGGTCTTTGTACTCCTTTAATTCTTTGCATTGGGGTCAACACCATATCTTCTTTGCACTCTGAGGCCCATACTTGCCTATAGCGTCGTCCACCTTGGTTGCACTATCATTTAACCCGCCAAGTGTAGTTGCACTATACTCCGTTTGATTTGTATTCTGATATTGGCATCTTCAATCTATACTCTTATCAGTCCTTACATGCACCTTTGAGTTTCATCTCTCGTCTTCATACCGCTACGTTTCTTGTATGACTTTCTATTACTCCTATCTAAGTTGATTTGATATTTCTCCCTCGTTCAATTGTTCCTGTTGTTAAAACCTTATTGCACTCCACAACACTTTGTCCACCCGTTCTTCGGAAAATTGCACGAAAGACCAGGGTACCCTCAAGAACGTAATGTTCAATTCAAGGTTTGTGTGCACTATCTTCACATAGATACTCTATAAGATCTCCTAACGTTTTACCATGAGGCGATACTCACATCATGATAACTCAACTAACGGATGTCATATCCATTAGGGTATTAACATGCTGCATATACATATATATACACATATCTATACAACCTACATAAATATACAATATAATATAAGTAAATATCCTATTTACTATCATACTAAGCTGTAGAGATCCATGGGGAGCGATGGTGGTCCGACGTACTACTATCCCAACAACCCGACTATGCACATGATTCAAAAATAAAACTTCATTTTGAAAATTTTAGATCCCTTTCGGGTTCTGATTGTTTCTACATTCGGTCTTTCAGAAGATTCTAAGTGCCATTGTTGCCAACCCAGAGCTCTGATACCATGTTGTAACACCCCAAGTTCTCGAAACTCGGGGAGCTACTGGTTAGGACCTCACAATGGGTCCCGACCTTGGTTTAACAACAACTTTACTAGGATCTTACAATAAGGCACAAATGTATTCAAAACAATTTCAAAACATAATATTTTATTTTATGAGTGTACACATGTTACAGCCTTACAAATATATATATATATATATATATATAACATGCATGTTGTATGAAAGACTCCCCGTCCCCATCTAATGAGTACGTGGACCCGGCTGACCATCCGTCCCGAATCTCTCCGCAACTGTTTATCTCTACAAAATCTACAACACGGATAAACCGTTAGCTAACAATCTAAAAATAAGAAGAATAAAGATAGCACAAACACAACCAAGATAACATAAAACAATCATCATGCTAGCACACAAACCGGTTATTATCTAGTAGTTAAGTGATTCACCTTATTCCATTTTACAATTGTGGCACGAGAATCTTAAGAGTTCTCGCCTCCGTTCCTTATCCAACTGGGTGTAGGTCTAGCTCACCTCCGCCGGTAGCATCACTACAAACCGAGTGTAGACTAGTCCCTAAAGAAACCCCCAGCGCCCTCAAGCTAACTGAGCAAAATGCCATCGTCCGTTACTCTTAGGCCTAAGTATAGGTCGGTAGATAATTATTACAAAATATAACTATAAACATCTCATTCACACACCACTATCATTATCCACACTCATATCTAGAAGTCAGTTAAGTAAGCCCAAAGGACTTACCTGAATCGGAACTCGATTCCCGTTATCTCAACTCGGTCTGCAACTGTTGGGACTCAACTGGCTGTCATGGGAGGCAAGCGGATCAATATATTTCCAAGATACTTAGAAGTCTAAGACTTCTAAGATGTACAAAACGAGAACTATTAAAGTACACCTCTAAGGTAAAATGACCATTTTACCCTTGGTCCCAAAAACTTCCAAAATCTCATAATATATGATTAAACTCTTATTTGGGACTAAAATGTCATATTCTAACTATTAAGGATGAGTTTGGGTAGAAACTAGAAAACTACGCATTTTCCTAAACTTCCAAAAAGTCAATAGGATCCAACTTTGGTATGAAGCCCGAATAAAATATAAAAATATGTATGCTACTCATAGGATCAAAGAAAACTCAGAAACTCTCAACAACTCCTACACAAATCCCCAAAGTTGATTCCGAAATTCAGGAATTCTATACTTAGCCAAAAATCTGCATTTTCACCAGACTACCTAACTAGCCTACTTTGGGACATCATAACTCTAGATCGACCGTTGGATCGACTCCAAAATTTGATAAATCAAAATATGCATATCAATCTACAATATATCAAAAATTGAACGGTGAACTAGTTTTCAAAGGTATCGAAACCCTAGCTCAAGGTGACTGCATACTAACTGTTTCTGAAACTATACTGAAGGAGCAAGAGGTCACGAGTTCAAAACTCACCTCCACCCTACTGGGTTGAAGCTATGCCACAGATCTGGAGTCCAAACACTCTTGCCTACAAACTAAAACATCACAAATCACAACTCATCCTAGGTTAAATTCTTGCCAGGAGAAAAATCTCTAGGTTACCTATCTCTCTTGCACTTCGACATGGCAGTGGTATGAGGGGTCTCTTATTGATGCACTCACAGGTTGCTAAGGAGGGAGATGTTCTTGTCTGCACTAGCGGGTGAAGGACGTACGACAACCTTGTGCCTCTCTCGTTGGGCCGGCCTGAAGAGTAGTGGCGGCGCCGAAGGAGGTAGGCTTGCTAGCGCTGGCGAGGTACTCCCGGATATCGTGTTGTTGGTTTCCGGAGAGGGCACATGTCAGCGCCGGTCCAGTGCTGCAAGGGAGATGGTGGATCTTCAGTTTTCCTGTGTGCAAAGGGGAAAGGAACTGCTTCAAGTAGTCCTCATCTGGGTCACAACTATCATACTCCTCACGCCCATAGAGACCCATCGGCCAACATCGCGTCATACCCGAACACTCAAATGACGCAGGCTGGATGATGGAGACGAAGGGAAGCCATATCTACTCTTCGGTTTCCTGTGTGCGAGAGAGGGAGGCCACCTAGTCTGCTTGTGTTGGTTCTAGTTGTTGTGTGAAAAGGTGAGGTGGCCTGCATGGAACGTGCTGGCGTGCAGAGGTAAGATCTGCCCTGCTACTCGCATGCTAAAGAGAAGACGAAGGAGGAGGGTTAGGGGTATACAGTTAGGGCTGAGGAAGATGGTTGTGAGGCCCGATACTAGTGTCCGTGCTGGAGAGATGGCTTCCGCCGAGGTAACATACCCCTCATTGTCTACGACTGGTGGTGTGGGAAGGTCGTAGCGGTGCTACTAGGCTTTGGATGGACATGGTAGAAGTAGGGGTGTGCAGATCAGCAGGGAGGAGATCGACTTTGGCACTAGATACACAGAAGGGCTTGTGGTGTATGCAGAAAAGAAAGATCCTAGTAAGGTTGGGGCAGGTTAGGTTGTAGCGTACTTCATGGCGATCCAACCGTTACCTTTGAAGGAATCAAATATCATTAAGGGGAAAATAAATAGTGTCTAAAATTAAGGGAAGTCGGGGATGTGTGCTAATTGTATAGGCATGAAAAAGGAGGGATCTATGTGGCTTTTAAAAGCTTAAGGAAAAAAAATTAAATCTTTTGTTCCTTTAAATGAAAATTATGGGTATCGGTAAAGATAAAATAATTCAATTAAGTAATATAAAAATTACAAGGTACATTAGTAAGGTGAAACTTGAGATTGGGTCTAAATAACATAAAAAGAATATTAACATCCAACTTAAATACTAAACTCACTTAAGACGATAGGCATATATTAGTTAGGTGTTGTAGGCATCCGTTCCACTTAAAACGATACGAAGAATAAATGTAAAAAAAATTTCAAACCGGCCTAAGTCCGATTTGACACGAAATCCATCGGAATTAAATTTCCGGTTATTATAAACGACTTTCCTGTGGCTCGATACAGGCGGCAGCTTACTCGGAGGTGGCCTAAATCTGGTGGTAGTGGGGGACAGAGAACGTGGGAGAGAAGAAGGCGGCTCCAGAGGTGGTCGTCAACCCAAGAGAGCGAGGGTCCTCCGGTGTCGGGCGGTGCAGGGAGGCTCAAGTAGCTTCCGGTTAAAGGGAGAGACGAAGAGAGAGTTGGTTTCTAGGTGCGGGGTGATGAAGGAAGAGACAAATGGAGATCGAGGGAGAGGCTGTTGCAGAGGGGTTTCCGGGGCAAGGGGTGGCCGGAAAACAAAATCCCTTGTCGAAGGCTATTGTGACAACTAAGGAAGAGGGAGATGAGGGTTGCCGAGGAAGTGAAAGGGGAGACAGAAGCTTGAGAGCTTTGCTTGCTCCAATCCAGAGAGTGATGGGTGAGGGACATCCAGACAGGGAGAGGTTGAGTGAACAAAGAGGAGAGTTAAGAGAGGGTGTCAAGGGGTCGATGGGTTGGGTGCTGGATTCTAGGAGTCGGGTGCAGAACTATCATCCAAGAAGGGTTGCCATTGGAGCAAGCCTGAGCGGGAAAGGCGGGGACAAAAGCACCTTGACAAGGAGCTGGCGTGAGGAAGAGGGAAAAATGATGAAAAGGTGAGAAGAGAAAGAAAAAGAAAAAGAAAAACAAGGGAAAGGAAAGAAAAATAAATATAATAATAATAACATTAAAATAGAAAATTGGGAATCAATAAAAAGTGAACTCGATCCAAAAGCATTCGGAACGGATTTTCGAATCGAAAACATTCCCGACTTTTCCGAAAAATAATAGTACGGATATACGAACGTATCCAAAATATAAATATACTCAGGAATAAATATTTTATGCCATAAAAATACCTTTTAAAAAATTTAAGCTAATAAAATTTCGATAGAGTGATTTTATCCGGTCAGCCGAAATATTACTTACAAGTTAGTGTAATCAGGTTGTGTTTACGAGTCGGAGCTATATTACGTAAACGCAGCGGGGCCCAAATATGCCAAAGTGGCGGATACAAACTGTGTAAGTGGGGCGCTGGCGCAACACGACTCCTCCACCCGGGCACATTACGCCTGCGCCCCAGGTGAGGGTTTATAACCTTGCCTCTCGTCCATTCCGCCGTCTTCTTTGTTCAATCTTCTTCGTTCCAGTCCGCGTAACTCAGGTCTTCTTCATTCTAGTCCGCCGGTCTTCTTCGTTCCAGCCTCAGTCCGCCTCGCTCCCATCCGCCTCGCTCCAGTCCGCCTCAAGTCTTCTTAGTTCTAGTCCGACCAGGCTTCACCGGTCTTCCTTGTCCCAGTCCACCCTAAGCTTCAAAGGTCTTCTTCTTCTAGTCCTCCCAAATTCATCCCACTCTTCATCGAAGGTAATTGCTTCTTCCGCCGTTTCTTGTCTTCTTCCTACTTCGTCTCTGCCATCTCTGCCGTTTGATTTTGCAAATCATGTGTCGATTTTCAACTACTTCTTGATTTCGTGTTTGACGCGGGTTTGATTTTGCTTCAGTGGAACCCTTCGTCCCTAGTCTCTTCACCCAACATAGCTCTTCATTGATTTGTGGTTGATTTTTCAACCTCTTCTTCTTGATCTAACGGCAACAGTGAGTTGATTATTGCTTTGTGTTGATCAATGAGTTGATTTGTGGTTAATTTTGGCATATGTTTTGATGCAGGTTTGCTTTTGCTTTAAGTAGTGTGTTGATTATTGATTTTGCTTCAACTTGAAAAGAGTAACTGATTTTTGTAATATCAAATTGAGTTTAAATTTGTTGATGGTTCCTTGATTTGTGGTTGATTTTCTCAACTTCTTCTTTGTTAATTGAAAAAGTGTGTTGATTAGTGTGTTGATTATTGCCAAGAAGACATGGATCGGGATCGAGACTCAAGTATTGTAGATCCACAACGATCGGATGTAAACCCTAGCCGGAAATGTCGATTATCGGCAATCGAGGTGATTTTTTCTCGTTTTGTAATTGATTTACCAAATTTTTTAGATCAGGAATTGGTTAGATTAAGAAGATTCGGAATTTAAAGTTGTGGAATTAGCGATAGATTAGATTTTTTTGTGTTGACATCACTAACTTTCAAGTTTTGAATTTTTTGTGTTGTTGACAACACGTGAGATATTATTTTGTTATTCTTGTGTTGCTGACACCATTTAAACTCTTTATTTTGTTAGTTTTACTAATATTGACAACACTTAAAATATTATTTTGTTATTATGGTATTGTTGACGTAGCTAGTAACTTAGAGTATTGTTTTTTATGAGTGATGTTATCCGGCGCCGGCGAAGGGGCCGGCGCCTTGCGAGTGCGCGCAAGGCCTCGCGCACTCGCAAGTCGCTTGCGCGCAGGGAAGGCGCGCAGGCCCAATGCACGAGGCCCATTGTCGGATCCCCAGCCCGCCTCCGCCTATATAAGGAGGCGCGGAGGCCAGCCCTTCCTTGCCCTTGTTTTCTTCGTAGCCGTCGCGCATCCTTTTCCCTCGAGTTTCGCAACCGTCGCGTACTTCCCTTGCCCTCGAGTTTTTTTTTTCTCTCTTCTTTTCATCCATTTCTTCTTTTCTTCGACACGTCCAACAATGGAGGGAGATTTAGATATCGAGAGTTCTAGGAGTAGACCACTTGTGAATCGATTCGAGGTTAGTTAATATTGTTTTTTTTTATCGTTTATTTATTTTTCGCATTATACTTGAAACTAATTAGTTTATTTAGGTTCGACTAGTTAGGAATAATTGAAATTGGATTATTTTCGATAGTTAGTAGTATTGAAACTAGTTAGTTTAGTTAGGTTCGGCTAGTTAGGAACAATTGTAATTGGATTATTATCGATTTTATGATAGTTAATGTAATATATATATATATGATTATAATAATAGCATAATTTTATTTATAAATATATATATACATTTATAATATATATGTATATTATAATAGAAAAATAAAAATGTGAGTTAAAAAAATATTCAGCGTGTGTTGAGGACTGTTAGAGAGAAGAGGAAGAGGGCGACGAGATTAGTCACAGCTTCCGCCCGTCGAGATGTTGTAGCTTGACGAGTTGCCTCAGCAGCTGTAGAGGCATCCGTTCAAGCACCTGTAGATGCAGCTGTAGAGACATCAGTTCAGGCACCTGTGGATGCACCTATAGATGCAGAGGTTCATGCACCCACATTGGCTTCTGGCGAGGAGAATGTCGTACCTATTTCACTTACTGATGATTACGACACGGACGAGTCTGCGCACGATATGTCTCATTTAGATGATATAGGAATATGAGCACGAGGAGATACCAGTTGAGGTAGAGCAGCAGCAGCACGACATACCACAGCAGGACATACCACAGCAGGAGCAGGTACCTTTTGAAAGGGAGCAGGACGACTTACCTGAGCATGTAGTTCATGAGGAGCATATAGAGGAGGACGTACCTCCTCCTTTGTTGACATGCTATGCTGACCACAAAGCTAGCGTTTTATGGGCCGGTATGGATTCCCCTATGATTAGAGTTGTTCGAAGGCTCGACGCATTTAGTAGATTACGTGAGTGGCGACGAGATGTAGATGATGCATTCTCATGGTTTGGCTTAGCTAGATGCAGCGGACTGATGGATTTGGAGGGCGTACAGTTTGGCGGCGTCAATCATTGTCTGATTATGGCGTTTGTCGAGAGGTGGCACCCAGAGGCAAACACATTTCACATGCCATGGGGGGAGATGGGAACAGCGCTGCACGATGTTCATATCATTATGGGACAACCAATTGATGGAGATGTATTAGTGACTTCCGTCGATGATAGTGTCCGACATGATTGGTTGGTTCATCGTCTTGGGTTATCACCAGCAGAGGCTAGACGTCAGACTTCATAGTTATTCTGCGATACTATTAGGCGTAGAGCCGTTGAGATGTTGGACCTTCCAGAGCCTCCACATGACACTATTGCATCTACATATCTGTTATTGTCCATATCGTCGACTTTGGTAGTCGACAAGTCTACCAACAGGATGCAAGGATGGCTTATTGATCTAGTACGAGATCATTTGAGGATAGAGGCGTATGCTTGGGGCACCGGGACCCTTGCTTATCTTTACAGATGTTTGGGGGACGCCACCAGGAAGAAGGTGACGACGATGGCAGGATGTACTGCACTATTACAGGTGTGTTGTTATAAATACTTTTCTTTAGATAACGTCACTTTATTGATAAGATTGAAATTAACAAAAGAATTTGTACAGTTTTGGATTTACGCACATTTCCCGTCATTGGGATGTGCCGCTGTGGAGGATCCGGATATGCTTGGTCATGCACGGTGTTGTTCGAGACTTTCTGTCCCGAAGACTCCGTCTATTACGGTAGAGAGGCTACACTCATTACGAGCTCAGTTGGACCAGATGAGGGCGGAGGATGTGTGTTATACCCCGTATGATGAGCGTGTGCTTGATTTTGGCGTAGAGTTTGGTGTTTCTCGGTATCGGGGTATTATTCGCTCCAAACGGTGTGTGCAAGCTTTAAATTTATAACCCTAGACTTAAGCTTAAAACAAGGATGCGAACCCGCAGTGTACGGGTCAATCGTAGTAAAAGCAAGGAATTTCAGGGGTCGATCACAGGGACTTAGTAAAACAAAGTCCAGTTACGGTATGCTTATGCAATTACTAACCACAAGAGCAATTAACACAATCAAAGATGAATAAGAAGTCAATAAAGTAAACATGCAATTCTAGGGATTAAAGCATCTAGTTGTGGTTCCAACTCAAGATCTAAAAATATAGCGGACAAAGCTGAGGTATTTGCATAGGGAAGGTGTTACTAAAGTGGAGTAGATCACCGGGTAAGTCTCACTACTCACTAATCCTAAACCGTAACTCCTATTACCGGGTAAGTCTCAAGGAATCAAGATAAAGAACTATATCCTCAAACTAACACACCATCTAAGGGAATAGAATCAACCTTCACCGGGTAAGTCTCAGGCTAACTCACAAAGATGGGATGGAAGCACACTCAAACCCCAATAAAGGATAAACCTTTATTACCTACACTTATGATCTTAGGTACACAAACTAAGGAATTACCGGGTAAGTCTCATCCTAAGCTTGCATTGAACCAAGAAAGGTGTAATAAGAGTAGGGTTTGGCAAACTCTAACACTTAACTTCTCAGTTTCGGATCAGATAAGTCACCTCGGTCAGCCAAATTCCACCCCGGCCGAGATGTTCATCAACTGAGCGAGATGCTTAGGGTTACGGTTAAAGGCTCGAACTTTCAGGGTCCTACTGTGATCAAGATCATTCTATCATTGTTTTTCCCACAACCTTCAGCCAATCACCCTAGAATCACACAAGGAAATTAGCCACTCATCATCATTATGAAAGTATAAATCAAGTATATGGGAAGGAGGTGAATATTTGAACAAGAAGAATTTAATGAAAAGACTTCAATAACTGAATCAAATATCACAACAAAAACGTTCCTTGGATATAAATCCAACAAGCAAGACAACAAGGAAGAGAATCTAAGGTAATCTTACAAGAAAACCTCCAAAAGCTATAAAAGCTACAATCTTCAATCTTCCTTCAACCTTCAAAAAGGTTCTTCAAATCTCCCAACTGGGGTATGGTTGCTGCGTTGTGTAAACCCTGATCGATGGTATAGCATGATGTTGGATTTGTGGAAATCCAACCCTTTTTATAGGAAAATAACCCTCCAAAGATAAGATATCTTAGAAAGGATCTCTTCCCATAAAAATAGGTAAAATATAAGATCTAATATATCTTCTTCCTTCCAGGAGCCAAGTCCAAAAATATAAGATCACTTTCCAAGGATAAAAGATCTCAGCCAAGAATAAAATATTCTCGCCGCGTCCTAGGTATTCGCCTCGGTCGAGTCGGCTTCTCTGGATCACCTCGGTCGAGGTGAATTTGTGGTCAACCGAGGTGAGTCACAACTGAATGTGAAATCTCTCAAAACTGGTCCAAAGTGAATCTCTAATCCATGACTATGCTTCCTGGATGATTCCTTATGTTCCTCAATGTAGCTCAAATGACTCCATAGCTCTTTTTGCTCCTTTTCGATGCAAAACGTGCCATTTTACCTACGATTACAACAAAACTAGGTGTAGACCTCGATTCCCGCAAAGGTAGATGAAATGGTAGTATAATCACATAATATACATACAAACATGCAGATTATGAAAGATAAAACGTCCAAACAAACCCTAAAATATAGACTATAATTCATGCTATCAGGTATCATACAGATATCCGACATAGAGGAGGCGTATATGCTGGACCGGTTTCTTCGACAGTTTGGATACGTACAGACCGTGCCTCTACCCCGGATTCCTCCCGTTCATGAGATTCGTCCGACGAACGGACGTGGATCTAGGCTTTCATATCCCCTCACATACGATCATTGGGCATCCCGCCATCTGAAGGAGACCAGAGTTTCACTAGTTGGATTGATATCAGCTACCTCTCATTGGCTCGTCGATGATGCGTACATGTCTTGGTATACGGTCCATTGTCATCCGTACGTCTTGCCGACGTCCATTCCACTCCAGTTACCTATAGACCGTCCCCCACCTGTTCCGGTTTCACATCAAAGAGTACGTTTGTTTTTAACATTTAATTTACTTTTTATTGTAATTTTTCAATTATTTTAACATTTTATTTTCAGTATTGCAGCGTCTTCACATTCTTGTAGGTCGTCTACGAGAGATGCAGGCTCGCAGTCTTCCGTATTCTGCTGAGGATATAGATTTCATGGTAGAGGAGGTAGTTAGACGTAAGCATGTCCACGGGTCACGGGTCACCCGTGACCCGGCGGGTCCGGGTTCCCCCGGGTCGCGGGTATGGGTAAGGGTCGTCAGATCCTTACCAGTGACCCGCTGGGTCGACCCGCAGGGTCGACCCGTAACGGTCACAAATTCAAAAAAAAACAATATACTTTAATAAATCTAACCTAAAAACAATTCTATAAATACCCCAAACCCAATTCATTTCATCTCACACCAATTCTCATCCAATCATCTATTCACTCTCTCAATCTCCATAATTTCCAACTCTTACATTCAATTACTCTCCTAATCTCATATTCTCATTCTCTTATTTTTCATTTTACCACTCTTACTACTACATTCTAATTCTGTTATTAAAAAAAATGTCTAGCCGAGGAAGACGTTCCGTTAGCGGTGCCGGTCCTTCATTCGGCGAAGGTTTTACCCGAGGACGGCATTCCGTTAGCGGTCCTCCAACCGGTTTGGATTTAAGGCGAGACTTATTAAGTGGAGATCACGAGATCTTCGAGGAGGAGGATATCACGGAATCACCTACTTTCCCCAACATCCAAGGATCCGAGACCTAATTCACGGAGGAGTCGAAGGAGCCGCCGTTGAACAACACTCAACTAACGGCGGCGGACTTCCGATTTTGGTTTACAAAAGGTGCTCCCGATGCCAACGGAGTTTACTATGTCAAATGCAATTTTTGTGCGACACAATACAAGCACAAAAAGGGAGAAGGCTACGGGAACTACAAGAGGCATATCCGGAACAAGCATCCCGAAAAAATGGGATTAGCACGAGGGCAAACACAACTTACCGGGTACGCATCTACTTCTAACCAACCTCCTTCTCTATTTACATATGATCATTCTTCTTCTATGGATGCATTTTCGGAAATGTTGGCCGTAGATTCTTTAGCATTTAGTGTTGCACAAAATGTTGGTTTTAATGATTGGATGCAAAATCATGCTCAACCCGCATATAAACCGATTTCTCGCCAAACCGCTAAAAGAAAAATGATGCATAAATATAAAATTCGTAAAGAATAATTGATTAAATATTTTATGGACAACGGTGATATTCAAGTTTCTATTTATAGTGATATTTGGACCGACGGTTTTAAAAAAATTCATATATGGGTATTACTTGTCATTTTGTTGATAAATTTTGGATTTTAAACAAAAGAGTTTTAGCATTACGAGTTTTCAACGAACAACACACCGCCCAAAACATTGTCCGTTTGATTGCAAATGTTTTGGAAGAATATAGATTAGTTTCACGAGTTTTTTCAATCGGTTTTGACAACGTCTCCGCTAACACGGCTTCCATCAGAGATTTAACCAACTATTGTAAGCCGACGATTGGAGGTAAATTTTTTCACATTAGGTGTGCCGCTCACATTTTAAACTTGTGTGTTCAAGACGGTTTAGCATATGTTGGACATTTAGTACAACCTATTCGAAATATTCTTAATGAACTTTGGTCTAAAAAAAGTGTACTTACTAAATGGTATGCATATTGTAAACAAAATAACATTTATCCTAAAAAATTTCCAAAAGATGTTTGTACAAGATGGAACTCTACTTACAAAATGGTTTACGAATCATATGAATAATGAGAACTTTTAAGTGGTTTTGCCGCACAACATATTGACGGTAATTTTGTTTTCGGTGAATCTTGGATTTTAGCAAAAGATGTAATGGAGGTTTTGAAATATTTTTATGATGCTACTAACACGTTTAGTTATGTTTATACACTAACTTCAAACATATTTTGTTATGTAGCAATTAATATTGCATTTGCAATTCAACAAGGTCTTTTAATTGAAAATATTTCACAAGCTATACTTTCAATGCGAACTAAATGGTTAGATTATTATACAACCATTCCCGATGTTTTTCTTGTTGCATTTGTGTTAGACCCAAGACGTAAAATGGATGGTTTAAAACAATTTTTAGAAAGTCATTATGAATTTTTAGGTTTAGAACAACATCCCGATTGTCATGTTTCTACCATAATTGCTAAAGTTAGAAAATTATTTGATGAATTATTGGTTCGATATCGTGTTTCCGATCGAGGTCAATCTTCTCAACCCCCTCATCGTCCTTCATCTTCAAGTTCATCTAAATTTACATCAATTGCTAGAGATTTGTTTGGCCCGAAAAGGGCAAAAACCACGTCGAGTTCCAACTCGGAACTCGACGAATATCTAACCATTTCTTTTGAGTTTGTCAATGATGAAGAAGAGGAGGATTTCAACATATTAGAATGGTGGAGCCGACCGGAGAGAATGAGGTTCCCTACCCTTTCAAGGATCGCGGCACAAATTCTCGTCGTTCCCGCCTCAACGTAGCGGTTGAGCAAACCTTTAGCCGGAGTGGAAAGGTGCTCGATCCGACGAGATCAAACATGTTGCCCGAGACGTTGGAGGCACAAGTCCTCCTAGCCGATTCGAGGAAAGCGGAAATGCGAACACAAAAGAACAACCTCTCGGCGGAGGAAGGCGACGAAGATGACGACGAGCGACAACAAACGCCATCGGATGTATCGGCGGGAGAGTCCGAATAATGTAAGGGCCAATCGGGGATATAAACAAAGGTAAGAGAACTACGTGTGCTTTGATTCCTCCTCCCCGAGAGGATACGTAGGCAACCGGGATTCCGGTTCAAGCCCAATTCTTCCCTTTTTTTTAAAAAAAATAATTTAAGACTTAAACTTAAAAAAGAAGAAAATAAACTAATAAAAAGAGGACTTAAACTTAAAAAAATTGGACTTAAACTTTAAGTCCAATTTTTTTAAGTTTAAGTCCTCTTTTTATTAGTTTATTTTCTTCTTTTTTAAGTTTAAGTCCTATTTTTTATTAGTTTATTTTCTTCTTCTTTTTTAAGTTTAAGTCCAATTTTTATCTTCTATTTATTTTCTTATTTTTTAAAGTTTATTTCCATTAATTGTTTTTTTTTTCATGGTGAGGTGGCCGACCCGTCGACCCGCGTCGGGTCTGACCCGTGACCCGGCGGGTCGCCGACCCGGTGGGTCGGTCACATATACGGGTCCGGGTCCGGGTCACCCTCCCCGGACCCATGACCCGGCGGGTCGGACCCGTCGACCCGGCGGGTCCGACCCGTGGACATGCTTAGTTAGACGTACGCCTCTTGTGGCTCCATCTCAGGTCCGGGCTTCACAGCATCCTCCAGGACATTTGTAGTAGTAGTTTGATAATGTTATGTTTATTTTGAATGGATAATATGTATTGTTTTTTACTTTTGATGTTTTCCTAAGTTTCTTTAGCGATTTTATTTCACCTAAGTTTCAATCAACTATTTCAAACTACTAAAACATAATGAGAACTGTATATGAAAACGACTAAAACATGATGTCAACAAGTTCAATAATAACGTCTAAAACACGATTACAAGTAAGATTCTGAAAACGGCTAAAGATATCCTGCACTATTGTGTTCAACTCCCCTTGCTCGACGAAGATCCTCATAACGAGCTATCCTTTCAATGAACGGCGCATCCCATCCATCAACACTTGGATCATGGTTATGTTTCCAAGCGTTGCTCAACAATGGTAACGGAGCATCATCTTTTAATCATACCTACAAATATGAAATTACAGAAAACGGTTAGTAAATATTAGGTCTAAATAGACGTCCATTGAATGAAATTAAAACGTCGACCTACCGGCACAAAGTGTGTGTTGTTATATATATATGCTAACGAACAAATGACCGTAGGGGCCTCTTGGTTGGGAGCGGTGGCAATCATAGGCAGGAATGTCGCTGGAATGTTCTCTAGGACAACCAATGCAATCTTATAGTAGGTGGCGGCTGCACATGCGATCATCGGTATTTCCATCCAATTTGGTTCTGGACACGGAGACTTACTCGTCCAATAAACGTTTTGAATGACTTCGTCAACTTGATTGAGGATTCTACACTGCAATGATTAACAAGTAAGATTATGTAAAATCATGGATTATAATTAAAACTTTAATATAACCAGAAGATTTATTTACCTTGGAATAAAATTCTCTTCTCGCATTTAACTCCATAACCATATCTCGCCGTATTATCAAGTAATCCTCATCCGAGAATCCCAATACCGCGGAAATTGCTCTATATCCACAATGGCCGTTTTCCTTTACGACGCGCTCTACTCGTAGGAGTCAACTCCGGTATAGAATCTACATCTTTAGCTTTCTTCCCTTTCGGACGCCTAGGACCACGTGTAGCAGAATGCTCAAAAGAACTAGGCTCTCTTCTAGTTGATCTCGGGGTTGGAGGTCGTCCCTTTGCTTTGACCTTCTGTGCCGGCTCCTTCATTGTCGTACCCCCGGGGTTTTCCATTTCATCCAGAAAAGATGCAATCTTATCTTGCTCATCCGGACTTAACATATTTGAGTCTATTCTTTCTCTAAACCTGTTCAGCGTCGCTTGACTCGGGTTCAAACGACCATCATCATCATCATCATCATCATCACCAATATCACCATCCGAAAAAACAATCGGAATCCAGTGAACTTGCTTCCAATATGGGTGTATCTGAGACAAATAGATAGGTCTACGAGCCCGGATTGCTAGTCTAAAGTCATGCACACACGGCACTCCATAAACCTCTCTCCAATAACTATCCCGACATCCTTCATCATCTCTTGTATGTCGAGCCTTGGTGTAATTATTCCACAAGAGCGTGAAACGCTCATTTGTTACGTAGTCACGGAGCAAGTCAAATATCGGTATACGCACCTACAAAAAAAGGTTTATTACACACCAATTAAATATTTAACAATGTTTTCATCAATTTAAATTTTGGTGTACCAACCTCTCGTGGAATCCTCTCCCATGACATCTCTAGAGAAGCTTGTAACTTCTGGACTTGGTCCGTGACCATCAAATGTATGCTATCATAAACCAGCTGAAATCCTCCAACACTAGAATCTAGTGTCTGGTTCAACAACTTGTGCGCGGACTCACACCTAAGAAGAAAAGTTTATTATATTAAACGAAAAAATGTTTAGCAATGTAGTGAAAATAGAGATCACTTACGCATTTGTTGTTCGTGTTCCGAAATGATGATGTAGGTCAGTCCATGCTCGAACGATTGCCTCCTTGTACGGGTCAAGCCAAGTCGTCTCGAGATAGGTCATTAACCTCGGAGACGATTGTCAATAGTCTCTCATTTCCAGCAAACGGCGTTGGTAGCTTCCAGGGGATCTTGACTCGAACAAGGCATGACAATGGGATATGAAGAGTGTTTCCGCTTCCTTATTGCGCAAAACAAGGGCCGCTCTGTTAACTATATTGCACTTTATGTGAAACGTGCACAATATATGCTTCACATCGGGAAATACTACACCCAAGACGCTTATAAGACCAAGCTCACGATCAGTGGCAATCACCTCTGGCGTCTTTCCGTACAACAAATAACGGACCCTCTCAAAGCCCACTCGTAGTGATCTCTATTCTCCTGTGCCATGAACACAAAAGCAATTGCGAATGTCTTCTTGGTGCTAGTGATGCCTACGATCTCCAACAATGGCATATTGTACCTGAAAGTAATACGAAACAACGATTGAGTTACAATTTCTAAGGAAAAGATGACCGAGTGTATGAAATAAAGTAAAAATGTGTCTTGAATTGAAACTTACTTGTTGGCCTTATATGTCGAGTCCATCACAATAACATAGGGAAACATGCTGAGCAAATGCCTCGAGTTGGGATGTGATATAAAGAAATCAATCACTTCATCGGAATCTTGACTTCTCCGAGTGTTTACAAAGTATCCACGTTCCGTCAACGTGTGAAGTGCTTGTTGTAATGAACCTCTTCCTTCAGCTTGTTCCATTCTAATCTTCAAACCGCTGTTGTAAACTTGACGGATGGAGGTGACATTGTCGGGATCCTCTAATTGCACGATTTTTAATATATGTCTCGGTTTTAAGCCAGAATTCAATTCACGCTCCACCTTTGGGCTCTGCTTCGGAGTCATACGTCCAACATATGCATGACCTCTTAACACCGAAGGAATTATATGGTTGTGGATTCCACATACAACCCTCACCGTCCACTTTTCTTCTTCAATTTGGGTTCCTACAATCTCAAACAAACACATACACTTCTTCGAGTTTTTTTTCCGGCTAGAACTTGGAACATGATCGGGATCTACGTCTTTTTCTTTTCTAGGTGCTCCGTGTCTATCACAACCCAATTGTAGAATACGAAAACCCCTTCTATCCAACCATGATTTTTTAATGACCAACACCATATTCATAGCGTTGGCCACATACCGAGCCCACCCCAATAAGTTCTCTCTATCCGCAAAATATCCATGAACCTCAAATTTTGACGAATAGTTGGTACCGAGAGTACGAGAATAATCCATAAGATCCTAAATAAAAATAACATAGAGTATTATTTTAAAAATACACATCATTTTAGTCTTAAATATCTAAACTACAATTCCGATTCTCTATTCTAACATTGCTAATTCTACAATTTCGATTCTCTATTCTAACATTGCAAATTCTACAATTTCGATTCTCTATTCTAACATTGCAAATTCTATAATTTCGATTCTCTATTATAACATTGCTAATTCTACAATTCCGATTCTCTATTGTAACATTGTTAATTCTACAATTCCGATTCTATATTCTAACCTTGATAATTCTACAATTCCGACTAAATAAAACGACAAAAAAGTAAAGTATAAAAATGAGTTTGTACACTTGCTTCAAATTGTGCGAGAATTTCTTCCGGTTCACTATATTTTTCAATATCGAACGGCATCATAGAGCTTTCACCATCGGATTCTACATCAACTTCATCGGAATACGACGACATTTTAACGACTTTTTTGTTTACGTTGTTGAGGTTTGGATGAAGGTGAATGAGTCTCAAATGTTATTAAATAGGCTCGAAAATTCCACAACGGCTATATTCCGCAACGGTCATTTCTAACGTTCAAATATTTAAAATTATAACGGGCAGAGAGACGCGGAGGCGGAGTGCGCCTCCGCGCCAGTCCGGCGCATGCCCAGTCCGCATGCGCGCGGACTGGCGCGGAGGCGCACTTCGCCTCCGCGTCTCTCTTGGCGCGGGCGGACTCCGCCTCTATGAAGGCGCGAGTCCCCCCGAATAGTAAGCCTGTTTTTTTATGTATGACTTTTAATGGTAGTACATAAAAACCGCGGAAATACAAGTATTATTATTATTATTATTATTATTATTATTATTATTATTATTATTATTATTATTATTATTTATATATTTTTAGTGTTTTTGAACTTGTTGACAACACAAACAATAATTGCTTGGTATTTATATTATATTTTTACCTTTTTAAAATAAAAATTTTACTGAATGTTGTGTGGATTTACTAAAAGTCTTCATAACGCTTGTTTCTTAATGATTTTACATTTTATTGAACTATTTATTGATTTTCTAAAACCGATCAAAAAAAGATTTTGATCATATATTTATTTTTAAACCGATTTATTGATCATCTTTTAATTATTATATGTTTTTGACTGATATTTATTTTGTTTTAAATTTCAGTAAACAAAATAGAATATCAGGATTTTGAATTTATTATATTTTTAAATTTCGATAAACAAAATATGCCAATTATTATAAGAATATTATTATTTTATATTTTGTACCGATTTAATTAAGCGATTTCATATACGAATCTATTATTGTTAAACTATAAGAATTTTTTTTCACTTATTTTAAAACAAATTTATGTTGATTTACATATTATATTACCGTTGATTTAAACCGAAGTTTTTAGAAAGATTTTTAAACCGATTGTTAGATTGTTTAGCAATTATTATATGATTTTGATTTTTTTGCACCGATTTTCAAAGCGATTTCGTATTAGATTTTTATTACAAAATTATACTTTCATATTTGCTTACTTTGATCGTCATCTTTAAAATGATTTGGTATCAAATTTTGTTTTTTTTACCGATTGGTTGATTGACATCTTTGATATGTTAATTTATATTTTTTTTAAAAATTATCTTTCAGATTTTGAATTGAAGGTTTCCAAAATTATGAATTAATTTTGTTTTAAATATCGTGAACAAAATATTCATTTATTATATGATTTTTATTATTTTAAAAAAGAGTTACCAATTTTAGTTAAGCGATTTCGTATCAGATTATGGTATTTTAAAAATTATACGATTATGTTTTTTATAAATTAAATAATTATAATTTATTAAATAACAAATTAATATTCTAAAAGTTTTATTAGTATAAAACTAACAAATGATCAACACGAGGGTTATATGGTCTCATTTACTATCTAACACATGACACGCCATATGTACGTACTCATGACATATAAGAAGAAAAAAAAAATCAAAAATGTATTACATAGTAAAAAGTTGTAATATGATAAGTAATTTTTATAACAAATCTGCACAAGGTGCGAGCTATGCACTAGATGTTTTTATAAACTAAACCACTTATAAGAATACTTCAATTAATTGATACATATATTGTTTTCAAGTAAATTTTCAATAAGTATACCTTCATATTATCTGGAATGCTCTTATCATACTTAATTATTAAATTTTAAAATAAATATTTTTTCTAAAATTGATTTTATCCCATAAATTAGTTGATGTACCTTTTATTATTATTTTTGTAAAAACAAATATGGCTTACAAAATTATTAATTAATTAACTATTATAAGGACATATTATGTCAAAATAGTATAACATACCACAAATATTAATAAAAACAATAAGAAACAATAAAGATGAATCAATTTTATAAAAATGTACTTTATGAGGGGGGCGTCACTTTTAAGAGTTTTTCAAAGATGATTTCTTCTAAAAACGAAATATTTATATAAAAATAATAATAACTGTTGTATTAAAACAATACGTAAACTTTTTCAATTTCAACATTTATACATTTAAGATTAATAAGTGACTACTCTTTCCTCCATCCTCCACTATTACCACAATTCACTATTTACTTATCTTCTAAAAATTCATTCTAATCTATAAATTTTGACAATGTTATTATTGTTGAACTCCGCAACTGATGATGTTGGTTATAAAACTTGCTATTTAAATTTTATTTTACCTTCATCATGATCTCATTTTTTCAAAAGATTAATAAAATTTCTATTAAATTAGATTAAATATTAATTCCTGTAACTATAACTTTCATTTAAATAAGATATTATGTCTAAATTTTATTTATGTCCGAATATTAATAAAATCAAAATACACGAACTTTAATTCCAAAGAAAGACGTAAGGGATTACAAATTTAATTTATATATGCCCGAGTATTTATAAAATTGAAATACCCGTACAAGGTAGGAGAATTAAACTAGTTGAGTACAAATTGGGAAAAATATAATTAGGAAGTGATGAAATTGTGATTAGCAAAGAAAGACGTAAAGGATTACAAATTTATGGTTTGATGAAGGCAGAAGAAAAGATGGGGATGACTCTACACAGCTTTATAGTTTATACTCATTGGTGAATGCCTCCTCCTCTCGTAAAATTGGGGAGTTGTGCAAAGCAAAGTAGCTGTTTTTTTTTTTTATCTTCTGTATAAGTACGTAAGGATATGAGCTCCCGAAGAACAGAATTTGATGCTCCTACAGAGAGTCGAGGTATATAGAGTCGTGACTAGAAAGATGCCTTCCAGACAGCATCCTTTGTTTCCCCGCATCGGCGGTGGATGTCCAACATCCTCTCAGCTGACTTGCATATTCCGCTGCACGCCCAGTCGAATGAAGCGATGCAGGCATTGCCTGCTTGCGCCTTCCATTCGCAATCTGTGTATGCAATTATTAGGACTTATATGGTCTCAGTGATCAGGTGAAGTGGAAGAAATCTTCACCTGGAGGAGTCGCGCAGCACATCCGCCTATCATCAATGTGTTGCACATCCAGTCCAATAAACCATGATCCAAGTGAAACATCTTCATTCGCATACTTGTGGAGAACATGCCTATAGTACAACCATGCATCAGTAGGAAGCTTTTCCAGGACCAACAAACAAGAAATGGGATTCAAGAGCTGGGGCCTCACTCATTTGAGGATATGTATGTGGCCAGATCTTTAGAGATGGCATAGATCTGTCCGGTTGCATGCCGGAAATACTTGTTTCCAGCCTCACCAAATTTCCAGTACTCGGGTTCGTGGTACCTTACTCCCCTGTTCCACATATACAAATCTTGTATAACTCAAAATCACAAAGCATAACACTTTTAAGTCTTCTTACTTTTGAGAGAGCACCGGACCAGACTTCATGCAGCCGATATACACACGGGGCTTTTTCCGATGTCTCGTCAATGTTTCTCCTAGTGTTGCTGCTCAAAGTCACAAGCATTTCAGCATCTCTCCAAGATATTCAGAATCCATTAAAAGGTTCCTGAAAGCTCAATACCTATGTTTACATGGATGTCATCATCAACCTTGACATAAAAATCAGCATCCCACATGGAAACAACCGTGGAGAAAAATGTTTTGGTCTTTGCAGACAATTCCAGATAACCTTCCACATGGTCCTGCTCGAAACCAAGGCATGGCGAACTCATCAGGGTATTTGTGGAGTTTAGGTCAGTGTCAGTAAACAAAAGCATCATAGCTTCCGGTTCTGAAAATGTTATAAGTAGCATACCAGTCTCAAGATATCTCCATGCTGGCTGTTCTCTGCATCAATTGCTTTATCCAGCACACCCCCTGCTATAGAGCTAAGCATAAGCAAAGGTCAACACTGATCAGTCATTCTGCGTGTAGTACTTGATGACTTACAAGTGATCTGTGTTCGATTGGCTTAAATTCAATCTCAAAACACTACGGAGAGAATACTTCAATGTTGTTTCAGAAAAGAATGAGAAGACCAGGGAGACGTTTGGAGGAAATGGTATAAAGGTTGAAACATGGACCTTCGTCTCATAAGTACAACAGGAGCTTTAATCGAAGAATAACTCATACCTGTGACCTATGACAAAACGCATAACAATGCCCTTCTCGTCCTCTAGCTTGTTCCTCTTCTCCCCTGATTAATATCACCCATTAATTTACCAAATAAATCCAGGGAAACATATCTTGCAAAAGACAAGGCCAGAAAATTCATTACCCTGAGGCATCCAAGTGGCCCTGATAGAATCTCTTCTCTTTCTGCTACTAAAAGCAGTGTTTATCCCAACAACCATCAGATATCTCTTCTTAGCTGTTGAGTCACTTGACAAGGGAGAGACCGCCACTAAAGCGTCTCTTGCAGAGCCTAGTTCTCTCTCTAAATCTGAAATCTTCTTATCCAATATCCTGCATTACCGAAAGAGAAGACAAACACTTCACTACTGGCAGCAAATGTTGTTCCAATTTCCAAATTTATCAGCTGTAACTTACTCGACACTTAGATCGGCCTTCATGAGATTCCTATTCGTTTGATTTGGATCACGCTTTACATCCTTATTGATCAACTATAGAGCATTGAATAAGAGAAATTTAAGCACCTGACAAAGGTTAAAAAAAGAAAAGAAAATGACACGAGGCCAAATGCACGCTCACCGATTTAGGCTGGCATCCCTCTGAAACTAACTTTAATCTTTCTACTTCTGTGGCTGCTGGTACTGTGATGATACTTGTAGACCCCGGAGCAGAACCTAACCTGATCTCATTCATAATGTATTCACATATTAGCTAGTCATGTTTCAATAGCTGACATTCTTATCTTTTTCAGACTTGTAAGGCTAGGATTCCAACAGTAACTTATTTTAGTCAAGGTAATCAAAAAAAGAAACAAGAGAATAATTCATGTAGAAGCAAGATGTTATACAATAATAAAAGAGAGTTAATGAAGTAGGGATCCCCAAGATTTGGTGTAAGCTTTCGAGGCCCGCAAGAATCTGAATGAACCTCTAAGGAGGCAACTAATAAGAGCTCGAGATTAAACCAAGTATTTTAAGGATTAGTTTTATTCTTTTTGGTGGGAAGTATTTTAAGGATTAATTGTAAATAGCTAAAAACAATTAAAGAGGAAGGGATCCCGTGCCCATGGGACAGCTCTTTTCTCCATCCACTAGGCAAATTAGGGAAGAACAGTATAGGTTCATGACGCATTAATCAAGCAGAGTGAAGTTCCATACACAATCTTGTAGCAAGCCCATCCCCCATTAATTCAAATTTACTAAAAAAAGAAGCGGTCAGACACCCTTTTTATTTATCATTTCCCCAATTAGAGACATCTACCAGAGACGGAGGAGAGATTCAGGTGAAAGATAGATTCGATAATTCAGGTATTTTCTTTTACAAAAAAAGGGAACTATTTAGATAATCACTATAGCAAATCATGAATTAGTTGACACTCTCAAATTAATGAGACACCAAATCGCAGTGAAGAAGTGGCGAAGTGACATTTAAACAAACAGTTGTAAGGCAATAAAAAAAAGAAGGATGAGAAGAGATGATACCTGTTGGTGAAGAACATGCCTCCACAGAAGCAAGCAAGGCAGAGAAATAGAGCCCATGTCTGTGATACAACGTTTCTTGGTTTGGCATCGCCTTTGTTCTTCACAGACATCTCCAGAGAACCCCCAGAAACAATGAACAGAGAGGTCCACCCTGACTACTTGAAGGCTTCAATCGAAACACCAATCCTCAATAGCAGAAACCCATACTACTACTAGAAAGACAAGGACCCCCAAGCTTTGTGGTTTTGAAATTGATGGGCAAATTCGCCAGAAGAAAGGTTCTCTCCTTTGTTCCTTCCTTGGTCCCTGGGCTTGCTCTCTCTCCCCCTCTCTACTTTGCATAGAAGGGACGTGGAATACAAGTGAGAGGAAAGACCCACTAACTGCTCTTCTCCTCACCGTCTACGCACCTATATTTACTAAACGGTCCCCGTCACTCGTCAGGCTGTTGCTTCTATATTAAATTCTCTCCGCAACTGTTTTTTAACAGTCTGACAGTTTTGCCCTTTTCACCGTCTTTTCCTTCTCTATCGTTTTCGCCTCTAATTTCTTCAGCTTTTAAATAACCTGCTTTACAAGAACGCACATTTATACCCAACTTATAAGCACATTTTACACTTCGGGTATGTTACGGCGTTGAAATTTACAAACGCATGACGTTTACGGATCTCATAACTGTCACGGTTACGGGTTCTGTAACCGTAAAAATAAGAGATTCATAATTGTTATAAAATGACCGTTGTAATTCAAACGTTGTGTAACGGTAATAAATATGATTGTTGTAATTCAAACGTTGTGTAATTCCATCGGCTATATATATTGAGAGTTGAAGAAGAAGCGATTAACGCTCACAAACTCTCCCAAAAACGGTAGCGAAAATGTCAATAGATGACTATAACTGTTCGATGATTCAAAATTTAGTGTCCCAGACGAGTTTCTTCGACATTTCGAGGTAAGTATATTTTAATCTATTGTTCTTTATCATTTAACCGAAAAGCAAGATATCTTATTTCTATTCTATAAATGAGATAGGGTCCTCCGAATTATTCGCGTGATGAATGGACTGATTATATGCGAATGTTTGAATTTCGCGATTTTTTCTACGATCGCGAGACCATGGTGGATTGGACTCGATTCACGGGAGGAACTATGAACATGGTGTTCGTCACAAGTGTAAGAGCTAGGATTTTCGAAACCTAATTAATGATGATTATTGTTGATTAACTTAATCATCGATAGTAATTGACACATAACTCGCGAACAGTGCGTAAGTAATGAGTATGAGTCTCACCGTTATATTCCTAGCGTAACTTTGGACTTATGGGGAACTTTTCACTTTTTCCCCAAGGTAATTATTTTTACCCTCCGGTGTTATTTGGAGCATTTGGGAGCTTCAATTAATAAAAATGCAGTTGAGAGAAATGATCAGGACGTCGGACATGTCCTAGATATGAAATAACATGAAAAAGCAAACGGCCAAAATAGTCATTATTTTGTATCTTAGCGGCTAAGAAAGACGGCTTAGGAATACGCATTTTCCGAGACAATTGCGGAATAATTATCAGTACAATATTTCATATTTATTATTCCAATTTCGAGAAATTTGGAGAAGGGAGTTCAATCCGCCTTCGGATCGGTGAAAGGATAATTATCGACTTTGTAAAAGGATAATTATCATCTTCGCTATAAATAACATAAAATTGTTTATTAATTCATTTCCTTTCACGTTTCCTCGTAAAAACTCTGATTTCTCTCAACCTTCAAACTCAGATCTACTCTCCGTTTCTGATTCGATTTCAAATCCGTTTGAATTTTTTGATTCCTCTCTTCATTCTCTTCATTTTGGTACCGAGTATTTGCGTTTCCGAGCAAGAGAAGATCTGGTCAAGCATGTATGCTACTGGGCCGGTTCCGTCGCTCATATTCCAGTGAATTTGATAGTGTCTGAGTGTAGCCTGCGTCTTTGTGATTCCGAATCTTCTTTAGGATCGTCAATCGGATTAGTAACGAATAAGTTATGAATTTATTCGTTTTCCGTATTGCGATTTGACATAAATTGACCTTGAGCTTGTCAAAATGGATAATTGGAAATTTCATTGTGCTCGTTATATTATTCTGGTGATTATGGTTTGTTTGTTTGATGAAATCTGATGACAGGTGGGTTTAGAAATTGCATGCGGGCAAAATTTTATTATAGTGAAGTTAACTAAAGGTTAATAATTAAACTAGGATTAGAATTGAGATTGAGGAATGTTGATTCGATGATACCTTGTGAGGTTTGAGGAATTGTGAGATGTTGAATTTATGGATTGATAGTTATGACCTATGAGGATCTATGAGGCTAGAAGTAGAGTCTTCTAGCATATGTTCCGATGATTGATGTTTATGCTTTGTTTATCAGGCATGATGATTATTCCTACAAGAATTCGAGGTTGATCGATTGTTGTGGATATATGGATTCAGGTAAGTCCGTAGGACTTACTTCGATGCATTCCTTTATTGGATGTATGCATGAGTGGTGATTGTTATGTGCTTTATAACATGCGATATTGATTATTACCGATATATGATTAGCCCCCTTGCAGTGGCAGTGAAAACCTTTCCCTTTCATCCTGAGGGAGTCTGAGAGGTTCTTTGTAGGCCATGCCATACTTGGTATACGGACTAGATACGTCACCTCCCCATTCCATATGGCCTACAGTGATGTGTGCCGGATGCCACTCCAAGATGGCTATAATACTCAGAGGCGAGAATGATATACTTCTTGTGTCATACCTATAAATATGGTTTGAGTGTATAACGTTATAAAGATAATTAAACGTGTACATGTGTGATAGCATGCTTGATGTTTATCGTTATTATGATGTGTGTATGTGCTTATGCATTATCTTATATTTGAATTGTTAGCTAACGATTTCATACCGTGTTGTAGATCCTTTGTAGGTTAGGAAGACTGTAGAGTGATTTGGAGGAGTGATCTGTCGAGGACTTCCGTACATTTAGGTGTTATGGGTTGTGTACATATACGTTGATATTGTTTTGTACTCGGCTGTGGGGTTTTGTAAGTATTATGTTATCAGATGTTTTAGTTTTATAAAGGATGTTTTGTATTTATATGTGCCTTGTTGTAAGATCTAGTGAACTTGTTATCAGGCTAGGGTCAGGACCTATTGTGAGGCCCTAACCTAGTATCACTCCGGGTCCTACGGACTTGGGGTGTTACAAACATGGTATCAGAGGTTTAGGTTGACAACAATGGCACTTGTAATCTTCTTGAAAGGCCGAATAGATAAATAAACAGAACCTAGAAGGGGTCTTAGTTTTCGAAAGAAGTTTTGATTTTAAACCCGATTCACAGTCGATTTGGGATAGAATGTACGGGAAGTCATCATTCTTTCCATGGATCTCAGCAATTTAGTTATATATATGTATGTATATACTAGATTGCGTATGTGTATTGGATTGGATTGTTATTAATATATGATATTAGTTATCCTTATATACTCGATATGAGTATACCGCAGATGACTCGGACTAGAGCAACATCTGCTATAGGACAGGGAAGAGGTAGACCACCTCTATCTCCGGTAGTCCTAGGTCGTGGACGAGTTGATGGAACTCCAGTATTGAGAGGTTGGGGTCGAGTCCCCATTCCTAATTCGCTAGAGGCGGAAGACCAAGTTATGGATGATGTTGTGAATGTAATTCCAGAGACTGTCGCGACGTGTTGATCGCAGTAGGGAACCAGATGATTACCCTATTTAGATTTCAAAGTACCTAAGTGAAAGATTCGAGTTGCGCCTTAATGAAGCAACAAGCTTGAGAAGACATCTTGTGTTTTTATGAATGTGGCTAAAGAGAAAAGGTGTATTCCATATTCCTCAGCATCACCACTTTCACTGAGGTGTGTAGAAGATAATTTTGGTGTTAGTTGTACCAGAGATGATGGTTAAAGATGTTAAAGCTCAAGAGAAGTCAGAGATTAGAGTATGCCAATAGTGGGGAATAAAGCTTCTGATTATGATGAGGCTCAATACAAGAACGAACGGGTTATTTCTTTTATATGATATCCTCTTCTGTGAGATCCTATACCAAGACGAAGTCGTGATCATAGACATATAAACAATATCGTGAATACTTTAAGAAACTCACTTGTGAGCGTTGGAGCTAAAGAACCGACATTATCAGTTGTTATAGGTGTCATTTAGATTAATGGTCCACCTTATAGAGACTTCGTGATACGAGTGCTATGCACTTAGTTATTCTTATGATATGTGCTAAGCGTTTGATCTTAGATATGATAGAAGGGATACTCTTTATTATATGGTTACCCGATGTAGTAGGGTCAGAGGTACCCGCAAGATACATGTTTGTCCCATTCATATAGGGATTCGTGATTTACTTGTAGACTTCTTTGTCATGTCATTAGAACATGAGGGAGTCATTTTAGGGATGGATTGAGTAGACCGCCATAGTTTGGTTTTCATATTGGTAGGCGGACCGTGTCGATCGCTATTGCGACAGGTAGATTGAGACTTTTTCTTGAGGTAGGGATCATGAAAAGCGTGTACAGTTATCAGTACAGTCCGAGTAGCGAGACTAATTGGACAAGATTGTGACACCTTCTAGTGTTATTTGTTATAAGGAGGGTGAGAGTCCGACGTTAGAGGACTTTTGTTGCATGCGAGTTTATGGATGTGTTTGATAAGCCATCTAGCCTATTGCCACCGACGAGCGTGGATTTTGGCATCGAGTTAGAGCCGGGGATGAGACCAATTTTGAACGCACCATTGTATGGCGCTATTAGAGTTGAAGAAGCAACTCGCGGAGTTAGTAGAGAAGGCTTCATATGCCCTAGCATTTCCCTATTAGGTGTGCCAATGTGTTCGTGCAGAAGAACGGATCGATGAGGCTGTGCATGGATTATTAAGACTCAAATGAGATGATAATCAAGAATGAGTAGTCATTACCTTGCAGTGATGATCCGTTGGATCTGTTGCAAGAAACTTCAGTGTTTTCCGGATAGAGTTGAGACCTGGATATCACCGGATGAGGATGAGAAAACAGGATGTGCCAAAAACGGAATTTTGGACTCGGTATGACCACTACGATTTTGCAGTGATGTCATTCAGGCTCACGAAAGCGCCACCACAGATATACAGTTGATGAATGACATCTTTATCGACTTTCTGGTTCAATTTATGGTGGTCTTCGTTGATGATATATTGGTGTACTCTCATAGCAGAGAGGAACACGCGGGATATTTAAGGACGGGTTTACAAGTTTACAGGGTAGAGAGTTGTATGTCAATCTCTCTAAGTGTGAGTTTTGGATATTTGAGGTGACCTTTTGAGGTCATGTGAATTCCGTTGAAGGGATCAAGGTTGATCTGGAGAAGATTGAGTCTATAACAACATAGATGACACCGACGAATATCTAGAAAGTTTATAATTCTTTGGATTAGCCGGATATTACCGCCGGTTTTGTGGAAAAAATTTCTGCGATTGCCTGATCACTTATTAGCCGGATGAGAAAGACTACCCAGTTGGTATAGTCCGAGCCGTGTACTCAGGGTTTGAGGAACTGAAGAGAAAATTGACTTCTACTCCTATTTTAGCACAACCATAGGGCATTGATGATTTTGTGGTGTATAGTGACGATTTTAGGCTTGGATTGTGGTGTGTGTTAATGCAACAAGATCTTGTGGCATCAACCATATGGAGTTTTAAGTCAGATCATCACAGACCCTAAAAGTCTAAAGTGTAAGTGTAATCAACAAGGATTGAATAATCATTAGAAGCGATGGCTTGAGTTGATTAAGGATTTTAACCTTGAATCATTAGAAAGGCAAATGTTGTCGCCAATGCCTTAACAAGAGGACGCCTCGAGAGAAGGTGACTGCACAACTGATGGTTCAACCTCAGTTACAAAGAGACATAGCATGGCTAGATGTAGACATTCAATTCCCTGATGAAGACGGTCAATTGTTTACTTTAGAGGTTCTACCTGACCTGTTGGTAGGGTCCCACAGAAACAGGAGACATGCTAGACGTTGATACGGATCTAAGATAGAATGCCCAGTGACGAGACCCCACTGTTCTCCATAGGAGCTGATGGATTGATGAGACGCCGCGAGTGCTTTTGTGTACCTTTTGATAGAGAATTGAGGCAGAGGATTTTGCAAGAGACTCACACCCCTCTTACTCATTCACCCAGATGCGACTAAGAAGTATCAGGTTGTGAGCATTTTAGTGAAACTAGCTAAAGCCTGATGTGACCGAATTGTGACTTAAGTGTGTGACCTATTAGTAGGTTATGACAGAGCATTATAAGACTCGAAGGAGAACTCCATCCACTACCAGTGCTGCAGTGGAAGTGGGAGGACATCTCCATGAACTTTGTTATCGATTTAAGATCAAGAAAGAACTTTAATGCTACCTGAGTTGTAAGAGACAGATTGTCTAGTACAACAAGTGTTATTTCCACTATGGAAATGCGGGTTGATGATTCAACTAATTAAAGAATTCAATAGTTAGATAATGAAATTTCATGGGAAAACGTGGTTTATTATCTCTGATAAAGATGGACGAGTTTTCCTTAAGGATTCTACAGTTGATGCATGCAATTGTAAATACGAGCTCACTTATCATGATAGCCGGTCATCCTTTAAAGGATGATTATACTGGCAAGATCGTATTTGTACCAACTCGAAGAAGGATGTTAAGAGCTTGCACGCTAGCCTGGATATTGATATGGTCAAATTACCTTTTGTGGTTAAGACCGTATAGCGATGATTGACTTGTATTGGTCCGAGTACATTATGTGAAGCGTTATATAAAGGAAGTGTTATATACCCCTATGATGCGATAAGACAATAGTGCTAATAGTGTGAATGTGAAGAAGTACTGGATAATGTGACCCAAGAATGGATATTGATAGTGTAAGGCCACTAGTATGTGTGTGCTATTAAGAGGCATGGACCCCAAAGTTCCGAGTAAGAGCTCATACCTAGATGAGAATGACTTTAACGCGAGACGTCGAATGTTTCGACATTAAGAGAAACGGGATCCTTGATATACCACATTTTGTGTGGTTTTGTAGCGAGTTGAAGTGATGATACACCGACTTGAGTCGTCACCCAGATTAGAGGGCGCTTACCCCGTTTTATGCATCTCAACTGAAGGAGACTATATTAATTTGAGACACTTTACCAGCTATGAAGATCTAGCGGTTGAACTGGACCACATGGTTGTTGATCATTTGGTAGCGGACCTAGAGTAGCTGCCAGATGTTTACGCTCAAAGGATGTTACAATGACGAGAATGTAGCAGTTTTGATGGATAGCCAATGTGGCCATATGGGAGATGAAGGGTAGTATCTAGTGGAACTACCCATAGTTTTATGCTGGGATAATTGGCCTTATGGGATTGACGAGAGAGAGAGTTTTGGTAGTTCTTGTAGAACTTATGTGCTTATGTGATTTGATATGTGTTATTATTATCATGCTAGACTGTGATGTGTGATCTTAGTAGATCTTGTTGTGCTAGCACGATTTGCGATCATAGTTGGAGATGACTCTACCTCCATGCTATTGAGTTATGATGCTAGTCTAGTTGGAGATGGTTCTACCTCCATGCTATAGAGTGAGATTAGGATAGTTGGAGATGATTTTTTTCTCCCTGATTTGAGTTGTGATAGTGTGCTTTGTTGCAGATGTTCTTCCTCCATGCTGTCGTTATGTTTTGATGGAGATGTTCTTCCTCCATCGTTGTGATTCTTGTGGCAGGAGATGTTCTTCCTCCACGCCATCGAGTAGTGAGTTGTTGAAGACGTTCTTCCTCCATGCTTTAGTTGTGTTTATAGTTGCTGGATATGTTCTTCCTCCATGCTTTTGTAATGATTATGGTTTGCCAGAGATGTTTTACCTCCGTGCCTTTGTGATGGGTTTAGATTACCGGAGATGTTCTACCTCCATGCCTTTGGGGTGAGTTTAGGATTATTGGAGACGTTATGCCTCCGCATGAGTGAGTGTTTATACCTCGGCAAATGGGACCGAGAGAATTTGGGTTTGTCTAAAGTTTCAGGACGAAACTTTTTCTTAAGGAGTGTATGATGTAAGAGTTAGGATTTTCGAATCCTAATTAATGATTATTACTGTTGATTAACTTAATCATCGATAGTAGTTGACACATAACTCACGAAGAGTGCGTAAGTGATGAGTATGAGTCCCACCGTTATGTTTCTGGCGTAATTTTGGACTTATGGGGAATTTTTCACTTTTTCCCCGGGTAATTATTTTTAACCTTCCGGTGTTATTTGGAGCATTTGGGAGCATCAATTAATAGAAATACTTTTGAGAGAAATGACCAGGACATCGGACATGTCCTAGATATGAAATAACATAGAAAGGCAAAACGACCAAAAGAGCCGTTATTTCATTTCTTAGCGGCAAAGAAAGACGGCTTAGGAATATGCATTTTCCGAGGCAGTTGCAGAATAATTATGCATCCAATATTCCAAATTTATTATTCCAATTTCAAGAAGTTTGGAGAAGGGGGTTCAACCCGCATTTGGATCGGTGAAGGGATAATTATCGACTTCGTTAAAGGATAATTATCGTCTTTGCTATAAATAGCGGAAAATTGTTTATTAATTCATTTCCTTTCACGTTTCCTCATAAAAGCACTGATTTCTCTCAACCTTCAAACTCAGATTTACTCTCCGTTTCTAATTCGATTTCAAATCCATTTGAGTTTTTGGATTCCTCTCTTGATTCTCTTCATTTTGCTACCGAGTATCCGCGTTTCCGAGCAAGAAAAGATCTGGTCGATCATGTATGCTACTGGGTTGATTCTATCTCTTAGATTCCGGAGAATTTGATAGTGTCCGAGCGTAGCCTGCGTCACTATGATTCCGAATCTTCTTTCGGATCGTCAATCGGGTTAGTAACGAATAAGTTATAAATTTATTCGTTTTCCGTATTGTGATTTGGCCTAAATTGACCTTAGGCTTGTCAAAATAGATAATTGAAAATTCTATTGTGTTCGTTATATTATTATGGTGATTATGGTTTGTTTGTTTAATGAAATCTGATGACGGGTGGGTTGAGAAATTGCTTGCGGACAAAACTTTACTCTAGTGAAAGTTAATTAATTAATTAAAGGTTAATGAATTAGATTAAGAGTAAAATTGAGATTGAGGAATGTTGATTAGATGATACCTTGTGAGGTTTGAGGAATTGTGAGATGTTGAGTTTATGGATTAATATTTATGACCTTTGAGGATCTATGAGACTAGAAGTAGAGTCTTCTAGCATGTGTTCCGATGATTGATGTTTATGCTTTGTTTATCAGGCGTGATGATTATTCCTACGGGAATTCGAGGTTGATCGATTGTTGTGGATATTTGGATTCAGGTAAGTCCGTAGGACTTACTTAGCTGCATTCCTATATTGGATGTATGCATGAGTGGTGATTGTTATGTGCTTAATAGCATGCGATATTGATTATTACCAACATATGATTAGCCCCCTTGCAGTGGTAGTGATAACCTTTCCCTTTCATCTTGAGGGAGTCTGGAAGGTTCTTTGTAGGTCATGCCATACTTCGGATATGTACTAGATACGTCACCTCCCCATCCCATATGGCCTACAGTGACGTGTGCCGGATGCCACTCCAGGATGACTATTATACCCAGAGGCGAGAATGATATACTTCTCGTGTCATACCTATAAATATGGTTTGAGTGTATAACGTTATAAAGATAATTAAACGGGTACATGTGTGATAGCATGCTTGATGTTTATCGTTATTATGATGTGTGTATGTGCTTATGCATTATCTTATATTTGAATTGTTGGCTAGCGATTTCATACCGTGTTGTAGATCCTTTGCAGGTTAGGAAGACTACAGAGTGATCTGGTGGAGTGATCTGTCGAGGACTTCCGTACATTTAGGTGTTATGGGTTGTGTACATATACGTTGATATTGTTTTGTACTCGGCTGTGGGGTTTTGTAAGTATTATGTTATCAGATGTTTTAGTTTTATAAAGGATGTTTTGTATTTATATGTCCTTTGTTGTAAGATCTAGTGAACTTATTGTTAGGCTAGGATCAGGACCCATTTTGAGGCCCTAACCCAGCATCACTCCGGGTCCTACGGTCTTGGGGTGTTACAACAAGTAGGCCGTGGAGAAACGTTAGGGGATTCGTTATGTTTTGTTTGACATGCGAACGTTTCGGAACCCCTCGTAAGCAGAAAGACGTTGATCCTGATATCGATTCATTGTCTAGTCGAGCACTTAAATCGAGAAAAGACGGATGTACATTTGAGCTTTAGGGCGTACAAAGCGAGGTTGAGAAATGGACGTTGCATATTATAAATGGGGTGCACAAGCATACACTTCATGAGTAGTTAAAGGGACACATATATGTCGGCCGATTGACGTAGAAACAATTTCGGAGGGTGGGACGTGAGCTTAGATCGGGTTTCAAGCCAAGGAATACTTTGAAGTCACAACAGTTGGATGAGCCCACAACAACATCACCACCATAACACAAGTATACAATGTTGCATTGAAGATTAGGATGCTACAAGCTGAAGGACGAGGTCCACTCCAACAAGCACTCCACACGTTAGAGCAACGTCGTTACTACATCAATGTGAGAAGATGTCCGGATTCACATGAAGTTTTAGATTTTTTTCATCATGTATCTAGATTCAAGACATCTCCTCAACCTATTTCCTTACGTCGTCATAATGGACACGACATACAAGACGAACGAGTAAGTTTTAACATACATGTCTTTTTTGATTCTTTATGTATTACATGCACATTTGGTTTCAAGTCCAATAAAACTACGATCTTCTTTTTGTGCCCTCTATATGTACATGATGTCATTGTTAGAGATTGTCGGTATCACTAGCACGAGGTTAATGTTTGCAATAACATTTGTTTTCATGGCAAAGGAAAACTCAAATCACTACGAGTGGGCATTAGGGAGACTCCGACATGTGTGCAGAAATATTACACCGGGGGTGATTGTGACGGATAGAGAGCTTAAACTTATAAGTTGATGTGATCCCTGAGAGCCTTGAGCACAAGCTTGCATTTGAACAACCCATGTTCACATTTCTTGAAGTCGAGATAAGGCAAGAGGAGACGTCGATCGAACCAACATCTTCCCTGATCGAGCTAGCTAAAGAGCCTAAAAGGAAGTGATTGAGGAGGTTTTGGTCAACGGAAAAGCGTGGGAAGAAGAGGCCTTATTCATCCCTATACTATCCGATCCTACTCCTATAGATCGAGCTACCAACAACAACATGAGTCCTAAGGGAAGTGACAATCAGTTCCTTCTAATTTATAATTTTGACATGTCTTTGTTGAGTTCTTTCGCTCGTACTGATTCACCAATGTATATTGTAGGATTGGTTGAAAAGATTGGATTGCACGCTTTCCGTATAGAATATCCGGATTCGAGGACGAATCATTTTGAAGAGAGGGAGGATGATGTGATCCCGGATGGTACCGAAGCACTTCGATTCCTTCCCGGACCACACCGATATCTACCCAAGAGATCCCGCTCAAGCACAAGAAATACCCACAAGCGTCTATGAAACGACCACGTCGAGCTCCGCACGCACGCCCGACTCCTTGGCCAAGACTACACCATTGGCTCGTGTTTTCCAGTCCATCTTGGAGACATGTTGGGTCAGTTGGGTCGAGCTAAGGGTCCTTAAAATAAAGTTAAAGTTAAACTAGTTAGTTTAATAGCTAAGAGTTGTTTTAATAAGTTTTAACTTTTGGAATTTCTTTTGTAGGTTTCTTTTATTTTTGTCTTTAATTCCAAGCTTGTGTAAAGGCTATAAAAAGGCCTCTCCCATCCCATTTTGAGGGAGAGAATGAAGAAGAAAAACCCTTGAGCGTTAGCTTGAAAGAGTTGTTGATTTGCTCCAAAAATCAAACCCGAAAACAAGGTGATATGCTACATTTTCAAACACTTTGGTTAGAGGCTAAAGTGGTTCGATCGGTGAGAGGTCGACGAGCAAAGGATCAAGCTTCCTAGAGTGCGATGCTGAGGGAAGATTGATCGAGTCAAGGAGATCATACGGTGCGAGGCCATGGGATTTTTCTTGTCATATCCGGATTTTGATCCACCTACCATCATCCCCTCTTGAGTCTAAATTCCAGCCCCTTTTTCACACTATTTTGGACGACTTTTCGAGTCTAAATAAGGAGGACGATTGTGCCGGTGGATCCTCAAGTTCGAGCCTCAATGGTTCGCATCAAGTGGTATCAGAGCCCAACGACGCGAGTTCCTCAAGCTTTCGGGGTACGAATTGCTTACCTTAAACTCGTTTTATCATTTGTAATTATTCGTAGTCGAATCTCGATTTGTGCTTGTTCTTCGTTCTTGAGAATGTTATGTGTGTTTATCCGTAATCATCTTTCTAAATTAGCCACCATAATTAAACAATCCTCTTAATCACTCTACCCTTGCTTAACCCCCACGTAAAGTCCCTACACCTTTCATCTACTAATCACCTAAATTAAAGAACCTCTTTAATCATCTAACCCTTCACCTTTCCATGCAATGAAACCCCCTAATAACTAGGTGTACGTGACCCATCACCACCCATTAATTATCTTATATATATATATGATATTTTTTTATTGATTTACTTTTGTAATTAGTTGTTAGCTGAAGTTTATAAAAAAGAGTTGCTATGATTTAAAAAAAAATTTTAACACAACTTATTAAAAAAAGAAAGAAAGAAAGAAAGAAAGAAAGAAAGAAAGAAAGAGAAGCGTGTTAGTTATTAGGTTGAGTTTACGAGTTTGTAATTCGAGTTTGACTTTGTTTGTTTGATTTTGTGTCATCGAGCTTGTGGTTTATATATTGATCTTGTCATACGAGCTTGTGTTCATTTGGTGATATTGTTGTTGCTTGCCTAACTATCTTGCCTTGTCCGATCCTTTGAGTGTGTTCTAGCCCGGCCTGAACACAATCTGCACACCGGGAATTCACTTGATTAATTGCATTTGCTAATACTTGTTGAAGACTAGGCAAATACTCGCCGAAAGGCTCATGTTTGTTGTGGTTTTTTGTGCTATAGGTAGCGTGTGCACTTGGTGAATTTTGAGATAGTTTTGAGCTTAATTGTGTTGAGCTAGCTTGTGACGCTGATTTTGTGTTTGTCTTGCTTGAGTGCTTGTTGTGTGGAGTGCATCGCCTTTGTGCGTTGGAAAAGGTGAGCGAGAGCTTGCTTTTAAAACGCAAGGAAAAGGAGAGGGTGTGTAATAACATTGAGTTAAGCAAGAAAAATATGAGAAAGGTGAGCGAGAGCTTGCTTTTAAACGCAAGGAAAAGGAGAAGGTGTGTAAACACAGTGAGTGTTGTAAGCAAGAAAAATACGAGAGAGGTGAAAGAGAGATCACTAATCGTTTGTAGTGCGTTTCTTTTGTGCAGGTTTAGTTCACGGAGTAATTTCATGGACCCGTGGTTATTTACTAACCTAACGAGTTTGTGAGATATTTGTTTGTGTTGTGTGTAGATATGTTTATTTCTCTAAGAAGACTTGTGCCGAGGTACCACGAGATAACCAAGGATGACATCAAGTTTGCCCTTCGAGCTTACGATGAAGGACGTCGTCATATGCGTGACATGAATGATGTGCTTGCCGAAGCGGTCTATGAAGCACGTCGACAACGACGGAAAAAGCAAGAATCCCGACAACGTGAAGATGAGGCTCGGCGTCAAGAGGAGGAAGTCCGGCACCGCATACAACGAGAAGAGGAGGCGAACCATCGCCGTAGACATAGCGACTATATCCTCCAATAATTTGGTAAGATTGATGAAGAACCGTATAAGTGAATATAAAGGATATATATACTCTAGAGGGGGGGTTGAATAGAGTATGAGAACATTTTGCAAAAACCTATCACAAGGCTTTGAAACTGATTTCAAGGTCTTGATGTCGATCCGTGGTCTTTGTGACTCAATTGGTTTTCAAGGGCTTTGAAAGTGATTTCAAGGCCTCAACTTCGAAAAACCTGCAAAACAGCGTTAGTCACAATAAAGCAATATATAGTGCGGAATTAAAATATCGACACGGTGATATGTTAACGAAGTTCAGCTCTAACAATAAAGCAAACAAACACCACCAATACGGGCAAACTAATACGCGGAATACAGCTAAGTAGACGTCGAAGCGCGGGTGCGGGTAAGTTCAGCCGCGGGTGCGGTGAACTGCCAAAAGTAGACGTCGAAGCTTTCTTCGACTACAAAACCCTATCAAGGCCGGCTTAAGCTTCCTATTTGAACTTCACACAACAACACTCAACCAAAGGAGCATGAAACATATATGCAACAACCAACGAATGCCAAACAAGTATCAGGACTCAATCTTGATTCATGCTAAGAAAAGAAGGAAGGAGAAAGAAGAAAGATGTAGAAAAGAGACTCAAGAACAAAAGAGGAATGAAAGGGTGAAGAACTAACAAGGTTCTGCAGGGGTTCGCACGGAAAGGTTGTAGCTTCACTCAAAGTTGAAGAAGACAAGTAAGCAAGAAGAAGAAATTGAAAGGGAAGACGGGATATAAAGGGCACGACTAGGGACAACAAGGAAGATCAAAACTAGTTTAGAAGATTAAGGAAAGACGTCCCAAAATATAGAAGATCAGATCTTCTAAGAATGGAAAGCGGATAAAAATAGATCGCGTACGATCTGGGGTCAACAGCTTGACCACGCCGCGACCGCGACAAGAACGGTTGGCCGCGATTGCGGGCTATCGTCATCGCGAGGGCGGTGACATGCAAAACAGGGATGTTACATTTTATGTAAACAATATCTGATTTGGTTGTAAATCGGAGCAAATATGAAGCATACTTGCATATGTGTTAGCGGCGAGAGGGAGAAACATGGGATGAAGAACGGCGAGAGAGATTTGAAAGTACGATTTTTTTTATATGTTAAATTGTATGCTATTGATTAGTTAATTAGTCAATTTCTAGACACGGAATAATAACATACGAGTTGTCAGTCATAACTTGGTTTGTTGCAATTCACTTGCCTACATCACCTCCTGAAATTGAATGCACCGAGGAAGATTGTGAATAGAGATATGTCGAATAAATTTTTCTTTATAACTATCTAGTCAAACAAATCCTAAGGGTTTGTAAATGGAAGGTTGTTTCACATGATAAAGTGGTCTAAAAGTTGAACGGATGTAAGTTTTTCCTTGAAATTGTAGTTTTAATTAATTTCAGTAGATTTTTCTTTATAGTTTATGCTTGGTTTTGTGTGTTAGCATACTACTTGACTTGGCTATTTCTATAAGTTCAGTTGGGCAGGAAATGGTCCATTGTTGGTTTATGTATTTGCAAGTTTACATGCCTTGGACGAGATCCATGCTTAATTACTATTAATGAGGTAACTTCAGCATCCCTGCAATCCCTTTTTTTAGATAACTTCATCATCCCTACAATTCCCTTTTCTATACTTATTTATATACAATGTAATGTTCTAATTTTACTCAGGAAATTAGTTTTATATCCTTACTTGTTCTGCATCAACGTTATGGATAACTTTCCAATCTGACTGAAAATTTTTAAAGAATTCATTTCAAAGACACCGAAATTTCACAGATTCTTCAGTAGTATGTAAATGAAGGCATTAATTGAATATCATAAACATGATTTGAAATGAGGGGTATTACATTTGTGAATTCCATCGCCGTGCGTTTACGACTTCCGTTTGAAATCTCTTTTGAACGCAACCAGTCAATACTCAATAGATATCCTATAAATCCAAACATGAATACTTGGATTATTGAAATCACCTAAACTATTCCTAAAGATTTGCCTTGTGCGTATGAACATGTTACTAAGGATACCTCCTTTGTGTGAGACATTGTTCAAACTTAGGGTTTGTTTCATTCTATTTTTCAAGTTTATTTAGTTTAGAAAGCGTTGGTTCCTGAGCTCGTGCACGAAGGAAGCTAAATGGAGACTAATTATGTATCTACACATGTAGACGAGGACCTTAGGAGTTTGTAGTTGACAATTGCTATATTGCGTTTTATGGCCCCAATGTTGCGCATGTACAAGACCCGCGAGCGAAACAGCTAGTATATAAAAGTGAAACATAATAAAATTGTTTGTAGATGAGCATGTTTAATGTATATTTGATGAACGTAATAATTGGGGATCTAGTAGGGTCGTGGCCGAGTTGGAATATGCTACTTGCTCCAAATCTAGGCGAAGATATAATCATTATCCTAACCTTGCTAACTTTTATAATAAATAAAGTGAAAAATTGTAAAAAAATCACGTGGAAGCTGAGCAAAAGTAGTACTTGTAATCATGTACGTGTCAGTTTTTCATTCGTATTTGGGTTGAGCCGCATCACATTGCCGTGTTGATGAATCTGGTAACAAAAGACACAGCCGGTTCACGTTCATTCTGAAACACCTGGCCCTACCTCACGAGTTACACACGTGCCAAGTACACTACTACAATATTTGCTCTATTAAAAGGACTATAACATTTTACGATTAATTAAATCTATTTTTTTTTTAAATGTATGAATTTGTATGAATTTTCTGGTATGAAAATTTCAAATATAAAAGTTTGTGGTATGAAAACTTATGGTATAAATTTCTGGTATGAAATTTTCTTGTATGAATTTCATACCAGAAATTTATACCAAAATCAAAGTCTAGATTGAAGACCCAAGAGACTTGAAAGAAGACGACTACTCGAAATTGATGCAATTCATCCCAAATATATCAAGCATGTGCATTTGTTTTTCCCAACTTGATGTAAATCATCCCAAATCTATCTCTATACTTGTGATTCATCAGTGAAGCACAAATAGTCATACATTAGTGAACCAGAGTGAGGGTTAAAGTTGTAGAATGATTTGTTCTTTTTTGAGCTTTTAATCTTTTTGTAATGATTATGTTGATCTACTTGCATGGTTTCAGTAACAAAGTGAAAATTTTTTTGGTATGAATTTTTGATATGAAAATTTCTAGTATTTATTTATGGCATGTAAATTTCTGGTGTGAATTTTTGGTACGAAAATTTCTGGTATGAAAATTTTTGGTATGAATTTCATACTAGAAATTCATACGAGACAATAAAAAAGGGCAAAGAAAAAAAAGTCAAGAATTAGTTTTACGCAACATGAATGTCTGTTTCTTTTTTTTTTTTAAATAGATTGGTTAATTACTTTTACCTACCATTAATGAAAGTGGTAAAAAGTAAAGGGGTACATAACCCAAAAGGAAATAGAAAAGGGCTTACTTTGCCAAATTTTTTCTTTAAATGACGCGGGGTTAATGCTGCAGTTTTCCGATCTAGACTGAAGTTCACGGAATTGTCAACAAAAGGAAATCTCGGTGGTTAATGATAAATCTCGGGCGAGATTTATAAATATAGTTGAGATTTTGTCACACATAGTGCGGAATTATACATGATATGGAGAGATAAGAAGATGAACAATGGATTGGATTAATGAAAAATATAGGAAGAAAAGATTTAACGTTAGACTTACAAAGAACTTTGACCAATTGGATCAAAACCCTAAATAAAGAATTACCTTAACTCTTCCTTCTTCAACCTTACACAAACCTTCTAAATAAGACAAGCACAATGATGAACTAGTTTGATTAGTAGCACCAATCTTCAATAAGACAAACACAAACAACAACTTAGCAAGGACTCACTAATATTCAATCAAAGACTTTTTTTCTTGATGAAATTGATATGTATAAAACACAAACTTCATAAGCAAAGTAGCAAGTATCTACAATATTGTGGGAGTAATAATCAAATCAGAATTCCCTATGAATCTTGTTCTCTAAGGCTATTTATAGAAGAGATTTCTTAACAAGATAAAGTAAAAGAAACAAAAGATAATCCTATAAGATAGTTCAAAACCAAAAGATATACCTCTATAATGTTTAGAGCTTTTAAGGTATTAAAGATAAAATATCTAACAACTAACAAGATCTCGACTTGGATCTTTGTAGATCTCGACATAATGAAATCTTGACTGGAATCTCGGGCGAAATTTCTTCTCAAGGCCGAGATTTTGACTGGATTTCTCAAATCTCGATCTAGCCACATTTCTTGGTTCCTCGATTATGTCTCTTGGATTCTTCTTGCTCGTGATCTAGTAATAAGTCCTTGTATACTTGGTGTTGGGGATTATCCTTCATCATACTAGGATTCGTCCTCGAATCCACAACATACTCATCACTAATCACAATAGAATTCAAATCGCTTTGTGGTAAAAAAATTCAACTTCCATGGCTCTCCTGGAAGGTCCCTCGAACTTTGCAACACTCTTTCCTTGAATATGTGCACTTTAGCACACGGCAATAGTGAATATTGGTTAAATATCTTGGGCGAGATTCTCACAAGAGGGGCCGAGATGTTTACTGGACATTCATAGATCATTGTTGATGGTGAAAACTAGATATATCTAGGAAATTTGTTCTTCCCTAGCTGCAATGACATGAGATCTCATGGATCAAGTAGCAATGTCATGCCCATTCGATTATCCTTAGCCGCAACTAGCTTTCTGTTTTCATCTATCTTCATGCGTGATTTTGCATGCATATTCTTGACAATGTGCACTTGTATTCCTCCAATAAACTTTACTCACTCCCCGAAAGACAATGATATAAGATCAAAGGAAGTTAAGGAAAACAAATAAACTACACAGTCTGGACAGTTCAAGGCTAGATAGGGATGGAAAATCCTAGAATCATTGAGCACACAATGCTTAATAAAGTCACTTAATGAAATGAATGGTATAACTTCTTTGTTCATTTTCATCCCTTGTGTCGGACACGTAGGAAAAACATCGATAGAGGAATATTCAACTCAAAATTCATCCGTAAAAACAAGAAGAGTTTTGGTACACTGGATGAGGTTCTGGGATACTGGAACGAGAAATTACAATGAGACAAGGTTTTTGCATACTGGAACAAGTTTTTTGAATCTCGGACGAGGTATCATGAATCTTGGGATAGATTCTCCCTTTAGGATGAGATTCTGTTTTGGAGTGAGCTTCGACTTTATCTCTGTCCAATGCTTGATCCTTGTCCTTTTTCTTCTGTTTTTTCATAACTCTCAACAATTTGCAAAGGGGTCATGGGATTTAGTATAACCGTTTTACCATTGAGTTTAAAGATATACCTATTTGAATGGCCATCATGTTCCACGCTCCGATCATATTGCCAAGGACGACCGAACAATATATGACAAGATTGCATAAGTGCTACATCAGTCAAAATTTCATCAGGTATAATGTCCTAAGGCAATAGTCACTCTATCTTGCTTGTTCACCTTCAGTTCTCTGCAATTATTCATCCAATGCAACTTATATGGTCTAGGATGATAGAAAGTAGAAATTTGCAGTTTATTTATCAATACCACACTCGTAATATTGCAACAACTATCTCCATCAATGAACATAGTACACACCTTTCCTATAACTAGACATCTAGTGTGAAAGAGATTTTCCCGTTAATTATTCTCACATGGAGTTATATTAGCATGCAAGGTCCTTCTAGCAATCGAAGACTCTACATGCTCAAACTCAATGCCTACATCACTATCACTTTTATTTTCAGGCAATGTATTATGGTGGGTGTCATGATTATGCTCTTCCTCACTCTCATATTTTCCAAATTGATTAATAAGTAACACCTTAAAATTAGGACACTCTGTCTTATAATGACCTCTACCTTGACATTGAGAGCATACAATATGTCTATTACATAAAGTAGAAATGCTCCCTTGATGATCCTTTGAAGGCTCATTCAAAGGGCAAGATGATGATTGTTGGGGTGGGGTTTTCGAAGCTCCTTGGTCAACATTCTGGCCTTTGTTCTCGGCTTTGTGGAAGGCGAGATTGTTATTGTTTGGCCGAGATTTCTGTGACTTTCACGATTTGTTTCCTTGGTTCTTTCCTTTGAGCTTCCTTTCTACCCTTATTGCCGAATGCAACAAGTTAATCATAATAACATAGGGATATAAGTCAATTTCATTAGCTAAGGAGGGATGCCAAATTCTTAAAAATCGAGCTATAGTAGACTCCTCATCGTCTATAACATTGTCTTTCGTCATTGCAATTTGCATGGTTGTTTAAACTTGTTATACACTCCTAAAACCTTACTTGAGGTTCTCCAACCTTTGCCTTGCTTTCCTAGCATAATGTGGAGGCACAAATCTTGCTCTCATTAAGGCTTTCATTTGCTCCCAAGTGTTGATGTCCACCTTCTTTCTTTGATAAGATGATCCCACCATACTAAGGCATAAACTTGGAATTCCAATGCAAAAAGTTGGATCTTCCTTTTGTCACTAAAGTTATGGAAAGACTAAATTTGTTCAATTTTAGTCTCCCAGTCCATGTAAACGTCTGGATCGCATTTGCCTTCATAACTTGGAGTCTTGACCTTCACTTTGCCAATTCCATCTTGCTCTTGGTGGGGCCTATATGGTTACAAGTCTTGACCTCTCCTAAGACGATGATTACGTCTAGGATAGTCTCTTCACATGTATTCGTTATCCTCTTCCTCTAATTCCTGAAATTCATCAACAAAATTCAGAGTATTAGGTGTATGGAAGTTAGGATTAGGATATCTCATACCCGACCCTTGCGGGGATTCTGGAAGCGGATCAAGGGCTGGAGGTATGGGTGGATTATGCGAGCTTTCACCCATATCAAATCTCGGTTGAAATCTCGGATGTACTGGGTTGGGATTTTGTTTCAAGATTTGTTCTCTAGGGCGAGATTCCAGTTTCTCTATCCTTTCGTTCAAATTGGCCATTATTGATGCGATGATTTGGTTTGTGGCCTGAAGTTGTTGAATCACGTCATTGGTTATTGGACTCGTTGACTCACCCCTTTGTGAACCCGTTGGACTATTGTATCTCCGACATAATCACACAAAGTAACAACAAACTCGTGATGGTTAGTGAAAACGAAGACTCCTTACTTGTTTTCTCTCACTCTCACACTATGTTGTGAATCTCAAACTAATTTGATATAATTGCCTTGGATGGATTAATGTTTCTTTACAAATTGGTGACTAGCTTCAACTAGAACTCCTTGGATGACTTAAATAGTCAACTTGGTTTGGAAAAAGGTTCTTGTGTTGGAAGATAGTCAAGGTAAACTTGCTAGAAGTTTCTTTTCACAATAGACACAGAATGGGAAGAATATTGCAAGTACATACAAATAGTATGATAGAAAGTTTAGATACTAACTAACACACCCAAAGAAATAGACTCAATATGTTTAGAGTAGAAAGAGGCACAAAATAGACACACAAGAGATTGAGAATAGAGTTTTACATACCTTGAACTTTTCCAATTAGAGAAAAGAGATAGTCGGGTAGGGTTAACCTCAATAGAATATAATCTCACGTAAGATACTCAAACCTCGATCGAGAATTCTGTCTCAAGGTCGAGGTTGCGCAAGAGATAGGATTATTGGATATGGATTAGATCAAGGGTGGTGTGAAACTTCTTCTTTGGATGTCCTCTTTAATAGGTTGCATTTGAATTTTTCAGATTAAGCCTCAAAATTTTCTCAAAAAACTCGCAACAATAGCGAATCTTGGGTGAAATCTCTGCCGAGATTTTTGGTATCGGGGCCAAGATTTTTGAATCGTCGATGAATGAACAAAAATCAATGAATATTCTTTGGGATGTACTTCTCCCTTGTTTCCTTGATGATCCTTTCTCAGTTGGATCGCAATAACTCGTGCCTGACAAATTCTCGCTAAGATATAATTGTTGATAGGGCATTTAGGAAAGTGTCGGTCTTATTGTGGGGTTATTGAAGGGATAAGTAAAAAAAAGGGTTGTTGTAGGGGGTTATAGGAAGAGATCTGGAAAATATATTCGGTTAGGATTTAAAAGGTATGACAAGATCTTACCTACTAGATAAGATCTCAACGACAAGATCACATGCAAATCTCTTTCCTCCTTGGATATCGCATCTGGATCAAATCATATCTGACTCAAATCTAATATGGGTTCTTAACTGAATATGGCGAAATCAAGAAAATGTTGGCCAAGTAATAAAAAAATCTCGCCTTTAGGGTTTTGAAACCGCGGGCAAAATTCTCTGAACTGGGCAAGAATTCTAGCTTATGTAACAACCGAAATTTCTATTTCAGCAACCGATCTTCGAAACTTCTTTTGGAGCCACAAGAGTGGTGTCAAAAGGAGTTCCCGCCCCCGTAACCTCAAAGGCCCGCGGGCGCGGAAACCTAGGGTTGCCGCGGCCACAACGAGGTTTAGGCGCAGGTGCGGTTAGCTAGCAGATCGTGGGCCGATCCGTTTTTATCCATCTCTATGTTTTTTCCTTTCTTAGCAAGACGTGATCCTTGTTGAGTTAAATCTCCTCCTCAACCTAGCGGCCGTTCTTTTCTTCATTCCTTTTGTTCCACGTTAGTTTATCCTACTTCACCTTTTATTCTTCTTCCTCTCTTCTCAATTCTTCAAACATCTTCCTCATCGTATCTCTAGGAGCGTGTACACAATACCGAACTAGAAGACTTGTGGTGCAACTTGGAGAAGAACAATAAGTCACTTCTTCTCCTTCTCTTCTCTTCTTGTCTAGTGCCCTGAGACAAGACACATTCTTGAATCCCCCATGTATGCGCATGCCGATGGCGTTATACAAAGAGTATTGTGGTTGCAACCGAGTGTTGGACGAGAGTAGTGATGCAAATCCGTCCTAGGAGACATCAAGAGTCTCGTTGTGCATCGAAGAACGTCGTAGAAGTTTGCCCCTGGAGTTCTCCCACGACCGCGCTTGCACTTTCCCGCGGTCACGCCTTTCCCTGTGTCACCGCCCCGCGGCTCTGATTCACCGCGATCGTGGCGTCTGAACCCTTGTCACCGTAGTCACGACCTTAAGTCACTGCGGTCGCGCCTCATTGCTCCCGCGGTCGCGCCTTGCCTCTAGTAGGTACCGTCTTGTGGTATGTCACTCCTTTCCCGTTTCCGTAGTCGGTCCTAGAGTTGTACCATGCTGGGTTGGACCCTAGCATAACTAGTGGGAATACTAGTTAGTGGTTGTGATTTTTTTTGGTGTTGAACAACTTAGGTGATCATGGGAGTTAGATGAGAACATAGAGTTTGTTGTGTTAGTGTTTGATCTTGTGAGGATCTCGAGACTAGGATTTGGTGCATCTTAGCATATCGTTATATGAACTTGCAAAGATCATTGAGACTAGAAGTAGGAACCTTCTAACATGATGTTAAATGATCTTGTAAAGATCATTGAGACTAGAAGTTGAGGACTTCTAGCATACCGGATAGTCTTTTATTGTGTGCCTTGTTGTTAAGGCATAGAGTATTTCCTACGAGATGCTAAGCGTGGTTTATACTTGGGACTATCTTGAGACACGTAAGTCCCTTGAGCTTACTTAACTGGCTTCTGTGTCTTAGCTTGATTGTGATAGCGGTGTATTTTTTTGTGTTTATTATAACATCTTGCTAGGACGACCTCTATTGATGTTGGCTCAATTAGTAACAGGCGGTGATAGTTTGTCCAGTTCTACAGGAGACTAGGAGGTTCTCTGCGACTAGTCTAGGCAGGTAAACGGTGCGATGCATCGGATCCAGTCTTGTTGGTAATAAGGGGACAAAGGCGAGGCTCGGGAGATCCTTGTGTCAAAAAAGAAGTTGAATTAGTAAAGTGAATAACCTAATGAATGATAATAACCGGCTTGAGTGTGAGCATGTATTATGTATTAGTAATACCTTATGTGTGATTGTGTTGTTATAGTTATTCTGATTTATTGAATGTTAGCTAACGGTTTTATCCGTTTTTGTAAATGTCTTGCAGGATAGGGATGCTGCCGAGTGATTCGGCCGGAGTGGTCAGTCTGGGGTCCCGCACATTATAGGATGGGATATGAAAGTTGTTATTCTGTTGCATGACTTTATTATTGTATTACTCGGATGAGAGTCAAATTCTTATTTCTTTTGTTAAACATTTTGACATTTTTCTACTTGTAGTTTTATATTTATTTGTGCCTTGTTGCAAGATCCGGTGAACTTGTTGTCAGGCTAGGGTCATGACCCATTGTGAGATCCTAACCCATAACATCCCAAGTTCCTGAATTTAGGGTGTAACAACATGGTATCAGAGGTCTAGGTTAACAACAATGGCACTCTCAATCTTCTAAAAGGTCGAATAGATAAATAAGCAAAACCCGAAAGGGTCTGAACTTAAAAAGAATATTTGGTTTTAAATTTGTGCATACTCAGTCCGGGATAGAATGTATGGGGACCACCACTACTTCCGCGGATCTCGGCAGCCTAGTTTGTATGTGGATTGTAGTTGCTTTTCTGGACTTGTATTGTTGCAAGTAGTGCTAGAGTCTTATACATAGTTATGTCCTTATCGCAGGTGACACACACTTGAACTATATCTATTGTAGGACAAGGTAGAGGTCGACCACCTCTTCCTCCCGCAGTCTGAGAACGCGGACGTGCAGGTAGACCTCCTGTAGCAAGAGGTTGGGCTGAGTCCGCATTGTGGATCCATCATCGGTGGAGGTTACTGCTGGGGAGGTTGTTGAGAGTGTTATTCCCGAGGTTGGGGATGGTACCACTGCTAGGTCCGGAGCACAAAGAGCGTAGTCGGCCGAGTCGGGTCGAGTGTCCATAGGGGCGTCCGAGTACCTTGAGTACGTCTAGAGTATAGAGGATGCTATTTTGACAGGGGCAGGATTTTCTAGAGGTTGGGTTTGAGGACATTCCTATTTCAGAGACGATCAAGAAGTTCTAGGAGGAGTTGACACTGTTGGATCCCGCCGCATGTCTAGAGGACCAACATGTGTAACTGTTTTCTCGGAGACTAAGGGAGACTACCCGTGCATACTGATATCATGCATTATGTCCTTAGTATAGCCTTGCATATAGGTATTTTTTTCCCTTAGTTTTGTATGCATAGACATGAATCCATAACATTTTAGCTCATATTTGCATATTATGCTAGAATAGATGTCTACATGGATTCTTGTTGTGTTCTCACGTAATTTGGTGAATTTTAGAGCAAAATGGAATATATGAGGACTAAGCCCCAAGTTAGATCATAGTGGATCATGATGGAGCATAAAAAAGGAGGGCTATAACATCACAAAAGAATGGAAGGAAAGAGCTAAGGAAGACAAATGCAGAGCAAAAATCTCGGCCCCGACATTGAAGAACCTCGGCCGAGATCAATAAGAAGATAACCGAGGTTTTCCTAAAAATCCGCCCATGGCCCAAGCATTTAAACCCTAGTTTTTCTTATAAGACAAGGAGACTTGCAGCGATCTAAGAAAATGGAGAACGTCTAGCACATCAACAAGAGAAGATCGATCATCGACAACATTGATTTAGCTAGAACACTTAGATTTAGAGAGATTTGAGAAATCCTGGAGAGAAAGACTAGTTCTAGATTTCATTGCTTTTGGATTAAAGATTGAATCTTTGTTATTGGATTTCTTTTGGATATTGAAGACACCTTACTAAGTATTTCTTTCTTTTCATTTGGTTTATTGTTTTCTTGAATTCTTCATATATCTTTCTTGAATTGAATATGTGTGTTATTGGCTAAACCCATGCGATTCTAGGGTGATTGGTTGATGGTTGTGGTTTAGATGATGATAGACTGAACCTTTAAGTTTAGATTATACCTTGAGAGTTTGTTTAAGCTTTTATCAGACGGATCTCGGCCTGTTCTTCAAGAACTGTGGACGAGGTATTCCTCAAAATAAACTGAGGTTTCTTCGGTTGATCTATTTTTGATATATCTTTATGCCTAGGTTATAGATTGCCCAAATCCTAGTCTTTGTTGAGAGTTTTATACACTTAGTTCCCTCTAAGGCTTACATCTAAGCTTGGGAAGAGACTTACCCGGTGATTCCCCTTCTTAGTTACCAAAGATGGTGAGTCTAGGTAATAAAGGATTCAAACCCCTTTATTAGGTTTGAGTGTGTCTTTTCTTGACTGAGTGAGCTTAACCTAAGACTTACCCGGTAAAGGTTAGTTCTTGACCCTTAGGACGAGTTGTTGATTTGAGTATATGTTCCTTTCCTTAGAGCCTTGAGAATTACCCGGTGATAGGAGCTTTGGTTTGGAATAGTGGCTTGAGCGACCTCCCCTGGGATCATTCCCACCTTAGAAACACATTTCCATAGCAATCCCAACCTTGTCTTAGTTTTTAGAAGTCTTGAATCGAAACCACAACAAGATACTTTGATCTCTAGAATCTGCATTTTCCCGAATATCATATTACTTATTCTTATTATGATTTGCTTCCTTGATTTTTTATTACCAGCTCGAGTGTATTCTATTTTTGGTTTATCACCTATTGATTTCACCTCGGTCCCTGAGATGGACCTTGAAATATTTGCTTTTACTTCAATTTGATCCGTACACTACGGATTCGCTTATTTGCTTTGGCTTTTATTGCAAGTACAAATGGAAGACTATATTCGTTCATTATTTACACACTTCTGAGAGTGAACAAGTTTTTGATGCCGTTATGGGGGACTGGGTCTAGGTCTATTGGTGATTCCGGTCATTGATAGTCTAGACTCCACTTTTATTTGTGATATTTTTGCTTTGAGTACTCGTTCTTGCAGGATTTCCCCATTCCTTTAGGTTTATGCAAAGAACTCGTGCCGCTAAAGAACTCGTTTCATACGGTTCTGAATCGGAGAAAACTCTAAAGAGAAGATTAATGGAAGCTAAGAAAGAGAAGATAGCTGAAAGAGACATTCAAGCCGAATTAGAAGATGATTTGGAACAAATAGGGCTTAGAGATGAAGCCTTGGAAGAAGAAAGAACAAGAACACATGAGAGAGAAGAGGCAATTAGAGGAGAAATTGCTGAAATGAGAGCTGATATGAGGCAAGCACTCCTGAAAAGAGGACACAATGCCCGAGTAGAAATACTGTTACGCTAAGAACTTGACACGCAAAAGTATTAAATTTATAACTCGATATATATTTTTTCTAACTCCTAGCGAACCCACAGTGTATGGGTCGTTTTGTAGTAATGATAGTATTCCGAGGTCGAACACAAAGACTAAGGTGAAATTGAGTCAATAGTGACTAAGGATAGTGAAGATCTAGACTAAGAAAAGAGAAGGAAATAAAGAAATGAAAATCTCAATTGTTTTTGGTTTGGTTTTGAGGTGATCAATCAAGGATCACGAATCATGCAAGATTAACAATCAACTAAGCTAGTAACAAAAATGAACAAACACAAACACAAGATAGGTAATCAATGAGAGAAAAGAGGATTCTAGGGGTTAGAATTTCCGGTTATGGCATAAGACTCAAGCTATCTAATCATTTCTTGGATTAACTATGGTATGTTGGGAGTGGGTGTTTCTAAATTGGGATCAATCACCGGGTAGGTCTCATGGTCCACTAGTCCGTTCCTAAGGTCTCATCACCGGGTAAGTCTCAAAGAGCCTAAGGATAGGAATTCTACACAAACCGGGATGTCATCTAGGGATCTAACCTCTCTTTACCGGGTAAGTCTCGGAAAGGAAGCTCCTAAACAACACTCCTAGCACCCTCAGTCCAATAGCGGCTTGTGAGGCTCACTACTACCTAGAGTTCATCATCTTTGGTACCTAAGAGCAAAAATCACCGGGTAGGTCTCTTCTCACACTTAGTTGCTAACACTAGGTTACCCTAGGATAGATTTAACTCAACAAACACTAGGATTTCAACAATCTAACAACCTAACATTCAGATTTATCAGTTCAAACAAGTTAGACAAAATCACGGTCAGTTCATCAAGTCCACGGCCGTGGAACCCCCTAGAATAGGCCGTGATTCACAACAGAGGCTAGGTTCGAGCAAACAAGTCATCCAAGGGTACGCTTAAGTCTATCCTATCATAGTCTAAGCCATAACCATTATTTCCTTACCCTAGAATCACATTTATTTAGCCAACAACATGCATCATCACAATCAAAATCATCAAGCATAAAATCATGGAATCCATATCAAGAGGATGAAATGAAAGGGAGATGAAGCAAATAGAACAAGCAAAACGAGCTGAAGAAATGTTAAAAGAGAGACTTACAACCCTTCAAAAGAAGGTTTGAATCATTCTTACAACCCTAGAAAATGTTTCCAACAAACTTCACTCTAAAAACTAAGAAACTCTAAGAATGGTGTGTTTTTCTTCTCTTCTTCAATGGAAGTCTATCTTCTCCTCCAAGAGTAGCTCCAATCTAATATTCCAATGAGAGAATATGTGTGAGGTAAGGTGTGTAATGGATGGATCCTCCTTCCTTTCAGCCTGCAAGTGTACTTATAGCCTTCACCATATGCAAGAGTCAGTTATGGAGATCGTGGGACAACTGTCTCAGCTGTGCAAAGAGAATCACGGCCAGTTTCCACGGCCGTGGAACTCCCAGTGGCTGTGATTCTTGTGTTTCAGCTTTCCTTTGATCGTTGGGCCACGAGTTGGTGCAAGGCATGCACCAACATGGTCCCATGTGTTCTCCTTTGCTCCTAACTTGCTTCCCAATGAGCTCGGATACGTGTCATCACAAGGAACGATCCTCGGATGTATCGATTAGGCTCTAAAAGCTCCCAAAATACCTACAAAACATACAAAAGTCCGTGTAGACGTCTATCTCGACAAATATACATGTATTGAATGTAAACGCCACGAACTAATGCTAAACTATGCATGAATAGCGGGAAAAACTATCTAAATGGATGCCTAGACTAACATCATAAACCGTGTTATCAAAATACCCCATACTTAAGGTTTGCTCGTCCACGAGAAAGTCCCAACTATAGACTAAGAGATAACATGATTTGTGCATGCAGAAAAACAACAAAATCTTTTTGGAATTGTCTTCTAATATTGGATCACCTTCATAGTCATGTTTCATGGCAAATGGACAAGCAATTATGCATCAAACGAACGAAGGCATGAAAAGACAATTATACTTAACTAGAAAGCATGCATGAATGGTAAAAATGAAGAAGTCAAGATGATCATGAGCATATCCAATCTAGATTACTAAGTCTTACACACATGCAAATAGGTCACAAGGACTTAGGAAAGAGAAGGCTAAGAAACGTTGTGAATAGGTGGGAATTTTTAGGTCATGTGATGCTAATCCGGAAAAGGAACTAACTCCACAATTTCATTTTTGATCACCTTCACCATAAGTGTATATTTTCTCCATCTTTTCTTTGTTTTCTTTTCTTTTTCACTTTCTTTTTCTTTTATTTTTGAGGCCATGGCATTGGTGTACAAAAGCCGAAACCTTGGTGATTAGAGGACCTCGGGATTTTTCCGAGGTGCCTCACACCGGGCACACATACCAAGGCTCGTTAGGACATTCGGTTTATCCGACTTTGGCAAGGCACAAACACCCGATTATGTGAATGGTGCCGAGTTACTCGTCATCAAAACTAAAGTCCCCAAACCTATATTTTTTTCTACACTTTTCTCAAAAAATTCAACACTTCATTCACCGCATACTTTCATCAACAACTTCACCCCACACTTGCTTTTCACACACATCAACACACTAGCATGCTCCTATTACCAGATGGGTCAAAAGAGGTCAAATTTTATATCAATTGAGGTGCTCAAACAACATGATCAAGATGAGAAGTAGAGAAAGAAGAATTGCCTCAATCACTCCTAAATGATGTGCAAGAACTAGCATGTAATTTCGACCATCAATCCTCAATCTAATCAAGGCAAATATTCATGATCACAATTCACTCATGGAATTCAAGATAAGTACTTCTTTTACAGGTTAAAGGAAGCATTGATATCCGCACCTATCATTCAACCTCCGGATTGGAACCTCCCCTTTGAGGTCATGTGCGATGCAATGGACGTGGCGGTAGGAGCCGTGCATGATCAGAAGAAATATGGACGCACTCATGCCATCTACCATGCTAGCAAGACGCTTGATGAAGTTCAACTAAACTACGCCACAACTGAGAAGGAATTACTACCAGTGGTCTATGCGTTCGAGAAATTCCGTTACTACCTTATGAGAGCGAAAGTCATTGCCTATACTGACCACGCAGAAATCCGGTATTTGCTCAAAAAGACGGATGCAAAACCGCGCCTCATCAGATAGATCCTCTTTCTACAAGAGTTCGATCTAGAGATCCGGGAAAAGAAAGGATCCAAGAACTCGGTGGCGGATCATCTAAGCCGGTTTCCTCCTCTTGTGATTAAGGAGGATGATATCCTATCGATTTTTTTATTCCCGGATGAACAACTTCATGTAATATAGGAGTGTCTTCTCCAAGACTCGAAAGTTAATGAGCCATGGTTCGTAGATATTGTGAACTTTGTGGTGAGTGAAGAAGTACGACCATGTCTATCTTATGCTCAAAAGAAGAGGTTCTTCAAGGATGTAGGATATTATTATCGGATGAGCCTGTTCTCTTCAAGAGAGGACCGGATGGGATGTTCAGAAGATGCATACCGGAAGATGAAGTGGATAGCGTCATTCGCCATTGTCATTCATTGCCTTGTGGTGTACACACTAGTTCCCACAAGACATGTGCTAGGGTACTTCTGTCTGGTTTCTTTGGGCCTAAATTATTCAAGGATTTACAAAAGTTTGTTGTCTCTTGTGATGCTTGTCAAAGAACAGGAAATATATGTAGGAGAAATGATATGCCTCTAAACAACATCCAAGAGGTTGAGATTTTTGACATACGGGGAGCGGATTTCATGGGACCATTCCCATCTTCTTGTGGGAACCTTTACATACTATTGGCGGTAGATTATGTCTCTAGATTGGTTAAAGCCATTACTTCTCCCACAAATGACGCCAAAGTGGTACTGAAGTTCTTTAACAAAATTATTATCCCAAGATTTGGGACGCCCCGAGTCATCATTAGTGATGGAGGAACGCACTTCACCGCCCAAAAGTTTGAAGCACTTTTATCCAGTATGGGGTAACTCACAATGTAGCCACACCATAACATCCTCAAACTAGGGGCCAAGTGGAGACATAAAATAGAGAAATCGACAAAATTTTAGAGAAAATTGTCTCTAGAATAAGAAAGGATTGATCAATGAAGTTAGATGATGCACTATGGGCCTACAAGACAACTTTCAAGACTTTGATAGGATCCACACCATACAATCTGATCTATGGCAAGTCTTGTCATGTTCCGATGGAACTAGAGCATAGAGCATATTGGGCCATCAAATGACTGAACTTTGATATGAAGGAAGATGGAGAGAAGCACCTCTTGGACATCAACGAGATAGAAGAGATCCGTCTTAATGCTTATGAGAACGCACAGATCTACAAGGAAAGGACTAAGAGGTGACATGACGAGCAAGTAATTCAAAAGGTGTTGAAGGAAGGAGATCTTGCCCTTCTCTTCAACTCTATATTTCGCCTCTTTCGATGTAAGCTTAAATCTAGATGGAGTTATAAAAAAGGGCTTTTCTCATGGTGCAGTTGAAGTATGGGGTGATCATTGCGGAAGTTTCAAGGTAAATGGACATAGATTGAAGAAGTATACGCCGGAAACTTCGGTTGAGAACATTGATCCTCTTCTCCTTGAGTGATCACTACGGGACTTGGTCCAACTATCGACCTTAAACCAAGCGCTTCTTGGGAGGCAACAAAAGGTAATTCTTGTCTTTGTCTTTTTCTTTTTAGATTTTTAGTTTTTCTTTGGTATGTTTTGTGTTTTTGTGTCTTTGAATGACAAAAATTAGGTTTTTTCAAGAGAATGGATGAAAGAGTTGATTTTCGATTGCGGAAAGATCGAATTTTTGATGAAAAAGGAGTGCGGAAACCGTTAGTAAGAGAAACGAAGCCCAAACACCAACAATCTCGGCCAACAAGGGAAAACCTCTGTCAAGGTCTCAATTAAAAGAATCAATTAAACCGAGGTTTTCAAATTCGAATGCAACCTCGACCAAAATCTCGACCCCTCTCAAAAATCTCGGCCGAGATTCTTTGGAAATGAAGAAAGAATGAGGAACCTCGGCTCGAAAAAAACCTCGGGCACCCAAAATCTTTGTTGCGGTTTATTCAAAATCAAGCGAGGGTATAAAAGCGGAAACACACTTCATCTTCAATCTCTTCCACTGTGTCCATTCTAGCTTCTAAACTCAAGCCCTCTCAACCACAAACTCGATTCCCTACTCGAACAACACCAACAGTCGCCAAATTTGCCCAGAAAGCGAATTTCCTGACCCAAACCCTAAGAAAATCGCCCCCTCTTCAATTTGTCGATTTAAGGTCGTTTGGTTCAAAGTGAGGCATCATTCGGGCTAGAAAGAAGCAAAGGAAGCAACTGGAAGCATCAATTCGGCAAGATCTTTACAGATTTGCAACTTCCGTGAAAATTTGTAAAAATCTCGGGTGTTGGGCAAAAACCTCGGCCGAGATTTTCTCATGAACAGGCCGAGATTTCTTCTGAGATGGATTTTGTGCGACGATCCACAAGAGATATAGTTCCAAGGAGAGGATCTTCTTGCTCTTCTCAACAAGCACCACCTCCACCTCCTCCAAGACTACTGTTCATCCAAGACAAACGCCAAACGAGGTACGAGCGAATCCAAAATCAACTTATTTTAGCTCCTCTTTATCTAGTTATAGAAGAACTGGATTGCATGAAAATTAGGGAGGATTTAGACTTGATGATTGAGAGGATAGGGCTGACTGTTTTTTTTTGGTATAAGAGAACCGACTTATGAGGAGATTACGTTCGTTTAAGCATGATCCGAAGACTAGGAATGGGAAGTTTAGATTGATGAACAAGAATTATAACATGCATGTTGAGATGTTTGGGAGCTTCTTTGGTTTTCCCATGGCTAGTGCAGGATCATTCCCAAGGACGGTTAAGCCTCAGGACTTTTGGGAGAGCATCATCTTAGTTGAGGGTGATGATGATCAGTTGGCTACGGGTGACTACAAAGCCAATAATATTTATAACCTCTCTTTAAGATAGCTTATAGGATCTTGAGTGAGACGTTGTTGCTGGATCCGAGAGCCCGTAGGCTGAAGGTGGATGAGTTATTTTTGTTGTGGTGTATGGCTACCGGAACTATGTTGGATACCACTACTTTGCTTGCTGATAGCCTTGGGAAGATAGGGAACAAGTCCAAGGGGGACATATGTGTAGGAGGCTTAGTGACTCACGTCGCTAGAGCCTTAGATTTGGATTTCTCTGCCTGCACTCTAGTTGTAAAAGCTCGTCCCTTAGGTCTACAATAGTTCATCTCCCGGGGCATTCTTATTCCTCGAGGCCATGACGCTCTATTTGTTGTCATGCCTTGGGAGAACAAGATTCCTAGGAGGATTGCATGGAAGAGCTCCTTTACCATCCGAGATCAAAATAACTGGAAATATGGGTTTGAGGAGATGCTTGACGAGTCTGAGGATGAGGAGGATGCACCTGTTGAGGTTGAGAGTGATAGCGATGATGCTAATGATATTGATGGCGCTGACACCATGGATATTGGGACCGATGCTGCTGGTCCTAACAGAGATGATGATGATGATGATGATGATGATGATGATGATGATGATGATGATGATGATGATGATTAGGCAACGGAGGATAAGGACCCCTTCATTGGTGGAGCAGACAAGGACCTTGGACAACAAGAGGTACCCATAAGAGGAACGAAACACTCGGTTTCTTATGTACCTCAGCATGGGAGCCCATATTTATACGATGCAAATGAGCTCCGAACCACAATGGGAAGGTTAGACATGAGGATGGGCAGGATGGAGAGATCTGTTTCTAGGACCCGACGGGACATGAGACGCATGGACCAACACTACAACAGGTTTCAGGCGCGCCATTGAGTCTACGATAGGATTTTGGACGATCTTTACCACCAGTCCTTCGGAGCACCATTCGATCCGGCCTTCTTCACATACCCGCCGCCACCAGCAGCGTCACATGAGTGATTGCTGATTCACCACGAGATTTTCCAATTTTACATTGTGAGTATTTTTCTCCATCTTGTACTTATTTCTTCACATTGGGGACAATGTGTGTTTTAAGTTTGGGGTGGAGGTACTTGCAATATTTTCCATGTTTCTTTTCTTGCAACGCATTCAGACATTTTTATGTTATTCTCACACATTTCTTACAATCTTGCATGGCATGTAATATACTCTCTTATACTCTCTTTTTGAAAATTAAAAAAAAATTGAAAAATTTTGTGCTTCTACGATGGATATGATCTCTATGATGATATTGTTTGAGGAATAACTATGATGATCTTTGTATGTTTGAATAGATTTATGACATATGTGGGATTTGAATACTTTGTTAGAAGTCATGCATGAACGATAATTTCCTTTTGTCTAGATGATGTTGAGTGTTGATTGTTGAAACCACATGATAAGATATTATACATATTTTTGGAATGATTAAGGCAATTCGATTTCTTTTCCTTCTTCATCTTGATCATGCTTTATCACCTCTTGAAAAATGTATAAATTGCCTCCCTTGACCCATTCAGGAATTAGGATACATGCTAGTGTGTGTAAAAGCAAAGTGTTTGGTGAAGTTGAAAAAAGTGAAGTGTGTTGTGTAGAAAAATAGGTTTGGGGGCGTTGATCATGATGATGAGTAACTCGGTACCATTCACATAGCCATGTGTTTGTATCTTTCCAAAGTCTGATTGATCAATACTCCTAACGAGCCTTAGAATGTGCATCCGGTGTGAGGCACCTCGAGAAATTCTGAGGAGCGCTAATCACCAAGGTTTCAACTTTTGTGCACCTATGCCATGTTCTCAAGTGAAAATATAGGAAGTGATGTGATAATTGCTTATTTTAGTGGATGTGTTGAAGTTGTTATTTTTGTTTGGGAGTTGTACCCTTTTCCCGGATTTGCACTACATATCCTAAAATGCATCCCACCCACACGTTCCTTGACCTTTTCTTGTTAAGTTCTTAAAGACCTTGCACAGTGTTTTGACTTGGTGGTTTAAATTTGATTCCTCATGATTGATCTTGATGCTTGGACTTTATTATGCAGGTTATGATTTCCGATAAAGTGTGATTATCGTTTCCATCCCTATTTCTCTTTGACATGTATTGATCTATCATTAGCTATGAAGCATGAATTTGAGGGTGATCTATGATTAGAAGCACAAACCAAAAATATGTGTTTTCTTTGTTTTTGCATATGCATACTCCATGCTATCTTGTATCTTAAGTTATAAGCTTGCTTGGGGACAAGCAGGAGACAAGTATGAGATGTTTTGATAACATGAATTATGTCCTTAGTATAGCCTTGCATATATGTAGTTTTCACTTAGTTTTGCATGCATAGACATGAATCCATAACATTTGAGCTCATATTTGCATATTATGCTAGAATAGATGTCTACACGGAATCTTGTTGCATTTTCAGATAATTTGGCGGATTTTGGAGCAAAATGGAACATATGAGGACTAAGCCTCAAGGTAGATCATAGTGGAGCATAAAAGGAGGACTGGAATATCACAAAAGGATGGAAGGAAAGAGCTAAGGAATACAAGTGTAGAACAGAAATCTCGGCCCGCAATGAAGAACCTCGGTCGATATCAATAAGAAGATAAACCGAGGTTTTGCTAAAAAATGGCTCATTGCTCAAGCTTTTAAACCCTATTTTTTCTTATATAACAAAGAGGCTTGCATCAGTCTAAGAAAAAGGAGAACGTCTAGCACATCAACAAGAGAAGATCAGACCCCCCCCCCCCTCACACCCCCCCCCCCTCCCCCTCCCCCCTCCCCCCCCCCCCCACCACGAGAGAAAGACTAGTTCTAGATTTCATTGCTTTTGGATTAAAGATTGGATCTTTGTTATTGGTTTTCTTTTGCTTTAGGATATTGTAGACACCTTGCTAAGTATTTATTTCTTTTCATTTGGTTTATGGTTTTCTTGAATTCGTTGTATATCTTTCTTGATTTGAACATGTGTATTGTTGGCTAAACCCCTGCGATTATAGGGTGATTGGTTGATGCATGGTTGTGGTTTAGATGATGATAGACTGAACTTTTAAGTTTAGATTAAACCTTGAGAGTTGGTTTAACCTTCAACCATATGGATATCGGCCTGTTCTTTAGGAACCGCAGCCGAGGCTTTCCTTTATACAAACCGAGGTTTCTTCTGTTGATCTTTTCTTGATATATCTTTATGCTTAGGTTATAAATTGCACAAATCCTAGTCTTTGTTGAGAGTTTTATACCCTTAGTTCCCTCTAAGGCTTACATCTAAGCTTGGGAAAAGACTAACCTGGTGATTCCCCTTCTTAGTTACCAAAGATGGTGAGTCTAGGTAATAGAGGATTCAAACCCCTTTATTAGGTTTGAGTGTGTCTTTTCTTGCCTGAGTGAGCTTAACCTAAGACTTACCCGGTAAAGGTTAGTTCTTGACCCTTAGGAAGAGTTGTTGATTTGAGTATATGTTCCTTTCCTTAGAGCCTTGAGAATTACCCTGTAACACCCCAAATTCTGAGAACTCGGGGAGCTACTGGTTAGGACCTCACAATGGGTCCCGACCTTAGTTTGACAACAATTTAACTTGGATCTTACAACAAGACACAAAAGTATTTAAAACATTTGAAAACTTTAAACAATATATACATGAAGAATATGTATCAGCCTTACAAAGCAAAGGTACCAAAACGACACATAAGAAGAACAGAAGACATCCCGTCCCCAACTAAATAAGTACGTGGACCCGGCTGAACATTTCCTCCGGATCTCTCTACAACTGTCTTAACGTGCAAGGCATCTACAAGCGGTATAAAACCGTTAGCTAACATTCTATGCATAAGTAGAAAGGTAAAAGCACAATCACACATCATACACAATCAACATGCAACACTCAATCCTTTTATTATCTTTAATTAGGTGATAGGTCATTACTAATGATACTTATTTGTGACACGAGGGATTCCCAAACCTCGCCCCTGTCCCCGTTTACCAACGCGGAATGATACTAATGCATCTGACCGTCTACCGGACTGGGTTGGTCGCAGGGAACCTCCTAGACTCTCACAAGAGCTAGGCAGATGATGTCACGACCCGTTATCATACACTTGGGTCAATTACGTAAATAATAAAGTCGACCTAATCCAGTTTCGTTGTTTATCATAACTAGCAAACTCCACTCATACACATTACACTCATACAAGAAAGCCAGCTAAGTAAGTCCGTGGACTTACCGAATTAAATCTCGTCTCTCTTAGCAACACTCAATCAGTAGCTGCAGGAACTCAGTTGCCTGTCAAAGGAGGCACGTGGGTCAACACTTTTCCTTGGATACTTAGAAGTCTAAAACTCCTAAGATGTACGATTCTATGTGCAGAAGTTATTACAGTGTTTATTTAAGGTAAATTGACTATTTTACCCTTGGTCCCGAGACTTTCAAAAACCCGTAATATGTACTTAAATTCTTACTTGAGGCTAACTAATCATATTCTACTCCCTAGGATGATTTTAGGTAACAACTAGAAAAACTACCCATTTTCTATTTCCCGAAAAGTCACTAAAGTCCAACTACAGCTTCAAATATAAAATTCGAATAATCTTATAAAAATTCCGAAATAATTCCTTAGGTCCTCTATGATATCCTATCTACTCATAGGAGAAAGAATTTCTTAAAACTGTTAAAGCATCACTTCTACAAAAATTTCTAAAGTTGGTTACAACACCTAACGAACAACACACTGTCCTAACTTTGAAAAATCATAACTCCTAAACTACTTGCTGGATTTATCCCAAATTTTGATATGTTCTAATATAAAATCTTATCTATAATATATCCAAAATTTAGCTGCAAAGGAGATCAAAATCCTATTTAAAACTATCTCACAAAACCGAATTTCAGCACAACCGAAAAACTGCTTACGACTCAATCTTTGAAAAATCATAAATCCCAAACCACTCGCTGGATTCCTCTCAAATTTTAATATGTTCTACAAAAATATGTAAACTGTATCATATCCAAAATTCAAGCCCAACGGAGATCAAGAGCTTATTCAAAACCATCTCACAAAACAGCATCACTTGCTGTTTTCCCCAACACTCAGCACATATATAAAAACGTCAACTTTGAAACACAACAACTCTCAAACCGTAACTCCGATTCTTCCTAAATTCTAGTATGTTATACTATGTACTACTATATATGACATATCCGAAAACCAGCCAAAAAGAATGAGTTTAGCATACCTAAATCTGGACTCGAAGGTGACTGCTCATCACTTCATAAAAACTCAGAAAACGCGTGCCTCCTTACTGCTCATCTACAATGATCTGTGCAGGTTTAGAAGGCATGACAAGCACTCGTTAGGCATGGGATACATGGACAGAAATGCAAGGGAGAGAGAGAGAGGTACAAGCCTTACTCGATTCCACGACTCGAGGGGATTAAGGAAGATGGCCCGAAGGCTACTGCTGCTATCACGAACCGAAGGGGATGGAAGGTTCAGTTTAGAGTTGTGTCCAAGGTGTTGTGTGCTGCTGAGCATCTGGACACATTCGGACTCCTTGCAGGTGTGTTGGCTATCAACAGGCTCTCTACTGCACTGGCTCTATGGCTTTCCGACAGGGCAAACGTTGTAGAACTATACTTCAATGATTGGCAACGCTTCTGCAGTGGGTAGCCCAACGTCCTGTCGAGGCTTCCGATGGTTGTGTAACAAGTGTGTTCAGACAAGAAGACTCACAAGAGAAGGTAAGTGGGAGCAGGTCGGGACTCACCTTGTTCTATCGTCTAGGTCTCGTCACCAGCCTCCGGTTGAAGATGCAAGTCGTCTGTGGTGCAGTGGTGATCGACTTCGAGGCTGTTTCTGTACAACAACGTGAGAGGAAGGAGATCTGTGTTGATATGAAGAGAGCGTCAGAAGAGGAATCTGGACAGATTAGAGGGAGGGATAAACGCAGATAAGGAGAGAGTAGACGGTTACACGAGAAGGGAGGAAATCTGTAACAGTAGCCTCGCTGATCTTCTCATGTAGTTGGGCCGAAGAATGGCTGAGAGTTGCTGCATTACTGGGCTAAAAAATGAGGGTAACGAGTGGGCTGAAGTTGAGTGTGGGCTGGAGAGGGCTGCTGCAAGGCTGAAGAAGTTTGTGCTTGGGCTAAAGCAAAAATGAGGGAAAAGTGGGCTGAGTAGTGGCAAGAAAGGTGGGCTGAAATGTTTGTCAAAAGTCTGTCAAAACTCGTCATGGCCTTGTCAGGCCCATGAATGAGTTTGTCACAGATTTGTCGGGCTTTGTCATGGCCTCGTCTCAGCTTAGTCATGATCTCGTCACAACTTGTCATGATCTCGTCTAAAGTCGTCGATAAGAATGAATTATAATAACTAGGGTTTGATATAAATCTATCATTTTATGTGAATTAAATTCTACATAAAATAATAAAATTTATGAAGGAAGAAATACTAGATAGAATGGAAACCGTCAACGACTCTAAGTCCGAAATGATCCGGAAATAAACGGAATAAAATTTCCGGATATTACATACCCGGTGATAGGAGCTTTGGTTTGGGATAGTTCCTTGAGAGACCTCCCCCGTGATCATTTCCACCTTAGACATACCTTTCCTTAGCAATCCCAACCTTATTTTAGTTTTTAGAAGTCTTGACCACAACCGAAGACTTTGATCTCTAGGATCTGCATTGCCCTGATTATTATATTACTTATTCTTATTGTGATTTGCTTCATTGATTTTTTTATTACTAGCTCGAGTCTATTCTAATTTTGGTTTATTGTTCGCTCGAAAGTGTGCGTCACTATGTCTTAAATTTATAAAATCTGAAATCAAGCAAAGTGAACCCGCAGTGTACGGATCGGTATAGTAAAGCAAGATTTCCAGAGTATCGAACTCAGGGATTTAAAGGATCAAATTCAGTTTATAAAATCGTCAAGTGAGTAAATAAGCTTTTGTAAAGATAATTGGGAAAACAACAATTCTAAAGATTCAGGTATCCAATTGTGACAATCGATTCAAGATATTCTAAAGATGTAAGGACAGAGCTAGGATTGCAAAGGTATAGATCTATGGTAAGGTGTTGTACGGTGAAGTTCCAAACCCATAAGTCTCACCCAAAGGCTCTCTCGATAAAGGATGTTGAGTCTCGTTATAAAGAGAATCGAAGGATAAGATTAAACTCTCAAATACCAATGCCCAAACCCAAGGAAATCAAAGATAAGCCAAAACGGTTAAGGTTGTGACACTCGAAATCAAGTAGAGGATGTTGAGTCTCACTACTACCTAGAAAAGGTAAGCCAAGGCTAGGTTAGGGCAAATCTTTAACTTTGAATCAAAGCAAAAGCAAAGAACGTACGACAAAGGAAAACCACGGTCGGATCTTGAAGAACCACAGCCGTGGAACTCAAGAACAGGTCGTGGAAAGCCTCGACGACGAAGTTTCTCGCAACTCTCAGGGTCCAATCTGTTTTGGTTCAATCTATCATCATCTATGCCACAACTATCAACCTTTCACCTTAGAATCGCTTAAGGGTTTTAGCCAACAATCATTGTCATCAAATCAAAAAGAAAGAAAAGATAAAACCTTGAAAACTCAATAGCAAACACCACTACTACAAAATTGAGTTTATATTCCATAACATATAATCCGGACGTGTAATATATGGATTATAAAATTAGAAATAGGATGAATAAATAATTATAATCCGGATTTGATTACGATTCGGAATATAAACTTCGCTAAATTATGTGATACGCGGTTCAAATACGCCATAATATGAACGCCCGGATTATTTGATAACCCAAATAACCCGGTTTTGTGACAACCGGATTATAAAGATATACATATACTTTGCCCAACCGCCTTATATCACTAGTCAGAATAGTAGTTAAGTTGTCTAGAAGACACGCCCGGATTACTTTCCCAATCTCATAAAAAATAAGCTCTCCCGCTTTGCTTTTTCCCTGCGTACACTAGCCTTATTTTTATCCATCTTTGTCGAGTTTAGGGTTCTTTCAATTTGCTGGAGCCTTAAAGAAAAACTTCGATCAATTGCTTCTTCAAGAATCATTTAACCCTAGTTCAAATTTAAGATAAGCTTATCTCCATCTTTGCCCTTTTGTGCTGAGACATCCTTTCGAGTCTAAGCTATTTCTACACACCTCCTTGTTAGAGGTTTAGATTTTAATTGTTTGATTGAAACCGATTGTGGGCCCTGAAGAGGTTGGCAGATTCGTGCTTGAATTGGTCTTGAGGATGGATCGACTCCATGCGCCTCCTCCTCTTCCTCGCTATTGCGCTTTCCTGGTCAGCGTAGGGTTCTACTAGTCGATGTTTAATTTCTTACTCTAGGCTTGCTTTGATACATCTGCTGTTTTGTATTTCAATAGAGGTGTGAGGCAATTGTTCAATGCCTCTACAGGTATGCTCCTGTTCTTTCCTGACAACTAATTTAACAAAATAGTTGCTCTTAGATTATTATAACTCCCGTTTGTTTATAACCTTGAGGATTGCTTTGTCCTATTGATTTTCAGGTAGCCTTAGTGACAGACCCATGTGTATCGTTTAACCGTGTAATATAGAATTGTGATGGATCCTTATTTGGTGAGTTTTAAGACATGTTTTATGTTTTTATGAATACCATGTATTAGCCTGTGTTATTCAAATGGAATTTGGATTATAACTATGGCAATCTTTTCATTATGTGTAAATCAGGGGCTGCATACTCGAGGCATATTGTGCAGATTTATTCATATCATGGTAATATTGATGTGCGGTAGCATTTAGAGGTATATAAGCAGTAAGAGCTAAGTTGCAAATGAAGTCAATTATTGCTTTGACGGTCCTATACCCAATTTTTCATTATCTCTCTATTTCTCCAATATAATTGCCACATAATTCCTCTCTGTTTACCATGTAGATTGATGATGATGTTGGAGAAGTGAATGATATCGCCTTCTCTACCCCAAACAATAAGCAACTTTGTGCTATTGTTGTTGATCGTGAGTTTCTCCATCCATCTTTGGTGTCTTTCTTTTTGTTTGCAAATCGATTTGGATTGTCATTTTGGATATTGATTTGGATTGTCATTATGGGAGAGAAAAATGATCTGTCTGTCTACTAAATTACTAATCCCTGATATTCATTTCTGTTTTGAAATTTGTGTAGTTGTTAATTGCATATATGGTCATTCATGATTTCGTAAAGTGTACGTACGTACATATATCTGAAAAAATGAATTGATTACTACTAGGAGGAGAGGGTCCATGAAGAAAATGAAGGGGCTGGGTTTGTTCCAACATGAAGCATGTTTAGGAAACAAGAGCATTGCTAGTGAGTTGCTTGCAAGCGTCAACATAGTGGCCCTCAAAAGGTATATATATAAGTCAAGTCGATAATGAATAATGTAGTTTATATATAGGATTTGATTATATCTCATAGTTTGGTACTATGAGTAAGTGGTGGTAGTGGTAGTGGGTGATTCTTAAGATAATGTTTTACCTAAAAGCAAGATCGCTGATAGCAACATCCTATTTTCTCAACCAAATTACGAAGAACCTAAAGTTGCCAAGGAATATACCTGCAGATTCAAAGTTATCATTTGTACATCCGGGTTCGTCTGTTTCTAATGCCAATTCATTCAATAAGATATACTCTTTCTATTACCAATTGGTTTTAGGGCTTATATGTGCTGACTGTCACATCTGTTTGCTGGCTAGCTTACTTACATGAAAGGTTAATTTTTCTAAACAGACAGTTCATATTTCTGTTGGATTCGTTAGTACATAGCTTACACGTAATGATGATTCATCATATTGTTCAAAGTTGAAGCTATTTGACCATAGCATGCAATAGCGGGACCCTAAAAGGCTAAAATGTAGGTGAAGCCTCAACTTGAGCAGTAGTTTTGTTATTGGATATACTCCTACTGTTGTACACTGTAGATTCATTAAAAAAACAATTATCACCACAATTAAAGCAAGAAGAATACAATTATCACCACAATTAAAGTTTTCATAATCAAGACCAATGATCTTTAGTTGCACATACAGTAATGCAATGTGATTAATAATATGTTGTTTATCACGGTTCTTATGTTGTCCTAGAAACTTTAATTACTTCATCTAAGGGCCTGTTTAGATGCATGATCTAAAAACTTTTATACATTTCTACCCAAAATGATTTTTTGGATGCCTTGTATAAAATGTAGCATTATAATGCATGACATCTACTGACCCTGAATGTTTGCTAAGTTGTTATTACAGCTCATCTCTTGCATTTGGTATGTACGAGTATGATTGCGTTGTACTTGTTAATGATTGAGCTAACATTTGTGATTTTCAGAAATCTAGGTTTCTACTACTACTGTAAGCAAAAATTTGCAAGCTATTGAAGACACAACAGTGCACAATTTGCATGTTATACCTGGTGAAATGTAATATGCAGGTTAGTTGATCTATTTTGGGCTAACTGTCATTCAATCAATGCTTTACTTTCCTATACACAAGCCACAAAGTACAATTAATACCTACTTTCCTCTTTATTTCATGTTTTTGAAATGTGCTGCTTAGATTGAAAGTTCTTAATTTGCCTTTTTTGTTGTATTATTGTCTCAATATATTTTTTTATTTTACACAACACATACTAACTTATCAGTTTTGGAAGAATGATCTTTACAAGACCAAGAAGTACCAAATAATCCAAAAAGCAAATTTAACAAATTCAATAATTTGAATTTTCTATTGATATGAATTTCATTCTTACTGCAAACCCCAACCTTGGTAACTATCTTTCCACCTTCTAGGTCTTCAATTTTTCTTTTTATGTTTTCTACGCCTTTTGCTCTTTAGGTACTGAGAAAACTATATATTTTACACAAGTTGTCTTTAATCGATCTATCAGTACCATGGTTTGACTTGTGTGTACTCTGTCTTAAGCTTTTCCCTCGCAAATTGTTGTTGTTCACTCGGAATAAAATTTTTTTTTTTTACTTTACACAACACATACTAAACTCCCTGTCAATGTAACCAACTGATTTTGCAACATTAAGATAAGTGATCATATTTGTGACATAAGTTATAGACAATTTGGAGTATTCCTTTTTAGTAATCAGATTTATTTCCTTTTTCAACCTTCAATATTCCATTCCAAAAACTATCATATATAATGTCCTAAGTTTAGCAAATTTAGTTCCAAAGCATAATAAAACCATCTTTTTCTATATATGTTTGATTAATTAATATATAGACTAATTGATTTAATAAAGGATAATTGCTCACTCCCCTAATATTCTCTGAAATTTATTATTTGTTTACCATAGGTTCATTGAGTTGATATAAGGTAGTATATATATTCAAAACATTTCTTCTAAATCTTAACCTCTATTATTCGCGGGTTGCGAAAATTGTTGTAGGATCTCTTACATTCTCAAGCTAGGGAATAATTCAATGTACTGGTAACCATTAATCTTGCCCTGGAATTTGTGCCCCTCTCCCGTATTTGTTCTTGCAATGTTCTTACAATATTATAAGATAGCTAGATGGATTAGAGAAAAAGTGCAATCTACCTTGTGTTATACATGAACAAGTGTCCACGTCAAACAATGATTGTGGGTACTATGTGTTGAGGTTTATGCGGGAGATAATACTAAGAAAAAGAGACACTTTCCCAAAAATAGTACCTTCTCCAATCTTTTAAAACAACATTCTTATTTTTCATTGTGCTATATCAATTTAACTTAATACAATTATATTATTTTACAGTGGTATGGTAGAAAGAGACTTACTCCGATGGTGAGGTTGATCAAATCTGAAAGGAGTGGTTAGAATATTTGCTTCGACTCGTCTTTTAGGTATGTGAAAAGTGATGTAATTTAGACAATGTTTGTTGTAACTTACTAATAAACAAACATTATAGTGTTATAGTATTGCATGACATCTCAAGTAACATCTATGCATGACATTTGTTATGTTTTGTCTTAGCAGGAATTTTGACAAATATTCATGCTTAATTTTCTTCTGATACACTGCTTATGACATTTATATTTTCAAGTTTGTTTCTATGTGACGTGTTATATGTCTTTGTTTATTGCAGTGTTCAAAATTTTCCGCAAAGTGGTCATTTGCAGTGGCAGAATTGTTTTGATATGAGGTCCCTAAGAAGGATTAGAGTAGGTTTAATGATTCATATCAGTAATGTTATTGGAATCTTATAACTCACATACTAAGTTTTTCTAGTTACGTTTGTTTAGGCGTATGAATTAAAGTTTAGCAATGGATGTAAACATGTTTTCATTGACATGTTTTAGTTTATGACAATTAATGAGTAGGTTTATTATGTTTTGGTATGATTCAAATTTATGAAAAATCAATTATTGGATTTGAATCAAATGTTACAGGTAGTATATTCGAAAAATAGAATGAAATATAAATTAAAAAAAAAGAGAAAAAAATATAATAATCCGGTAGTAAGTATCCGGTGTATATTAACCTCACCCAATGGCGCCACCGCTAAACTTCTTAATCCGGTTATCTTAGTCCGGATTATAAAAAAAATAATAATCTGGTGTTTTACACAACTATAAAATCCGGATGTTCCTCCGGATTATATACGTTTTATATAATCAGGCTATTTGATCACATACATAATCCGGATGTGTTACGTCCGGATTATCTTCAGTCAAAGAATCCGGATTTTGGAAAAACATTATACACCGGTGGTCGAATAACCGGATTATAATGTGTCAAATAATCCGGGCAAAAAAACGATCGAAAAATAGGGCAAAAATGAACCTAGCAAATAAACCGGTGCTTTGCAAAAAATCGCCCGGATTATAAAGTCACGGGGCAAATACACCCCTAACTTTTAATCCGGTGCAGGTCCGGATTATAAGCCCTCAGATAACCGGATTATAAAGTCCTTTTTGACGTAGTGCACAAAATCAATCTCAATCAAACTCAAAAACCGCACTTGTGTTCAATGAATATAGAATAGAGTAAGAATCTCTCACAAATATTAAAGAATAAAGAAGAACGGGGTGTCAATCCGCCTTCAAAGTGAAACCCTAAGATCTTCCAACTTCACAATATCAAAGTGCGTACTTCTCCTAATCTTCCTTCCAAATCTCTTGCAATATGATCTTTCGCAATAAGATCTTTCGCAATGATCTCAACTTCTCTCTAGTGTGGTCTGTATTTGCCCTCTTCTTTTAGCCTTCTTATAAGAGAAAATAGGGTTACGAAAAGCCCATAACCGCTGTTGACGTGGCAAATATGACACGTGACAGCCGTTAGAAGAATCACGGCCAAGAGCATATTTCCACGCCCGTGGAAGACACCATGGAGTGCTTTTCTTGCTCTTGACATACATTCCCACGGTCTTAATTAATTTAATTCCCAAAACCACGACCTTGGTTCCTTGTACTTGACCGTGGAATGCCTAAAACGTGCATGAAATCTCTTGTTTCCAAAAGCTTTCCTCTCATACTCCTTCCTTAGCTATTCCAATGCATCCTCTTGGTGTCTAGCATGATCAATCACTTCTACATACTCCATTTATGCTCCAATCCAAGCCTTTATTCACCTAAAATCACAACAAAGCTTGTGTAGATCTCTATACAAACATAATAGGTGAATGTGCTCATAAGTGCTTTTAACTCATATCCATATACACAAAAGAAGGGGAAAAACAACCAAAACATGTGCCTAAAATATCGTCATATTTCTTGCTATCATTTATCACCTATTGATATTACCTCAATACCTGTGATCGACCTTGAAATATTTTCTTTTACTACAATTTGATCCGTACACTACGGGTTCGCTTGTTTGATTTGGCTTTTATTGCTAGTATAAATGTAAGACTATATTTATTCATTATTTACACATGTTTGAGAGCGAACACATACCTTGTAGGTTTTCGCTATGACTCCCTGATGGATTATCAGGACCTAGCCTCAGCGTATGAGAGGGACCGACTGGGTCCATGGAGGGTTGCTTAGACAAGAGGGCCGGAGAAGAGACAGAGTGCTAGCCCAACCAGTACGGGAGCGAAGACATACCTTGGGTGTAGTCAGACTCTAGGACACCCTAGTTATTTGTAGTCAACACTGACCCATGACAGAGGACAATAGTTTCATGGTAGTGGAGGGTATGGGCATTTGAGAGCCAAGTGTAAGAAGTCTCAATGACTTTCTACAAACGTGGCAAGACAATTCACAGAGCGGTATATTGCCGGCAGGGCAAGGCAACATCGCACTAGGGTTCCTCACCTACTAGCGTTGCAGGAGGTGGACAAAGACCGCTTCAGTATCAGACCCCGGGTCAACATCAGTGACCCCCGGGCTATCCTTATCATCAAAGTTCCGCACAAGGACAAGGTAGATTAGATGACATGGTGGTGGTACCACGTACACGAGAGACGCACATGCCAAAGTTTTCGAGCTAAGGAGTGTAGATGAGCCGGAAGCACCAACGGCCATAAGTACCATTCAAATTATTGGCTTACCTGTTAGAGTGCTTTTTCATACGAGTGTCATGCACTCTTTTATATTTGATGCTTGCATTGATAGATTGACCTTAGATACGATAGAGAGGATGCCCTTCATTAGAGGGTTACCTTATGGGGGTAAGGTTAGAGGTACTCGAAAGGTTTGCAATTGTCCCATCCGATTGGGAGGTCGTGACTGGCTAGCAGATTTGTTCGTCATGTACTTTGTACATAAGGAAGTTATTTTGGGGATGGATTGGATGGACGGCTTCGAAAAGTGTTAAATATTGGTGAGAGGACCGTGAAGGTCACCATAGTGTCACGTCATGTGGAGATTTTTTGAGGTTGGGACCTCGGAAAGACTGATAAAGTCATCAACACAATACGAGTTGTGAGACTTGACGCACAGGGTTGTGAGACCTTTTAGTGTTATGCCATGAAAAACAGTGAGACTCCGGCACTGGAGGAGATCCCAGTAGGGAGTGAGTTTACAAATGTATTTAGTGAGCCACCTGGTTTGCCACCGCAGTTTTGGCATCGAGTTAGAGCCCTGGATGAGACAAATCTTGAAGGAACCATACAGTATGACACCTATTGAGATGCTTGAGCTAAAGAAGCAGCTCGAGGAGTTAGTTCTTAAGGGCTTCATCCGCCATAGTGTATCTCCTTGGGGCACACCGATACTCTTCGTTAGGAAGAAGGAGAGGTAAATGAGACTGTGTATCGACTATCGAGAGTTGAATGAAGTAACCATCAAGAACAAGTACCCGTTGCCCCGTGTCGACGATTTGTTAGATCAATTGCATGGAGCTACTATGTTTTTACGGATCGATATGAGATCAGGATATCACTAGCTGAGGGTGAGAGAGCACGATGTATCTAAGATGACATTTCAGACCAGGTATGGCCTCTATGAGTTTGTAGTGATGCCATTCGGGCTCACAAGTGTGCCTACCGGCTTCATGGATTTGATGAACGGCATCCTCATCGACTTCTTAGATCAATTTGTTGTGGTCTTTATTGATGATATCCTAGTGTACTCTAGGAGCCGAGAGGAGCTTGCAGGGAACTTGAGAACTGCACTCCAAGTCCTGTAGAATAGAGAGTTGTACGCTAAGCTCTATAAGTGTGAGTTTTGGATGCCTAGGGTCGACTTTGTTGGTCAAGTAGTTTCCTCCGAGGGGATCAACGTTGATCCAGCGAAGATACAGTCCGTTTATTCATGACCTCCTCCTAGGAATGTCAAGGAGGTACACAATTTCCTAGGCTTGGCAGGCTACTACCGCAGGTTTGTGGAAATATTTCCTGTGATCGCCCGACCACTCACTTCCTTGTTGAGGAAGTCTACTAGATTTTTTTGGTGCGAGCCGTGCGTGCAGATTTTTGAGGAGCTGAAGAGGAGGTTGACCTCCACTCTAATTTTAGCACAACCTAAGAGCATTGAGGATTTTGTGGTCTACAACGATGCATCCAAGCTGAGCTTGGGATGTATTCTGATGCAGCGAGGTAGGGTCATTGCATACGCATCTAAATAGGGGAAGACATATGAGGAGAACTACCCTACACATGACCTTGAGTTAGCTGCGGTGATTCATGCGCTTAAGAACTGGGGGCATTATCTGTATGCAGCTACGTGTCAAATCTTCACAGACCATAAGAGTCTGAAGTACATATTCACTTAGCGGGAGTTGAATAACCGTCAAAGGAGATGGCTTGAGATGATGAAGGGTTTTGATCTGTAGATTTCGAATAACCGTTAGAGGAGATGGATAGCTCGACTGACGCCTCACCCTCAGTTATAGAGAGGAGATCTAGCGTGGCTAGAGATGAATATCCAGTTTCTGAATACGGATAACTACTTGTCCACTTTAGAGATGTTACTTGATTTGTGGGGAGAGAATCGACAAAAGCAGGAGAGCTGTCTAGCTTTGACGAGGATCCGGGATAGAATGTACCCAGGAGAGGCACCATAGTTTGCCATAGGTGCTGACAGTTTGTTGAGATGCTAGAAGCGTGTATGTGCACCGTTATACATAGAGCCAAGACAACGAATTTTACAGGAGGCTCACACTACACCTTACTCAATACATCCAGGTGCGAGTAAGATGTATCAGGACATCAGACATTCTTTTTGGTGGGGCGGGCTTAGTCCCGATGTGGTAGTGTGCGACGTGTCAGCAGGTCAAGATTGAGCACCATAGGTCAGGAGGAGAGCTTCATCCAATTCCAGTACCACAGTGGAAGTAAGAGGACATCTCCATAGATTTCGTCACCAGTATGAGACCGAGTAGGAGCTTTGACGCTATATAGGTTGTGTAGACCGAATGATGAAGACCACATGTTTCATTCTTATTAAGGAAATGTGGCCGGTGAGTCGGTTAGCTGAGGAGTTCACTAGGAAGATAATGAGACTTCATGGGGTACCAAGGACCATCGTCTCGGATAGAGATGAACAATTTACCTCGAAATTATGGCAGTAGGTGCACGCCGCCATAGGTACGAACCTTCATTTCACGACTACTTATCACCCTCAAACGGACGGTCAATCTGAGAGGACTATACAGACCTTGGAGGATATGTTACGAGCTTGTGTGCTAGAATGGGGAGAGGTGTGGCCAAATCACTTTCCTTTGGTGTGGAGTTTTTGTATAATAATAGTTGGTATGCGTCTATCAGGATGACTCCTTTTGAGGCGTTGAATGAGCGAAGATGCCATACACCTCTATGTTGGGTTGAGACGGGTAGTGCTAGTGGAGTAGCTCCCGAGCAGCTATAGGATGACATGGCTAGAAGTCTTATGCTGATAAGGGGCTCATGCCTCTAGAGTTTAGAGTAGGAGACCAGGTCTGGTAAGAGTATCACCGATGTGAGGTATTAGATGTTTCGGCAATAAGGGAAAGTTGAGTCCCAAAATATCGGACCTTTCGAGATCCTTGAGCGAGTGGGAGTGGCGACATACCAACTTGTGTTGCTGCCGATATTAGAGGGTGTTCACCCGTTCTTCCATGTGACTCAGTTGTAGGAGTACATACCAAACCTGAGATACATTTTCATTCATGAGGACCTAGTGGCCGAGCCGGACCACACGTTTGTAGAGTATCCGGTAGCTGTCCTAGACCGTAGTACGAGACGCTTGCGATCGAAGGACATATCGATGATGAGGGTACAATGGTCTAGCCGAGGAGCCGATGAAGTACATGGGAGACGGAGGATAGTATCAGGAGGAAATATCCGGAGTTCTACGCCGAGCTAACGACACCTATAGGATTGACGGGTGATCCTAGAACTATCCTTGTTGAGTTATGTGCACATGTGATACAATATATTTTATGTGTCCTCTAAGGGAATGCGATGTGTGATCAGTTAGATCTTAATGTGCTAGCATGAATGGATCATGTATGTGGATTAGAAGGATTGCGCATTCATGGAATTAGGTGTGTATACCTCGGCATGAGAGACCGAGAGGATTAACATGCGTCTAAGTTTTGGGACTAAACTTATTTTTGAGGGGATCTGATGTAAAAACCGGAATTTCTGTTCTGAAAACCGATCTTCAGAACTTCTTTCGGAGCTACAGGAGTGGTGTCAAAAGGAGTTCCCCCCCTGCGGCCTCAGAGGCCCGCATACGCGCGATCTAGTGTTGCCGTGGTGAGGTTTAGGCGCAGGTGCGGTTAGCTGACAAATCGTGGGCCGATCTATTTGTAACCGTTTCTTTTTCTTTCCTTTCTTAGTGGGACATAATCATTACTCAGTTAAATCTCCTAATTAACCCTAACAGCCGTTTTTTTCTCCATTTCTTTTATTTCACGTTTGTTTCTTCTCCTTCACCTTTGCTTATTCTTCCTCTCTTCTCAATTCTTTAAACATCGTCCTCATCGTATCCCCGGGAGCGTGTATTGTTACGCTAAGATAGGTAGCTCACAAAGTCTTAAGTTATAACTCGATCTAATCTCCTAAACTCCTAGCGAACCCACAGTGTATGGGTCGTTTCGTAACAAGGAAAGTATTCCAAGGTCAAACACAAGGAATGAGGTGAAACTAAATCATCCAATGGTCATGAATAGTGCAAATCTAGACTAAGATGAGAGAAAGGAATAAAGAAATGAAAATCACAATATTTTTGGTTGGGTTTTATGGTGATCAAACAAAGATCACAAGATATGCAAACAATCAAACAAACAAGACAACACAAGATAGTTGATAAATGTAAGAAGAGAAGATTCTAGAGATCGAGATTTCCGGTTATGGCATTGGACTCAAGCACCTAAACATCAAAGGATAAGCCGTGGTTGTTTGGGAAAGGGCATTTCTCTAATGGGAACAATTACGGGTAAGTCTCATGTTCCACTAGTCTCAAACCATCAAACCAAAGTCCTATTATCAGGTAAGTCTCAAGGAGATAAGGTTGAGAACTCTACATAAACCGGGCCACTACCTAAGGGTCAAACCCCTCCTTACCGGGTAAGTCTCGGAAAAGGTAAGTCTTAAGCAACGATCCTAGCACACTCAATCCAATAGAGGCTTTTGAGGCTCACTACTACCTAGAGTTCATCATCTTCTATACCTAAGAGTGGAAATCACCGGGTAAGTCTCATTCCTCAATTAGTTTGCTAACATAGGTCACCCTAGGCTAGATTTAGCTCAACAAACACTAGGATTTCAACAAATCTAGCATCCTAACATACAAATTCATCAGCATACGAACAACAAAACAAGAATCTCGGGTAGATCATGGAATCTTGGCCGAAATAGCATGAAGAACAGACCGAGATTTTGGTAGCAAGATGCCAAACTGGATTGGGGATGTAAGTGGTCAACCCCTTTCTCAACAAGCCTCACAATGAGTTCAGAGTTGGTTTCGAATTCAACCCGACGATGACCTAGGTTTCTAGGCCCAAAAGAAGGCCACGGAGCTCAGTATAAGGTACTAAGCAAATACCAATCTTATGTACTGCCCCATAGAGCCATTGTCCATCCTTTGAACGTAGAACCCCGCTGGCAGTATCCTCTCTATTCGCCTATTGCACAGCTCCATCCAAATTCTATTTCACCCAACCAACTGGTGGTCTGAGCTATCTAACACAAATCTCCTTCCTACCGGTAATTAACCCCTTCAGCTTGAATGTCTACTCGAGACGGTTATACTCCTTACCTTGGGAGAGAATAAACTGGAGCGGTTGGCGGGGCGGATCAGAGTTTCGGAAAGTTCTGTTGCACCTCCATTTCCAAAGCCACCAAACAACATAAGAGAAAATGGTGCTCCAAGGAATGCCCTCTCTTCATTTCGATCCATCCGAAATATTCGTGAAGAACCAATCCACCTCATTCGAAGAGAACAAGTTGGCCGGCAGATCCGCTTGTTCGAAATGCTCCCAAGTACTTCTAGCAACTGAGTAATCTCTGCAAAATGTGAATAAGAGTTTCTGGGCAATCACTACACAAACCACAACTAGGTGAGTTGGCTAGATGACGATGATGTCGTTCGCATTAGCGAGTGTCTTTCCCAACGCACCCAGCCAAAGGAAAGTCTTTATTTTTTCTGGTATCGTGAGCTTCCAAATGGACGTATAGATCAAGCTTTTGGGCAACGTAGCAACGTAGTAACTCCGAATGTTAGGAACTTATAACCCGACGCCATTGAGTAATCACAATTGTTGTTGAATGACCAAAGAGGTCTATCCTTGTCATTGTTATCTTCAAAAATCCTTATTGCAGCAATTTTGAGAAGGACCGAAGCAAGTAACAAATTGTGTAACCTGGACCAATCCTAGCCATGTCCTTCAGTCCATAGGTCCCTCGCCTTTGCATTAGTCATTCCCTGTTCCACTGGACTCCAAGTGATATTTAGCAGAGGCTCATTCACAATTCATCTATCCTTCCAAAAATTCACTAGCCTTCATCTCCAATTTGCCATGCAATACCCGGGCAAATAATGGATCGGATGTTCCCTGCAATGCTCTTAAAAATGACTGATCCTTTTCTGCATCTTCCCATGTTAACTATGTCATCTACCCCTCTGAATCTGTACTTGTCCCGGAGGAGAGTCACACAAAGCGAGTTATTCTCGACCACCAATCTCCACCCTAATTTCCCTAGGGCTGCTATATTGCAGGACTTTAAGGATCTCAAGCCCCCACCTCCCAACACTTTCGGAGTGCACATAGTATCCCAAGCAACCATGTTCATGTTGCGCCCATGGTTATTCCCATTCCAGATAAACATCCGGCAAATGCTTTTGAACTTTTTAATGAAAGGGGTTGGTAATCTATCTATTCTCATAATATAGCTTGGGAGAGTTGTGAGGAAAACTCTCGTGAGGGTAAGGAGACCCTCAAGGGTTAGAGAAAGTCTCTTCCAGTTTTTCAAATTCGACTTTGCCCGTTCGAGGATGAAGCCAAAATCGGAAGGAGTCGCTTTCCTTCTTAGAATAGGCAAACCGAGGTATTTCCCAAAGTCCACTTTGATTGTCAACCCACTGATATGATGAAGTCTGTTACGTAGCTGAGCATCAACATTTGGAGAAACATAAAGACTAGATTTTGTAATACTCACTTTTTGTCCAGAGTTTTTACAAAATCTGTCTATGCATTTCATCATGATCTTCATTTGTGTAGTAGGCGCCTCCGCAAAGAGCACAATATCATCTGGAAAGAAGATACGAGAGATGGGTGGAGCATCACTATTCAGTCTAATGGGCTTCCAAGCTCCCTCATCCACCGCCTTCTAGATACAGTGACTAAGACGTTCAAAACATAACACAAATAAGTATGGAGAAAGAGGGTCTCCTTGACGGATGCCCCTGGTGGGTTGGAAATCATGGAGCATTTCTCCATTCCATAAAAGTGTCATCATCGGAGAGGGGACACACTTCATAATGTGTTCAATCCAGAGTGCAGGTAGTCCCGTGTGGTGGAGAGTATCCTCGATAAAACTCCAACTAAGCCTATCATAGGCTTTCTCTAGATCCAGTTTCACAACCAACCATCTTTTCCCGGATTTCTTTTTCTTCATTGAATCAATAATCTCTTGTACGATAATAAGATTATCCTTAATCTAACGCCCGGGTATGAAACTACTTTGGGTCGTACCTACAATGGATTTGATGATAGGTTTCAGCCTCTACACCATGAGCTTGGTGATTATTTTATAGGCAAAATTGCACAAACTAATTGGACAGAATTGAAAGAAAGTTTTCGGTTTCAGAGTTTTTGGTATGAGAACAATCAGGGTATCATTAATACCTTCTTGCATCTCTCCTGCTCTCCAGAAATCCCTAGTGCATTTAGCCACTGATTCACCCACTTGTTTCTAGCATCGTTGGAAGAACCTAGGTTGAAAGCCGTCTGGCCCTGGAGATTTCCAAGAACCCATAGATTTACATGCAGACGAGATCACCTCTTCGCTCCATGTATTTAATGAACAACGAGGTTTGTACTGGTTCGATAGGAGAAAACCGTTTCTCAATCAGCTCCTCCTCTTGGGCTAGGAGGTTAACTGGTGCATAGAGTTCAGTAAAAAGCTCTTGGGCCTGTTGCTCAATAATACATGCGTCTAAAATCCAACTATCATCCTCATTCTTAATGAGTTCATTACGATTTCTTCATCTCTTGATGATTACAAACGTGTGGAAGAAGATCGTATTCCTATCCCCGTGAACTATCCAATTCTCTCTCGGTTTTTGAAACCAAAGCATCTCCTCTTGTGTCAACACTGCTTCAAATTCAGCTTGCAAATTGTGGAGTTCGTCTAACTGAGGTTGGGTAGTATTTACATCAAGTATACTTTGGACCGTTTCCATTCGTCTGATTAGTTCCTCTTTCTTCGTCGGAATCTTGCCGAAAGTATGTTTATTCCATTTCAGGAGGTTGTGTTTGAGGAAGGAGAGAGCCTGGAGAAGAGCTGATCTATTGTTCCATTTTTCCTTCATGAGATCCTAGAAGCCCGATTGCGAGAGCCAGGCTACTTTAAACCTAAAGGGTCTTTTGTCCCAATGGAATTCGCGTTGTGGATATAAGGAGCATAGAATAGGATTGTAATCAGAGGATAGGGCAGGAATGTGTCTAATGCATTCCTCAGGCCATGTCAGTCCGCCTTCCCTATTTGTGAAGACTTGTCTAATCTTTTAGCAATCCTCACATTCATATCCCTACCTCTACACCAAGTGAAACTCGGTCCCGAGAACTCCATATCTATCAATTCCACATCTTTAACCCAAGAACGGAATCAGTGCAAATTTGTAGAGAGTGAACCTTTAGAATGGTCTTTGGGTTTGAGGGCGGAGTTGAAGTCACTCCCAATGAGGAGGGGTCCGGCAGTACGTTGTACCATCTCGAGATGACTTGGCTAAACGCTCCTACGCCAATCAGGAGTCAGGGGAATGTAAACCATGATGAGGGAGAGGGACTCAAGCTTATATTTGACCATGACGTGTAGAAAATGGTTAGAAGATCTCCCTATCGAAATTTCAACATTTGGTTCGTTCCAGAAGAACCAAATACCTCCTACAAATCCTTCCGCTTCGATCCTAAAGTGGTTTGTGAAGCCCATTTTTCTACATGAATCCTGGGCTGCCTCACCCGAGACCTTCGTCTCTTGTAAAGCCAACATGTCGATTTGGTGTTTGTTAATCATGTAACGTGTCGCCTTGTGAAAGCGACGGTTTGCAGCTCCCCTATAATTCCATATTAAGATATTCATGGAGAAGCAATGAAAGGGAGCTAGTGTCATTACATGTTCTGGGTTGGAATGATGGGAGGCACATCCTCTTCCATTCCCACTATGTATTTTGTGCCTCTGGCTACTGTTGGGGTGTTACCATGGTCCACCACCATGTCTTCAACTCCTTTATCCCTTGCTGTGAACTCTGTCTTGCCCATTGAATATTCTTGTCCTTCATCCACGTTAGAGACCCGGGTTGTGGACCTAGAGCGCCCCCTGTTTGTGAATTTAGAAGGAATCAGACTCACTATGTGACTAGGTGCTTGTAGTTAGGGTTGCCGATGTCGTAGGGGTAGTGTGTAGGTATGGATTTTACTAATGTAGGTTCATGAAGATTAT